>CM057784.1:0-2592500 GCA_030064435.1 Trapa incisa | reverse complement strand
AAAATTGGACTTAGAAAGAGAAAGCTTTGAAAGCTTAATGTCGGGGGCGCAATGGTCCGAGCTTTTGATCTGGGCAGATAGCTCTTGTCCTGAGGTTTTTTTTCTAGGATCAAGAATTGTATCAATTGATGTTAAATTGAATGAGAATCTAGTCATCAAAATTTTGTCGGTTCTCTCTCTAGCACCTATCAGAATTTACAGAGTAAAGCCAAATTGGCTTACCTTTTCGCTCTAATTCAATTGTAGGAGGGTTGTGGAGGTGTCAGGAGGGCTTGGTTTGGCTTGAGGAGGGCTCGAATTGGCCGATTTCTACTCGGCCGAAATAGGATAGCTTTAGTCCGTTGGAGCTGCTTCACTGTTCGGTCATATCGGCGCTTCTCCGGCGACCCTCGGAGCAAATGGAGACTACAAGCGTGTAGCTGATTTCTCCGTAAATCCAAAGAACCCGACCACGCCTTCTTTGGCTCATAAAAGACTCTATATCAAAGCTCTGGTTCGAGATTCATAGGAAATTGGAGCAGTTGAGAGAGAATGGAGTTTTTAGGTGTGGAAAGGATGAATGAGGAGAGGCTCTTTATATAGGAAGCTCGAGGACTTCTTACCCGTTTGATTGATGCCTTAATGGCGTCATTCATTGCTTGAAACTCCCTGGTCGAAGACTTTTCAGCTTCGCCAGCGCTGCTCGATTTTCTGGCGAATGAACAGTGTTGTCATCTGAAGGAAGAAGACGATACTATTCCGAACCGGATTGAACCGAATTCAAAGATTAAACCGAACGGTTCAGGCCTGATTTTACCGAATTTTTTAAAATAAAAAATTTTTAAATTCATTTTCTATCCAATGATGGCCTCAAATCTCAAATTTGAATTTTCTAAGCTACCTAAAAAATGAATTTAATATCTAGTTTAATAGTAGTTCAAACCGTTCCACATCAGTTTAATCCGGTTTGGATTCGGTTCACCTGAACCAGTTTGGTTTTCATCTTTAATTCATCCTTAAGTCCTTTTTCATGACTTTTGAGACTTTTTGGGTAACTCGGGATCCATAAATTTCTTGATTTTCCATTTCACTATCGATTCGGGTTTATAGACCGACTCGATTTTCAAATTAAAAATAACCGGTTCTTTCCTCAGTTTTCTTATTATCAAAGGACAAGGTTTATATCATTCTTATCCTAATTTTATATTAAGATATTATTATTTTATGTTGTGATAAGAAATTGATAAAATTACATAAATTTCATGTCGTAATAAGAATTCTTTGATTCTCTAGATTTTATGTACTTGTATCATTATCTATTAATGAGCTTACTCTCAAGTGTCATATGTGATCCTCTTAGGTAGCATACCTTTGGAGACTTTATCTCTCCCTTCTATTTTTTTACTTCTAAGAGCATATTTGTAACACCACACTTTCCAAAAGAGAATTAAATTAAATTATAGTTAAAATTATAGTAAAATTAATAATTTGGACTCGAATAAAAATTGAATAGGATAGAAAACTAATTCAAACATATATATTAGATATTAGTCAAAATGGCTTGGTCAAATCTTAAATGGATCTCCTTGATCGATAACTAAGAATGGAGAGACATTCGATCGAAAATCGGATTGACAATTGAAAACTTGACCAATAAAACGAGATTGGACCGAAATAAAAAAATAAAATCAAATTAGTAGTCCATTCATACCAAAAAATTAGAAAACGGTCCAAGATCCAATTTCAAAGAAGCTCTTGATAAAAAAAAATCAAGAATGGGAATCATACGTGTTGAGATCGAATCAAAAATAAAAAAGTTGGTAGAGAATAATGATCACACCAAATCGATGATTTTTTCCTCCCGTAAACCTAAAAAGAGAAAAATAGTGAATTTGTATCACAATTTCACATAAATATTTTTATAAAAATAAAGGAAGTTAAAAATTAATCGATGTTAAACCAGTCAAATTTGTATCAAAATGATCAAGTAATTAATCAAGTCAATAAACCACATCAAAGTTAATGGTTAAAGGGGAAGACACGCATGATGCCACACACATGCCAAAGCACAAGCAAGATGCCTGATCTTCTTCCTAATTGACCAAAGAAGTATAGAAAAGTTTAGCCACTCCCTACAAAATTTGAACGACCACCAATAGAAAAAAGGATTTGTTATCCGATTTTGGACCTATTTGGATGCAACAAAAGGAATGTGCATATGCACTCATGTCTCCCCGAACTACCTTTAAAAGGAGGGTCAACTCTTTCAAAAATTTAGTCAGAATCCTGTCTTAAATATAGATTGGTTGGTTTTCTAGCCACCTTCATTCAATCTATCATTATGTCCTCTCTCGATTACCAAATGATCCATCATAGGCTCTATAGAACCCCTCAACCTCCTATACATGATTGTCATCTCTAGGAAAAATAATGATCAGAGCGGAGTTCACGAGATGAAATAAAAATATTGTCCAACGACCCGAAAATAGAGCACGAGCTCTTGTGGTCATTTCAACCCCATCCAATGACCAAAATTGGTTGAGAAAAATTTTCATAGTCTCCTCTTAACATGCCATAGCCTCCCAAGTGGCCATCAAGGACACTAGCTAAGTCATTCGATCTCATGTCGCCATGAAAGTTTATTTTAATGTGAATCAAATTGGGCATGCTATGATTCACAAGTTAAAGGCTAAAAAATTTAAAAAAAATCATTGGATGAACTTATTAGAGCAATTGAAGAAACATAAATGGAAGATCAAAAGAAAAGCCCAACAAGATCTTAAAAAATAATTCAAATTCGAATTTCAAGGAGATAAATCTTCTATAATATTGAAGAATCAAATAATATATTTACTAGATTTGTATAATATAATATGTTAGGTTTAGAATATTCATTATTTTAGAAATTTCTAAATAAATGTACAATAAATATCTTATAAATATTTTTTATATGAATAATTAGTGGTTGGCATGTTAACCATAATATTTTTTTTCCCTTATTTATGGGATAGCTAGTATTTATAAGTGTCTATAAAAAGCTAACTTCATAGCATTTTAAAGACATATATTTGATTTTAATAATATTGTGACGTTTATGTTTTCTTTCTTTTTTTAGAGAACTTTTAAATTTATTAGGTTTTTACTTACGGCGTTCAAGTAATCAGACTTATTGGTCGATTGTCTCTAATATGGATTTTCCTCCTTTAATCGTTGATTGATGACACGTGTCACGCTCTGATTGGCCAGTGCTGACTAAACACTGATTGGGCGCACTTCGCCATGCGCCATGCTTGCTGACTGGGTGCTAACCTGGTAGCAGTCTGTTGACCGGTTGGACCATTGACATGTTCGGTTGGACCGGGTTTGGTGACCCGAAATAAAAAATCGGTTGGTTCAGGCCCGATTCGACCGATTTTCTAAAATTTAAAAAATTTGTCTAAATTCATTTTCTATACAATGGTGACTTCAATTTTCTAAATTGATGTTTTTAAGCCATTTAGAAAAATGAATTTTTGAACCAATTTTCCGCTGTTCAATCTAGTTCAGGATTAGTTAACATTGAACCGATCTAGTTTTCACATCCAATTCTTCTCATGGTTCTTTTCCATAATTTTTAGGACCTCATTGACCACTTTGGATTTTCCACATTCTCGTGTTTGTTTCTAATTACGAGTTCTAGTTCTTTTTAACCTCAATTTTCACTCAAAATTTTTCGATTCCCCAGTCCAACTATCTCATTATTGAAAATGGCATTTACAGGAATAGTTGTAACAATGTATTTTCCAAAAGTAAATTAAACAAATTTTGATTGCAGAAGTTAAACTAATAATATAGACTCAAACTGGGATATGAAAATCAAATAGGAAACCAATTCGAATTAGAAGCTTAGAAATAAGTCAAAATAGCTTAGACAAGTCCCCTCCTTGAATGAGAACCAAGAATGGAGAGATATTTAATCGTAAATCGAATCAAATCGGGAGTCAATTCAGACCAAGATCTTAGAAAAGGTCAAAATAAGTTAGATTGAACTTAAAATGAGTCATTGATAAAAAAAAATCAATGATTAAGGATCATATAAGTTGAGATCTAATCGGATATAAAAAATCAGGTTAAGAAATCAGATCGAATTGAATAAGAGATTTATTTTCTCGAGTTGTACTAAAAAGGGTAAAATGGTAAATTTAGACCCCAATTTCAAATAAATAAGTTTAGAAAATTTTAGAAAAATAAAGAAAAATGAAACTTGTTGAATCAACCTTTAACTAGTCGAATTTTAATCACACCGGTCATGGATTTAAATCGGTCAACGAACCAAGCAAAAATTAAATGTCAAACGGAAGAGATACATGTGTGAAAATATCACATGTGTGTGCGAAGATTACATGCCCACGGCCAAAGAAGGATAACTCTCACCCATTCTCTTGTAAAATATGTCGGACCACCATTACAAATAAAATAAATTTCTTACTAGTTTTTGAATTGATTTGGATGCTACAAAAGGTATGGGCACCTACATTTGTGTCTCATCAAACTCCCTTTAAAAAGGAGGGTTGCCCCCTTATTGAAATTTGGCCAGAAACCTCTTTTAAATTAAAATTGAATGATTTATCAATGACCTTCCTTCAAATCTTCATTGTGCCCTCTTCCGACCACCAAATGACCCATATTAGTCTCTATAGAACTATCTCAACCTCCTCTACATGACAATCATTTTGGATAGGACAGACAATGATTGCAGCTGTAAACCCCGTATTTTTTAGTTAAGAAAAACCAGAAAAAAAACCGGTCAAACCAAGTAAGAAAATCGAGTCGGTTTACATTTGAGAACAAGCAATATGGAAATTTATAACTTCTGGGTGATCCAAAGGGTTAATTAAACCTTGAAAAAAAAATTTAAGAAAAATTAAAAGATAAAAACCAAATTGGTTTAGGTGAACAAGATTTCATAATGACTTTGAAGTTAAGCGTGCTTGCTCAAGAGTAGTGTGAGGATGGGTGACCTCCTGAGAAGTATGAATTTTGTTGTAACCCGAAATTTCGGTCAAAAATTTTTATGCGAACGTACGCATTATCATAAATAACCATAAATTAATATATATTTAATTATTGTAATTAATACCAATAATTTATGGTAATATTAATACTAGTAATAAATCTCTCCCATTCATTCTCCTCACACCCAAACACTTCTCTCTCTCTACTGCTCCATTTCCCGGTTAAGCTTAAACCAGAGCTTCGACTTCAACATTTTTCTTAACCTCGAAAGGAGAGGTCGGGCTCTTTAGAACCGAGGAGAAGTTAGCTATCTGATAGCAAACTCCAGTGAATCTGAAAATTACTAGAGAAGCGCCGACATGATGGAACAGTGAAGTAGCTCCGATGGACCAAAGCTGTCCTATTTCGGCAGAGTTGAAATTGGCCATTTTGAGCCCTCATCAGGCAAAACCAAGCCTTCTCAACACTCCCTTAGCCCTCCCATGGCCGAATTACTATTGAAAGGTAAGCTAATTCGGCTCCCCTCTGCAATTTTCGATCAGTGCTACAGAGAGAACCGATAGAATATAAATAATGAAATTCTAACTCAATTTGGCATCAATTGATGCGATTCTTGATTCTAGGATAAATCTCAAGATGAGAGCTATCCACCTAGATCGAAAGCTCGGACCATCGTGCCCTCACCGGTGAGATATCGAAGCTTTCTCTCTCTATAGTTTGTTTTCCAACGAAGCTCCGTTTTAGCTCGTTCCGGCGTTAAAATCTACGATTCAAAGTTTCTTAGAATCGTATGAACATGTCGGAACTTAATGTCAACTCCAATTTTAATAATTAGAAGATCAGTCAATTTGATGAAATCAAATTCGATAGTGTTGAAGAGTTGAAATTGGGGGAAAAATTGGGGATTTTTAAAATTCAAAGGGCCAAAATGTAATTTTATGAAATTGAGGTCAATTGGGCATGAAAATAATGTTGGAGGACCAATTGGGGAATTTTGGAATTTTTGGGGTAAAACTTACCATTTTTGTAAAGGAAGGGCAAAATGGTAATTTTGGAAAAATTGGGGGACCAAATTGGAAATTTGGGAAATTAAACCCCTTTTTGGTGAAATTGAATAAATTAAGGTCCCAATATAAATTTTAAAGGTTACGGGACTCAATTTGAGGAAAAACCGACATTTAGGACTTAAAGTTAAAGAGAAATAACTTTAGGGACCTAATTGTAAATAACTAAAAGTTTGGGTTTTCTCATTCATTGGAAATGAATGAAGGCTGTTATGCCAAGTAATAATGAACAAGGATGTTCATATCGCGTAGGAACGCGAAATACCGGGAATGCCAGCATGGACGAGCTCGCGTGAATATAAAGAACCGGTCAAGTGGAATTCACTGCGTTAACGGGTGAGTGGGTTTACTAACATCATACCCGGTTGGGATAATGAGCACAACTTAAAATTTTAAAATCACTTACTGGTTGTGAGTGGAAATTTTATATCATACCCGGTTGGGCAATGATAAGTACCTCGGTATGAAAACCCACTATTAAGTGGTACTTTAAACATCACTACTTAGAGGAAGTGATGTGAAAATCATGCGGAAAAACTACTTACCGGTTGTAAGTAGATCATACCCGGTTGGTATGATGAGACTTCCTCGAAGGAAGTTGAAAACCCGTTCATCGGTTATGAACGGAGGTGTCCTTATACCCAGGTGGTATAATGGATAGAGAAAACATATGTTTTGTCGGAAGTGCTCTCCCCGTGTGCCAATGCTTAAACAATTTGGGAGATCTTCTCGATGGGAGCTCGAATAGCTCTGATAGGCCAGGGGCCTCAGTTTTGGAACTTGGGGGCTAAATGCCCGATTTTAAAAATCTCATACAATGGGCCCAAGGCCAGTTAGCACGAGCAGAAGCTCGTAAACGAACATGATATATGTGCCATAAAACTTAATAAGTAAATTGTTTGGCCATGGTACCGAGATAGGACCGACATGCTCAGTCAACTAGCGGCAGTGTGACATGACAGGTCGACGGACCAGTCAAGATAAACAACTGCATATTGAGTTGAGAGTTGGGGCCGTTGGACCAATGGCACCACAGATTACATGGAAATATGAGAAAATATTGTTCGTGCATGCACTATGAGTACAGGATCATCAAGACGCCCATGAGGGATAGTGATGCGTCCTAAGGGCACTAAACGACCTGGTGGCTATAAGGGCAGTTCGTCGTTCCAGGTGTCTGTGCGAAATCTGGAACAATGTGCAGAGGAGAGGAGGCTTCCCTATGCAGTTTACCATCTCAACCTAGGTGTAGACATATTGCTTGATGATGGGATGATCTTCATTCAACTCAACACAAAGTAAAAAATATATATATATATATATATAATGGTTTTACTCATTTGTACCACATAGATTTCAATAGTAGGCACATATAGGCCACATTGCCTACAAGGGACCAAACGAGCAAATATATGTTAGTTAAGAGTTAATTAGAGATAATATAATGGATTGAATATCATTATTCAACTAAAATATACTTAATTTAATATGAACTCATGGCCACCACTCATGAAACGAGAGGCAAGAAAAAAAATGCCCCACTTGGTTCATTAAGTTGGGTATGATTTTTTTTTTTTATAATACGAGAGAATTGTATTATTTTCCGATCGTGTTGATTATTAAAAGATTTTTAGAAAATATGTTAAATTTAATATGGTGAAAAATATTGTTAATATAAAAGAAATTGAAGTTATATTCGAGTTAAAAATTAAGATTATAAATCGTGATAAATAATTTAAATATTATTGAATCATTGGAAGATAAGGTAGCATATGCCCATAATGTCTCATTGAACAAATTTATTTCTTTCATTTATGATTTATTAACACTTTTGTCAATAATTTTATTTTATTTTATTTTTTCAGTTTAGTCATCTAATTTTTTCTTTACCTAATTATTTGATTATTTATTTTTACTTTACTTTAATATTTTGTCATCAATTAAATTATTGTGTGTGTGAATTATATATTTATCCATTTTTAGTAGAAGAATCCAACTTTTAAAAGTAAAATATGAGAATTAAATAATTTAGCATAAATTATTAATGAATAAATAATGAAAATATTAATTTAAGATCACTCGAAGAAAAGGAAATCGGCCTAATTACTTCGGCCTGTTTTTTGTATGCCTCCAAAGTCCAAACATACTGTTGAGTGTTGAGGAGAAGATCACCCTGCAATGGCGACGGAAGGAGTGGAAGCCCCAGAACTGAGAAACAAGCAGGTGATACTGAAGCGCTATGTCTCTGGTTTCCCAAGTAAGGACGATTTTGAGATCAAGACCTCCGCCATTAAATCGAAGGTGCCAGAGGGATCCAATGAAGTGCTCTTGCAGAACCTCTACCTGTCCGTTGACCCTTACATGCGACTCCGAATGCGCAAAATCGTAGACGGCGGGGACTACTTCGCTTCCTTCGTTCCCGGATCCGTCAGTAAAAACTGTCCAAATACATCTTATGCTTATTATTTGGCAGTCTGATTCTATCGAAAAACTGGATTTCTTTTGGGGGAGAAAATTCATATGTCGTTCTTTGGGTACTTCAAATTAGCTCCTCCTTTTCAGCTGATCGTATGCTATAAATGTGCAGGTGATTAGTGGGGGTGGAGTGGCAAGAGTCTTGGATTCTGGAGACCCGAATTTCAAGAAGGGCGATCTGGTTCGGGGAATGACCAGATGGGAAGAGTATACTCTCATAACAGCCCCTGAGACACTCTTCAAAATCGAGCACACTGATGTTCCACTCTCTTACAACATGGGGATCTTGAGTATGTTGCAAACACGAATTTGATAGTTTGTCCACGAATTTGTTGAATTTTCTTGGTTATATCCGCCATAAGATCTTCTGATATTAACTGACATATAAGATTAGCCCAAACATATCCATAGGTCCCTTGGATGTTTATAGTTAACCTTGTAATGGTGGTTGTTGGCTGGATTCAGTTTCAGGATTCAGTCCAAACACTAGATAACGAATTTGAAACCGTATGTCTTTCTTGCAGATGCTGTGGGTTTGACTGCTTATATAGGTTTATTTGAGATATGCTCCCCCAAGAAAGGTGAATATATCTTTGTCTCAGCAGCATGTGGCGCAGTTGGCCACCTCGTTGGACAGTTTGCCAAATTAGCCGGCTGCTATGTTGTTGGTAGTGCTGGTAGCAAAGAAAAGGTTGATATCAGCTTATGTAAACAATGTTTTTTTATTGATGATGCACCTTCTCCCATCTGTATAGCTGCTCCACACGTCGCTAGTACATTTTCATTTCAATATACTTGTCTGACTGGTGCTTATTCTGTGGTTAAGTATGAAAATACACCCTCAATTAGGCTTTGAAAACTGCTAGCATTTAAGGTTCAATTTCTAAAATTTTAAGCTTGTGAGGAAATGCAGTAAACATGCTTATATTTGTTTTGAGGTTGATTTGCTGAAGAACAAATTTGGGTTTGATGAGGCTTTCAACTACAAGGAAGAAGAAGACGTAGACGCAGCTCTCAAAAGGTTGGAATTTTTATTGCTGTTGAATCTAGTGTAGTTAAGTTCTCATATCGTAAGAACAAAGGCCAGATATGGTGAAGAACCGGTTTAGCATATGCTGATCTATGCTCTAAATGAACCTCTTTATTGTACTTAATCACTAATCCAGTTGATTTTAAAAGTTTATGCCACTGATGTTTTTTTTTTTGTATTTTCTTGAGTATCTAGGTACTTCCCTGAAGGCATTGATATCTACTTTGAGAACGTTGGAGGTAAGATGCTTGATGCTGTACTTCTCAACATGAGGGTCCATGGCCGAATTTCGGTTTGCGGGATGATCTCACAGTACAACACTGATCGGCCTGAAGGGCCAAACAATCTGATGCGCCTTGTCTATAAGCGCATCCGGATGGAAGGCTTTATGGTCTCAGACTACTATAAGATTTACCCGAAATACTTTGACTGGGTGTTGCCTTACATTCGGGAAGGGAAGATTGCATACATGGAGGACATCGCAGAAGGCCTCGAGAGCTGTCCCCATGCTCTCGTGGGTCTCTTCTCGGGCCGCAACATCGGGAAGCAAGTGATTCGAGTAGCTCAAGGGTAAACTAAACTGTTTGTAAGGAAGGATAGATGGTTGAAGGTTGGTCAAACTTGAAAACTATGTAATGTATGCGGATCTAAATTAATTATGTATTTCCCCAAAAGTTCCAGCAATTGGCTGTAGGCTCACGGACTTTACTTTTTATAATTCATTTTTGTTGACTTATCTAGTGTTGACTTTACCAATAAAGATGACCCTCATAGTTCATTTTTTTCTCCATGATATCCCGTAAATCCAGATTGTAGGACCCATGAACAATCCATTTGGTCAGTTTACTCTTCCAAGCAACAATCTCTTTACTTATATATCCTCATTACTTTGCATTTGATACAAGAGTCATGTACAGTGAGTTGAACTGCACAACAAACTGCCTACTTGACAGAGCCAATGGAGGGTTAGAAATGGCGAAAAAGACTGAATAATTGTCAAAGGTATTTACATAAAAATGATTTATTATATGTTGAATTGCACAAGAAAATATTAGTAAAGAATAAATTTAAAAGTAAACCAATTAATAGAATGATATATTGATGTGTATACTGATTTGTGGGTTATATCTACAATAAGATTATTATAAAACCTTGAAAAAAGTTTGATCCAGAAAAGAAAGGTAAGTATATTGTTAGTTGTTTGGTAAATGTGTCAAATAGACTTTGTAATTAATAAAAATATGGGATGTTAGTATCACAAAGAATGACGTAGTTTTGTTTGAATATGTGCAAGTGTAAACTGAGATGGAGAGTGAGAGAAATAATGAAGAAATTAAGACATCCACTCTAGTGGGACAAGATTAAAGGTTAGAAAAAGGAAAATGACATTATAGGAATGAGAAATACTAGATTGATCAAACAAAACTATAATGTTGAGATCTAATAATAGTTGATAATAAACTAATAATCAATTTAGGAGGAGAGGTTAATTAAGATGACTCAATTATAGAAATGACATCTTGTGAATGGAGATGCACAAAACATAGAAATGATGATAGAGAAGTTGTTGAAAAACTGATATCTGAATATCCGACTAATTCGAGAATATAATAACTTTTGGTTGTAGGAGATATGAGATGTTATTAAGTCAAAAGAATAGATTTGGAAGAGATGAAAACAGTTCGACTGAAGCAATGACTACAAGCATAAAATTGATGGTGGAGGAAGATTTTGCTCCAGGATCGGGATAAAGAGAGAAAAAACTACAAGAGTGACGGTGTATCAAATATAGTAAAATATGAATCACATATGAAAATGAGCAGAATGAGGAAGATTAACAGAGTGGAACAGAGAATTCTAATTCTGAAGAGCACTCAGATCAGAAAGAGAAAGATAAAGTTTGAAAGAGAATAAAACATTTGACTCTAAATTTGTTGATGGTGGTCATGACAAGCCCAATTTCAATGACAGAGAAATAGATAAGCAGTAGGAGAACCACTTAACAGATGTTGCCCCCGAGATAAACCAGCTAACTTCTGAAGGGAGTGATAATTCTAACTTTGAGTAAAGTAAGAAATCTAGTGAAAAACAACAAGATATAACCACCTCTTAATACTGAAAATCTTGATGTAGCAACGTTGCATAATGATACAGATTCATCAGGTGTAGTTCTGATGCAAAATGATGCATAAGGTGACAAATCGACCAAAGAAGATATTGTTCCGGGGTCGGGTGCAAAAGGCGACGAATCAACTAAAAAAGATGCTATGAGGTCATGCTTTTGCCCGACCCCCCAAGGATCATTTCGGAGTTTACTCAAAAAGGCTTTGATACCATGAAAGAATTGATAGAGATAAAATATATTGAATATCAATTTAACTTATTTATTCATATACAATATATAGGTAGAAAATTAAATATGACACATTAATAATATTATAACCACCATCTCTTCATTTGCTCCATTGTAACGTCTATCTCTTTATTTGTTATTCTTATCTTCAATATTATCTCTATTAGATAAAAATTAAACAAATAAATATATTTAATAGCTCATACATCATTTGTCACGCCCCGACCCAATTTGGTCAAATCCCCGTGATCAACCCGCCACTCTCCCGGTTTACTAAGGGTTACCCCTTCTTTATAAACCGTGAGTAGTAAGACGTCCTTTAAACATGTACCTTTTTTGAAATAACATAAATTAAAACTGTACAAAATTTTAAACTTATCATACCTGCCTTACAGGTGTGTTAGCTGGTGGTCTTTGGGGGTAAGATTTTCGGGTTTACCTGAAAGGGATATAAGGGACGGGGTGAGTTCAACGATTCAGTTAATGGGTGTTCAAAGATTTACTTTTAGAAAAATAGTTTGAATTTGGAGTGTGCTAGACTCCTTATTTTCTTTTTAAAATATTTCATTCTCATTTCTTGGTTTCTTTAACCATTTCTCATCATATCGGTGTGTTTATCAAACAACACACGCCCTTCATTATAAAGGAACACAATCGCAGGCTAGCTCGCCCACTGTACCCACTTGTGGCGTCGGAGTGACTTTACCGGCCACCTAGATAGAAGCATGTCCACTTCTACCGCGAGAATGAGTGAATGTTCACGACATCTGACCATCAATCCTGTAACAAAACTCCGTGTCCGTATGAGGACAGAGACCTCATCCTATCCCCACCCCGGTCTCATGCGCTTGAAGCTATGTCGAGCTTCGCAAGACTTCTAGTACAACTAATTGCTCTTATATCCACCAAGTCGTCTAGAGCCCTAGGATGCATCACTACCCCTTTTGGGCATCTTGAAGGTCCCGTAACATAATGCATGCACAAATCAACAGTTTTTCACATAAGTCATATAATCTGTGGTGTCACTAGTCCAACGGCCCCGATCCTTAACTAGACCAACAACTGTTTGTCTTGACTAGTCCGAAGACTTGTCATGTCTCACTATTGCTAGTCCAACGAGTATATCGGTCATGTCTCGATACCATGTCCAAACAACTCATTTACTTAAGTTTTCATGGCTTAATAATCATGTTTGTTTACAAGTTCCTGCTCGTGCCAACTGGCCTAAGGCCTACTATTCGAGATTTTCAAAATCGGGCATATTAGCCCCCAAGTTCCAAAACCGAGATCTACAACCTATATGAGCTATTCGAGCTTCCGTCAAGAAGGTCTCCCAAAAAGTTTAAGCAGTGGCACACAGTCAGAGGAGAGCACTTCCAACAAAATAATCTTTTAATCTATCCATCACACCAACCGGATGGGAGGACATCTCTACTTATAACTGATAAGCGGGTTTTATATTTTCTTACAGGAAGTTCATCATACCAACCGAGTATGATCTATTTACAACCAGTAAGTAGTTTTTCCAAGTAATTTCCACATTACTCCTTTCAGGTGTGATGGTGAAAATACCACTTACTAGTGGATTTTTATTTCTGAGGTGCTTATCATCCCAATCGGGTATGATATAAAAATCCCACTCACCCGATAGTGCAGTGAATATCCTCTTAATCAGCTTGTTATCCTTACTCGAATTTGTCTTAGCCGGCGTTCTCGATACTTCATGTTACTACACGATATGAACAGTCTTGTTCATTATCATTTGGCCTAATAGTCCTCATTCATTCCAAATGAATGAGAAAACCAAAATTTTCATTTATTTGCAATTAGGCCCCTAAAGTTATTTTTCTTAAACTTTAAGTCCCTAATGCCAAATTTTCCTCAAATTGAGTCCCAAAACTTTTAAAATTCACCTTAGGACATCAATTTATTCAAATTAAAAAAAGAGGTTTAATTTTTCAAATTTCCAATTTGGTCCCCAACTTCTCTAAAATTATCATTTTGCCCATACTTTACAAAAATAGTAAGTTTTGCCCCCAAAATTACAAAATTTTCCCAATTGGTCCTCCAACATCTTTATCAAGCCCAATTAGTCATCAATTTTATGAAATTGCACTTTAGTCCCTCGAATTTTCAAAATTCCCTAATTTCCCCTCATTTTTCCCCAATTTCAACCTTCTAACTCAATCGAATTTGATTTTATCAAATTGATCAATCAAATGAGTTTAATTGTTGAAATTAAAGTTAGATTTCCTACACTTTCATACAATTCAATTGCACTTTAAATCGCACGATTTTATGCAGGAATGAGCTCAAACGGAGCCTCACCGGAAAATTGGACTTAGAAAGAGAAAGCTTTGAAAGCTTAATGTCGGGGGCGCAATGGTCCGAGCTTTTGATCTGGGCAGATAGCTCTTGTCCTGAGGTTTTTTTTCTAGGATCAAGAATTGTATCAATTGATGTTAAATTGAATGAGAATCTAGTCATCAAAATTTTGTCGGTTCTCTCTCTAGCACCTATCAGAATTTACAGAGTAAAGCCAAATTGGCTTACCTTTTCGCTCTAATTCAATTGTAGGAGGGTTGTGGAGGTGTCAGGAGGGCTTGGTTTGGCTTGAGGAGGGCTCGAATTGGCCGATTTCTACTCGGCCGAAATAGGATAGCTTTAGTCCGTTGGAGCTGCTTCACTGTTCGGTCATATCGGCGCTTCTCCGGCGACCCTCGGAGCAAATGGAGACTACAAGCGTGTAGCTGATTTCTCCGTAAATCCAAAGAACCCGACCACGCCTTCTTTGGCTCATAAAAGACTCTATATCAAAGCTCTGGTTCGAGATTCATAGGAAATTGGAGCAGTTGAGAGAGAATGGAGTTTTTAGGTGTGGAAAGGATGAATGAGGAGAGGCTCTTTATATAGGAAGCTCGAGGACTTCTTACCCGTTTGATTGATGCCTTAATGGCGTCATTCATTGCTTGAAACTCCCTGGTCGAAGACTTTTCAGCTTCGCCAGCGCTGCTCGATTTTCTGGCGAATGAACAGTGTTGTCATCTGAAGGAAGAAGACGATACTATTCCGAACCGGATTGAACCGAATTCAAAGATTAAACCGAACGGTTCAGGCCTGATTTTACCGAATTTTTTAAAATAAAAAATTTTTAAATTCATTTTCTATCCAATGATGGCCTCAAATCTCAAATTTGAATTTTCTAAGCTACCTAAAAAATGAATTTAATATCTAGTTTAATAGTAGTTCAAACCGTTCCACATCAGTTTAATCCGGTTTGGATTCGGTTCACCTGAACCAGTTTGGTTTTCATCTTTAATTCATCCTTAAGTCCTTTTTCATGACTTTTGAGACTTTTTGGGTAACTCGGGATCCATAAATTTCTTGATTTTCCATTTCACTATCGATTCGGGTTTATAGACCGACTCGATTTTCAAATTAAAAATAACCGGTTCTTTCCTCAGTTTTCTTATTATCAAAGGACAGGGTTTATATCATTCTTATCCTAATTTTATATTAAGATATTATTATTTTATGTTGTGATAAGAAATTGATAAAATTACATAAATTTCATGTCGTAATAAGAATTCTTTGATTCTCTAGATTTTATGTACTTGTATCATTATCTATTAATGAGCTTACTCTCAAGTGTCATATGTGATCCTCTTAGGTAGCATACCTTTGGAGACTTTATCTCTCCCTTCTATTTTTTTACTTCTAAGAGCATATTTGTAACACCACACTTTCCAAAAGAGAATTAAATTAAATTATAGTTAAAATTATAGTAAAATTAATAATTTGGACTCGAATAAAAATTGAATAGGATAGAAAACTAATTCAAACATATATATTAGATATTAGTCAAAATGGCTTGGTCAAATCTTAAATGGATCTCCTTGATCGATAACTAAGAATGGAGAGACATTCGATCGAAAATCGGATTGACAATTGAAAACTTGACCAATAAAACGAGATTGGACCGAAATAAAAAAATAAAATCAAATTAGTAGTCCATTCATACCAAAAAATTAGAAAACGGTCCAAGATCCAATTTCAAAGAAGCTCTTGATAAAAAAAAATCAAGAATGGGAATCATACGTGTTGAGATCGAATCAAAAATAAAAAAGTTGGTAGAGAATAATGATCACACCAAATCGATGATTTTTTCCTCCCGTAAACCTAAAAAGAGAAAAATAGTGAATTTGTATCACAATTTCACATAAATATTTTTATAAAAATAAAGGAAGTTAAAAATTAATCGATGTTAAACCAGTCAAATTTGTATCAAAATGATCAAGTAATTAATCAAGTCAATAAACCACATCAAAGTTAATGGTTAAAGGGGAAGACACGCATGATGCCACACACATGCCAAAGCACAAGCAAGATGCCTGATCTTCTTCCTAATTGACCAAAGAAGTATAGAAAAGTTTAGCCACTCCCTACAAAATTTGAACGACCACCAATAGAAAAAAGGATTTGTTATCCGATTTTGGACCTATTTGGATGCAACAAAAGGAATGTGCATATGCACTCATGTCTCCCCGAACTACCTTTAAAAGGAGGGTCAACTCTTTCAAAAATTTAGTCAGAATCCTGTCTTAAATATAGATTGGTTGGTTTTCTAGCCACCTTCATTCAATCTATCATTATGTCCTCTCTCGATTACCAAATGATCCATCATAGGCTCTATAGAACCCCTCAACCTCCTATACATGATTGTCATCTCTAGGAAAAATAATGATCAGAGCGGAGTTCACGAGATGAAATAAAAATATTGTCCAACGACCCGAAAATAGAGCACGAGCTCTTGTGGTCATTTCAACCCCATCCAATGACCAAAATTGGTTGAGAAAAATTTTCATAGTCTCCTCTTAACATGCCATAGCCTCCCAAGTGGCCATCAAGGACACTAGCTAAGTCATTCGATCTCATGTCGCCATGAAAGTTTATTTTAATGTGAATCAAATTGGGCATGCTATGATTCACAAGTTAAAGGCTAAAAAATTTAAAAAAAATCATTGGATGAACTTATTAGAGCAATTGAAGAAACATAAATGGAAGATCAAAAGAAAAGCCCAACAAGATCTTAAAAAATAATTCAAATTCGAATTTCAAGGAGATAAATCTTCTATAATATTGAAGAATCAAATAATATATTTACTAGATTTGTATAATATAATATGTTAGGTTTAGAATATTCATTATTTTAGAAATTTCTAAATAAATGTACAATAAATATCTTATAAATATTTTTTATATGAATAATTAGTGGTTGGCATGTTAACCATAATATTTTTTTTCCCTTATTTATGGGATAGCTAGTATTTATAAGTGTCTATAAAAAGCTAACTTCATAGCATTTTAAAGACATATATTTGATTTTAATAATATTGTGACGTTTATGTTTTCTTTCTTTTTTTAGAGAACTTTTAAATTTATTAGGTTTTTACTTACGGCGTTCAAGTAATCAGACTTATTGGTCGATTGTCTCTAATATGGATTTTCCTCCTTTAATCGTTGATTGATGACACGTGTCACGCTCTGATTGGCCAGTGCTGACTAAACACTGATTGGGCGCACTTCGCCATGCGCCATGCTTGCTGACTGGGTGCTAACCTGGTAGCAGTCTGTTGACCGGTTGGACCATTGACATGTTCGGTTGGACCGGGTTTGGTGACCCGAAATAAAAAATCGGTTGGTTCAGGCCCGATTCGACCGATTTTCTAAAATTTAAAAAATTTGTCTAAATTCATTTTCTATACAATGGTGACTTCAATTTTCTAAATTGATGTTTTTAAGCCATTTAGAAAAATGAATTTTTGAACCAATTTTCCGCTGTTCAATCTAGTTCAGGATTAGTTAACATTGAACCGATCTAGTTTTCACATCCAATTCTTCTCATGGTTCTTTTCCATAATTTTTAGGACCTCATTGACCACTTTGGATTTTCCACATTCTCGTGTTTGTTTCTAATTACGAGTTCTAGTTCTTTTTAACCTCAATTTTCACTCAAAATTTTTCGATTCCCCAGTCCAACTATCTCATTATTGAAAATGGCATTTACAGGAATAGTTGTAACAATGTATTTTCCAAAAGTAAATTAAACAAATTTTGATTGCAGAAGTTAAACTAATAATATAGACTCAAACTGGGATATGAAAATCAAATAGGAAACCAATTCGAATTAGAAGCTTAGAAATAAGTCAAAATAGCTTAGACAAGTCCCCTCCTTGAATGAGAACCAAGAATGGAGAGATATTTAATCGTAAATCGAATCAAATCGGGAGTCAATTCAGACCAAGATCTTAGAAAAGGTCAAAATAAGTTAGATTGAACTTAAAATGAGTCATTGATAAAAAAAAATCAATGATTAAGGATCATATAAGTTGAGATCTAATCGGATATAAAAAATCAGGTTAAGAAATCAGATCGAATTGAATAAGAGATTTATTTTCTCGAGTTGTACTAAAAAGGGTAAAATGGTAAATTTAGACCCCAATTTCAAATAAATAAGTTTAGAAAATTTTAGAAAAATAAAGAAAAATGAAACTTGTTGAATCAACCTTTAACTAGTCGAATTTTAATCACACCGGTCATGGATTTAAATCGGTCAACGAACCAAGCAAAAATTAAATGTCAAACGGAAGAGATACATGTGTGAAAATATCACATGTGTGTGCGAAGATTACATGCCCACGGCCAAAGAAGGATAACTCTCACCCATTCTCTTGTAAAATATGTCGGACCACCATTACAAATAAAATAAATTTCTTACTAGTTTTTGAATTGATTTGGATGCTACAAAAGGTATGGGCACCTACATTTGTGTCTCATCAAACTCCCTTTAAAAAGGAGGGTTGCCCCCTTATTGAAATTTGGCCAGAAACCTCTTTTAAATTAAAATTGAATGATTTATCAATGACCTTCCTTCAAATCTTCATTGTGCCCTCTTCCGACCACCAAATGACCCATATTAGTCTCTATAGAACTATCTCAACCTCCTCTACATGACAATCATTTTGGATAGGACAGACAATGATTGCAGCTGTAAACCCCGTATTTTTTAGTTAAGAAAAACCAGAAAAAAAACCGGTCAAACCAAGTAAGAAAATCGAGTCGGTTTACATTTGAGAACAAGCAATATGGAAATTTATAACTTCTGGGTGATCCAAAGGGTTAATTAAACCTTGAAAAAAAAATTTAAGAAAAATTAAAAGATAAAAACCAAATTGGTTTAGGTGAACAAGATTTCATAATGACTTTGAAGTTAAGCGTGCTTGCTCAAGAGTAGTGTGAGGATGGGTGACCTCCTGAGAAGTATGAATTTTGTTGTAACCCGAAATTTCGGTCAAAAATTTTTATGCGAACGTACGCATTATCATAAATAACCATAAATTAATATATATTTAATTATTGTAATTAATACCAATAATTTATGGTAATATTAATACTAGTAATAAATCTCTCCCATTCATTCTCCTCACACCCAAACACTTCTCTCTCTCTACTGCTCCATTTCCCGGTTAAGCTTAAACCAGAGCTTCGACTTCAACATTTTTCTTAACCTCGAAAGGAGAGGTCGGGCTCTTTAGAACCGAGGAGAAGTTAGCTATCTGATAGCAAACTCCAGTGAATCTGAAAATTACTAGAGAAGCGCCGACATGATGGAACAGTGAAGTAGCTCCGATGGACCAAAGCTGTCCTATTTCGGCAGAGTTGAAATTGGCCATTTTGAGCCCTCATCAGGCAAAACCAAGCCTTCTCAACACTCCCTTAGCCCTCCCATGGCCGAATTACTATTGAAA
The DNA here is from genome assembly GCA_030064435.1 of Trapa incisa. NCBI lineage: Eukaryota > Viridiplantae > Streptophyta > Magnoliopsida > Myrtales > Lythraceae > Trapa > Trapa incisa. Next base: position 2,572,796 of record CM057784.1, on the reverse strand, counting down.
GGTAAGCTAATTCGGCTCCCCTCTGCAATTTTCGATCAGTGCTACAGAGAGAACCGATAGAATATAAATAATGAAATTCTAACTCAATTTGGCATCAATTGATGCGATTCTTGATTCTAGGATAAATCTCAAGATGAGAGCTATCCACCTAGATCGAAAGCTCGGACCATCGTGCCCTCACCGGTGAGATATCGAAGCTTTCTCTCTCTATAGTTTGTTTTCCAACGAAGCTCCGTTTTAGCTCGTTCCGGCGTTAAAATCTACGATTCAAAGTTTCTTAGAATCGTATGAACATGTCGGAACTTAATGTCAACTCCAATTTTAATAATTAGAAGATCAGTCAATTTGATGAAATCAAATTCGATAGTGTTGAAGAGTTGAAATTGGGGGAAAAATTGGGGATTTTTAAAATTCAAAGGGCCAAAATGTAATTTTATGAAATTGAGGTCAATTGGGCATGAAAATAATGTTGGAGGACCAATTGGGGAATTTTGGAATTTTTGGGGTAAAACTTACCATTTTTGTAAAGGAAGGGCAAAATGGTAATTTTGGAAAAATTGGGGGACCAAATTGGAAATTTGGGAAATTAAACCCCTTTTTGGTGAAATTGAATAAATTAAGGTCCCAATATAAATTTTAAAGGTTACGGGACTCAATTTGAGGAAAAACCGACATTTAGGACTTAAAGTTAAAGAGAAATAACTTTAGGGACCTAATTGTAAATAACTAAAAGTTTGGGTTTTCTCATTCATTGGAAATGAATGAAGGCTGTTATGCCAAGTAATAATGAACAAGGATGTTCATATCGCGTAGGAACGCGAAATACCGGGAATGCCAGCATGGACGAGCTCGCGTGAATACAAAGAACCGGTCAAGTGGAATTCACTGCGTTAACGGGTGAGTGGGTTTACTAACATCATACCCGGTTGGGATAATGAGCACAACTTAAAATTTTAAAATCACTTACTGGTTGTGAGTGGAAATTTTATATCATACCCGGTTGGGCAATGATAAGTACCTCGGTATGAAAACCCACTATTAAGTGGTACTTTAAACATCACTACTTAGAGGAAGTGATGTGAAAATCATGCGGAAAAACTACTTACCGGTTGTAAGTAGATCATACCCGGTTGGTATGATGAGACTTCCTCGAAGGAAGTTGAAAACCCGTTCATCGGTTATGAACGGAGGTGTCCTTATACCCAGGTGGTATAATGGATAGAGAAAACATATGTTTTGTCGGAAGTGCTCTCCCCGTGTGCCAATGCTTAAACAATTTGGGAGATCTTCTCGATGGGAGCTCGAATAGCTCTGATAGGCCAGGGGCCTCAGTTTTGGAACTTGGGGGCTAAATGCCCGATTTTAAAAATCTCATACAATGGGCCCAAGGCCAGTTAGCACGAGCAGAAGCTCGTAAACGAACATGATATATGTGCCATAAAACTTAATAAGTGAATTGTTTGGCCATGGTACCGAGATAGGACCGACATGCTCAGTCAACTAGCGGCAGTGTGACATGACAGGTCGACGGACCAGTCAAGATAAACAACTGCATATTGAGTTGAGAGTTGGGGCCGTTGGACCAATGGCACCACAGATTACATGGAAATATGAGAAAATATTATTCGTGCATGCACTATGAGTACAGGATCATCAAGACGCCCATGAGGGATAGTGATGCGTCCTAAGGGCACTAAACGACCTGGTGGCTATAAGGGCAGTTCGTCGTTCCAGGTGTCTGTGCGAAATCTGGAGTAGCACCAAGCGCATGAGACCGTGGTGGGGACAGGATGAGGTCTCTGTCCTCATACGGACACGAAGAAGTGATTTCGGGATTGTGGGTCAGATGTCATGTACATCCACTCATTCCCAGGGTAGAAGTGGTCATATTTCTATCCAGGTGGCAGGAAAAGTCGCTTTGAAGTCACTAGCGGGTTCAGTAGTGATACTGACTTGCGAATGTGTGTAACCTTCATGATGAAGGATGTGTGTTGGGTGATGACACGTCATGGTAAATAAGAAATGGTGGAAAAACCCAAAATTTTAAATGAAGGGATTTTTGAAAACAAAGGAGTCTGGCACACTCCATATATATGATTTTTCTTAAAAGTCAAAAGCTTTTAAAAACCTATTCACTGAGTAGTCATACTCACCGCCTCCCTTATATCCCTTTCAGGAAATCTCAGAAAGCCTCCCCTTAAAGACCGTCAACTAAGATGCCTGTAAGACAGGTATGTAAAGTTTTAAATTTTATGCAATTTTGATTATGCTATTCCAGGAAAAAGTGCAGGTTAAAGGATGCCTTACTCTTTACGATTTACAATAAGGAAAAATTCTTTAATAAATCGGGAGAGTGGCGGGTTGATCACGGGGATCCGACCAAACCGGGTCGGGGCGTGACAACAACGATGTTGACGAGATTAAAAATTGACATTGTCTAGCGATCCAAAAATAAATTGTCAACTCTCGGGAGCATTTCTGCTCCTTCTAACAGCAATAAACATCCAAGAAAAATCCACAAACTACTCTTGATGTGCCCTAGCCTCCCAAGTGGCTATCTTTCACCCTAGGAAAGTCGTTCGACCTTAGAGTTTGTTTTTCATCTAGTTTCGACCGAGATCACCCCAGCTCGATTTTTTGGCACTTCCAACTAACGTTTTGCACACTGCTTGGTCTAGAGGGAAGTTCAAGAGGTTTAATTACCTCACCATACATTTGACTCATGTGAACTCACTGTCCAGCGAGTTTCGAACATTTTCCAAAAGTTGTACATGTTTTCAATGACCCTAAAAATCGAGCCAAAAGTGGTTGATTCCGACCAAGTAAGGCTAGAAAATGACTGTAGGATATGAGAAAGACATTTAGGATCATGTTATGATTTATTCAAGTATTTAAAGATGAGTTTTGGTGGAGTAAAAAGATTGGGCACAAAAATATAAATTTTGGTAAATTTGGGGACCAAACTATAAATAGGGAAAAGTTGAGATCCAAATTAAACTAATAAGTTTAATGGCCTAAATGAAAGACTTGAAAAGTTTAGGCAACCGAATGAAAGATCTGGATAGTCTAAGGACCCGAAAATATTGTAGAAAATATTTGGATCCAAAGTACCAATAGTGGAAAGTTTATGGTCATAAATGAAAATTTTAGAAGTTAGGGGCTTAAGAGTAAATATGAAAATGTTTTGGAAAATTTTGTAATTTTAAAGGAATTAAGGGTCGGATTGTGTGATAAGATTTGTCGTTAAGCGAATCGACCAAATAGAGCCCTAAGGGAAGATCCGTAATTTCGAAAAAAATTACGATACAACACAAAATGTATCTATAGAGACTCATCTTAAATACAGGTATGAATTATAATTGGGTATATATTACTTGTAGGTTCATATTCTAGATGATCATGCGAGAAAATATTACACGAATCAAACACTCTAAATAACAAAACTTCAGACTTAAGTAAGCGAGATTTCTAATATCAAATGCAATTGTACTGACTTAATTTTACAGGTTTAAAAATATGGCATGTTGGATTACTTATAAAATATTCCATGAAAGCATATATGAACCCAACAAAGGATACGACCCAAAGTTTTTTAAAAATGTGTTAAGATTGTTTATAAAAAATGACCTATAGCTCAAAAATTTTAAAAAACAAGTCACTACTCGATATTATACTCAAAGAGTGGGGAATAAGGTACTATTATTTATGAAAAATAGATAAAGCCCGATATTTTTAAGAAATAGAGACTAATCTCCTATCGTTTATGAAAAATGGATAAAACCTAATGTTTTTTAAACATACTAAGTTTTTATCGTTTATGAAAGATGGGTAAATTCTAATATTTTTAAAATAACCTAATAAAGCCTTATTGTTTATAAAAAATGGGTGAAGTCCGATATTTTTAAAAAAACAGATCAATGTACTATCATTTATGAAAAATGGACAAATCTTGATATTTTTTAAAAGTATAGACTAAGGTCCTATTATTTATAAAATATGAGTAATAAAATTTTTTATAAAACAGACCTATTATTTAAAAAATAGGTAGAGCCCGATATTTTTGAAAAATATAGAATAAGGTCCTATAATTTATAAAAGATGAGTGAATGATGATATTTTTAAAAGGATGCACTAAGGACTTATCGTTTATGATAAATAGCCAAAACTCGATATTTTCTAAAGAACGAACTAAGGTCCTATTTTTATAAAAGATGGGCATAGTCTGATATATGGTTGTAAAATAGATGGATTTTAATATTTTTAAAAAGTATGAACCAAGGTACTATCATTATATGATATATGTTCATCCCATATTTTTGAAAGAACAAATTAAGGTATTATATTTTATGAAGATTCATTAATGGAGCCCAATATTTTTAAAAACTATGAGCTAAGGTTTTATTGCTTATAATAGATAGATAAAACCTAATGTTTTTTTAAAGAATACAATAATATACTATCATTTATAAAAAAAAAATGGAATTTGTTATTTTTAAAGTGGCACACCATGAATTGAGTTGAATATTAGATTTGTAAACAAGTGAGCATGTCAAATATTATGATAATGGATATCTCATCACCATAATATTGTAATGATGTAAGGATTGGAAATAAAATATAATTATTTTAAATTTAATGATTTCTAAATATGATCAACAAAATATATAAATAAATTGATCATAAATTATTAATAGGAGGGTTTATACCTTATATGTCCATACTATATTTTCTGAATACATCATTTTTTTTTATTTTTTTATGGAGTACTTACTCCATCATCCACTCCTAAAAAAATAAATTATAAAGGAAAAACTTAGCTAAGGATTTTGAGGTGTATTTCTCACTCCACTAATGTTTGCTTTTACATCCTGTTAAATCAAATTATATAACTTAACACGTACCCTATGTTGATTTAGTGGTGCTTTGGGTATTCAACTTCTTACACCACTCCGAAACGTGACATGATGTCCTCTTGGAGTACGTTTTATCATCAAATCAGTACACAACTGATAAAGATTTAGGTTGAGAGAGGTTAGTAGGAGAGTTTAGTATTACATGCCCTAATTGTCCACGTAAAATATATGTGTTTGTCATGTTCATTCATGTAACATCTAGTAGGGTACATTGAGGTGTCTTATATTGTATGCTTACACTACTCCCCCTTACACTCATTCGAGAACACCTACAGGATTATATGGTTTCTTATTAGGAAATGGTTACATATTCGTAAATTGGGAATAGTATATTAAGAATATCACGTGTCATTCTAATTATAGTGACCCGTATAGTCCAATAACTTTAATTCACTCTCTTATAATATTAAAAAATAGACCATCCATATATCATCGACATATATAAAAATTTACAAATTTTAGTGCAAATAATTAAAATTTTATTAAACGGATTATCGTATTTTTTTATAATATTTTACCGGTGGTATAGTCAAAATTTTTTCTTGTTGATAAAATAAGCGACCAAGCATCATTTGGTGTGCATTCTCTCCAACTCAATCCTTGTTGGTTGAATGGAAGCAGTAGCTCTTGTATTCTCCCACGCTCGGACTCTTCTCCCACATGGCACTCGTTTTCAAAATGAACTTAGCCGTCGTTAAATGGTCCATATCTTACACCTACGAATTAGACCTCTGGAAAGGTTAAAAATTTGGACCATGTGGTTTTTGTACTAAATATGTTTCTTAATAAATAGCATGTGCTTCTTGATATTTATATGTTTGTATTCCTAGGGTTCTCCTATTTTCAGTAAACTATTCAAAATGCTCCGACAAATTCTTCATAGGTTTGTAACTATTCAATGTTCATAGAAGGAAGTTGGGATATTGTGATTTGTAATTTCTCTACCTCAAGTTTAGGGTTTTTTAGGGCATTTAAAATTTTTGTATAAAACTATAATTTAATATTTACTAAAAATATACAAAATATTAAACACAATTCATAAAAAAATAGAGCAAAAAAAATTTTAATTGAAAAAACATGGATGCATCCAAAAAGAAAGACGTAAAAAAAAACATTTTTAACAATAAGAATCTAATATATTATTTTATTGGTGCCTGAAACGTACCAATTTTCCATTGAGCCTATGATAGTCACACCTTATCTTTATTTTTTTTAGTTGGACCGGGTCCCTCTCTCACTTGAGCCCGGAGGTCACGGGAAGGGGGTATAGTATGATTGTTCAAGCAGGAAATTTCCAAGGAGCCGGTGGTAGCAGCCAACGGAAATTTGAAGTTTACTGTATTTTTTGACTCAATCATGGAGCGGCATTGGCGGGTCTCAAGTGGGGTATGGCATTAGCAAGCTTCCAATTTTCCTGCACCATATATCCTACTCTATGCCTATCTCCTCTCCATCCTTCTTTCTCCATAATTCTTTCCATACCTTGAGTTCTGATTCTGATAAGTTCAGAGTTCTATCAGTAGTTTCTGCGAGGCAGATGCAAATTTGACGCCTTTCCTGCTTCCTTCTAGCACCTGGTTGAAGGCCGCGCGTATTGGTACTGGATATTCAGCTCAGCTTCTTGTGATTTGGGTCTGGAGATTCTGGCTCAATCTCTGGGTCTGGGCGAAGAAATGGCAATCACTTCGGAATTGAAGCAAGGCATCTCCAGCCAGTTCTCTACCGGCTCCTTGCAGAGAGGCATCTCTAGGTTTGTGATTTGTGAAGCTTCTCATCATCGGTGGATAACTTTTTGAAGATAAATCTCATTTAAGTTCCCATAATTTGTCTTCCTCATCCAAGAGAAATCTCTCGTCAGGCAATACACCACGCTGCAAGCATCTCTAGATCCGAGGATCAGCAACCCGAGGTTCAGCTTCGGGAGGCAGTCATCCCTTGACCCGAATACCAGATGCCCCGATCGCGATGACAACCTCAAAGTGCCCAAGAACCTCGACTCCACCATGCAGCTGCTTTTCATGGCTTGCAGGGGAGACGTGAGGGGAGTGCAGAAGTTGCTAGACGAAGGAGTCCACGTGAACAGCATTGACTTGGACGGGAGGACCGCTCTGCACATTGCAGCCTGCGAAGGCCATGTCGGGGTTGTGAAGCTCTTGCTGACTCGAAAAGTAAATATTGACGCCCGTGACCGATGGGGAAGCACCGTAAGCTTTCATCTGCTTTCTTTTTCTCTGCCAACTCCTCTTGATCTTTCCCTGAAATATGGAAGAAAAATGTAGTCACAGCAGTTGACTCCCTCCCTGATAGCCTGCAGCTGATGCCCATCACTATGGGAATATGGAAGTACACAACATTTTGAGAGATGGTGGAGCCAAAGTTCCGGTAGCCTGCAGCTCTTCACTTCCAACTTTTTGAAGATAGTTTCTTTCTGGAACCTTACTGACTGTGAAAGTTGTAATGGTTCTAGGAAAGGAAGAGGGCACCAAGGTCAGCAGAAAAGCCTCGAGAAGTGCCCGATTATGAGCTCAATCCACTGGAGATTCAAGTACGGAAGTCCGATGGCATTTTAAGGGTAAGCGCTTCCTTGACAATAAGAACACAGTTACTTTCAAGCAATTTCCTTTATCAAGTGTAATTGAACCTTTTTTACAGGGAAACTATCAAGTGGCAAAATGGAATGGCACAAAGGTTTCTGTCAAGATACTCGACAAAGAAAGCTATTCGGATCCAGAGAGCCTGTAAGCATGAACACACTCCCAATTTTGTTTGAAATTATATCAGAAAGGAGAAAAAGATATGTAGTGCTTGAAGGGATCAATGGTTTGAGACTCTGAGGCATAATCTATATCTAATAGTTACATGTACGTTTGTTATCAGGAAGGCCTTCAAGTATGAGTTAGAGATGCTGATGAAGGCTCGGCATCCCAATTTAGTTCAGTTCATCGGAGCTGTTACTCAAAAAATTCCGATGATGATCGTTGCAGAGTACCATCCAAAAGTACCAATTGAGCTCTTCTAAGATAACCTTCCTTCTCATTTTTGTGCCTCATGCCCTTGAAGAGAACAGGCCTACTCACAATTTCTTACATCTTAGGGTGATCTAGGAACATACATTAAGAAGAAAGGGCGCCTCTTTCCATCTAAAGCTTTGAGATTTGCTCTTGATATTGCAAGGTACCCCCCAACTACCAGTTTATTTTTTCTCACTGAAATGATCTTATTCTTTAGAAATAGATCAATATCTGAGCTCCTGCAGGGGAATAAACTACTTCCATGAATGCAAGCCCGACCCCATCATTCACTGCGATTTGAAGCCAAGGTAAAACAAAAACAACTTATAATATGAGAGGCTGCTGAGAAATAAAGACCATTGTAGCAATATCAGGATAGTTCCTTAACACCAGAAATTTTGTTGACATGCCAGAAATATTTTGCTGGATGGTGGTGGCCAACTGAAGGTATCTGGGTTTGGTTTGATACAATTGTCCAAGGTCTCATCGGACAAAGTAAGGCTAGCTCAGCCTGAGGCTCATTCTGGGCTCCAAAGTAAGTTGATGTCATCCTATCTTTCATTTCAGGGAGAGATCATTGTTATTGGACTGATGTTGAACATTTCTGAACTGCAGGTTTATATGTTGCACCGGAGGTTTTCAAGAACGGGGTATTTGACAGAAGCGCGGATGCATTCTCCTTTGGTCTCATTCTTTACGAGGTTTGTACATTCATCGGACTCCAATTCTGAACTGCAGGTTTATAAGTTTGACGCATACTTTTTTTTCTGGGAAAACAAAAACAGGTGTTTGAGGGAGTTCAGCCGTTTCACCCCAAATCACCTGAAGAAGCTGCTCGCATGATATGCCTAGAAGGAAGGAGACCGCCATTTAAGGTTAAATCCAAAGGTTACCCTCCCGAATTAAGAGAGTAAGGTCACTGGTTTGGCATGGGTTAACATCTAGTCTTCAATTCAGCTTTGTTCTGAGCATAAAATGTGCAGGTTGATTGTGGAATGCTGGGATGAAAAGCCTATGATGAGACCAACTTCCTCGGAGATCATAGTTAGATTGAACAAGATAGTCGCAAACTGTTCGAAGCAGGGCTGGTGGAAAGCTTCTTTTAGGCTCCCTTGGTATGTGTGTTCCTTTGGAAATCTCCCATATAATAGGGAGTCTCATTTCTGATCTTGAAGCTATTATAGTAGAGCCCATTATCCCACCACCAATTCACAGCAATCTTATGAATTAAATTGCTCTAACTGCATTCAAAATGGGTATTGTACACCAAACATAGACGCCGGATGAGACCAATTATTTTCCATCATCTGCACGAAACGAGGAAGAAAGCTGCACGGTGCCGGAGGAATTCCCTTGCACTAAACAAGAAAGAGGGGAAATTTTTAGTTAATAATTTTTTTCCACATATTTTTCGGTTTTATTAGTATCAGAACTACCGATGTACCATACTTATTAAAATATTAACATCACATAAGTGTATTTAATTTTAAAATAAAACTAAAATTTAATTATTCTAAATATATAATATCAATCAAATAAATAATATTTTTTAAAATAATTTATAATATATAAAAAGAGATGTTAATAATATAAATTTATAATAAGGAAAGAGTTTGAATAAAAAATAAATTGGTTAGCTCCAGTTTATAATATAAAATATTTTATTTTTATATAATAAATTAATTATATATTTTTTATATAATAATATTTAAGTATAATTAATTTATAAAAAAATTTAATAATATTATTATATATAATATATAATTAATATATAATATTTTATATTTTAAAGCAATTCTCACCTACTTAATTTTTATATATACCATTCCCCTATTATTAATTTTCGTTATTAGCATCTTTTTACATATATTATAAATTATTTTTACAAAAAAATTGTTTATTTAATTGATATTCCTAATTTAAAATTTTAAAATTTAAATTTAATTTTAAACTTTATTACCTTACTTGTATAATATTGAAATTTTAATATTTAATATATCAAAATATTATAAAGAGTTATTGCATTTTAGTAATTAATTTATTAAAATTTTCAACAATATTATTATATAATTAATTTATAATATTTTATATTATAAATTAAAGCAAGTCTAATATTATTATTTTTTATCCATACCCTTCAACTATTGAAATTTTATATTTAGAATTTTTAAATTTAAGCTTTATTTTAAGTGTGATATTAATATTCTAATATTTACACTATCAAAATCTTATAAAAATTTATTATATTTTATTAAAAAATAATTAAATATATTTAATAATAATAAATTTATAATATATTATATATTTTATATTCTAAACTTAAACTCACCTTCTTATTTTTTATCCATACCCTTCCCTATTATAAACTTATATTATTAGTATCTCTTCCCACATATTATAAATTATTCTAACAAAAATATTATTTATTTGATCAAAATTTCGCATTTGAAATTTTTAAATTTGAGTTTTATTTTAAACTTATTAACTTATTTAATATTGAGATTCTAATTTATACTCTATCAAAATCTTATAAAAAATTATTATATTTTATTAAAAAATAATTAAATATATTTTATAATAATTTATTTATAAAAATTTTTACAAATATTATTATATAAAAATATATACAATTAAATTATAATATAAAATATATAATATTTATATTTCAAATTAAAGAAAGCCTCACATCCTTTTTTCTTATCAATACTCTTCCCCTATTATAAATTTATTTATTAGTATTTTTTTACATATATAATAAACTCTTTTAATAAAAAATTATTTATTTGATCGAAATTACGTATTTAGAATTTTTAAATTTAAGTTTTAATTTGAACTTAATTACATTACTCATTTGATGTTGAGATTCTAATATTTACTCTATCAAAATTTTATAAAAAGTTATTATATTTTATTAAAAAATAATTAAACATATTTTATAATAATTGATTTATGAAAATTTTATACAATATTATTATATAAAAATATATAATTAATTTATAATATAAAATATATAAATATTTTATATTCTAAATTAGAGCAAACCTCACCTACTTATTTTTTATCTATATCCTTCCCCTATTGTAAATTTCTTTTATTAGTATCTTTTTTCATATTTTATAAACTATTCTAACAAAAAAAATTATTTATTTGATCGAAATTCCGCATTTATAATTTTCAAATTTGAGTTTTATTTTAAACTTAATTAAATTATTTGTGTAATTTTGAGATTATAATATTTACTCTATCAAAATTATATAAGGAATTATTACATTTTATTAAGAAAATAATTAAACATATTTTATAATAATTGATTTATAAAAATTTTCAATAAAATTATTATATAAAAAAATATATAATTAATTTATAATATAAAATATATAATATTTTTTATTCTAAATTAGAGCAAGTGCATTTGCTTATTTCTTATCCCTACCATTCCCTTGTGAATTTTTATTATTAGTATGTTTTTGTATATGTTATAAATAATTCTAAAAAAAATTATTTATTTGATCGAAATTCCGAATTTGAAAATTTTAAATGTGAGTTTTATTTTACACTTTATTATTTATTATTTTACTTGTGTAATGTTAAGATTATAATATTTACTCTATCAAAATGTTATAAATAGTTATTACATTTTATTAAAAAATAATTACACATATTTTGTAATAATTGATTTATGCAAATTTTAAACAATATTCTTATATAAAAAATATATAATTAATTTATAATATAAAATATATAATATTATATATTTTAAACTAAAACAAGGCCCACCTTGTTATTTCTTATTCATACCTCTATTATAAACTTCTGTTATTAGCATCTATTTGTAAATATTATAAACTATTCTAATGAAAAAATTGTTTATTTAATCAATATTCCGCATTTATAATTTTCAAATTTAAATTTTATTTTAAAATTTATTGTAATATTGACATTTTAATATATACTTTATTAAAATCTTATAATGTGTTATTACATTTTATTAAAAATTATTAAATATATTTTATAATAATTAATTTATAAAAAAATTTAAAACTATTATCATATATGAATATATATAATTATATTATATTTTATATCATAAACTATAGAAATCCCCATATCATTTTTTCTTATACTCTATTATTATTTCTATTATTAGTATCTTTTTACATATATAATAAACTATTCTAATAAAAAAAATTATTTATTTAATTGAAATTTTCTACTTGAAATTTTTAAATTTAAGTTTTATTTTAAACTTAATTAGTTTAGATTCTAATATTTACTCTATCAAAATCTTATAAATAGTTATTATATTTTATTAAAAATAATTAAACATATTTTATAATAATTAATTTATAAAAAATTTAAACAACATTATTATATAAAAAATATATAATATATAATATTTTAAACATAGCATCCCTCACTTACTTATATTTTATCCATTTCCTTCTCCTATTATTAATTTATATTATTAGTACGCATTTACATATCTTATAACAAAAAAAATTATTTATTTGATCAAAATTTCTTATTTAAAATTTTTAAATTTAAGTTTTATTTTAAACTTTATTATATTAATTGTGTGATTTTAAAATTCTAATATTTATTCTACCAAAATCTTATAAGTAATTATTATATTTTATTAAAAAATATTTAAATATATTTTATAATAATTGATTTATGAAAATTTTTAACAATATTATTATATAAAAATATATAATTAATTTATAATATAAAATATATAATATTTTTTATTCTAAATTAGAGAAAATATCATCTACTTATTTATTATTTATAAATTATTTATTTAATCGACATTACACATATAAAAATTTTAAATTTAAGTTTTATTTTAAATTTTATTACCTTATTTGTATGATTTTAAGATTTATTCTATAAAGAGTTATTAAATTTTATTAAAATAATAATTAATTTATGAAAATTTTAAAAAATATTATTATATAAAAAATATATAATATATAATATTTTAAATTAGAGTAAATCACCTCTTATTAACATATTTTATAAACTATTATAACAAAAAAATTATTTATTTAATCGAAATTTCGTATTTAAAATTTATTTTAAAATTTTTTACATTACTTATTTTATATTGAAATTCTAATATTTAATATATCAAAATCTTATAATAAGTTATTAAATTTTATTAAAAAATAATTAAATATATTTTATAATAATTAATTTATAAAAAAATTTAATAATATTATTATATAAAAATAATTAATTTATTTATAATATTTTATATTTTAAAATTAAGTAAGGCTCATCTCCTTATTTTTTTTATGTAAATCTTTTTAATATTGTGAATTTCTTTTATTAGTATATTTTTACAAATAAATTATTATTAGAAAATAATTATTTATTTAATTAAATAATTTATATTTAAAATTTAATATTTTTAAATTTAAATTTTATTTTACACTTAATTACCTTACCTTATATCTTATAATGATAATTAGGATATTATTTTAAGAATTGTACGTGTACAGACTCTTATATTGGAAGTATGATCATGCCAATGGGGTAGTGTATATGGTCATGCCAATGGGCACCGTTAAGGTAGTCTGCTGTATATAAAAGAGATTGATTTGAAATAATATTGTTTTATGTAGGCATTTATTTATGTAGAGTTTTGATTACTCTTACTTGCGAATTTTAAAAAAATATTTTAAAAAATAAACCTTTTGTTTTTTAAACAAATATACTTCTAAATAATATTTTTCTTAAGAATTTCAAGTATTTATTACTTCATTTTAACATAATTAAATAAGAAAAGTTAAGGTTGTTGTAAATATTATATAATATTATTTATTATATATATGCGTCTAAAAGAAATATATTTATACACCATACAATACCAATTTTTGTATAAGATAAAATTATAAATAATTGCTACGACATAATATATTATATATTATATAAATTAAAATATTATTTGTATTATTTTTAAATATAAAAATATTTAAATTAAATTTAATATTTTAAAGAACTAAAATATTAATTACATTAATATATATTAATAAATTTCAATTAATACTAAATTATACTATATTTTAATAAAATTATATATTTTAAATTATTAATTAAAAATAAAATAAGTTTATTTAAATTTAATATCAAAAGATTGTAAGTGTTATTATATTTTATTAAAAATAATTAATTACATTCTATTATAATTGATTTATGAATATTTTCAACAATATTATTATATAAATATATATATATATAATTAGTTTAAATATAAAATATTATATAAAATATTTATAAAAATAACTTTTAAAATGATACTAATATTATATTATTAAATATTAGATATAAGTGCATCATTTTATATTATTAATTATTTTAAAAATATATTATATTTTATAAATAAAAATAATAAAACAATATTAATAAAATATAATATAATATAAATAATATAAAGTTTAATGGGATGTTTTGGTGATACGGGTTCCTTACATGTGGGATCAAAAAGCCAACGGTTGGATATTTTTCTCTAAATTAGAACTTTTACCCAATAACTTTTGTACGCCGGATCAATAATTTTTGTATTTGGGAAATAAACAAAATTGATATACGTAACTGTGCAATTGAATTAAATGGTTATAGTTTTTATTTTTCTACGTTAAAAAACTAAAACAATGTTATTTTATTTCTTAAAGTGGGAAAAAATATACTTTCCTTTTTTAATGGAAATAAAAGGATTAAGGATAAAAAAATTGCTTAAATAAATTAAATTATTTTAAGTTATATTTGTATTAAGTTATTTATAGTTAACGTGTTTGGAGTATAAGTGAAGTAATTGATTTGAAATTATTAAAATTTTTTAGTAATTAATCGTTTTTATTGAAATTAATTGAGATAAAAAATTATTAAAAAATTATAAATATAAATTTATAATTTTAATTAAATTAAATAATTTATTAATTAATATATATAATTAAATTGTATTTAATATATTTGATTTTTTATTTATAATATATTTATATTATATAATTTTATATAAAATATTATTAATTATAAATTTATTTAATATATATATAAATAAAAATAAGTGACTATAAATTAAATATTTTTTTAATAGTTCAAATAAGTTTATTAATCATAATTTTAATTTTTTATTATACATATACATAGCCACAAAAGTTAACTGCTCTGAGCAAACTTGAATAGGTTAATATATTAGGTAAACTAAATTAAATTAAAAAATATTTAAATATTATTTAAAAGGTTGGTCTCAAATTAATATTAAATCTAAATAGTATACAATATTTTAAAACATACCAAATAACTCATATTACTCATCCGTAATTATTATTTTCTAAAATTATAAAAAATAAAATGCACAAGTTTAATATTTTTTTATACTTATAAGTCCAATTTTGGGAATTTTCGAGTAAATCTAATATAATGTAAGAAATGATTGTTTACATACAAATTATCTAATAAGTTGTTATATTTTAAAAGAAAATTCTAAAAATAAATTAAGACTAGCATTATTTAAATAGTAAAATTTATAAGTAAATAGTATATACCAAAAATAGTACAACATCGTTAACCATTCATTCACATCTTCCTAACCTCCTTAATATGACCTAAAATAGAAAAGTTGTATTTTTGTTTTTCCTCTTGATACAACACAAGTTTGAACAATACCAACCTTGCTAACTAACCAAAGACCAAAAACCAACATCAGCAATGCCTAAGCAACTGACTTGCCCCATAGTCGCCACCTCATGAATACATATCTTGGATTTGATGAAGAAAATTAATTTACAGTAGCTGGTGGGGGTAAGTTGGGTGCACTAGTTCTGAAGCTTGAGAAAGCAACTAAGATATGGTGAAGTGACAGTAGGATGAACAATCACGACTGCATTGGGAGGGCTGTCCTTGGAAGTATAGTGTTGGCCAGCTCTTCGTTCACCTTTACAGGAAGTGGTGGCATCTGCTTCATTAACTCAGGCTGATCACTTAGTCTGAGGAAAGGGAACCCGGTTTAATCAATGAAGTTGGAATAAGCTTTGAATGGACTGAGCTATTGAAGGAAAATTGCCAGGAAGGGGCAACCTGTTTCTAAATGGTAAGACCACTAGAGGAAATAAAGGCCTAGAAGCTATGTAATTTCCTAGGGCTGCAAACATTTCTAAGTTAAATATTGGGTTTATATGTCTTTACCCTAAATATGCATGTATAATAAACAAAGAACATATTAGCCTAAAAAATGAACGTAAACTCGTAGATTTTTCAACTTACTCATTCATAATTTTCAGTATGTTGTCACGGGTTTGACAGAAGAGGTTGATATTCTCCTGTATCTGAAAATTGAAATAAGTCAAGAATGTACATTCTTGAAATGTGAATTTCTTTTTTTATAAAGGACAATAAAGTGCAATAAAAGATTATTCTCTCAAATTTTATCATCTCAAGAAAGAAAACTGAGATATCCAGTTTCATCTAACAACATAAAAGCAGCCTAAATATTTTGTTTTTGTCCACATTAACAAGGCAAAGCAGTTTCCGCAACAATACTTCAACTTCGCAGAATATTATTAGAACCCCATAGAGAACATATAAGATCATCAGAATCCCATAAGGAAACAAATAATGCAACAAAAATCAATCACAACGGAACTTCATGAAAGAAAATTATTTATCTGTGAATGAAGAATTTGATTTATAGATATAACTACATAGTTCTGAATGGTGAAACCAAAATATAAATACTTCACCTGGAAAACAGCAAGATTTGCAGATATTTGATTGAAGACCTGAGCATTTTGCTCGAGCAGCTCTCCAGTAGGACCACCAATAGCTGGCAACATTATAATGAAAATTTCAGGGCAAGATTTGAGGACATAACAATGAAGAGTGATAACAATAGCAGTTAACAAAAGGCTAATTTCTTTTTCCAGGAATATAAGCCCCACATACTTGTTCTCTCAGTGATTACCTATCACATTCAACCACTACAAGAGCCTGGTGCAAGCATCTTACCATTTGAATTCCATACCTAGTAGCCCTTTTATTCAACAGACTACATTTTTGCTGGCTTTATTTCATCTCATAATGATCAAGTGCTACACTAGAAATTATTTTTTGACAATGGAACAAGTATAAAACATCGAGTATATGCCCTCTAAAATTCCTACAATGGCATAGAATCACATATTACCCTAAAAAAATATTAAACTTTAACTTCACCTTTAAATGAGATGCCATCATCGTTGTCCATCATAATCATGGGTGGAGCATATGACGGAACATTTGGGCGTGCAGCAAATTGTGACGACTTCACTGAAGGATCACTGACCTTTTCCTGAAAGATGAATGCACAAAAACATTTTTTGACAAGTTGAATAGAAAGCACAATCAAACTTAATTCTTCCATATGACAACTGATTGGAAACTTGGAAGAACCGTGCTTGAAGACAGATTGAAAACATCCTGAACTCTTCTAAACAAGAAGTAAGATTCAGAAACATCATAATGTGAACGAAGTTGCTAAATATACATTTTGTTACAGTCTAATAAGAGCAGAATATAGTATATATCTTTCTAATGATCCTGAAATAATGATAGTGAGTGCAAACACATGTAGAAGTATTTCTCCAAAAAATAGTAATATTTTGTGTGATAATCCTACAGGAAAACATCTAGTACACTAATCCTAGATGATACACATCAGAAACTAGTCAACCAGATGGTCTATATGACCATAAAAAAAGACATAAAGTACCTTTTTCTCTTTGCTTTTCCTTGACAAATTGTGTTCTTCCTTCCTTCTCTTGCTATTTTCTTTTTTCTGGAAAATATATCACAACAAACATGAAGCTTTATACATTAGGCATATTAGTTTTTAATTATAAATAGGAACTTGCTTAAAGAGTGCTGTACAAAATTACCACCGGTGCAAGAAGATAAGAACACAATATAAATTCAATCATTTTTACAAAAACCATGATTCCCTCAGGATTCCTATATATACAAAAATAGACTTTCCTTGCGCATCTTCCTGTAAACTGCTATCCTGTGCTTCAATTGCTTTGAAGGCTCCATCTTAACAGCCCAAAATGGAGAGAGATAATTCTAATCAACTTTATGATATGTCAACATACATATATCATATAAGAAAAGCTTGATATTTTCTTTATCCAACATATCTGAATTTAATGATCTTTAATGCCCTGCTGATCTCTTATGAAAACAATAATTAATGCTGAAAAGCTGTCATTTTTGTTGGCAAGGATAAAAGTACCAATAGTATGAGCACAAAAACAAGGGCCTGGAAGTTACCAGAGTCAAGATATCAATGCTTACCGTCATCCATCTGACACGTAATGCAACATCTCTAACTGTCTTATTTTTTAGCTGAATGGCTATCTTTGCATAACGAAGCATACTAGAGTCAGAGGCAAATCTGCAATAAAGAAAATGCATCCCATTATTCATAGCTTAGAAATTCTTCCACTAAGAATAGTGTGGAAAAAGCAATCACCTAAGCTAGATTCATCCAAGAAACTACCTAAGGGAAGAAGCATATGAAGAAATCTTAATATTACATAAAATTTGAAAGGGCGGGAATCCATCTACATCCATCAGAACCCAGATTTCATCTATCATTTTTTTCCAATTGACTCTGAATTTCACCTAATTTAGGAAATTAGATAGTCCAAAATATTAGAGCAGAAAGAATATTTCAGTGCTCTTATGAGTATACTCAGTCAAAGATCTGATAAAATAAGGGAAGTCATGTAACATAAAATATATAGTATTTGTGTAATAACAATAAATAGACGGACAGATGTATGACCAAGTAATTCAATGAA
The DNA here is from genome assembly GCA_030064435.1 of Trapa incisa. NCBI lineage: Eukaryota > Viridiplantae > Streptophyta > Magnoliopsida > Myrtales > Lythraceae > Trapa > Trapa incisa. The sequence continues at coordinate 2,554,031 of CM057784.1, read as the reverse complement.
ACTCCTACACATGCTAGGTATTCTATTAGCATTAAACTGAGATTTCAGAGTATTAAGACCTACATAGCAGAGGTAGCTTCGCCAGGCTATATATTAGCATCAAATTTTCTAAGGGTATCTAAAGGTCATATTGGATATAGAGTAATTAGCTTCCTCAGATCAAGCCAAATATAATATCCTTTGCATAAATCCATAGCCCAAGAGGCATAACAAAAGACACCAAGCCTATAAGCAACAGATTATGTGCCTCATAAATGGAAAGTGAAAGGCGTAGATTAGTTAGAACAGTAACTTGTCAAAGGCCGCAAGCAAGTATCCCCACCTAAATTGGGAAAGCAAAAGGGATCCTAAAATGGCAGATTGAAATATCTCGAGGGTTACCACCACTTGATGCTCAAAGTATTAGCATAAATACACATCCAAAAGCTAGACAATCGGCTTCAAGGAACTCACTCTGAGAGTCCCTTGTCGAGTATTGCCTGCTCCTCCGAGGTCCACTCCATGGAGATTCCGGGGTTATGCTTCATGCCCGACACAGTGGCGGACGATTCCGGCACCAAGTTCCCGTTCCCGTTGAAAGCGGATGACGACGCGTGCGCCGGCTCCTGATGGTTCCCAGGTGGATTCGCCATACCCAAACAGAACAGCCCTTCTATTCAAGAACCCCAAGATTTACCCTATCAGCTCAAGATACAATCCTGAGCAAAATATTCCCAGAATCTTCACCACTACGAGCAATCCAATCCACTCCCTCGGCTCCCCCACTATATCACTGGAAGTTCAGCCAAAATTCGACCCAGGCAGGAAGACCTCAAGTGAAAGGGGAGGGATTATCGCGTGAAACGATGAAAAGGGACATTCAATTTGAAATTAGGGAATTGGGAGAGATTTGACAAATTGCTTTGCAGAGGTAAGAGAGGGTTTCGATTCGACATTTGTTTGGAGACGTAAGCTAAGCAGAAATTTTTGTACATAATGCATTTATATATATTGCTTTTTTCTCCACCTTTTGTCCTTTTTTTGCCCACTATTTCGTGTTCGATATTGAGCCAATATGCATAATTAGTGGCAAACTCCAACATTCCACATTCTTCCTTGGTGGTGTAATTAATTTATATTATAATATAATATTACATTATATTTATATTTATTTTATTTATAAATAATCCACTTACCATTTTTGAAAACTGGACCAACCATGATAATATTTAAGCTTCTATGGTTCACGCTTTTAATATTTTGATTAAAAAATATTTTATTATTTAACAATTAAAATAATTTAAATCTCTCCTTTTCTCAATTTTTCTAGTAAGGTTAAATCCCTCCATTTTGAAATTTATGAGCTTTAATCATTTTACTAAAATAATATTAAATTACAATAATTTTTTTATATTTATTATATTTTTTATTTGATAGCATATTATTCACATTAATCATTTCCTACTTACAATTAGAGAATGCATGCCAATGTCATTTTTATTATGAATTGAAAATATTTCATATAAAACATTTTTATGTTTATGTTTTTTTCTTGTATTTGTTATGTAATATTCGAAAAAATTATTATTAATTACAATTGTCAATGAATTTATTCAATATTATTGGTTAAATATAATATCAATAATTTTAGATAAATAAATAATAAAATGATAATTTTGATAAAATATTAAATATTATTTGAAATTAATTATTATTTTAGATAATAAAAAATAATATTATATAAATATATTATTTCAATAATATATATAATATCCAATAAAAAATGAAAGTTGAATGTATATTTATACATAACGTGGTACTCGTATTAAAAAAGGATTAGAAAATATAGAATATAAATAAGTTTTTTTTTTTTTACAAATTTGAAACTACTTGTAATTTTCTTAAACCTCTATACATTATATAAGTTTAAATTGATAAATTAAGTGAAAAAAATAACATTAAAAATAATATATATAACTTGAAAGTTTTTTAAAAAATACGAGAATAATTAAATTTATGTCGAATTTAATTAATTGTCAATTGGTGAAAATCTAAAATTTACTGCTGCCCTATTTCTTGTTGCAGCTAGGAAAGACAATGTCAATTACTCGCTCAAATGGCATATACGACAACAAATAAAATTCATGCGAACCTCAATATTAACTCATTTCGATCGAATCTAATAATTCATTAACAATCGACTTTAGTACAAAGAGAATTAAATAATTATTTTATTGTATTGAAATTTCTACAAAAAGTGTGCCAAAAATATATGAATTAATAAAATTTGATTTTTGTTGTATTACATCTTTTGTGCTCTCACCACGTTCAACATTCGATTGTCCGAAATTTGTTGTGTACAAATTTTTGACACACCCGTTGGTACTCTCTTTGTATCTTATTTGTCACGTCTTAACCCGGTTTGGTCGGATCCCTGTTATCAACAGCCACTCTCCCAGTTTACTAAGGGTTGCCTCTTGTTTATAAACCGTGAAAAGTAATACTACTTTAAACCTGCACCTTTCCTATAATAACATAAAGTAGATGTACTTCTATTTAGGTGGCCGATAAATTCGCTCCGACGCCACAAGTGGGTTCAATGGACGTGCTGGCATGCGAATGTGTGTTTGATCTTCATGATGAAGGATGTGTGTTGGGTGATGACACACCATGATTAAATAAGGAAATGGTGATATAACCCGAGATTTTAAATGAAAGAATTTTTGAAAGAAAGGAGTCTAGCACACTCCAATACAATTTTTTTCCACAAAGTTAATTTTTGAAAACTCATTCACTAAGTAGTCATACTCATCCCCTCCCTTATATTCCTTTCAGGAAATTCTGGAAAGTTTACTCTTAAAGATCATTAACCCAGACGCCTGTGAGACAGGTATGATTAAATTAAAATATTATGTAGATTTGATTTATGTTATTCCAGGAAAAGTGCAGCTTTAAAGAACGCCTTACTATTTACTGTTTATAACAAGGGGAAACCCTTTAATATACTAGGAGAATGGCGGGTTGATCACAGGGATCCGACCAAACCGGGTTGGGGCGTGACAACTTTAGTGGTATCAGAGCCTGTTTTCTTGAATACATAATAAAGACTAGAAAATATAGTAACCCAGATGCCTGTGAGACAGGTATGATTAAAATTAAAATATTATTCAGATTTGATTTATGTTATTCCAGGAAAAGTGCAGCTTTAAAGGACGCCTTACTATTTACTGTTTATAACAAGGGGAAACCCTTTAATATACTAGGAGAATGGCGGGTTGATCACAGGGATCCGACCAAACCGGGTTGGGGCATGACAACTTTAGTGGTATCAGAGCCTGTTTTCTTGAATACATAATAAAAACTAGAAAATATAGTAACCCAGACGCCTGTGAGACAGGTATGATTAAATTAAAATATTATGCAGATTTGATTTATGTTATTCCAGGAAAAGTGCAGCTTTAAAGGACGCCTTACTATTTACTGTTTATAACAAGGGGAAACCCTTTAATATACTAGGAGAATGGTGGGTTGATCACAGGGATCCGACCAAACCGGGTTGGGGCGTGACAACTTTAGTGGTATCAGAGCCTGTTTTCTTGAATACATAATAAAGACTAGAAAATATAGTAACTAATATAAGTTATTTTAAAAATTATAAAAATGGCTCCAAAGAAGGGAACCAAGAGAACTAGGGTTGCCGTCCCCAACACCGCTCAACCACCCCTACCTGTAGAAACTCCTAGAGCAGCCCAAACAACTCCTCCTGGACTCAGTAGGGAGCATAAAAGATTGTATGAGGAATTCACCCGTGTATTTGGCCAACCAAACCTCACTCGTGAGGTGGGCACCAACTCACAGGTTGAACCAAAGGAGGTACAATCCCACCCTCCCCCTGTTAATCCAACCGCTCCAATGAACATTCCTGGAAATCGCAAAACCCTCTGACAACTAGGATGTAAACCTTTCCTTGGAGAAAAGGATGTTGGAACTGCCATGGATTGGTTGGCCAATACCAAGAAGTTGATGGGCATTGTCCGAATACCACTAGAGGATAGGGTGATCCTGATGGAATTCTTCCTAGAAGGAAGCGCTAGACGGTGGTGGGACAATGTCTAAAACCTACATACCACCACCCCACTTGGGAACAATTTGAGGAGAGGTATTCAGATGAGTACCTGACACCCCACCTAATAAATGAGAAGAAGCAAGTGTTCATCCGGTTTCGGCAAGGGCTTAACTTCATCTCAGAGTATGAAACAAAATTCAACGAGTTAAGACCCTTTGCTCCCGACCTAGCTGGGCCAACTAACATATGCATGAGGTTTGCGGACGGTCTCAACATGGACATTAGAGATCGTATGGGAGTACTAGGACCCCCCACAGACATGGCAGCTGTAATCAGTATGGCTCACGAATGTGAACGACTGGTACAAACCCGATGCCGTCGAGTGGAGCAGACAACCAGAAAGGGGGATAACGATCCAAACCATCAAGGAGGACGGAAAGAATATACCGGCCCAAGAGGAGGAAACAAAATGGTATTCCAATGGAGAAGGGGCATGTCACCACCTCCTCCTAGAATAGTCCTTACTTTACCCCAAGGAAACCCTCGCTGCCCGAAGTGTCAAAGAAACCATGAGGGAGCATGCCATACCTATTTCACATGCAAATGAGTGAGACACTTTTGTAAAGGATTGTCCCACCCTTAGGGAGAACAAATAGAGGAATACTCTTGGACCACCACAAGGGAATCCTAGAAACCTCAGACCAGAAGCTACAACAAGAGTACTATCTAGAGTATACAACCTCACTTAGGAGTAGGTTAGAAGAGACCCTAGCACTGTAGCGGGTACATCCCAGAACCCTACAAATTAGTCCAAAGAAGTCATGTAAATTAAACATCTTCTGATTTAATAAAAGAGAATTCCTTCTAAACCATATGTTTCTTAAATTAGGGTATATATAGCTATGGGGACAACAAGTCTATGCCCTCTTTGACTCCGGAGTAGAGAGATCATTTATCAAGGAAGAGTTAGTTTCGAAAGAACCCTTGGAGCTCACTCCACTAGTACAAAGCCTTAGTATCTTTACTCCTTTAGGAGAAGGTTTATACAGGAATAAACAATTAAAGGGATGTGAGATAAGAATTGGAGGAATCAAACTTGAAACTGACCTGATCCCATTACCCCTAAGGGAGGTTGAAGTAATTATGGGAATGGACTGGCTGAGTAATCATCAAGCAAGGATGGACTGTAGAAGGAAGACGGTAACTTTCCACACTTCCAAAAAAAAAGGACTAAAGTTCCAAGGAGATAGAAGGAAAGGTGAAATATAATTAGTGTCCCACTTGAAAGCTCAAAGGATGGTATAGAAAGGATGTACAACCTTTCTAGACATGGTTACAGGCAAGAAGTCTAAAGAAAAGGAATTGGAAGACATTACGATAGTTTGACATTATCCAGAGGTTTTTCCAGAAGAGCTACCCGGACTACCTCTAAGTCGACAAGTGGAGTTCACTATAGAAATAACCCCAGGAACAAACCCCATATCCCAGGCCCCATATCACACGGCTCCAGCAGAGCTGAAGGAATTAAAGGAACAATTGGACGAATTATTGGAAAAGAATTCCATACGTCCAAGTCAGTCTCCATGGGGTGCTCTTGTTCTATTTGTAAAGAAAAAGGATGAAAGCATGATACTGTGCATCGACTATAGAAAGCTGAACCAAGTCACCATCAAGAATCGATACCCACTCCCAAGGATAGACGATTTGTTTGACCAATTAAAGGGAGCATCTTACTTCTCTAAAATATACTTTCAGTCGGGCTATCACCAACTTAGGATTAGAGAAGAGGACTTCCCCAAGACGGCATTTAGATCCAGATATGGACACTATGAGTTCAGAGTGATGCCGTTTGGATTGACAAATGCCCCTATAGCCTTCATGGACTTAATGAACCACATGTTCCAACCTCATTTGGATAGGTTCATGATAGTATTCATAGATGACATTCTTATATACTCACGAACCAGGTCAGAACATGAAGAGCATTTGGCAACTACATTGGAAATATTGAAGGAAAACCAATTATATGCAAAATTTTCCAAGTGTGAGTTCTGGCTGCAGGAGGTAGGATTCTTAGGGCACACCGTATCTAAGGACGGAGTTAAAGTGGATCTGGCTAAGGTGGAAGCCATATCAGATTAGAAAGCTCCAAGGAATCCTACAGAAATAAGAAGTTTCTTAGGATTGGTAGGATACTATAGACGGTTTATGCAAGACCTTTCCAAAATAGCAGCTCCGCTAGCTCGACTCACCAGGAAGGGAGTTAAGTATAAATGGGATGAGTGTTGTGAGAAGTCTTTTCAAGAGTTAAAGACTCGACTAACAACCGCACCCATACTCTCCTTACCTGATCCTAATGTAGGAGAGTACATAGTCTATAGTGTTGCCTCTAGACAAGGGCTTGGTTGTGTCCTAATGCAACAGGGGAAGGTTATCGCATATGCCTCGCGACAACTGAAGGTACATGAGAGAAATTACCCGACTCATGACTTGGAATTAGTTACAATAGTATTTGTCCTAAAGATATGACGACACTACCTTTATGGGGTTAAGTGCAGGATATACACAGATCACAAGAGCCTTAAGTACTTTCTAACTCAGAAGGAGTTAAATCTCCGTCAGAGGAGATGGTTGGAATTGATGAAGGATTATGATCTTACGATAGAATATTACCCCGGAAAGGCTAATGTGGTAGCAGATGCCATAAGTCGCAAGTATCAAACTGAGGCGGCACAAGTAAAGATAAGTTACCTACCCTTGTTACAACAATTGGGGAGGATGGAGGTGGATATGAGGATAGACAAGTAGGAAAAATGCTTGGTGGCAAATGTGGCAGTAAGGCCCAGTCTAACCGAGCATATTAAGACTCAACAAAGGACCAATGAAGAACTCCAGTCTTATTTGGATCTGGTAAATAGAGAAAGTAAACCAGACTACGACATGCGAGGTGACAGAGTACTAACCTATAAGGGTAGCGTATGTGTGCCTCAAGATAAGGAATTGAAAAGATTAATTCTAGAAGAGAAACACGATTCGGTGTATGCTATGCATCCGACAATACTAAAGATGTACCGCATCCTCAAACAAGTATACTGGTGGAAGGGTATGAAGAGGGACACTGTAGAATATGTAGCCCGATGTTTGTCCTATCAACAAATAAAAGCAGAGCATCAAAAACTGTCAGGACTACTACAACCCTTACCAATTCTAGAGTGGAAATGGGAGTACATCACCATGGACTTCGTCATAGGCCTACTAGTGACCAGAAAGGGCCGAGATGTGATTTGGATCATAGTGGATAGATTGACCAAATCAGCACATTTCCTTCCTATAAAAGTGGCGAACACGGTAGAACAGCTGGCCGTCCTATACATGAAGGACATCATAAGACTCCATGGTATCCCGGTGAGTATAGTATAGGATAGAGATCCGAGATTTACCTTCAGGTTTTGGCCAAGTTTACAAAATGCCATGGGGACTAAGCTTCATATGAGCACGACATTTCACCCTCAGACAGATGGTTAGTTTGAGCGAATTATCCAAACCTTAGAAGATATGCTGAGAGCATGCGTATTTACCATAAATAAAAACTAGGAGGAATACTTGTGTCTAATGGAATTTACTTACAACAATAGTTATCAGGCCAGTATTCATATGGCTTCCTATGAAGCCCTTTAAGGACGACCATGTCGTACCCCTTTATTTTGGGAAGAAGTGAGAGAAAGGAAGATAGAAAGGGCAGAACTAATTGAGGATGCCACCGAGAAGATAAAATTATTAAGGAGTCGTCTTAAGACCGCACAGGATAGGCAAAAGAGTTACGCGGATAATTGAAGGAAAGATCTGGAGTTCGAGGTAGGAGATCAAGTGTTCCTCAAAGTGTCCTCCTGGAGAGGAATACTTAGGTTTCAGCAAAGAGAAAAGTTGAAACCAAGATATATCGGTCCATATCCCATCATTCAAAGGATAGGACCGTTAGCTTATAAATTGGAATTACCTCCTGATCTGCAAAGAATACATGATGTATTCCACATTTCAGTGCTTTGAAAATATCAGCCGGGTCATAGTCATGTATTGGACCGACCTCCAATGGAAATAGAAGAGAACCTGACCTATCAGACATAACCGGTACGAATCATTGACTGGAGAGACAAGAATTTGAGGAACAAGAAAATTCCTATGGTCAAGGTGTTGTGGCAAAACGGATCCGTGCAGGAAGAGACATGGGAAACCGAGTGTATGATGAGGGATAGTTACCCTCAATTATTTAACGTGTAACTATTTTGGGGACAAAACCCCTAAAAGGAGGAAAGAGTTGTAAACCCCGTCCTTTGATAATGAGAAAACTGGGGAAAGAACCGGTAACTTTCAAATTTTAAAACCGAATCGGTCTACAAGTCCAATTATTAGGAAACGGACAAATTAAGAATTTACAACTCCCATGTGACTCAAAATGGTTCACAAACCGTGGAAAAGAACCTTAAGACAAATTAGAAGAGAAAAACCAAATCAATTTAGATGAAGTAGATCCCATAAGAACACTAAAGTTAAGCGTGCTTGTGTGAGAGTAGTGTGAGGATGGGTGACCTCATATATGCCTTATCATAAATAACCATAAATTAATATATAGTTTTTATTATTGGAATTAATACCAATAATTTAATACGTAAATTAAATTATTGAAATTAATACTAATAAATACTCATCAATTTATGGCAACATTAATAACAGTAATAAATCACCCTCATTTAATATACAATTTTACACCTATATAAAGACCTCATCCCCATTCATTCTCCTCACACCCTAAACACTTCTCTCTCTCTCTCTCTCCACTACTCCATTTTCCGGCAAAACTCGAACCAAAGCTCTCACATAGGGTCATTTCTAAGCCAAAGAAGGTGAGGTTGGGTTCCTTAGAGCCGGAGAGAAGTCAGCTACACGGTGGTAACATCCATTCATTACGAGAGTTGTCGAAGAAGTGCCGGCGAACTGAAGCTGCCCTGTTTCGGCCAAGTAAAAATTGACCAATTCGAACCCTCCTCAGGCCAAACCAAGCCCTCCCAACACTTCCTCAGCCCTCCCATGATCGAATTAGGACTAAAAGGTAAGTCAATTTGGCTTGCCTCTACAATTTCCCATTAGTGTTAGAGAGAGAGTCGGTAGAATTTCAATGACAGAGTTCTAATCCAATTCGACATCAATTGATGTCATTCTTGATCCTAGGAGGAACATTAGGAGTAGAGCAACCTGCCCAGATAGAAAGCTCAGACCGCCACGCCCTCACCGGTGAGAAATCGAAGCTTTCTCTCTCTATAATCTATTTTCTGGCGACGCTCCGTTTGAGCTTGTTCCGACATTAAAACTTATGATTCAAAGTTCTATGGAATCGAATGAACATGTAGAAACTCAATTTCAACAATTTGAGGTGTTTTATTGGTCAATTTGATGAAATCAAATTCGGCTGTGTTAATGAGTTGAAATTAGGGGAAATTTGGGAAAAATGGGGATTTTCAAAAATTTGAAGGACCAAAATGCAATTTTCTAAAATTGAGGGTCAATTAGGCATGATAAGAATGTTAGAGGGCCAATTGAGGAATTTTAGAATTTTTGGGGTGAAACTTACCAGTTTTGTAAAGGAAGGGCAAAATGGTAATTTTGGAAAAGTTGGGGGACCAAATTAGATTTTTGGGAAAATAAACCCCTTTTTGGGAATTTGAATAAATTGAGGTGCTAAGATAAATTTTGAAAGTTTCAGGACTCAATTTGAGGAAAAACCAGTATTAGGGACTCAAAGTTAAAGAAAAATAACTTTAGGGGCCTAATTACAGATAAATAGAAAGTTTGGTTTTCTCATTCATTTGGAATGAATGAAGGCTATTAGGCCAAAGAATAATGAACAACTATGTTCATTTCGTGTAGGAAAATGTGACATCGGGAACACCAGCTAAAGTTAAGCTTGCTAGGGACGGAAACCGACTAAGTGGAATTTCACTGCACGATCGGGTGAGTGGGCTTACTAACGTCATACCCGGTTGGGATGATGGGCACAACTTGAAGTAAAAAACCACTTACCGATTGTGAATATGATTTTATATTATACCCGGTTGGGGATGATAAGTACTTTGAAATGAAAACCCACTACCAAGTGGTATTTTCAACATCACAACTTAGAGAAGTGATGTGAAAATCATGTGGAAAAAACTACTTACCAGTTGTAGGTAGATCATACCCGGTTGGTATAATGAAACTTCCTCGAAGGAAGTTGAAAACATTCATCAGTTATGAGCGGAGATGTCCTTATACCCAATCGGTATAATGGACAGTTGAAAACATTCATCAATTATGAGCGGAGATGTCCTTATACCCAGTCGGTATAATGGACAGTTGAAAACATATTTTTGTCGGAAGTACTCTCCCGTAACTGTGTGCCAATGCCTAAACGATTTGGGAGACCTTATTGATGGTAGCTTGAATAGCTCTTATAGGTCGAGGGCCTCGATTTTGGAACTTGGAGGCTATTATGCCTGGTTTTGAAAATCTTGAACAAGTGGGCCATAGGCCAGTGGGCACGAGCAGGAGCTCATAAACAAACATAAGATATGTGCCATAAAACTTTAATAAATGAATTGTTTGGCCATGGTATCAAGAAAGGACTGACATATTCAGTCAACTAGTGGCAGTGTGACTTGATATGTCTCTAGACCAATCAAGACAAATAGTTGTAGGTTGAGTTGAGGGTCAGGGCTGTTAGACCAGTGGCACCACATATTATATGTCATGATAAGAAAATACTATTTGTGCATGCACTATGATTACAGGATCATCAAGAAGCACACGAGGGGTAGTGATGCGTCCTAAGGGCCTTGGACGACCTGGTGAGTATAAGGGTAGTTCGTCATACTAGGTGATCGTGTGAAATTTGCAGTAGCACCAAGCGCATGAGACTAGGGTGGGGACGGGATGAGGTCTCTATCCTCATACGGAGACGGAGAATTGATTTCGGGATTGAGGATCGGATGTCACGTACATCCACTCATTCTTAGGGTAGAAGTGGACATACTTCTATCTAGGTGGCCGGTAAAGTTGCTTCGACGACACAAGTGGGTTTAGTGGATGTGCTAGCTTGCGAATGTGTGTTTGACCTTCATGATGAAGGATGTGTGTTGGGTGATGACACATCGTGATTAAATAAGAAAATGGTGATATAACAGGAGATTTTAAATGAAAGGATTTTTGAAAAAAAAGGAGTATGGCATACTCCAATACAATTATTTTACTCAAAATTTAATTTTTGAAAAATTATTCACTGAGTAATTGTACTCACCCCTCCCTTATATCCCTTTCAGGAAATTCCGGAAAGTCTACCATTAAAGACCATTAACCCAGACGCCTGCGAGACATGTATGATAAAATTAAAATATTATGCAATTTTGATTTATGTTATTCCAGGAAAAGTGCATGTTTAAAGGATGTCTTACTCTTTACGACATAACAAGGGGAAACCCTTTAATAAACCAGGAGAGTGTTGGGTTGATCACGGGGATCCAACTAGATTGGGTCGGGGTGTGACAACCTAGATAGAAGCACATCCACTTCTCCCTTAAGAATGAGTGGATGTTCACGACATCTAACCCTTAATCCCGTAATTATTCTTCGTGTCCATATGAGGACAGAGACCTCATCCGGATCCCACCCCGGTCTCATACGCTTGAAGCTACGTCGAGCTTCACAAGGCTTCTAGTACGACTAACCACCCTTATATCCACCAGGTTGTCCAAGGCCCTAGGACACATGGTCCGGTAAACACAATGCATGCACAATCAACATTTTTCACATGATGCCATATAATCTGTGGTGCCATTGGTCCAAGGACCCCGACCCTCAACTCAACCTGCACCTGTTTGTCTTGACTGGTTCAGAGATCTATCATGTCGCAATGCTGCTAGTTGACTGAGTATGTCAGTTTTGTCTTGGTACCATGGACAAACAATTCAATTACTTAAGCTTTGATGGCATATAATTCATGTTTTGTTATGAGCTCCTACTCGTGCCAACCGGCCTAGGGCCCACTGTTCAAGATTTTCAAAATCGGACATAATAGCTCCCAAGTTCCAAAACTGAGGCCTCTGACCTAATAGTGCTGATTCAAGCTCCCATAAAAAAGGTCTCCCAAATTGTTTAAGTAGTGACACACAGTTAGAGGAGAGCACTTCTGACAAAAATATATTTTTAACTGTTTATCATACCAACTAAGTATGAGGACATCTCCGATCATAACCGATGAACATGTTTTCCACTTCCTTCGAGGAAGTTTAATCATACCAACCGGGTATGATTTACTTACAACCGGTAAGTAGTTTTTCCGTGTGATTTTCACATCACTCCTCTTAGGTGTAATGTTTAAAATACCACTTAGCAGTGAGTTTTCATTTTCAAGGTAATTATCATCCCAACTGGGTATGATATAAAAATCCCACTCACTCATTAATGTAGTGAATTCCTCTCAACCGGTTCTTTATATTCACCCGAGCTTGTCCTTATTGGTGTTCCTCATACTTCATGTTCCTACAAGATATGAACTTCATTGTTCATTATCCCTTGGTCTAATAGCATTCATTCATTCCAAATGAATGAAAAAACTAAACTTTTCATTTATTTGCAATTAGGTCCCTAAAGATATTTTTCTTTAACTTTAAGTCCCAAATAACGATTTTTCCTCAAATTGAGTCCCAAAACTTTTAAAATTCACCTTGGGACCTCAATTTATTCAATTTCACAAAAAGGGGTTTCCAAAAATTACCATTTTGCCCCTACTTTACAAAAAATGGTAAGTTTTGCCCCAAAAATTCCAAAATTTCCCAATTGGTCATCCAACATCTTTATCATGCCCAATTAGTCCTCAATTTTATGAAATTACACTTTAGTCCATTCAATTTTTGAAATTCCCAAATTTCCCCCAATTTCCCCTCCAATTTCAACTTTCTAACACAATCGAATTTGATTTTATCAAATTAACTGATCAAATGAGTTTAATTGTTGAAATTGAAGTTAGATTAGAGTTTCTACACCTTCATACAATTCAAATGCACTTTGAATAGCACGATTTGTTGTTAGAATGAGCTCAAACGGAGCTTCGTCAGAAAATTATACTTAGAGAGAGAAAGCTTTGAAAGCTTACCGTTGGGGGCGCAACAGTCCGAGCTTTCAATCTAGGCCAATAACTCTCATCCTGAGGTTTCTCGTAGGATCAAGAATTGCATGAATTGATGACAAATTGAATGAGAATTTTATCATCGAAGTTATAACGGTTCTCTCTCTAGCACCGGTCAGAATTTATAGAGTGGAGCCAAATTAGCTTACCTTTTCGCTCTAATTCAGCTGTAGAAGGGTTGTGAAGGTGTTGGGAGGGCTTGGTTTGGCTTGAGAAGGGCTCGAATTGGTCGATTTCAGCTCGGCCGAAACAGGGCAGCTTCGATTCGTCGAAGCTGCTTCACTATTCCATCACGTTGGCGCTTCTCCGGCGATCCTCGGAGCAAACAAAGACTACAGGCATGTACCTGACTTCTCCCCAATTCTAAAGAACCTGACCACGCCTTCTTTGGCTCAAAAAAGACCCTATATCGGAGCTCTAGTTTAAGCTTCACCAGAAATTGGAGCAGCTGAGAGAGAATGGAGTTTTCAGGTGTGGAGAGGATAAATGAGGAGGGGCTCTTTATATAGAAAGCTTGAGGACTTCTTGACCGTCCGATTGGTGCATTAATGGCGATCATTCTTTGTCTAAAACTCCCTGGCCGGAGACTTTTCAGATTTGCCGACGCTGCGCGATTTTTTCGATGAGTGAACAGTGTTTTCATCTGAAGGAAGAAGCTGACATTGTTTCGAACCGGACGGAACCAGTCCTAACCGGGTTCAAAGCTTAAACCGGTCAATTCACCCTCGATTCGACTGAATTTTTCAAATCTAAAAATTTCTAAATTTATCTAAATTCATTTTCTATCAAATGGTGGCATCATATCTTAGATTTGAATTTTCTAAACCACATAGAAAATGGATTTAGCATTCGGTTCAATAGTGGTTCAAACCATTCCAAACTGGTTCAATCTAGTTCGAATCAAGTTCACCTAAACCGGTTTGGTTTTCATCTCCAATTCATCCTAAAGTCCTTTTTCTTGACTTTTGTGACTGTTTAGCTCACTTGGGATCCATAAATTTCCTGATTTTCCCTTTCTCTATTGGTTCCGGTTCATGAATCGACTCGGTTCATTAACCAGTTCAATCTAGTTGGATCCGGTTCATCTAAACCAGTATGATTTTCTCTTCCAATTTTCCCTAAGGTTCTTTCCCAAGACTTTATGAACCCTTTGGGTCACTCAGGAGTTGTAATTTTTCAAATTGACTGTTCTTTGATGATCAGGTTTATGAATCGGATCAGTGTTTCTCACTCGATTTGATCAGTTCTTTTCTTGGTTTTCCTTAACTCAAAATGGTGAGGTTTACATTATCTTTCCATTGCAGTTGCTCTACAATAATTCTATGGCACTAAGGAAGCTCGTCATCGTTGACGCTAAGAAAAGTAATGAATGTGTTAATGCCTATACTTGTGCATATGGTACCACTATGACCATTACTTCTACAATTCTCATCGTAAATATTGTTGTAGAGGCTGACCCAAACCCCCAGAAAAGGTTGCACACAAGGAGAATGATCGAGATATAATGACACATGGTCCAATAATTATAAAGACAAATCTTGTATATGAGTCATTTATTCCCAATTCTATTGCAACACCAATAGAACATCCTAATGTCAATGACTCTACTATTCTTGAGAAGACATTAATGCACAAATTCTTGAGTATAGATTGTAAGACTCTTGAAGGCATAATGGTTGAAAACATGCAAATTACTAATGCAAGTGAAGATTCACAATCTATTGCACATCAAAATGTATTTGTAGAGGTAGAAATCTCTAACAATACTAGTATGTTACCCATCATGATGACAAACACCACATCATTAGAAAAGTAGGTATCAATCATGTCTAAGACACTTGAGGGTCTTATGAAAATGATTCAAAAAATAAATTATCAATATTACCTGATAAAGAAGGTGGAGAGCATGCAAAAAGCCCAACAAGTTGAACATGCATCTCATGTGATAACCCAACCATCTAAACTTATGGCTGAAACTTTAAGGATGTATGGATATAACATCGGAAGTTCCAGATATAGGGTTAAAACCGCTTATATTGGAAAACCATGATTGAACTAGGGAAGGAAACCCGAAAATAGAAGGTCATAGTAAAACCAAGTTGTAAACCGGTTCAAACCCAATGATTTGAGTAAATGGGTAAGACCAGTAGAAATACCCTCAAAAAAATTTTAAAAACCATGAATCGAGAGGTGAAAAATCCCTAGTGAAAACTTACCCAAATCATAGTCAAACCGAATGACATGAAAATGCCCTCAATTTTTAAAAAGATCTAAAAGACTCCAAAAAGGGAGAGGATTTTGATCCCAACCAATAGAGAATGGAAAGATAAATTTTTAGAAAAATAGATTGGGCCAAGAACCGATCGAATCGGAGGTGAACTAATCTCATAATGGCTGAAACCCATCGAACCGACTCAAAGAGGTAAACCCTTCCCCTCTCCCAAATTTTAGAGGGTGCTAAACAAATCAAAATGATTCAATTTATTAAGTCTATTTAATAGGAAATTGAATATAGAATTTTTATGTATTTTTATTTTCTTAAGAACTGGGTGGAAAAGGGGTGAACCATGCAAAAAAATCGTTTAATCAGTTCGCTACAATGCAGATTGATTGACGAGTCATGTTGGGCACATGCGCGTGCAACCACACATGCATGTGTCGTCTCTCTCCCCCGATCTCTGACACAGATTTTAGGTTTTTACCTAATATAACTCGACAGATAATACAAAACACACTATATTAAAGATTAAATCATTCCAAGAGCTACTCGTAATGGAACAACTCAAGGAAGTTATGATTGTATAACCACAAAAGTTTAGAATCTAACCATATAAATATCATGTATTCCCTAGCTGGAATTAGATTGAAATTCCATCTAGAACCCAAACAGCTCCCAATTCTGGTGACTCAATTTTAGAGAGCCTAGCTCCGCCATCTGACCACCTCAAAAGGTGATCTTGGTATCCTTGGAAAGTTGAGCAAGTCAGCTTTCCATTGCCACCTCTACCAACCCTCAACTCTTCATTTATTGTCACGCCCCGACCCGGTTTGGTCGGATTCCTGTGATCAACCCGCCACTCTCCCGGTTTATTAAAGGGTTTCCCCTTATCGTAAACCATAAAGAGTAAGGCGTCCTTTAACTTGCACCTTTTTCCTAAAATAGCATAATCAAAACTGTATGAAATTTAAAACTTTACATACCTGTCTTACAGGCATCTTAGTTGACGGACTTTAAGGGGAGGCTTTTCGGGATTTCCTAAAAGGGATATAAGGGAGGGGGTGAGTACGACTACTCAGTGAATGGGTTTTTAAAAACTTTTGACTTTTAAGAAAAATATTTATATGGAGTGTGCCAGACTCTTTTGTTTTCAAAAATCCAATCATTTAAAAATTTGTGTTTTTTTTTTCCATTATTTCTTAGTTACCACGGTGTGTCATCACCCAACACACATCCTTCATCATGAAGGTTACACACATTCGCAAGTCAGTATCACTACTGAACCCGCTAGTGGCTTCGGAGCGACTTTTCCTGCCACCCGGATAGAAGTACGACCACTTCTACCCTGGGAATGAGTGGATGTACTTGACATCCTACCCACAATCCCGAAATAACTTCTTCATGTCCGTATGAGGACAAAGACCTCATCCTGTCCCCACCCCGGTCTCATGTGCTTCGTGCTCCTCCAAATTTTGCACAGACACCTGGAACGACGAACTGCCCTTATAGCCACCGGGTCGTCCAGTGCCCTTAGGACGCATCACTACCCCTCATGGGCGTCTTGATGATCCCGTACTCACATTGCATGCATAAACAATGTTTTCTTATATTGCCATGTAATCTGTGGTGCCATTAGTCCAATGGCCCCGACTCTCAACTCAACCCGCAGCTGTTTGTCTTGACTAGTCTGTCGACCTGTCATGTCGCACTGCCGCTAGTTGACTGAGCATGTCAGTCCTATCTTGGTACCATGGACAAACAATTCACTTATTAAGTTTGCAATTAGGTCCCTAAAGTTATTTCTCTTTAACTTTAAGTCCCTAATGTCGGGTTTTCCTCAAATTAAGTCCCGTAACTTTTAAAATTTATCGTGGGACCTCAATTTATTCAATTTCACCAAAAAGGGGTTTAATTTTTCAAATTTCCAATTTGGTTCCCCAATTTTTCCAAAATTACCATTTTGCCCTTCTTTCACAAAAATGGTAAGTTTTTTCCCAAATTTTCCAAAATTCCTTAATTGGTCCTCCAACATTATTTTCATGCCCAATTGACCCTCAATTTCATAAAATTGTATTTTGGCCCCTTTGAATTTCAAAAATCCCCAAATTTTCCCCCAATTTCAACTCTTCAACACTCCCGAATTTGATTTCATCAAATTAACCGATCAAACACTTCTAATTATTGAAATTGGAGTTGAAATTGAGTTCCTGTATGTTCATACGATTCTAAGAAACTTTGAATCGCAGATTTTAACGTCGGAACGAGCTTAAACGGAGCTTTTCTGGAAAATAAACTATAGAGAGAGAAAGTTTTGATTCCTCACCGGTGAAGGCACGACAGTCCGAGCTTTCGATCTAGGCAGATAGGTCTCGTCCTGAGGTTCATCCTAAAATCAAGTATTATATCAATTGATGCGGAATTGGATTAGAATTTTGTTATTGAAATTCAGTCGATTCTCTCCCTAGCACCGATCCAAAATTATAAAGGGGAGCCGAATTGGCTTACCTTTCGTTCCTAATTCGGCCGTGGAAAGGTTGAGGAAGTGTTGGGAGGGCTTGGTTTGGCCTGAGGAGGGCTTGAAATGGCCGATTCCACCTTGGCCGAAATAGGGCAGCTTCGGTCCGCCGGAGTTGCTTCACTATTCCATCATGTCGGCGCTTCTCCAACGATTCTCGGATTGACTAGAGTTTGCTATCAGATAGCGTCTTCTCCCCGGTTCAAAAGAGCCCGACTTTTGTTCAAGTCGAAGCTCTGGTTCGAGCTTTATTGGGAAATGGAGCAGTAGAGAGAGAGAGAAGTGTTCAGGTGTGAGGAGAATGAAATGGTGATGACCTCTTTATATAGTCTTAAAACCCGTGTATTAAATAGGCGAGATTTATTACTAGTATTAATATTACCATAAATTATTGGTATTAATTCCAATAATTTAATTTCGGTAATAAATTATTTGTATTAATTCCAATAATTTAATTTAGGTATTAAATTATTGGTATTAATTTCAATAATTAAATATATATTAATTGATGGCTATTTATGATAAGCCATACGTTCGCATAAAAATTTTTGACCGAAATTTCGGGTTACAAAAAATCACACTTCCTAGGAGGCCACCCAGCCTTACACTACTCTCAGGTAAGCACGCTTAACTTTGAAGTTCTTATAAAATTTAGTTCACCTGAACCAATTTGGTTTTTATTTTCTAGTTTGTCTTAAATTTCTTTTCTAATGTTGAATAAATCTTTTGGATCAACCGAAAATTGTAAATTTTCATATTGCTTATTCCCAAATGTAAACCGGTTTGGTTTTTCTTATTCGGTTTGACCAGTTCTTTTCCCGGTTTTCCTTAACTCAAATGTGCGGGGTTTACATTTATAGTTTCCAACGAGATTGTACAACACCCGATCTCTCGTGACCAAAAATAGAGCAATTGATTCTAATCTTCTTTTCCATATCCCTACAATCAATTCAAGCTTTGAATCACCGATTTTGACTTAGAAATAAGCATAAATAGAGCTTCACAGAAAAATATTTCTAGATAGAGAAAGTTTCATTTTTTATCGGTGATGACACAATTGCTGGAGCTCTTAATGTGGAAAGCTAGCTCTCTCCAAAGTGATCATCCTAGGATTAAATAACAATTCAATTGGTAGAATAAGCAAAGAGCATTTGATTTAGTAAATTTTAATGAATTTCATTTTGTAAATTGAATATTCCGGTGAAGGGCAGCGATACGGACTTACTACTAGGATCTAAGGAAGTTGAGCCTCATCTAAGGATGATCAAGGAAGGGTTGGTTCAGCCATAGGAGGCTCGGAGGTGGCTCAAAATGATATGGGTGTAGTTGCCCATCAGAACAAGGTTATTGTGAGGGCTTGCTGGCACTTCTTTGGAAATCCTCAAGTTGAATGAAATATGCAGTCGAATAGAAAACTTCCTCAGGAATCTAGGGAACCCAATTTCACATTGGGAGGTGGAGAAAAAGGCCGATTTCGGAGCTCTGGTATGAGGATGGTCGGAATCTGAAGCAATTTGGGTTCTTTGAGCTATGGAGATGTGGAGAGGAGCTCTTAATATATGTAGCTCAGGAATTGACGGTTCTATCTATTCACCATCGACCAACCATTAACTTTTTGATTTAATGTCATGTTAGAGCAATTTATTGCTCGCCGGAGTTAAGGCAGTCTTCCTACCTTCCCTCTGCTTATTTGTTCATAGGTTGAAAATGACATTGTGCATACACGTGCGAGATGCCACATGGCATGCATTGATTGATTAAAGTTGCTTACGCAATATCCCACTCAACGTCCAAGTCACCCATTAATTCGTTGATTGGACATGGGGAGACCTCCCATTGGTCGCTCCATCCTAAGTGGTAGTTGACAGAATGTGATTGTTAGGCAACCATTAGTGACTTTGCCATGCGGTGTTCACTAATTAGTTTATTTAAATAAATTAGATTTCCCACCTAACGCACTATTCCATTGCCATGTGTCCCCCATCTTATTTCTTAGGTTCCTGCGATCACTTTTAGACCAGCCTCTGTCAAAATCGTGCCATTTTGGTCACATTTGGGCATTCGTCGAAAAACTAACACATATCGAAAAATTGTCGGGAACTCATAGAAGAGGGTGAGTCGATTGTCGGTGTTGGTATGATTGGAAATTTTACTCATTTGTGCGTTCGTGGCCTTTTGAATACCATAAATGGTGGTTTGAGTCACTGGAGTTTTCAAGAATTTATAGTAGATATTTAAAACATGATAGTCACTGGAGTTTTCAAGAATTTTCATAGCCATGAGGCTTACTGTAAACCCCACACATTTGAGTTAAGGAAAACCGGGAAAAGAACCGGTCAAACCGATTAAGAAAAAAAAACCGGTTTACATTTGGGAATAAGCAATATGAAAATTTACAACTTTCGGTTGATCCAAAGGATTTATTAAATATTGCAAAAGAAACTTAAGACAAATTAGAAAATAAAAACCAAATTGGTTCAGGTGAACTAGATTCCATAAGAACTTCAAAATTAATACCAATAATTTAATACCTAAATTAAATTATTGGAATTAATACCGAAATTAAATTATTGGAATTAATACCAATAATTTATGGCAATATTAATACTAGAAATAAATCTCGCCCATTTAATACATGGGTTTTACGGCTATATAAAGAGGTCATCCCCATTTCATTCTCCTCACACCTGAACACTTCTCTCTCTCTCTCTCTACTGCTCCATTTCCTGGTAAAGCTCGAACCAGAGCTTCGACTTGAAAAAAGGTCGGGCTCTTTAGAAACGGGGAGAAAACAGCTATCTGATAGCAAACTCCAGTCAATCCGAGAATCGTTGGAGAAGCGCCGACGTGATGGAATAGTGAAGCAACTCCGGCGGACTGAAGCTGCCCTATTTCAGCCAAGTTGAAATCGGCCATTTCAAGCCCTCCTCAGGCCAAACCAAGCCCTCCCAACACTTCCTCAACCCTTCCACGGCCGAATTAGGACCGAAAGGTAAGCCAATTCGGATCCCCTTTATAATTTTCGATTGGTGCTAGAGAGAGAGTCGACCGAATTTCAATGACGAAATTCTAATCCAATTCCGCACCAATTGATACAATACTTGATTTTAGGATGAACCTCAGGACGAGACCTATCTGCCCAGATCGAAAGCTCGAACTGTCGTGCCTTCACCGGTAAGTAATCAAAGCTTTCTCTCTTTACAGTCTATTTTTTGGCAAAGCTCCATTTGAGCTCGTTCCGACGTTAAAATCTACGATTCAAAGTTTCTTAGAATCGTATGAACATATAGGAACTCAATTTCAACTCCAATCTCAATAATTAGAAGTCTTTGATCGGTCAATTTGATGAAATCAAATTCAGTAGTGTTGAAGAGTTGAAATTGGGGGAAATTTTGGGGATTTTCGAAATTCAAAGGGGCCAAAATACAATTTTTATGAAATTGAGGGTCAATTGGGCATGAAAATAATGTTGGAGGACCAATTGAGAAATTTTGGAAAATTTGGGGAAAAACTTACCATTTTTGTGAAAGAAGGGCAAAATGGTAATTTTGAAAAAATTGGGGAACCAAATTGGAAATTTGGAAAATTAAACCCCTTTTTGGTGAAATTGAATAAATTGAGGTCCCACGATAAATTTTAAAAGTTACGGGACTCAATTTGAGGAAAAACCGACATTAGGGACTTAAAGTTAAAGAGAAATAACTTTAGGGACCTAATTGCAAATAACTAAAAGTTTGGGTTTTCTCATTAATTAATGAATGAAGGCTATTATGCCGAGTAATAATGAACAAGGTTGTTCATATCGTGTAGGAACGTTAAATATCGGGAACGCCAGCAAGGACAAGTTCGCGTGAATACAAAGAATCAGTCTAGTGGAATTCATGACATTAACGGGTGAGTGGGTTTACTAACACATACCCGGTTGGGGATGATAAGTGCCTCGATATAAAAACCCACTGTTTAGTGGTATTTTAATCATCACTACTTAGAGAAAGTGATGTGAAAGTTTTACGAAAAAAAAACTACTTACCGATTATAAGTAGATCATACCCGGTTGGTATGATCAGACTTCCTCAAATGAAGTTGAAAACCCGTTCATCGGTTATGAACGGAGATGTCCTTATACTAATTGGTATAATGGATAGTGAAAACCTATTTTGTCAGAAGTGTTCTCCCCTGACTGTGTGCCAATGCTTAAACTATTTGGTAGACCTTCTCGACGGGAGCTCGAATAGCTCTGATAGGCCAGGGGCCTCGGTTTTGGAACTTGGGGGCTAAATGCCCGATTTTGAAAATCTCGTACAGTGGGCCCAAGGCCAGTTGGCATGAGTAGGAGCTTGTAAACGAACATGATATATGTGCCATAAAACTTAATAAGTGAATTGTTTGGCCATGGTACCAAGATAGGACCGACATGCTCAGTCAACTAGCGGCATTGCGACATGACAGGTCGACGGACTAGTTAAGACAAACAGCTGCGGGTTGAGTTGAGAGTCGGGGCCGTTGGACTAATGGCACCACAGATTACATGGCAATATAAGAAAACATTGTTTGTGCATGCAATGTGAGTACGGGATCATCAAGACGCCCATGAAGGGTAGTGTTGCGTCCTAAGGGCACTGGACAACCCGGTGGCTATAAGGGCAGTTCGTCGTTCCAGGTGTCTGTGCAAAATTTGGAGTAGCACGAAGCGCATGAGACCGGGGTGGGGACAGGATGAGGTCTCTGTCCTCATACGAACATGAAGAAGTGATTTCAGGATTGTGGGTAGGATGTCACGTACATCCACTCATTCCCAAGGTAGAAGTGGTCGTACTTCTATCCGGGTGGCAGGAAAAGTCGCTCCGAAGCCACTAGCGGGTTCAGTAGTGATACTGACTTGCGAATGTGTGTAACCTTCATGATGAAGGATGTGTGTTGGATGATGACACACCGTGGTAACTAAGAAATAATGGAAAAAAAACACAAATTTTTAAATGATGGGATTTTTGAAAACAAAAGAGTCTGGCACACTCCATATAAATGTTTTTCTTAAAAGTCAAAAGCTTTTAAAAACCCATTCACTGAGTAGTCGTACTCACCCCCTCCCTTATATCCCTTTTAGGAAATCCCGGAAAGCCTCCCATTAAAGACCGTCAACTAAGATGCCTGTAAGACAGGTATGTAAAGTTTTAAATTTCATACATTTTTGATTATGCTATTCCAGGAAAAAGGTGCAAGTTAAAGGACGTCTTACTCTTTATGGTTTACGATAAGGGGAAACACTTTAATAAACTGGGAGAGTGGCGGGTTGATCACGGGGATCCGACCAAAATGGGTCAGGGCGTGAAACTTACCTAACTTGAACGACAGGCAATGTTCGCTAGAGAGGACTAAAAGGTGTGAGTTCGACAACTCAGTGAGTGGGAGAAAATTCTTTCCTGAATGCTTAATTTAGCAATTTCAATTATTTGATAATTCAAACTATTTTTTCTTAGGTTTCACAAATCAACAACCGCCCTCCTATCATAGGAGGGATCACACATTCGCAGAACGACCCTCGACCATGCCACTTGTGGACTAGTGTGCCTTTACCGTCCACCCTGATAGAGGGATACTGCCTCTACTTGGAGTTTGTGTGGACATCAATAGTCCGACCCCAAACTCAAGTTTCTCCACCATGTCCACTCAATGGGGCGGGACCTCATTCCCCTTACAGCCCCGGTCTCCATGCGCAGGAAGCTCCTCGGCTTTGCGACCTACTGAATGACGATACTACCCTTATGCTCCCTGGGTCATCTAGCAGTCCTTGGGTTCCATCACTACCCCATGCCAGGTGTCATGATGGCCCGAACATCATGGTGCATGCACGATCAACATCTTTTTGAATTATAACCATTATCTTTGGCCCTCTCGCACAACGGTCTGTCAGCTAGGCTTCAGCCCCAACACGCATACTAGCCTAACATGTTTGATGACATGGCTTTGGCAAAGCAGCGGTTCGGCCCAACAAGCTCAACAACTCAACTTGACTCGATGGGTATCATGCAAGTTCCCATTATTCAGGTCTTTTTGCCTCATGTATCACATGTCTATTTTGGACGGGTCTATGCCCGTATCCACTGGCCTTAGGCCCACTAGAATCTCAAGCCTAAGCCTGGCCAAATGTTTTAAGTAGAGTCACCCATTTAGGGGATGCTAATTTTGAGAAAACAATTTTTCAAAGATTAAACCGTCTTTCCAACCATAATAGACGTCATAGCGATTCCCACTCACTCGGTGATTTTGGCGGGGTCACACCGGCGGAGTCTAGCCTTGCAGTTTCTCTTTTGAAAGCAGGCACTCGAATAGTCAGTTCCTACATGTCCTCATTAAGGTGTTGAACTAAGGAATCACACTTCTTGGCGTATTTGCATATAAGCCTTCATATTTGGCCTTAATTGCATTGTAGTTCCTGAGATTTGTGCGTTTATCTTTACCTCCTCAACTGCCCCCTTTTTCCTTAATTCGGCCCCTAAATATTCTAATTATCCCTTCGGGTCCTTAATTTTATCAATACTACCATTGGGTTCCTCTATTATCCGAAACTACCATTTAGCCTCAAACTTTCCCAAAATTGCAATTTGATCCCAACTTTTCAAAATTTACAAATTGATCCTCCATTTGATCCAATTTATCCAATGGACCCTCAATTGGAAGAGAATTGTATAAAAAGACCCTCAATTTTGTCAAATTACCATTTGGTCCCTAATTTTTGAAAAATCCCTAATTTGCCCAAACTTTTAAAAAATTGCATTTTGGTCCCGAATCACAACTTCATTCAATTGACCCCTGAAACTTAGTTAATTGTCCTCATTCTTGATTTAAATCATCTCTATGTTTTTCTCATCATTTCAAGCTTTGAATCGCTCGATTTGGCTAAGAAATGAGCTCAAACGGAGCTCGCCGAAAAATGCAGTCTAAAGAGAAAGCTTTGATATCTTACCGATGAGGGTCCGGTGGTCGGAGCTTGGGTTACCACTGTGTTGCTCTCGTTGCGGGGATCCTTCCTTGATCAAACTGCGCATCATCAAAGAAGAGGCAATTTAGGGAATTTACAACTCCCGAGTGACCCAAAGGGTTCATTAAACCTTGGAAAAAAATCATAGGACAATTTGGGAGAGAAAATCAAACCAATTTAGGAGAATCGAATTCGAGTCGGATTGAACCGGTTTATGAGCTAAGTCGGTTCATGAACTGGAACCAATAGAGAAAGGGCAAACTGGGAAATTTATGGATCCTGAGTGACCTAAGATGTAAACCCCGCCCTTTTGAGCTAAGGAAAACCAGGAAAAAAAACTGGTCAAACCAAGTGAGGAAATAGAACCGGTTCACAAACCCGATCATTTGTGAATGGGAAAATTTGGGAATTTACAACTCTCAAGTGATCCAAAGAGTTCATAATACCATGGAAAAGAACCTTATGACGAATTGGAAAAGAAATACCAGACCGGTTTAGATGAACCCAATCCAACTGGATTGAACCAGTTTATGAACCGAGTCAGTTCATGAATCAAAACCAATAGAGAATGGGCAAATCAGAGAAATTCAACACCCTTGTGCCCCAAAGAAATTTATAAACCTTAGTAAGGAACCTTAAAACAAAGTGGGAGAGAAAAACTAGATCGATTCGGGTGAACGGACCCGAACCAAATTGAACCGGTTTAAGGACCAAGCTGGTTTATGAATCGGAATCGATAAATAGATGGTAAACTGGGAATCTTGTGGACCCTAAGTGACCCAAGGAGTCACAAAAGACATGGAAATGGACTTGTGAAGGAATTGGGGATGAAAACCAAACCGGATCAAGTAAACTAGATCCAAACCAGTTTGAACCACTATTGAACCGAATCCTAAATTCATTTTTCTAGGTGGATTAAATAATTCAAATTGGAGATTTGAGGCCACCATTGGATAGAGAATGAATTTAGATGAATTTAAAAAATTTTAGATTTGAAAAACTCGGTCGAATAGGGGATGTACTGGCTGGTTTAAGCTTTGAACCCGGTTCGGACCGGTCCAATCCGGTTTGGAACAGTGTCATCTTCTTCCTTAGGATTACAACACTATTCACTCGCCAGGAAACTGAAGAAACGTCGGCGAGAAAGAAACGCTTCTTGTAAAACCCGCATTTTTTTTAGTTAAGGAAAATCGGGAAAAGAACCGGTTAAACCGAATAAGAAAACCAAGTCGGATTACATTTGGGAATAAGCAATATGGAAATTTACAACTTTCAGGTAATCCAAAGGGTTCATTAAACCTTGGAAAAGAAGCTTAAGACAAATTAGAAAATAAAAACCAAATTGGTTTAGGTGAACTATATTCCATAAGAACTTCAAAGTTAACCGTGCTTGCCTTAGAGTAGTGTGAGGATGGGTGACCTCTTAGGAAGTATGATTTTTTTGTAACCCGAAATTTCGGTCAAAAATTTTTATGCCAAGGTACGGCTTATCATAAATAGCCTTAAATTAATATATATTTAATTATTGGAATTAATACCAAAATTTAATTATTAGAATTAATACCAATAATTTATGGCAATATTAATACTAGTAATAAATCTCACCCATTCAATACACGGGTTTTACGCCTATATAAAGAGGTCATCCCCATTTCATTCTCCTCATACCTTAACACTTCTCTCTCTCTCCCTACTACTCCATTTCCTAGTGAAGCTCGAACTAGAGTTTTGACTTAAACAAAGGTCGGGCTCTTTAGAAACGAGGAGAAGACAGCTATCTGGTAGCAAACTTCAGTCAATCCGAGAATCGTTGGAAAAGCGTCGGCATGATGGAATAGTGAAGTAGCTCCAGCGGACCGAAGCTACCCTATTTTGGTCAAGCTGAAATCGGCATTTCAAGTCCTTCTCAGGCCAAACCAAGCCTTCCCAACACTTCCTCAGTCCTTCCCCTGCCGAATTAGGACCGAAAGGTAAGCCAATTCGGTTTCCCTTTACAATTTCAGATCGTTGTTACAGAGAGAGTCGACTGAATTTCAATAAAGAAATTCTAATCCAATTCGACATCAATTGATGTCATCCTTGATCCTAGGAAGAACCTCTGGAGTAGAGTTATCTGCCCAGATTTGAAAGCTCCACCGCCACGCCCTCATCGGTGAGAAATCAAAGATTTTTCTCTCTATAGTCTGTTTTCCGATGAATCTCTGTTTGAGCTCATTCTAGCGTTAAAATTTGTGATTCAAAGTTCCTTAGAATCATATGAACATGTAGGAACTCAATTTCAACAATTCGAGGTGTTTGATTGATCAATTTGATGAAATCAAATTTGGTAGTGTTGAAGAGTTGAAATTGGAAAAAAAATAAAGCTTGGGGAAATTGGAGATTTTTTGAAATTTGAAGGACCAAAATGTAATTTTCTAAAATTGATGGTTAATTGTTCATGATAAGAATATTAGAGGGTCAATTCATAAATTTTATAATTTTTGGGGCAAAATTTTACCATTTTTCTAAAGAAGGGGCAAAATGGTAATTTTGGGAAAATTGAAGGACCAAATTGGAAATTTGGGAAATTAAACCCCTTTGTGTGAAATCAAATAGTTTGAGGTCCTAAGATAAATTTTAAAGGTTTCGGGACTCGAATTTAGGAAAAACCCGACAATAGGAACTTAAAGAAAATTAACTTTAGGGACCTAATTGTAAATATATGTAAAGTTGGGTTTTCTCATTCATTTGGAACGAATGAGAGCTATTAGGCCAAAGAATAATGAACAATTATGTTCATCTCATGTAGGAGAACGAGACATCGGGAACGCCAGTCGAGGTCCAGCTTGCTAAGGACAGAACCCGACTAAGTGGAATTTCATTGCACTATCGGGTGAGTGGGATTATATATCATACCCAGTTGGGGATGATAAGTACCTCGGTATAAAAACCCATTGTTTAATGGTATTTTAATCATCACCACTTAGAGAAAGTGATGTGAAAATTATGCGAAAAAAACTACTTACTGGTTGTAAGTAGATCATACCCTGTTGGTATGATGAGACTTCCTCGAAGGAAGTTGAAAACCCGTTCATCGGTTATGAACAGAGATGTCCTTATACCGGTTGGTATAATGGACAGTGGAAACCTATTTTGTCGGAAGTGTTCTCCCCTAACTGTGTGCAATTGCTTAAACTATTTGGGAGACCTTCTTGACGGGAGCTCGAATAGCTCTTATAGGCCGGGGGCCTCGGTTTTGGAACTTGAGGGCTAAAATGCCCAGTTTTTGAAAAATTCGAACAATGGGCCATAGGCCAATGGACACGGGCAAGAGCTCGTAAAAGAATATGATATATATATATATATATATATATATATGTGCCATTAAAACTTAATAAGTGAATTGTTTGGCAATGGTACCAAGGCAGGTCCGACATACTCAGTTAACTAGTAGCAGTGCAGCATGACCGGTCTTCGGACCAGTCAAAACAAACAGCTATAGATTGAGTTTGAGGTCGGGACCGTTGGGACAAATGGCACCACATATTACATGGTAATTTTAGAAAACTTTGTTTGTGCATGCACATGAGTACGGGATCATCAAGACGCCCATGAGGGGTAGTGATGTGTCCTAAGGGCCCTGGACGACCTGGTGAGTATAAGGGCAGATTGTCGTTCTAGGTGTCTGTGCGAAATTTGGAGTAGCACAAAGCGCATGAGACCGGGGTGGGGACAGGATGAGGTCTCTGTCCTCATATGGACACGAATAAGTGATTTCGAGATTGTGGGTTGGATGTCGCGTACATCCACTCATTCCCAGGGTAGAAGTGGTCGTACTTCTATCCGGGTGGCATGAAAAGTCGCTCCGAAGCCACTAGCGGGTTCAGTAGTGATACCGACTTGCGAATGTGTGTAACCTTCATGATGAAGGATGTGTGTTGGGTGATGATACATAGATAACTAAGAAATAATGGAAAAACACGAATTTTTAAATGAAATGATTTTTGAAAACAAAGGAGTCTGGCACACTCCATATAAATGTTCTTTTCTTGAAAGTTAAAAGATTTGAATCTCATTCACTAAGTAGTTGTACTCACCCCCCTCCCTTATACCCCTTTCAGGAAGTCCCGAAAAGCCAAACCTTAAAGGACATGCGCAATTAAACGCCTGCAAGATAGGTACAACTAATTTAAATTACTATGCAGTTTTGATTTATGATATTCCTGGAAAAAGGTGCAGGTTAACACCTTACTCTTTACGATTTATAATATAAGGGAAAACCCTTTAGTAAATCGGGAGAGTGGCGGGTTGATCACGGGGATCCGACCAAACCGGGTCGAGGCATGACACTTCTGTTAAGGGCGTCTCAAGTCTTCAATGTCAGTCATGACGATGCCAAACGGATGGCCAACTGGTCTACAAGCTCCCTATATAAAGAGCCATTCCCCATTCATCCTCTCCACACCTGAAAACTCCATTCCCTCTCAACTGCTCCATTTTTCAGTGAAACTCAAACTAGAGCTCCAACATTGGGTCTTTTCTGAGCCAAACAAGGCGAGGTCGGGTTCTTTAGAACCGGGGAGAAATCAGCTACACGTCTGTAGTCTCCGTTCACTCCGAGGGTCGCCGGCGAAATGCCGGCATGATGAAACAATGAAGCAGCTCCAACAGACCGAAGCTACCTTGATTCGGCTGAGTTGAAATCGGCCATTTCGAGCCCTCCTTAGGCTAAACCAAGCCCTCCCAACACTTACACAGCCCTCCCACGGCCAAATTAGGACTGAAAGGTAAGCCAATTTGGCTCCCCTCTATAATTTTTGACCGGTGCTAGAGAGAGAACCGACAGAATTTCAATGATAAAATTCTAACTCAATTCGGCATCAATTAATGTGATTCTTGATTCTAGGATGAACCTCAAGATGAGAGCTATCTACCCAGATCGAAAGCTCGAACCGTTGTGCCCTCACCGGTGAGTAATTGAAGCTTTTTCTCTCTATAGTCCGTTTTCCGGCAAAGCTCCGTTTGAGCTCGTTCCAGCGTCAAAACTTGCAATTCAAAGTGCTATTGAATCATAAGAAGATGGAGGAACTCAATTTTAACTTCAATTTCAACAATTAGAGGTGTTAGATCGGTCAATTTGATGAAATCAAATTCGGCTGTGCTAAAGAGTTGAAATTAGGGAAAAATTGGGGATTTTTGAAATTCAAAGGACCAAAATGCAATTTTATGAAATTGAGGGTCAATTAGGCATGGAAATAATGTTGGAGGACCAATTGAGGAATTTTGAAATTTTTTGGGCAAAACTTACCATTTTGTAAAGGAAGGGCAAAATGGTAATTTTGGAAAAGTTGGGGGACCAAATTGGAAATTTGGGAAATTAATCCCCCTTTTGTGAAATGGAATAAATTGAGGTCCTATGATAAATTTTAGAAGTTTTGGGACTCAATTTGAGGAAAAACCTGCATTAGGGACTTAAAGTTAAAAAGAAATAACTTTAGGGACCTAATTGCAAATAAATGAAAGTTTGACTTTCTCATTCATTTGGAATGAATGAAGGCGATTAGGCCTAAGGATAATGAACCTAGATATTCATATTGTGTGGGAACACGAAGTACCAGGAACACCAACAAGGATAAGCTCGCGTGAATACAAAGAACCGGTCTAGTGGAATTAATGGTATTAACGGGTGATTAGGCTTACTAACATCATACCCGGTTGGGATGATGAGCATAACTTAAAATGAAAAACCACTTACCGGTTGTGAGTGGGATTATATATCATACCCGATTGGGGATGATAAGTACCTCGATATAAAAATCCACTGTTTAGTGGAATTTTAATCACCACAACTTAGAGAAAGTGATGTGAAAACCATATAGAAAAAATAATTACTAGTTGTAAGTAGATCATACCCTGTTGGTATGATGAGACTTCCTCGAAAGAAGTTGAAAACCCGTTCATCGGTCATGAACAGAGATGTCCTTATACCGGTCAATATAATGAACAGTGAAAACTCATTTTGTCAGAAGTGTTCTCCCCTAACTATATGCCAATACTTAAACTATTTGGGAGACCTTCTTGACGGGAGCTCGAATAGCTCTTATAGGCCAGGGGCCTCGGTTTTGGAACTTTAGGGCTAATATGCCCTGTTTTTTAAAAACTTGAACAGCACCCTACACCAAATATGGAATAGACCCCAAAACTTTCACGATGCAAGTAAAAATAATGAAATATACCTTGTTCGATTGAAAAATAAGGTACAGATAGAAGTAGATGCCACACCAAACTCCTCTAAGAAGAGCTACTAGAAAACCTTGGTGATAAGTTCGATTGCTTAAACGCCACAAGTAAAAACCTAATAAGTTCAAAAGTTCTCTAAAAAAAGAAAGAAGACATAAGGCTCACAATAAAATTAAAATAAAAAATCTGTCTTTACAATGGTCTAAAGTTAGCCTTTATAGGCACTTGAGAATATTAGCAATTATCTTAATAAGGAAATAAAATATTGGGGTTGACATGCCAACCATATAGAAAATATTGCTAATATATTTCTTGAACATATCTATAAAATATATTGTTTACTAATTTAATCTTCTAGAAGATTTATAATTAATCTCCCACTTTAAATTCAAAGGTTTACACTATATCAGAGCTTTGGTTCGAGCTTTACCAAAAATTGGAGCAACTAAGAGAGAATGGAGTTTTCAAGTGTGGAGAAGATGAATGAGGAGGGGCTCTTTATATAGGAAGCTTGGGGACTTCTTGGTCATCTGACTGGCACCTTAATGGCGGTCATTCATTGCTTGAACCTCCATGGCCAGAAACTTTTCAGCTTCGCCAACGCTGCATGAGTTTTTGGTGAGTGGACAGTGTTGTCATCTCAAGGAAAAAGACAACACTGTTCCGAACCGTACCGGACCGGTCTAAACCGGGTTCAAAGCTTAAATTGGCCGGTTCACCCCCGATTCGATCGAATTTTTCAAATCTAAAAATTTCTAAATTCATTTTCTATCTAATGGTGTCCTCAAATCTTAAATTTAAATTTTCTAAGCCACCTAAAAAAATGAATTTAGCATATGGTTCAATAGTGGTTCAAACCAGTCCAAATTGGTTCAATCTGGTTTGAATCCGATTCACCTAAACCGGTTTGGTTTTCATCTCCAATTCATCCTAAAGTCCTTTTTCTTGACTTTTGTGACTATTTAGGTCACTCAGGATCCATAAATTTCTCGGTTTGCCCTTTCTCTATCAGTTATAGTTCATCTGAACCGATCTAGTTTTTCTCTTCCAATTTGTCCTAAGGTTCTTTTCCAAGACTTTATGAACCCTTTGGGTCACTCGGGAGTTTTAAATTTTCCAAATTGCCTGTTCTCTGATGATCAAGTTTGTGAACCATTTCAATTTTTCTCACTCAATTTGACCGATTCTTTTCCCGATTTTCCTTAACTCAAAAGTGTGGGGTTTACATAAGGCCATTGAAATGACCAAATTTGGTAGGAATTGAAATTTATGAATTCTAGAAGGTCACCAAAAAAAATTGAGCACCTTCGCTGCTTCTAGAAAGAATTGCAGCTACTAACTGGTGAAAGAGAGACTAAGTCTTATATGAGGAGCTCAAGGGATTAAGTGTCAATCACCTCATATCCATAACTGGTCAGATTAGACTCCATAAACCTCAATTTCCATTTAATTCTCCTCATGGGTAGGAAGTCGGATATTGCATGACATCGAGTCACTATGCCGGATGTTTGGTTAGATTTTGGGTTTCAGTCGGATGGAGAATGACCACGTGTTCGTGCGTGCACTTGATGTAACATGTAGTTCGCACGGTAGTGAACCGATTTCTTGTAAATAAATAAGTTGATTTGACTAATGTTTGTCATTTTTTGCCAGTTTATCTCCAATTCGACCAGTTCTTAACCCTAAGTTATTTTTCTAAAAATTTAATGCTCAATTCCCTACAATTTAGACTCAAAACCTTAATTTTTTATTTGTCTAGCCCATTTTAAAAATCAGGCGATTTTACTACTATGAGTGGTTCGATCAATTTTGGTCGTCATTTGACAGGTTCACCTCCGATGGTTCTTGACCCAATTCTTTTTTTAAAATTACTTGTCTAATTCAACATCAATTGGGCTAAAAAAAATTTATTTTTCGATTTGTATAGCCACTCCTAAAAATCAATACTTTTTGCCTCGAGTCGTTCGATTCCAATTCGAACCGATTCTTATTTGTACTGATTTTCATCTTTAATTTCTTATTAATAGAGGTTATTTGAGATTAATTTCATGATTTTTTTTATTATGTAAGTTTATAGTTTAAACTAGTTTTCAATCCGACTCGACCTCGTTTTGGTTAGTTTTCATTATTGGTTAATCATCAATTAACAACCCGATTAGGTTTAAATCTCGATTTTGAAGTTTCCAGTGTTACAAGTATCATGTATATACTTACAAAGGATCACAATCAATTTTTCAATCTTATTTGTAACACTAGATTTTCATTTGTTCAATCTTACCTTTATCCAAGCCTCATTTTATTACTTATGCATTAATATGTTACACAAGTTATTTATTCTATTTAGTTGATTATTAGTGACCATTCCTAATTAGATGAAACACATCATTTGTTTATGGTATCCAAAACTCCTAAAATACATGTAATCTTTCAGCATTGAATCATATTTTAATTTTATTTCCGAAAAACTAATTATTTTGTTATCAAATCTAGTACCAAAAGGTCAAACTAGGAGTTATTAACAAGTAACAAATTTTATATATATTTCAAAACATGGATGAATCTCTACCTCTAGTTAATAATTTAACTATTTTTTCAATACTAAAAGTGTGAAGAGTTTTTTCAAATACATTTACCATTAAACCTAATTTGTTTAAGTATTTTCTATGCCACCTATATTTCATTGAAGTAGCTAATGTGGTTTAAGTGTCATGTTATGTTAATGTTTTAAGTTCGTTTTATGCAAACATCTATGAAGAAATACTAGGGAAGATGATCATGATGTGTTGATTCATTAAACAAAGAAACCTATTTGTCTATATGAGTCCCCTAAGCCACTAAGATTATTGAAAACATGCAAATGACTATTCTTGAATGTTGAGGTATTAAGTTAATACATAGTATAATTAGGTAACATTAACGCTATATTTAGATTGAGGAGGGATTGAGGAATTTGGAGGGGTTTGTAGTGGTGAAAGAATCTCTCATTTGGTAAATTTTTTTTGGA
Organism: Trapa incisa; assembly: GCA_030064435.1. NCBI lineage: Eukaryota > Viridiplantae > Streptophyta > Magnoliopsida > Myrtales > Lythraceae > Trapa > Trapa incisa. The sequence continues at coordinate 2,519,837 of CM057784.1, read as the reverse complement.
GGGTTTGGAGGGGTTTGTAATTTTGGGGATTTTGGTGGGATTGTAATTTTTTCAATTAAAATGACAATAATATCCTTATCTTACTTTTATATATATAACATATAAACTTATTTACTTTCCATATTTTTATTTGCTCTCTAATTTCTTCTTCTTTCTTTCGCTATTATTATATCTCAAGTTCAGTTTTTATTTTTACTTAAATAAATTTATAAGTTAACTATTTTTTATATATTTATAGTTTTTTCTTTTATCTATAAATTTTTATAATTAAGAGTTTTTTATATAATATAATATATTCTAAATTTATTTTTTGTTTATATTCACTGTTTTTATGCATTTTAGATTAGTTATTTTAAATTTTTATAGTCATTTTTTGTTAATGTAATGTGTTAAGTTTTAGGTTCTACAAATCGAGTACTTCAATTTTCGTTTCGAAAATATGGAGAAACTACAAGTCTATATTTTTATAATATGTTAAAATCTATAACTCAAATAGAAGAAAAACTTATTTATCAAGTAGTAAAAAGATTTTCCACAAAATACTCAACAGCAATAGATTCTTCCCATATTTTAAGATAATTTAAATTTATCTACTTAGATAAATTTTAAATAAAAATATTATTATTTATCTTATATTTTTTTATAATCATAAGATTGTATTGGTACCATAGATAAAACTTATGCTCGTGTTAAAATATAAAAAAAATTTGCCAACATTGAATGTTCTAGCACCCTATGATTTTGAAATAAAATTTACATATATTTTACTGGGTGGGAAGTAACTGCATCAAATTAGCCAATTATGAAAGATGTATTGACAAAACATGATAATTTTAAAATAACTCAAGGTAAATTTTATATACAAATAAAATATTATTGTCAATTAATAATAAATAATAATACATTTTTTTATATAAATAGGTAAATGCTATTTTTTAGATACCAGATTTCAACTTACTCCTACCCTTATCACCATATATAGAAGAGTAGATATCATTTGAATGAATACACAATAAATGTCTCACAAAATGTTCGAGAGCTATTTAATCTTCGTCATATTTCATTACGCAATTTAGTTGAACGTACATTTGGTATTTTGAATAAAGGATTTTTTATCATTGTTCAAGAGAATTTAATTATGAAATTTAAACTCAAAAATAATAATTACATTTTATTGTATTTTACATAATTATTTTATTGGTGCGGAGTGTGATGAATAGCTCATTATGAAATTGATTTTAAGGTTGATAACATTAATAGTATTGATATTTAATACAATAATCACCATTCTAAAATTGAAAATGAGATTTAAGAGAAATTATTAGAGACATTTACTAATATGTGAAATTATTATATTATTTGATTAATTATAAGTTTAATAGTTTTATAATAGTATATTTATTTAAATATATATTATTTTATTATTATGTTTAGATATTCGTATATCTATTTTATATTATTTATAAATATTATTATTGTAGATTAATAAAATAAAGTAATTGGACTCACTTCAAGCTTATTTTTATATAATTTGCGAGTGTGATAATTACAATAAATTTTGATTAATTGTGATTATTAAAGTGTATAAATAAATTTATCTATATATTTTATTATATATATAATTATTTTAAAATATTTAATAAAATAATATAATAATATATTTATACTTTTAATAAATTTCATTTCCACTCCATCTAAATTACTAATGTGTTTAATAATAACTCCAAAACTATCACTATACTTACCCTCCAAACTACTCATTTCACCTCGTTTCCAAATAATTAAATCTAAATATATCATAAAATTTAACTACACGCAATATTGAGTGAAACATATCACCATCATATATGAACAAAATTAATATGATAACTTTATTTAACTTATTGTATGATATATATTAGAGTATTTTTTCAATGTACTATTAAATTGTGACTATATAATTGGTTATACTTAATAAGCATAAAAATGAAGAATTTATTTAATGTTATACCTACTCAATTTAATCATTTAATAATTTTAGACATACAAAATTTCTGTAGACAAAATTATTTTCCAACAAATAATTAGTCACATTTGATTAATATATTAATTTCTTTTTTGAAAAAATAGAAAATATTATATTGTAATACTTTTAACATAAATAAATAAAATAAATATTGAATTATATTTATGATAAGTCCATATAATCACTCTAATTTGTATTTTTAAATGACTAAAATATATTTATTTTAAAATAATAATATCAAATATTTTTATTATTATAAAAAAGGAAAAGAATTGGGATGGTCACTTTTCCCACCGATTTCTCAACATGATGCCATGCATCCTTTTCTTCTTAAAAACTATAGAGGGCTATTTTATGAATAATCGAAAGATATAGTACCGTTAATGCAATTAAATTCTTATGGACAACCCTATCGCTGATCGGACGGTTCAAATAAAAGAGTATGATCCGACGGTTCAGAGAGACGGCTTGAATCATTTTAAACCCCTCTCTCCATCTCGTTGCCCTACCGCCGTCTCCGTCTCCACCTTGGTCCCAAGTCCCTGTACCTAACACGAGCTGTAGGCGAAAATGGTGATTCTCCTTCCGCTTCAGTCACCATTAGCTCTCTCAGTCTTCTCCGAAACTCCGAATTTGAATGTTATTTTTGAATTATTTATGTGCAGCCTTTCAAGAGATATGTTGAGATTGGGAGGGTGGCCCTCGTCAACTACGGGAAGGAGTATGGTCGGCTTGTCGTGATCGTCGACGTCATCGATCAGAACAGAGTATGCGCCTTCCTTCCCGATTTAAATTGGAACTGTTTGTTTCTTTTCACTGCTTATTAAGATGATGTTTGGCATTTATAGCTGTTTAGTTTAGGGAGCATAGATGAGGACCATATCTATGTTGTAGGTTAGTTAAGTGAGAATGTCTCGAGACTGCTGGCTATGTAGCTTGTTGGGGTTGTGATTGATCTCGGCTGTGCTTAGAAACTATAATTCTATTGCAATGAGGTTGAAGACGTTTCTGGATTCTTGTTATTGTAAAAGCATCTCATATTGATGTGTCTAGTGTGTGTAGATTTTTATTCTGTTTATCACAATGAAGATTTAGTCTTTTTTCTTCTAATTCTTTTTGTTTCTTTCCGCCTTTTTATAGCTTTACCCTGTAAAATACTTTGAAAGTGTATAGTGTATGTCTTGAAGATCTTTGTCTCAACTCATATATAATCATGTGTAATTTTTCCCTAGCTAGTAGGGAATGTAGCTACTCAATATTCCTTATGTTAAGTTTTCCTCATGCAAGTAAATATTTTGCATTATTTTGAAGCTATCAACAAGGTCTTTGGCATATTTGGTTTTGACCATTCTTGCACATTTTGGTTATTGAATTGCACCTTGACTTAGATGACATCCTCTTGGACCTTTTTGGGAAGGTTCTCTCTTTCTTGGTTTAGTTTAAGATCGCATGGCCTACACAACTCTGGATATTTAAAATTATGGATAACAACCAGCTGTTTAAAGTAAAATCTCATTAGATGGTGAAGCCTTTGGAAGAAATGAAAGAAATCTTTCTACCGTAATCAAACTACCTTGGAGCTTGTGATACTTTCATTATTTGAAGAAAGAATTGCTTGGGATGTTCATTGTCATCATCACCCTATTCTAATCAAAATTGATAGTTTGCAGTCTTTTAATTATTGGTTACCCATTTCTTTTCAGGCCCTTGTTGATGCCCCTGACATGGTCAGGACTCAAATGAACTTTAAGAGGCTTTCACTCACCGACATTAAAATCGACATCAAGAGGATCCCAAAGAAAAAGGCACTTATTCAAGCCATGCAAGAAGCTGGTGGGCTAAATCACCTGTTACCTGGGAATTTCAATTTTTGTAGGCCTTTTCAGGATGCTTTTTTGGTGTTTCTCTATTAAATAGGTTCATCATGTTTGATTGGCAGATGTACAAGGTAAATGGGAAAAGAGCTCTTGGGGCAGGAAGCTTATTGTTCAAAAGAAGAGGGCATCCCTTAATGACTTTGATCGCTTCAAACTCATGTTGGCCAAGATCAAGGTTTGTATATGTTTCTCTTGCACTTTTCTATATTGTTCAATTCTACTTTGCCAGTCATATTGAACTCAACATTAAGAGCCAATTTATTTGATCATGTGCAGAGGGGTGGATTGATTAGACAAGAGCTTGCAAAGCTGAAGGAGTCTGCAGCATAATCACAGTTGTTGAGTTTTGTTATGCTTGTTCTAAATCTATGATGCTGAATATTTTAAAAACCTCTTAGTTTGCTTCTACCTATGATGAACTGAGTCTAGCTGACAGTTTGAAGTTCAATTTGGTGCTTTTAGAACTCTGAATTTATTCCAAAGGCTAATTCTTGCCTTTCAAAATTATTGCAAATTATGGTTAAGACAACCAATTTCCTATGTGTAGCAATTGTCCATTGTGATTTTGACATGTTTCCTCAATTGGCCATGTTGCCTGGAAAAAAATAATAACACACTCATGCTAGCATATTACCTAACCTGCTAGGATATGTACTTGAATTTATATGTATATTTTGATCATGGGCCTGAGATGCAGCTAAAATATGTTGACATATTAATGCTTTGGTCGCCCTAATTTGTCCCACAAATTCACTAATGTACATGGAGTGGATCACACAAAAGGAACAGTATAGACTCTTTTTTGGACCTCTGGATAAATCCTGCAAAGATAGCTTAGGATCATTCTCACTCAGTGCTTCATATGAGCGCACTGGTATACTAGCCACAGCCCAGCCGGTATGCCATCTGAGCCTTTTATTATTAAATTAGAATATATATATATATATAGAGAGAGAGAGAGAGACCTAACATGAGAGGTTATTCCCGGGAGCCACACCGAGCTGGCTGCAGTAGTCGGTGTAGTACCTAACACGAGCCTGCACGGCTGGGGTGTTTCCGCCGTTGCACTCAACTGCACCGTTGATGGCCCTGATGGTAGCCCCGAACCCTTGGGCCATGACCGAGTGCACGTTGGTCATCCAGAACCAGAATGCAGTCTTGAACGAGGTGACCACGTCGTTAGCCACCGTCTCGGGGGAGTTGAGCCCGTCGAACCCGATGGCCTTTCCGGCTGCCCCGTAGTTGTAGTTCCATGTGAGCTGCAGGGGTCCACGGCCGAAGTACTTCTTGCTGGGGTTGCATGGGTACTGGGTGCTGCTCCTGTAGCAGTAGTCATGGGAAGCCCCGTTTATCTCTTCAATGTAGCAGAAATCTGCATTGATTTGAGCCAATTAGGTTCCAGAATCACGACATTTCGTCTAGAAAGATTTGTCCCCAAGAATTCAACTCCATTTAAAATTAATATTTAAATATAAAATAGATAAAATAAAGAATATATTTTTATTATATTAATGAAAGATAAAACAAAAAATAAATAATAGAAAAGTAATTAAATATATAATTATTTTTTTTCCAAAAAAAGATGGATGAAAAAGAATCACTGTATGAAAACGCCATAGGTACGTCCAGTTTCATGGGTGACATGGGCAAAGAAAACAGCAATCTCCCGCTTATTGTCGTCGGACGAGCCGCTGCTAGCGAACAGGGCGTAGCCCCTTGCCGCGTCCAGAAACGCTTGCCTAGTGTAGAACCTCTTCCCCGCACAGCTCGTGGCCGCCTGCCCGATTATTCCGTTGAAGAAGCTGTCCGTTACGATGCCGGCGACCGAGCGCCGCCGAAAGGAATCGGTGTCGGGGTGGATGAGTAGCAAGGGCCCGATCTGCAGCCGTCACCGCAGTAGGGATCTCCGGTGCCGCAGTATCCGTACTTGCTACAGCATAGATTGGCAGCACAGCCGCAGTTCTGGCTGGACGCTATCTCCGGCATGATGCCGGCAGTAAGCAAACCGAACAGAGAAAGTGTGACGAGGGTTTCTCTGATTAGGAGTGGCCATCTAGAGTGGCTTTTATGGGATGGTAGTTCCATAGATTGATGTGGCTATTTATAGCGTTAGTTGGAGTGGGATATAAGAAGAAAAAAAAATAAGGAAAAGAAAAGTCCATGGCTGCTAGTTGGAGTGGGATATAAGAAGAAAAAGAAAAATATTGGATATGATTCATCATATTTATATTATATTCATCCAAACAAGTAATAGTGGAAGCATTTTTCCTCCATGACTTTTGGAATGTAGCAGCTCAAGATGCCATATTGAATTTGACTATTTAAGGTTAATAAATGGACATAAATTATTTATAAGAAAATTGAATATTATTATTTTTTATTTACTATTTTTAATTTGACATTACATTTCTACCCTACAAAAAAAATTAGTAAAATTGCTATATTTTAAGACAATATGTCATTTATTGCAGGTTGGTTAAATTATTTTTAATTTTTTAAATTAGCGTAATTATTAACTGAACTGGCCGAATATGTCGAAGAAGAAACGAAGACTTTCACATCACGATATTGTCATTCTTATGGTAAAGTGAAATGTGATCCTAAAATATAGCAATATTGCCTAGAAGACCCCCTTATCCCTTCAAGCCATCACTTTTCTTCGGGTTAGGCAGCCCCACAGGCATAAGCTTTGACCAGTTCAATGATCTTCCCCCACTTCTTATGTCTTCCTGTTTTATTTTTTTATGGATATAATTCCATTATAATTTTCAATGCTAATTATATAGGTAATATATAAAGTATTTTAATTATTTTAAATTGATATAGAGAATTTGTATTCCCAATTGATACAAAATCTCTTTAAAATATATGGTTTAAATATTTTGTACTAATTTCTATTAGAAGAAATATGGATGGTAATCTGAGTATGAAACTGTGGTCATCAATTCACAATATAGATTGAATCAATTATTCCAACTTACGATCTCCTTGAACTCCATCCCCCTGCCCACATAACATAGAAAAAGCACATAATGACATTCTGGGAAGCTAGATCACCCACTTGCATTGCCACATTGATTGAGTTCCAGGGGACCCGTCGACTCAGGAGTTGATGCCTCTTGTTGTCGAGTTCCAAATGGGTCGATGCTTCCTCAGGGTCAATCCTTCAATGGCCCCTCCTAATGCATCCATATCTTATAGTACCAAAACGCTATCATATCTTTATTGCAAAAGGATCTACCAAGCCGCGCCTTTAAGGCAGGCGGACGACTACCCACGCGTTGGATCCAGGTCCCACACTAAGACCTGGACCCGCCCGCAGGGAGGGGCGAGCCCAGACCTACCCATATAAACACAGGTCCGAGTCCGAGCGGGGCAAGGCAGGCGGAGGGGATGGGCTCAGAACAGGGCAGGGTTTTTTTTGCCATCCCGAGTAGTTTAGTTCCCCAACATCCAAAAACTAGCCGCCGCCCCTAATATTAATTTGATATGCAGATATTCAATAATTAAATAAAAAAAATGTCTAAGTTGTAGAAACATTAGTGTCCCGTGTCCAAGAGTAGAAAAGAGTATTCTATTTCTTCATCAATTCAACAGCCTTTGAGGTAATCAAGTTATGGTTCAGCTGCCATCTTGCTCAAAAAAGAAAGATGAGCAATAATGCATCAGGCTTGAGACGTCCAGATCACTGATCAAGCCTTGGAAGATACAGCTCCCTCAGCCCCCCCTTTTTTTTTTGTTTTTTGAGCTTCAAATTTATCCATAGCAACCTCGAGCACATCAGTGCCCCCAACAGCTCTCATTGTGTAGAAGTACACCCGTACCACGAACTGGTTAAGCCTTCCACCAACCATCTGCTTCTTAGTCTTGGGACTGAAACTGTTAAATACACTCATCTCTTATGCTTTACACTGCACATTAATCAACTGAACACAATTATCCAGTAAACCAGATGAGCACTTACATTCCAAATGTAGCAAACTAAATAAATTATGTGCTATGATAAAACTATCAAAATAAAAAAAAAAAAACCCTTTACCCTTCTCACTATTTTCAAATGGGAGAGGCTACACTCATCCCAGAAAAGGGGGACACATACTACAGGGGAGGGTACCAAAACTCTACATAACCTAGAGCTTGGTAGTGATTATCCAGTGATTTTAAAAAAAACTGAACGATAAATTATAAGCAATTGTGCAAATTGAGTTTACTTAAAGCCTCCCTAATTCAGTCATTCCAGAGACAAACCTTATCCAGACTTTTAGGCTTTCACTTCCACTTGTTTTGGAACCTGTTCAGGAACCAACACCCCAAGCCCATCCATCCTATTAGCATCCAAGTAAGGTTTTTCCTTGCTCAGATACAAAGGATTAGAGGTTAAGATCTGTATTGTCGAATTCTTGTTAATTTCCAAGACTTCAGGCAGTCCATTAGTGCACCCTCTAGACATTCCAACATCAATCCTTATGGCCTTATTACTGCAGACACCGTTAATGCCCGATTTCTGGATAGTATGCCCCATGATCATCCTCTTTGCTCCAGGAATTGTTGCTAAAGTGTGCTCAAGGGCAGAACAATCACAGTTCTTTGCTAGCTCATCTGAGAACTTTCTTAACCATACTAAAGAATTTCTACCAATAACATAGCTCGGAGGTTGTCTCCCTTTCAGCCCACAAATCCAATCTCTGACTTCCTTGTTAATCCTGTCCAACCCATAATCTACATGCTCAGCCAAAAGACCTCCATGGACAAAAACTGAGTCACCAATAACCAACACAGTCAGATTTTGCGATAGAAAACGAGTTGCTATAGGACCATTGGGCTGCAAAGCAGCAATTCTAGCCCTAAAACCATCTACAAATTCCTTCTTAATACCAGGGAAAACTGCAGGAATTCCACTGAATGGGTCCTTTGGCTTCTTCAGTTCTTTACATAGAGCCTTCATGTGATTCCCGATAGTAAACCAGTCAGCCCAATTCTTAAATTCATCTAACCCTTTCTTAGTCACAAACCGAAAATCACCCTTCACATTCATAATCTCATGGTTCCCATTCATCGAAATAATACTCCCCCCTGACTTTGCAGCTTCCCGCTTTAGTTTTTCAAGAAAATAAAGAATTTTTAGCTCCTCTGATCCCCGGTCAAGCACATCACCTATCTGGACAACAGTTGTTGAACCTCCAATCCATTTACCATTACTATCAATAAGACCTGCTAGTCTGAAGGCTTCTTGAGACTTCTCAAGGTCACCATGGAGATCGCCAATAGCAACCAGTCGGTCAGGAGGAGGACAATGAGTCTGTAATATTGTCGGTGATGATGTGGAATTGGGGTTGGAATTAAAATTGGGCAAGAAGAGGCCACTCACTGAGTAGTCAACGAAAGTATCCACAAAGGAAGAAAGGAGTTCAGGTACAAGCTGACAAATGGATCCATTTCTTTCTGTTATCTCTCCCATCACTCTTTGAAAGTGATAGCTTCCTAGTATAACAAAATGGCAAATCTTTAGGAATACCTTCAGCTTTTAAGAACACTTGGAGCCCAGAAATGATAACACACAATGCCTAGCATGGACCTTTTATTCATCTTAATTGCCAGAATCATTCACACTAATAAGACATGCAACACCAAAAGCATCCAGGTAAGAATCGGATCCTGCTTCTATTCTCTCACAAAAGATGAACATTTACAAAACCACCCAACCTCCTAAATGATGCAGTTAATAAGCAAAATGTGGCCAAACTACCAGCACCACTCATCCTCCAAAGCTATATTAGCTGACCAGATAATATTATAAACACAACAAAATAAACCTCAAATTAACTTCACCAATGTAGTTTTGGGAATTTTCAGCAAGTCTTATGAAAAGTTACATAACTGTTATCTAAGACATGAACAACAAATAATCATATTTATAGAAACTTCATCTTCCTAGCTGCTGTACTTGTCAGACAATAAATTTATTGTTGATAACCCAATCCGTAAAAGTGATGGCATAATCTGGCATCATAGAGTCTTAATCAGATTTTATTATTTGTTAGTTCAATTATCAACAAAGAAATTTCCAATAAGAATAATCATCCTTGACACTTCTGGCTATCAAAAAATACAAGCCATGCTGCATATGAAATCAGCGGGAAGTGCAAAATATGCACCTCAAGGAAGAATTTCATAAATTGAAGATCAAGCAGAGATATATAATACTCCATATCTGTAGATTCAATTTGTGATTTTATTATCAGGTGCTTTTCAGATTAATCGATCCAACCATAGAAAGGGTGGTTCAATACAAATCTTGAGTTTATTTTATGGGATTAATTCATCCAACCAATGAAAGGGTGGTTCAATACAAATCTCGATTTTATGTTTTTTATCCAAGAGTTCAAAAACCGAGATCGAGCATCGAAATACTAACTAACATACAATCCGGTGTCAGGTGCAGGTGCGTAAACAATTTGGAACTTGGTTTCCGCACATTTCATCCATCATACCACACCCAAGCATACCATCAAACATCACAAAACGCAACAAGGCAATCACCCCGCATACATCACATGTTTCGTCATCCCATATCAATAACATAACTATTTGCATAAATTGAATAAGGGAGGGGTCATACCTGAAAAAAATGGGTGTTTAGGCCAGGATTTCCGCCGATCGGGATCGAGCTGGGCTCTTATAGAAAATGCTGGCCACTCGGTTCTGAGCTGGGTCGAGAACAGGGCCGACTACCTGCTGATGTTGTTCGGTGGCCGCTGGAAGGCGACTGTGGTGGCCGTTGGAGGTCGAGATCTGGACGGAGAGAGACCGTTCGGGGCAGGATCTGAAAATGGTTGGCCGAAGGAGGGGCACCCGGGTCTGCTGTTCAGATCTGGGGCCGACAAAGCTGGAGGAGGGCCTCTCTATTATTGAACTACAATGTCAAGATTCATCAACCTTTGGAAGGAGAGTTTCCGTCCTTGATCTTGAACTCAGAATTCCAAGTCTACCTTCCTTCAGAAATCTCCTCATTTTACAGGAACAATTCCTCTTCTTCGACCTATAAAGAAAAGTGAAAGGTAAAAAGAAAAAAATCTGCAAATTATAATTTTTATTCCACTTAATTTCAATCAGCAGCAATTAAACTCATTTATTCGTAGTACTAAGCTTCAATTACAATTAGTTATAACTATTAACCAACTAATTGTACTTTGCCTAAGTGCAGAATTTCTACCCAGCTCAAGTAAAACGTCTCCACTACCTTTGGCATCCCTACAATGCAAAGAACAACCACTAGTGTGGGATTGGAGACTTCAAATCTACACAGTAAAGCTGCTGCGGCTAGAGGTTGGAGATGAGCAAGGCCGATGACATCGGTTGGTGATGCTGGGCTATGTGGTTGAGGTCAAAGTACTGATAAGTGATCCTTATTGGTAAGAAAATCTTTATGATCTACCCTTTCAGGATAATTCTGGCGAAAATTATTAGCAACACAAATCATTTATGTTTTTTTAATGGATCTCAATCAATATTTACTCTTAATGCAAAAACCCACATTTTGCTAATGGACCCCTTACTTACACTACACATCCATGCTTCTAATTTGGTTGCACATGCCCATCAAGAAAGATCCTAATAAAAAAGAAGTGTTCTAACTATCTTAACGTGGTATTTTTTGTAACTTTTTTTGTGAAGACGGTCGAGAATAACTAAGGAATTAGTTGGTATATTTCTAACATTAAAATGTTGTGTACTTATTAATTACATTAGATATAGTAGAGCTGGTAGCTAGAGTTGGCATTGTTAAATTTAATGGAGTGACACATAACTAATTGTGGTGGTAGAGAGAGTAATTGGTGCCTTTTACAAATTCGATAATTGAAAAATAAAGTAGTATAAGTTTAAGAGAGAATTCTAATTATGAACGATTGTGGATATCCAATTTTTATATGGATGTAAACTAAACTTAATTTAATTATTTTATAGTACGTAGCTGTCTGAATAAATTAATTAGAGTGTGACGAGTTTTGGATTGTTATTGGGAAGAGTCCGGGTTGAAGTCGAGTTTTTGATTATTCAGTTAGGCGAAAGAGATGTTGTGTGTGCGACGCTTGGCAAAGCCGTTGTAAACCTGTCCTTTTAAGTTAAGGAAAATCGGGAAAAAAATCAGTCAAACCGAGTAAAAAAATTGAATCAGTTCACAAATCCGATCATTTGGGAACGGGCAATTTGAAAATTTACAACTCCCGAGTGAAACAAAGGGTTTATAAAACCTTGGAAAAGAACATTAGAACAAATTGGAAGAGAAAATCAGACCGGTTTAGATGAATTGGATCCAACTAGATTTGAGCAGTTTATAAACCAAGTCGGTTTATGAACCAGAACCGATAGAGAAAGGGAAAACTGAGAAATTTATGAATCCCGAGTGACCCAAACAGTCCCAACAGTCATGGAAATGGATTTGAGAATGAGTTGGAGATAAAAACCAAACCGGTTCAATTGAACCAGATCTGAATCGGATCGAACTGGTTTGGGCCGGTTTGAACCACTATTAAACCGGATTCTAAATTCATTTTTCTAGGTGGTTTACAAAATTCAAATTTGAGATTTGAGACCACCATTGGATAGAAAATGAACTTAGATAAATTTAAAAATTTTTAAATTTGAAAATTTTGGTCGAATGGGGTGGGGGGTGAACCTGCTAGTTTAAGCTTTGAACCCGGTTCGGAACAATGTCGTCTTCTTCTTTCAAATGAAAGTACTCTTCACTGGTCGAAAAATCACACAGCGCCAACTAAGCTGAAAAGTCTTCGGCCAGTGAGTTTCAAGAAATGAATGACCGCCATTAAGGTGCCAATCGGACGACCAAGAAGTCCCCGAGTTTCCTATATAAAGACCCCCTCCCCATTCATCCTCTCCACACCTAAAAACTCCATTCTCTCTCAACTGCTCCATTTTTCAATGAAGCTCGAACTAGAGCTTCGACTTGGGTACTTTTTTGAGACAAACAAGGCGAGGTCGAGTTCTTTAGAATCAGGGAGAAGTCAGCTACACGCATGTAGTCTCCATTTGCTCCGACGGGTCGCCGGAGAAGCACCGGCGGGATGGAACAGTGAAGCAGCTCCGATGGACCGAAGCTGCCCTATTTCGGCCGAGTTGAAATCGACCATTTTGTACCCTCCTCAGGCCAAACCAAGCTCTCCCAACACCTCCACAACCCTTCTACAGCTGAATTAGAGCAGAAAGGTAAGTCAATTCGGTTTCCCTCTGTAATTTTTTACCGATGCTAAAAAGAGAACCGATAGAAGTTTGATAATAAAATTCTCATCCAATTCGGCATCAATTGATGCAATTCTTAATTATAGGATGAACCTCAGGATGAGAGCTATCTCCCCAGATCAAAAGCTCGAACCGTCGTACCCCGACGGTGAGTAATTAAAGCTTTCTCTCTCTACAGTATGTTTTCTGGCGAAACTCCGTTTGAGCTCGTTCCAACGTCAAAACTTGCAATTCAAAGTGCTATTGAATCATATGAAGATGTAGGAACTCAATTTTAACTTCAATTTCCACAATTAGAAGTGTTTAATCGGTCAATTTGATAAAATCAAATTCGGTTGTGTTAGGAAGTTGAAATTGGGGATTTTTGAAAATTCGAAGAGCCAATATGCAATTTTGTAAAATTGAGGGTCAAGTGGGCAATTTTAAAATTTTTGGGGTAAAACTTACCATTTTTGTAATGGAAGGGCAAAATGATAATTTTGGAAAAGTTGGGGGGACCAAATTGAAATTTGGGAAATTAAACCCTTTTTTATGAATTTGAATAAATTGAGTCCTAAGATAAATTTTAAAAGTTTTGGGACTCAATTTGAGGAAAAGCCGGCATTAGGAACTTAAAGTTAAAAAGAAATAACTTTAGAGACCTAATTGCAAATAAATGAAAGTTTAACTTTCTTATTTATTTGGAATGAATAAAGGATATTAGGTTGAGAGATAATGAACAAAGATATTCATATCGTGTAGGAACACGAAATACTGGGAACGCCAACAAATACAAGCTCGCGTGAACACAGAGAACCGGTCAAGTAGAATTCACTACATTAACAAGTGAGTGGGATTTTATATCATACCCAATTGGAGATAATAAGTACTTTGAAATGAAAACCCACTACTTAGTGGTATTTTAAACATCTTAACTTAGAGGAGTGATGTGAAAATGATGCGAAAAAACTAATTACAGATTGTAAGTAGATCATACCCGATTGGTATAATGAAACTTTTTCATAGGAAGTGGAAAACTCGTTCATTGGTTATGAATGAAAATATCCTCATACTTGGTTGGTATGATGGATAGTTAAAAATTTATTTGTCGGAAGTGCTCTCCCCTGATTGTGTGCTACTACTTAAACGATTTGGGAGACCTTATTGACGGGAGTTCCAATAGCTCTATTAGGTTGGAAGCCTCGGTTTTGGAACTTGGGGGCTAATATGCCCGATTTTAAAAAATCACGTATAGTGGGCCCAAAGCCAGTGGATACGAGAAGAAGCTTATAAACAAACATGAGATATATGTTATAAAACTTTAAATAAATGAATTGTTTGTCCATGGTACCAATACATGACCAACATATTTAGTCAACTAGTGGTAGTGCGACATGACAGGTCTCTGGACTAGTTAGGACAAATAGCTGTAGGTTGAGTTGAAGGTCAGGGCCGTTGGACGAGTGACACCATAGATTATATGGCATGATGTAAAAATATTGATTGTGCATGCATTGTGATTATGGGACCTTCAAGACGCCCAAGAGGGATAGTGATGTGTCCTATGGCCCTAAACAACCTGGTGGGTATAAGGGCAGTTCGTCAGACCAGGTGACCTTGCGAAGCTCGGGGTAGCTTCAAGCGCACGAGACCGGGGTAGGGACAGGATGAGGTCTCTATCCTCATACGGACACGGAGAATTGTTACGGGATTGAGGGTCGGATGTCGCGAACATCCACTCATTCTCAGGGTAGAAGTGGACGTGCTTCTATCTAGGTGGTCAGTAAAGTAACTGTGACGCGACAAGTGGGTTCAATGGACGGGCTGGCCTGTGATTGTGTGACTGACCTTTATGATATAGTTGTACTCACCCACTCCCTTATATCTCTTTCAGAAAATTCCAAAAAATCTACCCTCAAGGACCACTAACTAATATATTAAAATTTTATGCAACTTTAATTTATGCTATTTTAGGAAAGGTATCGGTTTAAAAGATGCCTTACTATTTACAATTTATAACAAGGGGAAACCTTTAAATAAACCGGGAGAGTGGCGGGTTGTTCATAGGGATCCGACCAAACTGGGCCGGGGCAAGACAGCCATGCATCCATGCGGGTCACGCTTGTCTTACCCCTTCTATCAGTTTGATAATGTTCCGAACTGGTTTTTAGCAAAATTTTCATTCAGTTCAGTCATTTCGTACCTGGTTCATTCCCAATTCGACATGTTCTTGACCCAATAAAATTTTCTAAAACTCATTTACTCAATTTCCCATTAAATTGACGTAAGATTCACTCAATTCCAATTTGTTTAGCCCTATATAAAAAATTGGGGGTTTTGTGGCTTAGGCAAGTTCGTGATTTCCGGATGTTCCTTGAGGATATTTAATGATTTTTGTCATTTATTTATATTATGGTTCAAAACGATTTTCAATTCAGTTCAATTAGTAATACTAGTTCAAAATTTCCTTCCTAGTTTGACATCGGTTCTCAGTTTAGGTCCACCTCGGTTTCTAGATTAAGATTTCTGGTGTTGCTCCAATGGAATGACCACGTTTGATGCTCGAAAATGAAAAGTATAGGCTTTAGTATGGAGATCACTAGAAAATTGAGTATTTTCACTTCTAGTGAGAATTCCAGCCACCGGCCAACTAGAGCGAGGTTGAGCCTTGTATGGCTAGCTCGGAGACCGGTATATCACTCCATATACATAGTTGGTTAGATGGACCCCATATACCCTACTTTCAATTTAATTATCCTCAGGAATTGGATGCGAGAAATCTCGCGGAAATTAAGTTATTGTGTGGGTTTCTAGGTTAGGTTTCGCGTTTTAGTTAGACGAATACGATGACCGTGTGCATGCACCACAACATGACAATCAATTCACACTCTAGCAAACTCGTGTTATGCAAATAAATCAGTCGATTAGACCCATTTTGGTGATTTATTGGTGGGTTTTGAGTTGATTCAATCGATTTTAACTGTATTTTGTCAAATTGACATCTAATTCGACCGATTATTGATCCAATTTATTTTTTTGCTAAACTTTCCTTATTCAATTATATATAAATTTGGTTAAATAATTATTATTTTCCAATTAGTCTAACTTAATAAAAATCGGGGATTTTAGCCTCAACTAAGTTTGATCCCAATTCAAACCGATTTTCACAATCGGAGCTTTCTTCAATTTAGCTCAATTATAAATCTCGATTTTTAAATTTTAATTATGTTTTTAAAATTAATTTATGTTTTAATTGAACTTAAATAATGATTTATAATAAAATTTTACCATTATATAAAATACTATTATACGGTAATAATAATAAATAAATAACGTAAAAAAATGATAATATAGTAGAAAAATAAAATGATACAAAGTTATATATTAATCACGGCGAATCTCCTTTCTCTCTCTCTTTTTTTAATTTCATTTAATGACTTTCGTTTAATTAAAATGAAATTTTGTAAAAACCCCCCTTTTTTTAATATTATAGACGATTTAGTAGGTTGAGCACTTTTAAAAAAAATATATAAAATATTCGAAATATTTAAATAGGTTTTCTTTTTTTATCGGATCATAAAAATTCAATTTCCGAAAATATATAGATAAACTATAATCCCTATAAACAAACGCATAGTAAGTTTTCATCTGGTAGGGCCTTGGATTCAATAGAATCCAAACACGTGGAGGTCACGACGCCTCATTACTTTTACAACAACCACTTTCTCTTATCTTTTTATTGATCCAAATCACGTACTATCTCCTTATTATTCCTGTTGATATTCTATTACTTTCCTCTATTTTTGAAAGATAAAAGTGTGTCAAAATAGTTTGGTCACAATTTCACCTTTCTATAAGGTTTTATCCACTAGTTTCTTTCCTTATCATCATCTTTTATTCTCCAGATCTACTAATTGTGTGAATTGTTATTACGTGAGCTTAGTAATATCTGGACGCTAGAGGGCGAAATTTTATAGGGATTACTTGGTCCCCTTTCATGATGGCGGTAAATTCCAAGCTACTTCCAATCTGTAAATAAAACTAATATAATTAGCTACTCTCAAGATTAGACTAGACAATTAAGCACCTCCATTTAGTTGAAGAAAAAAATTGGACGACGTACGAACCCTTCCAGTACCAAGACACAAGTCATAGAGGTCGGCTATGTTGTGGGGACTCGACCCGGTAATGCCAATGTGAAAGCTGGCAGATAACAATGGTCCTAGGAGCATTGTCGTACCAGGTTTCAGGTGCCTTCATGATCCCCGCACCAAGACGACAGGCGTTGTGTTGTCCCTTAAGGGAAGGGTAGAATGAATGCGGGCACTTGAAGTTTGAAGTGGTATTGATGGACGTTGTTGTAGGAAGTGTAGTGTTAGAGCACTAACAACAATAAGAACAAAGGATTTCCTTTCTTACTGCCAAATGTAATGTCAACGAAACCTATTAAATAAATTCAAATAATATTGACGTCGAGATCACCTCACTTATTATATCAATTGTGAAATCTCGCCCTAAACATAGAAAAGCAAGGAGAGATAGACATATTCAAGGTCACCAATTTGCGTCGCCACATTCGTATCACACTAAGAACAAGGGACGGGTGAAGAGTTAATGGCCTCCCACTATCTTCCCGATGCCTTTTGCCAACAACAGGTGCCAAATGGGTTAGCGCTACTCGAGGGCATCATTTGTGTCCGAGCAAGGAGTATTGACGCATGAATTCACGCATGCCTCCACTGCGGCTTCATCGATATTCTTCAGACAACGCCCCTTGCAGAGGTCCTTGCAGGGTTGCGCTTCCGCTTCGCCCAGGGCAGTGAGGGTGGAAAGAGTCATCAATGTGATGATGAGAACTACAGGAATGATGGTTTTCTTGGTAGCCATAGAGGTCTGCTTTTCCTCACTTCTATCACCAATGGTGGCCTAATCAAATTACTTTGGAGTTTTTATTTTGGGGTGTGGGTTTGAGGTGCAAGTAGAGTATCCTTATAAGGATAGGGTATATATAGGATCATAGGTACATGAATGCTTGAAAAAGCATGTGGTCAAGAGTAAAATTAGCATGTTATTTTGGATTAAATAAAGTAATTAAATCTTGATAGATTTATTTTTATTGTTGTTTCCATATTTGTGGATATATTCTTGGCATCTGTCTATTATATATACAACTCCCAGGAAAACTCTTTTCCTCCACATGCGACGCTACCATGATGCTGCAGAAGATGGAAGAAGAGAAAGAGATCAATTACTTGGAGCGCCTGCCGTCCCACCTTCTGATCCTCATACTCGACAAAGTCCGTGAGGCTCGGATCCTGAAACAAACCCTCGCGGTCTCCAAGATGTTCGCTCCGCTTCTCCGGTGGGTGATGGACGTGTCCATCTCATGCTAATGCTACTAGGAGGCGACCATACTCTACCCTGCTTTCTTACTCTCAGATAATCCTCCGCCGCTATTGGGTTACAACGACAATGTCGATCGCCACCAGCCTAAGCATAAGATGATTAAGCTTGTGTTCACCAGCAAGTATTTCCGCACCTATTACAAGGCTTTTCTACAAGATCATTCCTTCTCGTGCTTGTCGGGGTCGGATAATCGGCATTACTACAAGGTGGACTGCTTGGCGCTGGGCCGACATTTGAAGGGCTTCGAAAACATCCGCAGTCTTAGGGTAAACCTAACTCATAGTGGTAAGGATACCTATTGGATTAATAAATTCCGCCATCCTGGTATGCCCAAGTACTGCAAGCTGGTGGAGGTCGGTGGGGCTACGCAACTCATCAAGAGCTGCATCGTCCTGTACGCTGATCACGGCCTCGATCGAACTCCACAGTCATCATCCGCATGTACCCACTTAACTCTATCCGTTGAGATTGTCTATTTTATATAGGATAAATTGAATACTTATAGTTACATATCAAATCTTTTTTTAATATTTAATATTAAACTATTTTTTTTCAAATATTTGAAATAATTTACATATCAAACTATGTAATATGTTTAATTGTTTTCTCAACGGGCAGTAAGGAGCTATGGCGATACTCTGCAAGAAAAAATATTGGCGGATATTTTTGAGACAATAGAGATGCTGAGCACAGCAGTTTCGATTCATTCCACGCTCCACCATATCGTCCTCAATAACCCCACGGTTAAAGATGTGATCATGACCGATGACATTAGAGGTAGCTGGTTCTACGCCGGGGAGGATGCCGTCACCGAACTCAGAACCCGAGCGAGAGCAGACTGGCCTAACATCTACGAGCGGTTACGGGACTTCTACTTAAAGCTATGGCACGTGCCGAGGCTGCCGTTGCCTCGGTCCGGCCGCGAGCTGCGCGGCGTCTCCATCGCCATCTTGATGAGCAGGGATCTCGCATCGAGACAGAGGCAGAGGAGTGCAGTAGGTGGTTGTCCGACTACTAATTACGGGGAGTTTACGTTACTCATCACGAGGGACCAGATGGTTACGGGGAGTTTCTGAGATCCTACTTCAAGTGCGATAAGGCGCGAGATGGTTCTCAGGGGATGCCATTTTTCATCTTTGAAGCTGTTTCCAGAGATATCGAAGGTTATTGATCATCTCCCTTGCCGTGCCGAGAGAGATCTTTAGTATAGATTGTTTTTTTTTTAAATTTATTTAAAAAATCAGAGTAATTTATCTAATTATCATCTTTTTAGGTAATTTACGATAGGGTAGTAGTAGTTCATCTCATTTTCTGTACATTTCTAGACGTTCTTTATTTTATATTTAATTAATAAATACTAAATTTAAATTAAAAATACTTAAATCGCACCTATTGATCACTTATTTGTTAAAATAGAAAATTATGATAGATATATAAAATTAAGAAATTTTTAAATGCTGAAGCTCTCACAATCTCTAAGCTAGTGCTAAAAAATCTGTGTCATTTACCGGAAACTCAAAAAGTAAGAGATGGATTAGAAAGATCCCCCTAACAAAGGGCCAACAATTCGATTGAAGGGCTGATCTGGGTATAAGCCTACTTGGGGTGTTTTTTCCCGTTGACTTAACAATCGAGAGAAGGAGAGAAATTCCTAGGAACTACCCCGACGGATATGGCAAACCTTGGGCTTTCAAGGAGAGAACGAACAGGATCAGAGGGTAGAGAGCGAAATTATCAAGGGAGATGTTTCCTCCCTGTTGATGGCCTGATGCTTCCTCCCTGTTGAAGAAACAAAAGCGATATATTTAAATATGGGATTCGGTTAGGTCTGTGCTGGGTTATGAGGAGTACACAAGGGTAGAAATGAGTTTGAAATGAATGGAGGAAAAATGAGAAACTTCCAACAACGAAGTGGAGAAGGAGAAGTAGGTGAGGAAATAGAATCGACATCTTGGCACCTACTTTTCAAAGCCATGGCCAATTGTTGACGAGAAGACGACAATGTAAACGAAAGAAGAAAGAAAGCGGTGAACTGAAATGTTTCACTTACGGCAATTCAGAGAAAGGGTACAATTTCTAAGCTTTGAATCGAATTTACAACCTCCGCCACATAGGCTCAGGCTTCACCAATAAAATATCTAAACGTTACAACAATAAATCAACATATTTCAGATTCAGTCAGATTTTAAGGTAAAATACTCGAATTTTTTTCGCTCCAAATTACCAAGCGGGATGAAGAGACTTTAGTTTAAATTATTGGGTATGGAAAAAGTAATTTAATTAAAAAAAATTTAGTTCAATGGATCATAGTGAGGTTGAGTCACTCAAAACTATTAGTTAGTCGCCCATTTTTGCTCGATTGCAAAAATGGCTTAATTGATCCAATTTCAAATCAAATTTAATGGTTAAGCTAAAAGATTTTATATTAGTTTTCTGATAATATTAATTTAATTATTATTTAAAATATTCAAATTTTCATCCAAAGTTAATAAAATTATTCTCAAAATTTTTTTTTCACACAAACTCAAATTGGGTAATTTTTATATCAACTAAGTAACTAATTTTGAGTTATTTTGATGGAACTCAACTCAAAAGTACCCATAAAATATTGCATGGAGGTTTTTTTAAATTTATTTTTGGAACAAAATAACCCACACGTTTAATACCAAATTTAGCAACCTCCCACTAGCATCAATACCAAAATAATCCCTCATCTACTCTACATCCCACAATACTTAGTTAACATTTGACAAGAAAACTTTCCTCCGCCACAAGAGAGTGCTATATAGCAAGCGAAAAAAGTAAGGAGCTTTATTTTACAACTAGAAGACGGCGTAGAGGTGAAAGGCGGGCCCCTTCATTGGATTGTCGATTTAGAATTGACATATTTGGGATCGAATGTAGCTTTCAAAGGCGAGATCCGCCCCATTTCTGGGGCGGGGAAGGAGAAGTGGGTCTCCTTCGCTTTATTCTATTTAAGATATAGCTTTGGTTGAAGTTGCGGGGAGCTCGAAAATGGAAGACTTTTCAAGATTATTCGAGACCAAAATTCACAAAATTCACCAAGCACTTGGCTATTCCTTGGCTTCATTTTGTCTCCCATGATAATTTCAACCTACACCTATAATATCTCTATTCCAACCACTTTTGGAAAACGACCAAATTTAACTAAGGTAAGATACTCAACTCCTCACATGAGTCCTTAGAAGAATAAGGAAAGTATTTGGAAGGGATTTATGACATTTGAAGTTAGTTGAGATGATTTTCAAAGTTAGGAGACTAAAATATAAACTTTGAAAAGTTTGGGACTACTTCGCAAAAAATATGAAAATAGTTCACAAGTGAACCCTAAGGAGCTAAGAGGTGATTTTGATTTTGAGTTAAAAATGTGATTTTCTAATTTTTAGAGACAAAATTATAATTTTGGTAAAAAAATGTCAAAGTGGTAATTTTTACTCAAATATGATCAAAATGGTAATTATGACCCAATGTATAATAAAATTATCATTTTGGATGAATGATCATTAATGAAAAAATAGAGTAATTGGTAATTTTTGCATAAAGATGAATAAAATTGTAATTTTACAAATTTAAAGAACTTATAGTAATTTTTGAAGAATAATGACCTAAGGACCATTTTGATAAATTTTAGGAAACTTTATTAATATGATAAGATCAAATGGATGATAGGGTAAAAATGTTCATTGGTGAATAAATCAAGTAAATCGTGCTTCTAAAATGATAATTATGAAAAATTATAGGGTGATATATAATATACCAATATAGATTCATTCCAAATAGATGTGAATAGTATAGTGATGTATGTATATTGTTTGTAGGAATATTATATATGTATATATACACACTAAGAGATCGTGAAAGAGAAGCACGGAGATTTATAGTATATTTGAGACGGATAAGTCTCGAATATTCGGGTGAGTATGATTTTCAAAATCGCGTATAATTAGACTATTGTAGTATATACTTACCTGTTTATAAAATGTTAGGTATGTATACTTTGGAAAAGATTTTGAAAAATCCATATAAAATCTATATGAAAGCATTTATCAAAAGATAAAAGATATTTCAGACCATGACCCAATAGTTTAAAAAAAAAGTATAAACATAGTGGTTTGAAAATTGGTAATAATCCAACCCTTTAGAACAAGCTAGTAATGAAGGGGATTGTTCATGATATAGGTAAAATCTTGATGTTTATTAAAAGTTTAAGGTCCGATGTTTATAAAAAAAAGATAAAACTTAATATTTATCAAAACGACTGAGATTCAATATTTATGAAAATGATAAAACCCTATGTTTATGAAAGAGTTAAGACCCGATGTTTATAATTTAAGCTATATTCAACTTTTAAAAAGAAAGTTAAAAGTATGTATTTTAAAAAAAAAGGGCAATGACTTGGTATTTTCACAAGAAAATAAGATTTACGTGATGTATTTTGGCCTTCAATGTTAGATTGATAATTATATTAGTAGAAGAGAATGTTTAGTTAGCAAGTGAATCTCTAATACACGATTTTTTGTATAAATGACTTGTGTTAGTAGCAAGTGTGATCGGTAGTTTGATTGACGTCTGTTTGATGTCGAGCGAACTACTAAGGGTAACTGAAAAATGATAAGAGAAGTACAAATTTAATTTTACAATATATCAGGATCCAATAATTAAATGACGAGGTCCATAAGTGAGATTAAGAGTTGGGACATAGTCAATTAAATAATTGATGAATAGAAATCAAACATTCAAATAAGTGGGCCAATATATGTGAAATACTATTAGAATATCCTCATATACATCTATCCAATCACTATCATATATAGTCGAATGAATCGGTAATAAGGCACACTCATGTATTTGTACATGATTATTCACTTATGAATTTAATTTATTGATTTAAGAATATGTTTACACACATCAATCCATTCACTATCTTAAATAGTCTGATTTAAATCTGAATTTGACTTAAATGACGTCTATCCTTCATTTTCCATTAAATATTATCCTTATAAATTTTTTTTTATTCAACTAAATTTTGACAAATTTTTAATACCCCATTTTTTTTAACAACATGGCTAAATTCGGTTTAATTTTGATTTAATTTGAGTTCTTAAATCATGATATTATATACAAGGTAAAGTTTTTTTTTTTTTTTATAAAAATGACTATAAGAAATAAGAAAGAGAGCGCGTGATATTATCCCCACTACTATATTACAGACCCTAGGAAATCACACCATATAGTCATAATTTTCCCCGACCCAACCCAACCGAAGGAGCTAGAGAATGGGTCATTAGACACAAGGGAAGTTATTTCAATACTAAGTATGATCAAACGGTACTTGAATATCACATAAGAGCGTCCACGAGACCTCCGGTAGGCATGGGACCAAATGCTTTAAATATTTGGATGTGATTTCCTTGTGCATCCTTTAAATAATAAATTAAAAAGGGGCGTCCATTTCAAGTTATAAACTTTTTTTAAGTAATGGAGAAGGGATTTCAAACACTAAATAAGTTGGCCGTAAGGTTGAAATGAAGATACACTTGAACTGTTAAGGTAAGAAATGTACTAACATATCCTCCTAACCTAAATTTTTACTGAAAATTTAAACCCTTAAAAAACAATAAATTGAATATGAGATTGATTTATTATGGAATTAGAATTAATAGTTTAATTATTATTGAGATAGAAAAAAAATTTAAAAATTAATGTATCCAATAAAAAAATTAAATTGTAAACTAGTGCACATCACTTAATTTGTTTAATAAAATCTGAAAATGGTAATCGAGGTAATTTATACTTTAATGAAAAAATATATACATATAATATAATTAAATGGTATGAGTTCTACTAGACCCGCACTTGGGACTATTCGGAACAAGTTAAAATAGAAGGTTCAATAAAAAGTTTGTAAAAATTCTTAAGGACTATGAACAAAAATTTTAATAGATCATGAGAACTAGACCAAGAACGAAGTGCAGTAGATGGGCTGGGAAATGAACGTATGAGACTTGTATTACGAAACAACGCATCATCCATAGGCACGAGCTTAACATTAAGTGTAATCTTTTATCAATGGTAGAAGACTTTGAAGAAAGGTCAATTTGATTTACTCCTCCCCTACTTTCCTTAGAAAACAATAAGTATCCATCTTTCTTAGCTAGAATTCGGGGACGTTGCTCATTTTCAACCACAAAAGGCACGTCATTAAAACTTCCAAATAAATAAATAAAATAAAGGAAACTTATTCTACTATTACTTGAAAACCAAATAAATAAATTGATTAACATGAAGAAATTAAGGTATTCATTCTTTAATTACCAAGGGTTTCTAATTCTTAGAAAAATAGAGGGCTAAGGGAATCAATGGAATGACATGCATTTAGTAATAATGTGAAGTCTCAAATGAATGACTAGTAGGTGAAATCATGCCCTCTTTTTCTTTCCTGCAAGAAAATTTGAACATCATATTATTGGTTCCTTAGGAATGATGGCATTGAATTATAAGAAAAGTAATGATAGTTAGTGTGCCAAAGGTCTCCCAAAGCTAAATTGACTTCTTATATTATGGAGAAAGTCGATCATCATTTTCTAGTGGTTGAAGCGAACATTAAATTAAAAAATTATCCTCTCTAGAATTTATAAAATCAAATTTACATTTTTCCATTCCCAAATTACTACATAAATTGAATAATCTTTCTTAATTATCTAAAGAACCTAATATTTCTACCATTGAAAAAAGAATATGAGAATAAAAAAAGGAAATTGTCTTAGGTTTTCACATGCACATGGTGGCAAACAAAGGTTAAGAAGCTATAGGCTAACTAATTACCTGAAAATACATTCTCCATTTCCCATCCCTACATATGAACTCAATTGATTATTACCAAAAATCATGATAATTTCCTACTGTGTCTAGGAGATAAATTTTCCTTTTGGTTGATCCTCTCCCAATTGAATTGGGATCATGTTCTATAAGATAGTTTAGTCCTCTCCTTTTCCTCATGCAATCAACCTTACTACTACAAATGTCTTCTACTTTCACTCGTGCAATCCACTTTACTACTACAAATGTGTTACGTCACAAAAGTTATTGTTGAGAATATAATATCACATTGGATAAAATCGAGAAGTGTAATAGATTTATAAACTTGTAAAACTTTTACTACTTACAAATAATGACTTTTAAGTAGATATGAATCCGACACCTTATCGGTTCACAATACCCTATTGTTAAGGGTGAGTTTTTCAAGCAAGTATCAAAAACTATATTAGTACTCTGGGAATGATAATATTATTTCATGATAAAATAGATATATCTAAAATGAGTAACTTAGTCTATACAAACATTTGTATATTAATGATATCCTTCCATTGCCGTATATAATTTTTGATAAACAGGTCTTGTCACCATTTGGTATGTTTAATTTGTCACATACATATCACACCAGTATAATTACCCTATTACATCATTATTTGTGTGTTTAACGGGAGACATGAAATTTCACACTAAAGTTTTAAAAACTTAATTGAAACTTAGATGCTTGATAAATCTAAAACATCGTGTATAGATATTTTTAATTATGTGCTTACTCTACGACATGAAATTTCAATATCAATGACTAGGCAACAGCTCAAAAGGAACCACTCCATTATCTATTTGAGAAAACAAAAGTATAGAACAAATTTAATGGTATTAAGGGAAGTAAATAATGACCAATTAAAGATTTACATTTTTTAATAATTATTCAATACTTGTATTTCTGAATATTATTTATTAATTTTTTTTAATTTTACAAAATTGATATTTTTTAAAGATTATAATAAAAAATTTATTATGAACATTAGGTCTTATCCCACTGTTGTAATATCAAGAGAAGGTGTCAAATTGTTTATAAGTCCGCATATAAACTAGATCAGGGTGGGTGTGACATGAAAAATTAAACTTATTTTTAATATTTTAATTTTATTTATTTAATTAAAATAATTAAAAATTAAGTTTTTAAAATTTGTGACTTATTAGTATAGTCCTACATGACATAGAGACAAAAATGATCATGTAGAAGACCAATATATACAAATGAGAAATTTGACGTATAAATGAATAGAAACAAACTACTAATTGGATAGTGTATTCCTAAGTTAAGTGAGTGAGTTTGCTAATATTTAGTCTGATTGGGCCGATAAAATTTATACTCATCAATTTATAACTTTATTGGTGTGATGTTTAGAAAATTATTTATGAAAAATAAAAAAATTAATCAACATATTTTCATGAAAATAACATATAGTATATGATAAAAGGAAAGTAGACAAATGAACAATTACCTTAAAAAATATTTTGAAAACTCAAAATTTTGAAAAACAGGTTAAACCACAAAATTTAGAAAAGTTATTTTTAAATAAGAAAGTTTTGAACTGCAATGTTCTTAAACTGAGAATTTTGATATGCGTTTGATTGTTAGACAAGTTACTTGCTAAGGGATGGGTTTGCTAATAATGTTTGTGATTAAGGGGATGAGTTTGTTAATAATGTTTGTGATTAAGGGGATGGATTTGCTAATAATGTTTGTGATTAAGGGGATGAGTTTGTTAATAATGTTTGTGATTAAGGGGATGGATTTGATGCTACGGTTACCTTGAGAGAGTTAGAATTGGTAATCGAGTGCTCCTAGAAACATGGAATTAAGAGGGGATGGGAAGGGGAAGATTTGTTTATAGTGGTTGGGATCATTAGGTATAAAGTAATGATTCAAATGATGGTGGGTTAAGGATTGTGGTTGATCTCATTGCTCAAAATTCGGATGTAGACAATGCATGATTTATATGTCAATGAGTATCATTGGGATATTGCATGTATTAGTGGTTTGGATAAAACATTATATTTATATGAAATTTATTTTATATGCTTATAAATGCATCATTTTCTAATTAAGTTTCTTTTAAATTTAAACTACTATAATCAAACTTCAACTTTTATTATCATCTAATTCTTATAATATTTTGAGTAGATACCAAGAACATGAATCCTTAGTTCTCTCTAGTCTTCATTAAACATTAAAAATTATATGAAGTTGACACAATAATTATATAAATTCTCAAACTTTATAAAAGGTGATCGTATAAACTTTTTAGAGAATTTATAATAAAATTATGAAAATTATAGTTGGTAAATTGTTGTAAAAATTCTGTAAATATTTTAATTATATTATGTTGGTATTACAACCGTATTCCATCCACTATAGAATTAAAAGAGCACTATCGTTATTATACCAATTCAATCATAGTATTGGGTCAAAGTATAACATTGTATTTGCACTTTTGTAATAAATTATTATATAGATAATTTTAAGTGTTATAGAAAATGAGCATTTTCTCGGTATTTTCAAAACAATATACTTTTAAAAATATATGTTCAGATACTATTTAATTTTTAAAACTGTTATTCAGACTAAAATAACTCGTCACATACCAATAATACTAAAATAGTGTTCGCCACACTATTATATAATCGAGATAATATAAAATTAAGAATATAAAAATACTTGTAAGTTTTTTTTATCGATATTTGTATATTTATAAAAAAAATATTAATTAAGGGAGGAGAACATTGACATTGATCTTTGATAAAGGAACATAAAATATTCTAGACAAGTTATTTTGAGAATATTCATAAGGAGTGGTTCACTATTAGTAATTAATCACCTTGCCTTAACATGGTGCCGTCATTATCATTATTTGGGATGAATATGAAATAACGTGTGCTTTTCCTATTATCATAAGTATTTGAATAGTATTTTATAATTAACTAAGGTGCACACTATAAAAATTTCTAAAATAAAAATTGATGACTTATCAGCTAACTACTTGCAAAGGGGACAGTAAATAGGGCATGGTAGTAATATCATGCTATGTTTAATGCGGTATAAATTTTATTCAAATACTTAAACTGTGAGTGTTTTTTTATGAGAATGATTGGATAAGCTAAGAATACGCTCTAGAGAATATAGAATAAGCTAAAATGTAATTTCTTATTGAACATAATAAAAAATAAGTTAATATAGACACTCTCTTAAAAGAGGATTTACACAAAAAAATTATCATAAATAGGTAAAAGTAGTGTAAAAAAATGATATTATTTTACAATTCTCTTTTATTATATTATTCACATGTTGAAATACACTAATAACATTGGAAAACATTGTGAGGTGTAATGTTAATATAATTACAAGATGTTAATTTTGTGATGGAGGTATGAAAAGTAAAGATCACTTGTTTTTTTTGATGTATAATCACAAAACAATTTCAAAATGGTATTAGGTCAAGTGACAATCTATATAAGAGTAGTTGATTAGTCGATAATAATAAAATCCTCAAGTCTGAAATTAAAAAAAACACATGTAATATAGACTATTATTTTATTTATTTTTTGTAGTCGTGATTGTGATGGTAGTTGATGTTTTTACCAGCTTCCTCTTGAATGATGAGCATACGCATCATTCTTCCTCAAATGTGGTGTCGTTCTTATTCACAAGTATTACATGAACATTTGCCCTTTTGGAAATTGAAATTAGAGAAATATTGCGTAAATATTACATCTTTAAAAGATTTTAGATGAAAAGACACAATTTACCCCATAAATATACTATAGCAATCGGTCACTAACAACCCTACAAAATATAAGCATTTGCCCCATTTGGAAATTGAAATTCTATTTTAGGGAATCAACATGCACATTTTACTCCTAACCACATGCTTTTTCAAGCATTCATGTACCTATGATCCTATATATACCCTATACTTATAAGGATACTCTACTTGCACCTCATACCCACATCCTAAAATAAAAACTCCAAAGTAATTTGATTAGGCCACCATTGGTGATAGAAGTGAGGAAAATCAGACCTCTATGGCTACCAAGAAAACCATCATTCCTGTAGTTCTCATCATCACATTGATGACTCTTTCCACCCTCACTGCCCTGGGCGAAGCGGAAGCGCAACCCTGCAAGGACCTCTGCAAGGGGCGTTGTCTGAAGAATATCGATGAAGCCGCAGTGGAGGCATGCGTGAATTCATGCGTCAATACTCCTTGCTCGGACACAAATGATGTCCTCGAGTAGCGCTAACCCATTTGGCACCTGTTGTTGGCAAAAGGCATCGGGAAGATAGTGGGAGGCCATTAACTCCTCACCGGTCCCTTGTTCTTAGTGTTATATGAATGTGGCCACGCAAATTGGTGACCTTGCGTTCCCCAATGTCTTTCTCTACTTTTCTATGTTTAGGGTGTGATTTCACAATTGGCATAATAAGTGAGATGGTCTCGACGTTAATATTATTTGAATTTATTTAATAGGTTTTGTTGACATTACATTTGGTAGTAAGAAAGGAAATATAATTGAAGACTAATTATATTATAAAATGGATACCAAGAGGAAAAGAAGGCTTAATATATAACTTTTAGTCAACCTTCGGGCTTTTACGTCCAATCTGGCCCCCCACCCATAACATATATATCATAAATTTATCAAAAAAAATTTTCATTCTACTGCCCAAATGTGCTGAGTCAGAACTTTCAATATTTTGATAATTTTGGATATTATTATTTTTACTATTAGATTAATAATATTTATTTAGTAACTATTTTGATAATTAGTGCTGAGTAAGAAAGATAGAGTGAGTTTTATAACTGGTATAAAATATACCATGACTTTGTGTACACAATTTAGTAAGTACTTAAATAGAACTTTTAATTCTTTTTTAAAACACAGGGTTTCTATAATTTGATAAACACGCTATAACTTCTTTTAACTTTTAGAAAATGATTATCATATAAGTTATTTGCTTGTTTTCTTAATAATTTATTTATGGTAGACATACCATGAGTTTTTATCACACATACACAATTTATCAATAAATGGATTAAATAGTTGTAAAATAGACCATGAGATACTACAAACTCGATTTGTTTCACTAGTGTCTGGGAGAGTCTTTACCGTCAACCTTGGTAAAATGCTACAACCTCTACCAAATTGTATATGTGAGCACCAGTGCCTAACACCCAGTCATTATCAATTATTTTGTTCGCTATTGATGAACAATACCTCTCCCTATTATTTATTAGTCCGCATAAAACTCCTAGAGTTTCACTACATACTGGAACAACATAACTTCACTTGTGCTAACCTTGCTATCCAGTAGCACTTAAAACCAATACTATCCCATACCTGATGTCTCTTTGGTTCTACAAGATTATAATTACAAATATATTTCTTTTGATTTAATACCTTTATATTTTTGTTTCTAGCCCAACATGCTTCGACCTATCTTCGACTTAGCAACTTAAGCAAAAATTATCCAATTGTGATAATTTTATCATTCTCTTAAAACAAATCTTATTTATGAGATTTGACATGTTTTTCATTGGCCTTGGGCCCACTTGAACGAGTTTTCAAAAATGCAGTATTGGGGCCACCTCACTTTTCAAAATTATGGCATTGGACCCACTTTCACAGAACTAGATCTAACTAACCTTTTGTCGATCATGGGTCTCACCCATATCTTAAATCGATGGTCAATATTAGATTATCCTCCTGATATATATCCATACACCATACAAGTGTAGTCCTATAACATGTTTCATGTTTTTTTTTTCAGAAATATATCATCAAATGGTTTGAGCGGTTTCACACTATAAGGGGATTATGTTTCTAAAAAATAAGTTTTATATGTAAGAATTCTTTTACACTTGTGAGTAGTAAGTTTCCCACTCGACGCATTATACCAATGCCACGTGTCAGCCTCTAATTGATTATGACCCTCCAACGTGGCTTTGACACGTGTCAATTTCTGATTGGTCAACCCTTCTTAGACATCCTAGTCGATTGCTAATGTCATGCCCCGATCCGGTTTGGTCGGATCCTCGTGATCAACCCGCCACTCTTTCGGTTTATTAAAAGATTTCCCCTTATTGTAAACTGTAAAGAGTAAGGCATCCTTTAACCTACACCTTTTCTTGGAATAGCATAATCAAAACTGCATGAAATTTAAAACTTTACATACCTATCTTTCAGGCATCTTAGTTGACGGTCTTTAAAAGGAGGCTTTCCGAGATTTCCTGAAAGGGATATAAGGGAGGGGGTGAGTATGACTACTTAGTGAATGGGTTTTTAAAAGCTTTTGACTTTTAAGAATAATATTTATAGGGAGTGTGCCGGACTCCTTTGTTTTAAAAAATCCCTTCATTTAAAAATTCAGCTTTTTCCACCATTTCTTATTTATCACAGTGTGTCATCACCCAACACACATCCTTCATCATGAAGGTTACACACATTCGCAAGTCAGTATCACTACTGAACCCACTAGTGGCTTCAGAGTGACTTTTCCTGCCGCCCCGATAGAAGTATGACCACTTCTACCCTGAGAATGAGTGGATGTACGTGACATCTGACCCATAATCTCGAAATCATTTCATTTCCGTATGAGGACAGAGACCTTATCCTGTCCCCACCCAGGTCTCATGCGCTTGGTGCTACTCCAGATTTCACACAGACACCTAGAACGACGATCTGCCCTTATACTCACTAGGTCGTCCAGGGCCCTTAGGACACATCACTATCCCTCATAGGCGTCTTGATGATCCCGTAATCATAGTGCATGCACAAATAATGTTTTCTTATCAAGCCATGTAATATGTGGTGCCATTGGTCCAACGACCCCGACTCTCAACTCAACCAACAGTTGTTTGTCTTGATTGGTCCGTCGACTTGTCATGTCGCACTGCCGCTAGTTGACTGAGCATGTCGGTCCTATTTTGGTACCATGGTCAAACAATTCATTTATTAAGTGTTATGACACATATATCATGT
Source organism: Trapa incisa (assembly GCA_030064435.1). Taxonomy (NCBI): domain Eukaryota; kingdom Viridiplantae; phylum Streptophyta; class Magnoliopsida; order Myrtales; family Lythraceae; genus Trapa; species Trapa incisa. Next base: position 2,487,431 of record CM057784.1, on the reverse strand, counting down.
TCATTTACGAGCTCCTGCTCGTGCCAACTAGCCTTGGGCCCACTATACGAGATTTTCAAAATTGGGCATTTAGCCCCCAAGTTCCAAAACTGAGGCCCCTGGGCTATAAGAGCTATTCGAGCTCTCGTCAAGAAGGTCTCCCAAATAGTTTAATCATTGGCACACAGTTAGGGGAGAACACTTCCGACAAAATAGGTTTTCATTGTCCATTATACTAATCGGTATAAGGACATCTCCGTTCATACCCAATGAACGGGATTTCAACTTCCTTCGAGGAAGTCTTATCATACTAACCAGGTATGATTTACTTACAACCGGTAAGTAGTTTTTCCGTAAAATTTTCACATCACTTCCTCTAAGTGGTATTGATTGAAATACCACTAAACAATGGGTTTTTATACCGAGGCACTTATCATCCCTAATCGGGTATGATATATAATCCCACTCACAATCGGTAAGTGGTTTTTAAATTTTAAGTTGTGCTCATCATCCCTACCGGGTATGATGTTAGTAAACCCACTCACAACCGGTAATTGGTTTTTAAATTTTAAGTTGTGCTCATCATCCCAACTAGGTATGATGTTAGTAAACCCACTCACCCGTTAATGCCGTGAATTCCACTAGACCGGTTCTTGGTATTCATGCGAGCTTGTCCTTGCTGGCATTCCCGGTACTTCATGTTCGTACATGATATGAACATCTTGGTTCATTATCCTTCGGCCTAATCGCTTTATTCATTCCAAATGAATGAGAAAGTCAAACTTTCATTTATTTGCAATTAGGTGCCTAAAGTTATTTCTCTTTAACTTTAAGTCCCTAATGCCGGTTTTTCCTCAAATTGAGTCCCAAAACTTCTAAAATTTATCATAGGACCTCAATTTATTCCATTTCACAAAAAGGGGTTTAATTTTCCAAATTTCCAATTTGGTCCCCCAACTTTTCCAAAATTACCATTTTGCCCTTCCTTTACAAAAATGGTAAATTTTGTCCCAAAAATTTCAAAATTCCTCAATTGGTCCTCCAACATTATTTTCATGCCCAATTGACCCTCAATTTCATAAAATTTCATTTTGGTGCTTTGAATTTCAAAAATCCCCAATTTTCCCCCAATTCCAACTTCTTAACACAGCCGAATTTGATTTTATCAAATTGACCCATCAAACATTTCCAATTGTTGAAATTGAAGTTGAAATTGAGTTTCTACATGTTCATATAATTCTTTAGAAATGTGAATCGCAAGTTTTAACGCCGAGACGAGCTCAAACGGAGCTTTGCCGAAAAATGAACTATAGAGAGAAAAAGCTTTCATTACTCACCGGTGAAGGCATGGCAGTCCGAGCTTTTGATCTTAGCAGATAGCTCTCATCCTGAGGTTAATTCTAGAATCAAGAATCGTATCAATTGATGCGGAATTGGATTAGAATTTCGTCATTGAAATTCGGTCGACTCTCTCTCTAGCACCGATCAAAAATTGTAAAGGGGAGCTGAATTGGCTTAACTTTTGGTCCTAATTCAGCCATGGAAAGGCTGAGGAAGTGTTGGGAGGGCTTGGTTTGGCCTGAGGAGGGCTTGAAATAGCCGATTTCAGCTTGGCTTAAATAGGGCAGTTTCGGTCCGCCGGAGTTGTTTCACTATTCCATCATGCCGGTGCTTCTCCAACGATTCTCGTATTGACTGAAGTTTGCTCCCAGATAGCTGTCTTCTCCCTAGTTCTAAAGAGCTCGACCTCTCCTTCCGAGGTTAAGAAAAATGTTTAAGTCGAAACTCTAGTTCGAGCTTCACCGGGAAATGGAGCAGTAGAGAGAGAGAAGTGTTCAGGTGTGAGAAGAATGAATGGGGATGACCTATTTATATAGGTGTAAAAATCGTGTATTAAATAGGAGAGATTTATTAATAGTATTAATATTGCCATAAATTATTGATATTAATTCCAATAATTTAATTTTGGTATTAAATTATTTGTATTAATTTCAATAATTTAATTTAGGTATTAAATTATTAGTATTAATTACAATAATTAAAAAATATATTAATTTATAGCCATTTATGATAAAGTGTACGTTCTTATAAAAATTTTTTTGACCAGAATTTCGGGTTACAAAAATAATCATACTTCCCATGAGATCACCCATCCTCACACTACTCTCGGGTAAGCATGCTTAACTTTACAATTCTTATGGATTCTCGTTCACCTGAACCAATTTGGTTTTTTTCTCTTCTAATTTGTCTTAAGTTTCTTTTCAAAGTTTAATGAACTCTTTCGATCACCCAAGAGTTGTAAATTCCCAAATTGCCTGTTCAGAAATGATCGGGTTTGTGAACTGGTTCTGAATACTCACTTGGTTTGACCAGTTCTTTTTCCGATTTTCCTTAGCTCAAAAGGACGGGTTTTACAACTCTCCCCTCCTTTTAGGAGTTTTGTCCCCAAAACTTAGTTAATATTCTTGCATGAGCAATCATTTCCTTTTGATACCCCTTTGGCGTTTGCTTAAAATACAAACTTTTCTCTCGTCCTTGAAATTAGTACCTTTTACAACCTTCACTTAAGAAATTCCTTTTCCTTAAAAGCATTTTATATGGGAATAATTGTGCACGCTAAGAATGTACTCTAACCTAATATAAAGAGCTAAAAATACTTTACTACTAAAAATAATAAAAAAATAAGTAAATATAGTCACCCTTTTACAAGAACATTTACATAAAAAATTATCTTAAATGGGTAAAAGTTGTGTTGAAAAATAATATTATTATAGGATTCACCCTTTATTGTATGTTAGGATAAGACTAACGGAATTTGTGAGGTTTAATCTTAATATAACTAGAAGATGTTGATTTAATGATAGAGGTGTGAAAAATGAAAATCATTTTTTGATGCATAATCACAAAACAATTTCAAAATGATATTAGCTAACCTCAAGTTAAAAATAAAGAAAACACACGTAATATAAACTATTATTTAATTTATATATTTTGTATGGTTAACAATTCAGTTGTATTAAACATGAAATTTCTTCCATTAGAATAGAAAATGGTAAAAAAGCTATAAATAGTTATATTAAACTAAATATATTATGAAAAAAAGATATGAGAATAATGAATTGTCTGATTTTTTTAATTATATTTTGAATTGTTTTAATAAAAATATAACAATTAATTTATAAAAAAAACAATCCATCAACTCTCAAAGCTATGATGATGATGAATTTAGGAGTACGCTTGGCTATATAGAAGGATTAGTAGCAATAATAATATGAGAAGTGTGAAATTTCAAATTTCTTCTAAGCTAATACATATTATTTATTTTTATTTGGTATTCTAAGAATGCAATAGGTCATCAAGAACCCCAGAATACGTAAGCATGTGCCCCTTTTGAAAATTGAAATTCTATTTTAAGGAATTAACATACTAATTTTACTCTTGACCACATGCTTTTTCAAGCATTCACGTACCTATGATCCTATATATACCCTATCCTTATAAGGATACTCTACTTGCACCTCATACCCACATCCTAAAATAAAAAAACTCCAAAGTAATTTGATTAGGCCACCATTGGTGATAGAAGTGAGGAAAAGCAGACCTCTATGGCTACCAAGAAAACCATCATTCCTGTAGTTCTCATCATCACATTGATGACTCTTTCCACCCTCACTGCCCTGGGCGAAGCGGAAGCGCAACCCTGCAAGGACCTCTGCAAGGGGCGTTGTCTGAAGAATATCGATGAAGCCGCAGTGGAGGCATGCGTGAATTCATGCGTCAATACTCCTTGCTCGGACACAAATGATGCCCTCGAGTAGCGCTAACCCATTTGGCACCTGTTGTTGGCAAAAGGCATCGGGAAGATAGTGGGGGCCATTAACTCTTCACCCGTCCCTTGTTCTTAGTGTGATACGAATGTGGCGACGCAAATTGGTGACCTTGAATATGTCTATCTCTCCTTGCTTTTCTATGTTTAGGGCGAGATTTCACAATTGACATAATAAGTGAGGTGATCTCGACGTCAATATTATTTGAATTTATTTAATAGGTTTCGTTGACATTACATTTGGTAGTAAGAAAGGAAATATAATTGAAGACTAATTATATTATAAAATGGATGGCCAAGAGGAAGCAGAACGCTTAATATATCTGCTCCTACAACTTGGAGCTAATCACTGGTTTTGAACGGGGCAAGAATTTTTCTGTCGGCAGGCCTTTTGGTGGGAGCAAGGCCAGCCCGGCGGTGACCTCGGCAGCCTCCTCGCCGTCTTGGAGCCCTTCCCACAAGACATCGATGTCTGCGTAAAGCCCGGGCAAAAGCAGTTGACGCATACATGGTGTAAGCATTAAGCGCCACATTCGAGACCGCGTAGTCCATCCAAACTTCTAGCCAACTTCCGGGCATCCACCTCCCATCCCCGCACCCACACATAGTTACGATAAACTTTTCAAAAGTTGTTCTTAACCTTATTCCGAGTAACTGCTGAGTTAAAAGGAATTATTTTATCAGGTAAAATTCTCCTTATTTTATAAATTCTCTTATATTGTTAATTTTACTATTAGTTTAATAATATTTATTTATCTAACTATTTTCCACACTAGTTTAAAACTTTTTTCAAAAACTTTATATTTTTAAAATTCATTCTTCTCCAAAAATTGAGATTTGAAAATCTTATACTCTAACAGCACTAAAGTTATCCATAACTATTCTTATTTATCAATTAGCCATTAATTTATGCTAATTGTATAAAAATTCTCAAATTTATAAAAATTTACAAATCACCCCATTTTTTTAAAATTGTACTTTTGGCCGCCTAATTTTTAATTAATCAAATTGATCAATTAAACTTATTAATTACCTTCTATCATACTACTAATGATCTCCTTTACATCTCAATAATAATTTTAAGGTTTGAATTGTTCAATTTAGCCTATAATTAAGCTAAAATAAATTTTTACCGAAAAATATATCTATAGAGAGATTTAATTTATTATTGGAAATGGCACTAACAATTGATATGGAGAGCTAGATCTCGTCGAAAGTATACTATGAGGATAAAATTTCGCCTTAATCGATAGATTGAGTCGGGAGAATTCGATTAACAAAATTTGTACAGTTTTTCTCTTTGTAAATTCACTATTTCGATAAAGGATAGTAGTAATAGTTTACCTCAAAAGCTCAGGGAGGCCAAGGCTCGGTCGTGTAGAGTCGTGGGAGGGTTGACCTGGCCTTAGGAGGTCCAAGGGTGGCCCGAATTCAGCTAAAAAATCTCTACTGAAACTCGACCGTCAGAGTGACAGTACCTTGCGGCATCACCGACGCTTTTCCAATAACCTTCGAGGTGAAAGGAATATGCAGTAAGCTAGTGGACTTTCTCAAGATTTTAGAGAACCCAATTACACATTCGGAGGTGAAGAAATTGGTTGATATTAGAGCTCTGGTTCAGAGATGGTCGAAAATTGGGGTGGTTCATCTTTTTCAGGCTTTTCGAGGGATGAAGAGTGTAAATAGAGAGTAGTTTTTTATATAGAGAACTTAGAGACTTCCGTTCCTATCCATCCATCTAATGGACGACCATTAACTCTCCAATTTACTCTCTTGTCAAAGAGGTTAATGATCGTCGGAGTTATTGCGACCTTTGGCATCCTCTTTATTCAGTTGGCTAAAGGAAGAAGATAACATTGTATGCGTGCGGGCCAGCTTAGCACGTGTGAGCTGTCACATGGCGCTCTATGATTGTCTGGCTCTACTAACGCAACCTCCCACTCAGCGTCTGAATCATACGTTGACTTGTTGACCGGCCACATGGTGATCTCTCATTAGTCGTTTTCTCCTACATGGTAGTTGACTGAATATGTCTGTTCGATGATCGTGACACGTGATGTCCTCTGATTAGCTGATTTAAATTTGTTAGTTTTTCTACCTGATGCACTATGTCAATGCCACGTGTTAGCCTCTAATTGGTTGTGGCCATCTAACGTGGCTTTGCCACGTGTTAGCCTCTAATTGGTTGTGGTCATCTAACGTGGCTTTGCCACATGTCGAATTCTGATTGATTGACCCTTCTCGGACATCTTAGTCAATGACTTGACACCTTTGCCACATGTCAATCTCTCATTGGTCAGCTCAGCTGACGGGGATTCTCTTTAGTTGTTCATTGACTGAGGACACATGTCATGCTCCCATTGTTCAATTTCCAATGACGTGAATTTTTTTTCGTCTGACTATTGATTGAGGATACGTTTCACGCTCTAGTAATGGTGAAGGGTCGTATTATTTCTCATTCATGATGATGAATGCAAGCATAATCTTATTAAATTACAACTGACAAAGAACATTAATGGGAATAAATAAAATTACCTTAATATGATTGAGCAATCCCACTCCTATATAAGAGCCTCAAGGAAAACATGTAAAATGCGCACCAAGATAAACTCATTAGTTACCAAAGGAAATACTTTTGCAAAAGAGAGAGGCTAGCATCCAAGGAAAATCAAAAGGAGAAGCTGTGAGTAACGGAGCACCAAAGATGCTATCACCAATACAAAAGTCACACCCTACGGGTGAAAGCAAACCAACCATTAGAACAAATTAGCTAAAGATCAAAACGATGAAGAACTCAGAAGCTCCATTAGAAGAAACTATGGAAGTTTTCATTAGAAGAAAACTGATGGAAGGACTCTGAAGGGAATAGATGCCAATGAATTCAAGGAAAATGGGATTAAAGGAATCATGGATATCGAGAATAAATAGCATTAGTGACAGGCCCCAGTGATAACAAATGGACGACAATTAGTTGAGCTAAGGAAAGGCCGATCGAGGACAACATCATTTCAGTTGGCTCAAGGTAAGGAAAATTGAAGATCAAAAGGAATTAGAGAACTTAGTTGAGTTGGGAATGATGTTGTGCTCATATGAATGAACTCAACTTTGAAAGACCCTAAAATAGGAAAAGAGTTGGGGGTAGTTTGTTGGAAAATTACAATATGGCCCATGAACGAATGTTAGGTGAGGATGTAAGAGGAAAATACTATATTACCCCTGAGGGGTTAAAGAAATTACAAACATTCCAGGCATATTTGGACGATTAGCAATGGACGCTCCTAAGGCCATGTGTTGGTTGGGTGTAAAAAAAGTGCCTATAAGGATGCGTTAGGATGTTAGAAAATAGTGGGAGATGAAATTACAAAAATACCCTTGATGGCATATTTAGAGTACGAGAATTTTTTAACCTAATTGATTGTCCGTAGATTATCTAAGTATTGAAATTAAATAGGAATATATAAAATTATAAATTTATTTAGATTCATTTATTTAGTAGTTGTAGATTTAATTATGAAAAATAGGGTATAAGGGTAAATATGTAAATTTGAGAATATTATGATACAACATATCAAATACCCCAATTAACAACTCGAATTGTACTTATGAATCTCATGTATGATATTTGGGGAACAATTCATACATAGAGTGCAAGAATATAGAGACTCGAAAATCTCTCTAAGATGAACATGTTCCTAAATAACGATGAGTGTGATTTCTGGTATCGAGTTCGATTGGACAAATATCGTTATATTACTCGCACATCTAATAGCTTGAATTGATTAAAAACTTTTTTATGGAATATATTCCCCTTGAATGCCTGAACTACACTAAAATTATTTTTGGGTAATATATTCCTTATGTGTGCATGAATCTTGCTTAAAAAAGTTTATCATGTAATTTTATGTTGTGAAATACAGATTTTAAGGACGGGATATATATCAATTCCCTAACACAGGAAATGGGTCGAACATATGGTCGAGTAAAATATATTTAATCCATAACTTGATAAGTGGGCCCAAGGTCAGCATTTTAAAAAATAGTGGGCCCACAACCATGTTTTAAAAACTCAAAATGTGGGTCAAGTCCAATGAAAATGGGCCTTGTCTCATAAATAATTTTGAATGTAAATTTGAACATGTTAAAAATACTTAAACATGTGATTTTGTGTGAAATAGTATATGCTCAAAAAATACTATCGAGTTGGAGGTGGATCTCATCCCGTAAGACTAATAGTACAAAGACAAATGTATTAAGCTAAAGCACCTGTATGTGTTTATTTAGAAACATGACTACGAGATGCCTGATATAAGATAGTGATGGTTTTGAGGACTATTGGTTAGCAAGGTTGGTATAATAGAAGTTATAGTTGAACAAGCATGTCGAGGGCTATAGGAGTCGTGTGCGCATTAGACCTAGTGAAAATGAGATGTCTAGTCCCTCTATAGTAGATAATTTGATCGATATGTTTGGGGGTTGGGCGATGGTGCTCACACAGATAGTTTGACATGGAAATCATGATCCGATTAGACATGTGGTCAAGGTTGTAGCCTTGTACCAATGTGGTTATTAAAGTCATTCATAACCATAAGTATAACATATGAGACTTTTGTTCTACGAATGTGTGATATTTTTCTTGATGGAAGAGATGCACAAGATGTAGAATATGTTTGTCAAATACAAGTTTAATAAAATGAACTATTAAGCGTTATTAGCGATAAAACCCGGTGAAAGGTCCTTCTATGATGGGATAAACGCGTTACAAACTTGTCAAATGCAAGCCCTATTATTAAAAACTTCAAACCATTTAATGTTAAATCTTGTTTCCTAAAAATAGCCCTTGTAACTATTGTAGAGTATGTGATGAATGATGGACCTCATATCAGCAAACACTACCCACTTAGTTGTGAGCTCACTCCTCTTCAATACCCCTTTTAGGAAACTAAGATGTTTTAAATACACTTAAAAAATATAGACAACTATAAAATTTCTAAAGGTATACCTTATACATAGTACTCGATCCAATATTGTTTATTAAATCTATTTTATAATTTCAAATAAATATTTTTGGAAGATAACCTAATAAATTTTAAGTCTTATTAGGTTTACAATAATAAGATGCCTATCGTTGTAAAATTTGAAGGATGCGACAGAGTGTTCACAGATTTCGACAGGATAAAATGGATTGAAGCATGACAGAGACATTTTTACATTAATGAAAAAAAATATATATAATAAATTAATGTGAGTTCGACTCGACTTGAGCCAAATATGTAACTATTCAAGTAGAAATCAATTAAAATTGAATATCCAAAGAAAATCCAGTAAAAATTCTTATGTACTATGAGCAATACAAATTTAATAGGTCAGAACATGTAGGCTAAGAACAGAGGGCAGTAGCTAGGCTAAGAAATTAAAGTTTTAGGCTTGGGCTATGAAGGAATGTGTGATCCATAGACACAAGCTTGAGAGTAAGTGCAATCTTCATCATTCGTGGAAGATGTTGAAGAAAGTCCAACTTCATTTCTTCCTCCCCTATTTTTCCTTCTTAAAAAACCGTGTAACCTTCTTTCTCATCTAGAATTAACAGACTTCTGTCATTGCATTCCCCAACATGAAAGACACATATGTTTCATGTCATTAAAATTTAATGTTTCACGTACCTAAAACTTCCAGATAAATAAAAGGAAAATAAAGGAATTGATGTGTAGAAATAAATCAAGGGTATTAATTCTCTAATAGTCAAGTGGGATTTTCAATTATCAAAATAGAGGGGATTAAGGGAATCATCCAATGAATGACATGCCTCCAATAATGAGCTGAAGTCCCGATTGAATCACTGGAAGGTGAAACCAAGTCTCTTTTTCTTCCCTGCAAAAAAATCTGAATATTAGATTATCAGTTCTTTATGAACAAATATACATTAGCTCTCAAGAATATGGGGAAGTACCTCTTTTTGAGGCATTATACTATCTTACTTCCATCTAATTGAACTCTATCTTCCCTCGTGACGATTGAATACATTCTCGAGCTTCGAGGAAGGAAGGGTGGCATTGCATTATCATGAAAATTGATGATGGTTAGTGTGTCAAAGATCTCCAAGAGTTGAATTGATTTCTTCTCTTTTGGAGGAAGTCGATCATCCTTTCCCAATGGTTGTAGCAAACATACCTAGTAAAAAAGTCATCCTCTATAATATTCATAAAAATCAAAGTTAGCCAAATCATTTTCCCTTTCCCAAATTGTTACAGAAATTGAATAATTATTCCTCAATTATCTAGATAACCCATATTCCTACAGAGGCAGAATGAATATGAGAATAGAGAGGGCAATTGCCTTATGGTGTTCATAGGCACATGAAGGCAAACAATGCCTAAGAAGCTATTAGTATGATGTTCTAGGCTAACTAATCACATGAACGTGCAAGATCATCCTCTATTTCCTTTCCATATAGATTATCCCAACGAATCACCATTGAAAATTAGGATAATTTCCAATAGTGTCTTGAAAACAAGCTTCCCTTCTTGCTGATGTAAAAATGCTAGATCTACCATAATAAAATTCCAATTAACCCTCTCCCCCAATAGGATTGGGGCCTTGTTCTAGAAGATGGTTTAATCTTTCTACTTTCCTTCACTCAACCGACCTTGCAACCACAAATGTGTTATGCCAAAAAAGTCACAATAGATGAAAAACTCAAACACAAGTAGTGAAAGAAAAGTTTAGTTAATTCAGGTAGGGGATTAAGTCACAAATTCGAGCACCAATAAGGAAACCAATCGAGTTTGTGTTATAATGTCGTCACTCACATAATGTACAAGGAAAATAAAAGTCCTAATGGTGCCATTGGGAGATGGATGGAAACCCTCGAGGAAGGCTACCTCCATTGATTTCCAAAGAGAGTGTTGAAGACTGTGTTGGTACTCTAAGGAAGATAATCTCCATTTTGCGTCTATGTTATATTCTTCTATGATAAAATATATATGTATATGATAGATAACTTAGTTAATATATATTTATTTATATTAATGATATTCTTCATGAAGAGAGTAAGTTTGAGATGGGTAGACTTGTTCCATACAAACCATACTGGTATTGTTAACCTATAAAATCCATTCATTGTTAAATCTGTAAAAAAATTATAAAAGTACATTAATTTTTAAACTTATAATACCTTAATTGAAGATGTGAAGTCTTACGCTTAATTTTTAAAAACTTAATTGAAGTTGAGAGGCTTGATAAACCTAAAACCTTGTAAAATGTGAGAAAACATGATCTTAAATTTTATAAGTAAAACAATATTTTCTATATATATATATATATATTTATATTTTAAGTGTGTACTAACTTTAATATAAGAAGTATCGAGTTTAGTCATTACTACTCACTCTGCTCAAAGTGAACCTTTTCAATATCCATTTTAAGAAACTGAAATATATAAAAAGTTAAACTATTAAGAGAAGTCTGGATCAACTAATTAAAGGAATACACCTTTTAATAAAATTCAATATTTATATTTCTCGGTATTATTTATTGAATTATTTTATAAAATGTATAAAATTATTATTTTGTAGAAGTTATAATGATATTTTTATTATGAGCCTTAATTCTTATTAATTCTATAGTGAGAAAAACGTTCAGAGAGTATTTAATTAGTTGCTTATAAGTTCGACAAAAAAATTAGATCTGCGTAACAAGAAAATTTGAACTTATTTTTAATATTTTAATTTTCTTTATTTAAATAAAATAATTAAAAATTAGGTCTTTAAAATTTAGGACTTATTGGTATAGTCTTGATATGGAGATGAAATGATCATGATGAAGACCAATATAAACAAACGAGTAATCTTACGTACAAATGAGTCCAGACTAGCTATTCATCAAATAGTGTGATTGCAAGATACGTGAATATATTTACTAATTTTAAGTTTGATTGGGCCAACAAACTTTATACTCAATCTAACTTTATGGGTGTGATGTTTATAAAATTATTTATTAAAAATAGAAAACTTAAACAACACATTTTCATGGAAATAATGTATAGTATATATGATGAGGGAAAACTAGACGAATAGTCAATTATCTTAAAAAATACTTTTCAAGCTCAAGTTTTCGAAAAACTAGTTAAACCACAAGATTTAGAAAAAGTTATTTTCATATAAAAAATCCTTTGAACTGTGGTGTGTTTGAACTAAGAATTTTGATATTTGTTTAATTGTTTGGCAATGTTGTTATGATATTATTTGTGATTAAGGGAATGCCACTGATTCCATTTCTTACCTTGAGTGAGGTAGGATTCATCACGAGTGTAGAGCAAATAGGTGGGGGAAAGATTTGTTTCCTATACATTGGATTGAGAGGTATAAAACAATGGTGCAAATAGACTGGGTGATGGTGTGATTACATTGGTGCCTGATCTCATTGCTAGACATTTTGATGCTGACATTAGTTCATAGTTTGTGCCCATGAGCATGCATATGTATGATTTGAATACAACGTTATGTTTATGGAAAGATTATTTTATGTACTTATCGATGTATCCTACTTGAATTAAATTTCCTTCAAACTTTAACATACTTTAATCAACATATTCTTCATAGATATTTTGAGTAGAAACTTAGAACACGACTACTTAATGTTAATTCTCTCACTTACAAAGTGTTAGTTCATCCACTCTTTAGCTCCCCTTTTAGGTTAAACATTATGGAGAAGTTCTTGAATTATGAAATTTACACAATAATCTCAAATGTAATGAAAGGTGGTCCAAGCAATTATTAATTTTTTGGAGAATTTGTGATGAATTTTTTAAAATTATAGTTTGCAAATTGTTATAGAAATTTTGTATATATTTCAACTATATAAGTATTAAGTTCAAACTATAGTAATCTGTTGCCCACTATTATAATATTAAGAAAGCATGTTAGTTGTTATATAAATTCGACTATAGTATAGGTGTGATATTGTATAATTAATTTTGTAATAAAATTTTATTGTATATGATTTTAAGTTTAATAGACTATTCATATGATATTTTCTTGATCTTTTTCATTTTACAAAATACTTTTATTTTCAAAACAATGTGTTTTCAAAAATATAATGAGGATATAGAATAAATATTGTGATGTATAACTTTATACAAATAGATAAAACACTTTATTACGGAAAATAATAAAAAATAAGTAAATATAAACACCCTTTTACATGAGCATTTATATAAAAAAGGTCATTTTAAATGAGCAAAAGGAGTATGAAAAAAAATATTATTTTATGATTCTCCTTTACCGCATTATTGACATGTTGGGCCAACAACTAAAAAAATTGTATGTAAATGTTGATTTTGTGATGGAGATATGAAAAATGAAAATCACTTATTTTGTTGGCTGCATAATCACAAAACAATTCCAAAACGATATTAACTAACCTTAACCTCAAGTAAAGAAAATACACCAAATATAAACTATTATTTTATTTATATATTTTGTATGGTTAATCATTAAGTTGTGTTAAACATGAAAGTTTCTTCCATTAGAATAGTAAATGGTAAAATACTATTAATAGTTATATTAAAATAAATATATTATGAAGCAAAGATATGAGAATAATGAATGGTCTAATTTTTTTAATTATATTTTGTATTATTTGGATAAAAATATAACAGTTAATTTATAAAAAAAAACTATCAATCAACTATAGAACGATTAGTAGCAATAATAATACGAGAAGATGACGTTTCCAATTTCTTAGAAGCTGATACATATTATTTATTTTTATTTGGTCTTCTAGAGAATGTGCTTCTAACTCATATATCTCAGTGTCATGGTAGTTAATGTTTTTACCAGTTTCATGGTTGAATGATGAGCATACCCATGCTATCCTTCCTCAGGTATACTTCATGTGCAGTCCTTATTAATAATAGAATGTGAAATTAGAGAAATATAGGTAAATATTACATCTTTAAAATATTTTAGATAAAGAACAATTTACCCCATAAATAATCCTATAGCAATCGGTCACCAACAACCCTACAAAATATAAGCATGTGTCCCATTTGGAAATTGAAATTCTATTTTAGGGAATCAACATGCACATTTTACTCCTAACCACTTGCTTTTTCAAGCATTCATGTACCTATGATCCTATATATACCCTATCCTTATAAGGATACCCTACTTGCACCTCAAACCTACTTGCACATCAAACCTACACCCCAAAATAAAAACTCCAAAGTAATTTGATTAGGCCACCATTGGTGATAGAAGTGAGGAAAAGCAGACCTCTATGGCTACCAAGAAAACCATCATTTCTGTAGTTCTCATCATCACATTGATGAATCTTTCCACCCTCACTGCCCTGGGCGAAGCGGAAGCGCAACCCTGCAAGGACCTCTGCAAGGGGCGTTGTCTGAAGAATATCGATGAAGCCGCAGTGGAGGCATGCGTGAATTCATGCATCAATACTCCTTGCTCGGACACAAATGATGCCCTCGAGTAGCGCTAACCCATTTGGCACCGTTCCCTTGTTCTTAGTGTGATATGAATGTGGCAACGCAAATTGGTGACCTTGAATATGTCTTTCTCTCCTTGTTTTTCTATGTTTAGGGTGAGATTTCACAATTAGCATAATAAGTGAGATGATCTCAATGTCAACATTATTTGAATTTATTTAATAGGTTTCATTGACATTACATTTGGTAGTAAGAAAGGAAACAGAATTGAAGAGTAATTATATTATAAAATGGATGGCCAAGAGGAAGGAGAAGGCTTAATATATCTCCTCCTACAACTTGGAGCTAATCACTGGTTTTGAACAGGTGAAGAAGTTTCCTGTGGGCAGGCCTTCCGGCGGGAGCAAGGCCAGCCAGGCGGCGACCTCGGCAGCCTCCTCCGCCGTCTTGGAGCCCTTCCCACGAGTCATCGACGTCTGCGTAAAGCCCGGGCAGAAGCAGTTGACGCTTATGCCCTTCCCCCGTAGTCGCTTGGCCAAGACCTTGGTGTAAGCATTCAGCGCCACCTTCGAGACCGCGTAGTCCGTCCAAACTTCTGGCCAACCTCCGGCCTTCCACGTCCCGTCTCCAGCACTCTCGAGGAACTGGCCGGCGATGGCCTCGATCTGGTCCACCGTTAGGTCATCGCTCTGCAGCATCTGCCTTATGCTCTGGTTCTTCACTTTCTGCAGCATCGTACAAAAAAAGTACACGATTGAACAAATAAAGGTTAAATGCAAGCACAGAATAGTAATTCATCCAGAAGAGAGAAGAAAGAGTAATTACGTTGAAGGATCCGAGCCTGGAGCTGATATTGAGGATTCGACTGTTGGAAGAAGGGCAGCGGCGGAAGAACGGCAAGAGGGCCTCCGTCAGCAGCTTAGGGCCGTAGAAGTTGGTCCTGATCACCGTATCCGCATGATCCACGGAGTTGTCATAGAGATCGTTAAACGACACAGCCGCATTATTCACCTGGGTTTGTCCAAAAAATCAACACAATTTCCCATAAAATATGTAAGAGCACATATTAACCAATTAGTTAAATTTTGGGTATATTTATTATATTTAAAAGTTAAATGAACAAATTGTAATAAATAAATTTTTTTAAATAATCTCCTGAAAAATCCTAAAACACCATAACATCCAAAATTCAAGTTTAAGTAACTGGGAATATAATTACGAAGTAGGAATAAAATCCTAAGTGAGGAAATGAGATCTCGTAATAAAAATAAAAACTAAAATCAGCAACAAAATTCTAGACCGTGATGGGATTGGAAGTCGGGAATGGAAGTATCAATTCAGAGACAAAAACCAAAACCAAGAACGAGACCCTGGGCTAGGAATGGAAACCGAGTCGGGATTTGGATCATAACCCCGTGATGGAAAATGAGATAGAAAATCTTATGCCAGACTAGGGATATGATCGGATTTGGGATTAGTTGTCCAGGCACGAAAATCAAGATTTTTGGATAAAGTCGATTTCACCCAAACATGTACGGGATTTAGAATTTAATTACTAAAAGGGCAAAATGGTAATTTAAAAGTTCAAAAATAGAAAGAAAAGAAGAAACAAATGAGTTGGGTCCACTTGACTCACATCGAACCAACGAACACCGACCGATAGTTTTTACTGGGACACTTCAAGATGTTGGTCTAATTGACTTAATTCTTTTTATCAAATTGAGTACTACAAATTGGACAGATAATCTAGCAAATGAGCTAACAACATCCCTATAGAATTAATTATATTAACTACTCATGAATATCTCGATATTATCATTCAAAGTGAGAAAAATCATTCACTAGCGGCTCCCCGACCTCCGATCAGTAAAATAGGCATCTCACTCTCTTCTAATCACCAAATGAGGTGCTTGTGGTGTCAAATTGACGGCAATTGAGTCATCTAGAGATTTATAACTAGGTCCTGACTTGGTAGTAGCGGGAAAAGTCGAACAATGGTCATTTTGGCTGACCCCGATTCTTGACATCATAAACAACCGCCACTAGTGGCCCAAGGCCAATTTTCCATCCTTCGGCCCCCAATAGTGCCAAATTGTCTGTCTCCCTCGCCTCTACACCTCCATGGTCAGGACTGACCTCCGGAAAGGGAGAAATCGATCGGTAGGAGGCCAATCTCTACTGGTGGGTCTTCGCAGTACAACTCGATCGCGACCAATTAACGACCAATTGCTCCCAACTCCAATGACCATTTCGTCAGCCATCACAACAAAAAGTTTTACATGGACCTTGGCTACAAAACACCTATGGTGTGATCAGCTCTCCGGCCACCTCCGGTGATAATTTCTGTCAACACCCTCTATTGCTCGGTAATGGCTAGTTTTGGGGAACAACCAAATTTGGTCGTGGTTGGACTGGGTAGGGCCCCCACTCCTTTCATGAGCCATTAGGAGTATGATAAGAGTAATTGGGGGTAAATTGTGAATTTAAAAGTTCATTCAAATTTTAGGGACTAAATTATCATTAGGGAAAGTTTGGGGACCAGATTGTAAATATGAAAAATGTCCTAATAGTAGCCTAAGAGGATTAGAAGAGATTTTATGACATATGGGGATGTCTAAAGTAATTTTTCAGGAATTTAAGAGCAAAACTATAAATATGGTGTAAAGGAAGGGCAAAATGGTAATTTTGCCCAAATAGGTGCAAAATGGTCAATTTTGTCCAAATGGGTGTCAAATAGTTCATTTTGAAATTTGGAGGGCAAATGGTAATTTTTTCCAAAATAAATATACAAAAAAATATTTTATGCAAATTAGGGGTAAAATGGTAATTTTGCCCATTTTATGGACCAAAAAATAATTAATATATTTTTAGGCCCAAGTGTGTTTATTAGAGTTATGAGGACCCAAATAATGGATTTGAGAAGTATAGGGTCCACATTGAATAACTTTTAATGAGTAGGGGCAAAATTACTAATTTTGCCCAACTTAATTGTCAAAATGCAAAATTTGGGAAAGTTGGGTTATATTAGTGGGAGACTTTTGGAAACTTTTAGGGAATTTTGGTGAATAAGACTTAATGTGGTCTAAACTTATTTTTGAAATAAATCATAGGTGGGGTTAGTCGAGAGAACCCAAATAATGGATTTGAGAAGTATCGAGACGTTAGTCGAGAGAACCCATCCCTAGGGGTAAAATTGTAATTTGTGAAAAATTACGGGATAATAGTTATGAATATTTAGTAAAACTTTAAACTGACTCGGTTGTGCAATTTGATTTATGTATAATTAATCCTGCAGCGAATCGCACGAGGATCGCACAAATAGAGATAGAAGAAATAATGATCGGGACGAACAAGACCCAATGAAAATGTGTGTGGGAATTGTTTGACGACATGTGCTATTGGACTGACCGAGTTCCGATAACTTTTACTCGTGTGGTCTTGTGTGCTAAGAAAATTAAGTTCGACTTTGAGAACTCATATAGGAAGCGAGAACCGGTAAAAAACATGCCCACCAAATCACATATCCTTTTAAAAGCACAAGTAAGGACCGGGCATGAGAATCGGGGCATGAAATGAATACTAATTTTTTAGAAACATAGGGAAAACCATATTTTTGGCTTAGAGCTTTTTGCGTGAATTGGGGAGAGGCCGCTAATGGTTGGACTCCCAATATGTGTGCATTGCTTTGCTATGATAATGATCGGGTCGGGTTCATGTGGTGAGACCCGAGTTCGAGGTCGTTAGGTCAATAATTTAGAAAGGGAAGTCGGCTCCCGTAGAGTGGAGCTCCCTATGTTTGTGCAAGCATCTTTAAGGGGAGATGACTATTGAGGGTCCCGACTCTCGTGTTTAATCATATTTTTAGCATGATGGTTGTGGTATGCATTTTGTGTGAAAAATGATGGGGAGTTGGGCATGTATTGCGTCGAGCTTCTGGTAACGCAATGCATGTAGCACCGTTACGAGTAATGGTCATGAGCGCCACATTATGACCCATGGTCATATGAATTGCTATTGTGAATACCGGTATAGGGGAAATGGGGCGACATATGGATGCTTTTATGGTTGTGTCATCGCCTAGGGGAAAGTGGAAAGGCGGTTGGGGAGTGCACAATATGATATTCCATGTTTCCCGGGATACCCGAAATACGTATGGGTACTGTGCCAGTACACCTTTGCAATGGCAAGATAGTGTAGATGAATCCTATGTGTAGGGGCCATAGGCTGGTGATAGGTTGTTATGCGGCTATGACCTAGGTGCTAAGACACCGGTTGTGAGTACGAGAAGGTTCATAATTACCGTACTCCAGCTCCCTATGGCGTGCCGTCCCTAAAGGACGGTGCATTTTGGGAGATTTTTAAATTGTAGGCCCCGAGTATCCCAAATTGATGTGTAGGGTTGAGTGCCGTATTTTGCGCAGGAGAGCAGCTACAAGGCTGCGAGAATCCCGGAGTGCCAAGGCACCGACCCGTGAGACGATACAAGTGAATTTCCAGTTGCAGGAAGAGAGGCATGGGGTTCCACGCTCCAACTCCCAGTTTAGGATCGCACAAGTGGCGATCCATTCCAAGCAGAATGTGATTGTGTGTTTTAAGGCAAGAGTTACCCATGCTTTCTTTGTTAATGCCTAAGTTGTCGGGTCAAGGCACGGGTTGTGAGTAGCTTAGTAGTATCACCCTAGCGTATGTTAAGTTTTTGTCTAGGCTTGAGTTGTCGGTTGGGGCACAGGCTATGAGTAGCCCTGTAGTGCCACTCAAGCATAGACTATGCGTGTGTGTGGGACTGGGTCCCAGTGTTTGTGTTTAATGCACCATAAGTGTAAGAGGGAAAAAGGGGAGACTGAGTATAATCTGACAATAGCTTAGACTATGAGCTAGATGACCCAAGACATGCGTCTCATGGGGCGAGAATAAATCATAGGACTCGTATAGGAAAATATGAGTGAAGCAAATAGTATATCATTCTAGATGGTTTATGAGAAAGATTTGGATAGTAAGCCATGTAGCAACATGACGTTAGTATCTTACTCACTGAGCTGTGAGCTCATCCCCTTCCCCCAAACTATTGTAGGTGGAAGTCAAGGAGACTAGGGATGAAGGCGGGATGACATTCTCAAGCCACTTATTGTCCAAATTAGCCTCCTACCTTGCTCACAAATATTGTAATTTACTACGTATCAACTGTTGTATTCCTGGGTTGTTGTTAAACCCTTTTTGGGGAACCATGCTTGAAAGAAAATTTTCATTGAAAAACAGAGTTATATTTTCTATTATGAGACTTTATCCCGTCGATTTTACTTTGGTGAAGGATCCCACCAATGAAATATCGAAGGGATTTGGCGAGTTGCACGAGACCGCCGACCAATTAATCGAGTCGGGGCATTACAACTTATGGTAGTATTAGAGTTCATGTTTTCAAAATAGGAGATTTTAGAAAGGAAATATTTTGGGTGGATGAAAAAACAGGAATAGTAGTGATAAGGCATTCTTTTATAACATAAAACTTACTTAAGGAAGCAAGTACTTAAAGTTTGAAACTAAAAAAGTGAATGTTACCGAAATGGTCTTAAGAATGTACCATTAGAGGTACAACTAACAAATGATCAGATATCACAGTGGGTCATGCCGTAGAAATCAGTGGCCACATGGCTCGAGATTCCAGGGATAGGGACAGTTGGTAGAGCCTGTGAGTAGTGGGGTTTTGGTTAAGGAAACCCAACAATAAGAATGTACGTCAACAATATAAACCTAAGACATGTCTACAAGGGAAAAGCAACAAATAGATTTCTATGATCATGGATAGTTAAGAGAAAAAGGGAACTTTTGAACCAAATGTACGGACGGGGTCCACCAAGTGACATTGAAATGTGGGTTGGTAACAAGTTACACCAGAGAAAGGTGTAGTAAGGTATTTGGCACGACGTGCATGGGGCTCAAATTACGGATATGAGAAGTAAGGGTTTGAATGGCATCACACTAAAAAGAGGGGGTAACTCAATAAGTATGAATATGTGGGAGTAAGGAAACGTCAGAAGACGTATGACTACGAGAAATGAGACTTGACTCAAGTCAAGGAAAGACCTTAAGAATAACGAGAAATATTTGAAATTATGCTATGAGTAGAATAAATAATAAATGGTACAAATCGACAAAAACAAGGCCAATAGAGAGAAAGGCCGAGAGTCGCCAAAGAAGTACGATCGATTAAGGAGCTATGACGTTTTACCCTTAGTGGGTACATGCCTTGCAGTTATAAGAAACAAAACTACTCTCGTAAGAGAATGATATTATTATATTATGGGACTTACTAAGGTGCATCTTTGAGAACTATAGACCCACCCATTTTGGGATGATGGGGATTGGGTAAGTTTTAATGGATGGTTAAGTGGTTATAAAGCACCGCAAAAGACCTAGTAAAATAAATTAGAAGATTCAGAAAAATGTACCAAGGAGGAGTATGGACATAGTGAGAAATGTCCTTATGTGAAACGAAAACAAGAGACTCGCCAAAATGCTAGTAGAAGGTAAATGATAAATTGTCCCAGGGATATGTGATGTAAATGAAAGGTGAGATACCAAAATGTAAATCTCACACTGACATTATTTCGAAAATGGAATGGATTTTTGAGACACCAAGAAAGTCAGTGAGGAAATCCCCACTTTGGAGTAAGACCTCAAATATGTCTGAAAATGACCAAAGTTAAAGGTATAATATTAAAGTTAATGTAATATGATGGCTGCAAAGTCGGTTAATGAGCCAAGCGCCTGAAATTTATTAAGATATTCTATGGTACAATAGAAAAAATAAGGAAAATGAAAACCTAATTACGTTAAGGGTCCAAGAATAGGTCAAGTAACATTGAAAAAGACTAACACTCGTATACTAGTGGTAATGAGGATACGGTAATGAGATGTTCACCAAAGGGTGTACAGATAAGATAAAACATTGTAAATAATGGGTTCATAAATAACTAGGGTGGAGTATGGTCACGCTTTCCAAATGGTCTAGGCTACAAAATAACTTTCTGCATAAAAGGGCTTCATAAATAACTAGGGTGGAGTATGGTATAGCCACCACCATAGAACCTTTCTCCTAGCCTTGGCTACAAAATTCCTAAGGTGTGGTAAGCTCTTCGGCTACCTCTTATGAAAATTTACGTCAACACCATCTATTGCTTGGTTTTAGCAAGTTTTGGCAAACGGCCAAATTCGATCGTGATTGCCTGTGCTAGGGCCCCTCACTTCTTCCACGAGCCATTATTGTTACAATAATAGTAATTAGGGTCAATTGTGAATTTAGAAGTTTATTTGATTTGAATTCTAAAGTTTAAGGACTAAATTATTGTGGAAAATTTGTGGACCAAATTTTAAATATGAGAAAAATGTAACTAAGATTAGCCTAAGAGGATTATAAGTGATTTTAAGACATCTGGATGTCTAAAGTTATTTTTAAGAATTCAAGGGCAAAATCGTAAATATGATATAAAGGAAGGGCAAAATGATAATTTTACCTAAATAGGTGTAAATTTGTCAAATTTGCCCAAAAGAATGTTAAATAGTTCATTTTGAACTATAGATGGCAAATGGTAGTTTTGTAAAAATAAATATGAAAAAATAATATTTTTTTACAAATAAGGGGCAAAATAATAATTTTTCCCAATTTAGGGACCAAAATATAATTAATATATTTTTGGGGTCCAAGTGTGTTTAAAGGAGTTACATGGGGACCAAATGATGGATTTGGTAAGTATATGTTCCAAATTGAGTAACTTTTGATAAGTAGGGGCAAAATGATAATTTTACCTAACTTAACTACCAAAATGCAAAATTTGAAAAAGTTGGATTATATTAATGAGGGACTTTTGGAAACTTTTGGGGAATTTCGGTGAATAAGACCTAATGTGGTCTAAACTTGATTTTGAAAGAAATCATAGGTAGGGTTAGTAATTATAAAAGGTTATTGAGACATTAGTATAGAGAACCCATCCTAATGGGTAAAATCGAAATTTGTAAAAATTTACAGAATAATAGTTATGACTATTTAGTAAAACTCTAAACTGACTCGGTTGTGCAGTTTAAATTATATATAATTAATCGTGCAGCAGATTGAACAACTAGAGATAGAGAAAATAATGAATTTGTAAACTAGGAGTAAAGGCGGAAAAATATTACAAAGTCACTTAATGTTTGATTTAGCCCTTTATTTAGCTCACAAATTTTGTAATTTACAAAAGAGATAATTTTCTATTATGAGTTTAATATCGTCGATTTTAATTTTGTTAAATAATAAAATAATTTAATATCGAGTGTATTTTCGAATTGTACCGTATAGTTAATTGATAAGATACCAATATATAACCACATGTAATAAGTGTATTTATGTTATCCAATGCAAATAAATTTATTGTTATCAAGTTTCACTAGATTTTTTTCGAGATTTTTTCTGAAAAATTAAGAACTATTTTTATTGAATTCATTGTGTTTATATGATATTTATGTGATTGGTTAGGTTAATTTGTTGTGTTAAATTTGATTGTAAATTAATATGAATTTTTTAATGTGATTTTTTATCCGAATGTTTTATGAAATATTGTACGAGATCCGCTAACCTTATAAATCATTATCACATGTTAAATTAGTGATACGTCATATTAATAATAAAATATAAATGGATGTTAAAATAGCCCATCATCAATTTTAATTCTATTTTTAATACTTAACTTATTTATTAATTTATTTTATATTTTTATCATAATTAATAAATAATTTATTTATATTAATATCTATTTTATAATAAAATATCTACTTTAAATTTTTATACATATATAATATAATGTAAGGCAGCCGTAGGTTCCATGTACAGTTTTTTTTTCCTGCCAAATGCAATGTACAGTTGACCCTAACTATAGCCAGCCCATTCAATACAATATTATATATATAGTTAAAAGGTGCCGTTTGATTGATTGAGTTCTTCCTTAGTGTAATTAATAAGAAATTAAAATTTTAATTCTCTTTATTGTAATCTTTTTTAATTAAATGCAACTGCAGGCCGTTTGATAGTAATTTTAGGTATAATCAATCAATTTTAATCATAATATATATTGAAATTCTATTTGTTTGTGATTATCACGGAATATATGCTCTAAAAGACTAAATATTCGCATGCAATTTTCTCTAGTGCAAACTGAAAAAGGGGTGGAAAGAAAATAAGGATAAGAAGCATAGGTGCAAATGCCACTTACAAGAACATCCAATGCTCCAAAGTTCTCTGTGAACCAAGAAACGAAGCCTTCGATGGAGGCCGCATCCGACACGTCAAGCTTCGAGAACTGCACATGGAGGCCCTCAGACCGGAGCGACTCAGTCGCCTTGATCCCTCGGTCGTTGTCCCGAGCCGTGAGGACCACGGTGAGCCCCATCTGGGCCAGCCGCTTCACCATCGCGAACCCAATCCCTTTATTAGCTCCCGTTACTACCGCCACCGTGTCGCTTGACCACCACCTGCAGCATTGGTTAGAGATAACTCGGTTGGCGATGATCATAGATGGACAATCTCGAATTCATATCCTGGGTTTGAAGAAGTACAAAAGAATGGAAAGTACGAAGCTAAGACAAACATGGCAGATTCGCAAGTGAGATGGCTCTTCCGATCATTACAACGTCTGAGAAATAAGGGATCTGGGACATTGCCTGGGAGATGTCAACAAGGTTGAAAGAGGAGGGATCTCTGCTTCTTTGGGCTCCATCTGTGTGACCATTACCGGGGAGAGAGAGAGCTTAGAGTTTCTGTAATGGAGATAAATGCCAAGAAAGACAACTGCTTTCCATATTATATATATATAGATAGATAGATAGATCGGGCGTTAAGATGTAGAAGGCGGCAAAGTATTATAATAAGTCATGTTGTAGATGATTATATTATTTTCATCAATAAATGAATATAGCCGCAATAGTTACCTAAAGGTCCTAAAGACTGTCTTCATGTTTACATCATGTATCCATGAATTGCAAATCAATTTCACTATTTTTAAAATTTTATATATTCATCATCTTATTTGACACAAAATTAGTCTTAGATCATTTTTTATATATCAAATTAATTCATCTGCACATCAAGCCTGTCTTTTAGGCCATTTCTCTAAATGGAAAATATGTATATCAATTTAGTTATTTTTAACTTTGATTAGAAGACTACCAATTTAGTGTACCATATGGAATTTTATAATGTCTTTTTTGTATATCAATTTAGTGTATACATATTGTCTTCTATGAATGAGTAAAGCCACACAAGGTAGGTAGAAGGAATGCATTTTATAATCTCTTTTTTGTCTTTTTAACTTATTTTCATTTGCATCCTTATCATCTAATTTGAGCCCCCAATTTATGCTAAGATTTGAACTATGCAATGATTTTCTAGACTTGACAAGTTATACTATTAATGATATGCCTGGTGTTAGGAAGACGATGCATATTAATAAACAACGGTGCAAGTTTGAGACTAAATGATCAGTCAATTGGGTTGATGAGTCACATCATACTTATATGGTAGCAATTTATACTATTTGCTGCATAAATTTTCAAAGTATTTGGAATTTATTAGAGCCATTATAGGAGGAAGAACAGCGTTCGTGGTTAGAAAATCCATCCTTTTCCACTCGGGTATTGCCTATGCTTTAGATCATTGTAGGATCATGCACAGAGACTAAAGATGATTCTGATTAATTTGCAGTGATTGGAGGGACGTGGGTGTTCAAAGATGATTAGTACTTCAATCTTCCTTGGGAAGAAGATGGAGTCTAGCACTCTAGCTTGTGATGCGACAAGGGGCCTTGCCATTCCACCTGGTTTGTTTTATAATGTTTATGTCTTGTAGGGTTGGCGCGTTGATTCAGGTGGTGGGTTGGATGGAAGAATCCTGGAGGACTAGGTTGGCATGTGGCACCATCTCCTTGTCCACGAAGACCATCTCCAATTTGGCTTTCCTGTCTAAAATCTATAATAATTTTTTCCCCACATTAAAAAATAGAAGCTCATCAACTCACTATGCCTACCCATAGGGGTATCAATGGGGATCATGGTTCGGTCTATCAAGACCCCACCCACCCACGGACGAGACTTGCCATGATATGTGGTGCATGATAGACATGCTATTGTGGACCCAAGATCAGGTCTGCACATGCTCCTTTGACCCACCTCGGCTCCCCTTACCCCGCGAAAGGAACAGGACGTGATAGGGAGAGATGAGGCCGGATTGGTAAGGACAAGACAAGTAAGAATGATTATTTCGTGTTCGACCCACTTGTCCAAGGCGCATCCAAACCTTCCAAAAAAAAAACTAGTTTTATTGGAGAAAAAATGTAGAGGAAAATGAGAATAAAACTAGTATTATTGGAGACTTCGGGACCTATTCAAGATAATATGACTATCTAGAGAGAGGCGTGCAAACTTGACTTATTCTACATAAATAAAAAATACATATATATATATATATTAAATAAGATTAATACTCTTATTTTATATTATTTTACTATAAATAATACGATCCTTCATATTTCTCCAAAGATATACTTTTAATTTGATCTTCCAAATTATTTAGTTTGATATAAGTTGAATATCATTGTTTAGAAACAATCATAATATAAACTTTGTGTTTTTTTCTAGGAAAAAAATCATTATTTTCGTAATTGAATATTGAGAGTGATTTTTTAGTTTATTGGATGAGGGACCCCGAAAGCAAAGTGCCTCCTTTTCCCCTTTTGTCTTTTTTTGCACACATTTTTCCATTTTGTCTATTAAATATTCTACTTTAAAAAGTTATCATCAATCCACGTGTCAAATTGTGAATGTCTAACCATGTGGCATGGATGCCATGCCATCTAAACCATTTTATTAGTAGCCTTAGCACATTATTTTTAGACGAATTTATTTACAATATCGAAAAAAAGCTTTTATAGGGTTGGCTATAATTTAGCTATTTGAATAG
Organism: Trapa incisa; assembly: GCA_030064435.1. Lineage (NCBI taxonomy): Eukaryota > Viridiplantae > Streptophyta > Magnoliopsida > Myrtales > Lythraceae > Trapa > Trapa incisa. Next base: position 2,461,202 of record CM057784.1, on the reverse strand, counting down.
CATATGAGTATGGCACTTTAATGAAGCTTTAGATATATAATTTAACTATACATAAAATTTCACAACGCCAATTCATAACATTTTGATACTTTCACAGTAAGAAAAAAAACAATTAAAGTATTGATCTCATTCTAATGGGAAATTTTAGATGTATTGGGCATGTAATTAAATATTTTAATGTTTTCAACAAATATATACAAGTTATATATAATTTTTTTTATGTATTATACAAAAAACCATAACAAGTGGTATTTATGGTCATGAGTTCTTAAATATTTTGTTAGCTTACTATCTAAAACATAATAAGTTTATAATATATTAAGTGTATATGGTGTGAAGAGTAACAAACATGAACAAATATGTTTTAACAAAAATCAATTATTTAGTTTTAAAAATACAAGATTTGAATATTAATGAGATTATGAGTTTTTCATTGTTACACGTTCCTTGTATTTATATTGCGTTTTCTTTGTTTAATACTTTGAACGTTAAGGGTTCTTGGAGATCTAGGGTGTTTATTGTGAGTGTGACTAAGTGTAACACTAGTGAGGAGTGAGTGTATATTTAATTTCATAGATTAAGATTCAATTATACCATTTTAGAGAATAATAGTAAAATGGTAGTGAAGTTTTTATGTTGAAGGATTTGTAAACTGATATCAGAGCATGAGAGTATTTGTTGAAAAAAATGAATCTTGAAACTCAAGATATTCATACTGTTAAAAAAAATTCACTACAAATTATATCATCTCCAAAATAAAATTTAAGTAAATCTATTTCAATAATCTATCATTTGTATATTACTAGCATTGGATAATTATCATAAAAAAACTAAATGTTAGCAAGAAATCTATGATAAAGGAAAGTATTCCAAATAACAAAACTATAATTGAAAAGAAAGAAAAACTAATTAAATATTTGAAATCTAGAAGTAAAACACATAATTTTCCTTGTAATAGACAAAACTATAATTGAAATTATACTAAATAAATATATCTAAAATACATCATTTTCCTTGTAATAGATAAAACTATCATTGAAACCAGACTAAATAAAGATTAAGAACATATAGTATGAAATTAAAGTAACAATATACTTCTAAAATTCAAAGTTCTTACATGTGTTCAAACTTTTAAATATGAAAGAAAGCAAAAAAAATTAGAATATATAGTTAAAATACTTAATATTGTCAACCAAATGAAAGATTGGATGATATAGGTGGTAGTAGAAAATATTTTTAAATCAATGACATCCTAGTATAACTATATTATATTTTTCATTGAAGAGTTAAAAGATACTAATACTTTTGTCCACAAAATAAGAATATATGCCTGAATAAATGAGAAACAAGTTCTTAAAGTATTTAGTAATAAAATGGAGATTCTAGTTCAATTTCGACTACCTTTAAACAAAAGTTATAGATAATCATTCAAATTTAGAGGAAGTGGAAGGTTCTATGGAAGAGGTAAATCTTTACCAAATAGATATGTTGTAGAGTATTTCAAGTGTTATGATTACAAACATTTTGAGAGTGAGTGTCCTACATATAAATTTGACTAATTCTAGCAAATAAGAAGAGTATGTACTAATGATGCAGGAATGTGAAAAAAATAACTCAAAAATTAAGAAAATATAGTTTCTTGACTCCCGATGCAACAATCAGATGTGCATGAGTCAAGAGTGGTTCTCCAAATGTATTGAGAAAAACAAATAAAATTGAAGTTGAGATAAAATATTAAGATATTTATCGAAGTATATTATATGCCTAATCTAATCTAAAGAACAATTTACTAGCAAAAGTCAATTGCAATAAAGGGGTGTAGTATTAGGGTAACACTAAAATTTTCAAAACTAAGATTTAAAACCAATTTGATGGAAACTAATGTTAAACCGAGAATGAAAATCTAAAAATCGATATTTTGAATTGAACTATATTGGAAATTGGTTAAAACTATAAACTTAGACAATGTATAAATTCATGAAATTACCTTCAAATAACCTTTTTTTTAAATAAAAAATTAAGTATTGAGAAAAGTTTAAGTGAAAACTGGTTCGAATCAAAATCAAAATGATTTAAAGAAAAAAGTCTCCGATTTTTAGGAGGGAATAACAATTTTTCATTCCAATTAATATGAAAATAGACAAGAAATTTTTAGAAAAGTGAATTGGACCAAAATTAACAGAATTAGAGGTGAATCGACCAAAATCCTTCGAACCAGCTAAGAGCAGCAAACCCCTGATTTTTAGGAAGGGCTAGATAAATTAGAAAATAAAAGTTTTAAATCCAATTTATAATAAATTGAACAATAAATTTTTAGAAAAATAAATTGGGAAAAAAAATCAATGAAGTAGGAGGTGAACCAACCAAAATTTACCAATTTATATGTCTAAAATCGGTTCGCTATAGTGCAAACTAATTGATGAATTATGTCGGGCACACACGTGCATGTGCGCATGTGTGCATGTGTGTTGTTTCCTTCATTCCACTTCCAACATAAAATCTGATTCAGATCCACACAGTGATCTAATTTTCAAGTGATTTTCAGTTTCTTGCCCTTGATGAGAATTAAATAGAAAGTGAGGCATATGGGGTCCAATCTAACCAGCTAAGCATATGGGGTGATTGACACTTGGTCACTCAGGCACCCTATGTAAGACATGACCATTGCCTTGTCGGTTGGTGGCTGTAATTCTATTTGGAAGTGAAGATGCTCAATTTTTTAGTCACCTTATTTCTAGAGCTGATAACTTTTGATTCAAACCACGAAATTTGGCTATTCTAGTGGGTGTTGGAACCACGTAAAAGTTAGCTTTCAAACACCAACTCTTTCTAATGCGACGTGCTCTCTATCAACGCTGACGTAATCAAATAGTAAACTTTCTCCCTTAGATGAAAATAAAACACTCTCTTTCCAACCTTACCTTGACCACTCCGATGGCTAACCATAACCCAAAATAATTGTGTAAACTTCTCTCAGTCCCCTCTACCTAACACTACCAATCATTCGGGTTGTAGGTAAGGCTCATTGCCGTAAACATTCTTAGAAGCTCAAGTGATTCCTTTATTTTGAACATCCACTATAAATCATGTTTTTTTGGTGACTCAAACCCCCATTTGAGGTGGTTCAAGATGACACAAATGCTCCAACCTCACCCACGCCGATGACCGACTCGCCCTCTTCGGTGAGTTGCCGTAATTATTTTTAAACCATGCCAGTTTTCCAACGTAGGCTCGATCATGGCTGAAATGACATTGTTCTAGTTAAGATTGGCAAAAAAGTGACCGTGAGGACTTGGGGAATAAGATGAGAGACCTATAAAGTATTTTTGGAAAGTTTATGGGGGTGTTATAAAGGAAGAGAAAGTAGGGAGGACTAAAGTGTAATTTTTAAAAAGTGTAGGGGTTAAAATAAAGTTTCTGAGAAATAATTGCCCAAATGAGTTTTAATAGAAGTCTAGGTATCTAAAATAAAGCTTGAGAAAATTTGGAGACCTAAATAGGTAGCTTGGAAGAGGCTAGGGACCCAAATGAAACTTTTGTAATAGTTTAGAAGCAAAATTGTAAATATTGTTAAGTTTGGAACAAAAATACAATTTTTAAGGATGTGATGATCTAAATGAGACTAGAGGAAATTAAGAGACCTAAAATGAAGTTATTGAAGATTTTGGATTTTCAAAATGGATAAATGAAAAGCGTAAGGGTATTTTGGTAATTTTAGAAACTTCAAGTACAAAAATGTAAAAAGTGAAAAGTTAAGAGTACAGTGAAATACTTGAGATACTTTGGAACCTCATAATAAATATGTCCAAATAATGGGAGAAAAGTATATAAATTTAGAATAATATGGGTAGTGGTTGTATAAATGGGTTGCTTTGAGACGCGAATCAAACAAATTCGACTTGATGGACAAAATTATAATTTTTGAAAAATTACAGGACGATGCTAGAAATACCAAGGGGGACCAAATTTGACCACATTGATGTGATTTACTTTATTTAGTTTACGGGGCTCACACTTTATGAGATATTGGAAAACCTACGAGACAAAAAGTCATGGATATAAAAGTGAGTACAATTTACTCACGATTAATTCTATTGGACCGACCGTGAATTTTTACTATTTTTCATAAAAGAATGTGTGTGCATCTTTGAAAGTTATGATGAAAAAGGTCGTGAATATAAACTATATGAAAATAATACTGTATTGGTGAAATGAACTAAAAAAATCACATTTGAGGTTACAAGATAAATAGGCTAATAATCATGTTATTTTCATAATGAGAAAAATGATAATGTCACTCTTGATGGGTATAAAGTATAATTTGGGTTGAGACCCATAATGTTACGCCCCAGCCTGATTCATTGGCTGATGGTCTTGTGCAACTCGCCAATCCCTTCGATGTTATAGTGGTGTGATTCAGAATAGAAAACATATCTATGTTTTTCAGCGAAAATTTTAAACTTTTCTTTAAAGCATGGTGCCCCAAAAAATAATGGTTTAACAACAACCTTGAAATATAGGTATCACGCTCGGATCTAGTTTGGTTGGAATCCCATTATCAACCCGTCACCCCTTCCAGTACTAAGATGGTATTTCTATAAAGATAGGCTAGTAAAGATAAAGGCTTACATGCGTATATGTTTTCTATAACAAAATTTACAAAACAACTTAATGAAAATTACCTCTTCTTGGTAATCTTGACTTACTTCTCGGTTTTCACCCTTATTGGCACAAAGGCTTTCCTGAAAAGGGGTTTAAGGGAGGTGGTGAGTTTGACAACTCAGTGAATATAATTTACGGGATATCATAACTTCCTGTTCATGGTTAAGTACGCACTTAAGCAAAAGTTTCCTTTCTTGAAAAAATATGATAAGCAATCCACTACTTGTCTTATCTTTTATAAAAAATTACCATAAAATTCATAGCTTATTTTATCAAGCTTATGGTAGGTTCCTTCTTAGTTGGAGGGATTTAGTTAATTAAACCTATCATGTTTTGTTTCATACAAACACACAAACACTCTTTATATATAAAGGGATTAAACAATCACAAAATAGACCCTTATAGGCTAACAACCTCGATTTGTTCCACTAGCGGCCTGGAGTGACTTTACCGTTCACCTTGGTGATAGGTTACAACCTCTACCACATCGTCTGTGTGAGCACCATTGCCCCATCCCATAGACTTATCGATACTTCAATTCCCAAATTATATGGGTGAGAGCTCACTCTTCTATCCCCTTTGTCTCAATGCGCATAAAATTCCCAGAGTTTCAAAACATACTGGAACAATGTTTCTGTCTTTGTAACACACTTTTTGTTCAGTAACCCTTAGAATCAATACTACCCCTATAACGAATGTCTTCTTGATTTTGTACAATTTGCAAATCACAAGCGTTTTTTAGTTAAGACCTTCATCTTTAGTGCTACCAGCCCAACAAGCTCGACGACCCAACTTCGTCTCATAGCTTACACACATTTATCCATTGTAATAATTTTTATTATTAGGATCATAAATAAAAAATTATCTACAGGATTGGACTCGTTTCCATCGGCCTTGGGCCCATTGTATGGGTTTTTAGAATACGGCCTTAGGCCCACTTCACTTTTAAAAAACCACGGCCTTGGGCTCACTTGTATAGAACTAGATCTAGCCCCCCATTGTTGATCATGGGCCTCTCCCATATCCTACATCAACGGTCGTACTAGACCAAAACCCTTGAGGTGTATCTGTACACCATTCATGGGTTGTCTTAATATCATACTTCATACTATAATAAAAAATATAATCCCAAATAGTTTATGCATCTTCACACAGTTAGGGGATTATATTTATGGAAAATTGGGTTTCAAAATGAAGCATGATCTTTAAATACTTTTAATCAATCTAATTGGTCATGATGTCAGAAATCTCAATCACTCGTATTTCGAGACTTAGTTGTCTCGGGAATTTCTAAGCTGGAAGTGCCTTTTTCTTGCCCGATCTTATAGGTGATTCGTACCTACAAGAATTTGGGCGATTAGGTCCCACGAAATAAGGTAATTGTACTTAAAACTCATAATTTTCCTAAAATTACTATTTGGCCCTTAAGTTATACCTTAATTTCTAATTAGGCCTTTAAGATTTTAAAATATTACATTTGAGTCCCTAATTTACTCAAATTTCCAATTGGGAAAGTAATTTCTCATAAATTACAAAACAAAACCCTAATTTTTGAAAATTGCAATTAAGACCCCAAACTTTCTAAAAATTGTAATTTAGTCCTCCATCTTGAATTTCATCAATTCGACCTTAATTTTTCCCAATTGGGTCCTAACATGATACTAATAATCTTCCCTATGTCCCATGATTCATTCCAAGCTTTAAAACACTAGATTTGGCTTAGAAATGAGTTTAAATGAAGTTTTGTTGGAAAATCGTCCTAGAGAGAGAAATATTCGATCACTCACCAGTGAGGATCTGCCGATGGGAGCTTTTACTTCCACTGAATTGCTCTCTTCCTAGATCAAATTGTGCCTCAATTGGTGGATTGAGCAGTGTGAATTGCTTAATTTAGTTTTTTGGATAGAAAGCAGTGTGAATAGTTATTTCCGGCGAAGGGTGGTAGAGGGGACTTACCACTACTGTTTAGGGAAGGTCTGGACTACTTTATGGAAGGTTTATAGGGCTTGGTTTGGCCAAGGTTGTAAATTTTTTAAATGAAAAATGCTTATGTTTTGAGCCTTTCGTATGTTTGAACTATCATGGTAGAAAATATCATCTTGGTACAAAGAGGAATGACAGGTTGATCACAGGGTTTCGACCAACCCGGGTCGATGTGTGAGATAATCCTATCATGAATGAAATAATATCATGCCAACAAAGTGTGTTTGTCCCTGATCTATTGATCCATGATAGCATCAGGATAACACTCGATTGTTTTCATTTCTTGCAATAGAGAACCAAAAGGAAGGGGATGTGGTGTGCCATTAAAACCAATATGGTTAAGGCATATGACATGGTGGAATGGGACTTCCTTCTCGTCGTACTACATAAGATGGGATTTATGAATTTATTTATTAACTGGATTATTGGCTGTGTCACGCCCCGACTCGATTTGGTCGGATCCCCATGAGCAACCTGCCACTCTCCCGGTTTACTAAGGGTTTTCCACTTCTTTGAAATCATGAGGAGTAAGGCATCCTTTATACATGTACCTTTCCTGGAATAACATTAATCAAAACTGAATAAAATTAAACTTACATACCTGTCTTGCAAGCTTAGCTAGCAGAAGGTCTTTAGATAGGTTTTTCCCTCGGTTACCTGAAAAGGGGTAAAGGGAGGGGGTGAGTTTGACAGCTTAGTGAATGGGTGTTTGAAAAATGAGTTTTCTAAAAATAGTTTGGATTTGGAGTGTGTCAGACTCCTCATTTCCTTTAAAAACATTATTTCCTCAAGTTCTGGTTTTCAAAACCTTTTTCCAAGGTTTCCCAATTCTTTTCCAAGGATTCTCAAATCCTTTCCAAGGTTTTCAAACTTTTTTCCCATTTCCATATTAGGTGTGTTTCACAAACAACACATGCCCTTCATCACGAAGGGTTCACACATGTTTGTGAGATGCAGTTATGCCGACTGCACCCACTTATGGATCAGAGCGTCTTTACCATCCACCCTGGTAGAAGTCTCTGACTTCTACCCGAAGTTTGAGTGAACATCTCTGATGTCCTACCCTCAAATAAAAAATGCTTCGTGTCCATATGAGGACGAAGACCTCATCCCGACCCCACCCCGGTCTCATGCGTAAGAAGCTACATCGAGCTTCCCTGATTGGTAGCACGACAAACTACCCTTATCTCCAACATGTCATGCCCCAATCCAGTTTGTTCGGATCCTCATGAGAAACCTGCCACTCTTCTAGTTTATTAAGGGTTTCCCCTTCTTTAACCTGAGAGGAGTAAGGCATCCTCTAAACTTGTACCTTTCCTGGAATAACATAAATCAAAACTACATAAAATTTTAACTTAACATACTTGTCTTGCAGGTGTGATGAACAAGAGGTCTTTGGGTAGGTTTCCCTTGGTTACCTAAAAAGGGATATAAGGGAGGGGGTGAGTTCAACGACTTAGTGAATGGGTGTTTAAAGTTTGACTTTTAGAAAAAAATGTTTGAGTTGGAGTGTGTCAGACTCCTTATTTAATTTTAAAACAATTCATCCTCAAAATTTCGGTTTTCATAGCCATTTCTCAATCCTCAACCATAACCGGTGTGTTTATCAACCAACACACGCCCTTCATCGTGAAGGAAAAACACATTTGCAGGCTAGCACATCCACTGCACCCACTTGTGGCATCGAAGCGACTTTACTGGCAACCTAGATAGAAGCACGTCCACTTCTATCCTGAGAATAAGTGGATGTACGCGACATCCGACCCACAATCCCATAAATAAAACTCTATGTCTGTATGAGGATAGAGACCTCATCCCGACCTCACCCCGGTCTCATGCACATGAAGCAACGTCGAGCTTTTGAGAATCCTGGCATGACTAACTGCCCTTATCTCCACAATGTCGTCGAGTAGCCCTAGGACACATCCCTACCCCTTTTGGGCATCTTGAATGTCTCGTAACTCAGTGCATGCAAAAAACAAAAGTTTTTCACATAAGCTATTTAATTTGTGGTTCCACTAGTCCAACGACCCCAATCCTCAACTCGACCTGCACCTGTTTGTCTTGACTGGTCCGTCGACCTATCATATCGCACTACTGCCAGTCCATCGAGTATGTTGGTCATGTCTTGATACCATGGCCAAACAAATCATTCATTTAAAGTTTTCATGGCTTAAACTCATGTTTGTTTATGAGCTCATGCTCGTGCCAACTGGCCTTGGGCCTACTATACGAGATTTTGAAAATCGGGCATATTAGCCCCCAAGTTCCAAAACCGAGGCATCCGACCTATATGAGCTATTCAAGTTCCTGTCAAGAAGGTCTCCCAAAAATTTTAAGAAGTGGCACACAGTCAGGGGAGAGCACTTCTAACAAAAATAATCTTTCAGTTGTCCATCACACCAGCCGGGTGTGAGGACCTCTCTGCTCATAATTGATGAACGGGTTTTTCTAATTCCTTCGAGGAAATCCTCATACCAACCAGGTATGATCTACTTACAACCAGTAAGTAGTTTTTTCATGTGTTTTCTCAAATAACTTCTTCTAGGTGTGATAGTTAAAATACCACTTAATAGTGATTTTTTATTTCTGAGGTGTTTATCATCTCAACCCGGTATGATATAAAAATCCCACTCACCCGATAGTGCAGTGAATTTCCTCTTAACCGGCTTGTTGCCTTCATGCGAACTAAACTTAGCTGGCGTTCTCAGTACTTCGTGTTCCTACACAATATGAACATCATTGTTCATTATCCTTTAGCCTAATAGCCTTCATTCATTACTAATGAATGAAATAACCAAACTTTTCATTTATTTGCAATTAGGTCTATAAAGTTATTTTTCTTTAACTTTAGGTCCCTAATGCAGATTTTTCCCCAAATTGAGTCCTGAAACTCTAAAATTTACCTTAGGACATCAAGTTATTCAAAATCACAAAAAGGGGCTCAAGTTTCCCAAATTTCCAATTTGGTCCTCAAATTTTCCAAAATTACCATTTTGCCCCTACTTTATAAAAATTGTAAGTTTTGCCTAAAAAATTCCAAAAATTGGCCAATTGGTCCTCAAACATCTTTATCATGCCCAATTGGCCCTCAATTTTATGAAATTGCACTTTAGTCCTTCGAATTTTAGAAATCCCCAAATTTCCCCTAATTTCAACCTTCTAACTCAACTGAACTTGATTTCATCAAATTGACCATTCAAATGAGTTTAATTATTGAAATTGAAGTTATATTAGAGTTCCTACACCTTCATACGATTCAATTGCACTTTGAATTGCACGATTTGATGTCGGAATGAGCTCAAATGGAGCTTCACTAGAAAATTGAAAGTAGAGAGAGAAAGCTTCGAAAGCTTATCGTCAGAGGTGCAGTAGTCTGAGCTTTTGATCTAGGCTGATAACTCTCGTTCTGAGGTTACTTCTAGGATAAAAAATTGCATCAATTGATGTTGAATTGAGGGAGAATTTAGTTAGTGAAAATATGTTCTCTCTCTAGCACTGATCGTAATTTACAGAGGGGAGCCAAATTGGCTATCCTTTTCATTCTAATTCAGTTGTAGGAGTGCTGAGGAGGTGTTGGGAGAGCTTGGTCTGGCCTGAGAAGGGCTCGAATTGACTATTTTCAGCTCGACCAAAATAGGGCAGTTTCGGTCCATTAGTGCTGCTTCACTGTTCTATCACGCCGACGTTTCTCCAGCGACCTTCAGAGCAAATGGAGACTACAGCCATATAGCTGACTTCTCCCCAAATCCAAAGAACCCAACCATGCCTTCTTTGGCCCAGAAAAATGCCCAAGTTAGAGCTCTAGTTTGAGCTTCACCAAAAAATGGAGCAGTAGGGAGAGAGTAAAGTTTTCAGGTGTGAGGAGGATGAATAAGGAGGGGCTCTTTATATAGGAAGCTTGAGGACTTCTTGGCCGTCTGATTGGCAACTTAATGGCAGTCATTCATTGCCTGAAACTTCCTGGCTAGAGACTTTTCTTCTTCGTTAGCGCTACTCGATTTTTCGGCGAGTGAAAAGTGTTGTCTTCTAAAGGAACAAGATGACACTGTTTCGAACCGTTATGGATCGGTCCAAACCGAGTTCAAAGCTTAAACCGGCCGGTTCAAGCCCTATTCGACCGAGTTTTTCAAAATTAAAAATTTTTAAATTTATTCTTTATCTAATGGTGACCACAATTCTCCAATTTGAATTTTCTAAACCACCTATAAAAATGAATTTAGCATCCGGTTCAGTAGTGGTTCATACCGGTCTAAACTGGTTCAATCTGGTTCGAATCCGGTTCACCTAAACTGGTCTGATTTTTCCCAAAGTCCCTTTTCAATGTTTTTATGACTCTTTGGATCACTCGAGAGTTGTAAATTTCCTAGTTTGATTGTTCTGTGATGATCGGGTTTATAAACTACTTTGGTTTTTCTCACTCAGTTTGACCGATTCTTTCTAGGGTTTTCCCTAGCTCTAAAGAGTGGGGTTTACAACTCTCCCCTCCTTTTAGGAGTTTTGTCCCCATAAATTAATTAGCAATCTTTGCATCAGGAATAAATTCCTTTGATGTCAACTTGGGGTTTTCTTGACATACTAACTCTTCGGTTGTTCATTCAGCTAGCCCTTTTTATATCATTTACTAAAGGAATTTCTTTTTCCTTTCCATTGGTCAGTCACTCCATAGAGTTTATCATAATTAGGCATGTCTTACCCACTATTCCAAGGTACCTTATTAAGTTCACTTCCTCTTCTACTTAGGGCAGGATTCTTCCTCTTGAGCGATCTTACTCAGAATTTTAGGATTGGGAGTTCCAAGCTACCCAATCGTTTCCTTGTCTAGTTATTCTCTTGGTCATTGAAACCCTTATCTCTATGTCCTCTCAAGTGCTACATACTTGCTTTCACGGGTATCAATGTTATCACTTTTTTGTCTTATTTTGACCCTTCTCTCATCCGATGTTTATTACAACTTCGGTCCAGATTTTTGACATTATCATTTTTACTCACCGACTTTTCCTTACTTGAGTCACATTTTCCTCGGGATTGTTGGGCTTACCTGCCCCTTACAGTGATGACATTTTCTAGAACCCGTTACTGTCTATTAGATTTCTAGAATACTTCCTTGAGGGTCATTCTAATCTTTCTAACCTTTTATGGTGGTATAACTTTATATGGTAGTATATTCTCAACTACCTTTACCGTTATTCACTCATCCATCTTACCTTTGATGTCATGTCTTACACAACCATGTCAGTTTCCCTTACCAGCTCATCCTTTCTCAACTTCTTTATTGGGATTTTCGATTCCAATTATTGAGTTTTTTTCCCATGACTTACCGACATGCAGGGATTCTTCCCTTCTTATACACTTCCTCATTTCTAGTGGCGTCCTTTCCTGAAGGACTTTCCTTTTTCTTAATCCATTCTTACTCACTTGTGATCAGTTTCATGACTCTTTATCTCGAATTATTCTCTTTCGGTCTATATGTCGATTACTTTATTTGGAGAAGTTCCCTTCTTACGGATTTTATTCTCTACTATGTCCCTCACAGTAGAGGCTTCCACATTGGGAGCTACATGCCCCACCTTCTTACGATTCCTTAAAAGTTTCCTTCTTCCTTTTTTACACTCTTTTCTATATTGGGTATTTGCTCGCCTTTAATCCTCCATTGTCATAAAATTCCCATTTCTTCCCTAATTCCTTATCTAAGGGACTTCTGATTATTGGTCTTATTTAGTGTACTCCACCTTATGCTTAGCCGTCCTCACTTTAGGCTACATCAAGTGAGCATGGACCTCAAGTAGTCTTGATGTCAGCGATCATTTACTTTAGTCACTTCTTAACTGGAGAACTTACGTCTCCAAGATTTCTTAAATGTACTTTATTCCCTTTTTATGGGTAGTTCATCCCTTTCTTACTTGTACAACATCTTTGATGTTATCTTTCGACTTACCTATTCCTTGGTTTAACTTATTCCTTGGGTCCTCCTAGTATGCTTCTCTGGTCCTTTCACCTCATTATTGCTTCATTTGTATGTTCATCTCTCTATCCCTCTTCACTTAGTCCCATTACCTCTCAGTTGGGATACATATGCCTTTCTAGAGTTTCCTTCCTTGGTAGGACTCTTCCCTTTTTCTTTTGGAATTCCTTTTTCATTTACCATAGGGAATATCTACCCTTAAATGACATCCTTTGATGTCGTCATCTTATATTTACCCTTGCTCTTTAAATCTTGCGGGCACATCCTTTTGTACCCTATCCCAATCCCCACTTGTACTTTAGTACATATATATTTCCTTTAAGGAGAGCTTGAATCCTCCTTGTTTCCATATCTCTTGATCATCATGTGAGAGGCTTGCCTACCCCTCTCTTGGCTTGAGTTAGTTGTTAATTTGGCCATTGGTCTTTTTAAGGATTTCATTCATCCTTCTTTTTCCCAATATCTAGCCTTTCTACCTCCCTCTTCTTTGTTGGAGCTTAAATTATGACCTTCACGAGTATCTGTTCATTAACTACCTCATCCTTACCATTCCCTTGGTCTAATTATCTTAGGGCAGTTATTTCTCGAGTCTTATTTGTACTTAATGTCCATCCTACTATCCTTTTAGAGTGTAGTCCTTTCTACTTCCTGATCTTCCTTAGGCGTCGTTTATTCTCCTTGACTATCTTGTTGTTACAACTTGCTTCCTAACGCTATGCTGGTTCGAAACTCCTATTTGGCTTCACTACTTTTTCTAAAGTGAGTCTTACTTGCAATCCCGAGACATTCGATTTGTTGTCAAATGCTCGGCTTGTTTTCTCTTGTGGAGGCACTCCTACTTTGCTCCCTAATGGCTGGAAATTTCTTCTTAAGGGAGAATTTTCTTCAGCTACCATTTGTTCTATTATGATTTATCGAGGTCCTACCTTAAGTTATTTTCCTTTCCTGCCACTATGCTAGGATCTTGAAGACCTTCCTCCTGGATGTAGTTGAAATTCCGAGCAGGGGTCGTGTTTCTTAGGATGGCATACTTTCGGATTCCTATAGTTGTGAGGGTGTTTTTCTTGGAAAGTATTGTTCTAAATCCTTGGGGTGTGTGATAGTCCTCCACTTCATGTCCCATTTCCTTTACACCTTGAAATAGATTGTTGCTCCAAGAATTCTCCTAAACTCCTTAGCTTGACGGTTTTCTTGTCATGCCTTCTTTGCCCCATAATTTTCCTTGATTCATTCCTTTATTCGGGATGGAAATCTCCTTGGTATTCGTGATGTCTAGGGTAATACGGGTTTGTTTGGTTACTTTTCTTGGGCAATCTTACTATAGTTGAGGTGCAAGGTTACATCATTTTTTAGATATATAGTTTTTAGGAACTTGGAATTCTTTATTAGTGGAGTAGTACAATATGTTAGGGTCTTAGCCCCATTACAAAAAGTGGTTACAAAATAGATGGGGAGCCCCAGGGTTTTTGACAAGCGTCCTCCTTGGTAAGGTCATAAGCCCTTGATGGCGTTCCTGGCCTTAGGCTTGACTCCATTCGTACTCAGAATTGTGACCTTAACAGGTCCTGCCACCGTCCTCCTAAATACTTCCCTCTAACGTCTCCTCATTCTTTTAGGACTTCTCAGGTATTTTAGGGTGACCTTCCTATGGGGACAGAGTGTTGGGTGGTGTTGGTAACGCTAGTCCTAGTTTTCTTGGTTCCTCTCCCGAGAGCCATCTGAAAATTTTAAAAATTTTCTCTTAGTTACTATGTTATATAGTCTTGATAATGTATTTGAGGAAATAGACTCTAATACCACTCAAGTTGTCATGCCCCGACCTAGTTTGGTCGGATCCCCGGGAGCAACCTATCACTCTCCCAGTTTATTAAGGGTTTCCCCTTCTTTAACCCATGAGGAGTAAGGCATCCTTTAAACCTGTACCTTTCTTGGAACAACATAAATCAAAACTTTATAAAATTTTAACTTAACATACCTGTCTTGCAGGTGTGACTAATAGGTGGTCTTTGGGTAGGTTTCCTTTGGTTACCTGAAAAGGGATATAAGGGAGGGGGTGAGTTCAACGACTCAGTGAATGGGTGTTTAAAGTTTGACTATTAGAAAAAAATGTTTGAATTGGAGTGTGTCAGGCTTCTTATTTTCTTTTAAAACAATTCAACCTCAAAATCTCAGTTTTCATAGCCATTTCTCAATCCTCAACCATAACCGGTGTGTTTATCAACCAACACACGCTCTTCATTATGAAGGGAACATACATTCGCAGGCCAACACGTCCACTGCACCCACTTGTAGCGTCGAAGCGACTTTACCAACCACCTAGATAGAAGCACATCCTCTTCTACCATGAGAATGAGTGGATGTATGCAACATCCGACCCTCAATCCCATAAATAAAACTTTGTGTCCGTATAAGGATAGAGACCTCATCCCGACCCCACCTCAGTCTTATGCGCATGAAGCTATGTTGAGCTTCCAAGACTGTTGGCATGACAAACTGCCCTTATCTCCACCATATCATCCAATAGCCCTAGGACGCATCACTACCCCTCGTGGTAGTCTTGAAGGTCTCATAACTTAGTGCATGCACAAAATAACAGTTTCCCATATAAGCCATTTAATTTGTGGTGCCACTGGTCCAACGGCCTAGACCATCAACTCGACATGCAACTGTTTGTCTAGACTAATCCATCGACCTATCATGTTGCACTGTCGCCAGTCCATCGAGTATGTCGGTCTTGTCTTGGTAGCATGGCCAAACAAATCATTTATTTAAAATTTTCATGGCTTAAACTCATGTTTGTTTACGAGCTCCTGCTTGTGCCAATTAGCCTTGATCCCATTGTATGAGATTTTCAAAATCGAGCATATTAGCCCCCAAGTTCCAAAATCGAGGCCTCTGGCCTATTTGAGCTATTCGAGCTCCTGTCAAGAAGGTCTCTCAAATATTTTAAGCAGTGGCACACAATCAAGGGGGAGCACTTCCGACAAAAATAATTTTTCAGCTGTCCATCACACCAACTAGGTGTGAGGACATCTCCGCTCATAATCGATGAATGGGTTTTCTACTTCCTTCGAGAAAGTTAATCATACCAACCAGGTATGATTTACTTACAACTAGTAAGTAATTTTTTTTTATGTTTTTTCTCACATCACTCCTTCCAGGTATGATGGTTAAAATACCACTTATTAGTGAATTTTTATTTTCGAGTTGCATATCATCCCAAACGGGTATGATATAAAAATCTCACTCACCCGATAGTGCAGTGAATTTCATCTTAACTGGCTTATTGCCTTCATGCGAACTTGTCTTAGCTGGCGTTCCTGGTACTTCATGTTCCTACATGATATGAACATTTTTGTTAATTATCATTTGGCCTAATAGCCTTCATTCATCATAAATGAATTAAATAACCAAACTTTTCATTTATTTGCAATTAGGTCCATAAAGTTATTTTTCTTTAACTTTAGGTCCCTAATGCAGGTTTTCCCCCAAATTGAGTCCCAAAACTCTAAAAATCACCTTAGGACCTTAATTTATTCAAAATCACAAAAAAGGGGTTCAAGTTTCCCAAATTTCCAATTTGGCCCCAATTTTTTCAAAATTACCATTTTGCCCCTACTTTACAAAAATGGTAAGTTTTGCCCCAAAAATTCTAAAAATTGCCCAATTGGTCCTCAAACATATTTATCATTCTCAATTGGCCCTCAATTTTATAAAATTGCACTTTAGTCCCTCGAATTTTCAAAATTACCAAATTTCCCCCAATTTCAACCTTCTAACTCAGTCAAACTTGATTTCATCAAATTAACCGATCAATTGAGTTTATATATTGAAATTAAAGTTAGATTGGAGTTTCTACACCTTCATACAATTTAATTGCACTTTGAATCGCACAATTTGATGTCGGAATGAGCTCAAATAGAGCTTCACCTAAAAACTGAACGTAGAGAGAGAAAGATTCGAAAGTTTACCATCGGAGGTGCGACGATCCAAGCTTTCGATCTAGGCAGATAGCTCTCGTACTAAGGTTCCTTCTAGGATTAAGAATTGCATCAATTGATACCTTATTAAGGGAGAATGTAGTTAGTGAAAATCTATCGGTTCTCTCTCTAGCACCGATCGGAATTTATAGAGGGAAACCAAATTAGCTTACCTTTTCATTCTAATTCAACTGTAGGAGGGCTGACAAGGTGATGGGAGAGCTTGGTTTTGTCTAATGAGGGCGCGAATTGACCATTTTCAGCTCGGCCAAAATAGGGCAAATTCGGTCCACCGGAGCTGCTTCACTATTCTATCACGCTAGCATTTCTCCGACAACCTTCGGAGCAACTGGAGACTACAGGCGTGTAGCTGACTTCTCCCCAAATCCAAAGAACCTAACCACACCTTCTTTGGCTCAGAAAAATGCCCAAGTCGAAGCTCTGGTTCGAGTTTCACTAGAAAATTGAGTAGTGTGGAGTTTTTAGGTGTGAGGAGGATGAATGAGAAGGGGCTCTTAATATTGGAAGCTCGGGGACATCTTGGCCATCCAATTGGTGCCTTAATGGTGGTCATTCATTGCCTGAAACTCCCTGGCCAAAGACTTCTCATCTTCGTCGATGTTGCTCAATTTTTTGGCGAGTGAACAGTGTTGTCATCTGAAGGTAGAAGACGACACTATTCTGAACCGGTCCGAACGAGGTTCAAAGCTTAAACCAGCCAGTTCAAGCCCGATTCAACAGAGTTTTTCAAAATTAAAAATTTTTAAATTTATCTTGTCACGCCTTGACCTGGTTTGGTGGGATCTCCATGATCAACCCACCACTCTCCTGGTTTACTAAGGGTTGCTCCCTCTTTATAAACCGTGAGGATTAAGGCATCCTTTCAACCTGAACCTTTCTTGGAATAACATAAATAAAAATTGCACAGAATTTTGAACTTATCATACCTGTATTACAGGTGCTTTAGCTAGTGGCCTTTGGGTAATCTTTACAGGATTACCTGAAAAGGATATAAGGGAGGGAGTGAGTACAACGACTCAGTGAATAGGTTTTCAAAATTTAACTTTTAGGAAAAATGTTTGAATCGAAGTGTGTCAAGCTCCTTATTATCTTTTAAAAACATTTTATTCTCAAGTTTGGTTTTTATAACCATTTCTTATTACCATGGTGTGTTATCACCCAACACACATCCTTTATCATGAAGGTAAAACACACAATCGCAGGCCAACCCGTCCACTATACCCACTTATGGTGTCGGAGCGACTTTATTAGCCACTAGATATAAGTACGTCTACTTCTACCCTGAGAATGAGTGGATGTTCACGACATCCAACCCTCAATCTCATAACAAAACTCCATGTCTGTATGAGGACAGAGATCTCATCTTGTCCCCACCCCGGTCTCATCTTTTGAAACTACGTCGAGCTTTGCAAGAATTTTGGTACGACTAACTACCCTTATATCCACCAGGTCATCTAGAGTCCTAGGACACATCACTACCCCTCTTGGGCATCTTGAAAGTCCCATAACACAGTGCATGCACAATCAACAGTTTTTCACATAATGCCATATAATCTGTGGTGCCACTAGTCTCATAGCCCCAACCCTCAACTCGACCTACAAGTGTTTATCTTGACTAGTCTGAAGACCTATCATGTCGCATTGCCACTAGTCCGTCGAATATGTCAGTCTTGTCTTGGTACCATGGCCAAACAACTCATTTACTTAAGTTTTCATGGTATATTAATCATGTTTGTTTACAAGCTCATGCTCGTGCCAACTGGCCTAGGGCCTACTATTCGAAATTTTAAAAATCGAGCATATTAGACCCCAAGTTCCAAAACTGAGGCATCTAGCCTATATGAGCTATTCTAGCTCCCATCAAGAAAGTCTCCCAAAAATTTTAAGCAGTGGCACACAGTAAAGGGAGAGCATTTTCGACAAAATAAAATTTTGTACTGTCCATCATACCAATGAGGACATCTCCGCTTATAACCAACAAGCAGGTTTTCCACTTCCTTCCAGGAAGTTTCATCATATCAACCGGGTATGATCTACTTTCAATCAATAAGTAGTTTTTCCGCTAGATTTCCACATCACTCTTCTCAGATGTGATGATTAAAATACCATTTAGCAGTGGATTTTCTTTTTCACGGTGCTTATCATCCCAACTAGGTATTATATTAAATATCACCCACTCGATAGTGTAGTGAATATCCTCTTAGCCGGCTTCTTGCCTTTATGCGAACTTGTCTTAGCTAGCGTTCTCGGCACTTCGTATTCCTACACCGATTGGAATTTATAGAGGGGAGCCAAATTGGCTTACCTTTCCATTCTAATTTGGCCGTAGGAGGGCTGATGAGGTGTTAGGTGAGCTTGGTTTGGCCTGAGAAGGGCTTGAATTGGCCGATTTCAGCTCGGCTGAAATAGGGCAGCTTCGGTCTGTCGGAGCTGCTTCACTATTCTATCACGCTGACGTTTCTCCGATAACCCTCAGAGCAAATAAAGACTACAGGTGTGTAGCTGACTTCTCCCCGAATCCAAAGAACCCGACCACACCTTCTTTGGCTTAGAAAAATGCCCAAGTTAGAGCTCTGGTTCGAGCTTTACCAAGAAATGGATCAGTAACGAGAGAGTGGAGTTTTTAGGTGTGAGTAGGAGTAATGAGGATGGGTTCTTTATATAGAAAGCTCGGGGACTTCTTGGCCATCCGATTGGCGCCTTAATGGCTGTCATTCATTGCCTGAAACTACCTGGCTAGAGACATTTCATCTTCACTAGCGTTGCGCGATTTTCCAGCGAGTGAACAATGTTGTCATCTAAAGGAAGAAGACGACACTATTCCGAAACTGGACTGGATCGGTCCGAACTAAGTTCAAAGTTTAAACAAGTCGGTTCAGGCCTAATTCGACCTAATTTTTTAATATTAAAATTTCTAAATTCATTTTCTATCTAATGGTGGCCTCAAATCTCAAATTTGAATTTTCTAAGCCACCTAGAAAAATGAATTTAGCATCTGGTTTAATAGTGGTTCAAACCAGTCCAAACCGGTTCGGATTTGGTTCACCTGAACCGGTTTGGATTTCATCTCCAATTCATCCTTAAATCCTTTTTCATTACTTTTGGGACATTTTGGGTCACTTGGGATCCATAAATTTCCCGGTTTGCCCTTTCTCTATCAGTTCTGATTAGTAGACCGACTCAATTTTTAAATAAAAAATGACCGGTTCTTTCCTCGATTTTCTTATTATCAAAGGACAGGGTTTACACATCTAAATTCATTCTCTATCCAATGGTGGCCTCAATTCTCCAATTTGAATTTTCTATACTACCTAGAAAAATGAATTTAGCATCCGATTCAATGGTGGTTCAAACCGGTCCAAACCAATTCAATCCAGTTCGAATACGGTTCACTTAAACCATTCTGGTTTTCTTCACCAAATTGTCCCAAAGCCCCTTTCCAAGGTTTTTATGACCTTTTAGGTCACTTGAGAGTTGTAAATTTCCTATTTTGATCGTTCTCTCATGATCGGGTTTGTGAACTGGTTCGATTTTTCTCACTCAATTTGACCGGTTCTTTTCTCAGTTTTCCTTAGCTCTAAAGAGCGAGGTTTACACATCATGTCGTTTAGTAGCCTCTAGGACGCATCCCCACCTCTCTTGGGAATCTTGATAGTCTCGTACCTCAAGTGCATGGACAAATATAAGTTTTTCATAAAGCCATCTTATCTTTTTTGGTGCCACTAGTACAACGGCCCTAACCCTAAACTCAACCTGCAACTGTTTGTCTCAACCGGTCCATCCACCTTTCTTGTCGTACTATCGCCAGTCCATCGAGTATGTCAGTCTTGTCTTGGTACCATGGCAAAATTACATCATTCATTAAAGTTTTCATGGATTAAGATCATGTTTGTTTATGAGCTCCTGCTCATGCCAATTGACATTAGGTCCACTATACGAGATTTTCAAAAGTCGGGCATTTTAGCCCCCAAATTTCAAAACCGAGGTCTCCAGCCTATCTGAGCTATTCGAGCTCTCGTCAAGAAGGTCTCCCAAAATATTTAAGTAGTGGCACACAGTCAGGAGAGAAAACTTCTAACAAAATAATATTTTCATTCATCTATCACACCAACCAAGTGTGATGAGATCTTCACTTACAATCCGGTAAACAGGTTTTCCACTTTCTTCTAGGTAGTTCATCATACCAACCGGGTATGATCTACTTACAACTCGTAAGTAGTTTTTCTGTGTAATTTCCACATCACCCCATCTAGTTGTGATGTTTAAAATTTCTACTTAGTAGTTGTCACACCCTGACCTTGTTTGGACGGATCCCCGTGATCAACCTGCCACTCTCCCGGTTTATTAAAGGGTTTCCCCTTACTATAGACTGTAAAGAGTAAGGCGTCCTTTAAACCTGCTCCTTTTCCAAGAATAACATAAATAAAACTGCATAATAATTTAGTATTTTCATACCTGTATCACATGCATCTTAGTTGATGGTCTTTAAGGGTAGGCTTTCCGAAATCTCCTGAAAGGGATATAAGGGAGGGGGTGAGTACGACTACTTAGTGAATGGGTTTTCAAAAGTTTAGACTTTAAGAAAACATTTATTATTGGAGTGTGCCAGACTCCTTTTTTTTTTTAAAAAAATCATTTCATTCAAATTCTCGTGTTTATCACCATTTCTTTTTAATCACGGTGTGTCATCACCCAACATACATCCTCCATCATGAAGGTTACACACATTCGCAGGTCAGCATGACCACTAAACCCACTTGTGGCTTCGGAGCGACTTTACCGGCCACTCGGATAGAAGTACGTCCACTTCTACCCTAAGAATGAGTGGATGTTCATGACATCCGACCCACATTCCCAAAATAAAATCTTCGTGTCCGTTATGAGGATAGAGACCTCATCTCATCCCCACCCCGGTCTCATGCGCTTCGTGCTACTCCAAATTTCCCACAGACACCTGGATCGACAAACTACCCTTATAGTCACCGGGTCGTTCAAGGCCCTTAGGACGCATCACTACCCCTCTTAGGCGTCTCGATGATCCTGTACTCATAGTGCATGCACAATCAATATTTTCTCATTATGCCATATAATCTGTGGTGCCACTAGTCCAATTGCCCTAACTCTCAACTCAACCCGCAGTTGTTTGTCTTGATTGGTCCGTCGACCAGTCATGTCGCACTGCCGCTAGTTGACTGAGCATGTCGGTCCTATCTTAGTACCATGGCCAAACAATTCACTTACTAAGTTTTATGACACATATATCATGTTCGTTTATGAGCTCCTACTCATGCCAACTGGCCTTAGGCCCACTGTACGAGACTTTCAAAATCGGGCATTTAGCCTCCAAGTTTCAAAATCGAGGCCCCTAGCATATCAGAGCTATTCGAGCTCCCGTCGAGAAACTCTCCCAAATTGTTTAAGCATTGGGACACAGTTAGGGGAGAGCACTTCCGACAAAACATATGTTTTCTCTATCTATTATACCGCCCGGGTATAAGGACATCTCTGTTCATAACCGATGAATGGATTTTCAACTTCCTTCGAGGAAGTCTCATCATACCAACTAGGTATGATCTACTTACAACCGGTAAGTAGTTTTTCCGCATGATTTTCACATCACTTCCTCTAAGTTGTGATGTTTAAAATACCACTTAATAGTGGGTTTTCATACCGAGGTACTTATCATCCCCAACCGGGTATGATATAAAATTCTCACTCACAACTGGTAAGTGGTTTTTATCTTTAAGTTGTGCTCATCATCCCAACCGGGTATGATATTAGTAAACCCACTCACCCATTAATGTTGTGAATTCTACTAGACTAGTTCTTTGTATTCATGCGAGCATGTCCTTATTGGCGTTCCCGGTACTTTGTGTTCCTACACGATATGAACATCTCGGTTCATCATCCTTTGGCCTAATAGCCTTCATTCATTCCAATTGAATGAGAAGGTCAAACTTTCATTTATTTGCAATTAGATCCCTAAAGTTATTTACTTTTAACTTTAAGTCCCTAATGCCGATTTTTCCTCAAATTGAGTCCCGAAACTTTTAAAATTTATCATAGGACACAATTTATTCCATTTCACAAAAAGGGGATTAATTTCCCAAATTTCAAATTTGGTCCCTCAACTTTTCCAAAATTATTATTTTCCCCTTCCTTCACAAAAATGGTAAGTTTTACCCCAATAATTCTAAAATTCCTCAATTGGCCCTCTAACATTTTTATCACGCCCACTTGACCCTCAATTTTAGGTAATTGCATTTCGGTCCCTCGAATTTTTGAAAATCCCAAATTTCCCCACAATTCCAAATCTTTAACACAGACGAATTTGATTTCATCAAATTGACCGATCAAACACCTCAAATTGTTGAAATTAAAGTTGAAATTGAGTTCTTCCATGTTCATACGACCATAGAACTTTCAATTGCGAGTTTTAACGCTGGAACGAGCTCAAACAGAGTTTCGTCGGAAAACAGACTATAGAGAGAGAAAACTTCGATTACTCACTGATGAGGGCACGATGGTCTGAGCTTTCTATCTGGGCAGGTAAATCTCATCCTGAGGTTCATCTAGGATCAAGAATCACATTAATTGATGTCGAATTGAGTTAGAATTTCATCATTGAAATTCTGTCGGTTCTATATCTAGCACCAGTCGAAAATTGCAGAGTGGAGTTGAATTGGCTTACCTTTCAGTCCTAATTCGGCCGTGGGAGGGCTGAGGAAGTGTTGGAAGGACTTGGTTTGGCCTGAGAAGGGCTCGAAATGGCCAATTTCAGCTTGGCCAAAACAGGGCAGCTTCGGTCCATTGGAGCTACTTCACTGTTTCATCACGCCGACGTCTCGCTAGCGACCCTTGGAGTGAACTGAGACTACAGACGTGTAGATAAATTCTCCACAGTTATAAAGAACCCGACCTCACCTTGTTTGGCTTAGAAAAGACCCCATGTCAGAGCTCTGGTTCGAGCTTCACTGGAAAATGGAGCAGTTGAGAGAGAATGGAGTTTTCAGGTGTGGAGAGAATGAATGGGAAGGGGATCTATATATAGGGAGCTCGGGGACCCATTGGCCATCCATTTGGCACCGTTATAACTGACATTTAAGACTGAAACGCCCTGAACAAAAGCATTTCTTCTTCACCGGCGTTTCTTCAGTTTCCCAGCGAGTGAACAGTGTTCAAAGCTTGAGGAAGAAGATGACACTATTCCAAACCAGACCGGACCGGTCCAAACCAGGTTCAAAGCTTAAACAGATCGGTTCACCCCTCATTCGACCGAGTTTTTCAAATCTAAAAATTTCTAAATTCATCTAAATTCATTTTCTATCCAATGGTGGCCTCAAATCTCCAATTTGAATTATTTAAGCCACCTAGATAAATGAATTTAGGGTTCGGTACAATAGTGGTTCAAATCGGTCAAAATCGGTTTGAATCCAGTTCACCTGAACCGGTTTGGTTTTCATCCCCAATTCCTTCACAAGTCCATTCTCCTGACTTTTGTGACTCCTTAGGTCACTTAGGGTCCATAAAATTCCCGATTTACCATTCCTTTATCGATTCCGGTTCATAAACTGACTCGGTCCTTAAACCGGTTCAATCCAGTTCGAGTTCGGTTCACCCGAACCGGTCTAGTTTTTCTCTCCCACTTTGTTCTAAGGTTCCTTCCCAAGGTTTATGATTTTCTTTGGAGTACAATGGAGTTGAATTCCTTTGTTTTGCTCGATCTCTATCAGTTCCCGTTCATAAACCGGTTCAATCATGTTGGACCCGGTTCATCCAAACCGGTCTAATTTTCCTTTTCCAATTTATCCTAAGGTTCTTTTCCATAGTATTATGAACCCTTTGGATCCCTTGTAAGTTGTAAATTCCTAAATTGCCCATTCACAATTAATTGGGTTTGTGAATCGGTTCAGTTTTTCTCACTCGGTTTGACCGATTTTGTAAACCCTGCACTTTTGAGTTAAGGAAAACCAGGAACAGAACTGGTCAAATCGAGTAAGAAAACCGAGCCAGTTTACAAACCTGATATTATGGGAACAAGCAATTTGGAAATTTACAACTTCCAGGTGATCCAAAGGGTTCATTAAACCTTGGAAAAGAAACTTAGGACAAAATAAAAGAGAAAAACCAAATTGGTTCAGGTGAACGAGATCTAATAAGAACTTTGAAGTTAAGTGTACTTGCTTGAGAGATCAATATTAATATTGACATAAATTTAATATCAAAATTAAATTATTGGAATTAATACCAATAATTTATGTCAATATTGATACTAGTAATAAATCTCTCATATTTAATACACGATTTTACACCTATATAAAGAGGTCATCCCCATTCATTCTCCTCACACCTAAACACTTCTCTCTCTCTACAGCTCCATTAAAGAGGAGAGAACAGGTGAGAACTGGCAGAATTTCAATGATGAAAATCTAACTTAGTTCGACATCAATTTATTTGATTCTTGATTCTAGGATAAACCTCAAGATGAGAGCTATCTGCCCAGATTGAAATCTCGGACCGTCGTGCCATCACCGGTGAGAAATCAGATCTTTCTCTTTCAACAGTCTATTTTCCAGCGAAGCTCCGTTTGAGCTCGTTTCGGCGTTAAAATCTGCGATTCAAAGTTCCTTAGAATCGTATGTACATGTAGGAACTCAATTTCAACTCCAATTTCAACAATTAGAAGTGTTTGATCAGTCAATTTGATTAAATCAAATTCGACAATGTTGAAGAGTTGAAATTGGGGAAAATTTTGGGGATTTTCAAAATTCGAAGGGCAAAATGAAATTTTATGAAATTGAGGGCCAATTAGGCATGAAAATAATGTTGGAGGACCAATTGAGAAATTTTAGAATTATTGGGGCAAAACTTACCATTTTTGTAAAGGAATGGCAAAATGGTAATTTTGGAAAAGTTGGAGGACCAAATTGGAAATTTTAGAAATTAATCCCCTTTTAGTGAAATGGAATAAATTGAGATCATATGATAAATTTTAGAAGTTTTGGGACTCAATTTGAGGAAAAAACCGGCACTTGGGACTTAAAGTTAAAGAGAAATAACTTTAGGGACCTAATTGTAAATAAATGAAAGTTTGACTTTCTCATTCATTTGGAATCAATGAAGGTGATTAGGCCGAAGGATAATGAACCAAGATGTTCATATTGTGTAGGAACACGGAGTATCGGGAACGCCAACAAGGACAAGCTCGTGTGAATACCAAGAACCGGTCTAGTGGAATTCACGGCAACGACTAAGTGGGTTTACTAACATTATACCCGATTGGGATGATGAGCACAACTTAAAATTTTAAAACCACTTACGGGTTGTGAGTGGAAATTTTATATCATACCCGGTTGGGAATGATAAGTACCTCAGTATGAAAACCCACTATTTAGTGGTATTTTAAACATCACTACTTAGAGGAAGTGATGTGAAAATCATGCGGAAAAATTACTTATCGGTTGTAAGTAGATCATACCCGGTTGGTATGATGAGACTTCCTCGAAGGAAGTTGAAAACCCGTTCATCAGTTATGAACGGAGGTGTCCTTATACTGGGCAGTATAATGGATAGAGAAAACATATGTTTTGTCGGAAGTGCTCACCCCTAACTGTGTGCCAATGCTTAAACAATTTGGGAGACCTTTTCGACGGGAGCTCGAATAGCTCTGATAGGCGGGGGGCCTCAGTTTTGGAACTTGAGGGCTAAATGCCCGATTTTGAAAATCCTGTACAGTGGGCCCAAGGCTAGTTGGCACGAGCAGGAGCTCATAAACAAACATGATATATGTGCTATAAAACTTAATAAGTGAATTGTTTGGCCATGGTACCAAGATAGGACCGACATACTTAGTTAACTAGCGACAGTGCGACATGACAGGTCGACAGACCAATCAAGACAAACAACTGCGGGTTGAGTTGAGAGTCGGGGCCGTTGGACCAGTGGCACCACAGATTGCATGGCAATATGAGAAAACATTGTTTGTGCATGCACTATGAGTACGAGATCATCAAGACGCCCATGAGGGGTAGTGATGCATCCTAAGGGCACTGGACGACATGGTGGCTATAAGGGCAGTTCGTCGTTTCAGGTGTCTGTGCGAAATCTGGAGTAGCACCAAGCGCATGAGACCGGGGTAAGGACAGGATGAGGTCTCTGTCCTCATACGTACACGAAGAAGTGATTTCGGGATTGTGGGTCGGATGTCACGTACATCCACTCATTCCTAGGGTAGAAGTGGTCGTACTTCTATCCAGATGGTAGGAAAAGTCGCTCCGAAGCCACTAGCAGGTTTAGTAGTTATACTGACTTGTGAATGTGTTTAACCTTCATGATGAAGGATGTGTGTTGGGTGATGACACACTATGGTAAATAAGAAATGGTGGAAAAACTTGAATTTTTTTTAATAAAAGGATTTTTGAAAACAAAGGAGTCTAGCACACTCCATATAAATGTTTTTTTTAAAAGTCAAAAGCTTTTAAAAACCCATTCACTGAGTAGTCATACTCACCCCCTCCCTTATATCCCTTTCAGGAAATCCCAAAAAGCCTCCCCTTAAAGACCGTCAACTAAGATGCCTATAAGACATATATGTAAAGTTTTAAATTTCATGCAATTTTGATTATGCTATTCTAGGAAAAGGTGTAGGTTAAAGGAGGCCTTACTCTTTACGGTTTACAATAAGGGGAAATCCTTTAATAAACTGGGAGAGTGGCGGGTTGATCATGGGGATCCGACCAAACTGGGTTGGGGCGTGACAACTAGAGTGGTATTAGAGTGTTTTTCCTCGAATACATAATCAAGACTAGAAAATATAGTAACTAATAGGATTTATTCTAAAATTTTCAAATGGCTTCGAGGAGAGGAACCAAGATAACTTGGAAGGGCTCTACTCAAAACCCTACCTTCATAGGGAGACAACCCTAGAAGCTTCCCAAATGCTTGACACCTGGCAGAAATGCCAAAAGACCAAATGGGAAAGCATCCTGGAGAATGGTGCTAGGACCTATTGATGGCACAACCCTAAGTATAAAGGAGGATTCTTATCAAGAATTCCATAGCTCCCTAGTTAATTTGTGACCATTTTCTGTGATAGGGCTGGGAGCCCAACCTTTTGTATCCCCATGTTAATAAAAGATTCAAATTCCCCAAAACTCTATCTTCTGAGGATGTGATCTTATTAGGAATATGGCCTAAGAAAAATAAAACAAACCTACACTATCCTAGAAACTAAGGAAGAGTCGCATCCCATTGATGGAAAATGAATCAGGAAACCTAGGAGGACTCTTACCATGACCCTAGCAAAGGTGATTCAGCTAGAAAACTGTCAAAGTTATCAGACTCAAGAACGGTAAAGCACCAAACCAATAGTAACCCTGGAAAAAGCCCCACTCGAAGGAAAGGAAGAACCACAACAATCCATGTAAGGGAATGAGAATGGGACATTACCTGAAGAGATGCCCAACCCTACTAAAGGACAAGTACCAAGTTGAACTATTATAGGTGTAAGGAAATAAGGGGTGTTCCACACCTCACAGATTTAGGGCAATACCTCCTCAAAGGTCATGAAGGACATGAAGGATTGGAGACCGATACCATGGAGCGGGTTACATAAACAATTCAAAAAGAGGTCAAGAAAAGATGAGGTGAATACAAAATCTTCTTAAGAAGGTCAAATTGAGAAGGATACCTCATGAATAGGGATAAGGTACATGAGAAGTATACTTAGAACCCTCTCATAAGGGGCAAACACAAAAAAACATCCCCCGAAACTCTAGGGAATGACACAGAGAGAGTGAAGAAGAGAAGGAATACATTGTGAAAGGAATCATTGGTTGGCAGATGTGCAAGGAGCCAACCCCTCATTAGAAACTACTTGAAGGAAGGAAGTATCAGAGGCCAAGACTAACCTTCTTTGGAAAAGTAATATAATTTTAAAGTACTACCTCTTTTGGAAAAAGTAGAAAAGTCAAAAATCAAAGTCTCTAACCAACATACCTAAGGAAGACCGGGAAGTAGAAAGGACTACACCCTATAAAGGTTAGTGAGATGACGTTAAGGACAAGAGTACTCGAGAAGACAACTACCCTAAGAAGACCTAAGCCAAGGGACTGGTGGAGGCGGGGTAGTTAACCAGATAATACGCGGAAGAACCATGATGTAAGTTCCGACAAGGAAGAGAGGCGGAAAGGTCAAATACTTTGAAAGAGAAGGATGAAAGAAATCCTTAAAGGGACCAAAAGGCCAAATTAACAACCAAACTCAAGCTAAGAAAGAAATAGGTAAGCTTCTCACATAATGATCAAGAAATCTTGAAATAAGGAAGATTTGTACGCTCCTTAAGGAAATAGACAGGTATTGGGTATGAATGAGAATGCGGATAGAGTATAAAAGATGTCCTACAAGACCTGAGGAGTAAAGGTAAACAGGAGAAGACAACATCAAGAGTAGAAATCCCCCAGAGCAAATGTAAAAAGGAATGTCCGGAGAAAGGGAAAGAATTCTACAAAGGAAGGAAGCCCCGAAAAGACATGTGTATCCCAATTGAGAGGAAATGGAACCAACCAAAATAGAAGGAACGATAAGCTCACAAATGAAATGTTGGTTGAGATGGAAAAGTCGAGGACCAAGGAAAAATGAGGTCCTAAGAAGGAAATTAAACTAAAGGAATTATTGATGGGCGGATGGACACAATGTGGAGTGAAAGGAACCAACCCTTAATTAGGAAATGTTTCCAAGGAAGGAAGTATCGTAATGGCCTAGGTTGACCTGTTTGGAGGGAACAAGAAATCCTAGTAGAAAGAGGAAAACTAATAACGACAGATAGCCAAAACAAATAAACAAAACCCTAAGAAGGAATGAGATGTAGTAAAGACTACACTCTATGATGGACAATAGGATGGGCATGAAGAACGAGTGATACAGCTGCCCAGATGATTGGACCAGAAAAATAAAGAATTGTGAAATGGTTGTAAACAAATCAGAGGGGATTAAGGCTAAAGGAAAACCCTTGAGTAGAGGATATCACTGGGAATGATGATGGATTTAAGAAAGGATGAAACCCATCATGTCGGTAAAACATCTGGGAATTTAATTAATTGAAACCAGAAATACTCAATAAGGAAGTTGAAAAGGAACGAGTGGGTGAGGAGAACCAACACAATTGAGTAAGTGGAGTTAAAAATGGTAAAAAAAAGGATAGTTGAGGAATACTATCAAAAGAAAAGAGTAATGAAGTTATATGATCCCTGAAAGGTCTAAAAGCTAAGAGAGACACTTTAGGAGATGTTCTAAAAAACAAATGGACAGAGACGGGTCCTAAAAAATGACATATTGTAAGGGCATGTAAGCCCAACAACTCGAGGAGAATATAACTCAAAGTAAGGAAGAGTCGGCTAATATGCATGACGAGGTCAAATATAACAATTTGGACCGAAGTTATAATAAACAACGAATGGAGGAAGAGTCAAAATGGGACGAAAAGGTGGTGATAAAAAAATCCATAGAAATAAGTATGAAATGCTCTATAGGACAACGAGCTAAGGGTTTAATTGATCAAGTGGTTAATTATACACGAAAACGGTTAGTTATCTTGGAATTCCCAATCTTGAGTACAGTACCTCAAGGGGAAGAATGTTGCTCTAAGCAAAGAGAGAGATAAAATCTAAGAACATACCCTGAGGTAAGGTATGTCTAGTTATGAAAAACTCCATGGAGGGAGTAAATAATATTAAGGAAACGGAATTTCTTAAGTGAAGGTTGTAAAAGGGACTAATTTCAAGGACGAGAGAAAAGTTTGTATCTTAAGCAAACACCAAAGGGACATCAAAGGAAATGATTGCTCATGCAAGGATGTTAACTAAGTTTTGGGAAAAAAAACTCCTAAAAGGAGGGGAGAGTTGTAAACCCCGCACTTTTGAGTTAAGGAAAACCGGAAAAAGAACAGGTCAAATCGAGTAAGAAAACCAAGCCAGTTTACAAACTCGATATTATGGGAACAAGCAATTTGGAAATTTACAACTTCCGGGTGATCCAAAGGGTTCATTAAACCTTGAAAAAGAAACTTAAGACAAAATAAAAGAGAAAAACCAAATTGGTTTAGGTGAATGAGATCCCATAAGAAATTTGAAGTTAAGCATGCTTGCTTAAAAGTAGTGTGAGGATGGGTGACCTTCTGGGAAGTATGATTTTTTTGTAATAAATTAATATATATTTAATTATTGTAATTAATACCAAAATTAAATTATTGGAATTAATACCAATAATTTATGTCAATTTTAATACTAGTAATAAATCTCTCCCATTTAATATATGATTTTACACATATATAAAGAGGTCATCCCCATTCATTCTCCTCAAACCTGAACACTTCTCTCTCTCTCTCTACTGCTCCATTTCCCGGTGATGCTCGAACCAGAGCTTCGACTTGAACAAAGGTCAGACTCTTTAGAACCGGGGAGAAGATAGCCATCTGATAGCAAACTCCAGTCAATCCGAGAATTGTTAGAGAAGCGCTAGCCTGATGAAACAGTGAAGCAGCTCCAGCGGACCGAAGCTGCCCTATTTCGGCCAAGCTGAAATTGGCCATTTCAATCCCTCCTCAGACCAAACCAAGCCCTCCCAACACTTCCTCAACCCTCCCATGGTCGAAATAGAACTAAAAGGTAAGCCAATTCGGCTCCCCTCTACAATTTCCGGCCAGTGCTAGAGAGAGAACCGGTAGAATTTCAATGATGAAATTCTAACTCAGTTCGGCATCAATTTATGTGATTCTTAATTCTAGGATGAACCTCAAGATGAGAATCATATTAACATGTAGGAACTCAATTCCAACTCCAATTTCAACAATTAGAAGTGTTCGATCAGTTAATTTGATTAAATCAAATTCGGCAGTGTTCAACAATTGAAATTGGGGGGAAATTTGGGGGAAATTTGGGGATTTTCAAAATTCGAAGGGCAAAATGAAATTTTAAGAAATTGAGGGCCAATTGGGCATGAAAATAATGTTGGAGACAAATTTGAGAAATTTTAGAATTATTGGGGCAAAACTTACCATTTTTGTAAAGGAAGGGCAAAATCGTAATTTTGGAAAAGTTGGAGGACCAAATTGGAAATTTGAGAAATTAATCACCTTTTAGTGAAATGGAATAAATTGAGGTCCTATGATAAATTTTAGAAGTTTTGGGACTCAATTTAAGGAAAAATCGGCATTTGGAACTAAAAGTTAAAGAGAAAAAACTTTTGGGACCTAATTGTAAATAAATGAAAGTTTGACTTTCTCATTCATTTGGAATGAATGAAGGCGATTAGGTTGAAGGATAATGAACCAAGATGTTCATATCGTGTAGAAACACGAAGTACCGGGAACGCCAGCAAGGACGAGCTCGAGTGAATACCAAGAAACGGTCTAGTAGGATTCACGGCATTAACGGGTGAGTGGGTTTACTAACATCATACCCGATTGGGATGATGAGCACAACTTAAAATTTTAAAACCACTTACGGGTTGTGAGTGGAAATTTTATATCATACCCGGTTGGGAATGATAAGTACCTCAGTATGAAAACCAACTATTTAGTGGTATTTTAAACATCACTACTTAGAGGAAGTGATGTGAAAATCATGCAGAAAAATTACTTATCGATTGTAAGTAGATCATACCCGGTTGGTATGATGAGACTTCCTCGAAGGAAGTTGAAAACCCGTTCATCAGTTATGAACGGAGGTGTCCTTATACTGGGCAGTATAATGGATAGAGAAAACATATGTTTTGGCAGAAGTGCTCACCCCTAACTGTGTGCCAATGCTTAAATAATTTGGGAGACCTTTTCGACGAGAGCTCGAATAGCTCTGATAGGCGGGGGGCCTCAGTTTTGGAACTTGGGGGCTAAATGCCCGATTTTGAAAATCCCGTACAGTGGGCCCAAGGCTAGTTGGCACGAGCAGGAGCTCATAAACAAACATGATATATGTGCTATAAAACTTAATAAGTGAATTGTTTGGCCATGGTACCAAGATAGGACCGACATGCTTAGTTAACTAGCGACAGTGCGACATGACAGGTCGACGGACCAATCAAGACAAACAACTGCGGGTTGAGTTGAGAGTCGGGGCCGTTGGACCAGTGGCACCACAGATTGCATGGCAATATGAGAAAACATTGTTTGTGCATGCACTATGAGTACGGGATCATCAAGACGCCCATGAGGGGTAGTGATGCATCCTAAGGGCACTGGACGACATGGTGGCTATAAGGGCAGTTCGTCGTTTCAGGTGTCTGTGCGAAATCTGGAGTAGCACCAAGCGCATGAGACCGAGGTAGGGACAGGATGAGGTCTCTGTCCTCATACATACACGAAGAAGTGATTTTGGGATTGTGGATCGGATGTCATGTACATCCAATCATTCCTAGGGTAGAAGTGGTCGTACTTCTATCCGGGTGGTAGGAAAAGTCGCTCCGAAGCCACTAGCAGGTTCAGTAGTGATACTGACTTGCGAATGTGTGTAACCTTTATGATGAAGGATGTGTGTTGGGTGATAACACACCGTGGTAAATAAGAAATAGTGGAAAAACCCGAATTTTTTTTAATGAAAGGATTTTCGAAAACAAAGGAGTCTGGCACACTCCATATAAATGTTTTTCTTAAAAGTCAAAAGCTTTTAAAAACCCATTCACTGAGTAATTGTACTCACCCCCTCCCTTGTATCCCTTTCAGGAAATCCCGGAAAGCCTCCCCTTAAAGACCGTCAACTAAGATGCATATAAGACAGGTATGTAAAGTTTTAAATTTCATGCAGTTTTGATTATGATATTCCCGGAAAAGGTGCAGATTAAAGGACACCTTACTCTTTACGGTTTACAATAAGGGGAAATCCTTTAATAAACCGAGAGAATGGCGGGTTGATCACGGGGATCCGACAAACCGAGTCGGGGCATGACAGATTCCCTTCCTGGTTTTTCTTAGCTCAAAAGAGTAGGGTTTACAGTAGTGTTTTTTCATTCCAAGGTACTCATCATCCCAACCGAGTATGATGCGAAAAATCTCACTCACTCTATAGTGCACTGTATTTCTCTTGATCGGCTTTTACCTTCAAGCGATCTTATCATTGTATATGTTCTCGGTCCTTCGTGCTCCTACACGATTTGGACATACTTGTTTATCAATATTTGGCATAATAGCCCTAATTCCTCATGTATGAGCAAAATACCCAAAATTTTCAATTATTTATATTTAGGTCCATATAGTTCTTTTTCCTTAACTTTATGTCCCTAATGCAAAATTTTCCCAAATTGAGTCCCGAAAATTTCAAGAATTTACTTTGGTTTCTCAATTTATCCAAAATTACTTAAGGGATTCAAGTTTCCCAAATTTCCAATTTGGTCCCCAACTTTTCAAAATTTACCATTTTGCCCTTATTTTACAAAAATGGCAATTTGACCCCAATAATTCCAAAAATCAACCAATTGATACTCCAACATCTTTTTCATGGCTAATTGGCCCTCAATTTTGGGAAATTGCACTTTGGTCCCTTAATTTTTTGAAATTCCCAAATTTTCGCAAATATTTCCCCCAATTTCCCTCTTTCAAACTGGTTGAATTTGATTTTATTAAATTGACCATTCAATCAAGTTTAATTGTTGAAATTGAAGGTAAAATTGAGTTCCTACACTTCCACACAATTTAATGGAACCTTTAATCGCGTCATTTGGATCCGAATTGAGCTTAAACAGAGCTTCGTCGAAAAATTAGACTTAGAGAGAGAAACCTTCAAAAGCTTACCGTTGGGGGTGCAACAGTTCAGGCTTTCGATCTCAACAGATAGCTCTCATCCTGATGTTTTTCTAGGATCAAGAATCGCATCAATTCATGTCGAATTGAGGAAGAATTTGGTGAGTGAAGTTTCACTGGTTCTCTCTCTAGCACTGATTGGAAATTAAAAAGTGGAGCCAAATTCGCTTAACTTTCAGCTCTAATTGAGTCATATGAGTGGAAGTGTTGGGAGAGTTGGTTTGGCCTGAGAAGGGCTCGAATTGGCCATTTTCAACTGTTAGATCACGTCGGCATTTCTCCGGCGACCCTGGGAGCAAATGGAGACTACCATCAAGTAGCTGACTTCTCCCCGAATCTAAAGAACCTGACCTCAACTTATTTAGCTCAGAAAAATATCCAAGTTGAAACTCTAGTTTGAGTTTCACCAGAAAATGGAGTAGTGGGGAGAGAAAGGAGTTCTCATGTGTGAGGAAGATGAATGAGGAGGAGCTCTTTATATAGGAAGATCGGGGATTTCTTGATCGTCCGATTGGCACATTTATGGCAGTCATTCATTGCCTGAAACTCCCTGGCCAGAGACTTTTCATCCTCGCCAGCGTTGCTCAATTTTTCGGTGAGTGAATAGTGTTGTCATGTGAAGTAAGAAGACGACACTATTCCAAACCGGACCAGACCGGTCCAAACCGAGTTCAATGCTTAAACCGGCCAGTTCAGCCCGATTCGATAGAATTTTTTCAAAATTAAAATTTTTTAAATTAATCTAAATTCAGTCTCTATCTGATGGTGGCTTCAATTCTCCATATTGAATTTTCTAAGCCACCTAGAAAAATAAATTTAGAAACCGGTTCAAGTCTGGTTAACGTGAACCAGTTTGGTTTTCACCTCCAATTCATCCTAAAGTCCTTTCTCATGACTTTTGTGACTCTTTAGGTCGCTCGGGATTTATAAATTTCCCATTTTGCCCTTTCTCTAACGGTTGGGGTTTATGAACCGGTTCAGTTTTCTCACCCGGGTTGACCGGTTCTTTCTCCGGTTTCCTTGTCTTTAAAGGACGGGGTTTACAACTCTCCCCTCCTTTTAGGAGTTTTGTCCCCAAAATAAGATTAGCAACCTTTGCATCATGAATAATTTTCTTTGGTGTCAACTTGGGGTTTGCTTTACATGCTAACTCTCTGGTTGTTCTTTTAGTTATCCCTTTTTATATCATTCACTTAAGGAATTTCTTTTCATTTCCATTATTTACTCACTCCATGGAGTTTATCATAATTAAGCATGTCTTACCCACTACTCCAAAGTACATCCTTAAGTTCACTTTTTCCTTTGCTTAGGGCAAGATTCTTCCCCTTGATGTTGTTACTCAAGATTTTAGGATTGGGAATTCCAAGATGCCTAATCGTTCCCTTTTCTAGTTATTCTCTTGGTCATTGAAACCCTTATCTCTGTGTCCTCTTGAGTGCTACATACTTGCTATCACGGGTTTTAGTGTTATCACCCTTTATGTCTTACTTTTTACCCTTCCCTCATCCGTTGTTTATTACAACTTCAATCCAAAATTTATATTTGACCTCATCATGCTTACTGACTAACTCTTCCTTATTCGAGTCACATTTTCCTCGGGATTGTTGGGCTTACATGCCCCTTGCAGTCATGCCATTTTCTAGAACTTGTCTCTATCCATTAGATTTCTAGAATACTTCCTTGAGAGTCATTCTAATCTTTCCAAACTTTCAGAGATCATATAACTTAATCCCTCTTTTCGTTTGGTAGTATTCCTCAACTACCTATACCGTTATCCCCTCATCCATCTTGCCTCTAACGTCTGGTCTCACATAACTATGCCGATTTCTCTTACCTACTCGCCCTTTCCCAACTTGTTTATTGGGTCTTTCCAATTCCAACCATTGGGTTTCCCAATGACTTACTGGCATGCGAGAATCCCTTCTTATGTCCTTCCTCTTGTTTAGCAATGTCCTTTATTCAAGGGCTTTCTTTTTCCTTAATCCACTCTTACTCACTTGTGACCATTTCACAATTCATTATTTCGAGTTGATCCCTTTTTGGTCTATGTGTTGATTGTTTTGTTTGGGAAGTTCCCTTCATACGGTTTCATTCTCTACTATATCCGTCAAAGTAGAGATTTTTAACCTTAAGAGCTACATGCTCAACCTTCTTATCATTTCTTGAAGATTTCTTCCTTCATTTCCTTACACCTTCTTCTATATTAAGGCATTTACCCACTTTAAATCCTTCTTCGTCTTAAAATTCCCTTATTATTGTGGTCCACCCATTCCTACTTGTTACGACATCTTTTTTATGCTACATCCTATTTACCCGCTCCTTGGGTTTAATTTACTTCTTTGGCCCTCATGAGTATTTTTTCCTTTGTACTTGATCTTTCCATCTCAAACAGCATTCCATTGGTGAGCTTATCTTTCGTTCCACTTCGGTTGGTTCCATTACCTCTTAGTTGGGATACATATGCCTTTTCGGGGCTTCCTTCCTTGGTAGGATTCTTTCCCTTTCTCCCATAATTCATTTTTCAGTCATCCTTTAGAAGTATCAAATCATTAAATGATATCCTTTGATGTCATCCTTACCATCTACCCTTCCTGAGAAATCTGGCGGTACGTCCTTGTACCATTTCCTTAATTCTACTTGTATCCCGCACAAGTTTTCTTCCTTGAGAAGGGTTCAGACATGGCTTGTTTCAAGACCTCTTTGTGCGAGGCTTACTTACTCTTCTCCTAGCTTTGAGTTTTAGTCGTCAATTCAGTCTTAGTTATTTATCTCTTTAAGGATTTCCTCCATCCTTCTTTTCCAGATGTTTGGCCTTTCCATCTCTCCCTTCTTTATTAGAGCTTAATATATGACCCTCATTAGGGTTAGTTCATTACCTGCCTCGCTCCTACTATTCTCCTTGTCTAATTATCTTGAGGTAGTTGTCGCTCAAGCCTTCTTGTCCTTAATGATCATTCCATTGCCCTTTTTAGGGTGTAGTCCTTACTACTTCCCGGTCCTCCTTAGGGTGTCGTTTATTCTCCTTGACTATCTTGTTGTTACAGTTTGCTTACTTCTACTATGTTGGTCTAAAACTCAAATTTGACTTTCTGCGTTTTCCAAAGCAGGCCGCACTTATCATTTTGAGACATCCCATTTGTTATCTAATGCTCGGCTTGTCTTCTCTTGTGGAGGCGCTTCCTTCCTTGCTCATAGACGGTTGAAAATTTAAGGAAGAATTCTTTTTAGCTACCCTTTGTTCTGCTTGCAATTTATCGAGGTCCTACCTTCAGTCTTTTTTCCTTCCTACCTCTACGCTAGGATCTTGAAGAGCTTCCTCCTAGACGTGGTTGAAATTCTTTCTAGGAGTCATGTTTCTAGGGATGGTATCCTTTCAGATTCCTATAGTTGTGAGGGTGTTATCCTTGGAAAGTATTGTTCTAAATCCTTGTGGTGTGGGAAAGGCCTTCACTTCATGTCTCATTTCCCTTACACCTTGTAATACGTCATTTTCTTGCCCAGTTGTTACTCCAGGTGTTTTCCTAGACTCCTTAATTACCATGACAATTTTTTTGTCCTGTCTTCTTCGCCCAATAATTCCCTTGATTCATTCCTTTATTTGGGATGAGAATTTCCTTGGTCTTCGTGGTGTCTAGGGTAATGTGGGTTTGTTTGGTTACCTTTCTTGGACAATCTTCCTACAACTTGAGGCGCAAGGTCATATCATTTGAGAGATATGGTTTTTAGGAACTTGGAGTTCTTTATTAGTGGAGAAGTAGTACAATATGTTGGGGTCTTAGCCCCATTACAAAAAGTGGTTATGAAATAGATGGAGAGCTACAGGGTTCTTGGCAAGTATCCTACTTGGTAAGGTTATAAGCCCTTGATGGTGTTCCTGGCCTTAGGCTTGGCTTCCTTTGTACTCAGGATTGTGACCTCAACAAATCCTAGCACCATCCTCCTGGAAACTTCTCACTAACATCCCTTGGTCTTTGGGACTTCTCGAGTATTTTTTAGTGATCTTTCTACAGGGACAGAGTGTTGGGTGGTGTTGGTGACGCCAATCCTAGTTTTCTTGGTTACTCTCTCGGGAGCCATCTGAAAATTTTAAAATTTTCTTTTAGTTACCATGTTATATAGTCTTGATAATGCATTTAAGAAAACAAGCTCTAATACCACTCAAGTTGTCACGCCCCGACCCGGTTTCGTCGGATCCCCGTGAGTAACCCACCACTCTCTCAATTTATTAAGGGTTTTCCTCTTCTTTAAAACCATGAGGAGTAAGGCATCCTATATACCTGTATCTTTCCTCGAATAACATTAATCAAAACTGAATAAATTTAAACTTACATACTTGTCTTACAGGCTTAGCTAACAAATGGTATTTAGGTAGGTTTTTTCCTCAGTTACTTGAAAAGGGGTAAATGGAGGGGGTGAGTTTGACAACTCAGTGAATGGGTGTTTGAAAAATGAGTTTTCTAAAAATAGTTTGGATTAGGAGTGTGACAGACTCCTTATTTCCTTTAAAAATATTTTTTTTTCTCAAGTTCTGGTTTTCAAAATTTTTTTCCAAGATTTATCAATTTTATTCCAAGGATTATCAAATCATTTCCAAAGTTTTCAAACCTTTTTCCCGTTTTCATATTAGGTGTGTTTTACAAACAATACATGTCCTTCATCAGGAAGGGTTCACACACATTTGCGAGATGCAGTTACCCTGACTACACCCACTTATGGATCGGAGCGTCTTTACTAACCACCTTGATAGAAGTCTCTGACTTCCTACCCTCATACCCAAAATACTTCATGTTCATATGAGGACGGGGACCTCATCCCAACCCCACCCCAGTCTCATGCGCATGAAGCTACGTCGAGCTTCCCTGATTGCTGACACAACAAACTACCATTATCTCTACCATGTCGTCCAATAGCCCCTACAAAGTATCACTATCCCTTTTGGGCATCTTGATGGTCTCGTATCTCAAGTGCATACACAAACAAAAGTTTTTCATAAAGCCATCTTATCTTTGGTGCCATTAGTCCAATGGCCCCGACCCCCAAATCAACCTGTAGTTGTTTGTCTCGACTAGTTCGTCGACCTGTCTCGTTGCACTGCCGCCAGTCCATTGAGTATATCGGTCATGTCTTGGTATCATGGCCAAATCACATCATTCATTAAAGTTTTCATGGCTTAACATCATGTTTGTTTATGAGCTCCTGCTCGTGCCAATTGGCATTGGGCCCACTATAGGAGATTTTCAAAAGTCGGCCATTTTAGCCCCAAAGTTTCAAAACCAAGGCCTCCGACCTATCTAAGATATTCGAACTCTCGTAAAGAAGGTCTCTCAAAATGTTTAAGCAGTGGCACACAGTCATGGGAGAGCACTTCCAACAAAATAATATTTGCATTCGTCTATCACACCAACCGGGTGTGATGACATCTCCGCTTACAATTTGGTAAACAGGTTTTTCACTTCCTTCTAGGTAGTCCATCATACCAACCGGGTATGATCTACTTACAATTGCTAAGTAATTTTTTCGCGTAATTTCCACATCACCCCATCCAGGTGTGATGTTTAAAATTTTTATTTAGTAGTGGTTTTTCATTCCGAGGTACTCATCATCCCAACCGAGTATGATGTGAAAAATCTCACTCACCCGATAGTGCAGTGTATTTCTCTTGATCAGCTTTTGCTTTCACGCGAGCTAATCCTTGCTGGCATTCCCGGTCCTTCGTGCTCTTACATGATTTGGACATCCTTGTTTATCAATATTTGACATAATAGCCCTAATTCCTCATGTATGAGCAAAATGCTCAAAATTTTTAATTATTTATATTTAGGTCATTAAAGTTCTTTTTCTTAACTTTAGATCCCTAATGTAAAATTTTCCCAAATTGAGTCCCGAAAATTTCAAGAATTTACTTTGGGTCCTCAATTTATCCAAAATTATTTAAGGGGTTCAAGTTTCTCGAATTTCCACTTTGGTCCCCAACTTTTCAAAAATTACCATTTTGCCCCTACTATACAAAAATGGCAATTTAACCCCAATAATTAAAAAAATTGACCAATTGGTCCTCCAACATCTTTTACATGGCCAATTGGCCCTCAATTTTGGGAAATTGCACTTTGGTTCCTCAATTTTTTGAAATTCTCAAATTTTCCCAAAAATTTCACCCAATTTTCCCCTTTCAAACTGGCCAAATTGACCATTTGATCAAGTTTAATTGTTAAAATAGATGGTAAAATTGAGTTCCTACACTTCCACATGATTCAATGGAACTTTGAATTACGTTATTTGGATCTGAATTGAGCTCAAACGGAGATTTGTCAAAAAATTAGACATAGAGAGAGAAAGCTTCGAAAGCTTACCGTTGGGGCTACGGAGGTCTGAGCTTTCGATCTGGATAGATAGCTCTCGTCCTGAGATTAATCCTATGATCAAGAATCGCATCAATTCATGCCAAATCGAGGGAGAATTTGGTTAGTGAAGTTTCACCGGTTCTCTCTTTAGCACTAATCAGAAATTATATTGGGGAGCCACATTGGCTTAACTTTCATCTCTAATTTAGTCGTATGAGGGCTGTGAAAGTGTTGAGAGAGCTTGGTTTGGCCTAAGAAGGGCTCGAATTGGCCATTTTCAGCTCGGTCGAAACAGGGCAGGTCCGCTGGAGCTATTTCACTATTCGATCACACTGGCGTTTCTCTGGCGACTCTTAGAGCAAATGGAGACTACCATCGGATAGTGACTTCTCCCCGAATCTAAAGAACCCAACCTCGCCTTATTTGGCTCAGAAAAATGCCTAAGTCGGAACTCTGGTTTGAGCTTCACCGGAAAATGGAGTAATAGGGAGAGAGAGAGGAGTTTTCAAGTGTGAGGAGGATGAATGAGGAGTAACTCTTTATATAGGAAGCTCGGTGACTTATTGGTCGTCTGATTGGTGCTTTTATGGCAGTCATTCATTGCCTAAAACTCTCTAGCCAGAGACTTTTCATCTTCGTCGGTGCTGCTCGATTTTCTAGCGAGTGAGCAGTGTTGTCATCTGAAGGAAGAAGACGAAACTGTTCTGAATCGGACCATACCGGTCCAAACCGGGTTCAATGCTTAAACTGGCCAGTTTATGCCCGATTTGACCAGGTTTTTCAAAATTACAAATTTGTAAATTAATCTAAATTCATTATGTATCTAGTGGTGGCTTCAATTCTTCAATTTGAATTTTCTAAGCCACTTAGAAAAATAAATTTAGAAATCAGTTCAATAGTGGTTCAAACCTGTTTAATCCGATTCACCTAAACCAGTTTGGTTTTTACCTCCAATTCATCCTAAAGTCCTTTTTTGTGACTTTTATGACTATTTAGGTCACTCAAAATTTATGAATTTCTCATTTTACCCTTTTTCTAACAGTTGGTGTTTGTGAACTAGTTTAGTTTTCTTACCCGAGTTGACTGGTTCTTTTCCCGGTTTCCTTATCTTTAAGGGACGGGGTGTACAGGTTGTGTCCAAATAATAAGCTACAAGTTAATGATCAATGGAAGCAATACCGATGAACTCCATCCCTATCGCGACATCAGATAGGGAGACCCCTTTCTCCTCACTTTGTTATACTTATAGCTGATGTGTTATCTATATTAATAAATGATGTAGTCTATAGGAAAGAGTTTGTGTGACTTAAAATGAATAAGAGATGTCAAAATATATCTCATTTATTTTTTTATGATGATGCTTTGTTCTTCATAGAAGCTACTACTCAAACATATGCAAGCTAAAACAACTTAGAGAACTATATTTCAATTCATCTAGATAAAAGGTAAGTTATGAAAAATCTAGTATCTTTTTTATTGCCAATAAAGGAATGGAATTACAAGATGCATTAAGAGGGAGCATGAACATGTCCATGGGGCAAAAATTGGACTGCTACTTAATTGTTTGGGGAGGAACAAGAAGAAAATCTTGTAGTACCTGAAAGAACGGATTAATAACAAGCTTAAAGTATGAAAGTTAGTGTATCTATCACATGCTAGCATAAAGATTCTAATCAATCACGTACCTAGCATTCCTAACTAAATTATGAGTTATTTTTTATTGTTGTAGGATGGTTCTATAGAATCCAAGAAGATTAATTGGATTAAATAGTGAACGCAGACCAATCCTAACGAAATTTGGGGCATTGGATTCAAGGAAATGCTCATGCGGTCGGCGGAATGACTACTTCAACAACTCCACTACCTACGGGGATGTGTACTCAAAAGTAAATATTTCGGCCATTCTAATTTAATGTAGACCTCTGGTGGATATGGAGTATCTATATCAGAAAAGAGTTTCTGAAAGGTGACCTCACATGAAAAATTGGGGATGGCTGTCCCATTGGATGCAAGATAGATTCTAACACTACTTAACACAAACCAACATTTCCAACATTGTTAGATCCAATAACCTTAATCCATGTGAGTTCAATCATTAACCCTATTGGGCGATAGTGGAAACTAACTTTACTACATGATAAGATCACCATAGAGTAAGGCAATGTAATCTAGCAAATTCTATTGTTGGCAACTAATAAGAAAAAATTGACTAGTGTGGACTTGAGAGAAAATAGAGGAGATAACATTATGTTCTACCTATGCCTATCTTAACAATAAGATAAGGAATGAAATTTATTACATAAGCTCATCTAAAAAACCTCGCCACATAAGCTCATCTATTGAGATCTCACGATAGGTATGGACCAATTTTTGGAAATTATCATGCCAATTGAAGGTAAAGCATTTCTAATAAAGAATGTATAAAAATACCTTAGTAACTAATGAAAATATGTAAAAAAAAAAAAAAAGTCTAAAATCTAGCTATACATATTTTTTTTGTAATGAAATTAAATATATATAACATATTATATTTCAATATGATTGAATATGGGTAGTGTGGTTTGATACTTATAAATTACATTCGCATGTTGTCAAATTAGATTGACTTAGTAGGTGAATAGAACATTGCATAACATACGAAATGCTACCCAAATGGAAACAATAGGAAAGAATTGGAAGGATGATATATACGAGTTGCCACATATGTAAGAAATTTAACAATGCAAAACACGTAGAGATAGAGTCGGATGCATCGAAGATGATAACTAATACGACGAAGGTAATTTCTGAATGTGCACATAGGCTAGAACCACCACTATTCACCAAACACCATATGTTGAGGCAGCCTCCCGCTCTTTCCTTATATCCAATGAGCGAATAAGAGTGGGTGTCATAGCTCAGTACCTGACAGGAAATTATTAATAATAGTGTGGAGACTGAAGCAGTTGTGATGGTATTTGAAGGTAAGCTTAGGAATGAGATGAAACTTAACGATATAATATTTGAAATAAACTTACATGAAGATCATAAAAATATTACTACACCAAACAGAGTAGTTAGATGGAGACTCTACCTTTTTTGTCAAATAGTTCCAATAGACTACACGAGTTATTCAATAGAGTATGAATTAATTTGGTGAATAGATATGCAAACTTGAGTGCAGATGCAAACGCCCGATGCTCAAGTAGGTTCACCTTTTTATCCAATTTTGTGTTTAGAAATGAGAACCCTCAACTACTACTAAATACATTAGTATTTAAATTAACATACTAAATATATTAGTATTCATATTCCACTCGTTATGGAAAATCCAATTTATATTATTAATAAATACGAAAAAAAGTTTAGTTGATTGTTTGTATAATTTCAATACAATATATATATATATATATATTATGTTTATAAATAATTATTAAGTATATAGTTAAAAATAGTATATAATTACACAACTTAAAAATTAAATTTTATAATGTGAATGAACTACTTATGATACGAGTATTAAAGAAAAAAGTACTTGTATTACAAACCGAAATAATTATTCTACATTGATATATAAATATTAAATACAAGTTTAAAAATTAGAAGTTACAAGTGTATTAATATGGGAGGATGAGTAAGGAAATTCTTTCCCAATAGGAATTTTTATATTGACAAAGAAAAATTAAGTTGGTATATAGGTTTCTTTTCAATAGAGTGGAAGGGTTGATTCTGCAGTCAAGTGTTGGCCCAATGGTCACATGGCAGAGTGGTCGCATGCCACCATACTCGAAGTGAAATGAAAGGCACAATAATTAAAACCCAATATAGCAAAAAAAATCATGGCACTCCAATCAAGTGAGAACCACATCTACACATCTTGTAAGTAAATGGTAATGGGAAACAAATGCTTATAAAACTGAAAATAATTCAAATACATTATTGGTGTCGGAGGACCAAACTCTCCAATTATCAAATTTATAATTCCATCCGACAAACAAATGTTTGGTTAGAGCATTTCTAACATTTTATAGAGTAAATTATGGAGTTTAATTTTTTTAATGCATAA
Source organism: Trapa incisa (assembly GCA_030064435.1). Taxonomy (NCBI): domain Eukaryota; kingdom Viridiplantae; phylum Streptophyta; class Magnoliopsida; order Myrtales; family Lythraceae; genus Trapa; species Trapa incisa. The sequence goes on along the minus strand of CM057784.1, from coordinate 2,416,417 downwards.
AAAAATAATCTAGTTTTACATTTTTAACGGGTCAACCACTATTGTATATATTTAAAAAAATATATAATTTTTAGTTCTATATATTTAAAAATGGGTTTTTAAATCTTATATAAAATTTAAAATGTCATTTTTTAATATATAAAATTAAAAAATCACACTTTTAAAAATATATAATTTAAATAAAAATTAAATATATAATTAATGTTGCATTTATTCTTTCCATTAATACACCAACTTTTTTTTATGGTTGGACTCCAAGGTGAGTATCGTATCATACCAAAAAGGACAGATCAATTGGAGAGTACAATAATAAAAGGTGGTCGTCATCATTCATACCATAGTAGCGAGTGTCTCCTCGCTCAAACAGAGGGCTAACTTACCGTCCACGGTGTCATTTAATGAACGTTTTTTATTAATTTAGTTAATATACATGGCTATATATATAATTATAAAATTCTAGAATTTATTAATAAATAATTTAATAAATTAAATATTAGACATATCTATTTATAGATTAAAAAATATATAAAAATAAATAATACAAAAATATAATATAATTTTAACTAATAAAATTATATTATATATTACAATTAATTAAAATACTATTATAATATTTATTATTAAAATTAACCTATAATAATATAAAATATTTATTTGTAACATTATAAATATAAACTACCAAATATTAATTAAACTCAAATAAACGAAAAGTTATTTTGTATTTTGCTGTAATAGAGCACACCAATCAAACACAATTTTTTATTATACCCGTATAGCGTATAATTTATTTTATATTTCACAAAATCTGTTTTTTATTCAATGGGTCTAATCAACGTCAACCAAAATTTAATTTTTTAGTACGCAAATATAAGACAAACCATATTAATTATTTTCTATATTGCTAAATTAGTGATTTTTAACGCTTTTAAATTTTGGAATTCAATTAAGTTGTCACCTGTGGATAGTAAATTTTTCAGAAACTTACAAAATAAAATTATCTAATCCATAGTATGTATAAATTTAAAATAATATAGTAAAAATTGGTGAAAAATAGAGGTTTTAGGCGATAGGATATAAATAGATAATTTATTAATAAATAACTTAATAAATTATATAATAAACGTATGTATTTATATACTAAAAATAATATAAAAATAAGAAATATATAATATAATTTTAACTAATAATATTATATTATAATTATATAAAATAATATATTCACAATTTTACATAATATTTTAAATAACTTATTAATAAAATTATTTTTACTACGTCAAATTATTGATAGAATGTGAGTGGTGTTTGATGCCGGTAGGGAATCTCTTCCAACCATTCTTCGTCGGAACCAAGTCGGATGATTTTTGGAATTCTTTTCGATGGAGTGGAGGGGCTGATGTCCGTGGTGGAGCGTTGTCACCGCCTTATGCGAAATGAAAGGTACAAGACGTAAAAGCCAATATGGGAACACACGTGCCAGGTCTGCCTCACTTTCATTACTGGGACTCAGAAGGCACTTTTTAAAGGCAAGTGACGCATTTATAATTTATTAAGAATTTCTCATGATATGGAGAGGTTTTATTTGTATAAAAAAATAAATAAATATTATGTGTATAAAATTGGAAGTACGTATGAATTTTTAAATAAATATTAGTATAATTTATTATTAGTAAATAACACTATTTTATAGTTATGAAAGGGTGTGTCATTTTTTATTCAATTTGTAATTATTAGTTTAATATTTATAACCACCTACAGTAAAATTTGTTTATAAAATAGGAATAATTATTTTAACAAAAACTGAATAATAACCACTACTATCATGTGAGAAATATATATTAATGGTATTTGTGGTGCAATCACTTTAGGACCAACCTACACATCTAGTAAAGGGTAATGTGAAAAAAATCATATAAAACTCAAAAGGATTCAAATGCATTGTTGGGTGTCTATCTACCAAACTCTCCAATTAACAAATCTATAATTAGATTAGCCCTCATTAGAGTTGACTAAGTGCATATGGCAGTCATGTTCCTCCAAGTGGGATGGCAGCTTAGAATTAAAGTCAATCATATATTAATGGTATCACTTTGTTGACTTTAATCCCATATTTTTTTTAATATTGTAGAAATAACATATACCAGTAATATATTCTTGAATATTATGAATATAAATTATATTAGGATTGATTTAAATAAATAATTTATAATGCTTTTGTATAAAATATTACAAAATTGCATATTTAAAAAAAGTATTAGAGTGAAGATTAATAGCAAGTGACCCTTAGTATATTCCAAGTTTTTGCGCCAACGTAATATATGTCTCATATCCAGGCACCAACATCCACCACCTTCTCCTACCAGCGACCAAATTTCTGTCATATCTGCATCTTCTTTCAAGCTACATATTGCTTTTGTTTAAAGTATATAGAAAAACTGATTTTTATTGTAGTTGGATTATATGGAGAAGGCACCATGGTTATGGTTGTGGGTAGTGACAACATAGAGCATGAACTCTCAATTTTTTATAATGATATATATTATAATGTAAATTACCATAATAATTATTATGCTAATTTAATTGGCTCATAAGTTCAATAAACAATTTTTTTTCTATCAATATTGTTTCAATAATACAATTCTTGAATCTATCCTAGTTTTTTCATCCTAAGAATACATATTTTATTGGTATTAGTAATAATAATTAATTATTTTATACTCTACACGCACAACATCATATTTTGATCACCATAATCTCAAACTCAACTCATTATTATGCTCGTATTGACTATAGTGATGATTCCTGCTTTGTGGCATCTCCTTGCATGATTGTGTTCATGCATGACACCAGCAACTCCAGTTTGATTCATCTCCCACGGCATGTAAAAAATGGTGTATTGTGATAAATATTTGTTAAAATAAATTAATAATTTTGTATTGAAAAAAATTAGTAACTCTATGATAAGTACAAATATGTTTCTTCATATATTACATAAAATGTTACCATTTATAAGATTCAAAATTCTACTACATATAAATTATAGAAATCCTTTGATTTATTTATTTATATTAAACATATAAAGTATTTATTTATCTATTTTGTAATCACGCTTAAGGAAAAAAAATAGCTCTTACTCATCCATTTTAGGTGGAGAGAACAAATAACACTTAAATTAGGTAAATTAGGTTGAGAGAGTTTGATTAAAATGAACTTCTTACCCTAGAATATCTCTCAGCATGTATTAAACTAAAATGAAAAGATTAATAATTTTTTTTCTAACTTAATTATTAACATCCATAAATTATAATAAATTAGGACTAATTAAAAGTATGGTGAGTAAATAAAAAGTTAGTTCTATCTACAAAATACAATTTCTTGAGTTTCATATCATATTAAAAACTTAATAATGTATTAGGTAACAATAAAAGTTTATATTGAATCAATAAATGATTACTTATTCACTTAAATTGCATTATTGGTAAGTGGAATAATTCTTTAAATATTTTACCTTCGTAACCTTTTTATTTTAATTAATATATGATAAATTCTGAAATTTAAAATTTTCCATTTTTGCAAAAACTCATATTCAAGATTTATACTTTAAGAAATATGGGTATCCAAGCACTTTAAACCAACTGATTATTGGCTTAATTTCATAAAGCAATCGTGCCTGAACCCATAATGAGCAGCCCTGCTAACCAGTTGATGTATTTATATCCCCGTCATTACAAGTACGCTGGACAATTATTTTTTTGGTCAAAGAGAAATATATACAATGTAGTTTATAATCCACAGAAGATTTTTTTTTTAGATCTACATCGTACAAATACTTATAACATATATGTTGGTATATTATTAAATCAAGTAAAATTTTTAAATTTATTCTTAGTATCCAAATATTTTTTTTAAATTTACCTTTTATCTCCCATTTAAATTAAGTCCATCTCCATTATAATTATAACACTCAAATTTCTGAAATTAGAAATTATTTTTAATTGAACCAAAAATTGATATAAAACCGTCCTAATAACTAAATGAAAATACACTTAAAAAATTATTTTGATCGAAAATAAAGTATAAGAAAAGTTTTCCAGAATCGGTTGAAATTAGGGTAATAACAAGTTTAATCCATAAAACCCCTTATTTTTATAAGGGGTTATATAAATCTGAAAATAGTAATTATTAAGCTTAATTGATATAAAAATTAAATAATATTTAAAAAATAAATTGAGTAAATAATTTGAATGAATTAGGGTGAAACATACAAAATACAACAGTAAACTAGAAATAATTAGATAAATTATAAATTATAGGTTTTTAAGTAAAAAATATAGTGAATCAAATCATAATTTTTTTGGAAAAAATAAATTAGGATAAGAACCGGTCGAATTAAAGGTAAATCAACCAATAAACAACAAAAAATCAATCGAATTGGTCGATTTATTCGTCGAAAACCGATTTACTACAGTGCAAACATACCGATGTATATGTCGGGCACATGCATGAGCCATACATGTGTTTATCGTTTTAGTCTAATTGCCAACTCTGATTCAACTCAAAAACTCACACGGTGGCCCGATTTTGTGTGATATCCAGTGTTATGCCTAGAAGGAGAATTAAATAGAAAGTGAAGTATATGAAGTCCAATCTGACCCATTGCCTCACCGACCAATGGTTGGGATTCTCTCTCGAAGTGAATGTATTCAATTTTTCGGTGAGCTTACTTATAGAGCTCGTAATTTTTGACGTGAAAGTCAACTTTTAATAATTACCTCTCATGAACACCAATGTATCTCCTACCAATGTGATAAAATAGTATTATTGCTTCTACAATAAAGAAAATAGAGAAATATCTTCACGAGCTTATCGCAACTTCCTGACCAATAATAACTTAAAATAATTTTTTACACTTCTTTTAGTTCTCTCTAGCCAATATCACCAGTCGTTCGAGTTATAGATAAGCCTCGTGACTGTAATCATTCTTGGAAGCTCTGATGTCTTGAACATCGATGACCATGAACACTTCTAAAATTACGATTTATAGTTGATGTTTATAGTGAAAAATATAATCGACCTAGGTGGAGATATAATGAAAGAAAAAGCTAATGTCACTCTTGATGGGTACCAAGGAAAACTTGGGCTAACACCCATAATTATTTGTTTAAAGAAAAGGGAGCTAAGTATTACATTTCCCGAGAATAGAATGGAACCCAAAGACAACACTTATGCGACTTAATGGAACTTCAACTGGTCAAGAAATAAGGAACGGGAGAGCCCAAATAAGAACCGATTTGAATCGGGATTGAACTGGATTAGACCTAGATACGACGAGAGTTTTTTTAAGAGTCTCAAAAATTGGGAAACAAGAATTTTTTACTCTAAATCATAGGAAAATTATCAATATTTTTTTGAAAAATAATTTGGGCAAAAAACCATAAGGGTCTTAGGCTCACTTAAACAAAATATGAATTTAACCATTCTCATCAACCATGTGTTGTTGAGCAAAAAAAATCGACCATATCTTTGACCCATTTTTGGCATTGATGTTCAGATCTAAATTTTGCTTTTGAAAAATAATTTCTAACAAGTATATGGCATCAAGGAAGTTCTTTAAGTATGATTTATGCTCATATTAGGATTATATTCTAAAAAGGTTTTAAGCATATACCATGATATTAGTAGAATATATACCTCATAATTTTTTTAATAAGGTCATGCTATCAATTTGTGTCAATAACATTGCATCATTGGTTTAACCAGACTAGATAGAAAAAATCTCACTCACCTATGGTTCATGATTTGTTCGTCCCATATTTATTTTCAAATTCTTGCCTTTGCTCACACATGTATATAGTTAATTAGTTCCTACATTATTTCGAACAATTAAGTTCTAACAAGTATGAAATTGTGCTAAAATCCCTCATTATTTATATACATGTCACTAAGTTTATTTTATTTCCAATTAGGTGTTTAAAATTCACAAAGCTTCCCTCTAGGTCCCTAATTATTCTTTATTTCCATTTAGGTCCTTAATTTATCAATATTTATAGTTAAAATCTAATTTTTTCGAAATTTACAAATTAGTCCTTACCATTTTAAAATTTACATTTCAATTCCAAAAATTTTAAGCTTTAAGAAGTCATGTCAAACCTTCCCAATTCCTCCCTAACTTGATATTAATTATTTTTATATGTCCGTACGATCATTTTAAGAATTGTTTCACTATATTTGGCATAGAAATGACGTTAAACTGAGTTTCGTTAGAAATATTATTCTTGATAGAGAAAGTTTCATTTTCTTACTAGTGAGAGCACAACCACCTTATGTCTTTGTATGTGAAGCTAGCCCTCTTTAAGTGAATCCTTCTAGGATCAAACGATACCTCGATTAGTGGTATGAGTGATTATAATTTGATTTAGTAAATTTTCAGTAAAAATAGCCATAAACTTCGAATATTCTAGCAAAGGGTGGTGGTAGGAATTTACGATAAGGGTGTAGGAAAGATGTGGCTTAACAGGGATGATCGATGAGACTTGGCTTAATCGTGGGTGGCCTAGAGATAGGTTCATTTAAACTTGAGATTGACGTTTCTCCTATAATACTCAAACTGAATAAAGTGTGGTGTCACATGGATGACCTCTTCAAGATTCCAGAAAATCCAAATGCATGTTTAGAGGTGGACAAAAATAGTCAAATAAGAGATATGGTTCGTGGTTGATCCGAAAATGGATCCGAAAATGGAGCAGGTAAAAGTTTTTTAGCATTCTAAATGTGTAAAAGATAAGAGAAAAAAAGCTCTTTATATAAGGAGTTCAAGGATTCTCGATCCTAGACATTCCACTATGAGTAAGATCGAAGTTATCCTTTTACTGTCTTACCTAACATGTGTTAACTTATTGTTGGTTGTTTAATAAAATGTGCCAGTTGATCAAATTTAACTATTTGTTTATTGTTAACACAATAACTGTACTAGTAGCTGTTTACTTGAAAAGGAAATAAGTATAAAGAGAGAAATGGAACTGTATTCAATATAAGATTTCCATAGAGTTCCAGCTGAAATAAAAATCCAGGGGACTTTTATTCAACCAACTATCTAGTTAATTTCGTTTTAATTGGGCCCTGCTTCCTAAGGTGGGTTCTTTTCCTAATTGCTGAGATCTTGTCCTAATTCTGTGATTGTATCAGTTGGGCTCTGAACTCGGAGACAAATGAGCCTATGGTTATAAAGAAAATAGCAAATGCTTTTATAACAAGATTGATGCGAAGAGGACCCTTCGTGTGATGAAGCTCCTTCGGCACATGGATCATGAATATGTCAGTGAGCAGTATAAATCTGTCTTCCTGCTCAATAGTGATATAACTTGGGGTTCACGGTGAAATTATTGTTCATGCTTTAGTCTCAATGGATGTTTCACTTATTTCCTGATCTATCCCATGCTGAGAATCTTTACCGTTAACTTTAATAGTTATGGTATACTGGCTTTCATACTAATGGCATCTAACTTCTATTAGGTTTCCATTTGAATTTCTCATACTGTTGCTCATAAATCAAATTTAGAAGGTTGTTAAGTTTAAAATGATGAGATAATTGTCTTTTCCTTGCTGTAACCGGCCATACCATTTTCCATCAGATTTGGTACTTTTTACTGGCGTCATAACTCTAGGACAAAGTGTACACGCCTCAATAGGTTGAGATAGCTCATGATTGTTATTTATAAGTAAGCATAATTAAATTGCAATTATTCTTAGTTGGGTAAAACTCCTTATATGTTGCCATAATATGTTAATTCAGTTAGAAAATAACTTCTGAAAGTGTTCCAATGTTTTACCTACTCTTATAGAACCGGACCATGTGGAATGAAAATACAGAACTATTTTTACAGTCAAGTGCTCCATAAATTACTTTCTCATGTTGTAATATTGATTCAAAACTTTGCTTTATCTTTGATACATTATCTTGAGGAGTCTGAATAAACATACAACATGGGCTTATTTTTCTGAGGAGAAATGGCTTGAAGTCATTCACATTATTTTGGGAATGATGTAATACAATGCACTGAAAATGGTACCGTGGAAGTACACTTTCTTTGGTTAAGTTGTTGGCAAATTCTATGCTTATTGATCTCCATGCAAATTTTACATTGATCATTATCATATCTTTGCCTTCTCGAACTGAATGTTTAAGGATAATTTGAAAAGATAGAAAAGAGTATGTTGCATGCTACATTTCAACGGAAAACTTTCTTGACAGCATACCTTTCTTTTTTTTATTTTGCTGGCATAAACATCCTCTTTATAACATATCAACTTATACTGGGGTCAATTGTTTTAGGCATAAATTCAATAAATGGAAGGTATTAAAACTAAAATATATTAATGCAAATTTTCTCTAAGGTATTACTGTTGAAACTATTCATACTTGGTGCAGGTTATTGCAATTAGGGATATCATTCTACCTCGTCGGAGGGAAACCTTCAAGGATGTTTACATTGCATATGAATTTATGGACATTTATCTACATCAAATAATCCGATCTAGTCAACCTTTGTCAGAGGAACACAGCAAGGTATTAAGAGGTGTTCAGTGATGTGAGCCAATTGTTTTAAGTGTTTTGCTGTATCCTCCTAAAAATCATTTTAATGTTCTTTTTAACCACTCAAAATGGAATTAATTACTTTTTCCTTTTCTGTATCATTGATTCAAAAGAGAGTTTATTATATTTGAGTTGTAGAAGGATTATTAGGCACTAAATTATGTTAGTGATCCATGTACTGAGCTATTTTCTGTAAGCTTGGTAGTATAGGCATTTGAACTTGGGATATACATCCTACATTTTACTATTGAGAGTTTTTTTATGATTAAATATTATCAAGGAGATAATCATATGGTGCATATCTTCAATCTGTACCTTACACTTCAATTCCTAGTTGAAAGATTGGCTCCTTTTCATTATGATGTATTTCACTGAGTCATGATTCTATGCTCTCCTAATGACAGACATTTTTTTTTTTGTTGACTGTTACTTGTTCTTAGAATTCTATCCATATCTTATAAAGAGTTAATTAATTTTATTAAATAAATAATTAAATAAATTTTATAATAATTAATTTATTAAAATTTTTAACAATATTATTATATAAAAAATATATAATTAATTTATATTATAAAATATATAATATTGTATATTCTAAACTGCAATAAGTACCACCTCCTTGTTTTTTCCCTATACCCTAGTTAATTTTTATTATTAACATTTTTTTGTATATTTTATAAATTATTATAACAAAAAAATTATTTATTTAATAAATATGTAAGGTTGACATTATAATATTTACTTTATTAAAATTTTATAAAGAAATATTATATTTTATTAAAAAAATAATTAAACATATTTTACAATAATTAATTTATGAAAAATTTTAATAATATTATTATATAAAAATATATAATAAATTTAAAATATAAAATATATAATATTTTATATTCTAAATTAGATAAAGCCTAACAACTTAATCAATATACTGTATTTTGAATTTTCAAATTTGAGTTTTATTTTAAACTCTATTACTTAAATTATGTAAAGTTAAGATTATAATATTTAGGATATGAAAATCTTATAAAGAGTTATTATATTATATAAAAAAATAATTAAATATATTTTATAATAATAAATTTATAAAAAAATTTAACAATATTATTATATAAAAAATATAATTAATTTATAATATAAAATATATAAGATTTTATATTCTAAACTAAATAAACCTATTTGTTTATTACCCATAACCTTCTCCTATTATTAATTTATATTATTAGCATTTTTTTCGAATATGTTATAAACTATTCTAATAAAAAATTTATTTATTTAATCGACGTACCATATTTTGAATTTTTAAATTTAAATTTTATTTTTAACTTTATTACCTTAATTGTATGATATTTAAATTCTAATATTTAGTGTATCAAAATTTTATAAATAGTTATTATATTTTATTAAAAAATAATTAAACCTATTTTATAATAATTGATTCTTAAAGAATTTTAACAATATTATTATATAAAAATATATAATTAATTTATTATATAAAATATATAATATTTTATAATATAATATAGAGAGAGTCCTAACCTGCTTATTTCTTATCCACCCTTTACCTTATTATTAATTTCAGTTATTTGTATTTTTTCGTATATGTTATAAACTATTCTAATAAAAAAATTATTTATTTAATCAACTTACTATATTTTTAATTACGAGATAAAATATAAAAAAATATAATTAATTTTTATTAAAACTAGGAAAAGTCTAGCTTTTTATTTATTTGATCCACATACCGCATTTTAGTTATTATCTTTCCCCTATTATGATATTTAGTTATTAGTATTAATTCGCATATTTTATAAAATATTCTAACAAAAAAATTATTTATTTTACCCACGTACCGCATTTTAAACATTCAAATTTGAGTTTTATTTTAAACTTTATTACCATATTTGTATAATATTGAGATTCTAATATTTATTTTATCAAAATCTTATAAATAATTATTAAATTTTATTAAAAAATAAGTAAAAATATTTTATAATAATTTATTTAGGAAAGATTTCAACAATATTATTATATAAAAATATATAATTAATTTATAATATAAAATATTTTATATTCTAATATAAAGAAAACCTAATCTGCTTATTTCTTATCCATACCCTTATCCTATTGTTAATTTAGTTGTTTACATCTTTTCGCATATACTATAAACTATTTTAATAAAAAAAAATTTATTTGATCGACATACTTTATTTTGAACATATTATATTACTAAACTTGTGTAATATTGAGATTCTAATATTTATTTTATCAAAATCTTATAAAATATTATTAAATTTTATTAAATATATTTTATAATAATTAATTTATAAAATTTTTTAACAATATTAATATATAAAAATATATAATTAATTTATAATATAAAATATATAATATTTTATATTCTATTTTAGAGAAAGCTTAACCTGCTTATTTCTTATCCATACCCTTACCCTATTGTAAATTTTAATTATTTGCATATTTTCGCATATGTTATAAACTATTATAATAAAAAATTATTTATTAAAATATTATACATATTTCAACAATATTATTATATAAAATATATATAATTAATTTATAATATAAAATATTTTATATTTTATATTTTATATTCTAATTTATAATATAAAAATTAAGCAATTTAGTATCAATGATTGTAAGTAAAACGTACCTGGTAACTATAGTTTTCATACCTTACTTACACTTGATCACATAACTAGATGTATAAATGAATTCTATCCACCTTATATTATACTAATTTAGCTTTAGGGCTACTTCGCTAAACTTTTCATTATAATGTGTAATTGTTCTTCTTTCCTGATTTACCAAATAATGTGTTGCCAATCTCGAATTATCTTAATTTTCTTGTTAATGGCAATCACTTCAAAACTTATAACATATCTAGGAAATAGAAGTTTATCCAAACAAACGATAAATATGTTAAAATTCTCAAACAATTTATCTTTCCTTAAAACTTCTAACATAATTTTTAAATATTTCGTAAGTTCATCTAAGAACTTATCATATACTAGGACATTATCAAAATATATATAGTCAAACTTTAAAATGATAACATGAAAGATATGGTTCATTGATATCATGATAGTGCTAAAGGCACTAGTCAATCCAAAAATCACTACTAACCAATCATATAGACCTGGTTTTGTTTCATATGTTATTTTCAAATCACCTTTTTCTTTAATTTGAAATTGATGATATTAACTTTTAAGATCAAGTTTTGAAAACAAATAGTATCCATGCAACTCAATAATTATATCATATAAATGAGAAAGATGTTGTCGATACTTTATCGTGATATTGTCAATGGCTTGACAATCGATACATATTTGCCAAGTTTTGTCCTTCATGGGTACAACAAATGATCGCTTGCTCTGATGTATATATCTCCTTTCCATCAGTTTTAGGACTTGGTGTTGACTTTGATTCTTGTTTTCTCGAACTGGTGGCAAATCAAGGGTTATCTTCTTTGGAATGACATTCTTGAATTCCTGCAGAAGAGAAACACTGATGCTCGGAAAATATCCGATAATATGGTTAATAAAATATAAATCCTTATACATGAGTACTGTAAGGATAGAATATGGAATTATATCTCTCTTGATCTCACTTTTTCTCTCCATAAAGTTATTTTTACTCTCTTTTCTTTTTATTATGGCTTTTCTCTCTTCTTTTTCAACCTTGCCTTTTCTCTTTTCATTTTTAATTTTGGCTTTTCTCTCTTTGATTTTTCTCTCTTCTTTTTCAATATTGCCTTTTTATCTCTTCCTCTTCAATCTTGGCTTTTCTTTCTTGTCTTTCTGCTATTTTCTTTTCATTTGCCTTTTTCTTTTTCAATTTATCTTGAAAAACTTGTTGTAAAGTTAGAGGTACAAGAGATATTGATCTATTATTCATCACGAATGAGTACCTATCTATTAATCTATCATATGTAACTTGACAATCTAACTTGCAAGGTTCTCCTAATAAAATATGACATGCATGCATTGGTACTACATCACATAATATTTCATCTTGATATTTCCCAATAGAGAAGGACGTTGTCACCTATTGGGTTACCTTGAGTTTGGGTTGATCATCTAGCCTTTGAATTTGATATGGCTTTGGATGCTTCGTTGTATGTAATGCTAACTTCTCCACAAGCTCGGTGCTAGCAAAGTTAGTGCAGCTTTCCCCATCTATGATAACAGAACAAACCTTATTTTTCATAGAGCAACAAGTATGAAATAACTTCTCACGTTGGTTGTCCAAGATATCATCAATCCATGGTCTGTCCCAAGTAGTAGGTTGATTGAAGGAATTGAGCTTGAGGTTGTCATGATTAACTTTGACATCATCTAACTCCTTGAGTTCTTCTGGATCAAAATATCTAGATTGAAAGCTCGAACATCGTTGTTTAGTGGGCATATGTTGATGCGAACGCCATCTCACACCTTCCTCCAACTGACCCATTCGGATATGAAGACACTCAAATTCAGACTTCACTATATGTTCCATTTCTCTTTTCATTACTTTCCACTATAGGTTTTGAATGGGCGGTATGAAACCCTCTTCTTTCATTGTGTTTCCTTGTCATTGGGCCTTCTGAACCTAACAATTGTTAGAAAGAAAAGAACCTCACAACTCTCCCTCACATGTTTCTCTCAAACATTCCTGTTTCACACTCAAATAGCTTTTTCTTATGGATTTAAAGCACTCTTGCCTTTTTTTCACTCATATGTCTTCTTTTAATCTTAATTGAACTTAAAAATAAATTATTTTTACGAAGCAGTTCAACTTGAGGAACAATCAAGACAAATAGACAACCAATTCTAGAAGAATTTAAGTGTGGTGTACAAATAGACTCAGAGAAGAATAAAATTTAGATAGAGAAAAAAATTAAGATGGAATGAAGTAGACTAGATAGAGCATAATAAAATTCAGACCAGAATTGTGTGCCTCTCTTCTTTTTTTGCCTTTTTTTGCACAAATATTTTTGCTCTTTTTTTAGCACAATTTTTTTTGCTCTTTTTTTCTTTTTTTTAGCACAATTTTTTTTGCCTTTTTTTTCTTTCTTTTTTTTGCACTTACCAAGAAGAAGATAGATAGAAGAAGAGGAGATTTTTTTTTTTATATTTTTAAGAGAATAGAAATAGGTAGAGAAGATAAAAAAAAGAACTAGATATAAAAGATGGGATGGAACTTGCCGTACAACCGTATGCTCTGATACCAACTGATGCGAACCCCGCCAATATGCTAACGACACCTTACACCAAATATGGCAACGATCCCAAGATTTTCACATCGCAAGTGCGAAAAGATGGAATATACCTTGTTTATGTGAGAAACAACTTGGGGGCTAATATGCCCGATTTTGAAAATCTCGAACAGTGGGTCATAGGCCAGTAGACACTAGTAAGAGCTCATAAACAAACATGAGATATATGCCATAAAACATTAATAAATGAATTATTTGTCCATGGTACCAAGACAGGGCCAACATACTCAGTCAACTAACGGTAGTGCAACATGACAGGTCGACGGACCAGTCAAGACAAACAGCTGTGGGTTGAGTTGAGGGTTGGAGTCGTTGGACCAGTGGCACCACAAATTATATGTCATGATGAGAAAACATTGATTGTGCATGCTCTATGATTACGGGACCATCAAGATGCCCAAGAGGGATAGTGATGCATTCTAAGGGCCCTGGATGACCTAGTGAGTATAAGGGTAGTTCGTCATACCAAGTGACCGTGCAAAATTTGGAGTAGCACCAAGTGCAAGAGACCAGGGTGGGGACAGGATGACGTCTTTGTCCTCATACGGACACGAAGAATTGATTTCGGGAATAAGGGTTGGATGTCGCGTACATCCACTCATTCTCAAGGTAGAAGTGGACGTGTTTCTATTTAGGTGGCCGGTAAAGTTGCTCTAACGCCACAAGTGGGTTCAGTGGACGGGCTGGCATGTGATTGTATATTTTTTATCTTCATGATGAAGGATGTGTTTTGGGTGATGACACACCGTGATTAATAAAAAATGGCGATAAAAACAAAGATTTAAAATGAAAGGATTTTTGAAAGAAAATAAGGAGTCTAGCACACTCCAATACAAATCTTTTTCCTAAAAATTAAATTTCAAAAACCCATTCACTAAGTAGTCATACTCACCCCCTCCCTTATATCCTTTCAGGAAATTCTGGAAAGCATACCCTTAAAGACCATCAACTAAGACCCATGTGAAACAGGTATGATAAATTTAGAAATTTATGCAGTTTTAATTATGTTATTCTAGGAAAGGTGTATATTCAAAGGACGCTTTACTCTTTATGGTTTATAGTAAGGGAAAACCCTTTAATAAATCAGGAGAGTGGATGAGTTGATCATGGGGATCCAACCAAACTGGGTTGGGGTGAGACAACTAGAATGGTATCAGAGCATGTTTCCTCGAATACATAATCAAGATTAGAAAATATAGTAATTAATAGGATTGATCTTAAAATTTTCAGATGGCTCCCAGGAGAGGAACCAAGAACACTAGGAATTATTCTACTCAACACCCTGGTCTCGTAGGAAGACAACCCTAGAAACTTCCCAAATGCCTAAGGCATGGTAGGAATCTCAAAAGACCATATGGGGAAGTATCCCGGGGAATGGTGCTAGGACCTATTGAGGGCACAACTCTAAGTATAAAGAAAGCCAAGCGTGAAGCTATAAATGCCAGCAAAGGGCGTATAACCTTACCTAGGAGGATGCTTATCAAGAATCTCGTAGCTCACTATTTATGTTGTAACCACTTTTTGTAATAGGGCTAAAACCCCCCAACATACTGTACTCCTTGATTAATAAAGTACTCGAAATTCCTAAAATCCTATCTCTCAATGAAGTGATCTTGCTAGGAAGATGGTCCCAAGAATAGTAAACAAACAAACCCTTTCACCATTAAAATTAGGGAGAATCCCATCCCAGTTAAGTAAGTTGAATGAGGGAATCAAGGAATATAGGAGGACTCCTAGAGTGACCATTTGGCAAAGAATACTTAACAAGAAAACTCTCAAGGTGATCACACTCAAGGACAGTGAAGCACCAAAACTACCAGTAACCCCTAGAAAGGCCCCACAATACCCAAAGGAAAGGAGGAACAACAATGGTCCATGCAAGGGAATAACCTATTAAAAGTGTGAACAATGGGGACACTACGTGAAGAAGTACCCAACCCTATAAAGGACAAGTACCAAACCTGTCATAAGTGTAAGGGGATAGGACGGGTAAAGAAGGACTGTTCCACACCTCATAGATTTAGGGCAATATGTAAACCCCACACTTTTGAGTTAAGGAAAAATGGGAAAAGAACCGGTCAAACCAAGTAAGAAAACGAGCCGGTTTACAAACTCGATCATATGGGAACAAGCAATTTTGAAATTTACAACTTTCGGGTGATCCAAAGGGTTCATTAAACCTTAAAAAAGAAACTTAAGACAAATTGGTTCAAGTGAACAAGATTCCATAAGAACTTTGAAGTTAAGCGTGCTTGCTTAAGGAAATTAATACCAATAATTTATGTTAATATTAATACTAGTAATAAATCTCTCCCATTTAATACACGATTTTACACCTATATAAAGAGGTTATCCCCATTCATTCTCCTCACACCTGAACACTTCCCTCTCTCTCTACTGCTCCATTTCCCGGTGAGGCTCGAACTAGAGTTTCGACTTAAACATTTTTCTTAACCTCGGAAGGAGAGGTCGAGCTCTTTAGAACCAAGGAGAAGACAGCTATCTAATAGCAAACTCCAGTCAATCCGAGAATCGCTGGAGAAGCGCCAGCATGATGGAACAGTGAAGCAGCTCTGGCGGACCGAAGTTGCCCTATTTCAGAGAAGTTGAAATCGTCCATTTCGAGCCCTCTTCAGACCAAACCAAGCCATCCCAACACTTTGTCAGCCCTCCTACAACCAAATTAGCACTAAAAGGTAAACCAATTCGACTCCCCTCTGCAATTTTTTGCCGGTGCTAGAGAGAGAACCAGCATTCGACATCAATTTATGTGATTCTTGATTCTAGGATGATCTTCAAGATAAGAGCTATTTTCCAGATCGAAAGCTTGGACTGTCGTGCCCTCACTAGTGAGAAATCAAAGCTCCATTTGAGCTCGTTCCGACGTTAAAATCTGCGATTCAAAGTTCCTTAGAATCGTATGAACATGTAGGAACTCAATTTCAACTCCAATTTCAACAATTAGAGGTATTTTATCGGTCAATTTGATGAAATCAAATTCGGCAGTGTTGAATAGTTGAAATTGGGGAAAATTTTGGGGATTTTCAAAATTCGAAGGACCAAAATGAAATTTTATGAAATTGAGGGTCAATTGGGCATGAAAATAATGTTAGAGGACCAATTGAGATATTTTAGTATTTTTGGGGCAAAACTTACCATTTTTGTAAAGGACAGGCAAAATGGTAATTTTGGAAAAGTTGGAGGACCAAATTGGAAATTTGAGAAATTAATCCCCTTTTTTTGAAATGGAATAAATTAAGGTCCTATGATAAATTTTAGAAGTTTTGGGACTCAATTTGAGGAAAAACCGGCATTTGGGACTTAAAGAGAAATAACTTTAGGGACCTAATTGCAAATAAATGAAAGTTTGACTTTATCATTCATTTGGAATGAATGAAGGCAAATAGACTGAAGGATAATGAACCAAGATGTTCATATCGTGTAGGAACACGAAGTACCAGGAACGCAAGCAAGGACAAACTCGCGTGAATACCAAGAACCGGTTTAGTGGAAAAGCATCTTAAAAAAATTAGAAGAGAAAAACCAGATCGGTTAAGATGAACTAGATACCATTGTAACCCGAAATTTCGGTTAAAATTTTTTATACAAACGTACTCTCTATCATAAATAGTCATAAATGAATATATATATATATTTAATTATTGTAATTAATACCAATAATTTAATACTTAAATTAAATTATTAGAATTAATACTAATAAATACTCATTAGTTTATGGCAATATTAATACTAGTAATAAATCTCCCAAATTTAATACACAATTTTATACCTTATAAACTGCTCATCCCTATTCATTCTCCTCACACCTGAACATTTCTCTCCCTGTATACTGCTCCATTTTCTTGGTGAAGCTCAAAGAAAAGTTTTGACTTGAGCATTTTTCTTAACATCGAAAGGAGAGGTCTGGGTCTTTAGAATCGAGAAGAAGTCAGCTGCATGCCTGTAGTCTCCGTTTGCTTCGAGGGTCACTGGAGAAACACCGGCATGATGAAACAGTGAAGTAGTTCCAGCGGACCAAAGTTGCTATGTTTAGATTTAGTTGAAATCGGCCATTTCGAGCCCTCCTCAGGCCAAACCAAGTCCTCCCCACACTTACTCAACCCTTCCACGACCAAATTAGGATTGAAAGGATGGACATCACGACGAGAACCATCTGCCCAAATCGAAAGCTTGAACCATCATTGTAAATTGCACCCTTTTGATCTAAGGAAAACTAGGAAAAGAACCGGTCAAACCGAGTAAGAAAATTGAACCAATTTATAAACACGATCATTTTGGAACAAACAATTTGGAAATTTACAACGTCTGGATGATCCAAGGGTTCATAAAACCTTGGAAAAGATCTTTAAGACAAATTAGAAGAGAAAAACCAGATCGGTTCAAATGAACAAGATCCTATCAAAACACCGAAGTTAAGCGTGCTTACATAAGAGTAGTGTGAGGATGGGTGACCTCTTAGGAAGTATGTTTTTTTGTAACCTGAAATTTCAGTCAAAAATTTTATGCGAACGTACGCCCTCTCATAAATAGCCATAAATTAATATATATATTTAATTATTGGAATTAATACCAATAATTTAATACTTTAATTAAATTATTAGAATTAACACCAATAATTTATGGCAACATTAATACTAGTAATAAATATCCCTCATTTAATACACAATTTTACACTTATATAAAGAGCTCATCCCCATTCATTCTCCTCACACCTTAACACTTCTCTCTTTCTCTATTGCTCCATTTCCCGGTGAAGCTCGAACTAGAGCTTCGACTTGAGCATTTTTCTTAACCTCAGAAGGAGAGGTTGGGCTCTTTAGAATCGGGGAGAAGTCAGCTACACGCTTGTAGTCTCCGTTTGCTCCGAGGGTCGTCGGAGAAGTGCCGACATGATGGAACAATGAAGCAACTCTAGCAGACCAAAGTTGCCCTATTTTGGCCAACCTAATATTAGCCAATTCGAGCCCTCCTCAGACCAAACCTAGCCATTCCAACACTTTCTCAGCCTTCCCTTGACCGAATTAGAATAGAAAGGTAAGCCAATTCGGCTCCCCTCTATAATTTCTGACCGGTGTTAGAGAGAGTGTAAACCCCACACATTTAAGTTAAGGAAAACCGGGAAAAGAATCGGTCAAACCGAATAAGAAAATAAAACCGGTTTAAATTTGGGAATAAGCAATATGAAAATTTACAACTTTCGGTTGATACAAAGGATTTATTAAATATTGGAAAAGAAACTTAAGACAAATTAGAAAACAAAAACCAAATTTGTTTAGGTGAATTAGATTACATAAGAACTTCAAAGTTAAGCGTGCTTACCTTAGAGTAGTTTGAGGATGGGTGACCTCTTGGGAAGTATGATTTTTTGTAACCCAAAATTTCAGTCAAAAATTTTTATGCGGCTTATCATAAATAGCCATCAATTAATAAATCTCGCTCATTTAATACACGGGTTTTACGACTATATAAAGAGGTCATCTCCATTTCATTCTCCTCACACCTGAACACTTCTCTCTGTCTCTCTACTGCTCCATTTCCCGGTAAAGCTCGAACCAGAGCTTCAACTTGAACAAAAGTCGAGCTCTTTAGAACCGGGGAGAAGACAGCTATCTAATAGAAAACTCCAGTCAATCCGAGAATCGTTGGAGAAGCGCCGACATGATGGAATAGTGAAGCAACTCCGGCAGACCAAAGCTGCCCTATTTCGGCCAAGCTGGAATCGGCCATTTCAAGCCCTCCTCAGGCCAAACCAAGCCCTCCCAACACTTCCTCAGCCTTTCCACAGCCGAATTAGGACCGAAAGGTAAGCCAATTCAGCTCCCCTTTATAATTTTCGATTGGTGCTAGAGAGAGAATCGACCGAATTTCAATTACGAAATTCTAATCCAATTCCGCATCAATTGATACAATACTTGATTTTAGGATGAACCTCAGGACGAGACCTATCTGCCCAGATCGAAAGCTCGGACTGTCGTGCCTTCACCGGTGAGTAATCGAAGCTTTCTCTCTCTATAGTCTGTTTTCCGGAAAAGCTCCGTTTGAGCTCGTTCCGACGTTAAAATCTGCGATTCAAAGTTTCTTAGAATCGTATGAACATATAGGAACTCAATTTCAACTCCAATTTCAATAATTAGAAGTGTTTGATCGGTTAATTTGATGAAATCAAATTCTGGAGTGTTGAAGAGTTGAAATTGGGGGAAAATTTGGGGATTTTCGAAATTCAAAGGGGCCAAAATACAATTTTATGAAATTGAGGGTCAATTGGGCATGAAAATAATGTTGGAGGACCAATTGAGGAATTTTGGAAAATTTGGGGAAAAACTTACCATTTTTGTGAAAGAAGGGCAAAATGGTAATTTTGGAAAAATTGGGGAACCAAATTGGAAATTTGAAAAAATTAAACCCCTTTTTGGTGAAATTGAATAAATTGAGGTCCCACGATAAATTTTAAAAGTTACGGGACTCAATTTGAGGAAAAACTGACATTAGGGACTTAAAGTTAAAGAGAAATGACTTTAGGGACCTAATTGCAAATAACTAAAAGTTTGGGTTTTCTCATTCATTAATGAATGAAGGCTGTTATGCCGAGTAATAATGAACAAGGTTGTTCATATCGTGTAGGAACGTTAAATACCGGGAACGCCAGCAAGGACAAGCTCGTGTGAATACAAAGAACCAGTCTAGTGGAAATCACGGCATTAACGGGTGAGTGGGTTTACGAACATCATACCCGGTTGGGGATGATAAGTGCCTCGATATAAAAACCCACTGTTTAGTGGTATTTTAATCATCACTACTTAGAGAAAATGTTGTGAAAGTTATGCAAAAAAAACTACTTACGGGTTGTAAGTAGATCATACCCGGTTGGTATGATGAGACTTCATCGAAGGAAGTTGAAAACTCGTTCATCGGTTATGAACGGAGATGTCCTTATACCGATCGGTATGATGGACAATAAAAACCTATTTTTGTCGAAAGTGCTCTCCCCTGACTGTGTGCCAATGCTTAAACAATTTGGGAGACCTTCTCGACGGGAGCTCGAATAGCTCTAATAGGTTGGGGGCCTCGATTTTGGAACTTGGGGGCTAAATGCCCGATTTTGAAAATCTCGTACAGTGGGCCCAAGGCCAGTTGGCACAAACAAGAGCTCGTAAATGAATATGATATATGTGCCATAAAACTTAATAAGTGAATTTTTTGGCCATGGTACCAAGATAGGACCAACATGCTCAGTCAACTAGCGGCAGTGCGACATGACAGGTCGACGGACTAGTCAAGACAAACAGCTGCGGGTTGAGTTGAGAGTCGGGGCCGTTGGACTAGTGGCACCACAGATTACATGGCCATATAAGAAAACATTGTTTGTGCATGCACTGTGAGTACGGGATCATCAAGACGCCCATGAGGGGTAGTGATGCGTCCTAAGGGTATTGGATGACCTGGTGGCTATAAGGGCAGTTCGTCGTTCCAGGTGTCTGTGTGAAATTTGGAGTAGCACGAAGCGCATGAGACCGGGGTGGGGACAGGATGAGGTTTCTGTCCTCATACGGACATGAAGAAGTGATTTCAGGATTGTGGGTAGGATGTCACGTACATCCACTCATTCCCAGGGTAGAAATGGTCGTACTTCTATCCAGGTGGCAGGAAAAGTCGCTCCGAAGCCACTAGCGGGTTCAGTAGTGATACTGACTTGCGAATGTGTGTAACCTTCATGATGAAGGATGTGTGTTGGGTGATGACACACCGTGGTAACTAAGAAATAATGGAAAAAAACACAAATTTTTAAATGATGGGATTTTTTAAAACAAAGGAGTCTGGCACACTCCATATAAATGTTTTTCTTAAAAGTCAAAAGCTTTTAAAAATCCATTCACTGAGTAGTCGTACTCACCCCCTCCCTTATATCCCTTTCAGGAAATCCCGGAAAGCCTCCCCTTAAAGACCGTCAACTAAGATGCCTATAAGACATGTATGTAAAGTTTTAAATTTCATACAGTTTTGATTATGCTATTCCAAGAAAAAGGTGCAAGTTAAAGGACGCCTTACTCTTTATGGTTTACGATAAGGGGAAACCCTTTAATAAACCGGGAGAGTGGCGGGTTGATCACGGGGATCCGACCAAACCGGGTCGGGGCATGACAAAGAGAACTAATAGAATTTTGATGAGGAAATCCTCACTCAATTTGGCATCAATTGATGCAATTCTTGATTCTAGATGAACCTCAGGACAAGAGCTATCTGCACAGATCGAAAGCTCGGACCGTCGTGCCCCCAACGGTAAGCTTTCGAAGCTTTCTCTCCCTATAAAAAAGGGGTAAAGGTAGGACACAATAAAACCACAAACAGAACAAAAGATAGCTAAAGAGAATTTCCCATTTAAGAAAATCCAAACGATTTAGGAGCAAAGAAAGGAATGCATCCACAAGAGAAGACAAGATGAACATTTGATGATAATCAGGACGTATTGGATTATAGGAATAAATCACCTTGGAAAAAGGAATTATGCCAAATAGGAAGTTCAGAAATGAGGATGCGGATAGAGTATAAAAGATGTCCTGCAAGACTTAAGGAGTAAAGGTAAATAGGAGAAGACAACATCAAGAGTAGAAATCCCCTAGAGCAAATGTAAAAAGGAATGTTCGGAGAAAGGGAAAGAATTCTACAAAGGAAGAAAGCCCCGAAAAGACATGTGTATCCCAATTGAGATGAAATGGAACCAACCGAAATAGAAGGAATGATAAGCTCACAAATAAAATGTTGGTTGAGATGGAAAAGTCGAGTACCAAGGAAAAATGAGGTCCTAAGAAGGAAATTAAACTAAAGGGATTATTGATGGGCGGATGGACACAATGTGGAGTGAAAGGAACCAACCCTTAATTAGGAAATGTTTCAAAGGAAGGAAGTATCATAATGGCCCAAGCTGACCTGTTTGGAGGAAACAGGAGAACCAAGTAGAAAGATGAAAACTAATAACGACGGACAGCCAAATAGAATGAACAAAACCATAAGAAGGAATGAGATGTAGTAAAGACTACACTCTATGATGGACAATAGAATGGGCATGAAGAACAAGTGATACAGCTACCCAGACGATTGGACCAGAAAAATAAAGAATTGTGAAATGGTTGCGAACAAATCAGAGGGGATCAAGGTCAAAGGAAAACCCTTGAGTAGAGGATATTATTGGGAGTGATGATGAACCTAAGAATGGATGAGTCCCATCATGTCAGTAAAACATCTGGAGATCAAATAATTGGAACCGGAAATACTCAATAAAGAACTCAAAAAGGGATTAGTGGGTAAGGAGAACCGACACAGTTGTGTAAATTTAGTTAATAACAGTAAAGGTAGTCGAGGAATATTACCAAAGGAAAAGAGGAATGAAGTAATGCAATCCCTAAGAGGTTGAAAAATAAGGAATAAACCTAAAGGAAGTGTTTTGGAGATCTAATGGATATAGAGATAAAATCTAGAAAATGCCATGCTGTAAGGGATAAGAAAACCCAACGATCCCAATGAAAACATGACTCAGAATAAGGAAGATTCAGTTCATAAGTATGATAAAGTCAAATATAACTTGGACCGATTTATAATGAGCAACGAATGAAGAAAGAGTCGAAATGGGACGAAAAGATGATGATAAAGAAATCCATGGAAATAAGTACAAAATGCTCTATAGGACAACGAGTAAGGGTTTCAATCACCAAGCAGTTAACTAGGCACGAAAATGGTTAGTTATCTTGGAATTTCCAATCTTGAGTACAAAACCTCAAGGGGAAGAATATCGCTCTAAGTAAAGAGAGATAAAATCTAATAACATACCATGAGGTAAGGTATGTCTAGTTATGACAAACTCCATGGAGGGAGTAAATAATATAAAGGAAAAAGAATTCCTTAAGTAAAGGTTATAAAAGGGGCTAATTGAAAGAAGGAGAGAAAAGTTTGCATCTTAAGAAAACACCAAAGGGGCATCAAAGGAAATGATTGCTCATACAAGGTTGCTAACTAAGTTTTGGGGACAAAACTTTTAAAAGGAGGGGAGAGTTGTAAACCCTACCCTTTTGAGTTAAGGAAAACTGGGAAGAGAACCAGTCAAACCAAGCGAGAAAACTGAATCAATTCACAAACCCGATAATTGTGAATGGGAAATTTAGGAGTTTACAATTCTCAGGTGATCCAAAGGGTTCAAAATACTATGGAAAAGAACCTTAGGACAAATTGGAAGAGGAAAATTAGACCAGTTTGGATGAACCGAGTCCAATAGGATTGAACTAGTTTATGAACCGAGTCGGTTCATGAATCAGAACCAATAGAGATCGAGCAAAATAAAGGAATTCAACTCCAATTATACTCCAAAGAAATTCATAAACCTTGGGAAGGAACCTTAGAACAAAGTGGGAGAGAAAAACCAGATCGATTCAAGTGAACCGAACCTAAACCGGATCGAATTGGTTTAAGGACTAAGCCGGTTTATGAACCGAAATTGATAAAGAGATGGTAAATCGGGAATCTTATGGACCCTAAGTGACCCAAGGAGTCACAAAATACATGGAAATGTACTTTTGAAGGAATTGGGGATGAAAACCAAACCGGTTTAGGTGAACGAAATCCGAACCGGTTCGAATTGGTTTGAACCACTATTGAACCGAATCCTAAATTCATTTTTCTAGGAGGCTTAAATAATTCAAATTGGAGATCTGAGGCCACCATTGGATAGAGAATGAATTTAGATGAATTTAGAAATTTTTAGATTTGAAAAACTCGATCGAATGGGGGTGAATCGGCCGGTTGAAGCTTTGAACCCGGTTCAGAATAGTATCATCTTCTTCCTCAAAATGGCAGCACTGTTCACTCGCTAGGAAACAAAATAAACACCAGTGAAGAAGAAACACTTCTGTTAGGGGTGTTTCAGGTCTTCAATGTCAGCAATAACTCTACCAAATGGACGGCCAACGGGTCTCCAAGCTCCCTATATAAAGAGCCCTTCCCTATTCATCTTCTCACACCTGAAAACTCCATTCTCTCTCAACTGCTCCATTTTCTGGTGAAGCTCGAACCAGAGCTCTGACATGGGGTCTTTTCTGAGCCAAACAAGGCAAGGTCGAGTTCTTTAGAACCTATGAGAAGTCAACTACACGTGTGTAGTCTCCGTTCACTCCGAGAGTCGCCAATGAGACGCCGACGTGATGAAACAGTGAAGCAGCTCCGGCGGACCGAAGATGCCCTGTTTTGGCTGAGTTGAAATCGGCTATTTTGAGCCCTCCTCAGGCCAAACCAAGCCTTCCCAACACTTCCTGAGCCCTCCCACGGCCGAATTAGGACTGAAAGGTAAGCTAATTCGGTTCCCCTCTATAAATTTCGGCCAGTGCTAGAGAGCCAACCAGCAGAATTTCAATGATGAAATTCTAACTCAATTCGGTATCAATTAATGTGATTCTTGATTATAGGATTAACCTCAACATGAGAGCTATCTACATAGATCGAAAGCTCGGACCGCCGTGCCCTCACCGGTGAGAAATCGAAGCTTTCTCTCTCTAGAGTCTGTTTTCTAGCAAAGCTTCGTTTGAGCTCGTTCCGGCGTTAAAATCTGCGATTCAAAGTTCCTTAGAATTGTATGAACATGTAGGAACTCAATTTCAACTCCAATTTCAACAATTAGAAGTGTTTGATCAGTCAATTTGATGAAATCAAATTCGGCAGTGTAGAAGAGTTGAAATTGGGGGAAAATTTGGGGGAAATTTCGGGATTTTCGAAATTCGAAGGACCAAAATGAAATTTTATGAAATTGAGGGCCAATTGGGCATGAAAATAATGTTGGAGGACCAATTGAGAAATTTTAGAATTTTGGGGCAAAACTTACCATTTTTGTAAAGGAAAGGTAAAATGGTAATTTTGGAAAAGTTGGAGGACCAAATTGGAAATTTGAGAAATTAATCCCCTTTTTTGTGAAATGGAATAAATTGAGGTCCTATGATAAATTTTAGAAGTTTTGGGACTCAATTTGAGGAAAAACCGACATTTGGGACTTAAAGTTAAAGAGAAATAACTTTACGAAGCTAATTACAAATAAATGAAAGTTTTACTTTCTCATTCATTTGGAATGAAAGAAGGCGATTAGGCTAACGGATAATGAACCAAGATGTTCATATCGTGTAGGAACACGAAGTACCGAGAACGCCAGCATTAGAAATTTTATATCATACCTGATTGGGGATGATAAGTATCTCGGTATGAAAACCCACTATTAAGTGCTATTTTAAATATCACAACTTAGAGAAAGTGATGTGAAAATCATGCGGAAAAACCACTTACCGATTGTAAGTAGATCATATCCAGTTGGTATGATGAGACTTCCTCGAAGAAAGTTGAAAACCTGTTCACCGGTTATGAACGGAGGTGTCCTTATACCCGTGCGGTATAATCGATAGAGAAAACATATGTTTTGTCGAAGGTGCTCTCCCCTGACTGTGTGCCAATGCTTAAACAATTTGGGAGACCTTCTCAACGGAAGCTTGAATAGCTTTGATATGTCGGGGGCCTCAGTTTGGAACTTGGGGGCTAAATGCCCGATTTTGAAAATCTCGTATAGTGGGCCCAAGGCCAGTTGGCATGAGGAGGAGCTCATAAATGAACATGATATATGTGCCATAAAACTTAATAAGTGAATTGTTTGGCCATGGTACCAAGATAGGACCGACATGCTTAGTCAACTAGCGGTAGTGCGACATGACAAGTCGACGGACCAGTCAAGACAAACAACTATGGGTTGAGTTGAGAGTCGGGGCCGTTGGACCAATGGCACCACAGATTACATGGCAATATAAGGAAACATTGTTTGTGCATGCACTGTGAGTACGGGATCATCAAGATGCCCATGAAGGGTAGTGATGCGTCCTAAGGGCACTGGACGACGTGGTGGTTATAAGGGCAGTTCGTCGTTACAGGTGTTTATGTGAAATTCTAGAGTAGCACCAAGCACATGAGACCAGGGTGGGGACAGGATGAGGTCTTTGTCCTCATACAGACATGAAGAAGTGATTTCGAGATTGTGGGTCGGATGTCACATACATCCACTCATTCCTAGGGTAGAAGCGGTCATACTTCTATCCGGGTGGTAGGAAAAGTTGCTCCGAAGCCACTAGCCGGTTCAGTAGTGATATAGACTTGCAAATATGTGTAACCTTCATGATGAAGGATGTCACGCCCTAACCCGGTTTGGTCGGATCCCCATGATCAACCCGCCACTCTCCCAATTTATTAAAGGGTTTCCCCTTATTATAAACCGTAAAGAGTAAGGCATCCTTTAAACCTGCACCATTTCCCGGAATAGCATAATCAAAACTACATAAAATTTTAAACTTTACATACTTATCTTACAGGCATTTTAGTTGACAGTTTTAAGGGTAGGCTTTCTAGGATTTCTTGAAAGAGATACAAGGGAAAGGGTGAGTACGACTACTCAGTAAATGGATTTTCAAAGGTATACTTTTTAACTTTTAAGAAAATCATTTATGTGGAGTGTGTCAAACTCCTTTCTTTTCAAAAATCCCTTCATTTAAAATTTCTCTAGGATTTTTTTCCATTATTTCATAGTTACCGGTGTGTCATCACCCAACACACATCCTTCATCATGAAGGTTACACACATTCGCAAGTTAGTATCACTACTGAACCCGCTAGTGGCTTCGGAGCGACTTTTCCTACCACCCGGATAGAAGCACGACCACTTCTACCTTGAGAATGAGTGGATGTTTGTGACATCCGACCCTCAATCCCGAAATCGCTTCTTCATGTCTATATGAGGACAGAGACCTCATCCTGTCCCTACCCCGGTCTCATGCACTTGGTGCTACACCAAATTTTGCACAGATACATGGAACGACGCACTGCCCTTATAGCCACTAGGTCGTCTAGTGCCCTTAGGACGCATCACTACCCCTTTTGGGCGTCTTGATAATCCTGTACTCACAATGCATGCACAAACAATATTTTCTCATATTGCCATGTAATATGTGGTGCCACTGGTCCAACAACCCCGACTCTCAACTCAACCCGTAGTTGTTTATCTTGACCGGTCCATCGACCGGTCACGTCGCACTACCGCTAGTTGATTGAGCATGTCAGTTCTATCTTGGTACCACGGCCAAACAATTCATTTATTAAGTTTTATGGTACATATATCGTGTTCATTTACGAGCTCCTACTCGTTCCAATTGGCCTTGGGCCCATTGTATGAGATTTTCAAAATCGGGCATTTAGCCCCCAAGTTCCAAAACCGAGGCCCCCAGCCTATCAGAGCTATTCGAGCTCCTGTCGAGAAGGTCTCACAAATTGTTTAAGCATTGGCACACAGTCAGGGGACAGCACTTCCGACAAAACATATGTTTTCTCTATCCATTATATTGCTCGGGTATATGGACACCTCTGTTCATAACTGATGAACGGGTTTTCAACTTCCTTCAAGGAAGTCTTATCATACCAACCAGGTATGATCTACTTACAACCGGAGAGTAGTTTTTCCGCATGATTTTCACATCACTTCCTTTAGGTTGTGATGTTTAAAATACCATTTAATAGTGGATTTTCATATCAAGGTACTTATCATCCCCAACCAAGTATGATATAAAATTCCCACTCACAACTTGTAAGTGGTTTTTAACTTTAAGTTGTGCTCATCATCCCAACCGGGTATGATATTAGTAAACCCACTCACCTGTTAATGTCGTGAATTCTAATAGACCGGTTCCTTGTATTCACGCAAGCTTGTCCTTGTTGGTGATCCCGGTACTTCGTGTTCCTACGCGATATGAACATCTTGATTCATTATTCTTCGACCTAATCACCTTCATTCTTTCCAAATGAATGAGAAAGTCAAACTTTCATTTATTTGTAATTAGGTCCCTAAAGTTATTTCTCTTTAACTTTAAGTCCCTAATGCCGGTTTTTCCTCAAATTAAGTCTCGAGACATCTAAAATTTATCATAGGAACTCAATTTATTTCATTTCACAAAAAGGGGATTAATTTCCCAAATTTCCAATTTGGTCCTCCAACTTTTCCAAAATTACCATTTTGCCCTTCCTTTACAAAAATGGTAAGTTTTGCCCCAAAAATTATAAAATTCCTCAATTGGTCCTCCAACATTATTTTCATGCCCAATTGACCCTCAATTTCATAAAATTGTATTTTGGTCCTTTGAATTTCGAAAATCCCAAATTTTCCCCCTAATTCCAACTCTTTAACACTACTGAATTTGATTTTATCAAATTGACCTATCATACTCCTCTAATTGTTGAAATTGAAGTTGAAATTGAGTTCCTCCTTGTTCATAAGATTCCATAGAACTTTGAATCGTGAGTTTTGACGCCAGAACGAGCTCAAATGGAGATTCGCTGGAAAATGAACTGTAGAGAGAGAAAGCTTCAATTACTCACCAGTGAGGGCACAGCGATCCGAGCTTTCAATCTGGGCAGATAGCTCTCATCCTAAGGTTCATCCTAGAATCAAGAATCACATAAATTAATGTCAAATTGAGTTAGAATTTTATTATTGAAATTCTGTCGGTTCTCTCTCTAGCACCGGCCGAAAATTGTAGAGGGAAGTCGAATTGGCTTACCTTTCAGTCCTAATTCGATCGTGGGAGGGCTAAGGAAGTGTTGGGGGGGCTTGGTTTGATTTGAGGAGGGCTCGAAATGGCCAATTTTAGCTTGGCTGAAATAGGGCAACTTCGGTCCGCCAAAGCTGCTTCACTGTTCCATCATGTGGGCGCTTCTCCAGTGATTCTCGGATTGACTAAAGGTTGTTATCATATAGTTGTCTTCTTCTCAGTTCTAAAGAGCCCGACCTCTCCTTCCAAGGTTAAAAAAAATGTTCAAGTCGAAACTCTGGTTCAAGCTTCATCAGGAAATGGAGCAGTAGAGAGAGAGGAGTTCAGGTGTAAGGAGAATAAATGGGGATGACCTCTTTATATAGGTGTAAAAATCGTGTATTAAATGAGAGAGATTTTATTACTAGTATTAATATTGCCATAAATCTTATGGATTCATTCTCGTTCACCTAAACCAATTTGGTTTTTCTCTTCTAATTTTTCTTAAGTTTCTTTTCCAAGGTTTAATGAACTCTTTGGATCACCCGAGAGTTGTAAATTCCCAAATTGCCCATTCACAAATGATCGGGTTTGTGAATCTGTTCTATTTCCTCACTTGGTTTGACCGGTTCTTTTCCCAGTTTTCCTTAGCTCAAAAGGGCGGGCTTTACAAAGGATGTGTGTTGGGTGATGACACACCGGTAACTAAGAAATGGTGGAAAATTCCAAATTTTTAAATGAAGGGATTTTTTTAAAAGAAATGAGTTTGGCACACTCCAATAATAATTATTTTCTTGAAAGTCAAAAGATTTTAAAAACTCATTCACTGAGTAGTCGTACTCACCCCCTCCCTTATATCCCTTTTAGGAAATCCTGAAAAGCCTACCCTTAAAAACCATCAACTAAGATGTCTATAAGACAGGTATGTAAAGTTTAAAATTTCATGCAGTTTTGATTATGATATTCCAGGAAATGGTGCAGGTTTAAAGGATGCCTTACTCTTTACGGTTTACTATAAGGGGAAAACCTTTAATAAATCGGGAGATTGGCGGGTTGATCACGGGGATCCGACCAAACCAAGTCGGGGCGTGACATCGTAGCTCCCTATTTATTTTATGACCACTTTTGTAATAGGGCAAAAACCCCCCAACATATTGTACTATTCTATTAATGAAGTACTCTCAATTCCTAGAAACCTTGTCTCTCAAAGAATGTAATCTTGTTGGGAAGATGGCCCCAAGAAAAGTAACCAAACAAAACCGTGATTCCCTAGACGCCACGGAGATCAAGGATAAAGGAATGAATCAAAGAGATTATTTAGTTAAAGAAGGCATGACAAGAAAACCGTCATGGTGAAGAGTATAGGAGAACTCTTGGAGTAACTAAGCAAGAAATAACCTATTATAAGGTACAAAGGAGATATGACATGAAGGATTGTCCCACACCACTAGGATTTAGAACAATACTTTACAAGAAAGATGCCCTCACGGCTATAGAAAATCCCAAAGGATACCATCCCAAGAAACATGACTCCAGCTCATTGTTTCAACCATAGACAAGGGGAAGTTGTTCAAGATCTTAGCGAAGTGGCAGGAAGGAAAAAAAGCTAAAGGTAGGACCTCAATAAAACCACAAACCGAACAAAAAGGTAGCTGAAGAGAATCCTCCCTTAAGGAAGAAATTTCAACAATTTAGGAGCAAAGAAAGGAGTACATCCACAAGAGAAGACAAGCCTAGCAGTTGACGATAAATGGGATGTCCTGAGATTGCAAGTACAACTTCTTTTGGAAAAAGTAGAGAAGTCAAAATTCGAGTCTCTGATCAACGTAGCAGAAGTAAGCAAACCATAATAATAAAATAGTCAAAGAGAATGAACGATGCCCTAAGAAGGACTGGGAAGTAGTAAGGAATACATCCTAAAAAGGGTATTAGAAGGATCATTAAGGACTAGAAGATTTGAGAGACAACTGCCTCAAGAGAATTAGACAAGGTGAATAGTAGGGGTGAGGCAGGTAACGAACTACCCTTGTGAGGGTCATAGAGTAAACTCCAGCAAAGAAGGAAGAGGTGGAAAGGCCAAATATTGGAGAAAAGAAGGATGAAATAAATCCTTAAAAGGACCAATGATCAAATTAACGACGGAATTCAAGCCAAGAAAGGAATAGGTAAACCTTTCACATAATGGTCAGGAAATCTTGAAACAAGGAAAATTTAAACTCTCCCTAAAAGAAATAGACATGTATTGTGGTGTGAGTAGGGATGAGGATGGAGAACCAAAGATATACCTGCAAAATTTCAAGAGCAATGATAAACAGAAGAGGACAACATCAAAGGATTCCATTTAAAGGTAGATATTCCCTAGAACCAAGGAAAAAGGGGAGAGTCCTACCGAGTAAGGAAACCTTGGAAAGGCATATGTATCCCAACTAAGAGATAATGGAACCAAGTGAAAGGGACAAAGAGATAAACTTACAAATGAAGCGCAAGCTGAGGTGAAAGAACCAAGAAAACATACTGGGATGACCCAAGGAAATAGGTTAAAAAGGAATGGATAAATAGCATGGTAGCATCAAAGAATGTCGTAACGAATAAGAGTGGGTGGAGTACAATAATAAAAGAATAAAAGAAAGAATATATGAGGAATCTTGGAGAAGTAAGCCCTCAATTAAGAAATAAATTAGGGAAAATGACCAATGACATCAGGATGGGTCGTGGTCCACACTCACTTAATGGAGCCTAAAGAATTGACAGATGAGCATAGTGTAGAGTATATAAAATAAGTCCAACAATTTGAAATTCCTTAGATAAGGAATGAAAGGAAATTTTAAGATGAATAAGGATTTAAAGTGGGCAATTGCCTCAACATAGAAGAAGGTGTAAGGAAATAAAGGAAGGAATCTCCAAAGGATGGTAAGAAGGTTGAACATGTAACTCTTAAGGTTAAAACCTCTACTTTGAGGAATATAGTAGAGAATGAAACCGTAAAAGGGAACTACTCGAACAAAACAATAGACAAATAGACCAAAAGGGGTCAAGTGGGAATAATGAGCTAAGAAATGATTACAAACAAGTAAGAGTGGATTAAGGACAAAGAAAAATCCTTGAGTAAAGGATGTCATTAGGAATGAGGGCGGACCTAAGAAAGGATGAATCCTAGCATGTCAGTAAATCATCTGGAAACCAAATAATTAGAACTGGAAAGACTCAAATAAGGAAGTTGAGAAAGGACGAGTGGGTAAGGAGAATCGACATAGTTTTGTAAGTTAATTGGATAACGGTAAAGGTAGTTGAGGAATACTACCAAAAGAAGATAGGGATGAAGTTATATAATTTTTGAGAGGTTGGAAAGTTGGGAATAACCCTAAAGGAGGTGTTCTAGAAATATAGTGGACATAGAGACAAGATCTAGAAAATGTCATGCTATAAGGGGCAGGTAAACCCAACAGTCCCGAGAAAAACATGACTCAAAATAAGGAAAAGTCAGTTACTTAGCATGAAAAGATTAAATATAAAATTTGGACTGAATTGTAATGAGCAATGAATGAAGGAAGAGTTGAAATAGGACGAAAAGGTGAGGACAAGGAAATCTGTGAAAACATGTACATAATGCTCGAAAGGACATTAAGATAATGGTTTCAACGACCAAGAGGTTAACTAGACATGGGAATGGTTAGGTATCTTGGAACTCTCAAATCTTGAGTATAGGACCTCAAAGGGAAAAATGTTGCTCTAAGTAAAGAAAGATGTGAATCTAATAATATACCCTGAAATAAGGTATTTCCAGTTATGATAAACTCCATGGAGGGAGTAAATAATATAAAGGAAAAGAAATTCCTTAAGTGAAGGATGTAAAAGGGCTAATTGAAATAACAAGAGAAGAGTTTGCATGTTAAGCAAACAACAAATGGACATCAAAGGAAATGGTTCCTCATGCAAGGTTGATAATGAAGTTTTGGGGACAAAAATCCTAAAAGGAGGAGAGAGTTGTAAACCCCACCCTTTTAAGTTAAGGAAAACCGGGAAAAGAACCGGTCAAATCGAGTAAGAAAACTGAACCAGTTTACAAACACGATCATTTAGGAACAAACAATTTGGAAATTTAGAACTTACGGGTGATCCAAGGGTTCATAAAACCTTGGAAAAGATATTTAAGACAAATTAGAAGAGAAAAACTAGATTGGTTCAAATGAACAAGATCCCATCAAAACATCGAAGTTAAGCGTGCTTGCATAAAAGTAGTGTGAGGATTGTTGACCTCCTAGGAAGTATGTTTTTTTTTGTAACCCGAAATTTCGATCAAAAATTTTATGCAAGTGTACGCGCTATTATAAATAGCCATAAATTAATATATATATATATATATATATATAATTATTGAAATTAATACCAATAATTTAATGCCTAAATTAAATTATTGGAATTAACACCAATAATTTATGTTAACATTAATACTAGTAATAAATCTAACCCATTTAATACACAATTTTACACCTATATAAAGAGCTCATTCCCATTTATTCTCCTCACACTTGAACACTTTTCTCTCTCTACTGCTCCATTTCTCGGTGAATCTCAAACTAGAGCTTCGACCTTAGAAAGAGAGGTCGGGTTTTTTAGAATCGGGGAGAAGTCATCTACACGTCTGTAGTCTCATTTGCTCCGAGGATCGTCGGAGAAGCGCCGACATGATGGAACAAATTTTTTTGTTAGAAAAATGTATAATATAAGCAAAGAGATGTTAATAACAAAAACTCACAATAGGTGAAGTGTATGTATAGGAAATGAGCAGGTGAGGCTTGCTCAAGTTTAGAATATAAAATATTATATATTTTATACTATAAATTAATTATATATTTTTTATATAATAATATGGATGAAATTTATCATAAATAAATTATTATAAAATATGTTTTAATAAAATTTAATAATTCTTTATAATATTTTGATAAAGTAAATATTAGAATCTCAACATCACACAAGTAAGCTACTGAAAGTTAAAATAAAAGTCAAATTTTAAAATTTTAAATGCGAAATTTTGATCAAATAAACAATGTTTTTGTTAAAATAGTATATAATATATGCAAAAAGATGCAAATTAAAGAAATTCAAAATAGGGAAAGGGTATGAATAAGAAACAATCAAGTGAGGATTGCTTTATTTTAGAATATAAAATATTAAATATTTTATATTATAAATTAATTATATATTTTTATATAGTAATATTGATTAAAATTTTCATAAATTAATTATTATAAAATAAGTTTTATTATTTCTTATTAAAATGTAATAACTTTTTATAAGATTTTGATAGAGTAAATATTAGAATCTCAATAAAATATAACTAAAGTAATAAAGTTTAAAATAAAAGACAAATTTTAAAATTTCAAATGCGGAATTCCGATCAAATAAACAATGTTTTTGTTAAAATAGTATATAATATATGTAAAAGGATGCTAATAATAGAAATTTACAATAAAAAAAGGGTGTGGATAAGAAATAACCAGGTGAGGCTTGTTTTATTTTAGGATATATAATATTATATATTATATATTATAAATTAATTATATATTTTTATATAATAATATTGTTAAAATTTTTCATATATCAATTATTACAAAATATGTTTAATTATTTTTTTTAATAAATTGTAATACTTTTTATAAGATTTTGATATATTAAATATTATAATCTTGATATCACACAAGTAAGGTATTGAAGTTTAAAATAAAATTTAAATTTGAAAATTTCAATTGTGTAAAGTCAATCAAATAAATAATTTTTTTTTATAAAATTTTATAATATTTTGAAAAAGATGCTAAAAACAAAAATTCAAAATAGATGAAGTTTATTGATAAGAAACAAATAGTGGAGGCTTGCTCTATTTTAGAATATATAATATTATTTATTTTATATTATAAACTAATTATATAATTTTTATATAATAATATTGTTGAAATTTTTTATATATCAATTATTATAAAATATGTTTAATTATTTTTTAATAAAATTTAATAACTTTTTATAAGATTTTGATATAGTAAATATTAGAATCTCAATATTAAACAAGGTAATGAAGTTTAAAATAAAACTTAAATTAAAAAATTACAGATAGGGTATGTCAATCAAATAAATAATTTTTTTGTTAAAATAGTGTAAACTAAATTAAAAGAGATGTTAATAATAGAAATTCATAATAGGGGAAGGTTATGGATAAAAAACAAATTGTTGAAGGTTTCTCTAATTTAGAATATAAAATATTATATAGTTTATACTGTAAATAAATTATATATTTTTAATTAATAAAATTATTGAAATTTTTTATAAATTAATTATTATAAAATATGTTTAATTATTTTTAAATAAAATATAATAACTCTTTATTAGATTTTAATAGAGCAAATAGTAGAATCTCAATATTATACAATTAAGGTAATAGAATTTAAAATAAAACTTAAAGTTAAAAATTTTAAATACGGAAAGTTGATCAAATAAACAATTTTTTTATTATAATATTTTATAATATATGCAAAAAAATGCCAATAACAGAAATTTACAATAGGGGATGGGGATGTATAATAAACAAGCAGGTGAGCCTTACTTAAGTTTAGAATATAAAATATTATATATTTTGTATTATAAATTAATTATATATTTTTTATATAATAATATTGATGAAATTTTTATAAATTAATTATTATAAAATATATTTAATAATTTTTTAATAAAATTTAATAACTTTTTATAAGATTTTGATAAAGTAAATATTAGAATATAAAAATCACACAAGTAAGATAATGAAGGTTAAAATACAAGTCAATTTTTAAAATTTCAAATATAGAATTTTGATCAAATAAATAATATTTTTGTTAAAATAGTATATAATATATACAAAAAGATACTAATAATAGAAATTTATAATAGGGAAAGGGTATGGCTAAAAAACAACCAAGTGAGGCTTGCTTTATTTTAAAATCTAAAATATTTTATATTTTATATTATAAATTAAATATATATTTTTTATATAGTAATATTGATGAAATTTTTCATAAATAAATTATTATAAAATATATTTAATTAATTTTTAATAAAATATAATCACACTTAATAAGATTTTTATAGAGTAAATATTAGAATTTCAACATTATACAAGTAAAGTAATAAAGTTTAAAATAAAAGTTAAATTTTAAAATTTCAAATGCTAAATTTTAATCAAATAAAAAATATTTTTATAAAATAATATATAAAGTATGTAAATATATGCTAATAACATAAATACATAATAGGGAAAGGTATGTATAAGAAACATTAGGTGAGGCTTGCTTTATTTAAGAATATAAAATATTATATATTTTATATTATAAATTTATTATATATTTTTTATATCATAATATTGTTGAAATTTTTCCTAAAAAAATTATTATAAAATATGTTTTATAAAATATTTTTTAATAAAATATAATAACTTTTTATAAGATTTTCACCGAGTAAATATTATAATATTAACAACACACGTAAGTTAATAAACTTTAAAATAAAACTCAAATTTTAAAATTACAAATACGAAATTTCGATCAAATAAATAATTTTTTGTTATAATACTTTTTAACATATATAAAAAGGTACTAATAAAAGAAATTCACAATATGGGTATGTATAACAAATAAGTAGGTTAGCCTTCCTTTAGTTTATAATATGAAATATTATATATTTTAAATTATAAATTAATTATATATTTTTATATAATAATATATTTAAAAATTTTTATAAATTAATTATTATAAATTGTATTTAATTATTTTTTTAATAAAATGTAATAACTCTTTATAAGATTTTAATAGAGTAAATATTTGAATTCTAACTTAACACAGGTAAGGTAAGGTAGTGAATTTTAAATAAAACTCAAATTTAAAAATTTTAAATGCGAAATGTCGATTAAATAAACAATTTTTTTGTTGAAAAAATTTATAACATTTTAAAAATGATGTTAGTAACAAAAATTTAAAATAGGAAAATGGTATTGATAAGAAACAAGTAGGGGATGCTTTCTCTAGTTTAGAATATATAATATAATATATAATATAATGTATTGTTTTACTATAAATAAATTATATATTTTTTATATAATAATATTGTTTAAATTTTTTATAAATCAATTATTATAAAATGTGTATAATTATTTTTTAAAAAAAATGTAAAAACTCTTTATAAGATTTTGATAGAGTAAATATTAGAATCTCAATATCACACAATTAAGATAATGAAATTTAAAATAAAACTCAAATTTGAAACTTACAAATGTTAAATGTCGATCAAATAAATAATTTTTTTGTTAGAGTATTTTATAATATATGTATAGAGATACTAATAATAGAAATTTATAATAGGGGAAGGGTATGGATAAGAAACAAGAGTTAAGACTTGCTTTAGTTTATAATATAAAATATTATATAATTTATATTATAAATTAATTATATATTTTTATATAATAATATTGTTAAAATGTTTCATAAATTAATTATTATAAAATATGTTTATTTATTTTTTTAATAAAATATAATAACTATTTATAAGATTTTAACAAAATAAATATTAGAATCTCAACTAAGATAATAAAATTTAAAATAAAACTAAAATTTAAAAATTCAAAATACGTAATATTGATCAAATAAATAATTTTTTTATTATAATAGTTTATAAAATATGTAAAGAGATCTAATAACATAAATTAATAATAGGGGAAGGTATGGATAAAAAATAAGGAGATGAGGGTTGCTCTAGTTTAGAATATTTTTATATAATAATATAGTTGAAATGTTTTATAAATTAATTATTATAAAATATGTTTAATTATTTTTTTAACAAAATATAATAACTCTTTTAAAGAATTTGATAGAGTAAATGTTAGATTTTCAAAATCATACAATAAAACTCAAATATGAAAATTCCAAATACAGAATGTCGTTCAAAAAAATAATTTTTTTGTTAGAATAGTATATAACATATGTAAAGAGATGCTAATAACTTAAATTTAAAAGGAAGGGTATGGATAATAAAAAAATAGGTGAGGGTTGCAATAGTTTAAAATATAAAATATTATACATTTTATACTATAAATTAATTAAATATTTTTATATAATAATATTGATGAAATTTTTCATAAATCAATTCATATAAAATATGTTTAATTATTTTTGAATAAAATGTAATAACTCTTTATAAGATTTTTATATAGTAAATATTAGAATCACAATATTATATAAGTAAGGTAATGAATTTTAAAATAAAACTTAAATTTGAAAATTTCAAATGCTAAATTTTATTTAAATAAACAATGTTTTTGTTAGAATAGTTTAAAACATATGCATAGAGACGCTAATAATATAAATTTATAATAGTTAAAGGGTATAGATAAGAAACAATTTGGTGATGATTGTTGTATTTTAGAATATAAAATATTATATTTTATATACTATAAATTAATTATATATTTTTAAATAAAAATATTATTGAAATATTTAATAAATCAATTATTATAAAATATGTTTAATTATTTTTTAATAAAATATATCAACTCTTTATAAGATTTTGATATAGTAATTATTAAAATCTCAATATCATAAAAGTAAGGTATAAACTTTAAAATAAAACTCAAATTTGAAATTTTCAAATGTGGAATATCAATTAAATAAATATTTTTTTATTAGAATAGTTTAAAACATATACAAATAAATGTTAATAATAGAAATTCACAATAGTTAATGGGTATAGATAAGAAACAATCACGTGAGGTTCACTCTAGTTTAGATTATAAAATATTATTTTTTTATTTTATAAATTAATTATATTTTATATAATAATATTGTTAAAATTTTTCATAAATCAATTATTATAAAATATGTTTAATTATTTTTTTAATAAAATGTAATAACTCTTTATAAGATTTTGATAGAGTAAATATTAAAAATCTCAATATCACACAATTAAGGTAATGATGTTTAAAATAAAACTAAATTTTGAAAATTACAAATGTGAAATGTCGATTAAATAAATAAGTTTTTTATTATAATAGTTTATAATATATGCAAATAGATATTAATAACTGAAATTCAAAATAGAGTAATGGTATGTATAATATACCAGTAGATGAGACTTGCTCGAGTTTAGAATATAAAATATTATACATTTTATACTATAAATTAATTATATATTTTTATATAATAATATTGTTAAAAATTTTCATAAATCAATTCATATAAAATATGTTTAATTATTTTTTAATAAAATATATCAAATTTTTATAAGATTTTGATAGTGTGAATATTAGAATCTCAACATAACACAATTAAGTTAATAAACTTTAAAATAAAACTTAAATTTAAAAATTATAATTACGAAATATCGATTAAATAAACATTTTTTTGTTATAATAATTTATAAAATATACAAAAAGATGTTAATAACATAAATTCACAATAGTTGATGGGTATGGATAAAAAACAAGCATATGAGATTTGCTCTAATTTAGAATATAATATATTATATATTTTATTTTATAAATTAATTATATATTTTTTATATAATAATATTGTTAAAAATTTTTATAAATCTATTTATTATAAAATATCTTTAATTATTTTTTAATAAAATGTAAGAACTTTTTATAAGATTTTGATAGAGTAAATATTAGAATATAGATATTACACAATTAAGGTAATAAATTTTAAAATAAAACTCAAATTTAAAAATTTTAAATATAGAGTATCGATAAAATAAACATTTTTTAATAAAATGTGATAATTATTTATAATATTTTGATAGAGTAAATAGTAGAATCTTAACCTAAAGGGAATAAAGTTTAAAATAAAACTTAAATTTGAAAATTATAAATGCGGAATGTCAATTAAATAAAAAAAAAATCGTTAGAATAGATTATAATATATGCAAAGATATGCTAATAACAGAAATTAAGAATAGGGGAAAGGTATGGATAATAAATTAGTAGGTGAGAATAACAATAGTTTAGAATATAAAGTATTATATATTTTATACTATAAATTAATTATATATTTTTATATAATAATATTGTTGAAATTTTTTATAAATTAATTATTATAAAATATGATTAATTATTTTTTTAATAAAATATAATAAATTTTTATAAGATTTTGATTTTGATAGAGTAAATATTAGATTCTCAACATCATATAAAAAATGTAATAAAATTTAAAATAAAACTCAAATTTGAAAATTAGCAATGCAAAATGTACATCAAATAAAAAATTTATTTGTTATAATAGTTTATAATATATACAAAAGGGGAAGGGTATGGATATGAAATAAGTAGGTGATACTTGTTTAATTTAGAATATAAAATATTATATATTTAATACTATAAATTAATTATATACTTTTATATAATAATATTGTTGAAATTTTTTATAAATTAATTTTTTTAAACTATGTTTAATTATTTTTTAATAAAATATATTAACTATTTATAAGATTTTGATAGAGTAAATGTTAGAATCTTAACATTAAACAAAGAAGGCAATGAAGTTTAATATAAAACTCAAATTTTAAATGCGAAATTTTAATTAAATAAATAATTTTTTTTTATAATAGTTTATAACATATGAAAAGATATGTTAATAACAGAAATTTACAATAGGGGAATGGGTATGGATAAGAAATAAGTAGGTAAGGATTAGTATAGTTTAGAATATAAAATATTATATATTTGATATTATAAATTAATTATATATTTTTTATATAATAATACTGTTGAAATTTTTCATAAATTAATTATTATAAAATATATTTTTAATTATTATTTTAAAAAAATTTATAACTCTTTATAAGATTTTGATAGAGTAAATATTAGAATCTTAATATCACATAATTAAGGTAATAAAGTTTAAAATAAAACTCAAATTTGAAATTTTTAAATACGGAATGTCGATTAAATAAACAATTTTTTTGTTAGAATAGTTTATAAAATATTCAAGAAGATACTAATATCAGAAATTAAAAATAGGGGAATATTATGGATAAAAAGCAAGTATGTGAGACTTATTCTAGTTTATAAAATAAAATATAATATTTTATTTTATACTATAAATTAATTATATATTTTTTATATAATAATATTGTTAAAATGTTTAATAAATTTACTTTTATAAAATATGTTTAATAATTTTTTTAATAAAATGTAATAAATCTTTATAAGATTTTGATATAGTAAATATTAGAATTTTAACATTATACAAGTTAGGTAATAAATTTTAAAATAAAACTCAAATTTAAAAATTACAAATATGGAATGTCAATTAAATAAATAATTTTTTTGTTAGAATAGTAGGGGATAATTACTCTAATTTAAAATAAAAAATATTATTTATTTTATATTATTAATTAATTATATATTTTTTATATAATAATATTGTTAAAATTTTTTATAAATTAATTATTATAAAATATATTTTATTATTTTTAATAAAATATAATAACTCTTTATAAGATTTTATAGTTAATTTAAATAAACTTATTTTATTTTTAATTAATTATTTAAAAATAAATAATTTTATTAAAATATATTATAATTTAGTATTAATTGAAATTTATTAATATATAGTAATATATATAATATTATATTTCTTATAAATAAATATGTATTTAATAATTATTATAAATTAATTAATTAATAAATAACAATATTTTTAAATTTTTCTTAACTATTATTTTTAAATGAGATTCTTTTACAATATTTTCAATAATACGAAATAATATTTAATTAACATTTGTATTTTTCATGTAAATAAATAATTACTTAATATCAATTTTTATATGATACATTATATTATATTATGTATATATATTATATATAAATATATATCATTTAAAATTAATATAAATTATATTTTTTTTAATGTTTATATGCAAGTATAAGTATAATAAATTTATTATATACATATTTTATAAATATTTAATACTAAATTTATTATATCTAATATAAATATATCATACACATTTTTATAACATTTATACTAATAAATTATGTTTTTATTAAAATGTAATATCTTTAATATTATTATTCCATTTTATTTTATAATTATATTTTTTTATTAAAATGTATTTTCTCCTATATTCATGATATAACTTTAAGGCCACGACATTAAATTTAAATAAACTTATATTATTTTTAAATAATAATTATAAATAAATAATTTTATTAAAGTATAATAGTTGAGATTTATTGGAATTATGGTATCATTTTATATTAAGTAGTCGGAGCAGTAGTGGAGGCATCAAATTCTTATTTCACAAATAAAATAGCTTTCTACTAGATATTTTCTCATTTAAATTTGTAATGCTTTAGAAAGCTTATAAATGAGATACTAGGACAAATTAGAGAACTGGCTATCAACGAATTTCCCAAAGGCTAAGGTAACACTTTATCTACCATTTGTATCTTGTACAGACCTCAAACGTTAATTTGGTACACATGGAATCATTTTCCTAAGGTTGCTGGTTCATCATACAGTTGATCTTCCTAACAGTTGAGAAATAATAACTTTTTTATATAATATAGATATGTTATACAATTTTTTATAATATTTGTACTAATAAATTATGTTTTTATTAAAATATGATATTTTAAAAATATATATTTTTTATTTTATAATTAAATGTATATTATTTTTTTATTAATATTGTTTTATTATTTTTATTTTTAAAATATAATAATCAACATATATATTACAAATGATCCTTGCGATAAAAAAACTGAGTATGTAAGAAAAAAAAGAGAATTTTGAATTTAATTACATAATATTATATAATATGTCATATATATTGTAATTTAAATATTTTTCTTTTATATTTGAAAATAATACAAATTATATTTTTGTTTATATATAAGTATAATTATAATAAAATTGTTATATATATTATAAATATTTTATACTAAATTTTTTATATTTAATATATATATTATAAACTTTTGTATAATATTTGCACAAATAAATTATGTTTTTAAATATAATATAATTAATATTTTATATTTTATTTTATAATTGAATATATTGTTTTCTTTTATTATATTTATTTTTAAAATATAATATTTTTTTCAATAAGTAATTATATAGATAATGCAATTAATATTAATGTCATTTTATAAGTAATTTTATGTATAAATATTTTATAAATAGTTCATATAATATTTTATATCATAACATTGTTGAAAATTTTTATAAATTAATTATTAAAAAAATCTGTTTAATTATTTTGTAATAAAATTTAAAAACTCTTTATAAGATTATGATAGTAAATTTATTTTATTTTTAATTACTAATTTAAAAACAAATAATTTTGTTAAAATATATTATAATTTAGTATTAATTGAAATTTATTAATATATATTAATGTAATTATATTTAAAAATAATACAAATTATATTTTAATTTATATTAAAAATTATATAATATATATATAACATATTATATTATATTTAACATATATCGTAGCAAATATATAAACTTTTATTTTACACATATATTGTTGTTGTAGCGTTTATATCTATTTTTATCTTATAGGCACATATATTTAATTTATTGAACCAGAGTAAGTGGGAAAATGATCGTGTGTACCAAATCAACTAATGAAGTGTTGAGATCTATACATTATACAAATAGTAAAAAGGACGTGATGCTATATTGTTGTGGGCCGTTCATTTTTGTTCACTAATAATAGTGGTAATGACGGTGGAGAGTAAAAAAAG
The DNA here is from genome assembly GCA_030064435.1 of Trapa incisa. Classification (NCBI taxonomy): domain Eukaryota; kingdom Viridiplantae; phylum Streptophyta; class Magnoliopsida; order Myrtales; family Lythraceae; genus Trapa; species Trapa incisa. Next base: position 2,372,175 of record CM057784.1, on the reverse strand, counting down.
TTTTAATCCAACACGATTAATAAAATAATTCAAGAAATTTGTTTATAACAAATTATTAGAATATATAATTTTTCTAGTCAAATAGGAGAACTTAAACACAAGCAAAATAGGTAGGGAAATAAATGGGAATCAAATCTCCCTAAAATATAGGGAAAAAATGTCCCTGCAAAGTGGTATCATTGCGTGAAGGAGTTTTGTGGAGGAATTTCTCACTTCCCTCCTTCACTTCGTTCAAAATCTTCTACCTTCTTTACTTAGTTATAGATCTCTATAGAATAATATTTAAAACAATGGTGGATCAAATTATTTTGACACGTGCACATATATAATATATACTAACTTTCCAGTAAAATTTTGTTTCACAACTTTAAGCTTATCCATTACTATATGTTGAGGGGTCGTGAAATGCTTCTTTACTACCACTAGTGCCTACATTTTATCAAGGAAAGTTCCATGTTGGCTTGACTTATATGGAAGAGATTTATCAAAAGAAATATACATGAAAAATATTTTTCTGGTCATCACATGAATTTGTTATAAAGATCACCCAGTACTTGTTGGTATTTAGTATTTGTTTTTGATTCATATCTTCATCTTTTTCTACTTTCATCAATTTATTTGTAAAATATAAATTCATACTTTTTTAGTTGTGGTAATGGTTATTTTGTGTACTTTACGTCAATGTAAATAAATATTTTATTCTAATTTTATGAATAAACAACAATATTATGAATTTTTGTATATATTTAAACTTAATTTATAAAACAATTTTCTGATAATAAATTATGACCAGATTAGCAGTTTTACTCTATTATTCTCGAACTTTCTGACCTGTGACCTGTAATATCAGAGGAGAAATATTTATTTTCTTATTCAATCCATATATCACTCCTTTTACAGGGATGCTTTACAGGGATAATTCATTTTAATGATGTTATAGTTGATGTTTGGTCTTATTTTTGTATAGGTGCTATTCCATGGTTTATTTACATCAATAAAAAAAATATAGTTTAAAATTATTTTTCATTATTCGTTTGTAGAAATATTATTTTTATCATTAAAATAATATTGGAGATTTCAGCTGTAAATATATTTGATGCTTTGGCTTTTGGTAATGAAACTCTTAAATTTTCTTAATCTTATCGTATTTTCTAATTATCTAATATTATCCTAATAAATTTGAATAGCTTCTTAGTGATTACATATTATGTTTTTTGCAGTTTAATTTTTACATACACGTGGTAAAGAATTTGTGTTATATTATGACTTTTTTCTAGATTAAAAATCTACATTTGTCAATACTATCGAATAACTATGAGAATTCACTGCTTTTGGTTTATTTTTTTCATTTTTAAAGAACATGATATTTATTTATAAAAAATTAAATAAATCTAAAATTACTGAAAATAATGTTACTTAAAATATAGCACTTCAAGGCAAATCATAAGCTTTTAATGTAACTTGTAAGTTTTTATCCTAATTCTAATAATGTTATTTTAATATTTTTTATATTTTATCAAATAAAATTATATTAATATTTAACATATTTTTATTAATATAAATATATTTTCAATAATATAAATTATATAAAACTAAATATTATATTTATTAAAATATTTTATTATATATATAATATATTTTTAATAATTATATTTTAGCCATTTGATAATAAAAATTTTAAAATTTTTTAATCATACCTTAATTTTTTATATTATCCTAATAGATTTAGCTGTTGTTATTGGTTTGTAATTTCCTATTTTGTATATGGGTGGTAAAAAATTTATGTTTGAAAGTTACTTATATCAATCAATTTAAGTATCTATTGAAGATTTTTTTGATTTTATACCTAGGAGTAGTTACTTATATAGTATGACTTCCTATTTTGTTTCTTTTTTTGTCAATAAATAATAGCATTAAATGACTATGGTAATTGCTTTTGGCCTTTTTTTTTTCTTATAAATGAATATGAGATTTATTCATAAAAAATTAAATAAATATAAGATTACTAAAAATAATATTACTTGAAATATGACACTCAAGTCAAAATCATAAACTTTTAATGATAAGTTTTTATCTTTTATTGATCAAGCCTTTTAGAGGACTTTCTTATGAATAAGAAAGAGGATCTAGTGTAAATGCTATAAAATAAGTTTGATTCTATTGATGTGAGTAATAGGGTGGCAAGGATAAATTTATTACTTAATAGAAATGATATACATTAATTCAATGTTTTTTGAGATAGGATGCTTTTTTTTAGTTTGGAATACAACTAACAAGTTAAATGCAATTGTAAATACATATAATACAGTCCTACTATAGTTCTTCCCATCCGCTTTTAAACTTATATTACAAATATTTAACAATTATGATATGATTTCTCTTATTTAAATAATAAGAATTCTTTATGATTTTTGTCAATTTACCATATTAACAAGACTTGGATGTAATTCATTTCCTGCCGAAGTAACCTGAGTGCCTTTTCAGCTAGAGAATACATTTTTTTGATGTAATTAGGGCTGCCGCACAACCCATTTTATGCTTATTTACTCTTTTGTGGTGAACAACTTAAAATCCTCTATCTTTTCATCTCGGACCTCTGCGCCCCATGTGGGATGGACCGGGTGGGTGTTCATGTTGATCTATATGTATATATTTGGATTAGGGGTTTGGTTTTTTGCATATACTTTATTTAATATTTTATAATATAATATAATTTTATTTATTTATGTATGAATTAATATATAATTATTTAATAAAAATAAATTAATTAGGAAAAAATACATTAATCTTTTTAAAAATTTTATTTATTTGCATTTCATCTATACAAATTATAAATTTGTAAATTTTTAATAATTTTTATAAACCAATTATTTTATACACTCCATATTGATAAATAAAATAAAAAATATTAATTTTTTTATTTTCAACTCTGAAAAAATATTAAACTAACTACCATACTTGAATATTACTTCCCTAATTATAATATATCTAATCATAATATGTTAAATAATAATATATCAAATGAAAAAATAATAAGAATTTATTTGAGATTTATTATAAAAATAAAATTATATATATTTTTAACATAGTATTTATAATATATTATAAATATATATATTTTCACTTATGTTATCAAATTAATAAAATATCACTTATTCTTAAAATGATATATATATATATAATATAAAAAGTATGTTAGTGTATCTAAAATTTAAATTTAATAAAATGTTACTATTAAATAAAATATTAAAACCTTTATACTAAATAGTTAATAAAAATTAATATATGATAATTATATAATATTTTTTTATATATTACAAAATATATATAATAAAATATGATGGATAAAAATATATTATATATAAAAGTAAAATTTATTAGTAAATAATTATTTACTAATATGTATGTATTATTAAAAATATATTTTATTTAATAAGATATAAAAAGTTATTTATATTATAAAATTATATTTATATAATATTTAGCAAAATATATACAAAAAATATGAAATATATAATTATATGGTATATATTAATAAGGAGAAAATAAAATTATTTAATATTATATAAAAATTATATATTAATAATGATATTTTCTCAAATTATATTATTAATATATATTATATAATTATTATATAAAATTATATTTTGATAATGAAACTCTTAAATTTTTTTAATCTATTGTATAACCTCATTATAATGTTATCCTAATAGATTTAGAAAAATTATCAATCGTTAAATGTTATACTTTTACAATTTTCTATTTTGCATGCGAATGATAAAAAATTTGTGTATGAAAATTACTCATATCAACTAATTTCTAGAGTATCTATTGAAGGTTCTTTGATTATTTTCTTGATTAAGAATCCATATTTTGTTAATAAATTATAGAATGGGATAACTATGACAATTTAATGTATTTGTTTATTTATTTTCATTATGAATAAACATGAGATTTATTCATAAAAAATTGAATAAATATGAGATCATGAAAATAATGTTACCTGAAATACCTGCTTCAAGTTAAATTATAAGCTTTTAATGTAATTAGTAAGTTTTTATCCTAGTTCCAAAATTTTAAAACTTCATGAGTTGACTAAGCACTCTGAAGGATTTTCTTATGAATAAGAAAGAGAGATCCGGTCTAAATTCATACTTCATAGAAATCACAGTTTTTGAGACATCATGCTTTTGAGATTAGAATACCTCTAACAAACTAAGTGTAATTGTAAAGATATATAATGCGATACCACTTTAAGCTTTTCTAATTAGCTTTTAAACTGATGTTATAAATAGTTAATTCTTATAATATGATTTCTATCCTTCAAATGATAAGAATTTTTGGTGATTTTTGTCAATTTACCTAGTTGACAAATCCTGAATTCCTTTCCAGCTACTAGAATAAATTTTTTGATGTCACTGCCCATTGTATGCCTACTTAACATTTTATAGTGAGCACCCAAGATCCTCTTACTGTTTAGATTTGACCTCTCTACCTCATCCGTGAGGAGTCGGGTGAGTGTTCATGTCGATTTACATGCATATAGTTGGATTTTGGGTTTGGTCTTATGCCTTGTTAAAGTGGAAATTTGTTCAAATTCAAACTCAAATGTGGTTTACCATTTTTGCGCATGTGCAATTGAATTGTCTCAAAATTCTCATATAAAGTTCAAATTGTATATATCCTCCTAAAATTTCTTTTATATATTTTAATATACTATTAATATTATTATGATAAATTTTATTGGTAAGTTTGCGAACTACTTTTAAATTTTTTTAGTTATATCATTAATTATAAGTTAAATTTATTTGATTAATATATCTAATAATTTAGAGGAAATTGGAAGTAGGGGATTATGCTTCTAATTAAATTTGAACTAGTAAAGCCAACAATTTTTATAATAACTACAATACCCATAAGTGGCAGCAGTCCATTCCAATCCCCAAGAGAAGTTTGGTCTGTTTACCTTCACAATTAAAGAAGGTAATGATGGTGAGTGTCATAAGTAATTGTCAATAAATAATAATAGTAACTTACAAGAAAGAACTTTCCCAATAATTGGGTTATCCTATGAATTAAATATTACATTTTCCATTAAAAAAACATGAATTTTAGTCAATTTCCTTATTTCTGCATGCTTTTTTATTAATCCACTCAGTCTCAATTTTAAAATTTATATCAATTTAATATGTTTCTCAATTTTTTTAATCTAAATCTAACTTTAATACCATTTTTGACACAATTAATTGGCTAGTCTACCTCGGTGTTTTAAATGGCAAAAAAGTTATTCCAACTTAATTTTTTTATGAAAAATTGAATAATATATGAAATGAGATATACAATAATACATAAAGAAAACTGGTCAATATTATACTTCTTATCCTAATTTGACCTTTTCCATATATATATTATAGAAGTAGATATGCCATCAATTAAAAGTTATTAAAGAAATGGTCTGGATGTTAGTCAACCACTCGTATTAACAACGGGTGAGGTAAGGAAGAATGACGTACCCCACACGACTCGTATAGCTGAGCCCGTTTACTCAAGATGGAATGCAACCCTCCTAATAATATTATCATATGGTATGGTGTCAAATAAGAGTAATGCCAAGGTTGGAGACTCTAATAATGCATCAAAAATATTATTTTTTAAGATAAAAAATGATATAGTAATTATAACTTTGTACAAAGTACTAAGGGATTTTTGAGACTATGAAATCATATTTTGAATTGTATTAATTTTACTTGTAATGTGAGAATTTTAAAATAAATACAAATTTTTGGGTCTTAAACTAAGAAAATTAATAATATATTTTATTATAAATATAAATTAGTGTATAAGAAGATAAAAGAATAAAAAATGATAAATAGAAAAAGTATAATGATAATTGAGATTAAAGTGAAAAATAAAATTTAAAAAGGAGTAAATTTTAATATTATTTTATTTTTTATTAATAATTGACATGTAAGATATGAAAATTAGAAAAAATAGAAAATAATAGCAACAAAGCCAATTTCACTATATAATAATGGCTGCCTTGTGTCTGTGTATTGTTTACTCCATTAGAAAATGGGAGACGTTTTCTTACATACATAAGGTAGAGTTGCAGACTCCCCAGCAAGACTATACTCTCAATCAGGACCTATGATTTCTGTGCAACAGTAAGCTAACTAGGGTTTATGTTGCGTGCTTTTCTTTTTGAGAGATTCTCTGTCTAGTTCCAGGGGTTTCCTGTTTTGTGAGTCTCCCGCCCTTTGATCTGATTGTTGCCGCATCACATTCCTTCCTTTTGATTTTTCTGTTCTTCTTCAAGTTCGGTGTGTTTTCGATTCTTACAATGATCTCCTGTCTGAATCTATGACTGATAGTTTGGATCCCTGCTAGCTCTAGGGTTTCTCGGGGTTATCCAAAAATTTGGACAATCTTTGGGGTTGTGCTGTACATTTTGTCTGCATGTTCTTGATTTAGTTGAATAGGGATTGTGGGGCTGTGGGGAATGGATGGTAAGGATAAATCTCAGTTCCAGGTTGGTGGTAGTGTTGGTGGCTGTGGTGGTTCCCATGATAATTTCTCCCATTCTTGGGATGCATTCAAACTGAAATCAGAGCTGGCCTCATCGCCTTCTTCATCGGCGCATCTCCCTCCTATGCCGCCACATCTTGGCCAGCATGCGGTCTCGAGTTCAGGTTCTGCTCGTGACTCAAGTCACTTCAGCCAAGATATCAGTAGGATGCCGGATAACCCACCAAGGAATTTGGGCCACCGTCGTGCCCACTCGGAGATTCTCACTCTCCCTGATGATCTTAGCTTTGATAGTGAACTTGGTGTTGTTGGTGCTACCGTAGCTGATGGGCCATCCCTATCAGATGAGATCGAGGAGGATTTGTTGTCCATGTATCTTGATATGGACAAGTTCAATTGTTCGGCTGAGCAATCTCCTTCTGTTTCAGCTAGTCCTGGTCTCTGTGTGGATGTGGGGAATTCTTCTTTAGAGGCCTCGGCAGCAGGGCCTAGTGAGAAGCCCCGAGTGAGGCACCAGCATAGCCAGTCTATGGATGGCTCAACAAGCATCAAGCCTGAGATGCTTGTATCAGGATCAGAGGAACCCTCTGCTACAGATGCAAAGAAGGCCATCTCTACTGCCAAACTTGCTGAGCTCGCATTGATTGATCCTAAGAGGGCAAAGAGGTACTCTATGGCATCTTTTGCTGAAATAGCTTTCTTTGAAAGTTGTTATTCCTAAGAAAAGGAATATGTATAACCTATAGCCTTTTAAAGTGGTTCTTTTGTTATCGATACACTGATGTTTAAAGTTTCAACTATGTGAAGGATTTGGGCAAACAGGCAATCAGCTGCAAGGTCCAAGGAGAGGAAGATGCGATACATAGCTGAACTTGAGAGGAAAGTGCAGACTCTCCAAACAGAGGCTACATCACTGTCGGCTCAATTGACCCTGCTGCAGGTAAGGTGTACCATATTATTTATTGGAAATTGCCTAAAAATCATGAGGTTTTCTGGAATTCCTGAAAATATACACTGCATTTATTAATTATCTAGAGAAACATGACATTTGTTATTTAGTTCACAATATATACATTTGTGCTATAATTTTATTTCTAAAAAATATGTGAACAGATGCGTATTTTGTGAATTAAATGGCAAATGTCATGTTTTCTAGGCTATTAATAAATGTGATGTGTATATTGGAGATTTCCAAAAATCTCATGATTGTATTGACAATTTATTGTTTGCTAGGTAACCAAAATTTATCTTTAGGTTCCTTCTCTATTTTGTCTTTTTATTTAATGTGCATTCTTCACCTATGCTTTTAACAGAGAGACACAAATGGATTAAATGCGGAAAATAGTGAATTGAAACTGCGGTTGCAGACTATGGAGCAACAGGTTCATTTGCAGGACGGTAAAGCTCATCACTCATTTGTGGTTCATTTGCCCTAGACAAACTAAGAAATGGATTAGAAGAAAATTTATTGCTATTTGATGACTTGTATTCCCTTTTTATTTAGCAAATTAATTATTATTCTTGAATGGAACTTTCATTTGCCTTTTCGAATCTACATTTTTTGGTGATATTTGCATTCCAGTCAGAATCACGAAAAACAATTTCTAGTTAATATACATTGAGAATTTTCAGAAAAATATATTACATACTCAATTATAGTATGATACAAATATGCATCTTTGCTTCAAGGATATTGGCAAGATAGAACACTGACTTTTTTCCCACTCTTTTCAATGTACTCTCTTTGGGAGAAATAAAAATATCAATTTTGCTGTTTGTTAGCCCTGAATGAGGCGATGAAAGAGGAAATCCAGCATCTGAAGGTACTGACTGGCCAATCACTGCCCAATGGTTCGCCCATGATGAACTTCCCTCCATATGGGTCTCTCCAGCAGTTCTATCCCAACAACCAGGCAATGCACACTCTCTTGACTGCCCAGCAATTCCAACATCTTCAGATCCAATCTCAGAAGCAGCAGCAGCAGCAACAACAACAGCAGCAGTTTCAGCAGCAGCAGCAACATCATCTCCATCAGCTTCAACAAGAACAGCAGCAGCAGCAGCACAGAGGCTCCACACCTTCTGGTGTGAAGGATGGAAACGCTGCAGATTCCCCATCTGTAATGAAAGAATAACTGCTGTCTATGCTTGGTAAAACTTTTCATTGATCATCTTTGCTAGTTGTAGCTTGAGCCTTCAGTTTTCTGAAGTAGTACCCAACTACCATGCTCTGTTGTGGAAACCAATCTGCTTTTTGGGATTTATCAGTGCTCTGTTTGGTAGCCAGTGTATGAGCGATTGGTGCTTCTGTTGGAATCCCATTGTTCTTCTGAACTAAAAAACTAGCACTAAAACACTAATTTGGAGTATAAAAAACAAATGAATTCAACTAGACACCTGACAAAATTCCCATTCTGGTTCGACTCTCATCTACTGTTAATTTCTGGTGGCCCTAGTTGATATAATTTACAGTCTTAATATGCAGAAAAGCTTATTTTGTCACTCAACCTCGTGGAGATTACATCCAATAAAGGGCACTCAAAACATTAAGAACGAGTGCTTCACAAGATAGATATAGATTTTACTAATCTGGGTTCATCAAGTATAGACTTTACTCGTAGATAGAGCAGCACCAGAAATTCAGAATCAAGCAGAATACTACATAGATACCCTTCCCAAAATGAAACAGCTGCTCAATTCCAATTAATTAGTCCAGATATGGATGCTCTGATTTTCAACCGAGATCTGGCACTGTGAAATACTCGAGATCATTATCAGGAAATTCCAGCCTTGGCTTCTTGAAGGGCATGCTAGACTTGGAGTTTCTATAAGGACCGCAGCTGTGGGATGTTGGGAGTGATGGAAGCTGAGGGACTTCAGCTGCTGCTAAGGGGATCTGATCAGCAAAGAGACCCATATCTGCTATCAAATCTAGTTCATTGAAAGCAAGCTGATGTTTCTGCAAAAGAAGATACAAGTAAACTTGGTTATAGTTCATATTCCTTGATCAAATGCTTATGGGGTAACTAATAAAACACTGCAAGAAGGGCTTCTAAACTTTTGGCATAGGATGATCTATCACACTATTATTCCACATCAGCCTTATGCATTGAAACAGAATGAGGCAAATTTTGCCAATACCTTAGAGGACTCGAAATCTTGGAACTGCAGAAGCTCATCCATCTCCCAAGAGGAAGCAAAGCTTGGAGGCTGCTGATCTTGAGGAGCTCTCTTGACAGGCTGAGGCCCTTTCTTGCTGGGTGGCTCCCAGTGGGCCTTCTCTGCATCCTTTGTGCAGCTGCTAGAAGAGCTCAAAGTCACCCTGATTCCAGTGGCAAGAAAGCGCTGGTGGTTTCCGGCTAAGCTACTTGCCGAGTGGATTGGTTCATCGCAGTTCTCACAGAAGAGGGCTCTGTCTTCCACACAGAATATAAAACCTGGCTTCTCCTGAAAACACAAGAGCAATCCTTATTGAGGAGATCTTATAAAGTGATCCAACTTCACAGGCCTCAGCCCAGATCAAGCTAAAGCATAGCAATCGACCGTCATTGAGGATCATTTGTACACATCAAAAAGAAGAGAAGAAAAAACAAGAAGTATTGATTTACCCGACAAATGTCACAGAGAGGAAGCTTGTCGGAGAGGTTCTGGAGGAGGAGCCGCTGGTGCTTGCTCGCGAGCTTGTTCGCCGCGTGGACTTCCACATCGCACCTCGCGCACAGGGCCGCCTCATCGGCGCAACAGATCACCGTCGCCGGAGCGCTCTCGCAAACGTCGCACTGTATCTTCATCTGAACCAGACAGATCTCAGAAAAGCCTCCAACTTTACAGGTGAAGCTCGGGGCTCGACCCCAGATAGGATCTCCTCTATTTCAGCACCCAGAAGGATTACCACACCACGGATGGACCCAAACCTCACTAACCCTTGTCAGAAATCTTGTGATCGGAGCTGAGTCAGTCGAGAGAGAGAGAGATAGAGGAGACTAAACACCAGCTCAAGAAAAGCTAAGCAGGGAGGAGGAGGAGGGGAAAAAAAGGAGTTGCTGTTAGCTTGAAAAGGCAAAGTTGCTTCTTCTTAAGAACAGGAGCAAAAAAAATTATTTTTGGGCAACAATCAGATATTGGATAAGATGCAGCTTAAGAATCCTCCTTCATCATCCCAACTGAACGATTGATTCACAGGGGTGACATAGTGGGGGTGGATGCTGATCAAGAACATGTGGCTGTGAAGGGATTGGGCTCTGGGATTTTTGCATATCAAAAGAGCCGATTCTAGTAGTTCCAACAATGCATCATGGGCCCACCCGCCATTTGTGTGGTTCTATGGAGCTCTCGACACCAAACACTAATAAATTAACAATAATGCAAGTTGCAGGTAGAGGTGATGCAGTGCATGAGCTTCAACTGGCTCCAACATTAAATGAATTTGGACTTTTATTGGAAGCCCGCGATCTTACTTTTGCCATATGAAAATGAAATGGCTTGGCTTGCTTACATCTCTCTGCCCTTTGGACTATGGGAAGAAGTTCCACAAGGGAGATCATCCAAGGAAATACCAGAATGTGGTCTCTTGGTCTCTTCCCTCTCATCTAGCTATATTGTTTGATATTCGAGTCCTCGCAAGACTACCCTTTAAGTGATAGTGACATGAATCGACCTCCTTTCCATAATTTGATTGTGCAATATCAGAAACGAGCATTCCGACACGTTAACTAAGAGGTTCAACTAAAGCCGATCTTCGGCCTGTGTATCCCTCATGGATGTATGTTGCAGCCATGCAGGATGAGATCAACCATCCTTTTGGTAGTCTGTTCTAACAAAGACTAAAGCCAAGGAGGGAGGAACAAAGAAGACCAAAATTGTTAGTCACTGAAACAGTGACCAAAGTTGGAGGACTTATAATACTAAGTTCTAAAATTAGGGGATCTTTTTCGAAGAACCTCCACCTTTCTTTTATTTTTTCGGAGAACTCCTCGCACCTCGCACTCCTCTGGGGAACTGAAAGAGTGTTCGCCATTCGACTTTCGAGCTCGATCAGCTATGGAGGCTGAGGCTGCAGTATTGGACGGAGCCCTGAAGGTGGTGGAGCATGCCCTCTCCCATATAAAATGGCGCCTCAGGCCTCACGCTAAGCGTCGGCTCGAAATAGGTTCCTCTCCCGGCTCCACTTTGACGTTACCTCGCTAATTTGATCGAATTGCTTGGATATGGATCCAGAAAATCCGTAGTTTGTTATATGAGTTTGATCTGTAGCTCCTGTAGATAAATGGACCTGTAAATCGTTTCTCTTTCCGGTTTCCTTGCTACGGATTCAGTTCTTTATTATCTGATGATGCCAAATTTTGGGCATTTGCTTAAATGATTTTTTAGATGGACTCGGAAATTTACTCCACGCATAATTATGTTGATAACTTGATCAAAATCAAAGAAACAAAATTTTGATCATAACAATGAAGTGTGATTAGCTGTTGATTCAATGGTTTTGTCATTTGCCCATCCATTATCCTGTAGCATAGCTATTGAAGGTATAACTGTCCTATTTTTCGTGATCTGAAATCATGATTAATTTTAACGAAGCGAAAATTGTTTTGGCAGATTTGATGGCCTTATGCACAAGGATGAGGCCAGTGGTGATGGTAGACTATGGAGGGAAGTTGCCCGAGCTGCAGGATTACTTATGTGGACTTCTAAGATTTTGTCATAAGGTCCTATAGAACTCCTGTTTTTATGTTCCTATTATGGGATTTTAGGGCTAATGAGTCCTGGCTCTTTCTTAAGTCTCTTTTCCCATGTTTAGTTGAATTAGTTATGAATAGTGAACTGTCATCTTTTACCTGTTATTTCCCACTGGTTCTGTATTCATCATTCCCCATCAAATGCATAGTGTTGATGAGATTTATGAGGATTCACACTTCTTGCATAGAGTGTTGTTTTTTATTCTACTTTTGTTTGATTGCATATGTTGTGTGCTAGTGATGCCATTAGTTTAGTTGGCTGGAAATGATGATCTTCTTTCTCCCTGAGGATCATTTTTTTTGTTACAGGAGTCACCATTTTTTGAGCAGTTAAGGGTAATGATTATTGAAGATATGATTTTCTTGATACACCCTAAAGAACTTGCTGGGCATGTCAATTCAAGCCTAAGTTGTAGAAGACTATACTTTGTAGACCTCGAACAGGATCCTCCACTGGTTGGTGCCAACCAGTGCTTTACCATTCTTTCTATTGTTTTTAATTCTTTCATGCCATCGCATTATCATCCACAGCCTCCTTCCTATTATTTTCTCCAGATGATAACACAAAGTGAAAGCAGCTTGGCAGGAGTACAGCTTGTGTCCATGCTGAATCTCTTCGCTCGACATTTTCCATTAGAAGAAAATGGAAGAATTCAACCTTGTAACAGGACTGATGAAACAGATAGCATCAATTCCCCTGATGGTGAGACCTGGAGTTCTTCTCAGAGCTCTGATGTCATTGATCTTAGTAGCTGCATGAAGGACACTAAGATTAGCGTCCCAACCTTAAATGGGTAAGCAGATCATTCTTAATTTTTTCAAATATCTTTTAGAAGGTGAGTAGCACATGGTTTATTCAATGCCTTCCTCCATAGAGCTAGATGATTCATCTGAATGGATGCATGACTTCTATTTTCAAACTTTTCACAAATGATAATTTCATAATCTCTTCATTTTCGGGGGGCATCAGATGGCTTCTTGGCTATCCAGTTATATACTTGTTCACCACGGATCACATTGAAGATGCTATCTATAATCTGTCAATGAAGTCTCTACGTATCTACAGAGTGCTGGTCCATAGGTATGCTGCTATTATTTCCATATGTTTATTTCCGCATATTACTGTAAATTCACGTGAATTGCTCTAAGATATTGCATTTCATGGAGAAAAATAAAGAGAGAAGTATGAAGACAAGCAGAAGTAGGGATGTATAGTAGAATATATTCACAAGGACCTCTATATTCATATAAATTAACCTCATGAATAATATATGTTTGAGTAAATTTTGACAAACTTTATCGTACTCAAATTTCTTACCAAATTGTAACCCTTTCATTGTCTCACATCTTGGTCAGCCCCTCCACCCTCACTTATGAAATTATAGATTTGTTCTCTCTCACTTGGATCATATGAGATTGCATATTCTCTTGGTGTTTGTAGTGTGTTATGGTTAAATGGAACAATAAATCCTTATTAGAGAAGTATGGTGGCTTCTAAGGACCATGAGAACAGCCAAGTACAACAATGAGTGCTTTGTGTGTGTAATGAGAAAGACAATGACCTTTGCATTATATCAATCAATGGAATTTCAATTGATTTGTACTTTTTTTCTCATTTTAATAAATCTCGGAGTAGATAAGATAAAAACATTATATTTGCTGCAGGATGAGTCGCCCAGGGAGAAGTTTACAGCAGGAAGAAGAAGAATTAATGAGGTAAGGCTATTTTAACTGCAACTCAAGCGTAGGTACTTACAGTTGCCATGCGGCCTAAAACATTATTGTTACTGCATTATATGAAGATCAAGATTTAAACGGAGGCACTTGCATGTGTGAATCATTTGACAGTCAATTTTATGAAAAGATCAAAGACAATTCTGTGCTACCATTTTTGTGTGATGATAGTTTTTCAGTTCCCTATGATCTGAGCATGGGGGCCAGTGAGGAACTATGGGCGCAAGGTTTCATGTCCCAGATTCGGGCCAAGTGGGAAGGCTGCAGGCATGCTTGGGGGACGCTTCGGTTGGAGGTCAGTGAATGCTACCCACAAGCCATTGTGCTGTAGTAGTAAGGAAAACCACGGACCCTTTCTTGCAACCCAACAAAATTGTCACTTTGTGATAGTTGGTCTTGCTAAATTTAGGCATGATCTAGGTTATAATTGATTGTATCATACTTAATGGTGATAAAAAAGATTACTAGAGTTTTACCTTGTTTTATATACTAAGATACCTATGCATATCACATTCATTCTTAAATTTGCCTCTTAGGCACCATTGGGTATCATATACTTGAGAAGTGGATTATGATATTGCAATAAAAGGTAGCATCTCCAATAGTGGGTGAACTCCAACACCATAAATGTTATGTCCCACATGCTAGCTCACATGATATTACTATGAACCCAAGCCAATTTTCATTCATGAAAACGTAGAAAACCCGAAGAAGTTGGATAGAGCTGAAATTTGTGACCCGAAGAACTTGGCCAGTGATCTAGGCTAGACAGGACTTGGTGAACAGGTAATCTTCCCTTGTGTAAACACTTGACATTTACAAAGATCACGGGGCAGTGGGATCATCAAGTGGCATGTAAACTCACATATTCTTTGTTCCATAACTGTTGATTTCAATGGCTGAAGCAAAGACCTCCCACTTCACACTGCATGCCAACTGACTTGTTTCTTGGATAACTAATATTTACTTGTTCTGATAAAATGTGCACCATCAAGGTTCCAAGCAAGAGTTGCAAACTTTTATAATATAAATATTCAATCAATGAGCAGCATCACCACTGACCTGAATAAAAGAAGAAAATAACGAAACCTGGACGATACAAGTGTTAACCCTGAATTCTGAGGTTGCCTGCTCTTTGATGCTCCTGTTGGACATGTTCGTATTCTTTGAGGTTGTTCATGACGTTCTGGACCTTCATGGTGATCTGTTCACTGTGCTCTTCAATGATTTTCAGAAATGCTGTGAGTTGCTCCTTATATGCAGCACATATCCGTCTCTTGTTTCGGAGTTCTAAAGTTAGCTCCTGAATTTTTCTGTCCTTCTCATCCTGCCATATTAGCACAAGGAGATAGTAAGATCAATAATTAACAATCAAACATAATATAGATTATTATGCATAGTGTATAAGAATCATACCCACTGATTAGTACTGTGGAATTTTCTACAAATATTGCATTACTAGAAAGGGGGTATGCAGTCATGCTATTCTGATTAAATGTGGCAAAAATGTGCCCTTTAAGAGAATACAGATGGAAGGTAATTAATGACTTAACACATCAGAGTTTGAGGTGGTCATGTGCAAGATAAAATTGTCAAGGAGATTTATTCTAGAAATCTTGCATATGGCAGGTTAGGCACCTAAAGAGTATGTAGAGCTCAGTGGGAGTTTTCATTGGAAAGAAATTTAATGTACTTTAACATACAACACACAACATTTTTTCCCATGGTGTGCTATTGCTCCAACAGTGGATACTTAACCATTTCTCATAATGGTACTCATATATGCAAACATGTTTTTGATCATCCCTCTGTTGTAATATCCCAAATACACACACATTAACAATTTTCTACAGGAATGTGTAAGCCATTAAGAACGTGGATGCAACATCGCAAAAACAATTCCAAAGTGAACAAGCTCAAATAGGTTTTGCTGCATATTGAAACTGTAGCTAATCATATTAACTTTTACTAAAGTTTTTGGGAGTTAGAAAAACCATAACTAATCATTACTGGTTAAATGATCAAAATAATTAGCATACATTATCTCAACCTCATAAAGGAACCTTGTCGAGGATGCAATATTTGAAAAACATTATGCAACAGATAAGCCACATAAGGTCCTTGATGAATAAACTTCGATCCAACAATGGAGGGCCACATCTTTCACAGGAAAATGGAAATGTAGACAATGGGCACTTTATGAAGTCACTTACTGTTGTGTGGCGAACTTGACGAGGGGACACAACAAGAGGATGATTATGCTCTTTCTCAAACTTAGCTACCACCCATTTGCCTGACTTATTGTACTTCAAGTAAATCATAGCCTTACAACCTTCCCTAGTGATTGGCTTTGGTTTCCTGAGTGCTCCTTCTTGATCCCTTTTATTGACTCGGTAACCCTCCTTATTACATCCCAATCGACGAGCAATAATCTTCCCATCTCTTTCTGACCGTCGACAGGACATGACCCGCATAACAAATCCCACTCGACGAGCATATTCATCATAGAAGATCTTTGCAGCATCTTCTGAGTCAAACTCCATACCTTCACACGGTTCTAAAACAGCTTCGCCTTCACTAGGAGCTGGTTCTTCACTTTGTGACGAGTTTGGGGCCATTGAAGCACTATTGTCAGAATACACTGCAAGAAAGTTAATCTATTATTGCCTTCATCGATTAACAAGTAACTAAGAACTAAATTTCCAAAAGAATTATATTTTTAAGTAAAGGCCAGACATTAAAATGAATCTCTACATTCAGAATTACAAAGACAAAAAAACTGAATATTCCACCCAAAAAAAGCTCCGTTGTGATTTATCTCCCTCTCTACCTATCTGACTTCACAATTTTAAAATCAATCAAAAGGTTTCGACTATCAACAAGTATCAAGATTAATTCCCATATAGAGACAACACTTTGCTCAAAGCAATGACTAGCAAAGTACAAAAAATATTAAGCAAACATTTTTATGGATATCACAACATAAGACTCCCTTGATTCATGAAAAATTGAATCAGAATCAGAATAAACTAGATTTACAAAGGGACAGGTGCGGAAAATGAATGCCTAGCCATTCATGTGTTTGGCTCATTCAATCACAGAGTACAATTAATTTTTTTAGGTTCACTCAGAACAAGTACGTAAGAATCCCCACTGCCTAGTGTTAGTTGAAACACCAGCATGGTTACCCTGTGGACTCACTCATATAAATATCAGAACTGACATATGAGTTTCCTTCCCTTATTACATTAACTTCGTTTATTTAACTTAGCAATATACTTTTTCTTTAATATTCTGATGATGGTATACAGAAAGTATATTTCAAAATTTGACAGTGTTGACACCACTAATTCTAGAAAACTTCATTTCAAAATATTATTATAATCATTTATATAATTCCAAGATCTTTGATCTGTTTCCCCTTCATTACTAACACTGCAATGATTTTAGAAGTGAAAAAAGAGACCTAGAAAATGAAGAAAAGAAGATAAAGCAATATAAGAATTTGTGAAGCCTGAAGTTCGTATAAAAGTATGAATTTCATGTAATCAAGAAGCCAAAAACATTGTGTCACATGGTGGCTTAAAGAATTAGAATTATATCAGTCGAAGCTTCCCAGAAATTAGTGTTGCACTGTGATTACCCAACATCAAAGAACAAACAGAGCAGATCATTTTCCACTCTCTGGAAAACTAAACTGGTCCCGAGTTTCATGATGACTATATATTAGTGAGAAAACTCCTGTTACATTTTCTCAATTACAAGGAGTTGCAAGTTTTTTGACGATGAGTTTGTTCTCCCCATGACTGTGAAAAAACCATGTCTTCATTAGTTTTCAATCTATAACAATACCCAATTAAACATGTAATTTTCATATCCTAGCTGCATGTCTTGGGGAATTTATCACAGGAGATGAGATCAGGAGATACTTCAAGGTCCCTAGAATATATAATACAATGGAATCTACCCATGAAATCTGAGCATTTGTGAATTTACGCAGAATTCTAACAGCACACTGGAGCTCAACTCTAACTTACTCGATCCGAATGCTGCGAATGAGATTCTAACAAACGATCAGCAGACAAAATGATCGAATCTCGCAAGAGTCCTCAAATGCTGAAGCAACGATTCAGAAAATCGAGGTGTTGAGTGAAGAACTGATGGGGGTGATACAGACTACAGTACAGACTAGAGAGTACTACCCTCCCCCCGGAGTTCCATCCAACATCTTCATTGAAAAACGAAACGGAAATTTAGGGTTTTCTTATTTTCCATAAATTGTTTCTTGACCCCAATGATTTAGTTAGTTTCATTTCAGCCTCTTAACTTTTATCCGTTTCCTTTATCAGCTAGCTAAAGCTAAACCAAGCTTGTAAGTTCTGCCACCCACCTACTGCCTCTGCTAGAGGAGCTGAGGGAACCGCTGACAGTGATCTACGCCGGGGTACGAGATCAGTCGCCGGATCTCCGGAAAAATGCAGAACCCGCCGTCGCCGACCACGTCCACCGCCACCAGTTACCCTTCAAAGACCACAATATACATCATCCTTTCCACCTCCCTCTTCTTCTTCGTCTTCTTCACCCTATCCTCCTCCTGGGCGCCGACGCTGCCCCGCTCTGTCCGGCCTGACCCGCTTCTCTTTCCCTCTCGCCGGTTCTTTGCTTCAGACCCTTCGCCTCCCTCGATCGCTTACTTCATCTCTGGATCTGCCGGTGACTCCGGCCGGATCCTCCGCCTCCTCTACGCGGCGTACCACCCCAGGAACCACTACCTCCTCCACCTCGACCGCTCCGCTCCGCAGTCCGAACGTGAGAAGCTCGCGATCACCGTCCAGTCGGATCCGATCTTCGCCGCCGCCAGAAACGTCGACGTTCTGGGGAAGGCTGATTTTGCCTACCAGAAGGGGTCGTCCCCCATCTCGGCTACACTACACGGGGCTTCCATGCTGCTGAGATTGGCGTCCAACTGGGATTGGTTTATCAATCTTGATGCTCACGACTACCCGCTCATCCCTCAAGATGGTAATTTTTACTGTAATTCCTCAAAAATCTCATACCCAGCTCTGAGTTGAAATGTGGGACATACCCAACAAGTGACTTGCAATTAAACTTCTGTTTCCCTTCTGTCAGAGCAATCACGAGCTAAAGTTCTTCAATTTAATTGCCTTGATGCCACTCATGAGATGATCATTCTGTATTTGATGAAATGGCAATGAGGAAATTATGATATCTTCTTTCACATTCAAACATGAAATAAGCAATACATGCCCTTGTTAAATGTAGTCACTAGCCAGTAAAAAGTTATATACTGACCACTGTGATAAATTAAGCACGACATATCCTAACATGGTATGTCTGTCCTGTCCATTTATCATACAGGATATTCGTTTTTTTCTTCGAGTTTGTGAATTTCCTTGTGACAATAGTGACTTGGGTTTCTGCAGATTTACTTCACATCTTATCATACTTACCAAAGGATCTTAATTTCGTAAATCACACTAGTCATATTGGCTGGAGAGAGTACGTGTCTCTTCTAAAACTCATTTACTGATACATGCTCCTTATACAAGTTTGAGTTTCTGGTCATTATATTGCAACAATTTGGGATCTGGGATTTGTTTGGCGTCATTCTTTTTGCAGGTCTAAGAAGTTGAAGCCAATCATTGTGGACCCTGGGCTATATCTTACAGAGAAGACACAGATGTTTTATGCAAGCCAGAAGCGGGGATTGCCAAATGCTTATAGGCTTTTCACAGGTATTTAATTCCCTTCTTCTTTTAGATGCTGACTGATTTTGGGGGCATCATTGGCTCATGTCAAACTAAGAGATACTTGAAGTTTGAGATGGTCTTGCAGCATTGCAGAGATTGGGTTGTTCCTAATTGTAGGGTTAGAAAACTTGAGTGACTTCCATAACTATTTCTCGTTAGTTCTTGTTTGTTATGCTTTGTAGAACTACAGTCTTAGGAAACTCCTTTTTAGATAATAGTAATGTGTTCATATGATAAGTTCCAAAAAGTTCATCATGTCTAACATTATTTTTTGTGTTCAACTAACCAATTGTTGCATCCTTCATTTGATATTATAAGTAGTTTCACCAACTCAAGTGTATCCATTTAGGCTTATGTTTTTCATTGAGGTGATGTAGTCCCTAAGCATATTATTCAGAAGCACTTAGATACCATCTAACGGGTTTCTCTGTCTCTGAAAAGGTTCATCCTTCAACATTCTAAGTCGCAGCTTCGTTGAGCATTGCATCCTGGGCACAGATAACCTCCCGAGGACCCTCCTCATGTACTTATCAAACACTCCATCATCAATAACAAACTACTTCCAGAGTATCCTCTGCAACTCTCATCAGTTCAAGCGCACAGTCATCAACCACAACCTGCAATATGCCGCCTTCAACCCCACAGAGAAGCCTCGGGAACTCAATGTCAGCGACTTTGATGCATTGGTCTCAAGTGGGGCTGCCTTCGCCTCACATCTTGGATCTGATGATTTGGTTCTCGACCGGATTGACAAGGAGATCCTTGATCGGGTCCAAGACAGGCCTGTCCCGGGCGGGTGGTGCCTGGGCCAGCCGAGCAACAGCACTTGTATGGTCTGGGGAGATGCGAGTGTCCTCAGGCCTGGCCCTGGGGCAAGGAGGTTGGAGAAGCTTATGGTCAAGATGCTGTCTGATGATGCATACTTGTCAAGACAGTGCATGGTCGAGCAGTGACTGATTAATCCCCCAAGCTCAAACATATCAGGTAACAATTAGACCAAAAATATAGAGGTGTTCTGTGAGGGGTGTCCGTTTTTCAATTTGTTGGTGTAGATTCTTTGTTGTATACTCTTGTGGTGGGGAGTATCTAATGTAGGACAGACCTCAATTCTAGTATTCACACTTCTGTATTGGCTGATGGCTCTTGGACCTCTCTCTCCGGCCTTCATCTGATCATTTGACTACCATGGCCTAAAGCTTTGAACGGATGCTGATATCTCCTATATATTCATAATTACTTTATATTGTTTATAAAATATATGACTAAATCTTTTGGGACCATCCCCATTGATGGGTTATTTCATTGTATCAGCATCTCACTTGAATGGCTAACTTACTGTAAATGGATTGAAGTGATGATGAAGAAGAAACACTGAAAATGACATGTTCCACGGCCCAATACAAAACTTATGAAGGATATATATATATATATATAACCGACAAAACACTGAAAACTGGATCATAGATAGGCTCAAAGTAACCAATACAAAAAAAATCAGTCTTTATGTAAACCAAGGCCTCTCTCTCCTCCCATTGCATTCAACTGCCATTGCTTGCCCCTTTTCTCATCTTGTTCATCAATCATCGGAAGAACCAGCAGAGATATTCCACCCACCATGAATTCGGCGCGTTCCCACATGACCACAAACTAGCATGTCGAACGAACCCCGACAAGGCAGGATCAGATGTATACGGCACAAAAGGAAGAAATGAACGGAATTTTCATGCAATCATCGATGGATGGAAGGATAGGTCAGCAGCATCTTCATCTCAGCTAAAAGCACTGAAACCTCCCCCCTTCATCATCTGCTTGAACTCGTTGAAGTTGACGCGGCCGTCCCCGTCGTCGTCCACCTTCATGATCATCCGCTTGCAGTCCTCGATGGTCCGCCCCTGGTTCAGCCCCATCGAGGCCAACATCGACCTCAGCTCGTCCACGGTGATGAATCCGTCGCCATTTTGGTCGAACACATTGAAGGCCTCCTTCATATCGTCCTCCGCCTCCTCGTCCCGCTCGCCCATGATGGAACCGTATAGCGCCTCGAACTCCTCGATGTCCACGCAGCCGTCCCCGTTGACGTCGATCCTCTCTATCATGTCCTCTAACTCCTTGTTCGGGATAAACATCCCGAGGTTCCCGAGCGAGTCGCTCAACTCCTTCTTCGTGATCCGGCCGTCGCCGTTCCGGTCGAACATCTGGAAGAGCCGCTTCAGCTCCACGGGGTCCATGGGCGACTGCGCGGCGGGCCTGAGGAAGGGGGGAGGTGAGGTGGCGTCAGGAGGTGCACGGCGGAGCCACCTCGCTACAAAGCAAGGGCTTCCGCGGAGGTGGATGAGGAGAAGGAATAATGGCCAGAGCTTACTGGGGGCAAATAGAAGAATATATGGTTGTAGAATAAGGAAAATCCTCTTTAAATAGTTGGCATGTTTCTGGTCGGAAGAAAGAGAGAAGATGAGGTGTTTGGGTGAGATAAAATAGAGGAGAAATTTGTGTGAAAATTATTTATTTTTATTTTTATCTATTTTGTAATTAAAATTATAATTAATTAATTAATTATTTATTTATTTATATACAAATTAAATAAACAGCATCGTGCCGTACGAGTTGGGAGAAGCGCGTAGGGGAATATGTTATGATTAGTGTTATCATGGTAGAAGGCGTGTTCTTCTTGTACATGTCGTTGGCTTTATGTTTCCATAAGATAATTTAATTTAAATGTAAATATTTATGAAATATTTGATTAATTATTCAAATTATAGATAAGATTTTCACTCACTCAATTTTTATAAATAGTATCTTTTATAGATAATACTCATCAAAAGTATATTTGAAATTTATTTCTATCTATAAAACAAATATAATACAAAAAATTAATGTAAATAGTGCTAATTTCATTAAAATTTCAATGGAAAATCTTGGCAAAAAAAGAGGAAAATTAAGGATTTTGCTCTTTGGCAAAAAATATATAAATGATTTAAATAGCTTTAAAGGTATAAATGTCAATTTCTTATTAGGTAAAATTTTAAAATTAAGGTAAATTTTATTTTATTATAAGAATTTACATGAATTTTAATTTTATTATCACATTTAACACCATATTCAACTTAAATTTTAATGTTATATCTACACAAATAATATTTTTCATTAAATTTACTCATATTATTAATTAAAACTATAGAATTTAGTCGAACTAATTTAGATATCATTTACATGAATTTTGATTTTATTATCACATTTAACACCATATTTAACTTAAATTTTAATGTTATATCTACTCAAATAATATTTCTCATTAAATTTACTAATATTATTAATTAAAACTATGGAATTTGGTTGAACTAATTTAGATATTATTTATTTTTTATCCGAACATGTTGAATGGGTCTACATACAAAAATTAATGAAACTATATAAAATAGCACATAAAAATTTTAATATACAAAAATTTATAAATTTATGCATATATATATATATATATCATAATTATGCTTTGTGTTAAGAAAGAACTTGGTTGTTATATTTATATAAAAATTTGTAAATTATTTTATGCAAATTTATGAATTTATATTGCTGGTACAAACAAATAAAATTTATAAAATTATTTATGTATATAAATATATTTTTATCTATATAAAACAAGCTCTTATTTTATATAAATGATTTTCATATAATTTTTAATTTTTTATGCACAAGTTTATGGATGGTATTATATAAATTTATAAATTTTGTAAGTAGAAAATTTTATAAAATATCATATGTAAATTTATTATTCATGTATGAAATTTTGTATGTGAACTAGTTTGATAGGTAATGTTCTAATTGAGCAAAAACAAGGCAAAGGAATATTCTAGAGACACCTAATTCATTCTGAGGCCCAAAAAGTTAAAAAGACATGCCCCCACGCAGGATCGAACTACGGACCTTCAGTTTACAAGACTGACGCTCTACCACTGAGCTATAGGGGCTTAACTTAGATTTTGACCTGTAAAATATTTTTAACAATATCTTGGAAAACGTCCAATCCACTACCTTTCAGTTGTCTTCTATAAACCATTTCAGACAAGTACTAGAGGAGATTATCGGGTGATGTTTATATCCATAACTTTGCTGGGTACATAAAAACAATCAATGACAATGCCGTTGAAGGGAGGAAAAAATGGACCTATACCAGGCAGAGAGAGCACATCTCTGCACAAATTGCATGGTGGAAATAAAAGAGACTAGATGAAGGTTTGGAAAATTCACAGCCCACATCTCATATTCTCGTATCTACTGGCTTATAAGGGTTAGATTCCACAGAGAGTCTTTCATAGGCACTTGTCATATGATAAACAAGAGAACTGAGCCTTGTTGGAGTGTACCATTTCCTTAGCCACCACCATCGAGGTTCCTCTCCATGAAATCCCAGCAGATATATGTTCCACCAAGGTGGATTCCTGTCACCAATTTCAATCCTTCTATGGGAGCGGCAGCGTCAGGAACACTAAACAATCATCTAAAGCTCCAATCTTCTTCATTTGCACTGCATTGGCCGAAATCCCTCTTCTGACATTAGAACGCTTATCAATTTCTCAAGCCGCTTCACCCCAGACCCAGGCCGAAGAATGGCAGAGTCTCCTACAACAGAACATGGATCTGTGCCATTTTCCAGGCTCCCTATACACCATCCACCAGGAACAAACTTTCCATGTCCCCGTGAAAGGAGTTCGGAATCAATCTTATCGAGCACAGGATCATCCTCTGTGAACTTCCTAGCAAAGGGGGCATTACTGTTCACCATTCTCTGCATGTCAGCAATGTTTAGGTGGTGGGGGTGCTGTTTAGGAGGATTGTCCCATGAGATGAAGTGGAGATCGCTGTTCACTGTTGTGTTTCGGAACTCCTCAGCATTGCACACAACTGTGTGAAAGTATCCCTCTGGGGAGGATAAGAAATTTGCATAGTACATCAAGACAGTCCTTGGAAGGTTATCCCATCCCCATATGCAGTATTCGATGAAGGACCGAGATAGTGCCATCCATGCAGAACCTGTAATGAGAATGCAGATCTCATCATTTCCTCCTTCATAAGCAACATTCATTATCTTTGCCCATTGTAATTTAGACCACATAAAAGTAGCATTGATGTATGTAGGAATAAAATATTTTCACATAGGAAAAAAATATTTGCAACAAAAGAACCAAAATTGATGCTGAGCAGTTGGAAGGATCCAAGATGTCCCAAATTACTCTGAGCCCATGAGATGTCACTATCTGTTGGTTTCCTTCAAGAAAAAAAGATTAAGTAATAAAGGGGCAAGAGCACAGAAAGTGAAGCAAAAGGAGATTTGTTTTTTTGAAACCAACTATTAATTTTCCCATTCTTGTGCTTCAAAAATCCAATCATTAATTTCTGTTTCAACACAAGTAACTTGATTAATCTCTGTTTTTTATCCTCCATATCCTGGATATGCATGTCATTATTACCCATGGAAAACTTCTATTGTGAAAGTTGAAGGCAATGACACCAATGACATTAAAATCAGAGTCACAATTTTACGAGATAACAGGTGGACTAGATATTTCTTAATTGCAGCCTATAGTCTGTCACATAAGAATGCCTTGTGCAGGTGAAATGAGATAAATGAAATAATGACTAAATCTAAAATTTGGATAAAATTTTCCATGAATGATTTCCAAACTCCAGTAAAAGAAAAGTACATTGTCTCAATGATGAAAGAATCATGATATGCTAACCTGACATTATATATGCTGCAATAACTACATGTAGAATTTATAGACTGATACAAAAATTCTTCATAAAACACCAATCTTATATCAAACCATCTACTAAAGGCACATGAAATGATCCGAGTGCATGCACTATGTGGTTTGTGTGGAAAAGCATATGGAGCAGAAAATGTAGTTTCTAAAAAAGCTGACTTGATCATACCCTTCTCCAGTGCTTAACAGAAAACTGAGATTAAACAGGATATGAATGGACTGATAATAATCAAGTCACCCATCATATGGAGAACCTGTGAAAAGCTTAAAAGCTGTTGGCACACTTCTCCTTTGTGTGACCCAGAAAACATCAGCTTTCTTGTGCATGTAGAAACCAGGATCTATGATTATTGGCTTTGCCCGATGAAATCTGCAGAAATACAACAGAAGTCATAACACAACCACCAAAGATGAAGCTGGATCACTGGTTAGGGTTCACTCACTCCTTCCATCCAATATCACTGGTATGGTCGATGAAGTTAAGATCTCGTGGCAGATAAGAGAATGCGTGGAGCAGATCTAATGAAAAGAAAAGGCCAGAACTGATCAGTTCATGTGAAAATACCCCCAAATAGACATAAATTTCATCCCAATTGTCAAATTTCTCCAGCTCAATACATACTTTTCCACACACAAAAGCTACGCAGCATAATTAGATTCAGCTAATTGCTGCATTTTCCGTAATACCTGATACTGGAATTAGGTTTCAATTTATCATAAAACTCTTATCTTTAACCAACCAACAACTCCATCCAAAAAAATGCTCACAACCTCAAAAATTGGTTCCTTCCTTGTATCAGGAGTAACGTTTTACTAAAATAAAAAATCTAAAGAATTTGACATAGAAATCAACTCAAGGATCTTAAGTTCGATTTGTCATCCAGCGAGCTCAAGTTCCCATTTTGAACAAACCGACCAAAGCAAAACCCCTGGAGGACATACCATCCTGCGTGACAAGAGGATAATCTGAGGCACTGAGATTGATGAACCAGTCCCAATCCCCGCCCTCCCTCAACAGGATCGCCGCCGCGTGGAGGGTGTTCGCTACCATAGTAGGGCCCCGGTAAGTCACCAGATTCGCCTTGCTGATCATTCTGACATTCTCGAATCTCTGGAATGTCAGGTCGCTATCGACGTAACTCTTCAGATCCAACCTCTCTTCGGGCCTCGACTCGAGGTCCAAGTGCACCACGTACTGATTCCTCGGGTGGTACAGCGCTTGGAGGGTCCTCTTCAGCATCAAGCCATCCCCGGCCGAGCCCGAGATGACGTAAGCGAACCGAGGAGGAAGTGGGAGAGTGGAGACTGGGAGCGGCTTCAGCTTCGACTCCACGAAGACGGAGCTGGATCGGAAGCCGGACCGGTAGAACGGCAGCAGCCGGGAGCCATCCGACGACGTCAGGGTCGAGAAGAGGAAGAGTAACAGCGATCCGATCGAACCGATCGCGACCGGCAGGACCCACCGCCGCTCCGATGACTGGTGGGGCTTCACGTGCATGTAGTAGCTCTTCAGCCGCTTCATCAGTGAACCACGGAATCAAGCATCAAGCAGGGAGCTCCGTGAAATGAATAGGAAAGGAAACTGCTCCGGCAATGGAGGTGGAGCTAGGACGAAGAAGATGAAAGTAGGTGGGCTGACACTGAACTGAGAGATGGGACGAAGAAGATCAAGGTTTTGTTTTCCATTCGAGGTTTTCTTTCAATGCAGGTGAGGTATCTGTTGGAGCGTGAAGGAGACGCGACTGGACGGTCAAGTCGGACGGATGTGTGTCCCCGTGACGAAAAAGTGTTCAGCGGTGGCATTAATTATTGTTTTCATCGCTTATTTTATTTTATATTGCCCGAATTTGTGTGGCGATGTTATATAATAAAGTTGGGGAACATATGATTAGTTGTCTATATATATATTTTTTATATTTAAAAATTATATTTTTAAAATAGGATTTTAATATTATATACTTAAAAATTGATATTTTCATTTGTGTATATATATATATATTTTAAATATATATAATCACTAAAATTCAATTTAAAAAAACTAAAATTTTGGTTCATTTTTTCTAAATTTTTTGGGTGGAAATGGAAGATAGCAAGTAATGTAATATTATTTTGTCTCATTGGTCTGTAGTGTTTCTAATTTACAAAAATGGCACACACATGTATAATATAAAGAGAATAAAGTTTCACTAGCCCCATGAATTTTAATCAATTTGCATTAGAGTCCTTAATTTTATTTGCTTAATTTAATTCATCAACTTTAATTCACTATCCAATTCAAATATTAGAGTATAATTATTAATAACTTCTTTCATTAATAAAAAAATCGGCTAAATATATTTAACAGCTTAAAATCTACACATATTTAACGGTTTAACATTTAATCTATAATAAATAACATACTTTTTATTAATTTAAAATATTTATATGATCATTTAAATATAAAATAAAATAATAATTTTGAAATAAATATGATTATACGTAGAATTCAACTTGGTTCTTATAACTAAAATATTAATATTATTACAACTCTAATATAATGATTGTACTTAAAGTTTTTTTTATTAATTTTCACTTGTATTCTAATAATTATTAACATAAATTTTATTAAAAATAAATTATATTTTATAAAATCTGCAATATTTTATTTAATTTATTTTAAAACATAAATTAAATATATTATCTAAATACTTATTTTATTATTTATTATAGTATAATTTTGTTAATAAATTGTATAATTTTAGTATCACTAAAATATTAAAATTTATTTATTTATTTGTATAATATTATAATATATATTTAATTTAATTTAAATTACATATAATTATTACTAATAACTCAATATATATGATCTTAATATTTTATTAAATATAAATGATATAATATATTTATATATAAATTATAATATTATATAAGTATATAACTTAAAATTAACATTTTAATATACTAAAATTATATAATTTTCTAACAAAAAATTATTATTATAAAAAATAGGTATTTGTATAAAATATTTAATTTATTATTTCAGATTAATTAATTATATATAAAATTTCCAAAAAAATATATATTTAATTTGTATTTATTTTAAATATATTTATAATTTAATTTAAATAAAATATATTTTATTTTTAATATAACATATGTTGATAGGGAAAACTACTAGAATATAAATGAAAATTAATAAATAAATTTAAATATATCTGTTATATTATTAGTATTTTAAATATAAAATCCTAAAGTATGATGTGATAATTGATATTAAAAAATAAATGTTAATTTAAAATTGTTGATAAAAATAATTATTTTATAATAAAGTGTAAAATTTAAAATATTTAATAAAAAAAGTGAAATTAAGTTAAAATATTTTATTAAAAAGTTTACTTTAGCCTAAATATATGTTCACCACATAAATAAAATGTAGGGATGAAATATTAGAATTGAGTTATAAATAAATGTTTATTATCAAAATTAAGACAAATAAAAATTAATAGACATAATTAAGATACGGTGAAATTGTGATGATTTTATTTGGGATTTTAGCAATATAAGTATATATATTTGATGGTTCACTACCAAGCCAAGGTTAAACTAAAAAGATATGGTGAAAGTTTATGCCCAAGTATGAAGCTATTCAATCCAACCCAGACGCATGCTTAAGGGTGTGGGTGTGGATCCTCTCTTAAAGATTCACGGGGCGGGACATGGTCAGGTCTCACACCCGCCATGGCCCTGAACTCCTGCCCTTGTTGGGTGCTCTCTCTCCATCCTCCAGCCGGATGCCGGAGGCGACTCCTCCATCAGCTCGACTCGAAAGAGACGGAGCGGTCTCCTGAAGGTGCGGGAGGAATAAGAGATTGTATTTTCATTCCACGTGGTGGGTGAGAGATCGGAGACATCGCGCTTTTGGCGACTCTCGTGTTTAACATATCCATTCACCTTTGTACATTCATTGCTTGGAAAAGGAGCAATTTCACCTCTCTAACCACCACACGTTAGGACTAATGGAAACAGCAAACATAGTTCAACACTACCACACCTTAGGACTAATGAAAGCAACAAACATACTTGCAGCAAGACTAAATCTAGACTTGCAAATCAAGAGTACATACTTCAATGCTAACTAAGAACACAAGTAATTCAAATTCCCAACAATCTCTACCCTCTTCCTACAATAGTCAATCGGGGCGGATCATGTGAAGTCATTTGTCTTTATGTTGGAGAAGAAATGTAACCCCAAAACAAATTAAAAAAAGATAAAAGTTAGAAAAAAAATGGAATTTCTTTTGAGGAACAAGCAACCAACAACCAGCAACATATATAAAAGGTCTGAATTGGAGTAAAGGCCTGTTTTTTTAGAGAATTAAGAGGAATACCAAATACCTCTGCAGTGGGAGAGATAGAGGTGAGAGGTAGGAATGGTAACGGGTGAGATCAGATCAGGGTCCCTTGGGAAGACGATGTTAAGAAGACTGCAAAGGGATGGAGGGCTACCAATAATGCCGGACGGTGGCACGCTGAAGGTGCATTTCGTCTTTTTAACTCCCTTTTGGCCTGTTGAGTCAGTAATAGGAAATTGGTCATGTCGACGGTGAAAGCTACGACCATGTCATATTCATCTATATAAAGTAGTGGTTCATCAAAACTGTTCCAATTCAGTTACTAAAATAATATTCATCTCATCTCCGGTTCAACCTCAACGTTAAGTTCACTCTCAATATTAAGGTTCCAATGTCTACTTATTTAGATGGAGATTTCTTACTCAAATAGTGAACTCGTTCAAATATCGTCCCCAAAAGGAAAATTCGGGCCTTGAATTGCTTCTTTATGTGGATGGATATAGGGGCGACCCTCTACCGTATCCCTTGGCCGAGCATGTGATTTGGGGATGTTGGATTCAAGAATAGATTGGAATGTGATGCATGGATTGGAACAAGGAGTAATGATGGTGTGCGAATGGAGTTTGCATGAAATAGACTTCGTGAGGAGGGGGCAATATATCTCGTTCACTGAATGAGGGCGATGAGCGCGAGAGAGCTTTTTCTTTTTCTTTTTTTTTTTACTCTCAAAATGGTGACTTAAGCACATTCTAAAAAACGCCTCTATATGGGTAGAAAGAGACACTATGTGAGGCAAAATTGATAAAAAAATCCTGGAATTTTAAAATATTCATCACCCTCCTTAATAGTTATCGTAGGGTGCTAGAATGTAGTTATTCTTGTCTCGTTCATTTTCCTATGATCATCCCATAGTTATTAGTTACTTACTTATAGGTTCGTTTGTAACACTGCTTGGTTGCTTTTTTCTTCCAAGGCAAGTTACCTTTTACCATCCCGAGCCATCCAATTTGGCCTCCCATTTTCAGGGTTTGTCTTTTATTGTTAAGGCGTCTCCTTCCTTGTTTCTAGATAGCTTGTAACCCTCTAAGTGGAAATCCTTATTCGTTTATTTCTCTATGTTTTATAACTTCAGTGATATTTACTCATATAGTTGGGGGCACGGAATTGCATCATCATTTGAGGGACATAAGTTTTTTGAGAACTTAGATTTTTCTTATTCATTATCAAAGCATAAATACATTTTAGAGTTTTATATTCTCTTAATGGAGATTGTTACAATTAAGAGTTGGAAAGTATCACCACTAGGATCTTGAATAGCTTTTTCAAGAGTTGCGGTTCTTGGGGTAGTATCATTTTGGACTCCTGTAGCTGATGAGGTGTTGTTCTTGTAAGGTATTATTCTAAATCCTTGCGGTGTGAGACAGTCCTTCGTCATATGTCCTGCCCTTCTACACCTATAACAGGTTATTCCGAGGTAGGCTCCTATGTGGCTCCTCCGACGTTTACGTTGTGGAGAGATTTCCTTTTCCTTATCTATTCTCCCTTCATTTCTCTTCCTTTCTTCATGTCCCTTCCTGTATGTGGAGGCAGTGCCCCCAGGAGTGGGGGCCACATCCCCTAAGGGTTTTGGGCACTTTCGTATGTAGTGTCCCTGCTATCCATAACCGTAACACGTTACTTCCTTGCGTGGACCTTTATAGCTCCATCTCGGACCTTGGGAAGTTTTTCTTGATGGTCGTTGGTGGTCTCTATGTTTTACCATCCTTATGTGTGTACTTCCTATAGGATAGTCCCCCCCTTCCTTAGCGTTAAGCAAGTTCTCCCAAATACCTTTATAAATTACTTGTAAAGTCTCCTCGGTTCAATAGTTATCCTTGGTCTAGTGGGTTGAGTCCTTCTATAATCTTGAGCTCATAAGCTAATTTCCTCAATTGGGGTAGGATTTCTTCTTGGTCCCGTGGTGGCTATGGCAGTATGAGTTTCTTTGGCTCCTCTCGGAGTGGTCATATCTATTTAACAAAGGTTTACCGTAGGATAAGTTTTTAGGGCTTTTAGTTTTGAAAATTTGTTTGAAAAACCATGCTCTGATACCACTTAAATTGTCACACCCCGACCTGGTTCGATTGGAGTCCTGTAATCAACCCACCACCCTTCTCTGTACTAATTTTAGCATTTCTACCAAATAGACCGAGGAAGATAAAGGTGTAGAATGTCACGTCCCGACCTAGTTTGGTCGGATCCACGTGAGCAACCCGCCACTCTTCCCGGTTTACTAAGGGTTTTCCCATCTTGGAAACCCATGAGGAGTAAGGCGTCCTTTAAACCTAAAGTTGTCATGCCTCGACCTAGTTTGGTTGGATCCCCGTGAACAATCCTCCACTCTCTCGGTTTATTAAGGGTATTCCCCTTCTCTAAACCGTGAGGAGTAATGCATCTTTTTCACCTGTACCTTTCCTGAAATAACATTAATCAAAACTGAATATATTAACCTTACATACCTATCTTAATGTTCAGCTACCAACAAATCTTTAAGGTCAGTTTCCCTTGGTTACCTGAAAGGGGAAAAAGGGAGGGGGTGAGTTTTACAACTCAGTTAGCGGGTATTGGGAGTGAGTTTTCATAAACAAAACAACTTTAATTTGAGTGTGCCAAACTCCTTATTTCCTTTAAGAATATTCTTTCCTAAAATACTAGTTTTTAAAACCTTTGCCCTACCAAGAGTGACATTTTCAAGTTAGAGTGTGTCAGACTCCTCAATTTCCTTTAGATTTTCTCCAATTTAAAAATCTCAGTTTTATCACTATTTTTTATTCACCGTGGTGTGTCATCACCCAACACATATCCTTCATCATTAAGCTCAATCACATAATCGTAGGCCAGCCCGTCCATTGAACCCACTTGTGGCGTCGGAGTGACTTTACCGACCACCTAGATAAAAGCACGTCCACTTCTACCTTGAGAATGAGTGGATGTTCGTGACATCCGACCCTCAATCCCAAAATCAATTCTCTGTGTCCGTATGAGGACAGAGACCTCATCCAGAGTCTTGTGCGCTTGAAGCTACGTCGAGCTTTGCAAGGTCACCTAGTCTGATGAACTGCCCTTATATCCACCAGGTCTCCAGGGCCCTGGGACACATCACTACCACTCTTGGGCATCTTGAAGGTCCCGTAAACATAATGCATGCACAATCAGTATTTTCACATCATGCCATATAATCTATGGTGCTACTGGTCCAATGACCCCGACCTTCAACTCAACCTTTAGTTGTTTATCTTAACTGGTCCGGAGACCTGTTATGTCGCACTGCCACTAGTTGACTGAATATGTTGATCGTGTCTTGGTACCATAGCCAAACAATTCATTTATTTAAAGTTTTATGGTATATATCTCATGTTTGTTTACGAGCTCATGTTTGTTTACGAGCTTCTGCTTGTGTCCACTGGTCTTGGGCCCACTGTACGTGATTTTCCAAAATCGACATTTTAGCCATCAAGTTCCAAAATCGAGGCCTCCAGTCTATTAGAGCTATTCGAGCTCCCATCAAGAATGTCTCCCAAATCGTTTAAGTAGTGACACATATTCTGGGGAGAGCACTTCCGACAAAAATAAATTTTCAACTATCCATCATAATAACCGAGTATGAGGATATCTCCACTTATAACCGATTAACAGGTTTTCCACTTCCTCCAAGTAAGTTTCATCATACCAATTGGATATGATCTACTTACAATTTGTAAGTAGTTTTTTTGCGTCATTTTCACATCACGCCTCTAAGTCATGATGTTTAAAACACCACTAAGTAGTAGATTTTTATTTCGAGGTACTTTTCATCCCCAACCGGGTATGATATAAAATCTCACTCACAATTGGTAAGGGGTTTTTAACTTTAAATTGTGCTCATCATCCCAACCGGGTATGAAGTATAAATTAGCCCACCCACGATGGCTTCCAATTTAGAAAAATAATGCTCATCATACCAAACGGGTATGAAGTGTAAATTAGTACACTCACCTGTTAACCGTGACGTGTTTGTCCTTGGTTGGTTTTCCAAGTTGACGTGTACTTTCTCTTGCTGGCGTTTCAAGCACACTTGTCCCATAGGAGGTGCGATAGTCCAAGCATTCTATTAGGAAAGGTAGCTCTTTTCCTAAAGTACTTTCTAGTATCAAGAATTCGTACTATTGACCTTTCAG
The DNA here is from genome assembly GCA_030064435.1 of Trapa incisa. Lineage (NCBI taxonomy): Eukaryota > Viridiplantae > Streptophyta > Magnoliopsida > Myrtales > Lythraceae > Trapa > Trapa incisa. The sequence continues at coordinate 2,338,118 of CM057784.1, read as the reverse complement.
CTTCGTTGAGGTCGTATGAGGGTTGTAGGGATGTTGAAAGAGCTTGGTTTGGTCTGAGTAGGGTTTGAATCGACCAATTTTAGCTCGGCTGAAACAGGGCAGCTTCGGTCTACCGGAGCTGCTTCATTTTTTGATTACGCCAACACTTCTTCGGTGATCCTCATATCAAATGGAGGTTGCTATCAGATAGTTGACTTCCCTCGAAATCTAAAGAGCTCGACCTCTCCTTCTAAGATTACGAAAAATGTCTAAGTCGAAGCTCTGGTTCAAGTTTCACCGGAAATTGAGTAGAGAGAGAGAGAAGTGTTCAAGTGTGAAGAGTATGAATGAGAATGAGCAATTGTGTGTTAAATGGGGAAGGTTTATTAGGTATTAATGTTGCCATTATTCTCATTAAATTGAGAAATTGATAGGTATTTATTAGTATTAATTCTAATAATTAAATGTAGATATTAAATTATGGGTATTAATTTTAATAATTACATATAAATATTAATTTATGGGTATTTAGGCAGGGGCATAGGATTAATACTAATTAAAAAAAACATAATTATTTTCACCTAAAGGAATTTATTAGGTATTTATTCATTTTGGTTAAAACAACACTTTTCATTTTATTTATTCCAATTATATCAATTGAATTTTAAATTTATAATAAAATTTCATAAAATATTTTTGACCAAAACTTCAGGTTACTAAAAAAATAACTTCCTAAAAGGTCACCTATCCTAGTACTATTCTCAACCAAGCACACTTAACTATGGAGTTCTAATGGGATCCTATGCATTAGTGCTAGTATGGTTTTTTTTTTTTTAATTTTAGGTTACTAAAAAATGTGATGTGATAACTATTAAGATGTGCAACATGAATACTTCCCAGTAGGTCACACATCCTAGCACTACTCTCGTCCAAGCATGTTTAACTTCAAAGTTCTGATGGGATCCGGTGCATTAGTGCTGGTAGGTTTTTTTATTTCTGGTTACTAAAAACACGGTGTTACATAGAAGCACACATGTTTTTCATAACAAAAATTTCAAAATATTCAAATGATGGGTTACCTGTTCATGTTACCTTTGGCTTGCTCCCCTAGCTTCTACTCCTTTTTACGAGACATTTCTCCTAAAAAGGGTTAAATGGGAGGAGGTGAGTTTCTACAACTAAGTGAGTGGGGGTTATGAAGTGAGTTTTCTAAAACAAATAGTTTACCAAAGAGTTTTATACTTTTAGTTGATTGTAATATGAGTTCATCTTTTCTTTAACACTTCCCCTTGCTCAGGAGGCATTTTAGAAAACATTCACACGCCCTTTCTATCATAGGAAGGGATCACACGTTTGTAGAACAATCTCCGACTGTTCCACTTGTGGATTAGAGCGTCTTTACCATCCACCTGAGTAGAAGTTAATAGCCCCTACCTAGAGTTTGAGTGGAAATCATACATTCGACCCTCCAAACGTAATCATTTCTTCATGTGTGCTTTATAGGATGAGACCTCATTTCCTCAACTGCCTCGGTCTCAGTGCATATGAAGCTCTCCGGGCTTTATGACTAACTGAAATGACAAACCCGCCCTTATTGCATCCAGGTCGTCTAGCAGCCCTTGGGACCCATCGAGTACCCCTCTCGGATGTCTAGATGCTCATGAATCCTCATGCATGCATAACAACAATTTTGAATCATTAACCATGATATTTAGTGGCAACGGTCCAACGGCCTGGACACTCGACCTAGCATGTAGTTGTTTGCTTTGACCGGACCGTCGATCCAGTCCTAGCACACTACCACTAGCCCATCAAGCCTTGTCAGTCCTGTCTTGGCCCCGTGGCAAGTCACACAACATTTCCAGTTTTATGAGATTTTTTATGGTTATTGTAATCATATTTTTCTACGGGTTCCAACCTGTACACATTGGCCTTGGGCACACTTCACAAGTTTTCCAAAATTGGGCCTTCAGCCCTATTATTTTCAAATCTGAGACCTTGAGCTTGTTTGAGCGATTCTAGCCCCCAATAGGAACATCTCCCAAAATGTTTAAGCAGTTTCATGTAGTATGGGGAGACCATTCCTAGAAAAATGAATTTTCAAACCTAAAAATGATTTTTATCACCGCCAACCGGGTATGATGCTGAAGATCCCACTCACCTGGTAACAGTGACATGGCAGTTTCACGCAGTCTAGATGCTCATGAATCCTTATGCATGCATAACAACAATTTTGAATTATTAACCATGATATTTAGTGCCAACGGTCCAACGGCCTGGACACTTGACCTAGCATGCAATTGTTTGCTTTGACCGGATTGTCGATCTAGTCCTAGCGCACTGCCACTAGCCCATCAAGCCTTGTCAGTCCTGTCTTGGCCCCGTGGCAAGTCACACAACATTTCCAGTTTTATGAGATTTTTCATGGTTATTGTAATCATATTTTTCTATGGGTTCCAACCTGTACACATTGGCCTCGGGCCCACTTCACAAGTTTTCCAAAATTGGGCCTTCAGCCCTATTATTTTCAAATCCGAGACCTTGAGCTTGTTTGAGCGATTCTAGCCCCCAATAGGAACATCTCCCAAAATGTTTAAGCAGTTTCACGCAGTTTGGGGAGACCATTCTTGGAAAAATGAATTTTCAAACCTAAAAACAATTTTTAACACTGCCAACCGGGTATGATGCTGAAGATCCCACTCACCTGGTAATAGTGACATGGCAGTCCCAGTGAGATCTTGAATTGTGGTGCGATCTCTTGCACCGGTACTTTAATAACTAACTCCTACATGGTTCGAGTATCCACATCAGGAGAATTAACATAAGGGACCTCATACTTTCGGGTATTTGTGCATGGGTACTCACACTATACCTTAATTACATTTAGGTCGCTCAAGGTTTATAACCTTACATTTAGGTCTCTAATCTTGATTTAAACTCAATTAAGTCCCTTGTACTTCCAATTTTCCTTCATGGTCCTTAGTTTTTCCAAATTCACCAATTGGCCCTCAATTTTTCCAAAATTGCCAATTGGTTCTTAATTTTCCATAAATTCCCAATTGGCCCTTAATTTCTAAAAAATTACCAATTAACCCTCCATTTCATCCAATTGCCCAATTGGACCACAATTGGAAGTTAATTTCATGAAAATCCCTCAAATTTCCTTAAATTACAATTCGGCTCCCAATTTTTCATAAATCCCCAAATTGCCCAATTTCTCAAAATTTGCAATTTGGTCCCCGAATTATAATTTCATCCAATTAACCCCTAAAACTCAGTTAATTTTCCACATTCGTGATCTGAATCATCTTTCCTATGTTTCACTCATCATTTTAAGCTTTGAACCGCTTAATTTGGCTTAGAAATAAGCTCAAATGAAGCTTCACTGAAAAATTCAGTATCTGAAAAGAAAGCTTCAATATCTTACCAGTGAGGGTCCGATGACTGGAGCTCTTGCCATCACTGAATTGCTTTCCTCATGAGGATCCTTCCTCGATCAAACCATGAGTCAATTGGTGGCTTGAGCAGTGTGAATTTCTCAATTTAAGTTTTTACAGAAACATATTGTGAAAAGTGTTTTTCGACTAGGGGCATCGGAGGGGACTTACCATCATTGCTTGAGGGAAGGTTGGGACACCTCTAGGTGGACTTTGGGGAGCTCGGTTTGGCTGGAATTGTCTTGGGGACGGCTCGACTTGAGCTTGAGCAAGTCGGGCTATTGATAGCCGAGGAGTAGCAGCACTGTTTCAGCTTCCCCACTTTCTACATTGGTCCTAAGGCTGAAGGGAGGATGCAGCTGGGTAGAGGACTTCCTCCCAGTTCTAATGACATTGAATGTGACTTCAGAGGTTGAGAAAAGTCCCACTATCGGAGCTCTAGTTTACCGTTCACTGGAAATTGGGACACTTCACCTTTTTTGCTCGATTGTGGGATACTGAGAACAAATAAAGGGGTGCTCTTTATATAGGGAGCTCGACAACTGACCTGACTATAGGCCAGCGTAGGACTCCCCTTCGACTCGGCCATCAGCGGTCATACTAGAGCTCTTCCCAAGTCCCTTGAGGAACCGGCCTCCCTCTTTCTCTAACCCTTTTGTCAAGATGATAATGTGGCAGGTGTGCCACATGGCGCATTGTGATTAGCTGATTTTTCTAACATGGCGTTCCAACTCAGTCACCGCGTCAGTCGTTAATCGATTGACCGGATACGTGCCAGCCTCCCATTGGTTGCTTGTGCTTATGTGGCTGCTGACTGGGCACTCGCTGACTGTTGACTGGTTCGGTCCGACTGAGTTTGGTGACTAGAATTCAAAAATTGATTGGTTCAGGCCTAATTCGACCGATTTTCTAAAATTTAAAAATTTCTAAATTTATCTAAATTCATTTTCTACCTAATGGTGGCCTTAATTTTCTAAATTAACATTTTTAAGCCACCTAGAAAAATGAATAATTAAACTGGTTCACTATGGTTTGATCTAGTTTAATCTGGTTTAGGTTTGGTTCACCCCGAACTAGTCTGGTTTTCTTATCCAATTCACTTTACAGTTCTTCCCCATGATTTTTATGAATTTTTGGTCAATTGGGATTTTCCAATTTCTCATATTAACACTTCTTTACTATCGACTCGGTTTTCACTTGAAAAGCGCCAGTTCTTTTCCCATTTTACTTTGTCCGAGGGGACAAGTTTCACAGGTATATTATCTGACTAACCCCACTACTCATGTTCTTAAACAAACATTTAACAACATAATAAGTAAATAGTATTTTTCCAAATTCCCGGGGTTCAACATGTTAGCCGACATACCCCATCTCTTGTTATTCACATTTAGAAACTTATAGCATACATATATCTATTTGCATTTCATGGTTTTGCATTAGGTCAACTCATATATTTCCAACTATTTAGCCTTACTCATAAGATCTAGTCATATTTCTTGTTTAAAAGATAAGTCTTAGTTTCCACATATGTGTGCAATATGGTTATTAGTCCTAATCTAGACATCGTACTCATATTATCTCGTATATCATTGGGTTCTCCTATCATTCTTTTCTACCCATATTCAAATTTAGAAAAATTGGATATTAACCACTATCAATCCAATAGGACTTAACGTCTATAAACCAACTCACTCGAGTATCAGGAAATGTATTTGTTTCTGTTTAATTATGAGTGTCTTTGACCGATGTTTTCTACATGACCAATTGCAGTAGTATAAACTACAATTTCATATATAAATAACACATGATCAGGTTGTGTTCTAAATGGTAGATCATGTTATTATCCTGTAATTTCTCAAAATTACGGTTTTACCCCTTTGAATCGCGTTTGTTCAAATCTCACATCTCTCATCCTTAGGTTTTAAGCCTCCAACATTATTCACTCCTTTCTAGGTCACTTTCTCACTAAGTAATTGAGTCTTTTCTTAAGTTACTCATACTTTCTACTTATTGAACATTAACACCTAACTTTTCTAAAAATTACATTTTAGTCCTCATTCTTTCTCTTTACTCCATTTGGACTTAGATTCCAGATATAACTCTTTCATTAAGTTCTATAACTTTTCTTAACTTTAGTCATGGTCTCTAACTTCTCATATATATGTCATTTTTGTCCTTTAACTCTTTAAATTTTACATTTTAGTCTCTTAAAATTTTCCAAAGGTTACACTTGGATCCTTATACTATTTTAAGCTACCATTTTAGATTTCTAAACTTTTCCAACTTTCCTTTAGGTCACTCTACTTCTTTTGAACCTCATTAAGGTCCTTATTTTTATGAAAATTACTGTTAGGTCCCTAAACTTCCCAAAAATTATATTTTGATCCCTAAACTTTTATTTATTTCAAAACAACTCTAAACACCCTCCAAAAATCCTATATAGATCCCTCATCATCATCCCTAGGTCACCATGATCATTTTCTGACCAACCTTAGCCGAAACAGTGCCATTTTGGCCTTAATCATGCGCCCTGTGTAATAAATTAGGTTTTGGCTGGAAACTCAACAGCGAGGAAGCGACAATGATCCATGGTAGTAGGGTTGTGTAGTTGATTCTCACACAAGTATGTGGACACTTAGATCTTACTCTACGGTGGTCAGAGCTACCTGTAAGGTTCGATTTAAAGAGGGGTGTAAAAAATGGAGAGCTAATGGAGATTTTCATAGTTTTTGTGGTCATACGGCTTACCTATAGCCTGAATGGCCATCGTGGTTGGAAATAGTTGATCGAAAAGTTTCTCTAGAAAAAGAATTGACTGTCTCGGAGGTCAGGGTGAGCAACGAAAACTTCTGCTCTATTTTTGGCCAACGGAGCGACGTTACCATTCCATCAATTTGCCATTGGTGGAGGGCACATTGGTTGCGAAGATGGGTAGGGTTCGGAAGCTAACTCTCGCCCGGTTATAAGAACACATATTTGACCAAGATTGGTGGAAAGAAGATGAAATAAGTATCTAGTTTAATGGTCACAAAAAAATGGAGGAGGCTAACTTTAAGAGAGAATTGTGGTCATCCTCTGATGAGAGTAGGGCTGACAATTATATAGACGGCTCGGGAGATAAGTTATCTATCTGGCAATTTCCATAGCTGACTAGATAAGTGTCACACTCCAGCCCGGTTTGGCTAGGGTTTGATGAACAACTTGCCACTCTCTCGAACCTCAAGGAGGGCTCCTCGAGGTCAAGAGAGTTAGGAGTATTACATGTCATGATTTCCCTGAATAACATTTAACAAAACTAAAATTTCTTAAATGGTGTACTTAGTTTTGGGTATGAGGGGAAAGACCGGCGTAGTTGTGTTCCTTCCTGAAAATGTTTAAAGAGAGGGGAGTGAGTTCGACACAACTCAATGAGGGGAAACTTACTATAACGGTTTACTTGAATTTATCTTGTATTTAATTTATTTTTGTTATTTCAAATAGTAATAGAATCAACAACTACCCTCCTATCATATGAGGGATCACACATTCGTAGAACGGTCCTTGACTATGCCACTTGTGGACTGGAGCGCCTTCAACGTCCAACCTGATAGAGGGATGCCGCCTCTACCCGAAGTTTGTGCGGACATCAGTAGTCCGACTCCAAACTCAAATTCTTCCACCATGTCCACTCAATGGGATGAGACCTCATTCTACCTACTGCCTTGGTCTCCGTGTGCAGGAAGCCCTCGGTTTCAAGACCTATTGAACGATGATACTGCCCTTATGCTCCTTGGGTCGTCTAGTAGTCCTTGGGTCCCATCACTACATCATGACAGGTGTCCTAATGGCCCGAACATCACGGTGCATGCACAATCAATAAGATTTTTAAGTTATAGTCGTTATCTTTGGCCCTCTTCCACAACGGTCTGTCAGCTTGGCTTCGTCCCACCACGCGTACTGGCCCAACAGGTTCGAAGACCCGGCTTCAGTAGAGTAGTGGTTCGGACTAACAAGCTCGACAACTCAACTTGGCTCGATGGGTATCACACAAGTTCCCATTATTCAGGTCTTTTACCCTTATGTATTATCACGCCCCAACCTGATTTGGTCGGATCCTCGTGATCAACCCGCCACTCTCCTGGTTTATTAAAGGATTTCCCCTTATTGTAAACCGTAAAGAGTAAGGCGTCCTTTAACCTGCACATTTTCCTAGAATAGCATAATCAAAACTGCATGAAATTTAAAACTTTACATACTTGTCTTATAGGCATCTTAGTTGATGGTCTTTAAGGGGAGCCTTTCTGGGATTTCTTGAAAGGTATATAAGGGAGGGGGTGAGTACGACTACTTAGTGAATGGGTTTTTAAAAGTTTTTGACTTTAAAAAAAACATTTATATGGAGTGTGCCAGACTCTTTTATTTTAAAAAATCCCTTCATTTAAAAATTCAGGTTTTTCCACCATTTCTTATTTATCACAGTGTGTCATCACCCAACACACATCCTTCATCATGAAGGTTACACACATTTGCAAATCAATATCACTACTGAACCCACTAGTGGCTTTGGAGCGACTTTTCTTGCCACCCGGATAGAAGTACAACCACTTCTACCCTGGGAATGAGTGGATGTACGTGACATCCGACCCACAATCCCGAAATCACTTTTTCGTGTCAGTATGAGCACAGAGACCTCATCCTGTCCCCACCCCAGTCTCATGCGCTCAGTGTTACTCCAGATTTCGCACAGACACCTGGAACGATGAACTGCCCTTATAGCCACTAAGTCGTCTAGTGCCCTTAGGACGCATCACTACTCCTCATGGGCATCTTGATGATCCCATACTCACAATGCATGCACAAACAATGTTTTCACATATTGCCATGTAATCTATGGTGCCATTGGTCCAACGGCCTTGACTCTCAACTCAACCCGTAGTTGTTTGTCTTGACTGGTCCGTCGACATGTTATGTCGCACTGCCGCTAGTTGACTGAGCATGTCGGTCCTATCTTGGTACCATGGTCAAACAATTCACTTATTAATTTTTATGGCACATATATCATGTTCGTTTACGAGCTCCTACTCGTGCCAACTGGCCTTGGGCCCATTGTACGAGATTTTCAAAATCGGGCATTTAGCACCCAAGTTCCAAAACCGAGGCCCCCGGCCTATCAGAGCTATTCGAGCTCCCGTCAAAAAGGTTTTCCAAATTGTTTAAGCATTGGCACACAATCAGGGGAGAGCACTTCCGACAAAACATATGTTTTCTCTATCCATTATACTATCCAGTATAAGGACACCTCCATTCATAACCAATGAATGGGTTTTCAACTTCGTTCGAGGAAATCTCCTCATACCAACAGGGTATGATCTACTTACAACCGGTAAGTAGTTTTTCCGCATGATTTTCACATCACTTCTTCTAAGTAGTGATGTTTAAAATACCACTAAATAGTGGGTTTTTATATCGAGGTACTTATCATTCCCAACCGGGTATGATATAAAATTTTCACTCACAACCGGTAAGTGGTTTTAAAATTTTAAGTTGTGCTCATCATCCCAACCGGGTATGATGTTAGTAAACCCACTCACCCGTTAATGTTGTGAATTCCACTAGACTGGTTCTTGGTATTCACATGAGCTTGTCCTTGCTGGCGTTCCCTGTACTTCGTGTTTCTACATGATATGAACATCTTGGTTCATTATCCTTCGGCCAATCGCCTTCATTCATTCCAAATGAATGAGAAAGTCAAACTTTCATTTATTTGCAATTAGGTCCCTAAAGTTATTTCTCTTTAACTTTAAGTTCCAAATGCCGATTTTTCCTCAAATTGAGTCTCGAAACTTCTAAAATTTATCATAGGACCTTAATTTATTCCATTTCTCAAAAAGGGGTTTAATTTCCCAAATTTCCAATTTGGTCCCCCAACTTTTCCAAAATTACCATTTTGCCCTTCCTTTACAAAAATGGTAAATTTTGCCCCAAAAATTTCAAAATTCCTCAATTGGTCCTCCAACATTATTTTCATGCCCAATTGACCCTCAATTTCATAAAATTTCATTTTGGTCCTTTGAATTTCGAAAATCCCCAATTTTCCCCCAATTCCAACTTCTTAACACAACCAAATTTGATTTTATCAAATTGACCCATCAAACGTTTCCAATTGTTGAAATTGAAGTTGAAATTGAGTTTCTACATGTTCATACGATTCTTTAGAAATGTGGATCGCAAGTTTTAACGCCGAGATAAGCTCAAACGGAGCTTCGCTGGAAAATGAACTATAGAGAGAGAAAACTTTGATTACTCACCAGTGAAGGCACGACGGTCCGAGCTTTCAATCTGGGCAGATAGCTCTCGTCCTGAGGTTCATCGTAGAATCAAGAATCACATCAATTGATTCAGAATTGGATTAGAATTTTGTCATTGAAATTCGGTCGACTCTCTCTCTACCACCGCTTGAAAATTGTAAAGGGGAGCTGAATTGACTTAACTTTCGGTCCTTGGCCGTGGAAAGGCTGAGGAAGTGTTGGAAGGGCTTGGTTTGGCCTGAGGAGGGCTTGAAATAGCCGATTTTAGCTTGGCCGAAATAGGATAGCTTTGGTCCGCTGGAGTTGCTTCACTATTCCATCATGTCGGCGCTTCTCCAATGATTATCGGATTGACTGTAGTTTGCTATCAGATAGCCATCTTCTCCCCGGTTCTAAAGAGCGCGACCTTTGTTCAAGTCGAAGCTCTGGTTCGAGCTTCACTGGGAAATAGAGTAGTAGAGAGAGAGAAGTGTTCAGGTGTGAGGAGAATGAATGGGGATGAACTCTTTATTTAGATGTAAAAATCGTGTATTAAATGAGAGAGATTTATTACTAGTATTAATATTGTCATAAATTATTGGTATTAAATCCAATAATTTAATTTCAGTATTAAATTATTTGTATTAATTTCAATAATTTAATTTCGGTAATAAATTATTTGTATTAATTCTAATAATTAAATATATGTTAATTTATGGCAAAAATAGGACAACTTGGCCGAAATAGGACAGCTTCGGTCCGCCAGAGTTGCTTCACTATTCCATCATGTCGACGCTTCTCCAATGATTCTCGGATTGACTGAAGTTTGCTATCAGATAGCCGTCTTCTCCCCGGTTCTAAAGAGCCCGACCTTTGTTCAAGTCGAAGCTTTGGATCGAGGTTCACAGGGAAATGAAGCAGTAGAGAGAGAGAGAGAAGTGTTCAGGTGTGAGGAGAATGAATGGGGATGACCTCTTTATATAGGTGTAAAAATCGTGTATTAAATGGGAGAGATTTATTAGTAGTATTAATATTGCAATAAATTATTAGTATTAATTCCAATAATTAATTTTAATATTAAATTATTTGTATTAATTCCAATAATTTAATTTCGGTATTAAATTATTTGTATTAATTCTAATAATTAAATATATATTAATTTATGACTATTTATGATAAGGGTACGTTCGCATAAAAAGTTTTGACCGAAATTTCCGGTTACAAAAAAATCATACTTCCCAAGAGGTCACCCATCCTCACACTACTCTCATGGATTCTCGTTCGCCTGAACCAATTTAGTTTTTCTATTCTAATTTGTGTTAAGTTTTTTTTCCAAGGTTTAATAAACCCTTTGTATCACTCGAAAGTTGTAAATTTCCAAATTGCCCGTTCAGAAATAATCGGGTTTGTGAACTGGCTCGGTTTTCTTACTTGGTTTGATCAATTCTTTTCCTATTTTCCTTAACTCAAAAGTGTGGGGTTTACATGTTTTACATGTCTGTTTTGGACGGGTCCATTCTCGTATCCATCGGCCTTGGGTCCATTGGTATCTCGAGCCTAAGATTGGAATTAGCTCCCAAATATTTTAGGCAGAGTCACCCAATCAGAGGAGGCTAATTTTGAGAAAATAGTTTTTCAAATCTTAAACCGTTATTCCAATCAGAATGGACATCATAGCGGTTCCCACTCACCCGATAATTTTGGCGGGGTTGCACCGACGGAGTATGGCCTCGCGGTTTCTCTTCCGGAAGTAGGTGCTCAAATAGTCAGTCCCTACATGGCACGTATATCCTTGTTAGGGTGTTGAACTAAGGAATTGCATTTATTGGCTCATTTGTGTATATGCCTTCATATTTGGCCTTAAATACACTTTAGTCCCCGAGATTTGTGCGTTCATCTTTACCTCCTCAATTTTTCTTTTTTTTTTCCCTTAATTCGGCCCCCAGATTTTCTATTTATCCATTCAAGTCCTTAATTTTATCAATCCCACCTCTGGGTTCCTCTATTTTCTGAAACTGCCATTTAGCCCCAAAATATATCAAAATTAAAATTTAACCTCTAACTTTTCAAAATTTACAAATTGGTCTTCCATTTGATCCAATTTGTCCAATGGGCCCTCAATTGGAGGGGAATTATATAAAAAGACCCTCATTTTTTGTCAAATTGCCATTTGTTCTCCAGTTTTCGAAAAATCCCCAATTTGCCCAAACTTTTCAAAAATTGCATTTTGGTACCCCAACTTTTCAAAATTTTCATTTTCCCCAACTTTGTCCAATTTACCCAATTGACCCTCAATTGGGGTGAATTTTATGAAAATACCCTCAATTTCGTGAAATTGCCGTTCAGTCCTCCAATTTTTGAAAATTGCATAAAAGTCCTCCAAAATCCCCAAATTGGCCTTCACCTTCTTTCCCAATTTGAGCATATGACACTTTGGATCTTATCTCATCCAATTGGCAGCCTGTAAGTCCTTGTTTTATTTAATTCTTGCTTCTAATCACCTCCTACAGCTCCCCTTGATCGTCCTGCACTTCGAATTTCTAAATTTGGCTAAGTTCCACCGGAAAAGTTACACTAGAGAGAGAAAGCTTGCATTTCTTACCGGCAGAGAGACGGTGGCCGGATCTTGAGGTGGAGGCAGCTAGAGCTGGTCAAGGGGAACATAGTAGGATTGAGTTCTATTGCAATTCGCTGCTGTACTACGAGAATTTGAAGAGAGAAGTTTCGGTCAGTGCAACTATGAAATTCATAAATTCTGACGAGGGGAGTCGAAATTGAGCTTACTGGGGCCTATAAGGGTGTTGTGAAAGGTCTTATGCGGTTAGTGGTGGCCAAGGTGGGCGGTGGAAAAGCCAGTTGGGGCAAGGTGGTGTCAAATAGGAGCTCGCTACTTCGAGCTCTGAAGCAGCTTTACTATGCGATCTCCCTCGCACCTCCCTAGGCACTCTCTGGTTGTTTCGAGGAGGTCTGGAGCTAGAGGATTCTTCCCCAGTTCTAATGCCACCCTTCGGAGCTCATTTGGTGGAGGTTTTGCCCGTTGTCGGACCTTTAGTTTGAAGCACGTTGGAAAACCCACTCTTTTTTTTTTCGCTCGATTGTGGAATGTTGAGAACGAATGAGTGGGTGCTCTTTATATAGAGAGGTTAGCACCTACTCAGGCTACCTGCCGGCGTAAGACTCGATCGCCGATGATCTGACTGGAGCATTTTTTGAGTCACCGGAGACTCTAACTTTTCTGGCGACTCCCTTTCTCTCTCTCCTCTATCAGCGTCTGAAAGTTGAAGACGATGATGTGGTAGGGGTGCCATGTGGCATGCTATGATTGGCAGTTTTTATGATGTGGATTGTTAGCGTGGCTGCCCTGTCAGCCGTTGACCGTTGACTGGTCCGGTCCGATCAGGTTCAGTGATTCGAATTCAAATTTTGGCCGGTTCGGACCCGGTTCGGCCGGTTCTCTCAAATAAAAAATTTCTAAATTCATTTTCTATCTAATAGTGGTCTCAATTTTCCAATTTGATATTTTTAAGCCACCTAAAAAAATGAATTTGTAAACCGATTTACTATAGTTCATGTTGGTTCGGGTCCGGTTCACCCCGAACCAATTCGGTTTTCTCTTCAATTCCACTTTCCGTTCTTACTTGAAGTTTTTGTGAAATTTTGGTAACTTGAGATTTTCCTATTTCACACGTTTGCTATTTTTTGTTCATTAAACGACTTGATTCTTCATATATACACTATAGCGGTTTTTTTTTCCGGTTTACTTTGGTCCAATTGGACGGGTTTTACAATGAGACTCTCTAAGATCTACTTTTTATTTATTTTCTTAGGGAATTTAATACGAAAAATCCCGATAACAGTTGGGTTATTTCTTGGTTTGGATTAGGTATTCAAATCCTGAGTTGGGTGAAAGATGACACATGCGCCCCGTGCATGTGGCACGTGTGTGCGTCGGACGTGGCACACCACCCAATTTATACTATAATGAATCGATTTTCGTCAAACTTGACTGGTTCACCCCAGTTCAGCCGGTTATTTACCCTATTTATTTTTCTAATATTTTTTTATCCAATTTACTATTATTTGGATGCAAAAACTCTTATTTTTTTTATTTATATTGTACCTACTAAAAATTGGAGGGTTTATTGAATTAAATCAGATCGTTTATCTTATTTGGTCTGGTTTACTTTCGACCATTTATTAGTACAATTTTTTCTAACTATTAAAATTTAAAATTTTTTTTACCTTAAATCATTTTAATCCCGAATGGATTTTTATATAAATTTTTTATAATTCTTAATTTCAGCTCAATTGAGATTACCAAATATAATTTTACAATTTTTTATATTATTTAAGTTTAGAATTTGAATCATTCTATAATACGTTTCGATTTCAATTCTTGTTTTCCAGGGTTTTTTTGTTTGTTAAACGTTGGTTTTCCTAGTGTGAAAGTTTTATATTATTAATATTGGTTCAAGTTAACAGTACCCAACTTTGTAATGGTAAAATAATGCGAAATATTGTAAGTATTTTGAACCGGTAAATACTAGAAAATAATGAATTTTCAGTTATTAGTTATTAGTGAGAAAATTATAAATACTAGAAAATTCACCTCTAGACATAAGGGATGTCCATTATTCCGCCATAATAGATATGAATGAGCTTGTAATGCATGATTCATACGGAAACATGTTATAGAATCCGTCCACCAACACCATGCTTTCCTTGCTTTTTCACATTCCTACATTGTTTACCATTTCCATGTGTATGCAAATTTTTCATTTGATTATTTGAAATTTTTTGACTGCAATACCCTTACTGTTCAAATATTTATGCCATGCCATGAGTATCCTCATCAAGTTTTTTAGCACTCAAATGATCATTTTCTCTTTATTTTTTATTATTTGATTTCCTTCTATTTGCCCTAATAAAAAATTATAATTTTGATATCAACCATATATTTTCATGAGATATACACCCAATTATATATATCTTTTTTGCACACCTACACCCAATTATATTGAATACATCCACCCAATCATTTATTGTTGCCATGAGTTTTCAATTTCAATTGCATTCAACATATCTAACAAACACCCATGTCCACTTATTGTTGCCATTGGTTTGGCACGAGTTCCTCATGTGTCACGCTGTTGATTGACCACCCCTAGATTTCTAGAACACAGCCCTCCATCACAGCCCCTGAGTACCCTTCTGGAACTTCCATCTTAGTCCACGAGCTCGAACACAGATCCAACACGAACACCGCGTCTTCCGGCCTCCCCTCGCTGCCCCACCCGAAAACCATCAGCTTATCGCACCACCTCAGCACGTTGTTCCTGCTCGTGACCTCATCCGGAAGATTCGCCACCGACCTCCAAGCCGAGCCTCTCAGCGCAGCCACGTCCCCGGCGGACTTCCGGAGCGCGTATAGGGAGTCATCGCCGGGGCCGCCTTCCACACAGGTCCTCGGTGACGTATGGTTATCCAGGATGTTCTCCTCCAACAGGCGCCAACTCCACGTGGCGACGTCGAAGGCCTCCACGCTCCTCTCGAACTTGCCCTGCGCATCGGTGGTGTACCCGCTTACAACCACGAACTCGCCGCCGCGGAAGGCCACACGGCACCCGTCGCGCTCAATGGCCATGTCGGGGACGGGGACCCACCTGTCGCCGCGGACGTCGTAAGCCAAAGCGGACCTCAGGGCATTCTTGTCGGTGTCGTGGCCACCTGCCACAAACAGGGTGCTTTCGCCGTCCGAGGCGCAGCCGAAGAAGATGCGGCCACAGGCTGGCATATCGTTCCCGCGCCGCCACTTGCCGGATAGGAAGCTGTAGATATACACGGCAGCCGAGGCGTCCCAGGTGACGGGGTCTAGGCCACCGACCACCACCAGTTCCATCCCCACTGCAGCCAGCCTGCAGAACCTGGGGAGCCCGTTGGTACAGCCGGGAGACGGTGGGAGATCGGTCCACCGGCCAGTTAAAGGCTCGAAGACGGAGAGGAGACAGACAGGGGGGAGCATTTGCTTCGGTGAGCCGGGACGTTCGGCGGGGTTGGGGCGGGCCTGGGCCAGAACCACCAGAACCTGGCTCTGTCCGACGGATCTCCGCTGCGAGAGAAAGGCCGGCGACTCGATCTCCGCCTTCCATCCTCTGCAGATCGACCCGACGGACGAGAACTCCTCGCAGGGGACCCGAGAGAGACATTCCCGGGCTAGGTCATCCGGTAATCCGGGGATAAGCTCCATGGAAGATCAGATCACTATTGCAAAACTGCCGCAGTATTTGGAGTACTGATCGGAGAAATGACGTAAATTTAGAATGGGAGGAGCGCTTGTGTTTCTCTGAGGAAGGATTTATGAAGCCGAATAAAGGAGTTGGCTTTATATACAAAGTGGATAGGGAGGGAGAAGATTACGCTGTGACAGTGCCCTGTGCAGCATGAGGGACCACCGTAAGGCTGTGTCGATCAAGAGAGAGAGAAGAGAATCCGCAGCCTTTCGAAGATACTGTAAACGGTATCTTCGTCTTCCCTTTTCAGATGCCGCTGGCGCGTTGTACTTTTTTTTTATGTGAAAGGTGATGAATACAAAAAATGAGTAGTTTGAAGAAACGATCCGAACCATTGACGTAAAGAAAATTGAATTGAAGTGTCATTTCATTAAAAAATATAAATTAAAAAATGATTTCATTTTATATCAATAAACTATTTGAGAGAATAAGAAATTTTTATAATTATTCGTTTATTTAATTGTATTATAATATATATTTATACAGTAATGTATTATATACAAATAAAATAAATAATACAGATATAATACACGTACAAGTGTTATATACAAATAAAATAAAAAACATATAAAATCGTACACAGTTACAAGTGTGATAGCTAGCTACGTACAGCCTGCGGGTGGTTGTATACATATTAGGGGCAGCCTGCTACTGTCTTATGATATTACTTCCCCACTTCCCCACATGATTCAGCGATATCTCGAATGTTAAGCTTGTATCGAAAAAGGTGAAAATGAGTCGATAAAAAATTTAATAATTTGTTCATTGGTACTAATGAAGCAGATACGAAAATGATTATTATTGATTTGCTCGGTAACAAAATAATAGTAACAAAATAATAGTTAATCTCAATATTATTGGTGTGAACGTGTAAAACTGTATTAGCAATAAAATAGATAGTATATAATTGTCACACCAGAGTGTAGATGAGGAAGAGACGAGAAGGCTGAGTTCACGGAGGAGAGAGTCCAACCAGAGAAGTTCAGTAGTGGTATGACTAATACTCTTATATTCAACTTGTGTACTAGAGCGAGATAAGATTTTTACCGAGAAAAATAGCAGCCGCTAACAGAACGACGATCATCAAGATTATTGGCACAATCAGCATCAAAAAAGCAATAAAGAGTAGATGGGGAGTGTCGTCAAAGAGTGAGGCCGACATGAAGAGTACCTTGAAGATAATGAAGAATTCGCTTGATAGTAGAGCATCAGTAGGTTAATGAATGAATTGACAAACTTGGTTAACAATATATGCAAGATCAGGATGAGTGAGGGTGACATACTGAAAAGACCACACAATTTGCTGATACAAAGTCGGGCCAGCAAGTGGAGTGCCGGTAGAGGCAGAGAGGCGAGAGCCAGGAGTAACGGGTGTAGAGATGGGCCGATAAGAACTCATAGCTGCATGAAAGAGAATGTCGCGAATATACTTGTATTGGGTGAGATAGAGCCTCTAAGAATGAGAATGAACCTAAATGTCGAGAAAATGGTGTAGGAGTTGGGTCTTTAAGTGAAAACTCATCTTGCAGAGAATGAATAATGGTAGAGATGGGGGCTGTGGGAGAGCCAATAAATAATAAGAATATCATCAATGTAAATGAGTAGAAAAATGACAGACGTTGATGTGCGATAGATAAATAGGGATGTATCCGCAACCGAGCCATAAAATCCCAAGCGTTGAAGAAAAGAACTAAGGTGTAGGAACCAAGCACGAGGAGCCTACTTAAGACCATACAGAGACTTGTGAAGACGACAAATATGATTAGGAAAGAGTGAGTCAACAAAACTGGGTGGTTGAGCCATGTATATTTCCTCGAGATGACCATGAAGAAATGCATTGTTAACATTAAGTTGTCGAATGGGCCACTAATAAGAGACTGTAATAGAGAGAACCACTTGAATGGTAATGGGCTTGATGACAGGACTAAAGATCTCATCATAATCAAGACCTGGTTGCTAAGAAAAACCTTTGGCAACAAGATGAGCCTTATAACGAGCAATAGAGCCATTAGGATGTTACTTGATTTTATAGACCCATTTGCAGCCCACAATGGGTCGATTAGGAGGAGCATGCACCAAATCCCACGTATGATTGTGAATAAGAGCAGAGAATTCAGTACGCATGGCATCAAGCCAAGGTTGGTGACGACTGGCTTGGGCATAGGTACGAGGTTCCTACGAGCTGGCAAGAAAAATAGAGGGGTCAATAGTAAAATGCTGAGGGGGCAAAGAACCATCCTGTGACCGAGTGACCATACGGAGAGAGGAGCGACCACCGCCGGAGATGAGCTAGTGAAAGAAGCATGCTCAAGTGGTACCTCGGGTGAAGGAGAGTGCTCATGTGCAGGAGAGGGAGTCATCATACTTGAATCTGCATGAGGAGCCGGGACAGGGGAGGGGATGGAGAGGTGGGTGGTGGAGTGCTCAACAGGAGAAGTAGGGGATGTACTGATGGCAGAAAAGAAAAATACTATTTTATGAAAATGAACAGACCGACAAATAAAGATAAGATTGGTGAGAGGATAAAAATCGCGATAACCAACATAGTTAGACGGATAACCAAAAAAGATACATGGGATAGAGTGGGGTTGAAGTTTATGCAAGCGGTAGGGTTGAAGATAAGGATAACACAGACAACCAAACACACGAAGTGATTTGTAATCAGGGTGAGTATGATGAAGTACCTCATAGGGGGAACGGAACCCAAGCGAACGAGTAGAAAGACGATTGATAAGATAGACAACTATTTCAAAGGAAAAATCCCAAAACTTGGTGGGTGCATGAGAATGGATTAAGAGAGTGAGGTCCATGTCGACAATATGATGATGCTTTCATTCAGCCGAGCCATTTTGTTGGAGGGTGTGGGGACAAGAGAGTCGATGGCTAATTCCTGCAAGTTGGAGTTCAGATTGGAAAGAAGAAAACATAAATTCTTTGGCTCTATCAGACTGAAGAAATTTAATTTTACTATTAAGAATATTTTCAACTTGTAAACGTAATGCACGAAAAACAAAGAGAATGTCAGAGCGATGTTTCATGATGAAGAACAAAAAAAATTACTATAATCATCAAGAAAATGAACATAGTAAAAATAACCAGTATGAGAGATGATGGGGATAGGCCCCTAAATGTCGGTATGAATAAGTTCGAGAGATACATACTTTTATGATAAGTTAAAGGAAATGGTTGCTGTGTAATCTTACCACATGAATATGATTCATATAATGATAAAGACGAATCAGATGTATTGATAAATGTTGTGAAAGCACACGACTGACAATAGAAGAGGCAGGATGCCCTAAACGTTGATGCCATAAAGAAATAGACTCAACTCAACTAATATAAGTAGCTGGAGAGATAGAGGAAGTACGACTGGTGCGTAAACAGTATAATCCATGCTTACGACTCCCACGCAGCAACTCCTGATGAGAAGCAAGATCTTTGATAAGGAAGTAAGTAGAATAAAATTCAAAGTAGCAGACATTATCCTTGGTGAACTGAGAGACATAAAGTAAATTGAGAGAGATTTGTGGAACATAATAAATATTAGTGAGAGCGAAGCAGCGAGTAGAAGAGGTGAGATAAGAAGAACCAATAGATAGAATGGGTAAACCTGTTCCGTCTCCAATCAGTAGATGTTCAGGAATGGCAGAATACTCCTGAATAGTCATATGAGACAAATCGTTAGTGATATGAGTGGTAGCACCTAAATCAACATACCAGTCAAGATGATGAGGGCTAGGTTCAATTTGATAAGCAGAATGGACTTGTGGAGCAGACGATGTAGGCTTTAGCTCATATGAAGGGCAGTGGGTGGCTAAATGTCCAAGTAAGCTGCAAAACTGGCAAATGGGCCTGGAAACACGAGAATTGGGCTTGAATCCATGTTGGTCATGGAAGCCCAAACGGTGTTGTCTAGGAGTTGAGTGGTGGGGCCCTACATGAGGCCCAAAATGGCGACAACGATATCCACTAGAAGGCCCAGATGGAGATCTAATATAAGACCTAGAAGCTGGTGGTCTACTCCATGCATGCATTGGTCCGTCATTTTACTCCATCCGACGATTGATGTGATTAGGAACTCGAGGAGAAAGATGAGCAGAACCTAGAGTTGGAGAGCGAGTGGTGTAGGGAGCTGGTAGAAGACCACGATCGCGAGAGATGGCAGCGATGAGAGCATTACTCGTCGGAGGAAGGAGGCCAGACAGAGGTGGAGTGCTATTGTCAGGGCCGTATTTTTGGAGTTTGCGGGCATCCTGAGCGAGGAGGAGGGCCTTGAGAGAATCTAAGGTCATGGCTTCAAGGACAGGGGACATGGCCAAGGTAAGCGCCTCCCATTCATTATCTAATCCATCGAACAACTTATCTTTAATCTCATGGTCAGATTTGGGCCTTCCAATTTGGGCAAAATTTGTGGTTAAGTTGGATATAGCTGTCAAGTAGGAGGACATAGGTTGGTCTCTATTCTTTAGCTCACGCCATTGTTGCTCAAGTATGTCTTTCTGTGCCCGGATCTGTGAGCTATACAAGGTTTCCAAACGTGTCCAGGCTTCAGCAGAGGTGAGTACTCCAATCACCTGCAAATTTACTTCTGTGGAAAGGGAAGCTACAATAGTAGTTAGAGTGAATTTGTCACAAATTACCCATGTTTCATGTTCGGGGTTAACAACTTCGATTTCTTCATCACCTTCCTTTAGCAACATGGTTGGTGCAGGTGGTGGGATACTGCCAGTAACATAACCATATAACTGATAGGCCTGCAGTAAGTTACTGATGTTGCTATGCCATAGATAATAGTTTGAGCCATCTAGATTAATGGGCAGAGTTGGTAATGTAGGGGGAAGAATAACAGTAGGAGAGATATTCATAGTTCTCGTGAACTTATAGGGTGCACCAAAAAGTGATGTCCCAAATAATCCTGAGTTTTGCATCCTCTATTTCTCTCCAAAGAAGAGAGAAAAGGCTACTTGAAGGAGTTGATTTGGATGGAACAGACACCCAACTGTCATGCCCCGACTTGGTTTGGTCGGATCCCCGTGATCAACCCGTCACTCTCTCAGTTTATTAAAGGATTTCCCCTTATTGTAAACCGTAAAGAGTAAGACGTCCTTTAACCTGCACCTTTTCCTGGAATAGCATAATCAAAACTGCATGAAATTTAAAACATTACATACCTGTCTTACAGGCATCTTAATTGACGGTATTTAAGGGGAGGCTTTCTGGGATTTCTTGATAGGGATATAAGGGAGGGGGTGAGTATGACTACTCAGTGAATGTGTTTTTAAAAGATTTTAACTTTTAAGAAAAATATTTATATGGAGTGTGCCAGACTCCTTTGTTTTAAAAAATTCCTTCATTTAAAAATTTGAGTTTTCCCACCATTTCTTATTTACCACAGTGTGTTATCACCCAACACACATCCTTCATTATGAAGGTTACACACATTCACAAGTTAGTATCACTACTGAACCCG
Organism: Trapa incisa; assembly: GCA_030064435.1. NCBI lineage: Eukaryota > Viridiplantae > Streptophyta > Magnoliopsida > Myrtales > Lythraceae > Trapa > Trapa incisa. The sequence continues at coordinate 2,316,673 of CM057784.1, read as the reverse complement.
CTAGTGGCTTCGGAGTGACTTTTCCTGCCATGTGGATAGAAGTATGACCACTTCTACCCTGGGAATGAGTGGATGTACGTGACATCCGACCCACAATCCTGAAATCACTTCTTCATGTCCGTATGAGGATAGAGACCTCATCCTGTCCCCACCCCGGTCTCATGCGCTTGGTGCTACTCCAGATTTTGCACAGACACCTGGAACGACGAACTGCCTTTATAGCCACCAGGTTGTCCAATGCCCTTAAGACGCATCACTACCCCTCATGGGTGTCTTGATGAACCCGTACTCATAGTGCATGTACAAACAATGTTTTTTTTTTATATTGCCATGTAATCTGTGGTGCCACTGGTCCAACGGCCCCAACTCTCAACTCAACCCGCAGTTGTTTATCTTGACTGGTCCGTCGACCTATCATGTCGCACTGTCGCTAGTTGACTGAGCATGTCGGTCCTATCTTGGTACCATGGCCAAACAATTCACTTATTAAGTTTTATGGCACATATATCATGTTTGTTTACGAGCTCCTGCTCGTGCCAACTAGCCTTGGGCCCACTGTACGAGATTTTCAAAATCGGGCATTTAGCTCCCAAGTTCCAAAACCGAGGCCCCCGGCCTATCAGAGCTATTCGAGCTCCCGTCGAGAAGGTCTCCCAAATTGTTTAAGCATTCTCTATCCATTATACCGCCCAGTATAAGAACACCTCCGTTCATAACCGATGAACGGGTTTTCAACTTCCTTCAAGGAAGTCTTATCATACCAACCGGTTATGATCTACTTACAACCAGTAAGTAGTTTTTCCGCATGATTTTCACATCACTTTCTCTAAGTAGTGATGTTTAAAATACCACTAAATAGTGGGTTTTCATACCGAGATACTTATCATTCCCAACCGGGTATGATATAAAATTTCCACTCACAACCGGTAAGTGGTTTTAAAATTTTAAGTTGTGCTCATCATCCCAATCGGGTATGATGTTAGTAAACCCACTCACCCATTAATACCGTGAATTCCACTAGATCGGTTCTTTGTATTCACGCGAGCTTGTCCTTGCTGGCGTTCCTGGTACTTCGTGTTCCTACACGATATGAACATCTCGGTTCATTATCTTTCGGCCTGATCACCTTCATTAATTCCAAATGAATGAGAAAGTCAAACTTTCATTTATTTGCAATTAGGTTCCTAAAGTTATTTCTTTTTAACTTAAAGTCCGTAATGCCGTTTTTTCCTCAAATTGAGTCTTGAAACTTCTAAAATTTATCATAGGACCTCAATTTATTCCATTTCACTTAAAGGGGATTAATTTCTCAAATTTCCAATTTGCTCCTTCAACTTTTCCAAAATTACTATTTTGCCCTTCCTTTACAAAAATGGTAAGTTTTGCCCCAAAAATTCTAACATTTCTCAATTGGCCCTCCAACATTATTTTCATGCCCAATTGACCCTCAATTTCATAAAATCTCATTTTGGTCCTTCGAATTTCAAAAATCCCCAAATTTCCCCCACATTTCCCCCCAATTTCAACTTTTTAACAATACCGAATTTGATTTAATCAAATTAACCGATCAAAAACCTCTAATTGTTGAAGTGGGAGTTGAAATTGAGTTCTTACATGTTCATATGATTCTAAGCAACTTTGAAATCGCAGATTTTAATGCCGGAACGAACTCAAACGGAGCTCCACCGGAAAACAAATTGTAGAGAGAGAAAGCTTCGATTTCTCACTCGTGAGGGCACGGCGGTCCGAGCTTTTGATTTGGGCAGATAGCTCTTATCTTGAGGATCATCCTAGAATCAAGAATCACATCAATTGATGCTGAATTGAGTTAGAATTTCATCATTGAAATTCTGTCGGTTCTCTCTCTAGCACCGGCCGAAAATTGTAGAGGGGAGCCGAATTGGCTTATATTTCAGTCCTAATTTGGCCGTGGGAGGGTTGAAGAAGTGTTGGGAGGGCTTGAATTGGTCTGAGGAGGGCTCGAAATGGCCGATTTCAGATTCGCCGAAATAGGGTAGCTTCGGTCCGCCGAAGTTGCTTCACTGTTCCATCATGCCGACGCTTCTCCAACAATTCTCGGATTGACTGGAGTTTGCTATTGAATAGCTGTTTTCTCCTTGGTTCTAAAGAGCTTAACCTTTCCTTCCGAGGTTAAGAAAAATGTTCAAGTCGAAACTCTGGTTCAAGTTTCACTGGGAAATGAAGCAGTAGAGAGAGAGAAGTGTTCAGGTGTGAGGAGAATAAATGGGGATGACCTCTTTATAAAGGTGTAAAAATTGTGTATTAAATAGAAAAAATTGATTACTAGTATTAATATTGCCATAAATTATTGGTAATAATTCCAATAATTTAATTTCGGTATTAAATTATTTGTATTAAGTCCAATAATTTAATTTAGGTATTAAATTATTGGTATTAATTACAATAATTAAATATATATTAATTATGGCCATTTATGATAAAGCGTACGCATAAATAATCCAACTCTCGGGTAAGCACGCTTAACTTCACAGTTTTTATGTATTCTTGTTCACCTGAACCAATTTGGTTTTTTTCTTCTAATTTATCTTAAATTTCTTTTTGAAGGTTTTATGAACTTTTTGGATCACCCGATAGTTGTAAATTCCCAAATTGCCCATTTAGAAATGATCGGGTTTGTGAACCGGTTTTGAATACTCACTTGGTTTGACCGGTTCTTTTTCTGGTTTTCCTTAACTTAAAAGAGCGGGTTTTACACCAACAGATTGAACGGACTGATAACCAAACAAATGGAGTCAATGAACACACGTGGAGTCAATGAAGGAGCTAGTTCACTAGGCTGTCATAGGAGCTGGAGCTGCTGCTCGAGTGGGAGCTCCCCCTTAGCCCTCCCTATTGTTGTTGCTACTAGAACTGTTGAGGCAAAGACGAGAAAGGATTGGAGAATAGTGAACCGCCGAAAGGTAGGAGTCGAGTACGGCATTTCGAATGGCGTGAAGTTGCTGCCGGAAGAACTATTGCCTAAAAAAAAAGGGCTGTGCCAAAGGCGGGAGTCGATGACAGCGTTCTGAAGACAGGAGTCAATAGCCCCACTCTAAATGCCGGAGGGGTGGACGGAGTGCCAAATGCCAGAGTCGAGGAAGACGTTCCAGATGGCGTGAAGTTGCTGTTGGAAGAACTACTGCCTCTGGTTGTATTGGGAAGGAGGTAGTAGCTAGTTGATGCACATAAAAAAATGGACTGTGGAGTCAATTAAGGAGATGCTGAGGTTGTATTTGAGGGACTGGGAATAGAAAATGGTGGAAGAGACAATGGAGAAGGGAGCTGCAGCTAAGTGAAAGGAATGTAGAAAGAGAAAAAAAAAAGAGTGATAGTCCTAACAGCAGAATGGACGAAAATGTGGAGTAGAGTTGTTAAGTAAGATATTATGATACCATAAAGTACGTGAGAGAATAAGAAATTTTTGTAATACTATCTACTTTCATTTGTGTTATAACACATACATTTATTTATATAATGTTGTATCATATAAAAACAAAATAAGAAATAGACATACACAGGTAGAAGTGTAACAGCTAACTGCTCCCTACTCCCTACTGCTATTGTGTCATTGTACTATTAATCACCATCACCATGCAAATTCGGGAAACCGTGTTTTGCTCAACGAGGCCATGCTCATGCAGCCATTGCTGCTTCGAATCCTTGGTGTGGAACCTTGCTCATGTTTGTACAACCACATGCTGCAAACCCCAAGTGAATAGGCAAGGAAAAGGAGACAACACTCGTTGTTATTAGATGTTTAGATGGCTTTCTTAAATTGTCTATTTAATACTCGTTTGAGAGTTTTATAATGGTGGGAAGATAGGAAACCGTGCCTTTGTGATTTAAGCACGTTGACACAGAGAAACATAAAGTAGGCATAAGCGAGTTTTTGATGTTTGGTTTCTTTACCACATTGGATTCGGACTCCACGGGAAGCCTCTCAATCGGGCAAGGTTGAAGAATTTTGATGTTTTAGGGTTGAAGGAATATGTCAATGAAATAGCATCCTACTTACACAATTACCACCTGCACAAAAAATTAAAACACTTTTGCATCACTCCATTTTATGTTGAATCCAGTACTCGGACCTATCTTAGTCCTTACACTACAATGGGTGGTTTGTTTAGGTCAACATCCTTCTCGATCTCGATGGGGCATCACAAATCTACGGCTCATTCGATCCATATGTGAAGTAAAATCCTATCACTCAGACTCCAACCTTTCGAAAAAGTCCTATGTGGCCATTCTTACAATTTGGGCTCTTGTAATGGTCGGCTTCGGTTTGAATCATTCCGAACGTCCCTAGTCACTCCTGGTTGGGATAAGCCTAGTTAGTTATCATGAGATATAGTGTTCACAATTATAACAAGTGTATTCGAACACATGTATAAGTTTAAAAATTAATCTTTTTAGTTAGTTTAAAAATATTAATTTGTGAACATTAAAACTATCATTTTATAATAGAAAATAAATTTATACGAATTTAGAAAAAATTTAAATTTAAGAAAATCGGTCCAAATAAATTATAATAAATCAATTTTTAAATTTAAGACACCAATCCGAACCTAATCGGTAAACTGTATAACCAATTAATGAACAACTATCAAGTAACTATCAAGTAAATGCCCATTAAACAATTACCATCAATCGGCCGATCATCACGCTTGGATGGCTGCCTATGACCAATGTCCTACTGGTGCTCTTTCTAAGCTTGTTGGTGCCTTTAATGTGTCTTCTCCTTACACATTGTTTGAATGTTTGTTATTGACATATCTAATAATTTTTGGGGAGAACGACCATCCTATCCTTGTTTGGATTTCTTCGCAAATGGTGGTTGTCTTAATATCTTGTAGAAGTTTGTCGCTTTAATATATCCAATGCATGCAATAGTTTGTTCGATGTTCATCTTCCATCAATGGGTTCCTGAGGATGTGTACAAATTCCCTACTTGAGGTATTATGATGTGTACTATGATGTGTACAAATTCCTTACTTGGGGTATTATGATGTGTACAAATTCCTTACTTGGGGTCTCTCTATTATGCCTACCGGATAGGCCTGCGATATGATTTATCATGAGTCTTGGAGCTCCTTTCACATGTGCTACTTATACAAAATTTTTATACAATATTAGTGCATTTAAATAATTATTTTTTCTTAAAAAAATTCATTTTATAAACTAATATTTTCCCAAATTTTGCCTATTTACCTAATATTTTCTTTTCAAAATAACTAGTTTTAAAATTTAAACTTTTACATCACTTAAGTTAGCATACACTAACATCATTAATTAGGTTTGAGGTAGAGAATAGATAAAATATGTTAAAATGTATATTGATTCACAAGTCTATTAAATTTATATAATTATCTTAAATTTATAATAAATAAATACTTAAAATATTAAGTATATATTTTTAATATATACATATCTCTTTTCGAATGTGTATATATTTTTATATGAATATATATTTTAAATTATTTTCTTGAATTTGAGTAAATTTGAGTATTTTACTAGAAGATTTGACTGAATCTGAAATAGTTTAATTTGTATATTTCTTATTTCTCACTTACAAGTATAATGGGAGGTCTCTAACATTGAGCTTGAAGGTGAGTATGTCAAATAGGTACGAATATAAACATTTGGTAAATATATCTATAATTTGAACTTTTGTGCCAATGAAGCGATTGTGGAGTTCTCTAAGATTGACTCGTTCACAAACGAAGTGATAGTATATCTCAATGTATTTGGTACGGGTATGAAAATATGGATTATCACTGAGATAAATTAGTGACATATTATCACATTAGAGAGTTGGTAGAGATGAAAAATGAAATTCGAGTTCTCGAAGTAATGACTGGATCCAAATAAGTTCAACATTTATATTTTCGATACTCTTATATTGCGCTTTAGTGCTAGAATGGGCAAACATGTGTTACTTCTTAACACTCTAACAAATTAAGTTATTTCTAAAAAAATACTGAAAACTCACTTATAGAATGCTGATAATCACGATTGCCAACCCAATTGGCATTAGAGAAATAATGGAGATATGGTTGAGATTTTTTCCATAAATATAATATGTGATTGGATGTTACTAAGAGATAACATAAAATTCTCTTGGCTACAATCTAATGAGTTGTTGTTAACTTGTGCATAAATTGACATACTTGATTGACAGAATAGAAAATGTCTAGCCGATTCAGTATTAGATATTGAAGAGAACCAACGACTTGCTTGTAGATCTGAGTGTTATCTAGGGGAGTTTCATCATATATAAATAGTTTAGACCCGACAGTTACTAGTGTAGATACATGTTTTCTATGATGCTTTTATAAGAATGTCATTAATGTACTATTGAGTTAAGATGAGACCACCAAAATGAGAATTTATCTCAATCCCAAGAAAATGATGAAGGCACCCAAGATCTTTAATAGAAAATTACTCTTTGATAGCAAACACAATGGACGTTATAGGAGCATTATATGAGCCATTGAGAATTATATCATCCACATATACTAGGAGTAATATGACAAGTTGAGGTGTCTGGTACATAAAAAGAGAGGTATATGCAACAAAAGCTTCAAAATCAAGTGTTAACAATAACGTACTCAATTGGAGTAACCAGGCCCGAGAAGCTTGCTTCAATTAATATAACGAGCGATCAAGAAGGTGAACGTGATCAAGATAGCTGATAGAAAATAATCAGTAGTCTTTTTAATTTAAAACTTTATATTTGGTGCTACCAGTCCAACAAGTTCGATAACCTAACTTTGGCTCGGTAACTACCAGCCCAATGAGTTTGATAATGTGACTTTGGCTTGGTAGCTACTAGCCCAACGAGTTCGACAACTCAATTACAACTTAATAGTTGTAAGTAGAGATAATCATACACGATTGGTATGATGAGTTTCCTTAAGGAAAGGATAAACCCTCCTACCAGTTGTAAGCGGAGATATCATGACACCTAATTGATGTGATGAAGTTGAAAATGAATTTTGTGAGAAGTGTTGTGAACCCCGCCCTTTTGAGTTAAGGATAACCAGGAAAAGAACCGGTCAAACCGAGTAAGAAAACCAAACCAGTTTACAAACCCGATCATTTGGGAACATGCAATTTGGAAATTTACAACTCCTGGGTGATCCGAAGGGTTCATAAAATCTTGGAAAATAACCTTAGGACAAATTAGAAGAGAAAAACCAGACCGGTTTAGATGAACCAGATCCAACTGGATTGAACTGGTTTATGTACAGAGTCGGTTCATGAACCGGAACCAATAGAGAAAGGGTAAACTGAGAAATTTATGGATCTCAAGTGACACAAATAGTCCCAAAAGTCATGAAAATGGACTTGAGAATGAATTGAAGATGAAAACCAAACTGGTCCAGGTGAACCGGATTGAACCGGTTTGGACTGGTTTAACCACTATTGAACTAGATTCTAAATTCATTTTTCTAGGTGACTTAAAAAAATTTAAATTTGAGATTTGAGGCCACCATTGGATAGAAAATGAATTTAGATAAATTTAGAAATTTTTAGATTTGAAAATTTTGATCAAATGGGGGGTGAACCGGCTGGTTTAAGCTTTGAACCTAGTTCAAACTGGTTCGGAACAGTGTCATCTTCTTCCTTTAGATGACAACATTGTTCACTCGCCGAAAAATCGTGCAACGCCGGCGAAGTTGAAAAGTCTCCGGCCAGAGAGTTTCAGACAATGAATGACAGCCATTAAGGCACCAATCGGATGACCAAGAAGTCCTCGGGCTTCCTATATAAAGACCCCCTCTCCATTAATCCTCTTCACACCCAAAAAGCTCACTCTCTCTCAGTTGCTTTGATTTCCAGTGAAGGCGAGGTCATTTCTGAGCCAAAGAAGGCGAGGTCGGGTTCTTTTGAACCGGGGAGAAGTTAGCTACACGCCTATAGTCTACGTTTGCTTCGAGGGTCACCGAAAAGGTGCCGACGTGATGGAACAGTGAAGCAGCTCCGACGGACTGAAGCTAGGCTAAGCTAAAATCAACCAATTCGAACCCTCCTTAGGCCAAGCCAAACCCTCCCAACACCTCCACAACCCTTCCAACACCTCCACAACCCTCCCACTGCCGAATTAGGACTAAAAGGTAAGCCAATTCAGCTCCCCTCTACAATTTTCGGCCAGTGCTAGAGAGAGAACCAATAGAATTTTGATAATGAAATTCTAACTCAATTTGGCATCAATTGATACAATTCTTGATTCTAGGATGAACCACAGGACGAGAGCTATTTGCCTAAATCGAAAGCTCGGACTGTTGTGCCCCCGACGGTGAGTAATTGAAGCTTTTTCTATCTATAGTCTGTTTTCCAGCGAAGCTCCGTTTGAGCTCGTTTTGACATAAAAATTGCTATTCAAAGTACTATTGAATCGTATGAAGATGTAGGAACTCAATTTCAACAATTAGAAGTGTTTAATCGGTCAATTTGATGAAATCAAATTCGACTATGTTATGAAGTTGAAATTTGGGGGGAAAATTGGGGATTTTCAAAAATTCGAAGGACCAAGATACAATTTTATAAAATTGAGGGTCAATTTGGCTTGATAAGAATGTTAGAGGGCCAATTGAGGAATTTTAGAATTTTTGGGGTGAAACTTACCATTTTTGTAAAGGAAGGGCAAAATGGTAATTTTGGAAAAGTTGGGGGAGCAAATTTGAAATTTGGGAAATTAAACCCCTTTTTGTGAATTTGAATAAATTGAGTTACTAAGATAAATTTTAAAAGTTTCGGGACTCAATTTGAGGAAAAACTGGCATTAGAGACTTAAAGTTAAAGAAAAATAACTTTAGGGACCTAATTGCAAATAAATAGAAAGTTTAGTTTTCTCATTCATGTGGAATGAATGAAGGCTATTAGGCCAAGGGATAATGAACAAGGATGTTCATATCGTGTAGAAATATAAAGTACCAGGAATGCCAGTAAGGACAAGTTCGCGTGAATGTAAAGAACCATAGAGTGGAATTCACTGCATTAACGGGTGAGTGAGATTTTATATCATACCCGGTTGGGGATGATAAGTACCTCAAAATGAAAACCCACTTAGTGGTATTTTAAACATCACAACTTAGAGGAGTGATGTAAAAATCACACGGAAAAACTATTTACTGGTTGTAAGTAGATCATACCCAATTGGTATAATAAAACTTCCTCGAAGGAAGTGGAAAACCCGTTCATCGGTTATGAGCGGAGATGTCCTTATACCCGGTCGGTATGATGGATAGATTAAAAGATTATTTTGTCGGAAGTACTCTCCCCTAACTGTGTGCCACTGCTTAAACAATTTGAGAGACCTTTTTTACGGGAGCTCAAATAGCTCTTATAGGCCGAGGGCCTCGATTTTTGGAACTTGGGGGGGCTAATATGCCCAATTTTGAAAATCTTGTACAGTGGGCTCAAGGCCTATTGGCACGAGTAGGAACTCGTAAACAAACATGAGTTATATGCTATAAAACTTTAAATAAATGAATTGTTTGGCCATGGTACTAAGACAGGATCGACTTACTCAGTCAACCAGCGGTAGTGCAACATGAGAGGTCGATGGACCAGTCAAGACAAACAGCTGCGTGTTGAGTTGAGGGTCGGGGTCGTTGGACCAGTGGCACCACAGATTATACGGCATGATGAGAAAATATTGATTATGCATGCACTGTGATTACGAGACCTTTAAGACACCCAAGAGGGGTAGTGATGCGTCATAGGGCCCTGGACGACCTATTGGGTATAAGGGCAGATCGTCGGACCAGGTGACCTTGTAAAGCTCGACGTAGCTTCATGTGCATGAGATCGGGGTGGGGTTAGGATGAGGTCTCTGTCCTCATACGGACACAGAGAATTGATTTTGGGATTGAGGGTCGGATGTCACGTACATCCACTCATTCTTAGGGTAGAAGTGGACGTGCTTCTATCTAGGTGGTCAGTAAAGTCGCTTCGATGCCACAAGTGGGTTCAGTGGACGGGCTGGCCTGCGATTGTGTGATTGACCTTCATGATGAAGGATGTGTGTTGGGTGATGACACATCGTGTTTAATAAGAAATGGTGATGAAAACAGAGATTTGAAATAAAAGGATTTTTGAAAGAAAACAAGGAGTTTGGCACACTCCAATATAAATTTTTTTCCTAAAAGTTAAATTTCAAAAACCCATTCACTAAGTAGTTGTACTCATCCTCTCCCTTATATCCCTTTCAGGTAGACCAAGGAAAACCTACCCAAGACCTTCTATTAGTTACACCTGTAAGACATGAATGATTAATTTAAAATTTTATACAGTTTTGATTTATGCTATTCTAGGAAAGGTGCAGGTTTAAAGGACGCCTTACTCTTCATGGTTTATAAACAAGGGTCAACCCTTAATAAACCGAGAGAGTGGCGAGTTGATCACGGGGATCCGACCAAACCGGGTTGGGGCGTGACAAGTGTTTTCCCTTAACTGTATGCCAATACTTAAAACATTTGAGAGACCTTCTTGACGGGAGCTAGAATAGCTTAGATAGGGCAAGGGCCTCAGTTTTTGAACTCATGGGGCTAAATGCCCAGTTTTGGAAAAAATACGTGTAGTGGGCCCAAGGCTAGTGGGCACGAGTAGAAGCTCATAAACAAACTTGATTAAGAAAGAGCCATTAAAATTTCTAATGAAATTAGTTGTATGATTTTGCTACGGTACCGAGTTAGGACCAACAATACTCGATGGACTAGCGGCAGTGTGTTAGGGCCAGGTCGATGGACCGCCCTAGACAAACAGCTGCAGGTCGGGTTGAGTGTCGGGGCCGTTAGTCTATTGGCACCAAAGATGCTGGCTATAATATGGTACAAGATCAGCAAGAGGCCTTAGGGGGTAGTGATGGTTCCAAAGGGCTACTGGACGATGTGGTGTAGATAATGGTAGTTCATCGTGCTAGACAATCTTGAAGCTCGGAGTAGCTTCTTGCGCATGAGACTCAGGTGTGGTCGGGATGAGGTCTCTGTCTTCATACGGACTCGGAGTGGCATTCGGGCCCGAGGGTCGGATGTCGAGAACGCCCACTTAGACCTAGGGTAGAAGTGGATGAACTTCTATCTTGGTGGATGGTAAAGACGCTCCCATCCACAAGTGGGAGCAGTTGAGGGTTGCACCTGCAAATGTGTGTACCCTTCCTGATGAAGGGCGGGTGTTTGTTTGCTAAATGCCTCCCGAGGCAAGGGGATGGGCTAAAAGAGGTAAAAACACACCTAATATGGAAATTGAAAAAGTTTTGAAAACCTGAATTGGAGGAAGAAATCTTTTTTTTTTTAGGAAAATGATAACCTTGGCAGGATTTGAATAAACTAAAGTTATTTTGAAAACTCACTTCCAACACCTGCTCATTGAGTTTTATAGCCCTTCCCTTTTTATCCCTTTTCAAGAGTAAGGATAGAATGAAAGAGAGCGTGAAGATGTACCCTCCATCATGTATGCTTAAAATTCCTTTTAAGCTTGAATTAGATTGATTTATGTTATTCTAACAAGGTTTGAATTTACGCCTAACTACTCTTGAATAAAAGAAGGGGGAAACCCCTCTTAAACCAAGGGAGCGCGGGTTGATCATGGGGATCCGACCAAACCGGGTCGGGGCGTGACAACTTGAGTGGTATTAGAGCCATGTTCCCTTGAAAGTATTATCAATACTATGTCCTAGCACTAACAAAAAATTAATTACCCTGTAGGAAGAAGAGTCCCTAGGAAATTCACTGTGCGAACCAAACCCACGCACGAAATCGTGAAAAAGGCTCCCACCTCCAGTAAGATAGGCATTCAAAGGTTCGTAGAAGTCAAGAAGAGAGTGCCAAAAGACATGGTTGAGGACTATAGGATGCTAGTTTGGGTATTGTTAGAGCGAGCCAACATAACATATCCTTCCCTTAGGTAGAAAGAACCTATAACTCCTCTAAGGAGCCCGACACCCCCTCCAGCCCTGCGACAACCAGAAAGGACCTCAACTCGAAGAGAGGCCTAGAACAACTACTAAGACACCAACGCAATCTTTATGAAGGTTTATTAGGCACCTCCACTAGCTTAATACGACTTTAACCCTCCCCAATGGATTAAGCGGACCTACGAGTGTGAAGCAGAGGTGTTGGGAAGGTACGAACTAGAGGTATTCCATGGAGTCTGTCCCAGCAGGGAGACCCGACAGAAGTATGGATGGATGTCAACAAGTTGATTGGAGCCCTCGGACCACGAATCCCAAAACAACTCGGAGGCTAACTTCCGGCCTATGTCCCCTAGGAACTAGAATAGGAAGTAGTGAGAAATTCTTGTAATAAGCTGAGTATGACAAGAAACTACCTCCTTGAATAAATAAAAACAAAAATTTTCCATTTAAAAGTTAGTCTCCCTGTTAATGAAAAGTAGCACTAACAAGTTGGTATATACCAATTAGGACCCAGGGTAGTAGATGGAGAAAAGGCCACCTGAGAAGGAAGACTGCAGGCCACCTATAGTTAATACTAACCCTAAGATAGCCAACCTATATAGTCCCCCACAAGAATTATGAACTCCCAATACAGAGTAACAAGGCAACAAGTCAAAGGACTAAGAAGAAGGATTCCATGAAGGAACAAAGAGCCTACCTAGAAGGAGAGTCGATGGAAGGGACATGCCCTAACTAAGAGATAAAGAACCCAACTAGAAAGGGAAAATGAAAGAGTCTGCATAAAGGGCCGAGTGTAAGGGAAGCAATACTTCTACAGGGTCAAAGGATAAGATAAACTTGGGAAAAGGGAAAGGAAAAGGCAACATCAAGAGATGCAGTAGGAGTGAGAGGAAAGAAAACCTAATAACCGACAAGGGATTAAGCGAGCTCTTGTAAAAGAGGCAAGAAATCTCAAAACAAAGAGGAATTGAGTTTGCCTCTAAGAGAGACAAGTTGAAAGAAAGGAAAGAAGGAAGAGCCTTCAGGAAGCATTAGGGAAGTTGAACGTAAAACTCTCAGGATGAACATCCCTAGGTAGAAAGATATAGGTAGGAAGTGATACCATAAAAGGGAAATTCCCAAGCTAAGGAACCGACAAGTGGATCATAAGAGGTTTAACCCAAAATAAGGAACCTCAAAAAGGGGCATAAGTGGTTAAGGATGTCTCGGGATGTCAAGTATGGCCTACTTTGGAAAATGAGAGTAACCAAGTAGGAAGCAACTAGTAACAACGAAATGATTAAGGAGAATAAATGATGCCTTACGAAGGACCGAGAAATGGTGTTGACTACATCCTATAAAGGGTGACTTGATGGGCATAAAGGATGAGTTAATTCTAGAGATAGCTGCCCCCATATAGTTAGACAAGAAAAATAGTCAGGACGAGGCAGTTAACGAACCTAACCTCGAGAGAACCCTGGATTAAAACCCCAACGAAGAAGGGAGAAGTGAATAGGCCAAACGTCAAAAAAGGACAGGGGAAATCCTTAAAGAATCAATGGATACAAATGGATTATCAACCAAACTCAAGACATGATAAGAATTAAGTAAGCCTCTCGAAAGGTGATCAAGAGAACTCGAAACAAGGAGGAATTGAATGCCTCCATAAAGGAGATAAACTGGTACTGGGATGCAAGTCAGAATGATGATGGAGTACAAATGACGTGCTGTGTGACATTAAAAGAGAGGGTAAGTAGAAGAGGACAAAATCAATGGTTGTCATAAAGTTGCTCTAAGGTTGGATACCTGTAAGGGCGTAGAAGGAAGAAATCAATCTAGGAAAGAAGTCCTAGGGAAGTACATTCCCCAACGAAGAGTGATGGACCTAATTAAAGTGGGAAGAGAAGGTAAGCTCACAAGTGCAATGCTAGTGAAGCTGGGAAGATTAAGTACAAAGGAAAAGTACTCATGTAAACCCCATGTCTTTATAGTTAATAAAACCGGGAAAAGAACCAGACATTTCGAAAGAGAAAACTAAGCTGGTTCACAAACCATATCCGTTAAGTAATGGGTAAATTAAGAAATTTATAAATCTCGAGTGACTCAAGGTGTTATACAAAACATGGAAAAGAACCTTGGGGCAAATAGGAAGAGAAAACTAGACCGGTTCAGGACGAACCGGACATGAACCAGATTGAACTGGTTTGAACCATACTTGAACCGGTTTCTAAATTAATTTTTCCTGGTGGCTTAAAATAATCAAATTGGGAATTGAAGCCACCATTAGATGGAGAATAAATTAAGACGAATTTAGAAATTTTTAATTTTGAGAAAATCGGTCGAATCGAGCCGAAACTGGTCGATTTACGTATTAAACCTTGTCGGACCGATCCGGTTCGATTTGTAATAGTGTCATCTTCTTCCTCAATATGACAGCACTATTCATTCAATGTAGAAAATGGATAACCCTGGTGAAGGAAAAATGACTCTAATCAGGCTGTTTCATGGCGAGGATAAGCTCGACCAAAAAGGAAAGTTGACGGGCAGATGGTCCCCGAGCTCCCTATATAAAGAGCTCATTTCCATTCATACTCCAAACACCTGAAATCTCCATTCTCTCTCAACTGCTCCATTTTTCGGTGAAGGTCAAACCAAAGCTCCGATATAGGCATTTTTCTTAGCCTCAGAAGGCAAGCTCGGGTTCTATAAACTCAAGGGGAAGTCAACTACCAATTTGAACTCGGTCGAAATAGGGCGGCTTTAGTCCACCGGAGCTGCTTCACTATTCGATCACGCAGGCGCTTCTTCGACAACTCTCGGAACGAATGGATGTCACCATCGTGTAACTGACTTCTCTCCAATTCTAATGAACTTGACCTCGCCTTCTTTGGCTCAAAATTGACCCTATATCGGAGCTCTGGTTCGAGTTTCGCCAGAAAACTAAGCAACTGAGAGAGAGTGAGCTTTTTAGGTGTAGAGAGGATGAATGGAGAGGGGCTCTTTATATAGGGAGCTTGGGGACCCGTTAGCCGTCCATTTGGCACCGTTATGACAGGTATTAAAGACCTGAAACGTACCGAACGAAAGCGTTTCTTCTTCACCGGTGCTGTTTCAATTTTCTGGTGAGTGAACAGTGTTGTCATCTTGAGGAACAGTGTTGTCACCTAAACTTTTATCTATTTCAAAATGACTCTAAACACCCTTCAAAAATCCTAAATATATTCCTCATCATCATCCCTAAGTTACCATAGTCATTTTCTAACCAGCCTTATCCGGAACAATGTCATTTTAACCCTAATCATGCACCCTCAGTAATATAAGCACATGATTGGGTTTTGGTTGGAAACTCAATAGCGAGGAAGCGATGATGGTCGAGGGTAAAAAATGAGAGCTAACATAGATTTTCAGAGTTTTTGCGGTCATACGACTTACCTATAGCCTGAAAGACCACCGTGGTTGGAAAGAGTAGACCGAAAGGGTTCTCTGGAAAAAGATTTGAATGTCTAGGAGGTCGGGGTGAGCACCAAAAACTTTTGCTCTATTTTTGGCCGACGGAGCGACGTTACTATTCCATTGATTTTCCATTGGTGGAGGGCACATCGATTGCCAAGATGGATGTGGTTTGAAAGCTGACTCTCGCTCGGTTGTAAGAACACCTATTTGACCAAGATTGGTGGCTAGAAGATGAAATACGAGTATCTGGTTCGAAGGTTACAAAAAAATGGAGGAGGCTAACTTTAAGAGAGAATTCTAGCCATCCTCCAACGAGAGTAGGGCCGACAATTATATAGACGACTTGGGAGACAAGTTCTCTATTGGGCCATTTCCATAGTTGACTAGATAAAAACTGTTTAAGATCTACTTTTTATTTATTTTCTTAGGGAATTTAACGCAAAAAATCTCGCTAATAGTTGGGTTATTTCCTGGTTTGGGTTAGATATTCAGATACTGGGTTAGGCGAAAAATATAACACGCACTCCCCACACATGTGGTACGTGTGTGCCTGACGTGGCACATCGCCCGATTTGCACTATAACAAATTGGTTTTCGTTGAATTAATCGGTTAATTCGGTCAATTTCGGCCTTTCCTTGACTGGTTCACCCCCAATTTAGCCGATTATTGACCCCATTTATTTTTCCAAAATTTTTTATCCAATTCACTATTATTTGGATGCAAAAACTCACATTTTTCGATTTATATTGTACTTACTAAAAATTGGGGGTTTTACTACTTTAAGTTTGATTGATTTTAGTCTTATTTTGGTTGGTTCACTTTCAATTCGAATGTTTATTAGTCCAATTTATCTTCTAAAAATCTTTTATCATATTACAAGTTGATTGTGCTTAATAATTAACATTTATTGATTTATTTAATCACTATTAAAAATTAGAAATTTTTTTGCCTTAAATTGGTTTACAAATTAAATCAATTTTTCAACTTTGTAATGGTAAAATAACGTTTAATGTATTATGAGTGAGAAAATAATAAATATGAGAAAATTCAGTTCTAGATAGATGGGATGTCCATTAGAATCCGTTCACCAACACCATGCTTTCATTGCTTTTTTGGTACCAGTACATGCATACCCATATATAGTTAGTCAAAATTAACTTTTTAATAATTAGTTACTTTACACAATAAAAATAAGAATTAAAATGAGAACAAATAAATAATGATACCTATGTGAGCACATAATCACTACAAGGAACAAGGTTACTTGGGAAATTGACTATTTTAAATCGGTGTCTTCTAAAATATGCTAAATATTTCTTATCATTATTCTTTTACATATATCCTCACATGAACTTCTAAAATATACCCTAATCTCTATACAAATATTTGTATCTTTTTAACTTCTGCAAAATTGCCACTTATAACATAATTAATAAAATATAATATTTATCACACATCTACATATAGAAAAAATTTGTTGGACAAAAGCAGCAACTACTAAATGAATTTGTTGCAACTTTAAAGGATAGTTAGAAAATCAAATTGGGTGAGAAGGGAACATAAAGCCGTTGAATTATTATTCTCAAAAATTAATGTTCTCACTGTGAAAATTTTATAATTAGAGTCATTTTCTGATTATAAAAAAAAATACAATGAGAACAATGAATAGATGGTTGCAAGTGCGGTCTAATTCTTATTGCCCCGCCACTATAGCCTTGCAACCACAGTTCCCTCTAACATTACTTCCCCCAACTGTTTCCCATTTCAATTTGACTTATTCAAAATGTGTACACGAAGGCAGTTTCTTTTTGGAATCTATATATCAATACCACTTCCTTGAAAATCTGTGTACATATTTATATGACTTCAATATTTTTGACTATGCCTATAACTAACGTTAGGTATTGGGGAGCGTGTATAACTCCATTTTCCAAATCTTTTATTTTATTTTTAAATGTATGCTCAATTGAAAAATACAATATTAATATTTAATTAATATATAAAATAAATATAAATTGTATGCACGTTTGTATATTAGTGGAATATTAGGAGAAAAGATGGTAAAGTATTTATAACGGATCGAACTTACGAATACTTTAAATCTATTACTTATAATTAGTTGTATATTTTTAATTTTATAAATTTATAATAATTTGCTATTTTATCTAATTTTTTATATTATTCTAAATAATAAATATAATGAGCCCACCTACACTCCAATTCCCACGTTTATTTTCCAATTTCGCATTCATATTTTTCATTTAATTATTTGAAATTTGTGGACTACAATACCTTATTTTTCAAATATTTATGCCATGCCGTTAATATTCTCATCAAATTTTTTATAGCTGAAATTATTTTCTCTTTATTTTTATGCCATGCCATTATCATTTTCTCTTTATTTTTTTAGCATTTGATTTCCTTATATTTACCCTAATAAAAAATTATAATTGTGATATCAACCATGTATTTTCATCAGACATGCATCCGATTATATATTTTTTTGCACGGCTACACCCAATTATATTGAGTACATCCATCCACCTGTATGGATGATCATTCGTTATTAAGGTCTCACACCCAATCATTTATTGTTGCCATGAGTTTTCAACTTCAATTGCATACACTTCATGTTCCTTATGTGCCATGTTGTTCATTGACCACTAACTATCCCTAGATTTCTAGAACACAGCCCTCCATCACAGCTCCTGAGTACCCTTCTGGAACTTCCATCTTAGTCCACGTGCTCGAACACAGATCCAACACGAACACCGCGTCATCCAGCCTCCCCTCGCTGCCCCACCCGAAAACCATCAGCTTATCGCACCACCTCAGCATGTGATTCTGGCTCGTGACCTCAGCTGGAAGATTCGCGACCGACCTCCAGGCCGAGCCTCTCAGCGCCGCCATGTCTCCGGCGGACTTCCGGAGCGCGTATAGGGAGTCGTCGCCGGGGCCGCCTTCCACACAGGCCCTCGGTGACGTATGGTTATCCAGGATGTTCTCCTCCACAGGGCGCCAACTCCACGTGGCTACGTCGAAGGCCTCCACGCTCCTCTCGAACTTGCCCTGCGCATCGGTGGTGTACCCGCTTACAACCACGAACTCGCCGCCGCGGAAGGCCACACGGCACTCGTCGCGCTCAATGGCCATGTCGGGGACGGGGACCCACCTGTCGCCGCGGACGTCGTAAGCCAAAGCGGACCTCAGGGCATTCTTGTCGGTGTCGTGGCCACCTGCCACAAAGAGGGTGCTTTCGCCGTCCGAGGCGCAGCCGAAGAACATGCGGCCACAGGCTGGCATATCGTTCCCGCGCCGCCACTTGCCGGACAGGAAGCTGTAGATATACACGGCGGCCGAGGCGTCCCAGGTGACGGGGTCCAGGCCACCGACCACCACCAGTTCCATCCCCACTGCAGCCAGCCTACAGAACCTGGGGAGCCCGTTGGTACAGCCGATAGGCGGTGGGAGATCGGTCCACCGGCCAGTTAAAGGCTCGAAGACGGAGAGGAGACAGACAGGGGGTAGCATTTGCTTCGGTGAGCCGGGACGTTCGGCGGGGTTGGGGCGGGCCTGGGCCAAAACCACCAGAACCTGGCTCTGTCCGGCGGATCTCCGCTGCGAGAGAAAGGCCGGCGACTCGATCTCCGCCTTCCATCCTCTGCAGATCGACCCGACGGACGAGAACTCTTCGCAGGGGACCCGAGAGAGGCATTCCCGGGCTAGGTCATCTGGTAATCCGGGGATAAGCTCCATGGAAGATCAGGTCACTATTGCAAAACTGCCGCAGCCGCAGTATTTGGAGTAGTGATCGGAGAAATGACGTAAATTTAGAATGGGAGGAGCGCTTTTGTTTCTCTGAGGAAGGGATTTGTGAAGCCGAATAAAGGAGTTGGCTTTATATAGAAAGTGGATAGGGATAGGGAGGGAGAAGATTACGCTGTGACAGTGCCCTGTGTAGCATGAGGGACCAACGTACGGCTGTGTCGATTTAGAAGGGGCGGCAGTGCAAGATCGTGAGAGAGGGAGAGAGAGGAGACCACAGGATCTTCGTCTTCCTTTCAGATGCCGCTGGCGCGTTGTACTTTTTTTTTTTTATGTGAAAGGTGATGAATATAAAAAATGAGTAGTTTGAAGAAACGATGCGACCATTGACGTAAAGAAAATTGAATTGAAGTGTCATTTCATTTAAAAATATAAATTGAAAAAGGATGTCAATTATACATAGTACTCGTACCAATTTGGGCTCTTGTGATGGTCGTCTTTTTGGGTTTGAATCATTCCGAACGTTCCTAGTCACTCCTTGTTGGGATAAGCCTAGTTTGTTTGGATAATTGCCGGTGACCAATGACCTACTCATGCTCCTTACTAAGCTTGTTGGTGCAATTAATGTGTCTCCCCATTACACATTGTTTGAATGTTTGGTATTGACCTGTCTAACAATTTTTCGGGGAGAAGGACCATCGTCAAAATCCTGGTTTGGATTTCTTAGCAAATGGTGGTGTTGTATCAATATCTTGCAGAAGTTTGTCTAATGCTTTAATATATCCAATGCATGCAATAATTTGTTCGATGTTCATCTTCCATCAATGGGGTTCCCCAATATGTGTACAAATTTCCTACTTGAGGTCTCTATAATATGATGGTCATCTTCCATCAATAGGGTTGGTGAGGATATGTATATATTCCCTCCTTGGGGTCTCTATATTATGCCCACCGGATAGGTTATCCCGTATGGGTATCCCATGCGATGTGAT
Source organism: Trapa incisa (assembly GCA_030064435.1). Taxonomy (NCBI): domain Eukaryota; kingdom Viridiplantae; phylum Streptophyta; class Magnoliopsida; order Myrtales; family Lythraceae; genus Trapa; species Trapa incisa. The sequence goes on along the minus strand of CM057784.1, from coordinate 2,296,542 downwards.
TTATCACGAGTCTACTTCGAGTTAAATTCACATTTGTTACTTGTACAAAATTTTATTTAATATCAGTGTATTTAAGTAATTATTTTTTCTTAAAAAAATTCATTTTATAAACTAATATTTTTCAAATAATAGTTTTCCTTATTTTATCTATTTATCCAATACTTTATTTTAAAAATAACATGTTTTAAAATTTAAAAATTAAGTTGGCACGTCCTAATATAATTAATGGGTTATATTTGTTAAATTGATAAAATTGTTCTAAATTTATAATAAATGTATAGTTACAAATATTAATCACATTTATTGAGTATATATTTTCATATATATGTATATTTTAATTTTTTTTTTGAATTTGAAATAGTACAATATATAAATCTCTTATTACTATCACACAAACACAATAGAAGATCTCAAAATTGAGTTTGAAGATTAGTGTGCTAAATTGGTGCAAATAAAGAAATTTGGTAAATATATTTAAAATTTGAGTTTCTCTGTCAATATTTTCATAATTAACTAATTTATAAACAAAGTGATAGTCTATCTGAATTTATTTGGTACAATAATTAAAAATTAGATTGCCACTAAGATAAATTATTGGCATATTATCGTACCATAGAGTTTGCGGAGATTAAAAATGAAATCTAAGTTATCAATGTAAACCCTAATTTCACATAATAATAAAGCCAAATTCGGGAATCATAATTTTTCAAGTGAAAATCGAGGTTAAAACAAACCAAAATTTATAAATAATAGTTAAAACGGAAATTGGAAAATCTAAAGTGTTCAATAAATATCCAAAAATTATTTAAAGGAACCATGTATGAAATAAAGTGAACCAAACCGATTTAGGGTAAACCAGACATGAACCTGGATAAACCGATTTAAAAATTTATTTTTGTAGTTAGTTTAAAAATATCAATTTGAGAAATTGAATCCACTATTGGATACAAAATAAATTGACACGAACTTAGAAAATTTTAAATTTCAGGAAACTGTTCAAATCGAGCCTAAACCAACTGATTTTTTAATTTGAGTCACCGAACCCAGTCTAGCTTGATCGGTCAACGATCCTGTAAACCCTGCCCTTTTGAGTTAAGGAAAACTAGGAAAAGAACCGGTCACATCGAATAAGAAAACTGAATCGGTTCACGTACTCGACCAATTGGGAACAGGCAATTTGGAAATTTGCAACTCCCGGGTGATCCAAAGGGTTCATAAAACCTTGGAAAAGAACCTTAGGACAAATTAGAAGAGAAAAAATAGACCAGTTTAGATGAACCAGATCCAATTGGATTGAATCGGTTCATGAATCGGAACAGATAGACAAAGAGCAAATAGGGAAATTTATGGATCCCTTGTTACCGAAGAGATTTATAAACCTTGGGAATGAACCTCAGAACAAAGTGGGAGAGAAAAACCAAACTGGTTCTAGTGAACCGGACCTGAACCAGATTTAATTGGTTTAAGAACCGAGCTGGTTCATGAACTGTAACTGATAGAAAGATGGTAAACCGGGAAATTTGTGGACACTAAGTGACCTAAGTAGTCACAAAAGTCATGGAAATGGACTTGTGAAGGAATTGGAGATGAAAACCAAACTGGTTTAGGTGAATCGGATCTGAACCAGTTTAGACCGGTTTGAACCACTATTGAACTAAATCCTAAATTCATTTTTCTATGTGGCTTAAATAATTCAAATTAGAGATTTGAGGCCACCATTGGATAGAAAATGAATTTAGAAATTTTTAGATTTGAAAAATTCGGTCGAATGAGGGGTGAACCGGCCAGTTTAAGCTCCGAACCCGGTTCGAACCGGTCCAGTCTGGTTTGGAACAGTGTCGTCTTCTTCCTTTAGATGACAACACTATTCACATGCCGGAAAATCGAATCAGCGCCCACGAAAAAGAAACGTCTCTGTTCAATACATTTTTAGCCATCAATGTTTGTCATAAAGGTGCCAAACGAACGACCGATGAGTCCTTGAGCTCCCTATATAAAGAGCCCCTCTCCATTCATCGCCTCCACATCTGAAAAAGCTTACTCTCTCTCAATTGCTTAGTTTTCTGGTGAATCTCGAACCAGAGCTCTAATATAGGGACATTTCTAAGCCAAATGAGGCGAGGTCGGGTTTTTTAGAACCGGAGAGAAGTCAGCTACACACCTGTAGTCTTCGTTTGCTCCGAGGGTCGTCGGAGAAGTGTCGGCTTGGTGGAACAATGAAACAGCTCCGACGGACCAAAGTTGCCCTATTTTGACTGAGTTGAAATCGGCCATTTCGAGCCCTACTCAGGCCAAACCAAGTCCACCCAACACTTCCTCAGCCCTCCCATTGCTGAATTAGGACCGAAAGGTAAGCTAATTCGGCTTCCCTATGCAATTTCCAGTCGGTGCTAGAGAGAGAACCGACAGAATTTCGATGATGAAATTCTAACTCAATTCGACACCAATTGATGTGATTCTTGATTCTAGGATGAACCTCAGGACGAGAGCTATCTACCCAGATCGAAAGCTCGGACGCTGCGTCTCCGACGGTAAGCTTTTGAAGCTTTCTCTCTCTATAGTTCATTTTCTAGTGACGCTTCGTTTAAGCTCATCCTAACGTTAAAACTTGTGATTCAAATTGCTAAAGAATCGTATGAACATGTAGAAACTCAATTTCAACTTCAATTTCAACAATTGGAAATGTTTGATCGCTCAATTTGATGAAATCAAATTCGGCTGTGTTAAAAAGTTGGAATTGGGAGAAAATTGGGGATTTTCAAAAATTCGAAGGACCAAAATGCAATTTCCTAAAATTGAGGGTCAATTGAGTATGATAAAAATGTTAGAGGGTCAATTGAGAAATTTTAAAATTTTTGGGGTAAAATTTACCATTTTTGTGAAGGAAGGGCAAAATGGTAATTTTGGAAAAGTTGGGGGACCAAATTGGAAATTCGGGAAATTAAACCTCTTTTTGTGAAATGGAATAAATTGAGGTCCCATGATAAATTTTAAAAGTTTCGGGACTACATTTGAGGAAAAATTGGCATTAGGGACTTAAAGATAAAGAGAAATAACTTTAGGGACCTAATTAAAAATAAATGAAAGTTTAATTTTCTCATTCATTTGGAATGAATGAAGGATATTAGGTTGAAGGATAATGAATCAAGATGTTCATATCGTGTAGAAATACGAAGTACCGAGAACGCCAGTAAGGACAAGCTCGCATGAATACAAAGAACCGGTCTAGTGGAATTCACTACATTAACGAGTAAGTGAGTTTACTAACGTCATACCCGGTTGGGATGATAAGTACAACTTAAAGTTAAAAATCACTTAACGGTTGTGAGTGATATTTTATATCATACCCGGTTGGGGATGATAAGTACCTCGAAATGAAAACCCACTACTAAGTGGTATTTTAAACATTATAACTTGGAGAAGTTATGTGAAAAACATGCAGAAAAACTACTTACCAGTTGTAAGTAGATCATACCCGGTTGGTATGACGAAACTTTCTTTAAGGATGTTGAAAACCTGTTCATCGGTTATTAGCGTAGATGTCCTTATACCCGGTCGGTATGATGGACAGCTGAAAACATATTTTTATCGAAAGTGATCTCCCCTAACTGTGTGCCCATGCTTAAACGATTTGGGAGACCTTCTTGACTGGAGCTCGAATAGCTCTTATAGGTTGGGGGCCTCGGTTTTGGAACTTGGAGGCTAATATGCCCGAGTTTGAAAGTCTCATAGAGTGGGCCCAAGGCCAGTTGGAACGAGCAGGAGCTTATAAACAAACATGAGTTATATGCCATAAAATTTAAATAAAGGAATTGTTTGGCCATGGTACCAAGACAGGACCGACGTACTCAGTCAACTAACGGCAGTGCGACATGACAGGTCGACGAACCAGTCAAGACAAACAACTGCGAGTTTAGTTAAGGGTCGGGGCCATTGGACTAGTGGCACCACAGATTATATGGCATGATAAAAAAACACTAATTGTGCATGCATTGTGATTACGGGACCATCAAGACACCCAAGAGGGGTAGTGATGCTAAGGGCACTGGATGACTTGGTGGGTATAAGGGCAGTTAGTCGTACCAGGTGACATTGCAAATTTTAGAGTAGCACTAAGTGCATGAGACCGGGGTGGGGATGGGATGAGGTCTCTGTCCTCATACAGAAACGAAGAATTGATTTCAGGATTGAGGGTCGAATGTCGTGAACATCTAATCATTCTTAGGATAGAAGTGGACGTACTTCTATTTAGGTGGCCGGTAAAGTCGCTCCGAAGCCACAAGTGGGTTCAATGGATGTGCTGTCCTACGAATGTGTGTTTAACCTTCATGATAAAGGTTGTGTATTAGGTGATGACACACCATGATTAAATAAGGAAATGGTGGTAAAACCTGAGATTTTTAAATGAAATGATTTTTGAAAGAAAGGAGTGTGACACACTCCAATACAACTCTTTTCGTCAAAGTGAATTTTTGAAAACTCATTCACTGAGTAGTTGTACTCACTCCCTCCCTTATATCCCTTTTAGGAAATTTTGGAAAGCCTACTTTTAAAGACTATCAACTAAGATGTCTGTGAGACAGGTACGATAAATTTAAAATATTGTGCAGTTTTGATTTACGTTATTCCAGAAAAAGGTGAAGGTTTAAAGGACGCCTTACTCTTTATGGTTTATAATAAGGGAAAACCCTTTAATAAACCGAGAGAGTGGCGGGTTGTTCACGGGGATCCAACCAAACCGGGTTGGGGTGTGACAACTTTAGTGGTATCAGGGCCTGTTTCATCGAATACATAATTAAGACTAGAAAATATAGTAACTAATAGGATTTATCCTAAAATTTTCATATGGCTCCCATGAGAGAAACCAAGAAAACTAGGAATGACTCTACTCAACACCCTACCTTCGTAGGAAGACAACCTTAGAAGCTTCCTAAATGCCTGAGGCATGGCAAGAATCTCCAAAAACCAAATGGGGAAGTATTCCGGAGAATGGTGCCTGTACCTATTGAAGGCACAACTCTATTTATAAAGAAAGCCAAGCGTGAAGCCATAAACGCTAGTAAAGGGGCATATAACCTTCCATAGGAGGACACTTATCAAGAATCTTGTAGTTCCCTAGTTAATTTGTGATCATTTTCTATAATAGGGCCAAAACACCCAACATATTGTACTCATCTATTAATGAAGTACTCAAAATTCCTAAAAACCCTATCCCTCAAATGATGTGATCTTTAAGGAAGATGTCCCCAAAGAAAGTGACCAAAGAAACATGTACTACCATAGAAACTAAAGAGAATCTCATCCAAGTTAAGAAATGGAATTAGGGAATTGAGAAATCTAGGAGAACTCTTAGAGTGAGCAATTGACAAAGAAGACTACACAAGAAAAACTGTCAAGGTTTCCAGACTCAAGGACGAAGGAGCACCAAAACTAATAATTCCCTAGAAAAAGGCCAGAATGAACCACTTATGTTCATGTAATTACAAGTATGAACAATAGGGACACTGCGTGGAGAAGTGCCCAACCCTACTAAGGACATGAATCAAGTAAGGGGAATAGGACAAGAAGTGAAAGAAAAACTATTCCACACCGCCGGGAGTCAGGACAATATTTTCCAAGAATAATGCCCCTACAGCTATAGAAAACCCGAAAGGATACCAACCTTAGAAATACAACTCCTGCTCGGAACTTCAATTACATCCAAGAGTAAGCTCTTTAAATGGTAGGAAGAAAAAGAAAAGGGACTAAAGGTAGGACCTCGATAAACCACAAATAGAACAAAGAGGACTCTCCCTTGAAAAATTCTAAATATTGGGAGCAAAGAAGGGAGAGCAACCACAAGAGAAGACAAGACGAACATTTGACGACCAACGAGATGTATTGGGATTACAGGAATGAACCACCTTGGAAAAAGTAATGAAGTCAAATAGGAATTTCGGACCAACATGACAAAAGAAAGAAAGTCGTTACAACAAGATAATTAAAGAGAATAAATGACACCCTAAGGAAGATCGATAGGTAGAAAGGACTACACCCTAAAGAGGTCAGCGAGATGGACGTTAAGGATAGGAGGACTTGAGAAAATAACTGCCCTAAGAAACTTAAACCAAAAGAATGGTGGAGGCGAGACAGTTAAACTAATACACGAGAAAACCATAATTTGAGTTCTAACAAAGAATAGAGAGGCGGAAATGCCAAATACTTGGGAAAAGAAGGATGAAAGAAATCCTTAAAAGGACCAAAGGCCAAATTAATGACTAAACTCAAGCCAAGAAAGGAATAGTCAAGCCTCTCACATAATTGTCAAGAAATCTTGAAAAAAGGAAGATTTGAACGCTCCATAAAGAAATACACTATTAAAGTAAACTTTGGAGGGATGCACACAACTAAGTACCTCAAAGGAATCATTGGTTTTGGACATAACGTTGAGTGCAATGAACCAATCCATCGTTAGAAACTTCTTGAAGGAAGAATGTAACGAAGGCCAATTATGACCTGCTTCAGAACAGTAATAGAGTCAAATAACAATTACAGGAGAACCAAGTAGAAATTAGCAACAACGGGATGGCCAAAGAGAATCCTAAGAAAGGCTGAGATGTAGTAAAGATTACACTATATGAAGAACAAAAGGATGGGTGTGAAGGACGGGTGATACAACTGCCTAGATGATTGGATCGGAAAAATAGTGAGAAAGAGGTAGTTAAAGAACTAGTTTTCGAGAGAACTATGGATTTAAACCACGATATAGAAGAGAGAAGTGAAACGACCAAATCATTGGAAAAGAAGAACGAAGGAAAATCCTTAAAAGAAATCAATGGCCAAAACCGAATTTATAATTAAAAGTCTTGAAACAGTTCAGTAAACCTCTCGAAGGATGATCATGGAATTTTGAAACTAGATGGATGTGAGCTCTCCCTAGAAAGAAATAGACATGTACTAGGGTACAAGTGAGAATGAGGATGGAATACGAAGGATGTACCTGTAGGATCTTAAGAGTAAAGGTAAGCATGAAAAGAATGGCATCAAGGGACATCATTTAAAGATATGTGCCTTCAAAGATGTATGAAAAAAAATTGCTGGAGAAAAGGGTAAGAATCCTCCCAAATAAGGAAAATCCTAAGAAATGAAGCATGACCTAATAAAGAAGAAATGGAATCGGTGACGAGAGGTGAGGAGATGAATTTGCAAATAAAATGCATACTAACGTGAAAGAAACCCAAGGAAACATATTAAGAGATGTTGTGATAAGTAAGAATGAGTAGACTATCTATAATAAAGTATTGAAGGAAAGAACATTTGAGAAACGTTGGGAAAGTAGGCTCTCCAAATAAGATGTGGTTATGGAGGAATAACTACAATTGGTAAGACAGGATGTAGTCCACATGCGCATAATGAAGCCTAAAGAGTGGACGATTGAGCATAGTATGAAGTACACGAAATGAGATTAATAAGTTACTCAAATAAAGAATAAGGGACGGAATGGAATTTTAAGATGGGGAAAGATACTAAGTGGGCAAATGCCATAGTATAGAAGGAAAGTAAGTAAAGCGAAGGAAGAAACCTTCAAGGAATGGTAAGAAGGTTGAGCATGTAGCTCCTAGAACGAAAGTCTCTACCTTGATGGACATATTAGAGAATGAAATCATAAAAAGGGAACTCCCTGAACAAAACAATAGAATAAAAAGGGTCAAATGGGAATAATGAACTATGAAATGATTACGAACAAGTAAGAGTGGATTAAGGCCAAAGAAAATCCTTGAGTAAATGATGTTATTGGGAATGAGGATGTACCTAAAAAAGGATGAATCCCACTATGTCAGTAAAACATCTGGAAATCAAATAATTGGAACCGGAAAGACTCAATAAGGAAGTTGAAAAAGGGTGAGTGGGTAAGGAGAAACGACACAATTTTATAAGTTGATGTAGACAATGGTTAAGGTAGTCGAAGAATACTACCAAGAAAAAAGAGGGATGAAGTTATACAATCCCTGAGAGGTTGGGAAGTTAGGAATAATCCTAAAGGAGGTGTTCTGGAAATCTAAGGGACATAGAGACAAGATCTAGAAAACGTCATGCTGTAAAGGGCAGGTAAACCCAACAGTCCTGAGGAAAATATGACTCAAAATAAGGAAGAGTCAATTAGTAAAAATGACAATGTCAAACTGAAAATTTGGACTGAATTGTAATGAGCAATAGATAAAGGAGGACAAAAAGGTGATGACAAGAAATCCTTGAAAATAGGTACGTAACGCTCTAAACGGATGTCGAGCTAAGGGTTGCAATGACCAAGAGGTTAACTAGACACATGAATGGTTTGTTATCTTGGAACTCCCAATTTTGAGAATGGGACCTCAAAGGGGAAAATGTTGCTCTAAGCAAAAAGAGATGTGAATTTAAGGATATACCCTTAAGTAAGGTATATCTAGTTATGGTAAACTCCATGAAGGGAGTAAATGATAGAAAGGAAAAGAAATTCCTAAGGTGAATGATGTAAAAATGGCTAGTTGGAAGAACAAGAGAAGAGTTTGCATGTTAAGCAAACACCAAATAGATATCAAATGAAATGATTCCTCACGCAAGGGTGCTAATTAAGTTTTGGGGACAAAACTCCTAAAAGTAGGGGAGAGTTGTAAACCTCGCCCTTTTGAGTTAAGGAAAACTAGGAAAAGAACTGGTAGAACCGAGTAAGAAAACCGAATCGGTTCATGTACCCGATCAATTGGGAACGGACAATTTGGAAATTTGCAACTCCTGGGTGATCCAAAGGGTTCATAAAACCTTATAAAAGAACCTTAGGATAAATTGGAAGAGAAAAACCAGACCGGTTTAGATGAATCGGATCCAATTGGATTGAATCGGTTTATGAACCAAGTTGGTTCATGAACAGGAATCGATAGAGAAAGAACAAACAAGGAAATTTATGGATCCCTTATGACCTTAAGAGATTTATAAACCTTAGGAAGGAACCTTAGAACAAAGTGGGAGAGAAAAACCAGATCGGTTCTGGTGAACCGGACCCGAACCAGATTAAACCAGTTTAAGAACCGAGCTAGTTTATGAATCGGAACTGATAGAGAGATGGTAAAGCGGGAAATTTATGGACCCTAAGTGACCTAAGGAGTCACAAAGTCATGGAAATGGACTTGTGAAGGAATTGGAGAAGAAAACCAAATCGGTTCAGGTGAACCAGATCCGAACCAGTTTGGACTTGTTTGAACCACTATTGAGTCGAATCTTAAATTTATTTTTCTAGGTGGCTTAAACAATTCAAGTTTGAGATTTGAGGCCACCATTGGATAGAAAATGAATTTAGAAATTTTTAGATTTGAAAAATTCAGTCGAATGAGGGGTGAACCGACCGGTTTAAGCTTCGAACCTAGTTCGGACTGGCCCGGTCCGATTCGGAACAGTGTCGTCTTCTTCCTTCAGATGACAGCACTGTTCACTCGCTGAAAAATTGAAGCAGCGCCGGCAAAAAAAAAAAAACGTCTTCGTTCAATACGTTTTCAGCCATCAATGTCTATCATAAAGTCCTCCCAACACTTCCTCAGCCCTCTCACGGCCGAATTAGGACTGAAAGGTAAGCCAATTCGGCTCCACTCTGCAATTTCCGACCGATGCTAGAGAGATAATGAATTTTGATGATGAAATTCTAACTCAATTCGACATCAATTGTTGCGATTCTTGATTCTAGTATGAACCTCAGGACGAGAGATATCTGCCCAGATTGAAAGCTCGGACCGTCGTGCCCCCGATAGTAATCTTTTGAAGCTTTCTCTCTGTACAGTTTATTTTCCGACGAAGCTCCATTTGAGCTCGTCCTTGCATTAAAACTTGTGATTCAAATTGTTTAAGAATTATATGAACATGTAGAAACTCAATTTCAATTTCAACAATTGTAAACGTTTGATCAATTATAATTGGGGGAAAATTGGAGATTTTTGAAAATTCGAAGAACCGAAATGTAATTTCCTAAAATTGAGGGCCAATTGGACATGATAAAAATGTTAGAGGGCTAATTGAGGAACTTTAGAATTTTTGGGATAAAATTTACCATTTTTGTAAAGAAAGGGCAAAATGGTAATTTTGGAAAAGTTGGGGGACCAAATTGGAAATTTGGAAAATTAAACCCCTTTTTGTGAAATGGAATAAATTGAGGTCCCATGATAAATTTTAAAAGTTTTGGGACTCGATTTGAGAAAAAATCAGCATTAGGGATTTAAAGTTAAAGATAAATAACTTTAGAAACTTAATTACAAATAAATGAAAATTTAACTTTCTCATTCATTTGGAATGAATGAAGGCTATTAGGCTGAAAGATAATGAACTGAGATGTTCATATCGTTTAGGAACACAAAGTACGAGGAACGCCAATAAGGACAAGTTCGCGTGAATATAAAGAACCGGTCTAGTGGAATTCACTGCATTAACGAGTGAGTGGGTTTATCAACGTCATACCCGGTTGGGATGATTAGCACAACTTAAAATTAAAAACCACTTACCAGTTGTGAGTGAGATTTTATATCATACCTGGTTGGGGATGATAAGTACCTCGAAATGAAAACCAACTAGTAAGTGGTATTTTAAACATCACAACTTTGTGGCTTCCTATTGAGAGTCCTAGTCAGCCTTTGACTTATTGATAAGACACGTGGCGGCCTCGCATTGGCTGTTCGTTCCAACGTAGCTACTGAATGTGCTCGGTCAACTGGTGACACCTGGAATACTTGATTGACTGATTTAAATGCGTCAGATTTCCATTGCCATGTGTGAGACTCTAATTGGTTGAAACCATATGACATGGCTCTGCCACGTGTCGACCTCTAATTGGTCGACATTTCTCTGACATCCTTGTCAGATGCTCACATTATAAGTCTTCCTAGTAGAGATAGGGGCAGACGGACTCTTCTGTCTCTAACGACCCGAAAACCCCTCCGATCTAACCGCTGGCGGGCAAGTCTCGGGTCGAGTCCAATGCTAGCTATTAGCCCTATCTGTTGCCGAGCTCCCTATATAAAGAGCTTATCCCACTCGTCTTGCTCATCCTGCAATTGATCGAAAAATAGGGAGTGCTCAATTTTCTAGCGAAGCGTAAACTAGAGCTCCGACATCAGCATTTTTCTCAGCCTCCTACACTGCAATTGGACTCCTTGGAACTAGGAAGAAGTCATCCACCCAACTACAAACTCAGTTCGGCCTAAGGACCACCGTTAGAGCACCGACGGAGTGCCATTGTTCCTCCGATTGTGAGTAAGCTGAAACTCTCCATGTTGTACTTCGATCACTCCAACCTTCTGCAACTAAGCTGACCCCTCCCCAACCCTCCTTGACCGATCCCTGACTCCCTACAACCTTTGAGGTAAGATAATTATGCCCTGTCGCTGGAATTTCGAAGTCATAGAAGCTAGAACACATCAACTTCTCTCATCAAATTAATTGTGTTAAGACAGGCAATTGATCCGCAATTTAATCCTAGAATGATAATTGGGAGAGCACTAATCGCTTAAATCGAGAGCTTTTACTGCTACCCGTCACCGATAAAAAAATTAAGGTTTCTCTCTATAATAATTTTTTTTTTCCGATAAGACTCCATTTAATCTTGAATATTTGTCAAATTAAGTGATTAAAATGCCTAAATACTTGTAGAGAGAAGCGGTAGCCATTAGTAGTATTGTACGGGACAATTAACTAAGTTTATCTACAAAAGTACAACATACTCTTCATAATATTTGAAAAAAATGAGTTTGAAAATATCAAATTTGAAAAGGTGGTTAATTGCACTTTTATCTTTATTGAGCTTTTGTTGTATATTTATTAAAAATACGGTTTATCCAATAGATGAATATATGCCTCAAAAATGTAATTCTTCCCTTTTGATGAAGACCTCCATTATCAATTCTCACTGCCAATGACTTATAACCTCCATCCATTAAACCGCATTATCAATTTCTAAAATTGAGTTTTGGTTTATTATGGTAATGTGTTGTTCCTATATCAATAACTATTTCTCTAATATTAACCTTTTTGATCGTATATGGTGCCAAACCCACCCAATTTTATCACCAAATAACAGATGTAACAAAGACGGTCTCTCCCATTCCCACATTATTTCCCATTTCCATATGTATATTTTCAAATTTTAAGTTATATTTAATGGGAAGAGAATAAGTATTATATTGTGTAAAAAATAATATTAAAATATAATATTATTTGACCCTCGCCGAATAACAACAATGACCTTTCAGTTTTACATATAAAATTCCAGTGTATCATGTTCCTTATGTGCCACGTTGTTCATTCACCACTAACTACCCCTAGATTTCTAGAACACAGCCCTCCATCATAGCTTCTGGAACTTCCATCTTAGTCCACGTGCTCGAACACTGATCCAATACGAACACCGCCTCATCCGGCCTCCCCTGGCTGCCCCACCCGAAAACCATCAGCTTATCGCACCGCCTCAGCACGTGGTTCCCTCTCGTGACCTCAGCTGGAAGATTCGCCACCGACCTCCAGGCCGAGCCTCTCAGCGCCGCCACGTCTCCGGCGGACTTCCAGAGCGCGTATAGGGAGTCATCGCCGGGGCCGCCTTCCACACAGGCCCTGGGTGACGTATGGTTATCCAGGTTGTTCTCCTCCACCGGGCGCCAACTCCAGGTGGCGACGTCGAAGGCCTCCACGCTCCTTTCGAACTTGCCCTGCGCATCCGTGGTGTACCCGCTTACAACCACGAACTCGCCGCCGCGGAAGACCACACGGCACCGTGTTGTGAAAAGTGATGAATACAAAAATGAGTAGTTTGAAGAAAGATGTGACCATTGACGTAAAAAGAAAATTGAATTGAAGTGTCATTTCATTTAAAAATTTAAATTGAAAAATGATTTCATTTTATATCATCATCATGCGGAAACCGTGTTTTTTTGCTGAAGGAGCTATCGTCACATTTACTCTCATAATTGGTGGTCGGTTTTCTGGTTACTGTCGTTAATGGTCTTATTTTGTATGCTAATTGGTCACTATGTCCGTTTACTTCTACTTATTAGTTAAACTTAAACAGGCGGATTAAAATACAATTAGGTCGATTTTTAAAAAATTAAAATTTTTTAAATTAATCTAAATTTATTTTTTATATGATAATAATCTCAATTTATCAAATTATTATTTTTATATAATTCTAAAAATAAATAGTAGAAACGATTTATTTTAGTTAGGTCCAATTCTATACGGTTTATTTCTGGTTCATTTTAGTTTGGTATGCCCTAGTCAAGGAATGATGAAAGGGGAAATGTACATAGAGATAGAGATGTAATGACCATTTCCCTGCCATAATAGGATTAAATGAGATGCTTGAGATGAAAATATAATATTTATCACACATTTTGTCAATTTCATCTATGGGTTTGGTAATTAGTTTTTATAATCATTTTTATTGCGAAATTAAATTATAAAATGTTTAAAATAATAAATATATATAACTGAAAATTCCAAAAAATATTTCTCCAAAATATAAAAAAAATTATTGTACCAAAAGCAACTGCAACTACTACTACATGAATTATTGCAACTTGAAAGGATAGCTGGGTGAGAAGGGCAATATCAGAAAACATAAAGCCGTTGAATTATTATTCTAAAAAAATAATTTACTCGCGGTGAAACTTTTATAATTGGAACCATTTTCTAATTTTGAAAAAAAAAACACACCATGAGAACCATACAGAGATGGTTGCAAGTGGAATTTACATGTTAGGCTATAAGTATCATTTCCTTGAAAATTTATGTACATATTTATATGACTTTGATATTTTTGACGGCAAGTGATACGCCTATAACTTACTTTACCTAAAATGCAATATTAGTATTTACTTAATATGTAAAATAAATATAAATTGTATGCACGAGTGAATGTTAGTGGAACAGTGAGAGAAAAGAGAGAGAATTGAGTAAAAATACAAAAAAATGAGTGAATTATTTTTATATAAAATTTGTAAGATTTTATATATTATGAAAGTTAATTTTTAGTTGTAATTTCATATTTGTTAAGTATACATAAAAAGTATATATTGTCTACGTAAAATGATGAGAGCGTGTTCAATTTTGTGTAATAAATTGTAACATTTATGAATTTAGTCCATTTGATGGTTCTATATATTATACAAATTATCAAGAGATAATAGAAAGGATAATTTTTCAAACAATATATTTGTTTTGAGTTAATTATCATCTCAATATTGTTACTAACATTTACAGTAAAAAGTAATTAATTTCACATCTTTTGCTCAATACTCCTATTCATCATATATATTACATGTTAGTATAATTTCTTCCCTCTTATTTCCTTTTGAGCACATTGTTATATATGTTAGTATAATTTCTTCCATTTTATTCATATAATCTAAAAATGTATAAACTAAAATGTATATCATGATGATGGGAAGATTCAATCTTGTGACGTGTAAGTGCATAATATATTTTGAATTTTATTAATCGTTTTATTTATTTGAAGAAAGATGAACCGTAGTAAAAAATGTAGTAAAGCACGTTGACAATCGTTGACATTGGAGTAATAACCCTCGTTTGTATTATGAATTGGAATTATAAGACCAAAAACATTAACTATAATTTTAGATTGAGTGGTTTGAAAAAATTTACTTATTAAAAATTACTAATTTGTTAACACAATATAGAGCCGTTTGAAAGGGATATTTCGTGCGATTATTTTATTTATTAAATTATTTTAATATCATAGTTTATTATTTGTATTATTATTTTGTATTTTAATTTACTATTATATATTTTAAATAAATTTATAAATTAATAATATTTTATATAAAATTATATTATATAAATATATAATAAAAATATTATACATAAAAAAAATTAACTATAGAAAATATATAATATAATTTATTATATATATTTATATTATAATTATAAAAGATGTATATATATTAAGTATTATATAATTTATATTTATTATTTATTATAATAATAAGTTAATTATTTTATATAATATATTATTTTAGTACATAGTATATTTAATATAATTTAATTATATATAATAACTAATAAATTATTTAATTTAAATAAAAAAGTAAATTTATATTTCTAAATTTTTATTAATAATAATTTACCATATTTTAATTCAATCAAAACTATATATTATTAAAATTTTTTAACAAACTCCAAATCTATTATATCAATTACCCTGGTAACACCTCGTAATACCTTATCTTCAAATTAATAAAAATCAATTGTATAAGTTAGTCGCTAAACTTTACCATTTGAATATCACTTCTCTATTTTGATGAAGTGCCAAACACTACTTAAACTTCAATATACACTTGGAGTGAAATGGGACGAATGGTAACTTCAATATACACTACTTATACAATACACTTAAGACTAATTGCATAGTAGAGCAATTGAATTCTAGGTATTTCATTCACAACTCTTTGATTACCTCTATACTAATTTATAACCTAAATTCCAACTAAAACAAGAAATCTAACAAATATTATTTAGCTGAAAATTTTAGTTTTTTCAATTCCCCTTAAATTGATCAATGATACCTACTCTCAATTTACAAATTATGATTCAACACTAAATTTTCTTTACTGGTAGAGTACATTATATATGGACGATTCATGGTTAAATACATTAAACATCCAATAATTTATTTATACAAAGTAGGATCTATCTTAGAAACATTCCCTTTTATAACCACTTTAGTTCCAAGAGCAATAAGTGACTTAACGATAGTTTGTTTTATCCAGTAAACTTGATCACTTTGAATGAATTTCACTCCTAAGAAGTATTTCATCATAGTTTTCTTAAATTGAAATAAGAGTTCCTTATTATTTTAGGTGTACATTAGATGATCAATACAAAGGCAAGCAATCAACCAGCTTCCATCTTTATCATTTTTGACAAACAAAATATGCTTACATACACATCTTTTAAAGCATTCATTTTTAAAATGTCCTATATGGTTTAAACCATATAAGACTTTTTTTAACTTATAAATATAATTTTCTTTCCATTTAATTATATAAACTTCTAGTTGACTCACATATACTTTTTTTTATTTAAAACACCATTTAAAAATAAAATTTTAATATCCATTTAATAGACAACCCAACATTTGCTAGCAGTTATTGCTAATACTCTAATAGAGTTCCATCTTACCATTGAAAGAAACACCTCATTATAGTCTATATCATATCTTTAATTGTATTATTTTACTACTAAACTAAACAAGTATTGTGTTTATTTACATTTCTAGATTCATCATACTTAGTTTTATAAATCCATTCAACTCCTATTATTTTTCTATTATCAGGTAACTCACCTTATTACCAAATCTCATTTTTAATAATTGCATTAATTTTTAAATCCATAGCCTCCTACCATTTAGTTTATTTGGGTGCTTCTGAATAAGTTAAACGACCTCCTTCAATTATATACATAATATAATCATCCGTCCACTTAGGAGGACGCTTAATCCTCCTTAAGTTTGTTCTAACTAGATCTGTAGAATTGATATTCACAGTACTGAAATTCTAATTTAAATTCTCACCATCTTCATATTCTAAACAATCTTCAACTATTGTTTTAAATTCATTCATAGAATTAACATTTTCACGAAAATAAGTCTCGAAACAATTATCTTAGTTTGGTAAAATTTTCAATAGGTACTACAAGATAGGTTGAATTTTCAATAGGTACTATAAGATTGGTTGAATTTTCAATATGTACAATGTCCTCCTTTCTTCTATATCCATACTAGATTCTATGTCTCAAATACAAGTTTTCTTTTCCCAATCCCAACATTCATTTTCTTATATTACTATATCTATACTTGTAATTATCTTATTTTATAACAAATTATACAATCTATATGCCTTAGATTCTTCACTCACACCTAAAAAAATGCACTTTATACTACATTTATCAAATTTTGTTTGAAAAATTTCAGGTACATGAACATATCTCAAATTACCAACTACTCTAATGTGACTTACATCAGGTTATATACCATTCCACATTTCTTCACAATTCTTATCTAATATTACATTTATAGGACTTTTATTAAATAAGTATATCAAACAATTTACTGCTTTTATTAAAAAATACTTAAGTATATTTTTTTATCAAACATCATACACAACAATGTTCAAAATGGTGCAGTTCTCTTTCTCAATTCTTCGTTATGTTGAGGAGTATATGCTGCACTAAGTTAACACATAATTCCTTCTATTATACAAAAATCACTAAATTCTTTAGAGGTGATTTCACCTACTCTATTTTCCTTAAGCTGTTAATCATTTCTCCATTTTCCTTTTCGACATAATTTTTGAAATTCTTAAATGTGATAAAAGCATGTTATTTTTCATACAAGAAATACACCTAATTTTTTCTAGAATAATCATTAGTAAAAGGTATAATATACTTTTGGCCTTTGATAGAAAGATGTTTAATTGATCCACATATATGGACATGTATCAATTGTTGTTTCTTACTTGCCCTCTCTAGCTGTTTACTTTTGGTATATGATCTTTGTTTTGTGTTCCCTCCATGCAACTTGTGCAAAATTTACCAATATTATTTCTTTTTGTCGTCCCTTGAACTATTTGCTTCTGAAAGAGCATATTTAATGCTTTTATAATTTGGGTGACCAATTGAGCAAAACATAAAAAATTGGGTGACTAAACCTTCCATGCCAAATATTTGTGACATTCAGATTAATAAGAAGACAAGGTTCAAAACTTAAAAAATTTGGGTTGCTTATGGTTGGAACAACTATTTCCTTCAGGATAAACATTCGGTTTGAGGTTATAGCCATTTCCAGCATAAGTTCTAGGATAGTAAATCTTGTAATTCCCTTCTCTTATTATAAAAATAAGACATTTTTATTAAAACTATCACACATTTAGAAAATTATTTTTAAATTAGGAACAAATAGATATTCTAAATTGTTTGTACTTGTTATTCAATTTCAATAGAGTTTAGCCCTCCCATGTACTTCCAATCTTGAATGATTGTCCAATTTCACTATTTATCTATAGGAGTAATCAAAATCATGAACTGTTCATTAATACCAATCATATGGTTGTTGTAGTCGGAGTCAAGATACCACAACATCTTAGAGTCCATAGGTTCATTTGTATCATTCAAGGTAAGTAATACTTTCGCTTCGTCTCATTTGGAAGATTTGCATAATTTATCAATTTCTCCATGCTAGGACACTTTGAAAGCATTCGACCAAATTCTTATTAAAAAATTGCCTACCTCTTTATCTTGATCATTCTCTATTTAAACCTCTAAAAAGTCCATCAAACATTCCTCCTCATTCTAGGCTTCTACTCGTCCCAAGTAAGTTCTTTCTTCTTAATAGACAATAAATTATATTGAATCCACAAGACATGAGAAGTCAACAGACACAAGCCCTAACAAACATTACCAAATCATAATCCTAGTGGATCCATAAGACATGAGTCTACACAAGTTAAGAGATACATGCCCTAACATGCATTACCAATAGACACTACAAGTCAAGAGACACAAGCTCTAACAGGCATTACCAAGTCATAATCCTCGTGGAGCCACAATACATGAGTCCGCACAAGTCAAGAGATACTAGTCCCAATGGACATTACTAAGAGACATGAGCCTATTCATATACTGCTAGATTTCCATCAGATTCTATTTGTATCATTTCAATATATTGTATTTATTCAAGTAAATGCTTCATTAAGTCTATATAAACCCATGAGATTATACATATTCAATCAAGTATTACAACAATATTATACACATTGTCTATCTACTCTTCCTTTGTTATTTATGGTATTAGAGCCTTATTGAGGAAAACTCCTGAAATACGATCCTACGGGATCAGGTGCCATCACCTGGCCCCAAATCCATTCGTCTCCATTATATATAACACTTCTCAACTCAATATCTCTCTCATCTGATCTCTTTCGTTGTAATCTCAAGAAATGAATTTATGATTTTTGAAAAAAAAATTCAATTTATTTCAATCTTTTTCTTTCAAAATTTTGAGTATATCTCCATTATTTTCTTTAATAGTATAAATACTCTTATTTTTTAACACTTTATTCAATTCAGCCTAAATTCAGTCAAATATCGACACAATTTCTTTATTTCTTAATGAGTTTATTCTTTTTTTATTAATAGTGTGCTCCTTATTCTAGCAGATATCTTTCTCATTTATTTTTTTTATATTTAGTATCTACATCCTAATTATGATACCTCTATCAAAGTTCAGTTCATTTTTTTTTATTTTCAAACCACCACAAAAATTGTCTATCTTTATATATATTATTTATCCAGCTATCTTAAGGCATTTTCCACATTTGGCTCATTCTACCTTCAATGGATTTCTTTATCTTTTTTTCTTAGCTGACATATTTAATAATACACCATGCATTAATTATTCAATTATCTTATTTATATCAAAACTCAAGTTTTGTTCATCCACTTGAGTTTGTCGGGGAGTAATAGACAATACATTACATTGAATCCATAAGACACCAGAAGTTAAGAGATACAAGCCCTAACAGGCATTACCAAGTCATAATTCTACTATAGCCACGGGACATGAATTTACCCAAGTCAAGAGAAATAAGCCCCAACAGACATTACCAATCTACACTACAAGTCAAGAGACACAAGCCCTAACAGGCATTACCAAGTCATAATTTTAGTGGAGCTACAAGACATGAGTACGCAAAGTAAAGTGACAAAAGCCCCAACAGGTATTACCAAAAGACATGAGCCTATTCAGATACTACTAGATTTTAATTAGATTCTATTTAGATATATTGTATCTATTCATGTAAAGCATTCATTAAGTCTATATAAATCCATGAGATTGTACACATATTCTTCCTTTGTTATTTACTTATGATATGAGAATTTCAAATGTATGTAATATTATTTCTTCCTCCCTATATGGTAGAATTCTTCTTTGATGTACTAATATGATGCTTTGCAATTCCTTAACTATTATATTATTAGTATTATTTGATTCTTCTATGGCACAAACAAAGTAATCATAATGTAGGCTTATTGAACATAAAACTTTTTTCAACTTCACTTAGGAGTATATATTTACCTTGTAACTCCATCTTATCAGTTATAGATAAAATCTTAGAAATGTAACCCTCCACCTTTTCTTCTTTTTTCTATTTGATGCTTTCAAACTCCTTTTTTCAAATATTATAAATTAGTTTGTTGTCCTTTCCAAGATCATTGATACTTGGCATGCATAGGCTCCTAGAAAGCCTAGACTCCACTACCTCCCAAACATCTTTTAAATGGAGGTAATTTTTCATTATCACTCTCCAATAGCGATAGTAGTAATTGAGTTTAGACATTTCTAGTTGAACATAAGTGAAACTTCATTAAATTGTTGTATTAGGATAAAACTTGTGATTATCTTGAAACACTACTTTATTGAACTTCGTTCCTTAATATTTCTTGAAATTTCAAGAAGTTAAAGTCTTAATTTTTAGGCTCCTATACCGATTGTAGAACTGGAACGTATATCCAGAGGATAGAGAGATTCGACCCAGTGATTTGTAAATGCACTGTAAACTTTATATTTTAATAATATAAAATAAATTACTATTTTTAGTTTATCTTTACTCTTATGTTCTTTGTTTGCAAAAAATATGAACAGATGAATAGAAGCACTAATGCACATTGACAATCATGATCAATTTGCATCATAATTAGTTGGAATCGAAATAACAAAATAAATTAAGGTTATTGAACTAACTTTGTTATTTGAATATCACTTCTTCCCTTTTGATGAAGTGCCAAACCTCCATTATCAATTTCTCCACACCAATAACTTATAACCCCCATTATCAAACCCCATTATCAATTTCTAAAGTCGAGTCTTGGTTTATTAGGCTAATATGTTCATTCTTATATCAATAACTATTTATATATCATTAACCTTCTTTTATCAACCCACCCAATTGTAGGAACTGATCCATACCTTCAATTAGAGCAATTAACCTTGATTGAATGGCTAATTTGAAGAAATCAAATTCGTTTAGTTTGAAGGGGAGAAATTGAGAGAAAATTTTGGGGAAAATTGGGGATTTCAAAAAATTGAGGGTTCTCTTTGCAATTTCCCAAAATTCAAGGCCAATTGGCCATGAGAAAGATGTTGAGGGACCAATTGGTTGATTTTTGGAAAATTTTGTGTCAAATTGCCATTTTTGGAAAGTAGGTGTAAAATTATAATTTTTAAAAAGTTGGGGACCAAATTGGAAATTTGGAAAATTTGAGCCCTTTATACAAATTTGAGTAAATTGAGGACTCAAAGGGAATTTTGGAAACCTTAGGACTCAATTTGGGGAAGTGTTGGCATTAGGGACCTAAAGTTAAGGAAAAATGAACTTTAGAGACCTAAGTGCAATTAATCAATAAATTGTGAGCCTAGGCTATTATGCCAAACCATAATTGATAAGGCTGCCCAAATCGTGTAAGGACACGTGTGACCGGAATTCAAGTAAGAGAAAGCTCGCGTAGACTTGGCAAACCGACTAGGGTGAACACGTCATAGTAATAAGGTGAGTTGACATATTTACATCATACCCGATTGGGATGGTAAGCACTTTAGAAACAAAAAACCACTTGTAAGTGAGCCTAATCACATCATACCTAGTTGGAATGATGAGCTTACTTTTATGAAAGAAAACCTATTTATTGATTGTAAGTAGAGATGATCATATCCGATTGGTATGACAAACTTTCTTAAGGAAATGAGAAACACGTTTATCGGTTGTAAGCGAAGATGTCATCACATTTGGTTGGTGTGATAAAGTGGAAATGCTACTTTTTGTTAGAAGTGTTCTCCCCTAACTGTGTGTCATTGCTTAAATTAATTGGGAGACCTTGACGGGAGATAGAATAGCTCAGATAAGCCAAATGCCTTGGCTTTTGAACCTATGGGGCTAAATGCCCAATTTTGGAAAATCATGTGCAGTGGGCCCAAGGCTAGTGGGCACGAGCAGGAGCTCGTTAACAAACTTAAGTAAAGGAAAGCCTTGAAATTTCTAATGAAATTGTGTATGTGATTTTACCATGGTACCGAGTTAGGACCAACAATACTCGATGGGCTGGCGGTGGTGCGTTAGGGCCAGATCGAGGGACCGGCCTAGACAAACAGTTGTAGGTCGGGTTGAGGGTTAGGGTTGTTGGACCAGTGACACCAAAGATAATGGCTATATGTGAAAACTATTTTTTGTGCATGCACTTGTGGTACAAGACCATCAAGACGCCAAAGAGTGGTAGTGATGGGTCCTAAGGGCTACTGGACGACATGGTGGAGATAAGGGCAGTTTGTCATGCTAGTTAGTTGAGAAGCTCTGAGTAGCCTCTTGCGCATGAGACTAGGGTTGGGTCAGGATGAGGTCTCTATCCTTATACGAACATGGAGTGGCATTCATGTTGGATGTCGAGAACATTCACTTAGACCCAGGGTAGGAGTGGATGGGCTTCTATCTTGATGGCCGGTAAAGACAATCCGAGCTACAAGTGGGTGCAGTGGACGGGCAACACCTGCGAATGTGTGTTACCCTTCCTCATGAAGGGCGTGTTTTGGTTGCTAAACACATCTAATATGGAAATGGGAAAAAGGTTTTGAAAACTAAAACTTGAGGAAAGATCCTTCTTAAAGAAATGATAATCTTGGCACACTTTGAACAAAGTTTTTTCTTGAAAACTCACTCCCAACACCCGCTCAATGAGTTGTAGAACTCACCCCTCCTTTTTACCCCTTTCAGGTAACTGAGGAATGAGCCTTCTTAAAGACCCTTCTAACTTGAACAATAAGAGGACAAGTATGTCTATTTTAAAATACTCAGTTTTTTTAATGCTATTTCAAGAAAGACAGGGAAAAGGACTCCTTACTCCTCGTGGTTTAGAAAGGGGTGAAACCCTTGATGGACCAAAGGGAGTGGCAGGTTGCTCACGGGGATCTGACCAAACCGGGTCGGGGCATGATAACTTGAGTGGTATTAGAGCCTATTTCCTTGAATGCATTATCAAGACTACATAACATAGTACCTAAGAGGAATAAATCTTAAAATGTCAGATGGCTTCCAAGAGAGGAACCAAGAGAACGAGAGCTGCACTTTCTAACACTACCCAACAACCCCTCCCTATGAAAACTCCCTGAGAAGCCTAGACTGTTCGACCTAGACTAAGCTTAGAACATCAGAGACTATATGAGGAATTCACTCGAGTGTTTGGATGGCCTAACCTCGCTCCTGGGGTGGACACCGACTCTCGAGCTGATCCTGAAGAAGTACAATCTCATCCCCCTCCTATTAACAACTCCCCTCCAGTCGACATCCCTAAATACCTCAAAACTCTCCGTCAACTGGGGTGTAAGCCTTTCCTTAGAGAAAAGGATGTTGGAGCTACTATGGATTGGCTAGCTAACATCAAGAAGCTCATGGGGATAGTTAGGATTTCACCAGAGGACATGGTGATCTTGGTGGAATTTTTCCTGGAGGCTAGTGCAAAAAGATGGTGGGACAATGTCAAAAGCCTGCATACCACCACCCCCACCTGGGAACAATTCAAGGAGAGGTATACGGAGGAGTACCTAGCTCCACATATGATTAATGAGAAGAAGCAAGATTTACTTCGACTCCGACAAGGGCTTAACTCTATCACGGAGTATGAAACTAAGTTTAATGAGTTAAGACCCTTTGCCCTTGATCTAGCCGGACCTGCGGACATATGCCAATGATTCGTGGATAGTCTTAACATGGACATATGAGACCGGATGGGAGTACTAGGATGCCCCACGGATCTGGCAGGGGCGATTAGTATGGCTCACGAATGTGAGCGACTGGTACAAACCCGATGTCTCCAGATGGAGCAGGCTAACCGGAAGGAGGACAAGGGTCAAGGATGTAATGGACGATGGAAGCAGCAAAATGGTCCGAGATGGGGAAACATGGTGGGTTTCCAAAAGAGGAAGGACGTACCACCACCCCCACAAAGAATGATCCCCACCTTACCACAAGGAAACCTTTGTTGTTCTAGCTGCCAAAGATATCACGAGGGAGCCTGCTTATCCTGTTTCGGATGTGGGTAGGTGGGGCACTTTGCAAAGGAATGCCCCACTCTTAGAGAGAATAAGCAACAGAACACGCTTTGACCACCCCAAGGGAACCCAAGGACTCTCACGCAGGATGCCACGACCAAGGTACTAGTTAGGGTATACAACCTCCCACAGGAAGATGCTAGAAAAGACCCTAGTACTGTAGTGGGTACTTCCCAAAATCTCCCTAACTATGATTGAGACAAAACTTGTAAATTGATTTTCTTATTCAATAAAGAAAATTTTCCTTCTAAAACACGCGTTTCTACAATCAGGGTACATACACTTGTGGGGAAGAAGACTACGCCCTCTTTGACTCGGGAGCAGAGAGATCCTTCATCAAGGAAGATCTAATCCCAAGTCTTGCCCTATAACTTACCTCCTAGAATAAAGTCACAACATCCTCACACCCTTAGGAGAAGAACTGAATAGAGACAAACAATTAAAGGGATGTGAGATCATGATTGGATGAGTTAAACTAGAGGCGAATTTGATCTCATTACCTCTAAGGGAGGTAGAAATAATATTAGGAATGGACTGGTTAAGTACCCATCAAGCTAAGATGGACTGTGGGAAGAAGGTAATAACACTCCACACCCCTGAAACACTCGGATTGCATTTCCATGGAGACAAGAGGAAGGGAGAAATGTAATTAGTGTCCCACATAAGGGCTCACAAGATGACACAGAAAGGTTGTAAAGCTTTTCTAGCAATGATCATTAACGGGAAGTCAGAGGAGGAGGGGCCAGAAGGCATCTGGGTAGTTGAACACTACCCGGATGTATTTTTGGAGGAATTACCCATATTACCCCCAAGCTGACATGTCACGCCTCGACCTAGTTTGGTCGGATCCCCATAAACAAGTCGCCGCTCTCCCAATTTATTAAAGGTTTTCCCCTTCTCTAAACCGTGAGGAGTAAGACGTTTGTTTCACCTGTATCTTTCTTGGAATAACATTAATCAAAACTAAATATAAATTTTACATACCTGTCTTAAGGTTCAGCTACATACAGATCTTTAAGGTTGGTTTCCTAAAAAGGGGTAAAGAAAGGGGGTGAGTTCGACAACTTAGTTAATGGGTGTTGGGTGCGAGTTTTCACAAAAACAACTTTAATCGGAGTGTGTCAAACTCCTTATTTACTTTAAAAACATTCTTTCTTCAATTTCTAGTTTTCAAAACCTTTTTCCAAGGTTTACCAATTATTTTCCAAGAATTCTCAAATCCTTTCCAAGGTTTTCAAACCTCTTTCTTGTTTCCATATTATGTGTTTCTTACAAACAACACACGCCTTTTATCAGGAATGGTTCACACACATTCGCGAGATGCAGTTACACTGACTGCACCCACTTGTGGATTGGAGCGACTTTACCATCCACCCTGATAGCAGTCTCTCACTTCTACTTGAAGTCTGAGTGAACGTCTCCAATGTGCTACTCTCAGACCCTAAATACTTCGTGTCTATATGAGGATGGAGACCTCATCCCGATCCCACACCAGTCTCATGCACATGAAGCTACATTGAGCTTCCCTAACTGCTCGCATGACAAACTACCCTTATCTCCACCATGTCATCTAGTAGCCCCTAGGATGCATCACTACCCCTCTTGGGCATCTTAATGGTCTCGTACCTCAAGTGCATGCACAAACAAAAGTTTTCCATAAAGCCATTCATTTTTTGTGCCATTGGTCCAACGGCCCTGACCCTCAACTCGACCTGTAGTTATTTGTCTAGACCGATCCGTCGACCTGGTCCTATCGTACTGCCGCCAGTCTATCGAGTATGTCGGTTCTATCTTGGTACCGTGGCCAAATCACATAATTCATTCACTTAGAATTTTCAAGGCTTATCATCATGTTTGTTTACAAGCACCTGCTCATGCCAATTGGCCTTGGGCCCACTGTACACAATTTTCCAAAACTGGGCATTTAGCCCCCAAGTTCCAAAACCGAGGCCTCTGGCTTATCTAAGCTATTTGAGCTCTCATCAAGAAGGCCTCCCAAAATTTTTAAGAAATGGCACACAATCATGGGAGGACACTTCTGACAAAATAACTTTTCACTCATCTATCACACCAACCAGATGTGATGACATCTACGCTTACAACCGGTAAACGGGTTTTCAAATTCCTTTGAGGAAGTTCATTATACCGACTGAGTATGATCTACTTACAACTGATAAATAGTTTTTTTTTTTGCGTAGTTTCCACATCACTCCAACCATGTGTGATGTTAAAATTCCATATAGTAGTGCTTTTTCATTTCCAAGGTACTCATCATCCCATCTGGGTATGATGTGAAAAATCCCACTCACCCGTTAACCGTGACGTGTTCGTCCTGGGTTGGTTTTCCAAGTCGAGGCGAGCTTCTCTTGTTAGCGTTCTGGTCCCTTGTACTCCTACATGATTTGGACATTCTTATTTATTAATATTTGTCATAACAGTCTTCGTTCCTCACGTATGAATGACTAAGCCCAAAATTTTCAATTAATTGCATTTAGGTCCCTAAAGTTATTTTTCCTTGACTTTAGGTCTCTAATGCTAACTTTTTCCCCAAATTGAGTCTCGAAACTTTCAAAATTCACTTTGGATCCTCAATTTACTAAAAATCACTTAAGGGGTTCAAGTTTCCCAAATTTCCAATTTGGTCCCCAACTTTTAAAAAAAAATACCATTTTGCCCCTACTTTACAAAAATTGCAATTTGACCCCAATTATTTTAAAAAATTGACCAATTAGTCCTCCAATATCCTTTTCATGGCCAATTGACCCTCAATTTTGGGAAATTGCAATGTGGTCCCTCAATTTTATGAAATTCCCAAATTTTCCCCTTTTCAACCTTGCCAAATTTGATTTCATCAAATTGACCATTCAATTGGGGTTAATTGCTTGAATTGAAGGTATGAATCAGTTCCTACACTTCCATACGATTCAATTGAACTCTGAACCACGTCATTTAGGTTCGAATTGAGATCAAATGGAGCTTTGCTAGAAAACTAAACTTAGAGAGAGAAAGCTTCGAAAGCTTATCGTCGGGGGTGCAGTGGTCCGATCTCTCTATCGGAAAAGATAACTCTCTTCCTGAGGTATCTTCTAGGATCAATAATTCCTACAATTGACCCCGAATTGAGGGACAATTTTGTCAGTGAAATTCTGTAGTTTCTCTTTCTAACTCTGACCTACAACAACTGAGAAGGGCCGAATTGGCCTACCTTTCAGCTCAATTGAGGTTATCTAAGGGTTGTAGGGATGTTGGGAGAGCTTGGTTTGGCCGAAGGAGGGCTGAATTCGACCGATTTCAGCTCGGCCAAAATAGGGCATCTTCGATTTGCCAGAGCTGCTTCATTGTTTGATTACGCCAGCGCTTCTCCAGCAATCCTCAGATCGAATGGCGGTTGCTATGAGATAGTTGACTTTCTCTGAAGTCTAAAGAGCCCGACCTCGCCTTCTAAGGTTGAGAAAAATGCCCAAGTCGAAGCTCTAGTTTGAGATTCACCAGAAAATGGAATAGTGGAGAGGGAGTAGTTTTCAAGTGTGAGGAGGATAAATAGGGAGAAGCTCTTTATATAGTTGTAAAAATTATTTTTTAAATGGGGAATATTTATTATGAGTATTTATTCTCATTAAACTAGGAAATTGATGGGTATTTATGAGTTTTAATTCTAATAATTGAATGTATGTATTAATTTATGAGTATTTATTTAATAATGGTATTAATTACTCAACTCTCGAATCCCTTTTTCCTTTATATTTGTTTGGAAATTAATTTTGTACATGTATATATATACCCTTAAACATCTCTTTAACATTTATATATATACACATAATTAACAATTATGTATATAATATTTAATTTATGCTTAAATTAATCAGGAAATATTTCCAACCAAAATTTTGGGTTACTAAAAACACGGTGTGACAAGACTACTGGAATTTACCATAGAGGTAATCCCCAAAATACATCCCATATCCCAAACCCCTTAACGCATGGCTCCAGCAGAGTTAAAGAAGTTAAAGGAGCAGTTGGATGAGCTATTGGAGAAGGGTTTCATACGCCCTAGTCAGTCTCCATGGGGTGCACTAATTCTATTCATAAAGAAAAAGGACGGGAGTATGAGGATGTGCATAGATTATCGGAAGTTGAACCATATCACTATAATGAATAAGTATCCACTTCTAGGAATTGACGACTTGTTTGACCAACTAAAAGGAGCAGCCTACTTCTCCAAGATAGACCTTCGGTTAGGATACCACCAACTCAAGATCCAAGAAGATGATATCTCTAAGACCGCCTTTCGGTCTTGATACAGACATTATGAGTTTAGGGTGATGCCTTTTGGCTTGACAAATGCCCCTGCAATCTTCTTGGATTTGATGAACCGAGTGTTCCAGCAGCACTTGGACAAGTTCATGATATTGTTTATAGATGACATACTTATATACTCACAGACTAGGCTGGAGCACGAAGAATATCTAACTATCACCCTAGAGACACTACGAAATATTTGCTTATATGTAAAATTCTCCAAGTGTGAGTTCTTGTTACATGAGGTAGGGTTCTTAAGGCACATAGTATCCAATGATGGAGTCAAGGTAGAGTCGGCAAAGGTGGAAGCCATATTCGATTGGAAGGCACCCAAGAATCCCTCTAAGATATGCAATTTCTTGCGCTTGACAAGATATTATAGACGGTTTGTGTAGGATTTTTATAAGATAGCTGCCGCTTTAACTTATCTCACAAGGAAAGGAGTAGAGTATAAGTGGGATGAAAGTTGTGAGAAATCCTTCCCAGAGTTGAAAACCCGTTTAACAATGGCACCCATACTCTCTTTTGCCTGACCCAAGTGCAGGGGAGTATACCATCTACAGTGATGGATCTGGACAGGGACTCAGATGTGTATTAATGCAACAAGGAAAGGTTATCGCCTACGCCTCACGACAACTAAAGGTACATGAGAGGAACTATCCTACCCACAACTTGTAGTTAGCTACAATAGTATTCGCCCTTAAGATTTGGCAACACTACCTATATGGGGTTAAGTGTAGGATATATACCGATCACAAGAGTCTTAAGTACTTCCTGACTCAGAAAGAGTTGAACCTCCACCAGTGGAGATGGCTGGAGTTGGTCAAGGACTATGACCTTGTAATAGAATATCACCCCGGTAAGGCCAATGCGGTGGCGAACGCTCTAAGTTGCAAGTATCAAACCGAGGCGGCACAGATACAGAAAAGCTACTTACCTTTGTTGCAGCAGCTGGGAAGAATGGAAGTGGACCTTAATGTGGACAAAAGAGACAAATTGTAACCTCGCTCTTTGGAATTAAGGAAAACCGGGAAAGAACCGGTCAAATCAAGTGAGAAAACCGAACCGGTTCATAAAACTGATTATTGAGGAATAGGCAAATTGGAGAAATTACAACTCACATGTGACCCAAAAAGGTTCATAAAACTTGGAAAAGAACTTTAGAACCAATTGGGAGAGAAAAACCAATCCAGTTTAGGTTAACCGGATCCGAACCGGATTGAACCGATTTATTGACCGAGCTAGTTTATGAATCAAAACCCATAGAGAGAGGACAAACCGGAGAAATTATGGATCCCAAGTGACCTAAATAGTCACATAAGTCATGAAAAAGGAATTTAGGATGAATGGGGGGGGGGGGGGGGGGGGAGGGGTGAAAACCAAACTGGTTCAGGTGAATTGGATTGGAAACGATTTGAACTAGTTTAGAATGGTTTGAATCACTATTGAACCTGATGAGAAATTTAATTTTCTAGGTGGCTTAAAAAATTCAATTTTGAGATTTGAGACCACCATTGGATAGTAAATGAATTTAGATAAATTTAGAAATTTTTAGATTTTGAAAAATTCTGTCGAATTGGGGATGAACCGGCCGGTTTAAGCTTTGAACCCGGTTCGGACCGGTATGGTTCGGAATAGTGTCGTCTTCTTCCTTCATATGACCACACTATTTACTTGTCAAAAAATTGAAGTAGCGTCGGTGAAGAGGAAACATTTATGTTCAATACGTT
Source organism: Trapa incisa (assembly GCA_030064435.1). Lineage (NCBI taxonomy): Eukaryota > Viridiplantae > Streptophyta > Magnoliopsida > Myrtales > Lythraceae > Trapa > Trapa incisa. The sequence goes on along the minus strand of CM057784.1, from coordinate 2,266,356 downwards.
TCAGGCCATCAATGACTGTCATAAAGGTGTCAAACGGATATCCAACAAGTCCCCGAGCTCCCTATATAAAGAGCCCCTCTCCATTAATCCTCTCCACGCCTGAAAATGTCACTCTCTCTCAGCTGCTTAGTTTTTTGGTGAAGCTCGAACCAGAGCTCTGATATAGGTTCTTTTTTTATCCAAAGAAGGTGTGGTTGGGTTTCTTAAAATTGGGGAGAAGTCAGCTACGTGGTGGTAGTATCCATTCACTCCAAGGGTGACCTGAGAAGTGTTGGCGTAATCGAACAGTGAAGTAGCTTCAGCGAGCTGAAGCTGCCCTGTTTTGGCCGAGATGAAATTGGCCAATTCAAGCCCTTCACAGGCCAAATCAAACTCTCCCAACACCTCCTCAGCCCTCCTATTGCCGAATTAGAATTGAAAGGTAAGACAATTCAGCTCCCCTCTATAATTTTTTATCAGTGCTAGGGAGAACCGATAGAATTTTGATGATAGAATTCTCACCCAATTCGGCATCAATTGATGCAATTATTGATCCTAGGAGTAACCTCATGAGGAGAGCTATCTGTCCAGATTGAAAGCTTGGACCACCGCACCCTGGACGGTGAGCATTTGAAGCTTTCTCTCTCTACGTTTTGTTTTCCGGCGAAGCTCCGTTTGAACTCGTTATGTCGTCAAAACTTCAGATTCAAAGTGCAATTGAATCGTATGAAGATGTAGAAACTCTAATTTAACTTTAGTTTCAATAATTAAAAGTGTTTGATAAGTCAATTTGATTAAATCAAATTAGGGGAAACATTTGTGGAAAATTGGGGATTTCGAAAATTTGAGGGACCAAAATGCAATTTTATGAAATTAAGGGCCAATTGGACATGATAAGAGTGTTAGAGGACCAATTGAGCAAATTTAAGAATTTTGGTTTAAAACTTACCATTTTTGTAAAGGAAGGGCAAAATGGTAATTTTGGAAAAATTGGGGGCCAAATTGGGAATTTGAGAAACTTGAACCCCTTTTTGTGAAATTGAATAAATTGAAGTACCAAGGTGAATTTTAAAAGTTTCAGGACTCAATTTGATGAAAAATCGGTATTAGAGACTTAAAGTTAAAAACAAATAACTTTAGGTATCTAATTACAATTAAATGAAAATTCTTATTTTCTCATTCATTTGGAATGAATAGAGGTTATTAGACTGATGGATAATGAACAAGGATATTTATATTGTGTTGGAACACGAATTACCAGAAATGACAGCAAGGACGAACTCGCATGAAATACAAAGAACCGGTCGAGAGGAGTTCACTGCATTAATGTGTGAGTGAGCTTTTTATATCATACCCGGTTGGGATGATAAGCACCTCGAAAATGAAAACCCACTCCTAAATGGTATTTTAAACATCACACCAGAGTGGAGTGATGTGAAAATCACGTGGAAAAAATTATTTACTGGTGTAAGAAGATCATACTCAGTTGGTATGATGGAACTTACTTGAGTGAAGTGCAAAACCCGTTCATCGGTTATGAGTGGAGATGTCCTTATACTCTGTTGGTATGATGGACAGTTGAAAAGTATTTTGTCGGAAGTGCTCTCCCCTGATTGTGTGCCACTACTTAAACATTTTGGGAGACCTTCTTGACGGGAGCTTGAATAGCTCTATTAGGCCGAAGGCCTCGGTTTTTGAACTTGGGGGCTAATATGCCTAATTTTGAAAATCTCGAATAGTGGGCCCTAGGCTAGTTGGCACGAGCAGGAGCTAGTAAATAAACATGATTTATATGCCATGAAAAGTTAAGTAAATGAATTGTTTGGCCATGGTACTAATACAAGACCAATATACTTAGTCAACTAGCAGCAGTGTGACATGACATGTCTCTAGACTAGTCAAGACAAACAAATACAAGTCGAGTTGAGGTTCGGGGCCGTTGGACCAGTGGCACCACAGATTATATGACATTATGTGAAAAATGTTAATTGTGCATGCACTATGTTTACGGGACCTTCAAGACGCCTAAGAGGGGTAGTGATGCGTCCCAGGGCTCTGGACGACCTGATGGATATAATGGCAATTTGTCGTACCAGAAGTCTTGCAAAGCTCGGAGTAGCTTCAAGCACATGAGACCGGGGTGGGGACATGTTGAGGTCTTTGTCCTCATACGGACATGGAGATTTGTTATGGGATTGAGGGTTGGATGTTGCGAACATCCACTCATTCTCAAGGTAGAAGTGGACGTGCTTCTATCTAGGTGGTTGGTAAAGTCGCTCCGACGCCACAAGTGGGTACAGTGGAAGAGCTGGCCTATGATTGTGTGTTTTACCTTCGTGATGAAGGATGTGTGTTGGGTGATGACACACCATGGTAATAAGAAATGATTTTGAAAACCAAAATTTGAAGATGAGAAAATTTAAAGGAATTAAAGAGTCTGACACACTCCAACTTGAAAACTATTGTTATCGAAACTTCATTTTATTTTTTAAAATACCCATTCACTGAGTTGTAGAAAGTCAACCCTCTTTTATCCCTTTTTAGGAAATAGAGAAAATGACTAGGAATAATATCGAGCCTTACCCTTTATCAGGTATGCTTAAATTCTCTTAAGCTTACATTTTATTTGATATATGTCTTTCCAGGGAACAAGGTTGAAAGTACGCATAGTTCCTCTTGAGTTAAAGAAGGGGGAAACTCCTATTAAACCGGGAGAGCGGCGGGTTGTTCACGGGGATCCGATCAAATCGGGTTGGGGCGTGATAATTAGAGTGGTATCAGAGCCAAGTTCCCTCAAAAACATTATCAATATTATGCCCTGACATTAACCAACTATAAACTATTGTGTAGGAAGGAAAGTCCCAAGGAAATTTGCGGTGAAATCTAGTCCCCCACCTATAACCCTAAAGAAGACACCCAACCTAAGGGAGGAAGCCGTACAAAGGTTTCTAAAGGGCGAAAAACATGTACCAAAGGACATGGTGGAAGACTATTAGAAATTGGTAGGAGCCTTACTAGAATCAGAAGGTATCATATACCCCCCTCCCAAACAAGAGGAACCAGTATCACCTCCCAGAAGTCCTACCCTCCTCCTCCAGTCCCACAACAACCAGAGGTGAATCTAACCAAGAAGGAGGCCTAGGATAAATACTGGGATGTGTATGCCGCATTCATGAAGGTCGACCAAGTACCTCCACCTACTCAACCTTACTTCAATCCCTCCCAATGGGTGAAGTGGACCTATGAGTGTTAGGTTGAGGGACTAAGGCTGTACGGATTGGAGGTCATACATGAAATTCATCCTATTAGGGAGCATGAATGGACCCCAACCAATTCCTTAGAGCCTTCTGATCAAGAGTCTCACAACCGTTCTAGGGTAAATTCTAGTCTTATGACCCCAAGGGATTAGGGGGTAGAAAATTCATGTAATAAGCCAAGCATGACAAGAAAATATTTCTTGAATGAATGAAAGTAAAAGTTAAAAATTTTGAGTTCATTGATAAATTTAAAACAAAAGAGTATGATCATAAAAATTTAAGTAAAAGGTAGAAATTCAACTAAGGAAGAAAAGGCGGGTTATTTATAGTTAAACTCAACCCTTAAGACTTACCCTTGGAAATACGATAAGGAAGAATCCATCTAAGGGAGATCTTAAGAAAAAGGAAAAAGAAGTTGGAGCAAAGGGAAGCAATCATCCAAGAGTACAGATTTTTGGAGAGTCCAAGGAGATAAAAATAAGCTCAGAGAATGAAGAAAAAGGAAAAACAAGGAGGAGTAGAAAATTCCAAAGGGAACCACAAGAATAGAAGCTGACCATGAAGAAAAAAAAACGTATAGAGACCACCAAGGAAAGATGGGAAGAAAGTAGAATAACAGGCAAGCCCAGGTGTAACAACTACTTATAAAGAACTAAGATATAGTTACTTAGGAACTCCATAAGATAGGAGGACTTATGGAAGACAAAGGTATGGACCAAAGGAGGAAGAAAAGCAGGAGTGGATGAATCATACATGATCCTTAAGTTAGGTGAAGATTTAGAAGAGAGAATTTCTAAAGAACGGTAGGGTGATCAATCAAAATAATCCTAGAATGGAAGATACTAGAAGGAGGATGGAAATAGGAAGTTGGATCGAGAAAGGAGAAAGCTCCAGGTCAAGAAAATCAATTGAGGAAATGTCACAAAACTAGAGTCAAACTAGGGATCTCAGTAAGAAGTATGATTGACCGAGTGAGTGCTTTAGAGGTTAAGTATGATCTATCGCAAGAAGACCTGGAAACCCAAATAGAAATTTTAGACAGATCCAATTGAAGGAAATAACTCGTATTGACCAAATCATTCAGAAAAGTAAATGAAGCTCTAATAAGAGCTGGGGAGTTATAAAAGTATACACCCTAATTAAGGCAAAGGGAGGTATACTAAGGACATGAAGATACGAAAGGTTTTGACAAAAGAGGGATGAGAGGTTCACCTCAAAGAAATAAATAAATGTTGGAGCAAGTGGGAATAAAGCAAGATAAACAAAAAGTACTCACTGATCCGAAAAGTAAGGTGTAAGCTGGTAAAAATAACGACAAAAGACATTCCAAATTTTAATAACTACAGTGGTAAAACCAGAAGGAAATCCCGAGAGAGAGGGAATGTGAAGCTCACCTGAGTAAGGAATCTTGGGGAAACATAGGTGTATCAATGAAGAGGAAATGGAACCAATGGAGTAGGAAAGAGAACAAGCTCCTCAAGAACAAGATGCCAAAGATGAAAGGATCAATTATAAGGGGAAGGAAATTGTAAAGATCCAAGGGATAAGTCAAACCCAAGTAACGTGTATGTAGAAGGATGATATCAAAAGATGCCATACAAGTAAGAAAGGAACTAACTTAGAATAAAGAATAGTGGGAGGAACATTGATAAGAGTAAGAATAGATTTGGAAAGAGAAGAGATCTTAAAGAGGAAGGACGTCAGTGAGAATGAGGAATGAAGAGATCAAGAGTTTTAATATATCAGTGAGTATCAGGAAGTTCAAGGATGTGAAGGTTGAATGATCGAATAAAGGAGTTTAGAAAAGACGTGTAAATATGAAAAACAAAACGGTTATAGGGACGTGAAGTCAAAGACATCACGAAGAATGTCATGCGGTAAGGGGCATGTAAACCCAATTGACTCAGGAAAAAATGACTTGGGCAAGGAAAGATCTGTAAGTCAAGCATAACAAAGTCAAGTATAAAAGTGATAACTAGAGAATGAGGAAGGTTTCCATGCAGAATGAAAAGGTGATAAACGCCAAAAATCTGTAGAAGAAAAATGACAGGAACTCATAGTTCTGAAATTTTTGGGTAAAAGAAGCTTGGAATGGGAAATGGTGCCTTGGGAAGGAAGGATGTAAACAAAAGGAAATGATCCTAGATCTTCAAGGAAGATATTCTAGGCTAAAGTAAGTTCCATGGAATGAAGAAAGGATGAGAATCTTAGGTATGTGATGAAAGGGGTGAATGAAAAACAACTGAGAAGGTTGTAAGACGATAAAATATAAAATTACATAACAATAAAAGATTTAAGCCAAAATGAAAATAGTGTGGAATAAGTTTTGGGGACAAAACTCCTAAAAGGAGGGGAGAGTTGTAAACCCCACTCTTTGGAGTTAAGGAAAACCAGAAAAGAACCGGTCAAACCGAGTGAGACAACCGAACCGGTTTACAAAAATCATTATTGAGGAAAAGGGCAAATTGGATAAATTATAATTCCCATGTCACCCAAAAAGGTTCATAAACCTTGTAAAAGAACTTTAAAACCAATTGTGTGAGAGAAACCAAACCGGTTAAGGTGAACCGGATCCGAACCAGATTGAACCGATTTATAAACCGAGCCGATTTATGAATCAGAACCGACAGAGAGAGGAAAAACTGGGAAAATTATGGATCCCAAGTGACCAAAACAGTCACATAAGTCATGAAAAAGGAATTTAGGATGAATGGGGGGGGTGAAAACCAAACCAGTTCAAGTGAACTGGATCTAAACCAGATTGAACCAGTTTGAACCACTATTGAACCAAATGCTAAATTCATTTTTCTAGGTGGCTTAAAAAATTCAAATTTGAGATTTGAGACCACCATTGGATAGAAAATGAATTTACATGAATTTATAAATTTTGAGATTTGAAAAATTCGGTTGAATTGGGGGTGAACTGACTAGTTTAAGCTTTAAACCCGGTTCGAACCAGTCCGGTCAGATTCAGAAAAGTGTCGTCTTCTTCATTCAGATGACAACACTATTCACTCACTGGAAAATCAAAGTAGCACTAGTGAAGAGGAAATTTTTTTCGTTCAGTACGTTTTAGGCCATCAATGACTATAATAAATGTGCCAAACAGACGGCCGACGAGTCCCCGAGCTCCCTATTTTAAGAGCCCCTCTCCATTCATCCTCTCCACACCTAAAAACCTCACTCTCTCTCAATTGCTTAGTTTTTTGTTGAAGCTCGAAACAGAGCTTCGATATAGGGTTTTTTTTTAGCCAAAGAAGGTGTGGTCAGGTTGCTTAGAACCGGGGAGAACTCAGCTATACAATGGTAGTATCCATTCCCTCCTAGGGTCACATGAGAAGCGTCGGCGTGATCGAATAGTGAAGCAGCTCTAGCGGACCAAAGTTATCCTATTTCAACCGAGCTGAAATCAGCCAATTTGAGATCTTCTTAGGCCAAACCAAGCTCTCCAAACACCTTCTCAGCCCTCCAACGGCCGAATTAGAACTGAAAGGTAAGCTAATTCAGCTCCCCTCTGTAATTTCTGACTTGTGCTAGAGAGAGAACCGGTAGAATTTCGATGATAGAATTCTCACCCAATATGACATCAATTGATGCAATTCTTGATCCTAGGAGAAACCTCAGGAGGAGAGCTATCTGCTCAGATTGAAAGCTTGGACCGCTGTGCCCCCGATGGTGAGCATTTGAATTTTTTCTTTTTATGTTCTATTTTCAGGCAAAACTCCGTTTGAGCTCGTTCCGGCATCAAAACTTGCGATTCAAAGTGCAATTGAATCATATGAAGATGTAGAAACTCTAATTTAACTTCAATTTCAACAATTAAAAGTATTTAATGGGTCAATTTGATGAAATCAAATTCGACTATGTTAAGAAGTTGAAATCGGGGGAAAATTAGAAATTTCAAAAATTTGAGGGACCAAAATGCAATTTTATGAAATTGAGGGCCTATTGGGTATGATGAGAGTTTTAGAGGACCAATTGAGAAAATTTTAGAATTTTTAGGTTAAAACTTACCATTTTTGTAAAGAAAGGGCAAAATGGTAATTTTGGAAACATTGGTGGACAAATTAGGAATTTGGGAAACTTGAACCCCTTTTTGTGAACTTGAATAAATTGAGGTCCCAAGGTGAATTTTAAAAGTTTCGGGACTCAATTTGATGAAAAGTCGGCATTAGGGACTTAAAGTTAAAGATAAATAACTTTAGGGACCTAATTGCAATTAAATAAAAATTCTAGTTTTCTCATTAATTTGGAATGAATAAAGGTTATTAGACCAAGGCATAATGAACAAGGATATTTATATCGTGTAGGAACATGAAGTACCAGAAATGCCAACAAGGAGGAACTCGCGTGAAATATAAAGAATTGGCCAAGAGGAGTTCCCTGCATTAACATGTGAGTGAGATTTTTATATAATATCCAGTTAAGATGATAAGCACCTCGCAAATTAAAACCCACTGCTAAGTTTTATTTTAAACATCACACCTGAGTGGAGTGATGTGAAAATCACGGGGAAAAACTACTTACTAGTGTAAGTAGATTATACTCAGTTGGTATGATGAAACTTACTCAAGGGAAGTGGAAAACCTGTTCATCGATTATAAGCGGAGATATCCTCATACTCGGTTGGTATGATAGATAGTTGAAAAGTATTTTTTCAGAAGTGCTCTCCCCTTACTGTGTGCACCTACTTAAACATTTTGGAAGACCTTCTTGATGGGAACTCGAATAGCTCTATTAGGTTGGAGGCCTCGGTTTTGGAACTTGGGGGCATGCCTAATTTTAAAAATCTCGAATAGTGGGCCCTAGGCCAGTTGGCTGTGAATGTGTATACCCTTCATGATGAAGGGCATGTGTTTATTTGCTAAACGCTTCCTGAGGCAAGGGAATGGGCTAAGAGAGCTAAACACACCTAATATGGAAATGGAAAAAGGTTTTGAGATTTAAGTTTGAGAAGAATCCTTGAAAAAGGATTGGTAATCCTTGACATGGTTTTGATAAAGAAACTAAACATTTTTTAAAACTCACTCTCAACACCCGCTCACTAAGTTGTAGAAACTCACCCTCTCCCTTTACCCCCTTTTAGGTAAAAGAGAAAGACCAACCTTAAAGACCCCTCACAGTTGAACCGTAAGACATGTATGAAACTTTTAATATATTTAGTTTTGTATAATGCTACCAAGAAAAATTGTTGATATGTGTTTTACACTTTTGCTACATTCTCATCTTCCCATGAAATTTTAGAACTTTAGATTTGAAACAATTGTATATCTCATTAACCAACTACCCACAAGCTTCCTTAAGTTCAATTCTCCATATCACATCTTTCATCAAACAGCGCCTAATTATAACTTTTTACGAGTTTTTAGGTATTTGTGTTTTCCATACATCTATACATACCAGGAATATAAACTTTAACCTCATTCCAAAACATGTGTTTTTATTGGTTATCCTACTTAATTTTTAGGATATCATTGTCTCGATCCTCAAATAGGACATATCTTCATTTGTCAAACTACTCACTTTGATGAGACAAGATTTCCTTTTGATAAATGTTCATCTGCAGGTAGTGCACCCCTTACAACTCCTAGTGACTCTCTTCCCTACATCTCTAGACATAATCTTCATCAGTGTTGATGGGTCTTCTCCCATCTCCTCGCCTCGTCGCATGCTCACTAGGTCTAAAGATGACACCTTACCTCCATGATGTTTTAAAATTGGTACTACCATGTTCCTTGTTTCCTCTATTCAGGAGCCACAAACTTTTAAACAAGCTCAAACACAACCTTGTTGGGTGGATGCTATGAATTCTAAATATACAACTCTTTTGAAAGACCACACATGGGATTTAGTGTCACCTCCACCTAGTAGACATATTATCGAATGTAAGTGGGTCTACAAACTCAAACATCATTCATATGAGACTCTTGCATGCTATAAATCTCATTTAGTTGCACAAGAATTCTCTCAACAAGAAGGACTCGACTATGACAATACTTTTAGTCTAGTAATTAAATCAATCACCATTCAGATTATTTTGTCACTTGTCATCTCGTATAATTGGCCCATTCGATAACTTGATGCTGATAATGCATTTCTTCACAACCATCTCAATGATGAAGTTTATATGACACAACCACAATGCTACATAGATCCATAATATCCTTATCACTTTTGTATTATTTATCGCTCGTTATATTAATTGAAGCAAGCTTCTTGGGCCTGGTTACTCCGATTGAGTACGTTCTTGTTAACACTTGATTTTGAAGTTTTTGTTGTAGATAGCTCTCTTTTTATCTATTGGACACCTCAACTTGTCATATTACTCCTAGTGTATATGGATAATATAATTTTCACTGGCTCACCTATTGCTCCTTTAACGTCCATTGTGTCTACTCTTAAAGAGGAATTTTCTATTAAAGATCTTGGGTCCCTTCATCATTTTCTTGAGATTGAGGTACATTCTCATTTTGGTGGGCTCATCTTAACTCAACAGTAGTACATTCATGATATTCTTACATAAGTATCAAAGACTAACTACGAACATGTTTGTACACTAGTAACTGTCAGGTCTAAACTATCTATATATGATGAAACTCCACTAGATAATCCTTGGATCTACAGGCAAGTTGTTGGTTTTCTTCAATATCTAATATTGACTTTACTAGACATTTTCTATTCTATCTAAAAGTAAGGAAGAGGAAGTGGGTAATTTATGTGTAATTCTTCACTTGTATGGTGATTTATATAGTTTATATATATAAAATGACAAACAGACAAAATATGCAATAAATGAAGGTGATCATTGATAACAAATTCCTGCATATATGCTGAGTTGGCTTTTATTATGCAATAAATAGAGGTGATCATTGCTAATAATAAATTCTTGCAGATATGCTAAGTTGGCTTGGAGGTGGTGTTTTCCTTGTAAGTGGTGTGGTGGTTGCAGTTGTAGATATGCTTAGTTGGCTTTTACTCTCCGCATGCTTAAGGGGAGATCTGAGCTTGCAGGAAAATAAAAGTTAACTCAGCATATCTGTAGTTGCAACTACCACACCACCTGTAAGGACAACACCACCTCCAAGCCAAATAAGCATATCTGCAGGAATTTGTTATAAGCAGTGATCACCTCCATTCATATCTGTAGAAATTTGTTATCAGCAGTGATCACCTCCATTTATTGCATATTTTATCTATTTGTCATTTTATATGTACAAGGTGTATAAATCACCATACAAGTGAAGAATGAATACACATAGAAATTACCCACTTTATCTTCCTTGCTTTTATAGTATCAGAGTTTATCGCTCAACAGCTTACTTCTCTTGGAAATTTAGCCCCTGCATAGCATAATCTTTTCTTGTTCAAGCATTTTCTCAAGCACATAGCCTACATAGTGCACTTCCTTATTCAAGCATTTTCTCAAACACAAAACTACCCTGAACACTCAAAATGAGCTCCTCAACCACCATCATTCTTCCTAATGCATTTCCCTCCCTACCAATCAAACCTGACAACACCAACTACTACCCGTGGTAGAATAACATCAGTAATATACTACAAGCCTATCAATTGTATGGCTATGTCAATGGTAGCATACCTCAGACAAAACCTATCTTGCTGGTGAAAGAAGAAGATGAGGAACTGGAGATTGTCAACCCAGAATATGATGCGTGGGTAGTCCGAGATAAGTTCACCTTTACTACACTAACCACATCTTTGTCTACAGAAGTCAATTTGCAGATCCTTAGTATTCTCACATCAGCTGAAGTATGGAACAAGCTGAAGACTCTATACAGCTCTCAAACTCGTGCTCAAAAGGACATTCTCGACCAACAATGGTGAGAGCTGCAGAAGGGTGATCAACTTAAGGCCACCTATCTCTCCATAATTTCAACTCTCGCCACCAGCTTCGCCCAAATCGATCGCCCCAAACGTGAAAGCGGGTGTTGAGAATAAGATATTATATTGGATAAAATAGAGAAATGTTATGGGTTTATAAGGTTGGAAATATTCTACTATTTACAAGTAATAACTTTTAAGTATACATACCAACTCTTTATCGGTGCACAGTACCTTCTCTCACATGCTATCAAAGCTAGTGTACTCGCACCCATACTCGACCCGAAATTGGAAACCCGGCTTGTGGTCTACCCGAGTATGGATAAAAAATACCCAACTCGAGACAATTCTTCCCCCTTATCCGAGACCAGAAGAATAATACCCGACTTGTAAATAGTTATTGAGTGCAGGTTTAAAATTGTACGTGACAAGTGTATACACGTTATATTATATGTAAGGGTGAGTGTTGAGAATAATATTATAAATTAAATAAAATAGAAAAGTGTTCTAAATTTATAAGGTTAGAAACATTTCACTACTTATAAGTTTTGAATTTTAAGTAGAAATAAATTCGACCCCTTCTCAATTCACTGTACATTCTCTAGTACGGTTAATCAGGTATGTCATGGCCACGTGCCACAAACGAGTATTAAATAAACAACGAGTATGGTCTCCTTTTCCTTGCCTATTCAATTGAGGTTTGCACCATGTGGTTGTACAAACATGGCCTCGTTGAGCAAAACACGGTTTCCCGAATTTGCATGATGATGGTGATATAAAATGACATCCCTTTTCAATTTAAATTTTTAAATGAAATGACACTTCAATTCAGTTTTCTTTACGTCAATGTTCTCATCGTTTCTTCAAACTACTCATTTTTTGTATTCATCACCTTTCACATAAAAAAAAGTACAACATATCCACTTTGTATATAAAGCAACTCCTTTATTCGGCTTCACAAATCCTTCCTAAGAGAAACACAAGCGCTCCCATTCTAAATTTATCGTCATTTCTCCGATCACTACTCCAAATACTGCGGCTGCGGTAGTTTTGCAATAGTGATCTGATCTTCCATGGAGCTTATCCCCGAATTACCAGATGACCTAGCCCGGGATGCCTCTCTCGGGTCCCCTGCGAGGAGTTCTCGTCCGTCGGGTCGATCTGCAGAGGATGGAAGGCGGAGATCGGGTCGCCGGCCTTTCTCTCGCAACGGAGATCCGCCGGACAGAGCCAGGTTCTGGCCCAGGCCCGCCCCAACCCCGCCGTACGTCCCGGCTCACCCAAGCAAATGCTCCCCCCTGTCTGTCTCCTCTCCGTCTTCGAGCCTTTAACTGGCCGGTGGACCGATCTCCCACCGCCTCCCGGCTGTACAAACGGACTCCCGAGGTTCTGCAGGCTGGCTGCAGTGAGGATGGAACTGGTGGTGGTCGGTGGCCTGGACCCCGTCACCTGGGACGCCTCGGCCGCCGTGTATATCTACAGCTTCCTGTCCGGCAAGTGGCGGCGCGGGAACGATATGCCAGCCTGTGGTCGCATCTTCTTCGGCTGCGCCTCGTACGGCGAAAGCACACTGTTTGTGGCAGGTGGCCACGACACCGACAAGAATGCCCTGAGATCCGCTTTGGCTTACGACGTCCGCGGCGACAGGTGGGTCCCCGTCCCCGACATGGCCATTGAGCGCGACGAGTGCCGTGTGGCCTTCCGCGGCGGCGAGTTCGTGGTTGTAAGCGGGTACACCACCGATGCGCAGGGCAAGTTCGAGAGGAGCGTGGAGGCCTTCGACGTCGCCACGTGGAGTTGGCGCCCGGTGGGGGAGAACATCCTGGATAACCATACGTCACTGAGGGACTGCGTGGAAGGCGGCCCCGGCGACGACTCCCTATACGCGCTCCGGAAGTCCGCCGGAGATGTGGCGGCGCTGAGAGGCTCGGCCTAGAGGTCGGTGGCGAATCTTCCAGCTGAAGTCACGAGCGGGAACCACGTGCTGAGGTGGTGCGATAAGCTGATGGTTTTCGGGTGGGGCAGCGAGGGGAGGCCCGATGAGGCGGTGTTCTTATTGGATCTGTGTTCGAGCACGTGGACTAAGATGGAAGTCCCAGAAGGGTACTCAGGGCTGTGATGGAGGGCTGTGTTCTAGAGATCTAGGGTCAATGAACAGCGTGGCACGTAAGGACATAAGGATTGTTGTTATTTGGCCATCTATTGTTAAATAATATTTATATTTTAATAATATTTTTTACACAATATAATAGTCATTCATTTCCCATTGATTTTTACATAAATATTTGAAAAATCAAGGGTATTGGTCTATAAATTTGAAATAATCAAATGGAAAATATACACGCGGAAATAGGAAACAATGTGGGTGGGAATGGGAGAAAGCGTAAGTTATAGGCATATCACACATCCGTGTGGTCAAAAATATCAAAATCATATAAATATGTACACAGATTTTCAAGGAAGTGATATTGTTAGATAGATTCCAAAAAGCAAATACATGCACAAATTTCAAATAGTCAAATTGAAATGGGAAACAGTTGGGGAAGTAATGTTAGACGAACGATTGTTGCAAGGCCATGGTGGCTGCGCAACAAGAATTGGACTGCACTTGCAACGATCTCTTCATTGTTCTCATGGTATTTCTTTTTTCAAAATCAGAAAATGATTCTAATTATAAAATTTTTAATTAACAGCTTTATGTTATGAGATTGGCCTTCTCACCCAATTTGATTATCTAACTATCCTTTCAAGTTGCAACAAATTGATTTAGTAGTTGAATGAAAATAATATATATAGACACAAATATTTGTACAGAGATTAGGGTATAATTTAAAAGTTAATGTAATAATTAATAATAATACAAAATATTTAGTATATTTTAGAATATACAATCGTCAAATTCTCAAGTAACTTTGTTTGTTGTAGTGATTACGTGCTAATAGGTATCATTATTTATTTGTTATCTCAGATTAATTCCTATTTTTATTCAGCAAAGTAACTCCTTATCAAAAAGTTAGTTTTGACTAACTATATAACATCTTTCCATCTCAAGCATACATTACAATCGGATGAAGCCTATCGCAGCATTTATAAGGGTATTTTCCTATGTTCATTATTCACTAAGATGTGACAATTCATTTTATAACATCCTTACTTATTTTATCGGTTTGATATGCTTACAACCCATCAAGTACTCTTATCAATATAAATTTGGATATCTTCAACACTTTAATAACAATTAGATCAAAACTCATAATATAAAATTTTTGAATTAGGGATCGGTTCAAACCCTAAACTCTAATAGAATTTTTTACGTTAACTCTTCCAAGAAAATTAAATGAAAATAAGAGGCTAGAGAGTTCCATGTGTTCAGATATGTACATGACCTGATACAAAATTTGTTATACTACAATCCGGTTTGGTTGGACTCTGTAATCAACCTTCCACGTTCTTGTACTAAAATAGTATTTTTTCCAATATAGACCATTAAAGGTAAAAACTTATAAGTATATATGTTTTTCATAACAAAATTAATAAAACGACTTAATCAAATTACCTTTTTGTGATAATCCTAACTTACTTCTGAGGCTTTCACTCTTCTTGTGCAAAAACTTCTTTGAAAGGAGGTTAGTGAGTGGGTGAGTTCGACAACTCAATTTGTAAGGTTATAGTACATCATGACTTCCTAATCATGATTCAGTATGCACTTAAGTGAAATTTTCCTTTCTTAGAAAAAATGTGATAAACAAATTGTTACTTATCTTATTATCACACCCCAATCCGGTTTGGTTGGATCCTCGTGAGCAACTCGCCATTCCCTTTGGTTCATAAAGGGTTTCACCCTTTTCTAAACCGCGAGAAGTAAGACATCATTTTTCTTGTTTTTTCCTTGAATAACATTATACAAAACTAAAAATATTTTAAATAGATATACCTATCATTACAGTTCCTATAGAAAAAGGTACTTAAGTTTGGTTTTCCCTTTGTAACCTAAAAAGAGTAAAAGAGAGTGGATGGGTTCTACAACTTAGTGAGCGGGTGCTCGGAGTGAGTTTTCAAACTAGCCTTATCTAAAACCACACCAAGGTTATCATTTCCTTTAAAAGAAGGATTTCCTCAAAGTTGGGTTTTTCAAAATCTTTACCCTGCGGTAACATTTTCTTTCAAAAGGATTTTCCTCAAATTTAATTTCCTTTCCAAAACCTTTTTCCAAGGTTTATCATTACTTTTCCAAGGATTCTCAAGTCTCGAAACCTTTTTTCTCATTTCCATATTAGATGTGTTTAGCTTTCTTAGCCCATCCCCTTGCCTTGTGAGACATTTAGCAAACTAACACACACCATTCATCAGGAAGGGTACACACATTCGTAGGTGTAACCCGTCCACTTCACCCACTTGTAGATCGGAGTGTCTTTACCGTCCACCAAGATAGAAGCCCGTCTACTTCTACCATGGATCTGAGTGGATGTTCTCGACCTCTAACCCTCAGACCCGAATGCCACTCCGTGTCTATATGAGGATAGAGACCTCATCCCGACCCCACCCCGGTCTCATGCACAAGAACATTGAGCTTCCTGACTAATTGGCATGACAAACTGTCTTTATCTCCACCGTGTCATCCAGTAGCCCTTAGAACCCATCACTACCCCTCTTGGGCATCTTGATGATCTTGTACGACAAGTGCATGCACAAACAATAATTTTTCACATATGGCCATTATCTTTGGTGTTGATGGTCCGACGACCCTGACCATCAACCCAACCTATAGTTGTTTGTCTAGGTCGGTCCATCGACCTGGCCCTGACGTACTATCGCTAATCCATCGAGTATTGTTGGTCCATACTCGGTACCATGGTGAAATCATACAAAAATTTTATTAGGAAATTTCGTTGCTTTCCTTTACTCAATATTGTTTACGAGCTCCTCCTCGTGCCCACTAGCCTTGGGCCCACTACACGTATTTTTTAAAACTAGGCATTTAGCCCCATGAGTTCAAAAACTGAGGCCTTTGGCCTATCTAAGATGTTCTATCTCCTGTCAAGAAGGTCTCCCAAATCTTTTAAGCATTGGCACACAATCAGGGGAGAACACTTCTGACAAAAAGTATATTTTCAACTTCATTACACCAACCGTGTGTGATGATCTCTTTGCTTACAACCGGTAAGCGTGTTTCTCCTTTCCTCAAAAAAGTTCATCATACCAATCGGGTATGATTACCTCTACTTACGATTGATAAGTAGGTTTTATTAGTTAGAGATGGTACTCTTCATCCCAACCGGGTTAGAAAATCCCACTTACAACTGATTAGTGGTTTTTAGCTTAAATCACTCATCACCCCAACCGGGTATGATGTCAAAGTCCCACTCATAAGTGGATTTTCATTTCTAAAGTTCTCATCATTCCAATCGGGTATGATGTATAATTAAGCCCACTCACCCGATGATTGCTACGTATTTGTCTCTAGTCAATTTCCGACTCCACGCTAACCTTTCTTTGCTTGCATTCTGGTCTCTCGTGTTCCTACATGATTTGGGCATCTTTATCAATTAAGGTTTGGCATAACCACCATCGTTTTCTCATGTATAAGCGACTAGGCTCAAAATTATTAATTAATTGCACTTAGGTCCCTAAAGTTCATTTTCCTTAAGTTTAGGTCCGTAATTCCAACTTTTCCCCCAAATTGAGTCCCAAGGCTTCCAAAATTCCCTTTGAGTCCTCAATTTACTCAAAATTGTATAAGGGGCTCAAGTTTTCCAAATTTCCAAATTGGCCACCAACTTTTTAAAAATTACAATTTTGCCCATACTATCCAAAAATGGCAATTTGACACCAAATGTTCCAAAAATTGACCAATTGGTCCCTCAACATCTTTCTAATGGCCAATTGGCCTTCAATTTTGGGAAATTACAAAGAGGTCCCCCAATTTTCCCCAAAAGTTTCCCCTAATTTCTACCCTTCGATCTGATCGAATTTGATTTTTTCAAATTGGCCATTCAATTGAGGTTAATTTCTCTAATTGAAGGTATGGATCAGTTCCTACACTTCCATACGATTTTATTGAGCTTTGAACTACAACATTTGGGTACGAATTGAGCTCAAACAGAGCTTTACTGAAAAACTACTCGTAGAGAGAGAAAGCTTCGAAAGCTTACTGTCGAAAGTGTAGCGGTCCGAGCTCTCGATCGGAGAAGGTAGCTCTTGTTCTGAGGTTCCTTCTAGGATCAAGAATCTGTACAATTGAAGTCAAATCAAATGTGAATTTAGTGAATGAAATTCCGCACTTTCTCTCTCTAACTCCGATCTACAACGATTGAGGAGGGCCGAATTGGCTTACCTTTCAGCTTTGTTGAGGTCGTATGAGGGTTGTGGAGGAATCAGGGAGGCTTGGTTTGGCCGGGAGAGGGCTAAATTTGGCTGAATTCAGCTCGGCCAAAGCAAGTCATTGTTTATCTCAGGATAATGAAGCCAAATGAAGGGTAAGACGGGTCTGTGTAGTAATAAATAAATAGTTAAGAGGACCAATACAAGATAGGAGGAAAGTGAAGAAAACATGACATAGAGACCCACGGAAACTAGGACAAAAATACTTGAGAGGACCCGAGCTAAGGACTTTTGGCAATCAATAAGGCAGCTAAACCTTTCGAAACTGCCCATTTGGTGATTTGGGCTAACAATTGGACGAACCCTAAGGGGGAGAGCTCTACCCCAAGGAGAGACAAACGAAATGGGGCTAGGGAAGCACCCCTAGAAAATGGGTAGGACTAACTGCTCGGAATGGTTCCATGGACTAGATGGACATTGGGTTCAAAAAGGGGGACTCCATTAAGTCGTTGTCTAAGAAATTAAGAGAAGAAGTCACCTTAGGGATAGGTTACCAAAGAAAAGGACAGCGTAAGAAAATGCCAAAAATAAAAGGGAATGAGAACCAAATCATCCCAAAAATTTTCTTATCACGTAGCAGGGGCAAGTCACACTGTTAAGAACAAGGAGAAATTGACAACAAGATAATACACGACCAAGATCAGATGAAAGAAAGATGCCTAAAGGTCAGAGAGGCATGATGAATACAGTCGGGACGAGGATGTGCCTGAGACATCAAGTCGAGCCAGGTCCCAAATTAACCATAAAGGAAGGTCGCTCCGTATGCGAAGAACGAGTTTTAGGGACAAAACTCCTAAAAGAAGGGGTGAATTATAAACCCCATCCTCTGGGACCAAAAAAATCGAGGAGGAGAACCAGAAGTTTTCAAGAGAGGGAGAGAGAGAGAGAGAGAGAGAGAGAGAGAGAAACCAAGAGCTTAAATGAACTAGAAGTTGTTAAATAAGGGCCAAGACGGGAATTTGGAAAATCCCTAGTAGCCAATTAATCACAAAACTCACAGGGAATAACCATGAAGTGGAATGGGTGTGAAAACCGTATCGGCTCAAGGTGAACAAGACTTGAACTTGAATGAACCGAAGTGAATTGGGCTGAAATGTGAAGAACCGGTTCAAAGATTCATTTTTCTAGGTGGCATAAAAATATCAAATTGGAAAATTGAGGTCACCATTATGTAGAAAATGAATTTAGGTGAATTTAGAAATTTTTAATTTTTAGAAAATTGGTTGAATCAGGCCTAAATCGGTCGATTTACGATTTCGGGTCAATGGACTCGGTCGGACCGGACCGGGACGATCAACGGTTCAACTGGTCAACGGACTGTTACCAAGTCAATGCCCAGTCAGCAGACACGACCAATCAGCATGCGGCACATGGCGAAGCGCACCCAGTCAGCACTTGAAAGTGCTGACCAATGAGAGCGTGATGCGTGTCCCTGGTCAATGGTCAGAGTAGGAAAATCCACCTCAGTGACGACCGACCAATAGGAGAGTGACATGTATTTTGGTCAATTTTTGAAAGGTCTCATCAGCAAAAATCGACCAATGAGGAGCTAACACGTGGCAAACATGTCACGTCAACATCTAACAAGGATGTCGGAGAAATGACTGACCAATAAGAGGCCGACACATGGTTGCGCCACGTCGAATGACCCTAGCAAATTAGGGTCTGACACATGGCAGTGGCACTGTGCATCAGGAGGGAAATCTAATGCATTTAAAAATAGCCAATCAGATGATGCCACGTGTTACAGTCAACGATCAACAGAATCCTATCAGCAGCCACGTGGGTGAGAGCAGCCAATGGGAGGATGCCACATTTCCAGTCAGCGACTCAAAGACTAACTAGGCTATTGAGTGGGACGTCGCGTTAGCCAAGCCAGCCAATCAAGATGTGCCACGCGGCACTTCTACACTTGGAAGCTTGCACATGCGAAATAGTGTCATCTTCAACCTTTGGCTAACAGACAATCTGTAACCATTGGAGGAAGACCGAATCTTCTGCCATTAGAAAATCAGTCGTCGCCGATGGAATCGGGTGAGTCAAACGCCGAAACTACCATTGGTCAGTAACCTTATCAGTTGTCAAGCTTCCTATAAATAGAGCATCCTCCCACTAAGCCTCTCCACTACTCAAGAGCCCCCTAAAGATAAACTCTCCCTTTCCCGAAAAAGTGCTGACTAGAGCTCCAGCAACAGGCCTTTTCACAACCAAAGGAGCTCTGGTTGGTGGCATCAGAATCAAGGAGAAGTCCTCTAACTAGTGGAACCCTCAGCTCGACTTGAAAGCAGCTTGAAGAGTGTCGGGGTGATCGCATAGTGAAGCTGCTCTAACAGCCTAGAGCAACTAATCTCCGACTAGCCTAATCTAGGCCATCTCTGACCTCCTGTTGTTGAAATTGACCTCCCACTACTCCCTTGAGACACCTCCTTATCCCTCCCAGTTGCCAGGTAAGCCCAATTTCGTCCCCACTCATCAGAACAATATAATTGTAGAGCTTAACCTGTAAGAAACTTCTCTCTTTTAATTTTCGTTGTTCAGCAGACAATTACTACAAGACTCGATTCTGGTGGAACACCCTCAATGAGTACTAGCTGCCCATAGCTAAAGCTCCAACCACCGCTTCTCCATCGGAAAGCCCTTTAAGCTTTCTCTCTCTAAGTCTACATTTCCGATGAAGCTTTGACGGAGCTTGAAACTTAGCTGATTTTGAAAATTCGATGTGTAGGACGATCGCGGGGAGTTGGAGGAAGTGAATAATAGCATGAGAGGAAGAAATTAAAGAGCTATAGGTGGTCAATTGGACAAGGTTAGAAATCGGAAATCTAACAGTTCAATTTGAGGGAGAGATTGGGGCAATTTGGGAATTTTCTAAAATATGAAGGTTTTTATGCAAATTCTTCGAAATTTGAGGGCCAATTGACAAAAATGAGGAATTCGGGCCAATTGGCAGTTTTAAAGGATTATAAGGGTCAAATTGATAATTTTCATTAAATATGGACATTCTAGTAATTTTGGAAAGATTTGGGGCAATTTAATAATTCTTGAAAATTTTGGGCAAATTTTGAAGTTTCAAAAAAGTTAGGATTGAATTTTAGTTACGAGGAATTGGAAGCTCGGGTCATGTGGGATGGACCCCCCGAGGACCTACGTCGGAGAACACACCTCGGACCCGAACCCAGTCGGGCGAACGCGTCGCAACTACTGAGTGAATGGAAATTTCTAGCATCAATCCCGATTGGGATGATGGTCATGCTCTTAAGATTAAAAACCATTTTTCTCGAAATTTGGCCTCCCTTGACTGGGTGACTCTGCTTAAACAATTTAGGAGCCAATTCCGATGTTGGGCTAGATGATAAGAGTAGGCCCAAGGCCGATAGGCACGGGCACAGGCCCATTGAGAATTTGCAAATAACAAATCCATCAAGATTTTCAAAATGGATACCTTATGTGTTTCACCCTCTTAGCCAAGAGTAAGTCATTGGGCTTGTTGGGTCAGGTAGCTACTAATCCTAAGTCGGGTGGTTGAACCCATTGGGCTGGTGCACATGAGGCCCAAGCCGAGCCAACGGACCCTTGAAGCTGTTGGGCCACAGATAAGGGTCATAATAAATAAAACTACTTAATTGTGCATGCATGAGATGCGGGACCATCGAGATGCCTAGTATGGGGTAATGGTGGTTCCAAGGGCTATTGGACAACTTAGGAAGCATACTGGTGGATCATTGTCCAGTATGTCGAGAAGCTCTTGAGCTTCATGCATATGGAGACCGAGGTAGGAGAGGAAAAGAGGTCCCGTCCCATAAAGCAGACACAGAGTATGACTAGGGTTTGAGGATGGGACAAGTGATGTTCACTCAAACCCAGGGTAGAGGCTACAAACCTCTATTAGGGTGGACAGTAAATGTGCTCCTATGTGGAATAGTTGGGATTTGTTCTGCGAATGTATGATCCCTTTTTATGATGGAAAGGGCGGTTGATGTGTGAATACTGTGTGAATTTTGGGATAATGAAACAAATAATTAAATCAAAAAATTGATCATCGTAGAGATTTCCCCTTACTAAGTGTATACTCATTCCCATCCTTTCACCCCTTTCAGGAACACTTAAGAGGAATAGACTAAGGAGAAATTAAAGTCCCAAGTGAAGGCTTGAACCCTCAAGGTGCGTCCCCCATCTCAAATTTTGATCATATTATGGGAACGTATATATGTACGTCTTTACCTTATTCGAACCATCAAAGTAGGATTGCTAGGATGGTTTGGGGAAGGGTGGTAGATTGATCACAAGACTCCGACCCAACCAGGTCGGGGTGTGACACTTCAAATCATAAATGTTGCAGGAAGACATAATTATATTAATTGTACTTGAGGTAATCGGAGACCACTTCTAAACTAAGGGCTTGGTGTTAGCATAAATTTTGAAGGAACCTTTTGAATTTGATAGTAGCCTTGAATTGGTCTTTTGATAGCCTAAGATTGGGATGTTGTAGAGTGATGTAGCTCTGACGCCATAAAAAATAGGGAAAATATGCTAAATTGTATATTGCTTCTCAAGTGTGTTATGTTGATAGAATTGTCCTAAATTTATAATACATGGAAATATACAAATATTAATGAAATATCTTTTAATATAGATATATATTTTTGTATGGACATATTTTTTTTCATATGGACATATCTTATAAGGGGTTTCCTTGAATTCGAGTTGACTCGAGTCTCTCATAAGAAGATTTGATTGAATCCGAAGGAGTGCAATAGGTTAGTAAAAGCTACATGTAAAGAGATATTGTTATTACTTCCTCCAAAGGCAAGAGACATTATATATATATATGCACTTCCAAATTATTGCTCAATATTGAAGATGAAAAAGGTTCATGACTCTAAATGTAACTTTGACCCCAATGATACAAATTTAAGTTGCCTCCTAAATCCATCTTCTTGATTCAATGCATAAACTATAATTTAACTTTAGAATTCCTACATATTTTGCATGCTTATGCAGGTTCATACAATGAAATTTTTATTATGTTGAAATTTGAAAAATTAATAATTGTGGATCAAATCTGGAAAAGACTAAAGTAGAATGAAAAATACCTCATACTAAATGGTGATCATGAACTAATTAGTTTATTAAAATGGGTGCTTTCTTGATCCACTTTATCAAATCTAATATAAGAAAGAAGAGTAAGGGAAGAGAATGAGAATACCTCATCCTTCATGGGCTCACAAGTCAATTTATTTCTTTTTCGATCAAACTTGTATTCTTTATTGATAAGCCTAATGTAACCTTAGACAATGAATAAGATAACCATATATCAACATAATGTAGTGACATTTTATACTTCAGGACATCTTGTGATATATTAGATTGTCTTGATAGGTTTTTATCAATTAACATGCCATCAACAATATTATGAGAAGACATCATACTCAAATGAGATTAGAATCGAAGTTGTTGTATCTCCATCTTGGAAGACATTCTTAGTAAATCTATCAATGAAGGATTGAAAAAGAAAGAAATTAGTCATAGATCAACAAAACTATTTTGAAATCTCAAAATTATGTAAATTACTATACCTTATATTCTAATAGATTCACTTAAGAGATTCCCTTGATTGGAGATTCCTCCAAAAGAATAAAGGAGAATTAGTTAGCATCATCCTTGAGAGTGGTCTTGAGCCAATATTTTTTTTACATTCTTTCATATTGATCTTTTTTGGCTTCTTAAAGTTTTAGATAATAAATAAGTTAGTCATTCATTGACATATTGGGGTCCATACCCAAAAAATATGTCCATGTCCACCAATATATCATGTATTCTTCTAAGCAGCTTAAATAATTTCAAGTGCAAGATAAACTCTCCAGCAAAATAAGAGAGAAAAATAATGGTTGATTCATCCAATGAGGTCTTGAACAAAAAAGAAATTACCCATACCTTAGAAAAATGGCATTGAGAATACAAATTATATTCTCCATGGTATCTTGTATTTAATTAAGATGAATTGAAGAGTCATCACTATTCAAGATATCCTCAAAAATACTAAGAGACGAGAATGAGAATGATTCATCCTTCAAAGGGGTTAGAAGCCAATTTGTTGCTTCTTCATCAATGGTGGTATTATCAATTGATCCCTCCAATGAGACTTTAGACAAGAAAGAAGCTAACAATATATCACTAAATTGGCATTGAGACTCCAAAATTTTATACTCTATGGTATCTTGTGTTCTACTGAAATGGCTTGAAGAGTTAACAATATTTGATGAGTTACTAAAAAGATTAAGAGATGAGAATGAGAAAATATCATCCTCAAAAGGGGTCATAAGCCAATTTGTTGCTTCTTCATCCAAAGTAATACTCTCTATTGATCCACCTGGGTTAGGAGGTAACAAAGGTACATCGATATATTGATGTTGGGACTTCAAAGGCATCTTCTTGAGAGTATCTTGAGATAAGTTGTGCTTACTTGAAAAATTATGAGTGCTTGACATATCCCTAAAAAGACTAGGAAAGGAAAATGAGAAGACATCATCCTCGATAGGGTTCAAGAGCCAATTAGTTGCTTCATCATCATGGGTAACGCTTGCTATTGATTCACCTAATGGATCCTTTGACAAAGAAGAAGTTAACCACACATCAACATATTGATATTGTAATTCTAAAATTGTGTACTCTATGATATCTTGAGTTTGTCTCCTCTGGATATAAGAGTTTTCAACACTTGGTGAGTCATTGATAATACTAAGAGAGAATAATGAAAATTTATCATCCTCGAAGGGAGTCATGAGCCAATTTGTTTCTTCTTTATCCAAAATGACACTCTTTATTGAACCACCTATTAAACCCTGAGATAAGAAAGAATTTAACTGTGCATTAACAAATTGACTCTATGACCTTGAAATTTTATAATCTATGATATCTTATTTTCTTATGGATTGACTTATAGAGTTCTTAGTAATTAAAATGTCCAAAATTATATACTAAGTGATATCTCAAGTTTTCATCAACTTGATGTAAAAGTTTCAACATTTGTTGGGTTATAAAAAATACTAAGAGATAAAAATGATAATGTATCATCCTTTAAGTGATTCATGAGCCAATTTGTTCTTTTATCAAAACTAGTAATATTTATTTATCTAATAGTTGAATATTTAAGAAAGAAAGATGTTTTACACTAATTTTTGTAATAAACGGTATCTCATCTTATGGTGAATTGGCTTTAGAAGTAGATAACATTTCATAAGTGCTAAAAAATACTTAGAAGAGAGGATGAGAATACCTCATCATTGAAGGGAGTTAGGAGCCAATTTGATGCTTTTTCATCCATAGTTGCCCTTTATGTTGATATACCAAAAGTCTGTGACAAGAAAAAAATTTATCATACATCAATAAACTAGCACCATGATTATGTAGGTCAATCTATCTTGTAGTTGGATGGATATGATTGAAGAGTATTATAGTTAATTGATCATTAAAAATACTAAAATGAGAAGGTTTTATTCTCAAAATGAGTTATGAACAAATTTGTTGCATTTTTATCATTGGTGGTGCTCTTAGTTAATATACTAAGTGATGTCTTATATAATAATGTAAATAATCGCGGATCAATCAACTAAGATAAACACTCTACAATCTTTTACTCTAAAAAAATAAAGCAATCGTCAAGCAATTTGAAAATAATCAAATGCAATCATTATCACTAATAAATATTTTCTTCTCAAATTATTTTTAATTATCTTTTTTGTATAACTTCCACTTTTTAGGTAGTATGGTTATTTATAAGTGAAGTATTTATAACTTTCTAAGGGTGTCATTAGAACTTTCTAAATTGGGAGTAATCTTCTAAATTATTACCGGCTATATCCAATATATTTATTTATGGTTCTTCATGGTTATAGAAAAATCGGTATTAAATATGAAACAAGGAACATGAGAATCACAAAATACCCTTTTTTATATACACTGAAATAATTATTTGACACTATGTATCCTCTAGTAGTTAAGAATGAAACACTTATTGATGATTAGATAAATGTAGTTTATAATCAATTATGATACAATATATCATAAGATTCAATAATTATAAAAAAAAAAAAGTAAATAAGCAATGTTAACTATTGTTCCAAACACCATTCATTTGAAAATTAAATTGTCTCCTATCATTTAGGTGGCAAACTCTTCAATAAAAATATCAAATAGGTTGTCATCTTTTGTTTAATCTCTATCTATAATGCCTCATGAATGATTGATTGATACATCATTTTAAATATAAAAGTATTTCCATTCAAAACTCCGCCTAAAGAAAGGGAAAGGAAAGAGGTGTCAAATTACAAGTGTTGTACGACTGCACTACACTCTAATTCACATTCAGGTATAGTTTTAAAACCATCATTACTTGAGTAAAATGAAAACCACCATTGATTCCACGTTAAAAGGCGTAATCCAGCGATAACGGTCAAGGGAAACAATAAAAAGCGAGGAATTATGGCGATGGTAACTGAGATAGAGAGGGATAAGAGAGAGGTACATACCTGAGGCGGCGGTCAAGCAGCAATGCATAAAACCCTAGCAATTATGGCGATGGTCACTGAGATTTAGTCGCAACTCGGGAAAAGGGAGTAGACTATGAGAGTTAGATGGATGCTTGAGGTGGGGAAGGAAAAGCTAGTATATTAAAAGGGCATCACGATCGTAGAGGCGCCGCCGGCTATGGTAGTTTTCCGGGGACAGATTTCCATGATGAGTACTTGCCGTTTTTGGTTACTGAATCATCCATAAAATTGTTTATGAATGGACAAATGCGTATAATGAATTTCTTTTTATTGCTCAATATGCATATAATGATTTTATATCCATATCTTTACGCCTTGTACTTCTTCTCATTTTCCATAAATTATTAATATATTTTACATTTAAATTATTATAATGGATATTTAAATATTCATGCCATTAATAATTTCTAGCCATTTTTAATTTTCCCCTCCTACTTTTACTCCCATTAATATATATATATATAATTAATTATTATCTTTTTAATAATTAATCATCTATATATAAATAAAAATTGTGCCATTTTCTACATAAATTTATCTAACAAGCTTACTTTGTGCTTTACATGGCATATGGAATATTTAATTTTCCATTGGAGGAAACATTTAAAATATTGTCTTATGAAGATTAAAATAATTTTGTTTTTTTTTCAAAATTGGAAGGATTAATTTGGTTTATTATAAACTTAAATAATTTAACTAATATCATACTTAAAATAATAATTACGCATTTTTTTGGTAATAAGCATTTTTGGTGGAAAAGGAAAGTAGTTTATTATACTACCCAATGTTTAAAGGTTGCATGGGAGAAAGTTTAGGGGTGTATATATGCTTTGAGGATTCTGCGGGAGTTGAGGGATTCAGATGGATTGAGGATCGCGAGGGAGGAGGGTGGAGAGTTATGGAACAGCTCAAAATCACTCATTTTGATACCACTTCTTAAAAGTGTATTGATTATAATAAATGTATAAATTTAATGGATTTATTGAATAATTTCATATTTATTTTTGTATATGATAGAACTATATTATGTTAATTAAAATTATATTGTATATGATAAAATAAAATATTAGCATAAATGAAATATAATTATAGTTTATATTATAAATGTGTACAATAAAATAATTTAATTAAGAATTTTGTTGTATAAAATAAATTGAGCATATAAAAATAAATAGTATATATAAGAAGTTTGTTGTGATAAAATTATAAATAAAAGAATATTAATTTTATAATCATGTTTATATTTAAATATTAACAATAAGAAAAATAGCGTAAACTCTATTATAAATACACTATATGCATTTTTAAGTACCTATTTTTATCATATAATAATTTTAATATATAATTTGTTGCATATATTTTAAGAATAATAAAAAATTTTAAATATCATATAAAAATATGGAGTGACTCTACCATGTGTAATGTGTTAGTGTAATTTGATATTGATTTAAATAAAAAATTTAAGTTATCTAAATTCCTAAAAGTGATTGATTTTTAATTTAACAAAAATATTTGGAGGGATTTATTTACCCCTTTAAAAAACTATTAATTTATCCTAAAAAAACTTAACAAATTTAATTTTTGGAATATTTTACTTTCCAAATTGATTCTAATCACTCAATACAAAAATATGGTAACGTGAAAATCATATCACATCATCAATATTAATGTGGTATAATGGTCTAGGAGGCCATCGGATATGTCATCTCAACAAATTAAAGAAAAACCTAACTCACTTACTTTCTCTTCCCACCTGACGGCTTCCTTGCCTCTACCAGCCTTCTTCCCACAACCTCACTTTTCCGAAATGCCTCCTCCTTCTAAGTATTCCATTGTCGATGGCCCCTTTTCCACCTTTCCCTCCCCGGCTCTACCTCCACGGACAGGGAAGCTGCCAACCCTTCCCTCTTCCATTGATTAAATGTGTGGTCCCATATATACATAATAAAATTGTTAGTTATATGAGTGAGTCATGACTGGATAAACATCACTCCACGCATCTCCCTTATCTATCTACCGAATTGGGCTACACCCATTTTTTGGCAGAGACCATTTAAATTTGCAAATTAATATTTAATACTAATATGATATATAATATTAATAAATAAAAAAATCCGGGAAAGGGAAGGGAGAGGCCATTAGAGGCCCTTATGAGGACTGGCCGGCGGCCGACTCCCCAAAACCAGTGAGCTCTAGGAGGGAGGCGGCCTAGGGGAGGGACATTCTCCTTTCATGAAGACCTCCCACAAAACCCACCTGACGTGGTCCTTGACACCTAGGAATGTTAGAAAATATAACGGAGACCCTCCCACAAAACCCACCTCTTATAATCGCCTACATCGATCTATGGAAATTTTCACCTTCACGTAATGAATGGTTTCAGTCGATTAGCCAATCAACATGATACGTATAAGATAATCTGCATTGTAGGTAAAGATTTGAGTACGAAGATCTAAGTTTGAGGGGTTGATTGTTGTTCAAAAAGTGGTCGATATAAGTAAGTTATTGCTGATCCACATCTGCTCCCTATCTATCATAGCACTGCGTATTTGTTGGAATGACCCACGTTCTCTCACTTCAACCCAAAATTCAGATTGAGTTATTATGAGTATTAAAATTTTAGTTCTCCAAATTAATTTAAGTAGGTATTAGTAAAACTATAATATAATTATTAAATTTTATCTATTATCACATATTTATAAGTATATCCACGAGATCATAATAATAATAATAATACATAGTTTATATATAGTTATTGTGAAGGTGTTTAAAATTGTAAATAATAAGTTTATCTAAATTGTTTGTACGGACCTTTATTGAGATATAATATAATTTATTTAAATTAATCTATTCTCACAATTTACTTCAATAAGGCCCCACACCTAATTGGTCGTAATGTGATACTGATATATGATGATATGACACTAGTGTATTATAGTATTGCCTTCATTTTTCATTGAAAAATTAATTAAATTAAATTAGTAAATAAAATTCTTTGGTAAAAAAATAGTAAATAAAATTAAAAATATTTTAAATTTCAACAACCTAATCGTGGATGAATATACTCTTGACAACTTTCCACGGTAATGTTAGTATCTGCAATCAGCATCACATTAAACAAAAATATTGACCTGGCCTGTCAACAAACTGATCAAAAGGGATAGGAGGCATAGATGGAGATTAGGTGTACTTGGACGATACTACATTTCTTGAAGATGAATTCTAATGGAAAAATCTTGAGAAGGGTGGCAACTTGGCATAGTATAAATACGACCCTTTACATAGCAAAGAGAAGACCAAGGGGCAGCTGGCAAAGAGAATGAAATCTAAAGCTGCAGCTTCTTCATCCATGTATGCAGGGATGTTTTATAACAACTCTGCTTCATTAATCAAAATCTGCTTCACCCTTTTTTTGGCGGCTTTATTAGTGACTTCGTTCTTCAAGGAGAGCTCTCGCCCACTACCTAGTGAGTACCATCATTCTATTCTTCCATCACGAACCAAGGTTTTGTAACGATAGAAATAGGAAAAATTGTACCGTTGATTTTATATTTTTGTATTGGAGTTTTATATATCTTTAAAAATGGACTTTTTAGAAATATTAAAAATAGTGATAAGGTTATAATTAGTTGGTTATTGCAAGAAAATATTGTTGATGAATAAAGTTATTAAAATTTAGAAATGGTAAGTTACAAAATATTTATAACGTTATGATTTAATAATAATATTTTATTTTATTTAATATAAGATAATATTTTTAATATATACCCTTAAACTAATGTGAATAACTTATAATTTTAAAATTTTTATTTAACAATAGTTTACAAGCTTAATATAATTATTTCTATCTTTCTATGTATGAACTCAAATAACTTAAATAAAATATGAAAAAAATTTGTAAACCAATAAATAATTGTACACTATTTACTTAAAAATTATAATTTTTAAATATTAATTTCAATATTATAAACTCATTACACTTATTTATTTTATTTAATTGTTAATAATATATATATATATATAATTAGATAAGGGTTTTTTAAGGTTTAAAAATTATTATTTGTAAATAGTAAAAATTTTCTAATTTTATAAAATATAACATTTATTTATTTTATATAATATAAAATTATACATTTTTCAGTGCACTAAACAATTGTAAATAAGTGTGATATGATCATATCTCATTATCTAACGAGTAGTAATAAAAATCTATAATTGAATATTTTTACTCAATACTTATGTATAACACAGAGTTGAATTTTCCATTGTATGAATGCTATATAAATCTAATACTATATAATAAAATATTTTAATATGATAATGAGTTTAACCAATATATTTAAAAGTTATAATTCGTAAATTATTTAATATTTCTAATTTTATAAACTTAAAATGATTTTATATTTTATTAAATATTTCTTTATTTTATTTAATTTAAAAATATATTCTTAAAATAAATCCTATTTATTTTAAAATAAAATTTTAATTTAAATGCTCGTACGATATATAATACTAAAATAAGTTATCTCAACCACAGTAGGTGAATTTGGAAGGGATCCAGGTAGAGGTATCGGAGGAGGAGTCTTCGGTCATCCCGGAAGTCCCGATGGTCATTGGAGTGAGTAATCATTAACTAGTCATAATTATTCTGGAATTTTTTGGTTACCCACACCAATTTTGCAAGATGGTTAATTTAGTTTTATCACAGACATATTTCTTCCCTCCTTTTCCCTTCATAAGTAATTTCAGCCAGTAAATGATTCTTTAGTTTGGCTGTACTTGTATGCAGGAGCTGCTTCTTCCGACCCCTAAAAAATATTCTACTAGTTACCACGCATCCAGAAGAACCTTCAGAATAAATGGTGGACAGACTACGTGCATGTGTTGCCCTTCCTTATCATATATATATATATATATATATATAACATATGTACTTATAAATTAATGGCATGAAATCATGCTAAAGGAAAAGAGCCAACTCATGTACTTTTCCTAGTTTGAGATATTATGTTATCTTATTATAATATTATTATTATAGAATTTTTTAAATTCATGATGATCATATTATATAATTATTTATTTTTATATTGACGTTTATTGTATACTTTTGAATAAGTGTGTATTTTAATTAATTTATAAAATAATTTATCAATAAGTTCATATTTCAATCTCTCTTCTTAATTTACCTTATATTTTAAATTTAACGTGATATTATACTAAATTCAATTAAATAAATTTACTACATAAAAAATTATAATTCTATCTAATTTACCATCCAAATATGACAAATAAAGTAAATTTCTAAGTTTTGAAGTTGTGAATAAATTAATAGGTTCATTAAATATACTTGTAAAATATATAAATTTTTTTATTTTTTAATTTAAAATAATATATATTTCTCTTCCATTTACTCTTGCTCAATAGTTTATTGAGTAATACTCACAAAGTTCTTTTTGAACTAAATATTTGATGAATAATATAGAGTTATATATGGTTAAATAAGATTTAATAAGAAGTTAGAATGCCATCATTAGGGTTATTTAAATAAAAAAGTATATTTATTTCATGTTTACTTTTACTCACTGAATTATTTTCTCCCAGTCAGACTCCCCATGAAGATCTGATCCTCTCTCTTTTCAGCTAACAATTTGAATGCGGATAATGTGAATGAGTAATATGCGAGGGTTTGCAGTATCCCCCTTATGAGCCTATAAAGAGAAAAGGGACAGGCAAGTAAAGAAGAAGAAAATGAGAGAAAGATATCTAACGCTGCTGCTGCTGCTGCTACAGCCTCTTCTTTCTTCATCTTCTTCTCAATGCATTAATGACACAAGAGTTAGTCAAAGTTTAATACAACGAATCCTGCCAACCATCATCGAAAAGCCATAAGGGCAGAACACCTACGTGCTTGACGTAGTTGTCCTAATCCCCGTTTTTCTTTCTTTTCAAATAAATGCTGCATTTGTTGTAATCGTAGTCCATGAACTCGTTCCCGGTCAATAAACACCCACGTAAATCTCATCCAAAGATCAGATTTTTATCTGTCTCACATCGACTAACCTGCATTTTTTCTCATCGCTATGCATTTTGGAGCATAAATTTAAAAGTTGGTCTTTTAAAAATATATTGTGCGCAAAAATGGTTTTACTAATTACGAGAGAATTTAATTGTTGACAAATAGTAAATATAATATTCGTATACAAATCAAAAGTTCTCTTTCAGTCTACGTTCGTGTTCGTGTGCAGATGTTCTCGTTCGTGTCTCGAGTTTTATTGACTTTTATGTGCAATGATTTTAGGAGGTGATAAGATCACAACTCCGTGAATGAGCTATTAATATCAGAACACTTCATACCTTACAACTTCAGAAATTTTATAAAATCTTAATAGTATAGAAATTTATTTTTGACTTATCAAGATTCTCATTTCCACTGGTTCTATTTAGCCATTAGAGAACTCGGTCTTGGGCTGCCCGTAATTGTGGTCTTATGGTCAGGTTTACTCCCATTTTCTCCAAATATTTTAATATAATATAATTCATATTATGCACAATTCAGCATAAATCCGACACTTATAGCCCGCAAACATGTGCAACTCATAACCCCCTTTTCATTCATTTTTCATTAATGCCCGTAGGGTATGTTATAATACCGATGGAGTGCTATTGAGAGTACGGGAGCTATGTGTACTATTATATAATCGATACCACTCAAGTTCGGCTCTGTAAACCTTGTCCCCGACCACAGGAAGACTAGATTTGGAAAACCGAAAATCCTTAAGGGAAAGGCCAAGAATTGAAACGAAATAGAATGAATAAAGAAGGGTCAAAATGAGAATTTGTAGAATACCAAGTAGCCGATAAATCTCAAAAGTCATGGAGAAGGGTCATGAAGTGGATTGAATATGAAACCGGACCGATTAAGGGTGAACCGGACCTGAATTAGATTTAGTCGGATTGAACCATGAAAAACATGTTCAAATATTCATTTTTCTTGGTGGATTAAAAATATCAAGTTGGGAAATTGAAGCTACCACCATATAGAAAATGAGTTTAGAAAATTTTAATATTTAGAAAACTAGTCGAATTAGGCCTGAATAGACCGATTATGATTTCAGGTCACCGAACTCGGTTGAACAGTACCTGTCAACGGACCATAGCCAAGTCAGCGCCAATCATCATGTGCGACCAATCAGTGAGCGACGCATGGCAAAGCGCACCCTGTCAGTCGCTCAATTTAGCATCTAAAAAAGCTGACCAATTAGAGAGTGATACATGTTCTCGATCAACAGTGAGAAGAGGGAAACCCACGCCAGCGAATACCAATCAATAGGAAGGTAACACGTGTCCTAGTCAACATTCAATGTCGAAAAGGCCCATCAGCAAAGTTGACTAATGAGGAGCTCATATGTGGCAAGGATGCCACTTCAGTATCTAAAAATGATGTCGAAGAAACAACCGACCAATCATGGGTCGACAAGTGGCAGTGTCACATCGGATAACCTTAGCCAATCAGAGACTGACACGTGACAGTGACACGGTACATCAAGGGAAAATCTTACGCATTTAAATCAGTTAATCAAATGATGCTACGTGTCACAGTCAATACACATTATATATAAATTTATGCATGATTACACATAGTGACTATTTCCTTTGTATCATATATATGTACACACATGTATGTTTACAATAATAATATTTAATTATTATTTTTATTTATTTTTATTTATTTTTATATTCAAAATATCTAATAACCAATTTAATCTCATTTATTTCAAGAATTACTGTGTTACCCATATGGGGAAATCTCGTCCCAAAGTCTATGGTGATCTTTTTCCATTTCCATTAAAGGATATGGAGTAGTTGGAGGAGTTCTCCTAATTTCTAATGCTCTGCATTTTTTTATTGACAAGACAAACACTTGACAATATACTCCATAATTTCTCTCTTTTGCTTTACCCGGATCTGGTCCACCCAAACACGAGGTTTCCTCATCCGTGTCTAAGAAGATGCATAGCTACCTCATCTATTCCAGCACAGACAGATACATTGACCTTATATGAGCCATGCTCACCTTGTACTTGTGGCTTAGGGCATCAGCTACGACATTCGCTTTCCTAGATGGTACTTGATGATCAGCTACACCCACTGCCTCTACCTCATGTTTATCTCATTTTACATCAAGATGTACTTGAGCCTTTTGTGATCAGTGAATATCCGACATGTCACCTATATAGGTAATGCCTACACATTTTAAGGGTGAATACGATTACTGTCAATTCCATATCATGCGTCGGATGATTTTGCTCATGTTTCTTCAACTATCTTGATCGACCGATTTATTTCCCAAAAACTGGTTCTCTAAAGTGTGAATGAGTAGCGTGTTGCATGCCCCACATACTATCCAAAAATCTGCATAATGACTCGATTTCAGTGCGACTTCTAGCATCCTATCCCTAAGGAGAACTAAATTAAAATTGGGGTTTATAAGGTTCCATCTGACTAGCTATGCACATGTGGTGATCGTTGGTACCCCAAACTAGCTATATAAGTCTCTCTCTCTCTAGCTGCTGGTTTGAATTATCTATGGAAGTGAGAATGC
This sequence comes from Trapa incisa, assembly GCA_030064435.1. Lineage (NCBI taxonomy): Eukaryota > Viridiplantae > Streptophyta > Magnoliopsida > Myrtales > Lythraceae > Trapa > Trapa incisa. Next base: position 2,231,746 of record CM057784.1, on the reverse strand, counting down.
TTAGTTTTTTGATGACCTTCATACTAGAGTTGATAATTTCAATTTTAAGCACCAAACTTGGTTATTATGGTTGCCTTAGAACTGCGTGGAAGTAAACTTTGAAATTGTACCTCTCCCCGACACCAACGTGATTAAATAGTAACCTCACTCCGTCACCCGAAAATAGAGTAGTCTTTCCAAGCCTTCTTAACCTCCTTGACAACCAACTACAACCCAAAATTCATTCGTTTAATTTGTAGGTAAGCCTTGTGGCCGTGAAAATTCATGAAATCTCCAATGACTTCCATGTATTTAACATCGACTATAAATCACATTTTTCAAGAGACTTGGACAACCATTTGGGGTGGTTTAAGATACCACAAATGCACAAGGTAGTTAGTTTTCCAACTCCACCCACATCGATGATGGACTCGCCCTCTCTAGTGGGTTCCTAACTTATTTATGATATGTATCAGTTTTTTGACAAAGGCATGATCGCGACAAAAACGACACTCTTTCAGTAGAGTCTGACGAGAAAGTGATCATGGATCTGAAGAATATGATGAGGGACCTAGAAATAATTTTTGGGAAGTTTATAGAGGTGTTCTAAAGGAGAAGAAAGTTGAAAACTAAAATGTAAATTTTGAAAAGTTTGAGGATCTAAGTACAATTTTAGGAAAACGAAGGCCCAAATAAGACTTAGTAGAAATGTTAATGTTGTTTTCCCAAAACAAGAGAAACCAAAATAAAGAACCGAAAAATTTCGAAAAGAAAACTATGATTCAAATTGAACCAGGATTATGAAAAAAAAATCCAAATGGGACTTGAAATGAATAAAAGTGATAAGTTCAAAAATTCAAAGAAAATAATCAAATTTCAAATTGAAAGTTATAAACAGACCGATTCAGGGTGAATCGGGATCGAACCTGACTAAATTGGATTGAAACAAGAGAAACCGGTTCAAAAATTTATTTTTTGGAGTGACTTAAAAATGTCAAAGTGTTCACAACCATATATAAAATGAATTTCAAAAATTTTAATTTTTAAAAAATCGGGCCTAAACTAGCTAATTTTTTATTTTGGGTTGCTAAACCTTGTCCAGTTGAATCGGTCAACGATATAGTTGGGTCAATTAACCCCCTGCCAAGTCAACACCTAGTCAGTGCGCGTGACGCATGGCGAAGTGTGCCCCATTAGCCGCTAGGTCAGTGTTTGAAAATGCTGACCAATTAGAGTGTGACATGTGTCACTCGTCAATGATCAATTAAAAAAATGCACATTATTGGGAATTAACCAATGAGAGCATGAGATATTTTCATAGTTAGCGGTCAACTCAAGAAAATTCCCATTTGTTGGACCTTAGACTTTTTTCCAAAACTTTCATTTGAGTCCCTCAATTCCCTTGAGTCCCATTTTGGTCCTTAATAGGCATTGTAGCCATTCCATTCCAATCCTTATTTCTTATAATTTAATGAAAATCCCCTAAATTTTGGTAAAATTAACATTTTATTCATATTCTTTATAACTTAGGCCTCGAGATTCATTACACCCCCAAAATTCTTATTTAAGTCCCTAAACTTCTTCTAATTAAGTTTAAGTCATTGGATTGCCCAAATATTATCTTTTGGCCATGCAAATCCACATTTTTTACTTTGGTCCTTAACTTTATATTTATTACAAATAAGTCCTTAGACCTTCCACAATAGGCAACCCCGGTTCCCAAACTTCACCAAACTTTTCAATCAACACCAAAACTTTATTTTTTACCCTTAGGAAGACCCAAGAGAAAACTCAATTGTATTTGGGTCCCCTAATTTTCAAATATTTGCATTTTACCTCCGACCATTGACCCATAACTAAAGTATTTCCAAAAGTTCTCAAATTAAGTGCAAATGTCCGCCTTATCTCTCTAGGCCATCATAAACTTAGTTTGGTTAGAGTTGGGCGGAGGTGCTTTGATCGCGCTTAATCAAGAACATGCATGCAAATGAGTTAAAGTCGGGGCGAAGGTGGGAACTCACAGGAGGTGGCACGTTAGTCGTCAAGACCAGTGGAATTGGAAAGTTGACTATCCTAGATGTCTATGGCCACTTGAAATACCTCAAATAGTGGTATGTAGCTCCTACAATGAATATTTTAGTTAGCTCAGCCACTAGACCCATGATTTAGAACTTAGATAATTTATTTCATTATCAAATCTTACTCAAATTGGGCAAAGCGAGTGATTATGGAAAGTTGATGGTACAAGGGATTCAACGAATTTTTCTTAGCCCACGAAGGGCATTGAAGCTATCCAAATTAGCTTCTGAAACAGTTGCTCTATTTCGGGTAGTTGGAGATCGAGTACTATGTGAACTCGATGGCGATGACAGAGGTGGAGTTGATGGTCGAGAGGGTGGCGATGAAAAGCTGAGTTTCTCAGTTTTTCAAAGGTACCAAGCTGGTCATATGAAGTGGTCGGACGGTGGAGCTATGCTCTCTAGTAGATGGGTCATTAAAGTTGGGAATTTTTCACTTTCATAGTGAATTTTCATTAGAATTTAGTGAGTGAGCGACCCTAATTTATATGGTTGTAAATTAGACTTGCATAGCTACCTATGTGTGACATTCTTTCTTCATTTCATAGCTTTAAAGGTCTCCAATAACCATTTTCACACATTTTGGTTGTTCACCGATCTCTCATTTTGTTCCTAGTCTGATTTAGTCTCATAGTCGATGTTTTGTCTCCTAGTTCGATTCCATCCTTTAGTTAATTTTATCTTAGATAGTGAAATGAGATTTTCCAATTTTACAAAACTAGTGAAAAATAAGCAAATTTTTAAGTAAATGTTTAGGTTATAAAAAAATTGGATAATATTTGTACAAATATGAGAATAGTAGATATATACCGCACATATTTAGATAAATGTGTAATATTAATAAATTAGATAAATATTTATAAATAATATAAATATATCTATAATATATTTTATTATATAAGATATTGTATTTCCAATATTTAATATTATTGAATTATTTTTTATTTCCTAAGTTTGATATTGGATTGTGCATCAACAACAATTGTAAAATTGTATGAGACATTTGGCAATGTATTGTTTTAATGGATATTTCACAAACACTTTCAATTAAAAATTTTTAAAATATTTTTTAAACCTATATATTTAAAAAAATGAAAATTTTACTTTCACCTATTATAATTTTTTAGGACTAGAAATATTATTATTAACAAATATATATGATGTAAAAAGATATTCAAAAAATTATAAGACTTAAAATATTACTTTTTAAACTATAAAATTGAAAAAAAATACTTGCAAATATACATAACTATATGATTTGCAGTCTTATATTCTAGTTGTTCAAATTCTATTTATAAGAAAATATTTGTATTTTTAGAGCAAAAAAAGAGAAACTATTTTTATTTGTTTATGAAAATAATGTATTTGTATATATTAATGCTCAATATTCATTATTGTTTTAATGATTTATACTTTTAAAATAAATCTCATTTTTACGATATATGATTTAAGATAATTTTATATTGCACCACATATAAATTACTTGATATAGGTAAAATATATATATAGTTATATAGTTCTCATAAAAAGAAAAACACATACTTATATTGATTACATAGCTTGTAAATCAAATATTGGTACCAATACTTTTTTTTTAATTTTTCATGGATACAAAAACTTTGAAATTGTACGTGGTTGGCATAAATTATCAATTTTGGTACATCTAATTATATGATTAATATATATAAATTATTTTTATGTATTTTAAATTGATACAAATATTTATTTTTGTTCTATGTGAATATAAAAAAATTAAATTTAGAAAATATTAAATTTATAAAAAAATTGTAAGATTCAGAATAGTATGTACTGATTATGTAATTAATCAAGTTAAAACAAAACATTTGCATCAAATTTTCAACAAAGAATGGACTTTGGTGCTATTAAGGGGATGGTGCCAGGCTAGTGTAGGATTGATTACATGACACTAATGTATTATTGAAAAATGAATTAAATCAAAGAATTAAGATATTATATAAACATATTTGAATTAAATTATTATGATTTAAATTTCAACCACCTAATTGTCGGTCAATGAGAAATTCACGAAAGGTTAGTCTACACTCTCAGACACCATTTCGCCTTACTATTTGTCTTTGCAATCAGCATCACATTAAAGGAAAATATTGACCTAGCCTAGTCAACAAACTGGTCAAAAGGGATATCTTGAAGATCAATCCTAATGGAAAAAACCTTGAGAAGGGTGGCAACTTGGCATAGTATAAATTCGACCCTTTACATAGCAAAGAGAAGACGAAGGGGGGGCAGCTGGCAAAGAGAATGAAATCCAAAGCTCCAGCTTCTGCTTCTCTATCTGCAGGGACGTTTTACAACAACCCTGCTTCATTAATCAAAATCTGCTTCAACCTTTTCTTGGCCGCTTTATTAGTGAGTTGGTTCTTCATGGAGGACTCTGCCCCACGGCCGAGTGAGTACCATCACTCTATTCTTTCATCTGGAACCCATGTTTTGTAATGATAGAATTAGAAAGAAGAATATGATTTGATTCAATATTTTTAGATTTATTTTTTATTGGAATCATATATATTTTTAAAAGTGGCTTTTTCAGATATATATATATATATATAATAGAAAAAATGGAAATTTTTATCATATTTATTGTTATTCACTCTATGATTATCATATATATTTAAAAATTAAATTTAAAGTCTCATAGGTTAAAAAATATTTTATATTATTTTCTATAAAACTAAACATTATTTTCAAACATATATATAATTCAATTGTAAAAAAAATAAAGTTTTTTAATAAAAAAAATGTCACTTTCCTAATAAAGTAGCATGCACTACTACAGTTAGCACATATTATTACTAAAGAAAAACTTATCCCCACTACAGCAGCACGTGAATTAGGAACGATTAGCAGAGGAGGCTACAGAAGAGCAGGCTTCGGAGACCGTGGCGCGGTCGTCGGTCATCCAGCACCTCCAGACCACGGACCTTGTAAGTAAATCCTTACTCTCAGGTCTACAATCACATGTAGAATGATCCTTTGTTTTCCGAATATCCTTTACTAATATTTGGAATGATTGATGTTGTGGGAAGATAACGTATCTTGAGATAGTTTTATCCCAATTTTTAGCAAGTCTGTTGAAAGTGATGGGCGCACTTGAAGTGCACAAACAACCCTATGTTGCATAAGATGCAAATCACAAAAAAAATGCATTTCTCACTCAAGCAAGGCAAAATTTTATGAAAATAATATTGATTATATTGTAATATAATAATTAAATTAAATCATGTAATTTAAATATCAAACTGAAAAGTTCAATTAATCACTTCAAATAAAAAGTTAAATGCTATAATAATTAACGGACTTCATAATTCTCATACTTCCTATTATTTGTTTGATCTACTGTGTTTGAGCGGCCGGAGGGAGCCCTGGCAGAATAACTTCTGGTCCAAATTAATTAAAGACAAATGAGCTTTTGCACCATATAGATAGATGACTTAGACCATAAAAAAAGTTAAAAATTGACATACGGTTCTAACTTGAGCTTTTGGTACTAACTTGAGCTGAAATCTGCTTTGATTGTAAGTAGAAGTGTCTTCAGAGATGGATCCACTAAGAAGGGCAATGCAAATCATGGTATCGTGGTGGCATCTTCCAGTTTATACGTTCCTTAGAATAAGCGACATCATGCAAAACATTGTCACAATCCTTCTACTCATTTTTATGTATCCATCAATAGTCTATCTTTAATCATATATATTTGTTTTGATCATATTACTAAATTGTTATTTATATTATAAGTTTGATATTGGATTGTGCCGTGGTACATCGACAGTAAAATATGTTTTTAATTTAATGGTGTTTGAAAATGATATAAATAATTATTTGTGGTATAAAATGTAATAAATTTTATTAAATAAGTAATTGTGTACCGATAAATATCAATCTAATGTTTACATAAAATTTATAAATTAAAATTAGTTAAACATTTACAATTTTATAAATTTATAATACTTCTCTATTTTATCTAATATATAATTATATTTTTAATACTCGTACTTGGGTCACGTGTAAACCTGCACTCAACAAATTTCTACAATTTAGGTATGATTATTTTGGTATCAAATGAGTGGAACGATGTACCCGAATTTGATATTTTTCCTACATAATCAAGCAAAACACGAGTAAGATTTTCAGTTTTAGTATGGGAGTGTGCCTACTAGATTTGATACCATATAAAAATGTATCGTGTACTGATAAGTGTCGAATCCATTTCTAATTAAAAGTTACAATTTTTAAATAGTGTAACTTTTCTAACCTTATAATATTTCTCTATTTTATCAAATATTACAACGTGGATATACTTGCGACTGTAATTTTTAAACATGCACTCAACAACTGTATACGAGTCAGATTAGTGGGAATAATGGACTCGACTTAGGTATTTTCACTCAATAATTGGACATACACGAGCTGAGTTTCCAATATCAGATCGAGTATGAGTGTTAGCCCCTGACTATGATACAATATAAGAAAATATTATTAATTAATAATAGATCGGAGTCATATTTAATTAAAAGTTATTAATTATAATGATAGAATTATAAAGAATAATATGATTTGATTCAATATTTTTAGATTTATTTTTTATTGGAATCATATGTAATTTTAAAAGTGGCTTTTTCAGATATATATATATATATATATATAATAGAAAAAATAAAAAATTTCATCATTAGATGATTATCATATATATTTAAAAAATTAAATTTAAATTCTCATATGTTAAAAAATAATATTTTATATTATTTTCTATATAACTAAATATTATTTTCAAACATATATAATTCAATTGTAAAAAAATAAAGTTTTTTAATAAAAAAATGTCACTTTCCTAATAAAGTAGCATGCATTAGCACATATTATTATTAAAAAAAATTTATCCCCACTACCACAGTAGTGAATTAGGAACTAAAAGTAAGAAAGAATAATTAGATAATTTATGTGTATTTATTATTCACTTGATGATTTATATACCATTTGTATATATAAAATGAGAAAAAAATATGTAATAAATGGAGGTGATCACTTCTCATAATAAATTCCTACAAATATATTAAGTTAATTTTTATTATGCAATAAATGGAGATGATCACGGTTGATAACAAATTTATACATATATGCTTAGTTGGCTCGGAGGTAGTGGTGTCCTTGCAGGTGGTGTGGTGGTTGCAGCGGTAGATATGCTGAGTTGATTTTTACTCCCTGCAAGCTCAATGGGAGATCTCGGAGATTGAGGTTAGATCGTAGAAAGCATAAGCAAGAAGTAGACAAGCCTTTGGTTAGAATGTCAGCCAAATGAGAATCGATACCAATAAAATGAATACGAAAATGCCCATTGCTAACTTGTTTAGGAATAAAATGATAGTAAATTTCAATATATTTGGTGCTGGCGTAAAAAATAGGGTTGTCTATGAGATAAATGGCTGAGAGATTGTCACACCACAATATAGGAGGGCCAGAGAGAGGTAGATGAAGTTCGTGAAGTAGGGAGCGGAGCCAGATAATCTATGTAGCAGCATTACTAATGCTTTTATATTCAGCCTCAGTGCTAGAGTGAGTAAGAGTGCATTACTTACAGGAGCTCCATGAGATTAGATTACGACCCAGAAAAATGGCAAATCCACTAACAGAGCGACGATCATCAAGGTTGCTGGCCCAATCGACATCAGAAAAACAATGTAGATCATGAGGTGAGTGATGCCATAAAGTAAAGTCAATATGGGCAGTACCTTGTAGATAGTGAAGGATACGCTTGACGGCAGTCTAATGATCATCAGTGAGTTGGTGCATAAACTAACATGCTTGTTGAACAACATAAGTGATATTAGGCCTCGTAAGAGTGAGACATTGAAGAGAACCCACAATTTAATGATATTGGGTTAGATCATAGAGTAAAGTGTCTGTAAGAGCAAACAAACGAGGGCTAGAGCTAATGGGAGTTGAGACGGACCGACATGTAGTTATGACAGCTTTAGAGAGAAGATCATGAATATATTTGGCTTGGGTAAGGTGGATATCTTGAAAGGAGTGCTTGACTTCAATGCCGAAGAAGTAATGCAGCGGACCCAAATCCTTGATAGAAAATTCAGCTTGAAGAGCACAAATAATGGACTCGACAAAAGAAGTGGGTGAGCCCGTGATGAGAAGATCATTAACATAGACAAGTAGAAATATAATAAAACGAGCCATGCGATAAATGAAGAGAGAGCTATCAACAATGGAGCCACAAAAATCCAGAGTTTGAAGAAAGGAGCTGAGGTGGAGGAACCAGGCATGGGGAGCTTGTTTTGAGTCCATAGAGTGACCGACGAAGTCGACACACATGATGAGGAAAAACAAGGTCAGAGAACCTAGGTGGTTGAGACATGTAGACTTCCTCAGTAAGGTGATCATTTAGGAAAGCATTATTTACGTCTAATTGACGGATAGGCCAATTGGAAGAGCTGTAGTAGAGAGGATGACCCAAATGGTGACATGCTTAATGACTAGGCTGAATGTGCCATCATAATCCAGACCCAATTATTTGGAGAAACCTTTGACAACGAGTCGAGCCTTATGTCAAGTAATGGTACCATCAGGATTTTTCTTAATCTTATAAACTCACTTGCAACCAATAATAGGACGATTAGGAGGGGCAAGAACCAAATCCCACGTATGATTGTGAAGAAGCGTAAAGAGTTCAGCTTTCATGGCGTCCATCCAAAGAGGGTCATGACGAGCTTGAGCAAAGGTGCAAGGTTCCTATGCCACAAACAAGTAGGGGTTGATATTAAAGCGTCGGAGAGGAAAAGAGCCATCTTGAGAGTGAGTGACCATGCGGAGAACCGGAGGAGGAGGTGTAGGCAAAACTGTAGGAGAGGCTTGTGAAGAAATCTCATGTATATTCAAGGGAGAATGAGGAATGATACATGAGTCTAATGGTGGTGGTGGGACAAGGGAGGGAATCGGGAAAGTAGCAATGGAGTGCTGGATGGGGGCAGTCAGGGGTAGAGGGTCATGAGAGAAGGGGAAGATAGACTAATTAAAGTGGACGGTACGAAAAATAAAAATGCGACCAGTTCCAGGATCAAGAACTCAGTAACCTACATAATTAGAGGGATATCTAAGAAAAATACAAGGCAAAGAGCGGGGTTGTAATTTGTGGGAAAAATAAGGACAAAGGTATGAAAAACAAAGACAACCAAAAACACAAATAGATTTATAATGAGGAAGAGTATGTGTGAGGACCTGAATAGGCGAACGTGTAAACCCCACACTTTTGAGTTAAGAAAAATCGGAAAAAGAACCGGTCAAACCGAGTAAGAAAACCGAGCCAATTTACATTTGAGAACACGCAATATGGAAATTTACAACTTCCGGGTGATCTAAAGGGTTCATTAAACCTAGGAAAAGAAATATAAGAAACTTTAGAAAATAAAAACCAAATTGGTTTAGGTGAACTAGATTTCATAAAAACTTTAAAGTTAAGCATGCTTGCCCGAGAGTAGTGTGAGGATGGGTGACCTCTTGGGAAGTATGAATTTTTTTTGTAACCCGAAATTTCGATAAAAAATTTTTATGTACGCCTTATCATAAATAACCATAAATTAATATATATATATATATTTAATTATTGTAATTAATACCAAAATTAAATTATTGGAATTAATACCAATAATTTATGGCAATATTAATACTAGTAATAAATTTCGCCCATTTAATACACGGGTTTTACGCCTATATAAAGAGGTCATCCCCATTTCATTCTTCTCACACCTGAACACTTCTCTCCCTCTACTGCTCCATTTTCTGGTAAAGCTCGAACCAGAGTTTCGACTTGAACAAAGTTCGGCTCTTTAGAACCGGGGAGAAGACAGCTATCTGATAGCAAACTCCAGTCAATCCGAGAATCATTGGAGAAGCGCCGACATAATGGAATAGTGAAGCAACTCTAGTGAACTGAAGCTGCCCTATTTCGGCCAAGCTGAAATCGGCCATTTTAAGCCCTCCTCAGGCCAAACCAAGCCCTCTCAACACTTCCTCAGCCTTTCCACGGTCGAATTAGGACCGAAAGATAAGCCAATTCGGCTCCCCTTTACAATTTTTGATCGGTGCTAGAGAGAGAGTCGACCAACTTTCAATGATGAAATTCTAATCCAATTCCGCATCAATTGATGCAATTCCTGATTCTAGGATGAAGCTCAGGACGGGACCTATCTACCCAGATCAAAAGCTCGGACCGCCGTGCCTTCACCGGTGAGTAATCGAAGCTTTCTCTCTCTACAGTCTGTTTTGCGGTGAAGCTCCGTTTGAGCTCGTTCTGGCGTTAAAATCTGCGATTCAAAGTTTCTTAGAATTGTATGAACATGCAGGAACTCAATTTCAATAATTAGAAGTGTTTGATTGGTCAATTTGATTAAATCAAATTCGGTAGTGTTGAAGAGTTGAAATTGGGGGAAATTTTGGGGATTTTTGAAATTCAAAGGGCCAAAATACAATTTTATGAAATTAAGGGTCAATTGGGCATGAAAATAATGTTGGAGGACCAATTGAGGAATTTTGGAATTTTTGGGGCAAAACTTACCATTTTTGTAAAAGAAGGGCAAAATGATAATTTTGGAAAAAAATTGGGGGATCAAATTGGAAATTTGGGAAATTAAACCCCTTTTTGGTGAAATTGAATAAATTGAGGTCCCAGGATAAATTTTAAAAGTTACGGGACTCAATTTGAGGAAAAATCGACATTAGGGACTTAAAGTTAAAGAGAAATAACTTTAGGGACCTAATTGCAAATGACAAAAAGTTTGGGTTTTCTCATTCATTGGAAATGAATGAAGGCTGTTATGCCGAGTAATAATGAACAAGTTGTTCATATCGTGTAGGAACACGAAACATCGGGAACGCCAGCATGGACAAGCTCGCGTGAATACAAAGAACCAGTCTAATGGAATTCACGGCATTAACGGGTGAGTGAGTTTACTAACATCATAAATGAACATCTCGTACAGTGGGCCCAAGGCCAAATGGACACGAGCAGGAGCTCGTAAATGAACATGATATATGTGCCATAAAACTTAATAAGTGAATTGTTTGTTCATGGTACCAAGATAGGACCAACATGCTCAGTGAACTAGCGGCAGTGCGACATGACAGGTCGATGGACTAGTCAAGACAAACAGCTGCGGGTTGAGTTAAGAGTCGAGGCCATTGGACTAATGGCACAGCAGATTACATGGCAATATAAGAAAACATTGTTTGTGCATGCACTATGAGTATGGGATCATCAAGACGCCCATGAGGGGTAGTGATGCGTCCTAAGGGCACTGGACGACTTGGTGGCTATAAGGGCAGTTCATCGTTCCAAGTGTCTGTGCGAAATTTGTAGTAGCACCAAGCGTATGAGACCGAGGTGGGGACAAGATGAGGTCTCTGTCCTCATACGGACATGAAAAAGTGATTTCGGGATTGTGGGTCAGATGTCACGTACATCCACTCATTCTCAAGGTAGAAGTGGTCGTACTTCTATTCAGGTGGCAGGAAAAGTCGCTCCGAAGCCACTAGCGGGTTCAGTAGTGATACTGACTTGCGAATGTGTGTAACCTTCATAATGAAGGATGTGTGTTGGGTGATGACACATCTTGGTAACTAAGAAATAATGGAAAACCCGAATTTTTAAATGAAGGGATTTTTGAAAACAAAGGAATCTGGCACACTTCATATAAATGTTTTTCTTAAAAGTCAAAAGCTTTTAAAAACCCATTCACTAAGTAGTCATACTCACCCCTTCACTTATATCCCTTTCAGGAAATCCCGAAAAGCCTCTCCTTAAAGACCGTCAACTAAGATGCCTGTAAGACAGGTATGTAAAGTTTTAAATTTCATGCAGTTTTTATTATGCTATTTCAGGAAAAAGGTGCAGGTTAGACGCCTTACTCTTTACAGTTTACAATAAGGGGGAACTCTTTAATAAACCGGGAGAGTGGCAGGTTGATCACGGGGATCCGACCAAACTGGGTTGGGGCATGACAGAACGAAACCCAAGAGACCGAGTAGGAAGACGATTGATGAGGTATTCAACTATCTCAAAGGCAAAATCTTATTATTTAACAAGAGCATAAGAATGACTTGGGAGTGTAAGGCCCATATTGTCTATGTGGCGATACTTATGTTTTGCAGAACCATTTTGTTGAGGCATATAAGGATATGAAATACGATGAAAGATTCTTGTGGCCTCCAATTTCGACTGAAAAGATTTGGACAAAAATTCTTTGGCCCCATCAGATTGTAAGTATTTGATTTTGGAATTGAGTTGATTTTCAACTTGTAAATGAAATGCTCGAAAAATAGAGATAATGTTAGAATGGTACTTCAGAACGTAAAACCAAGAAAACTTACTATAATCATCAAGAAAGTGTATATAGTAAGTATGACCCGTGTGAGAGAGAATGGGAGCAAGTCCCCATATATCGGTATGAATTAGCTCAAGTGGAGCGAGACTCGTATGATGGGTGAAAGGAAATGGTTACTAAATAATTTTTCCACAAGAACAAGATTCACATAATGGCAACAGTGATATTTTTCATAGAGAGATGTTTAGAAAGCACATGACTAACAATGGGAAAAGCAGGATATCCCAAATGTTGATGACAAATAGAAACAGAAGCAACATTACTAATATAAGTAGCAGGAAAAACGGGAGAAGATGTACGATTTGTGCAAAGATAGTAGAGTATCACGCAGCAATTCCTGATGAGATAAGAGATATTTGATAAGGAAATATGCAGAATAAAATTCAAAATAACATGGGTTATCTCGAGTAAATTGAGAGATAGTGAGAAGATTTAAAGTAATATGGGGAACATAATAGATATGATTGAGAAGGAATTTATGAGGTGGAGAGTGAAGATAAGCAAAACAAGAGGATAAAATTGGTAAACCTGTCCCGTCGCCAATCATTAGATGCTCAGGAAGGGTAGGATTGTCCTAAATAGACATGTGAGACAAGGTATTAGTGATATGTGTGGTAGCACCGGAATCAACATGCCAATCGAGTTGATGGGGGGGAGGGGGGGGGTGGGCTCCAAATTGTAAGAGGGGTGAGCTTGATGTGTGACGGGCTTGAGCTCGTATAATGGACAATGGGTGGCCATGTGACCCATTAATCCACACAGTTGACATGTAGGCCTGGAAGGCCGTAAGTCGGGCCTTTTAGATGGACTTCCTTTTTCTTTCTCGGGGAGGCCTTGTGCGCGCCCCAAGTTCCAGAAGAGTAAATGGAGCTTACTAGATGACACCAAAATGTTGGATTGGACGGAAGTCGTTGGGCTGAAAATCTCCCATTAGGGGTTCTATCATTCCATTGAGCAGAACCTCCATGTGGTGCAATATGTCAATGAGAGCTTGAAAAGAACCTCTATTGCGATTGTCGACCTGCAAAATGAAAAGAAGGCATTAAAGGCATTGAGAGGAGACCGTGGAAGCTTCGAGCAGCTACAGCAGATACGGAAGGCTAAGATATGTTGGTAGCTCCTGTGATTCCAAATAGGGGTGCAAACCCTGAATTGATTTCATACTTATGAATACGACGGGCGCTCTGGGCGAGCAGCAATGCCTTCGAGGAGTCCCGAGTCATGTCATCTAGAACATGCTACATAGCAAGGGTGAGTGTCTCTCATTCCCTGTTAAGAGCATCAAACAATTTGTTTTTGATGTAACACCATGTTTTTAGTAACAAAAAATTAAAAAAATATATATCTGGGAAGTTTTTTTTAGTAACCCAAAATTTCGATCAAAAATATTTTATGGAATTGTATTATAAGTTTAAAATTCAATTGATATAATTGGAATAAATAAAATGAAAAGTGTTATTTTGACCAAAATAAATAAATATCTAGTAAATTCTTTTATGTGAAAATAATGAGATAATTAGGTGAATTTTATTTAATTAGTATTAATCCTATACCCTTACCATAAATAACCATAAATTAATATCTACATTTAATTATTAGAATTAATACTAATAAATACTCATTAATTTCTAATTTAATGAGAATAATGGCCATAAGATAGTAATAAATCTTCCTCAATTCTACTCATCCCTATTCATTCTCCTCACACCTAAAAACTCCTCTCTCTCTCTCCACTGCTCCATTTTTCGGTAAAGCTCAAACCAGAGCTTCGACTTGGGCATTTTTTCTCAATCTCAGAAGGAGAGGTCGGACTATTTAGACTCCGGGGGAAGTCAGCTATTTGATAGCAACCTACATTCGATCTGAGGATCGCCGAAGAAGTGCCGACATAATCAAACAATGAAGCAGCTCCGACAGACTGAAGCTGCCCTATTTCAGCCTAGCTAAAATTGATCGAATTCAGCCCTTCTCTAGCCAAACCAAGCTCTCCCAACATCTCCACAACCCTCATACGACCTCAACAAAGCTGAAAGGTTAATATTAGGAATTCTTGATCCTTGAAGGTACTTTAGGAAGAGAGCTACCTTTCCCGATAGAAAGCTCGGACCGTCGCACCTCCGATGGGACAAGTGTGATCGGAACGCCAGCAAGAGAAAGCTCATGTCAACTTGGAAAACCAACCGAGGACAAACACGTCACGGTTAACAAGTAAGTGGACTAATTTACACTTTATACCCGATTGGGATGATGAGCACCTTTTCTAAATTTGAAGCCATCATGAGTGAGATTTATACATCATACCCGATAAGAATGATAAGTACCTCAAAAATAAAAACCCACTACTTAATGGTATTTTACACAACTTAGAGGAGTGATATGAAAGTGACACAGAAAAACTACTTATTAGTTGTAAGTAATCATACCTGTTTGGTATGATGAAACTTACTCTAAGGAAGTGGAAAATTCGTTCATCGGTTATGAGCGGAGATATCCTCATACTCGATTGGTATGATGAATAGTTGAAAATATAATTTTGTCGGAAGTGCTCTCCCTTGACTGTGTGCCACTGCTTAAACAAGTTGGGAGACATTCTTGATGGGAGCTCGAATAGCTCTAATAGGTCGAAGGCCTCGATTTTAGAACTTGGGGGCAAATATTTCCGGTTTTGAACATCTTGAACATTGGGCAATAGGCCAGTTGTCACGAGTAGGAGCTTGTAAACAAACATGAGTTATATGCCATAAAACTTTAAATAAATGAATTTGTTTGGTCATGGTACCAAGACATGATCGACATATTCAATCAACTAGTGGTGGTGCAATATGATAGGTCTACAGACTAGTCAAGACAAACAACTGCATGTTGAGTTGAGGGTCAGGGCCGTTGGACTAGTGGTACCACAGATTATAAAGCATGATGTGAAAATATTGATTATGCATGTACTATGATTACGAGACCTTCAAGACACCCAAGAGGGGTAATAATGTGTCCTAGGGCCCTAAACAACCTGGTGGGTATAATGGCAGTTCGTTGGACCAGGTGACCTTGCGAAGCTTAGAGTAGCTTCAAGCGCATGAGACTGGGGTAGGGACGGTATGAGGTCTCTGTCCTCATACGGACATAGAGAATTGATTTTGGGATTGAGGGTTGGATGTCGCGTACATCCACTCATTCTCAGGGTAGAAGTGGACGTGCTTCTATCTAGGTAGCCGGTAAAGTCACTCTGACGCCACAAGTGGGTTCAATGGATGTATTGGCCTGCGATTGTGTGATTGACCTTCATAATGAAGGATGTGTTTTTGAAAAATTGAGAATTTAAAGTGGAGAAAAGTTAAAGGAATTAAAGAGTCTGGCACACTCAAATTTGAAAACTTTCTTTAAAAAAAGTAATTGGCAAAACTTGGGAAAAGGTGTTGAAACTAGAATTTGAGGAAATAATATTTTAAAAGAAAATAAGAAGTTTGACACATTCATTAAAGTTGTTTTGTTTATGAAAACTCACTCTCAACCCCCGCTCACTAAGTTGTAGAACTCACCCATCCCTTTTACCCATTTCAGGAAACCAAGTGAAAACCAAACTTAAATATTTATTGTTAACCAAATCTTAAGGCATGTATGTAAAATTTATATTCAGTTTTGATTAATGTTATTCCAGGAAAAGTACAGGTAAGAAAGACGGACGCCTTACTCCCCAGGTTTAGAAGAGGAGAAACCTTAAATAAATTGGGAATGTGGCGAGTTATTCATGGGGATCCGATCAAACCGGGTCAGGGTGTGACATTTGATTTCGTGGTCAGGTTTGAGGCGATTGATTTGGGCGAAGTTGGTGGTGATGATTTAGATGATGGAGAGGTAGGTGGCCATGGGTTGACCACTCTTCTGTATCTCTTAACATTATTGATTGAGAATGTCCTTTTGAGTACAAGTTTAAAAGCGGTATAGAGTCTCGAGCTTATTACATATTTGTACAAGAGTTTATACATGTTACTCAACTATTTATATAAATATATACAATAAATTAAAATATTGTAAATATAATCTAATAATATTTAAATATATTTTAAGAAAAAAAATAATATCTTAATTTATTTGTTTTATTAGAACTTATTGGAATTTGTGTGTTATAGCATAATACATTGAATATTATATCTTTAACGTTGTGTATTTTAGCTCAAATGTGATTTATTGTAACGATATTTAAGGTGGAACCTTAGATATTCCTCATAGTGCAAAACAAAAATCTTACTCTCCTGAATTAATGATACAAGAGTTGGTCAAAGTGAAATACAACGACTCGTGCTAAATATCATTGAAAATTCATAAGCGTGGAAGGCTCGTCCCAATAAATGTCTCATTTGTAATAGTAGGACATGAACTAGGCCTATAAACACATATAAAATCTCATCCAAAAGTCAATTCTTGTCTATCTCTAGAGTACTTACCATATTACGGAACAGTTTGTTTGTGTGAGCTTATTGATGAGATGTAAATTTCATTTCATTCTTTTTATCTAATAGTGTATTTACACTATTTTTAGATGTAGGAGTTTGAAAGGTTAATAAATATATTAGTTAGACAATTTTTTTAGGGTAGTTTGAAAGTGTTTGGAAGGTTCAAAAATATTTTCATATTCACTCAAACACGATTTATTATATTAAAAAGTATTAACTCGAATTTGAGTTAGTAATTTTTTAATTAAAATGATATTAAATAAAAATAATAATATCACTATATTCTTTTTATATATAGAATACAAAAAATCATTTTTTCCTATTTTCCTAACTAGCAATTTTCCTTTTTCTTTCTTTTATTAAAAGGTCAAATTAAAGTTCAATTTTATTTGTATATTTAATTAGACTTATGATTTAAATATTTTTATCAATTATATTATTATTCATTTATATTTTATTTTTATTATTGTTAAAATACATGTAATATAAGTATATACATATATATAATAAATATAAAAATAACTAAATTATCGTTAATTTATTTTATTGTTAAGATAATAATTTATTTATGTAATACAAAATATTTTGTATATATGAGATACATAAAAATATAATATATGTATATTATATATTTTATTACATATATTATTTTTATTATTATAAAATATTTATATTTAAACATTATGGTAACATTTATTTCTATTTAAAAATGATTTGTAGTTATATAATTATATATATAATTATTTTAAAAACTATTTAATTAAATTAATAAATATATAATTATATATTTTTACTTTAAACTTTAATAATTTTATAACTACTCCCAACCCATCAATTTTTTGGCCTCCTCCAAATCTATAACTCCACCCATCCAAACACTTCATGAAAATAGAGCAAAAAAAAAAGCTGACGAGTTTCAATGAACAAAAAAAAATAACTGAAGAGTTTCAACTAACTCTGCAATATATTTATGTCGGCTATATAGATATGCAAGGTGCCAAAGAAGAGAACTCACCCATCATCATTAGAAATTCTGGGTCTATCTACCTGATGGAGAACTTAAAAACTCGCGATGAGGATAAAAAGGGACTAAATATAGAGACATCGTTCTTATCTTCCAATGGATAAGGAAAACTGGCAATCAGTATCAAAATAAATGGGTGAACATTCGGTATCGAAAGTCAATGGCTGGATTAATTGGCACATGTGTGCTGCACTTAATTTGTATTGAAGATATGTTTCTCTTGTAAGATTTCAATGGAGAAACTAAGAGATGACTGGTAGTATAAGTAGTGATGCATGCGAGCACCCTAAGTTAGAGAGAGAGAGAAGAAAACAATAAAAAGAAGTGATAATGATATCCAAGGCTTCTTCTTCTTCTCTAATAAAAGGTTTCTGTATATTGCTCATTCTTTGCTTCAGTGACTTGGTGCTTAAGTGCCTTCACTGATTAAGCAATCGATTCTTCTCAACGTTATGGTGAGTACTAATTATTCCATATTGGATCAATTAATAATTAGAAACTGCTCTGACACGATTATATTCATCCTAAAAACTTATGCCCGAGCGGCTGGACCCTATGCAGGTTTCGGTGCTATATTCGGTCATCCAGCACCTCCAGACCACGGACCTTGTAAGTAAACCCTTACTCTCAGGTCTACAATTACATGTAGAATGATCCTTTCTTTTTCCGAATATCCTTTACTAATATTTGGAATGATTGATGTTGTGGGAAGATAACGTATCTTGAGATAGTTTTATCCCAATTTTTAGCAAGTCTGTTTGAAAGTGCTAGGCGCACTTGAAGTGCAAACAACCCTATGCTGCATAAGGCGCAAATCACATAAAAAAAATGCATTTCTCACTCAAGCAAGGAAAAATTTTATGAAAATAATATTGATTATATTGTAATATAATAATTAAATTAAATTATGTAATTTAAATATCAAACTGAAAAGTTCAATTAATCACTTCAAATAAAAGTTAAATGCTATAATAATTAACAGACTTCCATCTTTGAGCGGCTGGAGGGAGCCTTGGCTGAATAACTTCTAGTCCAAATTAAGTAAAAACAAATAAGCATTTGCACCATATCGATGACTTGTTCACGGGAATCCAACCAAATTGGATCAGGTAATGACAATTTGTGTGGTATTAGAACCTGTTTTCTCGAATGTATTATCAAGACTATATAACATAAGAAATAAGATGAATAAATCTTAAAATTTCAGATGTCTCCCAAGAGAGTAATCAAGAAAATAAGAGTCGTAGTTTCTAACACTGTCCAACAACCCCATCTTGTGGAAACTCCCCAAGAAGCCTAGACAGTTCCACCTGGACTAAGCTCGTAATATCATAGATTGTACGAGTAGTTCACCTAAGTGTTTGGACGGCCTAATCTCGCCCCTGAGGTGCACAACAACTTTCGAGCTGAGCCTAAGGAAGTGCAATATCATCCCCATCCTGTTAACAATCCCCCACTAGTTGACATCCCGAAATACCTCAAAACTCTCCGTCAACTAGGGTGTAAGCCTTTTCTAGGAGAAAAAGATGTCGGAGCTACTATGGACTAGCTAACCAGGATCAAGAAGCTCATGGGGATAGTCAGGATTTCACCAGAGGACATGGTGATCCTGATAGAATTTTTCCTAGAGGCCAGTGCAAAAAGGTGGTGGGAAAATGTCAGAAACCTGCATACCACCACCCCCACCTGAGAACAATTTGAGGAGAGGTACATGGAAGAGTACTTGGCTCTGTATCTGATTAATGGGAAGAAGCAAGATTTCCTCCGACTCCGATAAGGGCTTAACTCTATTTTGGAGTATGAAACTAAGTTCAATGAGTTAAAAACCTTTGCCCCTGACCTAGCCGGACCGGTAGATATATGCCAATGATTCATGGACGGTCTCTACATGGACATACGAGACCAGATAGGAGTACTAGGATGCCTCACGAATCTGGCAACAGTGATCAGTATGGCTCATGAATGTGAGCGACTGGTACAAACCCGACGTTGTCGGATGAAGCAGGCGAACCAGAAAGAGGACAAGGGCCAAGGCCGTCATGGAGGACAGAATGAGAAAAATGGTCCAAGATGGGGAAACCTGGTGGGTTTCCAAAATAGGAAGGATGCACCACCACCCCCACGAAGAATGAACCCCACCTTACCATAAGGAAACCCTCACTGCCCTAGATGGCAAAGATACCATGAGGGAGCCTATTTGTCATGTTTTGCATGTGGGTAGGTGGGACACTTTGTAAAGGAATGCCCCACTCTTAGGGAGAATAAGCAATAGAACACACTTGGACCACCCCAAGGGAACCCAAGGGCTCTCAGGTAAGATGCCACAACTAGGGTACCAGCTAGGGTATACAACATCACCTAGGAAGAGGCTAGAAAAGACCCTAGTACCATAGCGGGTGCTTCCCAAAACCTCCCTATCTAAGATTGAGACAAAACTTGTAAATTGATTTTTTCTTATCTAATAAAGAAATTTATTCTTCTAAAACATGTGTTCTTTTAAATTAGGGTGTGTACACTTGTGGGGGAGAAAAGTTTACACCATCTTTGACTCAAGAGCAGAGAGATCCTTAATAAAGGAAGATCTAATCCCAAGTCTTCCCCTAGAACATACCTCCCTAGAACAAAGCCTTAATATCCTCACACCCTTAGGAAAAGGACTGAATAGGGACAAACAATTAAAGGGATGTGAGATCATGATTGGAAGAATTAAACTAGAGGCAGATTTAATCCCATTACCTCTAAAGGAGGTAGAAATAATATTGGGAATGGATTGGTTGAGTACCCATCAAGCCAAGATGGATTGTGGGAAGAAGGTAATAACTTTCCACACTCTCGAAACACTCGAACTATGTTTCCAAGGAGACAGGAGGATGGGAGAAGCATAAATAGTGTCCCACATAAGAGCTCAAAGGATGATACAAAAAGGTTGTGAAGCTTTTCTGGTAATGATCATCAATGGGAAGTTCGAGGAGAAGAATTACATGGATTAGCCTCAAGCCGACAACTGGAATTTACCATAGAAGTAATCCCCAGAACACATCCCATATCCCAAGCCCCTTATCGCATGGCTCCAGCGGAGTTAAAGGAATTAAAGGAGCAGTTGGACAAGCTATTGGAGAAGGGTTTCATACACCCTAGTCAGTCCATGGGGTGCACCGATCCTATTCATAAAGAAAAAGGACGGAAGCATGAGATTGTGCATTAACTATCGGAAGTTGAATCAGGTCACTATAAAGAATAAATATCCACTTCCACGGATCGACGACCTATTCGACCAATTAAAAGGAGCAGCCTACTTCTCCAATATAGACCTTCAGTCGGGATACCACCAACTTAGGATCCAAGAGGAAGATATCCCTAAGACTACCTTTCGGTCTCGATACAGACACTATGAGTTTAGGGTGATTCCTTTTGGGCTGACGAATGCCCTTGCAGCTTTCATGGATTTGATGAACCGAGTGTTCTAGTCGCACTTGGACAAGTTCTTGATAGTATTCATAGATGACATACTTATATACTCATGGACTAGGCTAGAGCACGAAGAACATCTAGCTATCACCTTGGAGACACTATGAAACAATCACTTATATGTGAAATTCTCCAAGTGTGAGTTCCGATTGCAAAAGGTAGGGTTCTTAGGACACATAGTGTCCAAAGATGGAGTCAAGGTAGACCCGACAAATGTGGAAGCCATATCCGATTGGAAGACACCCAAGAATCCCTCTAAGATACACAGTTTCTTGGGCTTGGCAAGATACTACATACGGTATGTGTAGGATTTCTCTAAGATAGCTGCCCCTTTGACTCATCTCACAAGGAAAGAAGTGGAGTATAAGTGGGATGAAAGCTGTGAGAAACCCTTCCAGGAGTTGAAGACTTGTTTAATAATGGCACTTGTACTCTCTCTACCTCACCCAAGTGCAGAGGAGTATATCATCTATAGTGACGCATCTGGACAAGGAATCAGATGTGTATTAATGCAACAAGGAAATGTCATCACTTATGCCTCGCAACAACTAAAAGTACATGAGAGTAACTAGCCTATTCACAACTTGGAATTGGCTACAATAGTGTTCGTCGTTAAGATTTGGCAACACTAAATGTAGAAAACTTCCTTCTCCAGAGAAGGTGTAACAATACCAATCAGGCCATTTTTTGGGCAAGGATAAGCTCGACCAAAATGGAAAGTGGTCGGGCAGAGGGTCCCCGAGCTCCATATAAAAAGCTGCTCTCCATTCATCATCCACACACCTCAAATCGTCATTCTCTCTAAACTGCTCCATTTTCTGGTGAAGCTCAAACCAGAGCTCCGACTTGGGGTAGTTTTCTTAGACTCAAAAGGCAATGTCAGGTCCTACAGACATCAGGGGAAGTCAGCTACCTAATAGCAACTTCCTTTCGATTTGGGGACTGTCGGAGAAGCGCCGTATGAATCAAATAGTGAAGTAGCTTCGATGGACCGAAGCTGCCCTATTTTGGTCGAGGTGAATTTAGCCAAATTAAGCCATCCTCTAGCCAAAACAAGCCTCTCCAACACCCACCAACCCTCACACGGCCTCAACAAAGCTGAAAGGTTAGCCAATTTGGCCTTACTTAGTCATTGTGGATCGGGGTTAGAGAAAAAGTGTCGAATTTTACTAACCAAATTCACCCTTAATTCAACTTGAATTGTAGCGATTCTTGATCCTAGAAGGAACCTCGGGATAAGAGCTACCTCTCGAAATCAAGAGCTCGAACCGCTGCACCTCCGATGGTAAGCTTTTGAAGCTTTCTCGTTCTACGAACAGTTTTCTAGCGAAGCTCCGTTTAAGCTCGTTTTGGACTCAAATCATGTAATTCAAAGATCAATTGAATCATTTGGAAGTGTAGGAACTAATTCATACCTTCAATTGGAATAATTAACCCTGATTGAATGACCAATTTGAAGAAATCAAATTAGGTCAGTTTGAAGGAGGGAAATTGGGGAAATTTTTAGATTTTGAAAAATTGAGGGACCTATTTGCAATTTTCCAAAATTGGAGGCCAATTGGCCATGAGAAATATGTTGAGAGATCAATTGGTCAATTTTCGGAAAATGTGGGACCAAATTGCTATTTTTGGAAAGTAGGGGCAAAAACGTAATTTTGAAAAATTTGGGGACCAAATTGGAAATTTTGGAAACTTGAGCCCCTTACACAATTTAAATTAAATTAAGGGCCCAAGGAGGATATGGGAAGTCATCGATACTTATTTAAAGGAAAACTTAACACTAGGGACCCAAAGTCAAAAGATATGAACTTTAGGGACCTAAGTGCAACGAATCATAAAATTTGGGCCTAGTCGTCGATACATAAGTAAAAGAAGGCTATTATGCCAAACACTCATTGATGAGGATATTCAAATAGTGTAGGAACACATGTGATTGGAACGCCAACAAAGAAAGCTAGCATGGATTTGTAGCTAACTAGGGATGAACACATCACAATCATTGGGTGAGTGGGCTAATTTACACTTCATACCCGGTTAGGATTATGAGCACCTTTTCTAAATTGGAAGCCACCATGAATGGGATTATTAATGTCATACCCGGTTGGGGTGATGAGCACATTTTAATTGAAAAGAAAAACCACTTGTGAGTGGGCTTAATTATACATCATACTCGGTTGGGATGGTAAGTACTTTAGAAATGAACAACCACTTGTGAGTGGGCTTAATTATACATCATACCCGGTTGGGATGGTAAGTACTTTAGAAATGAACAACCACTTGTGAGTGGAATTATTTCACACCATACTCGGTTGGTATGATGAGGAAAGGAGAAAATCGCTTACCGGTTATAAGCGGAGATATCATCATACCTAGTTGGTGTGATGAGATAAAAATGATTTCTTTGTCAGAAGTGTTCTCTCTTAACTATGTGTCAATGCTTAAAATATCTAGGAGACCTTCTTGACGGGAGCTAAAACAACTCAGATAGGCCATGGGCCTTGATCTTTGAACTCATGGGGCTAAAAGTCCAATTTTTAGAAAAATGTGTGTAGTGGGCTCAAGGCTAGTGGGCATGAGCACGAGCTCGTAAAAAATTGATTATAAAGAGCCATGAAAATTTCTAATGAAATTGATTGTGTGATTTCGCCACGGTACCAAGTTAGGACTGATAGTGTTCAATGAACTCGCAGCAGTGCGTTAGGGCCAGGTTGACGGACTGGCCAAGACAAATAGTTGTAGGTCGGATTGAGCGTCGGGGCCACTAGACCGTTGGCACCAAAGATAATGGCTTTATGTGGAAAACTCTTTTTTGTGCATGCACTTATGGTACAGGACCATCAAGATGCCCTAGGGGGTAGTGATGGGTCCCAAGGGTTGTTGGACGACATGGAGACAATAAGGGCAGTTTGTCATGTCGATTAGTCATGAAGCTCTTGGAGCTTCTTGCGCATGAGATTGGGATGGGTTAGGATGAGGTCTCTGCCTTCATACAGACAAAAGGTGGTATTTAGATCTGAGGGTCGGATGTTTGGGACATTCCACTTAGACCCAAGGTAGAAGTGGACGGTAAAGACGCTCTGAGCCACAAGTGGGTACACTGGGCGGGCTGAACCTGTGAATGTGTGTACCCTTCCTGATGAAGGGCGTATGTTTGTTTGCTAAACGTCTCCCAAGGTAAAGGATGGGCTAAAAGAGCTAAATACACCTAATGTAGAAAAACGAAAAAGGATTTGAAAATTGAAATTTGAGGAAAATCCTTCTGAAAGGAAATGATAACATTGGCACGGTTTAAATGAAGCTGTTTTGCTTGAAAACTCACTCCCAACACCCGCTCATTGAGTTTTATAACTCACCCCCTCCCTTTTAACCCTTTCAAGAAACTAAGGAAACCCCAATCTTAAAGGCCCTCATAAGCTGGAACTGTAAGACAGATATGTTGTTTTAAAATATTCAGTTTTGTATAATGTTATTCCAGAAAAGATAGGTAAAAGGACGTCTTACTCTTCGCGGTTCAGAAAAGGGGGAAACCCTTAATGGACCAAAGGGAGTGGCGAGTTGCTCACGGAAATCCAAGCAAATCGGATTGGGGCGTAACATTTCTAGTAACAAAAAGGGGTCGAGATGTCATATGGGTCATCATGGATTAGTTGACCAAGTCCACACATTTCTTACCTATCCCGGTGATAGACTCAATAGAAAAGCTAGTTGCGCTATATGTGGGGGAGATCATACGGCTCCACGGGGTCCCCGTAAGTATAGTGTCGGATCGGGACCCGAGGTTCACCTCTTGGTTGTTGCCCAGCCTACAAGATGCCCTAAGAACTAGACTCCACATGAGCACCGCCTTTCACCCTCAAATGGATGGACAGTCTGAATGGACCATCCAAACCCTGGAATACATGCTCCGGGCATGCGTTCTAATAATGAACAAGGGCTAGGAGGAATACCTGTGCCTTATGGAATCCAAATATAACAATAGCTACTAGGCTAGCATCTAGATGGCACTCTACAAAGCCCTCTATGAACGACCTTGTTGCACGCCCCTATTTTAGGAAGAGGTAGGGGAAATAAAACTTGAGAAGGTCAAGTTGATAAAGGACGCAACCGATCAAATATGGATAATAAGAAGCCGACTCAAGGCGGCTCAGGATCAACATAAAAGTTATGTCGACCACTATAGAAAAGACATGGAATTCAAGGTAGGGGACCGAGTATTCCTTAAGGTGTCACCATGGAAAGGAATACTCAGGTTTCAACAAAAAGGAAAGTTAAAACCAAGATACATAGGTCCGTACGCCATAACACAAAGGGTCGGACCAGTAGCGTACTAACTAGAGTTGGCCTCGGACCTGCAAAGAATCCATGACGTCTTCCACATGTCAATACTGCGAAAGTACCAGTCCGACCCCAACTATGTACTAGATCAACCGCCACCAGAGATCAAGGAAGATCTAGTCTTTGAAAGTAGAGCCCATACAAATCCTCGACCGATGTGAGAAAAACCTCTCGAACAAGAGCATCCCCATGGTAAAGATCCTCTGGTGAAATGGTCAAGTGGAGGAGGAAACATGGGAGGTCGAGTTGATTGTAAAGGGTAGATACCCACAACAATTTAGTATGTAATTGTTTTGAGGACAAAACTCCTAAAAGGAGGGGAGAGTTGTAAGACCCATCCTTTGGGACCAAGGAAAACTGAAAAAAAGAATCGGTAAAGATTTATATGTGAAGAACCGATCCAATTAATGAACGAAAAATGGTAAAGAAGGATTAACATGGAAAATTGGAAGATCCCAAGTAACCAAAATTTCACAAAAAAAATTGTGAGGAAGAATAGGGAAATGGAATTGAGAAGGGAACCAGATTCGTTCAGAGTGAACTAGACCCGAACTGGACTGAACCAGGATAAACCATAGTAAACCAGTTTAATGATTCATTGTTCTAGGTGGCTTAAAAATGTCAATTTGGAAAATTGAGGGCACCATTAGATAGAAAATGAATTTAGATGGATTTTTAAATTTCAGAAAACCCGTCGAATCGGGTCCGAACCGGCCTATTTTCGAATCTGGGACAATGAACCCGATCGGAACAAACTGGTCAATGAATCGAATTGGTCAACGGTCCAACAGTAAAAACACTAGATCGGTCAAAGGTCAACGGCGCCCCATCAGCAACCACGCAGACACGGGCACCAATGGGAGGCAGCCACGTGTCTGGTCAATGGTCTGCGGGTGACCGTCAACATGCCACCCAGATACAAGCAACTAGTGAGAGGCTGCCACATGTCTGGTCAACGGGTCAATGGCTAACACGACGATCGAGCTGGACCTCCACATTAGAAAAATTGGCCAATCACAACGCGCCACATGGCATGTCAACGACATCATCATCTTCAACCTTCACCCGTTGACAAAGAGAATGGAGGAGAGAGAGAGGCCAAAAAGTTGCAGTCTCCAACGTCTCAAAAAACTCTCCAGTCAGGTCATCGATGGTCGAGTCTTACACCGATAGGTAGCCTGAACAGTTGTCAAGCTCCCTATATAAAGAGCACCCCTCCATTCGTTCTCAACATCCTACAATCGAGCGAATAAGAATAAGAGTACCATTATCCAGCGAGCAACAATCTAGAGCTCCGACGACGGGACTTTTCTCAGTCTCCAAAGCCACATTGGATGTCTTTAGAATTGGGAGGAAGTCCTCTACCTAGCCATACCCTCCGTTCAGCTTGAGATTCACCGATGAGGAATGAGGGAGCTCGAATAATACTGCCGCTCCTCGACCAGAAAACTACCCAACCCCCTGTAACCACTTTGAGCTCTCTCCATGCCAATTGCAACCAAGACATACCCCTTACACCCTAACTTGAGGTGTTCCAACCTTCCCCTGAGGTAAGAAGGTAATCTCCCTCCACCGCCCTTCGACGAAAAATACTATTCACGACCAAGTTCTACAAAAACTTTAACACTAAAATTCATATTGCTCAAGTCATCAATTGAGGTGCGGTTTGATCCAAGGAGGATCTCCACGATGAGAGAAATGCAGTGGTAGCCAAAGCTCCAGTCACCGGAACCCCACCGATAAGATATTGAAGCTTTCTCTCTCTTTAGACTGTATTTTCCAGTGAAGCTCCACTTGAGCTCATTTTTTAGCCAAATGAAGCGGTTCAAGACATAAAATGATGAGTAAAACATAAAGAAAGTGATCCAAATCATGAATGGGGATAATTAACTATGTTTTGATGGTCAATTTGACAAAATTGAGATTCGGGGGCCGAATGCAAATTTTGAGAAAATTGGGGATTATTCTAAAATTGGGGGTCAAATGGCAAATTGATAAAATTGAGGGTATTTTCATGAAATTTCCTCCTAATTGAGGGTTAATTGGGCAATTTGAATAAAATGGAGGACCAGTTTGCAAAGTTTAGGAAGTTTTGGGTCAAATTACAATTTTGGGGAAATTAGGGACTAAATGGTAATTTTGGATAAATTGTGGGGCTAATGGGAAATTTTGATAAAACTAAGGACCCAAAAAGGAAATTTGAAATACTGGAGGCTTAATTGAAACTAAGGGGCAAATAAGGACCTAAAGGTAAAAACACAAACCTTAGGGATCAAATTGCAATTAAGGTAAAATATGAGGGCCTATATGCAAATGACCAAAAAGATGCGATCCCATAGTCCAGCACCCTATTATGGATATTCATGTCGTGTAAGGGCAAACTGCTGGAGCGTCAGCTTCTGGAAGAACACCGCGAAGCCAAACTCCATCGGGACGGCCTCGCCGAGATTACCGGGTGAGTGAAAATGTTATAACGTCTATTCCGGTTAGAATGATGGTTCAACTTTGAAAACGATTTTCTCGGAATTAGTCTCTCATGACTGGGTGACTATACTTAAAATATTTGTGAGCGAATTCTAAGGCTTAGGCTCGGTATGCCAATGGGCCCAAGGCCAATGAACACGAGTATGGACCCGTCCAGAACTAGCATATGATAAGTGATGCTAAAATATCCAAATAATGGGAAATTGTGTGTGATATCCGCCGAGCCAAGTCTGAATTGTTGAGCTTGTTGGAACAAACCGCTGCTCCACTAAAGCCAGGACATCGAACCTATTGGGCTAATACACGTGGGTCGAAGCCAAGCCAAGAGACTGTTGCGCTGAAGGGCCAAAGATAATGGCTATAACTTAAAAGACTATTGATTGTGCATGCACTATGAGATTCGAGCCATCAAAACACTTGGCATGAGGTAGTGATGGAGCCCAAGGACTACTGGACAACCCAGGATGCATAAGGGCGGTATGTCATCCAGTAGGTCGTAAAGCTCAAGGAGCTTCTTGTGCACTGAGACTGAGACAGTAGGGAAAATGAGGTCTCGTCCCACAAAGTGGACATAATGAAGTGATTAGAGTTTGAGGGTCGGACTATTGATGTCCACTCAAACTTTGGGTAGGGGCAGTGCACCTCTATTAGGGTGGATGGTAAAGGCGCTTCAGTCCACAACTGGAACGGTAAGAGATCATTCTATGAATGTGTGATCCCTCCTATGATAGGAGGGTAGTTGATAATCTTGTGAAAAGAAAACTTGAGAAGGAACTAAAATATAAAACATGTGAAAGTGTTAAAGTGAACATTTCCCAAAAGATTTATCCCACTCATTGAGTTATCGAACTCACCCCCTCCCTTTTAAACATTTTTAGGAAGGAATGTAACCATGTCAGCTTCACCCTCCCCAAAACATATCCTAGGTATAAAGATTTAAAGTTTCAGTTTTGTTTAATGTTATCCATGGAAAACATGACAGGTACTACGCCTGACCCTCCTTGATCTCCTAAGAGGGAGTCCCTATTCGAGGTCCGAGAGAGTGGCAGGTTGTTCACAGGACCTTGACCAAACCGGGTTGGGACGTGACAAAATATGACCAGTATGTGATTTGATTGGTGCGGGTCCTCAAATATCAGTATACACAAGTTGAAAAGTGTGAGTACTTTTATGATGAGTTAAGTAAAAATATTTTTAAATGATTTTACCTAATGAGCAAGAATCACAAAATTGAGAATTAGCAGAATTACTTTTTATTGAATTCTTGGACAAAACATGAGAAATAATAGTAGGGGCAAAATGCCCAAGTTTAGCATGCCAAACAGTACGAGGTAACTGAACACTTAATATACAAGGACTAACTTTTTATAAATGTGTCGCATAGAGGTAATACAATCTGACTTTACGAGCTCCTCGAAATAACTCTTGATAGGTGAGACGATCATTTACAATAAAGAAAAGAGGGTGAAATTCAAAGTAGCAAGAATTGACTTGGGTAAATTGAGAGACTAAGAGTAAGTGCATGGCTATAGCAAGGACATAAAATACTTTATTTAGAGAGAATTGTTTAGTGGGAATGGAAAATGAAGTAGAATCGACAGGGTAAATTTTTAAACCAGAACCGTCGCCTATGAACAGTTGATCTCGATGAGTTTTGTCCTCTTGTAATGATGAATGTGAGACATCATTTATGACATTACTGGAGGCACCTGAATCAATGTACCAATCAAGGGTGTGTACGCCGACATCTGTGTTCTGGGCAACATTAACATGAGGATTCTGATAATTGGTCTAGAATTGTGGACATTCTGTAGCTACATGTCCGGGTTCATGACAAACTTGGCAGACAAGTGTACAATTCCGAGTTTGAAAATTACACGCACAGGGTAGAGCAGAATTAGATCTAGTTGATATGCTTATTTCAATGAGGTGGGATAGGCTCTATTCGTTGTTTAAGTCCACAAGAGTCAGAAGAACCCCATGACATGTGACTTTGGATGAATGTGCAATTTCATTTCCCATTGTAGCGATTAGGTATTAAATTGCGTCTAAGTTGTGTGGGAGTGCCTGATGAGTAGCATGGTCGATAATTAGGTGAGAACATAGGAACTTGATCTCGTCGGTGTGTATACGAAAAGGTAGCATTGGCAAAGTGATGAGTATCAGTTCCTTGGAGACCAGATATTGAGCTTGAAATAAGTCTCCAAGTTTTCTTGTAATCTATCTTTTCTTCTACATTTAATAGCATAGATTTGAGTCTGTGTGAGGACAAGGATGTGATCCTTGATTTTAGCTTCAGTTTTAGGACACCTAATTTGAGCGAAACTAGTAATCAAACTTGCAATCGCAGTGAGGTAAACAGCAATGGTGTGATCGCTTTTGTACAAATCCCACCATTGATCATCGAGCAAGTTGATTTGGGCACAAACTTGGCTCGGGTAGAGTTTCCAATTTTGCCCAAATGTCAACCGAATTTTGAATGCCAATAACTTAGAGATTAACTTAGGTAGTGAGGGATCCCAAAATTATGGATAAACAAAGACGATCATAGATCTTCTTGGAAGTATAATTAAGATTGATGATGGTAATTGAATCGTCTTATTTGTGGCCAGTAAGACTTAGTGAAGGTGCCTGAATTGTACCATCAACATACTTGATATGTTTCCAACAATGGCATAATGTTGTTACACTATAAGAAATAGTTGGTCTCGTCTTTTGGAATATTGCTTGGAAAATTAATAACTGATGAACTCATAATTAGTGTATAGAGTTATGAGATAATTGTTTCAATAAATAGAAAACCGAAATAGGAGAATTGTCTTATAGAGATTTCATATCATAAATGTTAGAGAAAGACAGAATCACATTAACTGTACTTGAGGTAGTTGTAAACGACTTTTAAAGCAGAAGCTTAATGACAGCAGAAATTTTGATAGAACCTTGTTGATTTAATAGTAGTATTAAATTGGCCTTTTGATAGCATAGGATCAAAATACTATAGAGCGGTATAACTCTTATATAATAAATAATAGAGAAAATATACTAAATGTATATTTTTTTTTACAAGTGTTCAATTAATGGAATTATCTTAAATTTATAATATATTTAAATGTATAAATAATAGGTATATATCTTTTAATATAGATATATCTTTTGATATTGACATATTTTTTATTAATTTTCTTGAATTCAAGTATACTTGAATTTTTTACTAGAAAATCTAACTAAATCTAAAATAATATAAATTTTAGATCTATTAGTGTAATTTATAAATTTATTAGTTAATTTGTATATTATTATACGGGTTTATTTGAATACAAATTGTCAGTTTTCTTTTTCAATTATATTGGGTTTATTGCATATGGGCACGAGAGTGATGAAAGTCATTGAGCTAGGGGTCGTGTGTCTAACATGTTTTATTTTTTTGCACTAACCTTAACATGTTAATTGGAAGATAAAATCGATGTAACTATATTAGTTTTCTCCAACTAAAATATTAAATTTATATTTGATTAAATATAATTATTTACAAAGTGATGAAAATTTGGTAATTTTATATATCTATCATGATTTTCTATTTTTACAAATAAGTTATCAATGGGTATGATTTAAGTATTTCTAATTTAAATTTATTATTTATTAATTAAATATAAAATAAAAAACGTCTAGAAATGGACAGAAAATGAGATGAAATACTACTGCCCTATCGTAAATTACCTAAAAAGATGATAATTAAATAAATTACTCTGATTTTTTAAATAAATGAAAAAAAAACAATCTATACTAAAGATCTCTCTCGGCATGGCAAGGGAGATGATCAATAACCTTCGATATCTCCGAAACAGCTTCACGGATGAAAAATGGCATCCCCTGAGAACCATCTCGCGCCTTATCGCACTTGAAGTAGGATCTCAGAAACTCCCCGTAACCATCTGGTCCCTCGTGATGAGTACAGTGGAAGTGCGATCTCAGAAACTCCCCGTAATTAGTAGTCGGACCACCACCTACTGCACTCCTCTGTCTCTGTCTCGATGCGAGATCCCGGCTCATCAATATGGCGATGGAGACGCCGCGTAGCTCCCGACCGGACCGAGGCAACGGCAGCCTCCGCACGTGCCATAGCTTGAAGCAGAAGTCCCGTAACCGCTCGTAGATGTTAGGCCAGTCTGCTCTCGCTCGGGTTCTGAGGTCGGTGACGGCATCCTCCCCGGCGTAGAACCAGCTACCTCTAATGTCATCGGTCATGACCACATCTTTAACCGTGGGGTTATTGAGGACGATATGGTGGAGCGTGGAATGAATCGAAACTGCTGTGCTCAGCATCTCTAATGTCTCAAAGATATCCGCCAATATTTTTTCTTCCAGAGTACCATAGCTCCTTACTGCCCGTTGAGAAAACAATTAAACATATTACATATATTTATATATATATTCACGACAAATTTGTTCCAAATAAATTATTTCAAATATCTGAAAAAAATTAGTTTAATATTAAATATTAAAAAAAAAAGATTTGATATGTAACTAACTATAAGTATTCAATTTATCCTATATAAAATAGACAATCTCAACGGATAGAGTTAAGTGGGTACATGCGGATGATGACTGTGGAGTTCGATCGAGGCCGTGATCAGCGTACAGGACGATGCAGCTCTTGATGAGTTGCGTAGCCCCACCGACCTCCACCAGCTTGCAGTACTTGGGCATACCAGGATGGCGGAATTTATTAATCCAATAGGTATCCTTACCACTATGAGTTAGGTTTACCCTAAGACTGCGGATGTTTTCGAAGCCCTTCAAATGTCGGCCCAGCGCCAAGCAGTCCACCTTGTAGTAATGCCGATTATCCGACCCCGACAAGCACGAGAAGGAATGATCTTGTAGAAAAGCCTTGTAATAGGTGCGGAAATACTTGCTGGTGAACACAAGCTTAATCATCTTATGCTTAGGCTGGTGGCGATCGACATTGTCGTTGTAACCCAATAGCGGCGGAGGATTATCTGAGAGTAAGAAAGCAGGGTAGAGTATGGTCGCCTCCTAGTAGCATTAGCATGAGATGGACACGTCCATCACCCACCGGAGAAGCGGAGCGAACATCTTGGAGACCGCGAGGGTTTGTTTCAGGATCCGAGCCTCACGGACTTTGTCGAGTATGAGGATCAGAAGGTGGGACGGCAGGCGCTCCAAGTAATTGATCTCTTTCTCTTCTTCCATCTTCTGCAGCATCATGGTAGCGTCGCATGTGGAGGAAAAGAGTTTTCCTGGGAGTTGTATATATAATAGACAGATGCCAAGAATATATCCACAAATATGGAAACAACAATAAAAATAAATCTATCAATATTTAATTACTTCATTTAATCCAAATTCAGTTATATATAATATATACCCAATTGATTTTATATGATTTTATTAGTAGGATAAGGTCTGACTTAGTAAGGGCAGATCTAAATATATATTTTTAAATAACAAATATCACAAGTAAGATATGGCTATGACTATATCTATGGGATGATATTGTATAAAAATATTTAAATTTAATAAATAGATAATTATTATGAGCACCAACCCTGAGTTTAGTGAAAAAGCCCACAATCCCCTTAGGAGATTATTATAACTTTTTAGGGTCAATTATTTTATTTTATAATTTATTTATTTAGGTTATTATTGTTTAAAATTATATTTATTCAATTTTTTTTTATATAATTGTACTATATCTCCGTGGAACCGCCTTCCAATTCGTACCTATGATAACTTCCGCACGAATGATATGAAGAGAAAGGAAATAATGTGAGTCGTAGCCCAATATTTTTGAAATACGACCCACCCTAATATTCACCGTATGAAAACTATGTTGGGTCAATTAACCTATTAATATAAATGTTTTTAATTATATTAAAATTAATTATAAAACTTTCATAAAGTTATCTTTCAAAAATATTTGAGTTAATTTTAATGTGTTGGGTAGATATGATGTTTAAATTAATATTTAATATTAATATGATATATATTATTAATCAAAAAATTAAAATAAAATTGGGTGGGGAGGGAAAATAAATAATCATATAATAACTAAATTATTAAAAATGTGGTAAATAATAATATTATTATTAGTCCCATTAATTATTATATAATTTTTTTATTTTATACACATATTTTATTGTCCGGTATTTATACATATTTTATACAATAATTATAGATAAATCTATTTTCTATTTGCATACACACATAGATAATTATTATTAATAATATTATCTTATATTTGATAAAATAGGTAAATATTGTTAATTTATAGGTTTAAAAATATTACATTAATTATAATTTATAACTTTTAAATAGATATTAGTACGAGATTATTGATTCACAATATTTTCTTTATTGTATTAATAATTGTATTATCAAACTAGTACTCGACTCGATATTGAAAACTTGATATTTAGTAAAAATACTTAACTTGATAAGAGCGTAGGTTGATAATACAATCTTATATTGAATAAAATAGATAAATTTTGTGGATTTAAAAGTTGAAAAAATTGCACTGATTAAAAGTCACTTTTAATTAGAAATTGATTCGACTTTTATCGGTAAATAATATCTTATTATATGGTATCAAATCTAGTATACACTCACCCGTACCAATACTGAAAATCTTACCCTTATTTTACTCGAGTATTTAAAAAAATATTAAACTTGAGTAAACTGTTCCACTCGTTTGAGACCAAAATAATCACATTTAACTTATAAAACGAATTTAAAATTAAATATAATAAATATATACACATTCCACGACATGATTTACAGTATTAATAATATAATCAAATATTTGATAAAAAAGAAAAATGTTATATATTTATAAATTTGTAAATATTGAACTAATTATAACTTATAAATTTTAAATAAATATTATCTCGATATTTATCGGTATACAATTATTTATTTAATGAAATTTATTACTTTTTACACAATAAATAATTATTTATATCATTTTCTCACACCATTAAATTAAAAACATATTTTACAATAGGTGTGCGACCGCACAATCCAATATCAAACTTATGATATAAACAACTATTTAGTAATATGATCTGATAACAAATATATATGATGAAAGATACCATAAAAATGAGTAGCCGCTTATTCTAAGGAACGTATAAACTGGAAGATGCCACCACGATACCATGATTTGCATTGCCCTTCTTAGTGGATCCATCTCTGAAGACACTTCTACTTACCATCAAAGTAGATTTCAGCTCAAGTTAGAATCGCTATATCAATTGTTTTAACTTCTTTTATGACTATTATGGTATATTAAGGGTTTCCCCCTTTCTAAACAGCGAGTAGGAAGACATCCTTTTTACCCGTCTTTACTATAATAATATTATACAAAATTGAGTAATTTAAAATAGGCATACCTATCTTTTTCCAAATTTGTAAGATTTTTAGAAAGGGTCTTTCCTCAGTTTCCTGAAAGGGGTAAACAGGGAGGGGATGAGTTCTACAACTCAGTGACTGGATGTTAGGAGTGACTTTTCAGGAAATAGCTTTGTTAAAAGTGTGCCAATATTATAATTTCCTTTAAGAAGGATCTTTTCTCAAATTCTGGTTTTCAAAATCTTTTCCCATTTCCATATTAGGTGTGTTTCACAAACAACACACGCCCTTCATCAAGAAGGTACACACATTCGCAGGTGTAGCTCGTCCAGTGCACCCACTTGTAGCTCAGAGCGTCTTTACCGGCCACCAAAATAGAAGCCTGTCCACTTCTACCTTGGGTCCGAGTGGATGTTCTCAACATCCGACCCTCAGACCCGAATGCCACTTCGTGTCCATATGAGGACAAAGACCTCATCCCGACCCCTCACCAATCTCATGTTCAAGAAGCTACTTTGAGCTTCCATACTGTCTAGCACGACGAACTACCCTTATCTCCACCATGTCGTCCAATAACCTTAGGATCCATCACTACCCTTCTTGGGTGTCTTGATGGTTTTGTACCACAAGTGCATGCATAAAACAATATTTTTCACATATAACCATTATCTTTGGTGTCAATGGTCCAACGACTCTGACACTTAACCCGACCTACAACTATTTGTTTAGACCGGTCCGTTGACCTGACCCTAACACACTACCACTAGCCCATCGAGTATTGTCGGTCCTGATTTGGTACCACGGTGAAATCACATACACAATTTCATTTGGAAATTTCATGGCTTTCCTTTATTCAAGTTTGTTTATAAGCTCTTGCTCGTGCCCACTAGCCTTAGGCCTAATATACGTGATTTTCCAAAACCGAGCATTTAGCCCCATGAGTTCAAAAATCAAAGCTTCTAGCCTATCTGAGATGTTCTAGCTCCCATCAAGAAGTTCTCTCAAATCGTTTAAGCATTGGCAGATAGTCAGGGGAGAACACGACTGACAAAAAATATATTTTCACTTCATCTCATCAAATGGGTGTGATAATATCTCCACTTACAATTGGCAAGCGGGTTTCTTCTTCCTTCAAGGAATTTTATCATACCAACTAGGTATGATTTCCTCTACTTACAACCGGTAAGCTGGTTTTAGCTTAAATCGCCCATCACCCCAACCGACTATGATGTTAAAGTCCCATTCACAAGTGGTTTTTCATTTCTAAAGTGCTCACCATTCCAACCACTCGATAACCATGACGTGTTCATCCTCGGTTGGTTTTCCAAGTCTACACGAGCTTTCTCTTGCTTGCGTTCCGATCACACTTGTCCCTACATGATTAGGGCAGCCTTATCAATTACGATTTGGCATAAAAGCCTAGGCTCACAAATTATCCATTAATTGCACTCAGGTCCCTAAAGTTCATTTTTCTTAAATTTAGGTCCCTAATGGCAACTATCCCCCAATTTGAGTCCCAAGGTTTCCAAAATTTGCCTTTGAGTCCTCAATTTACTCGAAATTGTATAAGGGGCTCAAGTTTTCCAAATTTCCAATTTTGTCCCCAACATTTCAAAAATTACCATTTTGCCCCTTCTTTCCAAAAATGACCATTTGACCCCAAATATTTCAAAAATTGACCAATTGGTCCTCCAACATCTTTATCATGTCCAATTGGCCTTCAATTTTGGGAAATTACAAAGAGGTCCCTCAATTTTTTCGAAATACCCAATTTTCCCCAAAACTTTTCCCCAATTTATCCCTTTCAAACTGACTGAATTTGATTTCTTCAAATTGACCATTCAATCAGGGTTATTTGCTCAAATTGAAGGTAGGGATTAGTTCCTACACTTCCATATGATTCAATTGAGCTTTAAATCACAACAGTTGTGTCCAAATTGAGCTCAAACGAAACTTCTCTGGAAAACTGCTTGTAGAGAGAGAAAGCTTTGAAAGCTTACCATTTGAAGCATGGCGGTCCGAGCTCTCGATCGGGAAAGGTAGCTCTTGTCTTGAGGTTCCTCTTAGGTTCAAGAAATTCTACAATTGATATCGAATTGAGAGAGAATTCTATCAGTAAAATTTAGCATTTTTTCTCTCTAACTCCGATATCTAACGATTGAGTAGAACCAAATTGGCTTACCTTTCAACTTTGTTGAGGTCGTATGAGGGTTGTAGGGGTGTTGGGAAGGCTTGGTTTGGCTGGAGGAGGGCAGAATTTAGCGAATTCAGCTCGGCCAAAATAGGGCACATTCGGTCCGTTAGAGCTGCTTCACTATTTGATTTTGTCGGCTCTTCTCTGGTGGTCCTCAGGTCGAAAGGAAGGTGTTATTGGGTAGCTGACTTCCACCGTTGTCTGTAGGACATGACCTTGCCTTTTGAGGCTGAGAAAAATGCCTATATTGGAGCTCTGTTTCAAGCTTCACTGAAAAATGGAGCAGTTGAGAGATAATGGAGATTTTAGGTGTCTGGATGATGAATGGAGAGGAGCTCTTTATATAGGGTGCTCGAGGACCTTGTGCTCAATAACTTTCCTTTTTGGTCGAGTTTATCCTCTACTTGAAATGGTCTGATCGAAGTCGTTTTTCCTTCGTCGACATTATATGTTTTTGCATTGAATGAATAGTGTTGTCATCCTGAGGAAGAAGATGACACTATTTTGAACTGGACCAGACCGATCCGACCAAGTTCAATGCGAAAATCGGTCAATTCAGGCTTGATTCGACTAGTTTTCTCAAAATTAAAAATTTCTAAATTAATCTAAATTCATTCTCTATCTAATGGTGGCTTCAATTCTCCAATTTGAATATTTTAAGCCACTTAGAAAAATGAATTTAGAAACTAGTTTAAACTTGTTCAATTCAGTTCAAGTTCGGTTCACCTTGAATCGGTCTAAATTCCTCTTCCCAATTGTCCCAGGGTTTCATTCCATTATTTTTATGACTCTTTGAGTCACTCGGGATTTTTCAATTTATCCTTTCCTTATAGGTTGTAGTTCGTGAACTTGCTCGATTTTCTCTTTTGGAACGACTAGTTCCTTTCTCGATTTATTTGTCAATCTATAAAGGGACGGGGTTTACACGGTACCATGGAGAAATCACACAACCAATTTCATTAAAAATTTTCATGGCATTATTTAATTAGTTTGTTTACAAGCTATTACTTGTGCCCACTGGCCTTGGGCCCACTGTATGTGTTTTTCCAAAACCGGGCGTTTAGCCCCATAAGTTCAAAAAACGAGGCCTCTAGCCTATATGAGCTATTACAGCTCCCGTCAATAAGGTCTCCCAAATATTTTAAGCATTGGAACATAGTTAGGGGAGAACACTTTTGACAAAAATTCTTTTTTTTTCATCCCTTCACACCAACCGAGTGTGATGATATCTCCGCTTACAACCTGTAAGCGGGTTTCTCCTTTGCTCAAGGAAACTCATCATACCAACTGGGTATGATTATCTCTACTTACAACCACTAAGTAGGTTTTATTCATTAAAGGTAATGCTCCTCATTCCAACCGGGTATGAAGTTAGATAATCCCACTCACCCGATGACCGTGACATGTTTGTCTCTAGTCGGTTTCCGAATTCACGCTAACTTTTCCTTGCTGGTGTCTAGGTCTCTCGCATCCCTACATGATTTGGGCATCCTTATCAATTAAGATTTGGCATAACTGCCATCGTTTTCTCACGTATGAGTGACTAGGCTCAAAATTTTTGATTAATTGCACTTAGGTGCTTAAAGTTCATTTTCCTAAACTTTAGGTCCCTAAAGCCAACTTTTCCCTAAATTGAGTCCTAAGGCTTCCAAAATTCCATTTGAGTCCTCAATTTACTCAAAATTGTATAAGGGGCTCAAGTTTTCCAAATTTTCAATTTAGTCACCAAATTTTCAAAAATTACAATTTTGCACCTACTTTCCAAAAATGGCAATTTGACCCCAAATATTCCAACAATTGACCAATTGGTCCTCCAATATCTATCTTATGGTCAATTGGCCTTTGATTTTGGGAAAATGTAAAGAGCTCCCTCAATTTTCCAAAATTTACAATTTTCCCCAAATTTTCCCCTTCAAACTAACCAAATTTGATTTCTTCAAATTGGCCATTCAATCGGTCACCAAATTGTATAAGGGGCTCAAGTTTTCCAAATTTTCAATTTGGTCACCAAATTTTCAAAAATTACAATTTTGCACCTACTTTCCAAAAATGGCAATTTGACCCCAAATATTCCAACAATTGACCAATTGGTCCTCCAATATCTATCTTATGGTCAATTGGCCTTTGATTTTGGGAAAATGTAAAGAGCTCCCTCAATTTTCCAAATTTTCCAATTTTCCCCAATTTTTCCCCTTCAAACTGACCAAATTTGATTTCTTCAAATTGGCCATTCAATCGGGGTTAATTGTTTCAATTTAAGGTATAAATTAGTTTCTACACTTTATACGATTCAATTAAGCTTTAAATAACATGATTTGAGTCTAAAACCAACTCAAATGGAGCTTCGTTGGAAAATCGTTTGTAGAGAGAGAAAGCTTTGAAAGCTTACCGTCGGAGGTGCGGTGGTCCGAGCTCTCGATCTGGGAGGTAGCTCTCATTCTGAGATTTATCCTACGATCAAGAATTGGGACAATTGATCTCAGGATCAGCGGGAATTTGATAAACGAAATGTATTAATTTCTCTCTCTAGAACTAAAATGTACCGATGGAGGAGGGCCAAATTGGCTTACCATTTGGCTCGCAATATGTTAGGTTCTTAGACCTATTATAAAAAGGTGTTTACGAAATAGATAGGGAGCTATAGGGTTCTTGATAAGCATCCTCTTTAGTAGGGTTATAACCCTAGCTGGCGTTCCTGGCTTCAGACTTGGCTCCTTTCGTACTGGGGGCTGTGACCATAACAGGTCCTGGCACCATCCTCTTGGATACTTCCTCCTAACGTCTCTTGATTCTTTGGGACTTCTACTCTATCTCGGGCATTGGAGAACTTTTAGGGTTGTCTTCCTACAAGGACAGAGGGTTGGGTGGTGTTGGTGACATGAGTCCTAGTTTTCTTGGTTACTCTCTTGGGAGCCATCTGAAAATTTTAAAATTTGTTTCTCTTAGTTCCTATTTTATATAGTCTTGATAATGTATTAGAGGAAATAGGCTCTTATACCACTCAATTTGTCACGCCCTAACCCAATTTGGTCAGATCCCCGTGAGCAACCCGCCACTACCTTTGGTCCATGAAGGGTTTCACCCTTTTCTAAACTGTGAGGAGTAAGGCATCCTTTTTCCTATCTTTCTTGGAATAGCATTATGCAAAACTGAATATCTTAAAACATACATACTTGTCATAGAGTTCCAATACAAAAAGGACTTTAAGGTTGGTTTTTTCCTCGGTTACTTGAAATGGATAAAAGGAAGGGGTGAGTTCTACAAATTAGTGAGTGGGTGTTGAGAGTGAGTTTTTAAAATAGATTTAGTTTATCCAAACCATGTCAAGGTTATCATTTCCTTTTAAAATGATTTTTTTTCTCAAATTTAGGTTTCCAACACCTTTTCCATTTCCATATTAGGTGTGTTTAGCTCTCTTATCCCATCCTCTTGCCTCGTAAGGCGTTTAGCAAACAAACACATGCCCTTCATTAGGAAGGGTACACATATTTGCAGGTGCAGCCCGCCCACTACAGCCACTTATGGATCGGAGCGTCTTTACCGTCCACCAAGATAAAAGCTCGTCTACTTCTACCTTATGTCTGAGTGGATATCCCATACATCTGACCCTCATACTCGAATGTCACTTCTTGTCCATATAAGGACGGAGACCTCACCCCGATTTCGTGCGCAAGAAGCTCCCAAAGTTCCATTACTGACTGGTACGACAAACTTCCCTTATCACCCCCATGTCGTTGAACAGCCCTTGGGACCCATCACTACCCCTAGGGCATCTTAATGGTCTCGTACAACAAGTGCATGCACAAACAAGAGTTTTGACATAATAGCCATTCTCTTTGGTGTCGACGATCCAATAGCCCCAACACTCAACCCAGCTTGCAGCTATTTGTCTGACTGGTCCATCGACCTAGCCCTGACACACTATCGCTAGCCCATCGAGCCTTGTCGGTCCTAACTTCAACCATGGAAAATCACACAGTTAATTCCACTTTAATGAGAGTTTTTCATGGCTCTTCCTAATTAATTTTGTTTACAAGTTTCTACTTGTGCCCATTGGCCTTGGACCCACTGCACGTGTTTTCCAAAATTGGGCATTGAGACCTATGAGTTCAAAAACCAAGGCCCCTAGCCTATCCGAGTTGGTCTAGCTCCCATCAAGAAGGTATCCCAAATATTTTAAACAGTTGTCACACAGTCAAGGGAGAATACTTTTGACTAAAATCATGTTTTTATCTCACCAAACCAACTGGATGTGATAATAACTCCGCTTACATCCGGTAGGCGGGTTTCTTCTTTTCTCAGGGAAACTTATCATACCAACTGAGTATGATATTTATTCCTATTCCCAACCAGTAAGTAGGTTTTATTTGTTAAAAATAATGCTTATCGTCCCAATCGAGTATTAAGTATAAAATTCTCACTCACGGTGGCTTTCAACTTTGAAAAGATGCTCATCACCCCAACCGGGAATGACATTTAAAATGTCTCACTCACCTCGTGACTGTGACACATTTGTCCCTAGTCAGCTTCCAAGTCCACGCTAGCTTTTCCTTGTTGGGGTTCCAGTCTCTTATGTCCCTACACGATTTGGGTATCCTTATCAAGGTTTGACATGATAGCCTTCATTTTCTCATGTATGAGTGACTAAACTCAAACTCTTTGTTTATTGCAGTTAGGTCCCTAAAGTTCATTTTTCTTAACTTTAGGTCCCTATGCTAACTTTTCCCCTAAATTGAGTCCCAAAGTTTCCAATATTCCCTTTAGATCCTCAATTTACTCAAATTTTCATAAGGGGCTCAAGTTTTCCAAATTTCCAATTTGGTCCCCAATTTTTCAAAAATTACAATTTTCCTCCTACTTTCCAAAAATAGCAATTTGGCCCCCAAATGTTTCGAAAATTGACCAATTGGTCCCCCAACATCTTTCTCATTGCCAATTGTCCCTCAATTTTGAGAAATTGCATGAAGGTCCCTCAATTTTTTGAAATCCCTAATTTTCCCCCAATTTCTCCCATTTTATATTGACCGAATTTGATTTTTTCAAATTGTCCATTCAATCGAGGTTAATTGCTCCAATTGATGGTATGGACCAGTTCCTACACTTCCATAAGATTCAATTGAGCTTTGAATTGCATGATTTGAGACCGAAATGAACTCAAACGGAGCTTCACCAGAAAACTGTTCATTGAGAGAGAAAGCTTGGAAAGCTTACCGTTGGAGGTAAGGCGGTCCAAGCTCTTGATCTGGGGTGGTAGCTCTCGTCCTGAGGTTCCTTATAGGATCAAGAATTGTTATAATTGAAGTCCACATGAGGGTGAATTTTATTAGTAAAATTCAACATTTTCTCTCTCTAACACTAATTGACAATGATGGTGGAGAGCTGAATTGCCTTACCTTTTAGATCTGTTGAGGTTGTGTGAGGGTCGTGGGGGTGTCAAGGAGGCTTGGTTTGGCCGGAGGAGAGTTGAATTTGGCTAGAATAGGGCAGATTCTATCTATCGGAGCTGCTTCACTGTTTGATTCCGTCGGTGCTTCTCTAGCAGTCCTCGGGTCGAAAGGAGGTTGTTGTCAGGTAGATTGTCACGCCCCAACCCGATTTGGTTGGATCCCCATGAACAACCCGCCACTCTTTCTCGGTTCAAGAGGAGTTTCCCCCTTCTTTAGTCGAGAGGAGCCACGTGAAATTCCAACCTTGTTCCCTAGAAGACATATATCAAATAAAATGTAAGCTTAAAGACAAATTTAAGCATACCTGATAAAGGGTAAGGCTCGGTGTTACTTTTAGTCATTTTCTCTTTTCCTAAAAAGGGGTACAAAAGTGGGGTGAGTTTCTACAACTCAGTGAATGGGTTTTCAAAGGTCTACTTTTATCTTTTAAGAAAAATATTTATATAGAGTGTGTCATACTCCTTTCTTTTCAAAAATCCCTTCCTTTTAAAAATTTGGGTTTTCCCTTATTTCTTAGTTATCGGTGTGTCATCACCCAACACACATCCTTCACATGAAGGTTACACGCATTCGCTAGTCAATATAACTACTGAACCCGCTAGTGGCTTCGAAGCAACTTCTCCTACCACCCGGATAGAAGTATGACCACTTCTACCCTAAGAATGAGTGGATGTACGTGTCATCCAACCCACAATCCCGAAATCACTTCTTTGTGTCTGTATGAGGATAGAGACCTCATCCCGTCCCCATCCCGATCTCATGCGCTTGGAACGACGATATGCCTTTATACTCATCGGGTCGTCCAGGGCCCTTAGGACACATCACTACCCCTCATGGGCGTCTTGATGATCCTGTACTCATGGTGCATGCACAAGCAAAGTTTTCTTACATTTTTCATATAATATGTGGTGCCATTTGTCCCAATGGTCCCGACCTTCAAGTTAACATGTAGTTGTTTGTCTCGACTGGTCCGGAGACCTGTCATGTCGCACTACTACTAGTTGACTAAGTATGTCAGACCTGCCTTGGTACCATAACCAAATAATTCACTTATTAAGTTTTAATGGTACATATATATATCATGTTCTTTTACGAGCTCCTGCTCGTGTCCATTGGCCTATGGCCCACTGTTCGAGTTTTTAAAAAAAACTAGGCATTTTAGCCCTTAAGTTCTAAAACCGAGGCCCCCAGCCTATAAGAGCTATTCGAGCTCCCATCAAGAAGGTCTCCCAAATAGTTTAAGCATTGGAACACAGTCAGTGGAGAACACTTCTGACAAAAATAGGTTTTTACTGTCCATTATACCGACCGGTATAAGGACATCTCCGTTCATAACCGATGAACGGGTTTTCAACTTCCTTTGAGT
Source organism: Trapa incisa (assembly GCA_030064435.1). Taxonomy (NCBI): domain Eukaryota; kingdom Viridiplantae; phylum Streptophyta; class Magnoliopsida; order Myrtales; family Lythraceae; genus Trapa; species Trapa incisa. The sequence continues at coordinate 2,187,125 of CM057784.1, read as the reverse complement.
CAGTCTCATCATACCAACCAGGTATGATCTACTTATAATCCGTAAGTAGTTTTTACGCACAACTTTCACATCACTTTCTCTAAGTAGTGATGATTAAAACATACTACTAAGCAGTGGGTTTTTATACCGAGGTACTTATCATCCCCAACCAGGTATGATACATAATCCCACTCACCCGATAATGTAGTGAAATTCCACTTAGTCAAGCTTCGTCCTTAGCAAGCTGGACCTCGACTGGCATTCCCGATGTCTTGTTCTCCTACATGAAATGAACATAATTGTTCATTATTCTTTGGCCTAATAGTCCTCATTCATTCCAAATGAATGAGAAAACTCAACTTTACATATATTTGCAATAAGGTCCCTATTGCCGGTTTTTCCTAAATCCGAGTCCCGAAACCTTTAAAATTTATCTTAGGACCACAAATCATTTGATTTCACACAAAAGGGTTTAATTTCCCAAATTTCCAATTTAGTACTTCAATTTTCCCAAAATTACCATTTTACCTTTTCTTTAGAAAAATTGAAAATTTTGCCCCAAAAATTCTAAAATTTCTCAATTGGCCCTCTAATATTCTTATCATGACCAATTGATCCTCAATTTTAGAAAATTACATTTTGGTCCCTCGAATTTTCGAAAATCCTAAAATTTCCCCAATTTTTCCCCCAATTCCAACTCTTCAACACTGCTGAATTTGATTTCATCAAATTGATCGATCAAGCACCTCTAATTGTTGAAATTGGAGTTGGAATTGAGTTCCTATATGTTAATACAATTCTAAGGAACTTTGAATCGCAGATTTTAACGCCGGAACGAACTCAAACAAAGTTTCGCCGGAAAACAGACTGTAGAGAGAGAAAGCTTCGATTTCTCACCGGTGAGGGCGCGGTGGTCGGAGCTCTCTATCTATACAGATAGCTCTCCACCAAAGGTTCTTCATAGGATCAAGAATGACATCAATTGATTAGAATTTCTTCATCAAAATTCGGCCGACTCTCTCTTTAACAAAGATCTGAAATTGTAATGGGGAGTCGAATTGTCTTACCTTTTGGTCCTAATTCGGTCGTGGAAGGGTTGAGATGGTGTCGGGAAAGCTTGGTTTGACCTGAAGAGGGCTCGAATTGGTCGATTTAAACTCGGCAGAAACAGGGCAGCTTCTATCCGTCGGAGCTACTTCACTATTTGATCACGAGAGGTCACCCATCCTCCTTGGCTATTTATGATAAGTCATACTTCCCAAGAGGTCACCCATCGTCACACTACTCTCGGGTAAACACGCTTAACTTTAAAGTTCTTATGAAATCTAGTTCACCTGAACCAATTTAGTTTTTGTCTTAAATTTCTTTTTTCAAGGTTTAATAAACCCTTTGTATCACCTGGAAGTTGTAAATTTCCATATTTCTTGTTCCCAAATGTAAACTGGCTCGGTTTTTTTATTCGGTTTAACCAGTTCTTTTCTCGGTTTTCCTTAACTCAAAAGTGTGGGGTTTAAAAAACTGGTCCGATTTCTCTTCCAATTTGCTCCATGGTTCCTTTCTATGATTTTTATGACTTTTTGAGTCATTTGGGATTTTCAAATTTCCCACTTTACCCTTTATTTATCAGTTATGGTTCGTTAACCAGCTCAGTTTTCTTTTTTGAAACAACTAGTTCTTTTCCCGATTTTCTTATCTTTATAAGAACAGGGTTTACAAATTGGCTCAAGGAAGTGAAGTGGCACATGATTGATATCAATGTGCCAGAGACCCTAAATGAATCCAATAGTCAAGTACCTTCTCAAGGCACAAGTGTTCCATTGGGGGAGTACCTAAGAGCTACCTCTATAGTCACACCTTACAAGACTAAATTGGATTGGTGATTCAATGAAGATTACACGGCTCCCCACCTTGTTGATGTGAAGAAACAAGAAATTCTCTTCTAACCACAATAGGGTTTGGACATCATCACAAGAATAGTAGAGTAACCTTAGTGAACTCCCAATGGGATTGCATTTGACTTGGCCAGTCCAATAAACACATGCCATATGTTACGGAAGGACTAACCATGGACCCTAAGTAGGGCAAAGTATAAGAGTTGAAAGTGATCCATGTATATTACCACACAAGCTCATAGTCAATGTAAGGATTTATCACCTCGGAAAGTTCAAGGACAGGAGAGACTCGATGTTTGGAATAGACACCTCTAATAGACTTTGACTAGGTGAGCTTTATGTTATACCTTCAGAAAAAGGGGCAAGGTAATAAACACATTCGGTAATGGAGTATGAGGACGCTAGTCCAAGTCATGCACTCTAGGAAGGATATTGCATGAGGTTCACTTGAACCATGGAATTATGGAATGGTCCTTGAAAGTAAAGTATTTAAAAGGTAATTGGAATGGAAGCATATGCTCTAGTAAGTAATGAGGTAGATTGATGGTATCTATGGAGGGGAATTGGTACGCAAGTGGCACAATGATGTAAACTAATATGAAGAGAAAACTCGTGGAATGAGTATGTGGATATGGTTCACCAAATATTACAAAAAAACCATTATGGTAACATACTACATGAAAGGAAGACTGTAGTAAATCATTTGGAGAAAGGAGCACAAGGCTCGAGTCAAGAGTATTGGAAATATGGTTGTGATTTGACATTCCCTAAAGGAGGGAAGAACTCTATGATTAGTTCAATGTGTATAAGAAAGTGTCAAAAGGCATATGATCACAAGAAGGAAACTCAACATGCTCATCATAGAGCGAGTAAGACCATGCTGACATGAAAGGAAAGGTCAATCACCCTAGTGGAATAAGTGTTGAGAAAGGATGTAGGATATCATCCTATAAACTAGTTGGTACTGATAAGAATAAGGTATAAGAGTCATGGAATGAAAAATGAGAAGAAACCCCACGTGGATAGATCGGGAAGGATATGAAAAGAGGTGCTAAAGTAGAGCTCAAATTTATAAGAGTCCTTATGGAAATTAAACTTCATTAAGCGAAAGGTGGAATGAAGGGCTCTATCTAAGGATGAGTACCGAGAAGTGATGATAAGTGTAGTAATAAAACAATGCATGAGAGAGACCTTGTGGCATGTAAGATTTGATATTCAAGGAAATAGATAAAGAATAATCATTAGTAATACGGAAAGTACCACGATAACTTGGACACTACAAGTAAAGGTACTTAAGGATTATAAAGGAATTGGAAAATGAAATGGAGTCCAAAGTAGGATTTATATTATTAAACCAAGAGGAGATGGTTACATCAAAAAGGGGAACAAGGTCAATATCCTCGACTTTAAGAAATATTATGGGTTATTATAATCCATGAAGAGGATTAGATCCTAAAGAAAAATGCAAGAGTTATGATTTTCAAGCCAGGAGGAACAGTATACACCTATGATGATAATGACTATAGAAGGGTTCTTATAGGGAGTGACACTATCACACCTCGACCTGGTTTGGTCAGATCCCCATGATCAACTCGCCACTCTCTTGGTTCAAGAGAGGTTTCCCCATTCTTTAATTCAAGAGAAGCCAAGAGAAATCTCAACCTTGTTCCCTATAATAACATATATCAATAAAAATGCAAGCTCAAGATAATTAAGCATACCTGACAAAGGGTAAGGCCTAGTGCTATCCCTAGTCATTTCTCTATTTCCTAAAAAGTGATAAAAAGGATGGATGAGTTTCTACAACTCAGTGAATGGGAAATTTAAAACAATAAAGTTTCAATAAAAAACAATTTTGAATTGGAGTTTCCCAGACTCCTTATTTCCTTTAAGATATTTCATTCTCAAAATCATGGTTTTCATAGTCATTTCTCATCAATAACCACAAATGGTGTGTTTATCAACCAACACATGCCCTTCATCATGAAGGGAACACACATCCGCAGGGCAGCATGTCCACTGCACCCACTTGTGGCATCGAAGCGACTTTACTAGCCACCTAGATAAAAGCACGTCCACTTCTACTATGAGAATGAGTGGATGTACGTGACATCCAACCCTCAATCCGTATGAGGACATAAACCTCATCCTAATCCCATCCCGGTCTCATGCGCATGAAACTACATCGAGCTTCCCTGACTGTTGGCACAATAATCTGCTCTTATCTCTACCAAGTCGTCCAGTAGCCCCTACGACGCATCACTACCCCTCTTGGGCATCTTGAAGGCCTCGCACCTATGTGTATGCACAAAACAACAATTTTCCATATAAGACATTTAATTTGGTGCCACTGGTCTAATGGCCCCGACTCTCAACTCAACATGCAGCTATTTATCTCGACTAGTTTGTCGACCTATCTTGTCGCACTACCACCAGTCCATCGACTATGTCAATCCTAACTTGGTACCATGGCCAAACACATTATTCATTTAAAAGTTTTCATGGCTTAAACTCATGTTTGTTTCTGAGCTCCTGCTTGTGTCAATTGGCATTGGGCCCACTCTATGAGATTTTTCAAAATTGGGCATTTTAGCCCCTGAGTTCCAAAACCAAGGCCTCTGGCCTATATGAGCATTTGGAGCTCTCGTCAAGAAGGTCTCCCAAAAAGTTTAAGCAGTGGCACAATGTCAAGGGAGAGCACTTCCAATAAAAATAATATTTCAGCTATCCATCACACTAACCGGGGATGAGGACATCTCTGCTCATAATCGATGAACAGGTTTTCTACTTCCTTCCATGAAATTCATTATATCAATCGGGTATGATCTACTTACAACTAATAAGTAGTTTTTTCGTGTGTTTTCTCACATCACCCATCCAAGTGTGATGTTAAAATCCCACATTTTTATGGGTTTTCATTTTCGAGGTGTTTATCATCCCAATCGGGTATGAAATAAAAATCCCACTTAGTTGCGAATGTCGTGAATCCTTTTTAACCTACTTTTTGTCCATGTGCAAGCTTGGCCTATTCTCCGTACTTCGTGTTCCTACACAATATGAACATCCTTGTTCATTATCATTTGGCTTGATACTCTTTATTAATCACAAATGAATAAAATACACAACTTTTCAATTAATTGCAATTAGGTCCCTAAAGTTTTTTTTCATTCACTTTAGGTCCCTATTGTTGATTTTTCCCAAAATTGAGTCCCGAAATTTCAAAAAAAATTACTTTGGGACCTCAATTTATTCAAAATTAGAACAAGGGATTCAAGTTTCCTAAGTTCCCAATTTGGTCCCCAATTTTTCTAAAATTACCATTTTGCCCCTACTTTACAAAAATGGCAAATTTCACCCCAAAATTCCAAAAATTGACTAATTAGTCATCCAACTTCTTTTCCATGCCCAATTGGCCCTCAATTTTATGAAATTACACTTTAGTCCCTCGAATTTTTGAAAACCCCAAAATTTCCCCAATTTCAACCTTTCAACTTGGCCGAATTTAATTTCAACAAATTGATCGATCAAATGAGGTTAATTGTTGAAATTGAAGGTAGATTTAAGTTCCTACACATCCATACTATTCAATTACACTTTAAATAGCATGAATTGACGCCAGAATAAGCTCAAAGGAAGCTTCGCCGGAAAGTTGAACGTAGAGAGAGAAAGCTTTGAAAGTTTACTGTTAGGGGCACGTTGGTCTGAGCTTTCGATCTGGGCAGATAGCTCTCATCCTGAGGTTTCACCTAGAATTAAGAATCACCTCAATTCATGTTCAATTTGGTCAATAAAGATATATTAGTTCTCTCTCTAGCACCAATCGAAATTTAGAGAGGGGAGCCAAATTGGCTTACCTTTCCACTCTAATTTAGCCGTAGGATAGTGAGGAAGTGGTGGGAGAGCTTGGTTTGGCCTGAGGAGGGTTCAAATTGGCTGATTTTAGCTTGACAGAAATATGGCAGCTTCGATCCGCCAGAGTTGCTTTACTATTCGATCACACCGACTTTTCTTCAACGATCCTCGGAGCAATTGGAGACTACCACCGTGTAGTTGACTTCTCCTCGAGTCTAAGGAACCTTACCATACCTTCTTTGTCTCAGAAAAGACCCTATATCGGAGCTCTGGTTCGAGCTTCGTCGAAAAATTGAGTAGCTGGGAGAGAGTGAGGTTTTCAAGTGTATGGAGGATGAATGGAGAGGGGCTCTTTATATAGGGAGCTCGGGGACTCTCTAACTGTCCATTTGGCACCTTAATGGCAGTCATTGAAGGCCTGAAATGTACTGAACAAAAACGATTCTTCTTCTTCTGCACTGTTCAATTTTCTGGCAAGTGAACAGTGTTGTCATTTGAAGGAAGAAGATGACATTGTTCCGAACTGGGTTCAACTCTTAAACCGGTAAATTCTCTACTCAATGGTGGCATGAATTCTCAAATTTGAATATTTTAAGCCACCTAGAAATATGAATTTAGCTTATGGTTCAATAGTGATTCAAACTAGTCCAAACTAGTTCAATCCATTTCGGGTCTGGTTCACCTGAATCGGTTTGGTTTTCTTACCCAAATTGTCCTAAGGTCACTTTCCAAGGTTTTTATGACTCTTTGGATCACTCAGGAGTTGTAAACTTCCCAATTTGCATGTTCTCTACAATCGAAGTTTGTGGACCCGTTTGGTTTTCTCACTCGGTTTGACCGATTCTTTCCCCGGTTTTCATTAACTCCAATAGGCGGGGTTTACAACTCTCCCCTCCTTTTAGGAGTTTTGACCCCAAAACTTATTTCACACCTTTTGTACCGGAATGAACTACCCTTGATATCAACTTGTAATTTCTCAACATATAATCCATTCGGTTATTTCCATCTCTCCCTTATATAGCATACACTTGAGATCTTCTTTTCTTTTCCATTATTTTCTCATTCCATGAAGTTTATTTTCATTAAATCTATCTCATTGGAAGGTTTAAGGTCATATCCTTAAATTCACATCCTTTGTTCCTTAAAGCATTATTTCTCTTGTCCGTGATTCTTTATTTAAGAGTTAAAGATTGGGAATTCCAAAATACCCAATCATTCATGTATCTATTGTTCTCTTTATTTGTTGACCTCCTTAGCTCAGTGTCCGTTCAAGCACCACGTGCATGTTTTCACATGTGTTGATGTCATCACCTTTTCATCCTACATTGATTCTTCCCCCATCTGTTGGTTATCACAACTTCGTTCCAAATTAAATGTGCGACCTTGTCATGTTCAACTAACGGACTCTTCCTTTCTTGCACCATTCCTCATTCCCAATGGCGTCCTTTCCTTTAAGGACTCTTCTCTTTCTTAATCCTTCTTACTCACTCGTGATTATTTCATAATTCTCCTTTCTGACTTAGTTCCTTTCTTACTCATATGACTTCTTTTGATGTCGTCTTCCTACTTACCTGTTGCATGTGTTTAACTTATCCCTTGGTCCTTCATGATTACTTTCCATTTGCACTTGATCCTTTCACCTCCAACAGCTTATCTTGGAGAGGGCTTATCTTCTTTCCAATTCTGTTGTTTCCATTTCCACCTAATAATAAAATGTATGTTTTTCCAAGGTTCCCTTCCCTGGTAAGTTTCACACTTCTTTTATCCTTGAATTCCTTTCTAGTTTTACCATTACGAATGTCTAATCTTAAATGACAATCCTTGATGCCATCTTCTCCTCCTTACCTTTACCCTTGAGATCCTATGAGTACTTCTCGTCTATCTCATCTCATTCTCACTTGCTCCTAGTACTCATCTATTCCTTTGAGGTGGAGTTCACATCCCCTTTGTTTCAAAATCTCTCGTTCATCCTGCAAAAAGTCTATTTAACATTTTCGTAGCTTTCGGGTCGTTACTCCGGTCTTAGCTATTAATCTCTTTAAGGCTTTCCTCTTTCCTTATTTCCCAAAGGTTTTGGCCTTTTCGTCTTTTCCTTCTTTATCGGGATTGTGACTTTCACAAGGGTCGGTTCGTTAACAGCCCCCACTCGTATTATCCTCTTAGTTTAATTGTTTTTAGATGGTTGTCTCTCGATTCTTCGTGTCCTTGGTATCCATCCCTTTGCCTATTTAGGGTGTAGTCCTTACTACTCCCCAGTTCTTCTTATAGCATAGTTTATTCTTCTAGATTATTTGGTTATTATGGGTTATTTCCTTCAACTGGGTCCATCTAAAATCCCTTTTTGGTTTCCTTACTTTCTTGCAAGTAGATCACACTTAGCCTTTCCAAGCACTAACTTAGCCACTTATACCTTTTAATGAGGACCTTATTTCAGTTCTAGTTTGTGATATTTCTTCTGTTGATTACTTTATCTTGAATTTTTCTCCTTTCGCGATCTCACTTCCTATTCTCATCCTTCTTCTAGGGTCTTTCGTTTTTGGGATTTTTACGATCAATCTCCCTACTATTCCTTGAAAGTTCTTCTCTTATACTTACGGACCTTGTACGGTTGTTCACTTTGGATTCCTCCCTTCTTGTTCCATATCCTTGATTTCAACAAGTCCCCTTATTTTCATGGATTCCTAATAACTTGTATCCTAACTCGTTCCAAGAAGGTATTATTCTCAAGATTCCCTTCCTATCATACTTCATTGCCTTTCCCCTTTTTCCGTGTGTCATCTCATTTGACTTAACCTTTGTAGTGCTCCATCAAACATGATTATATGCCATGAAAACTTAAGTAAATGAATTGTTTGGCCTTGGTACCAAGACATGACCGACATAGTTAGTCAACTTGCAGAAGTGCGACATGACAGGTCTCTGGACTAGTCAAGACAAGCAGTTGCAGGTTGAGTTGAGGGCCAAGGCCGTTGGACCAGTGGCACCACATATTATATGGCATTATGTGAAAATTGTTGATTGTGCATGCACTGTCTTACGGGACCTTCAAGATGCCCAATAGGGGTAGTGATGCGTCCGAGGGCTCTGGAAAACCTGGTGGATATAAGGCCAGTTAGTCGTACTAGAAGTCTTGCGAAGCTCGAAATAGCTTCAAGCACTTGAGACCGGGGTGGGGACAGGATGAGGTCTCTGTCCTCAAATAGACACGGAGATTTGTTACGGGATTGAGGGTCGAATGTCGCGAACATCCACTCATTCTCAGGGTAGAAGTGGACGTGCTTCTATATAAGTGGCCAGTAAAGTCGCTCTGACACCACAAGTGGGTTAAGTGGACGGGCTAGCCTCCGATTGTGTGTTTTAGCTTCATGATGAAGGATGTGTGTTGGGTGATGACACACCATGGTAATAAGAATTGATTTTGAAAACCGAGATTTGGAATTAAAAAAAATTAAAAGAATTAAGGAGTTTGGCACACTCCACCTCTAAAACTATTTTTATTGAAACTTCATTTTCTTTAAATACCTAGTCATTGAGTTGTAGAAACTCACCCTATTTTTATCCATTTTTAGGAAATAGAGAAAATGACTAGGGATAGCACCAAGCCTTACCCTCTGTCGGGTATGCTTAAATTCTCTTAAGATTGCATTTTATTTGATATATGTCTTTCTAGAGAACAAGGTTAAAAGTACGTTTGACTCCTCTTGAGTTAAAGAAGGGGGAAACTCCTCTTGAACCAGGAGAGCGGCGGGTTGTTCACAGGGATCTGACCAAACTGGGTCGGGCGTGACATCTTCTCTCATAATCAATGAACTGGTTTTCTACTTCCTTCTAGGAAGTTCATCAAACCAACCGAGTATGATCTACTTACAACCGTTAAGTAGTTTTTCCATGTGTTTTCTCACATCACCCCATCTAGGTGTGATGTTAAAAACACACATTTTTTGCAGGTTTTCATTTTCGAGGTGCTTATCGTCCTAACCGGGTATGATATAAAAATCCCACTCACCCATAAATGCTGTGAATCCTTATTAACCAACTTTTTGTCCCTCTGCGAGCTTGGCCTTAATTGGCGTTCTCAATACTTCGCGTTCCTATGAACATACTTGTAAATTATCTTTTAGCTTGACAGCCTTTATTCATCACGAATGAATAAAATACTCAACTTTTTAATTAATTGCAATTTGGTCCCTAAAGTTCTTTTTCTTTAACTTTAGGTCCCTATTACCGATTTTCCCCAAATTTAGTCCCAAAACCTCAAAAACAATTACTTTGGGTACCTCAATTTATTCAAAATTACAAAAAGGGGTTCAAGTTTTCCAAATTCCCAATTCGGTCCCCAATTTTTCCAAAATTAACATTTTGCCCCTACTTTACAAAAATGGTAAATTTCACCCAAATTTCCAAAAATTGACCAATTGGTCCTCCAACATCTTTTCATAACCAATTGGCCCTCAATTTTATAAAATTGCACTTTAGTCCCTCGAATTTTTGAAACCCCAAATTTTCCCCCAATTTCAACCTTTCAACTTGGCTGAATTTGATTTCATCAAATTGACTGATCAAACAACGTTAATTATTAAAATTGAAGGTAGATTTAAGTTCCTACACATCCATATGATTCCATTGCACTTTAAATCGCATGAATTGATGTCGGAAGAAGCTCAAACGTAGCTTCGCCGGAAAGCTAAACGTAGAGATAGAAGCTTCAAAAGCTTACCGTCGAGGACACGGCGGTCCAAGCTTTCGATCTGGGCAAATAGCTCTCATCCTGAGTTTCCTCCTATAATCATAAATTACATCAATTCATACCGAATTTGGTCAATAAAGATCTATCGATTCTCTCTCCAAAACCGATTGAAATTCACAAAGGGGAGCCAAATTGGCTTACCTTTTCGCTCTAATTCAGTTGTAGGATGGATGAGGGAGTGGTGGAAGAGCTTGGTTTGGCCTGAGGAGGGCTCGAATTGGCTGATTTTAGCTTGATAGAAATAGGGCAGCTTCGGTCCGTCGGAGTTACTTCATTGTTCGATCACGCCGGCTTTTCTCCGGTGATCCTCGGAGCAATTGGAGACTACCACCATGTAGTTGATATCTCCCCAAGTCTAAGAAAACTGGCCATGCCTTCTTTGGCTCAGAAAAAACCCTATGTCGGAGCTCTGGTTCGAGATTTGTCGGAAAACTAAGTAGCTGAGAGAGAGTGAGATTTTCAGGTGTGTGGAGCATGAATGGAGAGGGGCTCCTTATATAGGAAGCTATGGGACTCTCTTGTCTGTTTGGCACCTTAATGATAGTCATTGATTGCCTAAAGCATCATGAACGGAAACATTTCTTCTTCGTCAGTGCTGTTCTATTTTTCGATGAGTGAACTATGCTATCATCTGAAGGAAGAAGACAACACTGTTTCGAACTGGACCAAACCGGTTTAAATCGGGTTCAACGCTTAAACCTACTGATTTAGGCCCGATTCAACCGAGTTTTTCAAAATTAAAAATTTCTAAATTCATTCACTATCCAATGGTGGCCTAAATTCTCAAATTTGAATTTTTCTAAGCCACCTCGAAATATTAATTTAGCATTCGGTTCAATAGTGAATCAAACCAGTCCAAACGAGTTCAATCTAGTTCGGATCCGGTTCACCTGAACTGGTCTGGATTTCTTTCCCAAATTGTCCTAAGGTCACTTTCCAAGGTTTTATGACCCTTTGGGTCACTAAGGAGTTGTAAACTTCCCTATTTGCCCGTTCTCTATGATTAGGGTTTGTGAACCAGTTTAGTTTTCTCACTCGGTTTGACCGGTTCTTTGACCAGTTTTCCTTAACTCCAAAGGGTGAGGTTTACAAACACAATATTCTCCATGCACATATTGGAAAAGGGATTACTATGAGCATAAAAAAAATGATGAGGTTAAGTCTAAAAAACAAAAATACACCAAAAAGGTATTAACTTGAGAATTTGAAGGTAATAATAATGAGGATATACAATGGCAAGATTGGTTGTGTGAAAGGATGAGAAGTAGAAAAGACCCGAGTTGATCCGGAGAGGAAGCTCCTCTCCCTTGGTGCATAAACGTTGTGAGGATAAAACTCCTAAAAGTAGGGGCAATGTGGTTACACCAAAATTTATGAAACTAGGACTCGGGTCGGTTGATCCAAAAACTAATATTTAAACCTAGAAGGATCCAAAATTGAGAACAATGATCAAAATCAGGAATGAAACACCGAACGTAGAATGATATCAAAAACCAGGAATGAAATCCTAAACCGAGCACAAAACCTATACCGAGAATGAACCCCGAGCACGGAATGGAACCTAAGTCAGAATTTGGAAAGTCAATCAGATCATGACCCCATTATTGGATGTGGTAAGAGAATCTGATACCGAAAAAAGAGATCCAAACAGATTTGAGATAGGAGTCATAAGCATGTAAACTAACGTTTTGGGAAAAAAAAGAAGGTTTTCACCTAAATGGGACTGAGATTTTTGGATTAAATTACCCAAATTCCATCAAGGGCAAAAATGTAATTTAATTTGCAAAACAAAATAAGGAAGAAAATAAGGGATGTTGGATTGAGTTGACCCTTCTCGGATGACTCACCCACGAGACCCTCATCCCTTCTAACCATAATTTCGACCGCACACCATCATAAATTCTATAATAATTCTTCAATTTTTTATCAAATTGCATGCAACAAATTACACATATCATTAGATAATTCAGCTAGAAACCTCCCTACAAAGTTAATTGCATTAACTACACCTGGATTGATCGAATTTGATCTTTAAAGTCAGATTTCCTGTTCTCAATTCCAACCTGACCTCCATTTGGGAAAATGAACAATTCTCTCTTGTCTAATCACCAAATGAAGTGATTTTGGTGTCAAAAAGCCGCTAATTTACTCCACTAAAGATCTATGGTCGTGCCCTAACTTGGTGGTGGTAGAATAGGCCACAAAATGGTCATTAATAGAAACCCTAAATTTGTACAATGTGAACAGTCGTCGTTGGCTGCCCTTTCGGGGCCAAATTGTCTGTCCTCCTATCACTACTCCAGCTACTACTGGTGCCAAACTAATCGCTTGCCTCCCCTCTACACCTCCATGGTCAGGGCCGACCTCCGACAAGGGAGAAATTGGCTAGTAGAAGCTAATAACCACCAGTGGGTCTGTCGGGGTCAGCCTGATAACGGCCAGTTAACAACCAAATTCTTCCACCTCCATCAACCACTAGGCTTGCCACTACCACAGAATGTTTCACATAGACCTTGACTACAAAACGTCTAAGCTCTGGCCACCACCAGTGAGAATTTTTTACAACTCCATACATAATTCTATTTTTGCCAATTTTGGAAAATGATCGAATTCGACCATGGTCGGACAAGGCAAGGCCCCCTACTCTAACCAAAAGTCATTAGGAATATAATGAGATCATTTGGGGGTAGATTGCAAATTTATAAGTTTATTTGATTAAATTTCTAAAGATTAGGGACTAAAATATAATTATGGAAAGTTTTGGGACCAAATTGTAAATATGGAAAAATTTTGGAAAATGTCCATAAGATTTGCCTAAGGGGCTTAGGAGTGATTTTAAGACAAATGGAAATATTTAAACTCATTTTTGGAAGTCGGGGGGGAAAATAGTTTTTTTTTTTGTAAAGGAGGGGAAAATGGTACTTTTGATAAGTAGGGGTAAGATGATAATTTTTCCTAACTTAAGAACCAAAATGCAAACTTTGAAAAAGTTGAGTTATCTAAGTGGGGAACAAAGAAACTTTTAGGTATTTTAGGTAAATAAGACCAAATGTGGCTTTAACACATGATATGTAGAATGAAATCATAGATTAGAGTTAATGACTCCCACGGTTCTTCGATAAGTTAGTTGGGAGAACCAAGTCCAAGGGCATGAACCGTAAATTATAAAAAATTATGGGATAGTATATAAATACCGAGTTAATTTCAAAACTAACCATATGTGCTCTTTGGAACATGTAGAGGAACTAGACTACAAGTAGTGCGGGAATAACGCCTTTCTCTACAAATGGAAATATCATCTGAGTGAACAAATTCTCACTACAACAGTGAGTAGGATTGCGAACTTTGTGTCCAATTGGACAATTGTTCTCAACACTTACAGTTTTATGTAAAATACTATTATGTTTTGGAAAGGCTTTTGAGAATCCCACGGAAAAGCTACATGAAAGCTTTTTATTGAATAACGGGAGGTATCCTAATTCGATTAAGAAACAGGCTACGACCCAATGATTTGAAAATGACGGGTGAGAACCCGGGGGTTTAAAAATGGGAGATATTTGACCCTTAAAAACAAGTTAAGAATAAATGGGGCTAAGGCCCATTGTCACACCCCGACCTAGTTTGGTCGGATCCCCGTGATCAACCCGCCACTCTCCCGATTTACTAAAAGGTATTCCCTTATATTATAAATCGTAAAGAGTAAGGCGTTAACCTGCACCTTTTTCCAGTAATATCATAAATCAAAATTGCATAGTAAATTAATTAGTTGTACCTATCTTGCAGGCGTTTAATTGCACAAGTCCTTTAAGGTTCAGCTTTCCGGGACTTCCTGAAAGGGGCATAAGGGAGGGGGTGAGTACAACTACTCAGTGAATGGGATTCAAATCTTTTAACTTTCAAGAAAAAAAACATTTATATGGAGTGTGCCAGACTCCTTTGTTTTCAAAAATCATTTCATTTAAAAATTCGTGTTTTTCCATTATTTCTTAGTTATCGGTGTGTCATCACCCAACACACATCCTTCATCATAAAGGTTACACACATTCGCAAGTCAGTATCACTATTGAACCCGCTAGTGGCTTCGGAGCGACTTTTCCTGCCACCCGGATAGAAGTACAACCACTTCTACCCAGGTAATGAGTGGATGTACGCGACATCCGACCCACAATCCCGAAATTGCTTCTTCGTGTCCATATGAGGATAGAGACCTCATCATGTCCCCACCCCGGTCTTATGCGCTTTGTGTTACTCCAAATTTCGCACAGACACCTAGAACGACAATCTGCCCTTATACTCACCAGGTCGTCCAGGGCCCTTAGGACACATCACTACCCCTCATGGGCATCTTGATGATCTCGTACTCATGTGCATGCATAAACAAAGTTTTCTTAAATTACCATGTAATATGTGGTGCCATTTGTCCCAACGGTCCCGACCTCCAACTCAACCTATAACTATTTGTCTTGACTGGTCCGAAGACCGGTCATGCCGCACTGCTACTAGTTGATTGAGTATCTCGGACCTGCCTTGGTACCATGGCCAAACAATTCACTTATTAAGTTTTAATGGCACATATATATATATATATATATATATCATGTTCTTTTACTAGCTCCTGCCCGTGTCCATTTGCCAATGGCCCACTCTTCGAATTTTTCAAAAACTAGGCATTTTAGCCCTCAAGTTCCAAAACCGAGGCCCCCAGCCTATAAGAGCTATTCGAGCTCCCGTCAATAAGGTCTCCCAAATAGTTTAAGCAATTGCACACAGTCAGGGGAGAACACTTCCGAAAAAATAGGTTTCCACTATCCATTATACCAACCGGTATAAGGACATCTCTGTTCATAACCGATAAACGGGTTTTCAACATCCTTCGAGGAAATCTCATCATACCAACCGGGTATGATCTACTTACAACCGGCAAATAGTTTTTTTCGCATAATTTTCACATCACTTTCTCTAAGTGGTGATGATTAAAATACCACTAAACAGTGGGTTTTTATACCGAGGTACTTATCATCCCCTACCGGGTATGATATAAAATTTACACTCATAATCGATAAGTGGTTTTTATCTTTAAGTTGTGCTCATCAACCCAACCGGGTATGATGTTAGTAAACCCACTCACCCGATAGTGCAGTGAAATTCCACTTAGTCAGGTTTTGTGCTTAGCAAGCTGGACCTCGACTGGCGTTCTCGATGTCTCGTTCTCCTACATGAGATGAACATAATTGTTCATTATTCTTTGGCCTAATAGCCCTCATTTGTTCCAAATGAATGAGAAAACCCAACTTTACATATATTTACAATTAGGTCCCTAAAGTTAATTTTCTTTAACTTTAAGTTCCTATTGTCGGGTTTTTCCTAAATTCGAGTCCCGAAACCTTTAAAATTTATCTTAGGACCTCCAATTATTTGATTTCACACAAAGGGGTTTAATTTCCCAAATTTCCAATTTGGTCCTTTAATTTTCCCAAAATTACCATTTTGCCCCTTCTTTAGAAAAATGGTAAAATTTTGCCCCAAAAATTATAAAATTTATCAATTGACCCTCTAATATTCTTATCATGACCAATTAACCCTCAATTTTAGAAAATTACATTTTGGTCCTTCAAATTTCCAAAAATCCCCAATTTCCCCAACCTTCTTTTTTTTTTTTAATTTCAACTCTTCAACACTGCCAAATTTGATTTCATCAAATTGATCAATCAAACACCTCGAATTGTTGAAATTGGAGTTGAAATTGAGTTCCTACATGTTCATACGATTTTAAGGAACTTTGAATCACAGATTTTAACGCTGGAACGAGCTCAAACGGAGATTCATCGGAAAACAGACTATAGAGAGAAAAATCTTTGATTTCTCACCGGTGAGGGCATGGCGGTGGAGCTTTCAAATCTAGGCAAATAGCTCTCCTCCAGAGGTTCTTCCTAGGATTAAGGATGACATCAATTGATGTCGAATTAAATTAGAATTTCTTTATTGAAATTCAGTCGACTCTCTCTGTAACAACGATCTGAAATTGTAAAGGGAAACCGAATTGGCTTACCTTTCGGTCCTAATTCGGCTGAGGAAGGATTGAGGAAGTATTGGGAAGGCTTGGTTTGGCCTGAGGAGGGCTTGAAATGGCCGATTTCAGCTTGACCAAAATAGGGTAGCTTCGGTCCGCTGGAGCTACTTCACTATTCCATCATGTCGGCGCTTTTCCAACGATTCTTGGATTGACTAGAGTTTGTTACCAAATAGCTATCTTCTCCCCGTTTCTAAAGAGCCCGACCTTTGTTCAAGTCGAAACTCTAGTTCGAGCTTCACCGGGAAATGGAGTAGCAGGGAGAGAGAGAGAAGGGTTAAGGTGTGAGGAGAATGAAATGGGGATTACCTCTTTATATAGGCGTAAATATATATTAATTTATAACTATTTATGATAAGCTGTACGTTCGCATAAAAAATTTTTACCGAAATTTTGGGTTACAAAAAATCATACTTCCCAAGAGGTCACCCATCTTCACACTACTCTAAGGCAAGCATGCTTAACTTTAAAATTCTTATTGAATCTACTTCACCCGAACCACTTTGGTTTTTATTTTCTAAATTGTCTTAAGTTTCTTTTCAAAGGTTTAATGAACCATTTGGATCACCCGAAAGTTGTAAATTTTCATATTGCTTATTCACAAATGTAAATCGGCTTGGTTTTCTTATTCGGTTTGAGCGGTTCTTTTCCCGATTTTCCTTAAATAAAAAAAATGCGAGTTTTACACCCATGGTTTGTGAGAAGGGGCTAAGGCCTGTGGTTTATGAAAATAGGTAAGGCGATGGTTTATGAAAATGGGTTAAAGACCCATGGTTTGTAAAAAGGGACTAAAACCCATTCTTAGCATTTCTTAGGGTTTCTTAGTGTTACTTAGCATTTCTTATAATTTTTTACCATTTCTTATGTTTTCTTAGTATTTCTTAGGGTTTTATAGGGTTTCTTAGGGTTTTATAGGGTTTCTTAGAGTTTCTTAGCATTTTCTAGAGTTTTTAGGGTTTCTTAAGGTTTTTTAAGGGGTTTCTAAGGTTTCTTAGTATTTATTAGGGCTTCTTAGGGGTTCTTGGGGGTTCTTAGCATTTTTTTATGGATTCGTAGGATTTCTTAGCATTTCTGATGCGAACCTCGCCAATATACAGACGATACCCTATACCAAATATGGCAATGACCCCAAGACTTTCACGATGCAAGTACGAAATGATGGAATATATCTTGTTTATGTGAGAAACCAGGTATGAGATATGTAGACATCACACCCAAATTCTCTAAGAAGAACTTTTAGAAAACCCTGGTGATAAGTCTTGATTGCTTGAACACCACACGTAAAAATCTGATAAGTTCAAAGGTTTTTTCAAGATAGAAATAAGACAAAACCTCACAAAATTGAAATTCAAAATGTGTCTCCAATGCAGTGGAGTATACCTTTTATAGGCATAGATAACAACTGAATAGCCTAAAAAATAAGGAAAAAATCAATTATGGTTACATGGTTACCATATCTAATTTAAATATCAATGATATTTTAATAACTAATTTAAAGATTTGAACTTAACTAATTAAATATCTAATATTATCATTTAATATCCTAAAAGATTTATTATATTAATAAATCTCTCCTTATTAATTAAATATGTACATTCTCTTGTACTCATCTTGGGCTCTTCTATTGGGCTTCCACTTAAATTTTCTGAAGTCTCTTTAATCAACCCATATAAAGCTTTTTTTAATCTTTTAGCCCTTAACCTTGTGATTGGACCCTCTTGCAATCTCAAATGATTATTCATCTCAATTGGTGACAAACTGTTCAGCTTCATTGCAGGTTCGGTTGATTGGACTTGTGAATTCATAGTCTCTTTAGTCAGATTCACATCATTCTCCCCCTTTTGAAAATGATTTGTCATCAAATCTTCTATTTCTTCATCACCTACATCAAAGGGCATTAAATCAGTAACATTGAAACTTTCATCAACGCTATACTCACCAAGTAACTCTAGCTTGTAAGCATTATTATTAATACATTTCAACACTCAAAATGGTCCATCTCCTCTAGGAAGAAGTTTTGATCGCCTTTGTTCCGGAAATCGTTATTTTCTCATATGAAGCCATACCCAATCGTCGGATTCAAAAATAACACTTTTACAGACCTTGTTTGCTTGTTTTTCATAAACTTTAGTCATTCGTTCAATGTGCCTCTTTGACTTCTCATGCAGATCTTTCATGAACTTTGTCTTTCTCTTTCCATCAAAATTCACCAACTTACCTACATGAAGTCGAGTTAGATCTAGAGGGGTTAATGGATTGAAACCATAAACAATCTCAAATGGTGAAAACTTAGTTGTAGAATGAACAGAACGACTATAAGCAAATTCAACATGTGGTACACTTAGAAACCCAAAAAATCCTATTAACCCTAAGAAACGCTAAAAAAACACTAAAAATGCTAAGAAACCCTACCAAATGCTAACAAATTCTAAGAAACCCTAAGAATCCCTAAGAAATTCTAAGAAGCCCTAAGAAACCCTAAAAAATGCAAATAAACCCTAAAACCCCTTAAAAACCCTAATAAACAATAAAAACTCTAATAAATGCTAAAACACTCTAAGAAACCCAATAAAACCTGAAGAAACGCTAAGAAAACCAACAAAGCCATAAGAAATGCAAAGAAACCTTAAAAACACAAAAAAAAACCCTAAAAACACTAAGAAACACTAAAAAAATTCTAAGAATCGCTAAAAAATGCTAAGAAACCCTATGAAACCCTAAAAACGCTAATAAACCCTAGGAAACCGTAAGAAATAGTAAGAAAGGCTAGGAAATCCTAGTAATCGCTAAAAAACGCTAAGAAACACTAAGAAATCCAAAGAAACCCAAAGAAACGTTAAGAAACCTTAAGGAACCCTAAGAAACCCAAAAAAATGCTAAGAAAGCCTAAGAAATGCTTAGAAACCATAAAAAAAACCCTATTAAACCATAAGAAACGCTAAAAAACACTAAAAATGCTAAGAAACCCTACCAAACGCTAAGAAATACTAATAAACCCTAAGAATCCCTAAGAAATGCTAATAAGCCCTAAGAAACACAGAGAAACCCTAAAACCCCTAAAGAACCCTATAAGCCCCTTAAAAAACACTAA
The DNA here is from genome assembly GCA_030064435.1 of Trapa incisa. NCBI lineage: Eukaryota > Viridiplantae > Streptophyta > Magnoliopsida > Myrtales > Lythraceae > Trapa > Trapa incisa. The sequence continues at coordinate 2,167,494 of CM057784.1, read as the reverse complement.
GAAATAACAAGAACACTAAAAAAGTCTAAGAAACCCTATAAAACCCTAAGAAATGCTAAGAAATCCTAAGAAAGGCTAAGAAACTTTAAGAAATGCTAATAAACTATTAGAAATACTAAGAAAACTCTAAAAATACTAAAAACCCCAAGAAACGCTAAAAAAAACTAAGAATTGCTAAAGAAAGCCAAGAAACCCCATGAAACCCTGTGAAATGCTAATAAACCCGATGCCTAAGAAACGCTAGAAAACCCTAGTAAACGTAAGATACCCTAAGAAACGCTAATAAATCCAAACAAACCCAAAGAACTGCTAAGAACCCTTAAGGAACCCTAAGAAACCCAAAGAAACATTAAGAAATGCTTAGAAATCCTAAAAAAACCCTATAAAATCCTAAGAAACAATAAAAATACTAAAAAGTGCTAAGAAACCCTACTAAACACTAAGAAATGTTAATAAAACTTAAGAATCCCTAAAAAATACTAAGAAGCCCCAAGAAGCCCTAAGAAACATTATGAAACCCTAAAAACCTCTTAAAAACCCTAAAAACTCTAGGAAACACTAAGAAATGCTAAGAAAAGCTAAGAAATACTAAGAAACGCTAAAAAATCTTAAGAAATCCTAAGAAACGCTAAAAAACCCAAAGAAACCCTAAGAAACGCTAAGAAACCCTATAAAACCCTAAGAAACACTAGGTAACACTAAGAAATCTTATAAAATCTCAATAAACGCTAAACAAATGCTAAGAATCGCTAAGAAACCCTATGAAACCCTAATAAGCGCTAATAAACCCTCGTAAACCCTTAGAAATGATAAGTAATGCTAGGAAATCCTAATAAACGCTAAGAAACCCTAAAAAATACTAAGAACCCTTAAGGAACCCTAAGAAATTATTACAAATCATAAAAAACCTATAAAATTCGAATAAACGATAAAAAACACTAAAAAGTGCTAAGAAACCCTACCAGACACTAAGAAATGCCAATATACCTTAAGAATTCCTAAAAAATGCTAAGATGCCCTAAGAAATCCAAAAACCCTAAAAACTCTAGGAAACGCTAAGGATGATAAGAAATGCTAAGAAAACATTAAAAACACTAAGAAACACTAAGAAATGCTAAGGAACTCTAAGAAACCCTATAAAACCCTAAGAAATGCTAAGAAACTATAATAAACGCTAAGTAACGCTAAGAAACCCTAAAAAGCATTAAGAAATTCTAAGAAAGGTTAAAAAATTCTAAGAATCACTATGAAACCCCAAGGAATGCTAAGAAACTATAAGAAATGCTAAGTAAAGATAAGAAACCCTAAAAAACATTAAGAAACCCAAGAAACACTAAAAAATGATAAGAATCGCTAAGAAACCTTATGAAACCCTAATAAATGCTAATAAACCCTAAGAAACCCTAAAAATAGAAAGAAACGCTGGGAAACCCTAGTATAGATGCTAAGAAACACTAAAAAAACCCTAAGAAACGCTAAGAAACCCTTAGAAATCCTAAGAAACTGTAAGAAACACTAATAACCCTTAAGGAACCCTTAGAAATTATAAGAAACCCTATAAAACCCTAAGAAATAATAAGAAACCCTAAGAAATTATAAGTAATTATAAGAAACGCTAAGTAACACTAAGAAGCCCTAAAAAACACAAAGAAATTCCAAGAAATACTAAAAAAATGCTAAAAATCGCTAAGAAACCCTATGAAACACTAATAAACCCTAATAAACTCTAGTAAACCCTTAGAAACATTATGAAACACTAGAAAACCCTAGTAAACACTAAGAAACTCTAACAACCCTTAACTAACCCTAAGAAACACTAGGAACCCTTAACTAACCCTAAGAAACATTGAGAAAGCCTAAGAAACGCTTAAAAACCCTAAAAAAAACCTAAGAAACACTAAAACACTAAAAAGTGCTAAGAAACCCTACCAAATGCTAAGAAATGCAAATAAACCCTAAGAATCCCTAAAAAAATGCTATGAAGCCCCAAGAAACCCTAAAAACCCCTTAAAACCCTAAAAACTCTAGGAAATGCTAATAAATGCTAAAACGCTAAGAAACACTTAAAGACGATAAAAAAAACTCTAAGAAACCATATAAAACCCTTATAAACCCTATAAAACCCTAAGAAACCATAAGAAATGCTAAAAAACTATAAGAAACACTAAGTAACACTAAAAAAACCGTAAAAACCACTAAGAAACCCCAGGAAACAAACAAAATTCTAAGAAACACTAATAAACCCTAAGAAACGTTAGGAAACCCCAGTAAATGCTAAAAACCCTAAGAAGCTCTAAGAAACACTAATAAATACAAAGAAAGGCTCAGAACCCTTAAGTAACCCTAAGAAACCCAAAAAAATGCTAAGAAAGACTAATAAATGCTTAGAAACCATAAAAAAAACCATATGAATCCCTAAGAAATGCTAAAAAAACACTAAAAATGCTAAGTAATGCTAGGAAACCCTAAAAAATACTAAGAAATGCTAAAAAAATGCTATTAATTGCTAAGAAACTCTATGAAACCCTAATAAACCCCAAGAAACACTAAAAATGCTAAGAATCGCTAAGAAGCTGTAAGAAAAGATGAGAACCCTTAAGAAACCCAAAGAAACATTAAGAAAGCCTAAGAAACACTTAAAAACCCTATAAAACCCTAAGAAAACAATAAAAAAAACACTAAAAAGTGCTAAGAAACCCTACCAAACGCTAAGAAATTCTAAGAAACCCTATGAATCCATAAAAAAATGCTAAGAAACCCTAAGAAACACAAAGAAACCCTAAAAACCCCTTAAAATCCTAAGAAACCCTAAAAACTCTAGGAAACGCTAATAAACGCTAAAAAAAACCCTAAGAAACGCTAAGAAACTTTAATAAACTCAATAAAACCCTAAGAAACCCTATGAAATGCTAAGAAACTATAAGAAACGCTAAGTGAAGCTAAGAAACCCTAAAAACATTAAAAAAAACCCTAAGAAACACTAAAAAATATTAAGAAACACTAAAAAAATACTATGAAACCCTACGAAACGCTAATAAACCCTAATAAACTCTAGGAAGCCTTAAAAATGGTAAAAAAATGCTAGGAAACCCTAGTAAACGCTAAAAAATGCTAATAAACCCTAAGAAATCCAAAAAACTAGAAGCGCTAAGAAACCTTAAGGGATCCTAAGAAACCCAAAGAAACGCTAAGAAAGCCTAAGAAATGCATAGAAACCCTATGAAACTTTAAGAAATACTAAGAAACCCTACAAAATGCTAAGAAATCCTAATAAATGCTCAGAAACCCTAAAAAATACTAAGAAACCCCAAAAAAATGCTAAAATAATGCTAAGAATTACTAAGAAACCCTAAGAAACGGTAATAAATGCTAGGAAGCCCTAGTAAATGGTAAGAAACGCTAATAAACCCTAAGAAATCCTAAAAACCATAAGAAACGCTAAGAACCCTTAAGGAACCCTAAGAAACAGTAAGAAACTCTAAGAAACCCTATAAAACCCTAAGAAACACTAAGAAACCCTATAAAACCATAAGAAATATTGAGAAACCCTAAGAAAAACTAAGAAACTATAAGTGACGCTAAGAAACCATAAAAAACAGTAAGAAAAACCAATAAATGCAAAAAAATGCTAAGAATCGCAAAGAAACCCTATGAAACCCTAAGAAACTCAAATAAACCCTAGTAAACTGTTAGAAACGGTAAGAAATGCTGGAAAACAATGGTAAATGCTAAAAAAAACCCTAAGAAATCCTAAAAAACACTAAAAATACTTAAGAAATGCTAAAAACACTAAAAAGTGCAAGAAAACCGTACCAAACACTACGAAATGCTAAGAAACCCTAATAATCCCTAAAAAATGCTAAGAAGCCCCGAGAAGCCTTAATAAACCCTAAGAAACACTAAAAACCCTAAGAAACCCTAAAAACTATAAAAAATGCTAAGAAACACTAAGAGACATTAAAAAACTCTAAGAAACCCTATAAAATGCTAAGAAACCCTAAGAAATGCTAATAAACTATATGAAACGCTAAGTAATGCTAAAAACCCTAAAAACACTAAAAACCCCCCAAGAAACGCTAAAAAATGCTAAGAAACACTAAAAAACCCTATGAAATGCTAATAAATCATAATAAACCCTAGAAAACTCTAAGAAACGGTAAGAAAGGCCAGGAAACCCTAGTAAAAGCTAAAAAATGCTAAGAAACCCAAAGAAATGCTAAGAATGCTAAGAAACCCTACCAAATGCTAAGAAATGTCCATAACAATCCCTAAAAACCCCTTAAAACACTAAGAAATGCTAAAAAGATCTAAGAAACCCTATAAAACCCTAAGAAACACTAATAAACCCTAAAAAACTCTAATAAATGCTAATAAACTATAAGAAACGCTAAGTAACGCTAAAAAACCCTAAAAAACACTAAAAACCCCAAGAAACACTGAAAAATGCTAAGAATCGCTAAAAAAAAAAGCTAAGAAACCCTATGAAACACTAATAAACCTTAGGAAACCCTAAGAAACGGTAAGAAATACTAGAAAACCCTAGTAAACACTAAAAAATGCTAAAAACACCTAAGAAATCCAAAGAAACCCTAAAACCCCTAACAAACCCTAAAAGCCCCATAAAAAACCCTAAGAAACCTTAAAAACTCTAAGAAATGCTAAGAAACACTAACAAAACCTAATAAACACTAAAAAATGCTAAGAAATCTTATAAAACGCTAAGAAACCCTAAAAAAATATTAAGAAACCCAAAAAACACTAAAAAATGCTAAGAATCGCTAAGAAGCCCCAAAAAGCCCTAAGAAACCCTAAAACCCCTAACAAACCCCTTTAAAAACCCTACGAAATCTTAAAAACTCTAAGAAATGCTAAGACACTCTAAGAAACTCAATAAAACCCTTTGAAACGCTAAGAAACCCTAAGAAATGATAAGAATCGCTAAGAAAGCCTATGAAACCCTAAAAAATGCTAATAACCCTAATAAACCCTAGTAAATGCTAATAAATGCTAAAAAATGTAAGAAATCCTAAGAAACCCAAAGAAACGCTATGAACACTTAAGGAACCCTAAGAAAGCGAAAGAAATGCTAAGAAATACTAAGAAACCCTATAAAACCCTAGTAAACAATAAAAAAAACACTAAAAAGTGCTAAAAAAAACCCTACGAAACGCTAAGAAATGTTAATAAACCCTAAGATTCCCTAAAAAATGCTAAGAAGCCCCAACAAGCCCTAAGAAACCCTAAGAAATATAAAGAAACCCTAAAACCCCTTAAAAACCTAAGGAGCCCTAAAAACTCTAGAAAACGCTAATAAATGCTAAGAAACGCTAAGAAAACCCAAGAAACCCTAAGAAACGCTAAGAAACTCTAAAAAACCCTATAAAACGCAAAGAAACTCTAAAAAAACCCTAAAAACGCAAAGAAACCCTATAAAAACCTAAGAAATGCTAGGAAACCCTAGTAAACGCTATAAAACCCCATGAAACGCTAAATAAATGCTAAGAAACCCTATGAAACCCTAAGAAATGCTAATAAACCCTATGAAACCCTAAGAAATGCTAATAAACCCTATTAAACTCTTAGAAACAGTAAGTAATACTAGGAAACCCTAGTAAACGCTAAGAAACCCTAAGAAATCCTAATAAACCCTAAGAAATGCTAATAACCATTAAGGAACCCTAAAAAATCCTAAGAAACACTTAAAAACCCCATAAAACCCTAAGAAACGATAAAAAAACACTAAAAAGTGCTAAGAAGCCCTACAAAACGCTAAGAAATGCTAAGAAACCTTAAGAATTTCTAAAAAATGCTAAGAAGCCAAAAGAAGCCCTAAGAAAAACTAAGAAACCCTAAAAACCCCTTAAAAATCCCTAAGTAAACCCTTAAAAGTCTAGGAAATGCTAAGGCTAAGAAATCCTAAGAAACTCTAAGAAACCCTATAAAACCCTAAGAAACTCTAAGATATGCTAAGAAACACTAAGTAACGCTAAGAAACCCTAAAAAACACTAATAAACCCTAAGAAACACTAAAAAATGCCAAGAATCAACCTTATGAAACCCTAAAAACACTAATAAACCCAAAGAAACGCTAAAAAAATGCTATGAATCGCTAAGATACCATATGAAACCCTAAGAAACACTAATAAAACCTAATAAACCCTTAGAAACAGTAAGAAATGCTAGGAAACCTTAGTAAACACTAAGAAATCCTAAGAAACCCTAAGAATTGCTAAGAACCCTTAAGGAACCCTAAGAAACCCAAAGAAATGCTAAGAAACATAAAGAAAGACTAAGAAACTCCTAGAAACCCTATAAAACCCTAAGAATTGATAAAAAAAATACTAAAAACTGCTAAGAAACCCTACCAAATGCTAAGAAGTGCTAAGAAACCCTAAGAATCCATAAAAAATGCTATGAAGCCCCAAGAAGCCCTAAGAAAACCTAAGAAACACTAAGAAACCCTAAAAACCCCTTAAAACCCTATGAAACCCCAAAAACTCTAGAGAACATTAAGAAACGCTAAGAAACTCTAAGAAACACTAAGAAACTCTAAGAAACCCTAAAAAACCCTAAGAAACGATAAGAAATCATAAGAAACTCTATAAAACCCTAAGAAACCCAAGGAAATGCTAAGAAACTATAAGAAACGCTAAGTAACGCTAAGAAACCCTAAAAAACACTATGAAACCTCAAGAAACACAAAAATAATGCTAAGAATCGCTAAGAAACCCTATGAAACCCAAAGAAAAACGCTAATAAACCCTAAGAAACAGTAATAAATACTAGAAAACCCCAATAAACACTAAGAAACCCTAAGAAATGCTAAGAAACCCTAAGAAATCCAAAGAAACCCAAAGAAACACTAAGAACCATTAAGAAACACTAAGAAACCCAAAGAAATGCTAAGAAAGCCAAAGAAACGCTTAGAAATCCTAAAAATTCTATAAAACCCTAAGAAATGCTAAAAAAAACTAAAACTGCTAAGAAACCCTACCAAACGCTAAGAAAGCCTAAGAAACGCTTAGAAACCCTATAAAACCCTAAGAAACGCTAAAAAAACACTAAAATTGTTAAGAAACCCTAAGAATCCCTAAAAAAATGCTAAGAAGCCCTAAGAAACACAAATAAAAAATAAAAACCCCTTAAAAAACTTTAAGAAATGCTAAGAAACCCTATAAAACCCTAATAAATGCTAAGAAACACTAAGAAACCCTAAAAAACACTAAGAAACGCTAAAAAATGCTAAGAATCGCTAAGAAAAGCAAATAAACCCTAAAAATGCTAATAAACCCTAGGAAACCCTAAGAAATGCTAGGAAACCCTAGTAAATGCTAAGAAATGCTAAGTAACCCTAAGAAAAGCTAACAAAACCTAAGAAATCCAAAGAGATGCTAAGAACCCTTAAGGAACCCTATGAAATGCTAAGAAAGTATAAGAAATACTTAGAAACTCTAAAAACCCTAAGAAACTCTAAAAAAACACTAAAAAGTGCTATGAAATCCTATTAAACGCTAAGAAAAGATAAGAAACCCTAAGAATTCCTAAGAAATGCTAAGAAGACCCAATAAGCCCTAAGAAACCCTAAAAACCCCTTAAAAAACCTAAAAAAACATTAAAAACTTTAGAAAACGCTAAGAATGCTAAAAATGCTAAGAAACGCTAAAAAACCCTAAGAAACCCTAATAAACGCTAAGAAATTATAAGAAACCCTAAAAACATTAAGAAACGATAAAAAAAATTCTATGAATCGCTAACAAACACTAAGAAACTCTATGAAACCCTAAGAAATGCAAATAAACCCTAAGAAACGATAAGCAATGCTACGAAACCCTAATAAATACTAAGAAACGCAAAAAACCATAAGAAACCCTAAGAAATCGTAAGAAACCATAAGAAATGCTAATGACCCTTAAGGAATCCAAATAAACGCTTATAAACTCTAAGAAATGCTAAGAAACCCTAAGAAATTCAAAGAAATCCAAAGAAATGCTAAGCAAGCCTAATAAACGCTTAAAAACCTTATGAAAACATAAGAAACGCTAAAAAAAGACTAAAGTTGCTAAGAAACCCTACCAAATGCTAACAAACCCTAAGAATCCCTAAAAATGCTAAGAAACACAAAAGAAACCCTAAAAACCCCTTAAAAAATGATATGAATCCCTAAGAAATATTAAGAAACGCTAAGAAACCATAAGAAATCCTACAGGACCCTAAGAAACCCTATGAAACGCTAAACAAATGCTAAGAATCACTAAAAAAAACCCTATAAAACCCTAAGAAATACTAATAAACGCTAGTAAACCCTTAGAAATAGAAAGTAATGCTAAGAAACCCTAGTAAACGCTAAGAAACACTAAGAAACCCTAAAAAAATGCTAAGAACCCTTAAGGAACCCTAAGAAATCCTAATAAATGCTTAGAAACCATAAAAACCCTATAAAACCCTAAGAAACAATAAAAAAAGTCTAAAAAGCGCTAAGAAACCCTACCAAACACTAAGAAATACTAAGAAACCTTAAGAATTCCGAAAAATGCTCAGAAGCCCTAAGACTAAGAAACCCAAAACCCTAAAAATACCTTAAAAACCCTAAAAACTCTAGGAAATGCTAAGAAATTCTAAGAAACCCTAAGAAATGCTAAGAAATGTTGAGAAACCCTATAAAACCCTAAGAAACGGTAAGAAACCCTAAGAAATGCTAAGAAACCTTAAGAAACCCTATGAAGCCCGAAGAAATGCTAATAAACACCAAGAAACGCTAAAAAAAGTTATGAATCGCTAAGAAACACTATGAAAGCCTAAGAAACACTAAGAAACCCTACAAACTCTAAGAAGCACCAAGAAATGTTAAGAAATACTAAGAAACCCTGAGAAACACTAAGAAACTCTAAGAAGCCCTATAAAACCCTAAGAAACACTAGGTAACGCTAAGAAACCCTAAAGAACACAAATAAATCCCAAGAAATGCTAAAAAATACTAAGAATCACTAAGAAACCCTATGAAACCCTAAGAAATGCTAATAAACTCTAGTGAACCTTAAGAAACAGAAAGAAATGCTAGGAAACCTTAGTAAACGCTAAGAAACACTAAGAAATCCTAAGAAACCCTAAGAATTGCTAAGAACCCTTAAGGGACCCTAAGAAACCCAAAGAAACACTAAGAAACATTAAGAAAGCCTAAGAAACGCTTAGTGTAAACCCCGACCTTTTGAGCTAAGGAAAACTGGGAAGAGAACCGGTCAAACCAAGTGAGAAAATCGAATTGGTTCACAAACCCGATAATTGTGAATGGGCAATTTAGGAATTTACAACTCCCAGGTGATCCAAAGTGTTCAAAATACTATGGAAAAGAACCTTATGATGAATTGGAAGAGGAAAATTAGACCGGGTTGGATGAACCGGGTCCAACAGGATTGAATTGGTTTATGAACCGAGTCGGTTCATGAACCGAAACCGATAGAGATCGGGCAAAACAAAGGAATTCAACTCCATTGTACTCCAAAGAAATTCATAAACCTTGGGAAGGAACCTTAGAACAAAGTGGGAGAGAAAAAACAGACCGGTTCGGTTGAACCGGACTTGAACCGGATTAAACCGATTTAAGGACTAAGCCAGTTTATGAAACGAAATTGATAAAGAGATGGTAAACCGGGAATCTTATGGACCCTAAGAGACCCAAGAAGTCACAAAAGACATGGAATTGGACTTGTGAAGGAATTGGGGGTGAAAACCAAACCGGTTTAGGTGAACCAGATCCGAACCAGTTTAGACCGGTTTGAACCACTATTGAACTGAATCCTAAATTTATTTTTCTAGGTGGCTTAAATAATTCAAATTGGAGATTTGAGGCCACCATTGGATAGAGAATGAATTTATAAATTTTTAGATTTGAAAAACTTGATCGAATGGGGGGTGAACCGTCCGGTTTAAGCTTTGAAGCCGGTTCAGACCAGTCCGGTCCGGTTCGAAACAGTGTCATCTTCTTCCTCGGGATGACAACATTGTTCACTCACCGGGAAACTGAAGAAATGCCAACGAAGAAGAAATGCTTCTGTTCGGAGTGTTTTATGTCTTCAATGTCAGCAATAACGGTGTCAAACGAACGGCCAACGGGTCTCCAAGCTCCCTATATAAAGAGCCCCTCCCCATTCATCCTCTCCACACCTGAAAACTCCATTCTCTCTCAACTGCTCCATTTTCTGACGAATCTCAAACTAGAGCTCTGACATGGGGTCATTTCTAAGCCAAACAAGGTGAGGTCGGGTTCCTTAGAACCGAGGAGAAGTCAGCTACATGTCTGTAGTCTCGGTTCACTCTGAGAGTCGCCGGCGTAATAAAATAGTAAAGCAGCTCCAGCGGATCGAAGCTGCCCTGTTTCGGCCGAGTTGAAATCGGCCATTTCAAGCCCTCCTCATGCCAAACTAGGCCTTTCTAACACTTCCTTAGCCCTCCCATGGCCGAATTAGGACTGAAAGGTAAGCCAATTCGGCTCCCCTCTGTAATTTTCGACCAGTGCTAGAGAGAGAACTCACAGAATTTCAATGAAGAAATTCTAACTCAATTTGGCATCAATTGATGCGATTCTTGATTCTAGGATGAACCTCAAGATGAGAGCAATCTGCCCAAATTGAAAGCTCGGACCGCTGTGCCCGCACCAGTGAGAAATCGAATCTTTCTCTCATAGTCTATTTTTCGGCGAAGCTCTATTTGAGCTCATTCCGGTGTTAAAATCTGCAATTCAAAGTTTCTTAGAATCATATGAACATGTAGGAACTCAATTTCAACTCCAATTTCAACAATTAGAGGTGTTTGATTGGTCAATTTGATGAAATCAAATTCGGCAGTGTTGAAGAGTTGAAATTGGGGGAAAATTGGGGATTTTCGAAATTCGAAGGACCAAAATAAAATTTTATCAAATTGAGGGCCAATTGGGCATGAAAATAATGTTGGAAGACCAATTGAGAAATTTTGGAATTTTTGGGGCAAAACTTACTATTTTTGTAAAGGAAGGGTAAAATGGTAATTTTGGAAAAATTGGAAATTTGGGAAATTAATCCCCTTTTTGTGAAATGGAATAAATTGAGGTCCTATAATAAATTTTAGAAGTTTCGGGACACAATTTGAGGAAAAACCAGCATTAGGGACTTAAAGTTAAAGAGAAATAACTTTAGGGACCTAATTGCAAATAAATGGAAGTTTGACTTTCTTATTCATTTGGAATGAATGAAGGCGATTAGGCCGAAAGATAATGAACCGAGATGTTCATATCGTGTAGGAACACAAAGTACCGAGAACGCCAGCATGGACGAGCTCGCGTGAATACAAATAACCGGTATAGTGGAATTCACTGCATTAACAGGTGAGTGGGTTTACTAACATCATACCCGGTTGGGATGATTAGCACAACTTAAAATTTTAAAACCACTTACTGGTTTGTTTTTCTTAAAAGTTAAAAATAGACCTTTGGAAACCCATTCACTGAGTAGTCGTACTCACCCCTCCCTTATATCCCTCTCAACTCAACTCGCAGTTGTTTGTCTTGACTGGTCCGTCGACCTATCATGTCGCACTGCCGCTAGTTGACTGAGCATGTCGATCCTATCTTGGTACCATAGCCAAACAATTCACTTATTAAGTTTTATGGCACATATATCATGTTCATTTACCAGCTCCTGCTCGTGTCAACTAGCCTTGGGCCCACTGTACGAGATTTTCAAAATAGGCATTTAGCCCCCAAGTTCCAAAACCGAGGCCCCCAGTCTATAAGAGCTATTCGAGCTCCCGTTAAGAAGGTCTCCCAAATAGTTTAAGCATTGGCACACGGTCACAGAAGAACACTTCCAACAAAATAGGTTTTCACTGTCCATTATACCAACCGGTATAAGGACATCTCCGTTCATAATCGATGAATGGGTTTTCAACTTTCTTTGAGAAAGTCTCATCATACCAACTAGGTATGATCTACTTACAACCAGTAAGTAGTTTTTCCGCATAATTTTCACATCACTTTCTCTAAGTGGTGATAATAAAAATACCACTAAACAGTGGGTTTTTATACCGAGGCACTTATCATTCCCAACCAAGTATGATGTTAGTAAACCCACTCACAACTGGTAAGTGGTTTTAAATTTTTAAGTTGTACTCATCATCCCAACCGGGTATGATGTTAGTAAACCCACTCACCCGTTAATGCAGTGAATTCCACTAGACTGGCTCTTTGTATTCACGCGAGCTCGTCCATGCTGGCGTTCCCGGTACTTCGTGTTCCTACACGATATGAACATCCTTGTTCACTATTACTCAACTTTACAACCTTCATTCATTCCAAATGAATGAGAAAACTCAAACTTTTTAGTTATTTGCAATTAGGTCCCTAAAGTTATTTCTCTTTAACTTTAAGTCCCCAAATACCGGTTTTTCCTCAAATTGAGTCCCGAAACTTTTAAAATTTATCTTGTGACCTCAATTAATTCAATTTCACAAAAATGGGTTTAATTTTCCAAATTTCCAATTTGGTCCCCCAACTTTTCCAAAATTATCATTTTGCCCTTCCTTTACAAAAATGGTAAGTTTTGCCCCAAAAATTCCAAAATTCCTCAATTGGTCCTCCAACATTATTTTCATGCCCAATTGACCCTCTATTTCATAAATTTGTATTTTGGTCCTTTGAATTTCAAAAATCCTCAATTTTCCCCCAATTCCAACTTCTTAACATAGACGAATTTGATTTCATCAAATTGACCCGTCAAACGTTTCCAATTGTTGAAATTGAAGTTGAAATTGAGTTTCTACATGTTCATACGATTCTTTAGCAATGTGAATCGCAAGTTTTAACGCCGGGACAAGCTCAAACGGAGCTTCGTCAGAAAATGAACTATAGAGAGAGAAAGCTTTGATTACTCACCGGTGAAGGCACGGCGGTCCGAGCTTTTGATCCGGGCAAATAGCTCTCGTTCTGAGGTTCATCCTAGAATCAAGAATCGCATCAATTGATGTTGAATTGGATTAGAATTTCATCATTGAAATTTGATCGACTCTCTCTCTAACACCGATCAAAATTTGTAAAGGGGAGCCGAATTGGCTTACCTTTCGGTCCTAATTCGGCTGTGGAAGGGCTGAGGAAGTGTTGGGAGGGCTTGGTTTGGCCTGAGGAGGGTTCGAAATGGCCAATTTCAGCTTGGCCGAAATAGGGCAGCTTCAATCCACCGGAGTTGCTTCACTGTTCCAACATGCCGACGTTTCTCCAGCAATTCTCGAATTAATTGCATTTTGCTATCAGATAGCTATCTTCTCCCCGGTTCTAAAGAGCTCGACCTTTATTCAAGTCGAAGCTCTTGTTCGAGCTTCACCGGGAAATGGAGCAGTAGAGAGAGAGAAGTGTTCAGGTGTGAGGAGAATGAATGGGGATGACCTCTTTATATATGTGTAAAAATTGTGTATTAAATAGAAAAGATTTATTACTAGTATTAATATTGCCATAAATTATTACTCATAAAAATTTTTAACAGAACGTCACCCATCCTCACTACTCTCAAGCAAGCACGCTTAACTTCAAATCTTTTATAGATTCTCGTTCACCTGAAATTTAGTTTTTCTCTTTTAATTTGTCTTAAGTTTCTTTTCAAAGGTTTAATGAATCCTTTGGATCACTTAAAAGTTGTAAATTTTCAATTTACTTGTTCCCAAATGATCGAGTTTGTAAACCGGCTTAGTTTTCTTACTCGGTTTGACCGGTTCTTTTCCTGGTTTTCCTTAACTCAAAAGTTCTACCAACACCCGCTCACTAAGTTATAGAATTCACCCCCTCTCTTTTACCACTTTCAGGCAACCAAGGGAAAAATCAAATTTAAAAACCTTCTTGTATGGGATCTGTAAAGACAGGTATATTTGTTTAAATAATTTTTAGTTTTATATAATGTTATTACAAGAAATACAGTAAAAATGACGCCTTATTACACGCGGTTTAGAAAACAGCGAAACCTTTAATGTACCAAATAGAGTGGCAGTTTGCTTATGGGGATCCGACCAAACCGGGTCGAGACGTGATATCAATATTTAAAAAAAAATCATTACTTATGATAAATAACATACGTTTTTCTTCATTACCAAACAAATAGGTAAGGAAAAAAATAATATATGCTATTTGACAAGTATGATCAAATCTAACAAAACACAGCTATCTAACTTCGCTTCTATTAACAAAATAATCTAATTTATTGAATAATTATGCATATATCTTATGAACGAGAGGGTATTACTCATTGTTAACCTTTTCCAATAGGACCTCATATTTCTTTCCTTGTGGAGAAATATGTTAAGCAATGTGTAACCATTTTCATTTGTCTTATACATTTAAATTTAATTCAAAGGCTCCTAAAACAGTTCCACTATATATGGGCATGCACCTCACTGTATAACAAGTAACAAATAACTACAATTAGAGATGTTAATAGCTTGGGTCGGGGCGGGTTTTTACGAACCCGTGCCCGACACGAAGTCGGGTCTAAGATTTTCGACCCGAACTTGTAGCTCGAGTCCACTTGTACCCGACTCGAGTCCTTAAAATAAGAGTAAAAGTTATTTGATAACATAATTCAACCTAAATTTTAAATTTTTATTTGATTAGATATAATAAATATCATGATGTGCGGGTCCATTTTTTGGACCCAATCTTCAATTCCATTTATACCCGAGACTCGGGTCCACTTTTCTAGACTCGAGCCTGCTCAATTTGAGCTCGGGTTCAGCCAGTGGAACCCAAGGCTCGGTTCTCGAGTCCAATCCATGAACCCGAACACTATAGTGGACCTGAGCAGACCCGAGATTTCTCGACTCGGGTAAGGAACATGGTCTCGAGTCTCAGATCCCATTAACATCCCTAATTCTCGTGACTTTATTTTTAAATAATATTGTGTATAATTAATTTAAATAAAATAAAAAGGTTTAATATATATAATATTAAAATAATTTCATTATTTACAAATTTAAAATTAATATAAGGCATCAAATTAAATTGAATTAGAATTTATAAAAAAGATTACATTTATTTCAAAGGGATATTTCCGGAATAGGAAGACCACTATTATTCTTAACAATAAGGAATAGTTAGAAGATGAATTCACCCAGGCGCCCCTTTATTAGAATAGAAAATGTATACTTTCCAAATTTTCTGAAAACCCATAATTATAATTAACTTAGCAATACTTATAAGATGTAATATTCGTATTTTATATAGAAATATATATTATTATATTAATAATAAAATAAATATATATTATGTTGAATACAAGTAATAAAAATTATAAAATTATAAAAATAAAGAAAATCAGTTTCGGATTTTTTTGTCCGTGGTTGGTTGGGGAATTAGTATTTATTTCTCTTCGTTCCTCACTCTATTGGCTCTCTCTTTCTTTGGAAATACTCTCTATTATCTTCTTTCTCTTTCTAAAATAGGTTACTCCTACTCTTCTTATCATTTTATTAAGTAATGAATATTACTTTGAATATTTAATATCAAAAACTAGATCCAAAAAATACTCACTAGAATCCGGTAGAAGATATTCAGTTTATAATTAAATTTAATGTAAATAAATAAAATAATATATATAATAGATCAATATTTAAAGAAATTAATGTTATATAATAGATAATATAATATTTTCTTTATTACCAAAATTATGGAAGTAAAAAAATAATACATCTTATTTGACAAGTATGATCAAATCTAAAAAAATCTAACTATCTAATTTTACTTTTATTAATAAAATGATATGATTTATTAAGTAATTATGTATATATCTGATTGTTAACTTTTGTAATCTTTTCTAAATCTTATT
The DNA here is from genome assembly GCA_030064435.1 of Trapa incisa. Taxonomy (NCBI): domain Eukaryota; kingdom Viridiplantae; phylum Streptophyta; class Magnoliopsida; order Myrtales; family Lythraceae; genus Trapa; species Trapa incisa. Next base: position 2,151,661 of record CM057784.1, on the reverse strand, counting down.
AAACTTACTATACAAAAATGTGTTTGGTAATTTGTAAATATTTTTATTTAAGCTATACATTTAAATTTAATTAAAAGTATTCTTAAATGGTATATACACTTAACTCGTTAATAAAAAATTACAATTAAAAATATTAATAGCTCGGGTTGAAGCGGATTTTAACGTAATTACGCTTGATAAAAGATCGGGTATAAAATTTTGTACTCGAAATAGTAGATAGGGTTAATTTAAACCGATTCAAGTATTTAAAATAAGAGTATAGTATAAATGATTTAAAAATATAATTTAATCTAAATTTTAAATTTATATTTGAGTGAAAATAATAAATATTATATTATAATTAAATTATAGGATTGTAGAAAGACGGGTAGATTTTCTTCTACACACCTTTTGATTCCATTTGAATCCGAGCCTAGAGTCCACTTTTTTGGACCCAAGCCTGCTGGATTTGAGCTCCGGTCCAGCCAGTTCTACCCAAAGTTCGGGTATCGGATCCAATCCATCTATGTTCATTGCTAAAAGCTTTTGTTCCTCCTATTTATTTGATCCCGCTATATTCTCTCCCGGAATAATTTACACCCATTCTATCATCTTACATTAATGCACATTGGGTGAAACAATTTTCACATTTATACGAGCTTATATTTTATTAAATATTAAACTCTTGCTAGTAATCATTATAGTTATTTGTGATGCAAGCTTTTGTAGAAGCGGGTATTTCTATTTCACATATTGGATTTTATCATTTCAAGACTCAAACTCAGAACTATTTCTCATATTTAAGAGAGTAGATCACCTTTACCAGTAATTTTAGTTACTTTTCTTTTTTTTCCAAAAATAATAATTCCATTGGAAAATAGTTTATACAGGGATGTCATAACATATTCCTCACATGATTGTTATGCTTGGGTGTGTTAAGAGCCTCTCTGTTATCTTTCTTAGTTGCCAAGTATTCTCAAAAAATATTTGGGTGATAACTAAAATGAAGCAAATAAGATGGCAAATATGTATCTGGCCTGCCACAGATTCATTGCATTTAGAACTTTTCAAGTCTCCTAATTTTGTTTTCTCATATGCCTGCACCACTACCTGCTGAAAAGGCTCTAAAGAAGAACACAAAAAAAGCTACTGATACAAAAGGTAAATCCGTGCAAATTGCAAAAGTAGAGGAACCACTCGATCCTATTGCTGAAAAACTTGGCAGTGTTTATATTTGTTCTCTTCTTGGTTATTGGGTCATTTGACTGACTTTAAGGAAATTCACTTACCTTGAGAAGTATTTATATGGGTAATTGATAACATTTAATGTCTTCTTGGCATTAATACTTTCATTTGGCTTTCATTCCGTCACCTTTTTTAGTGCTAATTTTCTTTGAACTGCTTCAAATATTGTCATGTCTTGGCTCTCAACTCCAAGTGCTGTGTTTTACCAATCATGCAGATTAGTGGAAGAGGCTGATTATAGGTCAACTACTGAGCTGTTTACAAAGAAGGGTGATGAGAAATCCTGGGATAATTTCATTCCCAAATCCGAGGGCGACTTTTTGGAGTATACAGAGTTGATCTCTTACAAGCTTCGTCCCCTTAGAAGTGAGGTTCTGAATTGTTGCACTTTCAATCTATTATTATGTACTGAAGCTTGATAATTACAAAGTTACTTGATATTGTAACATCTGCTGAAAAGTTACTATTATATTGGTTTGCTGAAGGCCATTAGGAGACTTTTTTACTGTTCAGAAATGTGTTGGGTAATGTATAATTGTTTCCATTTGATATATAAATTTAAATTCAGTGCAAAGGATTCTAAAACATTTTTACTATACGTGGGGTGTCACCTCATATATTAACAAACAATCATAATTAGGGATCTTAATAATTCGGGTCAGGACTGGTTTTTTTACTATATGTGAGGTGTCACCTCATATATTAGCAAACCATCATAATTAGGGATTTTAATAATTCGGATCAGGACGGATTTTGGCGGATCTATTACCGCACGAGCTCGGATACAAGATTTTAGATCCGAAATTGTAACTCGGATCTATTTGGACAGGACTGAGTCATTAAAAATAAAGTACATCAGCATTGATTGAAAAATATAATTTAACCTAAATTTTAAATTTTTATTTAAATTAAAATAATAAATATCACAATATTATTTGATTGTATACTAGAAGGGTGGGTCCAAAAATTGTACCCACCCTTCGGGTCCAGTTAGTGGAACTAGAGACTCGATTCCTATCTCTGGGATCCAAGAGTAAACCCGAGCAGACTCGAGAAATCTCTGCTCGGGTCGGGTAATAACTCGAGTTTCATATTGCGAATTCCATTTACATCTCTAATATCCGTGGTTACATTTTTAAATAATATTAAGCATAATTAATTTAAATAAAAAATTTTGATATATATAATATTAAAATAACTTAATTATTTATAAATTTAAAATCAGTATAAAGCAACCAACTAAATTGAATCAGGATTTTTTAAGAATTAAATTGTGATATTTCTGGAAGAGTTAGGACCATAAAAAGGAATAGGTAGAAGATAAACTCAATGTGCTCAACATGCGTCCGCCCCTTTATGAGAATAGTAAATGTATACATTTCAAACTTTCTGAAGAAAATCAGCAATTATAATTAAATTAGCAATAGCGCTACTAGTATTTACTTATTAGATATAATATTTGTATTTAATATGGATATATATATTATTATATTTAAAATAAAATGAATATATATTATGTTGAAAAATAATAATAAAAATTACGAGATGATGGAAATGGAGAAAATCAGTCCGTGGGATCTCTGGTCCTCTCCAGGTGCCTCTCTAGGTAGATAAAATAATATATATATATATATATATATATATATATATATAATATCAACATTAAAAGAAATCCATAGCATATGATAGATAATAAATTTCTCGGCTGTGTTCGGATCACGATCCCATTAACATCTCTAGCAGATGATGTCGTCTACAATCGTTCCCTATCTCCTTCGAAGTCTCACACAAGTACGGCGCATCTCATGCATCTAAGTTTCTCCATCTTCCATCTTGCTCTCAGCTCCCTAACCTGACACCTTCAGCTCCGGGTTCCTGACAATCCGTCCAACGGCTCCCTTCTTTGCCTTGGTTGAGCTTAGGAGACCCATCAATAAGTCATTGACTCTCATTTTCCTTTCAGTTCATTCCTTCTAAAGGATTCTGTCGACCTAACCCGAGCTTGCATCATCTTGATATGATATTTTCCCCGGTGAACTCATCTTCATCGTCTCCTTCCTTTGGCCTGAGGTCCTATTAGATCTGATAAGAGTCATCGATTCCAACTTCCCATTTCATGATCCACACTCTGATGCATCCTAAGGTGCATATCTCTCTCACCCTAACCTTAGTTCATTTTGAGAATTTCAAGTAGTTGTTTGGTTTCAGTTTTCTAATGCTTATAATAGTTGAATTAACCCAAAACTTGGGTGTGCATGCATCATCAAATAACATGAGGTGATGAGGGTCGCCTGTCAGGGTTCAACTAATTTTGCTCTCCCTTTTGCATTGCTCAGTACTACCCCCATTGAATTCAAGTATTAAGTTGGTTAGTGATTTGTCCCTCTAGTTCCGAAGAAATTACTCTCCTTCCTAATCAATGAAATTTATGGTGATAAAAATCGAACGAAAAACTCCCAAGTTTTGTGACCACAAGGTATCTTACCACGTTTCCTTGTTCTTCTTGATAACGAAAGTTTCATATCTTAAACGTGGGTTCTCCAACTTTATTAGGGGTATTAATTTGACTTTATTGCTTGGAGTAATTGGCTTGTATAAATAAAGGGATTTCCTTTTCAATCATATTAAATTTTGCATACCTTTCCTTTGAGAGAAGCTTTATGGATAATCCTATGTATAATGTCTCGTATTAGATAAGAACTATTGGTGTTTTAATGCTCCTATTAATTCATTTAATTGTTTTTCTAATTTCCTTGTATGGGACTTACTTGGGGTTACTTCTAGATTGATTGCACAAGGAAATTAATTTACACGTGTCTTTGTCCATGGGCAACATCCTTTAAGGCCCGATTATTGGGTAAACTTCCATCATGGCCCAAGTCTTCACCCTTTTCTACCCTTTTTTGTTTGGACTGTTCATTTCCCTTTAAATGTGATGATTACCCTAACATAAGTGGGTAGGTATTAATTGTTTATTATGACTTTATTATGGATCTTGTGAGGATTGTCCTTTAAACTCATACGCACTTCTGTTGATTTTCTATGTAAATAATATCCTAATGTATATGTACAACTTTTTTAATATATATTTTATATTTATTTATTTATCAATAGTGTGTCTATTTTTACTTAATTATGTCTTATCGGAACTTATCCCATAATTTAAATTTGATTCTGAATTAAATATATTCCGTTAATTCTCAAATCAAGAATACTTCTTTTAATTACAAAATAATTGAGTTCTCATCTCAATTCTTATAAATCAATCTCTTTTTTTTATTTTTTTATTTAAATTTTTTATAAAAATTTTAAGATTCTAAAAATACAATATTTCATATTTTATAAATATCTATTTTAAAACCATTAGGTTCACACATATCGAATATATTCTATTAATTCTCGACCAACTTTGAAAATCACTTGTAATATCCCGCTTTTTATAAAAGTCAGTGCATTAGATTTTATATGTATTTTTTAAAAATATTTCTAAAATGTACATACTAACCAATTAATATTTGGAGCGACAGAATTGCAAGTTTTACTACACTATCTACTCAAGAACTTATCTCGAGCAGTGCAGATCTAGCTTAATGTTAGATATGCGAGTTTTAATTATCAAATATTATATTCAAACTGTTATATTTATTTTAATTGGACTCGATCATGATAATATTGACCCAACAGATTTCTTCCAACCCACATTAATTATTTTAATATTAGTGAATTGATGATCGATTATATATGAAAAAATATTCTCAATTTATATCAAATTAAGTGTTATCTATTTAAAATTTTAAACTCATAAGGAGTGTTAGACATATTTTTTACAAGTTTACTGTATTTTTTTTAGTAAATTTGGTATATTATCTCATTATTTTTTCTTATTTTTAATATAAATATACTATTATTATTCACAATTAAACAAGTTGTCAATAACTCTATTAGAGTTTGTATGATTATTTTGTTCTCCTTGTATATTATACACAAAATTTTCATAAACTAGTTGGATATGGTGTCCGTCCATTGTTTTAAATATATACAAGAAAATATTATCCATTTATAACTAATAATTAACCATGTATACTTAAAAATTATATTAAATATTATTAAATTTTAAAATATAGAAATAGTAGATAATATAATTAAATGATCAGGATAATAAATGCGTTGATAAATTATATAAAATAGAAAAGCATATTTATATGTTAAAATAACTTAAATATATAAATACATAATATTTATAATATTAACTAATAAAATTATAGTATATATAATAATTATTTAAAATATTATCTTAATAATATAATATAATATTTCAAGTTGTAATTAAATTTTAACAAAAGTGGGATGAAAGATATTTATATAATTAGCTATGAATTTGAGTACATTTTTTTTTACCTAAAAGTTAAAGTTGATAAATTATAATATTATATATTTTAATATATTTTTAGTATTTGAGTGGAGATAAATTATGGTAATATTTTGAAAAACATTCCATTCAATGGCAATAAAAAATTGATGATGATGAGAGCCTTGGACAGATAGCCAACCCCTCCTTTCAAGATCAAGATGCGTCGCTTTCCTCGGGCAAGTTTGTCCTAATCTCCACGCTATCTAGTTTATCCCTCTTTCTCCGCCTACTTTATATTTACTTTTCATATTTTGTCCTCAATATCTAGCCAGAAATTGCTCATGGACGGACCACTAGTGAGTCCACCAAGTGTAGTAAATGTACATGATCCTTTTTGTGCCATCACACCACCTAAAGAAAATATGTATTATGTATTATGTATTATGTATTATGTATTATGCATGCATACATAAACATGACGAATATACTATATTAATTAATTAATTATTATACTAACCACCATCCATGCATAATAGATTTAATTGAATATAGCATTAATCAGTTTACTTTAAATGACGATCCCTTTGTATCGGATCTATCATCTTCCACCATTTTGAGGATCCCTTGGGTGCCTTCTGCCTTCACCTTCATAAAGTCCTTTCCTGATTTGATTAAGAGCCCTCCACAAACATCTTATTTAGCCTAACCTCCTCGAGACCCCCCCCAAAAAAAAAAATAAGTTCTCCATTGCCTTGGGATTCCATCCTATTTCCAACTAATTCCAGAAGACTCAATTATTGGAACCAGCAGTGACAGACATAGCACATGGGTAGTTGGACCGTAATTGTCTTTTATTGCAAAATTGACCCAACCAGAAGGTCTCCTGACCTCACCACCGGGACCTTTTGGGCTAAAATTCTATATATTCCTCTTAATAAATACTGTATTGATAATTTAAATTACAGATAAAATAGTATTAATTATTCAAAATTATAAATAATTTTTTTATTGATAAATTATTTTTATAAATTGAATTATTAACAAAAATTATGTATCTAAATTAAGTAAAATATAATATTTACACCTAAATTCAATTTAGGTGGAATGGATTTCAGGACCACCCAGACATGTTGCAATAGTGCATTCATTTATTTTACCACGTGTGAATATGTCCAACTAATTTAATTCTCCTTATTTTTTGATACTTGAATGGTAGTCGGTTAAAATTCACGATACAACCGACCGATCGGCCATGATCGGGTAAGGCGATACCATTCTTTGGGCAAGTTTATCATAGTGTAAAAATGTGATAGGAAGTCCGCGGTTTCATTTCATTTATAGTTGATTGCTCTTATCACTGGACGTGCAATAATGCCTTGGCCTGCTTTTTTTTTATCTGCTTTTTGATGCATTTACGTTTTTTTTTTCTTTTGGTCCTGACAATCCACTGCCTACGCCAGAGACTGTTTTGTCTGCTTCACCACCCTCTTGCATTCACCACCCAGGACCACTCGTGTGTGGTGCATCAATAATAAGCAATAAAATAATTCTAATTTTATAAAATCAGATCATTTTTTATTTTACTTAATTTAAAATAAATTCTATCCACCCATAAATTTTATCCATCTTATATACTTTTTTCTCATTTTCTTTAATTTGAATATAAATTTTCTCACAACATTTTATCAAAATGTTGAAACTTTGATATGATAATTTAAAATTGTTAATTAATTATATTAAAATATAAACAGCATTAAATAAATTTTATGAGAATCCACCATGGTTTGTGCACATATTTGAAGCGGGTCTATTATGTATTTACAACATTAATAAAATGGAGGATTATTTTATTTCATTTTCTTTTCTTTTATTTTATATATAATGTCTCTTGATCACCGATGGACCTCCCAATCATGGTTAAGCAGTTTGTACAGTAAGGCGAGTGTTTCAGTGATGACCAAATGTTAGCAAGTGTATGGTCGGTCCATGAAGTAAGAACATGAAGGTTGTGTAAGTAATATATGGCATGGCACCAAATGAAATTGAATGGCAAAATCGAAATTTATGGGAACTCAACGGATTAAGTTTCACTGAAAACGACAATAATTCAGAAGGTGCCTTGGACCGACGAAATAATTATAATTTGTCGTGCAAGGTTTGTCCTTTCCCATATAAGTGATTCACTCCATAAACACTAATTAATAACATATCAATAAATTATCATTATTTTAATATTGAATTTAGTTAATATATAAAATATAATAATAAATATATACTATAGAAAATATTATTAGATATTTTATTAAATATTAAATGCTTCATACATCGGTCCGGCGAAATCGACGGAGGCACACCATGCATTGACCCGACAGTGCCCACGTGTCCTCTCCACAACACTGTAGCAATCATTGCCTGCCACCTCATCTAGATCCCTAGAGCTCTCACTCATCTGCCCATCTCAATCCCTTCCTTCACATGCGATGTTCGTTTGTGCGTATACACGCACATGAGCGCGCTCCCTTGGCCCTTGGCGAGGATGATAGTTTATGAACCACTAAATTTAACTTAAATAGTTTTTTTATATTTAATTTTATTCAAATTATAATATTTGTATAGCTCAATTAAAAGCCTTGGCCATCAAATTAGTGGGCATATGAGGTATAATTTTTAACTGATTTATCTTATTAAATGAGTGGTAAATTGATATAGATGAAATTTAATAGTAGATCAATTTTAAAGTGGTCCAAAATATATGCATATATTTCAAGAAATACACTATAATATCTATAAATTATTATATTTTAATAATCAAGCTCTATTTATCATATGGTTTGGAGTATTTATTACCATATTTTTAAATCCCAACAAAAATCCAACACTTTGAATTGGTGAGAAGAGCATGAGCACATCCTATTCATATAAATGCATGAAATCAATGAGATTTGAGCAATTGGGATCTTCACCTCACTGGCATTTGAGTGATATGGATGTGCACGGCACTTGCTATGCATCCATGGCATGCCCATCCATATATGATAGTGCCCTTGTGCGAAAGGTATCCATAAATCTTATCTTCTTCTTTGGTCAAAATAATGTATTGATAAGTCATTCTTGCTAATGAGAGTGCCTAGGTATCAGATAAGTATTATATAATAAAATTTCAATAAATCATTTATTATTGTTATTAGATAATAATAGGACAACCTTTTAAAAATTCTGTCATGATAAACTTTCGAATCCACTGATCATTTGTTAGCAATATAATAACTTCCGACATTTTTTTTCAAATATATGATTAAATGACGATTCTTTTTTCATTTAATATCCGAAATATAATGAAATAAAATTTGAAATGTGCTTCTGTTTAACTATATCTAAACTAATTAATTATTCATAGAAAATGTAATTAAATTATTCTATAGTTTAGAAAATATTATACAAATCACATTTTTTATTTTATTATACGTATTCATTCCTACTGAGAAAAAATATTCATTCATTCCATTTCGTTATTCAAATTCCAAATGTTGTATTAAACATAATGTTAAATTATTGAACAAAAAAAACATAATGTCAAATAAAATAAAAAATTAAAAGTTTGGTGAATATTAACCGATAAAGTTTATGCCAACATAAAATCGATTGTGGTGTAGGTTCGTTATTTTGTATTTTTAAAAAAGAATAATGATTTTAACGAATAAATAAGAAAAGCGAACTTCTTCCTCGGGGGGAGCTTTATAAAGACAGCATCTATCCCTCTCCCAAAGACAAGACAGAGCATCCATCCATAGACAACAGATTGATTGATTGGAGAGAGAGAGAGGGATGGGGAGAACAGCAAGTGAAATGGAGACAGGGGCTTCCTCGACCCTCATGGCAGGTACGGGAGGAGCGCCGAATGTCCACCAGAGCGACGGCGAGTGGCCGTTCTCGAACATGATCGCCGTGGAGGAAGGAGGGAGAGGCGATCGGAGGTCGATTAAGCCGCCGAAGATGACGAAGAAGAAGAAGAACCAGGTGCTTCTGGAAGGCTACGTGGAGCCGACAGGTGACGAGGAAGATCTCCGTAGGACGAAGAGCTTGACGGACGAGGATCTGGACGAGCTTAAGGCGTGCTTGGATTTAGGATTCTCTTTCGGCTATGACGAGATACCTGAGCTGTGCAGCACTTTGCCTGCGCTCGAGCTGTGCTACTCGATGAGCCGGAAGTATAGTGACGAGAGTCTGAAGTTGTCGGAGAGGAAATCAGAAGCGTCGGAATCCGCACCGGAGTCCGCAGCCAGTCCGATTGCCAGCTGGCGGATCTCTAGCCCTGGTAAGCTTTGCAGTGACGCTCTGCTGTGGCAATGCTGCAATTACCCCAGTTTTGCTTTGATACGAAGAATTGATTCTGCAAATCCATTTACATGGTGAACTCAAAGGATTGCGCTAAATTTGCTGGAGAAATCTTAAAAATGGACCTATACTCTGGAAGAACAATCGACTCTGGTTTTGGTCTATAAGGGTATGGCTAAACATTGTTAGAGATTTGGAGTTTGGATTAAATAGGCTAAAATTCCAATTTAAATTGAGCTAGTTCTAAATCGAGACATCTTTAGATCGAGCAGATTTTGTATCATATTGAGGATCTTAGCCAATTAGATATGTCTAATTATACTTCACTGATCACAATGTGTAAAGTGGACTTGAATTGTTCTCCTATTGCGATAACCAGAGGTTCTAGATACCAGATTTGCATTATTTTACATAAGAATGTTGTCTCGGTTATGATTACATGCCTAATTCCCTTTTTTTTGTTGAAGAATGTATTAAACCTTAATTTCTTTAGGTAGAACTTTGTTCTATGAAGGAGGAACTAGCTTTGATTGGAAAGGGTATCATAGAAAAGCTTGAAAATGCAGGTTTCATTCATTGCAATGTTTTATCTCTTGTAGGTGACCATCCTGAAGATGTTAAAGCAAGGCTTAAGTTCTGGGCTCAGGCTGTGGCATGCACAGTCAAATTATGCTGCTAAATTTCATCTCATCTCCTGATTTACTTGACCAACTGTGGCTGGAAGTGTATGTGAATCATGAGGAGATTAGGGATTTTCTTCGCCGAATATGCTTGGAAGACAATTTTGTCTATCCAATTTGAGGAAAGCATCTCTTCTGTAGAGAAGTATTGAGGAGAGGATGTGAATCCGTGATGGCTTCAAAGCAGCAGAAGAGAATTTTGGGTTTGGAATTTGACAAGTATTTTGCAGGTCCTTGGGCTTATTCTTCAGAACTTTATTATGCCATCAATAATTTCCCCTAAAACATTTCTATATGATGGAATAAGACTACTTTTATTGATCTCTTTTCATATTTGATCTGGTTTAGCTATGCAGCATAACATGATATGTGGGTGTTTTGTGCAGTTATGGGTGCTTCTCCTCTCTCTAAATAAGAGAACTTTGTACCCATCTCCAACTAACTCCAGATCTTTGTCATTGCTAAGGTAACAAATCTAACTGCTTGAATGCATGGTGCAGTACTTGATTGCTAATTCCAGTAGTCCATTATTCTATTGCACCATCTCTAATGGTTTCTGATTTAACTTTGTCTATCCTATGGATTGATGAATGGTAGTGTGGGGCTGGTGTTGTGGATGATGCCAGTCGAATGTGGGACAAATGACAAGTACCTTTCTAGGTCCCAAAATCTCTCTATAACTACTACATTTTTTTACCTGTATGTCATTATGCTGAACTGACCTGTGAGAACGCATTAGCTTGAGGAATGGATTCCTAATGTTGGATTAAGATTTCTCTGAATCAAGAACATCTAGTTTGAGTGAATTGTTAGGCAAAGCTGACTGCTGTTAGCTAACTCTGGTCTGCCATAATAATGTTCAATTTGGCTTGTAGTGCAACTGACATCTGAATCTGAGTGGAGTATACAACGATCTCAATCCTTATGCTTCTGGATGTGCTTTACTTAAACTGATTGGGAGATGCTAATTAGTTATGGTTTATGATCTGGATAGGATATATTTGACTTGGATGAGAGGAAAATGATGTGTTCTCATCCACATCCAATTGGCAGCTCTTCCTTATGTGTGGCTATTGAACTGTCTGATGTTAAGGTTGATTTCAGTTTATCCTTCTTTAGTGCTTTCTTTCCATCTCTTGAAGTAGTGTATGTAGAGTATGTCTTACAATGATGATTGAATCAATGTGCATCTATGATTCTCATTGGGATGGTTTTCATTAGTCATTCCTCTTCAAGTGAACAACCCATCAAAGTCTGGGTTGGTGGTGAAGTTGAATTTACACTCTGGGCAATGTCACACGTTCTCTGCTTCTATTAAGTTGGGGTTTTGATTGCTTGTATCTACCCAAAGGCTTCTGTCCATCTCAACCAAGCTAAGTGGTTGGCCTTAATCGTGCGTAAGTTGTGCTTATCGGGATACGATCCACACTATCGTGGTTAATTGTCACACTACTAACTTTGCATTGGGGAATTAGTAATGATACAGATGACAATTAAGGCCAACCATTTGGCCAAATTGAGATGGAGGGAGAGCCATTTACGAGTACAAAAAGGGCTCACATAATAGATGACTGTCTGCTCGAACAGGGATTGATTAGTCAGTAGTTGTCCAAACAGATTGTCTCTAGATGATTTTGTGAGATTATTTATTTTGTAAATACTGTAAGCTTTAAACAATATTTTTTTACTTTATATTACTTATTATTAGGTATAATAATATATATATTTTTCATTTTGATTTCTTACATGCCCATTTTTTTCATTTTGGTTCCATATGCTACCAATATATGTACAGATTTTTCATTTTTATGAGAATTTATAATTTAAATATAACATGACCTACTTAGTCACACTAGGAGTGACTGAAACAAAAAACCTAAACATTATTAAAAACCTTTAAAAAAATTATAATATATCGAATCCTCATCAAGGGATTCGACCCAACTCCTTTTTTGTACGGATACATTCAACCTAAAATTGGATTTTACTACGCTGAACTCCATCGGTTAAGCTCTATTGTTCTCACCTCATTTTTTTTGCAGTTGGTATTTTATGCGTTAACCATGTGAGTCTTATTCATTTAATGTATATTTGAATTTTGTCTTGATGGTTTTTTCAAACAGGCTTTCAATGAAGGATTTATGCCCCCTTAATTACTTTAAAACTTCTCACCCAGAGAATGCATAATGCTCTTCTCCATTGACTTTTGATGCTAGCTTGATTCCCCCCTCCATCGGATAGTCATTTCCCTTCAATACTTACACCCCATCTCACCCGAATTCTACATATCTATTATTTCGCGGTGGGTCAATTTAAAGACAACTTGATGGGATTACGGTCTACACAAGTTAATTCGTTTATTAAATTAGTTCATAATATATTAAAATACACGTTAAATTGAGATGTTAATCGGATTTTTATGTGGAATTGAAAACAAATAAATTTTTTACTCCTAAATTAAATTGTCAAACAAATTTTTATAATTTGATTGGTAAGAATTAGACTTTTTCTTGTGCATGATCATAATTATCTCTATAAATGAGGTTACTTAGTTTTTAGGTGACCTAATTTTCAGTTATTCTAAATTTTATTTCTAACCACCAAATTTATTTATTCAAGTGGTGTTGGAATAACAAATTGATATGTCTTCTATTGGTGTGTTCAAATAATAATACTACTACTTTAGTCGAAAATAGAGTAATATCGTTCTAAACTTATCCTAACGTACTTGATGGTTAATTATGATTTAAATTAATTCTAAAGATTATTCTTAATTCCCTCAAGCTAACATTATTTACAAGTGATATGAATCTGACAAAATAGTCTACAAATTCACAAGTATAATCAATCGAACGTGCAACAAAGTTGAACACCTTATCACCAAATGGAATAAATGATTATTTGATACTTTAAGAGGGCCCAATCACAATATTATGGGCTAAAAGGTTCAAATAGGTTTTATATGAGCTGATTAAAGAGATTGTAGAAAATATAAGTGGAAGCCTAATTAAAGAGTTCAAGAAATGTCCACGAGAAGGAAGCCCAATTAAAGAGTCCAAGAAAAGTAGAAGGTATAAATTTAATTAATGAGTAGAGATTTATTAATATAATAAATCTTCTAGGATATTAAATGATAATATTAGATATTTAATAAGTTAAATTCATATTTTTAAAGTAGTTATTAAAATATCCTAGATATTTAGATTATATATGGTTGACATGTAACCATAATATATATTTTCTTTGTTTTTAGGTTATTCGGTTGTTATATGTGCCTATAAAATGCATACTCCATATGATTGGAGGACAGACACTTTAAAATTTCAATATTTTGAGTTTTATCTTTTTTTTTCTTGAAATAGCTTTTTGAACTTATCAGGTTTTTATCCGTGACGTTCAAGCAATCAAGACTTATCACACGAAGTTTTCTAAGAGTTTTTCTTAGAGGATTTGGGTGTGACGTCTATATATCTCATACCTTGTTTCTCAAATAATCAAGGTATATTCCATCTTTTCGCACTTGCGTCGTGAAAGTTTTGGGATGTTTGTCATATTTAGTGTAGGGTGTCGTCAGCATATTAGCGGGGTTCGCATCATCAAGTTAAAGGTAAAACTCGTAGCCATGAAAATTTTGAAAATGTCCCATGACACCACATATTTGATTGTTCTCTGTAAATAACATTTTATGTGACTCAAATAATCATTTAGGTTGATTCAATAGGCCACAAATGCATAACAGAGACAACTTTTCAACCCTACATACACTGATGACCGACTTGTCGTCTTTAGTGAGTCGTCATTTTTTGGAACTGTGTTTGTTTTTCGGTGAAGGCCAAACAAGGTCAAGATGATACTATTACAGTCGAGGCTGGCTATAAAGTGAGCATGGGGAAAGTGATGAGGGTAATATAGAGGATTTTTACAAACTTTATTGAAGTGTTTTAATGAAAGAGAAAGTTGGGGACTAAAATTTAAGATTTGAAAAGTATAGGGGCCAAAATGTAATTTTAGAAAAATGAGACCCAATTGAAACTTATAGAATTATAGGGACCTGAAAAAAGTTGTAGCAAGTTAAGGGACTCGAAGTGGTAGCTTGAAAAATGTTAAGGACTTAAATTAATTTTTTTTGAAAAAATTTAGGGACAAATGGTAAATAATGTAAAGTTTGAGGTAAAATGATTTTTTTTAAAAGTTTAAAAACTTAAATGAGTATCTAGAAAGTTAGAGAAACTGAAATAAATTTGTGAAAGAGTTAAAAGAGTTTTTAAAATGGATAATAGAAAATGTATGAACAATATTTTTATTTTAGAAAATTTAAGTACTAAAATTCAAAATATCGAGAGTTATTATTCTTGTGAAAAAATTGGATATTTTGGAAATTTAAAGTAAATATGATGAAATGATGAGGGAAAATATATAAAAATTTTGAATAATGTGAAAAATATTGTATAGACGAGTTTGTCCACAAGTAAATTAAATTAAGCTAATTTAATAAAAAAATTTGTAATTTTTAAAAATTATTAGATATTATTAACATTATTGCAAATAACTAAATCTGACTTGTAAATAAATTTAAATTTATGTAGGTAAATTTCCGTACAATTATATAATAATTTTATTGATCTAAATATCGGAATACACTCGAAACAACAAGTTATGTTAATATAGGGGTATTGATATAAAATGTATGACAATAATTATAAAATTTTATAATGGAGAATTTCAATTTATAATTATATTTTTGTATGAATGCAGATAATGAAAGGTATATACTATATATGGCATGGAGGGTGAATAATATCAAAATATGCACATATTTTTGTATGAAGGGCGGAGAAGCTAAGTATGTGAATTATGGAGGTATCTTGATATTTATGTAAGTGTATAAATTGTTATAGTACGGACGCAACACTCAAATGTACTATTATAAGGATTGCCCATGTGTGTAAACAGATATTAATTAAATTTTTTGATAAATGGTGGACGAATACTCAATCTAGATATTAAAAATAAGTAATGATTATACGTAGTTATAATTTAGTATGTATTAGAAGTTTTAATCATGGATAAATCAATAAAAACAAGCTAATAAAAAATATTAATATATATAAATATTTTGAATGAAATATTTATTAAGTACATTCCAAAATTTGTTAAAATACCCATGCTTTTAATATTATACTTATACTTATATATTTTGAGTGAATTTTGTATACTTTATTTTAATGAATAACTAAAAAATATAAATATTTTATTTTAAACTATAAAAAACTCTAAAATTCCATAATACTATTACTTTAACATGTACATCAACCTTTAAAATTAAGTTGGCAAATGATAATTTTCACTTAATCCGATCTTGCACTTCTAATATATTTAATTTTGCTATATATTTTAATATGTTTGTCGAGTTCTAAGACGAGGGTGATAAATAATACTTTAATATTACAAAAGGTTGAATAGGGTTGAATCATTTTATTTTTGTATAATATACAAAATTTTATAGAATAATTCAATTCAGACATTTTTTTATTCACGATTCAATTTTTAAATAAATAAAATATATTTGAATTAAATGGTTAATGAAATAATTTTATATAAAATAAAATAAAAAATTTATATCTAAATTATGCCATCATATAAAATATTCACATTATTATTTAAGATTTTAGTTTGAAAGTTTTGAGAACGGACCTTCATTGGCCACAGGCATGCCTGTCAGCCGGTATTTGCATATGAGAAATGAATGAGTGCCCCTTTTTTCCAATTGAAAAATATAAAATTTTCTATTAACTCAATCTCACCATATTTTTAGATTATCATAAATTTACCCATTTTTAATTCATGAATACCACTAGTAGAAAAACAAGATTTGATACATATTATATAATTACATAAATAATAATGTTTTAATTCTCATAATACTATTATCACACTTTTTTTTCTTTTTATTTAATTATTTTATGTTTGTAATACGAATTAATTCTTGAATTTTATTCGAGCGATCCAACTTCAACTAAAATAATTTAAATAAAATTGAAAAAATGGAAATTTTAATTTTATTTTTTCAAATTTAGGATGATTATAGTATTTACATACATGTAAATAGGAATAGAGAAAATATTATTTCATTTTTTTGAGCGCTTGAATTTATTGATAAAAACATTGTAATGTTTTTTTTCTTATCATAACAATCATCTCATGTGGCCCCCAATAATTTGGGTACTAATTGTCTAATTTACTCTCAATAATTGATCACAATCACTGGCCATCAGATGGAAGTTACGCTTTTGAACCATGCATTCACATTCCCATATTTTACTACCACATAAAGGAATTATCTAGTTTGGCAAAAAAACGGATGACTCAATAGCTCAAAAGTTATTTATACGTTTGGTTTGGTGGATTTAAGATCTATTTTCAAATAATCTCTAACATATTGCATATGCTTAATGTGACTTTCTGGTCTAAATTTTAGAGTAAATAGACTTTTTAAATTATACTATACTCCTCACTTATATAATAAAGTTACGGCTATTGATGTATTTTTTTAATGGTTACCACATTTTCTTCATTGAATTTTGTAGCATATTATGCCCATGGGACCGACCCATTTGAGTTATAAATTCTATATTCAAAAAATATGGGAAGAGGAAATTTATATTTGAAGTAATATTTGGTGGCTCACAAGATCCGTGTTTGAGTGAGAGTTAATTTATACAAGCCGGATGCCCAAACCATTTTCTTTCTGCATAATATTTTTTAATATAATTATAAAAATATATATTATGATTAAAAAAAGAAAATTACGAGTTTAAACCGCACTAATATAAAAATATATTAATTACTTTTTTATCAGCACATAAAATAACTTTTTAAATTTAAAAACAATTTAGCTTCTTCGTGACAGCAATGCGTTAGAATGTCAGCCCCTCCAGTCATGGAGATCTCAGGGCTCACAGAGACCGCGTTTCTGTGAATTCGAAGCAAAGCCGCCGACCTCTCTCTCTCCCCTTCGCTATCTCTCTCTATATATTCCTCTATGGCTATCATATTCCACCCAAGGAAGACGCTTATTGACAGAATTCAGCTTTTCTCTCTTTCCCGCTTGCGGTGAAACGTGTGATTTGGTAGAGGATTCAGATCGCCTGAGCAGACGGCAGCCTCGGCTCCGGTGGCCGAAGCATCGTCTCTGGCGCGAACGTATCCTCTGGTAATATTACTCCAAACTGAAGGGCTCTGTTTTCAGGTGTTCAAATCGGATCGCATTTCATGATGATTTTTTTTCTTTTTGAGAGCGGCATCGAGATCTGGTTTTGATATTGACATGTCGAACATTTACTCCAAGCTTTAGCCTCCGCATCAATATCCTTGGGGTTGAATTCACTTTTAATTATTGTGAACTGAAGAGTCATAAAATTTGTCGGCTTGAGCTGCAAGATCCGGTTGATTGTTCCCCTTTTAAGTTTGTTTGGCATCTTTTAAACAAAAGTGACGAAATTTTGTGCATTTTTAGGTAATCGGTTTACCTGGGAATTTCCCTGTTGTTGCTGCTACTAGCAGTCCAAAGTGGATCTTCATTTGTTTTAGAATAAATAGACTAAAAAGAAACCTTTCAAGCATGGGAGGGATAAAGAAAATATACCAATCTACTTTGGATCTTAATATAGATATGGATGGTGAAATGTACTATTATAAGGATGAATTTATTCCTTCTGGAAGGCTTCTGTTTTTGGCCTCATAATTTATTTTCCTTTTGTATTCCTTGATAGGAAGGTTAGGAATCTGTAGTGCCTCATCCACCTTTCAAGAGGACGTGTTCCTTGTTATATTTTTTCCTAAAGTTGTTTCTAGTACTTGGTTATTGCGGTATTGGTACTTTAGATAAGATATTGGGGTTCATGGGAAGCTTTTACCAAGGGTTTCTTTTGGGATAATGATTTCTTTTTATTTTTCAAAGAAATGATGAAAAATTGAACGTTTGTGTCTGTGTCAGGATTTTAATGCATATCAACTCTGATCAATTTGATAGAAATTGATTGCCACAACAAAGGAAGTGGTGTCTACCATTCATTATCATATCATTAACTTCAATTAATCTATGTTTGATGAGCAAAAAAAAAAAATCTATGCTTGATTGACTTCCATACTTTCTTTACTTAGATTGATATAAACTTTTTAGTATATTTAACTGATGAGCCGAAGTAGCTTTCTTTAAAAAAAAGATATTTATTCCCTCTACACTAGGAACCAAAGTAGATTTGTTGAATAGATGTATTGTACATCAATTCATTATTCATGATTATTTTCTAATTTTAAAGGGAAATCTGACCGTTTGCCTTTTTATTGACCCTCATTTAGATTCATATTCGTTTTCTTTATAGTTACCATTTTGAAAAAGGTTTGGAAATTGAGTGTAGGCGATGAAGATGAAGAACGGTATTATAGAATGCAGCTCCTGCCACTCGAAACTTCTATCCCCAACAAAATCTGTATCAAGGGCTTATGACAAGTATAGGGACAGGGTGTCATCCAAACAACGATTCTTCAACACACTCTTAGTTGTTGGCGACTGTATACTTGTGGGTCTTCAGGTATTGTTTTTTCTCCTTTTCCCTTTCTTCAATAGTTTACATATGGAGAAAGTATGATTGCTTCATGTTGGAACCTCATTCCCTGCTCCATACAATAAATAACTGAGGCTAAATATTTGATTTATTTTATGAATGTGACTGATCCGTTTAATCCTTTATATCGTAAATTTAGTGGGTAGTTGTAGAGTTATATGAATTATGACCAGCTAAGTTTTATCAGAATAAAGAATATTTCTTAGGCTACAATTATCACATTATAGGTTGTCTTGATGAGGTTTTCTGACTTGTGGTCCTTTTCCTTTGTCAGCCTGTGCTTGTGTATATGTCCAAGGTAGATGGGAAATTCAAATTTAGTCCAGTTAGTGTGAACTTTCAGACTGAGGTTGCCAAGGTTCTTTTTGCAGTTATTATGCTTATATTCCAGGTACCAGACAATATTACTCTCCAGCAATAAAACCTTGTTAATATTGCAATCATATGATATCACTGTCTCATCAATCTGAAAAACTGATGTTCTCTATGCATGGAAGTTTATCTTTTATATCTTAATTAATTACTCTGGAAGTCTCTGTTAACTTCCAAAGCACTTATTTGTTGGCATTTTTGGGGCTTGTTGTTTTCCTGGGAATTTCCTATACTAGGTCATAAATTTCATTTCTTGAGCGCTATAATTAGGCTCCTGTGATCATTCTTTAGGCAAGGCATCAGAGAGTTGGAGAGAAGCCGATGCTGTCAATCTCTACATTTGTGCATGTAATTAGTACATACTTCCCTTCATATTCTTGCTTAATGAAAGAATTGATACTCACTTCATTTTTTCCATGTATTGGAGTTCTTTTATATTGCTGAGTTTGTTTTCTATCTTATTATAGGCAGCCCGAGCTAATGCTCTCCTTGCTGTTCCAGCATTTCTATATGCAATCAATAACTACTTGAAGTTCACCATGCAGGTAGTATATTCCAGAATAGCTTTATGAGATTATCGAATAGATGGGAATGTATAGTTATTCCTATGAACATTGTAGTTTTTGAATATTATACCCTTCAACCTCGACCCTATACTTGGCCCAAGAAGGAAAAAAAACAATTGTCCCTATACTTGTATATCTATTTGGCTGCTAATTATGAGGATTTGTTTAATGCAGCTTTACTTCAATCCTGCTACTGTGAAGATGCTAAGCAATTTGAAGGTGATATGAAGTTTGTTCTTTCTTTTCCGTAAAGTTGGTTTAATGTCTTTTTGTGTTTAATTTTGATGGAAAATGCTACCACAAAGTTTACTGATTATTGACTCAAATTTGATGGGGTAAAATTCTAGGAAAACCACTCAGATCTCCTATTAAAATATAATTTAAATTATCCCTTTGGGGCTTCAACTCTAAGATTATATTAATTGAAAAATTCCAGACTATTCTATGCAGTCCATGTCATCAATAATTATATCAGCAGAAACTGATGATCTTCAAACTATAACAGGGGTGTCTTTCATGTTCTAACTTATTTGTCCTTCACTATCTTTTTCCAAGCCATGGCCTCTCATTACCCCCAGCCAGAAAAAAAATAAAAGAAAACATGAGATAATATCTGCTTGTACGCAATTCTGAAATAGGCAGCAGGTCTTCTTTAATACTTTAAGGAAGGAGATTTGGTTTTCTATTCAAATAAGTTTTTCCTTTTCCCATTCCTCTCAGGTATATATTTAGAACCTTGTCATTTTATATTCTCCTCTTGATTCAACATGGTCTTGGCTGTTATGTTTCTAACAATTATCATTACATAATATTTCACATTAGATTTCTTAGTGCTGTAAACTATCACATACTGCTTAGTTCATATGGATCTGAAGTTTTTATGACATGCTACTCTACAATCACGCAGGTTCTGGTTATAGCTGTTCTGTTGAAAATAATAATGAAGCGGCGGTTCTCCATAATTCAGGTTCTGATTTTTCTTCCTAAAAATTTCAAATTCCTTGTGCAAATCAATTTTCCTCTTTTTGATAACCTTACTGAAGGTTTCAGCTGATTTTCTTATGGCTGACAAGCAGGTTCTCTATAGTATTACACAAAATGCTGATTTTCTTTATTATTTCTTTCCCTTTATGCAGTGGGAAGCTCTCGCCTTATTACTTATTGGTATAACTGTAAATCAACTACGTTCAGTACCAGAAGGTGCTTCATCTATCGGTCTTCCAGTGGCAACTGTTGCATATGTATTCACTGGGATATTTGTAGGTGCTTCCTTCAATTATGTAGTTTCAGTGGATTTATTTTTCGATAATGTACTAGCAATATGTGGCATGCACCATTATTGACAGTAAATATTTATGCTCTTTTATTTAAAATAAGATGATTAAATGATAAATGCATTCACAGGTTATTGTTCCATCTTTGGCTTCTGTCTTCAATGAGTATGCACTGAAGAGTCAATACGATACAAGCATATATCTCCAGGTTATTCAATAAGTTAGAACAGAATTATCATTGTTTTTATTGTCAATATATGAAAAATGAACAGAAGCAAAAAAGCACCCTGTTCTTTCTGCAATTTATCAGAACTTACTTTCGTTTTAATCCTTGAAAGAATCTATATATGCTCCATTCAGTCCAAAAGAATTGTTTCCCCGTTTTCCCCAATTTCCTAGGTGAAGAAGTGGCTTAAATGTGGATTCTATTTTATTGCTTACAGAATCTATTTCTATATGGATATGGTGCTATATTCAACTTTCTAGCAATTCTTGGAATCACCATTTTTCAAGGTATGGAAGAATATTGAAACCTTAGTTTTCCTTTGTTTGGTTTGTTTGTGTTGCTGGAAGCTCATTGATGCCTCATAAAATATTAAAAATAACATGTTGCAGATTGTAGTTGTGCACTAAAAAACTTTCCTAAGTTCAAATGCTGGACTTTTGAGATAAAGTTCATTAAAGTTCCATAGAAAAAATATTAAGGCATAATACTTTATTTAGGTTCTTTGCTAGCTTTGAAGTTTGTTCTCCTTTTGCTCTAGTGATGCATCTTTTAATGGGACTGTACATAATATATCTCCCTTCATATGGCATTCAATCTTTTTGTGCTAATAGCCTGCATTTCGATCCCTGATGGCATATCTTAATTTTATTTCAGGTCCTAGCAAATTAAATATCTTTGAAGGGCACTCCAAGGCAACCATGCTTCTGATATTTAATAATGCAGCCCAAGGAATTTTGTCTTCCTTTTTCTTCAAATATGCCGGTTAAGTAGCACAACACTGCATTCAAATTCCTGAAGTTTTACAATTTGGAAGCTTGTTCATTCATATGTACTTTTAACATTTAGATTCTGAAGTTTCCTTAAGCAATTCTAATAAAGTACTTATTTGATCTATTCAGATACAATATTGAAGAAATATTCATCAACAGTTGCTACAATATTTACGGGAATAGCATCTGCTATATTGTTTGGGCATACTTTGACAGTTAACTTTGTCTTAGGAATATCTGTTGTCTTCATCTCTATGCACCAGGTAAATGATGGCTACTAGTCCAGTGGTCCCTTTTTACTATTATGCATGCTATACATTCACGCATTTCATCATTGTTGATCATTTTCTCCTTTTCATTCTTGACTATCCATCTCCTGGTTCTCCTTCCTCCAGTTCTTCTCAACTCTTTCCAAGGTCAAAGAGCTACCAAAAACTGGGAAGCTGGACGCTATAGATGAGCAGGATGACCATAGGTAACTATGTTAATAATTTTTGTTTTTCCCTTTACATGCAGTATCCATTCTCTTGATGATCAAAAGTAGTATTTGATGTTAATCTATAGATCAATTCTTTTTTATAAATTCTTGGATGTCAGTTATGATGCCTGGTCCAAAAAAAATTAAAGAATAGCCAGCTAGATGTCATATAGTGGAATAGTACAAAATTCTCCTGCATTATGCTGTGCAAAATTCTGCTGAAACTGCACCACTAACAACAAATATTTAAGTTCTTAATTTCTAATAAAATGTACCATTTTAGTGCTGTGGCTTTTAAAGGGGTTTGCCAAAGTCTTTCTCTATTTAAAAAAAGAATTTCAATAATTTCAGAATAAAATAGAGTGCTTATATGGTTATTATTGTTGCTGATATGATAAGGTGTCCATGTACTGCCCTTCTCAGGTCAAAGGATCCATTCATTAATATGTCAGGAGCTAATGATGAGGTGCAAAATTTTGCTTCATCCGTCACTTTCCTTTTTTGTATGTACCCCTTCTTTTGCTTCCTTCTGATTTTCTTTGCTCTGCTTTTGGTTTGCGTGTACTTAGGCAAGTCATCGTATAATTGATGAAAGGCAGCCTCTTCTCCCCAGATAAATTTATTATGAGGTACGCATTTGGTTTCTTACCTCATCATGCCATTGCTTTTAGAAATGAGAGATTTACACCTTCATGATTTGTTTGCGATGCTGTTCTTCCAACAAAAAACTCAGTGAGGACTAGAATGAAATCTACAAACAACTGAACTGAACGGGAGGGTAATGGTTATTGGCCTAAGCTTGGTTGAATGTTTAGCTAGTAGTTTCATGGTGGAAATATTTAATCAACCTATTTAAAATCAGGGACCTACATAATAAAGAATTATGTCCATGCTATGCCATGTTAAATCAGAAAAGGCCAGCAGAAAACTGTAAATTGCCAGAATAACAATTAACGCCTAGAAATAAATGTAGATCGAGAACTCTACAATTACATTGATAGCAGAGCATTGACCTCTGAATAAATTGATAAACCATATGCCTTTGCTGCATTTGCTGAGGCATTGATGTTTATTCATTACATGAAAAGAACTATTATTGACATATGAAACTCTTTTTCGTTCTCTCTTTCAGGGACACATTTTGTAGAAGGGGCAGTCATTTATCTACTATTAGACGGCATATTCATTTTCATTTGTTAACATGTAGTCAATAAGAAGCGCATATATAGAGCTCTTCTATTGCTCCGTCTTGGATTCAATATGCATCGGCTTGGAATTCCGATCGGCTATGCGGGAATGCTTCGCAACCCGACTGAATCGGAGAAGTGAGCTTCCACTATTCGTTTCCACTGTCCCTGAGGTTGAGACACATCATTGGATTTTTCTTTCTATATTGAGAGGTGGGAAAACTAATTTCATGCATGACTGTTATGAATAATCAAGTTTCCTTTCTCTTCAAAAGAAAAATGGAAAAGGAAAATTGGTGTTCAACCAGAGACGTGTATTAGGAAGTTTGTGAGTGGCTTGCTCGAGGATGCTTACTAAATTCCTCAAAATATTAATTTGGGTCCACCTTCGCCTCTCCGGTGTCGCTTGCCTCCGTGCCTCCTCGCTCACCTCCTCGCGTCCATGCCCTTCCCGCCTTTGTCCATCTCTGCCGCTTCTCCACCTGCCTAAAACACTCCTCGTGGCCTTAGCTGTGCACTTACACAATGCATTCGGACTACTCTCCTTGCCTTTGCCCGCCTCCTCTACTCGACTCTGCCCGCCTTTTCCCGCTTATGTTGCATACTATGCTAATTGAAAAAAAACTTAAAAAAATTCTAAAAACTATATAGGAGATATAGTAACCAGTGATATATCTTTTTATTATAAACTTGAGCAATTCTCTTCTTCATTTTATTAACATTAATAAATAGTTACTATATGAATATATTTAGACACACACAACATTCTATTAAAAATAATTTAAGTGTAATTATTACATAATTGAAAAGAACAATGATACACCCCAATCTCATCTATAGGGCCGATTTCTAGTAATATTCCTTAATATCTATTCTATACCAAGATCGTAAAAAGTTTCATCAAATCGATTTTAAGAGCTGATTTTCAGAAACAGTTACTCAATACTAAAATTGTAAATAATTTCACTAAATTAATATCAAATAAGTTCAAAATAACACTTGTAAATTTTAATTAAAATTTATAATTTTTTTATTAAAATAGTGTATCTAAAATAAATAAAATTTTCTCGACTTCTCTCCTTTACGAGCATTGATAGGGAACTCTGAGTGCAAGTCTCCGGTCACATAGGAAAATTAGCTTAATACGAGTTCAGGAACACCAAATTCGATATATTTGGTATCGGGCTCACAGGAAAAGCTATATATAAAATTTTAGAGCAAAATTGTCTCATCTAAAGTCATGAGAGTTCTATTTTAGCCTATCAATTTGATCATCTCGTGTTATAATCGATCCATAGAGTTTAAGTAATATTTTCTATCACGTGTTCTATTAGGAAAAACTAACTGTGTAGAGAATGATGAGGTATGAATCAAATTGATAATAAGGTATAGATCCGTTCAATCGGGTGGGTGAGGCGACCATTGTCCTGCACAGTTGATTTGCACTATATTGTACTGATTTCTGGTAATTAAATCATTTGATTCGGTCAATTTCAATTTTCTTTTATATGATTCACCCCAAATTTGATTGGTTTTTATCTAATTTATTTTTCTAATTTTTTTGATCAATTTCCTATGATCTGGTTTCTAGAATTTTTTTTTCCAATTTTTAAAACTCTTAGGATAAATCTTGTTATCCCGAGGCCCAAGCTGGTTTAAATTCAGTTTAATCTTGTTATTGCATTAACTTTTCTTGATCCCCATTTCTCGATTTATACATATCATCCTGGAGTCATTTATTTCTATTCGAGGTTGAGATTTCATGTGAGTGTTGTCTTTGGCTTCCATTTGTTTCCCAATTTGAATATCCGAGTTTGGAACTTTTGGTTGAAAAAAATTTTGGTATTACAACTAATACACCTCTTTTTACAAGTTTTTTTTCCCAAAACTACCATTCACTCATTCATAAAGTGGAAAAAATGTTACATCAAAATAGTTTTTCTTTAGAATAGATGTGAATATTTATCTCTCATTGAAGCTTCTAGTTCTCATGTCTAGGATCTATACATTTGGCCACAAATACCTTTACCATGTTGATGTTCTTACTTTTTAATTGTTTCTCTTAGTTGTCTATGATGCACACGGGATGCACTTTGTATGAGAGTCTCTTCTAGCTTTGGAGGGGCTGATCCAAGACATGTCTTGGGTCAAGCTTGATTATGTAGTACAAAGATGTGGAACATATTGTGAATTTTTGCTAGTTCGAGAATGAGTTGAAACTTGTATGCTACTGACTTGACCTTCTGCAATATGGAGTAAGGTCGGATATATCTCGGGTTCCGCTTCCACTTATCCTTAAATTTTATCACTCCCTTCTAAGAGAGACCTCAAGGAATAGTTGGTTACCTATCTTGAAACTTAAATTATGGCGGCAATTATTTACGCAACTCTTTTGTCAATCTTGTACCGCCTTGAGCATTTCCCTTATTATCTAGATTTTCTCCATAGTGTCCTCCATTAATTCCACCCGTTTCAGCTTTCTTTAGCCCACTTCATACCAATTTAATGAGGTGTACATCTTCTTCCATACAAGGTTTCATAATGAGTAATTTAAATATTAGCTTGATAGTTGTTATTTATAGGCAAACTCTATTAAGTACAAATAGTACTCCTATCTTTTTCTAAAATTCAGGAGGCATATACACAACATTTCCTCTATGGTTTGATTCATTCATTCTAATTGCTCATTTATCTAGGGGTGGAAGGCAGTGCTTAGATGTAATGTTGTCCCAAAGGAGTTTTATAGATTGTGCTAGAATATGCTAGAATTTGGAAGTGAATCAGGGCTCTCAGTCTAACACTATTAATATCGACACACCATGCAAGTGTACCAAAATTTGCATTTGGAAAATTTTGTGAATGGCATGTTCCCTGAGCACTTGTAGCACTACATGGAGGTGCGCCACATGTTTGTCCTTTGTCTTTGCGTATATTAAGATATCATCGATAAATACGATGACAAATTTATTTAGATAATATTGGAACACCATGTTCATGTAATCCATGAACGCGAACAAGGTATTGATAAGTCTGAATGGCATCACACGAAATTCATAGTGGTCATGCCGGGTCCTGAATGTCATTTTATGGATATTCTCTTCATTTATTCGTAGTTGATAATAGCTCAACATCAAGTCAATTTTCAAGAAATACGAGGCACCCATCAACTGATCAAATAAGTCATTTATTCACAACATAGGATATTTATTATTTACTATAATCTAATTTAGCTTCATGTAATCCAAACACAGTCTCATATTGCCATCATTTTCTTTACTAATAACACTAGTGCTCCATAAGGAGAGTGGCTCTAATATATGAATCCCTTCTCCATAATCTCATCTAGTTTCTCCATGAGTTCCCAAATTTCAGCAGGCGCCATCATGAAAGGAGCTTGTGGTATCAGACGAATTTCTGGTACAATATCGATAACAAAGTCAAACTAATGAACCGAAGGGAGTTCAAGTAATTCCTCAAGGAACACATCCTCAAATTCACACACCACATGTATATCCTTTAGTGTTTGCATCATTTTCAGTACGCTAACTATACTGGCCAAGAATGTCGTTCACCCCTTCATTATCAATTTTTGAGCATGCAAATTGGAGAGTATATGTGAACGTGTCACATTCCTCTCTCCTAGGAAGACGAACCCATTAGCACTTGTCGAATGAAAGGTCACCTCATTCTTTTAATAGTCCAACTTGGCATAATGCCTCGACAATCAATTCATTTCGAAGATTATATCCAAATTATTCATGAGAAAGGGTATCAGATTCTTCTTCAAGGTTTTTAACACAATCTTAACTTTGCAATCTTGCAATATCATATCTCATTGCTTTGTTTCTCCTAGTGGATGTGTATTAGAATTCTCAGGCTCATGGGAGATGGGGTTTGGGGCACCCCGCACTAATTTTTCTCCTATGAAGGATTAAAGTCTATTATGTGAAGGCATCTACCCCATTAATACTTAGTTATCTTATATTCTAGAAAAGACCACCATTTCACCTTGTAATTATCAAGTTTCAAATAAAAGCCATGACATTACCACAACCGTTCCCAAGTACTTCAAGAGTCCTCGTCCTATTTTACATTCCAAAATACCATTACACCATACTAAATTTAACATGAAAAACTAATCTACTACTAGTTAAGAGTTTGGGAGATTACCCACATCAACACTTTGGTCTGCATCAACTTCTTCCTGCATTAGATTGTAAACCCTTGTTAGAACCCTTAGTTGATTGGAGGAGCCTCCCTCTTCCCCATTCTTTACTCCGCTGGTGGATGCCCCATTGCTCTCGCCTTGGTATCCCGAATGGGGTGGGGGTCATGTTACAGAGACTCCAATTCCCATGGATGGTTGTTCGTTGTTTGGGCATTGTCGTGCCAAGTGTCCCATCTGCCCAAACACAAAATAGCCTAGGGGCTTGTAGGGTCCATGATGTACCTTTCCACAATTAGTAGAATTAGGAAGTCCACCTCTCACATTGGTGTTGCTTCCATACCCGCTGAAATGGAATTGTGCCTTGCTATTAGTAGTGCACCTACTTAGGTGAGTCAGTTACCTCTGAAATGGGAAGGATGGTTGTTTGAGCTTGGAGTGTGTCCTTGTGGGTGACCCTAGAACTCAAGCCCACTTTCTCGACTATACTTCCATGGTGTGGTCATGAATGTCTCCACTTCCTTTATCTTCCTTTGGCCTTCCTCTGAGCACCTCATGGCCTTGAGTATATAATCACATTCATATGTTGACTTAACCACCATGGTTAGGTTAGTGGGCCTTGAGTATATAATCACATTCATATGTTGACTTAACCACTGTGGCTAGGTTAGTGGGCCTTGAGTATATAATCACATTCATATGTTGACTTAACCACCGTGGCTAGGTTAGTGGGTCGACCTACGCTTCCCATGCAACACCTAATTTATGGGGAGATTCCATTGAGGAACCACTAGCATATATCGGTTAGGATGGCAAGGTCAGAGGTAAATGGGCGTAAGACATTGATTTTATTTTTGTATTGAATGATGAAACTAACCCCCTATCTAAGTTGGAGAAATTCCTACTTCTTCTCATTCATCATATATTTCGACTAATATTCCTCTATAAGCCTTTCCTCAAAGTCAGCCCACACTGGAGGGGATAAGGATGTGGCCCAATTGTTCAGCGACTAACGATCTGCATTCCTTTCTAAGAAGAATTCTACCATGGTAACCTTCTCAACAACGAGTACCTTCACTACGTCCATCGTTCGCTTAACATTCTGCAGCCAGTCCATGGCGGCCACGACATCCTTTTCACCTGCAAATATCTTGCATCCCAACTATCACAAAAACTTCAAGTTATGGGGAATTTCAAAATCCTGCACTTCTTTGACTAGAGGTGGTGATACTGCCTTCTATACTTTGGTGGGTGCTTATCCCAATTCTTGCCCGGTGCCGTAACATCGGGGGAAATCCCAATTCGAAAATCAGGTCGAATTGAACCTGGAAACAAGATCAAATCGAGAAGGAAAAATGAATTGGAAATTTAAATCGAGTTAGACTAAGAGAACGGTTCAATGGAGAGTCTTGAGGGGATGACAAAGGTCATGAGAGACCTTATGAAACATCATGAGATTCGAAATTAAGAATTTGAAAAAACCTGGGAAAGAACCAGTTTGTATCGGGTTCGAGCTGACTCAGGCCACACAACCCCGATTTTTAGAGAAGGCTAAACAAATCAGAATGAGGAAATTCTTGGGTCCATTCAATAGAAAGTTGAATGTAGGATTTTTATATATTTTTATTTTCCAAAAAATCGGTCAGAAAAGTGGTGAATTGGACCAAAAAATTATTGAACCGACCGAGAAATTCATCGAAAACTAGTTTGCTACAGTGTAAATTAGTCGACGTGCCACACCGGACGCACACACGCGCTGCGCGCATGGGCACATGTGCGTGTGTCTTTCTTCACCCGAATAGTGAGCCAAAACCTGGAAAATAACCTCATAAACCCCATCCGACAATCCAAAACCTACTGCTTGGGGAATTAATTCATTCATAGAGCTACATGCTATGGAATGATACAAAGAAGCTATGGATAGATAGCCACACAAGTCTAGATTCCATCCATATAAAGCTTGAATGTCCCCTTAATGGTTTTGGATCAAAATTCTCTCCGAAAGTCGAGTATCTCCCGTTTCCAGTGATCTGATTTGTAGAGAGCATTGCACCTTCGTCTGATCACTACCTTTGGCGATCTTGGTATCCTTGGAAACTAAGGACATCAATTTCTATCACCACCTCTTTCGACCCTCAACACTCCCTCTAACAGTTCCGGTTAGATCATACAGTGTTAGACTTTTGATGGTCGAAAATAGAGCATCTGTTTCAAAGATGAATTCCAATGACATCAACGACTCTTAAAGGCTGAGAACAATTTAGCAAATTTCTCATACCACCAACTTTCCATCGCCTATCTAAGCTATTCTAGATCCTGCTAATAATGTGTTCCAAATGTTTTAAGCATTGACATATAGTCAGAAGAGAACACTTTTGACAAAAAAAATCATTTTCAACGCTTCACAACAACCGGGTATTATGATATCTCCCCTTACAATCCAGTATGCGGGTTTATCCTTTCCTCAAGGAAGCTTTAATACTAACCAGGTATGATTATCTCTACTTACAACCAATAAGTAGGTTATATCCGTTTAGGCATGTCAATGGGACCCGAGACCTGAGCTTTTGGTCCCTACCTGACTTGAGCAGACCCGAGTAGCCTCGAGTTTGTTCAGGTCCGTGCTCGGGTCCGGGTTCATAGATTGGACCCAAGACCCATTGGCTAGACCCGAGCCTTGGGTCTAGAAAAGTGGACCCGAACCTCAGGTCCAAATGGACCCGAATGTGGGCCCACAGTCATTTTGAATTTTTTCCTTTTTTAATGTAACCACATCGTTTCATTAAATGTAAAAAAATATTAAAAATTTTTAATATAAAAATAATTTAATAATTACTATATCTTTTTCTATCACGTTATATTATATTATTTTTTTCTTTTCTTAAATCTTAATTATTTTTTCCTTTTTATACCCTAATAGATTTATAAATATATTATCCTTATATTATATTATTTTTTTCCTTTCATATACCTTAATAGATTTATAAATATATTATGTTATATAATATTATTTTTTCCTTTCTTATACTTTAATAGATTTATAAATATATTCCTGACATGCTATATTAATTTTTTTCCTTTCTTATAACCTAATATATTATTTTTTCTTTCTTATACTGTAACAAATTTATAAATACTTGTAAAAATTACACTATAAAATTTATATTACATTAAATTAATATCACATTGTATTATTTGATACAAAAATATATCAATATCACACTATATTATTTGTCAATTAATTTTCTCACCTTCACAGTTTTACTAATTGATCGTATTCTTTATTGATCGTTTCTTATTATTTACAAGTTAAAGTTAATGAAAAATTATATTAGTAAATTAAAGATAATAAATATTTAAAAAATTAAATTACCAAACAAATATTAAAAAATTTATATATTACAATAATTTTGAATTTTTTATATTTGGTAAAAAATATATATTAAAAAAAAAGATAGACCCGACTCGAGTCCAAGCGGGTCTCGGGTCTAGCAGACCCAAAATCGGGTCGGGTCTGGACCCACCAAGTGGACCTGAGGCTCGAGTCCACTCGGACGCGGGTCTGCTGGACCTGAGCTTGGGTCGGGCATGGGTCCGCCAAAACCCGCCCCGACCCGAGCTATTGACATCCCTATATCCGTCAAATATAGTGCTCATCATCCTAGTCGGGCATGAAGTTAGATAATCCCACTGACCCGATAACTATGACGTGTACATCCCTAGTCAGTTTTCCAAGTCCACGCTAACTTTTCCTTGCTAATGTTCCGGTCTCTCGTGTCCTTATACAATTTGGGCATCCTTATCAATTAAGATTTGGTATAACAACCATCGTTTTCTCAAGTATGAGCGAATAGGCTCAAAATTATTGGTTTATTGCACTTAGACCCCTAAAGTTCATTTTCCTTAACTTTAGGTCCATAATGCTAACTTTTTCCCAAATTGAGTATCAAGGCTTCCAAAATTCCCTTTGGGTCCTCAATTTACTCAAAATTGTGTAAGGGGCTTAAGTTTTCCAAATTTCTAATTTGGACCCAAACTTTTTAAAAATTACAATTTTGCCATTCTTTCCAAAAATAGCGATTTGACCCCAAATATTTTGAAAATTGACCAATTGGTCCCCCAACATCTTTCTCATGGCCAATTGGTCTTCAATTTTGGGAAATTGCATAGAGGTCCCTCAATTTTTTAAAATCCCAATTTTTCCCAAAAATTTCCCCAAATTTCTCCCCATCAAACTGACTGAATTTGATTTTTTTCAAATTAGTGCTCAAATTGATGGTATGGATCAGTTCCTACACTTTCATATGATTTAATTGAGCTTTAAACCGCTGCATTTGGGTCCGAATTGAGCTCAAACGGAGCTTCATCGAAAAATTGTTTGTAGAGAGAGAAAGCTTCGAAAGCTTATCGTCAAAGGTTCGGCGATCCGAGCTCTCGATCTTTGGAGGTAGCTCTTGTCCTGAGGTTACTTCTAGGATCAAGAATTGCTACGATTGAAGACCAAATGAGGTTGAATTTGGTTAGTGAAATTCGACACTTTCTCTCTCTAAGACCGATTTGCAATGACGGATTATAGCCGAATTGGCTTACCTTTCAGCTTTGTTGAGGCCGTGGGGGTGTCGGGGAGGCTTGGTTTGGCTGGAGAAAGGCTGAATTTGGCCGAATTTAGCTTGGCCAAAACAGGACAACTTCAGTCCATTGGAGCTGCTTCACTGTTTGATTCTGCCAGTGCTTCTCCGATGGTCCTCAGGTTGAAAGAAGGTTGTTGTTAGGTAGCTAACTTTCCCCGGAGTCTGTAGGACCCGACCTTGCCTTCTAAGGCTAAGAAAAATGCCCAAGTTGGAGCTCTGGTTTGAGCTTCACCGAAAAATGGAGTAGTTGAGAGAGAATAGCGATTTGAGGTGTGTGGAGGATTAATGGAGAGGAGCTCTTTATACAGGGAACTCGGGGACCCTCTGCCAAACCACCTTCCATTTTGGTCGAGCTTATCTTCGCTCGAAAATGCCCTGATCAGAGTGAATATTCCTTCACTGGAGAAGGAATTTTTCTGCATTAATGAATAGTGCTATCATCCTGAGGAAGAAGATGACACTGTTTCGAAACGGTCCGACCGGGTTAAATGGCGGAAATTGGTCGGTTCAGGCCCGATTCAACCAATTTTCTCAAAATTAAAAATTTCTAAATTAATCTAAATTATTTCTCTATTTAATGGTGGCTTCAATTTTCCAATTTGAATATTTTAAGTCACCAAGAAAAATGTATTTAAAAACCGATTCATGTATGGTTCAGACCGGTTTAATCTGGTTCAATCTGGTTCGGGTCTAGTTCAACCTAAACTAGTCTAGTTTCCTCTTGCCATTTGTTCCAAGGTTTCGTTCCATGATTTTTATGACTCTTTAATCACTTGTGAGTTGCCAATTTCCCATTTTACCTTTTCTTTACCATTTTGGATTCGTTAACTGACTCAATTTTCTCTTTTAAATTGACTGTTCTTTTCCTATTTTTTCTTATCTTTGAATGGGTGGGGTTTACATGTCATGCCCTGATCCAGTTTGGTTGGCTCCCCATGAGCAACCCGCCACTCTCTCGATTTATTCAGGGTTTCCCCTCTCTTTAACTTGGGAGGAGTAAGGCGTCCTTTAAACTACACCTTTCTTGGAATAACATAAATAAAAACTGCATAAAATTTAAACTTTTCATACCTGTCTTACAGGTGTAGTTTAACTCTTAGGTCTTTGGATAGGTTTTCCCCGGGTTACCTAAAAGAGATATAAGGGAGGGGGTGAGTTCAACAACTCAGTGAATGGGTGTTTTAAAGTACGCCTTTTAGAAAATAGTTTGAATTGGAGTGTGCCATACTCCTTATTTTCCTTTTAAAATATCTCTTCATCAAATCTCAATTTTCATAGCCATTTCTCATCACAATAGTGTGTTATAACTTCAACACATGCCCTTCATCATGAAGGGAACACACATTTGCAAGGCAACACGTCCATTGCACCCACTTGTGGTGTCGAAACGACTTTACCGACCACCTAGATAGAAGCACGTCCACTTCTACCCTGAGAATGAGTGGATGTACGCGACATTCGACCCTCAATCCTATAAATAAAACTCCATGTTTGTATGAGGATAGAGACCTCATTCCATCCCCACCCCGATCTCTTACGCATGAAGCTATGTCGAACTTCCAAGACTGCTTGGCATGACTAACTGCCCTTATCTCCACCATGTCGTCCAGAGCCCTAGGATACATCGCTACCCTTCTTGAGCGTCTTGAAGGTCCCATAACTTAGTGCATGCACAAATCAACAATTTTCCACATATGCCATTTAATTTGTGGTGCCACTGGTTCAACGTCCCCGACCCTCAACTTGACCTGCAGCTGTTTGTCTCAACTTGTCCGTCGACTTGTCATGTAGCACTACCACTAGTCCATCGAGTATGTTGGTCCTGTCTTGGTACCATGGCCAAACAAATCATTCATTTAAAGTTTTCATGGCTTAAACTCATGTTTGTTTATGAGCTTCAACTCATGCCAACTAGCTTAGGGTCCACTGTAGGATATTTTTAAAATCGAGCATATTAGCCCCCAAGTTCCAAAATCGAGGCCACCGACCTATCTGAGCTATTCGAGCTCCCGTTAAGAAGGTCTCCCAAAAATTTTAAGCAGTGACACACAGTCATGGGAGAGAACTTCCAAGAAAATAAACTTTTCATCTATCCATCACATCAATCGGGTACGAGGACATCTCCGCTTATAATCGATAAGCATGTTTTCTACTTCCTTACAAGAAGTTCATTATACCAATCGGGTATGATCTACTTACAACCGGTAAGTAGTTTTTCCATGTAATTTCCACATCACCCCTCTCAGGTGTGATGGTTAAAATACCACTTAATAGTGGGTTTTCATTTCCATGTTGCTTATCATCCCAACCGGGTATGATATTAAATCCCACTCACCCGATAGTGCAGTGAATTTTCTCTTACCTAACTTGTTGCCTTCACGCGAACTTGTCTTAGCTGGCGTTCCTGGTAATTCATGTTCCTACACGATATTAACATTCTCTTTTCATTATTGTTTGGCCTAATAGCCTTCATTCATCACAAATGAATGAAATAACAAAACTTTTTTTATTTATTTGTAATTAGATCCCTAAAGTTATTTTTTTTAATTTTAGGTCCCTAATGTCGGTTTTCCCCCAAATTGAGTCCCAAAATCTAGAATTCACCTTAGGACCTCAATTTATTCAAAATCACAAAAGGGGTTCACATTTCCCAAATTTCTAATTTGGTCCCTAATTTTTCCAAAATTACCATTTTACCCCTAGTTTACAAAAATGGTAAGTTTTGCCCCAAAATTCCAAAAATTGCCCAATTGGTCCTCAAATATCTTTATCATGCCCAATTGGCCCTCAATTTTATGAACTTGCACTTTAGTCCCTCAAAAAATTTGAAATTCCCAAATTTCCCCCAAATGTTCCCCAATTTCAACCTTTTAACTCAACCGAATTTGATTTCATCAAATTGACAGATCAAATGAGTTTAATTGTTGAAATTGAAGTTTGATCGGAGTTCCTATATCTTCATACGATTTAATTGCATTTTGAATCGCACGATTTGATGTTGGAATGAGCTCAAACGGAGTTTCGTCGGAAAACTGCACGTAGAGAGAGAAAGCTTCGAAAGCTTACCGTCAGAAGTGTGGCGGTCTGAGCTTTCAATTTGGACAGATGGTGTTGTCATGTGAAGGAAGACGGCGACACTGTTCCAAATTGGATAGGACCAGTCCGGTCCGAATCGGGTTCAAAGCTTAAATCGGCCGGTTCAGGCCCCATTCGATCGAGTGTTTCAAAATTAAAAATTTATAAATTCATCTAAATTCATTCTTTATTAAATGATGTTCTTAATTCTCCAATTTGAATTTTCTAAACGACTTAGAAAAATGAATTTAACATCCGATTCAATAGTGGTTCAAACTGGTCCAAACCAGTTCGGATCCAATTCACCTTAACTAGTTTGGTTTTCATCTCCAATTCATCCTAAAGTCCTTTTTCATGGCTTTTGTGACTCTTCAGGTCACTCAGGATCCATAAATTTTCCGGTTTTCCATTTCTCTATTAGTTTCGGTTCATAAGCTGACTCGGTTTATAAACCGATTCAATCCGGCTCGGATCGGGTTCACCTAAATCGGTATAGTTTTCTCTCCCAAATTTTCCTAAGGTCCTTTTCCAAGGTTTTTATGAACCCTTTGGGACACTCGGGAGTTGTAAATTTCTCAAATTGCCCATTCTCTCATGATCGATTTTATGAACCAGTTCGAATTTCTCACTTGGTTTGACCAGTTCTTTTCCTGGTTTTCCTTAACCCCAAAGAGTAGGGTTTACAACTCTCCCCTCCTTTTAGGAGTTTAATCCCCAAAACTTATTCAACATTCTTTGCACTTGAAAGAACTCCCTTTCGATATCAACTTGTAGTTTATTGACATACAACCTTCTCGGTTATTTCCATTTATCCCTTATATCACATACACTGAAGGTTTTCCTTTCCTTCC
Organism: Trapa incisa; assembly: GCA_030064435.1. NCBI lineage: Eukaryota > Viridiplantae > Streptophyta > Magnoliopsida > Myrtales > Lythraceae > Trapa > Trapa incisa. Next base: position 2,114,849 of record CM057784.1, on the reverse strand, counting down.
CATCACTTTCTCATTCCATGGAGCTTACTTTAGCTAAGCATATGTAAACCCCGCACATTTGAGTTAAGGAAAAACCGGGAAAAGAACCGGTTAAACTAAATAAGAAAACCAAACCGGTTTACATTTGGGAATAAACAATATGGAAATTTACAACTTTTGGGTGATCCAAAGGGTTCATTAAACATTGGAAAAGAAACTTAATACAAACTAGAAAACAAAAATCAAATTGGTTCAGGTGAACTAGATTCCAAAAGAACTTCAAAGTTAAACGTGCTTGCTTGAGAGTAGTGTGAGGATGGGTGATCTTCTGGGAAGTATGATCTTTTTGTAACTCGAAATTTCGATTAAAAATTTTTATGCGAAATAGTCATAAATTAATATATATTTAATTATTATAATTAATACAAATAATTTAATATCGAAATTAAATTATTGAAATTAATACCGAAATTAAATTATTGGAATTAATACCGAAATTAAATTATTGGAATTAATACATGAGTTTTACGCCTATATAAAGAGGTTATCCCCATTTCATTCTCCTCACACCTTAACATTTCTCTCTCTCTCTCTCTACTGCTCCATTTCCTGATAAAGCTCGAACCAGAGCTTCGACTTGAACAAAGGTTGGGCTATTTAGAACCGGGGAGAAGACAACTATCTGATAACAAACTCCAGTTAATCCGAGAATCGTTGGAGAAGCGCTGACATGATGGAATAGTGAAGCAACTCTAGCGGACTGAAGCTACCCTATTTCGGCCAAGCTGAAATCGACCATTTCAAGCCCTCCTCAGGCCAAACCAAGCTTGCCCAACACTTCCTCAGCCTTTCCACGACCGAATTAGGATCGAAAGGTAAGCCAATTTGGCTTCCCTTTACAATTTTCGATCGGTGCTAGAGAGAGAGTCGACCGAATTTCAATGACAAAATTCTAATCCAATTCAGCATCAATTGATGCAATTCTTAATTCTAGGATGAACCTCAGGACGAGACCTATTTGCCTAGATCAAAATCTCGGACTGCCATGCCTTCACCGGTGAGTAATCGAAGCTTTCTCTCTCTACAATCTGTTTCCGGCGAAGCTCCGTTTGAGCTCGTTCCGACGATAAAATCTGCGATTCAAAGTTTCTTGGAATCGTATGAACATGAAGGAACTCAATTTCAACTCCAATTTCAATAATTAGAAGTGTTTGATCGATCAATTTGATAAAATCAAATTCGGTAATGTTGAAGAGTTGAAATTAGGGGAAAATTTGGGGGATTTTCGAAATTCAAAGGGCCAAAATAAAATTTTATGAAATTGAGGGTCAATTGGGCATGAAAATAATGTTGGAGGACCAATTGAGGAATTTTGGAATTTTTGGGGCAACACTTACCATTTTTGCAAAAGAAGGGAAAAATGGTAATTTTGGAAAAATTGGGGGACCAAATTAGAAATTTGGGAAATTAAACCCCTTTTTGGTGAAATTGAATAAATTGAGGTCCTAGGATAAATTTTAAAAGTTTCGGGACTCAATTTGAGGAAAAACTGACATTTGGGACTTAAAGTTAAAGAGAAATAACTTTAGGGACCTAATTGCAAATAACTAAAAGTTTGGGTTTTCTCATTCATTGGAAATGAATGAAGGCTATTATGCCGAGTAATAATGAACAAGGTTGTTCATATCATGTAGGAACACGAAGTACTGGGAACGCCAGCAAGGACAAGCTCGCGTGAATACAAAGAACCAGTCTAGTGGAATTCACGGCATTAACGGGTGAGTGGGTTTACTAACATCATACCCGGTTGGGATGATGAGCACAACTTAAAGTTAAAAATCACTTATCGGTTGTGAGTGGGTTTACTAACATCATACTCGGTTGGGGATGATAAGTGCCTCGATATAAAAACCCACTGTTTAGTGGTATTTTAATCATCACTACTTAGAGAAAGTGATGTGAAAGTTATGCGAAAAAAACTACTTACGGGTTGTAAGTAGATTATACCCGGTTGGTATGATGAGACTTCCTCGAAGGAAGTTGAAAACCCGTTCATCGGTTATGAACGGAGATGTCCTTATACTGGTCGGTATGATGGACAGTAAAAACTTATTTTTGTCGGAAGTGCTCTCCCCTGACTGTGTGCCAATGCTTAAACAATTTGGGAGACCTTCTCGACGGGAGCTTGAATAGCTCTAATAGGCCGGGGGCCTCGGTTTTGGAACTTGGGGGCTAATTGCCCGATTTTGAAAATCTCGTACAGTGGGCCCAAGGCCAATTGGCACGAGCAGGAGCTCCTAAATGAACATGATATATGTGCTATAAAACTTAATAAGTGAATTGTTTGGCCATGGTACCAAGATAGGACCGACATGCTCAGTCAACTAGCGGCAGTGTGACTTGACAGGTCGACGAACTAGTCAAGACAAACAGCTGCGGGTTGAGTTGAGAGTCGGGGCCGTTGGACTAGTGGCACCACAGATTACATGGCAATATAAGAAAACATTGTTTGTGCATGCACTATGAGTACGGGATCATCAAGATGCCCATGAGGGGTAGTGATGTGTCCTAAGGGCACTGGATGACCTAGTGGCTATAAGGGCAGTTCGTCGTTCCAGGTGTCTGTGCGAAATCTGGAGTAGCATGAAGCGCATGAGACCGGGGTGGGGATAGGATGAGGTCTCTGTCCTCCTACGGACATGAAGAAGTGATTTTGGGATTGTGGGCCGGATGTCACGTACATCCACTCATTCCCAGGGTAGAAGTGGTCGTACTTCTATCCGGGTGGCAGGAAAAGTCGCTGCGAAGCCACTAGCGGGTTCAGTAGTGATACTGACTTGCGAATGTGTGTAACCTTCATGATGAAGGATGTGTGTTGGGTGATGACACACCGTGGTAAATAATAAATGGTGGAAAAACCTGAATTTTTAAATGAAGTGATTTTTTTGAAAACAAAAGAGTATGGCACACTCCATATAAATGCTTTTTCTTAAAAGTCAAAAGCTTTTAAAAACCCATTCACCAAGTAGTCGTACTCACCCCCTCCCTTATATCCCTTTCAAGAAATCCCGGAAAGCCTCCCCTTAAAGACCGTCAACTAAGATGCCTGTAAGACAGGTATGTAAGTTTTTAAATTTTATGCAGTTTTGATTATTCTATTATAGGAAAAGGTGCAGGTTAAAGGACGCCTTACTCTTTACGGTTTAGAATAAGGAGAAAATCCTTTAATAAACCGGGTCGGGGCGTGACAACATATCTCATTGGAAGGTTTAAGGTCATGTCCTTAAATTCAAATCTTTCATTCCTTAAGTATAATTTCTCCCTCATGAGATTCTTTACTTAAGATTTCAGAATTGTGAGTTCCAAAATACCCCATTATTCCCGTGTCTAGTTATTCTCTTGGTCATTGAGACCCTTAGCTCGATGTTCTTTCGAGCATTAGGTACTCACGTTCACGGGTTTCTATGTTATAACCTTTTTGTCTTATTTTGACCCTTCATTCAACCGTTATTTATTACATCTTTGGTCCAAATTTGATATTGACCTTATTATGCTTAACTAACTGACTCTTCCTTAGTTGAGTCATATCCTTCCTTAGGTTTTTGGGCTTGCGTGTCCCTTACAACACGACAATGCTTCAGAATTTGTCCTTTACCATTAAAATTTTAGAACACTTCCTTATTGGGTGTTCCCAACCTTCCAACCTTCTAGGGGTTATATAACTCCGTTTGGTAGTACATTCTCGATTATCTTTACCGTTATTTACTCATCCATCTTGCCTTTGATGTCATATCTTACATAACCATGTCGTTTTCCTTTACTTGCTCGTCCTTCCCCAACTTTTTTATTGGGTCTTTCCGGTTCTAATAATTGGGTCTTTTCCCATGACTTTCCGATACTTAGAGATTCTTTCATTCTTATGCACTTCCTTATTTCTAGTGGAATCCTTTCCTTAAGGACTTTCCTTTTTCCTTAATCCATTCTTACTCGCTTGTGACCATTTTCATGATTCTTTATTCTGAGTTATTCTCTTTCGGTCTATGTGTCGATTCCTTAATCTATTCTTACTTTGTTTGGGAAATTTCCCTTCTTATGAATTTTGTTCTTTATTATGTTCCTCATAGTGGAGGCTTCCACTCTTGAAGCTACTTGCTCCACCTTCTTACCATTCCTTGAAAGTTTCTTTCTTCCTTTCCTCAGTCTCTTGTCTATATTGGGTATTTGCCCACCTTTAATGCTCCATTGTCTTAAGATTCCCATTCCTTTCCTCATTCCTTATCTGAGGGACTTCCGGTTGTTGGTCTTATTTAGTGTACTTCACCTTATGCTTAGCCATACTCTTTTTAGGCTACATCTAGTGAGCGTAGACCACAACTAGTATGGATGTCAATAATTGTTTACTTTAGTCACTTCTTAACTAGAGGACTTACCCCTCCAAGATTTCTTAGATATACTTTATTATATTCCCTTTTTATGGGCAGTCCACCCCTTTCTTACTCGTATAATATCTTTTGATTATATCTTCCAACTCACCCATTCCTTGGGTTTAACCTACTCTTTGGATTCCTCCTAGTATGCTTCCTTGGGTCCCTTTCATCTAACATGCATTTTATTTGCAAATTTATCTCCAAATCCATCGTCACCAGGTTCCATTTCCTTTTAGTTGGGACATGTATCCCTTCCTAGGATTTCCTTCTTTGGGAGGATTCTTTACTTTTTCTCCTGAAATTCTTCTTTTTCACCTTTGAAGGCACCTAACTTTAAATGTCATCCTTTGATGCCATTCTTTCATGCTTATCTTTACTCTTGAAATCTTATGGTATGTCCTTCATGATCCATCCTCATTCTCACTCATATCCTAGTACATGTCTATTTTCCTTTTAAGGAGAGCTCACATCCTCCTTCGAGAGGCTTACTTAATAATCTCATGGCTTTTAATCGTAAATCCGGTCTTGGTCATATATCTCTTTAAGAATTTTCCTTCGTCCTTCTTTTCCAATGTTTTGGCCTTTTCACTTCTCCCTTCTTTGTCATGGTTTAAATCCATGGTTCTCTCGAAGGCCAATTTGTTAACTGCCACCTTTCTACTAGGCTTTCCTAGAGTAGTTATTTGGCTCTTCTATTTTTTCCATGCAGGTCACATTGGGTCATCCTGATACATCCTTCCTTGGAAAATTTCTTAATTAAGGTGGGTTACTTGCACTCCATGTCATGACCATTCATTCATCAATGATCCATTAAAGGGGTACTTAGTTGTATGCATCCCTCCAGAGTTCTCTTCATAGCATATATCTTCTCTTACTATGTCCTACCCTAAAATTTTCGGAGGACATTTTCTGCGTTTGCCCCTCGTGAGGGGGTTCTAGGTGTACTTTCCTTGTACCTTTCCTCTATTCTTGTAGTATCCCTCTCTGTTTGACCTTCTTAAAAAGAGGTTTAAATTTCACTTTACCTCGCCATTTCTTAACCTCTTTGCAAACCATTTACTTATCCTACTCCATGATTTTGCTTGCCAATCCTTCCCGTCTTTCATGACTTTTGAGGTGGTATTACCCTAATTCTTAAGAGGTGTGGGACAGTTCCTTCTTTTACCTGTCATATTCTCCTATACCTTATAAGATGTTATCTTGGTACTTTTCCCTTAGTAGGATTGGGCACTTCTTCTCGTAGTGTCCCCATCATTCACACTTGTAATAGGTTATTCCCTTGTGGTTTCTCCTTTCCTTCGATTATTGCGGGGCCTTTTTAGGGGGTTACTGGTGGTTTGGTGCTTCGTCGTCCTTAAGCCTGAACACCTAGAGAGTTTTCTTATTGAGTCTTCTTTGCCAAATGGTTACTCTAAGAGTCTTCCTATATTTCTTAATTCCTTGGTTTAGTTTCCTTAACTAGGATGGGATGGTTGTGTGGGTTTGTTTCTTTACTATTCTTGGGGCGATCTTCCTAACAAGATCACATTATTTGAAAGATAGGGATTTTAGGAATTTTGAGTACTTCATTTATAGAGGAGTACAAAAATGTTGGAGTTTTAGCCCTATTACAAAAAGTTTTCATAGAATAGATAGGAAGCTATGAGGTTCTTGGTAAGCATACTCCTTGGTAAAGTTATACGTCCATGCTGGCGTACTTGGCTCCAAACTCGGCTTCCTTCGTACATAAGATTATGAACATATCCTGGTATCATACTCCTTGGATACTTCCCCATTTATTCCTTTGAGGCTTCTACTATGTCTCGAGCAATAGAGAGCTTCTAGGGTTGTCTTCCTATGAGGACAGGGTGTTGAGTAGAGTCATTCCTATTAGTTACTATATTTTCTAGTCTTGATTATGTATTCGAGGAAACAGACTATGATACCACTCAAGTTGTCATGCCCTGACCTAGTTTGGTCATATCCCCATGAGCAACCCGCCACTCTCCTAGTTTATTCAGGGTTTCCCTTCTCTTTAACATAGGAGGAGTAAGTCGTCCTTTAAACCTGTATCTTTCCTGGAATAAAATAAATCAAAACTGCATAAAATTTAAACTTTCCATACCTGTCTTACAAGTGTAGTTTAACTCTTAGGTCTTTGGGTAGGTTTTCCTCGGTTTACCTGAAAGGGATATAAGGGAGGGGGTGAGTTTAACAACTCAATGAATGGGTGTTTTAAAGTATGCATTTTAGAAAATAGTTTGAATTGGAGTGTGCGAAAGTCTTTATTTTCCTTTTAAAATATCTCATCCTCAAATCTCAATTTTCATAGCCATTTCTCATCACAATTATAAACCCCGCCCTTTTGAGCTAAGGAAAACCAGGAAGGGAACCAGTCAAACTGAGTGAGAAAACCAAACCGGTTTACAAACCTAATCAATTGTGAATGGAAAATTTAGGAAATTACATCTTCCAAGTGATCCAAAGGGTTCATTAAACCTTGGAAAAGAACAAAAATAGACAGGTATTGGGTATGAATGAGGATGAGGATAGAGTATAAAAGATGTCCTGCAAGACCTGAGTAGTAAAGGTAAACAGGAGAAGACAACATCAAGAGTAGAAATCCCCTAGAGCAAATGTAAAAAGGAATATCCGGAGAAAGGGAAAGAATTCTACAAAGGAAGGAAGCCCCGAAAAGACGTGTATCCCAATTGAGAGGAAATGGAACCAACCAAAATAGAAGGAACGATAAGCTCACAAATGAAATGTTGGTTGAGATGGAAAAGTCGAGTACCAAGGAAAAATGAGGTCCTAAGAAGGAAATTAAACTAAAGGAATTATTGTTGGGTGGATGGACACAATGTGGAGTGAAAGGAACCAACCCTTAATTAGGAAATATTTCCAATGAAGCAAGTATCATAATGGCCTAGGCTGACCTATTTGGAGGGAACAAGAGAACCAAATAGAAAGAGGAAAACTAATAACAACAGACAGCCAAATAGAATAAACAAAACCCTAAGAAGGAATGAGATGTAGTAAAGACTACACTCTATGATGGACAATAGGATGGGCATGAAGAATGAGTGATACAGCTGCCCAGACGATTGGACCAGAAAAATAAAGAATTGTGAAATGATTGCAAACAAATCAAAGAGGATTAAAGCCAAAGGAAAACCCTTGAGTAGAGGATTTCAAAATTGGGCATATTAGCCCCCAAGATCCAAAACCAAGGCCTCTAACCTATCTGAGCTATTCGAGCTCCCGTCAAGAAGGTCTCCCAAAAATTTTAAATAGTGGCACACAATCAGAGAAGAGCACTTCTGACAAAATAAAATTTTCATCTGTCCATCACACCAACTGGGTATGAGGACATCTCCCCTTATAACTGATAAGTCGGTTTTCTACTTCCGTCCAGGAAGTTCATCATACTAACCGGGTATGATCTACTAACAACCGTTAAGTAGTTTTTTTTGCGTAATTTCTACATCACTCCTCTCAGGTGTGATAGTTAAAATACCACTTAATAGTGGGTTTTTATTTCCGAGGTGTTATCATCCCAACCAGGTATGATATCAAATCCCACTCGCCCGATAGTGCAGTGAATTTCCTCTTAACTAGCTTGTTACCATCACGCGAACTTGTCTTAGCTGACGTTTCCCGTAGCTCTCGTCCTAAGGTGAAAATCTACCGGTTCTCTCTAGCTTCGTTCGGAATTTATAGAGGAGAGCCAAATTGGCTTACCTTTTCATTCTAATTAAGTTATAGGAGGGCTAAGGAGGTGATAAGAGAGCTTGGTTTGGCATGAGGAGGCTCAAATTGGCCATTTTTAGCTCGTCCAAAATAGGGTAGCTTCGGTCTGCCGGAGCTACTTCACTGTTCTATCACACTGGCATTTCTCCGGTGACCCTCGGAGCAAATTGAGACTACAGGCGTGTAGCTGACTTCTCCCCGAATCCAAAGAACCTGACCACGCCTTCTTTGGCTTAGAAAATTCCAAAGTCGGAGCTTTGATTCGAGCTTCATCGAAAAATGGAGCAGTAGGGATAGAGTGATGTTTTTAGGTGTGAGAAGAATGAATGAGGAGATGCTCTTTATATAGGAAGCTTGGGGACTTCTTAGCCATCCGATTGGCGCCTTTATGGCAATCATTCATTGCTTGAAACTCTCTGGCCGAAGACTTTTCATCTTCACCAGCGCTGCTAGTTTTTTGACGAGTGAGTAGTGCTATCATCTAAAGGAAGAAGATGACACTACTCCGAACCGAACCGGACCGGTCTGAAGCGGATTCAAAGCTTAAACCGGCCGGTTCAGGCCCAATTCGACCGAGTTTTTCAAATGGTGGCCTCACTTCTCCATTTTAAATTTTCCAAGCCATCTAGAAAAATAAATTTAGCATCCAGTTCAATAGTGGTTCAAACCTATACAAACTAGTTTAATCCGGTTCGGATCCGCACTTGAACTGGTTTGGTTTTCATCTCTAATTCATCCTAAAATCCTTTTTCATAACTTTTGTGAATCTTCAAGTCATTCACAATCCATAAATTTCCCGGTTTTCCATTTCTCTATTAGTTCCGATTCATAAGCCGACTTAGTTCATAAACTGGTTCAATTCGACTCAGATCCGGTTCACCTAAACCGGTCTAGTTTTCTCTCCCAAATTTTCCTAAGATCCTTTTCCAAGGTTTTTATGAACCCTTTGTGTCACTCATAAGTTGTAAGTGTAAACCCCGCACTTTTGAGTTAAGGAAAATTAGGAAAAGAACTGGTCAAACCGAGTAAGAAAACTGAGACTATTTACAAACCCGATCATTTGGGAACAAGCAATTTGGAAATTTACAACTTCCGAGTGATCCAAAGGGTTTATTAAACCTTGGAAAAGAAACTTAACACAAATTAGAATAGAAAAATCAAATTGGTTCAGGGAAGTATGATTTTTTGTAACCCGAAGTAGTGTGAGGATGGGTCATCCCCATTCATTCTCCTCACACCTAAACACTTCTCTCTCTCTCTCTCTACTGCTCCACTTCCTGGTGAAGCTTGAACGAGAGCTTCGACTTGAACAAAGGTCGGGCTCTTTAGAACCGGGGAGAAGACACTTATCTGATAGCAAACTCCAATCAGTCCAAGAATCGTTGGAGAAGCGCCAGCATGATAGAATAGTGAAGCAACTCCGGCAGACCAAAGCTGCCCTATTTCGGCCAAGCTGAAATCGGCCATTTCAAGCTCTCCTCAGGCCAAACCAAGCCCTCCAACACTTCCTCAGCCTTTCCACGGCCGAATTAGGACCGAAAGGTAAGCCAATTCGGCTCCCCTTTATAATTTTCGATCGGTGCTAGAGAGAGAGTCAACCGAATTTCAATGACGAAATTCTAATCCAATTCCACATAAATTGATGCGATTCTTGATTCTAGGATGAACCTCAGGATGAGAGCTATCTGTCCAGATCGAAAGCTCGAACCGTCGTGCCTTCACCGGTGAGTAATCGAAGCTTTCTCTCTCTATAGTTCATTTTCCGGCGAAGCTTCGTTTGAGCTCGTCCCAGCATTAAAACTTGCGATTCACATTTCTTAAGAATCGTATGAACATGTAGAAACTCAATTTCAACTTCAATTTCAACAATTAGAAACGTTTGATGGGACAATTTGATGAAATCAAATTCGGCTCTGTTAAGAAGTTCGAATTGGGGATTTTCGAAATTCAAAGGACTAAAATGAAAATTTATGAAATTAAGGGTCAATTGGGCATGAAAATAATGTTGGAGGACCAATTGAGGAATTTTTGGGGAAAAATTTACCATTTTTGTAAAGGAAGGGAAAAATGGTAATTTTGGAAAAGTTGGGGGACCAAATTGGAAATTTCGGAAATTAAACCCCTTTTTTGTGAAATGGAATAAATTGAGGTCCTATGATAAATTTTAGAAGTTTTGGGACTCAATTTGAGGAAAAATCGGCATTTGGGACTTAAAGTTAAAGAGAAATAACTTTAGGGACCTAATTGCAAATAAATGAAAGTTTATTTGGAATGAATGAAGGTGATTAGGCCGAAGGATAATGAACCAAGATGTTCATATCATGTAGGAACGCAAAATACCGGGAATGCCAACAAGGACAAGTTTGCGTGAATACAAAGAACCAGTCTAGTGGAATTCACGGCATTAACGGGTGAGTGGGTTTACTAACATCATAACCAGTTGGAATGATGAGCACAACTTAAAATTTAAAAATCACTTACCGATTGTGAGTGGGAATTTTATATCATACCCGGTTGGGGATGATAAGTACCTCAGTATAAAAATCCACTGCTTAGTGGTATTTTTAATCATCACTACTTAGAGAACGTGATGTGAAAGTTATGCGGAAAAACTACTTACAGGTTGTAAGTAGATCATACGCAGTTGGTATGATGAGACTTCCTCGAAGGAAGTTGAAAATCGTTCATCGATTATGAACGGAGATGTCCTTATACCAGTCGGTATGATGGACAGTAAAAACCTATTTTTTTCGGAAGTGCTCTCCCTTAATTGTGTGCCAATGCTTAAATAATTTGGGAGACCTTCTCGATAGGAGCTCGAATAGCTCTGATAGGCCGGGAGCCTCGATTTTGGAACTTGGAGGCTAAATGCCCAATTTTGAAAATCTCGTACAGTGGGCCCAAGGCCAGTTGGCATGAGTAGGAGCTCGTAAACGAACATAACATATGTGCCATAAAACTTAATAAGTGAATTGTTTGGCCATGGTACCAAGATAGGACCAACATGCTCAGTCAACTAGCAGCAGTGAGACATGACAGGTCGACGGACTAGTCAAGACAAACAGCTGCGGGTTGAGTTGAGAGTCGGGGCCGTTGGACTAGTGGCACCACAAATTACATGGAAATATGAGAAAATATTGTTTGTGCATGCACTATGAGTACGGGATCATCAAGACACCCATGAGGGGTAGTGATGCGTCCTAAGGGCACTGGACGACCTGGTGGCTATAAGGGCAGTTCGTCGTTCCAGCTGTCTGTGAGAAATCTGGAGTAGCACCAAGCGCATGAGACTGGGGTGGGGATAGGATGAGGTCTCTGTCCTTATACAGACACGAAGAAGTGATTTCGAGATTGTGGGTCGGATGTCACATACATCCATTCATTCCCAAGGTAGAAGTGGTTGTACTTCTATCCGGGTGGCAGGAAAAGTCACTCCGAAGCCACTAGCGGGTTCAGTAGTGATACTAACTTGCGAATGTGTGTAACCTTCATGATGAAGGATATGTGTTGAGTGATGACACACCGTGGTAACTAAGAAATAATGGAAAAACCCGAATTTTTAAATGAAGAGATTTTTGAAAACAAAGGAGTCTGACAAACTCCATATAAATGTTTTTCTTAAAAGTCAAAATCTTTTAAAAACCCATTAACTGAGTAGTCGTACTCACCCCCTCCCTTATATCCCTTTCAGAAAATCCCGGAAAGCCTCCCCTTAAAGACCGTCAACTAAGATGCCTGTAAGACAGGTATGTAAAGTTTTAAATTTCATGCAGTTTTGATTATGCTATTCCAGGAAAAAGGTGCAGGTTAAAGGATGCCTTACTCTTTACAGTTTACAATAAGGGGAAACCCTTTAATAAACCGGGAGAGTGGCGAGTTAATCATGGGGATCCGACCAAACCAGGTCAAGGCGTGACAGTAAGTTTCCCAAATTGCCCGTTCTCTAATGATCAGTTTTGTGAACCGGTTCAGTTTTCTCACTCGGTTTCACTGGTTCTTTTCTCGATTTTCCTTAACTCTAAAGAGCGGGGTTTACATTACAACTCTTCCCTCCTTTTAGGGGTTTTGTCCCCAAAACTAAGTCAATAATCCTTTGCATCGAGAGTGACTTCCCTTGATGTCCTCTTGGGGTTTGCTCGACATGCTATCACTTTGGTTGTTTCCTTCACTTAGTCCTTTAGCTACACACTTAAGGATATCTCTCTTCCTTTCCATTTTCCACACTCTATGATCACTTTCCAACGATCCCCATGCAACACCAAATTTCAGGGGAGACTCCATCTAAGAAGCGTTGATATATATCCCCAAGACTAGCAAGTTCTGATGCAAACAACCTTAGGGCATTAAATTGGTTCTCATACTTGGATATTGGCTGAGTGCCCTGTCCGAGCAGCATGAATTCTTGCTTCTTCTCATTTATAAGACATCCAAACATGTACTCCTCCTTAAAATGACTATTAAACTCGGTCCATGTTGGAGTAAAAGGGGTCATGGCTCGGATATTTAACCTCCATTGATCTACACTACACTCTAGAAAAAAATTCCACCAAGGTTACTATCATGCCACGACTTGGTTTGGTCGAATCACCGTGAACAACCTGCCACTCTCCTGATTTATTAATGGTTTTTCCCTTCCCTAAACCACGAGGAGTAAGGCGTCATTTTCACCTATACCTTTCTTGGAATAACATTAATCAAAACTGAATATATTAACCTTGCATACCTATCTTGTAGGTTCAAATATCATAAGGTCTTTAAGTGGGTTTTCCCTCAGTTACGTGAAAGGGGTAAAAAGGGAAGAGGGTGAGTTCTACAACTTGGTGAGCAGGTGTTGTGATGTGATTCAAATTGAGCATGCTGTGATTCACAAGTTAAGGGTGAAAAGATTTGAAGAAGCATCGAATGGGCTAATTGGAGCAATTGAAGAAACCTAAGTGGAAGCCCAAAAGAAAAGTCCAATAAGATCTCAAGCCCAAAAGAAGAGTCCAATAAGATCTCAAGAAGATAATTCAAATTTGAATTTTAAGTGAGAGATTTATTAATATAATAAATCTTCTAGAAGATTAAATTAGGAAATAATATATTTCCTAGATATGTCTAAGATAATATGTCAAGTCTATAATATTTTATTATCTTAGATATCTTTAAATAAAGGAAAAAATATATTAGCAATATTCTATATGGTTGGCATGTCAACCATAATATTTTATTTCCTTATTTAGATAATAGATAATATTCTTAAGTGCCTATAAAATGCTAACTTTAGAGCATTATAAAGATATTGATTTCAATGTTATTGTGAGGTTTATGTATTCTTTCTCTTTTGAGAGAACTTTTGAACTTATCAGGTTTTTACTTGTGGCGTTCAAGCAATCGGACTTATCACAAGGTTTTCTTGGAGCTCTTCTTAGAGGAGTTTAGTGTGACATATACTTCTATTTGTACCTTGTTTTTCAATCGAATAAGGTATATTCCATGCTTTTTACTTGCATTGTGAAAGTATTGGGGTCTTTTCCATATTTGGTGTTGGGTGTCATCAGTATATTGGTGAGGTTCGCATCATGTTGGGAGTGAGTTTTAAAGATAGACACACCAAGGTTATCTTTTCTTTAAAAATAAAGTTTTTTCTCAAAGTTCAATTTTTTTCAAAACCTTTACCCTGCCAAGGGTGACATTCTCCTTTTATCAAGGTTTTCCACAATTTTAACTTATTTTACAAAAACCTCTTTCCAAGGTTTGCTAATTCTTTCCCAATGATTCTTAAATCTTTCCAAGGTTATCAAAACCTTTTTCCCATCTCTATATTAGGTGTGTTTAACAAATAACACACCTTCTTCATCAAGAAGAGTACACACATTTGCATGTGCATCATGTCCACTACACCTACTTGCGGCTCACAGCGTCTTTACTGGCCACCAAGATAGAAGTCCATCCACTTCTACCCTGGGTCTGAGTGGATGTTTGCGACATCCTACCCTCAAACCTGAAATCAACTCTGTGTCCATATGAGGACAAAGACCTTATCTCGGTCTCGTATGCATGAAGCTCAAATATAGTAGCTTCAGGAAGCCCTAAACACAGTAGCTTCATGGAGTCCAAACATAGTAACTCCATGGAGTACAAACACAGTAACTCCGTCAAGTCTAAACTTAGTAACTCCATGACTAACTGGTATGACAAGAAACCCACACACAGTAGCTTCTCTTTCCATTATCGCCACCATGTCGTCTAGCAGCCCTTAGGGCCCATCACTACCCCTAAGGCGTCTTGATGGTTTCATACCACAAGTGCATGCACAAACAATAGTTTTCATTTTTTTTAGCCAATCTCTTTGGTGCCTATGGTCCAACGACCCTGACACTCAACCCGACTTGTAGTTATTTATCTGACTGGTTCATCGACCTAGCCCTAATGCACTGTCACTAGCCCATCGAGCCTTGTTGGTCCTAACTTGGTACTAGGGTGAATCACACAGTAAATTCCACTTTTTAATGAGAGTTTTCATGGCTCTTCCTATTCATGTTTGTTTATGAGTTCTTGCTCGTGCAAACTGGCCTTGAGCCTACTGTACATGATTTTCCAAAAACCGGGCATTTTATCTCCCATGTTCCAAAATCAAGGCCTCTGGCCTATCTAAGCTATTCAAGCTCTCGTTAAGAAGGTCTCCAAAAATTTTTAAGCATTGGCACACAGTCATGGGAAAACACTTCTAACAAAATAACTTTTCAACTCGTCCATCACACCAATCGGGTGTGATGACATCTCCGCTTACAACCGGTAAGCGAGTTTTCTACTTCCTTCGAGGAAGTTCATCACACCAATCGGGTATGATCTACTTATTACCAGTAAGTAGTTTTTCCGCGTAGTGGTATGATGAAACTTCCTAAAAGAAAGTGGAAAACCCGCTTGTAGGTTATAAGTGGAGATGTCCTCATGCCCGGTTGGTATGATGGACAGTTGAAAAGTTTATTTTGTAAAAAATGCTCTCCCCTAACTGTGTGCCACTATTTAAAAGTTTTGGGATACTTTCTTGGTGGGAGCTCGAATAACTCCTATATGTCGGAGGCCTCGATTTTGGAACTTGGGGGCTAATATGCCTGATTTTGAAAATCTCGAACAGTGGACCTAGGCCAATTGGCACAAGCAGGAGCTCACAAATAAACATAATTTTATGCCATGAAAATTTAAGTAAATGAGTTGTTTGGCCATGGTACCGAGACAGGACTAACATACTTGATGGGTTAGTGGGAGTGCGACATGACAAGTCTTCGAACTAGTTAAGACAAACAACTGCAGGTCGAGTTGAAGGTTAGGGCTGTCGGACCAATGACACCACATATTATATGGCATTATGTGAAAAACTATTGATTGTGCATGCACTAAGTTACGGGACCTTCAAGATGCCCAAGTGGGGTAGTGATGCGTCCTAGGGCTCTAGACGACCTGGTGGGTATAAGGGTAGTTAGTTGTACCAGAAGTCTTGCGAAGCTCGACTTAGCTTCAAGTGCATGACACTAGGGTGGGGACATGATAAGATCTTTGTCCTCATATGGACACAGAGTTTTGTTACGAGATTAAGGGTTAGATGTCGCAAACATTCACTCATTCTTAGGGTAGAAGTGGACGTGCATCTATCTAGGTGGCTAGTAAAATCACTCTGACGCCACAAGTGGGTACATTGGACGGGCTGGCCTGCGATTATGTCTTCTTTCATGATGAAGGGCGTGTGTTGGTTGATAAACACACTATTGTGATGATAAATAATTTTAAAAACTGAGATTTGAAGATGAGAAAATTTAAAAGAAATTAAGGAGTTTGACTCATTCTAAATTTAAAACTATTTTTTATCGAAACTTCATTTTTTTGAAAATACCAATTCACTGAGTTGTAGAAACTCACCCCTCTTTTTATCCCTTTTCAGGAAATAGAGAAAATGACTAGGGATAACACCAAGCCTTATTCTCTGTCAGGTATGCTTAAATTCTCTTAAGCTTGCATTTTATTTGATATATGTCTTTCTAGGGAACAAAGTTGAAAGTACACTTGGCTCCTCTTGAGTTAAAGAAGGGGGAAACTCCTCTTGAACCACGAGAGTGGTGGGTTGTTCATGGGGATATGACCAAACTAGGTCGAGGCGTGACACTTCCGGCCTCGTGTTTCCTTGAGTATCGAATTTCTCCTCATTATTTCCTTATGTAGAATCCTAACTAACTTTATAGGCTCCATGCTTGTCCCCCCCCCCCCCCCCATCCTCCTTGCTATTTTACTTTTCATGATCCCTAGTGCCAAGGTTCCCTATCCCTTCGCCACCGGCTCCTCTCTCACTCCTCTGTTCAATGGAATACCTCGTCGCTATTTCCCAATTATCCTAGTTGTCACTCACTAGGGTTCCTCTAGGGCGGGTAGGCCTTCTTTTGATTCAACCTCAAGAGGTCCCTGGCATGCCCCCGTTTCTATTTGTGTCACTAGTCCCAGACTTTCCCCTTCATGACCGGGCTTTCGCCCAAATGTTATCCTTAGCCAATGTCCTCCCTTCCTATCTTAACATTTGCTTGTGTGGTCACCTTCCTAGTCCCGACTACTGGCTCCTCGATCTTTATTCGGTTCACCAAACCTACCTTACCCTAACCTTGGTTAACCACGTTCCTACTTAGGGTCCTCGTCCTTTGGTACATCATCGACTCATTTAGGGTCCTTTCATGGTACTCTATCCCAGCTTGTCCTGTATAGTTTCTTTATGCCTTTCTAGGTTTACTCCATGGGGTTCGATCTTTCCTTGCCCTTCGGGGTCTCCTTCAAGGTCCTCCTACCCTTACCCTAGCCTTATTATTCTAGTTCTGGCATCTTCTCTTGGGGCCTTTGGTATAGATTTTGGGAAAGTTGGGCGACTAGTCCACTTCGAGTTTGTTCCTTGACCAGCTTCATTACTTGTCCTGGTCTCCTAAGGTTCCATGGCACTCCATGCCTTTACATGGGAGTTATATTCCCCTTTTTTCTAAGAACCTACTTTTTGTGTTCTATGGTTTCTTAGTTCACGGGGGTGGGAAATGTCAAGAACTTTCTGGTACCTTCGTCCTTTCCTAGGGACTTTTGATTTCTTTGTGGGTTCTCTAGGACGGGGTTACTTTCCCCTTCACATGTGGCATTTTGTGAGAATGTGAAATAATTGAAGTCTTTTATTCATTAACCTATAAAACCCTAATTAGGGTTTATTATAGCAATCCATCCCATTTTTTATTCTTACGCCCCTAGCCCCTCCAGTTAACTAACCTAGAGTTAAACCTAGACGGGTTGCGAGACTCCGCATCAGTCACCCTCACGCGTCTCCTCCTTCTAGATAGATAGTTGCCCTCGTGGTACCTCCCACATCGTGGGCACGAGTTCATATTAGGTTCCCCGAACTCCGTGGATGCCAAGGAGCTGGGAGCCCTCTTGGCTTGCACTGCCAATGTGATATCCACCCCATATCGATTCAAGACAACAGCATCGTAGACGTGTTGCATAGGACCTATGGTACACACACTACTATGTATTAGAGGGAGTCAACGGAAAACCCTCACATAGTTGGCGTATACTTCCTAGAAATTCCTCTCGGCCTCTTCTCGGATCTGGGCTTGATCTGGTTTCTAGGGGTGGGGAAGTTTCATCTTCCATTGAGTAGGGAGGGGTTCTCTCTCAAGGTGCATCCCATAGGATAGGCTCCTCTAGCGTCTCAAGCCTTTGCTCCATGGCATGTATCCAAGGGATATACTCTTCATTGGCATTTTCATTCATGTTTTCGACAGGGGTTTCAAGAAGCAAGAATTAGGGATGGTGGGGGCTTGTTAGGAAAGTTATGCTCTAATACCACTTAAGTTGTCATGCCCCAACCCAGTTTGATCGAGATCCCATGATCAACCTACCACCCTTCCATGCACCATCTGGGTATTCCTACCTTGATGATACAAGGAGGGTAAAGGCATGCCTACATTCACTCCCTTACTATGAGTTGGGATAGGGAACGTACCTTGAGGGCCCGAGCTTGTCTTGAAGCTTTCTGTCCTTGTCCTGGTCCTGAAACGATGAGAAGAGGGGAATGAGTATATAATTACATATATTTAGTGAGGGAAACTTCTACAACGATTGATTCATTTTGTTACTTCATCCATTAATCATTCATTAGTCATTTTCCGCATACCATTCATGCATCAATAGCCCTCCTATCATAGGAGGGATCACACGTTCGTGGAACGGTCCCCGACCATTTCACTTGTGGACCGAGCGCCTTTACCGTCCACCCTGATAGAGGTTAACTGCCTCTACCTAGGGTTTGAGTGGACCTTTCTCGTCCAACCCTCAAACCCTGATTGCTTCATGGTGTCCACTTTGTGGGACGAGACCTCTTTTCACCTACTGCCTTAGTCTCAATGCGCAGTAAGCTCCCCGAGCTTCTCAACATACTAGATGCTAAACCACCCTTGTGCACCCTAGGTCGTCCAACAGCCCTTGGGATCCATCACTACCTCATACCAAGTGTCCTGATGGCCCCGGATCTCATAGTGCATGCACAATCAAGAGTCTTTTTCAGTTATAGCCATTATCTTTAGCTTTCTAGCACAATTGTCTATTGGCTTGGCTTCGGCCCACGCGTACTGTCCCAATAGGTTCGATGACCTGACTTTAGTTTAGTAGCAGTTTGGCTTAATAAGCCCAACATCCCAAACTTGGCTCAATGGGTATCACACATAATTACCCATTAATTGGATCTTTTAGCAAAATTTATCATTTGCTGTTTTTGGACGGGTCTATATCTGTGTCCATCGGCCTTGGGCCCACTTGCATATCGAGCCTAAGCATAGATAGGAGAGGCGAATTTCGAGAAAATCATTTTTCAAGGAAAACTGTCATTCCAACCGGAATGGATATTATAGAATTCCCACTCACCTGGTAATTATGACGAGGTTGTCCCGACAAAATGTTATTTTGCAGCGTGCTTCGTGGAGACGGTGCTTGGGTAATCTGCTCCTACATGACACGAATATCCATATTATGATGCTTTGACTAAGAGGTCGCATATTTTCTAGTATTTGCGCATAGGGCCTCATATTATGACATAATTGCATTTAGGTCCTTAAAATTTGTACTTTTACAATTAGATCCCTAATTGCCCCTTAGTCTCAATTAAGCCCCTAGGATTTTCAATTATCCTTCTTAGGTCCTTAATTTTATCAAAATCATCCATTGGCCCTCAATTTTCCAAAAATTTCCATTTAGTCACTTATTTCCCAAAAAATTGCAATTTGGCCTTCAATTGGGAATGAATTTCATGAAAATGCCCTCAATTTTGTCAATTTTCCATTTGACCCTCCAATTTTTGAAAAATTGCACAAAACCCCCAAAAATCCTAAAATTTGCCTCCTTCTTCTTCCTTAATTTGAGCATTTGAACATCTAAATCTTACCTCATCCAATTGACGGCTTGTAAGCCCTTGATTTCTTCGTTTATTGTTGTTATTTGCCTACTCTAGCTCCCCCCCCCCCCCCCCCCGGATTGTCCTACCCTTTGAATTTCCGAATGTGGTTGAGTTTTGAGCTCCGTTAGAGCTTTGTCGGAAAACTTACAGTAGAGAGAGAAAGCTCCCTTAGCTTACCAATGAAGGTGTGATGGTCGGAGCTTAAGGTAGGGGTAGGTAGTGCTCGTCGTGGGGTCTGACTGGGACTGGGTCCCACTACAATTCGTCGCCACACTGTAGAAATTTGAAGAGAGAAGTTTTGGGGAGGTGAAGTTCTCAAACTCCGAAAGTCTGATGAGGAGAGGCGAAATTGAGCTTACTGGGGGTCTATGAGGGGCTAGGGAGGGTCTTAGGTGGTCGGAGGTGGTCACTTCTAGTGGCGGGAGGTCTTAGAGAGTCGGGGCTAGGTTGGTCGGGAGCTCGCTATTTTAGGGCTCCAAAACAACTTCATTGTGTTATCACTTCAGCACTTCTCTGACTGTCCTTCGGTCGCTTTGAGGGTTTCTTGAGCTAGGGAACTCCTCCCCGGTACTGATGCCACCCTTCGGAGCTTCTTTGGTTGTGAATTTGCTCATCGTCGGAGCCTTGATCGGAGTTTCATTGGAAAGTGAGTTGTTTGTCTTTAGAGATTGCCTCAAAGGTGAGGAGGATGACTGGGAGGGTGCTCTTTATCGAAACTTTATATAGGAGGATGGTCGGCATGAGACTCAACCCTCGCCCCATTCGCTAGCAACCTAACTAGAGGGATTCTCAAGTCATGAGAAACTCCCTCTTTCCCGGCCTCTCTCTCCTTTCTATTAGCGGACTAAGGTTGAAGACGATGATGTGGCGGGTGTGCCACGTGGTACTCTTTGATTGGTCAGTTTTCTGACATGGTGGTCCAACTCAATTGCCGCGTTAGCTGTTGACTAGTTGACCGGACACGTGGCAGCCTACCATTAGCTGCTCGTATCTACGTGACAAGCTGACGGGTATCCCACTAACCATTAACCAAACATGTGGTGGCCTCCCATTGGCTGCCCATATCTGCGTGGCTACTGACTGGGTGTCGTTGATCATTGACCGGTCTAGTCCGACCGGGTAAGATGACCTAAATTTGAAAATCGGTCGGTTTGGACCCGATTCGACCAGTTTTCTAAATTTAAAATTTTATTTTCTATATAATGGTGGCCTAAATTTCCTAAATCGATATTTTTAAGCCTCCTAGAAAAATGAATTATTGAACTAGATCGGGTTCGGTTCACCCCGAATCGATCCGATTTTCCCATCCAATCCACCTCATGGTTCTCCCCCGTTATTTTTGTGAATTTTTGGTCACTTGGGATTTTCCAATCTCCCATGGTAACACTTCTTTACTATTTTATACTGATTAATTTGGCCCGATTTTCAACATATTGTCGGTTTTTCTCTTAGTTTTTCTTGGTCCGCGAGGACGGGTCCCACAACCCCGATAGGCCGATAAGTCCAGAAAGGGATGAGAAACCCGACAGTTAGAGACGAGAAGACCCGGTAAGGAAATAGAGTAGGACGAGTAAATACGGGAAACCCAAACCCTCACAAGGAACAAATCGAGGTTATTACCTATTAGGGTCTGTTCAACAACTATTTGATCCCTTTATGGATAAAAGGATGTTTGTTTGTGTTTTTGTGTGAAATAAACCCTTGGTAGGTTTAATTGATTAAATCACTCCAACTATGAAGGTAACTACCCTAAGCTTGATGGAATAAGCTAATAAATCGATGAAAAACCTTTTTATGAAAGATAAGACAAGTAATGACTTATTTATCACATTATTTTCAAGAAAATAAATTTTTTCTTAATTGCATACTAAATTATGGACATAAAGTTATGATGTTTTGTAAAACCTATTCACTGAGTTGTAGAACGCACATCTCCCTTAAATCCTTTCAGGAAAAATATGAATAGAAACACAAGTGGAGATTTAACTACTTGGTAATTTGTATGCAATAATCACATTAAAGTATGTTTTATGGAAACATATTTTCTTAAATTTATTTTAAAATATTTTTAGGTTACAAGTGATTATTGTCGGTACCACAGTGGTTGTTACCCTTTTTAATTACCAAAAGTAGTGGCAAGTTGTTCACTTTTACACATCTTTATTTTAGGTCCCCCAACTTTCTCTAAGTTCATTATTTGGTCCTCAAACTCTTAGAAACATCCTTTTTGGTCCAAACTTTATTAAATTTACCATTTGGCCCCTAAACTTTTTTAAAAGTTTCACTTAGATCCCTACCTCTTTATCTATCACTTCAGGTTCCTAAGTTTTCTCAAACTTTATTTAAGATCCCTAGACTTCTATTGGGTCTCATCTAGGTCCCCATTTCTCAAAAATTTTATTTTGACCCCTATTCTAATAAAAAAAGTACACTTTAGTCCCCCAAATTTCTCTTCCCTTAAAACACCTCCATAAAGTCTCCAAAAATAATTATAAGTCCCTCATCTTATTCTATAGGTCCACACGATCACTTTTCGGCCAGCCTTGGCCGAATAGTATCATTTTGGTTGTCATTGGACTTTCATCAAAAAACTAACACCAATTGGAAAAATGATGGGAACTCACCGGCGAGGGCGAGTCAATCAACAACGTGGGGGGTTGGAAAGTTGACTCTCTTGCACATTCGTGTCCTTTTGAACCACCCCAAATGGTGGTTTGAGTCACTTGAAAAACAGGATTTACAATGGATGTTTAAAACATGGGTGTCACTCGTGCTTCCAAGAATTTTTACAGCCATGAGAATTGCCTTTAGCTCGAATGACTTAGTGTTAGCTAGATGGGAATTAGTGGAGTCTCTAGAATAATTGTGTCATGATTGGCCATTGGGAATTTGGGATAGGCTCAGGAATGCACTGCTCTATTTCTGTCCAAGTGAGAAGTGTTACTAATTGATCACACTCACATTGGTAGGAGAAACTTCGATGTCGAAGAGAGGTGCAGTCAGAAGGCTGGATTTCGTGCAATTTTAACGCCACCAGAATTATCATATTTGGTATCAGAATTGGAAGTTGTCATCTTTGGAAATGAGATCGCTAGAAAATTGAGTAAGTTAGCTTTCATAAAGAATTATGGTGGTCGAATGATGGAAGCAAGGTCGAATCTTACATATCCAGCTCAAGTAACTAACAATTTATCAACCCATGTCTATAGTTGGTCGAATGGGATCCCATAAACCTCACTTTCCATTTAATTTTTCTCGTGAACAATATATCGAATATCGCGTGAAATTGGGTTGATTTTCAAGTTATGGGTTAGATTTGGATCTTCCAATCAAACGAAGATGATGAATACGAGTGCACACATCTCGCATACATGTCGACCAATTCGTAGTGTAGCGAACCAGTTTCCGACAAATAAATCGGTCAATTCAGTAGATTTTGATTATTTTTTGGTCAGTTCACTTCTAATTCGACCAATTATTGGCCTAACTTATTTTTCTAAAATATTTTTGTTTAATTTGCTACAATTTAGATTCAACAACCTTTATTTTCTAAGTTATATTATATTTTCTAAAAATTGGGGGTTTAATTTTACAAGTCTTTTTTTTTTTGCTCAATAAAATAATATTTCATTAATTTATTAAATCAGATACAATATGCACAAGAAGATGAACATGAGATAATTCTCTCATTATCAATAATAGATATAACATTATCGGGTACAGCAGTATTCAAACCACTTGAGCCCAGACTCTTCTTGTAGAAACATGCTAATGCATCTGCACAAGAGTTGCTTAATTGTTTAACTAGTGTCACTTGACACTCTAAAAACCTCATGTAATGTAGCGATTCATCAATATAAGGGCAGAAAATCCATGGAACTTTTAGTTGTTATTTTTGAAGTAGAGCACATAGTATACGAGAGTCAGATTCAAGTATGATTTTGGGTCATCCTTGTTCTTGTGCAAGTTTTAGTCCTTCCAATATGGTTCATGCCTCGACTTCCAATGCGTGTGTGCAATAAAACCCGGAGCCACTAGCCCGCAGTAGAGAGCCCTATTCATTCCTGACTATGATTCTTGTACATGCATTTCTTGTTAATGGATCAAATGAGCCATCCACATTAATCTTCACAGTGTCACTTGGTGACCGCTTCCATACTCCTTTAGTTTCCATAGGCAAATTTGGCTCATTTCTAGTGTGACTTTGATTCTTATTAACATCCGCATATTCTCCAATCGAATCCATTATGTTATTGATCAATTCCTCAACTTGTGGTGGGCGTCCTAGGAATAGAGTTCTATTATGTTCCTTTCATATCGTCTAACACATTGTAGCAAATCTGCACTTCATTGCTTCCCTCTCTTGCTTTCCCTGTTTTAAATTACATAACCAAGATTCAATCCATTCAATTAGGGACAAATTAGAAAACTATTCAATTCTTACCCCACATGTTGCAAACCACACTAATCTAGTCCATGCGTATTTAACTAGTAAATGATGTATAGTTTCGACTTCATCACATATGGGACATGCATTAGAAAATATAGATTTTCTCAAAAACAAGTTGTCATGAATAGGCAAAGTATTCGACATTACTCTCTAAAGAAAGTTCCTAATCTTTAGAATACAATCAATATGCCAAAGTGTTGTCCACATTTTTTTGCTTATAACTAAGGAGGAGGAAGGAACTGGTATGAACTCACCATGTTTCCGATCTAACATGAAAGTATAGGAGACCTTACCGTAACCTTACCAGTCCATTCCCAAGGTCATATTAACCTGTCTTCACGGGTAGGAGAAATAAGAGGGATAGTTATGATGGCTTCCTTTTCCCCTGGGACAAAATATTGTTCGATACTATCTAACCACCATGTACTTGTACTTCTATCAATGAGGGTACTTACTAGGATTTGGTTGGCTTCCTGATCATTTGTTTGATGCTGCAAATGTCCCTTGGGGAGGGCAGAAATCCATTTGTCATTCCAAACACGGGCTTGGTTCCCATTACCTATTTGTCAATGCAGCCCTTCACGCAATTATTTTTTATTTGCATATAAACTCCTCCACAACTAGAAGGGACAGTTACATAGATCAACTGAGAAAATGTCATTATGTCTGTAATACTTACCTTTGAGTAGCTGAGAAAGAAGAGTATTAGGGTGATTATGGATCCTCCATACGTTCTTCATTAGCAATGCTAAATTGAAATTATAGAGATCTTTAATGCTCATCTCTCCCCTTTCCTTGATATCAATAAGTTTGGCCCACTTAACCTAGGATATCTTCTTATGGTCACTCGAGTTACTCCACCAAAACTATCATATGAGCAAGTTTACCTCTCAACACCAAACCTATATTAGCAAAAAATAATTTATAATATATGTAGGTATAACACAAAGGGTAAAATTTTACAAGTCGATATGATCGATTTTGGGCAATTCACCCCTTATTTGACTCATTATTGGTTCAATTTATTTTTGTTAAATTATTTGTCTAATTTTATATTAATTGAACTAAAAAATTGTTATATATATATATATATATAACTCATTTTAAAAATTATGAGTATTTTGCATTAATTTGATTCCATCCAAATTCGAACCAGCTTTCAATTAAATTTTTTGATCCCTAATTTTTTTTATCAAATGAGCTTATTTGAAGATAATTCCATAAAATTATCAATAATCTAAATTTACAATGTGAATTGAATTTCAAAATTATTCGATTTTAAAATCTCAATTTATGTTTTTGTTTACCATTAAAATCAGCTTACGCTCCAATTAAGTTTAAATTAGTATTTGAAAAGGTTTAATTTTACAAATGATTATGAATTAAATACTTTCTTCTTGTAGGCTCAAAAGACAAGTTGGATTTGTGATCATATATTATATATATTATATGCCAAGCCTACTTATTTAAATATTATATCACTGTATATTTATAATAAGGGAACACTTATCTTTTAATGCCAAAATTATGAGAAGACAGGTGCAAGTTTAATTACAATGGGACAAGTGCTAGTTTGGTTGCCCAACCCATAAACTTTGATTCAAAAAGGTGCAAATACTTCACACACAAATTGCCATCTAATATAGAACATGAGTCTCGAGAAGAATTCAATATTCAGTTTATGAAAACAAATGACAGCACACCAGAAAAGCTTTACCATGAAGAACAACCTGAATATTTATTAGGGCATTACTCCAAAGTAGCAATGGAGCCGTTCTATTACAATAAATTTTGGAAGGTTTAATGTTTTTTTTTCTGATCACAGAGATTCCAGCAGAAGCCGTTCCCCCCACTCCTCTCACTCCCCAAATAGAGTCTTTCAGGCAGAGACGGAGACTTTCTTACCTTCAACTCGTATGGACGTACCCTTGGCATATTCCAACATCTTGTTTAATGCATTGATGTAAGCCTTCACGCTTGAAACAACAATGTCCATTCCAGCTCCACTCCCACTGAAAGTTACACGTTGCGCCATGAGTTAAGAGTATAATGGAAGAGTGTCTAGTTACAATGCAGATGATTTATCATGTATCCAGAAATAAAAGAAAACGTTTTACCCTGCAAATCATTGAGCTACAATTGTCTGTAGTGTTTGACTGTTTTTCCATTACAATGAAAACATGGAACATTAAGGTATTTTAGATAATTCCTGCTTCCTCGTGAAAATCTGGTAGAAAACAAGAATGTGAATATAATACGATCATGGAAATGGTGGAAGAGTAAATGATTCATTACTCAAAAAAAATTCCCAAGATAATGGATATTCAGATTAACTAATAAAAATCATAGAATGCTTCCCTGTGCAAAAGAAAAAGTAAGAGCTCGGTTTACAGTAGCATAATAAATAGTCAATTGGAGGTGGCTGGCTCGCTGAATTCACCCTAAAGCTATTATTTTGGAATTGTCTAAATTATTGAAAATTGGTATTTTAAAAGACTTTATTAAGGATAAATTGGAAATATATCTTTAAGATTTGTTACATGAGAATGGTAATAAATAAATCCAAAATCTAGAATGAATTCGATAAATATGGAAAATATAAATAGCAGATTTTTTATTATATTAGACGGTAATAAAATTAATTATAATAATTAGATATATACACTTGAATTTTCTAGATAATCATGTAAAAATTAGATTATTGATTATATTAGTTCAAGATATATGATAGAATTATTAGAAGAGTTTTATCCATATTCTCCGTATGCTCAAACTCATAACTAAGTTATTCATACAACAAGTTGAACAATATAATCTATAAAAGTAAATAATTCTGTCAAATTTACTGATTTAATCACATTATTATTTATTTTACATATTTTATTTTTTTCAGTTAATTTATTATCAATTAATACTATAATGGATTAATTCAACTGTAAAATATTTTTTTATGAGAACACTTATTTCTTTTGTGGGAGAAACACTAAGAATATACTTAGAATTGACAATAGCCATGAAGTATTTTGATATCTTAATAGGAGAGTTATGAATAAAAGTTTGATTTTTACCGTGAATAGTAAATAAGAATATGAAGAAATATTAGAAAATTATCGGTTGGGATATCTATTTTTTGAGAATTTTAAAAGGTTGAAAACAAAGCTAATGAGTAAAGTAAAATGCAATTGTTGAGAATATAATCTTAAATTGAATAAAATAGAGAAGTGTTGTTGGTTTATAAGGTTGAAAATGTTTCATTACTTACAATTAATAACTTTTAAGTAGATATGTGTGTTACTGCTTATCGGTCCACACTATCTTCTCACATAGTATCAAAGCTAGTGGGCTCGCACTAATACCCGACCCGAGACCGAAAACCCAACTCGTGATCTGCCCGAGTATGGAGGAAAAATACCCAACTCAAATTATTGTTCTCCATCATCCGAGACCGGAAGAATAATATTTCGTAGACTATTTGTGGTGCTTGTTAGTTTAGAAAATACACAAAAATAAGTTATAATTCTACTGAATTAATAAGTATTAAGTCATTTTTATTGATTCACTCAAATTTTTAGAGGTAATATTTGATTACCTATACTAGTGCATTCATATATTTTATCACTTTTATTGATTATCACACTAGAATAACATGGTTATATTTGATAAACCATAAAGGAGAAGTAATATTATTTTTCAAGAATTTTCTAGCTCTTGTTCAAACTTAATTTAATGTCAAAGTTTGTACTCTTAGAACAGATAATGATACTAAGTATATGAATCGAGAATTCTCGTCTTATCTATCAAGTAAGAGGATTATTCATTAGACCACATGTCTAGAAACATCCGAATAAAATAGTGTGACAGAGAGGAAAAATCGTTATTTATTGTAAGTTGCTCGTTCTCTTCTCTTCAAGATAAATGTAACAAAGTATTTTATATATTGAAATCGTACTAACGACAACATAGTTGATTAATCGGAAACACTCACAAGTGTTGAGTTTTAGATCATCTTGTAAAGTATTGATGGGAAAAAACGCATGCATAGTCCCTACTCGTGTGTTTGGATATGTATATTTTATGAGAGATCATCGACCTTCTATAAGTAAGCTCAATCTTCATGCATTAAAATATATTTGTTTGGGTTATTTCAATATTCAAAACAGATACAAGTATTAGAGTACAAGTGAGAAAAGACTTTTTGTGAGCATAGATGTGACTTTTCGTGAGAATGAATCATTTTATAAGTAATCAATGCATTTTTCAATCGTATTACAAAAATTATCAATCCCTAATATACAACAAAAAAAAATGAAGAAATCCTCAATGATCAAAATATTAAAAATATGATTGTAGTAGTGAGTCGAGGAGTAAGGATTGTGCTAAGGGAGAGAAAGATTAGTCAGATAATAGTAAGACAAAAGGACAAAAAAAATCAGGTATCCATCAACCATCTAGCAATTGCTCAACAACCATCTAGCAATTGCTCAACATTACCAAAAAAGTAATAACTCTATACAAGAACAAATACTTATTCCACAATCCATGTCTTTAGATGTCTTAGGTATTTATCAACACTTTGATGGTTCATTAACGTCATTAGATAGTAATGATTCTTTACCTGTGCTATTAGCAGAGAACGTAGAGCTAATATAGGAAAACCTCTAATTAGATATAGTTTTGATAATTATATATCTAATTATGTCTCATATAAATCTGTTTCACTTGTAGACGTTTATTGCATCAGTACATATAGTACATATACTAAAAAATTGGCAATAGGCTAAAAAAGATCCGAAGTGACTTGGAGGAATACATTAGTAGATGAAAGTACTAGAGAATAATAAAATGTGGGAACTTTATCAACTTCCAAATAAGAAAAAGGTTGTTGGATGTAAGTGAATATTTAACTTTCAAGTTATACTAGTTAAACGATTAATCAACTCCCGTGCAAATATATTAGTATGTTTATATAGGAAGAATTAGGGGTAAATATATTATTATACTCAATATTGATAGGTCTATTATTGAAAATAAGAGAATTATTTAATTTTTATTTTCTTATTATATAAATATTATATCAGATTTGATATATTAATGAAATATTGGTTTGATGGGCAAAAAAATGTAAAACGGAATGTTGAATAAGAAATTATGAGGTATAAATCAAGTTTGGTGACAAAAGATTATAGTCAAACATATGAAATAGAATATAATTATACTTTTGTAACAATAGCTAAAATGAGCACTGTCAGAATATTTATTTTATGTGTTACAATCTTCAAGAATACGTTACATCAAATGAACATAAAGAATATATTTTTTCATGGATACCTACAATATAAAATATATATGGAGATTACACCTGGATTTGGTAGGATAAAAATTGTGGGGAAAATATGTATATTGAATAAATCTTTGTATGCACTCAAATAGTCACCAAAAGTATGGTTTGACCAATTTCGATGTGCAGTGGTCAAAATGGGTTACCAGCAGTATAACAGATACCATACGGTTTTATATCGATATTCTAATGGTCAAGTTGCTATTTATGCAGTATATGTGGATGACATTATCATCACCGAGGGATAATGATGCTGAGATATTGCAAATGGAAAAATAAATAAGCAAATAATTTGAGGTGAAAAACTTGAGTTTTCTAAAGTATTTTCTCGGCATTAAGATTGCAAGGTTTAGGAAAGTAACAGTATTTTGTCAAAAAAAGTATACATTGAATTTATTCACTCGCATGGATACTAAGCTGTCAAATATTTTCGACACCAATAGAACTGGATTATAAGTTATATGTTATATTAGATTATTGTGAGATGATTGATTTATTATTTAAATTGAGCTGATTGTATAGATAATAGAAAATCTAGTCTAGTTATTATGTATTTATTATAGGTAATCTTGTGTAAGGTAGGATTAAGAAATAAGATTTAGTCATACTGAAATAGAATATAAATCAATAATTTAAATTATTTATGAGATAATTTAGATAAAAAAATTAATAATGAAAATTTGTCTTTTGAAAATAACTTATGAAATTATAGTGCAATAACAATTATATTATAAATATTACTAAAAATTTAGTTACACGTAATATGAATAAATATTTAGAAATTGGTCAATTTTTTATTAAAAAATTATAAATATCGTTGACTTACAATATATAGTTTAAAATATACTACAATTTAATAAAATTATGAATATATATTGAAAATAGAGTGAAAAGATTAATTTTAATAAGTGGACCTCACTTTAATTCTGATGCATTTGAGAATTTAAAAGAGAGGATCTATACAACCATAGTAGTCAACCTAGGGGATAAAGAATACAAATACAATTCTCGAAAAAAAAGTACTACAATATC
The DNA here is from genome assembly GCA_030064435.1 of Trapa incisa. Taxonomy (NCBI): domain Eukaryota; kingdom Viridiplantae; phylum Streptophyta; class Magnoliopsida; order Myrtales; family Lythraceae; genus Trapa; species Trapa incisa. The sequence goes on along the minus strand of CM057784.1, from coordinate 2,084,442 downwards.
TAAAATAATGTATGTAAAGTACCCGGGACAACAACTATTTGATTAAATGAAGTTTCCGTTTTGGAAAAAAAAAACTATGCCTCTAAAACTAAGTTTTAGTGATCAGAACTTTGCTACAATAAAATTGTTCAAAGTTAAGTAACTGTTGTAATACCTGAATGTTGGGTTAAATTGTTCCCCTGTATAAGCATTTGTGGCTGTTTGATTGTCATCACCACGAATTAAAACACGGGTGGCAGCAATTGCATCAATGCCTTCTGTGACGGCACTCATGGAGTACTCCAGAAGTGTTGCTGGTACCTGCAAGGAAAGATATAAGTTTCTTGGAGACCTTGATGAAGTAAAGTAGATTTTTTCAATCCTCCATGGACAGAATCTGGTGTGGTTTTTTGGTGAAATACATCACCCTTTTTTTCTGTTCGAGTACATTAGCTCCTGCAAGACCTAGTAAAAAAACAGAATCAAATATACCTGACCTTTTGCACATATTTGTATGATTCAAGGGATATATACTTTCCTTGGATGGATGTTGTTCATACTCGGTTATATCAGTGTATGCAGGTCCTATTTCCAAGGTCATGAAGAGTGACAAAGCCTTATTGAGTTAAAAGTTCAAAAGGTACTTGATCAGTTTTTTTCTCTATTTTCTTCAAAGAAAAATAAGGCACGACAGATGATGACATGGAAAAGAAGCCACAGAAGCTTCAAGTATTGGAAGATAAGGCATGAACCAACGTGAAAAAAGATGGTTATTTCTCAATTGAACCTTCACAATGAGATCAACAGCCTTGTAAGCAGAATCTACTGGTCCAGTGCCTACAGAGCAAGCAATGTGCTCCTTCCCTTCAGCATCAATCAGCTTGACAGTTGCTGTAGAAAGCCCGAGAGTCCCACAAGTAGCCTGGATGAAAGTACATTTTTATTAGCAATATCTTCCTCTTCAAAACTACAAGGCTGCAACCCTTTAAGGTTGAGATGACTTCCATAGACTGGTCTGCTTCTCTATCATGAAGAATTGGGATTTTTTAATATTAGTTTTGATCACATGTTGATGAAGATGAGTAGTAAAGTTGAGAGACTGTTCCAAAGAAGAGATGCAGATTTTAATAAGAACCTGAACATCACAAAGCTTCCACACAACTTCCGGTTGGAAGACTTCGTCGGATACGAGGGCTCTGATATCGGCATCAGTTACACGCTAATACACCGCAAACCAGCATAAACAAAGCGAACACAAGTTATTAAAATGAAATGATAAATGATGTGGTAGACATTATCAGCCAGCATGACTGTCTAGTTTGAAAATAACAGATTCATGCATGCCACTAGATCATTGAATAGTTAAAAGCTTTAGGCATAACCATATTATGTTGTTAAAAAACATAATGCTATGATCTATATTAAAATAAATCATATGAGAGAAGCAACTATGAGATACAGATAAAACCTTTTTCTGCTCAGCTACTGTCTTAAACCGCCAGAAGATGTTGTCAAATTGTTCATCTTGTACATCATAACCTAGCTGAAAGAGAAGATGAAGGGTGTTCAAAACAGAGATAGACACTGTCAGAAATATAAGCCATCTTGTTCCCAGGAGACGAACCACCCACAGCATTACCTCAGAAAGTTTCACTTTCAAAGCATGCCGACCACTGTATCAGGGGAAAAGATTAAAAATGAATATTAAATTTACACAAATGGCATCTTTATGCAGATTTTGCTAGAGAGGTATGGCTTGATCAGGAAGGAAACCTGTGTTTAGATATCTTATCTATGAAAACGAGGCTTTAGAAACCTGCTCAGAGTATCATATTAGACATACCTAAGTTTTCCAAGGACAATACCAGCTTCATTTGATCTTTCAAGCCCAATATCATCTGGAGACATTATTTCATATGTTCCTTTATTTTTTAGCATCCCATCCTGTGGTTATGAACAGTGTCATTTAGATGGGCAAGAGATAATACTCAAGTGATGGATGGAGTTAATGAAGAAAGCAATAAAAATTAAGCAGAAAATAATTGCAGTATAATAATCTAGAGTTATATTTAGAGAAGAACCACATCTCATGCTTGATACCTAGCATGTTCCCTTTTTATAAAATAATCCTATCTATCTGGAAAACAGATCCCAGTAGAAGTAGAACAGGAAGAAAAAACTCAGTCACAAAATTTACCAGACTCACAATGTTGACAAACATTTAAGAAATATTAAGCAAGTCTTCTAGCCATTGCAAAAGCTTATCTAGTAACCATTCATAGGTTAAGGCCACAGACCTGATGAACACCACTTTCATGAGCAAAAGCATTAGCCCCAACTATTGCTTTGTGGGGTTGTACATGCAAGCCTGAGCACTCCTCAACCTAGGAATAGTTTAATTAAGTCAAATTTACATAGAGCCACAAATTAAGAATAATAGAGAAAAAGTGAGAAACAGAAAGATGGTAAAGATAGATACCATCTTGCTTGTGGTGGTGATATGGTATGTATTAATTCCAGTATACAGACCCCCCAACATCTGATCTCCTTTGCACTTTATGGCCATCACCACCTAAAAAGGTTTCTCAAATGTTTGCATCATGCTTGTTGGTAAAGAGTGTGGACAAGATATCCAATAAAAAAAACAAGTATCCCCTCAAGAAAATGGTGTTCACATGTTCTGCTAAGAAACTTAATCTAGCTCACTAGCTTCACAAGTGAATATTATAAGGGGGAAATCAGGATACACAGATGGATTGATACAAGAAATCTTTTGGGTCTACCTACACCCCAGTGAAGAGTCCAAATAGACAGAGAGTTAAATAAAACCACTTGCAATTTAATGATCTTCCACCTTCTAAAGAATTGCACCACATACATACCTCTTCCAAGGATGCATTCCCAGCCCTTTCACCAATACCATTGATTGTTACTTCTACCTGTCTTGCCCCTGCATATGCCCCCTGAGGCAAGCCTTGGTAAGATACAATTACTATAAAAGATAATTAAAATGTAGAAAACTTACAATTAATAATTAAAAGAAAATCACTCACCGCCAAAGTATTGGCAGTGGAAAGCCCAAGATCATTCTGACAGTGGGTAGAGATGATGACATTTTCTATTCCAGGAGTATTGGCTTTGATGTCGGCAATCAATTGACCAAATTCAGCTGGCAAAGTAATTCCGACAGTGTCGGCTATGTTGAGAGTCGTGGCACCCGCCTTTATTACTTCCCCCAGAATTTCATACAGAAAATCTCTTTCAGATCTGAAATAAATTACCATAACAAGATGCACTTGACTATCAAGCAAGGTACTCTCAGCATCTTCTCACTATAAATGGTAAGTGAGACCCAGATGAACAGGAATGAGGGAAATAGTAAATGAACGGATAAACAAATAATTTGTAGTCCAACCTGCCAGCGTCCTCGGGGCTGAACTCAACGTCATCGCAGCCCAAACTCCTCGTATAACGCACCATGTTCCTCGCGATCTCAATAACCTCTTGCTTGCTCTTCTTCAGCTTGTACTCCATGTGGATTGGGCTCGTGGCAATGAACGTGTGGATCCTAGGCCTCTTTGCGTACCTCACAGCCTCCCAAGCAGCCTCGATATCCCTCTCACAGCACCTCGAGAGCCCACATATAACGGGAGTGTAGCCCTCATCATCCACCGCATTTCCCACCTCCTGCGCAATCATCTTCACCGCCTCAAAGTCATCATTGGACGCAGCAGGGAACCCGGCCTCGATGACATCCACCCCGAGCTTCGCGAGCTGTCGGGCGATATCCAGCTTCTCCTTCGAAGTCATGGTGGCCCCAGGGGACTGCTCGCCGTCCCTCAGGGTGGTATCGAATACGCGGACGTAGTTGGGGTCCGGGATGCGGTTGGGTACATACGGCGGACGATGGAGGCGCTGCAGCGTCTGTTCCGGAGAAGATGAGCAATTCACAACGCCGGCGGCGGAGGAGGAGTAGCGGGTTGAAGTGGAGAGGCAAGGGAAGTGGCTCTTGGAGATTCCGGTGAGGCAGAAGCCACGGAGAGGGACAGAAGGTTCCCTGTGGTGGAATGATGAACGAGTCGTGGGGATCCTAGGGTTTGTGATGATTGAGGACGACATGGATGCGCTGTGAGAGAGCTCTGCAATTGGAGTAGGGATAGTGAAGATGCTAACAAGACAAGGGTGAGAGTAAGACTTATTGACTTGCTTTTGCTAATGGACAATCATTTTGTTTCTGACACCCAAAATCCAACTTATAAAAAAAATTGGCCAAACCGTTTTTTTAACTGTATTTGTCCATTATTGGCCACCTCCATCTTATAATTTCTTAAAAAGAATGATGGTACAAAAAGCATCCATTTCATGAAAATAACCAATTATTTTGGGCCCACTAAAATTTATTTCTATGAATTAATTAATAGATTTCCGAGCAAAAAAAAATAGATAAAATTTTAATAATATATAATTTTGTATTAATAATTCAAAATATAAATAAAAATTTTCCTAATAACTAAATCTATATAAATAAATATTTTAAATTAATTTATTAATATCAATGTTATATTTAAATTAAGTTAAATAAAAAGTACTTAAATAAAATTAACATATAATTTTGTGTACATTATTTAGGATTTTAATCTTCTATTTAATGTGATAATTAAGTGCCCATCTAAACAAACTTCAACCCATCAAAAAGGATGCATATATATAATGAATTTTGGACCATCGTTCACTTCTTTAATAGACTTTGGTAGACTAAGGTCATGACACGAGGTGGATGGTGGAGTATATTCCTTATTTAATAAGCTTCAAAGTTTGTGTATTTATTGCATAAAGTTTCATTTCAACTTAGAAAATGAAGGCGGCAGCAGTGCCAGCAGGGATGGGTCATACTATTTTTAGTAAGTCGTGTGGCCCACGGTTACAAAAAGAGAACACCTGTGATAAATGACTGCAGGAAAGTCAGACAAGTTGACTTTCTCACTTATTTACCAAGAAGGGTACAGGCATAAAAAAACGTCATTTTCAATTTAACCTGAATTTTTATTGGCTTGAAAATACGCAAACTTTTATTTTTATACTAAATTATTGTAAATAAATATAATATTTTCTTATAAAAAATAACAATGAAAAAAAGCAAAAATAAAAATCATACACTATCCCTCGGATTGTATACTTTTTCCTTGTCGAGTATTTAAAAAACATTTCAATTTTATATTATTTAATATTGGTGTAAATTTAATTTTCACATATTTTATATTATATTGAATATATTTTCTTATTTTTTTGCAAGCTTCCTTATTATTTGCTTGTATTTTTCTTAGAATTGGTTACCAGATGGGCAGGTTCGACCTGTGGGGGTGCGGGCCAGATTTGAGTGTAAAGATATCCGGCTCACATTGCCATGACATTCCGGTTCAAGGCATCCTATGGTTGGGAACCAAAACCAAGATTGCTTAAGAGCCCATTCCTTTAATTATAACCTATAGTTATAGAAAGCATCACATCAAATGTGGAATAACCAGTCCTGATTTGTGGAGAAGAGTAGACGGGTCAATTTTCCAGCGGTCTCATCCAGCCGGAAAGTCATAACCGTATGGGCAAAGCGTCCTCAGTGGCCGTGCAGAAGCTGATGAACTCAAAGAGAAAGAAAGGAAAAAAAAGAACCTGCAGGATGGACGCATTCCAAACAATGAAAATGCTATCCGTCTTCTACTTCACTATGCTATGTGCCTTCAAAACCGACTTTTTGTAAATGTACAGAGGGCTGGAGTAAGCAATGGTTGACCCCTCAGAGTTGAGGGCTGTATAGAGAAAGCAAAACAATGCAAATTATATTTTCTCTGAAATGACCACAGACTACACTTTGAAGAATCTGCAGGGCTATATTAGTATCAGAGCATCAGTATTATTATTGTTCATATTGTTGTACCTGTGGCTGTTACCATGAGTCTTGATGAGTCCTGAGCTTTTTTCGGCGAGATCGAGGAAACAGTAGCTGTTCGATCTGTTTCTCTGCTGCAGCCTCAGATGTTGCCTGCAGCAACAAACAGGACCCGAGTAAACAATCAAATGTTCAAGGAAGAAAAATGTTTTCCAGGATGTTGGGCAGAGGACCGAAACTATTAAAACTTTCCATTCCCTCTAAAGAATTGTAGTAGGAGCAGTCAGCATGTTTGGCAATGCATTCCTCAATTGCCAGTGAGGGTGTAAATCAGAGACATGTTGTGATGGTTACAACAAAATGAATGTGAAATATAAAAGACAAACCAAAATGGAGCGGAAAACATGTACAAGTGCTGAAGATGTACTTACTCGCATTTTGAATGGAAAACGGTGAGTTTGGATTTCAATTCCTGAATGGATTCTCACATCCATACCCAAGCTGTCAACTCCAATCAGGTGTGCACCCTAAGCAGCATAAAACCAATCTCATGAGAATATCCTTATTACTTGCAGATTCACATTGTATACTCAAAACTTCACATGACATTACAAATGCAGGAAATTTAGCCCTTCATATAGTATTACAGGAAATAAATAACCTCTGCTTTCATTTGGTTGTAAGAGATCTTTAAGTTTTTATGTAGCAATCATTTTTCAGTCAAAGTGAACACGGAATTCAGGTAAAGATGCCACAGCTGAATGTGATACTTCAATATTAAGAGGGGTTGGCATCAATACAAAATAATCTGAAAATTACTACAAGGAAAAAAGGGCAAAAAAGAAGAAATTGGATACAAATCAAACTTAATGAATATTCCAGCACATGGACTGCCCCAGTTTCCTACAAAGCCAACTAGATTTACGGTTCGATTCCAAGAGGCCATAATCTGAACCTTCTTAAGGCCATCCTTGTCAGAAAGTGCCAACCAGGTAGCAAAACTTTTTGATGCAGACTTGACTTGGGAAAGAAGTATTCCATTCTTCAATTTTGATTACGTATCAATCTATTCTAGAATGTAGAGGCAATATATCATTCTTCGTATTTTTTTACCATTTTCATAATCATGTTCTTCTCATTGAATTCACTGCTCTGATATTCACGTAGAAAAGTCCCAAGGACATAATCAAAATCAATCAATGATGTTCCCTTAGGTAATCATACATCCTAATTGTTCTTTACCTCTGCATGAAGACCCTTCTTCTTGCATAGAGCTTTAAGGGCAATGTTATACCTAATTCCCTTCTGAGCGAATCGCTCCAAAATTGCTGAAGTAGAGTGTACAAGGAAATCAGGCTCTGCATCCAGAAAATCATCCCGGCCGATTTCACACTGAAGAAGAAAAACAAATCCTAAGAAGATACCACAAATTTGGACCTTAAATAACTATGAGAGGATGTTAATCTGTGACCCATTAAGAAATGTGAGTAGATTTGAACCTGAAAGTCATACACAGAGAATAGCTCTATCTTGATGATTTCCAATCTATAGAGTGTGGAGTTAAGGCTATCCCCATATCTCTTGGAGGAACGGGTAGAAAAATCGCCATCTGAACATGAGGTACGAGCATCAGAAATCAGATCTTTTCCATCTCAATGAAATTTGAGTTGATCTTTGGCATTCCTTTATGCTTTTTACAAATAAAGAAGACAAGGGGAAATATCTTTTAACAAATTATGAAATTCATCAACAGAAAAAAAAAAAAAAAAAAAAAGAGAGAAGCAAACATGTTCTACTATGTGAAAATAAACTGCGGTGTATCCAATCAAGACAAGTTTCCTTGCACTTGCATAAAAAAATATCCAAGGGTCAACTTAGTTACAGAGAAACCAATCAACATTAAAAGCCCCCTTTCACTACCATAAGAACTGAATGTTGGATATATGCTTACCCTTCCAGTCCATACTATACACATCGCCATCAACATAGCGGAAGAGCCTTCTCAGGTGAGCCTCTTCGTGCAAGAAAACTGGTACTAGACATCCCAAAATTGTAACTCCATTTGATGGAATATCAACATCCTTAGCATACCCCTTATTGACCACCTGAAAAAGAAGCATTCACATTCACATATTTGTGTAATTGTAAGCTTGTATATGTATGTTACAGAGAGAGAGGGTAGAAGAGCATAATGAAATGAGTCATGAAGATAAATAGACTTTAAAAAAATATTCTAGGGGAAATGGAATGAATTTTGGATGTACTTAAACGGTACCTTCACTCCGGATATCGCATCTGATTTGATAAATTAATTAAATAATATTTTATTGAGCAAAAAAAAATGGTACCTTTACTAGAATTAGCATAAAATAGTTCCAATTGACACATTGACACTCCCCATAATTAGATGCATGAAAGACCACAACAATCTAAGGAAAGTAAGAAAACCATATTTTTAGCACTACAAAAATGAGTCATAGTGACGCTAAAGCAATCAATCACCTTAGACAAGCACTTGGCAAAATAAATGGGGTGGATGAATTTTGACAGTTCTGGCATCCCCCAATCAAGTGGAACATCAGATTCATCACTTTCTGCTCCCTGTTTGATATCATAGAGGGAAAGTTTGTGAGAAAAGTCTCCAAGATAAGATAACAGGTAAAAGAAGGGCTATTTACTGGTTTTAGAAAGCTTATTTTATTCTGGAAATTTTCCAATGTAGTTTTCAGAAAAAAAAAAAGTAATTGTCAAAATAAAGGATTCTCGTTAGAATACGCAAAAAAAAATCTATTCAGTGTCTAACAATGAAGCCAAATGGATCTGACCAAATGAATTTCCATCTAAAAGGCACATATCTTTTTTCACCTCGACATAACCAGGCTCAAAAGGAACATCAGCAGGCCCAATACTGCGAATGTTTTCTACCATCATCCATGGGCTCTCGGATATTGTCATGTCCATCCCAACAAAGACACTCTGCAAGTTACCATCCCAAGTTTCAGCTTTCCTTAGGGCAAGCTAACTTCAAAAGGAAAATAAATGTATACCACAAAATAGTCAGTTGAATGCTAGCGATCTAACCAGAAAAAACATTTGAATGACCATCAACAATTAACTAACAGATCAAACCTGTCAGATAATTGAGTGAAAATGTACTTCTCATTGGACATTGTCACTCAAGTATGGCACTGACCTTGAGGAAAATGAAAATACATATTACGTGCATTTAGTAGACTATGAGGCCTAGGTACAGAGGAGTATTTTGAAAATTTGTGTTGTCTTTTCCATAATATATGAAAAGCTTTAAAAAATCAATACCAGTGCAAAACGAAGATATCAAATTCATAATATAATTGCATTGAAATAACCACTTTCCATATTATAACACTACATCAGATTCCCATGATAAACCATGCCACTTGCATGCAGTAAGAAAAGGGAAAAACCAAATTAGATTTGCAAGAAAGAGGAACTATAATGAACCAAAGTGCCCACAGTCAATTGCTGGCACATCCTCTCAATACAGAGTAATTAGTAAATATGTGGACTACAAAACAGCAAGTGCTTCAAATAAAAGGTTACACTCACCACAGGGTTACTTGCATCAGGGTCTTCTATAATGTTCTCATTGTCAAAAATTTCAAAAATTAGGTCTGGACAAAAAAGAAGTAACAGTCAGGACAATCATTATAAATGTCCAGGCAAGAAGATATTATCAGAAATTAAGATCTTGATGAAGCAAAACCTCCATAGTCATCAATCTCATATTCAAATTCATCCCACGATATCTGTTCATGAGGCTCACAATGGACAGTCCCCGGGAATACAAGCAAAGCACTTCTGTGAGCCTGAGATAATCCAAAGCCATCTCATTACTATTATCTGCTAGTCATATGTCCCTAGTGGAATAAATTTAAGGTTTTGTAAGGAGTTTCCAGTCAAATAATAATAAAGCACACAAGTGGAAGCATCATATCATATTTAACTTTCCACAATCATCAATTAGGTGTAATTGGTGGAATATTCCCAACAAATCAAGATTGAAGAAATGAGGTAGAGTAAATGAGATGAGAATTTTCAGCCTATTAAATGTTTGATAACTGAAAATCCATTGCCTATTTATGCTTCAACACTTAGATGCAACCAGAGGATCCATTAGATGATTGCCTTCAAATGCAATTAGAAGAATGCAAAGGTCCAATATATAAAAAACAATTAGAAGGAGCAGATAAGATATGTCCAAATGCTTCTGAAAATGCTAGCCTCTTGGAAAACCGTTTGAAATCTGGGAGGTGAAGACTTTAACGATTGGTTTCAATAAAAACAATGAATTTTTCTTCTAATATCTTACCTCTACTGTTGTACGAGCTATTTCAGCAGAAGTGAGTTTAGTCTCTTTGATTCTTTTGCTAGCTTTCACCTCCTCCAGGGGATGATACCCATGGTCACTTATGTACTTTGCCGACTCAGGAAGAGAATCAGGGTAATCTGCAGCAACCAGAGTTCTTGAAGGGCATAGATTTCTCCCTATATGCAACCAATGAACTTGCGCTGATCCAAATAACAAATTCCTACATCTAAAGGATGAGGGAAAAATCACTTTTTATAGGACTACATTTGCATAACATAGTACATTAAGATGATGGTATCTCTTTGTGAGTACAGGAATAAATATTTAGGCTAAGCACTGATGGTTCAATCTTGAAAAATACAAATGAATAGATCTCCTCTTACAAAGGGCTTACAGAAACACAAGTATTATCCGCCTACCTCATGCCAGGAAAATACAGTATTCTTTGGCCATCCTGAGAAGGTTTCATGAAGGGGTCCACAATTCCATATGATGTTAGGCATTCTGGGTAACATAGATTGTAATGCGAAGAACCTGAAAAGAACTCTCCAGATCACTAACTACATCATCTCTGGGCTGATTTAAAAGGGGGAAAAAGCTATAACAAGCCTAAATCAATCATTCAGAAACACAGCGCTCTCAAATAAATTTTCAGAATATCAAAGCATCTTTAGAGTTCCCATATTTATAATTTTATCATGAAAAACTTCATTTGCAGCATAAAGCGTTCGACTTCTAGGTGCAACTTTGAGCTTAAGAAATGTTCAATTTCTACTTGATTGTCAAAAAATTATTCTAGCTGGAAGGCCCTTGATATGAAAATCAAACTACTTAGAAATGATTCATGATCTAAAATTTTCATTTGGAAAAATACTAGAAATCTGCGGATGCTTCTTTCATAGAGCCCAGAGAGATAACTTAACGAGACAAAATCCAACATAACTATTCAACTTCTGACGAACTGACGCCGTGCATTATGATGGAAAAGCACAACTTTAAACACAAATGGTCCTCTAAAAAAGAAGCAAATAAAAAAAACGAAGAGTAGCTACATGATTATCAACAAAGGATCCTCCATTCACCTCCCAACACCATTCTCTTTCCGATTAACCAAAAAAACTACAGACAAATGAAGCAAAAACAAGAGACCGCCGTGTACAAAACAAAATAACTGAAGGGAGCAGAACATAAGGAGCAATCGAAGTTACCAAAGGAGAGCGAGGAGGCAACGGCGAACGACATCGGAGATGGAGGAGATCGGCCAAGAGTAGGAAGATGCCGGCTGCTGTAAAAGTGAGGATCTCTATTATTGTTTTATTCAATTGATGATTTGTGTTCTGACTCAAAACAGAGAGAAAAAAAACATAGAGAAAAAAATCATTAATAATAATTGACGTCATGTTAGTAGTCAGTAAGACTCAATAGTAAATAGCCACATTTCACTTTTTTACCGGGTCAAAATAATATATATTAAACAAAAATTGAATAAATGAGCTCAGTTATTATTTGGCGGTTTTCTCGCTTATCCTCTATTTTGGCACCTCTTACAATGTTACATATTTCCGGTCCTTTATTCCTTCTTTTTTGTCCTTATTTTTGTGAGGTGGCCAAGGAATCAAGGCCCATGCCTTTAGATTAGATTCCTCGGGAGTGGAGAGTGATGTTAGATGATTCAGTCGACATTAATGTAAATCTGATCATTAAATTGTATATGTTTAGTCAATGAATTATATCCACAACTTCTAAAATAATTATAAAATTTTAGATTTCGCACTTGATTATTGTCAAATATAGTAAAATTTAATAAATTTTTGAAAATTATAGTATATAGCGTGTCATTAAATTTTATATGTTAACTTAACAAATTAAATTTATAAATCTTAAAATAATTATAAATTATCAGTATATTATTATTATTTGAGATATCACAATTATTCATTCAACCTATACCAATTTGATTTATACTACATAATTATATTTTATACGACTCAATTGTCCTTTCCGAAGAGTAATCGTTACTTTTCTTTAACCATTCCCAATCTTTCTATTTCATGGCATTAATTGTCAAAAGAAAAAAGATATTATCATGTTCCCAATGTCCACTATATGTGTGGATAAAAAATGCTCCAAGTATATGATAATCGGAAATTTAATTGATAAACGGTTATATATAATTTTAGTTTTTTACTCATACTCTTATGCAATTGGCATTTTCTTGTCCAATTGGAGGATTGTATATACTTAGTTTTTACAAAAAAAAATGTGTAAGAATTTTTTAATACTAAAAATGTGACAACACAACTTTAGCTTTTATTTTCTCAAGTTGCATTATGATGCATGGATTTAGTATTAATATATGTAAATGTTTCCCTAAGTTTTCAAGGGTATAAATGGTTAAATTTTAACTAATAAAAATAATTTCACGTGTAAACAATTAAATTTTACTAATATTTTTTTTGCTCAATAAAATTTTACTAACCTCACATGATAATTCAATCATGGTAATATATAAATAAAATATTTTTTAATATATATATTTTTTGTAGGCATATACTTTTGCATTTTCATATCATATAATATATTTTCTTAAATTTAATTAAATTTGAATTATAAAAATATGTGAATAATTTTGAATCCTAACTATGTGAAAAATTTTGTTATTATTATTTTTTAGACATAATAAAAGATTGGATACTAAAAAGTGTTGTGTCCTAAAAGATAAATTTGATAAATATATTTATAATTTGAATTTTTATGCCAATGATATTAATATGGAATTGACTAGTCACAAACAATAGTTTATCTAAATATTTTTTTTTGTAGGATTTTTTAGAATTTAAAAAATTAGCTCTCCATAATATAAATTGTTGGTATATTATCAAAATAAATAGTTGACTAAGATAAAAATTGAAATTTAAATAATAACTTAATTCAAATGAATTAAATAATTATATTTATTATACTTTAATACATTACTTATTAGCACTCCACATAATCAAATTATTTTATGAGAAATACTAAAAGTTCATTGATGGAATGTGGAACATTACGGTTGATAATCCAATTCAAATTAGAGAAATAATAAAAATTAAAATGAGAGTTTTTCAAAAAAATATAATACATGAATAGACATTATTCGGAGATAAAATAAAATTATTTTAGTTGCAGTTTAATCAGTTGTCGTTTGTTTGTCAATGCATAAGAAATGTATGGTCGAATGAATGTTACATGCGGAATAGAATCAATAACTTGTATTATCCAATAAAGTGTCATCATACCGAACTACAATATTAATTTTATAAAAAATAGGACTAAGTTCCTATAGTTTATAAAAATGGGAAGAACTTGATATTTTGAAAAGTATAGATTATGGTCCTATTATTTGTGAAAATAGGCACAACCCGAAGTTTATGTGTGATACGGGCCAAGACCCAAGATTTTATTTGTGAAATGGGTAAAGCACGATATTTTGAAATGCATGGACTACAGTCCTCCCGGAGTATGTGTCACACACTAATCCGAACCTCGAGTCATAAAAGTAATATATTTGTCGTACCACTCCTAATACTATAGAAATGGTGTTTGCACCATCATAGTACCTATATGATAAAATGCTAAACTAAAGTATTTATTCATAAAATTTCATAAAAAAAATGAATATTTATAAATTGATACATTCACTTTACAAACTTCATCAAAATCTCTCGGAATGAAAATTGAACCATTGATAAGATGTGCTTCGTAGAAATTATCCTCAAGGCTTATACCTTGATTCACGTAGTTAGTATCTAACTTGAGTTTTTCTTCGCGAAGACTGACATCAATGTGTTATGTATCAACCTCATTCATTACTAAAATGTACTATAGAGATTTTGTAACACCAAAATTTTTTAAATCGAGATTTTAAACTCAATTGGATTAGAGACCAATGTAAACCAGGAATAAAAACTAAAACCGAGATTTGGAAATTGAATTTTATTGGAATTTAGTTCGGACCATGGACTTAGATGATCGATAAATTCATTAAATTACCCTCAAAGAACCTTTTTTAATAAAAAAAATTAAAGATCAAGAAAAGTCTTATTTAAAACCATTTTAAATTAGGATCAAATCAGCCATGGAAATAAAACCCTTTATTTTTATATTAGTTATATAAATTCAAAAATAGAAATTCTTAGAGCCTAATTAGTAGTAAATTAGATTAGAAATTTTTAGAAAAATAAATTGGGCAAAAAACTAGTCGAATTAGTAGTGAACCCACCAATAAATTGTTAAAATCAACCAAATAGACTTATTTATTTGTTGAAAACAAGTTTACTATAGTGTGAATCGAGTGACTATATGCCAAGCACACTCACGCATGGCGCACATGCATGCCTGTTGTCTCCTTCATCCAATTAAAAACCTGAAACTTGACCCAGATCCGAAAAGCGACCCGATTTTAGTACGATCTCCGACATCCTATCACCCAAGAGAAATTAAATGCAAAGTAAGTATATGGAGTCTAGTCTCACAAGCTATGCACATGTAATGATAGATCGTAGGTCCCCCGAGCTCCCCAAATAAGACTCTACCTTGCTCCTGTCATTCAGCCACCAAAATTCTCTCTAAAAACTAACCCACTCATTTTTAGTGACCTTAATTACAAAGCTCAAAACTTTCATTTTCTACCACAAAACTTGGACATTCTGGTGATATTAGAGCAACACGAAAGTCGGCTTTTGAATCCCACCCCCCCTCGATATCCTCGTATCTTCTGTTGATACCAGTGTGATGAAATAGTAACACTACTTCCATGGCCGAAATCGAAGCAATACTTTCTCAAGCTTACCTCCAACCTCTCCGATGGACAACTATGGCTCAAATTAATTTTAGGAATTTCTCTTGATCCCTATTGCCAACACCACTACTCATTTGAGTTGAAGGTAAGTTTTGTGGTCGTAAAAATTTTGGAAATATCCGGTAACACTACATATCTAAACTTTCTCTATAAATCACATTTTTAGGGACTTAAACCACCATTTGGGATGATTCAAGATGCAACAAATGCGAGATAACTTTTCAACCCCACCCATACCAATGAACTACTCGTCGTCACTGATGAGTTCCAGTCATTTTTCCAAGCTGTCTTTTTTCAATGAAAGGCCAAACAAGGTCGAAATGACGTTGTTATGGTTGAGGCTCACCAAAAAGTGACTTGTGGGAACCTGAAGAATATGATGATAGTCATATTAATGATTTTTTCAAAGTTCAATGAGGTGTTTAATGGAATAGAAAGTTGGGGACTAAAATGTAATTTTTAAAAAGTGTGGGGGACAAAATATAATTTTAGGTAAATGAGGACTCAAATGAGACTTAATAGAAGTATAGGAACCTAAAAAGAAATTTGAGAAAATTTAGGTACCCAAAATAGTATCTTGAAATAGACTAAGGATCTAAATGAAAATTTGAAAAAAATTTAAGACTAAATGGTAAATAATATAAAATTTAGGCCAAAAAAGAAATTCTTGAGAATTTAAGAAGCCAAATGGGACGTAAAATTATACTTACAGGCTGCCCAAGGTCTCGAGTAAGGGTATCTACTCATATACTTGAGTGTGTGATGGTAGGGCACTAGTTTATACGGTATACTTGAATGTGTGTGACAGAAGTGAATAATTAGAATATACAAATAATCGATAACAAATCATCAACATCCATACTACATATATGATGGTGTGATAATCGCTAAAAAAATAAATAAACTGATGCTGATTTTGGAGTATATACCATTATACCAATGATTATAATAATTATTACAATCTCACTCTACCTCTTTCTCCAGTCAAATATATGGTACAACTCATTTCTTTCGTCATGCATTAATAAAAAAATTACTTATATAAAATACAAAGTTAGTGTTAACTTACATTAATAAAAATTATTTATTTTCATGAAAATGAATTTGCGCACAACCCACATGCACATAGATTTATCAAACCTGAGTATTACTCACATCCCACTCAGTTTAATCTTGAGCACTCCTCAAATCGTAAAAATAAAATAAAAATTTGTAATTTTAAAATTTTGTTCATAATTCATAAAATGGTCCAACATTGGCCATTATTCTAAAAAAATTAAGATCTACCTTATTTCATTATATTATTTTTTTTAAAAAAAATATCAAGCTCTAACTTTTTTTCCCCATATTAAGACATTAGTTTTTTCATTCATAAATATCGATCTCCCATTTTCGATAATACATTATAATCTTAATTCTATTACTTCAATAATTTTATTATTTCAAAATATATTTGAATCTTAGTTCAATTTTTTTAAAAAATAATTTAGGATCAGCCATTTTTCAAAGCTTATTCTCAAATATGCCATTTGTAGTTATGGTTTTTCTTAAATATTTTATAAAATTATTTATTATGATATATTTTTTTTAAAATTTGTAAAATATTAAAATTAATATAATCTTATTAAATGCAGTATTTCCTTAAGAGTTCTTCTGCATTCTTAATTTTGTGGACCTACAATTTAGACATACAAATAATATTCTGTAAGGTTTATTTGGCCATAATAGTATCACTTTTAATTAAGGATTCGTCTATATTTTATTACGTAAGGGATCCATGGCTTAATATTTGATGACACAATCCTCTTACATCACTCTTTTTCAGTAGTGTATCAAAAACCTCTATTTTTCAAATTGGTTTATACTTCTTATAATTCATCTTCATTTTTCTTCCCATTTCTTAAAATTATTTAATTACCCTTAATTTTTTATAAAAAATTATTTTCATCATTTTTCATTCTTATCTCTTAATACTTGTCATTTTCTATACTCAAAATTACTAAATTATTTCTCATTTTTTCAAAATTATAAAATTACTCCTCGTACTTTAATATTTATATTTTTAACCTTTCTATTTCTCAAAAATTCTTATTTATTCAAAATTTTCACATTTACCGCTCAACTCTTCTTTAACAAATTATTTATCCACTATTCTTATTTTAAGAATTACCAAATTGTTAATTTAACTTCCTAAAAATTATAATCTTTTTACTATCTTCAAAATTAAATATTTACCGTCTTATACTTTCCAAAATTACATTATTTCACTTATTATTTTAAAAATTTGTATTCATCCCTAATTTTTTTTAATTCCACATTTTTCTTTATTACTTTCAAAATTATTTTTTCCCATTACACTTTTTGAAAACTTACATTTTATTCATTTAACTATTATTATCCAGACATCTCTCCTTAATCCTAATTAGTATCGATAGATTATTAAAAATTTTCTTATATTATTCAGCAAGATTATCAATTTAACACATTAATTCATATATGCTCATTTAATTGCTCTCATAAGAATTTTTTAAGATTTTTTTAGTAGACGCATTTTCACTATACAACTCATCATCACATAATTATCAAAAGGATTTTCAAAGTACTTTTTATTATTTTTCAAATAACCAATAGGTCAAGTATTTTAAAAATTACCATTGTTTTAGTGGGTATGTTGTCTTCTTGGATTGTAATATTACTTATTAGAACTTTAAAAAAAATAATGAATGGTCGCTTAGGACCGAAATCAGAGTATAAAAGTTTAACTAATACTATAATATAGCTTATTTAGATAATGTGCGTTGAAATATCTTTTTTGTACTTTAACTAATCACAAATTTGTTATTCCATGGTAACGAATATATTACCATATAGTACTTGATAAACACCATTCACTACACTTTAATAGTATATATTATCTGATAGTAACTAAATAAATTTATTTTTCCATTTTATGATTCAAATTCAATCTCATTAACTTTTATTGATAGTTGGGAATATGTTACAAATAACGTATTATTTTATCTTTATTATTTCTTTTAGTAGACTAGTGGCATAAATTCATCTATTAAATAGTAAGTATAAGTATTCATGAGGGTACGGGCATTGATCCAGTTCTGTGTTGCTCTTGTCCTTTTATCAAATAGTATGTTCCCCTTTTATCAAATAGTATGATCCTCTGTGTTGCTCTTGTCCTTCCTTTTAATGGTTAATGGTGAACATTTGTTTGACTTGTATTTTGTACATAACCCTCTCCCATTACTAAGATGGTTAGCCCTTAGTTATGGCATTAATGACAACTAATTATTTTTCACTAATTGGCATTAATGTTATTTTCCACTAATTGATATTAATGCAAGTACTTGAGTAGGGGAGGTGATGTGATTACGACTAAACACACTAGTAATTCATAAGTTCAATCAATAGAATGTACCATGGAGTTGAACACTCTGTCACCAAATGAGATAAATAATCATTTAAGATTACAAGATGATACAATCACAATACTAAGCGTTAATAGATTCAAAAATATTTTATATGGGCTGATTCAAGAGATTATAGAAAATTTAAGTATAAGTTCAATATAAGAGCCCACAAAAAGTACAATAGAAGGTACAAATTTAATTAATAAGAAGAGATTTATTAATATAATAAATTTTTTAGGATATTAAATAATAATATTAGATATTTGATTAGTAAAGTTCAGATTTTTAAAGTAGTTATTAAAACATCCTAGATATTTAGAATATTTTAATAACTACTTTAAAAATCTGAACTTAATTAATTAAATATCTAATATTATTATTTAATACCCTAAAATATTTATTATATTAATAAATCTCTTCTTATTGATTGAATCTGTACCTTCTCTTGTACTTTTCGTGGGCTCTTATATTATACTTATACTTGAATTTTCTGCAATCTTTTGAATTAACCCATATAAAGTATTTTTGAATATGTTAGCCCTTAGTATTCTAATTATGTAATCTTGTAGTCTCAAATGATCATTAATCTTATTTGGTGACAGACTATTCAACTTCATTGTACATTCGGTTGATTTGACTTGTAAATTCGTAGTGTGTTTAGTCGGATTCACATCATTCTCCCCCTCTTAAAAATAATTTGTCCTTAAATCTTCTGTTCCTTAATCACCAATATCAAAAGATATTAAATTAGAAATATTTATGTTATAACTAACAATATATTTATCAGATAACTTTTTGTTGTTATTATTACTAATGAGTTTTAACAATTTAAATAATATCTCTAATCTAAGAAATTTTGATAGTTTTTTATCCATAAACCATTCATTACTTATATGTAGGCTAATCCAAATCCCTGGATAAAAAATAACATTTTTGAAACTCTTGTTTGCTAGATTAATATTTTCTTGAGTCTGTCATTTTTTATCCAATGAATTAAAATTATAGATAATCTTCAATGGTGATAACTTAGTCAATGAATAAAAATAACGATTATATGCAAACACAATATGTGGTAAAATGCAGTTGAAAATTGAAGTTTTGTATCCAACAAAGTATTCTAAGCAAAACTAAGCAATTTAGTATCAATGATTGTAAGCAAAACGTACATTCCAGATAATATATCATCAACTATATTTTTCATACATTACTTATACTTGATCACATAAGATGTATCAATGAATTTCACCCACCTTGCATTACGTTTATTCAACATGTCTTACCCCTTGATGTGCTTAAGATATTAATGATCTGTGTGAATCACAAACTCTTTCGGTCATAAATTATGCGAAATATGTATTAACCAATCTTAAATTACCATAATTTCCTTTTCAAAGCCAATACTTTCAAAACTTATAACATATCTAGGAAATATAATTTACTCGAACATAATATGCAATTCTTCAATTTGGCAAACAACTGATTTTTCCTAAAAACTTGTAAGACAATTTTTAAATATTCTTCATGTTTATCTAAATAATTATTTTATATTATGATTTTATCAAAATATATGTCAAAAAATTTAAAAACACGCCGGACATAATTTATTAACCTCATAAAAATGTTAGAATTAGTCAAACCAAAAATTTTTATCAACTATTCATATAAATTATGTTTTACTTTTAATACAATTTTCAATCTATAATTACCTTTCATTCGAATTTGAGAATATTCACTTTTGTGATCAAATTTTGAAAACAAACAGTTTCCATACAAATTATTTACCATAATATTTAATTGAGGAATAGGGTAAAGATACATTACCTTGATACGATTAATGATTCAAAAATCAATACAGTTTTACCAAAATTTATCTTTTTTAGGTTTTTGCATAACACTTGAAATCATGTTATCTTGTGCATATCCCAATTTATTCAAATATAGGGTTTGGTGTTGAATTTGATGCTTGATTTCTCGAACTAGTAGCAAATCAAGAGTTATCTTCTTTCTAATAACATTCTTAAATTGCTGCAAAAAAAAAATATTGCTTGGCAAATATCCAATAATTTAGTTAGTAAAAAATAAATTATTATACATAAGTACGGTAACGATAATATATGAAATTATATCTCTTTATCTCACTTTTTCTCTCCATAAAATTATTTTTACTCTATTTTCTTTTTATTATTATTTTTCTCTTTTCTTTTTCAACCTTGCATTTTCTCTCATCATTTTAAATTCTGACTTTTCTCTCTTCAATTTCAACTCTGGTTTTTCTCTCTTCTTTTTGAATATTACATTTTATCTCTTACTCTTCAATCTTGGCTTCTCTTTTATTTTTTTCTATTTTCTTTTTATTTACCTTTTTTTCAATTGATTCTGAAAAACTTGTTATTAAGTCAAAAGTATAAGATATATTGTTCTATTATTTATCATAAATGAGTATCTATCCATTAATCTATTATATGTAACTTGACGATCTAACTTCTAAAATTCTCCTAATAGAATATGACATGCATGTATTGGTACTACATCAAATAGTACTTTATCATGATATTTCCCAATAGAGAATAAAACTATCACCTATTTGATTATCTCGAGTTTGTGTTGATCTTTCAACTTTTGAATTTGATATGGATTTGGATGCTTAATTATATTTAATGTCAACTTCTCCACAATCTCGGTACTAGTAAAGTTAGTGCAGTTTTTCCCCTATATGATAACAAAACAAACCTTATTTTTTATAAAAACAACAAGTATGAAATAAATTTTCACATTAGTTATTCAAAATATCATCAATATATGATCTGTTATAAATAGTATGTTGATTGAAGGAATTGATATTGAGATTGTCACGATTAACATTTATGTGGATCGAAACATCGAGATCGAATGCTCCATAGTCGTTCAGTGGAATTATGTTAATGTCACCCACAACTTGCTCAAATTCAAACTTTACTATCTATTTCATTTCACTATTCATTATTTTACCGTATAAAACTTTCTTTTTTAATAGTGTTTCGTTCTCGTTGAACATTATAATCCTGCCACCCTCGCATGTTTCACTCACACACTCGTTTTTCACACTAAAATGACTTTTTCTGATGGATTCAAAACACTTTTATTTTTTTTCATTCATTTGTTTTCTTTCAATTTTAATTAAACTTAAAAAAATTATTTTTATAAATCAGTTCAAATTGAGAAATAATCAAAATAAATAAATAATATTTTCAAAAAGTAATTTTAAAATAATTTAAGTGAAAAGTATGAATCGACTCAATTAAATAAGAAAAAAATAAAATTTAGATAAATAAGAAAAAATAAGAAACTTAGATGTATTTTTCTCCTTTTGGCACGAATTTGTTTTAACTTATTTTTATTTTTATGTTTTTGTAGAACTTTTTTTAAGAGAATAGAAATAAATAGAAAAAATAAAAAAAGAAATAGATATAAAATATAGGATAAAACGTATTAATACAAAACTCACCAATATATTTAACCAACACCAATTATAGCAAATATGCCGAGACTTTTATAATTGAAGTATAAAAATATAAAATATAATTTATTTAACAAAACAAAGTATGTTTTTATATTTTTATACACTTCCGTCGTAAAAGTTTTAAAATATTTATCATATATGGTGTTGGAATGTTGAGGTTTATATGAGTTGATTTAAATATGAGTTATGTCATTGTAGAACGAGGTGTATACCGTAGACCAGCCCTAGTGCTCGAACTCCTTTCACACTAAACAAAGCTAGAGTAAACAAATTGTCAAAAGATTAGCAAAAGTATATTAGAGTCGCTAAAAAACCTTGTCAAACTGTCAAGAAAACAATCCGACTCCAGGTGCAATCCAGATTCATCACATATCTCCCAATATATATGCATTAAAGAGACACCAGCTATTACTACTAAAAGATGTTGCCAATAATACTTACCAAACCCACGAACAAAATGCATCAGATCATCCTTTGAACAATTTGGGTAACCAAAAAACTTGACCCTGATGTCCAACCCTGCAACCTAGCCCCAAATAACAAAACCATTGACCAATACAACCCCTACCAATAACACTCCCATCTGAACTTGTCGTAAGCACCATCATAAGGAGAGGGGGTTCATCTTGGGGATCTGTGAATCTCTTCCCATCTGAACTTGTGTCAGAAGATAATGCATTAAATTAGTTGTTTAAACAAATTATATAACAATAGCCATGACTAAACCATAGTAGAGACCTATGGATCATTCTATCATATTGTACATGGAAATTTTCAATCACAACAAAATGAGTATAATAAGCCCAAGGTGCACTTCTGTTATTGCTGCTATCTTAATCTTTCAAACAAATTTAAGAAATTAACCACATCTGAAAGAATAAAAATAAACTCTTCACTGATCTCCAAAGTGACGAAACAATGATTGTCACTTTTTCCTTTTGTAAGCAACAAATCATCCGTAGACAAAACTCACTAATGAAAGTAATTCTTCTGAGGAAATCATCAATACACTTGCTCTTCCTTTAACCGTTGAATGAAAATTCTAACATTGATGTAATTGTTGTTTCAAATATGATCATCAGGTGTGAAACATTTTGATGCATGGGATCATGGGGAAGCATAGAATAAATAGTTGATTGTGATCAACAAAAAAATGAGAGATTGGAAGGATATTGCTACTGTAATTACCACCTAAACAGTCAAATCTACAGATTTAAAAATTAAACCTATCTAATAATGTAAAACAGGTTTTTCTTCATACCTGCACAGCAGCATGAGTAGAGCTTTGAGCTAGTAACTTTATCAATTCATCTTTGTTTATTTGAAAGTAGTTTTTTGCACGTTCTAACAATTGTCGTTCTCTTTGTATGTCTTCTAGGAGTTTTTCTCTTTTCCATTTCAATTCCTTCATCTCTTTCTCCATTTCATAGTAATCAGCTACAAATTTAGGCACAGAAGCTGTGGAGAATCTCACAGGCACATCTTCTCTGCAGAAAATATTTAAAAAAAATGATAATTAAAGACCGTATTTCATAAGTTGGAGCTTAAACATCACACTATGGTGCTAAAGTATGGATTAGCACAGGGAAAGAGAATGCTGCAGCCCAACACAGTAAAGAAAAAACTCTAACAAGGGATACATCATCCCCAAAAGAATCGATGGATCGGAGAAACTTATACTAGAAAGATTTCTTGGAAAAAATGATCATTGCTATTTATATGAAAGTATTCCTAGAAAATGGCCATCTTAGGTACCAATTCATGCAAACTATAGTACATTTTAGCTTTTTAAATTGTCAACATCATGCGTGCTAGGATTGAAATACCAACAAAATCTTGATTTTGATAGTGATTTTCACATCATAAAAACTGCAAGGAGTAGGCAAATTCCCTTTTCCTGATAATAATTGAATGACCACCCATTGTAATGTAAGTTGCTCAACATTTATGTGCCAGCTGTGTAATATATCATTCAGGGCATAATACATTTACATTCATTCATAGGCAACAAGAGTAGCTTACCGGGTACCGAGAGAATACAGACCAGGACCCTTAACCATCCCACCATCTAAGGATATAGCCCCATCACTAATGAAAGGAAGAGCATTCACCATCTCAGTCCTTGTTTTATATACTTGAGTGTGACGAAAAAGATTATAGAATAACGTCTCTCGGAGACCATAGCCATATTCTGTCAAGTACTGCAGATGGACTGCTTCCAGTTCTATCATATTTACAGCGTAGCCAATGAACCCAGGCGGGCAATCTCCATCAGGTTGTCGGGGCTTCAAAAGATCAAGTTTTCTTTGGGGATCATCATACACAAAGTTACCAGGGAAAGGTCTAAAAGAAAAGGATGGAACATAGATTAGAAAATGCAGGAACTTGGAAGACAATTAGAAATCAAGGATCAGAGTTGTGCCTTAAATTCTCTAAGCAGATCACAAGAAATCTGCCATTTATGGGCCTTCCAACAGAAGCTCCAAGACCATGAAGACCGGTCCTTTTATCTATACAGGCTTCATTATCATATGTTTCCAAAGATTTGACACCTTCATAGGTTTTGCAAACAACTGCCAGCATGTTCTCAATCCCCAAGTACTCTGAGAGAAGGCTACCACAATTCAAGAATAAAATAGGTTAAGCCCAATTTTACGATTAAAAAATGCAAAAAAACTGCAGCCAAATGAACTTTTTAAGCCAACAAGAGATTACAGCTTAAGTTGTACACTAATGAAATCTCATCTTTCATGCAATAGTGAAATGAATAGCAAAGATATTCCAGCAAGCATCTTTATAATCTAGTGATAAACCAGATGCCAATTAAAAGATATCTAACAAAATGTGCATCCATTTAAAGGCCAGAAAGATATTTTTTACTGACAACAGCTTACAAGAATCAGATTGATCTACTTGAGTGAACATAAATGACTGATCAGATTTCTCTCATTAGAAATTGACGATACCTGCTGAGGTTAGTGTCTGCAACATTGCCTAGAGTAGCAACAATCCCGAGAACATTCTTGCTGAATGCATGATGACTAGGTTCACCAACTTCCTCCCTTTTTAGTTGGCATACAAGGCCAGCAGCGGGTTTTCCGCAAAGAAGAACCTGGTCAATAGTTCCCACCTGGTCTGAAATATGGGAAAGACCCTTATCTGAAGGCTTACATTGAGGCCCAGAATGATAATTGCCCAGTTTACCTGAGAAAAAAGAGACTAGTCAGGCAGATAATTAATATACAAAGTCGTCATATGATCCAACCATTTGCTACCCAATTATGAGAATAAATATCACATATAGAGCACTTCCATCAGAAATGAAGCAAATGTACATTGCTTATCAAGAATCGCATCATCTAATTTGGCTTTCTCGGACTTGAAGGATCTTATGTTCTCCTCGTGCTGCTTGATTCTCTGGCCTAGCACATGTAGATCATCTTGAAGTTTCTACACAGATAGGTACACAAAAATCAACAGGAAATTAATCAAATCCAACTGTTTTCACAATGTGTAAATATAAAAAATAAGCGCCCAAACCCTAATACTCCCAATCAGATATCGGACTTTAGATGAAGCAATAAATGACAGACCTTAGTGCCGCACGTTATTAAGTCCGCCGTGGACTGGCCGGCATCAGTAGATTCACTCTTGGGAAACTGATTGACATCAAGAACCACCAGCGCTCTAGAATGGGACATATCTGCTGGAGGACATCAATAGTGGTATAACAGAGTGAGCAACAGCATTACATGCAAGATTATATCAACGGGACGACTTTGCGCCTCGGATTGGAAGAAAATGGAAGAAAGAACGCACACGAGTCTGAAACGAATATCGCAAATCCGAATTTGAAGGTTCTCTCTCCCTTCTCCTGCGAGCGAGGAGGTGACTGGAGTGCGCGATGTGACTGGAGATCGAGGGGTCTGTTATGGAAGAAAATGCAAATGATGGTGAACGGCAAGTAAACCAAAGAGAAAAAATGGAGGGAGGTTCTAGAGGGCCAAAGTTCAGGCCCACAGTCCTAATAGAGTATTCATCGGCCTCCAACAATACGTGAACATAAATTCGTGTTCGATCCGAACTTTTTCAGGCACAATACGAGGATGGATACAAGTACTATACCCGAAGTTCGAGTTTCGAGTCTAGTACTAAACGAGTGGGTCCTGTACCCGAACCTAAGTCGGGTCCTGCACCCGGATACGAGCCACGGGACTCGAACCCGGGTCTTTAGAGCTAAGACCCGAACTATTTTAAAATTAATAGGTAGACACAATTATTTGAATTACAATCACAAAAATCAAGTATATATTATTAACTATTAATTTTTATACAATTTTATAAAATAAAATTAGTTTTTATTAATGTTTTTTATATATTTTTTTAATTTAAATAAATAAAACAAATATTAATACAGGTATTTGAACCTTAATAGTCAAACCTCAGTTCTATATTGTTAATTATTATAGTAAATTTTATATAGTAATAAATAATATAATTTGTCTCAATTAAAGTTTTTTTTAATTTGAATAAATATAAAATAGGCATAAAATGATTTTAACATTCACCTGTAAATATGCAGTTTATTAATCACTTCATCATGTAAATTTGATGCAAATTTTACAAAATAATAAATAATAAAATTGATTTCTATTAATAATTTTTTATATATTTTTATTAGAATAAATAAAATAAACATAACATGCAAAGCAAATTTTAAATATATGTAATTTAACACGTAAACATATTAATTTTGATTTAATTTTATAAAGTAATAAATAATAAAATTGTTATATATTAATAATTTTTTATTTTTTAGATTCAAATAAATAAAAGAAAAATCAGTACAAAGTTGATAAAAACCTATAAAACAAACCTTAAAGTTTATTTACTGAACTACTCAAGTTTCATACAATTTTAAAAATTAATAATTATTCAAAACAACATAATTAGTCTATTTGAAGTTTTTTTTTATTTTTTTGAATTTGAAAAATAAAAAATATATATATACTACACTCACAAATCTTAAATATATATTCTTAACACAGGATAATATTAAATTTTATACAATTTTAAAAAATAGTAATGTATTTACAACAACCGAATTAATCTACCAAAAAATTTTAAAAAATTAATGGAGCTAAAATTTGAATATATTGACGTTTTTTTTATATTTTTTATATAAATTCGGTTATTTTGAATGTATTATTATTATATATTACATTAAAATTAATATGCTATAGTTGTGAAGTATATAAACTTAAAATTTAAGTTGTAAGTTCAAATTAACATTTATCTCGTTTTATTTATTCGAATTTAAAAAATAAAAAATACTTAATTGAAATTAATTATATTATTTATTGTTATTTAAAATTAAATATAGTCGAGTGGTTAAAAATATAAATGGGAGTTCTTCGTGTGAAGATCCAAATCACTCTAAACACATCTTTTTTTATTTATTTGAATTTTAAAAATAAAAAATAACTATTAATATAGATCAATTATATTATTTATTTCTCAATAAAATTGTATTAAAATGAATATTAACTAGTGGTTAATTACATAAACTATCCTTACATATTCAAATCTTTATGAATTTATTTTTATTTTATTTATTTTAATAAAAAAAACTCTTAAATAAGATCAATTATATTATTTATTAGTATGTAAAATTGAATTAAATTTAATATATTCGAGTGATTAAGTGAATAAATTTAAATTATTATATATATATATATATATATATATATCTTTATTTTAGAATACAATACTGATTTTGTGACCTAGTTTAAAGACTGAGGCGTCAGGTTTCGTAATCCGACTCGAGTTTGACTAGATCTGAGCTTCAGGTTCTGATGGAGGACCCAAAGAGCTTCATGTTCGAGTCCCATTACATGCACTCAAAGATCAGGTCCACACGGGCTCAAACCCATAGGATCCGACTTCGGGCTGGGTTCGGGTCGGATGCTCGGCCAAAATCTGACCCGACCGATTAAGATGACTACCTATGATAGTATATGACTAGTTAATATCTTCATGAATTTAAATTAAATTATTCTTGATCTTTGTTAGTAGGAATATGAAAAACATAATTGAATATGAGCTAAATTATATAAAGATTATCCCACCACCAATATTACGGTCACAAATAGGTAAATCTTAACAATTATATAAATAGTTATATACAAATTATATATATGTTGATATTTTCAATAATATTATATTTGATTGTATTGAGTGTACCAACATCATAATATTATTTTCACCATTATGATATTACTAACCAGAAATGTCATAAAACTAGTAATAAACGTATAATTGTTTGGATGACTCATCCAATAGTATCTAAGAAGAAACATACCTAGAAGCAAAAGATGTTGATTTAAGGAAGTAGGGTGTTTGCATTGAAAATGTGTGAATAGATTAGATTGGGTATATAAATATTTGATTGTAGTAAACTCACTCATTCACCAATAGTTCATCCATATCCGTAATCTTTTCAGAAAATAATGTTGAAAACAATCTATATTACAAATTTTTTTTATTAAATTATAGGGAATAGGAGAATAAAAAAATATAATTAAATTAAATTAAAAAAAAAAAAGAAAAAGAAAGAGGATTGGATCAACATATCTGAGTTGAGTTGACCTTGAAAACATCAGCCAACCTCCCTTTTTTTCCCCTCCTCTCCCATTACTGTTATGTGAAAGATTGATGAAGCTAATGTAGATGTTTAGGTCAGCATAGTTGATGTATCGCTTACTCAGATTCTTACTACCATGATCTCTAATCCAACAAAACACAACTAATGGTGGGTTTAAGACTCCTCTGTGATGACAGAGCTGACCTATGTCATTGTAGGACGAGATGTATCGTAATAGGCCCTATAGCTCAAACTCCTTTCACACGATAAACAAAGCTATAATGTACAGATTGTTAAAATACCAACGAGTTTTCATATACTTTGCTTCAAGTTAGCATAAGTGTATTAGAACCGCTAAAAAAACCTTGTCAAACGGTCAAGAAAATACTCAGTCTACAAGTGCAATGCAGATTCATCACATATCTCCCAAGATATATGCCTTAAGTAGACACCAACGAAGGGTTATTCCTACTAAAAGAAGCTGTCAATAATGCTTACCAAACCGAGCCAAAAGAAAACTAGTAAGCGTATCTGACTGATTACCGCGAACAAAATGCATCAAATCATCTTTTGAACAATTTGAGAAACCCAAAAACCTCACCCTCATGTGGAGCCCGCAGTCTAGTCCCAAATAACAAAACCAACCAGTGACCAGTACAACCCCTACCAATAACACACTTGACTCTCAGCTTGTAGTAAGCTCCATCACATGGAGAGGATGTTGGGTTATGTGAATTTCTTCTCATCTGAATCTCTTCCCACCTGAATCTTTTACCATCTGAATTTGTTGATAAGATAATGCATTAAATTAGTTATTTAAACAAATTATATAACATTACCCACGACTAGACCATAATAGAGACATATTGATCATTCTATTATTTTGTATATGGAAATTTTCAATTACAACAAAATGAGTATAATAAGCCCAATGTGCACTTATGTTACTCCTACTATCTTAATCTTTCAAACAAATTTAAAAAATTAACCAAATCTGAAATAATAATAATAATAAACTTTTTAGTGATCTCCAAAATAATTAAACAATTATTGTCACTTTTCTACCAAGTATCGGTAGACAAAACTCACTAATGAAAGTAATTATTTTTAGGAAAGCATCAATAAACTTACTCTTCCTTTAACCTATGAATGAAAATTGTAATATTGATATAATTATTATTTCAAATATGATTCAATAGATATGTACCATTTTGGTGAATGAGAACATGGAGAAGTATAGAATAAATAGTTGATTGTAATCAACAAAAAAAAGAGATTGAAAGAATATTGTTACTGTAATTATCACCTAATCAATCAAATTTACATAGTACAATAGAGGATTTTATATAAAACATAAAGTATTGCAAATCGAAGTTTGAAGATTCCCCTCCACTGACAAGAGAATCATATGTGGTCAGGAATCAGAGTAGGAGGGGTCTATTATAAGGAAATGCAAATGATGGTGAACAGTCAGTAAAGCAAATAAAAAAAAATGAAGGATGTTCTAGAGTGCGAAAGTTCAGGCCTCCGGTCCTACTAGAGTATTCATTTGCCTCCAATGTAGAGTATATGCCCACTTCCCTCTTTCTCCAAGTCAGCCTAATTAACTTTATTCGCAAATTTCAATTAAAATATCCATTTGTGCAAAAAAAATTAAAATATTCATCTCTCCTTTGTATACAATATATATATATATATATAATTAACTTTTCATGTGCAACAATACGGAGTATACCATTGTTTACAATGTATTTTTTATATTTATGTAATTTGTAAAATCCTACGTATCATCAAAATTGTTGTGGTTGCATGTGGCGTGCATATGCTGCCATCCCAAAGTTTAAGGACAATACATGGAACACAATAATTGGATGGAGCTATCTAGGTGAGATGTTAGTGTTATTAATCCCAACTTTGGAGCACATGATGCCCAAATGAGTAGGGGAAGACCTTTCCTAATAAAATTAATAAGATTATCATTAATAGGAAGATAAGCATTTTAGAAATACTTGACACTTGAACTCAACTCGTGTCCGATCTAAAATTTTTTGGTTCTAGGATCGGGTCTATAGTTTGTACCTTTACCGTAGAAAATATTTGGTCCTAAATCCAATTATACCCAAAACCAAGTCAGGTCTATACCTGCATGCGAGCGGAACTCAAATCCGAACTGTTTTAAAATTAGGATGCATCCACAATTATTTGAACTTATAAACATAAAAATCAAGTTTGTCATCAACTATTATTAATTTTTATACAATTTTACAGAATAATAAATAAATTCCTATTTATTATTTTTATTTTAGAACACAAGTTCTTATTATGCGGTATGGATTCGAATTTCACGACGTCTGGGTTCAAGACTCGAATCGAGTTTTGTTAGATCTAGATCGGAGCTTCTAATTTAGGACCCAAAGAGTTTCAGATTTGGGTCTCATTGGTGCACTCAAAGATCAAGTACACACGGACATGCAAGACTACTGTGCGATGACGGAGGATTTGGGTCTCATATGCTGCGATGATCTCTGGGTCAACAAAACACAACGAATGGTGGGTGTAAGACTACTGTGCGATGACGGAGCTAACCTCTGTCATTGTAGGACGAGCTGTATCGTAGTAGTCTCTACAACTCGAACTACTTTCACATGATAAACAAAACTAGAGTGAACAGATTGTCAAAAGACTAACAAGTTTTCATATACTCTCCTTCAAGTTAGCAGAAGTGTATCGGAACTACTAAAAAAACCTTGTAAACCGTCAAAAAATAATCTAACTACAAGTGCCATGCAGATTCATCACATATCTCCCAAGATATATGCCTTAAGGAGACACCAACGAAGGGCTATTCCTACTAAAGGAAACCGTCAATAATGCTTACCAAACCGAGCCAAAAGAAAACCGTCAATATAACCACTACCAATAACACTCCCCACTTTCAGCTTTTAGTAAGCTTCATCCTATGGAGAGGGGGTTCATCTTGTGGTATGTGAATCTCTCCCCATCTAAACTTTTTAATACAATGAGAAGATAGTGCATCAAATTAATTGTTTAAAGAAATTATATAACAATAGCCATAACTAGACCATAGTAGAGACCCATGGATCATTCTATTATATTATGTACATGTAAATTTTCAATCACAACAAAATGAGTATAATTAGCCCAATGTGCACTTATGTTATTGCTACTATGGATGCACTTCAAAATCCTAATACAATTATGTATTAATTAATACTACTCCATCTCTAATTCATCTTTTATTTATATATGAATTGGAATTTAATATAATTCCATAGAGTTATATATATAAGTTAATATGTTTAATTTCTCCTGCATAGCCTACATAATTATATATATATATATATAATAAATAACTATATATATTTCAAATATATATATATATATATTTCATTTAAATTTAGCGAATTTAATTCAATTTTATTGATTTATTTATTTTAACAAATTTAATTCATATCAACCAATTAAATTTATTTAATCTCAATATAATTGAGTTTATAATTTTGATTAAATTTTCTAGTAAAATTTATGAGTTAAAAAATTACAGTATTACATATAAACTCACCCTTATTTATTTAAGTTAATAAAATGAGAAGGAGATATTAGAATAAAAACTGTGTGAAATTATTTTACAAGTTTATGTATAACGGGATATATTTTTTTTTATATATTTTGAAAAATATAGTTTGATACATTATTTTACTCATTTTTTTTAGTTTAGAAACTATTAATATCGATTTTATATAGTATTGGAAAAAATGATAATATTATTGAGATAAAGATGAATATTGCTTATAAAGTTTATAATTTGTTGTTGTATTATAAAAATTAATTTCAAGTTTGGTATATACCTCCATTTTCGAAGAGTGAGAGTTATTATTCAAGAAAATTAATTAAATTTATAATTCGACCAATATAAAAAGGTCTTGTATGCTAAATAATATTAATAGTAAACTTTAAATATGATAAAATACTTAAAAATGGGCTATTTTTATTAAATACTATCGAGTTGAGACGAGTATCATTCTATAGTGCTAATAGTAAAAATATACTTTTTTTTAGCTAAAATATTTGTATGTATGTGATTATAAATAAGAGTATAATATACTTGATATAGGATTGTAATAGTTCTAATTAATAAAAGAAATGTTAGTATAATTGAAGTTATAACGAATAAGTCAATTAATATATATAATATTAACTAATAATGTTTACATATACAATATAGTACATTAATATCTGATCAGAAATATTATCAAGTTATGATAACTTATAAGGGTGATTGGTAACAAAGTGCAATCCATAATTTTATGTTATATAAATGTATAATCTTACATTAGTGAAAAGATGTATTTAATGCATTTCCATATATAAGCCACTTTTATTAAAATCTTATTCCATATATGGTCAAAAGCTTATTTTCCTAAAATACCACTTGAAATACTTTGAAGTATATGTTGAATATATACATAAGATTACAATTTTAACTAACCCTATTTGTTAAATTGTGAACTAACTCTTCTCGTACACTCATTTTAGTGAAATAAAATGATTAAATGTATGGAAAATTACTCTAAACCCATTTTAGTGAAATAAAATGATTAAATGTATCGAAGAGTACCCTAAACAGAATGCATACTTTATGGTTAGTATTTAATATCAACATTGTTTATAAAAATTATTTTTTAATTTTAAATAAACATTTTTAAAAAAATAATTAAATATATTTTATTTTTAATATTTAGTAGCGTCGAGTTTATAATAATAATACACAATAATCAATAATAGTTGGAAAAAATATTCGACTGAACCTGTGAAAAGATGATATCACATATACATACTACAGTTACCAAGGAAGTATAAAATTGGTAACAGGACCGGGTTTAGTGAACTATCCTCAATTAAATTATAGTTTTTGATCAAATCTTTTAACTTAATATTGTTTTAGTATCAAACTTTTAAAATATTAAATTTTAATATCAAAAGTTTTATAAAATATTTATTTTAGTACCCATTTTAATTCTTATTAAATTTTGATAACATGAATTTAATATCACAAATAATAAACTATAATATATATTAAAAAATTTTAATTAATTTTTAATTATAATATAATTTGCTAACAAAATTGTTTTATTATAAATAATAAAATATATATTTGTAAAATATATTTAATTTATTATTTCAAATTATTTAAATAAAACATTAATTATTATTTGTATTTAATAAAATTATAGGTAAAATTATATATAATTAATTTAAAAGAATAATTTAAATATATTTTACAAATACATAACTAATTATTTATAATAATATAATTTTGTTAACAAATATAATTTTATTATATAAAAATATATTTAATTTATATACAATATTACAATTATTTTTAATATAATTTATATTAATGGGTAAAACTGTTATATTATAACTGAAATTTAATTAAAATTTTTAAATATATACTATTGATTTTTTATATTGTTAATATTTTAAATAAAAGTTTTAATTTTAATTATCTATCAAATTATTTTTATTTTATATTTAAATTGCGGTAATTCATTAAATAAATATTAGTAAATTTAATAAAAGTTTAAATTATTACTAAAATTACTATTTTATAAAATGTAAAATTTGAAAAGTTTGATTTGGTAAAACTGGCAAAAGAATTATGCTCAAGCAAAAGAATACAATGAAAAAAATGAACTGTATCACAGGCCTCTCCTGTGTATATCCCCCTTGCCATTACACGTATTTCACAACATCCATACTCAACCTAGGATCGGCAGAGCCAAAAGATCTTCCACGTTCTGAAAGGACATGTTTCAAGAATCTGCAAAATCTTATCCCTGTGTAATGATACTGTAAAAAACTTCAGCTTCGGGAGCTCGGCGGAAGGGTATTGGTATGGGATTAGGTGAGATTACCTCGTCTCTTCCAGCAGATCGTTCCTCACCTGTAGCCTCCACCATAGGGGTGTTGAGGATATCCACTGCCACCCATCATAGGGTTATTGTACCCACCACCAAATTGCTGCTACTGTTGTTGCAGTTGCATTGGAAAACCACCTTACCCCATCCCAGAGTTCATTCCCATGCTCATGTTGTTATTATAGCCCAAGTTCATCCCCATGCCCATGCCCATTGGCGGTTGATTAATCCCTCCATAGCCCCCTACTAGTCCACCCACTCCCATACCCATTCCCACGCCGCGTTTACCAGCCATGCCCATGCCTCCCATGGCCATTCCATGGTCTTGAACACCCACCATTCCCATGCTGCCCATGCTCATGTTACCAGCAATGACATTTGGGGAAGGCCGAAGGGAGCCCGCCCCAGCCCAGAGCCAGAACCCATGGCTTTGCCCATGGTGATTGTGGATGTCACAGGAGTAGCAGCTTGCTTCTCCATCCGCTTATCCTTTCTATTTATCGAGTCAAAATCAACTCCTATGTCTGACAAGGGATTTGTTTTTGCTGCAACATGAGAAAAAAAAACACCAAAGAAATCAATTGGGGTCATATATTGTAGAAACAAATACAATCATTTAGCCTTTCTACTTTGAATACTCCCTGTGCCTTGTCCCTCATCTACTACAGCTCTAAATTGTATGAGAAAAAAGGCAGATATACATTTTATGTTACAAATCACTAAACTTTCAGAATAGACTAGTTTAATTTCAAAATAGTCAGGATAGATGAGAAAAGTCGATCATTTCCAAAGAAAACAAGGTTTTTTAGTCTCATCAATATCCACAACCTGTCAATTGATATGGCAACCCAACTACTTCTACCCATTAAAGAAAGGTTTTAATAAATGAATAAGGTTTCAAATCTCCAATATAAAGTAGGAGAGTTTAAAGTATAAAACATGATATTTCTCAAATGCTAAACAGCATAAAATAGTCAAAGCATAAGCACTCACGCCCAGATATGTTCAAGTCAACTAGCCCTCGGCTTAAAGTATCAGCCCAGACAGCTGACTTAGTCTGGAATTTTTCCTTTGGTTGTTGTTGAGGAGCAATGGCTAGTGGTCCTACTGAAGGTGAAGCTGGCACCTGAGAGTTCAAGTAGGACTGTTGCAGTCCACTCTGATGGAGCATGTTGGACACCATGATGACCAGAAATCTGCGGCTGATGTAAGTTATTGTTATTAACCTGCCAGGAAGGCCCATTCGAACTTTGTGGAACAATATTATGTGAAAATGAGCCAACGGAAGATCCTCCAGGTGGTAAAAAATTTCCATTGGCAAAAGGCTGCATTGCTTGACCATTTTGATTCAGTGGAGCTGAATGTGGAGAAGAAACTGACAGTCCAGCATTGCTCGGGAAATTTCCACTATTAAAAGGCATATTTATTCCAGCTGGTGCTTGAGGAGAAACTTGTGAAGATATTGTAGTAGCAGGTCCCTGCAGCAAACCAAAATCACCACTGTTGGGCAGTATAGCTTGTCCATTTTGAGATTGAGAAGATGAAAATGGAGAGGCTAAAGGTCTTGCTTCGTGCTGTAGGATTCCATCATTAAGTGGCATGCTTACTCTTGCTGTTGCAGTAGTTTGTGAAGTTACTGGAGAGGTAGGGCCTGCCTGCGAGGCAAAATTTCCATTGCCAAGCTGCATAGCTTGCCCATTTGTAGATGGATCTGAAAAGGGAGAAGATGAAAGTCCAACTTCATGTTTGAAGCTCCCTTCATTGAACTGCATATTTGTTCCAGCTTGTGATTGTAAAGACATTTGGATATTTATTGGATCAAAGATTCCTGTCCGTAAACCAAAATCATCGGAAACATTGGTGCTAGATTGTGCAGACTGTCCATTTTGAGATGGAAATGAGGAAACTGTAGATCCCATTTGGTGTTGGTAGTATCCAGGATAAGGGTGAGAATCTGTTCCAGGTTGCGTAGGATGAGACATTTGAGCTCCCCTACTAGTATGACCTGCCTGAAAACCAAAACCTCTATAAGCACCCACATCCGACTGACTGCTTGAAGCTGACAAAGAAGATGCTTGAAATCCTGGTGCATGATGAAAGTCCCCATTGTTAAACTGCACATCAGAGAGAGGGGATACTTGTGAAGTTGCTGCAGCAGGTCCCCCATGTGAACCGATATCTCCATAACTCATCATACCCAATTCTAATTGTTGCCTGTTTGGAGCTGGAAATGGAGTTTGCACTGCAGAGGCAAGAGAAGGTCCTGATGGAGGCAAAATGCTAGCTAAAATATCGACATCATCATCAGGGTTTGCAATTTCATGAAACACGTGCTGAGATGAGTTGGATGGTGTGTAACTAAGGGTAGTGAATGAGTCGCCAAACCCAAAGTCAGGCTGTATTAAGACAAATCAGACATGTATTAAAATGACAAAAGACTGCTGATCAATTTTTAAAAAACATTCATCTAATTCCTGTTTTCCTTTACAAGGGAATAAAAATTAAGACAAATCAGACATGTATTAAATATATAAGGGATACCTGACATACATCATCAGATGCTCCAAAGTTAGTATTAGAAACAAATGAATCTGCCTCAAACCCAGTAGAATTTGCTGGCATGCTCGCTACAGAATTTGAAGGAAAGGAGTCGGACAATGAACCAAGCATGTCCATTTCGGCATTGTTGTTCGCAGTGTTAGAGGCAGCTGATAAAAATTCAAAATTAAAGGGATGAGTTTACATTATCCATTAAACATCATCCCAAAAGTCAGAGATAAGCCTCCAAAGTTGTTCCTTTTCAAGATATGGGGCATTTACTGTAGTTGCAAGTCACAACACCAGTTGGTATAATGTCAACTTAGCACCAATAGACTTGTAAGAAGAAATTATATGTCCAAAAGAATTGCAATAACCATAAAGAACTATTTTAAAGGTTTTCCATAACGATCTGCCAGATAGATCAACTACATAGTTTCTCAAAAAGTCCAATAATCTCAAAACATAAGGAAGTTTCAGTGCAGATCTCACAGCCAACACTAATCATTAATTCTATAAAAAATATTATCTTATAGTTTCCTATACCTGGAGCAGACACCCGTGGATCAAACTCATCAAAACCATCAAATTCTTGCTTTACATGTGATGGAGAAGGGCCAGGTGCCTTAGCAGCAGGACTGGCATCATTGTTCACAGTGGATGATGAAGGCTTTGGAGCAGCAAGTGGTGAGGTATCTTCATCCCTGAAAAACATAGTAATATAACAGATTGAAAGTCTGAACAAGTATACCTAGAGCATTGAAAATTTTCATGCTATGCCACGCCTTTCATTTTGCTCAAGGCTTTGAGATTCACCTACAGCTTCTTCATAACTAGGAGGAGCATTGATACTTTGGTCAGATAATTTCCTACCAAGCATGCAGATAAATTAAGCAAATAAAAAATTAGCACTACAATTATAAAATTTTTGGGAATGAAATGCACATGCTAGAGATATCTACACCAGAATTTACAACAACACATGGGCAAAAAGGGTTGTTTAGGTTCAATGCTTGAAATTAATGCATACAGGCACCGGAAGGCTATGTACATTACCTTATAGACATGACGCCAATTTTTCCCATTGTCATTGATCCGCTTCCAGATTACGCTCATGATAACCTGATATTCATGACTGCATACATGCTCAATATAAATAACTGCATCACATGGGATGGTGCACTATTTACAAAGAAAGTTTATTGAGGCTTTACTAATTTCTGGATGCGACAGCAATCTCTGCTAGAAGTGTCCCGTGTGGACCCCATGATTCATTGCTGGTGGCATCAAGAACCTAAAAGCCACAAAAGATTTGTAAGATAGAACATTCCTTCAACAAAGTTTGCAGTCAATTTAATATTGCAACAATCACACATCTTGTTAAAGATTCCAGCAGTCCGTAATTCATGAATTTAGGATATTAACCTTGAATGAACCATAAATTCACCTATATAAATAATAAATCAAATTGTTTGGTCTTTTTAGTTTTTTAATCAACTTGTCTGTTTTTAAGGGATTCATCATCCGCCCCTTAAGATGATCAGATTGGTGTATACCACCCCTAAACAATGAAAAAGAAATTCCAGTGACCATCATTGTGCGATTCAACGTCTCCATTCATAAACAGAAAATGTCCAGCAAAAAGTGCAAAGCTTTACCTTCCGTTCTACTCCTGAAACTTTAAGAACCTTCTTATTTATTTCTCTCTTGCTGGAAAAGAAGAAACTACATAACTAAATTATCCAAAAAGAACTAAGAAAGTAAGGTTCAGAACACTAAATTAAAATTGTGCTAGTCAATTACCAATTGAATACTCGTGCAAGAACAATTACATTATCAACTAAAATGCATTGTAGAGAAATCCCATTAATATTCAAAAAAAGAAAAGAAAAACTGTCCAGATTAAAGATGTGGCCCTTGAAGCCAATAACGTTGAGGCTGTCACTTACAAATCCCTAACCGTTTGACCAAAAGCCTTCTTCATATTTGCTGCGTATTAGATGACCAGAAGAGGTTGACTTTTACCAACTGCAAATAAGCATACAAGAAAAAAGAGAATACATTATTGGCAGATCGTGTCTACCCAGAGAAGTGCATTGAAGTCCAAGCCCCGTGAAGAAGAAAGATTTGGCACGTGTCATTTTTATTCCAGAAATTGCTAGACCTGACCTCAAATCACAAAAGATCGGAGAATGTGTAATGCAGGGGTATGCCCATGATTAGACGCACAGATTTAGCAAACAAATCAATCACGTGCCTTCATAACATAGATGCTTAGGTGGGGTGGACCTAATTTTTCTTTAAGCAAGGATGCTATATATATCCTGAGAGGAGGGTGGATCATAAGTCCTGAGATGGATCAAGCTGCATATCAAACACAACCAGCCACTCTCAAAGATTATACTGAATATAGTCAAGAAATGAAAGTGCGACAATTTACTGAAAGCAATAAATTCCAGAACTGGAGACATTGAATTTTATAGCCTGGAAAACGCAAAAATCATTTCAATCAATAAGAATCAGATCAGAATTCTAAGATAGGATGAAAAAATATCACAAATTTGACCCTCTAGAAAACCACCCAAGCCACGGACATTACCGACGCCAGAGAAAAGTCATAGGCGGAGTAAAAAAAGCAAGGGAAAGCAAGCTGAGCATTTTGGGAATGAGATTCGTCCCAGATGCACCCAAATGGTGGGGAAGATAAGGAGATCAGACCTGTATGAAGGATGAGGGGGAGAGAGCTTGAAGGCCCACCTGGTGAAAAAAAAATGGGATTGAAGAGACGACCCAACTGTATCGGAAATGGAACGTGAGGAGCTATGAGAGGGCGAGGAAGAGAGGGAGGAGCTCCCAACGAGTTGGTGGAATGTTTTCTTTGCCTCTCTCTCTCCCTCTCTAACTCTAACTCTCTCTCTCTCCCTCTCTTAGTCTCTCTGTGTGTCTCTCTCTATGGGTCTGTACATGAAATGAAGAGACTCCTTCCCAAATTCAAAAAAGGAGAGCTCAACCCACAGGCGACAAGTGGACTGTGGAGGAGGACAGTGCATCTTCCACACAGGAAATGAAGGGCCTGGCTGCTGGATTTGCCCCCTTGTTCATGATCCAGGCGCATACACCAGCTTAACCGAACAGTTAGGGGCATGTTTGGTTTGATGGTTTGGAGCTCTAGAGAATTGAAAGTTGAGGAGAGGGGAAGGCTTTGGAGGATTACTTCAATCCAATTTGCGATAATAATAATAATAAATTACTTTATTAATTTATTTAAACAATTCATTAAATATTTTTTTACTATTTTATTAAGTGAGGATAAAATAAAATTTATTTAACATTATTAATATACAATATACTTTTACATGTATAACATTATATGTATCATTTAAAAATATTATATAATATCTATTCAACAAATATTATATAAATATCTTCAACTATTCTTTTCTTAGAATATTATTAATTTATTGTAAAAATTAATATTTTTATATCTCATTAAAATGATTATATCATATTATTTTAGTATAATATGATATTTTATATTATTATAATATATTTCTAGTAATATGAAAAGTATATGCTAAAACATTGTCAAACATTATATTTATTAATATATTCTAATTATATATAATATAGTTTTTATACATTATATTTTATCATATATATTAGCATGTAATTATTGTTAAATTAATGTTAATATAGTTTTCAATAAATTTTATTATTTAATTTATAAATTTTTATATTGTCTAAAAGTATATTATACACAGTATTTTAATATATTTTTATTAAAGTGGTTTATATAATTTTAGATTGACAAAATAAAATATATTTGTTACATGAAATTTTATTGATGTAATATATATGTCTAGTATTTAAATTGCTACTAAATATAAATATTATGTTAAATAGTAATAAAAAACACAAAATAGGTCTCACTGGTTCAACCTTTTGGCAAAAAAGTTTGTTCAACTTTTAATTAACAATATAAGTCTAAGGGCATTAAAAGTATATTCTTATATGTCTATTAAGATAGTTAATATACAATGCTTTTTTGAACTATAAATATTCATTGGACTTATTTGGTGAACATTAATATTTTTAATATCTTTAATAATCAAATGTACATAAATTTAATGTACAATATTGAAAAAGAAAAAAAAGGAATTCCATATTAGTGTTGCACTAGGCTTCTGAGAGAATTAACTCATTATTGGGCCCATCTTTTGATCGGCCTCTTAGCGCATAGGCCCAAACTGCCTCCTTTAAAAGCTTGTTTCCCCAGCAAACCCTAGAGCCTCCAACGCAAGGGTTTGCAGAGCAGATCGAGAGAAAGGAGAGGTAGCAGTCGAAGATGGTGAAATTCCTCAAGCCGAACAAGGCAGTGATCGTTCTCCAGGGTCGTTACGCCGGCCGCAAGGCGGTGATCGTCCGTTCTTTCGACGACGGCACCAGGGACCGCGCCTACGGTCACTGCCTTGTTGCCGGGATCAAGAAGTACCCGAGCAAGGTGATTAAGAAGGACTCAGCCAAGAAGACGGCAAAGAAGTCCCGCGTCAAGTGTTTCATCAAGCTTGTCAACTACCGTCACCTGATGCCCACCCGTTACACGCTTGACGTTGACCTCAAGGACGTCGTCTCTCCGGACTGCCTTCAGAGCAGGGACAAGAAGGTGACTGCCGCCAAGGAGACAAAGAAGCGCTTCGAGGAGCGTTTCAAGACCGGGAAGAACAGGTGGTTCTTCACCAAGCTGAGGTTCTGAGGTACTGAAACCTAATTTTGAAGTATTTCCCCTGTTTCCCCTTATTCCAGCTACTCATAGTGCCTTCTATTGCCTGAACAGTCGAATCTACTTGGAAAATGTAGTTTCTTTAAGTTGAAATGACAGTTTATTTTCTTTAATTTGGTATGTTGGAGTTCTTATGTAGATCCTGGATGTTCATCATCTGGGTAAATTGGAGTTTATGTCTTATCAA
The DNA here is from genome assembly GCA_030064435.1 of Trapa incisa. Taxonomy (NCBI): domain Eukaryota; kingdom Viridiplantae; phylum Streptophyta; class Magnoliopsida; order Myrtales; family Lythraceae; genus Trapa; species Trapa incisa. The sequence goes on along the minus strand of CM057784.1, from coordinate 2,042,377 downwards.
GTTGCGTGCTCTTTAATGATTATTATCCACCTAGTAAAATCTTTATGACCTGTAGGCAGGATAAGATCGTGGAGGAAAAAATCCTTCTTTGAGTTGTCAGATGGTAATATGAAAATGATGGATCTGGGATATGCATTATTGATTGTTAAAGGTTGAAAATTCTATAGGGAAATAGAGAATATGAGATGGCAAACTCTACTTAGTCTCCTAATTGTTCAATAATGCAAATGGGCTGCAATTTGTTAGTGCTGTATCTTCTCTGGTGTCACTACAGTCTTCCAATCGTTTTATTTAGTAAGGTGATCTGCATTTTAGAACATGCGTGTTCATGACATTGTTAATATACTACACTCTTTGCATATTCTTATGGGTTTTAACTTTATCGGTGAGCTGATTTTAATGGTTGATAAACTGGCAATGATTATGTTAAGTTCTTTTGTCTGTCTTGCTGTTTGAATGTGCATATTTCATCCCATTTAGAATGGGCAGAACAGTAGCGGAGACCTGTTCATTTAGTCGATAGTAAAGCGTTGGTAATCCTTCAGAAAGATCCATTTTTTCCAATGCTGCAAGAGGAGCAGTGCTCTTTCTTCTGCCAGCTATGAACATTACCGGTGATAGTTTAAGGTACGGGTAGTAAAAAGTCTGATCAGAATACAATAGGAAGCACCTTCCTTTCCGGATTGGGACGAGTAACCCAATAAGTGTATAGATTAGACTCTTGCTGGGATAAATTTGGGCAATAATGGGCCATACATTTTTCAAATATATTCTCATCCATGATAGAAAAAGGTCAAGTAAAATATTTTTTTTAAAATATTATATTATTTACATGAATAGTCAAATAATGTTCCAAATTTTATGTATTAGTTTAAATAGAATTATTTTAAAAGTTTATTATATTTATAAGTTAGATATATATATATCAATAGAATTTTGGATGGGCGGGATCCATGTCAATACTACTCAATCAGTCAGAATCTTATCCCATTTCAAAATATTTTTCTGCTTGAAATTCGTGGAACGCTACACTTTATCGACTTAATGTATAAATCTTAATAAATTAACATAAAAGTTCTCAAGTTTATCAATATGTGTACCTAGGAAATTTTTGATGTATTTGATAATTGTATTATTTTAAAATAAAATTTAGAACTCATGTGAAATTAATTTTTTTTATTTCAAGTGTTTGGTTAACTCAGGGATGATAATAGAAGGGTGGTAGCATTATGACTTAAGTGCAACACAGCCTGTGATTTTAAAACATATTTTTAAAATTTTTTAAAATGAAAGCATTTGGGTAATGGATAAAACGGGAGTAATTGATAAAATATTCCTTCACAATATTAAGATATTTCTAGGACTAATCAACACTTAAAAATTTTCTGAAAGTAGTTTTAAAATGAGGACCATCTTATATGAACCACTGAGTAGAATCCAAGAGAAACCACATTGCCTAGTGGAGGGTCACACAACTTAAAATAGATTCCAGAGTTGGGCCATACAACTTAAATTTGGACACGGGCAATAATGGGTCGCCACATTGCATAGTTGAGGGTCACAAACTTAAAAGGAAATAGATTTTGCGATAAAAAGACATCCTATGAGTGACCATGGAAATATATGGAAAGGAATAATTCTGAGAAGATATACAAATATATATACAATGCAAAATGTTAGCATACGGCTAGACTTAAAAGGAAATAAAAAATTGTAAGGGTACCACACAAGGAAGGATGATTACATAATTTTGATAGAAAATGGTAAGAAATGTCATGCAAAATAAATTTTAATATAACATAATTTATAGGGAAGGATGATTACGTATAAATGAAAACATCATATTTATATTGGGGTTATGTAAGGTACCACTCTTTAAGTTAAGAAATAAAGGTAGTATTCCTTTATAATTTAAAATGTTATTGACGGTATTTATCAGCCTCAATTTTATTTTGTTTCGGTCGGGTTCTGTGCACCATGCTAATCCCTTCGATATTACGAAGACGGGTATATTTACCAAGTTAATATTAGTGGGGTTAAGACTTAGAATAGTGTAAATAATAAAAAAGTAGTGTAAATTTCAAACTTTTTATATGTAGTTTCGTGAGATTATTGAAAATGTATAGTAAAAAATTACGAGAATAGTAGCAATATGATATGATAGTAAACTTAAACCATCATAAGCGGAGGTGTGTTTACCTCGCAGTAAGGGGTCTCGATCTTAACCTTCCCCTTCTCACTTCTTGTGGTTCTTCGACCTATTTGCACATATGTTAGGGGAGATGGTTAGCTCATAGATTAGTGAGTGGGACGATTACGTTGTGCCACTACATTGCTTACGACTCAGTTCTTTTCCATAAACCACCTAGTAGTAAAATCTACTCTTAACGCTTGTATCGTCCATACGAGCCACGTGGTTTATTTTCGCCCCTGTAAGATAGAGTATTGGGTCTTTTGTATCGTCTCTATTCTATGGTTGAGTTATACTTGCTCTCCTCCTTTTTGGGTATTCATGCCTTTAATTCATTTAATGCAAAAAAGGGACATGGTCCCATGTAACAACACGACATACACTCGGACGACACTTCTAGGTTATGCATGACCCGTGCCCCAACTCGAAAACTCATGCATCGATCATAAAAACAATGGACATCTCATGGCCCTAAAACACATTCATATTTTACCTGGAATGGATCGCCACTCGTGCGATCCTAGACTGGGAGTTGGAGTTTGGGAGTCCCTAGGGTTCTCTTCCCACATCCAGCATGTAAACTTTGAGTAAGGAACTGGAAAGGGAAATAAAAAAATTCCAAAGGGAACCGGGAATCGAAATGACCTAGAATTGGTATATAAGAACCTGAAATAAGAAATTGGAAAATCCCTATTAGACAATCAAGATCAAAAACTTATGTAAATGGACCATGAATGAAATTGGATAAGAAAACCAGACCAGTTCGAGGTGAACCAGACTTGAACCGAACCTAAACCGGATTGAACCGTGAAAAACCAGTTCAAATATATATTTTTCTAGGTTACTTAAAAATATAAATTTGGGAAATTGAAATCACCATTGGATAGAAAATGAATTTAAACGAATTTAGAAATTTTTAAATTTTAGAAAATTGGTTTAATCGGGCATGAATCGGTCGATTTTCGATTTTGGGTCACCGAACCATGTGTGATCGAACTAGTTAATGGTTCAACCGGTCAATGGACTGTCTTCCATGTCAGTGCCCAGTTAATAGGCACGACCAATCAGAGTGTGATGCATGGTGAAGCACGCCTATTCAGCCGCTCGGTCAGTACCTAGAAGCGCTGACAAATTAGAGCGTGACATGTGTCCCTGGTCAATAGTCAAATCTACGTCATTGACAACCTACAAATATGAGAGCGACATGTGTAAACCCTGCTCCTTTAGGATGGGAAAATCGGGGAAAAAACTGATCAACTCAGGTGAGAAAACCGAATTGGTTCACGAACTCCAAACGATAGAGAAAGGGTAAACCGATAAATTTATTGATCCCAAGTGACCTAAAAAGTTACAAAAGTTATGAGAAAGGACTTTAAGATGAATTGGAGGAGAAAACCAAATCGGTTCAGGTGTACCGGACTTGAATTGAGTTGAATTAGTTTGAACCACTATTGAACCAATTTTTAAATTTATTTTTCTAGGTGGCTTAGAAAATTCAAATTGGAGAATTGAGGCTACCATTTGATAGATAATAACTTTAGATAAATTTAAAAATTTTTAATTTTGAAAAACCCAGTCGAATCGGGCATGAACCGACCAGTTTAAGCATTGAACCTAGTTCGGAATTGTCTAGTCCAGTTCAGAACAGTATCGTATTCTTCCTTTAGATGACAACATTATTCACTCACTGGAAAATCGAGTAGCGCCGGCGAAGATGAAAAGTCTCCAACAAGGGAGTTTCAGGCAATGAATGACCGCCATAAAGGCACTGATCGAATGGACAAGAAGTCTTTGAGCTTCCTATATAAAGATCCCCTCCTCATTCATCCTCCTCACACTTGAAAACTCCAATCTCTCCCTACTGCTCCATTTTCTAGTGAAGCTCGAACCAGAGCTCCGACTTAGGCATTTTTCTGAGCCAAAGAAGGCGTGGTCGGGTTCTTTGGATTTGGGGAGAAGTTAGCTATTTACTACGAGAATAGTGAAGCAGCTCTGGTGGACCGAAATTGCCCTATTTTGACTGAGCTGAAATCAACCAATTCGAGCCCTTCTCAGGTCAAACCAAGCCCTCCCAACACTTCCACAACCCTCCTATAACTGAATTAGAGCGGAAAGGTAAGCCAATTTGGCTCTCCTTTATAATTTCTGATCAGTGCTATAGAGAGAATCGACAGAACTTCACTGACCAAATTCTCCATCAATTCGACATCAATTGATATGATTCTTGATTATAGGAGGAACCTTAGGACAAGAATCTATCCAGATCGAAAGCTTGGACCGCCGTGACCCCGATGGCAAATTTTTGAAACTTTCTCTCTTTAAGTCTAGTTTTCTGACGAAGCTCCGTTTGAACTCGTTTCGGCGTTAAATTGTGCGATTCAAAGTGCAAATGAATCATATGGAGGTGTAGGAACTCCAGTCTAACTTCAATTTCAACAATTAAACTCATTTGATCGGTCAATTTGATGAAATCAAATTCGACTGAGTTGGAACACCAAGGAAACATTGGCGGGGTCAAGGCTCAAAATAGTGTAAATAATAAAAAGCTAGTGGAAATTTCAAACTTTATATATGTAGGTCCGTTGTGGGGACTATTGAAAATGTATAGTTAAAAATCACGAGAATAGTAGCGATATGATAGTAAACTCTAACTTTCATAAGCGGAAGGTGTGCTTACCTCGCAGTAAGGGGTCTCGATCTTGACCTTCCCCTTCTCACTTCTCGTGCTTCTTTGACCTATCTGCACATATGTTAGGGGAGAGGGTGAGCTCACAGATTAGTGAGTGGGATGCTGACGTCATGCCACTACATTACTTACGACTCAGGCCTTTCCCATAAACCACCTAGCAGTAAAATCTACTCTTAATGCTTGCATCGTCCATATGAGCCCCGTGATTTATTTTCGCCCATATAAGATAGAGTCTTAGGTCTTTTGTATCCTCTCTATTCTATGGTTGGGTTATGATGTGAATCCGACTAAAAAGACTACAAATTTACAAGTCCAATCAACCAAACCTATAATGGAGCTGAACAATTTATCACTAAATGAGATGAATAATTATTTGAGACTACAAAAGGGCCCAGTCACAAGGTTAAGGGCTAAAAGATTCAAAGAAGCTTTATATGGGCTGATTAAAGAGATTGCTTAATATTCAAATGGAAGCCCAAATGAAGAGCCCAAGAGAAGGTCCATATTTAATTAATACGGAGAGATTTATTAATATAATAAATCTCTTAGGATAATATTAGGTAGTTTAGATTTTTAAATTAGTTATTAAATATCCTAGATATTTAGATTAGATATGGTTAGTTTATAACCATAATAGACTTTTTTTCCTTATTTTGTGGGCTATTCGGTTGTTTTCTAAGCCTATAAAAGACATACTCCACAGCAATGGAAAAACACACTTTGGAATTGGAATTTTGTGAGTTTTGTCTTCTTTCTATCCTAAAAGGGCTTTTTGAACTTATAAGGTTTTTACTTGTAGCGTTCAAGCAATCAAGACTTATCACCCAGGGTTTTCTAAGAGTTCTTCTTAGAGGATTTGGGTGTGACGTCTACATATCTCATAACCTTATTTCTCACATAAACAAGATATATTCCATCTTTTCGCACTTGCATCATGAAAGTCTTGGGATCTTTGCCATATTTGGTGTAGGGTGTCGTCAGCATATTGGCGGGGTTCGCATTAGTTGGTATCATAGCACACGGTTGCACGATAATTTCTATCCCATCTTTTTATCTTGTTCTTTTTTTATCTTCTCTACCTATTTCTATTCTCTATAAAAGAAAAAAAATTCTCATGTTCTTCTATCTATCTTCTCTTCAGTTGATTAAAAAAAAAGAAAAAAAGCCAAAAAAATCCGTGCAAGAAAAAAAGAGAGGAAAAAAAGCAAAAAAAATTCCTACAAAAAAGGCAAAAAAAAGAGGCACACAATTCTAGCTTGAATTTCATTATGCTTTATCTAGTCTACTTCATTTCATCTTAATTTCTTTCTCTATCTTAATTTTATTGTTCATTGAGTCTATTCGTACACCACACTTAAATTCTTATGGAATTGGTTTTTGAAAACTTTATTGATTTGTCTTGATTGTTCCTCAAGTTGAACTGCTTCATAAAAACGATTTGTTTTTAAAGTTCAATTCAGATTGAAAGAAGACATACGAGAGGAAAAAGGCAAGAGTGTTTGAATCTATAAGAAAAAGCCAATTGAGTGTGAAAACACGAGTGATTGAGAGAAACACGTAAGGGAGCGTTGGCAAGGTTCTTCTGTTATTTTTATCATTTGTAGGAACTCATGGCACAACGACGAGAAGATACGCCAAATGAAGAAGATTCCCAACAACCGATTCCAAATTTACAAATGAAAGCTATAATAAGCGAAATGAGACGAATGCTGAAGTCCGAGTTGGAACCACTTCATGAGCGAATTGATCAATTGGAAGAAGGAGTGAGGGGTTCACGTCAACATACCCCTACTGAACAGTGACCTCGAAGCTTTCAGTCAAGATGTTTTGATCCACAAGAACTCAAGGAGTTCGATCGATATGCTCATAGAGAACGACCCCGAGTTGATGACAACCTGGGTAATATTAAGTTGAAGATACCCTCTTTTCAAGGAAAAACTGATCCAGAAGCATATCTTGAATGGGAAAAGAGGATGGAGATGGTTTTTTATTGTCATAATTACTCGGAGATGAAAAAGGTACGACTTGCTGCTGTCAAAGTTACTGATTATGCTATAATATGGTGGGATCAGTTGGTGAAGGAAAGGAAACGAAATCACGAACGCCCTGTGGAGTCTTGGGATGAAATGAAAGCGATCATGCGACGACGATTTGTTCCTAGCCACTATCACCGGGAGTTGTTCAATAAACACCAAAGGCTTACCCAAGGATCAAGAAGCGTCGACGAATACTTCAAGGAGATGGAAATTACGATGATTCGAGCAAATGTGAAGGAAGACAGAGAGGCAACAATGGCAAGATTTTTGCATGGTCTAAACCATGAGATAGCTGATGTGGTGGAAATGCAATATCATGTTGAGCTCTAAGATATAGTACATCAAGCTATCAAAGTCGAACAAGAATTGAAGAGAGAGTTTACACAAAAGGGGATTAAATAATGGTTCCTCGAACTCATGGAAACCATCCTCAAGGCGATTTGAGAGTTAGTCAACTCAACCTCAGCATGCTTCACTAAAAGAGACAACCAAGCAAGCTGTGGCCAAAAATCAAGGTAACACCCATATCACAACTCCCAAAACTCATGATATTAAGTGTTTCCGATGCCAAGGCAGGGATTACATTGCAAGTCAATGCCTAAATAAGCGGACAATGGTGATCAATGTTCTCTATAAAAGAAGATATCGATCTTGCCCAAACAAGATCGATATCTTCTTTTTCATCATCAGTCTCAATTTCACCGTTAGCATTGATCACCATTGCCCGCTTATTTGGGTATTGACTTGTAATGTGATCCTTGCCTTGGCATCGGAAACACTTAATATCACGAGTTTTGGTAGTTGTGATATGAGTGTTACCTTGATTTTGGGCCACAACTTGCTTGGTTTTCTCTTTTAGTGGAGCATGCTGAGGTTGAGTTGACTGACTCTCAAATCGCCTTGAGGATGGTTTCCATGAGTTTGAGGAACCATTGTTTAATCCCCTTTTGTGTAAACTCTTTCTCTTCAATTCTTGTTTGACTTTGATAGCTTGATGTACCATATCTTGGAGCTCAACATGATATTGCATTTCCACCACGTCAGCTATCTCATGGTTTAGACCATGCAAAAATCTCACCATTGTTGCCTCTCTATCTTCCTCCACATTTGCTCGAATCATCGCAATCTCCATCTCCTTAAAGTATTTGTCGACGCTTCTTGACCCTTGGGTAAGCCTTTGGAGTTTATTGAACAACTCCCAGTGATAGTGGCTGGGAACAAATCGTCGTCGCATGATCGCTTTCATTTCATCCCAAGACTCCACAGGGCGTTCGTGATTTCATTTCCTTTCCTTCACCAACTAATCCCACCATATTATAGCATAATCAGTAACTTTGACAGCAGCAAGTCGTACCTTTTTCATCTCCGAGTAATTATGACAATAAAAAACCATCTCCGTCCTCTTTTCCCATTCAAGATATGCTTCTGGATAAGTTTTTCCTTGAAAAGAGGGTATCTTCAACTTAATATTATCCAGGTTGTCATCAACTCGGGATTGTTCTCTATGAGCATATCGATCGAACTCCTCGAGTTCTTGTGGATGAAAACATCTTGACTAAAAGCTTCGAGGTTGCTGTTCAGTAGGGGTATGTTGACGCAAACCCCTCACTCCTTCCAATTGATCAATTCGCTCATGAAGCGGTTCCAACTCGGACTTCAGCATTCGTCTCATTTCGCTTATTATAGCTTTCATTTGTAAATTTGGAATCGGTTATTGGGAATCTACTTCATTTGGTGTATCTCCTCGTCGTTGTGCCATGAGTTCCTACAAATGATAAAAATAATAGAAGAACCTTGCCAACGCTCCCTTACATATTTCTCTCAATCACTCGTGTTTTCACACTCAATTGGTTTTTTCTTATAGATTCAAACACTCTTGCCTTTTTCCTCTCGTATGTCTTCTTTCAATCTGAATTGAACTTTAAAAACAAATCGTTTTTATGAAGCAGTTCAACTTGAGGAACAATCAAGACAAATTAATAAGGTTTTCAAAAACTAATTCCAGAAGAATTTAAGTGTGGTGTACGAATAGACTCAGAGAACAATAAAATTAAGATAGAGAAAGAAATTAAGATGAAATGTAGTAGACTAGATAGAGCAGAATGAAATTCAAGCTAGAATTGTGTGCCTCATTTTTTTTTGCCTTTTTTTAGCACGAATTTTTTTTTGTTTTTTTTTCTTTTTTTTAACTGACTGAAGAGAAGATAGATAGAAGAAGATGAGAATTTTTTTTCTTTTATAGAGAATAGAAATAGGTAGAGAAGATAAAAAAAGAACAAGATAAAAAGATGGGATAGAACTTTCAGTGCAACCGTGTGCTCTAATACCAACTGATGCGAACCCCGCCAATATGCTGATGACACCTTACACCAAATATGGCAAAGACCCCAAGACTTTCATGACGCAAGTGCGAAAAGATGGAATATAACTTGTTTATGTGAGAAACAAGGTATGAGATATGTAGACGCCACACCCAAATCCTCTAAGAAGAACTCTTAGAAAACCCTGGCTGATAAGTCTTGATTGCTTGAACACCACAGGTAAAAACCTGATAAGTTCAAAAAGCTCTTTCAGGATAGAAAGAAGACAAAACTCACAAAATTGTAATTCCAAAGTGTGTTTTTCCAATGCTGTGGAGTATGCCTTTTATAGGCTTAGAAAAAAATTGAATAGCCCACAAAATAAGGAAAAAAAAAATCTATTATGGTTATAAGCTAACCATATCTAATCTAAATATCTAGGATATTTAATAATTAATTTAAAAATATGAACTACATAATATTATCCTAAGAGATTTATTATATTAATAAATCTCTCCTTATCAATTAAATATGGACCTTCTCTTGGGCTCATCTTGGGCTCTTCATTTGAGCTTCCATTTGAATATTCAACAATCTCTTTAATCAGCCCATATAAAGCTTCTTTGAATCTTTTAGCCCTTAACCTTGTGATTGGGCTCTCTTGTAGTCTCAAATGATTATTCATCTCATTTAGTGACAAACTGTTCAGCTCCATTGCAGGTTCGGTTGATTGGACTTGTGAATTCGTAATCTGTTTAGTCGGATTCACATCAGGTTATACTCGATCTCCTCCTTTTTGGGTCTTCATGCCTTTAATTTATTGAATGCAAACAAGTGACATGGTCCCATGCAACAATACGACATACACTTGGGTGACACTTTTGGATTATGCATGACCCGTGTCCCAACCCAATAACTTAGGCATTAATCGTAAAAACAATGGGCATCTCATGGCTCTAAAACACACATTTACATTTTGCCTGGAATGGATTGCCACTCATGCGATCCTAGACTGGGAGTTGGAGTATGGGAGTCCTTAGGGTTCTCTTCCCACAACCGACATGTAAACCCTGTTCTCTTGGAGTAAGGATCCGGAAAGGGAAATCGGAAAATTTCAAAGGAAATCGGGAATCAGAATGACCTAGAATTAGTACATAAGAACCCAAAATGGGAAATATGAAAATCCCTAGTAGCCAATCAAGATCCAAAACTCATGTAAAGGAACCATGAATGAAATTGGATGAGAAAATCGGACCAGTTCTGGATGAACCAAACTTGAATCGAACCTGAACCAGATTGAACCATGAAGAACCAGTTCAAAGATGCATTTTTCTAGGTTATTTAAAAACATAAATTTGGAAAATTAAAGTCACCACTGGAAATAAAATGAATTTAGACGTATTTAGAAAATTTTAAATTTTAGAAAACTGGTCGAATCAGACCTAAATCGGTCGATTTTCTATTTTGGGTCACCGAATCATGTGTGACTGAACCAGTCAATGGTTCAACCGGTCAATGGACTTTCTACCATGCCAGTGCCCAGTCAGCAGGCATAACCAATCAGAGTGCGATGCATGGTAAAGCACGCCTGATCAGCCACTCGGTCGACACATAGAAGTGCTGACAAATCAGAGCGTGACATGTGTCCCTGCTCAACGGTCAAATCTATGTCATCGATGACCTACCAATATGATAGTGACATGTGTAAACCCTGCTCCTTTAGGATGAGAAAACCAGGGAAAGAACTGGTCAACCTGGATGAGAAAACTAAACCGGTTCACGAATGCAACCGATAGTGGAAGGGTAAATCGAGAAATTTATGGATCTTGAGTGACTTAAAGAGTTACAAAAGTCATGAGAAAGGACTTTAAGATGAATTGTTGGTGAAAACCAAACCGGTTTAGGTGAACCGGACCTGAACTAATTTGAACCACTATTGAACCGATTTCTAAATTTATTTTTCTAGGTGGGTTAGAAAATTCAAATTGGAGAATTGAGGTAACCATTTGATAGATAATGAATTCATATGAATTTAAAAATTTTTAATTTTGAAAAATTCAGTCGAATTGGGCCTGAACCGACCGGTTTAAGAATTGAACCCAATTCGGACCTATCAATTGATATGGCAACCCAACTACTTGGCTGCCCAAATCATGTAGGGACAAGTGTGATCAGAACACAAGCAAGAGAAAGCTCGCGTCGACTTGGAAAACCAACTGAGAACGAACACGTCACGGTTTTCGAGTGAGTGGACTTATTTACATTATACCCTGTTGGGATGGTAATGTGAATCCGACTAAATATACTCTGAATTCACTAGTTCAATCAACTGAACGTGCAATAAAGCTGAACAGTTTGTCACCAAATATAATAAATGATCATTTGAGACTGCAAGAGGACCTTATCACAAGGTTAAGAAGGGGCTAAAAGATTTAAAGAAGTTATATGGGCTGATTAAAGAGATTGTATAAAATTTAAGTGGAAGCATAATAGAAGAGCCAAAGAAAAGTCCAAGGAAAGGTCCAGATTTTAATGAGAGATTTATTAGGATATTAAATAATAATAATATTAGATATTTAATTAGTCAAGTTTAGATTCTTAAAGTAGTTATTAAAATACCATATATATTTAGATTAGATATGGTTGGAATATACCCATAATATATATTTTTCCTTGTTTTTAGGTTATTCAGTTGTTATCTGTGCCTATAAAAGGAATACTCCACAGCATTGGAGTAGACACTTTGAAATTTTAATTTTGTGAGGTTTTATTTTCTTCCTATCTTGAAAGAACTTTGAACTTATTAGGTTTTTATCTGTTACGTTCAAGTAATAAATACTTATCACGCGAGATTTTCTAAGAGTTCTTGTTAGAGGATTTAGATGTGGCGTCTACAAATCACTTACCTTGTTCCTCACATAAACAAGGTATATTCCATTCTTTCGTACTTGCGTCGTGAAAGTTTTGGGGTCTTGCCATATTTGGTGTAGGGTGTCGTTAGCATATTGGGAAGGTTCGCATCGATTGGTATTAGAGCACACGGTTGCACAACAAGTTTCATTCTATCTTTTATATATAGTTGTTTTTTTATCTTCTCTACCTATTTTTATTCTTTATAAAAAAATTCTCATCTTCTTCTATTTATCTTCTTTTTAGTAAGTGTAAAAAAGAAGAAAAAAAGCCAAAGAAAAGAGCAAAAAAAAAAAAAAAGAGAGAGGCATACAATTCTATCTTAATTTTCATTCTTATATTTATTCTACTCTATCTAAGTTTTCTTCTTATTTATTATTTCATTCCATCTAAATTTCTTATTTTCTTATCTATCTAAATCTCATTCTTCTTTCTTATCTTACTGATTCTATTCGTACCTATCACTTGAATTATTTTGGAATTACTTTTTGAAAAATATATCGATTTGGCTTGATTGTTTCTCAAGTTGAACTGCTTCATAAAATTAATTTATTTTCAAGTTCAATTAAGATGGAAAGAAGACAAATGAATGGAAAAAGGCAAGAGTGTTTTGAGATATATCAGAAAAAGTTATTTTTGTGTGAAAACACGAGTGTGTGAGTGAAACATGTGAGGGAGAGTTGCGAGGTTCTTTTCTTTCTACCAATTGGTAGGATAATAAGGCCCAACGATGAGAAAATACTATGAAAGAAGAAGGTTTCATACCGCCCATTCAAAACCTATAGTGGAAAGCAATGAAGAGTCAAATGAAATAGATAGTGAAATTTGAATTTGAACCACTTCATACTCGAATGGATTGTTTGGAGGAAGGTGTGAGATGACGCTCACATCAACATACTTCCATTGAACGACCGTGGAGAAGTCGATCTTGATGCTTCAATCCACATGAACTGGGGGAGTTCGATGATCTCCAAGTTAAACACGACAACCTCAAGATCAATTCCTTCAATCAACCTACTACTTGGGACAAACCATAGATTGATGATATCTTGGACAACCAATGTGAGAAGTTATTTCATACTCGTTGTTCTATGAAAAATAAGGTTTGTTCTGTTATCATAGATGGGGAAAGCTGCACTAACTTTGCTAGCACCGAGCTTGTGGAGAAGTTGGCATTACATACAATGAAGCATACAAATCCATATCAAATTCAAAGGATGAATGATCAACCCAAACTCGAGGTAACCAAATAGGTGATAGTATCATTCTCTATTGGAAAATATCAAGATGAAGTATTATGCGATGTAGTACCAATGCATGCATGTCATATTCTATTGGGAGAACCTTAGAAGTTAGATCGTCAAGTTACATATGATAGATTAACAAATAGGTACTCATTTGTGATGAATAATAAACCAATATCTCTTGTAACTTTGACTTTACAACAAATTTTTCAGGATCAATTGAAAAAGAAAAAGGCAAATAAAAAGAAAATAGCAGGAAAAATAAGAGAGAAAAGTCAAGATTGAAGAGGAAGAGAAAAAAGGCAATATTGAAAAAGAAGAGAGAAAAATCAGAGTTGAAATTGAAGAGAGAAAAGCCATAATAAAAAGAAAAGAGAGTAAAAATAATTTTATTTAGAGAAAAAGTGAGGTCAAGAGAGATATAATTTCAGATTCTATCCTTATATTACTTATGTACAAGGATTTACTTTTTACTAACCAAATTGTCGGATATTTGCCGAGCAATATTATCTCCTTTTTGTTGGAATTCAAGCTTTTCATTCCTAAGAAGATAACTATTGGTTTGCCACTAGTTCGAGAAATCAAGTATCAAATCCAACACCAAATCTTAAATTTGAAGAAGCTAGGATATGCACGGGATAACATGAATTCAGGTGTTGTGAACATGCCTAAAAATGATGAAATTTGGCGAAATTATGTTAATTTTCGAACCATCAACTCTACGGAGGTAATGTATCTTCACCCTATTCCTCGATTAAATATTATGGTAGATGAGTTGCATGAAAACTGCTTGTTTCCAAAATTTGATCACAATAGTGAATATTCTCAAATTTCAATGAAAGGTAATTATGGATTGAATACTGTATTAAAAGTAAAACATGATTTATATGAATGGTTGACTATGATTTTTGGTTTGACTAATGCATCTAATAGTTTTATGAGGTTAATAAATTTTGTCCTATGTGCTTTAATTGAACACTTTGTTGACATATATTTTGATAAAATTATAATATACAATAATTACTTAGACAAACAAGAAAGATATTTAAAAATTGCCTTGCAAGTTTTTAGGAAAGATCACTTATTTGCCAATTTGAAAAATTACATATTGTGTTTGGATAAACTTGTCTTTCTTAGATATGTTATAAGTTTTAAAGGTATTGGCATTGACAAGGAAATTAAGGTAATTCGAGATTGGTCAATGCATATTTTGCATAATTTATGGCCGAAAGAGTTTTTAATTCACACATATCATGAATATCTTAAGCACATCAAGAGGCAACACATGCTGAATAAATGTAATGCAAGGTAGGTGAAATTCATTGATACATATCCTTATGTGATCAAGTGTAAGCAAGGTATGAAAAATGTAGTTGCTGATATATTATTTAGAAGGTACATTTTGCTTACAATCATTGATACTAAATTGGTTAGATTTGCTTGAAATACTTTGTTAGATACAAAACTTCAATTTTCAACTGCATATTTACCACATGTTGTATTTGCTTATAATCGTTATATTTATTCAGTGACTAATTTATCACCATTGGAGATTATCTATGTTTTTAATAAATTGGATAGAAAACGATAGACTCAAGAAAATATTAATCTAGCCAAAAAGAGTTTAAAGAAGGTTGTTTTTGATCCAGGAATTTGGATTAGCCTACATCTGAGGAATAAATGGTTTATGGATAGAAAACTATTAAAATTTCTTAGATTAGAGGGATTATTTAAAATGTTAAAACTTATTAGTAAAAATTACAACAGAAAGTTATCTGATAAATATATTGTTAGATATAGCATGAATATTTCTAATTTATTGTCTTTTAATGTTGGTGATGAAGGAATAGAAGATTTGAAGAAAAATCATTTTCAAGAGGGGGAGAATGATGTGAATCTAACTAAATATACTACAAATTCACTAGTCCATTCAATTGAATGTGCAATGGAGCTGAATAGTTGGTCACCAAATATAATAAATGATCATTTGAGACTATAAGAGGGCCCAATCACAAGGTTAAGGGGCTAAAAGATTCAAATAAGTTATATGGCCTAATTAAAGAGATTGTATAAAATCCAAGTGGAAGCCTAATAAAAGAGCCCAGGGAAAGCCCAAGGAAAGGTCCAAATTTTAATGAGAGATTTATTAGGATATTAAATAATAATATTAGATATTTAATTAGTCAAGTTCAAATTTTTAAAGTAGTTATTAAAATATCCTAGATATTTAGATTAGATATGGTTGGAATGTAATCATAATATATATTTTTCTTATTTTTAGGCTATTTAGTTGTTATATGGGCCTATAAAAGGCATATTCCATAGCATTGGAGTAGACACTTTAGAATTTCAATTTTGTGAGATTTTGTCTTTTTTCTATTTTGAAAGAACTTTGAATTTATTAGGTTTTTACCTGTGGTCTTCAAGCAATAAAGACTTATCACCCGAGGTTTTCTAAGAGTTATTCTTAGAGGATTTGGGTGTGGCGTCTACATATCTCATACATTGTTTCTCACATAAATAAGCTATATCCTACTTTTTGTACTTGTGTCATGAAAGTCTTGGGGTCTTGTCATATTTGGTGTAGGGTGTCATCAGCATATTGACGATGTTCGCATCAGATGGTGAACACTTTAGAAACGAAAAATCACTTGTGAGTGGAACTTTAACATCACACCCGGTTGAGGTGATAGGCGAACTAAGCTAAAACCTACTTATCGGTTGTAAGTAGAGGAAATCATACTCTGTTGGTATGATGGACTTTCTTGAAGGAAGGAGAAATCCACTTGCCAATTATAAGTGAAGGTATCATCACACCCGGTTAGTGAGATGAAGTAAAAATAAATTTTTGTCAGATGTGTTCTCCTCTCACTATGTGCCAATGCTTAAACCATTTGTGAGACCTTTTTAGCGGGAGCTAGAATAGCTTAGATAGGCCAGAGGCCTTAGTTTTTGAACTTGTGGGGCTAAATGACGGGTTTTTGAAAATCATGTGTAGTGAGCCCAAGGCCAGTGGGCATGAGCAGGAGCTCGTAAACAAACTTGAAATGAGAAAGCCATGAAATCTACAATGAACTTGTTGTGTGATTTGGCCATGGTACCAAGTCAGAACCGACAATATTCGATGGACTAGTGGTAGTGCGTCAGGGCCAAGTCGACAGACCGGCCAAGACAAACAAGTGCAGGTCGAGTTGAGGGTTGGGACCATTGGACCAGTGGCACCAAAGATAAATGGCTATGTGAAAAAAATTATTGTTTGTGCATACACTTGTGGTATAGGACCATTAAGACGTCCAAGAGGGATAGTGATGGGTTCTAAGGGCTACTAGATGACATGGTGGAGATAAGGGCAGTTCATCGCGCCAGCAGTCGGGAAGCTTGGAGTAGCTTTTTGTGCATGAGACCAGGGTGGGGTCAGGATGAGGTCTCTATCCTCATACGAAAATGGAGTGGCATTCGGGTCTGAGGGTCGGATGTCGAGAACATCTACTTAGACCTAGGGTAGAAGTGGACGAGTTTCTATCTTGGTGGCTGGTAAATATGCTCTGAGACACAAGTGGGTGCAATGGACGGACTGCACTTGCGAATGTGTGTTCCCTTCTTGATGAAGGGCATGTGTTGTCTGCTAAACATATCTAATGTGGAAAAGAGAAAAAGGGTTTTGAAAACTGAATTTTTAGGAGAACTTCTTTTAAATGTAATGATATCCTTTGACATAATTTAAAATGAAACTATTTCTCTTAAAAACTCAATCCCAACACCCGCTCACTGAGTTATAAAACTCACCCCTCTCTTATACCTCTTTCAGGAGTAAGGAAAACATGACCAAAGAAAACACGAGTATCTACCCTTCGTTAGGTATGCTTAAAAGTTATTTTAAACTTTCATTTTTATTGATTTATGTTATTACAGGGAACAAGGTTTGAATTACGCTTGGCTCCTCTTGATTAAAAGAAGGGGGAAACTCCTCTTAAACCAAGGGAGCGTCGGGTTGATCTGGAAAATTTATTTGCAATTAAAATTATTTATAAGTATTTATTTGCAAATTTAAATAATTTTATTTGATAAAATTATATGAGGGGTGAAATTGCAAATAAAGTAAACTTAGAAATTTTGGTAATTAATTGTTAATAAAATAAATCTAGGGACTTCTATATAATTAGGAGAAAACCTATGGATCTAAGTGGAAAATTCATATATTTGAATAAATCATTATTTAAATATCCCGGATAATGTAGGGATGAGAATGAGATTCTACCTACAACTACAACAGAGCTAAAAAACATTGGAAATCCATCCGGGATGAATAAGTTATGGAATTCGAGTGAGTGGAATTTCCAGCATCATGCCCGTTTGGGATGAGAACGTACTTTCATATTACCAAAAGTTAAAACATTTTCCAGAAATAATCTCCCCTAATTGTGTGAAGCTACTTAAAATTTTTTGGAGATATTTCTATAAAGAGCATGGAGCAAATGTTTTATAAGAGCTAGAATTGCTCCCATGGGCCCAAGGCCACAATTTTGAACTAAAGTGGGCCTAAGGCCATGTTTTGGAAAACTATAAAGTGGGTCCAAGGCCAATGAAAATGGGCCTAGCCCCGTAGACAATTTTTTATTTTTGAGCCTTATGAAAACTTTCATAAATGGATGAATTGTGTGATTTAGCTATTGAGTTGAAGTCGGGTCGTCGAACTCATTGGGCTGGTAGCACCAAAGATGAAGTTCTTAACTAAAAAGACTATTGGTTGTGCATGTTGAGATACGCAACCATCAAGACACCCGATATGAGGAAGTGTTGGTTCTAAAGGCTGTTGGATGGCTCAGAGAGCATAAGGGAAGTTTTACCATTCCAGTATGTCAAGAAGCTTTGGAAGCTTTATGTGCATTGAGATCAAGAAAGAAGGTGGAGAGATCTCATTCCATAATTGCGGACATGAAGTTTCAAATAAAGTATAGGGGTGGGGCAATGGTGCTAACACAAACTTGTGGTAAAGGTTGCAATCTCCTACCAGGGTGGACGGTAAAGTCGCTCCGGTCCACAAATGGAACGATCAGGTATTGTTCTGCAAATGAATTAACCATTTAATGATTAATGGTGTGTGCTTGTTTGATAAACCAAAAATTCACAAAGGAGAATGGTGAAATAATGTAAACCCCGCCCTTTTGAGTTAAGGAAAATCGAGAAAAGAACGTGTCAAACTGAGTAAGAAAATTGAACCGGTTTACAAACTCGATCATTTGGGAACAAGGAATTTGGAAATTTACAACTTTTGGGTGATCCAAATGGTTCATAAAACCTTGGAAAAGAACCTTAAGACAAATTAGAAAAGAAAAATCAGATTGGTTTAGATGAAATAGATCCCATTAGAACACCGAAGTTAAGCGTGCTTCGGTCAAAAAAATTTTATGCGAACATACGTCCTATCATAAATAGCCATAAATTAATATATATTTAATTCTAGAATTAATACTAATAATTTAATATCTAAATTAAAGCTCTTTAGAATCGAGGAGAAGTCAGCAACACACTTGTAGTCTCCGTTTGCTTCGAGGGTCGCTGGAGAAGCGCCGACATGATGGAACAATGAAGCTGCTCCGACTGACCAAAGTTGCCCTATTTTGGCCAAGCTGAAATCAACCAATTTGAGCCCTCCTTAGACCAAACCAAGCCATCCCAACACTTACTTAGCCCTCCCACGACCGAATTAAAATGAAAAGGTAAGCCAATTCGGCTCCACTCTCTAACTTTCGACCCGTGTTAGAGAGAAAACCAGTAGAATTTCGATGAGATAATTATAATTCAATTTGGCATCAATTGATGCAATTCATAATTATATGATGAACCTTAGGACAAGAGCTATCTGCCCAGATCGAAAGCTCGGACCGCAGTGCCTCCGACGGTAAGCTTTCGAAACTTTCTCTCTCTATAGTCTATTTTCCTGTGAAGCTCCATTTGAGCTAATTCCCACGTCAAAACTTGCAATTCAAAGTGCTATTGAATTGTATGAAGATTTAGGAACTCAATTTTAACTTCAATACCAACAATTAGAAGTGTTTAATTGGTCAATTTGATGAAATCAAATTTGACTATGTGTTAAGGAGTTGAAATTGGGGGAAAATTGGGGATTTTCGAAATTTGAAGGACCAAAATGAAATTTTATAAAATTGGGGGTCAATTGGTCATGGAAAGAATGTTAGAGGGTCAATTGAGGAATTTTAGAATTTTGGGGGTAAAACTTACCATTTTTGCAAAGGAAGGGCAAAATGGTAATTTTGGAAAAGTTGGGGGACCAAATTGGAAATTTGGGAAATTAAACCCCTTTTGTGAAATTGAATAAATTGAGGTCCAAAGGGGAATTTTAAAAGTTTTGGGACTCAATTTGAGGAAAAACTGACATTTGGGACTTAAAGTTAAAGAAAAATAACTTTAGGGAGCTAATTGCAAATAAAAAAAGTTTAGTTTTCTCATTCATTTGGAATTAATGAAGGCTATTAGGCCAAGAGATAATGAACATGGATGTTTATATTGTGTAGGAACATGAGGTACCAGGAACGCCAGCAAGGATAAGCTCGCGTGAATATAAAGAACCGGTATAATAGAATTCACTATATTAATGGGTGAGTGGGACTTTTAACATTATACTTGGTTGGGGTGATGAGCTAATTAAGCTAAAAATCACTTACCGGTTGTGAGTGGGCTTACTAATGTCATATCCAGTTGGGATGATGAGCACAGTTTAAAGTTAAAAACTAATTACCGGTTGTGAGTGAGATTTTATATCATACCCGGTTGGGGATGATAAGTATCTCGAAATAAAAACCCACTACTAAGTGGTATTTTAAACATCACAACTTAGAGGAGTGATGTGAAAATCATGAGGAAAAACTATTTACCGGTTGTAAGTAGATCATACCCGATTGGTATGATGAAACTTCCTCGAAGGAAGATGAAAACTCGTTCATCAGTTATGAGCAGAGATGTCCTTATACCCGATCGGTATAATGGATAGTTGAAAACATATTTTTGTTGGAAGTGTTCTCCCGTGATCATGTGTCAATGCTTAAACGATTTGAGAGATCTTCTTGACGGGAGCACGAATAGCTCTTATAAGTCGGGGGCCTCGGTTTTGGAACTTGGGAGCTATTATGCCTGATTTTGAAAATCTCGAACAACTGGGCCATAGGCCAGTGGTAAAAAACATGAGATATGTGCCATAAAACTCTAATAAATGAAGTGTTTGGCCATGGTACCAAGACATGACCGCCATATTCAGTCTACTGGTGGCAGTGCGACATGACAGGTTTCCGTACCAGTCAAGACAAATAGCTGCAAGTTGAGTTGAGGGTCGGGGCCGTTGGACTAGTGGCACCACATATTATATGGAATGATAAGAAAATATTGTATATGCATGCACTGTGATTACGGGACCATCAAGATGCCCAAGAGGGGTAGTAATGCATCCTAAGGGCCCTGGATGACCTGGTGAATATAAGGGCAGTTTGTCGTACTAGGTGACCGTGCGAAATTTGGAGTAGCACCAAGTGCATGAGACCAGGGTGGAGACAGGATGAGGTCTCTATCCTCATACGAAAATAGAGAATAAATTTTGGGATTGAGGGTCGGATGTCACGTACATTCACTCATTCTCAGGGTAGAAGTGGACGTGCTTCTATCTAGGTGGCCAGAAAAGTTGCTCCGACGCCACAAGTGGGTTCAGTGGACATACTAGCCTACGAATGTGTGTTTGACCTTCATGTTGAAGGATATGTGTTGGGTGATGACACACCATGATTAATATGAAATGGTGATAAAAACTGAGATTTGAAATGAAAGGATTTTTGAAAGAAAGGAATCTGGCCCACTCCAATACAATTCTTTTTTCCTAAAGGTTAAAAAAAATTGAAAACTCATTCACTGAGTCGTTGTACTCACCTCCTCCCTTATATCTCTTTCAGGGAATTTCGGAAAGCCTACCCTTAAAGACCATCAACTAAGATGTTTGTGAGACAGGTATGATAAATTTAAAATATTATGCAGTTTTGATTTATGTTATTCCAGGAAAAGGTGCAGGTTTAAATAACGCCTTACTCTTTATAATTTATAATAAGGGAAACCCTTTAATAAACCAGGAGAGTGACGGGTTGATCACGGGGATCCGACCAAACCGGGTCGGGACGTGACAACTAGAGTGGTATCAGAGCGAGGTTCCTCGAATACATAATTAATACTAGAAAATATATTAACTAATAGGATTTATGTTAAAATTTTCATATGGCTCTTGGGAGAGTAACCAAGAAAACTAGGAATGACTCTACTCAACACTTTGTCCTCGTAGGAAGACAACCCTAGAAGTTCCCAATGCCTGAGGCATGGTTGGAATCTCAAAAGACCAAATGGGGAATATCCGGGAAAATAGTGCTAGGACATATTGAGGGCACAACTCTAAGTACAAAGGAAGCCAAGCATGAAGCTATAAATGCCAGCAAAGGGCGTATAATCTTACCTAGGAGGATGCTTATCAAGAATCCCGTAGCTTCTTATTTATTTTATGACCACTTTCTATACTAGGGCAAATACCCCAACATATTGGACTATTCTATTAATGAAGTACTCCTAATTACTAGAAAATTTGTCTCTCAAAGAATGTAATCTTGTTGGGAAGATGGCCCCAAGAAAAGTAACCAAACAAAATCGTGATTCCTTAGACACCACGGAGATCATGGATAAAGGAATGAATCAAAGAGATTATTAGGCAAATAAGGCATGACAAGAAAATCGTCATGGTAAGGAGTATAGGAGAACTCTTGGAGTAACTAAGCAAGAAACAACCTATTATAAGGTACAAAGGAGATAGGACATGAAGGATTGTCCCACACCACTAAGATTTAGAACAATACTTTACAAGAAAGATGCCCTCACAACTATAGGAAATCCAAAAGGATACCATCCCAAGAAACACGACTCCAGCTTGTAGTTTCAACCACAGACAAGAGGAAGCTCTTCAAGATCTTAACGAAGTGGCAGAAAGGAAAAAAAAGGTAAAGGTAGGACCTCAATAAAACCACAAATCGAACAAAAAGGTAGCTGAAGAGAATCCTCCCTTAAGGAAGAAATTCCAACAATTTAGGAGCAAAGAAAGGAGTACATCCACAAGAGAAGACAAGCCTAGTAATTGATGATAAATGGGATGTCCTGAGATTGCAAGTACAACTTCTTTTGTAAAAAGTAGAGAAGTCAAAATTGGAGTCTCTGACCAATGTAGCAGAAGTAAGCAAACCATAATAACAAGATAATCAAAGAGAATGAACAATGCCCTAAGGAGGAGCGAGAAGTAGTAAGGAATACACCCTAAAAAAGGGCACTAGAAGGATCATTAAGGACAAGAAGATTCGAGAGACAACTACCTCAAGAGAATTAGAGAAGGTGAATAGTAGGGGCGAGATAGGTAACGAACTACCCTCGTGAGGGTCATAGAGTAAACTCCAGCAAAGAAGGAAGAGGTGGAAAGGCCAAATATTGGAGAAAAGAAGGATGAAAGAAATCCTTAAAAGGACCAATGACCAAATTAATGACGGAATTCAAGCCAAGAAAGGAGTAGGTAAGCCTTTCACATAATGGTCTGGAAATCTTGAAACAAGGAAAATTTAAACTCTCCCTAAAAGAAATAGATGTGTACTATGATATGAGTAGGGATGAGGATAGAGAACCAAAGATATACCTGCAAAATTTCAAGAGCAAGGATAAACAGAAGAGGACGACATCAAAGGATACCATTTAAAGGTAGATATTCCCTAGAACCAAGGAAAAGGGGGAGAGTCCTATTGAGGAAGGAAACCTTGGAAAGGCATATGTATCCCAACTTAGAGATAATGAAACCAAGTGAAAGGGACAAATAGATAAACTTATAAATGAAGCGCAAGCTAAGGTGAAAGAACCAAGAAAGCATACTGGGATGACCCAAGGAAATAGGTTAAAAGGAATAGGGAAATAGGGATTTAGCATCAAAAGATGCAGTGACAAGTAAGAATAAGTGGACTACCTATACTAAGGTAATAAAGGAAAGAACATCCGAGAAACGTTGGGAAAGCAAGTCTTCCAAATAAGATGTGGCTAAGGAGAAATAACCATGATTAGTGAGATGAGTCATAGTCTCACGCTTAAAATGAAGCCTAAAGAGAGCACGATTGAGCATAGTATGAAGTACGTGAAATAAGACTAATAAGATTCTCAAATAAAGAATAAGGGACGAAATGGAATTTTAAGATGGGGAAGGATTTTAAGCGGGCAAATGCCACAGTATAGAAGGAAAAGTAAGGAAACGGAGGAAGAAACCATCAAGGAATGGTAAGAAGGTTGAGCATGTAGCTCCTAGGATAAAAGTCTCTACCTTGAGGGACATAGTGGAGAATGAAACCATAAAATGGGAACTCCTCGAACAAAACAACAGACAAATAGACCAAAAGGGGTCAAATGGGAATAAGGAGCTAAGAAATGATTACGAACAAGTAAGAGTGGATTAAGGACAAAGGAAAATCCTTGAGTAAAGGATGTCATTGGAAATGAGGGCGGACCTAAGAAAGGATGAATCCCAGCTTGTTGGTAAATTATTGGAAAACCCAATCATTAGAATCGGAAAGACCCAATAAGGAAGTTGAGAAAGGACGAGTGGGTAAGAAAAATCGACACAACTGTGTAAGTTGATTTGAAAACGGTGAAGGTAGTCGAGGAATACTACCAGAAGAAAAGAGGGATGAAGTTATTCAATCCTTGAGAGGTTGGACAATTGGGAATAACCCTAAAGAAGGTGTTCTAAAAATCTAATGGACATAGAGACAAAGTCTAGAAAATGTCATGCAGTAAGGGGGCATGTAAATCCAACAGTCCCAAGAAAAAACATGACTCAAAATAAGGAAGAGTCAGTTAGTAAGCATGACAAGGTCAAACATAAATTTGGACTGAAATTGTAATGAACAACATATGAAGGAAGGGTCGAAATAGGATGAAAAGGTGATAATAAGGAAACCCATGAGAACATGTATGTAATGTTCTAAAGGACATCAAGCTAAGGGTTTCAACAACCAAGAGGTTAATTAGACGTGGGAATGGTTAGGTATCTTGGAATTCCCAATCTTGAGTACGGGACCCCAAATGGAAAAATATTGCTCTAAGCAAAGAAAGATGCGAATCTAAGGATATACCCTTAAGTAAGATATGTCTAGGTATGATAAACTCCATGGATGGAGTAAATAATATAAAGGAAGAGAAATTCCTTAAGTGAATGATGTAAAAAGGGTAAATTGGAAGAACAAGATAAGAGTTTGCATGTTAAACAAATACCAAATGTATATCAAAGGGATTGGTTTCTCGTGCAAGGTTGCTAAGTAAGTTTTAGGGAAAAAAACTCCTAAAAGGAGGCAAGAGTTGTAAACTCCACCCTTTTGAGTTAAGGAAAATCGGGAAAATAATTGGTCAAACCGAGTAAGAAAACTAAACTGGTTTACAAATTCGATCATTTAGGAACAAGCAATTTGGAAATTTACAACTTCGGGGTGATCCAAATGGTTCATAAAACCTTGGAAAAGAACCTTAAGACAAATTAGAAGAGAAAAACCAGATCGGATCAAATGAACTGGATCCCATCAGAACACCGAAGTTAAGTCCTATCATAAATAACCATAAATTAATATATATTTAATTATGAAATTAATACCAATAATTTAATAATTAAATTATTTGAATTAATACTAATAAATGCTCATCAATTTATGACAACATTAATACTATTAATAAATCTTCCCCATTTAATACACAATTTTACACCTATATAAAGAGCTCATCCCCATTCATTCTCCTCACACCTGAACACTTCTCTCTCTCTCTCTACTGCTCCATTTCCCGGTGAAGCTCAAACCAGAGCTTCAACTTGAGCATTTTTCTTAACATCGAAAGGAGAGGTCAGGCTTTTTAGAACCGGAAAGAAGTTAGTTACACGTTTGTAGTCTCTGTTTGCTTCGAGGGTCGCTGGAGAAGCGCTGGCTTGATGGAATAGTGAAGCAGCTCTGGCTGACCGATGCTGCCCTATTTTAGACGAGCTGAAATTGGTCAATTTGAGCCCTTCTCAGACCAAACCAAGCCATCCCAACACTTCCTCAGCCCTCTCACGACCGAATTAGAACGGAAAGGTAAGCCAATTCAGCTCCCTTCTATAATTTTCGACCGGTGTTAGAGAGAGAACCAGTAGAATTTCGATGAGGAAATTCTAACTCAATTCGGCATCAATTGATGCATTTCTTAATTCGAGAATGAACAAGAGTTATCTTCCCAGATCGAAAGCTCGAACCGCCGTGCCTCCGACGGTAACCTTTCGAAACTTTTTCTCTCTATAGTCTATTATCCGATAAAGCTCCGTTTGAGCTCGTTCCAGCATCAAAACTTGTGATTCAAAGTGCTATTGAATCGTATGAAGATGTAGGGACTCAATTTTAACTTCAATTTCAAAAATTAGAAGTGTTTGATCGGTCAATTTGATGAAATCAAATTCGATTGTGTGTTAAGGAGTTGAAATTGGGGAAAAATTGGGGATTTTCGAAATTTAAAGGAGCAAAATGCAATTTTATAAAATTGAGATTCAATTGGACATGATAAGAATGTTAGAGGGCCAATTGAGGAATTTTATAATTTTTGGGGTAAACCTTACCATTTTTGCAAAGGAAGGGCAAAATGGTAATTTTGGAAAAGTTGGGGGACCAAATTGGAAATTAAACCCCTTTTGTGAAATTGAATAAATTGAGGACCCAAGGGGAGTTTTAAAAGTTTTGGAACTCAATTTGAGGAAAAATCGACATTTGGGACTTTAAGTTAAAGAAAAATAACTTTAGGGAACTAATTGCAAATAAATAAAAGTTTAGTTTTCTCATTTATTTGGAATGAATGAAGGCTATTAGGCCAAGGGATATTGAACATGGATGTTCATATCGTGTAGGAACACGATATACCGGGAACGCCAGCAAGGACAAGCTCGCGTAAATACAAAAAACCAGTCTAGTGAAATTCACTACATTAACGAGTGAGTGGGAATTTTAACATCATACCTGGTTGGGGTGATGAGCTAATTAAGCTAAAAACCAATTACCGGTTGTGAGTGAGCTTACTAACATCATACCCGGTTGGGATGATGAGCACAATTTAAAGTTAAAAACCACTTACCGGTTGTGAGTGAGATTTTATATCATACCCGGTTGGGGATGATAAGTACCTCGAAATGAAAACCCACTACTAAGTGGTATTTTAAACATCACAACTTAGAGGAGTGATGTGAAAATCATGGGGAAAAACTACTTACCGGTTGTAAGTAGGTCATACCTGGTTGGTATGATAAAACTTCTTCGAAGGAAGTTGAAAACCCGTCCATCGGTTATGAGTGGAGATGTCCTTATACCTGGTCAGTATAATGGATAGTTGAAAACATATTTTTTTTGGAAGTGCTCTCCCATGACTGTGTGCTAATGCTTAAACGATTTGGGAGACCTTCTGGACAGGAGCTCGAATAGCTCTTATAGGCGGGTCCTCGGTTTTTGAACTTAGGGGCTATTATGTCTGGTTTTGAAAATCTCGAACAAGTGGGCCATAGGCTAGTGGGCACGAGCAGGAGCTCGTAAACAAACATGAGATATGTGCCATAAAACTCTAATAAATGAATTGTTTGGCCATGGTACCAAGATAGGACCAACATATTCAGTCGACTAGTGGCAGTGCGACATGACAGGTCTTCAGACCAGTCAAGACAAACAGTTGCAAGTTGAGTTGAGGGTCGGGGCCGTTGGACCAGTGGCACCACAGATTATATGGCATGATAAAAAAATATTGTGTGTGCATGCACTGTGATTACGAGACCATCAAGACGCCCAAGAGGGGTAGTGATGCGTATTAAGGGCACTGGACGACCTGGTGAATATAAGGGCAGTTCGTCGTACCAGGTGACCGTGCAAAATTTGGAGTAGCACCAAGTGCATGAGACCAGGGTGGGGACGAAATGAGGTCTAGTCCTCATACACACACGGAGAATAAATTCTAGGATTGAGGGTCGGATATCGCATACATCCACTCATTCTCAGGGTAGAAGTGGACGTGCTTCTATCTAGGTGGTCGGTAAAGTCGCTCCAATGCCACAAGTGGGTTCAGTGGACATATTGTCCTGCAAATGTGTGTTTGACCTACATGATGAAGGATGTGTGTCAAGTGATGACACACCATGTTTAATAAAAAAAATGGTGGTAAAAACTGAGATTCAAAATTAAAGGATTTTTGAAAGAAAGAAGTCTGGCACACTCCATTACAATTCTTTTTCCTAAAGGTTAAAAAAATTGAAAACCCATTCACTGAGTCGTTGTACTCACCCCCCTCCTTTATATCCCTTTCAGGAAATTTGGGAAAGCTTACCTTTAAAGACCATCAACTAAGACGCCTGTGAGATAGGTATGATAAATTTAAAATATTATGCAGTTTTGATTTATGTTATTCCAGGAAAAGGTGCATGTTTAAAGGACACCTTACTCTTTATGATTTATAATAAGGAGAAACACTTTAATAAACTGGGAGAGTAGCGGGTTGATCACGGGGATTTGACCAAACCAGGTTGAGGTGTGACAAATAATATGATCATTAAATAAAACTTTACATATTCATGAGTAAATTACCATATTATCCACTGACTTAGTTGTCAAACTCATCCCTCCCTTTTCCCCTATAGGAAGATTCTCAACCTTGTTGAGAGTAAATACAAGCTAGTTTAAACAGTTAAGGTATAATGCGTACATATTTTTCTTATGAAATTGTTTTGATAATATTGTTTCAGGGAAACGTTGGAAAAGTAAGTTACGCCTAACTCTTACCGATACCTCAGTGGTAATTATTCTTTTATTGGGAGGAGTGGTGGGTTACTAACAAGGTTCCGATCAAATAGTGTCGGTGTGTGACATGGTTTTATAAGGTTAGAAAGAATAACACACATTATAATTTAGTATATATGGAGTTTATAATTAGGGAAAGCATGACACACCACATAACCACTTGTTCCATCATGAAAGGGATCACCCAATCGCTGAATAGAAATCTAATATATCCCACTTATGATTCGAAACATCTTTATTGACCATCATGATACAAGGCTACAAACTCATCCATTAGTTTGATAGTCTCAAACCATATGTATGGACACATTGCCCTCTCCCACAGACTTATTTATTTAGTTGTCCCAGATTAAACATTTTACCTTCACTAGGTCTATTGTGCATAGGATCTCGAGAGCACTTGACATATTAAACCAATGATAGCTTCCCTTGTACCGGTGCACATAACTCAAGAGTAGTCCATAAACACCATTTTGACACCAAGATCACTCCATTTAGTGGTCAGGTAAGAGAGAAATGCTCATTTGATCATAGGGTGGTTGGGATCATTTATGTTATTGGGATTTTGGATTTTAAATATGAAGTTTGATATGTTAACTTTGTAGGAGGGCTGGTAGGTTAGTTATCAGTTGATATCTCTATTTTGTACAATGCAATTTAGTCCAAAACTGAATCAATTCAAGTCATTTGTCTAAAGATATGCAGTCGCAATCCGCTAGGTGAGAAGGGGGTGCGGTATTCGAGCAAATCGAATTGACTCGACTCCGATTAGAGTAACTCGACTTCCTTTCTTCTCCCTTTTGTTATTGTAAATCAAATTATCGGTTTGCCCTTTTCGGGCCCCTCGTAATTTAAATCCAAAATCCTAATCTCGTTTAGTAAAAAATCTACTTTTTCCAAAAATCTCAATTTTATTACTTGGGAAACCAATCATTAATCCGATTGGATCTTGTTAGAGAATGTATTGTGGACCGATAAGGGGTCGGACCCATGTCTACTTAAAAGTCATGACTTATAAGTAGTGGAACCCTTTCAACCTTATAAACCCACAACACTTCTCTATTTTATCCAATGTGAGATCTTATACTCAACACTCGCCCTCACGTGCAACGTGGATACACTTGCCACGTGCAATTCTCAACACCTGCCCTCAACACCTATCTACGAGCCGGGTATTCCACTTCCGGTCTCGGACGAGTGGGGACACAATTGCCTCGAGTTGGGTATTTTTTTCTCCTCCTCCATCCAACTTGGGCAAACTACGAGTAGGGTTTCCGGCCTCGAGTTGGGTACGAGTGCGAGTTTACTGGCTTTGATACCATGTTAGAGAATGTATTGTAGACATGGGGCCGACGCCTTATCGGTCCACAATACATTCTCTAACAGATCTCTATTCCAGGGTTGGTTCTCATTCTCGTTTCCGACCTCAGTTTCTTATCTAATTCGACTACCAATCCCTATTTGGTATAACTTTCCGAGTCTAACTTCTATACCTGAACCATTAGTTGCCACCCTACCACAAGAAATATAAAATATAAGGAAAGTGAGTTGAAAATATCATGGATGAGGTTAGGAATGTCAATAGAGGGAACCCCTCTAAATTCATGGTATTGTATTTCACTATATTAAATACTCATTTACTTTTAAAATATTAATAATATATTGTATATTTAAATAAATAAATAAATATTATAAAAATCTTAAATTAGAGTTTTACACTTATCAAATACTTTTTCCAATATATAAAAAGATAAGATAATAGTATTGTATTTCAAAACATAATTTAAAAAAATTACCATTTCAGTGATATTAAGATAATAATCCATTAAATTATATTTGATTGAATCCAGTTGTTGAAGTTTTAATTTAATAAACAAGTTTGGATTACCAATCATGAATTTAAAGAATTTAAAGTTTAAATTTAATATTTTAATATCAAATTCTAATCGTTCTAATCTCATTTATACATAAAACTTCTCAAGTTGATTTCTCATTTTCTGAACCCGATTATAAGTTTGAATCTAGCAACCTGTACCCGATTACCAAGTACGGGCGAATTTCAGTTCACTACACCTACATTCGGATCGAGTATGTATTCGAATCTAATCCCGATCTTCAATACTTGAAGTAATTGGTACAACAACAGAAAAAAAAATTAAGTTTGATGAGTCGGAGTTGCACAGTATTATTATGTCCAAGTACAAATTAAGCAACATCAACTACTACAATGGCACATAAATACAACCTCAAAGAGTAGGCCATAGGCCCATAATTACCCGGCATTGGGTCTTGAGTGTATCTTGAAAAAGAAATATCCACGTGGGCTCTCCTTGTCTTCGCTTGGTTGCCACCAAAATAAGTTTTAACATGTAAATATATAGTTTTGTACGTACAAAAATATGGAAAAAAAACTTTTGGTATTAGAAGGGAAGACAAGCAAAATGTTTTTTTTACTGATTATAAGCAAAAAAATCTTTTAATATTAATTTATATTATTTTCAAAACACTTCACATCTAATACAATTCAATCTTAAGCCCCAAATCCATTATTATTATTATTATTATTATTATTATTATTATTATTAACCAATATAATATTAATAAATTATATTTAAGATATTATTTTTATGTATTACACATTTTACACATTATGTATTTTTTATCACTCTTTGACCATAACAGTGCAATAAGCTAATTACAAAGTTTATTCTATCAAGCCAATCTAAATCTATATAATAATGATCTGGTTGATTAGCACTATATTTGTACGTAGTGATTTGAAGAGATAGTAAAAGAATGGATTTGAAGGGAATTTAGAGGTTTAAATATCTTCAATGACACAATTATTGCACTTTTTTTAAAAGAGTCATCATTTTTTTTATTTAAATGACTATAATACATTTTTATATATTTATGTTATTGTTTATTTATTTTCATTATTAAATAATTTATATATTAATAATATTTTTATAAATTTATATAATAAAAATATTATGCATAAAAAATAATATATTATGTATATATAATATAATTTATTATATATATTATTTTTCGTGTTAAAATTATATACAACTATTATTATATGATTAGATTATATAATAAAATTATATACATATAATTTATCATATATATGTACGATGATTATTCCCAAACTATTGAAGAAATGCAATGAAGGTACGAACTGTGGTCCACTTCCAAATCTGATCATGTGGTCAAATAGTAGAAGGGCTGAAGTAAATGACGGAAATTTGAATATTCTCCGGATTCGTTTAATGTGGTCGATCCAAATCAAGTACTCGGTCACGTGAAACTCTCCAGACTTCCTCACTCATTCTTCATACCATTTGAATGAAAGATCCCCACCTCCCTTCTGTTTGAATATTTTTAGCCTAACTGGGACACATGAGTGGGGAAACATCCCATAAACTTGTCCTTGTATAAATGCTTTCCTTTTGGCTTCTTTGTGGAAGTGACCAACCTTGCCTTTTTCCATAAAGTCGATGAAATAAAACACAATGTACACTCGAGAGAGAGAGATGATAGAGATGTCTTGGCTCTGACATGATTGTCTCACGCTTGCCTACAAAAGAAGCTAAAATTCCACAGTGAGATATATGGGCTATTTGGATTGATTGTGGAATTTGATTACACTACATTACATCTTCAATGACATTGTTTGCTTTGCTTAGACAACTATGGGTATTTGAGATTCATGGATACAAACTTGCAATCAATTGATTCATCATTTATATTTAACGACGTGTTATTCAAATACAACTTATATAAAAATGTTATAATCTCAAATAAGATATAAAATTTGTGTAATTGTTCAATTTATACATAAATATTTTATTTTATTCAATTATTAGACTAATCTTTTGTTAATAATTTAAATGGCAAATAAGATTTTTACCAACTATTTAAATTACATACAAAATTTTGATGAAAAACTCAATTTTTATAAATAAGTATTTTAAATTTAATAGTGAATAATGAAAATTTTATATTTAAATTGAATAAAATAAAATATTCACATATAAATTAAAATATTATATAAAATTATATATCTTATTTAAATATTTTAGCACGTATATTATATTATAACGGTTGATAATAAAATAAAATATTAAATAAAATAGATAAATATTTTAAATTTATAATATTAAAAATATTATATTACTTATAAATAATTACTTTTAAATAAATATGAACCCTACTAATTATCTACCAAAAATATATATCACATGGAGCTATATTAATTAAAGTATTGACCCAAAATATATTCTTAAATGTTATGATTAGTTGCCTCAATTACAGGTTGAGTCACTAAAAAAGCTGAATTAGTGCCCCATATAAGGCGAGCATTTTCAAAGTTAGGGGAGCATGCAGGGGCTGCTGCCGCCATAAACCTCGATCACACGTATATTTATAAGAAAAGGGACAATGGAGTTTGGTAGATGGCATGATCTGCACCTACAACCCAGAAATTCCAACAAAGAGAAATTATAGGTTGGATTATTGCTTCTCTTTTGAGCAAATGATTATTTTATTATTCTTTTTTTTTCTCAATGAATTTTGGATTACTCATTATGATCAATATATCAATGAATCACCATCTTGAATTTAATATTCCACTATTTCTTTTATTTGTTAGTCCCTTCACCAACAAGCTCTTGAAATATATATATATATATATACCCTTTGAATTTGGAAATATAATATTTAAGCTTATAAATTAGCATCAATTCTCAAATAACACTTTTGTATACTCGCTCAACATAGCATAGAAAAAGTAGATATATTGAACGCATTAACGTGCATAGTTGCAACCTCAAATAGGGATTTATTTTATGGGATGGTGTCTATGCTTTGATGGGAGAATTCAACTATGGGATGTACGGGCCTATCAGATAACATATAAATTGCAGTCTTTATGTGCAGATAGTCCTACCCCATACTAAGTGAATGCAATACAATATATCTTGGAATTAGGGATAGATTCAAGAATTTTGCTCATTGATCAAATTAATGGGGATGGGCAAACAAGTCCCCTTTTATTTGGCATGGGAAGGTGCCATAAATTCTAAAAAATGACTAGCTCTAAAAATAACAAGTGTAAAATAAAAATAAAATAAAATATGGGTCACTGTTCTTATTCTATCATAAATCCATCTTGAGCCCGACAAAAAAAATACAGATGATATTCTATGTATAATCAATAAAAAAACTGATGATTGTGCAAAAAAAAACTGATGAAAAAGATGATAGTCCACAAAGGGAACAATAAAAAAAGTTTAGGTACATTTTCAGATAATATTAGAAGTTTGGGCACAAAGTGACAATATTATTGAAGTTCAATTTTGTTTATAATTTACTATTATTTTCATGAAAATTTTCTAAAATATATGACTTTTGACAAGGCTTAAAAAGTTAACTAACCTGAAATTTGTTAGTGGATTAACTGTGTCAGAATCAGAAAGGGTAAAAATCTAATAATTTAGCTTATTTTCCAATACTTTAATAATTTAATGTATAATTTTAATAATATAAAATATACATAATTAACCTATTTTAATACATATATTGGACTGTTTATATATTGTATAATACATAACTATCTCAATCTTAAATATGGGCTATTGAATTTAAAAAGCATGCATTATGAAAACAATGATAGGAGTTAACTTGGTGCTAGGAGTTATTATTCTTCAAATGGCCTGTGCTCGGAATGTATGGGGCAGAAAGAGAAAAAGACAAAGCATAGCTCAATGGTGCTGCTGCAGTTCCATTGTCTATATTCAAGGGCACATAAGGATTAAACTAAGATTTCTTTTCCCCTTTTCCCTCAGTGCAAAACAAAGTTAATGCTTTCGATTTGTTCGCTAATTAGCCAGTTGTCAATCTCATTACTTATCTTGTCTTGTCGTTCATAGATCAATACAATTAAATTATTATGTTTATTTAATAATAGATCTCATACCATATATAATATATGGTCCAATACATCACTAAAATGCTCAACCACTATCACGCACCACACCTATAAAAATGTTGGATGGTTAACTATTTTCCTAATTTAGTTTGCCACCGGCCACGACTTTCACCGAGTCGGCACCAATTTCCCCCAATCAAACCATCAAATTATACTCCTATAGATTCCATTTATATTTATATCCGGTTGTTTTAGTCTCTATCAATGCTCATTTTCAAAATATATAAAATTCATACTGCTAACTATTGATTTTTAGGTAAGTGTCCACTAGAAATTATGAAATTATTCAACTTAAACTTATATAATTTATAAATTATTATTTATATTCATGTTGTTTAACTTAAAAAAATGTAAAATTATTTGGGTGAAAAACTTATCATATTGAAGCTTTTTATAATAATTTATTTAATATATTTTAAAATATTTTTTATTCTTATATTAAAAATAAAATATTACATTAATTAAAATATACCATTGGTGTGTATTTATAAAATTATTAAAATTAATTACATCATTTACAAGTTACATATTTTAATCAAATACAAATTCAACTTATTATTATTTAACAATAATCTATTATATGATATTAGAGTATTTATTAGCACTTTCTCGTTACAACATGTACATCACAATATGATTTATAATATTCTTGAGTATAGAAAAAACTAAAATCTCATTTTTTAAATTTTATTTGAGATCAAAACAATTATATATATATTTGACAAGTATTGATTACAATTTTAAAAATATTACAAATACAAAATATATTTACGTTAATTTTGAGAGTAAGTATTGATAATAAAATTATAAATTAACTAAAATAAAAAATGTTATAATTTTATATATTTGATAGATTTTACCCCTCCGAACCCCTGGCCACCAAACCCCCAAATCACTTCAATCCAAACAAATGTAAGGGTTCTATGCAAACTATCGTCCCCTCCCTCCCAATTCTGGTTAGACCGAATCAGTGAGCTATCCCATCTTGATCCGGTGATTTTGTTGGATCAATCTTCCCAAATCACAGATTTTGTTGGCGCTGTAGTAGTGAATCCTACCCAAGTAGTTAAATTAGGTCAATTTTGACATTAACGGACACATGTTATAAAACATGAATCGGTTGAATATTTCATTCTCAAGGTGGCACAAGATTTGTGGAGTTAAATGAGAGATATGAAAATCTTTTAAAGGTGTAAATCGTAATGGTCACAGAATGTGATCAAATTTAGTTCACCATTACAGTATTACGAATTTTTTTTAATTTTAGATTAAATTAGACTAAAATGTTCTTATGCAATATTTTCGGATAGTAATTGTAGCAATAGTATGCAGTTTTTTAATTTCGGATCGAAGTAAATCAAAATGTTCATGTGTAATATTTTTTAGATAAATTTAGGTTAGCGTTCAACCACATAACCTTAACCTTAGATAAGTATGTGAGTATATTTTAAAATAAAAAATAATTTATTTGGTGATTGGATAACTAAAAATGATATAGTTCGATTGACGGGATGTTCTAATAATTTATTTATAAATTTGGATGAAAAATTTAATATGATGGATATAAGATAATTCAATTAAATTGATAAGAATATCAATTTGAGAATTGTCCGCTTAATAACAATTTTTGTTACTGACAAAAAATTAAGTTAAGTTAATGTGTTTTTATCTGATGTTACATTTACTTATGTTTTTTTTAATATTTTATATTCAAAACTTTTATTCACTAGGAGATAGGATATGTTATTTTTCCAAATAATTAACTAAGTCTTTCACCTTTTTATTGTTTAGTTTCTTTAGTTTGATCTCTTAATCATAATAATCCCATCTTATATATTAAACTTGAGATAGTCTTTCTGTTACGCCCGATCCGGTTTGGTCGTATTCTCGTGAACAACTCGTCATTCTCTTGTTTTATTAAACGGTTTCCCTTTATTATAAATCGTAAAAAGTAAGGCTTCCTTTAATATGTACATTTTCCTGAAATAACATAAATCAAAACTGCATAATAATTTAGATTTATTATACCTATCTTACAGATGTCTTAGTTGATGGTTTTTAAGGGTAGGCTATCTGAAATCTCCTGAAAGAGATATAAGGGAGGGGGTAAGTACGACTATTCAGTGAATAAGTTTTCAAAACTTTTTATTTTTAGGAAAAAGATAAATTTTTGAGTGTGTCGGACTTGTTTCTTTGAAAACTATTTCATTTGAAATCTCAGGTTTATCACCATTTCCTTATTTAATCACGGTGTCTTATCACCCAATACACATCCTTCATCATGAAGGTTAAACACACATTCGCAGGTCAGTACGTCCACTGAACTCACTTGTGGATTCAGAGCGACTTTACCGGCCACCTAGATAGAAGTACATTCACTTCTACCCTGAGAATGAGTGGATGTTCGCGACATTCGACCCTCAATCCCAAAATCAATTCTTTGTGTACGTATGAGGATAGAGACCTCATCCCATCCCCACACCGGTCTCATGCGCTTAGTGCTACTCCAAATTTCACACGGTCACCTAGAACGACGAACTACCCTTATGCTCATCGGATCGTCCAGGGCCCTTAGGATGGATCACTACCCCTCATGGGCGTCTTGATGATCTCATACTCATAGTGCATGCAAAATCAATATTTTCTCATTATACCATATAATCTGTGATGCCACTAGTCCAACGGCCCCGACAGTCTTGACTAGTCCGTCGACCTATCATGTCGCACTGCCGCTAGTTGACTGAGTCGATCCTATCTTGGTACCATGGCCAAACAATTCTTTTATTTAAAGTTTTATGGCATATAACTCATGTTTGTTTACGAGCTCCTGCTCGTGTCAACTGGCCTTGGGCCCACTGTACGAGATTTTCAAAATCGGGCATATTAGCCCCCAAGTTCTAAAACCGAGGCCCTCGACCTATAAGAGCTATTCGAGCTCCCGTAAAAAAGGTCTCCCAAATAGTTTAAGCATTGGCACACAGTGAGGGGAGAGCACTTCCGATAAAATATATTTTCAATTGTCTATTATACCGACCGGGTATAAAGACATATCTACTCAAAACCGATGAACAGATTTTCAACTTCCTTTGAGGAAGTTTCATCATACCAACCGAGTATGATTTACTTACAATCGGTAAATAGTTTTTTCGTATGGTTTTCACATCACTATTCTAAGTTGTAATATTTAAAATACCACATAATAGTGGGTTTTTATTCCCATATGCTTATCATTCCCAACCGGGTATGATATAAAAATTCCAGTCACAACCAGTAAGTGATTTTTAACTTTAAGTTTTGCTCATCATCCAAACCGGGTATGACGTTAGTAAACCCACTCACCCGTTAATGCCGTGAATTCCACTAGACCAATTCTTTGTATTCATGCAAGCTTGTCCTTGCTGGCATTCTCGGTACTTCATGTTCCTACACGATATTAACATATTGGTTCATTATCCTTTGGCCTAATAGCCTTCATTCATTCCAAATGAATAAGAAAATCAAACTTTCATTTATTTACAATTAGGTCCCTAAAGTTATTTCTCTTTAACTTTAAGTCCCTAATGCTGGTTTTTCCTCAAATTGAGTCCCGGAACTTTTAAAATTTATCATAGGACCTCAATTTATTCCATTTCACAAAAAGGGGATTAATTTCCCAAATTTCCAATTTGGTCCCCCAACTTTTCCAAAATTACCATTTTGCCATTCCTTTAAAAAAATGGTAAGTTTCACTCCAAAAAATTATAAAATTCCTCAATTGGCCCTCTAACATTTTATCATGCCCAATTGACCCTCAATTTTAGGAAATTACATTTCGGTCCCTCGAATTTTCGAAAACCCCAAATTCCAACTCTTTAACATAATCGAATTTGATTTAATCAAATTCACCGATCAAACACCTCTAATTATTGAAGTTAAAATTAAGTTTCTCCATGTTCATATGATTCTATAGAACTTTGAATCGCGAGTTTTAACGCCAGAACGAGCTCAAACGAAGCTTTGTCGGAAAACATACTATAGAGAGAGAAAGCTTCAATTACTCATCGGTGAGGGCACGACGGTCTGAGCAGATAACTCTCATTATGATATTCATCCTATAATCAAGAATTGCATCAATTGATGTTGAATTGGATTAGAATTTCTTCATTGAAAATTTAACCGACTCTCTCTCTAACACCAATCGACAATTGTAAAGGGGAGCCGAATTGGCTTACCTTTTGGTCCTAATTCAGCCGTGGAAGGGCTGAGGAAGTGTTGGAAGGGCTTGGTTTGGCCCAAGGAGGGTTTAAAATGGCCGATTTCAACTCGGCCAAAATAGGGCAGCTTTGGTCCACCGAAGCTGCTTCACTGTTTCATCACTCCGGCGACCTTCAGAGCAAATGGAGACTACAGGTGTGTAGCTAACTTCTCCCTGGTTCTAAAGAACCAACCTCACCTTGTTTGACTCAGAAAAGACCCTATATCAGAGCTCTGGTTCGAGCTTCACTGGAAAACTAAGTAACTGAGAAAGAGTGAGCTTTTCAGGTATGGAGAGGACGAATGGAGAGGGGCTCTTTATATAGGGAGCTCGGGGATCCATTGGCCATCTGTTTGACACTGTTATTATAGGCATTGAAGACCTGAAATGTACCAAATGGAAGCGTTTCTTCTTTATCGGTGTTGTTTCGATTTTTCGGCGAGTGAATAGTGCTGTCATCTTGAGGAAGAAGATGTCACTATTCCGAACCAGACCGGACCGGTCTGAACCGGGTTTGAAGCTTAAACCTATTGGTTCACCCCTCATTTGACCGAGTTTTTCAAATTTAAAAATTTCTAAATTCATCTAAATTCATTTTTTATCCAATGGTGGCCACAAATCTCAAATTTGAATTATTTAAACTATCTAGAAAAATAAATTTAGGATCCGGTTCAATAGTGGTTCAAACCGGTCCAAACCGATTCGAATCTAGTTCGCCTGAACCGATTTGGTTTTATCCCCAATTCCTTCACAAGTCCATTTCCATGTCTTTTGTGATTCCTTGGGTCACTTAGGCTCCATAAAATTCCTAGTTTACTATCTCTTTATCAATTCCGGTTCATAAATCGACTCGGTCCTTAAACCGGTTCAATCCGGTTCGGGTCCGGTTCACTCGAACCGATCTGGTTTTTCTCTTCCACTTTATTTTAAGGTTCCTTCCCAAGGTTTATAAATCTATTCGGGTCACAAGGGATCCATAAATTTGCCCTTTCTCTATCGGTTCCAGTTCATGAACCGACTTAGTTCATAAACCAGTTCAATCTAGTTGGATACGGTTCATCCAAACCGGTCTGGTTTTTCTCTTCCAATTTGTCCTAAGGTTTTTTTTCATAATATTATAAACCCTTTGGATCACCCGAGAATTGTAAATTCTCAAATTGCATGTTCACAAATGATCGAGTTTGTGAACCGATTCAGTTTTCTCACTCAATTTGATCAATTCTTTTCCCGGTATTTCCTTAGCTCAAAAGGGCGGGCTTTACACTTTCCCATAATTGTCTTTGAGAATATATTTTCGTTCCTATAGGCCTCTTTCCTAAGTCATTTTTTCCATAATTATAATGAGAATATATTTTCCTTTTTTTAAGAAGCTATTGACATTATTTTAGCGTGTCTATCTCTCATTATAAGTTACTAATTTATTCTCTCATTTAATTTTATATATTCTAATTTTTAAATAATATCGTTACTTAACTCATCTTATCTCGAGTTCAAGCAAATTTTATGAAATCATGCGTAAATACCTTTTCATGTTTGACCCTATGAGTTTCTTGGCTTGCATTATATTGGTCCCTCCATTCGTCCCTCCCATGTACTTACGACAGACACACCTCCCTTATCCAAAAAAATTCTATTGAACAATGTTCATGTTAATGATAATATAACCCCCTCCATAAATGTCTAAGGGGTATGTGCTCCTTGATCGTATTAGTGATATGATGTGTATCCTTCTTATGCTTCCCTTTTGTAACACCCTATTCTTGTAATACAAAAATTAAACTAGGCATTTAAACTGAAAAGTAGAATAAATTAAATTTGGGATTAATTTATTATGTAATTAGAAATATCTATTCAAATATTTTGGAGCTCGGCATAAAATTTAGAAATTAATATATACAAACAAAAAAATATATTATAAATTATTAAATCAAAGTAGGACAAATGGGGTCCAACCATGAGCGTAGTCCCATATCATATAAAGTTATTCCCACAATTGATTGATATCATAAATAGTCTCATATTATATAAAATTATAATCAATTATGACCCAACTATCTATTCCGAGTCTTCACATACGAGCGTTCGGGGAGATGAGTATATGTGTATATGTGAAAACTTACTTTCAAGTTACCATATAGTTTTGTCTCCTAATCAAGATGAGTTTGTAAATCCCATCCTTTTGAGCTAAGGAAAATTGGAAAGGGAACCGGTTAAATCGAGTGAGAAAACCGAACCGGTTCACAAACTCGATCAATTATAAATGAGCAATTTAGGAAATTACAACTCCCAAGTGATCCAAAGGGTTCATTAAACCTTGGAAAAGAAACTTAAGACAAATTAGAAGACAAAAACCAAATTGGTTCAGGTGAACGAGATTCTATAAGAATTTTGAAGTTAAGCGTGCTTATTGTAATTAATACATAAATTAAATTATTGGAATTAATACCAATAATTTATGTCAATACGAGAATCACTAGATAAGCGCCGACATGATGGAATAGTGAAGCAGCTCTAGCAGACCGATGCTGCCCTGTTTCGGCCGAGTTGAAATTGGCCATTTCAATCCCTATTTAGGCCAAACCAAGCCCTCCCAACACTTCTTCAGCCTTTCCACGGCTGAATTAGGATCGAAAGGTAAGACAATTTGGCTCCCCTTTATAATTTTCGATCGGTGCTAGAGAGAGAGTCGACCAAATTTCAATGAGGAAATTCTAATCCAATTCCGCATCAATTGATGTGATTCTTGATTCTAGGATGAACCTCAGGATGAGAGCTATCTGCCTAGATCAAAAGCTCGGATCGCCGTGCCTTCACCAGTGAGTAATCGAAGCTTTCTCTCTCTATAGTTCATTTTTCAGCAAAACTCCGTTTGAGCTCGTCCCATCGTTAAGACTTGCGATTCACATTTCTAAATAATCTTATGAACATGTAGAAACTCAATTTCAACTTCAATTTCAACAATTGGAAGCGTTTGATGGGTCAATTTGATGAAATCAAATTCAGTTGTGTTAAGAAGTTGAAATTGGAGGAAAATTGAGGATTTTTGAAATTCAAAGGACTAAAATGAAATTTTATGAAATTAAGGGCCAATTGGGCATGAAAATAATGTTGGAGGATGAATTGAGAAATTTTAGAATTTTTGGGGCAAAACTTGCCATTTTTGTAAAGGAAGGGCAAAATGGTAATTTTGGAAAAGTTGGAGGACCAAATTGGAAATTTGATAAATTAATCCCCTTTTTGTGAAATTGAATAAATTGAGGTCCCAAGATAAATTTTAAAAGTTTCGGGACTCAATTTGAGGAAAAACTGGCATTTGTGGACTTAAAGTTAAAGAGAAATAACTTTAGGAACTTAATTGCAAATAACTAAAAAGTTTGGGTTTTCTCATTCATTGGAAATGAATGAAGGTTGTTAAGTCGATTTATAGTGAACAAGGATGTTCATATCGTGTAGGAATATGAAGTACCGGGAATGCCAACATGGATGAGCTCGCATGAATACAAAGAATTGGTCTAGTGGAATTCACTACATTAACGGGTGAGTGGGTTTACTAACATCATACCCGGTTGGGATGATGAGCACAACTTAAAATGAAAAATCACTTACCGGTTGTGAGTGAAAATTTAATATCATACCCGGTTGGGAATGATAAGTACGTCGGTATGAAAACCCACTATTAAGTGGTATTTTAAACATCACTACTTCGAGTAAGTGATGTGAAAATCATGCGGAAAAACTATTTACTGGTTGTAAGTAGATCATACCCGATTGGTATGATGAGACTTCCTCGAAAGAAGTTGAAAACTCGTTCATCGATTATGAACGGAGGTGTCCTTATACCCAGGAGGTATAATGGATAGAGAAAACAT
The DNA here is from genome assembly GCA_030064435.1 of Trapa incisa. NCBI lineage: Eukaryota > Viridiplantae > Streptophyta > Magnoliopsida > Myrtales > Lythraceae > Trapa > Trapa incisa. Next base: position 2,000,000 of record CM057784.1, on the reverse strand, counting down.
ATGTTTCATCGGAAGTGCTCTCCCTTGATTGTGTGCAAATGCTTAAACAATTTGGGCGATCTTATCGACGGGAGCTCGAATAGCTCTAATAGGTCGGGGGCCTCGTTTTTGGAACTTGGGGGCTAAATTCCCGATTTTGAAAATTTCGTACAGTGGGCCCAAGGCCAGTTGGCATGAGCAGGAGCTCGTAAACGAACATGATATATGTGCCATAAAACTTAATAAGTGAATTGTTTGGCCATGGTACCAAGATAGGATCGACATGCTCAGTCAACTAGCGGTAGTGCGACATGACAGGTCGACAGATCAGTCAAGACAAACAACTACAGGTTGAGTTGAGAGTCAGGGCCGTTGGACCAGTGGTACCACAGATTACATGGAAATATGAGAAAAAATTGTTTGTGTATGCACTGTGAGTACGGGATCATCAAGACGCACATGAGGGGTAGTGATGTGTCCTAAGGGCACTAGACGACCTAGTGGCTATAAGGACAGTTTGTCGTTCCAGCTGTCTGTGCGAAATTTGGAGTAGCACCAAGCGCATGAGACCGGGGTGGGGACAGGATGAGGTCTCTGTCCTCATACGGACACGAAGAAGTGATTTCAGGATTGTGGGTTGGATGTCACGTACATCCACTCATTCCAGGGTGGAAGTGGTCGTACTTCTATCCGGGTGGCAGGAAAAGTCGCTCCGAAATCACTAGCGGGTTCTGTAGTGATACTGACTTGCGAATGTGTGTAACCTTCATGATGAATGATGTGTGTTGGGTGATGACACACCGGTAATTAAGAAATAATGGAAAAACCTGAATTTTTTTTAATTAAGGGATTTTTGAAAAGAAAGGAGTCTGGCACACTCCATATAAATGTTTTTCTTGAAATTCAAAAGATTTGAATCCCTTTTATTGAGTTGTTGTACTCACCCCTTCCCTTATACCCCTTTTAGGAAGTTCCGGAAAGCTGAACCTTAAAAGACTTGTGCAATTAAATGCTTGCAAGACAGGTACGATTAATTTAAATTACTATGCACTTTTGATTTATGATATTTTTGGAAAAAAAGTGCAGGTATAAAGAACACCTTACTCTTTATAGTTTATAATATAAGGAAAAACCTTTTAGTAAATCGGGAGAGTGGCGGGTTGATCATGGGGATCCGACCAAACCGGATCGGGGAGTGAAGAAGTTAGTATTCTTGAATTATTTATATATTCTGATTGCCTACCGTCCGTCACACACACAGGTATACCTGTGCTTCGGCCGCCCCACACTAAAGCATAATCGGATATCTCAAAAGTACTTGGACAACCTGAAAACCTTCATATGACATATGTATGCCTTATTATTTCATTCCTAGTCAATCCAGGCCCACAACATTACCTCTCATAATGTCCTATCTATGCCCATCACGTCATACATATATCCATGCTAAATATAATTAATGATATATATAACAAGAGACAATTACCATGATACCCATAATCATATTCATAATATCACAATATTCTATATATGATAAGAGATAAACTACTATGATCCTACAATTATTCTCATAATAAGTTAACTACTTTTTCATCCCATTCAAGTTATCTTTTTATCTAGTTGGCTTAAACATCCATCCTTTTAAATTTCATTTTAATTCATTCCATTTACATGCTATTGATTTCTCCTTTTCAAAAAAAAAATATATATATATATATATATATATATATCATATTTCCATTTCCATTTCCTTTACTTTTTATTTCTTATTCAAGCCTTTTTGTAATCATAAGCATGGTGTTGGATTTATAATATAAAACCTTATAAAGAATTGTGGCTGGTCCAACTATACTCGGCGAAAATAAACCCACTCATCTAATAGTCGAAAATCGTTTATTTTGGCTTTTGTTCTAAATTGAGTGGAAAATGCACGATCCCGTGTATGCGTGTGTGTATAATTATGGTAAACTACTAAACACAATTATATACCACAAACAATTGGATTCATTTCATGATATTTGTACTATTATGTGAATTCTAACTTTGTGGTTCTCACTCGCAACTTGGTCTCAATATTTATAATGAAACCTAATAATGTTAGTTTTTTCTTTTAAATTCATAATTTCTATTGTTATTCTTGTAGTCGTCTCTATTTGCCAAAATTTCCCTATATCTTTACACTTTTAAATATCCAATTTTTCCAAAGTTATCTTTTAACACTTAACTTCTCATAAATTACCAAATTACTTTTTTTTTTAAATTGCTCCATTTAAGGTTTTAACTTTGAGAATTCTTCCATTTAGCCCCTATAATATTTTCCAGTCACATTTAAGTCATCATGTCCTTAAAAATTATAATTTGGCTTCAAACGCTTCTCTATTTACTATTTATCCCTAAACTATTCAAAAGTTTCATTTAGTTCCTTCACCATTTCAAAGCTTCTAAACGAGGTCCCTAAGCTTGTCCAACATAATATTTTCAAGTTCCTATACTGATTTGACCTCTACTAAGGGTCCCTTAGTTTTCAAAAATCTCATTTTAGCCTATATACTTTTTTAATATTTACACTTTAGTCCCTCAATATTTACTTCAACTAAATATGTCATTGAGGTCATTAAAAATATATAATAAGACCTTAGCCACCCTCCCTAGGTCCCATTGGTTTTGTTCTGACAGACTACAGTCGAAACAATGCCATTTTCAGCCCCAAATGGCCCTTCACCTCAAAATAACACATAGTCGGTTTTCAAGTTATACCTTGTCAAAGAGAGGACGGTGAAGGTTGACACTAATGGGGTTGGAAAGCTGACCTCCCCACGAGTCTAGAACCACTTTAATCACTTTTGTAGATGATCAGAGTCACGACAATCCCTAATTTATAGAGGGGTATTAAAAATATAGCATTGCATGAGCCTTTATGGTGGAATGTGACTTGGGGCTTACCTTTCCCAGAGGATCAATGGGTTTTGATACTTGAAGCCAATACTTGGTTGTGGAGTTTTGGGGTAGTTTTAGACCACCATGGGACACAAAATTTTACCCCAACAGAAGCCGGCCTCTTCACAATGTGTGATGGTTAGTAAATGTGTAGGCTCACCGTTGTTGTTAGAGGGGTTGTTAGTGCGTGTCACTAGTGTGAGGCATAAACTGATATTTGTACGAGCACGGGGACACCAAAATATGAAACTTTGGTGGTCTAAAGGGGAAGAATTTTGTCTCAAAATTCTTTGGAGATGGAGAGTACCAAATAGTTTCTCTCTACTTTAAGATCGAAATTCAACTAAGGCCATAAATTTTAAATTAATTTTATAAAGAGGTAGAGGGACGAGTGTTCATCTAAAATAAAATTTTCATTACATTGGATTTTTTTTCTAAAATTGAGCTCTCTGAAATATTCCCTTTCAAAGAAGACGACACTGTTTCGAATCGGACTGGACCGGTCCGAACTGGGTTCAACGCTTAAACCAACCGGTTTAGGCCCGATTCGATCGAGTTTTTCAAAATAAAAAATTTATAAATTCATCTAAATTCATTCTCTATCAAATGGTGGCTTCAATTCCCCAATTTTAATATTTTAATCAACCTAAAAAAATAAATTTAGAAACCAAGTCAATGTTGCTTCAAACCAGTTCAATCCGGTTCACTTGAACCGGTTTGGTTTTATCTTCCAATTCATCCCAAAGTCATTTTTAGGACTTTTATGACTCTTTAGGTCACTCAGGATTAATAAATTTCCATTTTTACCCTTTCCTTATCGGTTGTGGTTTGTGAACCAACTCGATTTTCTCACCCATGTTGACCGGTTATTTCCCCGATTTTCTTACCTTTAAAGAACATGATTTACAACTGGTGCACCCCATGGAGACTAGCTAGGGCGAATGAAACCCTTCTCCAATAGTTCGTCTTGTTTCTCCCTTAACTCCTTTAATTATGCTAGAGCCACACGATAGGGGTCCTGAGATATGGGATGTGTCCTGGGAATTACCTCTATGGTAAATTCCAATTAATGGCTTGGGGGTAGTCCTGGTTGTCACGCCCCGACCCCATTTGGTCGGATACCCATGAATAACTCGCCGCTCTCCTGGTTCAAGAGGAGCCAGACATACTTTCAACCTTGTTCCTTTGAAAGACATATATCAATTAAAATGTAAGATTAAGAGAATTTAAGCATACTTGACAGAGGGTTAGGCTTGGTGTTATCCCTAGTCATTTTCTCTATTTCCTGACAAGGGATAAAAAGAGAGGCAAGTTTCTACAACTCAGTGAATGGGTATTTTTTTAAAAATAAAGTTTCGATGAAAATAGTTTTCAAGTTGGAGTGTGCCAAAGTCCTTAATTTCTTTAAATTTTCCCATCATCAAATCTCGGTTTTCAAAATCATTTCTTATCACAATAGTATGTTTATCAACCAACAAACACCCTTAATCATGAAGAAACACATAATCGTAGGCCAGCCCATCCACTGTACCCACTTGTGGCGTCATAGCGACTTTACCAACCAACCTAGATAGAAGCACGTCCATTTCTACCTTGAGAATGAGTGGATGTTCGCGACATCCAACCCTCAATCCCATAACAAAACTCCGTGCTCATATGAGTACATAGACCTCATCCGTCCCCACCCCGGTCTCATGTGCTTGAAGCTACGTTGAGCTTCGCAAGACTTTTGGTACGAAAAACTACCCTTATATCCACCAGGTCGTCTAAAGCCATGGGACACATCACTACCCCTCTTGGGCATCTTGAAGGTCCTGTAACATAGTGCATGCATAATCCACAATTTTTCACAATATGCCATATAATTTGTGGTGTCACCGGTCTAACGGTCCCGACCGTCAACTCAACCTGGAGCTGTTTATCTTGACTAGTTCGAAGACCTATCATGTCGCACTGCCGCTAGTCTATTGAGTATGTCGGTTCTATCTCGGTACCATGGCCAAACAACTCATTTACTTAAGTTTTCATGGCTTAATGATCATATTTATTTATGAGCTCCTGCTCAAGCCAACTGGCCTAGGGCACACTCTTCGAGATTTTCAACTTCAGGCATATTAGGCCCCATGTTCCAAAAACCGAGGCCTCCGACCTGTATGAGCTATTCGAGCTCCTGTCAAGAAGATTTCCCAAAAATTTTAAGCAGTGACACATAGTCAGGGGAGAGCACTTCCGACAAAATAACTTTTAAACTATCCATCATGCCAACCGATTATAAGGACATCTCCGCTTATATAATCAATAAGCGGGTTTTCCACTTCCTTCGAGGAAGTTTCATCATACCAACCGGGCATTATCTACTTACAACCGGTAAGCAATTTTTTTGTATGATTTCCAGATCCCTCCTCTCAGGTGTGATGATTAAAATACAACTTAGTGGTGGGTTTTAATTTTCGAGGTGCTTATCATCCCAACTGGGTATGTAAACCCTGTCTTGTGATAGTGAGAAAACCGGGGAAAGAACCGGTCAATTTCAAATTGTAAAATCGAATCGGTTTATAAGCCCGATTATTAGGAAACAGGTAAATTTCAGATTTTACAACTCCCATGTGACTCAAAATGGTTCCTAAATCTTGGAAAAGAACCTTAGGACAAAATGGAGAAGAAAAATTGAACCGGTTCAAGTGAACTGGGTCCGAACTAGATAGAACCGGTTTATGAACCGAATCAATTCATAAACTGGAACCGATAGAGAAAGGGGTAAATCGGGGAAGTTATGAACCCTGAATGACCCAATCTGGTTCAGGCAAACCGGATCCGAACCAGATTGAACCGGTTTGAACCACTATTGAACTGGATTTTAAATTCATTTTTCTACGTGGCTTAAAGAATTCAAATTTGAGACAATCGGATAGAAAATGAATTTTGATGAATTTATAAATTTTTAGATTTGTAAAATTCAGTCAAATGGGGGGTGAACCGACCGGTTTAAGCTTTGAACCCGGTTCGGAACAGAGTCATCTTCTTCCTTTAGATGACATCACTGTTCACTCGTCGGAAAAACGTGCAGTGCTCGTGAAGCTTAAAAGTTTCTAGCCTAGGAGTTTTTGACAATGAATAACTGCCATTAAGGCACGAATCGGACGGCCAAGAAGTCCCCGAGCTTCATATATAAAGAGCTCCTCTCCATTCATACTCTCCACACCTAAAAAGCTCACTCTCTCTCAGCTTCTTAGTTTTTTAGCAAAACTCAAACCAGAGCTTCAATATAGGATCATTTCTGAGCCAAAGAAGTTGAGGTCAGGTTCCTTAGAACCAAGGAGAAGTCAGCTACACAGTGGTGGTATCTACTCATTTTGAGAGTCACTAGAGAAGCGCCGACATGATCGAATAGCAAAGCAGCTCTGATGGACCGAAGCTGCCTTATTTTTGCCGAGTTGAAATTGGCCAATTCGAGCCCTCCTGAGGCCAAACCAAGTCCTCCCCACACTTCCTTAGCCCTCCCACGACCAAATTAGGATCGAAAGGTAAGTTAATTCGGCTCCACTCTACAATTTCTGATCAGTGTTAGAGAGAGATTCGGTCGAATTTCAATGACAGAATTCTAATCCAATTAGACATCAATTGATGTAATTCTTAATTCTAGGAAGAACCTCAGAAGCAGAACTACCTGCCCAGATAGAAAGCTCAGACCGTTGCGCCCTTATCGGTGAGCAATCGAATCTTTATCTCTCAACAGTCTATTTTTCGGCGAAGCTCTGTTTGATCTCGTTCCGACATTAAAACTTGCGATTCAAAGTGCTAGAGAATCATATGAACATGTAGAAACTTAATTTCAACTTTAATTTCAATAATTGGAAGTTTTTGTTTGGTCAATTTGATGACCAAATTCGACTATGTTAGAAAGTTGAAATTGGGGAAAGTTTGGGTATTTTCAAAAATTCGAAGGACCAAGATGTGATATTTTAAAATTGAGGGGCAATTGGACATGATAAAAATGTTAGAGGACCAATTGGGGAATTTTAGAATTTTTGGGGTGAAACTTACCATATTTTTAAAGGAAAGGAAAAATGGTAATTTTGGAAAAATTAGGGGACCATATTGGAAATTTGGGAAATTAAACCCCTTTTTTCTGAATTTGAATAAATTGAGGTCCTAAGTTAAATTTTAAAAGTTTCGGGATTTAATTTGAGGAAAAATCGGCATTAGAGACTTAAAGTTAAAGAAAAATAACTTTAGGGACCTAATTAGAAATAAATAGAAAGTTTGGTTTTCTCATTTATTTGGAATGAATATAGGCTATTAGGCCAAGGAATAATGAACAAGAATGTTCATATCATGTAGGAATACGAAGTACTGGGAACGCCAGCAAGGACAGGCTCACCTAAACACAAATAATCGGTCAAGTGGAATTCACTACATTAATGGGTGAGTGAGATTCTATATCATACCCGGTTGGGAATGATAAGTGCTCGAAATGAAAACTCACTATTTAGTGGTATTTTAAACATTACAACTTAGAGAAGTGATGTAAAAACCACACCAAAAAACTACATACCAGCTGTAAGTAGATCATACCCGGTTGGTATTATGAAACTTTCTTGAAAGAAGTGAAAAACCCGTTCATCGGTTATGAGCAGGGATATCCTCATACTCAGTCGGTATGATGGACAGTTGAAAAAATATTTTTGTCGAAAGTGCTCTCCCCTGACTGTGTGCCAATGCTTAAATGATTTGGGAGATCTTTTTGACGGGAACTTGATTAGCTCTTATAGGCCGGAGGGCCTCAGTTTTGGAACTTGGGCACTATTATGCCATATTTTGAAAATGTCGAACAAGTGGGCCATAGGCCAGTGGACATGAGCAAGAGCTCATAAACAAACATGAAATATGTGCCATAAAACTATAACAAATGAATTGTTTAGCCATAGTACCAAGACATGATCGGCATATTCAGTCAACTAGTGGTAGTGCGACATGACAGGTCTCCGGACCAGTTAAGACAAACAACTATAGGTTGAGTTGAAGGTCAAAGCCGTTGGACTAGTGGCACCACAAATTATATGGCATGATAAGAAAATACTGATTGTGCATGCATTGTGATTATGGGACCATTAAGACGCCCAAGAGTGGTAGTGATGAGTCTTAAGGGCCTTGGATGACTTGGTGAATATAAGGGCAGTTCGTAGTACCAGGTGACGGTGCGAAATTTGGAGTAACGCTAAGCGCATGAGACCGGGGTAGGGACGGGAAGAGGTCTCTATCCTCATACGGACACGGAGAATTGATTTCGGGATTGAGGGTTGGATGTTGTGTATATCCACACATCCTCAGGGTAGAAGTAGACGTGCTTCCATCTTGGTGGTCGATAAATTCTCTCCGACGTCACAAGTGGGTTCAGTGGACGTACTGGCCTATGAATGTGTGTTTGACCTTCATGATGAAGGACGTGTGTTGGGTGATGACACACCATGATTAATAAGAAATGGTGGTAAAAACTGAGATTTGAAATGAAAGGATTTTTTAAAGAAAGGAGTCTGGTACACTCTAATACAAATTTTTTTTCTAAAAGTTAAAAGTTCTGAAAACCAATTCACTGAGTTGTAGAAACTCACCCCTCTTTTCTATCCCTTTTTAAGGAAAAGAAATAATGAATAGGAATAACACCAAACCTTACCCTCTGTCAAGTATGCTTAATTTTCCTTAATCTTGTATTTTATTTGATATATGTCTTTCTAGGGATCAAGGTCAAAATTTCGCCTTGCTCATCTCGAGTTAAAGTTGGAGGAAACTCTTCTTGAACTGAGAGAACGGTGGGTGGTTCACGGGGATCCAACCAAACCGGGTTGGGGTGTGATAGGGTAAGATATTAAATTCCCACTCATTCGATCGTGTAGTGTACTTCCTCTAATTCGACAATTGTCCTTTGCAAGCCTTGCCTCAACTAGCATTTTCGATGTGTTGTGTTCCTACACGATATGGACATGTTTGTTCATTATCATTCAGCTTGATAGCCTTCATTCATTACGAATGACTAAAAATATCTACTTTTCAAATATTTACAATTTGGTCCCTAAAATTCTTTTTATTTCACTTTAGGCCACAAATGCCAATTTTTCTCCAAATTGAGTCCCGAAACTTTTAAAATTCCCCTTGGGACCTCAATTATTCAATTTCACGAAAAGGGGTTCAAGTTTTCCAAATTCCCAATTTGGTTCACAATTTTTTCAAAATTACCATTTTGCCCTTCATTTACAAAAATAGTAAGTTTTACCCAAAAAATTCTAAAATTTGCTCAGTTAGTGCTCTAATACTCTTATCATGCTCAATTGGCCCTCAATTTTATAAAATTATATTTTAGTCCCTCAAATTTTTGAAATCCCCAAATTTTCCCCAATTTTAACTTTTCAACACAACCGAATTTGATTTTATCAAATTGACCGATCTAACAGGTTTACTTGTTAAAATTGAAGTTAAATTAGAGTTCCTACATCTTAATACGATTCAATTGCACTTTGAATCGCAAGTGTTGATGTCGGAAGGAGCTCAAACGGAGCTTCGCTAGAGAATAGAATGCAGAGAGAGAAAGCTTCAAATGCTCACTATCAGGAGCACGACGTTCCGAGCTTTAGATCTGGGCAGATAGTTCTACTCCTGAGGTTTTTCCTAGGATCAAGAATTGCATCAATTGATTCCGAATTGCATGAGAATTTTATCATCGTAATTTGACAGGTTCTCTCTCTAGCACTGGTAAAAAATTACAGAGGGGAGCCGAATTGGCTTACCTTTTAGGTCAAATTCGACCGTAAGAGGGTTGAAGAGGTGTTGGGAGGGCTTGGTTTGGCTTGAGAAGGTCTTGAATTGGCCGATTTTAGCTCGATAGAAATAGGGCAGCTCCAATCCACTAGAGTTGCTTCACTATTAGATCACGCTGATGCTTCTCCGGCGACCCTCGGAGCGAAAGGAGACTACCATCGTGTAGATTGACTTCTCCCCAGTTCTAAGGAACCCGACCTTGCCTTCTTTTGCTCAGAAAAGTCCCTATATCGGAGCTCTGATTTGAGCTTTACCCAAAAATTGAGTAGCTAAGAGAGAGTGAGGTTTTCTAGCGTGGAGAGGATGAATGGAGAGGGGCTCTTTATATAGGGAGCTCGGGGACTCGTCGACCATCTGTTTGGCACCTTTATGACAATCATTGATGGCCTGAAATGTAATGAACGGAAACGTTTCCTCTTCGTTGGCGATGCTTCAATTTTCTGATGAGTGAACAGTGTTGTCATCTGAAGGAAGAAGACAACACTATTCCGAACTAGACTGGACCGGTACGAACTGGGTTCAAAGCTTAAACCGACTAGTTCAGATCCGATTCGACTGAGTTTTTCAAAATTAAAAATTTCTAAATTTATCTGAATTTATTATCTATCAATTGGTAGCCTCAATTGTCAAATTTTAATTTTCTAAGTCACCTATAAAAATGAATTTATCGTCCAGTTTAATAGTGATTCAAACTGGTCCAAAACTGTTCAATCCAGTTCAGATCCAGTTTACCCGAAACGGTTTGGTTTTCATCCCCCATTCATCCTAAAGTCATTTTTCATGACTTATGTGACTCTTTAGGTCACTTGGGATCCATAATCTTTTCGATTTTCCCTCTCTGTATCGGTTCCGGTTCTTAAATCGACTCGGTTCATAAACCGGTTGAATCTGGTTCGAATTCGGTTCATTCGAACCGGTCTGATTTTTCTCTCCCAATTTATCCTAAGGTTCTTTTCCAAGGTTTATAAATCCTTTTTGTGTCACTTGGGAGTTGTAAATTCTCTAATTTGCATGTTCCCCAATAATCAGGTTTGTGAACTGATTCGATTTTCTCACTCGATTTGACCGGTTCTTTTCCAATTTTTTCTTACCTCCAAAGAGCAAGGTTTACAATTCTCCCCTCCATTTAGGAGTTTTTTCCCCAAAAATTACTTCACACTTTTTTCATACTGGAATAAACTTTTCATTTATATATAAATTTTCTAGTTTATCGTCTTACAACCTTCTCAGTTATTTCCGTTCATCCGTTACATCACATTCCTAAGATTCTCGTCTCATTCTCATCCTTTCCTCATTCCATCACACTTACTTTAGCTAAGAATATCTCCTTGGATGACTTAGAATCATTTCCTTTAGTTACATCCTTCCTTTCCCAAGGCACTATTTCTCCGTTCCAAACTTTTTTCACCTAAAATTTTAGGACTATGAGTTCTGGTCATTTTCTTCCACAGGTTTTGGCGTTTATCACCTTTTCATCTTCCATGGATCCCTTCCTCATTCCTTGAGTTATCACCTTTATTCTTCACCTCGTTATGCCTTAATCATAGGTCCTTTCTTGCCTAAGTCATATTTTCCCTGTGATGGTTGGGTTTACATGCCTCTTACCGCATGACATTCTTCGGAACTTGTCTTTAACTTCATATCACTATAGTCGTATTGATTTCCTTACTTACTCGTCCTTTTCAACTACTATATTTGATCATTCAATCCCATTCCGATAACTTATTGACATACTAAAGTTCTTCCTTTCTTATTTCCTTCCCCATTCCCACTGGCATCCTTCCCTTTTCAAGTCTCTTCTCCTTTTAAATTCATTTTTAATCACATCGTGATCATTTCACGATCCTTTATTACGGCCAATCCCTTCTTACTTATATGATGTCTTTTGATGTTGTCTGCTTACACATTACTTGGGTTTGACTCATCTCCTGGATCTTCATGATTTTTTTTCCTTTGCACTTGATCCTTTCATTTCTAGTAGCTTGTCTTTTAAGAGATTATCTTCTTCCCAATTTTTGTTGGTAACATTTCTTCTTAACTAGTACTCATGTGTCCTTCCACAATTTCCTTTCTGGGTAAGTTTTACACTTCTTTTCTCCTGAAATTTCCTTCTAAACTTTACCATTGTGAATACTCACTCTCAAATGTCCTTCCTAGCCACTATCTTCACCTATTTACCTTTACTCTAGAGATCCTACAAGTACTTTTCATTTATCTTACCTTATTTTCACTTGCTCTCATAACTTAGTTATTCCTTTGAGGTAAACCTCTCACCCTTCTTGTATCAAAATTCTTTTTTACCTTCGTGTCCTTGGTATTCCTCTCTTGTCTCGATTTGGGTGTATTCCCTTCTACTCCCCAATTCTTATTAAAGCTTCATTTACTCTTTCGGACGATTTGGTCAATAGGAGTTTTTTTCCTTCTATTGAATCTGTCTAAAACTCTTATTTGAGTTTCCATGTCTTCCTGCAAGTATGTCGTACTTAACCTTCCCAAATACTCACTCAGTTATTTGTACATCTTACTGAAGTCCTTATTCGGCTCGATCTTTTGTGACACTTCATCAATTTTTTTTAACCTAGAGCTTTCTCTTTCCTTATTCCAACTTCCTACTCTCACCCTCCTTCTAGTGTCTTTCGTTCTGGGATTCTTTTGTTTGATCACCATACTGTTTTTAGAAGTTCTATCTTTTTAAGTCTTCACTTAAACTTAAGAATCTTGTACAGTTCATCCACTCCGACTTTTCTTCCTCTTTTGGTCCATACCTTAACTTTCCACAAGTCTTCCTATCTTATGGAGTTCCTAAAGAACTATATCCTGGTTCATTACAAGTAATTGTTATACTTGGGCATTCTTGTTATTCTACATTCTTCTCATCTTTCCTTGGTGGTCTTGATATCCTTGGTGTTATCCCATACTTATTTCTTTTTCTTTTCGATTAGCTTCCATTCTTTTGGTTCCCTTTGGAATGTTCTACTCCTCCTTGTTTTTCCTTACTCTTCTTTCTTTGAGCCTATCTTCAACTCCTTGTATGTTTCAACTTCTTTTCCTTTTCTTAAGGTCTCTCTTAGATGGATTCTTCCTTAGATGATTTCCTAACTTTTTTATTATCATACTCTCTTTTTTTGTTTAAATTTATTAAGGAACTCAGAAGTTTTATAAAAAAATTTCCTTTCATTCATTCAAGAAATATTTTCTTGCCATACTTGGCTTATTACATAAATATTCTACCCCCTAGTCCCTTGGGGTCACAGGACTCGAATTAACCCTAGAACGATTGTGGGACTCTTGATCAGAAGGCTCTAAGGAATTGGTTGGGGTCCATTTGTATTCCCTAATAGGACGAATTTCATGTATGACCTCCAATCCATACCACTTTAGTACCTCAACCTCACACTCATAGGTCCACTTCATCCAATGGGAGGGATTGAAGCTAGGTTGAGCAGGTGGAGGTACTTGGTGGACCTTCATGAAGGTGACATATGTATCTCGGTAATTATCCCAGGCCTCCTTCTTGGTTAGATTCCCCTCCGGTTGTTGTGGAACTGGAGGAGGAGGGGTTGGGCTTCTAGGAGGTGATACTAGTTCTTCTTGTCTGGGAGGAGGGTATATGATGCCTTCTAGTTCTCCACCTATAACCCTGAAAAAGATACCCAACCAGAGGATAAGGCTTGGTGTTATCCCTAGTCATTTTCTCTATTTCCTGAAAAAGGATAAAAGAGGGGTGAGTTTCTACAACTCAGTGAATGGGTATTTTTTAAAAAATAAAGTTTCAATGAAAATAGTTTTCAAGTTTGAGTGTCCCAGATATCCACCAGGTCGTCCAGAGCCCTAGGATGCATCATTACCCCTCTTGGGCGTCTTGAAGGTCCCATAACACAATGCATGCATAATTAACATTTTTTTCACAATATGCCATATAATCTATGGTGCCACCGGTCCAACGGCTCCAACCCACAACTCGACTAGCAGTTGTTTGTTTTGTCTAGTTCAAAGACCTATCATGATGCACGGCCGCCAGTCCATTGAGTATGTCAGTCCTGTCTCGATACCATAGCCAAACAACTAATTTACTTAAGTTTTCATGACTTAATGATCATGCTTGTTTATGAGCTCTTGCTCGTGCCAACTGGCCTAGGGCCCACTGTTCGAGATTTTCAAAATCGGGCATATTAGCCCCCATATTCCAAAATCGAGGCCTCTAGCCTATATTATCTATTCGAGCTCCTGTCAAGAAGGTCTCCCAAAAATTTTAAGTAGTGGCACACAGTCAGGGGAGAGCACTTCTAACAAAATAACTTTTCAACTGTCCATCATACCAACCGGGTATAAGGACATCTTCGCTTATAACCGATAAGTGGTTTTCCACTTCTTTCGAGTAAGTTTCATCATACTAACCAGGTATTATCTACTTACAACCACTAAGTAGTTTTTCTTTATGATTTCCACATCATTCCTCTTAGATGTGATGATTAAAATACCACTTACTAGTGGGTTTTCATTTTCGAGGTGCTTATCATCCCAACCGGGTATGATATAAAATTCTCGTTCACCCGATCGTGCAGTGTACTTCGTGTAATTCGACTTTTGTCCTTTTCAAGCCTTACATCAGCTGGTGTTTCCGATATCTTGTGTTCCTACACGGTATGAACATCTTTGTTCATTATCATTCAACTTGATAACCTTCATTCATTACAGATGGCTAAAAATATCTTCTTTTCAAATATTTGCAATTTGGTCTCTAAAGTTCTTTTTATTTCAGTTTTGGCCCCAAATGTCGATTTTTCTCCAAATTGAGTCCGAAAACTTTTAAAATTCCCCTTGGGACCTCAATTATTCAATTTCACGAAAAGGGATTCAAGTTTTCCAAATTCCCAATTTGGTCCCCAATTTTTCTAAAATTACCATTTTACCCTTCCTTTACAAAAACGGTAAGTTTTACCCCAAAAATTCTAAAATTTGCTCAATTGGTCCTCTAATACTCTTATCATGCCCAGTTAGCCCTAAATTTTATAAAATTTCATTTTAATCCCATGAATTTTCAAAATCCCTAAAATTTCCCTAATTTTCCCCCCAATTTCAACTTTCCAACACAACCGAATTTGATTTAATTAAATTGACCGATCAAATTGGCTCTAAAAAGACCCTATATCAGAGCTCTTATTTGAGCTTCACTGAAAAACTGAGTGGCTGAGAGAGAGTGAGGTTTTTAGGTGTGGAGAGGATGAATGGAGAGGGACTCTTTATACAGGGAGCTCAAGGACTTGTCGGCCGTTCGTTTGGCACCTTTATGGTCTGAAACGTACTGAACGAAAACATTTTCTCTTTGCCAGCACTACTTTATTTTTCTAGTGAGTGAACAGTGCTGTTATTTGAAGGAAGAAGACGGCACTGTTCTAAACCGTACTGGATCGGTTCGAATTGGGTTCAAAGCTTTAATTGACCAATTCAGGTTCGATTCAACTAAGTTTTTCAAAATTAAAAATTTCTAAATTCATTATCTATCAAATGGTGTCCTCAATTCTCAAATTAGAATTTTCTAAGCCACCCAGAAAAATGAATTTAGCATCCAGTTCAATAGTGATTCAAACCAGTCCAAATCGGTTCAATTCTACTGAATCTGGTTCACCTGAACCGGTTTGGTTTTCATCCCCCATTCATCCTAAAGTCCTTTTTCATGATTTATGTGACTTTTTAGGTCACTTGGGATCCATAATTTTCCTGGTTTGCCCTCTCTCTATCGGTTCCGGTTCATAAACCGGTTCATCCGAACCGGTTTGGTTTTTCTCTCTCAATTTGTCCTAAGGTTCTTTTCCAAGGTTTATGAACCCTTTTGGGTCACTTAGGAGTTGTAAATTCTCCAATTTTCCCATTCCCCAATAATTAGGTTTGGGAATCGATTAAGTTTTCTGACTTGGTTTGACCGGTTCTTTTCCGATTTTTCCTTAACTCCAAAGAGCGGGGTTTACACAGGTAGTTCCTTAGGAAATACATCCAGGTAGTGTTCACTCGGTTTGACCGGTTCCCTTCCCAATTTTCCTTAGCTCAAAAGGGCGGGGTTTACACCGGTTTTCTCATTATCAAAGGAGGGGGTTTACATGTCATGTCGCACTGCTGCTAGTCTATCGAGTATGTTGGTCATGTCTCGGTACCATGGCCAAACAATTCATTTACTTAAGTTTTTATGGCTTAGAATCATATTGTTTACGAACTCCTGCTCATGCCAACTAGCCTAGGGCCCACTGTTCGATATTTTCAAAATCGAGCATATTAGTCCCCAAGTTCCAAAACTGAGGCCTCCGGCCTAACAGAGCTAATCGAGCTCCCATCAAGAAGGTCTCCCAAAATGTTTAAGCAGTGGCACACAGTCAGGGGAGAGCACTTCCGAAAAAATATACTTTTCAGCTATCCATCATACCAAGCGAGTATGAGGACATCTCTGCTCATAACCAATCAATGGTTTTTCCACTTCCTTCAAGGAAGTTTCATCATACCAACCCGGTATGATCTACTTACAACTGGTAAGTAGTTTTTCCGCTTGATTTCCACATCAGTCCTCTTAGGCATGACAATTAAAATACCACTTAGCAATGGGTTTTCATTTTCGAGGTGCTTATCATCCCAACCGGGTTTGATATAAAAATCTCAATCACCCGTTAATGTAGTGAATTTCTCTGGGCTGGTTCTTTGTATTCACACGAGCTTGTCCTTACTGGTGTTCCCGGTACTTCGTGTTTCTACACGATATGAACATACTTGTTCATTATCCCTTGGCCTAATAGCCTTCATTCATTCCAAATGAATGAGAAAATCAAACTTTTCATTTATTTGCAATTAGCTACGTAAAGTTATTTTTCTTTAACTTTAAGCCACTAATGTCGGTTTTTCCTCAAATTGAGTCCCAAAACTTTTAAAATTCACCTTAGGACCTCAATTTATTCAATTTCACAAAAAGAAGTTTAATTTCTCAAATTTCTAATTTGGTCCCCCAAGTTTTCCAAAATTACCATTTTGCCCCTATATTACAAAAATGGTAAGTTTTGCCCCAAAAATTCCAAAATTTCCCAATTGGTCCTCCAACATCTTTATTATGCACAATTGGTCCTCAATTTTATGAAATTGCACTTTAGTCCCTCGAATTTTTGAAATTCCCAAATTTCCTCCAATTTTCCCCCAATTTCAACCTTCTAACTCTATTGAATTTGATTTTATCAAATTGCCCGATCAAATTAGTTTAATTGTTGAAATTAAAGTTAGATTGGAATTCCTACACCTTCATACGATTCAATTGCACTTTGAATCGCACGATTTGGTGTCACAATGAGCTCAAACAAAGCTTCACCGGAAAACTGTACTTATAGAGAGAAAGCTTTGAAAGCTTACCGTTGGGGCATGGCAGTCCGAGCTTTCGATCTGGACAGGTAGCTCTCATCCTGAGGTTCCTCCTAGGATCAAAAATTGCATCAATTGATGCTAAATTGAATGATAATTTTATTATCAAAGTTTTGTCGGTTCTCTCTATAGCACTAGTTAGAAATTGTAGAAGGGAGCCAAATTGGCTTACCTTAGGAGTACTGTGGAGGTGTTGGAAGGGCTTGGTTTGGCTTGAAAAGAGCTCGAATTGGCCAATTTCGGCTTAGCCAAAATAGGGTAGCTTTGGTCTGAGCTGCTTTACTATTCGATCACGTTGGTGCTTCTCCGACGACCCTTAGAGCAAATGGAGACTACAAGCGTGTAGCTTACTTCTCTCCGGTTCTAAAGAACCAGACCTCACCTTGTTTGGCTCAGAAAAGTTCCAAAGTCAGAGCTTTGGTTCGAGCTTCATCGAAAAATGGATCACTTGAAAGTGAATGGAGTTTTCAGGTGTTGAGAGGATGAATGAGGAGGGGCTCTTTATATAGGAAGCTCAGGGAATTCTTGGCCATCCAATTGGCACCTTAATGGCAGTCATTCATTGCTTGAAACTCCCTGGCCGGAGACATTTCAGCTTTTCCGATGTTGTGCGATTTTTCGATGAGTAAACAGTGTTGTCATCTAAAGGAAAAAGATAACACTGTTTTGAACCGGACCGAACCGGGTTAAAAGCTTAAACCGGCCGATTCACCCCTAATTTGACCGAAATTTTCAAAATTTAAAAATTTTTAAATTCATTTTCTATCCAATGGTGGCCTCAAATCTCAAATTTGAATTTTCTAAACCACCTAGAAAAATGAATTTAACATCTAGTTAAATAGTGGTCCAAACCAGTTCGAGTCCGATTCACTTGAACCGGATTGGTTTTCATCTCTAATTCATCCTAAAGTCCTTTTACTTGACTTTTGTGACTCTTTAGGTCACTCAGGATCCATAAATTTCTCAATTTGCCCTTTCTCTCTCAATTCCAATTCATGAACCGACTCGGTTCATAAACCAATTCAATCCAGTTGGATTCGGTGCATTTGAACCGGTCTGGTTTTTCTTTTCCAATTTATCCTAAGGTTCTTTTCCAAGACTTTATGAACCCTTTGGGATTTCCCATTCTTTGATGATCAAGTTTGTGAACCATTCAGTTTTTCTCACTTAGTTCGACCAGTTCTTTTCCCGGTTTTTCCTCAACTCAAAAGGTCGGGGTTTACATGGACGCTGAGTGGAAAGCCACATCATCAAAGCCATCCAATCACAGTGCACCACATGGCAGCTCACACGTGCGAAGCTCGCATGTGTAGTACAGTGTCGTCTTCTTCCTTGGAATGATGGCAAAAAGAGAGACTAGGCAAACTAATCGGTCTCCAACGACCTAAACTATTCTCTAATCTAATCAAGGATGGGTGAGATTAGGGCTAAGTCAGGCACGGTGGAGTAGCCTTGTCAGTTGTTGAGCTCCCTATATAAAGAGCTCATCCCCATTCGTCCTCCTCATCCCTCAAACGATCAAAGAAGATGAGGTACTCCATTTCTTGATGAAACACGATCTAGAGCTTTGATGAGGGCCTTTCTTGCAACCTCAGAAGCCGCATTTGAGTTTTTGAAACCGTGAAGAAGTCCTCTACCTCGCTGCGCCAGTGAGCTTGCACAATAACCTTGCTTCCTCGGTCGTCCACGGCTAAAGTTGGTTGAGCTCAATTCGAGCTACCCTCGGAGCAACCATGACCAAACCAAGCACCCCTGACCTCCCCTAGCAAAGCCCTGACTCCCCTAGCAGAGCCTTGAGCTGCCTTAGTAAGTCCCCTCCGTCATCCTTCATTGGAATTCACTATTCACAGTGTATTTTCCCGAGAAATCCACTTAGAAATTCTCATTGCTCAGGCCATCAATTTAGTTTAGGTTTGATCCAAGAAGGATCCCTAAGAAGAGAGGAATCCAATGGGATGAAAGCTTTGATCACCAACTCCTCATTGGTGAGTAATCAAAGCATTCTTTCTCTATAACCATTTTCCAACGAAGCTTTGTTCAAGCTCATTTCTATGCTAAAATGGGTGTTTTAAAGCTTGAAATGAACCAAGGGACATGGGGGGATGATTAGTACCATTTTAGGCTCAATTGGGAGGAATTCAGGTCGAATTGATGAAGTTCAAGTTTAAGGACCAAATTGCAATTTTGGAAAGTGTGGGAACTTAATTGCAATTTTTGAAAAATTGGGGATTTTCTGTAATTAAAAGAATTATGGTCCGGGATGGAAATTTAAGGAAATTAAAGGCCCTAATTAAAAATTTGATAATCTTAGGGACCAAATTGAAAATAAGGTAGACTTAGGGACTAAAACATAATTAAGGATAATTACGAGTCTTGAGTGTAAATACCTTATTATGTGGAACCTAATTACCTTTTCTCTATAGGAACGAATCACCTACAAGTACGTGTTGAGGTAAAATATGTACGCTTGGAAATCCCCATGATGATCAAGTTTCGGAGTACGGGTGAGTGGGAATTTCTAACATCACGCCCAATTGGGATGATGAGCATGTTTTCGATTTGAAAACCATTTCTAGAAATAGTCTCCCATGACTAAGTGAAACTACTTAAACCTTTTGGGAGATGTTTCTGATGAAAGCTAGAATTGTTCTAGTGGGCCCAAGGCCTTAGTTTTGAAACTAATAGGACCCAAGGCTAAGTTTTGGAAAAACTTATGAAGTGGGCCCAAGGCCAATGTGATTGGGCTTAAACCCATAAACAAAATATTAATTTAAGTTTTATGAAAATTTACCATAAATGGTTAAATTGTGTGATAAAAACACTCAGTCGAAGTTAGATCATAGAACTCGTTGGGTTGGTAGCTATCGAGCCAAAGCAAGGTCATCGAATTCGTTGGGTTGGTGGCACCAAATATAAAAGTCTAAATTAAAAAAACTTTTATTTGTGCATGCTGAGATATGAAACCATCGAGGCGTACGATATGGGGTAGTGTTGGTTCTAAGGGTTGTTGGATGATTCAGGGAGTATAAGGGAAGCTTTGTTGTCCAGTATATCAAGAAGCTTTGAGGGCTTCACGTGCATTGAGACCGAGGAAGGAGGAGGAGAGGTCTCGTCCCACAATAGCAGACACGAAGGAAATCTAAATATGGGGACTAGACAATTGATGCTCACATAGACTTGTGGTAGAAGGCGTAACCTCCTACCAAGGGTGGACGGTAAAGTCGCTCCGGTCAACAAATAGAATAGTCGGAGACTGTTCTACGAACGTATGATCCCTTTGATGATAAACGGTGTGTGCTTGATTGTTAAACCAAATACATAAAAGAAAAATGTTAAATTATCCCTTTTAATGATAAAGGGAAATGAGTAAGTTTAATTACTCGAGAATGAGTATAAAGATAAAATGTGAAACTTAAATAATCCCTTGCCCATATTTCCTTTACTACTCACTCACTGAGTTGTTGAACTCACCACCTTCCTTAAACCCCTTTCAATGAATCTTCTACATCAAGAAGAGGGAAAGCCTATGAAACAAGCTGAGATTTGCATAAAGAGGTAAATTTTCATTTAATTATTTTGTAAATTTTGTTCTAGAAAACATATATGTTGGTAAGCCTTTACCTTTCCTTGCCTATCTTGGTAGGAATACCATCTTAATGCAGGAAGGGGTGGCAAATTGATCACGAGGTTCCAACCAAACCGAGTTGGGGCGTGACAGCTAGTATCTAATGCTTGCCAAAAAATGACTAAAATTGGGTCAAATTAGGATATTGCTAGGGACGGTTGCTTGGTCAGTGACACTGATGGGGTTGGAAATTTGACTTCTCGAGGAGTTTGAATCAACTCAAACGAAGGTTGGAGTCATCTAAAAATAAAGTTTTACTAAACTCGGTTATGACTGGAGGCTTGTCTAGATTTTCATGACTTTATTTGCCCTAAATACTTATCATTTTCTTAAGAGGTTGGTAGGGTTTCTTATCTAGGGCCAAGAGGAGTATGTGAACCTTTTATTGGTCGTATTTGGCCACTTAGGGGTCAAAAATGTCCAAAGAAGCGAATGCTCTATTTGGACTATTGGAGCAAGTTTATTATTTCATTATGTTGGTGCTAGTAGGGTGGTCGTCAATGTCGACAGAAGTGGCACTGGAAAGATGATTCACGTGGGGTTTTAATTACACTTGAATCACTTGATTTGGTGATAAAAAATGAAAGTTATGGCCTCTACAATTTGAGTCACCAAAAAAATAAAGTGAACCTCATTTTAGAGAGAATTTTGGTGACCTAACGGTGAGTGGAGGGGTCGACTCTAATAGGGGAAGTTTGTTAGGTCAAACATCAATACATGTCACTAACTAGTTAGATTGTACTCCCATAGGTCAGCTTTTGCTTTCGTTGGGGAAATAGGGTCAATTTTTTATATTTCGAACCTCCGATGGGACAGAGGGGATAGGTGTGCGCTCGCACGTGTGGCACGTGTTCCACTATTTCAGTCGGTCCGATTTCCATTTTTTAGACTACTTGAAAAAATTGTACAATTTTCAGTCTATGTTGGTGATTCTCAATCGGGCAATTACCTATCAAAGCGACCCTTTGGGAGCAATCCAAATCATGTTATCAAATGTTTAAATTTTTTTTATTCAATTCCAATTTTGATTTGGTATTTAATTCTTAATTTGACCATATTTTTATGTACAATTAAGTTGAATTACATTTTTTGAAATTATGGTATTAAAATGTAACTTAAGTATTTCTCATAAACATGTATATTAGCCTTATTTTAGATATTAAAACTTTTACGTAACATTGTAAATTATTAAGTTCTCACTATTTTTTTAAATTCTATGGTTTACATTCATTTATTCAGATTACTTGCACTTTGAGATATTTTGCGTTATTCCATAAAAAAATTATTTATTAGTTTTTTTTTATTTTTAAAAATATTTTTAAGCATGTATATCATAATTTTATAAAATGATTAGATTAATTATATAATGCGAACCTTGCCAATATACTAACGGCACCCTACACCAAATATGGAATAGATCCCAAGACTTTCACGATGCAAGTAAAAAGAATGAAATATACCTTGTTTGGTTAAGAAACAAGGTACGGATAAATGTATACGCCACACCCAAATCTTCTAAAAATATCTCCTAGAAAACCCTGGTGGATAAATCTGATTGCTTGAATGCCACAAGTAAAAACCTGATAAGTTAAAAGTTTTCTCAAAAGAGAAATAAGATATAAGCCTCACAATAAAATTGAAATCAAAGATCTATCTTTACAATGGTCTAAAGTTAGCCTTTTATAGACACTTGAGAATATTAACAATTATCTAAATAAGAAAATAAAATATTGTGGTTGACATGAAAACCATATAACTATTTATATAGAAAATATTCCTAATATATTATTTTATTTTGTAATTTTCTAGAAGATTTATTATGTTAATAAATCTCCCACTTGAAATTCAAATTTGAATTATGTTCTTGAGATTTTATTGGGCTCTTCTTTTAGGCTTGCGATCTTATTGGGCTCTTTCTTTGGGCTTGAGATCTTATTGAGCTCTTCCTTTGGGCTTCCACTTGGGTTTCTTCAATTACTCCAATTAGTCCATTCAATGCTTTTTCAAATCTCTTAGCCCTTAATTTGTGAATCACAGCGTGCCCAATTTGATTCACATCATTCTCCCCCTCTAGAAAATGATTTGTCCTCAAATCTTCAATCTCATTGTCACGTGCGTGATAGTGTATCGATAACTATATATTTCATACCTTGTCTATACTTGATCACATATGGAAAAGTCTTGATGAAAACCACCCACCTTGCATAATGCTTATTCAACTTGTGTTGTCTCTTAAGGCGCATATCAAATACATGATTCATGTGAATCACATAATATTTTGGCCTTACCTCCCTTATTTGTAGAGGTTGAGAAAATACAAATATCTCATTATCAGGATAGTTGAAAGCTACTTTGCTCAAATTTTCACTAAAATATATAATTAATATATCTACATTGCCTATTTTTTATACTTCACAATTAAGTTTGAATAATTTAGGAAATTTAGGTAATGCAGTAAAATGGAAACTAGTTAGTTTATCCTCTAAATATTTGAATATATTTTCTTACACATAATATAATTTAAATAAAATATTTTTTCTAAAAATATAGTGAGATGTATAGGACAACTATTAAATTTAGTAGTATAATCCATATAAAAATAAGTAAATCTAAGGAAACTTCTCATCTTACTAACCAAATGAGGTGTTGGTCAATCTTGAGTTGCCTTAATTTCCTTTTTAATTACAATCCATTTAGAAATAGCAACATATTTAGGAAATACAATATAATTCCAACAATATATACTTGTACTAAAATTAGAAAATATCATATATTTCCTAAAAATATTTAAGAAAAAATTTAAATATTCTCCATGTTCATATAAGAAAACATTATATATTCGTATATCATTAATATATATATTAATAAACCTTTCAATAAAAGCATGTAATAAATAATTCCATAATCTCATAGAAATATTAGTTACATTAGTTAAACAAAAAATCATAATTAACCATTTATATAAACCAGGTTTTGTCTTTAATATATTTTTCAATTCATATTTATATTTAATTCAAAATTTATTATATTCATTTTTAAAATTTATTTTTGAAATCAAATAAGATCCATACAAATCATCTAACATATGATCTAAATAAGGAATAGAGTATCGAAACTTTACCTGGGTATTGTCAATAACTCGACAATTAATGTATGCCTGCCAAGTCTTACCCCTTTTGGATAGTTGCACAACTGGTGAATTAATTCTTCTTGGTACAATTCTCTTTTCCATCAGCTTTATGAGTTGGTATTGAGTTTGATGCTTGATCCTTTGACTTGACGACAAAACAAAAGATATCTTCTTTGGAACATGCTTGAATTCCTGCAAAAAAGATATAATATTGCTCGACAGATATCCAAAAATATATCATTGTACATAGGTACTGTAAGGACATGTAAACTTGTATTAATCTCACTTTTTCTTGTAATAAAATTATTTTTACTATCTTTCTTTTCAATTATGACTTTTATCTCTTCTTGTTTTTCTGTTATTTTCTTTTTATTTGCCTTTTTCCTTTTCAATTTATCCTTAGTATTTGTTGTAGAGTCAAAGGTACACGATATATTATTCTATTATTCATCACAAATAAGTACCTATTTGTTAATATATCACGTGTAACTTGACGATCAAACTTCCAAGGTTGTCCTAATAGAATATGGCATTATTGCATTGGCACCACATCACACAATACCTCATCCTTATATCTTCCAATAGAGAATAAAACCAACACTTGCTTGGTTACCTCGAGTTTGTTTTGATCGTTCAATCTTTGAATTTAATAAGGCTTCGGATGCTTTAGTGTAGGTAATGCCAACTTCTCGACAAGGTCGGTGCTAGCAATATTAGTGCAGCTTCCTCCATCTATGATAACAGAACAAGCTCTATTTTCCATAGAATAGTGAGTATGAAATAGATTCTCACGTTGGTTGTCCATGATGTCATCAATCCATCGTCTTTCACTTGGAGTACATTGATTGATGGAATCATGCCCGATTCTATCACAATTAACTTGAAGATATTCATATTCCTCAAGTTCTTAAGAATCGAAACGCCTAGATTGAAAGCCCCAAGGTTGTTGTTCAACGGAAGTATGTTGATATGAACGACATCTCACACCTTCCTCCAAGCGATCCATTCGCGTGTGAAGTGGCTCAAATACAAACTTTACAACTTGTTTTATCATGGCTTTCCAATCTAGATTTTGAACGGACTGAGGGAAACTGGCTTCTTTCCATGTGTTTCCTCTTTGTTGAAAATTGTAATCCTACCAATTTTTAGAAACAAAAGAACCTTACAACTCTCTCTCACATGTTTCTCTCAAACACTCCTGTTTAATATTCAAATGGCTTTTTCTTAAAGATTTAAAACACTCTTGCCTTTTTTCCACTCATATGTCTTCTTTCAATTTTAATTGAACTAAAAAACAAATCGTTTTCATAAAGACGTTCAACTTGAGGAACAATAAAGACAAATCAACAGAGTTTCAAAAAGTAATTTTAAAAAGAATTTAAGTGTAAGGTATGAGAATATTCAAAAAAATATAGGAATAAAAATAAAATCTAAGAGAGTAGAATGAATAAGATATTGAATATATACTTTTGTGCCTTTTTTCTTTGCCTTTTTCTATGCCTTTTTTCTCAAATATTTTTTTACGAATTTTTTTGGCTTTTTTTTAGCTTTTCTATTATAAAGAAAGTAGATAAAAAGATGAGATTTTTTTATAGAGAATAGAAGTTTAATTAAATTATAACTAGATAAGAGAAAAATGAGATTTTTTGTGATTTTTTTATACTGACTAGAAATAGATAGAAGATAATGAAAATATAACTAGGATAAAAAAAGAGATTTTTTTATATTGGATAGAAATAAGTATAAAATAAGAAAAATATAGCGAAAATTGAAAGAATAGTATGGAACTTGCCGTGCAACCGTGTGCTCTGATACCAACTGATGCGAACCCTGCCAATATACTAACGGCACCTTACAGCAAATATGGAATAGACTCCAAGACTTTCACGAAATAAGTAAAAAGAATTGAATATACATTGTTTGGTTAAGAAACAAGGTACGAATAGATGTAGACGCCACACTCAAATCCTCTAAGAATAGCTTCTAGAAAACCCTTTTGATAAGTCTGATTACTTGAACGTCACAAATAAAAACCTGATAAGTTCAAAAGTTTTCTCAAAACAGAAAGAAGACATAAGCCTCACAATAAAAATTGAAATCAAAGATCTATTTTTACAATGGTCTAAAATTAGCCTTTTATAGGCACTTTAAAATATTAGCAATTATCTAAATAAGGAGATAAAATATTATGGTTGATATGCTAACCATATAACTATTTATATAGAAAATATTCCTAATATATTATTTTATTCTGCAATTTTCTAAAAGATTTATTATGTTAATAAATCTCACACTTTAAATTCAAATTTAAATTTCAAATTTGAATTATCCTCTTGAGATTTTATTGGGCTCTTCTTTTGGGCTTGAAATCTTATTAAAATCTTTCTTTGGGCTTGATATCTTATTGAACTCTTCCTTTGGACTTTCACTAGGTTTTCTTCAATTGCTCCAATTAGTCCATTCAATACTTCTTCAAATCTCTTAGCCCTTAATTTATGAATCACAGCGTGCCCAATTTGATTCATATCATTATATCAATAAGTCAAAATTTTTAGTAACTAATTATTTTACTCATTCGATCTAAATATACTTCAATTGTGGTGATTTTATTACACAATGGTTTTAAATATATATTTGTTCCTATTATGCGCTATCATTTTATGATTAACCCCAAATATATCAAATCAACTAAATAAGTAGATAAGGGAACGCCTTATTGAGAATGTACTATTGTTGGATGTACTAGATCACATTAGTAAATATTATCGAGAATGTAACTAAAAAATTAATATAATTTACTAATAATTTAATTATTTTATCTTAAATTATAGTTTATTATTAATTAAAATATAAAGCATATGGATAATTAAGAAAATATAATAAATGATACCAACTACCACATTTTTCTTAAATATATAAGTAAATGGTACTCTCTTAATGAGTTTTAATTAATTCATGTATGCTATACTTTTAATTGGCACTCAATTAAAAGTACATACTATTTTCATAAATAATTAATTGCCCATTTTCTAATCAAAATATCCATCTCATGTGAATCACAAGCTGCAGCCCTATGTACGATGCTATGATTAGATTGGATGGCTCGTTCATGTTCCCTCGAGCGTGAGAGGAAAGAAGGAAAAAAATTGATCAATGATATCTTAATCCGTACCTTATTATAAGATTGAACCTGCAGGATATCTTCATAACCTAGAAATCAAGTCAACCAGCTAGCTTGCTTCATTAGAATATATATGGATTGATGATTCCCTTGCTCAGAATAATCCTGCTCAGATCATATTCTGTCAGCTGATTGGTGAAATCACATCTAAATGTTGTTTGAAATTCCATATGCTATCTTATAGGGACAAACATTTATATATGGACTTATGTATGTCCGTGCAAACAATACATATAAAAATATATTTTATAAGATTATCTTTACATTCCTAATTTCAAATAAGAGAATATTTTATTTTTAATAGAGAATATCACATTCCTTACAATTTAATATTTTATAATATAATTTTTTTTATATATTCTAAATTTGTTGTAAAAATATAATATGATATTAGAGTGGGAATTATGCGAGCCTAATAATGTGAATCAACTAAAAGATGGATGTTAAGATTATATTTCACATGTTTAAAAATAATTTTATAATTTATAATAAGAAAAATACTACCATCCCATCAACATAAACTTTTTGTATAGGAGAGGTCCAATCTACTATAAATATCAAAATATTGTTTTTGTCTGGTTAAAATTAATGAATAATTCATGGGTACTAGGAATGATGCAGAGAGAAATGTTATATTGTATGAGTTGGAGAGCTCATGGACCATATGAATAATGAATATATATATTATGAGTGCTAATTATTGTACACATCTTTCATTATTGAATGGCTTTTGTAAAAGGTAACATGCATTATAGTATAATTTTATTTATTATTTTATTATTTTAGTGTAATTCGTCCCTAGATTTCGATGTGTAGTTTATTATTAGCTTCCCCCTTTCACCGATAATAGTCTTGAATCTATCCAACCGTCAAAGCTACAGATAATGCACGGTTAATTTTGGGGTGTCGGTTTTGGTGCACAAGGAAAGTCTGCGTCACAAAGTAAGCATTTACCAACCGCTCGATGACCCAATTGAGACTCCTAGATAAGCATAGTAAAGTCTCTCCAAAATGGCGAAATTTAGATACGGGGCATGATAAATTCATTTGAACGAAAGGAGCTAGGGTGGAAGTCAATGCGACAACATTGGACGGTTTGTCAACTATGCAACACTTGTTCATATCGGTCCCTTTTTTTATTTGGACCATATTGGGATTGGGAAGAAAATTTGAGCGAGTTTATGAATTAATGCTTCCTCTCTTGATGTTTGTCATGGTCCATGTGTCTGGTTGTGGTAACATTCAACATATCCTCGTTGACGCCATGCAACTTTGAAGGTGAAATTTCAGAAGTAGGGAAAACTTTGGAGTAACTCATGAATATACTTGATCTTGGATTTACCCAATCATGCAAGACTTGAATTCAAATTCACTCTAGTACGATGTTTATTATATGTACGAGAGTTGGGTTTTTTTAAATCATCTACTATCTTAATTTATTTATAATAATTTTATTATTTAGTAAATTAAATAAATATTATTAATATATTTAAATGTATTAAATTGTACTAAAAGTTAATATTAGATATAGATTTATAATAACTTTTCTAATATAAAATTTAACTAGTAATTTTTTATTATAAAAGAAAATTATTCCTTAATAACTCCACGTGAAAAAAATTATAAATGACTCGTTTATATATTATTAGTGAAGGTGTTATACTAGATCATTGATAATGCTACCACCTTTCTTTTTTTTCTTCTTGAGAAAAAGGTTGCTAATTTATATATTATTGCCCATATTTTCTTTTGGGGGAAAGGTCGTATTATTGATAGACACTACTTGTACTGTTCATCAACACAATTTTGCACAGTGGACTTTGGTGTCGCACACAATCCTGCCCCGCACGTTTACGCCAAATATATTCAGTCTATATTATTTTCATCCACAAACAAGGACCGTGCAATATATTAGACCACTTTGATGGGTCAATGTTAAGTAAAAATTATTTAATTCATAAATTTATACCGAATATTGTGTAATGATTTTGCATAATAATATAATATAAAAAGAAAATAAAATGATAGTAAGATTCAATTCTTAGGTTTGGGTGAGGGTGATATTGGGGTTTGCATTCTCTTCTCTCCTCCTTTGGTTAAGGGAGCTTTGAGATTTAGAATCCCAATTCATTGACCCATTTAGTGGGAATTGGCTTGAAGTCAACTAAGGGATCAGCAAAGCTAGTCTAGGGGAGGAAATGGGTCAAGTGGCAATAGAAAATTAAGAATCATATGGTTATGGGGAAAGTGCCTATATATTCCTTTTATAGTAAACAAGTTTTCAATGCACTCAAAACGAGGCGAGGCAAGGCGAGGCAAGGCGAGGCGCATTTGACAAATGATGTAGGCATGCCATATTCAAATGCAGTACAAGTCCTCTGAGTTAGGGATGGCAATATGGATCCAACCCTCAAGTTAGGCTCCAAGGAGAGCTCATGCATGGATCAATAAGTTTTATTCAAAAGTTAAAAATCAATAACATTATTATATATGTTTTAATTTATTTTACAAATTAAGCTAATTTGACAATTGCAGTCATAATCAAACTAAAATACATATAAAATCATATAGAAAATTCCCGAGGAATGGGACAACCACCCCTAACTCCCTCCCTCCATGTACATGTATACGTATGAACCGTGATATAGGCCTGCATTTGAGCCTAGCCTATTCCGTCCCACGTTTTCCATATATATATATATATACAATAATAATATATTTACTATTGTTAAATTAGGCTACTAAAATAATGAATAAAAATAAATAGAGAAATCAGAATAAAAGTAGGAAGTATAAATTTAAAATGCTCAGAATTAGTAATAGTGTGGTTAATTTAATATTAATTTAGTTTTTATAATTAATTAAAATATATAACACGAGTTTTTGGAAAAATGAAAAAAAAACTTACAGATGACCACTCTTATTATATTATATAATTATATATTTGTAAAATACTTGTATATGTTATATGATGATAAATTACTAAAATTAACTATGATTATTTTACTTAATTTTAAACCTATGATTAATTTAAATTAATTGAGATTTATATAATATATATTTTATTTTAAGTGGGTAGATTCACATTTGGACCGTTAATTTTAATATACTTTCATTTTAAAGTTTACGATTTAAATAGAAATTAATGAGAGTTTACTTACTTTATGAATATCATATGAGATAGAAAAAATATATTTTATGGATTCTAATTTACAAACATTTGAAATAAATTATTTTTGTAAATATTTTCATTTATAGCATATGTTATCATATATTACATTAATATAAATTTACTTTTTAATTTTATAAAATGTTGTGGGTGTAAGATATCTTGCAAGAGTTCATCCATGGGCCGGCCTGAACCGACTCCTCTGTATGGAAATACCATCCTCACAAATTGGCATTCTTGTTTCCTACTTTTAGCCCAAATAATTTATTATATCGACCATGGAAAGTTGAACTACTTAGTCCTTCCATTAAGCCACTGGGTATAACTCAGGGGCACATTGGAAGTTTCAATGCATCTAGAGATAATAGTATGAATATATGGTTAAATGACATATGAAATCTTACACTATTAATTAGACTCTTTTATCATCTTGATTACCCGCAGAGTATTGTGACATGTACTATGCACTCAATCATCCACATGATAAGGGGGCGGGACAACTTCAAGCTCCTTTAGGCCTTTACCTAATTTGTTGAAAGATTGTGGAGACTCAAGCCTCATTTATGCAACGAGTACGAGCGTGGGTCCAACTGGGTTTCGTGCAGGGCAGGTTGAGTAAGAGTTTAATTTCGTCTGTAGTTATATCTTCTATTTAGCCATGACAACACGTGCCGGCATAGGTAACCATGGAATCAATAAGACCCGTTTTACCATCTCTATTATTCATGGTGAGATATAAATATTTTTTTATTAAAATTATTAATTGAAAATTTATAAAAAAAAATACATATTAAGAAAAAATTACACTTTAGATCACAATCTTATAATTTCTTAATTATTACTTCAAATTTTGCACTCCATGGGCCATTAGAACATAAATTGAGGATGCCATAATAAATACCCAATAGTAATCCATAATTAAAAAAACAATCCAATTACTATGTGAACTCT
The DNA here is from genome assembly GCA_030064435.1 of Trapa incisa. Taxonomy (NCBI): domain Eukaryota; kingdom Viridiplantae; phylum Streptophyta; class Magnoliopsida; order Myrtales; family Lythraceae; genus Trapa; species Trapa incisa. The sequence goes on along the minus strand of CM057784.1, from coordinate 1,968,823 downwards.
CGAGTACCCCTACCGACCACTTAAAATAATGCAGTTGGAAAAACTTAGAAGGGTGGAAATAAAACAAATCCTAGTCAATCCTCGCCAAACATGCCTGTATAATTTGTTTATTTAAAACAACTATTATAATTACTGCAAGTATCACACTACTCTTTTTCCTCTCTCGTTCTATCTTTCCTCTCCTCTTTTCTCAGCTATATATAACCCTTTTCTGCCTCCTATCTTACATGCTCCCTCACCCCCCACTCCCCCTTCCAATGGCCTCCTTAGCAGCCGGCAGCGCTGTGTCAAAGGCACTGTGCGGAGGAGGCATTGGTTATAAGCCATGGTTTAAGAGGCCGTTTCCCTGCATGTCCACAAGAAGCGGTGGACAACGGATGTCTGTCTCTTCCACTGCTCCACAGCGATCAATCACTCCTCTTTCCACTTCTTCAACTTTCATTGAGGAGGAGGCGACAATGACATCCTCGTCCTCCTCGAGCTCTTTTCGGCCTCTCCTATGGAGGGAGGTCCAAGGGTGCAACGACTGGGAGGGCCTTTTAGATCCATTGCACCCTCTTCTCCGGCATGAGATCATCCGATACGGCAGGTTCGTGGCAGCATGCTACGAGGCCTTCGACCTCGATCCCTCGTCGAGGAGGTACCTCAACTGCAAATTCGGGAAGAAGAGACTGTTCGAGGGAGTAGGGCTCGGCGACTCGGGCTATGAGATAACCAAGTACATCTACGCCACCCCCGACGTGACCATCCCGATCCAGAACGAGGACTCGGGGACCTGCCGGTGGATCGGGTACGTGGCCGTATCGTCAGACGAGACGGTCCGGCAGCTCGGGAGGAGAGACATGGTGGTCACCTTCCGTGGGACTGTCACGAACCCAGAGTGGATCGCGAACCTGATGAGCTCACTCACACCGGCACGGCTCGACCCTCACAACCCCCGACCAGAGGTGAAGGTCGAGTCGGGCTTTCTCAACATCTACACAGCTGATGAGAGCGCCTGCATGTTCGGGGTCAGCAGCTGCAGGGAGCAGCTTCTTTCGGAGGTGTCTCGGCTCATGAACAAGTACAAGGAAGAGAACCTGAGCCTAACCATTGCAGGCCACAGCATGGGCAGCTCATTGGCTCTTCTGCTGGCTTACGACATCTCCGAGCTAGGGCTGAACCGTCTAGCCAGCAATGCCAACTCCGAAACCCTTGACGGTAACCGTACCAAAGTGCCCGTCACGGTGTTCTCCTTCGGGGGACCGAGAGTGGGGAACTCGGCCTTCAAAAATCGGTGCGACGAGCTAGGGATCAAGATGCTAAGGATTGCCAATGTTAACGATCCTTTCACGAAGCTCCCCGGTGTCTTCCTCAATGAGAACTTTCGGGTTTTGGGTGGGGTTTATGAGTTCCCGTGGAGTTGCTCGTGTTATGCCCACGTCGGCGTTGAGCTTGCCCTAGACTTCTTTGACGTCCAAAACCCTTCTGGCGTTCATGACTTGGAGACCTACATTAGCCTGCTCGAATGTCCCGGGACAGGCGAGGTACGAAGACAGAACGCTCCGGCGTTGCACACCGATTTGCTGCAGAAAGCTCGAGATTTCATCCTAGGCGCCCAGAGCTTGAATAACTACATGTTGCCGAATTGGTGGAGCATGGCACTCGACATGGCGAACTTGATCCCGATCCAATCGCAGAGACCCTAAGTTCTTAAAGAATTGAATGGATTCATTTAATCTCTTCATGTAGCAGTTTATCTAAAATGGAAAAAAAAAGACATGCACATTAATATGTGACCGGTCGTGATATAGACAGAGGTTCACCTCCGGGATCTTCGAGTTCCTTGTACATATTCTTTTTTCTGGTCGGTGTCTGCTCCGGGGATGGTCTGTAGATCATATCATACATACATATGACTAGATGATGACCAAACTTTTTGTGACGATGATGTGGAAAAGCGCACCTATAAATGCGCATATATCACATATAAAAAAGGCAAACACAAGAATAAATGAATTATAATAGAAATAAGAAGTTAAGAGGCCACCAACACACTTTATTAGTTCCTAAAAATACTACATTTTGTCAAAAGATATCACCAACTTTTTATACGACATAAAATATTCCATTAAATATTGACTTGACATGAATGATATGGCTTAGGAAATGAGAAAGATGGAAACTTTGAAGGAAAATATATATTGACATCTACTTGGATTTCTTTTCACATGGATTGTTACATTATTCACGACACATCAAAATTGATCAAAAACTTTAGTGACATGATGGTGGTGGCATTTCATGAACAAATCAATGAACATGATAATTTGCTAGAGAATCTTGCCATGTATATTTTGGGAAATATTGCAAAGCATAATGAATTTTAAGTGATACATATCCATCACAACTTCAATGATCTTTATCTGAACATCATAATCTTGAAGTCTTCCCGTCGCTGAACTTTCATTAGACTTTTTCCAAGACCAGATGGAACGTGCAATGAATTCTTCCAACTAAAAACTTTGTTTCTCTCTGTATTCCATAAAGATTACAATTATCCACGATATAACCGCTCAACCTATAGAACTCTCCATTATGAGTGAAAAGCTAGCAAAAAGCTGCCAGGATTCAATCAATGATGGTGCATTTGTGTCCTTCAACCTCATTATAACCTTGAAGTAACTATTTTTTGGGGGATTACTGATTGGTTTTAGCGTTTTTTATAGGGCTAATAATGATCTCTATCCATCGCCTGATATCATAATCCCAACTAAGAATTTGGTGAAAAATCATTAACTTCATGCAGCTTTACTAAATCTCTGTTATGTCATGTAGAAGACCAAGAATCACCTGAGAATTCCTTGGAGATTATTTTTTGGAGGTAAAATTTATAAAATTATTGTGATGAGTGGTAGTATTTTTTTACGAGATTCCAACATTTTTTTCTTTTAATCAATGTGGATTAATTATCTAAATAGTACTAAAGTTTATAGAAAATTTACAATATAAATGGAATTGACATGTCGAGAGTATTGCGTTATTACATATTATCAGCACCAACATTAATTAAATATCAAAATAATGAAATCATAAGACAACACGATCTGTAATTTAAATTTTGAAAATACAAATTGCTTGTTGCCAAGGCCATACCATAATTGAAGACATACACAACTCTTCCGCATATCTGCAGATGGGTCTATTATTTTTCCCACTAGAGTACGATTTCATTAGAATCCTTATTAGGGTAAATAGGAAGATTTGAGAATGGGATTCCCTATTAGAATCCAAATACCTATCACAAGATACAAGGTGAATAATAAAAATAGAATTTGATATAATAATTATATTTCAACTAATACCTTGAGCTTGTTTGGGAGGATCTTATCATATTTATATAATTATTATGTTAATAGGGTTTAAATTTTTACTATTGATAGTATTGATAATACGATAATATTGTTAATAAAATAGATAAGTGTTATTTTTTTATAATATTGTAAAATTTATAATAATTACCATTTATTATTTTTAATTACTTATTTATTTGACCCCTTATTGATATAAAATATTTTTTTACATTGTATAAGAGTTAATGTATTCGTACTTATAACTAAATTAATACTGAAAATCTAACCTGTCCTCTACTCGAATTAATACGGATTAAATATTTGATAAAATAAATAATATATATTAATTCGATAAATAATATCTTTTAAAAAATGAAATACTATTTTTACCATTTTTTTAAATAGATACATATTCCTATCCCGTAATGAAAAGAAAATACAGTTTTCCGGAAAGCATTAGCACATGGAAAAGCGGTGGCAAGAAATTTTACAGATTGCTGAAAGCTAATCACATTGAAAGTAAACTTTGAAAATGGTTAACTAAACTGAGCATGACTGGAATAATCCTTAAGCTTATGATGTGGTCCCGCGGTCGGTGAGGTCAAGATATTAAGGATGGATCCGGTCCAACATAGGTTGCAATTATTGAGTTTACCTCAATCTTCTCTCGTGGGTTCCACGTGTGGATGACAGTCCATTGTTAAAATACAACATTACATTCCAAACTTTTTTATTGGAATCTCCCGATACCATACCTGCCTTATTCTCTCCGTCCTTTACTCTTATTTCTTTAGTTTAAAATAGTTTCCTCAACCAGTTAAATTTATACAAATTTCTAATTTTTACGCCAAATTTATAATTAACCTTATATTTTTATTTGCACCAATATAACACAATTTATACGGTTACCCTAATTTTGGAATCTAATGAAATTATTATCTAATAATTTCAAATTTATTTGCACCAAACCTATTATCTCACTCAACCTTTTAGCATTATCCTAAACTTTGAACATACCATTTTGATCACTTTTAGCCTATAATTAGAAAATTATCGAAAAATTACACATCGGTGTAAGATGATCAGATCCACCGACAGAGAAAATTAAGGGACATTACAAGTGACCCTTCATAAGGCCCCACCCTAATTGATTATCAAAATTGCCTAAAACCCAACCCGCACTACACTACTAAAATTGAATAGGAAACTTTAAAGAAAAATGGAGCAATAAAGCCGAAATAGCTTATCTTACATCATTTTATGACACAATAGAGAAATAAGAGAAATTGGAGTATATTGACATACCTTTCTAAGTTGACTGGACAAAATACAGTAAGTTAAAATTTCTCTAGAAAACATATCTTATATTTTCTAAGCGTGTGGGTACTATTTGGCCATGTAAATAACACTGGAGTGGACTCTATTGTGAATTTTTTCGAGTATAGATGAGTTCCATAAAACTTTTTAACTATTGTTGGATTTCTAAAATAATGAATAAGCGAATAAAGTAGTGTTGGTTTTATAGGTTAAATGTTTTAGATAGGTGGTGAATTCATAAATGTGGGACTAATAAAGTTTGATGGCACAAATGCTTACTATTGCTAAAATGTTTTCAAAATTACTCTACCATTATGATGTGGAAAAGGGCACTCTTTTTGCTACTCTATATGAGCATCTATCGCATATAAAAAATAGAGGCAAACACAATAATAAAAGAATGATAATAGAAATAAGAATTTAAGGAGGCCATCAACACACTTCCTTTAGTAGTCTCCTAAAAATACTATATTTTGTCAATTTGTTCACCAGATATCACCAACTTTTTATACGACATCAAAAATTCCATTAAATGTTGACTTGACATGAATGATGTGGCTTAGGAAATGAGAAAGATGGAAACTTTGAAGGAAAAAATATATTAGCATCTACTTTGATTTCTTTTCATATGGATTGTTACATTATTCACCACACATCAACATTTATCAAAAACTTTAGTTACATGATGGTGGTGGCATTTCAGGTACAAATCAATGAACATTATAATTTGCTAGACAATCATGCCATGTATATTCTGGGAAATATTGTAAAGCATAATGATTTTTAAGTGATACATATCCATCACAATTTGACCAACTCCTAATTTTAGCAAACCCTATGCCTAACCAAGACCAATGAAAGATCTTGGAGTGTCCCCTTTTCCGTCTTCAATGATCTTTATCTGCACATCATAATATTGAAGTCTTCCGGTGGCTGCACTTTTATCAGACTTTTTCCATGACAATGAATTATGCCAACTGAAAGCTTTGTTTCTGTCTGTATTACATAAAGATTACATTTCTCCACGATATAACCGCGCAACCTATGCAGCACCATTTTCAGAGTAGGTTCGAACAAGTCAGTGACTACATATGCGGTGGAAGGCTGCACATAGAGCGCCCCCCATTATTTCTCTGCTATGGTGCAACTATCCTTGTATCATGAACTCCATGGAGCTTTACTAATTCTTTGTTAAGTCATGTTGAAGACCAAGAATCACATGAAAATTCCTTAGAGATTGCCTCAGTCATGAAAAATGATGTTGGGTCATATTTTTTGGAGGTAAGATTTATAAAATTATTGTGATGAGTGGTAATATTTTTTTTATGAGGTTCCAACATTTATTTTCTTTTAATTATCTAAATAGTACTAAAGTTTATAGATAATTTACAATATAAATCGAATTAACACGGGAGATTCATACGAGAACACGATCTGTAATTTAAAATTTGAAAACACACATTGCTTGGTGCCAAGGTGATCGCATAATTGAAGACATATACGACTCTTTCGCACATATGCAAATGGATTTATTATTCTTCCCACTAGTGTACGATTTCTTTGTACCTCGAAATGGTGAAAGTTTTTGGATATCTTCGGGCGGCAAGGATAAAATACAATTGGTTCTATATTTTTTAATTTCTTGATATTTTAGTCTTATATATTTAAAAATAAATTTTTAATCCCACGTATTTTAAATATGGTCATTTCCAGTTTTATATATTTTAAAATAAATTTGGAATACTTAATATTTGATCAAATTGTCAATTTTTGTGTTAATAATTATTTATGAATAAAGTGTTAATTTTATCAAATATAAATAATTTAAAGATATAAAACTTCATTAGACACTTTTTAAAATAAAGTTTTGTTATTTTTTAAAATTATATGGCTCAATTACTAAAAAATCTAAAAATATATAAATAATTATTTCAAAATATTGTGCATATTTAATAAGATAAGTTTGATAAACCACACTTTTGATTTAATTCTAATAGATAGTAGTTAATGAAAATTTCAGTGAAATCGAATTATTAATGGGTTTTAGGTCGGGTTTACGGGTTTAAGTCGGGTTTACAAGTTCAAGTCGGGTGGAAACGATAATCACGCGAGCTTGTGGATGCTCATTGCATACTGCACATGTGTGTGTACAATGTAAATCGTCCGGTTCAAATTGTATTAAACTAGTTTTCAATTAATAAAACAACCGATTTTGACCATTTTTTAATGTTTCACCTTCAATTTAGTTGATTTATCTTCAATTCAACTATTTTCTTTACCCAATTTATTTTTTTTAAATTATGTTTTTAATTTCCTATAAATTAAACTCAAGATCGACCATTTTCTTATCTCGAATCGAGCCAATTTTTAATCGGATTTTTCTCTATTCTTAATTTTCAATCAAGTGGGTTTTATGAGTGAAATTCATAGACTTTTTCATTGTCCAAATTTACGATATGAACCGATTTCTAATATAGTTTGATTCTAAATCTCGGTTCTGGAATTTTGATTCTCAGTTAAATATTGATTTACAATCCAATTAGACTTAAATCATAATTTCGAAAATTACAGTGATAAAACTAGTACACTCCTTTTTGGGAGTTTTCTTATGAAAAATTTTATATATTAGAGGAGAGTATTTTCTCTTGACTCGAGTCTTTCCATTTCCTATTGTTGAGAATATAATCACACATTAGATAAAATAGAGAAGTATTGTGGGTTTATAAGGTTTAAAAGTTTACACTACTTATAATTTATGACTTTTAAGTATATATAGGCACGATCCCTTATTGGTCCAGAATACCATATCACATAGTATCAAAGCCAATGGGCTCGCACCCATACCCGACCCGAAACTGGAAACCCGATTCGTGGTCTGCTTGAGTATGGAGGAAAAATACTCAATTTAAGGCCATTATTTCCACTGTCTGAGAATAATACCCTACTTATAAGAACAAGTTTAAAATTGCATGTAACAAATGTATCAACGTTGCACGTGAGGGCGGATGTTGAGAATATTATCCCAAATTGGATAAAATAGAAAAGTGTTGTATATTTATAAGGTTGAAAAGTTTTGGTTATTTAAAAGTCATGACTTTTAAGTAGAAATGGGCACGACCCCTTATTGGTCTACAATACTTTTTGCACCTATAATTTTACCATATCAAATCCTATCATTGTGCATTATGATAATCCCAATTTATTTCATCACAACTCTAACTTTTTTATATTCACCTTATTTGTACTTGTTTTATTATGTCTATTAGGCATGTTCAACCTATTATTCTTACTTGTTACTCATAACATCATGTCTGTTGCACCATATTTTTAGTAACCCGAAATTTCGTTTGGAAATTTTTCTGGAATTATATTATAAATTTAAAATTTAATTGATATAATTGAAATAAAATTAATTTAAAATAAAATGAAAAGTGTTGTTTCGACTGAAATACATAACTCGATAAAATTGATAGAATAAATACCTAGTAAATTATTTTAGGTGAAAATAATGAGATAATTATGTGAATTTGGTTTAGTAGGAAACTATTAACACTTTGTAGTCCTACACCCCTACCATAAATACCCATAAATTAATACCTAAATTTAATTATTGAAATTAATACCCATAAATTAATACTTACATTTAATTATTGGAATTAATACCAATAAATTAATATCATAATTTAATTATTTGAATTAATACCCATAAATTTTCTAATTTAATGAGAATAACTAACAAATACCCATACTGTAGTAATAAATCTTCCCTATTTAACAAACAATTTTACAGAGGAGCTTAGAACAATTTATACACCAACTGAGCTAAGAGAGCTATGGTCCACTAGTCCTTGTTCATATCTCAAACATCATTTTTGCCTTAATTACATTAGATCTACTAGATTAATACTCCCTACCTATGAAATTCTCAATCTCAACATCCACCATGCAACAACCAAATTTAAGGAAAATGGGGAAGTATCGGAGCAGAGAAATGCCAATAAGACCAATCAGGGATGGGTACTTGGGAATCCCTCCGGGATGAACATATCTCTAGATAAAAGGTGAGTGGGCTTAATTAATTATACATCAAACTTGATTGGGATGGTGAGCACTTTAGAAATAAAAAACCACTTGTGAGTGAGTTTATTTACATCATACTCGATTGGAATAATGAGCACCTCGAAAATGAAAAAAAATTACATGTGGGATTTTATTAACATCACACCCAGTCAGAGTGATATGATAACTATGTGGAAAACTACTTATTGGTTGTAAGTAGAGAAAATCATACCAGGTTGGTATGACGAACTTCTTTGAAGGAAGAAGAAAACCCGCTTGCCAGTTGTAAGCGGATATATCATCACAATTGGTTGGTGTGATGAATGAAAACATGATTTTGTTAGAAGTGTTCTCCCGTGACTGTGTGCCAATGCTTAAAATTTTTTAGAGATCTTCTTGACAAGAACTAGAACAACTCAGATAGGTTAGAGACCTTGGTTTTAGAATTTGTGGGAGCTAAATGCCCGATTTTGGAAAATCACATACAGTTGGCCCAAGGCCAGTTGGCACAAGCAAAAGCTCATAAAAAAACATGAGATATTTAAGCCATGAAAACTCTTAATGAATGGATTATGTAATTTCACTATGGTACCAAGATAGGACCTATATACTCGATGGACTGGTGGCAGTGTGCCAGGGCCAGGTCGACGAACCAGCCTAGACAAACAGCTACATGTCGAGTTGAGTGTCGGTGTCGTTGGACTAGTGACATCAAAGATACATGGATTTGTGGAAAAACTATTGTTTGTGCATGCACTTGAGGTTTAGGTCCATTAAGACACCCAAGAGGGGTAGTGATGTAGCCTAGGGGCTATTGGATGACATGGTGGAGATAATGGCAGTTTGTCGTGCCAGCAGTCAGGGAAGCTTGACATAGCTTCATGCGCATAAGACCGGGGTGGGGTCGGGATGAGGTCTCCGTCTTCATATGTACACAAAGTATTTTGGGTTTGAAGGTATGATGTCAGAGACGTTCACTCAGACTCCGGGTAGAAGTCAGTGACTTCTATTAGTGTGGATGATAAAGACGCTCTGATCCACAAGTGCGTGCAGTTGTCGTAGCTGCATCTCGCGAATGTGTGTGTACCCTTCCTGATGGAGGGCGTGTGTTATTTTGCTAAACACACCTAATAAAGAAATGAGAAAAAAGTTAAGAAAACCTTGAAAATGATTTGAGAATCCTTGGAAAAAGAAATAGCAAAACCTTGGAATAAGGTTTGGAAAAGAAATTAAAATTCTTTTGAAAGGAAATGACACCCTTGGCAGGGTAAAGGTTTTGAAAATCAAATTTTGAGGAAAAAACTTTTTCTTAAAGAAATGATAACTTTGGTGTGGCAATTTTTAAAACTCACTCCCAACACCCGCTCACTGAGTTGTAGAACTCACCCCCTCCCTTTTACCCCCTTTCAGGTAACTAAGGGAAAGACAAACTTAACGACTTCCCTATATGAGAACTGTAAAGACATGTATGTCTATTTAAAATATTTTTAGTATTGTATAATATTATTCCAGGAAAGATAGGAAAAATGACGCCTTACTCCTTACGGTTTAGAAAAGGGTGAAACCCTTCATGAACCAAAGGGAGTGGCGAGTTGCTCATGGAGATCCAACCAAATTGGGTCGGGGCGTGACAACTTGAGTGGTATCAGAGCATGTTTCTTCAAATACATTATTAATACTATATAACATAGTAACTAAGAGAAAGTTTTAAAATATTCAGATGGCTCCTAAGAGAGAAACCAAGAAAACTAGGACTGATTTAGCCAACATTACCCAACAATCTGTCCCCATAGGAAGACCACCCTAAAAGCTCTCCAATGCTTGAGGTGTAGTAGAAGTCACAAAAGACCAAGATGCATTATGGGGAAGTACCCAATGCCACCAAGGAATGTGGTGCCAACACCTGTTGAGGTCACGAAAGATAAGAAGGGCCAGAGGAAATACAATGAAGTATAATATAGATAAAAGGAAAAGAGAAGTAGGAGGAATGTTTTTGTCATGCCCCGACCCGTTTTGGTTGGATCCCCGTGAACAACCCGCCACTCTCATGGTTTATTAAAGGGTTTCCCCTTATTATAATCCGTAAAGAGTAAGGCATCCTTTAAACCTACACCATTTCTTAGAATAGTATAATCAAAACTGCATGAAATTTTAAACTTTACATACCTGTCTTACAGGCATCTTAGTTGATGGTCTTTCAAGGTAGGCTTTCCGGGATTTCCTGAAAGGGATATAAGGGAGGGAGTGAGTACGACTACTCAGTGAATGGGTTTTCAAAGGTCTACTTTCTTTTCAAAAAAATCCCTTCATTTAAAAATTTGGGTTTTTCCATTATTTCTTAGTTATCGGTGTGTCATCACCCAACACACATCCTTCATCATGAAGGTTACACACATTCGCAAGTCAGTATCACTACTGAACCCGCTAGTGGCTTCGGAGCGACTTTTCCTGCCATCCAGATAGAAGTACAACCACTTCTACCCTAGAAATGAGTGGATGTACATGACATTCGACCCACAATCCCAAAATCACTTCTTCGTGTCCGTATGAGGACAAAGACCTCATCCTATCCTCACCTCGGTCTCATGTGCTTGGTGTTACTCCAGATTTCGCACAGACACCTGGAACGACGAACTGCCCTTATAGCCACCAGGTCGTCCAATGCCCTTAGGACGCATCACTACCCCTCATGGGCGTCTTGATGATCCCGTACTCACAGTGCATAGATAAACAATATTTTCTTATATTGCCATGTAATATGTGGTGCCACTAGTCCAACGGCCCCGACTCTCAACTCAACTCGCAGTTGTTTGTCTTGACTAGTCCGTCGACCTGTCATGTCGCACTGCCGCTAGTTGACTGAGCATGTCGGTCCTATCTTGGTACCATGGCCAAACAATTCACTTATTAAGTTTTATGGCACATATATCATGTTCGTTTACGAGCTCCTACTCATGCCAATTGGCCTTGGGCCCATTGTACGAGATTTTCAAAATCAGGCATTTAGCCCCAAAGTTCCAAAACCGAGGCCCCTGGCCTATCAAAGCTATTCGAGCTCCCGTCGAGAAGGTCTCCCAAATAGTTTAAGCATTGGCACACAGTTAGGGGAGAACACTTCCGACAAAATAGGTTTTCACTATCCATTATACCAACTGGTATAAGGACATCTCCGTTCATAACTGATGAATGGGTTTTCAACTTCCTTTGAGGAAGTCTCATCATACCAACTAGGTATGATCTACTTACAACCGGTAAGTAGTTTTTTTTCGCATAATTTTCACATCACTTTCTCTAAGTGGTGATGATTAAAATACCACTAAACAGTGGGTTTTTATACCGAGGTACTTATCATCCCCTACTGGGTATGATATAAAATTTCCACTCACAACCGATAAGTGGTTTTTATCTTTAAGTTGTGCTCATCATCCCAACCGGGTATGATGTTAGTAAACCCACTCACCCCTTAATGCTGTGAATTCCACTAGACTGGTTCTTTGTATTCACGCGAGCTTATCCTTGCTGGCGTTCCCAGTATTTCGCGTTCCTACATGATATTAACAACCTTTTTCATTATTACTCGGCATAACAGCCTTCATTCATTTCCAATGAATGAGAAAACCCAAACTTTTAGTTATTTGCAATTAGGTCCCTAAAGTTATTTCTCTTTAACTTTAAGTCCCTAATGTCGGTTTTTCTTCAAATTGAGTCTTGTAACTTTTAAAATTTATCCTGGGACCTTAATTTTTTCAATTTCACCAAAAAGGGGTTTAATTTCCCAAATTTCCAATTTGGTCCCCCAATTTTTCCAAAATTACCATTTTCCCTTCTTTTACAAAAATGGTAAGTTTTGCCCCAAAAATTTTAAAATTCCTCAATTGTTCCTCCAACATTATTTTCATGCCCAATTGACCCTCAATTTCATCAAATTTCATTTTGGTCCTTTGAATTTCGAAAATCCCCAATTTTTCCCCAATTCCAACTTCTTAACATAGCCGAATTTGATTTCATCAAATTAACCCATCAAACGTTTCCAATTGTTGAAATTGAAGTTGAAATTGAGTTTCTACATATTCATATGATTCTTCAGAAATGTGAATCGTAAGTTTCAATGCCGGGACAAGGTCAAACAGAGCTTCACCGGAAAATGAACTATAGAGAGAGAAAGCTTCGATTACTCACTGGTGAAGGCACGACGGTTCGAGCTTTCAATCTCAGCAGATACCTCTCATCCTAAGGTTCATCCTAGAATAAAAAATCACATCAATTGATGCAGAATTAGATTAGAATTTTGTCATTCAAATTTGGTCGATTCTCTCTCTAGCACCGATCGAAAATTGTAAAGGGGAGCCGAATTGGCTTACCTTTTGGTCCTAATTCAGCCGTGGAAAGGCTGATGAAGTGTTGGAAGGGCTTGGTTTAGCCTGAGTAGGGCTTGAAATGGCCGATTTCAGCTTGGCCGAAATAGGGCAGCTTTGATCCGCCAAAGTTGCTTCACTATTCCATCATGTCGGCACTTCTCCAACGATTCTCGAATTGACTGGAGTTTGCTATCAGATAGCTATCTTCTCCCTGGTTCTAAAGAGCCCAACCTTTGTTCAAGTGGAAGCTCTAGTTTGAGCTTTACCAAGAAATGGAGCAGTAGAGAGAGAGAGAAGTGTTCAGGTGTGAGGAGAATGAAATGGGGATGACCTCTTTATATAAGCGTAAAACCCATTTATTAAATGGGTGAGATTTATTACTAGTATTAATATTGCCATAAATTATTGGTATTAATTCCAATAATTTAATTTCGGTATTAATTCTAATAAATTAAATTTTGGTATTAATTCTAATAATTTAATTTCGGTATTAAATTATTTGTATTAATTCTAATAATTTAATTTAGGTATTAAATTATTGATATTAATTATAATAATTAAATATATATTAATTTAAGGTGTACATACAAATTTTTGACCGAAACTTCAGGTTACAAAAAAAATTCATACTTCCCAGGAGGTCATCCTCACACTATTCTCAGGTAAGCACGCTTAACTTTAAAGTTTTTATGGAATCTAGTTCACCTGAACCACATTGGTTTTTTTATTTCTAATTTGTCTTGAGTTTCTTTTCCAAGTTTTAATGAACACTTTGGATCACCCGAGAGTTGTAAATTCCCAACTTGCCCATTCAGAAATAATTGGGTTTGTGAATCGGTTCTGAATTCTCACTTGTTTTGACCGGTTCTTTTCCTGGTTTTCCTTAGCTTAAAAGGGCGGGTTTTACAGTTTTGGATAAGAAATACAAGGATCAAGGAGGGTCTATAACCAAAACCATGGAGCGGGTTAAGTAAGTTGTTCGCAAGGAGGTCAAAAAATAGCAGTATAAAAAAATTTAAACTTCTTTTTAAGAAGGTCAAACAAGAGAGGAATACTATAAGAATTGAGGTAAGGTACATGAGAAGTACACCTAGAACCCCCTCAAAAAGGGCAAATGCCAAAAACGTTCTCTAACAACTTTAGGGTAGGAATGGAAAGAGTGAAGAGCAAAGAAATGTGCTAGGAAATGGAACTCTGGGGGGATGTATACGACTAAGTACCCCTTGAAGAGTCCATTGATGGGCGGTTGGACATAACGTGGAGTGCAAGGAACTAACCCATAATCAGGAATTCCTCGAAGGAAGGATAAGGAACAAAAATGAAATTGGAGGACAGTGAAGGATTAAGGGCGAATGACCAATGGATGTAAGAAAGGAAAGAAGAAAAAGTCTTCAAGGAGTGTTAGGGAGGTTGAACGTGAAACTCACAGGATGAAAGTCCTTAGCTAGAAGGATAAAGGTAGGAAGTGAAACCATAAAAAAGGGGAAATTCCCAAGCTAAGGAATCGACAAATGGATCATAAGATGCTTAACCCGAAATAAGGAATCTCATATATGGGCATAAGTGGTTAAGTATGTATTGGGATGGCCAAGTGTAATCGACTTTGGAAAAGCAGAGAAGTCAAATAGAGACTTTAGATGAACCTAGCAGAAGGAAGCAACTAGTAACAACGGGATGGTCAAGGAGAATAAACGACGTCCTAAAAAGGACCGGGAAGTAATAAGGACTACATCCTAAAGGGCAATAGGATGGACATTATGAACAAGTAGACTCGAGAGACAACTGTCTCAATATAATTAGATAAGGAGAATAGTAAAGACGAGGCAATTAACGAACTGACCATCGGGAAGGTCATAAATTTCAACTTCTGCAAAGAAGGAAGAGGTGGAAAGGCCAAACATTTGATAAATAAGAATAAAGGAAATCCTTAAAGAGATCAATGGCCAAGACCAGATTAACGACCAAACTCAAGCCATGAGAAGGTTAAGTAAGCCTCTAGCAGGATGATCAAGAGATCTTGAAACAAGAAGAATTTGAGCTCTCCCTAAAAGAAATAGACGTGTACTAGGGTATAAGTGGGAATGAGAATGGGGTACAAAAGACGTGTCCACAAGGCTTCAAGAATAAAGGTAAGCAGGAGAGGATGACATCAAAGGATGTCATTTAAGGTTGGATATCCTCAAGGGCGAATGAAAAGGGATGTCGGGAAACCTATAGTGGGAAAACATTCACAAGAGTAACATGAATGTTATTAAGAATGTAATATGTGGATTTTAGGGAGAAATAAAAAAATATCCTTATAAAGGATTCAT
Organism: Trapa incisa; assembly: GCA_030064435.1. Lineage (NCBI taxonomy): Eukaryota > Viridiplantae > Streptophyta > Magnoliopsida > Myrtales > Lythraceae > Trapa > Trapa incisa. Next base: position 1,953,445 of record CM057784.1, on the reverse strand, counting down.
CAAAAGTTTGGAAAACTGAAAAGATATACAAGAAATCTTATGAATGATACTCGACAAAGGAGCAGAAGGAAATATGAAGGAATATGTAATTTCCTTACCTTAAACCTTTACATATGGAACACCCTAAATATAAGTACTTTCATTTGAAGTACCAAAAGTTTGTACTAAATGAAACCCATGAAGGGAAATTTTATTGCAAGTAATAAGAAACTTGCTTGACTATCAATGATAACCGTAGGGATGTTGTGGAAAATTTATAAGAGCCTAACCCAATTGATGAGATGTAACGGATCTAGAGCATGAGTCTAAAATATGAGGTTATAGGAAATGCGAGACAAAGGTTAAATAAACTAAAAACTCATGTAATATGCATAGAGTACCTTGATTTGGATTAATGGATGCAATCAATGACAAATTCGAACGAGAGTGAAATCCTCAAATACCAATGAAATTAGTTCCTAAAATGGAAAGTTCCTCGGGAGGGAATTAAAGGAATGGCAGTCACATATGGCCGTGATAAAATTTTCTAAAGCAATAGACTCAAATGTACAAAAGAAGTCCAATGAGATGAAAGTCTTAAAAAAAGAACAACTTATAAAGTAATAAGTCGTAATAGAGAACAATGAAATGATTATAAACAAATGCCTCAATATAAAAGTATGTGAAGAATGAAAAATCTTGGAAAATGATATACCAACATTTCTTGCCATGAGGAAGGGCATGATGATGAATGATGGAGTAAATAAAAAAGTACATGGTATCATAAACCCAATAAGTTGGTACAATCTTTATGGAAAAAGGACCCTGAAATGGGAGGATATAGTCCAATGATGGATGCATAAACCAATGGAGGAAAATTGTAAAAGAATTTTAGAACTTTCGTTGGATTATAAGGTGTTAGACGAACCTCCTAAAGAAAATGAAGTACTATTAAATATAAAGAGCATGTGATCAAAGAACATCAATTCTCTAATGAGATATAGATATTTGAAAATACTCTGAAAGTGATATTTCCTTTTTAATGGTATAAATAGTGCTCGCTAAAGAGCGAAAAAGTTTTATGTAAACACTAAGTAATTAGTTAAGATCTGAAAATACAAATAACTTGGTTTGCAATTCAACCTTATAAGGAAGCCCCAATCGAAAATTTTAACCGATTAGAATGTATGGTTGAATACCCAATTTGCTTTGGATGAATTAGATAAGAGAACCTGAGTAAAATTGTCCACTGATAAAAAAAATAGTCTTGAGAAAAGATAACATTATATTGAGAAGTTATTGTGGTAAAGTAAACAAATGTCTATGTAGAAAGTTATTAAAAATTAAACCACATAAGTGCACAAAAAAGGGTAAGAAGTAGAGACTAATATTGCATAAGTTTTGGGGACAAAACTCCTAAAAAAGTGGGGAGTAGTTGTCACACTGTATTTTTAATAACCCGAAATTTTGGTAGGAAATTTTTCTGTAATTGTATTATAAGTTTAAAATTTAATTGATATAATTTGAATAAATTTGATTTAAAATAAAATGAAAAGTGTTGTTTTGACCGAAATAAATAACTTGATGGAATGGATAGGGTAAATACATAATAAATTCCTTTAGGTGAAAATAATGAGATAATTATATGAATTTGGTTTAGTACGAAACTATTAGCACTTTGTAGTATTAGTTCAACACTCTTATTATAAATACCCATAAATTAATACATACATTAAATTATTGGAATTAATACCCATAAATACCAATGAATTAATAAATACATTAAATTATTGGAATTAATACCCATAAATTAATACCTACATTTAATTATTGGAATTAATACCCATAAATACCCATCAATTTCCCAATTTAATGAAAATAATTAACAATACTAATACCCATAAATACCCATAATTTAGTAATAAATCTCTTCCATTTAATAAATAATTTTACAGCTATATAAGGGTGTTTAGAACAATTTATCATAGTGACATCAACTGAGTTAAGAGAACAATTCGAGTAGAAAAGAGCTACCTGATCCACTAGTCCTTATTCACACCTCAAACATTATCTTTGTCATGATCACATTAGATCTACCAGATTAATACTCCCTACCTATGAAATTCTCTATCTCGACATCCACCATGCAACAACCAAATTTAAGGAAAATGGGGAAGTATCGGAGCAGAGAAACACCAATAAGACCAATCAAGGACGGGTACCTAGGAATCACTCTAGGATGAACATATCTTTGGATAAAAGGAGAGTGTGCTTAATTATACATTATACTCGGTTGGGATGGTGAGCACTTTAGAAATGAAAAACCACTTGTGAGTGGGTTTATTCACATCATACCCGATTGGGATGATGAACACATCGAAAATGAAAAACCACTTATATATGGGATTTTAACATCACACACGGTCAGAGTGATGTGATAACTATGCGAAAAACTACTTACTAGTTATAAGTAGAGAAAACCATACTAGGTTGATATGATACTCTTCCTTGAAGGAAGAAGAAAACTCGCTTACTGGTTATAAGCATAGATATCATAACACCCGGATGGTGTGATGAATGGAAAGATGATTTTGTCAAAAGTATTCTCCCCTGACTGTGACAATGCTTAAAAGTTTTGGGAGACCTTCTTGATGAGAGTTAGAACAGCTCAGATAGGCCAAATGCCTCAATTTTGAGGGTAGGATGTTAAAGGTGATCACTTAGACTCCGGGTAGAAGTTAAAGACTTCTATCAAGGTGGACAGTAAATATATTTTGATGCACAAGTGGATGCAATTGTCATAACTGCATCTCACGAATATGTGTGTACCCTTCCTGATGAAGGGCGTGTGTTGTTTTACTAAACACACCTAATGGGGAAATGAGAAAAAAGTTAAAAAAAACTTGGAAATGATTTGAGAATACTTGAAAAAAGAAATGGTAAAACCTTGGAATAAGGTTTGAAAAAGAATTTAAAATCATTTTGAAAGGAAATGATACTCGGGTAAAAGTTTTGAAAACCAAACTTTGAGGAAAAAACTTCTTTTTAAAGAAATGATAACTTTGGTGTGACTATTTTTAAAACTCACTCCCGACACCCGCTCACTAAGTTGTAGAACTCACCCCGTCACTTTTACTATTTTTAGATAATCAAGAGAAATCCAAATTAAAAAACCTCCCTATATAGGAACTGTAAAGACATGAATGTTTGTTTAAAATATTTTCAGTTTTGTGTAATGTTATTATAGGAAACACATGAAAAATGACGCCTTACTTCTTGTAGTTTAAAAAAGGGCAAAACCCTTTATAAACCAAAGGGAGTGGTAAGTTGTTCATAGGTATCCGACTAAACTGGGTCGGGGCATAACAATGTCACTACCCATAAATTTTCTTTTAAAGTTCTATCTATCTGAATCTTACAATCATCTTAGACTGTTTATCAATCTCCATCGTTTACTTGTTCGTTTTCTCATTATCCAATACTTTAAATTATCCTATATACTAAATTTCATCTTCCAAATAACTTTACTAATTTAATACATTTTTTCTTAAACCTTCTGATCATGTTATTACTCGTCATCTACGTATAAACCTCATTTATTAAGCATTTATGTCCAATTCACCATACACTTTAGTTTGACCTCATGTTTTTTATACCATTATTTTTTGGTTGTTTAGTATTAGGTAGGTTATTATTTTTCCTATACTAATATATTTGAGGCAAAATTTTTCAAGCACACACTTCCCTCATGTGATACTCATTTCTATAATAAATTAACTCAGTTCTATCTCTAGTACTTTCTTTATTTAGGAGAACCCATACATCAACTTGGAGGTTTTACTCTTATTTATTTTCCATATGTCATTTGTACTTGACTTCATTTGTACTATAAGAATTATGTTTACTTGTTCTTATAACTCTACGTGTATTTTACTTATTAGGTAAATTAATTTCATGAGTGATATCTCACTCTATTTCTAAATCCAAACAACCTTCTATCATCGTTTCCATAATCTTAATATTGTACCCTTTTTGGTTTACAACACGTGTCATATGAGGTATGACTTATCATAGGACTGGATCGTATATAATACTCAATGTCATTTAAGTCCTTAATTATTTTTGCACTTATTTTCTTAACGATTGAGTTTCTAGTTTTCTATTCCTCAAACTCACTTGTTTCATTCCATTAACTTAAGGTCATTGTACTTTTGATGTGTCGTGCTCATTTTTATCAACCATACTTTCATTTGTCTTAAGTTATTTTTTCCTACCTTTTTAATCAATAGGATAACAAATCTTTCGTTCAATTTTAATAATATTCTTAATGATTTATGATTAGTGTTAGATTTCTTATTCCACTTCGAGTCTTAATATTGTGCCTTTTTTGTTTACATCACGTGGCACTCATACACGTATATCATATAAAGTACGATTTATCATATGACTCAATCGTATAAAATATTCAATGTTATTTAAGTCTTTAATTATTCTTGCACTTATTTTCTTGACCCTTGACAACCTAGTTTTCTATTCCTCAAACTCACTTACTCCATCAACTTAGGAGGTTTTACATTGGTTGTATCTTATTATACTCATTTCCATCGACCATACTTTGGTTTGTCTTATGTGATTTTTTTCATCCTTCTAATTAATAGATAATAGATTTTTTTTGTTCAATTTTAATGAAATCTCCATTAATTTGTGAATAGTGTGTCAAATTTCTTCCGTTACGGTTATTCGAACATTCCTCAAACACATCTTTATTCTCTACTATCATAAATTAATAATTAATCGTCATATAGATGTTATTTACTTACTTTATTCCCTAAACTATGGTGATTTAATAACACTATTTTCCCATACTTTTATAGTCTTATTAGTTTATACTCATATATTACTTATTTACCCAAACAACTATATTTTCTAAAAATATTTTAAAATATAGAATTATATTTTAGTTTCTTTGCTTGCTTACAAAATGTTTTTCATTTGGACTAAATATATATTCATGATTTGGTATACTTTTTCATTATAGAAATTATCATTCTAAATTTTTATCATACAAAAAGTATTTGGTAATTTAGAGAAATCCAATAAAAATAAATTATACAAACACTCGTGAAACTAAACCTCAAATATAAAATCTCGTTAAAATTTTTATAATAAATTAAATATAATGAAAATATCAATTAAACTCAATTGTTTATCAATGTCTTATAACACAAAATGTTAAATAGGTTTTAATATGAAATATATGATTTTTTATATAATTATTATATTCATAAATCACATAATCTTATAATTAATCTTTTTTACAACTATTATGATTAATCTAGTTGCACACCCAAATTGACTTATAACGAGCCAAAATTTTGGCAATGCGATTTCGTTTCACTTATAAAAATTCCAACTCAAAATGTTTGGTTAATGAAAATATTGTTAAATTATCAACTAATTCACTTTAATAAACTATTTGGTATTTAATACAAATTGTAGGTGGGGCCTATTTTTATCCTTATTAGGGTAAATAGGAAATTTTGAGAATGGGTCGCCTATACATTAGAATCCAAATACCTATCACAAGATGACTAAAAAAAATAGAATTCGATACAATAAGCACATTTCAATTAATGCCTTGAGCTTGTTTGTGAGGATTTTATCATATTTATATGCTTATTAAGTCAATAGGGTTTAAATTTTGACTATGAGTGGAATGCTATCTTCACCATTTTTTAAATAAATACATATTCCTATCAAGTAATGAAACGAAAATACAGTTTCCCCCAATAAGGGCCACCGCCCCAAGCATTAGCACATGGGAAAGTGATGGCAAGAGATTTTACAGATTGCTGAAAGCTAAACACACTGAAAGTAAACTTTGAAAATGGTTAACCAAACTGAGCATGACTGGAATAATCTTACGTCAGCTTATGCTGTGGTCCCGCGGTCGGTGAGGTCAAGATATTCAGAATCCGGTCCAACATAGGTTGCAATTATTGAGTGTACCTCAATCTTCTTTCGTGGGTTCCACTTGTGGAGGGCAGTCCATCCAGTTAGAGACAACATTAAAAATAATATATATTTATTTTGTCTGGCGTGATAATGTTTAGGGGTCACATCAATTTTGCTAAATAATTGAGTACATTAATAAAAAGTATTAAAAAGTGACATTTATATTATTAACAGAACATATTGTCTTTTGCCTTGAATTTACATCAAATTTCATTGTCTTTTGACCGTTTTTAATTGAATTAGATTTGTGAGCATATGGGGATAAATATGGTCCAAACCCTAGAGTGCAAATATCTAATAACTTTTGAATATAATTATTGATGCATTTGAAAAAAAAAGCTTCTTCGTTAAATTATGAGATTTTATAGCAAACAAATGAAATATTGGCAATTAAATATGGGAAAACACTTAATAAGTACCACCATTTTATTTAGCATGTGGGATATAGGATGGTCTCATATCTCTGAATTCAAAAAAGGTAAATTTGGATTGTAGGAGCATCTGATCCACGGCCCGCGTAGTGTTCACAATGATCCACCCGAAGTCAAACTTGACATCTCTGCCCTGTTGACGCTTGTTAAAAGTCAGCAGTTAAGCTTAAACAATTGCATCGATTTTTAAATTAATTAATTATATTAATTTTATAAAAAAATAATATTATGCATAAAAATATCGTTATTTATTTACCAACTATAAAATGAAAATTAATATTATCATTTATAAAAAAATTTAGACGACTAATTAATTTCCTAATATCTTAGTCTCATTTATAATAAAAACAAAGGCTCTCTTTCAATCTAATCGTCAGCTGCTTCTTTTCTGACAATCTTACCTTCGTCGCAGGTGCCGCGTCAAATCCAGCCCGAATAAAGTCAACTTTATGAGATATTGCATACAAATTTGGATTTTCTTTTTAAGTAATTCAATTTTTAGAAATAATTTAGGGCTTAAAATTCCAACTGAGGTCATTCAGGAAATTAAGAGACATCCGAGTTTCGACGTAGAGGCATTTCCATTCATGCATCGCGGCTGAGGCGGACGTCCGGTTTCCATTCAACCTGTTGAGCAATAGGAGGTTTTCATTTTTTTTAATTTTTATTTACTTTTAGTTTCTAAATCTATTATTAATTACAAAAAGAAAGAAATTTAAGAATTTCTGTGCTAATTTAAGTTTCACTTTCCCAAAATATCCTTACATTTGAATTTCCAACATACAAATTGCTAAAATTATTGAACACAGATAATTATGCCTAGTTCAATAATGAACCGAGCCATCTTTTTGCGGTGAGCCTCAAATGTTAGGGTTTCACGAATATCGCCCAAATCGCGACATCCAGGGAGTAGGACATTTTCAGTCTAGGTTCCATTTCCAAAGATCGAACAGCGTTCGAGGGCATATAGAAGCTAACGAAAACGGTCGTGAGAAGACCTCCAACTACTAAGAATAAGTGCTCAGGGACGGAACTAGGCTGGCAAGCACTGGAAACCCGGTGAATTTCCTTAATCCCTTCTGTTCTTTTCTATTTTTATGCGGAGGATATTGCCTTTCTTTCTCTTCCCATATGAGCAGCCATTTAGAACCCTTCGGCTCGCCAAACAACAATCGTGAAGGTTCTTAGCTCTATCAGTTTCGCAGGGAATACTAGAAGAGGCGAATTCCAAGCTCCGGGGTCTTCTTCCCAATATTTCACTGGTCCTAGGATAAAGTGTCAATTGAGTCAGTAACCAATAGGATAAGATGTCAGGCACTCTAACTGGCAATCGGAGTCAGTCCCTCCCACATGTAACTTTGCCCGTGTCGCTTGTTCCACTGCTTAGAAATCCAAGGGTAAGGTGTTCCTTCTTACAGTGACGTTGACATGTTGGAATCGGGAATATTGTTGTTGTTTGATCATTTTACGATGATAAGTTGCTTGTATTCTTGATAATACAGGAGTAACGGCAATATGCAAAAGCTCCAACCCTGAAACCAACGGATAGAAAGGGGTTCCAATGTGTGTTTGGTCTAGGGGAAATATTGCTAGCAAGAAATGTCATTGTTGAGAGACATTAAGATGGAGCACGGATTCTCAAATGGGCATGGGAACATAGGCCCGATGGCAGTGAAAAACCATTTACCAAATCTCTTCTGTGTAAAAAAAATACATGAGACCCGAGCTTAAACTTGCATATAACTCAAACTCCACCAGGAATTTTTCGTTTCTAGTCGGTGTAGTATGAAGTTCGGATCAAGGGTTTGGACCTGGACCCCAAAACATTTTTGGGTCTCCCGTTTAAGATTTGGACCCAAAGTTCGGGTCTCCGGATCCAATACCTGGATCCAAATTTCAATCTTGTACTTAAGTGTATCTTGAATTCAACTCACGGATTTGATACAATTTTATAAAATAATAAAAAATATAATTGATTATTATTAATATTTTTTTATTTTTTATATTCGAATAAATATAAATAAAATGTGTACACAAATATTTGAAACTCATAATTTTATGTAATTAACCCTAAAAAAATACTAAAAATCCTAAATAACCACTTAATTATATTGATTTTGATATAATTTTATAAATTAACAATATATTAAAAATAAAAAAATTATTTTTTTAATTTGAAAAAATAAATAAAAAATTCTGGATTCAAGTACGGATAAATCTTAAATTTGTGTACTTAACCAATTATATTAAAATTTATACAATTTTAAATAGTAATAATTTATTCAAAATAATTGAATTTATATAAAAACATGTTTAATGGACCTAAAATTTGAATATATTAAGGTTTTTTTTATAATAATTCCGTTATTTTAAATATATTATTACCATGTAATATTACATCAAAATCAATATAATCAAGTGATTAAGTATATAAACTTAATATTTACTTTGTATGTTCTAATTCATGTGTACATATATTTTATTATTTATTCGAATTCAAAAAATAAAAAAAATAATTTATGTAAATTAATTATATTATTTATTACTCTATAAAATTATAAAAAAATCAATATAGATAAGTGATTAAAGACTTAAAATTGAGTTTTATTTGTTTAGGTTCAAATCATTAAGTATCTTTGTTTTATTTATTTTAATTCAAAAAATAAAAAAAATATTAATGGAGATAAATTATATTATTTATTACTTTATAAAATTGAATCAAATTCAATATGACTAATGTTTAATATCATAAATTTGATCTTTACTTGTACATATTCAAATATTTGTGGATGTATTTTTATTTTATTTATTCAAATTTAAAAAATAAAAAAACTTTTAAATTATGTTTGTATTGAAGGGTTCGGAGATATTTGAAGTTGAGGTGTTTCAAGATATTTAGAATGGAAGTAATGTGATAAATTTGAATATGTTAAAAGTTTTTAATAATTTATTTTGGATGTAGGTAAAGTGAGTTAAAAAATTATTAATAAAAATATTGAAAAATAAATTTACTATTTTAATTAAATTAAATAATTTATTAATTACTATATATATAATTAAATTATATTAAATAAATTTTGTACACTTAATATTTTTATGTATAATATTTTTATTATATATTTATATCATATAATTTTATATAAATATTATTAATATATAAATTCATTTAAAGTATATAAAAATAAAAATAAATAAGAAAATAAAAAATAATAATATAAACAATAAAAGAGAGTATTAAAATAATTTAAATAATAAATTATACAATCCCTCAAAATACTAAAAAAAAATCCTAAAAGTGGGGTATTGCGTCTTTATGGTTTGAATATATTAAACAAAGACTAATTCTATTATTTATTACTATGTAAAATTAAATTAAATTAAATTTAGTTGAGTGGTTAATAACATAAATTTGGAAACTAGCTATTTAGATTCAAATCCTTGTGGACACGCATCTTCATTTTAGAACTCGGGTTCGGTTCAAATGAACCTGACCATTGGGTTGGGTATGGGTCCCATTGCGCGGATCCGAGTCCATATAATCTAACTTTGGGTCGAGTATAGGTCGAGTTGTAAACCCCGTCCTTTGATAATAAAAAAAACCGGGGAAATAACTGTTTATTTCCAAATAGAAAACTAATTCAGTTTACAAACTAGAACCAATAGAGAAAGGGTAAAACAGAGAAATTTATAGATCCCGGGTAACCTAAATAGTCACAGAAGTCATGAAAAAAAGGATTTTAGGATGAATTGGAGATGAGAACCAAATCGGTTCAAGTGAACCGGATTCGAACTGGATTGAACCGATTTGGACTAGTTTGAACCACTATTGAACCGGATGATAAATTCATTTTTCTAGGTGGCTTAGAAAATTCAAATTGGAGAATTGATGCCACCATTGGATGGAGAATGAATTTAAATAAATTTAGAAAATTTTAAATTTGAAAAATTCGGTCGAACCGAGCCTGAACCAGCCAGTTTAAGCTTTGAGCTCGGTTCGGACCGGTCTGGTTCGGTTCAGAACAGTGTCATCTTCTTTCTTCAAATGACATCACTGTTCACTTGCCAAAAAATCGAGCAGCACCGATGAAGATAAAAATCTCTAGCTAGGGAGTTTTAAGCAATAAATGACTGCTATTAAGGTGCCAATCGGACAACCAAGAAGTTCTTGAGCTTCCAATATAAAGAGCCCCTCCTCATTCATACTTCTCATACCTGAAAACTCCACTCTCTCCCTATTGCTCCATTTTCTGGTGAAGTTCGAACCAGAGCTCCGACTTGGGCATTTTTCTAAGCCAAAGAAGACGTGGTCGGGTTCTTTGGATTCGGGGAGAAGTCAGCTATATGCTCGTAGTCTCCATTTGCTCTGAGGGTCGCTAGAGAAACGATGGCATTATCGAATAGTGAAGAAGCTCCGGCGGACCGAAGCTGCCCTATTTCGGATGAGCTGAAATCAGCTAATTCGAGCCCTTCTCAGGCCAAACCAAGCCCTCCCAACACTTCAACAACCTCCTACAACTGAATTAGAACGAAAAGGTAAGCTAATTTGGCTTCACTCTATAAAGTTCGATCGGTGCTAGAGAGAGAATCGTTAGATTTTCAATGATTAAATTCTCAATCAATTCAACATCAATTGATACAATTCTTAATCCTATGAGAAACCTCAGGACAATAGCTATCTATCCAAATTTAAAGCTCAGATCATCAAACCCCTGACTATAAGCTTTCGAAGCTTTCTTTCTCTAAGTCAAGTTTTTCGACGAAGCTTCGTTTGAGCTCATTCCGACATCAAATCATATGATTCAAAGTGCAATTGAATCATATGAAGGTGTAGGAACTCCAATTTAACTTTAATTTCAACAATTAAACTCATTTGATCCATCAATTTGATGAAATCAAATTCAGTTGTGTTGAAAGGTTGAAATTGGAGGAAAAATTGGGAATTTTGAAAATTTGAGGGACTAAAGTGAAATTTCATAAAATTGAGAGCCAATGGCATGATAAAGATGTTGGAGGACCAATTGGGCATTTTTTTTTGGAATTTTTGGGGATGAAACTTACCATTTTTGTAAAGTAGGGGCAAAATGGTAATTTTGGAAAAGTTGGGGACCAAATTGGAAATTTGGGAAAATTGAACCCCTTTTTGTGATTTTTGAATAAATTGAGGTCCTAAGGTGAATTTTAGCATTTTGGGACTCAATTTGGGGGAAAACTAGCATTAGGGACCTAGAGTTAAAGAAAAATAACTTTAGGGACCTAATTACAAATAAATAAAAAGTTGGTTATTTTATTCATTCGAGATGAATGAAGGCTATTAGGCCAAAGTCGTGTAGGAACATGAAGAATCGGGAACGCCAACAAGTACAATTTTGCGTGGAGGCAAAGAGCCAAATAAGAAGGAATTCACTGCACGATTGGGTGAGTGGGATTTTATATCAAACTTGGTTGGGATGATAAGCACCTTGGAAATGAAAACCCACTGCTAAGTGATATTTTAACCATCACACCTGGTAGGAGTGATGTGGAAATTACACAGAAAAATAACTTACTGATTGTAAGCAGATCATACCCTATGGGTATGATGAACTTCCTAGAAGGAAGTAGAAAACCTACTTATCGGTTATAAGTGGAGATGTTCTCATGCCCGTTGGTGTGATGGATAGATGAAAAGTTTATTTTGTTGGGAGTGCTCTCCACTGACTGTGTGCCACTACTTAAAACTTTTGTGAGACTTTCTTAACGGGAGCTTGGATAGCTCAGATAGGCTAGAGACCTCAATTTTGGAACTTGGGGGCTAATATGCCCGATTTTGAAAATCTCATATAGTGGGTCCTAGGCCAGTTAGCACGATTAGAAGCTCGTAAATAAACATGAGTTTAAGCCATGAAAGCTTTAAATGAATGAATTATTTGGCCATGGTACCAAGACATGACTGACATACTCTATGGACTAGCGACAGTGCGACATGACAGGTCTACGGACCAGTCGAGAAAAACAGCTGCAGGTCGAGTTGAGGGTTGGTGCTGTTGGACCAGTGGCACCACAAATTATATGGCTTATGTGGAAAATTGTTGATTTGTGCATGCACTGAGTTACGGGACCTTCAAGTGGGTATAATGGACGTGCTTCTATCTATGTAGAAGTGGAAGTACATCCCCTCATTCTCAAGGTAGAAGTGGACGTGCTTCTATCTATGTGGCCGGTAAAGTTGCTCCGACGCCACAAGTGAGTATAATGGACGTGTTGGCCTACGAATGTGTATTCCTTTCATGAGAAAGGGCATGTGTTGGTTGATAAACACATCGTTGTGATAAGAAATGACTATGAAAAACTGAGATTTGAGGATGAAGGTTTTAAAGGAAAAATAAGGAGTATGACATGCTTCAATTCAAACTGTTTCTGAAAGTCATACTTTTAAAACCCATTCTATGAGTCGTTGAACTCACCCCTCCCTTATACCCCTTTTAGGCAATCCTGGGGAAAGCCTACACAAAGACCACAAGTTAACACACCTGTGAGGCAGGTATGATAAGTTTAAAATTTTATGCAGATTTGATTTATGATATTACAGGATAGGTGCATGTTTAAACGGATGCCTTACTCCTCACGGTTTAAAAGAAGGGGCAACCTTTAATAAACCAGGAGAGTGGCGGGTTGATCACGGGGATCTGACCAAACCAGGTTGTGGCATGACAACTTAAGTGGTATTGGAGCCTATTTCCTCGAATACATAATTAAGACTAGAAAATATAGTAACTAATATGATTGATTTTAAAATTTTTAGAATAGCTCCAAAGAAAGGAACCAAGAGAACTAGGGCTGTAGTCTCCAATACTGCCTAACCACCCCTACCTGTGAAAACTCCTAGAGAAGCCCAGATAACTCCTCGTAGACTTAGCATGGAACACTAGAGGTTGTACGAGGAGTTCACCTATGTATTTGGGCAACCTAACCTCGTCACTGAGGCAGACACCAATTCTCGGGTTAAACTAGAGGAAGTGCAATCCCACCCTCTCCCTATTAACCATCCCCCTCTAGTAGACATTCCCAGAAACCATAAGACTCTCCGTCAACTAGGGTGTAAACCCTTGGAGAAAAAGATGCTAGTGCCGCCATGGATTGACTGACAAATATTAAGAAGCTGATGGGAATCATCAGGATACCACCAGGGGATATGGTGATCCTGACAGAATTCTTCCTAGAGGGGAGTGCCAAACGGTGGTGGAACAATGTCCGAAACCTGTATACCCCCACCCCCACCTAGGAATAGTTTGAAGAGAGGTACTCAGAAGAGTACTTGGCTCCTCATTTAATTAATGAGAAGAAGTAGGAGTTCACTAGACTTCGATAAGGGCTTAACTCCATATCGAAATATGAAACAAGATTCAATGAGTTAAGACCCTTTGCTCCTAATCTAGCTGGGCGAACAGACATATGCCAGAGGTTTATGGAAGGTCTTAATATGGACATTCAAGACCGTATGGGAGTACTAGGATGCCCCACGAACTTGGCAGCAGTAATTAGTATGGCTCATGAGTGTGAGCGACTCGTGCAGACCCGATGCCGTCGGATGGAGCAGACGACTCAGAAGGAGGATAAGGGTCAAAACCGTCAGGGAGGACAGAAGGAGCATAATGGTTCAAAATGGGGAAATAAAATGGCATTTCAAAGGAGAAAGGAGATACCACTACCTCCCTAGAGAGTAGTCTCCACCTTGCCTCAAGGAAACCCTCGATGTCCAAGGTGCCAAAGGAACCACGAGGGAGCATGCTTGACCTGCTTTGCATGCGGACAAGTGGGGCATTGTCACGCCCGACCCAGTTTGGTCGGATCCCTATGAACAATCCGCCACTCTCTCGGTTCAAGAGGAGTTTCCTCCTTCTTTAACTCAAGAGGAGTGAGACGTAATTTTGACCTTGTTCCCTAGAAAGACATATATCAAATAAAATGCAAGCTTAAAAGTTATTAAGAATACCTGACAAAGGGTAAGGCTCAGTGTTATTCCTAGTAATTTTCTCTTTTCCTGAAAAGTGATAGAAAAGAGGGGTGAGTTTCTATAACTCAGTGAATGGGTATTTTAAAAATGGAGTTTCTAAAAAAATAGTTTTCAAGTTAGAGTGTGCCAAACTCCTTAATTCATTTAAATTTTCTCATTTTCAAATCTTGGTTTTTAAAATCATTTCTTATTACCACGGTGTGTCATCACCCAACACACATTTTTCATCATGAAGGTCAAACACACAATTGTAGGCTAACAAGTCTACTGAACCCATTTGTGGCGTCGGAGCAACTTTACCAGCCACCTAGATAGAAACACGTCCACTTCTACCTTGAGAAAGAGTGAATGTTCATAACATCCAACCCTCAATCCTGTAACAAATCTCCGTGGCCGTATTAGGATAGAGACCTTATCCTGACCTACCCCGATCTCATGCAGTTGAAGCTACGTCGAGCTTCGCAAGGCTTCTGTTACGAATAACTGCCCTTATATCTATCAGGTCGTCTAGGGCCCTAGGACACATCACTACCCCTCTTAGGCATCTTAAAGGTCCCGTAAACATAGTGCATGCACAATCAAAATTTTCACATGATGCCATATAATCTGTGGTGCCACTAGTCCAATGGCCCCGACCCTTAAGTCAACGTGCAGCTATTTGTCTTGACTAGTCCAGAGACCTGTCATATTGCACTATCGCTAGTCAATTGAGCATGTCGGTCCTGTCTTGGTACCATGGCCAAACAATTCAATTACTTAAGTTTTTATGGTATATAATTCATGTTTGTTTATGAGCTCCTGCTCATGCCAACTAGCCTATGGCCCACTGTTTGAGATTTTTAAAATTGGGCATATTAGCCCCCAAGTTCCAAAAACCGAGGCCTTCGGCCTGACAGAGCTATTTGAGCTCCTGCAAAAAAGGTCTTCCAAATTGTTTAAGTAGTGGCACACAGTTGGGGGAGAGCACTTTCGACAAAATATATTTTCAATTGTCCATCTTACCAACTGAGTATGAGGACATCTCTACCCATAACTGATGAACGGGTTTTCCAATTCCTCCGAGGAAGTTTCATCATACCAACCAGGTATGATCTACTTACAATCGATAAGTAGTTTTTTCGTATCATTTTCACATCACTTCTCTAAGTTGTGATGTTTAAAATACCACTAAGTAGTGGGTTTTCATTTTTGAGGTACTTATCATCCCAACTGGATATGATATAAAAATCTCACTTACTCGATCGTGTAGTGAAATTCCACTTAGTCAGTTTTTGTCCCTGTCGAGCTTAACCTTAGCTAGCGTTCCTACACAAAGTGAACATTATTTTTCATTATCATTTGGCTTGATCACCTTCATTCAGTATGAATGACTAAATTCTTAACTTTTCAAATATTTGCAAATTGGTCCCTAAAGTTATTTTTCCTTTTACTTTAGGCCCAACTGTCGGTTTTTCACAAAATAGAGCCCCAAAACTTTTAAAATTCCCTTTGGGACCTCAATTTACTCAATTTCATAAAAAGAGATTCAAGTTTCCCAAATTCCCAATTTGGCCCTCAAATTTTCCAAAATTGCCATTTTCCCCTTCTTTTACAAAAATGGTAAGTTTTATCCCCAAAATTCTAAAGTTGTTCAATTGGTCCCCTCACACTCTTATTCTACCCAATTGACCCTCAATTTTATAAAATTGTATTTTGATCCTTCGAATTTTTGAAAATCCTCAATTATCCCTAATTTCCCATAATTTCAACTTCCTAATACAACTGAATTTGATTTCATCAAATTGACCAATCAAACACTTCTAATTGTTGAAATGGAAGTTAAATTTGAGTTTCTACATCTTTATATAATTCAATAGCACTTTCAATAGTAATTTTTGATGCTAGAACAAGCTCAAATGGAGCTTCACCGAAAAATAGAACGTAGAGAGAGAAAGCTTCAATTGCTCACTGTCCGGGGTGCAGTGGTCCGAGCTTCTAATCTGGGTATTTAGCTCTCCTCTTGAGATTCCTCCTAGGATCAAGAATTGCATCAATTGATGCTAAATTGGATGAGAATTCTATCATTTAATTTCTGTTGGTTCTCTCTCTAGCATGGGGTCAAAAATTGCAGAGGGGAGCTTCATTCTGTTGGAGTTTGACTTTCTAATCGAGCACTGGGTTTGACCTGTTCTTTCCTGGTTTTTCCTTAACTCCAAAGAGTGGGGTTTACAACTCTCCCCTCATTCTAGGAGTTTTATCCGCAAATCTTATTCCACACTATTTGCGTATTGACTTAACCTTTTATTGTTATGAAAGTTTCTATTCTATCATCTTACAACCTTCTCGGTTGTTTTCATTCCTCCCTTTCATCATATACATAAGATTCTCATCTCATTCTCCTCCTTTCCTCATTCCATGGAAATTAGTTTAGCCTAGAATATCTTCCTTGAAAATCTAGGATCGTTTCCTTTAGTTACATCCTTCCTTCCTAAGGCACCATTTCCCTTTCCAAGCTTCTTTTACCAAAAAATTTCAGAACTATGAGTTCCGGTCGTTTTTCTTCCACAAATTTTTGGTGTTTATCACCTTTTCATCCTACATGGATACCTTCCTCATTCTTTGGTTATCACTTTTGTGCTTGACTTCGTTATGCCTTACTTATAGACCTTTCCTTACCCAAGTCATATTTCTCCGAGTCAGTTGAGGTTACATATCCCTTATTGCATGACATTCTTTGTGATGTCTTTGACTTTACATCCCTATAACCGTATTGGTTTCCGTACTTACTTGTCTTTTCCAAACTTATTTATTCATCATCCAACCTTCAAATCCTTGAACTTCCTGATGCTCACTAATGTATAAAAACTCTTGATCTCTTACCTCATTCCTCATTCCCACTAGTGTCCCCCCTCTTTAAGATTTCTTCTCTTTCCAAATCTATTCTTACTCGTATGGCATCTTTTGATTTCATCCTCCCACTTACACGTTACTTGGGTTTGACTTATCCCTTAGATCTTTACGATTTCCTTCCCCTTGTACTTGATCCTTTCATCTCTAGTATTTTTTTTCTTAAGGAGCTTATTCTCTTTCTTATTCCGTTGGTTCCATTTCCTCTTCATTGGTACACCCATGTCCTTCTAAGATTCCTTTCTCTGGTGAGTTTCCCATTCTCTCTCTTTTGGGATTTCCTTCTAGTTCTACCATTGAAATCATTAAATTCTGGAATGTCTTTTGCTGATATCTTCACCAGCTTACTTTTACTCCTTGGATCCATGAGTACCTTCCATTTATCTTGCTTCATTCCTACTTGCTCCCGCTTTTGTTTATTCTTTTAAGGTGGACCTTTCATCCTTATTGTGTCCAAATCTTTCATATCTCCGGGTCCTTAGTATTCCCCCTTTGTCTTGGTTAGGGTGTATTCTTTTACTACTCCCCATCTCTTATTAGACTTCGTTTACTTCTCTAGATGATTTAGTCCATATAAGTTACTTCCTTAAAACGGATTCTTCTAAAATTTTTATTTGAGTTTACAGGTCTTCTTGTAGTAGATCACGCTCAACCTCCCAACACACTCACTTAGCCATTTGTACTTCTTACTGAGGACCTTATTTTGACTCCGATTTTGCAGCCTTCCCTCGATTGATTGTCTTGATCTGGAGCTTCCTCCTTCCTTGATCCAACTTCCTACTCTCATCATTTTCCTAGTGTTTTCCGTTCTGTGATTCCTTTGTTTGATCTTCCTACCATTCTTTTAACAGTTCTCTCTTTTAAATCTTCACTTATACATAGGGATCTTGCGTGATTCATCCACTCCGACTTTTCTTCCTCTTTTCATCCGTACCTCGGTCTTCCACCAGTCTCCCCTATCTTATGAAGTTCCTAAAGAATTGTATCTTAGTTCTTTACAAGTAATTGTTATACCTGGGCCTTTGTGTTATTCGACTTTCTTTCTATCTTTCCTTAGTGGTCTTGATATCCTTGGTGTTCTCCCATACTTAATTCTCTTTCTTCTCGATCAGCTTTCACTCTTTTGATCCCCTTGAAATGTTCTACTTCTTCTTGCTCTTCTTTCTTTGAGTCTATCTTTTAACTCCTCTCCATAAATCTGTACTCTTTGACGATTTCTTCCTTTTGTCCCGACTTCTTTTCTTAAGATCTCCCTTTGATGGTTTCTTCCTTATCGTATTCTAAGGGCAAGTATTAAGGGTTGAGATTTACTAGTATTTTCTTTCCTCATATGATTTTCTACCTTAGATTTCTTATACTCTTTTGTTTTGAATTTATCAAATAACTTAGAAGTTTTAATAAAAGTTTATTTTCATTCATTCAAGAAATATTGTTCTTACCATACTTTGGCTTATTATAGAAATTTTCTACCCCCTAATCCCTTGGCGTCAAAGGACTAGAATTAACCCTAAAACGGTTGTGAGACTCTTGATCAGAAGGCTCTGAGAAATTGATTGGGGTCCATTCGCGCTCTCTAATAAGACGAATTTCATGTATGGCCTCCAATCCGTACCGCCTTAGTACTTCAACTTCACACTCATAAGTCCATTTCACCCATTGGGAGGGATTTAAGCCAGGTTGAGTGGGTGGAGGTACTTGGTGGACCTTCATGAAGGTGGCATACACATCCCAATAGTTAACCCATGCCTCCTTCTTGGTTGGATTCTCCTTCGGTTATTGTGGAGTTGGAGGAGGAGGGGTTGGACTTCAAGAAGATGATACTGGTTCTTCTTTTTTAGGAGGAGGGTATATTATGCGTTCAGGTTCCAGTAAGGCTCCTACCAGTTTTCGGTAGTCTTTCACCATCTCCTTGGACACTTGTTTCTCACCCTTTAGAATTCTTTGTATAGCTTCCCCCCTTGGGTTGGATGTCTTTTTCAGGGTTATAGGTGGAGGACTAGATTTCACCACGAATTTCCTAGGGACTCTCCTTCCTACATGATAGGTTAAGGTTAGGTTAGTGTCAGGGCATAATACTGATAATGTTTCAAGGGAACTAGGCTATGATACCACTCTAGTTGTTAGCCCCAACCCAGTTTGGTCGGATCCCTCTGAACAACCCATTGCTCTCTCGGTTCAAGAGGAGTTTCCCCCTTCTTTAACTCAAGATGAGCCATGCGTAATTTTGACTTTGTTCCCTGGGAAGACATATATCAAATAAAATGCAAGCTTAAAAGTAATTAAGCATACCTGATAGACAATATGGCTCGGTGTTATTCCTAGTCATTTTTTCTTTTTCTGAAAAGGGATAGAAAAGAGGGGTTATTTCTACAACTTAGTGAATGGGTATTTTAAAAATAGAGTTTCTAAAAAAATAGTTTTTAAGTTAGAGTGTGCCATACTCCTTAATTCATTTAAATTTTCTTATCTTCAAATCTCGATTTGTAAAATCATTTCTTATTATCACGGTGTGTCATCACCCAACACACATCCTTTATCATGAAGGTCAAACTCACAATTCCCGGCCAGCACATCCATTGAACCCACTTGGGGCATCAGAGCGACTTTATCAGCCACCTAGATAGAAGCACGTCCACTTCTACTCTGAGAATGAGTGGATGTTCGTGACATCTGACCCTTAACCCCATAACAAATCTCTGTGTCCGTATGAGGATAGAGACCTCATCTAAACCCCACCTCGGTGTCATGTGCTTGAAGCTACGTCAAGCTTCGCAAGGCTTCTGGTATGACTAACTGCCCTTATATCTACCAGGTCATCTAGGGCCCTAGGACACATCACTACCCCTCTTGGGTGTCTTAAAGGTCCTGTAAACACAGTACATTCACAATCAACATTTTCACATAATGCCATATAATATGTGGTGCCACTGGTCTAACGGCCTCGACCCTTAACTCAACCTACAATTGTTTGTCTTAACTAGTCCAGAGACCTATCATGTCGCATTGCCGCTAGTCGACTGAGTATGTCAGTCCTATCTTAGTACCATGGCCAAACAATTTAATTACTAGAGCTCCGACTTGGGCACTTCTTTCAAGAAGGAAAATTTGGGTCATACAGATTTTGGGGGAAGTTAGCTACCCAATGGCACCCTCCATTCGACCAGAGGACCACCAGAGAAGCGTCGGTAGGTCCAAACAGTGAAGTTGCTCCATAAGACTCGAAGTTGCCTTGTTCTGTCTAGTCCAAATTCGGCCATCCTCAACCTTTTACAGCCAAACCAAGCCCTCCTCAAGTCTCTCCAACCTGCATTCGACCTCCCGAAGCAATCGTGTAAATCAATTCGGTCCTCCCTCATCGGAATAGCTTAATTCTAGAGAGAAAAAGTGCCCGAATTTCACTAACCAAATTCCCACTACTTAGGACATGAATTGTAGCTACTCTCGATCCTCGAAGGACCCTATGGACAAGAGCTTTCATCCCAAATCAAGAGCTTAGACCATTGCAACATTAAGTGTGCAACTAGATTTATAAGATACTTAGCCATGTCACTAATCTCTACAAGATTACAAGTCTCAAATTCTAAACCCATTGATCCAATGTATAACTAACGAGATTGTATAACGAGCAACCAATTTTCTCTTATATGCAAGACACATCCCATTAATGAAATTTGCATGACTTCCTTTTGTTGTAGCCATTTCATGTTGCCCAAGAAGGCTATTAATAATGTGCTTGGAATTTCAATGGAAAGGGGGTTCAAGTGATGCAAGAGGGGCGAAAGTTGTATGGAATGAAATCTAAATGCATGCAACATTGTAAGCCCTTTGTGGAACCAATGGCTCATTATTTCAAGATTTGACACACTATTTGACAATGGCTCATTATACTATATCCATTGTACATTACCTAGAAGAAGAAGAAGAATGTAAATTTCACTCGGACAAATGATATAGAATGAAAAAAGTACTTTCAAATTATATCATATTAGTACAATACTTCTTTTTGTATCATTACAGCATAAGAACATATCATCTTCTCTTCCTGAAGAGACCTCTCATGTCAAAGATGATGATGAATTCCAATCAATCTTCATGAGAAGTTAACTCAGGCCTCCTCTCTTCTTTTGGCCTTTTCAGTATGTGAGTTTTTCAGTCATCATTCTTGGGGCTATTGCCATGGACATCAGCTCTTGGAACAACAACTTACAGGCATATGGAACATCAACCTGCAGGCAGTTATAAAACATCACTTAATAGTTTATAAAAAAAAGACATCACTTCATACAAGTAAATTGGATAAGGCAATTTTGCCGTGTACATAATGATAGCATAAAATGGTCAGAATCTTGGCAGTATCTCATTTCTTTCATGAAGGGGAGTATAGTAGTGATAAAAGGCACGCACCTTAGCAATGTCTGTCTTGTTCTTGCAAGATCTGCACTCGAGTATGCTTTTATTAAGATTCGCAATGGCTATCAACCCACAATGCTTACATACATGTACTCGATAGGCATCGCTCTGATCGAACAACCTCTCCTTGAGAAAGCTAGCGGCACCATGTGCAATCATACAGTCCCTTTCCATCTCACCAAACCGAAGCCCACCATCACGGGACCTTCCCTCTGCAGGCTGCCTCGTGAGGATCTGATGAGGCCCCTGCCTACGGGAATGGATCTTGTCATCGACCATGTGCTTCAGTCTCTGGTAATAGGTAGGCCCCAAGAATATAAGAGACGTGAGCTTTCGACCAGTGTGACCATTGTACATGGTTTCAAATCCACGCATTTGGTAACCACACTTGTGAAGAGCTTTGCTGATGCTATCAACCTGCAAGTTCCAAACTCAGTTTCAGAGGTGAAAACAAATGGAGGCAAAGACAAATAAACAAACTGCTACAAAAGCGTAGATCACATTAATAGCATTATAGTATGTAACTATTAGTAAAGTATTTCAAATTAGAAGCATAAACTTGTAATTTTCATGTGGAATTTCATGCATAAATTAATTTCTGATGTAAAAAGGCATCACACAGTTGTACTTTTGGTATCACTTAATCAACTATTATTAACTTTCTATTATAATGGAAAAAAATTTCCAAGATCTCTTATAAAAGCACTTACAGTGACATCTGTAAAAGGAGTGGCATCTCCTTCCTTTCCCACCTGAGCTGCAACCTTACCCATGATACATTCAATAAGTTGCCCGATGGTCATTCGAGACGGAATAGCGTGAGGGTTCACAATGATGTCTGGAGTTATGCCTTCAATTGTCCATGGCATGTCTTCTTGTGTGTAGGTCATGCCCACTGTCCCTTTCTGCCCATGCCTACTGCTAAACTTATCACCAACTTGAGGTATACGAACTGATCTAACTCTTACTTTGGCAAACCTGAATCCATCAGAATTTGTCGTCAACAGGACCTGCAGATACAAAAAGCAAATATTCTAAGAAGATGCTTGACAAGTTAAATGGACCCAAATAAAACCTGATGTCACATATTTGACAAGCAACCAACCTGATCAACCATCCCAGACTCATTGTGGCGTAAGGATGTGCTGCAGTTTCGTCTCGTATAGCGAGAAGTTTGCCCCCGAGATTCATTTTGTGCAATAGGAGCTGTTTTTCCAATTATTACATCCTTGTCGGAGACCTTTGTACCCTAAAAGAAGTTGTAGATGAGCAGATGGATTAGCCATCAATGTGAGAAACAAGGAAGGTAAATGTTGAACTTTAGATCATATGAACAGTTCTGCATATTTCTCTGGAAAATGTCATGGTTATATATATACTCACTGGACAAATAAGGCCATCATCATCCAATTTATCATAAGAACCATCCCGCATGTCCTGTAAAATGAAATTAACTCTCCTATTCAGTTCCAATAATTTCAAAAGCAAGATGTATTTCGGATAGAGGTATCCCAGACTTGATGACTTACCGTTGTATTTGATTTATCAGGACGGGAAAAGCTTTCTTCAACGGTTGTTCCTATCCTTCTCTCTTCATCTCTGCAACAAAGTCACAGCAAACTATAAACAAAAATGGAAGGACTGGAATGTAAAGTTGTGCCACAGAGCGCTGATTTGGTCTCTCACTTGTATGAACGGTACGAGAAAGATCTGAAAAATCCACGATCAATGGATGATTGGTTCATAATGACAGAGTCTTCCTGATTATATCCTGAATAGCAGGTAATGGCGACGATAGAGTTCTGCATAATTGCACCGGACATCAATAAGCAGAAGAGGGGCGTCTAAACTCTGAGGTTATGAAGTGTTTGCAATTATGCACTAGATACTCACAATGCCAGCAGGAAGCTGCCTAAAGTGAAGATGCTCCATGGCCCGTGTGGTGACAAGGGGCTTCTGAGGGTAGAACAACACAAAAGCCAGGGTATCCTGAAAGCAAGCAACAACCACATGATCACAAGATTACTTACAAGGTCCCACCATCTCATACCAAAGAAGGGTTTGATGAAAAATTCAGAAATAACTAAGCACCATTCGAAACTGGTAGTTGGTCACGTAGATCCCCATGGCTTGCTTGCCCATTGCTGATTGATATGTGTTACGCGGAGACTGATTCATCAAAGACACACACAATGGAAAAAAAAAAAACAACGCTGTATGATCCATAACTAATCAAGTTTAATTTGACAAAAATAAATAAATAAACCGATTACTTGATTATGGTCGGGAAATGGAATAATTGAGGCACAGACACCGAGTATCAGTGATGGGTGGATCTCACAATGGGTGTAGAGCTCAGTATATGCCTCCATTGGATTAAGCCTAGCTTGGACAAGTTGCTGCAAGAGATAGTCATATGAGAAAATTTCCATTGTATAAATGTCCAAAGATGGACATATTTGAACACAGTAAGCTAATTTTATATGAACTTCCACTAGGTAAGATTGACCAGAGAAAACACTATGCTCAAATTTGAACAATTTACTCACGTTAATAGTCATTGAGATCATGGTGGTTTCTTCTTCCTCCCCGTCAATGTACTCGACAAATCCTTTAGCCACTAAGTCGTGCCATCCACACTCTTCTGGGCTTTCCTGGAGAAGGAAGAAACGAGACAAAACTTTAGTACCAACATGCAATAGCTCCCATAATATCATAATTATAACTGCAATCAACATACGCTTTGTTGCAATGCAAGTATATCCTTCTTCTTAATGCAAAGTCTCTTGTTTTCAACAATGAATAGTGGACGACTGCACCGACCGTAATCAGTATAGATCCGCAGCTCTTTCAGACGGATATCTCTAACCACCCCAATTTCAGAGTTCAGATCAACCTGACCATAGTGGGAAAAAAACTTCAGGATCCAAGATAGTCCTCCAAAGTTCAAAAAAGAAGCATAGTTGGAGTATAAAGAACAAGGCTGATGATGAAGAAATAAGATGGGGAAGAAGCAGTTTTGGCATTTTCTAGTTCCATAACATGCTTCTTCCATTACAAGGCACTACATTTACGAATGCACTCACCCTTCTCCTCAACTGCCTTAGGGTTGTGACCAACCAATCGGGGTCTCGGTGGATGCCCACCCAACGGCCGTTGACGAAGATCTTGGTAGCTTGGGAAATTGTCTCTAAGTTGACTTCCTGTCATAGGACTTGTTGAATTAGAAAGGGCATTAAAGAGAGGAATTTAACACGGAAGATAATTTATGCACCTCAAGATTTTCTACACTCCACTCCTCTAAAAAGTCCAGTACGGGACCTGGCGATGATCCAACTGTTATATAGGCCATCAAGGCCAAATTCTTCACCAGCCCACAAGCCTGACGCAAAAAGTATCCATGTAAGATCGAGATGCAAGAGACACTTACTATTATTTATAAGTATCTTCAATGAGGAAGGACAAGTTCAAAAGAAAAGTAGTATTTTATGATGTTAATGCTTGATATAAACCTGTCCTTCAGGAGTTTCAGCAGGACACATGATTCCCCACTGCGAGTTATGCAACTGCCTTGGTTTTGTCAATTTACCTATCAAATGTTACCCACTAGTTACATTATGGATGATAGAAAAGTAAAACATAAGATGCATATTCTTTGGCTATTGAATGAACAAGCATTAAACGAATCGTACAGAACAAATCCGACCCAAGTTGAAGCTACTGGCCTTACCTTCTCGCCCAACCGGAGAATTTAGTCGTCTCAAGTGAGAAAGTGTGGAGGCATATGTCAAACGATTCAGCACCTTCAGTTACAAAGAACCCACAGTTGCACATAGAGGAAATTGACAAATTAGATGCCACGGTACAGAGTTATGAGAACAATAGTTAGATTGAACCATTGTACTTGATGTGTAATTAATTGTACAGAGCTACAAGAAGAAAAATAATATCTAATCTACCTGTGAGACCCCTGCTTTTGTTCCAGCAGCATTGGCCTGCCCCCAATTTCCAGTGGAAAGGGAATACTTGAACCCACTTGTGATGGTGTTGGCCTTAATACCATATAGCAGGTTGACATCCTTTCCAGTGTCAACACACTGCAACGAATATATAAAAATCAACAACTATACAAAGAAAAACGGATAGAGCAGGTTCTCATCAGAGACTGGATTCTAGTGTGTAACCTTCTGGACATAACCTCTCAGTTCCTTTGTTAATTTTCTGAAGAGCTGCAACCACAAGAAAGAATTTGAAAGATCAGTATTGTAAATAGGGCATCCAATTTACCAACCAATGGAGCAGGAAACAAGGCGAACCATTCTGAAAAGGCCTCCCAACAAAGGTCCAGCAAGATCTAGCCTCTTGTTACCATAGTGGTCACGGTCATCTTCTGCCCTTCGACCAAGGGCACATAACAAGAGTCGATGAATGACATACCTGATATAAAAAAACAGCAAAATTTTCATGAGTAATTCAAAGTCCCCTCAACAAAATAAGTGCAAAATACACCTGAACTGAGACCATACATACCCAAAATAGTGAGCCTTTTGTGATTGACAGTAATCCCCAACAGCAACATGAGGAAGCATTTCTTTTTGGAGGATCTCTTTGGCATACCTGCCGAACCCAGAGCATGGGAAACTATCATGAGTACTCCAATACACTAGACGTCCCATGCATGACCCAAAACGAGAAAAAAAACTTACTTTATGCGCTTTTCCTTTGTTACACCAACAGTTGATCCTCTTTTACCAATATAATCAAGTGCAACCTACAGATTAAAAGGGGATGCGATATCATTTTAAAAGCCCAAATAGCAAGCTTTATCAGAGTGAGGATCAAATCCGGGGCAGATCAGTACCTCCTGGTTTTGAATGACAAATGCTTCCTCAAGGGAAGGACGAAGCAGTTCCAGCATCTCATTGTCAGAATAGTCGTGACAAATGTGCGCCAGTATGTCTTTATCAGAAACAACACCCAAAGCTCGAAACACAATTATGATGGGTATCTCAGTACGAATGTATGGTAAAGTGGCTCGAATGTATTGACCACCGGAAGATCCCTGCAATTATTGATTAAGATCAAATATACACAACTAGATGAATAAATCAAATAGATAACAAGGAAGTTGAAAATGGTATTTTCTCTCCCCCCTTACCCTTTTGGCAGTATTCCGAGAAAGCATCCTCACAAACAGTGAGCTAGGTGCCCTATTCTGGGTTTCAGGCATGGATCTGATTTCCGCAATGTAGGAGTATTTATTTGGTTGCTTTTTCTTGAAGACATAGACATGATTGGTGCTCATTTTCTCTTGAGCTATCAAAACCTTCTCACTTCCGTTGATGATAAAATATCCACCTTCATCGTAAGGGCATTCTCCAAGCTCTGTCAATTCCTTCTCTGACTTCCCGTACAATGTACAATAACTTGATCTAAGCATCACCGGTATCTGCACCATGCAGAAATATACATTAATTGGACAATGGATCTATCTAACAATTAAGCCCCCTGAGAGAAGCATCCTTTTAGAATATGATTCCTTTTGTCCCATACAACTTATTCACCTTGCCAATGAAGACATTAGGCATGTCTTGCTGCTCAGTCAGATCGTCACCCTCATGCCCTTTCTTTGTCACCCCGATAGAGACATCAGCATACACGTTGGCTGAGTAAGTAAGATTCCTCAATCTTGCGGATCTGGGAAATAGGGTCGCAAGTTCTCCATCTGACTCAGTCATCGATGGCCTACTCAAGTAGATCTGGCCAAATCTAATTTTATAAATTATCTGCAATAAAGAAGAATTGCATCAAATTTCAGATACAGTCAAAGCAAGAAATATCAACCTAAGCTTAAGTTATTATCATAAGCTTCACATCCCAAAGAATACCCTATTGATTCAACTTATCTTAGCATCAATGAGGTGCCAAAGCCCACTCACTCAAATGGCCGAGAATAATCAGCGCAGAGGTAAGAAAGGAAAATCGTCCTCACAGAAAAAGAAATTACGCCAACATTCAACATGAAGGATCTGAATTACGCTACTTGCGTAATGTTTGTATAGCTGTTATAAAAGTGTTAGTCCATCTGGGTATTACGAAAAATATGTGGCGGATGTCGAATATGAACATGAAACGTGAAAAAATTTAAAAAAATTACTGTTAAATATTGAAACTGACAAAGAAGATGATCTTTCAGTCAGAAGCAGACCGGACAATCCTATATTTCATTTGCAGGAAAGTAGTGAGTTCATGTAGAAACTACCTCTGCAAATTCTGACTGGTGACCAGGTTGGTGCTGTGACCGAGACCGAATCTCGATTTCTTCCGACTGATCGACGATTTCCTGCATGGTATTCTGGATGAAGTCATCATATGAGTCGAGCTGCTGTCTCACCAGTCCCTTCTCCTCGAAGTACGCCGAGATAACAGCCCAAGCGTCTTCCTGCGAGATCTCGTCCTCTTCAGCCTCATGGAACTCCTGCTCATTCTCCTTGTCGTACTCGTATTCCATGATCGCCTACTTCCCGAACTTCAGAGAAAAGCCCTAGCTCAACTACCCTAACCAGCAAGAACTGAAAGATGTAAAGCTAAGAAAATTCCGACTCCATTTTTTTTCCTTTCAAATCCTGCAGGATAAGTGAAGAACTGCCCCAAAGAAAGCTGATGTACAAAAATGAAGTGAATCCGCCCCATCAATGGAGGAGTCACCGTCAATACCTGAAGAACTTGTGCCTCGAAGCAGTTAAGCAGAGGTCCGTTAGTCCGGAAAAGGAAGCGATATTAAGTTTCTTTAAGGAAGACAAGAAGCTGCCCTGAGGAGAGGAGAGGCAAGTGATCAAATGTACTAGAAGAGAAGGTAGAAAAGGAGAGAGCAGGAGAAGAATCTAATGGACAAAGATGGAACCAGAATCTTGGATTAGTATTTAACGAGGACTAACTTACGAGGACCAAGGCCTCTTCCTTCTTTCATGAACTTTTCAATGAAAGAAGAGAGGGCAAGGTACCTAGGAGAATATAACTGTAATAACCCTAATGGTAATGAGCTATTTAAGTATAATTATTTTTATTTTTATCAAATATAATGTAACCTTTTTCATCCATCTTAAATAGGTAGTACCTTCACCCCTGTCATCAAATCTAGTAAGCCACCATTTTTTTGTCAAATTAAATTCTATAGCATGCCTATGCATCATGATAGTAAAGTCGCATTTATTATTTTTTTGCCATAAAAAATTACATTTACTTTAAATCAAATAAAATTAATTTCACTATAATTTCATCAAAAAATGATATGAAATTTTGAAGTATGGTGGGTCCATGTCCAATTTGACAGAAATGGTAATCACCATTCATATTTACAACATATGAAAGATATTGTGCTAGCTTTAATAAGAGAGATAAATACATGATTGATCAAATATTTTTGGATATTTTGTCAAATGAATTTTATGTTTTTATAGTAATTTTCAGTAATATATATTTAAAAAATGTGATACGTGGCACTTTTACATGCTAATTGAACACTATATATATTTCAAAATAATTAAAGTTTTATTTATTTAAAAAATGACATTTTATATTATGTGTAAGACTGAAAGTGTCACTATTTCAAACATATAAAACATAAATGTTAATTTAAATGTATAGAATTCAAGTGTCAAAATATGGGATGATATTAGACTAAAATTGTCAATCACGCTTTAATAAATAAAAAATGTGTTACTAGATTTAGAAAAATAACCAAATGCTAGTCTTTAAAAATTTGAGTAAAGTTTGTGATATCCTAATAATAACCAATATGGGTTGATCGGATGGTTTGATCCTTCTTTATTTTGATGACTGCTGATTCAAGAGTATGCTTCTTAATTCTAAGCCATTTACCTCCTGAAACGGAGGTCTCATTGAGAGATGGTCAATTTTGATCAATTTTGGAGGTAGGAATAACTTTTACACATTCCATCCCGTCCATTATTGCTCATAATATGCTCTCTATTCGTGCAATATGCCATGACAATTCATGTTCAGTTGATTTTGATGTCATGTCCGTTTGTGTGAAGGATCAGCCGACATGACATGGTATGATCTTTACTCGTTTGGTGGCTCCTGCATCTTTTCTTCTCATCCTGCATACTATAGATAAAGTTTATCCTGTCTCTAGATTATGTTCATCTTGTACTTTAGGCATATGGGCAAGTTGGATTGTCTCCCTTTTGAATATTCAATTATAAATTATTTCAAATATACTAATTTGGTATAAATGTTTATTCTTATATTTGGTACTAACTAAGAATAAAAATAAACATTTGTACCTGGGCTGGGCTTTATGGAAGCCCCTTGAAGAATCTCTGTTGATTGATGAATGGAGGAAAAAAAATGGGAATGAAATCTCTAATAGTTGCTGATAAACATGGAGGAAATTGTAGAGTGTATGAGCAGGAATCATAATTGACATTGTAAAAGAATAGTATTTTTTTTATTATTCAATTTTCATCCTCTTAATATTTCTATTTACCGATACAACTCATAACTAACTATTCAGTTATATTTTGACTCATACTACTACTAATTACAAAATAACAATCTAACTTTACATTATATACCAAATACATCCAACAACTATTTGTTCAAATTCCACTTTAATTATCCAATTCTCACTCAAAATTAAGTATGGCAATCAAGCTTTTTAATAACCTGAGAATCTAATTTAATATATTTAATTATTTTATTATACATCAAATTATTAGTAATGTGTAATGATAATTGATTATTACAATATATATATTCACTTCATATATTATTCCATCATCTATCATATCATGTAAACATATTATTTTTCAGAAGTAACCATTTCTAAAACTCTATATTTAGCTTCAACAATTGATCTTGTCACTAATGTTTGTTTTTTCGTTTTACATGAAATTAAGGATGAACGGACAAAAATACAAAATTCACTCCTTGATATTAGACTATATGGGCATGTATGTAGCGCAACTCAATAAGCAAAACCCTCTAAGTTGAATGGAATAAAAAAGAAGATATAAATATATAAGAATTATTGTAAATGCATCAAAATGAACATATTTTTAACAAATAATATATTTAAATAGATTATGTCATGTGTAATAAATCAACTTTATGATAATTCTCCTATATTGATCCAGTTTAGTTTTCTAATAATTACTCATTTTTTATGTTTTTGAAATATGTATAAGGATCAACTAGAACATGCTTACACCATAAATATTCAGTTTATTTTAATAAATCAATTATAGATAAATATATTCCATTTTTATTTCTTAATATTTCTATGTATAAAAAATATTTCAGTTCTCCTAAATTTTTCAATTTAAAATTAGATTTTAAAAATACACATATAATTTAATTCATTTATATTCATACGTGTATTAAAATAAATAATATCACCCTACATATAGAATTAAAATAATAATGCATGAAGGAGATATTCTACCTTTCATGAAAATCACACATTCTATTGATACCTTCTAAACCATAATTTATAAGAATTCCAATAAATGTATTATTTTATTTCATTGAAGCTTGCTTTAACTGTAAATGAATTGTTTTAACCAACAAACATCATTAAAAATATTTCTCCCCCATTCATGATAATTGGCTGTTAAACTATATAGACTTTCTCTAAAGCTCCCCATTAAGTAAAATATTACTTATATTGAATGTCATCCAAAAATAGTTGAAAGTGCCAACAACAATTTTACAAAAACAAGATTTGCAATTATAGAATAAAATTCTAAAAAATTTAATCCATTTTATTTGTTGTGTAAATTATTTTGCAACTGATCTAACTTTATACCTTTCTATAGAACCATCCCTTTTAGTTTAATCTATAGAACCATCCCTTTTAGTTAAATGTAACCGTACTATATCCTATTTATTATTATTTTCTGATGCTAAAATATCTTCTTGCACCATTTATCATATTTACACGCTTCCAAATAAGGATTAGGATCAACTTGTTCATCTAAATTCATTAAAAAAAACTAATTTGTTTATTAGAAACATCTTTTATATGACATGTAAGGATGATAAGTAGTACATTGCCTTCAAGCCATAATCCATCCATGAGGTTTAGAAATTCTTCATACTTAATAATTCTCGGCTCATCAACCATACAATCAATTCATGCATGTTTCTATCATTAGTTCTATTACTGCTCATTATTGAAGGAGAACTCACATTTCTACTAGACTTATCAGCATGTATAGTAGAATTAGACACAACATACTTTTATAGAGAAATCTCAAATACGCCCTATACTCATGCATACTATCAGATCACATCATTCTATCATGAACAGAATTGGACATAACTATTAGAATGCATATTCTTATTAGCATCTAAACCTATTAATCTAATAGTATCATCAATCATATTTCTATTAGCATTAACATCAATAGCATATCGTGCCCTTATTTTCATACCCACATTGTTTTTATGCACAACACATATCTATAATGATTAGAATTCCACGGTATATAAAATTGTTTATGCAATATATATTCATCCATATCATCACTAGCACAACAGTTTAATGGTTTCTTATCAGATCTCTGATCTTTATATCCGAAACCAACACCCCACTAACCAGATTTATGGGACGCGTTTGGAGTGGTGTAAAACAACTTCATCCAATCTACATGTTTAGCATCATTCAGTATATTAAAAACAAATTCATAAAAAATATGTTTGGGGAAGTTTTTCCCTAAGTCTAAGACAATGTATCACTTGTTGAGCAAAAAAAAAGACAATGTATCACTTATATATATTTAAAAAAATGCAAGCCGTTGCATACAAATAAAAAATTGATATATTATTTAACAAGTAAGAAATAACAAACACATGTGAATGTTTTTAAAATATAGTCTTGTTTATTTGTTATAAAGCATCTCATACATCATTTATATATGATATCCTATTTATTTGTATACTATTGCTCCAATACATTAAATTCAAACCTCATTAGAATATTAATGCGTCACTTTCAATAAATATCTATACTTGTGCTAATAATGGAGTTTTACTTTTGGGCAATGAAAAAATTGAATATTTTTTCTTGAAAAATAGTATAAAACTTAATTTGGCATATGTGATCGTACCCCTTTTATATTTGTGTATAAAAATTTGGAAAAAAGTACTAATAACTTCAGATTTTGTTTTCAATAAGTACACCCATATCATACAAGTGTCATCATGGAGGATGGTTAGGAAAAACTTAAAACTTTCTGGACTTGTGACTGGCCCAAGTATCCAAATGTATCAAATAAGAGTATGTTCTGCAAAATTATTCAAAGATTTTAAATGCAGTTTTGCTTGTTTAGCTTCATGACATGCTCTCCAATGTGTAGGAAATTGTTTTAAAAACTTTATAGGCAAATCTAAAATATCTCTAAGCACACATAGAGGGCCATTCCAAGAATGCAGGAGCCTCTTTGCCAAATTATAGGAAAAACATGCAGAATTTGACTTTATTTCAAACATATACAAATCATCTAGTTCTCTATCCATCTCAAACATAATATGATAATTTAATGCATGGATGTAACATTTATTTATATAAATCTTTCTAGAATATTATAAAAATTTAGTTACTAGTATTAATCAAGTTAAAATTGAATGAAGGGATAAACAATACTTCATTTAAAATTATATTCTCATTCAAAACAACCGTCCCTACTCGTTTAACGTTTTAAAAGTTGGGTAATTGCACTATCCTATTATATTCTTTAATTTTTAAAAAAAGGAATGCAAGTCATAACATACGTGGTTTGAAGAGTATGAAGCTAATATCCAAGAAGTGTTACTAAATGAAAAAAAAAGTGAGAAATATGTACCAAACTGGGAAATTGTATCCAAGTTATTGTGTTGACTGGGTTTACTTGAAGTCAGTGCACAACATTCAAACTATTTTTTATATTTGTTGATGTGTTAGTCTTTGAATTAGTTGAGGAGCAAGTCTCTCAAAGGTGTAGTATTTGAAATACTAGCAACAAACTTACCTCTTTTCTCATCCACATCATTAAGTTGTCTTCCATTTAATATTTGCACTCCAAAATTCATAGAATTAACTCTGTAACCATTGGAGAATCAAGAAGTGTTACATGCGCCTCTATCTCCCCTATTTCCAAATCGTAGAGAAAATACGTAAAGTTTGTTATATTGATCAATTCAATGCCCAATAACTCCACAATATGCACAAGTCGGTAATCTTGTCCTTCCATACTCTCTTCTAAAAATGTTTCTACGACCTTTGTCTTGTTGAAAACCAAATGCCATGTTTCTAGATTTCTGAATCCAAGATGAGCATTCCTTTCTTATTCTGCATGGGTGATCAAATTGAATGCTTTAGATAGGTTGGGCAATAGCTTCATCACGAGGATTTGAATTCTCACTTGAAAGTAAGACTCTTTCAACCACATAAGAAATTATATTATTGGTTTATAAATTATATATTCAAAATTTTATAAGTATATCTCTTATTACATCCCAACCAGTTTCCCAATCCTACTTGCAAAAAATCCGTTACATACCCTAACACTACAACAATGTACAACTTTACCATTATAGAATCATATAAATTAAGGTTTAAAAAATATAATTATAACTTTTGCAATATATCAAAAATTTTAAAATATAAAAAATAATTTGATAAATAATACTAGAAAAATACAAGCACCCAATCTTCATTAAGGATTGAGAGGTATGGAGGGATTTGGAGGGGAGGGGTTCACATGGTAGAGAAATTCCTAATTTGGTAAAAAAAATGGAGGGGTTTGGAGAGGGCGGTGAATCACTTCCAAACCCCTCCAATCCCTTCACTATGATACAATCCTTCAAAAAGTGGAGGGATAGAAAATAAATTTAGAGTAATTTAAAAAATTTTAATTTTGAGAAAATTGGTCGAATCAGGCTTGAACCAACCAATTTTCGCCATTGAACCCGATCGGACCGATCTGGTTCAGTTCAAAACATTGTTGTCACGCCCTAACCTAGTTTGGTTGAATCCCCGTAAACAACCCGCCACTCCCTTGGTTAACTAAGGGTTGCCCCTTATTTATAAACTGTGAAAAGTAAGACGTCCTTTAAATATGTACCTTTCCTGGAATAACATAAATCAAAACTGCATAAAATTTTAAACTGATCATACCTATCTTTACAAGTGAATTAGCAGTTGGTCTTAGGGTAGGCTTTCCGGGATTACCTGAAAGGGGTATAAGGGAGGGGGTGAGTATGACGACTCATAATGAGTTTATAGAATTTATCTTTTTAGGTACAATGTTTGATTCAGAGTGTGCCAGACTCCCTATCTTGATACCATGGCCAAATAATTCACTTCCTTAAAGTTTTATGGCATATATTTCATGTTTGTTTACGAGCTCCTGCTTGTGCCAATTGGCCTATGGCCCACTGTTCGATATTTTCAAAATCAGGCATATTAGCCCCCAAGTTTCAAAACCGAGGCCCCCGACCTATAAGAGCTATTCGAGCTATTCGAGCTCCCCTTAAGAAGGTCTCTTAAATCATTTAAGCAGTGGCACATAGTCAGGGGAGAGCACTTCCGACAAATATATATTTTTAGCTGTCCATCATACCAACCGGGTATAATGACATCTCCGCTCATAACCGATGAACGGGTTTTCCACTTCCTTTGAGAAAGTTTCATCATACCAACCGAGTATGATCTACTTACAATCGGTAAGTAGTTTTTCCACACGATTTTCACATCACTCCTCTAAGTTGTAATGTTTAAAATACCACTAAGTAGCGGGTTTTCATTTCGAGGTACTTATCATCCCCAACCGGGTATGATATAAAATCCCACTCACCTGATCGTGCAGTTAAATTCCACTTAGTCGATTTTTGTCCCTAGCGAGCTTAACTTTAGCTCACGTTCTCGATGTTTTGTTTTCCTACACGAAATGAACATAGTTGTTCATTATTTTTTGGCCTAATAACCTTCATTTATTCCAAATGAATGAGAAAACCAAACTTTCTATTTATCTGCAATTAGGTCCCTAAAGTTATTTTTCTTTAACTTTGAGTCCATAATGTTGGTTTTTCCTCAAATTGAGTCCTAGAACTTTTATAATTTATCTTAGAACCTCAATTTATTCAAATTCACAATAAGGTGTTTCATTTCCCAAATTTCCAATTTGGTCCCCCAAGTTTTCCAAAATTACTATTTTGCCCTTCCTTTACAAAAATGGTATGTTTCACCCCAAAAATTCTAAAATTCCTCAATTGGCCCTCTAAAATTCTTATCATGCCCATTTGACCCTCAATTTTATAAAATCACATCATTGTCCTTCGAATTTTCGAAAATCCCCAATTTCCCCCAATTTTTCCCCAATTTCAACTTCCTAACACATCCGAATTTGATTTCATCAAATTGACCGATCAAACACTTCTAATTATTGAAATTGAAGTTGAAATTGAGTTTCTACATGTTCATACGATTCCCTAGCACTTTGAATCGCAAGTTTTAACGTCAGAACTAGTGAGGGCACGTCTGAGCTTTCTATTCGGGCAGGTAGCTCTCCTCGTGAGGTTCTTCCTAGGATCAGGAATGACATCAATTGATGTTGAATTTGATTAGAATTCTGTCATTGAAATTCGGCTGACTCTCTCTCTAACATCGATAAAAAATTGTAGAGAGGAGTCGAATTGGCTTACCTTTTGGTCCTAGTTCGAGCGTGGGAGGGCTGAGGAAGTGTTGGGAGGGCTTGGTTTGGTCTGAGGAGGGCTTGAATTGGCCAATTTCAACTCGGCCGAAGCAGGGCAGCTTTGGTCTACCGGAACTACTTCACTGTTCGATCACGCCGACGCTTCTCTAGCAACTCTTGGAACGAATGGATGTCACCACTGCGTAGTTGACTTCTCCCTAGTTCTAAGGAATCTGACCTCGCCTTCTTTGGCTCAGAAATGACCCTATATCGGTGCTCTGGTTTGAGCTTCATTGGAAAACTAAGCACCTCAGAGAGAGTGAACTTTTTAGGTATGAAGAGGTTGAATGAGAAGGGGGTCTTTATATAGGAAGCTCAGAGACTTCTTGGCCGTCCAACTAGCGCCTTAATGGTGGTCATTTATTGCTTGAAACTCCCTAGCCGGAGACTTTTCAGCTTCACCGGCGCTGCATGATTTTCCAGAGAGTAAATAGTGCTATCATCTGAAGGAAGAAGACAACACTGTTCTGAACTGGACCAGACCGGTCCAAATCAAGTTCAAAGCTTAAATCGACCGGTTCACCCCCCATTTGACTAAATATTTCAAATATAAAAATTTATTAATTCATCTAAATTCATTTTCTATCAATTGGTGGTTGCAAATCTTAAATTTGAATTATTTAAGCCACCTAGAAAAATGAATTTAGAATCTGGTTAATAGTAGTTCAAACTAGTCCAAATTGGTTCGGATCCAGTTCACTAGAACCGGTTTGGTTTTCATCTCTAATTCCTTCTCAAGTCCATTTCCATGACTTTTGGGAGTCTTTGGGTCACTCGGGATCCATAAATTTCCCGGTTTTCCCTTTCTTTATTGGTTCCGGTTCTTGGATCTATTCGGTTCATAATCTGGTTATATCTGGTTCAGACCCGGTTCACTCGAACTGGTTTGATTTTTCTCCCCCAATTCATTTTATGGTTCTTTTTCCAAGGTTTATGAACCATTTTGAGTCACATGAGAGTTGTAAATACTCAAATTTGCCAGTTTTCTAATATTCGGCTTGTAGATCGATTTGGTTTTAAATTTGATGTCGACTGATTCTTTTCCTACTTTTTCTCATTATTAAAGGATGAGGTTTACAACAGGCATGTAGCTAACTTCTCCCTAGTTCTAAAGAACCATGCCTTCTTTGGCTAAAAAATGACCCTATATCGGAGCTCTGGTTGGAGCTTCACTGGAAATTGGAGCAGTTGAGAGAGAATGAAGTTTTCAAGTGTGGAGAGGATGAATGGGGAGGAGGTCTTTATATAGGAAGCTCAGGGACTTCCTAGCCATCTGATTGGCACCTTAATGGAGGTCATT
The DNA here is from genome assembly GCA_030064435.1 of Trapa incisa. Taxonomy (NCBI): domain Eukaryota; kingdom Viridiplantae; phylum Streptophyta; class Magnoliopsida; order Myrtales; family Lythraceae; genus Trapa; species Trapa incisa. The sequence goes on along the minus strand of CM057784.1, from coordinate 1,915,672 downwards.
CATTGCCTGAAACTCCCTGGTCAGAGACATTTCAGCTTTGTAGGCGCTGCGCAATTTTTCGGTGAGTGAACAGTGCTATCATTTGAAGGAAGAAGACGACACTGTTCCGAACTGGACAGGACCGGTCCGAATTGGGTTCCAAGCTTAAACCGGCCGGTTCACCCCAATTCGACTAAATTTTTCAAATCTAAAAATTTCTAAGTTTATTTAAATTTATTTTCTATCCAATGGTGGTCTCAAATCTCAAATTTGAATTTTAAGCCACCTAGAAAAATGAATTTAGCATTCGGTTCAATAGTGGTTCTAACTAGTCCAAACCGGTTCAATCTGGTTCGGATCTGGTTCACCTAAACCGGTTTTGTTTTCATCTCCAACTCATCCCAAAGTCCTTTTTCATGGCTTTTTTTTACTACTTTGGTCACTCGGGATCCATAAATTTCCCGGTTTGTTCTTTCTCTATCGGTTTCGCTTCATGAACCGACTCGGTTCATAAACTGGTTCAATTCAGTTGGATCCGGTTCATCTGAACTGGTCTGGTTTTTCTCTTCCAATTTATCCTAAGGTTCTTTTCCAAGGTTTTATGAACCCTTTGGATCACCCAGGAGTTGTAAATTTCCAAATTGCCCATTATCTAATGATCGGGTTTGTGAACTAGTTCGATGTTCCTCACTCGGTTTGATGAGTTCTTTTCCTGGTTTTTCCTTAGCTTAAAAGGGTGGGGTTTACAAGTGTCGTCTTCTTCCTTGGGATGACAACACTATTCCTATGGCAAAAAAACTTTCCTTCTCTAGCAAAGGAATATTACCTTCGATTTGTGCATTTTCTAAAGAGGATAAGCTCGACTAATATGGAAATTGGTAGGGCAGAGGTCCTTAAGCTCCCCTCTATTCATCCTCTACACACCTCAAATCTCCATTCTCTCTCAAGTGCTCCATTTTTCGGTAAACCTCGAATCGGAGCTCCGACTTGGGCATTTTTCTTAGCCTAAGAAGGTAAGGTTAGGTCCAATAGACTCCAAGGGAAGTTAACTACCTTACAGCAACCTTCTTTCGACCCGAGGACTGCTGATGAAATCAAATGGTGAAGCAGCTCCAATAGACTCAAGTGACCCTATTTTGGCCAAGCTAAATTTGGGAGAATTTAGACCTCCCCCGGCCAAACCAAGCCTCTCTAACACCCTTACAACCCACACATGGCCTCAACAGAGCTGAAGGGTAAGCCAATTCGACACTCCTCCATCATTGCAAATCGATGTTAAAAAGAGAAAGTACTAAATTTCACTAATAAAATTCACCCTCATTTGGACTTCAATTTTATAGCAATTCTTGATCCTAGAAGGAACCTCAGGAGGAGATCTACCTCTCCAGATAGAGAGCTCGAACTACCGCCCCTCCGATGGTAAGCTTTCAAAGCTTTCTCTCTCTATGAACAGTTTTCCAACAAAGCTTCGTTTGAGCTCGTTTCAGACTCAATTGGAGCAATTAACCCCAATTGAATGGCCAATTTGAAGAAATCAAATTTGGTTAGTATAAAGGAGAGAAATTGGGGGAAATTTTTGGGGAAAAATGGGGATTTTGAAAAATTGTGGGACCTCCAAGCAATTTCTCAAAATTGAAGGCCAATTGGCAATGAGAAAGATGACGGGGGACTAATTGATCAAATTTTGAAACATTTGGTGTCACGCCCCGACCTAGTTTGGTCGGATTCCTGTGATCAACTTGCCACTCTCCCGGTTTATTAAGGGTTTCCCCTTGTTTATAAACTGTAAAGAGTAAGGCGTCCTTTAACTTGCAACTTTTCCTAGAATAGCATAATCAAAATTGCATGAAATTTAAAACTTTACATACCTATCTTACAGGCATCTTTTACTGACAGAATTCTCCCTCAATTCGGGGTGAATTGTATTGATTCTTGATCCTAGGAGAAACCTCAGGATGAGAGCTACCTGCCCAGATAGAGAGCTCGGACCGCTGCACCTACCACGGTAAGCTTGTGACGCTTTCTCTTTCTACGCTTAGTTTTCTGACAAAGCTCCATTTTAGCTCAATTCGGACCCAAATGATGTGATTCAAAGCTCAATTGAATTGTATGGAAGTGTAGGAAATGATCCATACCTTCAATTGGAGCAATTAACCCCGATTGAATGGTCAATTTGATGAAATCAAATTCGGTCAATTTGAAAGGGGAAATTTGGGGATTTCGTAAAATTGAGGGATGAAATTGCAATTTCAAAAAATTGAGGGCCAATTGGCCAATTGGATGACCAATTGGTCGAGTTTTGGAACATTTGGGGTCAAATTGCCATTTTTGGACAGTAGGGGCAAAATGGTAATTTTTGAAAAGTTGGGGACCAAATTAGAAATTTAGGAAAACTTGAGCCCCTTCTATAACTTTGAGTAAAATGTGGACTCAAAGGGAATTTTGGAAACTTTGGGAGTCAAATTGAGCAAAGGTTTGCATTAGGGACCTAAAGCTATGGAAAAATAAACTTTAGGGACCTAAATGCAATTTATCGATAATTTGTGAGCTTGGGCTATTATGCCAAACCTTAAGTGAAAAGGCTGCCCAATTCGTGTTGGGACAAGTTTAAACCTCGTCCCTTAAAGACAGGGAAACTGGAGAAAGAACCTGGCAACTTAGGTGAGAAAATCGAATTGGTTCACGAACCCCAACCGATAGGGAAAGGGTAAATCGGAAAATTTTTAGATCCCAAGTGACCTAAAGTGTCACTAAAGGCATGAAAAAGGACTTTAGAATGAATTGGAAGAGAAAACCAAACCGGTTCAGGTGAACCAGACCTGGACTAGATCAAAGTTGTTTGAACTGGTTTAAACCACTATTGAACCGATTTCTAAATTCATTTTTCTAGGTAGCTTAAAAAATTCAATTTAGAGAATTGAGGCCACCATTGGATAGAGAATCAATTTAGATAAATTTACAAATTTTTAATTTTGAAAAACTCTGTCGAATCAGGCTTGAACCGATCGGTTTAAGCATTGAACCCGATTCGGACCAGTACTGTCTAGTTCGGAATAGTGTCGCCTTCTTCCTTCATATAACAACACTATTCACTCGCCGGAAAATTGAGCAGCATCGATGAAGATGAAAAGTCTTCGACCAGGGAGTTTCAAGCAATGAATGACCGCCATAAAGGCTCCAATCGAATGACCAAGAAGTCCCCGATCTTCCTATATAAAGAGCCCCTCCTCATTAATCCTTCTCAAACTGAAATGTAAACCCCGCTCTTTGGAATATAGGAAAAATCGGGAAAGAACCAACCAAACCAAGTAAGAAAACCAAACCGATTCACAAACCCATTATTTGGGGAATGGGTAAATAGGAGAAATTTTAACTTCCAAGTGACTCAAAATGGTTCATAAACCTGATCCGAACCAGTTCAGATAAATTGGGAGAGAAAAATCAGACCAGTTCGGATAAATCGGATCCGAACCAGATTGAACCAGTTTATGAACCGAGTCAGTTTATGAATCAGAATCGATAAAGAGAGGATAAACCGGGAAATCTATGGATCCCGAGTGACATAAAGAATCACATAAGCCATGAAAAAGGACTTTAGGATGAGTGGGGAATGAAAGCCAAACCAGTTCAGGTGAACCGGATCCAAATCGGGTTGAACCAGATTGAACCGGCTTGGACCAGTTTGAATCGGATTCTAAATCCATTTTTCTAGGTGGATTAAAAAATTAAAATTTGACATTTGAGGCTACCATTGGATAGAAAATGAATTTAGATAATTTTAGAAAGTTTTAGATTTGAAAAATTCGGTTGAATTGGGGGTGAACCCGCTAGTTTAAGCTTTGAACCCAGTTCACACCAGTTTGGTCTAGTTCGAAACAGTGTTGTCTTCTTCCTTCAGATGACAACACTGTTCACCACCGGAAATTCCTGCAACGCCGATGAAGTTGAAAAGTCTTTGGCCAGGGAGTTTCAGGCAATGAATGACCACCATTAAGGCACCAATCGGACAGCCAAGAAGTCCCCAAGCTTCCTATATAAAGACCCCCTCCTCATTCATCCTCTCCACACCTGAAAAGCTCACTCTTTCTCAGCTGCTTAGTTTTCTGATGAAGCTCGAACTAGAGTTCCAATATAGGGTCATTTCTAAGCAAAAGAAGGCGAGGTCGGGTTCCTTAGAACCAAGAGAAGTCAGCTACACGCCTGTATCTCCGTTTGCTCCGAGAGTCAGAGGAGAAAAGTCGGTGTGATAGAACAATGAAGCAACTCCGGTGGACCGAAGATGGCCTATTTTGGCTGAGTTGAAATTGGCCAATTCAAGACCTCCTCAAACCAAACCAAGCTCTCCCAACATTTCTTTAACCCTCCCACGGCCGAAATAAAACTGAAAGATAAGCCAATTCGGCTTCTCTCTGTAATTTTCGATTGGTGCTAGAAAGATAACCGACAGAAATTCAATGATAGAATTCTAATCCAATTCAATATCAATTGATGTCATTCTTAATCCTAGGAAGAACCTTATGAGGAGAACTATCTTCATCGATAGAAAGCTCAGACTGACGTGCCCTTACCGGTGAGGAATTGAAGCTTTCTCTCTCTATAGTCTATTTTCTGGCGAAGCTCCATTTGAGCTTGTTCTAACGTTAAAACTTACTATTCAAAGTGCTATGAAATCATATGAAGATGTAGAAACTCAATTTCAACTTCAATTTCTACAATTAGAAGTGTTTGATCGGTCAATTTGATAAAATCAAATTCGGTTGTATTAGTGAGTTGAAATCGGGGATTTTAAAAAATTTGAAGGACCAAAAAGTAATTTTCTAAAATTGAGGGTCAATTGGGCATGATAAGAATGTTAGAGGGCCAATTAAGCAATTTTAGAATTTTTTGGGTAAAATTTACCATTTTTGTAAAGGAATGGTAAAATGGTAATTTTGGAAAATTTGGGGGCCAAATTGAGAATTTGGAAAACTTGAACCCCTTTTTATGAAATTGGGTAAATTGAAGTCCCAAGAGGAATTTTAAAGTTTTAAGGACTCAATTTGAGGAAAAACTGGCATTAGGTACTTAAAGTTAAAGAAAAGTAACTTTAGGGACCTAATTGCAAATAAAGGAATAGTTTGATTTTCTCATTCAATTGGGATGAATGTGGACTGTTAGGCCAAAAAAATATTGAACAAGAACGTTCATATCATGTAGGAACACGAAGTACCAAGAACGCTAGCTGAGACGAGTTCAAGTAAGGACATCAAAGCTGGCTAAGAGTAATTTCACTGCACAATCGAGTGAGTGAGATTTTATATCATACCCGGTTGGGGATGATAAGTACCTCGAAATAAAAACCCACTACTTAGTTGTATTTGAAACATCACAACTTGGAGATGTGATGTGAAAATTACACGAAAAAACTACTTACTAATTGTAAGTAGATCACACCCGATTAGTATGATGAAACTTATTCGGAGAAAGTGGAAAATCCGTTCATCGGTTATTAGCAGAGATATTTTCATACTCGGTTGGTATGATGGATAGTTGAAAATTTATTTTGTTGGAAGTGCTCTCCCCTAACTGTGTGTCACTGCTTAAACGATTTGGGATACCTTCTCGACAGGAGCTCAAATAGCTCTATTAGGCCAAGGGCCTCGGTTTTGGAACTTGGGGGCTAATATGCCTAATTTTGAAAATCTCGAACAGTGGGCCATAGGCCAGTTGGCACGAGGAGGAGCTCATAAACAAACATGAGATATATGCCATAAAACATTAAATAAATGAATTGTTTGGCCATGGTACTAGGATAGGACCGACATATTCAGTCAACTAGTGACAGTGCGACATGACAGGTCTCCGAACTAGTCAAGAAAAATAGTTACAGGTTGAGTTGAAGGTCAGGGCCGTTGGACCAGTGGCACCACAGATTATATGGTATAATATGAAAATACTGATTGCGCATGCATTGTGTACGAGACCTTCAAGACGCCCAAGAGGGGTAGAGATGTGTCTTAGAGCCCTGGACGACCTGGTGGGTATAAGGGCAGTTCGTCGGACCAGGTGACCTTACGAAGCTCGACGTAGCTTCATGCGCACAAGACTAGGGTGGGGGTAGGGATGAGGTCTCTATCCTCATACAGACATGGAGAATCAATTTCGAGATTGAGGGTCGGATGTCGTGAACATCCACTCATTCTCAGGTTAGAAGTGGACGTGCTTCTATCTAGGTGAACGGTAAAGTCGCTCCGATGCCACAAGTGGGTTCAGTGGACATGTTGGCCAGCGACCATGTGATTGACCTTCATGAAGAAGGGTGTTCTTTTGAAAACTGAGATTTTAAAAGTAGAGAAAATATAAGGAAATTAAGGAGTCTAGCACACTCCAAACTTGAAAACATTTCTTTAACTCCATTTTTTTAAACCACATTCACTAAGTTGTAGAAACTCACCCCTCTTTTCTATCACTTTTTCAGGAAAAGAGAAAATCACTAGGAATAACACTAAGCCCTACCCTCTGTGAGGTATGCTTAATTTCTCTTAAGCTTGTATTTTATTTGATATATGTCTTTCCAGGGAATGAGGTCGAAAATATGCCTGGCTCATCTCCAGTTAAAGAAGGGAGAAACTTTTCTTGAACCGAGAGAGCGGCGGGTTGTTCACGGGGATCTAACCAAACTGGGTTGGGGAGTGACAATTAGAGTGGTATTAGAGCCTAGTTACCTTGAAACATTATCAATATTATGCCCTAACATTAACCCAACTCTAAACTTTCATGTAGGAAGGAGAGTCCCTAGGAAATTCGCGGTGAAATCCAGTCCTCCACCTATAACCTTGAAAAAGACATCCAACCCAAGGGAGGAAGTTGTCCACGGGTTTCTAAGGGGCGAGAAAATTGTGCCCAAGGACATGGTGGAAGACTACCGGAAACTAGTCAGAGCCTTACTAGAACTAGAAGGCATCATATACCCTCCTCCCAGACAAGAGGAACCAGCATCACCTCCTAGAAGTCCAACCCCTCCTCCAATTCCACAACAACCGAAAGGGAATCCCACCAAGAAGGAGGCCTGGGATAACTATTGGGATGCATATGCCACCTTCATGAAGGTCCACCAAGTACCTCCACCCACTCATTCATCCTTCTCACAACTGAAAACTCCACTCTCTCCCTACTGCTCCATTTTCCGGTGAAGCTTGAACCACAGCTTTGACTTGGGCATTTTTCTGAGCCAAAGAAGGTGAGGTCTGGTTCTTTAGATTCGGGGAGAAGTCAGCTATACGACGGTAGTATCCATTTGCTCTGAGATCATCAGAGAAATGCCGATGTGATAGAACAGTGAAACAACTCTGGTGGACCGAAGCTGCCTTTTTTTAGCCGAGCTAAAAATGGCTAATTCGAGCTCTTCTCAAGACAAGCCAATCTCTCCCAACACTTCCTCAGCCCTCATACGACCGAATTAGAGTAGAAAGGTAAGCTATTTTGGCTTACCTCTATAAATTCCAATTAGTGTTAGAGAGAGAACCGGTGAAATTTCACTGACCAAATTCTCCATCAATTTGACATGAATTAATGCGATTCTTAATCCTTGGAGAAACCTTAGCTATTTTCCTAAATCAAAAGCTCGGACCATCACGCCCCCTATGGTAAACTTTCAACTCTTTCTCTCTATACGTCTAGTTTTCTGGCAAAGCTTCTTTTGAGCTCGTTCTAGCGTCAATTCATGTGATTAAAAGTGCAATTGAATCATATGGATGTGTAGGAACTCAAATCCACCTTCAATTTCAATAATTAACTTTGATTAATCGATCAATTTGATGAAATCAAATCCAATCTGGTTGAAAGGTTAAAATTGGGGGAACATTTAGGGAAATTTTTGGAATTTCAAAAATTCGAGGAACTAAAATAAAATTTCCTAAAATTGAGGGCCAATTAGGCATGAAAAAGATGTTGGAAGACCAATTGGTTAATTTTTGGAATTATTGGGGTCAATTTTACCATTTTTGTAAAGTAGGGGTAAAATGGTAATTTTGGAAAAGTTTGGGACCAAATTTGCAATTTGGGAAACTTGAACCCCTTTTTGTGGTTTGAATAAATCGAGGTCACAAAGTGAATTTTAGAAGTTTCGGGACTCAATTTGGGGAAAAATTGGCATTAGGGACCTAAAGTTAAAGAAAAAGAACTTTAGGGACCTAATTGCAATTAATTGAAAAGTTTGGGTATTTTATTCAATTGTGATGAATGAAGGCTATCAGGCTAAATGATAATGAACAAGGATGTTCATATCATGTAGAAACACGAAGTACTGTGAACGCCAACCAAGACAAGCTTGCATAGAGGCAAAAAGCCGATTGAGAGTAATTCACTACATTCACGTGTGAGTGAGAATTTTCACATTATACCCGGTTGGGATAATGAGTACATCGGTAATGAAAACCCGCTACTATGTAGAATTTTAACATCACACCTAGATGGGGTGATGTGAGAAAACAAGGAAAAACTACTTAATAGTTGTAAGTAGATCATACCCGATTGGTATGATGAACTTTCTGGAAGGAAGTAGAAAACCCGCTTATCGATTATGAGCGGAGATGTCCTCACACCCAGTTATTGTGATGGATAGCTGAAAAGTTATTTTTGTTAAAAGTGCTCTCCCCTAACTGTGTGCCACTGCTTAAACTTTTTGGGAGACCTTCTTGACGGGAGCTCGAATAGCTCAAATAGGCCGGAGACCTCGGTTTTGGAACTTGGGGTCTAAAATGCCCGAGTTTGAAAATCTTGTATAGTAGCCCCAAAGCTAGTTGGCACAAGCAGGAGCTCGTAAACAAACATGAGATTAGGCCATGAAAACTTCAATGAATGATGTGTTTCATCATGGTACCAAGATAGGACCAGCATACTCGATGAATTAGTGGCAGTGCAACAAGATAGGTCGACGGACTAGTCGAGACAAATAGTTGTAGGTCGAGTTGAGGATCGGAGCGGTTGGACCAGTGGCACTAAAGATTAAATGACTTATGAGGAAATTTATTGTTTTGTGTAGGCACTGAGGTACGGGACCTTCAAGACACCCAAGAGGGGTAGTGATGTGTCCTAGGGGCTACTGGATGACATGGTGGTGATAAGGGTTGTTTGTCGTGCCAGTAGTAAGAGAAGCTCGACGTAGCTTCATGCGCATGAGATCGGGGTGGGGTCGGGATGAGGTCTCTATCCTCATACGGGCACGAAGTTTTCTTTTCGAGTTTGAGGGTCGGATGTCGCATATATCCACTCATTCCCATGGTAGTATTGGACGGGCTTCTATCTAAGTGGCCGGTAAAGTCACTCCGACGCCACAAGTGGGTGCAGTGGACGGGTTTTCCTGCAAATGTGTGATCCCTTCATGATGAAGGGTGTGTGTTGATTGTTAAACACACCGACTGTTGTTATTGAGGAATGATTGTTTTGAAAACCAAGAAATTGAGGAAATGATTTAAAGAAAATAAGGAGTCTGACACACTACAATTCAAACTATTTTTCTGAAAATCAAGTTTTAAACACCCATTCACTGAGTTGTCGAACGCACCCCCTCCCTTATACCCCTTTTCATGTAACCAAGGAAAAACCTTCCTAAAGACCTCCAGTTAGCTACACCTACAAGATAGATATGTAAGTTTAAATTTCATACAGTTTTGATTAATGTTATTCCAAGAAACGTACAAGTTTAAAGAACACCTTACTCCTCATGGTTTAAAGGAGGGGAAAACCCTTAATAAATAGGGAGAGTGGCGGGTTGCTCACAGGGATTCAACCAGACCGGGTCGGGGCATGACAACTTGAGTGATATCAAATCCTATTTCCTCGAATACATTATCAAGACTATATGACATAGTAACTAAGAGAAAATTTTAATATTTTCAGATGGCTCCTAGGAGAGGAACCAAGAAAATAAGGACTAGCGTTACCAACACCACCCAACACTCTATCCCCGTAAGAAGATCACCCTAAAATGCTGAAGAAGTCCCAAAGAACTAAGAGACGTTAGTGGGAAGTATCCATGAAGAATGGTGTTAGGACCTGTTGAGGTCACAATCTTGAGTACGAAGGGAGCCAAACCTAAGACTAGGAACGCCATCAAGGGCTTATAAGCTTACGAAGGAAGACACTTGCCAAGAACCCTATAACTCCCCATCTATTTCGTAACCACTTTTTGTAATGGGGCTAAGACTCCAACATATTGTACTACTTCTCCACTAATAAAGAGCTCCAAGTTCCTAAAAAACTATATGTCTCAAATATGATATGACCTTGCGCCTCAACTATAGGAAGATAGCCCAAGAAAAGTAACCAAACAAACCCGTCTTACCCAAGACATCATGGAGACCAAGGAGAATTCCATCCCGAATAAAGGAATGAATCAATGAAATTATTGGGCAAAGAAGGCATGACAAGAAAACCATCAAGGTAAGGAGTCTAGGAGAACTCTTGGAGTAACAACTAGGCAAGAAAACGACCTTTTATAAGGTGTAAAGGAAATATGACATAAAGTGAAGGACTGTCCTACACCACTAGGATTTGGAACGATACTTTCCAAGAAAAAAGCCCCCAGAACTATAGGTATCCGAAAGGATACTCCTCCAACAATTGAAGGACCAGTTGGTTGATTTTTAGAATTTATTGAGGTCAAATTGCCATTTTTGTAAAGTAGGGGGCAAATGGTAATTTTTGTAAAGTAGAGGCAAAATGGTTATTTTTGAAAAGTTGGCGACAAATTTGGAAATTTGGGAAACTTGAATCCCTTTTTGTGATTTTGGATAAATTGAGGCCCAAAGTGAATTTGGAAGTTTCGGGACTCAATTTGGGTAAAAATTAGCATTAGGGACTTAAAGTTAAAAAAAAAGAACTCTAGGGACCTAAATGCAAATAATTAAATGTTTGGGCATTTTGTTCATACGTGAGGAACATAGGCTATTATGCCAAATCTTAATAAACAAAGATGTCCAAAATCGTGTAGGAACACGAAGGATCGGAACACCAGCAAGGATAAGCTCGCATGGAAGTAAAAAGTCGATTAAGAGGAATACACTGCACTTATCGGGTGAGTGAGATTATTCACATCATACCCGATTGGTATGATGAGTACTTCGGAAATGAAAAACCACTTCTATGTGGAATTTTAACATCAAACCTGGTTGGAGTGATGTGAAAATTACGCGAAAAAACTACTTACCGGTTGTAAGTAGATCATACCCGGTTGGTATGATGAACTTCCTGGAAGGATGTAGAAAACCCGCTTACCGGTTGTAAGCGGAGATGTCATCACACTAGGTAGGTGTGATGGATGAGTTGAAAACTGATTTTGTCAAAAGTGTTCTCCCCTTACTGTGTGCTAATGCTTAAAAATTTTGGTAGATCTTCTTGATGAGAGCTCGAATAGCTCAGATAGGCCAGAGGCCTTGGTTTTGGAACTTGGGGTTAAAATGCCCGGTTTTGGAAAACCACGTACAATGGGCCTAAGGCTAGTAGACACGAATAGGAGCTCGTAAACAAACATGATGATAAGCCATGAAAATTTTAAAGAATGAATGATGTGATTTGACCATGGTACCAAGACATGACTGACATACTCGATGGATTGGAGCATAGTGCGACAAGACTAGGTCGACGGACCGGTCTAGACAAATAGCTACAGGTCGAGTTGAGGGTTAGGGCCATTGGACCAGTGGCACCAAAGATAAATGGCTTTATGGAAAACTTTGTTTGTGCATGCACTTGAGGTACAGGGCCATCAAGACGCCCAATAGGGGTAGTGATGCGTCTTAGGGGCTACTGGATGACATGGTGGAGATAAGGGTAGTTCTCATACCAACAATCAAGGAATCTCGGCGTAGCTTCATGTGCATGAGACTGGGGTGGGGTCGGGATAAGGTCTCCATCCTCAAATGGACATGAAGTATTTTGGGTCAGAGGATAGGACGTCGGAGACGTTCACTTCGACTCCGGGTAGAAGTTAGGGACTTATATTAGGGTGGATGGTAAAGACACTCTGATCCACAGGTTGGTGCAGTCGGTGTAATTGCATCTCGCGAATATGTGTGTACCCTTCCTGATGAAGGGCGTGTGTTGTTTGTGAAACACATCTAATATGGAAATGGGAAAAAGGTTATGAAAACCTTGGAAATGATTTGAGAATCCTTGGAAATAATTGGTAAACCTTGGAAAAAGGTTTTGAAAACTAGAACTTAAGGAAATATTTTTTTTAAGGAAATAAGGAGTTTGGCACACTCCGATTAAAGTTGTTTTTTTTTTTAAATTCGCACCCAACATCCATTAACTAAATTGTCGGACTCACCCCCTCTCTTTACCCATTTTTAGGAAACAATGGGAAACCAACCTTAAAGATCTGTCTATAGCTAAACCTTAGGACATGTATGTAAATTTTATATTCGATTTTAATTAATGTTATTCCAATAAAGATACAGGTGAAAAGGACATCTTACTCCTCGTGGTTTAAAGAAGGGGAAAAACCTTTTATAAATCGGGAGAGTGGCGGGTTGTTCACGAGGATTCGACTAAACTGGGTTGGGGCATGACAACTTGAGTGGTATTAGAGCTTGTTTCCTTGAATACATTATCAAGACTATATAACATAGTAACTAAAAGAAAGTTTTAAAATTTTCAAATGGCTCCCAAGATAGGAACCAAGAAAACTAGGACTTATTTTGCCAACATTACCCTACAATATGTTCTCGTAGGAAGACAAGCCTAGAAGCTCCTACTATGCCTGAGGCATTGTAGAAGTCTCAAAAGACTAAATGAGGAAGTATTCAGGAGGATGGTGCCAGGACCTGTTGAGGTCACAACTCTAAGTACGAAGGGAGCTAAGCCTAAAGCCAAAACTATGGGCGTATAACCTTACCTAGAAAGATGATTATCAAGAATCTCGTAGCTCCCTATCTATTTTGTGATCACTTTTTGTAATAGGGCTAAAACCCCAACATATTGTACTCCTCTATTAATGAGGTACTCCAAATTCCTAAAAACCCTGTCTCTCAAAGGATGTCATCTTGCTAGGAAGATGGCTCAAGAAAAGTAACCAATCAAACTTGCACTACCATAGAAACTGAGGAGAATCCCATCTCGGTTAAGGAAATTGAATTAGGGAATCAAGAAATCTAGGAGGACTCTTAGAGCAATCCTTTGTTAAAGAAGACTCCACAAGAAAATTCTCAAGGTATCCCAACTCAAGGATGACAAAGCACCAAAACTAGCAATTCCCTTTAATGATACTAAGAGGAACCACTTAGGTCCACGCAATTACAAGTATGAACGATAGGGATACTGCGTGAAGAAGTGCCCAACCCTACTAAGGACAAGTATCAAGTTAACCTATAGAGGGATAGGACAAGTAATTGAGGACTATCCCAAACCCCGTGGATTTAGGGCAATACCTCTCGAGAAACATGTCGACTACCAAAAATAATCCAAAGCCACGGAAGGCTGTAAGGACCGGAGGTAGCACCTTGAGAAATTGCAAATAAGATATAATATAGATGAAGGGAATCTTCCATTACAAGAGAGCTATAGACCATCTAGGAGCAAAGAACCAAGCACCTCCACCAGAGAAGACAAGCCCCCGAATGTTGAGAGACAAATAGGATGCATCGAGATAGCAAGGAGTAAACTACTATGGAAAAGCAGAGGAGCCAAGAAGAATATAGTGAACGGATGTAACTAGTAACTGTGGGAGGAGACGTCCTAGGATGGACCAGAAAGTAGTAAAGACTACACCAAAAAAGGGGCGATAGGATAGGCACCGATGACAAGTGAACTCGAGGGGCAACTAACCCAAGACAAGTAAACAAGGAAAGTAGTAGGAATGAGACAGTTAACGAACTGACCCTCGTAGGAATTATGGATTTAAACCCAGTCGAAGAAGAGAGAAGTGGAAAGGCTAAATGTTGGAAAAGAAGGATGAATGAAATCCTTAAAGGAAATTATGGCTGAAAATGGAATGGGGACCATACTCAAACTATGAGGAGGATTAAGTAAGCCTCGCACAAAGAGGTCTTGAAACAAACCGTGTCTAAATCCTTCTCAAGGAAGAAAACTTGTGCGGGATACAAGTAGAATTAAGGAAATGGTACAAGGACGTACCACCAAATTTCTCAGGAAGGGTACATGGGAAGGATGACATCAAACGATGTCATTTAATGATTAGATACTTCCAAAGAACGAATGAAAAAGGCATTCCGGGAGAAAGGGAAAGAATCCTACCAAGGAAGGAAGACCCGGAAATGCATACGTATCCCAACTAAGAGGTAATGGAACCAACTGAAGTGGAAAGAAAGATAAGCTCACCAATAAAATGCTACTTGAGATGGAAAGATCAAGTACAAAGGAAAAATACTTATGAGGGCCTAAGAAGTAAATTAAACACAAGGAACAAGTAAATGGGATGGTAGCATCAAAAGATGTCATAACAAGTATGAATGGATGGATTACAATAAATAAAGGAAAGAACATATGAGAAATCTTGGAAAAGTAAGTCCTCAATTAAGAAGTGAATTAGAGAAATGACCATTGACATCAGGACGAGTCGTGGTCCACGCTCACTTAATTGAGCCTAAAGAATGGACGGATGGGCATAGCGTGGAATATACCCAATAAGACCAATAATTAAAAATTTCTCTGATAAGGAATAAGGGTTGAAATGGAATTTTAAGACGAGTAAGTATTTAAAGTGGGGAAATGCCTCAACATAGAAGAAGGTGTAAGGAAATGAAGGAAGAAATTTTCAAGGAATGGTAAGAAGGTTGAGCATGTAGCTCTTAAGGTTAAAAATCTTTACTTTAAGGGATATAGTAGAGAATGAAATTGTAAGAAATGAACTCCACAAACAAAACAATCAACACATAGACCAAAAAGAGATTAACACAAAATAATGAATCGTGAAATGGTCACGAGCGAGTAAGAGTGGATTAAGGAAAAAGAAAGTCCTTGAATAAGGACGCCACTAAAGAAGAGGAAGGACATAAGAAGGGAAGAATCCTCGTAGGTCGGTAAGTCATCGAGAAACCCAATGATTGGAATTGGAAAGACCCAATAAAGAAGTTGGGAATGGATGAGTAGGTTAGAGAAAAAGACACAATTATGTGAGACAAGATGTCAAAGGCAAGATGGATGAGGGGATACGATAAAGGTGGTCGAGGAATACTACCAAACGAAAAGAGGGATGAAGTATTACGATCTCTAAAAGTTTGGAAAGATTAGAACAACCCTCAAGGAAGTATTCTAGAAATCTAATTGACAAAGACATGTTCTAGAAAATGTCATGACTGTAAGGGCATGTAAGCCCAATAGTCCCGAGGAAAATGTGACTTGAGTAAGGAAGAGTCGATCAGTAAGCATGATAAGGCCAAATATAAAATTTGGACCGAAGTTGTAATAAACAATAGATGAGGGAAGGGTCAAAATAAGACAAAAATGATGATAACACCAAAACTCGTGAAAGCAAGTATGTAGCACTTGAGAGGACACATCGATAAGGGTTTCAATGACCAAGAGAATAACTAGACAAGGGAACGATTGGGCAGCTTGGAACTCCCAATCCTGAAAGTCCGAGCAAGAATCCTCAAGAGGAAGAATCTTGCTCTAAGTAGAGGAGGAAGTGAACTTAAGGATATACCTTGGAGTAGTGGGTAAGACATGCATAATTATCATAAACTCCATGGAGTGAGTAAACAATGGAAAGGAAAATCAATTCCTTAAGTGAATGATATAAAAAAGGGCTAATTGAAAGAACAACCGAAGAGTTAACATGTCAAGTAAACTCCAAATTGACATCAAGGGAAGTTATTTCCTATGCAAAAGATGCTAAATAAGTTTTGGGGACAAAACTCCTAAAAAGGTGGGAAGTAGTTGTCACACCGTGTTTTTAGTAGCCTGAAATTTCGATTGGAAATTTTACCCGTTGAATTTAAGCGGAAATTAAATATTATATACATAATTCTTAATTATGTGTATATATATGTTGAAGAGATGTTTACGTATAAGGGTATATATAAAGGAGAAAGTGATTTGAGAGTTGAGGAATTAATACCATTACTAAATAAATACCCATAAATTAATACCTACATTCAATTATTGGAATTAATACTCATCAATTTCCCAATTTGATGAGAATAAATACCCATAATGTAATAATAAATCTTCCCCATTTAAATAACAATTTTTACAACTCTGTAAAGAGCTCCTCCCCATTCATCATCCTCACACCTAAAAACTCCTTTCTCTCTATTGCTCCATTTTTCGGTGAAACTTGAACTAGAGCTCCGACTTGGGCATTTTTCTCATCCTTAGAAGGCAAGGTCGAGCTCTTTAGAGTCCGGGGAAATTTAACTATCTGATAGCAACCTCCATTCGATCCGAGGATTGCTAGAGAAGTGCCAACGTAATAAAATAGTGAAGCAGCTTCGACGAACCAAAGCTGCCCTATTTCGGCATAGTTGAAATTGGTTGAATTCAGCCCTCTTCCAGCCAAACCAAGCTCTCTCAACATCCCTACAGCCTTAGACGACCTCAATTGAGCCGAAAGGTAAGCTAATTCGGTCCGTCTCAATCGTTTCAGGTCGTAGTTAGAGAGAGAAACTGTAGAATTTCACTAACGAAATTCTCCCTCAATTCTGAGTCAATTGTAGGAATTCTTGATCCTAGAAAATATCTCACGAAGAGAGCTATCTTCCCTGATAGAGAGATTAGACCGCCACACCTCTGACGGTAAGCTTTCAAAGCTTTCTTTCTCTAAGTTCAGTTTTCCGGTGAGGCTCCATTTGAGCTCAATTCAAATCCAAATGACGCGGTTCAAAGCGCAATTGAGTTGTATGGATGTGTAGTAACTCAAATTTACCTACAATTTCAACAATTACACCTGATTGAATAGTCAATTTGATGAAATCAAATTCGGCTAGTTTGAAAGGTAGAAATTGGGAGAAAATTTTAGGGGAAATATGGGATTTCATAAAATTGAGGTACCAAAGTGCAATTTCCAAAAGTTGATGGCCAATTATCCATAAAAAAATTATTGGAGGACCAATTGGTCAATTTTTGGAATTTATTGAGGTCAAATTGCCATTTTTGTAAAGTAGGGGCAAAATGGTAATTTTTGAAAAGTTGGGGACCAAATTGAAAATTTGGGAAACTTGAATCCCTTTTTGTAATTTTGGATAATTTGAGGCCCATTGTGAATTTTGGAAGTTTCCGGATTTAATTTGGGGAAAAATTAGCATTAGGGACTTAAAGTTAAAGAAAAAGAACTTTAGGGACCTAAATGCAAATAATTAAATGTTTGGGCATTTTGTTCATACGTGAGAAACGGAGGCTATTATGCCAAATGTTAATAAATAAGGCTGTCCAAAATCGTGTAGGAACACGAAGGACCGGAACGCCAGCAAGGATAAGCTCGCGTGAAGGCAAAAAGCCGATTAAGAGGAATATCTTGCACTTATCAGGTGAGTGAGATTATTCACATCATACTCGGTTAGGATGATGAGTACTTTGAAAATGAAAAACTACTTCCATGTGGAATTTTAACATCACACCTGGTTGAAGTGATGTGAAAACTACACGAAAAAACTAATTACCGGTTGTAAGTAGATCAAACCTAGTTGGTGTGATAAACTTCCTAGAAGGAAGTAGAAAACCCGCTTAACCGTTGTAAGCAAAGATGTCATCACACCACGTAGGTGTGATGGACAAGTTGAAAGTGATTTTGTTAGAGGTGTTCTCCCCTAACTGTGTGTTAATGCTTAAAAATTTTGGGAGATCTTCTTGACAAGAGCTCGAATAGCTCAAATAGGCCAGAGGCCTTAGTTTTGGAACTTGGGGGCTAAAATGCACAGTTTTGGAAAATCACGTACAGTGGGCCCAATGACAGTTGGCATGAGCAGGAGCTCGTAAACAAACATTTTGATAAGCCATGAAAATTTTAAAGAATGAATGATGTGATTTGGCCATGGTACCAAAACAAGACCGACATACTCGATGGACTGGTGGTAGTGCGACAAGACCAGGTCGAGTTGAGGGTCGGGGCCGTTGGACTAGTGACACCAAAGATAAATGGCTTTATGGAAAACTTTGTATGTGCCTGCACTTGAAGTATGATACCATCAAGATGCCCAAGAGGGGTAGTGATGCGTCCTAGGGGCTACTAGACAACATGGTGGAGATGAGGGTAGTTTGTTGTGCCAATAGTCGTGGAAGCTCGATGTAGCTTCATGCACATGAAACTGGGGTGGGGTCGGGATGAGGTCTTTGTCCTCATATGGACACAAAGTATATTGGGTCTGAGGGTAGGATGTCGGAAACGTTCACTCAGACTCTGAGTGAAAGTTAGGGACTTCTATTAGGGTGGATGGTATAGACGCTCTCATCCACAAGTTGGTGCAGTCGGTGTAACTGCATCTCGTGAATATGTGTGTAGCCTTCCTGATGAATGGCGTGTGTTGTTTGTGAAACACACCTAATATGGAAATGGGAAAAAAGTTATGAAAACCTTGGAAAGGATGTGAGAATCCATGGAAAAGAATTGGTAAACCTTGGAAAAAGATTTTGAAAACTAGAACTTGAGGAAATAATGTTTTTATAAAGGAAATAAGGAGTTTGGAATATTACGATTAAAGTTGCTTTTGTGAAAATTTGCACCCAACATCCATTCACTAAATTGTCGGACTCACCCCCTCTCTTTACCCATTTTTAGGAAACAATGGGAAACTGACTTTAAAGATTTGTCTATAGCTGAACCTTAAGAGAGGTATGTAAAATTTATATTCAATTTTGATTAATGTTATTCCCGGAAAGATAAAGGTGAAAAGGATGCCTTACTCCTCGTGGTTTAAAAAAGGGGAAAAACCTTTTATAAACTGAGAGAGTGGCGGGTTATTCATGGGGATCCAAACAAACTAGCCCGGGGCATGACAGCATTACTCCTCACGGTTTAAAGAAGGGGAAAACCCTTAATAAACCAGGAGAGTGGCAGGTTGCTCACGGGGATCTGACTAAACCAGGTTGGGGCATGACAACTTGAGTGGTATCAGAGCATGTTTCCTTGAATACATCATCAAAACTATAAAAAATAGTAACTAAGAGAAAATTTTAAAATTTTTAGATGGCTTCCAGGAGACGAACCAAGAAAACTAGGTCTAGCATTACCAACACCAACCAACACTCTGTCCCCGTAGGAAGATCACCCAAAAATACCCAAGAAGTCCCAAAGAACCAAGAGACATTAGTGGAAAGTATCGACGAGGAAGATGGTGTCAGGACCTGTTGAGGTCACAATCCTGAGTACGAAGGGAGCCAATCATAAGGCTAGGAACGCCATCAAGGGCTTATAACCTTACCAAGGAGGACGCTTGCCAAGAACCCTATAACTCCCCGTCTATTTCGTAACCACTTTTTGTAATGGGGCTAAGACCCCAACATATTGTACTACTTCTCCACTAATAAAGAGCTCTAAGTTCCTAAAAAACTATCTCTAAAAAATGATGTGATATTGCGCCTCAGCTGTAGGAAGATTGCCCGAGAAAAGTAACCAAACAAACCCGTGTTACCCTAGACATCATGGAGACCAAGGAGATTTTCATCCTGAATAAAGGAATGAATCAAGGGAATTATTGGGCAAAGAAGGCATAAAAAGAAAACTGTCAAGGCAAGGAGTCTAAGAGAACTCTTGGAGTAACAACTAGGCTAGGAAATGACCTATTACAAGGTGTAAAGGAAATGGGACATGAAGTGAAGGACTGTCCCATACCACAAGGATTTAGAACAATACTTTCTAAGAAAAACGCCCCACAACTATAGTAATCTGAAATGATACTGTCACGCCCCGACCCAGTTTGGTCGGATCCCCGTGATCAACCCGCCACTCTCCCGATTTATTAAAGGGTTTCCCCTTATCGTAAACCGTAAAGAGTAAGGTGTCCTTTAACTTGCACCTTTTTCCTGGAATAGCATAATCAAAACTGTATGAAATTTAAAACTTTACATACCTTTCTTACAGGCATCTTAGTTGACTGTCTTTAATGGGAGGCTTTCCGGGATTTCCTGAAAGGGATATAAGGGAGGGGGTGAGTACGACTACTCAGTGAATGAGTTTTTAAAAGCTTTTGACTTTTAAGAAAAACATTTATATGGAGTGTGCCAGACTCCTTTGTTTTCAAAAATCTCATTATTTAAAATTTGGATTTTTCCATTATTTCTTAGTTACCACGGTGTGTCATCACCCAACACACATCCTTCATCATGAAGGTTACACACATTCACAAGTCAGTATCACTACTGAACCCGCTAGTGGCTTCGGAGCGACTTTTCCTACCACCCGGATAGAAGTACGACCACTTCTACCTTGGGAATGAGTGGATGTACGTGACATCCTACCCACAATCCCGAAATCACCTCTTCATATCCGTATGAGGACATAGACCTCATCCTGTCCCCACCCCCGTCTCATGCGCTTCGTGCTACTCCAGAGTTCGCACAAACACCTGGAACGACGAACTGCCCTTATAGCCTCTAGTGCCCTTAGGACGCATCACTACCCCCCACGGGCATCTTGATGATCCCGTACTCACAGTGCATGCACAAACAATGTTTTCTTATATTGCCATGTAATCTGTGGTGCCACTAGTCCAATGGCCCCGACTCTCAACTCAACCTGCAGCTGTTTGTCTTGACTAGTCCGTCGACCTGTCATGTCGCACTGCCGTTAGTTGACTGAGTATGTCGGTCCTATCTTGGTACCATGGCCAAACTATTCATTTACGAGCTCCTGCTTGTGCCAACTGGCCTTGGGCCCACTGTACGAGATTTTCAAAATTGGGCATTTAGCCCCCAAGTTCCAAAATCGAGGCCCCCGGCCTATTAGAGCTATTCGAGCTCCCGTCGAGAAGGTTTCCCAAATTATTTAAGCATTGGCACACAGTTAGGGGAGAGCACTTTCGACAAAAATAGGTTTTTACTGTCCATCATACCAACCGGTATAAGAACATCTCCGTTCATAACCGATGAACGGGTTTTCAACTTCCTTCGAGGAAGTCTCATCATACCAACCGGGTATGATCTACTTACAACTCGTAAGTAGTTTTTTTCGCATAACTTTCACATCACTTTCTCTAAGTAGTGATGATTAAAATACCACTAAATAGTGGGTTTTTATATCGAGGCACTTATCATCCCCAACTGGGTATGATGTTAGTAAACCCACTCACAACTGGTAAGTGGTTTTTAACTTTAAACTGTGCTCATCATCCCAACTGGGTATGATGTGAATAACCTACTCACCCATTAATGTCGTGAATTCCACTAGACTGGTTATTTGTATTCACGCGAGCTTGTCCTTGCTTGCGTTCCCAGTATTTAACGTTCCTACACGATATGAACAACCTTGTTCATTATTACTCGGCATAACAGCCTTCATTCATTAATGAATGAGAAAACCCAAACTTTTAGTTATTTGCAATTAGGTCCCTAAAGTTATTTCTCTTTAACTTTAAGTCCCTAATGTCGGTTTTTCCTCAAATTGAGTCTCGTAACTTTTAAAATTTATTGTGGGACCTCAATTTATTCAATTTCACCAAAAAGGGGTTTAATTTTCCAAATTTCCAATTTGGTTCCCCAATTTTTCCAAAATTTACCATTTTGCCCTTCTTTCACAAAAATGGTAAGTTTTTCCCCAAAATTTCCAAAATTCCTCAATTGGTCCTCCAACATTATTTTCATGCCCAATTGACCCTCAATTTCATAAAATTGTATTTTGGCCCCTTTGAATTTCGAAAATCCCCAAATTTTCCCCCAATTTCAACTCTTCAACACTACCGAATTTGATTTCATCAAATTAACCGATCAAACACTTCTAATTATTGAAATTGGAGTTGAAATTGAGTTCCTGTATGTTCATACGATTCTAAGAAACTTTGAATCGCAGATTTTAACGTTGGAATGAGCTCAAACAGAGCTTTGCCGGAAAACGGACTGTAGAGAGAGAAAGCTTCGATTACTCACCGGTGAAGGCACGACAGTCCGAGCTTTCGATCTAGGCAGATAGGTCTTGTCCTGAGGTTCATCCTAAAATCAAGTATTGTATCAATTGATGTGGAATTGGATTAGAATTTTGTCATTTAAATTCGGTCGACTCTCTCTCTAGCACCGATCGAAAATTATAAAGGGGAGCCAAATTGGCTTACCTTTCGGTCCTAATTCAGCCATGGAAAGGCTGAGGAAATGTTGGAAGGGCTTGGTTTGGCCTGAGGAGGGCTTGAAATGGCTGATTTCAGCTTGACCGAAATAGGGCAGCTTCGGTCCGCCGGAGTTGCTTCACTATTACATCATGTCGGCGCTTCTCCAACGATTCTCGGATTGACTGGAGTTTACTATCAGATAGCTATCTTCTCCCTGGTTCTAAAGAGCCCGACCTTTGTTCAAGTCGAAGCTCTGGTTCGAGCTTTACCGGGAAATGGAGCAGTAGAGAGAGAGAGAAGTGTTTAGGTGTGAGGAGAATGAAATAGGGATAACCTCTTTATATAGTTGTAAAACTCGTGTATTAAATGGGCGAGATTTATTACTAGTATTAATATTGCCATAAATTATTGGTATTAATTCCAATAATTTAATTTTGGTATTAATTCCAATAATTTAATTTAGGTATTAAATTATTTGTATTAATTCTAATAATTTAATTTAGGTATTAAATTATTAGAATTAATTTCAATAATTAAATATATATTAATTGATGGCTATTTATGATAAGTCATACGCATAAAATTTTTTTACCAAAATTTCGGGTTACAAAAAAATCATACTTTCCAAGAGGTCACCCATTCTCACACTACTCTCAAGTAAGCACACTTAACTTTGAAGTTCTTATTAAATTTAGTTCACCTGAACCAATTTGGTTTTTATTTTCTAGTTTGTCTTAAGTTTCTTTTCTAATGTTTAATAAATCCTTTGGATCAACCGAAAGTTGTAAATTTTCATATTGCTTATTCTCAAATGTAAACCGGTTTTGTTTTCTTATTCAGTTTGACCAGTTCTTTTCCTGGTTTTCCTTAACTCAAATATGTGGGGTTTACAGATACCATCCCAAGAAACATGACACCTACTCATAATTTCAACCACATCTAAGAGTAAGCTCTTCAAGATACTAGCATAGTGGCAGGAAGGAAAAAGCATTGAAGGTAGGAACTTGATAAACCACAAATAGAACAAAGGGTAGCTGAAGAGAATTCTCTATTAGGAAGAAATTTCCAGACATTTGGGAGTAAAGAAGGGAGTGCCTCCACAAGGGAAGACAAGCCAAGCATTTGATGACAAATGGGATGTCTCGGAATTGCAAGTACGTCTCACTTTGGAAAAAGCAATATAGCCAAATAGGAGTTTCGAACCAACATAGTGGAAGGAAGCAAGTCGTAACAACAAGATAGTCAAGGAGAATAAACGACGCCCTAAGGAAGACCGGGGAGTAGAAAGGACTACACTCTAAAAGGGCAGTAGGATGGACATTAAGGACAATAAGACTCGAGAAACAACTGCCCTAAGGTAATTAGACCAAGGAAGGAAACCCTGGAAAGGCATATGTATCCAAATTGAGAGGTAATGGAACTAAGTGAAGAGGGATAGGGAGATGAGCTCGCAAATGAAGCACATGCTGAGGTGAAAGGACTGAGGAAGCATACTAGGAGGACCCAAGGAATAAGTTAAACCCAAGGAACAAGTTGAAAGATAACATCAAAGATGTTGTACGAATAAGAAAGGGGTGGACTGCCCATAAAAAGGGAATAGAGTAAAGTATATTTAAGAAATCTTGGAGCGGTAAGTCCTCTAGTTAAGAAGTGACTAAAGTAAATGATCACTGATATCATGACTAGTTGTGGTCTACGCTCACTTGATGTAGCCTAAAGTGAGGATGGCTAAGCATAAGGTGGAGTACACTAAATAAGACCAATAACTGGAAGTCCCTTAGATAAGGAATGAGGGAAGAAATGAGAATTTTAATACAATGGAGGATTAAAGGAAAGCAAATACCCAATATAGAATAGAGTGTGAAGAAAGGAAGAAAGAAAAAGGAATGGTAAGAAGGTGGAGCATGTAGCTCCCAAAGTGGAAGCCTCTACTATGATGGACATAGTAGAGTACGAAATCCATAAAAAGGGAACTTCCCCAAACAAATTAATTGTCACATAGACTGAAAGAGAATAACTTGGGATAAAGAATCATGAAAATGATCACGAGTGAGTAAGAATGGATTAAGAAAAAGGAAAGTCCTTGAGGAAAGGACACCACTAGAAATGTGGAAGTGCATAAAAAGGAAAGAATCCCTGCGTGTCGGTAAGTCATGGGGGAAAAACCCAATAATTGGAACCAGAAAGACCCAATAAAGAAGTTGGGGAAGGATGAGCAGGTAAGGGAAACTAACATAGTTATGTAAGACATGACATCAAAGGCAAGATGGATGAGTGAATAACGGTAAAGGTAGTCAAGAATTACTACCAGATGAAGTTATACAACCCTAAAAGGTTGGAAAGATTAGAACAAACCTCAATGAAGTATTCTAGAAATCTAATGGATAGAGATAGGTTCTAAAGAATGTCATGACTGTAAGGGGCATGTAAGCCCAACAGTCCCGAGGAAAATGTGACTCGAGTAAGGAAGAGTTAGTGAGTAAACATTATAAGGTTAAATATAAAATTTGGACCGAAGTTGTAATAAATAAAGGACAAAGAGGGAAGGGTCAAAATAAGATAAAAAGGTGATAACATCGAAACCCATGAAAGCAAGTATGTAGCACTCGAGAGGACACAGAGATAAGGGTTTTCGGCAGCTTGGAACTCCCAATCCTGAAATTCTAAGCAAGAACCCTCAAGAGGAAGAATCTTGCCCTAAGTAGAAGAGGAAGTGAACTTAAGGATGTACCTTGGAATAGTGGGTAAGACCTGCCTAATTATGATAAACTCCATGGATTGAGTGAATAATGGAAAGGAAAAAGAAATTCCTTAAGTGAATAATATAAAAAGGGCTAATAAAAGAACAACCAAAGAGTTAGCATGTTAAGCAAACCCCAAGTTGACACCAAAGGAATTTATTCCTAATGCAAAGGTTGATAATTAAAGATGAGGACAAAACTCCTAAAAGGATGAGAGAGATGTTAACCCCATCCCTTAAAGACAAGGAAACCGGGGAAAGAACTGGTCAACCCGGGTGAGAAAACCGAACTGGTTCATGAACCCTAACCGATAGAGAAATGGTAAATCAGAAAATTTATAGACCCCAAGTGACCTAAAGAGTCACAAAAGGCATGTAAAAGGACTTTAGAATGAATTAAAAGAGAAAACTAAACTGGTTTAGGTGAACCAAACCAAAACCGGATTGAACCGATTTTAACATGTTTGAACCACTATTGAACCGATTTCTAAATTCATTATTCTAGGTGGCTTAAAAAATTAAATTTGGAGAATTGAGGCCATCATTGGATAAAGAATGAATTTAGATGAATTTACTAATTTTTTATTTTTAAAAATTCAGTCGAATTGGGCTTGAACCGGCCGGTTTAAGCATTGAACTTGGTTCAGAATAGTATCGTCTTCTTCCATCAAATGACAGCATTGTTCATTCATCGGAAAAGTGAGCAGCGCCGACGAAGATGAAAATTCTTCGGCCAGAGAGTTTCAAGCAATGAATAACCTCTATAAAGGCACCAATCAGACGGACAAGAAGTCCTCGAGCTTCCTATATAAAGAGCCTCTCCTCATTCATCCTCCTCACACTTGAAAACTCCACTCTCTCACTACTGCTCTATTTTCTGGTGAAGCTCGAACCAGAGCTCCGACTTAGACATTTTTCTGAGCCAAAGAAGGTGAGGTTGGGTTCTTTAGATTTATGGAGAAGTCAGCTACATGACGGTAGTCTCCATTTGCTCCAAGGATCGCCAGAGAAATGCCAGCGTGATAGAACAGTGAAACAACTTCGGTGGACCGAAGCTGCCCTATTTTGGTCGAGCTAAAAATGGCCAAATCGAGCTCTTCTCATGCCAAACCAAGCTCTCCCAACACTCACTCATCCCTCATACATTCGAATTAGAGTGAAAGGTAAGTCAATTTGGCTCAACTCTGTAAATTTCGACCAGTGTTAGAGAGAGAACCAATGAAATTTCACTGACCAAATTCTCCATTAATTCGACATGAATTGATGTAATTCTTGATCCTAGGAGGAACCTCAGTACAAGAGCTATCTGCATATATCAAAAGCTCGGACCATCGCGGCCCCGACGGTAAGCTTTCAAAGCTTTCTTTCTCTACGTCCAATTTTCCAGCAAAGCTTCATTTGAGCTCATTCCAGCGTCAATTCATACGATTCAAACTGCAATTGAATCGTATGGATTGTAGGAACTCAAATCCACCTTCAATTTCAACAATTAAATTTGATTGATTGGTTAATTTGATGAAATCAAATCCGATCAGGTTAAAAAGTTGAAATTGGGGGAAATTTTGGGAATTTCAAAATTTTGAGGGACTAAAGTGCAATTTCCTAAAATTGAGGGCCAATTGGGCATGGAAAAGATGTTGGAGGACCAATTGGTCCATTTTTGGAATTATTGGGTCAATTTTACCATTTTTGTAAAGTTGGGTCAAAATGGTAATTTTGGAAAAGTTGGGGACCAAATTAGGAATTTGGGAAACTTGAACCCATTTTTGTGATTTGAATAAATTGAGGTCCCAAAGTGATTTTTAGAAATTTCGAGACTCAATTTGGGGAAAATTGGCATTAGGGACCTAAAGTTAAAGAAAAAGAACTTTAGGGACCTAATTACAATTAATTGAAAAGTTTGGGTATTTTATTCATTTGTGATTTATGAAGGCTATCAGGCCAAATGATAATGAACAAGGATGTTCATATCATGTAGGAACACAAAGTACCGGGAATGCCAACCAAGACAAGCTCGCGTAGAGTCAAAAAGCCGGTTAAGAGTAATTCACTGCATTCACGGGTGAGTTAGAATTTTCACATCATACCCGGTTGGGATGACGAGCACCTCGGTAATGAAAACCCGCTACTATGTGGGATTTTAACTTCACACCTGGATGGGGTGATGTGAGAAAACACACAAAAAAACTACTTACAAGATGTAAGTAGATCATACCTGGTTGGTATGATGAACTTCCTAGAAGGAAGTAGAAAACCCGCTTATCAGTTATGAACGAAGATGTCCTCACACCCGGTTGATGTGATGGACAGCTAAAAAGTTGTTTTTATCAGAAGTGCTCTCCCATGACTATGTGCAACTGCTTAAACTTTTTGGGAAACCTTCTTGATGGAAACTCTAATAGCTCAGCTAGGTTGGAGGCCTCGGTTTTGGAACTTGGGGGCTAAAATGCCCGATTTTAAAAATCTCGTATAGTGGGCCCAAGGCCAGTTTGCATGCACAGGAGCTCGTAAACAAACATGAGATTAAGCCATGAAAACTTTAATGAATGATGTGTTTGGTAATGGTACTAAGATAGGACCAACATACTCTATGGACTGGTGGCAGTGCGACAAGACGGGTCGACGGACTAGTTGAGACAAACATCTACAGGTCGAGT
Organism: Trapa incisa; assembly: GCA_030064435.1. NCBI lineage: Eukaryota > Viridiplantae > Streptophyta > Magnoliopsida > Myrtales > Lythraceae > Trapa > Trapa incisa. The sequence continues at coordinate 1,888,103 of CM057784.1, read as the reverse complement.
TAATGGTCGGAGCCGTTGGACCAGTGGCACCAAAGATTAAATGGCTCATGAGGTAAACTATTGTTTTGTGCATGCACTGAGGTACGGAAACTTCAAGATGCCCGAGAGGGGCAGTGATGCATCCTAGGGGCTACTGGACGACATGATGGTGATAAGGGCGGTTTGTCATGCCAACAGTCAAAGAAGCTCGACGTCGCTTCATGTGCATGAGACCTGTGTGGGGTCAAGATAAGGTCTCTATCCTCATATAGACACGGAGTTTTCTTGTCACGCCCCGACCCGGTTTGGTCGGATCCCTATGAACAACCCGCCACTCTCCTGGTTTATTAAAGGGTTTCCCTTTATTAAAGACTGTAAAGAGTAAGGCGTCCTTTAAACCTGCACATTTTCCAAGAATAACATAAACAAAACTGCCTAATAATTTAGATTTATCATACCTGTATCACAGGCATCTTAGTTGATAGTCGTTAAGGGTAGGCTTTCTGAAATCTCCTCAAAGGGATATAAGGGAGGGGTGAGTACAACTACTCAGTGAATGGGTTTTCAAAAGTTTAAACTTTTAAGAAAATATTTATTATTGGAGTGTGCCATACTCCTTTCTTTCAAAACCATTTCATTTGAAATCTCGGGTTTATCACCATTTCATTTGAAATCTCGGGTTTATCACCATTTCTTTTTAACCACGGTGTGACATCACCCAACACACATCCTTCATCATTAAGGTTACATACATTCGTAGGTCACCATGACCACTGAACCCCCTTGTGGCTTTGGAACGACTTTACTGGCCACCCGAATAGAAGTACGTCCACTTCTACCCTGAGAATGAGTGGATATTCGTGACATTTGACACTCATTCCCAGAATAAATTCTTCGTGTCCATATGAGGATAGAGACCTCATCCCGTCCCCACCCCGGTCTCATGCGCTTGGTGCTACTCCAAATTTCACACAGACACTTGGAACGACGATATGCCCTTATACTCACTAGATCGTCCAGGGCCCTTAGGACACATCACTACCCCTCATGGGCAACTTGATGATCTCGTACTCATAGTGCATGCACAAACAATGTTTTCTTATATTTCCATGTAATCTGTGGTGCCACTAGTCCAACGGCCCCGACCCTCAACTCAACTCGCAGTTGTTTGCTTGACTGGTCCATCGACCTATCATGTCACACTGCCGCTAGTTTACTAAGTATGTCGATCTTATCTTGGTACCATGGCCAAACAATTCCTTTATTTAAAGTTTTATGGCATATAATTTGTGTTTGTTTACGAGCTCCTGCTCGTGCCAACTAGCCTTGGGCACACTGTATGAGATTTTCAAAATCGGGAATATTAGCCCCCAAGTTCCAAAACCGAGGCCCCCGACCTATAAGAGCTATTCGAGCTCCCGTCAAGAAGGTCTCCCAAATAGTTTAAGCATGGGCAAACAGTTAGGGGAGAACACTTCCGACAAAATAGGTTTCCCTGTCCATTATACTGACCGGTATAAGGACATCTTCGTTTATAACCGATGAACAGGTTTTCAACTTCCTTCAAGGAAGTGTCATCATACCAACCGGGTATGATCTACTTACAACCAGTAAGTAGTTTTTCCGCATAATTTTGACATCACTTTCTCTAAGTGGTGATGATTAAAATACCACTAAACAATGGGTTTTATACTGAGGTACTTATCATCCCCAACCGGGTATGATATAAAATTTCCACTCACAACTAGTAAGTGGTTTTTATCTTTAAGTTGTGCTCATCATCCCAACTGGGTATGATATTAGTAAACATACTCACAACTGGTAAGTGGTTTTTATCTTTAAGTTGTGCTCATCATCCCAACCGGGTATGATGTTAGTAAACCCACACACCCGTTAACGCAGTAAATTCCACTAGATCGGTTCTTTGTATTCACGTGAGCTCGTCCATGCTGGTGTTCCCGGTACTTCACGTTCCTATATGATATGAACATCCTTGTTCATTATTACTCGGCATAACAGCCTTCATTCATTTCAAATGAATGAGAAAACCCAAACTTTTTAGTTATTTGCAATTAGGTCTCTAAAGTTATTTCTCTTTAACTTTAAGTCCCTAATGTCAATTTTTTTCCTCAAATCGAGTTCCAAAACTTTTAAAATATATCTTGGGACCTCAATTTATTCAATTTTACCAAAAAGGGGTTTAATTTCCCAAATTTCCAATTTGGTCCCCCAACTTTTCCACAATTACCATTTTGCCCTTCCTTTACAAAAATGGTAAGTTTTCCCCCAAAAATTCCTCAATTGGTCCTCCAACATTATTTTCATGCCCAATTGACCCTCAATTTCATAAAATTGCATTTTGGTCCTTTGAATTTTGAAAATCCCCAATTTTTCCCCCAATTTCAACTACTTAGCATAGTCGAATATGATTTTATCAATTTGACCAATCAAACACATCTAATTGTTGAAATTGAAGTTAAAATTCAGTTCCTTCATCTTATTAAAATTCAATAGCACCTTGAATCGTAAGTTTTGACACTGGAACAAGCTCAAACGGAGCTTCGCCAAAAAAATGGACTGTAGAGAGAGAAAGCTTCGATTACTCACCGGTGAGGGCACGGCGGTCTGAGCTTTTGATTTACAGATAGCTCTCATCCTAAGGTTCATCCTAGAATCAAGAATCGCATCAATTGATGTCGAATTGAGTTAGAATTTCATCATTGAAATTTCGCCAGTTCTCTCTCTAGCACCGATCAAAAATTGTAGAGGGGAGCTGAATTGGCTTACCTTTCAGTCCTAATTCGGCCGTGGGAGAGCTGAGGAAGTGTTGGGAAGGCTTGGCTTGGCCTGAGGAGGGCTCGAAATGGCCAATTTCAGCTCGACCGAAATAGGGCAGCTTCGGTCCGCCAAAGCTGCTTCATTGTTTCATCACGTCGGTGTCTCGCCGGCAACCCTTGGAGTGAACGAAAACTACATACGTGTACCTGACTTCTCCCTGGTTCTAAAGAACCCAACATCTCCTTCCAGGGTTAAGAAAATGTTCAAGTGGAAGCTCTGGTTCGAGCTTCACTGGGAAATGGAGCAGTAGAGAGAGAGAGAAGTGTTGGGGTGTGAGGAGAATGAATGGTGATAACCTCTTTATGTAGGTGTAAAATTGTGTATTAAATGGGAGAGATTTATTACTAGTATTAATATTGCCATAAATTATTTGTATTAATTTTAATAATTTAATTTAGGTATTAAATTATTGGTATTAATTATAATAATTAAATATATATTAATTTATGGCTATTTATGATAATGTGTACATTTGCATAAAAAATTTTGACCGAAATTTCGGGTTATAAAAAAATCACACTTCCCAGGAGGGAACCCATCCTTGCACGCTTAACTTCAAAGTTCTTATAGGATCTCGTTCACCTGAACCAATTTGGTTTTTCTTTTTTAATTTGTCTTAAGTTTCTTTTCCAAGGTTTAATGAACCCTTTGGATCACCCGAAAGTTGTAAATTTCCAAATTGCTTGTTCCTAAATGATCGAGTTTTTAAACCGGCTCGGTTTTCTTACTCGATTTAACTGGTTCTTTTCCGGTTTTCCTTAACTCAAAAGTGTGGGGTTTACATTTCTTTTCGGGGTTAAGGATCGAATGTCGCATACATCCACTCATTCCCAGGGTAGAAGTGGATGGACTTCAATCTAGGTGGTCGGTAAAGTCACTCCGACGCCACAAGTGGGTGCAGTGGATGGGCTGCCCTGTGAAACTGTGATCCCTTCATGATGAAGGACGTGTGTTGATTGTTAAACACACCAACTATGGTTATTGAGGAATGATGGTTTTGAAAACCGAGAAATTGAGGAAATGATTTTAAGAAAATAAGGAGTCTAGCACACTCCAATTCAAACTATTTTTTTGAAAATCAAGTCTTAAACACCCATTCACCGTGTTGTCATACTCACCCCCTCCCTTATACCCCTTTTTAGGTAACCAAGGGAAAACCTACCTTAAGACCTCCAATTAGCTACACCTGCAAGACATGCATGTAAGTTTAAATTTCATGTAGTTTTGATTAATGTTATTCTAGGAAAGGTATATGTTTAAAGGACACATGACTCCTCACGGTTGAAAGAAGGGAAAAACCCTTAATAAACTAGAAGAATGGCGGGTTGCTCATAGGGATCCTACCAAACCGGGTTGGGGCATGAAAACAAGTGTGATCAGAACGCCAACAAGGGAAGCTCACGTCAACTTGGAAAACCAATCGAGGACGAACATGTCATGGTTAACGGGTGAGTGGGATTATTCACATCATACTCGGTTGGAATGATGAGCATTTTAGAAATGAAAAACCACATATAGGTGGAATTTTGACGTCATACCCAGTTGGAGTGATGGGAAAATGATGTTAAAACTACTTACGATTTGTAGTTAGAGGGAATCATACCGGGTTGGTATGATGGACTTCCTTAAAGGGAAGGAGAAACCTGCTTGCTGATTGTAAGTAGAGGTATCATCACACCTGGTTGGTGTGATGAAGTGAAAATTATATTTTTGTCAGAAGTGTTCTCCCCTGACTATGTGCTAATGATTAAACTCTTTGGGAGACCTTCTTGACGGGAGCTAGAACAGCTCAGATAGGTTAGAGGCCTCGGTTTTTTGAACTTGTGGGGCTAAAATTCCCGATTTTAGAAAATCACGTACAGTGGGCCCAAGGCCAGTGGGCACAAGTAGGAGCTCATAAACAGACATTAGATATGAAAGCCATGAAAACTTTTAATGAAATGGATATGTGATTTCGCCATGGTACCAAGACAGGACCGACATACTCGATTGACTAGCGGCAGTGCGTTAAGGCCAAGTCAACGGACTGGCCTAGATAAATAGTTCCAGGTCGAGTTGAGTGTCAAGGTCATTGGACTAGTGGCACCAAAGATAAATGGTTATGTAGAAAAAATATTATTTGTGCATGCACTTGAGGTAGAGGACCATCAAGATTCCCACGAGGGGTAGTGATGTGTCATATGGGCTAGTGGACGACATGGTGGAGATAAGGGTAGTTTGTCGTGCCAACAGTCGGAAAGCTCGACATAGCTTCTTGCGCATGAGATAAGGGTCGGGTCGGGATGAGGTAACAATCCTCATATAGACATGAAGTATTTTTGGGTCTGAAGGTTGAACATTTGAAATGTTCACTCAGACTCTTGGTAGAAGTCAGGGACTTCCATCAGGGTGGGTGGTAAAGATGTTCCAATCCACAAGTGGGTGTAGTCGGCATAATTGCATCTCGCGAATGTGTTACCCTTCCTGATGAAGGGCGTGTGTTGTTTGTGAAACACAACAAATATGAAAATGGGAAAAAGGTTTGAACACGTTGGAAAGGATTTGAGAAATCCTTAGAAAACAAATGGTAAACATTGGAAAAAGGTTTTGGAAAGAGATTAAAAATTGAGGAAAAACACTTATAAAAGAAAAAGGTTGCCCTTGGTAGGGTAAAGATTTTGAAAATTAGATTTTGAGAAAAGAACATTATTAAAGGAAATAAGGAGTTTGGCACACACCGATTAAAGTTATTTTGTTAATGAAAACTCACTCCCAACACCCATTCACTAAGTTGTAGAACTCACCCCCTCCCTTTTACCCCTTTTAGGTAACCAAGGGGAATCCAAAACTTAAAAACCTCCTTCTAAGATAGGTATGTCTGTTTTCAAGATATTCAATTTTGTATAATGCTATTCCATGAAAGACAGGAAGGAAGGACGCCTTATTCCTCATGGTTTAAGAATGGTGAAATCCTCTCGAACCAAAGGGAGTGGCGGGTTGCTCACGGGGATCCGACCAAACCAGGCCAGGGCGTGACAATCGGGGTCATTAATTGATGAATTTAATATGTCTCACTCCAATATTCCAAAAAACTTACGGCATTCACCCCATAATTCTAATTAAATTTAAATAGAAAAATCTAATTTAGTTTCTAATTGTTATACCTTTTGCTCCCATCGGACCCTTGGATAAATATGGGGTCTGTCGAATAGCATTCAACTGAACTCCCGATCTTAGGGGCATTTCAGTGATTTCCCCTCTATTTTACTTTGCAGCCAAACATGCCCTTAATCCCTCATTTCCAATATGTCGAAACAAGCCCTTAATGGTAGTCTCATAATTTCAGCCACCTAGTGAGGCTATGGTCTTTTTCTATTATGATCACTCTCATAATTTAAACTCATGTGTAGGGGTAATTTTGTCGTTTCGTCCATTGTCCTCTCAACCGCAACTAAAGTGTGAGCTCACTACCTCATTATCTACTTCAATTTGATTTCTTCATCTCTCCAGCATCTGACGTTTATTACTTCTGCAAATAGTTGGTTTTGCCCTTTCCCCAATGTACTTGGTCGACCCCACAAAGAAGCCCTATCTACCATCTGAACAAATTTCCATCTTATTTAAGCCATGATAATATATATATATATATATATATATATCTTGTGAGCCCCTCTAACATGCGTAGTCCAACATGTATGGTCATAAGTAGGCTAGTGATTACTTCTTTCTCATCGTCGCCAGCATGTGTCATATATTTTTGCAACATCATCTGTCACAACTCTCAGAATACCAAGTGGAGCATTTATCTAAAGCTGTCTCAACAGCTCATTCCCCATTCCATCTCTAAAAAGTCGTCTCCACTAAACCTATTTGAATGTTGGAACAGTAGTTAGTTGATTTCAAGAACCATGTTCATAGAAGGAGGCATCTTGCATCCTTCGAAGGCCTGTTTGATATAGCCCTTCTGACACAGTCCCTTAATGAGACAAGTGAAATTGATTACATTAGGATTCAAACACATGAGCACCATATTTTCAAAGTACCAAACAACTCAGTGCACAAGTCCCTTGCCAAAAAATGCTCCAATGATCAAACTACAGGTAGCATTGTCCACCCAAAAGTCCCATTTCTATCATAGTAGCAATCCAATTGCTTGTTTAAAGTAGTTGGCATGCCCGACAATAACCAATGATCATTAGTTTGTAACTGGTGGCATCAAGGCAAACCCCTCTCTTAAACATTTCATCGAACACATACTCAGCGTACTCAATAAGCTCCATCTCATAGGTTAATCCATGCATTGCAACACTTCCCGGGCTCTCACCATATTATCATTCTCGATCAAAGACTTGACACAGACTATGTAAAGCCTTAGAAAATAGGTGAATTTTTCAAACCTAACAGCCTAGTAAAAAAACTCATGGCCGCCATGGAACCATCATCAATGGCCGAAGAAGAGACTACTGTGATGACATGCTTGTGTATTAAAGAGCCAGAAGTGAGTGCCAAACTTAGTGTTGGAGGGGACGACGACCTTACATGGACTTGCTCAATTTCAATAAATCCAATCTAATTTCTCTCTCTTGGCTTCCCGATTTTTGCACCTATCCCATCGAAAAAAACCCAATTTCCTCAATTTCCTTCTAAAGGGATCATTCAGGTTTTGTTTTAATTGTTTTTTCAAAATCTCTAAAAATCTTTATTTCATCTCATTTTTCGAACTGATCCAATTTCTAAAGCTCAGCTTGGTTCCCACTCTTGATTCAACTCTGGTTTGGACTCCATCATTGCATGATTCTATTGTTGGAGAACATTCTGGTGTTACAATTACTCCCCATCTTTTTAGGAGTTTTGTTCTCAAAAACTCGTGTCATATAGATTTTCACTTTCCACTTTTCAAACTATGCATCTCTTTCTATCACTTATGGTTACGGCTTTTCTTGCAACAGTAACCATATCCCTAGATAATGAATATTGGATTATCAATATTTCACCTTTCGAGTCATTCATCCTTATTATACTTTGTTGCATTTAGTTTAACAAATATTCACCGGTCGTAATCTCTTTTGTCTAAACATACTATCTTGGTACATGTCGATTAATTATACTACCCTTTCTATAGTACTTACTTAAGTTGTAAACCTCGTCCCTTAAAGATAAGAAAACCAGAGGAAGAACCGATCAACTCAAGAGAGAGAACCAAACCGGTTCATGAACCTCAGCCGATAGATAAAGGGCAAATTGGGAATTTTACAAATCTCAAGTGACCCAAAGAGTCATAAAAACCATGGAAAGAAACTTTGGGATAAATTGGAAGAGAAAACCAGATCAGGTCAAGTGAACCAGACCTGAATCGGATTGAACTAGTTTGGACCGATTTGAACTACCATTGAATCGGTTGCTAAATTCATTTTTCTAGTTATCTTAAAATTTCCAAATTGGGGAATTGAAGCCACCATTGGATAGAGAAGGAATTTAGATAAATTTAGAAATTTTTAATTTTGAAAAACTTGGTTGAATCGAGCCTAAACCGGCCGGTTTAAGCATTAAACCTAGTTAGATCGGTCCAGTCCGGTTCGGAACAATATCGTCTTCTTCCTTCAGATGATGACTTTGTTCATTCAACGGATGAACGGACAGCACTAACGAAGATGAAATGCCTCCGTTCATGGCATTTCAAGTCATCAATGAGCTTGACCAAGACATCAAACGGTCAGGCAGAGAGTCATCGAGCTCCCTATATAAAGAGCTCCTCTCCATTCATTCTCCTCACATCTGAAATCTCCATTCTCTCTCAACTACTCAGTTTTTCGGTGAAGCTCGAACTAGAGCTCCGACGTTTGCATTTTTATGAACCTTAAAAAGGCTAGGTCGAGTTCTTTAGATTATGGGAGAAGTCAGCTACCTGACGGCAATCTCCGTTCAATCCGAGGACCGCTATAGAAGCAACGGCAAAATCAAACAGTGAAGCAGCTTCGATGGACCGAAGCTACCCTATTTCGGTCGAGCTGAAATCGGCCAAATTCAGCCCTCCTCAGGCCAATTCAAGCCCTCTTAACCCTCCTACAGCCCTCTTAACCCTCCTACAGCCCTCTTAACACTCCTACAGCCCTCACACGACCGTAATAGAGCTGAAAGGTAAGCCAATTCAGCCTCCTCTATCATTTTCGATCGGCGTTAGAGAGATAAACTATGAAAAATTCACTAATCGAATTCTCCCTCAATTCGATATAAATTGTATCGATTCTTGATCCTAGCCATAATCTAAAGACGAGAGCTACCTGCCCAGATAGAAAGCTCGAACAACCGCACCTCCGACGATAAGCTTTCTCTCTCTACGCACAATTTTCCGGCAAAGCTCCGTTTCGACCTCAATTCATGAGATTCAAAGCTCAATTGAATCGTATGGATGTGTAAAAACTAAATTATACCTCTAATTGAAGCAATTAACCCTGATTGAATGGTCAATTTGAAGAAATCAAATTCAGCCAGTTTGAAAGAGGAAAATTGGGGGAAAATTTTAGGGAAACTTGGGGATTTTGTAAAATTAAGGGACTATTTTGCAATTTCCCAAAATTGAGGACCAATTAGCCATGGAAAAGATGTTGGATGACCAATTGGTCAATTTTTTGAACAATTGGGGATAAATTGCCATTTTTGGAAAGTATGGGCAAAATGGTAATTTTGAAAAGTTGAGGACCAAATTGGAAATTTGAAAAACTTGAGACTCTTATATAATATTGAGTAAAATGAGGACTCAAAGGGAATTTTGGAAACTTTGGGAGTCAAATTGGACAAATGTTTTCATTAGGGGCCTAAAGTTAAAAAAATAAACTTTAGGGACCTAAATGTAATTTATCGATAAATTATGAGCATAGGCTTTTATGCCAAACATTAAGTGAAAAGGCTGCCCAATTCATGTAAGGACAAGTGTCATTGGAACACCAACAATAGAAAGCTCGTGTCAACTTGGAAAACCAACCGAGGATGAACACGTCATAGTTAACGGGTGAGTAGACATATTTACATCACACCCGGTTGGGATGGTGAGCACTTTAGAAAAGAAAAACTACTTGTAAGTGGAATTTTGACATCACACCCGGTTAGAGTGATGTGTAAACTAAGCTAAAACCTACTTACCAGTTGTAAGTAGAGATCATACTTGATTGGTATGATGAACTTCCTCGAAGGATGGAGAAACCCGCTTACCCATTGTAAGCGGAGGTATCATCACACCCGGTTGGTGTGATGAAGTGAAAATGTTATTTTTGTTAGAAGTGTTCTCCCCTGACTTGTGTGCCAATGCTTAAACCTTTTGGGAGACCTTCTTGACAAGAGCTAGAACAACTTAGATAGGCTAGAGGCCTTGGTTTTGAACTTGTGGGGCTAAAATGCCTAATTTTAGAAAATCACGTATAGTTAGCCTAAAAATAGTGGGCACAAGCAAGAGCTCATAAACAAACCTGATATATGAAAGCTATGAAAATACTTAATAAAATGGATATGTGATTTCACCATGGTACCAAGACAGGAACGACATACTCGATGGACTAGCGGCAGTGCGTTAGGGCTAGGTCGATGGATTGGCCTAGACAAACAGTAGCAGGTCGGGTTAAGGGTCGTGGTCGTTGAACTAGTGGCACCAAAGATAAATGGCTTTATGTAAAAACTATTGTTTGTGCATGCACTTGAGGTTTAGGACCATTAAGATTCCCAAGAGGGGTAGTGATGTATCTTAAGGGCTACTGAACGACCTGGTGGAGATAAGGGCAGTTTGTCGTACTAACAGTCAGGGAAGCTCGACGTAGCTTCATGTAAATGAGACCGGGGTGGGGTCGAGATGAGGTCTCTGTACTCATATGGACACAGAGTTATTTTTGGGTTTGAGGATCAGATGTCGCAAACATCCACTCATACCTAGGGTAGAAGTGGACGGCTTTTATCTTGGTGGCCGATAAAGTTGCTCCAAGCCACAAGTGGGTGTAGTGGATGGGCTGCCCTACAAATGTCTGATCCCTTCCTAATGAAGGGTGTGTGTTGATTGTTAAACACACTTAATGTGAAAAATGAGGAAAAAAGATTTTGAAAACCAAACTTTTAGGAAAGAATATTCTTAAAGGAAATAAGGAGTCTGACACATTCTGATTAAAGTTGTTTTTATTTATGAAAACTCACTCCTAACATCCATTCACTGAGTTGTAGAAATTCACCCTTCTTTTATATCCCTTTTTAGGAGAAGAGAAAATGACTAAGGAAAATACCCGAATCTACCATTTGTTAGGTATGATTAAAAGTTATTTTAATCTCACATTTTTATTGATTTATGTCATTCCAGGAAACAAGATTAAATTATGTCTAGCTCTTCTTGATTAAAGAAAGGGGAAACCCCTCTTAAACCAAGGGAGCGGCGGGTTGATCACGGGGATCCGACCAAATCGGGTCAGGGCATGACATAAGTGATCTTGTCTTATATTTCAAACTTCTTATAATAGGTGTCTTATGTTATTTGTACATTTACATCTCTCGTGCACAAGGTGGTAACCGACTATTACCATAATAGTGATCATTCCTTTTGTATTGACTTCGTCAATCCTCAAAGTTATTTCTACATTTCGGATTCTTGTGTACTCATTCGTAAGATGACATTTCTCATTGTCTAACCAATCATCTATCGGTAGAGATTATCATGTTTAGCTTCTGCTACCAACATGGGTCCTTTATTGATATGAGTATTGTTCTTGTGCTCTATGACCACTAGTGTCATACTTAGTCATTATTGATTGAGTTTTCCATCTTTTTACTCCTTTGGAGTACCGACTTACTGCACTTCCACTAGGGTCAATCCTCTTCCTTTCATCTTGCATTTCATTTCGGGTAAATTTCCACTAAGTATTATCACCAAAGAGACTTGTGTTAAGAGTTGTCTTTGGAATCATTGTTAGATGTCCAAACTCAAGATAGATATTCATGTTTCTCTTTATTCCTCTAAACTCTTTCTCATTTGGCATTCCATTATCATTTTTCCATTTCATTGGAATATTTCCTCGTGGAATACATGCTTCTTGATTTTTTTAGAAAAGAGGTTTGTCCAAATGTTTTGCCTATATTCCATAATTTACTCTATAAATATTCTCATATATTTTATTTAGGATAATATTTATTCTCTATCCCTTGACATCATTTTTCTCTAATGATGTCCTTTATTATTATTTCGTTAATCCACATCCTAGGTATCGAGAGGGTGGTGCCCGAGACTTTATCTTGCACATTTCTTCACTCCTTCTCACTTCATGATGTTTTCTTAAGTATTATAATTGGATTTCCATCTTTTTAGTCTCTTTATGACATCTTTTGATATCTTATTCCACCTTACCCATTATTTGGAGTATGATCCCTTTGGGGTTTCTTAGGTGTGTACATTTTTTCCCTTTCGGTTCCACTTGTATTCCATTAAAGTTTGTTCTCAAATTAAAGATTGGGTACTCTCTCCCATATATTCATTCTTCAACTTCCTCGTTGAGAAAACTTGTAGGGCTTACTGTGTTAATCACCCTTTCTTAAACTTGTTAGCCAAGTCTATGCCTTCAAAACCTTATACTTTCTTCTGAAACCATTGAATAATAATTGTTTTTTTCTATTGGGAGACTTACTTCCACCCTTCTTATTCTCCCTCGACATTCTCAAGTCGGTAACTATTTGTGACATTAGTCTCTTAGGCCATTATTATCTAAGATCTTAGACTAAGATGTATCTCAAGATTAAATTTTTTTTCCAATACTTGATATTCCATTGAGGTTTTGTATATTATTTCAAAAGATACTTACTTGATTTCTCCACAAAATCTTCGTGCTACTTTCTTTAGTACTTCTCATAATGTTCTTGTGGAGGTTTTGCAATTTATATTTCCTGACATCCTTGAGTCAGTATTCCATTTTGACATTTTCCTCAAGGTCACTCCCATACTAAGGTCATGGACCTAGTGCTCCATTCAATAAGAATAGCCCCGATTGAAAGCTAAGGTTATTGAGATCTTAGGGTGATGACAAGTGTACATCTTACATAATACTTTCCCGGTGCTTTTACTTTTCAAAAATATTTTCACTTCCCCAAAAACCAAGTTTGAAAAATGTTTTGGTCTGATATTAATCAAGTTGTCAAACCCCGACTCAATTTTCCCGACCGGACTTGTAGATAACCTGCCACATCCTCCCCGCTTTATAACAATGGGCGCCTCATAGTTGTAAATCTGATAGGGTGTAAGGCATAAAATAAAACCACTCTAGTTATTTCCCAAAAATAGTAATTTAAATGTTTGAAAATATAAAATTCATAATTTATACTGGGAATAAGCATTGAATGTAATGCGTACCTTTAGTTTTGTATGACTTTACTATTAAGTAGGTGACCCTCATCACCAACTTGCCTGAAAGAGGTATTTGGAGGGGATTGAGTTCGACAACTCAGTGAGTGGAGTAGTTGACATCATGACATCAAGTCCATGATTAAGCACATACTCTAATTAAAATAAAAGAGACTATTCCAAAGAAAGATTTATAATTTATTCCATTTCACATGGTTGGATCCCTATCATATTTTAGAGGGTTTATATCAACAAGCAATCACAAACCCTTTTATCAACAAAAGGAATCACCCGTTCACAAAACAGTCTTCGACTGTCCCACTTGTGGAATGGAGCGCCTTTACCGTCCACCTTGGTAGAAGTCCAAGAATTCTACTAAGAGTCCAAGTGGGCATCAATTACCTGACCCTCATACTCGTGTCATTCTTCGTGTCCACAATGTGGGACAAGACCTCTCCCCCTCCAACCTTGGTCTTAGTGCGTATGAAGCTCCCCGATCTTCCTGACATCTTGGACGACAAACTTTGCTTATGCTACCTTGGTCATCCAATAACCCTTAGAACTACCACTACCCCATATCGAGCGCCTCGATGGTTCCGAACTCATGGCATGCACAATCAATAGTCTTATTAATTATGGAAATTATCTTTGGTGCTACTAGCCCAATAAGCCCGACAATCCGACTTCGGCTTCGCAACTACTAGCCCAACGGGTTCAACGACCCGGCTTCGGCTCAGTAACTACTAACCCAACAAGTTCGACGGCCCAACTTTGTCTTAGTAGCTAAAATTCATAATCAACATGTTAAGGTAATCTTTTAAGCATATAGACTTAAATTTATTTACGGGATGAAACCCATTCCCATTGGCCTTGGACCCACTTTCACGAGATTTCCAAAATATGGTCTTGGGCTCACTTCACTTTAAAAATCGTGGCCTTGGACTAATTGGGACATTATAATCCTCATACATAATATATTCCCCAAAATAGTTTTTTTAGCTTGGTTCATACAGTAAAGGGGAAATATATTCTGAAAATATTTTACATAAAAGATAGCAAAATGTGAGTACTATCGCATCAACGATCCAATCAGTACCGATGTCATAAATCTCACTCACCTTTTCTTCGAGGACATGTTCATCATGGAGGGATTCCTCAGTGCACATGTTTCATCTTGCACCATCGTGTGTGAATGTTCTCCCTAATATCATGCATAAAATTTATCAATATGATCGGGGTCGTTAATTGACGAATTTAATATGACTCACTGTAATATTCCAAAACAATTGCAACATTAGTCCCATAATTATAATTAAATTTAAACAGAAAAATCAAATTTATTTTCTAATTGTTATACCTTCTGCTTCCATCAATTCCTGATCTTAGGGGCATTTCGGTAATTCCCCCTCTATTTTACCTTGCAGCCAAATATGCCCTTAATCTCCCATTTCCAATTTGCCCAAACAAGCCCTTAATGGCAATATCATAATTTCAACCACCTAGTGAGGCTAATTTGGTCTTTTTCTAAAGGGGCATTCTCATAATTTAAACTCATATGTAGGGGTAATTTTGCCCCTTCATCCATCATCCTTTAGTTGAACAAGGGTTCAAGAAACCCCTTACATTCAAGCCCAAAGTCCTATCGACTACAACTAAAGTATGAGCTCCCTACCTCATTATCTACTTCAATTTGATTTCTCCATCTTTCGAGCATCTAACGTATGAGCTCCCTACTTCATTATCTACTTCAATTTGATTTCTCCATCTTTCGAGCATCTAATGTTTATTCCTTCCGCAAGTAGTTGGTTTTAGCCTTTCCCTAGTGTACATGGCCTACCCCATAAAGAAGCCCTCTCTACCATTGAACCAATTTCCATCTTGTGAACCCCTCTAACATGTATAATCATAAGTAGACTAGTGATTACTTCTTCTTTCACGTCGTCGCCAGCCTGTGTCATCTATTTTTACAACATCATATGTCACAACTCTTTGATTACTTGGTGGAGCATTTATTTGAAGCTGTCTCAGGAGCTCCTTCCCCATTCCATCTCTAGAAAGTCATCTCCACTAAACCTTTTTGAATATTAGAACAGTAGTCGCCCAAGTTCAAGAACATGTTCATAGAAGAAGGCATCTTGCATTCTTTGAAGGCCTATTTGATATAGCCCTTCTAACACAATCCATTGATGAGACAAGTGAAATTGATTACATTAGGATTCAAACCCATCAGCACCATCTTTTCAAAGTATCAAACTGCTGAGTGCACAAGACCCTTATTAAAAAAATGCTTCAATGATCAAACTACAAGTAGCATTGTCCGCCCAGACGTCCCTTTCTATCATAGTAGCAAGCCAATTGCCCGCTTGAAGTACCCGGCCTACCCAACAATAAGCAATGATCATTAGTTTGTAACTGGTGGCATCAGGGTAGATCCCTCTCTTAACCATTTCATCGAACACATACCCAATAAGCTCCACCTCACAGGCTAATCCATGCACTACCGCACTTTTTGGGCTCTCACCTTATTATCATTCTCAATCAAAGACTTAGAATAGACTATGTAAAGCCTCAAAAAATAGGCAAATATTTTGAACCCAACAGCCCAGCAAAAAAAGCTCATGGCCGCCATTGAACCAAGATTAATGGCTAAAGAAGAGATAACATGGACTTGCTCATTGTATGACTCGTGAGCCGTCGCACAAAGTTCTCCGACAGTATACTGATGGTAAGAGGGGGAGAAGAAGCGGAGGTAGAGCAATTGTTGGATGCGTGGATGAAGCGGCGGCCGCATCTAGAGATGAGTATCCACGAAACAACAAATTGGAGATCGCTTGAGATCTTATCAGGATTCTCTCAACGACCATGAAGATGGTGGTATTTTAAAATGGGATGAAAGAGATTATAGAAAGAGTGACGTTTAGGTTTGTTAAATGAGAAAAAATTATCAGGTTTTCATCAAAATGAGGTATTTATAGGGATCCCCACTGATTGAGGTTTTCATTGGGTTTTATGATCCCTTGTTGGTGGGCACAAGTCGTTCCACCCGGCTTTCCTCTGTTTTTTTTTTTAATTTTATTTATTTAATCATATAACTCAAATTTATTATTTTTACTCTTTCTAGCTCCTCACTTGTAAATAAAATTTCAATAAATCCGATTTGATTTCTTTCTACCGACTTTTCAGTTTTCGCGCCTATCCCATCGAAAAAAACTCAATTTCCTTCTAATGGGATCATTCAGGTTTTGTTTCAATTGTTTTAGGAAAATCTCCAAAAATCTTTATTCTGTCTCATTTTTCGGCCCAATCCGATTTCCAAAGCTTGTATTGTTTCCGACTCTTGATTCAACTCTAGTTTTGACTCCACCATTGCACAATTATATTGTTGGGGAACATTCTAGTTTTAGACCGATGCTCCTCTGCAACTCGCCAATCCACTCGATGTTACAGTGATCAGTATCTTCACCAAAGTAAAACTTAAAGTACTAATACTTAGAATAAAAATTCTTCTCTATTTTTAGTAGAAATTTGAATTTTTTTTAAAATCATAGTGTGCCCAAATGGTTTACATAATAATCTAGGAATATAGCAGTTGATAAATAGTAATTAAAAACCTTCGTACATAGGATTATAGGTATATCTCAAGCCACACTTATTTGGGAATGCTCCCCACACAAGCTTCATTGTTTCTCATCTTTTACCTACAATAGTTTGGGGGAGGGGTGAGCTCATAGCATGTGAAAAACTCGTCCTCTAGGACCAAGCAGAACTGGAAAAAGAATCGATAAAATTTTTATGTGAAAAACCGATCCAATTAATGGACGAAAAATAGTAAAAAAAGGGTTAACTTGGGAAATTGGAAGATCTCAAGTGACCAAAAATTCACAAAAATCGTGAGTAAGAACCGGGAAGTGAATTGGATGAGAGAATCGGATTGGTTTGGGGTGAACCAGACTAAATCGAAATGAACCATAGTGAACCGGTTAAATGATTCATTTTTCTAGGTGATTTAAATATATCAATTTGGGAAATTAAGGCCACCATTAGATAGAAAATAAATTTAGATAAATTCAATAGATCTCTTGGTTCCCTTCATTGGAGCCATTTCTGTAAATTTTTAAAATAACTTCTATTAGTTACTATATTCCTTAAGTGTCACAAAAGTCATGAGAAAGGATTTTAGGACAAATTGGAGGTAAAAACCAAACCAGTTCAGGTGAATCGGACTTGAACTAGATTGAACCAGTTTCTAAATTCATTTTTCTAGGTGTCTTAAAAAAATTAAATTGGAGAATTGAAACCACCATTGGATAGATGATGAATTTAGATAAATTTAAAATTTTTAATTTTGAAAAACTCGGTCGAATTGGGCTTGAACCGGCCGGTTTAAGAATTGAATCCAGTTCGGACTGGTCTTTCGAAGCTTTCTCTCTCTAAGTCTAGTTTTCCGATTAGGCTCTGTTTGAGCTCAATTCGAATCCAAACTATGCGATTCAAAGTTCTATTTAATCATGTGGAAGTGTAGGAACTCAATTTTTTCATCAATTTCAACAATTAAACCTGATTGAATAGTCAATTTGATGAAATCAAATTCGGCTAATTTAAAAGGGGGAAATTGGGGGAAACTTTTGGGGAAATTTGGGAATTTCATAAAATTGAGGGTCTAAAGTGTAATTTCCCAAAATTGAGGGCCAATTGGCCATGAAAAAAATGTTGGAAGACCAATTGGTCAATTTTTGGAATTTTTGGGGTCAAATTTGCTAATTTTGTGAAGTTTGGGCAAAATTGTAATTTTTTAAAAGTTGGGTACCAAATTGAAAATTAGGAAAACTTGAACTGCTTTTGTGATTTTGAATAAATTGAGGTATCAAAGTGAATTTTAGAAGTTTTGGGACTCAATTTGGGGACAAATTGGCATTATGGACCTAAGGTTAAATAAAAAGAACTTTAGGGGCCTAAATGAAAATAATTAAAAGTTTGGGGATTTTATTCATTTGTGATGAATTAAGGCTATTAGGCCAAAGATTTATGAACAATGATGTTCATATCATGTAGAAACACTAAGTATCAGGAATGCCAGCAAGGATAAACTCGCGTGAGGCAAAGAGCCGATTAAGAAGAAAGATACACTGTAAATATCGGATGAGTGGGAATTTTCACATCATACCCGGTTGGGATGATGAGTACCTCAAAAATGAAAATCCACTTTTATGTGGAATTTTAACATTAGACCTGGTTGGAGTGATGTGAGAAAACATGCAGAAAAACTATTTACCGGTTGTAAGTAGATTATACCCGGTTGGTTTGATAAATTTCCTGGAAGGAAGTAGAAAACCCGCTTATTGGTTATGACCGGAGATGTCCTCACACCCGGATGGTGTGGTGGATAGGTGAAAAGTTATTTTTGTTATAAGTGCTCTCCCCTGATTGTGTGCCACTACTTAAACATTTTGGAAGACCATATTGACAGGAGCTCGAATAGCTCAGATAGGACAGAGGCCTCGATTTTGGAGCTTGTGGGCTAAAATGCCCGATTTTTTAAAATCCCATACAGTGGGCCCATGGCCAGTAGGCATGAGCAGGAGCTCGTAAACAAAAATGATATTAAGCCATGAAAATTTTAATAAATGATGTGATTTGGCCATGGTACCAAGACATGACCGACATACTCAATGGACTGGCAACAGTGCAACAAGACAGGTCGACAGACCAGTCAAGACAAATATCTGTTGGTCGAGTTAAGGGTTGGGGCCATTAGACTAGTGGAACCAAAGATTAAAGGCTTATATAGAAAATTATTGTTTGTGCATGCAATGAGGTTCAGGACCATCAAGATGCCCAAGAGAGTAGTGATGCGTCCTAGGGGCTACTAGACGACATGGTGGAGATAAGGGTAGTTTGTCATGCCAGCAGTCAGGGAAGCTCGATGTAGCTTCATGTGCATGAGACTGGGGTGTGGTCGGGATGAGGTCTCTGTCCTCATATAAAACCGGCCGAATCAGGCATGAACCAACCGATTTTTTAATTCGGGTCACTGAACTTGGTCGGACTAAACCAATCAACGGTCCAACTAGTCAATAGACCAGACCGGTCAACGACACCCAGTCAGCAACCACGCAAACATGGGCAGCCAATGGGAGTCTACCACATGTATAGTCAATGGTCAACGGGCGACCTATCAGCTTGCCAAGCAGATACGGGAAACCAATAGGAGACTCCACATGTCCAGTTAACTAGTCAATGGCTGACACGGCGGCCGATTTGGATCACCAAGTTAGAAAAATTGGCCAATCACAAAGCGCCATGTGGCATGTCCGCTACATTATCATCTTTAACCCCAGTCCGCTAATAGGAAGGAGAGAAAGGCCCGGAAAAAGGGAGTCTCCGATGACTCAAAAATTCCTCCGGTTAGGTTGCCGGTGAGCGGTGCGGGGGCCGAGTAGTCCGATATCCTGAACAGTTTCCTAGCTCTCTATAGAAAGAGCACACATCCATTTGTTCTCAGAATCCCACAATCGAGTGAAAAAGAAGAAGTGTACTTGTTTATGGTGAGCAGCAAACCAAAGCTTTGGCAACGGGACTTTTCTCAACCTCTAAAGCCACATTTGGTGTCTTTGGAACCAGGAGGAAGTCCTCTACCTAGCCACACCTTCATTTCAGCCTAAGGACCATTGAGGAGGAGCAAGGGAGCTCAAATAGTGCTATCGCTCCTCGGCTAGAAAATAACCTGAACTTCTACAACTAAAATCAAGCTTTCCCGAGCCAATTCCAGCCAAGTCAAACCTCCCAAACTCCACCTAGAGGTGCCTCGACCTTCCCCCAAGCTAAGAAGGTAAATCCCCTCTACCGCCCTTCATCGGAAAATACTAGTCATGGCAAAATTCAGCAAAAATTTTAGCTAAGAAATTCACACTGCTCAGGTTGCCAATTGAGGCATGGTTGGGTCTAGGGAGGATGCTCACAAAGAGAGCAACGCAGTGACGACCAAATCTCCAATCACCGGACCCTCACCAGTAAAATATCAAAGCTTTCTCTCTCTAAACTATATTTTCTAATGAAGCTCCATTTGAGCTCATTTATAAACCAAATGAAGTGGTATAAGGCTTAAAATGATAAGGGAAATGTAGGAAGGTGATTCAAATCATAAATGAGGGCAATTAACAACGTTTTGATGATCAATTTAACGAAATTGTGATTCAAGGACCATATTGCAATTTTGAGAAATTTGGGCAATTTGTGGTTTTTTAGAAAATTGAGGGCCAAATGGTAAATTGATGAAATTAAGGGCATTTTCCTGAAATTCACTCCCAATTGAGGTCCAATTGGGCAATTTGGATAAAATGGAAGGCCAATTGGAAATTTTTGAGAAATTAAAGGACTAATTGGCAATTTTGGGGGAAATTTGGGGCTAAATGGAAAATTTGGAAAATTTGAGGGCCAATTTGCAGTTTTGGTAAAAATTAAGGACCCAAAAAAGATAATTGGAAATCATAGGGACTTAATTGTAATAAAGGGGCAAGTAGGGACCCTAAATAAAGGGGCAAGTAGGGTCCACAAGTGGAACGGCCAGGGACTGGTCTGCGAATGTGTGATCCCTTCTATGATAGAAGGGCGGTTAATTGTGTGCAAAATCTGAGAAGGAGTTGAATATGAAGTGTTAAAATTTTGAAAGTTGCCTAATTAAATATTCCCTAAGATCACTCTCACTCACTAAGTCGCCGAACTCACCCCCCTCCCTCTACACATTTTTTAGGAAGGAATGTGAACTACACCAAACTCCTCTTCACCAAGACGTGCACCAAGTACAAAAATTTAAATTCAAATTTTGTTTAATGTTGTCTTGGGAAAACATGACAAGTATTATGTCTAACTCTCTATGATCTCATGGAGGAATCCCTAGTCTAGGTCCGAGAGAGTGGCGAGTTGATCACAACACCTCGACCAAACCGGGTTGGGGCATGACAACTTTAGTGGTATCAGAGCATGTGTTTTCCCGGATACATTATCAAGACTTTATAACCTAAATACTAATCAAAATATAATAATCTTAACTCATCTATGGCACCAAAGCGAGGAGCCAAGAGAACAAGGGCAGTAATCACATATTCCATTGGAAAGCCCCTCCTAGAGGTAGAATTCCCGAAGGCACAGTCGACCCCACAAGGTAGAAGTTGATGAGCTTCTATCTAGTTGGCCGGTAAAGTCGCTCTGACACCACAAGTGGGTGTAGTGGATGGGCTGCCTTGCGAATGTGTGATTCCCTTTCTAAGGAAGGTCGTGTGTTATTTGCTAAACATACCTAATGGGGAAATGAGAAAAAGGTTAAGAAAACCTTGGAAAGGATTTTAGAATCCTTGGAAAAATAAATGGTAAAACTTTGGAATAAGTTTTGGAAAAGAAATCAATATCCTTTTCAAAGGAAATGACACCCTTGGTAGGGTAAAGGTTTTAAAAACCAAAATTTGAGGAAAAACTTTCTTATTAAAGAAATGATAACTTTGGTGTGGCTATTTTTAAAACTCACTTCCAACACCCACTCGTTGAGTTGTAGAACTGACCCTCCTCCCTTTTACCCCTTTCAGGTAACCAAGGGAAAAACTAAACTTAAAGACCTCCATGTGTGGGAACTGTAAAGACAGGTATGTCTGTTTAAAAGATTTTCAGTTTTGTATAATTTTATTCCAGGAAAGACAGGAAAAATGATGTCTTACTCCTCACGGCTTAAAAAAGGGCAAAACCCTTCATGAACCAAAGGGAGTGATGGGTTGCTCATGGGTATCCGACCAAACTGGGTCGGGGCATGACAGTATGAGGAGTTTACAAGGGTGTTCGGGGAACCCCACCTCAGCAACAAGCCCCACCTGGACTCTGAGTCCCAAACCTAACATAACTTAAGGGACCTAATTGAAAATAGATAAAAGTTTGGTTTTCTCATTGATTTAGAATGAATGAAGGTTATTAGACCGAGTAATAATGAACTGAGATGTTCATATCATATAGGAACATGAAGTACTAGGAACGCCAGCAAGTACAAGCTCGTGTAAATACAAATAACCAGTCTAGTGGAATTCACTACATTAACGGGTGAGTGGGATTTTATATCATACCCGATTGGGAATGATGAGTACCTCGATATGAAAACCCACTATTTAGTAGTATTTTAAACATCACAACTTAAAGGAATTGATGTGAAAATCATACGAAAAAACTATTTACCAGTTGTAAGTAGATCATACCCAGTTGGTATAATGAAACTTTCTCGAAGAAAGTTGAAAACTCGTTCATCGGTTATGAGCGAAGATGTCCTTATACCCGGTCGGTATAATGGACAGTTGAAAATATATTTTTGTCGGAAATGCTCTCCCCTGACTGTGTGTCAATGTTTAAACGATTTGGGAGACCTTCTTGACGGGAACTCGAATAGCTCTTATAGGTCGAGGGCCTTGGTTTTGGAACTTGGGGGCTATTATGCCCGGTTTTAAAAATCTCAAACAAGTGGTCCATAGACCAGTGGGCACGAGCGGGAGCTCGTAAACAAACATGAGATATGTGCCATAAAAACTTTAATAAATGAATTGTTTGGCCATGGTACCAAGATAGGACTGACATAGTCAGTCAACTAGCGGCAGTGTGACATGACAGGTCTCTAGACCAGTCAAGACAAACAGCGGCAGGTTGAGTTGAGAGTCGGGGCCGTTGGATCAGTGGCACCACAGATTATATGACATGATAAGAAAATACTATTTGTGCATGCACTATAATTACAGGATCATCAAGACGCCCATGAGGGGTAGTGATGCTAAGGGCCCTGGACGACCCGGTGAGTATAAGGGCTGTTCGTCGTACCAAGTGACCGTACGAAATTTGGAGTAGCACTAAGCGCATGTAACCGGGGTGGGGACGGGATGAGGTATCTATCCTCATATGGACACGGAGAATTGATTTTGGGATTGAGGGTCGGATGTCACGTATATCCACTCATTCTCATAGTAGAAGTAGACGTACTTCTATCTAGGTGGCTAGTAAAGTCACTCCGAAGCCACAAGTGGGTTCAGTGGATGTGTTGACCTGCGAATGTGTGTTTAACCTTCATGATGAAGGTTGTGTGTTGGGTGATGACACACTGTGATTAAATAAGGAAATGGTGGTAAAACTCGAGATTTTAATTGAAATGATTTTTGAAAGAAAGGAGTCGGGCACACTTCAATACAATTCTTTTCCTCAAAGTTATTTTTGAAAAACTCATTCACTGAGTAGTCGTACTCATCCCCTCCCTTATATCCCTTTCAAGAAAATTTCAGAAAGTCTACCCTTAAAGACCATTAATCCAAATGCCTACAAGACAGATATGATAAAAATTAAAATATTATGCAGTTTTGATTTATGTTATTCCAGAAAAAGTGCAGGTTTAAAGGACGTCTTACTATTTACGGTTTATAACGAGGGGAAACCCTTTTATAAACCGAGATAGTGGCGAGTTGATCATGGGGATCCGATCAAACCGGGTCATGGCATGACATCACACCCCCACCCGGTTTCCCAGGTCGTACCTACAGACAACTGCCGCATCCTCCCAACTTTATAGCGATGGGCGCCTTCATCATTGTAAAACTGATAGGGTGCAAGGCTCAAAACAAAATATCTCTAATTATTTTCCAATTTAGTAAATTGACTTTTGGAAAATCAAATTCAAAAACCATATACTAGGACTACATACTAAATGTAAGACATACATTTGGTTTAGGTTTGGTTTTCCCCCATCAATGCATGTCCTTCTTCACCATTTTTACCTGAAAGGGGTAATCGGAGGGGAATGAGTTCGACAACTCAGTGAGGGGGCTTTGCTGACATCGTGACTTCATGTCCACAATTTAGCTCATACTCTAAATAGGGTTTCAAGAAGATTTAGGCAAAACAGGGGTCACCATGGGTAAGCTCGAGGAGATATTAAAGAATTGAATTATATTTGACAAGTTTGAAATCCATTCCCTTCATCGGAAGAAAGTTATCCTCGAGTCCAACATACGATCTCAAAGGTTTAATTGTACTTAAAATGAGCAACAACGCAAATGCCCGTATGTTCATACATATCACATTTCCATAAATCCCTATTAGTTGGGATTGCACTTAACAAGTCACCACTTATTTGTTATTGAAAATCGTTTCGCACAATCTTAAGTTATCATTTCACTTTAGGTTTTAAGTTTAGCAAACACAATCATACACCCTTTATCATCAAAGGGATCACACTTTCGCAGAACAGGCACCGACTGTTCCACTTGTGGACCGGAGCACCTTTACCATCCACCCTGATAGAGGTGCACTGCCTCTACCCGGAGTTGAGTGAACATTAATAGTTTGACTCTCAAACTCTAATCACTTCATTATGTCCGCTTTGTAGGATAAGACCTCCTTTCCCCTACTGCCTCGGTCTTAGTGCATAGGATGCTTCTCGAGCTTCTTGTCCTGTTGAACGACATACCGCCCTTATGCACCATGGGTCATCCAATAGTCTTTGGGATCCATCACAATCTCATGCCAGGTGTTCTAATGGTCTAAATCTCACAGTGCATGCACAATTAAGAGTCTTTTAGGTTATAGTCATTATCTTTGGCCTTCCAACACAACGATCTGTCGGCTTGGCTTCGGCCCACGCATACTAACCCAATAGGTTCGACAACCTGGATTTGGCTTAGCAACGGTTTAGCCCAACATCTCAGACCAGCGAGTATCACACACAATTTGTCGCCATTTGACTATTAAGACACTGCAACCAGTTGATGATAGACGGTTTCTCCTTGTCTCCACTAATGGCTCGATGTTTTGCAGCTTTTACTTCTACTTGGTGTAGAGGATGGGATTGGGAGCTTTCGTATTTATAGGGGTAGTGTGTAGTATTATTGTTCTATTTTTTTTTTGGAACTTCTCAAATGATTCATCAAAAATATAAAAAATATAAAATGATTATAACAAAAGAACTTAAAGAAATTAGACAAGGTGGCTGGTAAGTGACTTCCTCCGGATATAGTGGAGGATGGAAGTCAATCTATGCCTAACAAAAGAGAAAATAACATATAACTTCTACATTTTTAGATTATTTTTGTAATTAAATTATATTTTTTTTAATTTTATATATTTGATAAATTAGACATGGTTCAATTTAAAAAATACTATTATTTTGCACACAATAAATATAATAAAAATATACTAGACAATTTTGAGTGTTAATGTTATTAATGTCTAAAACGTTAGAGGTCAAAATTATTTCTTGAAAACTATTATCCATAAACACTTCAAGATTATTTGATATGTTTTTCAAATTTAGTTATAGATAAGTTAATAATTTGAAGCGGCCCTTTTTTGACAAAAAATATTTAGCATTACATTGCATGTTACATGATATGCATCAAGCATTGCACGTTACATGATATGCATCACCCGGTACACAATATATATACACATATATATAAACATATAAATTTGTCTTACAAACTAGGAGAGAGCATGAAAATCATACATAAATTTCAACCTATCCATTATTAGAGAGTCGCTCACTAGTCATCAAACTTTTTCTCGCTTACACACTTGGATGAAGAAAGTTTGGTAATATCATATTTAAATTGATGTTTCTTCTCATTTATTTTACATTTTTCACGCGATAGTCAAAGTTAGTTTGTTGTGGGTGGCAGAGACCATCTATCACCATAAAAAATGTGTTGTTGATGAATCTTGTCTTTTTATCCTTTTCTTGCTCACTTCATTGCTGCGCTTTTCTTTGATAGTCTATCTTGGATGGCTACTATGGTTCGATCTATGAAAAATATATTACGATACAAGAGGATCGTACAAAAATAGTAGTTCTCATATATGGGGAGATAACAATGTACTAAGAATAATTTTTTTTACTTTTCATTTTATTAAAAATATGATATTTTTAAAACACTTATCTAATAATAAAAGATGTACAAAAAA
The DNA here is from genome assembly GCA_030064435.1 of Trapa incisa. Classification (NCBI taxonomy): domain Eukaryota; kingdom Viridiplantae; phylum Streptophyta; class Magnoliopsida; order Myrtales; family Lythraceae; genus Trapa; species Trapa incisa. Next base: position 1,861,978 of record CM057784.1, on the reverse strand, counting down.
AACTAAACTTAACTTTACCATATAAATCGATTTTACTTTATATTTTACTAATTTATAAAGTAAATTATTTAATTAAAATCTATATTAAAAAAATGAGAATTTATTTCAAAATTATGTGTGTAAGCATATAAATTTGTGGAGAGCATGAAAAGCAGGATAAATTACAACATGTCCATTCTTAGGGAATCACTCACAAGTTATCAAGATTTTTCTCACTTACACACTTGGATAAAGGAAGTTTGGTAATACCATGATTAAATTGATGTTTTTACTCATTTATTTATTTATTTTATATTTTTTTCTCAAAGTTAGTTGATTGTGGGTGAGAGAGACCATCAATCACCACCAAATATGTTATTGATGAAGTTTGTCTTTTTGTCATTTTCTTGCTGCCCTTTTCTTTGACGGTCTATCTTGGATGACTATTATGGTTCGATCTATCGAAAATATATTACGATACAAGAGGATCGTACAAAAATAATATATTAAGAATAATTTTCTTTTACTTTTTATTTTATTAAAAATATAATATTTTTAAAACACTTATCTTACAAAAAAATTTAAACTTAACTTTACCATATGTATCGATTTTACTAAATTCTCTAATTAAAATCTATATTGAAAAAAATAATAATTTATTTCAAAATTATGTTAACAAAATTATATATATATCAAATTATTCAATTTATCAATTTAATTATATTTGACTTATTAAATTTTATAAATTCAAAAAAATATCTTTTTTTAAATTAAATTATCGGTAATATTATATCATATTTCATACTCTAATAAGTAAATTTCACGCGTAACGAATAATAGTTAACGAATAAATAAAAATACACTAATAATATGTTATTATAATATTATAAAATAATAATTTTATAAATATTAGGAATTTAGAATGAATAAGAGTTAACCAACAAATAAAAACACATTAATAATATGTTATTATAATATTACAAAATAGTAATTTTATAAATATTAGGGATTTAGTGTGATTTTTTTAAAAGTAGTGAATTTGGAGAACTTTTGAAATATCTTATAATGATAGGAAAATTAAGAAAATGGTGTGAAACAAAGTTACTAGAGATATAAATTGAGTGAATGGGGTATTAAAAGTAAAAGGGTAATTACCAAATGTTATATAAGTTCGGACTACATAATTATAATATCATAATAATACACTTATGTATACTGTTGATAGAAATTTATAAATATACATAGTAAATCATACTACATGAACCAGGATTACTTAAATTATTTTTTAGTCAAGTAAGTCTTCAATAATGAATAAATAAATTTATTTATGATAAGTATGATCTGACCCCTTGCTATTATTTATGATTTTCTAATAAATCTCTTATGTTATGAAATAAATGTAAAAGCAAACAATATAAAATATATAATTGTCATTATAAATAAAGTATTAAGTAACATATAATGGTCAGAAAGAAATGAATTTAGGCCCATAATTATACTTCTTAAAATAGGGGCTAACGCTTATATTAATTGGTTATAAAGAAAATGGACTAGACTTCACACCTATAATAGATAAAAAAAGAAAATGGGTCAAGAATATGCACATAAATTAGAAGAAATGTGATATAAGATTTATAAAAAAAATTAGGCTAACGCTATATATAAGGTCATAAATTAAAAATAGGCTAACACTATCTTGTTTTACATAATAATGATTTAAGTATAATATGAGAAATAAGATATATAGTTTTACATAATAATGATTTAAATATAATATGATAAATAAGAGATATGAGTAGCCTTTAAATTTCAAGAAATTTGATATTTATTATATTTGTGAAATAAAGTACTTATTTTTGTATATGATATGTAATGTAACATATAGAAAATTTATTTAGAGGTTTTGTCAATGTTAGAGATATATTATAAGGGGATAATAGGGTGATGTGTTGGTTTACATGTTAATTAGTACCCATAATAGGGTTTAAGTATACGTATATGCTTGAAAGGCAAAAAATTTGTATACTTATGGCGAAATATGATGTATGACGGGGATGCCAAAATATACTTGTGTGTGTTTGTGTATTGGAATATTCATATAGACTCAATTGCATATGGGAGAGGGACGTGTTTATTTGATTTGTAGCATATTACGAAATAAGAATTTTTATGAATAGACGATTTGTAAGAAAATAATTTTAAATTTAAAAAATATAAGGGCAAATAAATAGTATCACATAGAACTTATAAAAATTTCATATTAAATATTATAAGTAAATGCTGGAATCAAAGATATGAATTACCTTTACCTTGGTAAATTTAGTTACTTAATTGTAAAATAATACCTTACATAAATTATTTTAACGTGAACCAATAATTTTATTGGAGTTTTAAAATATCAGAATAATAAATGTGGGAGATTGAAGATATAAATTATGAGATATAAACATAAAAGTTTTAAATTATTTTAATTTTTATTATTGGATAGTATTTTTGTATATGTTTTTGAATTAATTTAATTTGTGAAAAGAAATTTTAAATTTTTATGAAAATGTGATACATTTTTTTATATTTTAAGATTTATGTACTATGAAAATTATAAAAATAAAATTATCTACCATTAAATGTAATTGACCCATTATTATTGAACCCGAGTTGAAAAATCGAATTGAATATGATATGATACTTTTAATCTATTCTGATTTTTTATTTTTACTAATTAATTTTTTTTATAGTTCTATTAGTAACCTATTTTATATTTTTTTTTAATTTTTCCTAATTAATTTAGATGGAGAACTAATTTGAAACTTTCATGGGAGCAATATGGATAATAAAAATTTTGCTCCGTTATCATAATAGAGACTTGTTAGGACTGTTTGTATATTAGTACATCATATCAATAGAAGGGTGAGGTAGGGCTCACTCCGCCGTCCTCATTCGAGATTCCTTAACCGATGGGAGGGGCCTTCCCTCAAGTGAGGGTGACCCAACAAACAATATGGGCATGTGACTTAAGTGGCTTATAAATAAGTGTTGATTGTTATTTTAGTGCTTGTTTTACTATTTAGGATATATTTCACAACTCAACTGTCATTTTTGTATTGTGTAATTCAATATTAAAATTAAATATATCATAGATTTATTCTAATATATTATCATCCTTCTTTAGAATTTTTTTAAATAATTTACCTAGTCTAATCAAATTATTTATATATATATATATATATTATTTTAAGAATAAAATAACAATATTATATCCATTTTATATTTTTTTTGCACAATTTAGATCATGTAACAACTAGACTACAATGTATATAATAATTTTTTTTATAAATTACATTTAATTTATTATCTTACAAAAAATTATAAATTTTGGAATAGTATTCCTACCGTTTGCATATACTTTTATTTTTGCTTTCATTTCATTTTTTTTATGTATATAGGATGGATATTCCACCAAATGCATCTTACTTTAGCTATATTACTAACAAAATTAATTGCAATGAGTTTTTTTATCCTATTTGTAGTATTGCAGGTGAAGCATATATAGTTATTAGGGATTATAAGGGAAAGTGCTAGTCAGAAGAGATTCTTTTCACACGCGCTGGACCACCACCACGGCAGGTTCATATAATAGGAGAATTAGTATGGGCAACAATGTCATTAGATGAACTCCAAAATTGTCTACCTACCGGACTTCATCTCATTCATTGGCAAGTCTTTCTACAGAAATATGAGATCCATCTACTTTCAAAGCATTTCACTTTATTCTCATTCAATTTAGTGAATAAATTTATTAATGCATAAGAATGGTCACGTTCAAGAAGAATATTTATTACTTTATCTAACCTCATTCTTAAATTTATAGATAAAATGTCTCATATTTTTAATCATTTTCATGTATCAAGACGTTTAATTTGATTCTTGATAATGAAGATTTTCTTCACCAAAAAACAATTAAGTTATTTAATTTAGGAAATTTCTAGCCATTTAGTCCTTTTGTTGCATCTGCAAATGAAAATCACTAGAAAATCACACACCAAAAAGACTAAAATGCTAGAAATTTTCAAAATAAGATACTAAATTACTGGAAGTTTAAATTGATGGACGCAGTATTTTACAAATTGAGGGATTAGATATTGAAATTATTGAAAAGAAAATAAATTAATTAATGATCCTAAAAATGAAAATATAAACTTATAAAAAATAAAATGCAATCAAAATCAAGCGAAAATTAGAAATAATTTATCGATTTTGTATAATTATTAAATAAAATTTATTTATAAATGGTTCAATAATACACATAAATATATAATTTTCCAATAACCAAATTTAAAAAACTAATATATCAAATAATTGTAATAAAATATTTTAGTGGATTAATAGATATTAAAGATTGTGAATATCAATCTTGAGATTTTTTTAAATTAAGATCAATTATTAAAAGGAATATATGCCTATAAAATAAACTAAAAAAGAAAATAAATTTCCACACATGTGAAAGGAATAAATAAATAATAGTTTTTAAAGTATAATATGTGTTTTAAAAAATATATATGAAATTTAAATTAAATAAAATATTCATATATAAATTAATATATAAGTTGATAGTGAAAATATTATATTATATTTTAAAGTAAATTATATATTTTCAAGTAAATTTATTATTGTACATTTATTATGATTCTAAACTATTAGGGTGTAAAATAATAATATTTTTAAAGTTAACTGAATCTATGTTATCAAATATATGAAATTAAAAAATATAAGATTTAATTATAAAAAAAAATTCTAAACATATAAATTGTCATTTTTGTTATGCATACATTCGCCGTCCACCCTCCCGATATAGGGAGTAAGTTGCTTACCGGCCTACTTGTTTATTTTTTTAATGCCTTTTTTATAAGTATTTTATTTTTTTGATAAATTTTCCAACGACCGTTTATTACAGTCATTACATTAGAATGCCTATAAAATACAGCTAGTATTGACATTTTTCTGATAGCCTCCAACTCTATAGGGTATAGGTGAAATATAAAATAATACAGGATTTACGCTAGAAGTACGTGCAAAACTTAGACATTGGGGATAAATTTTTAGCATTCAATAATTTAATGGACGAATCTGTGAGTGCACTCTATAAGATCTATTTCCATTATGAATATCGAGCATTAAGCTAGCTTGAGTGAAAATAGTTATATTTATTATAAATCATAGTTTTACAATTTATCATTATAAGGAATACTCTTCAAGTTAATTAACTTATTTTTTAATATTTTAAATTATTAAAAAACTTAATATTTATCATTTTATTAAATAATTATACCGTATTAATATATTATTTTTAATATTTTAAATTATTAAAAACTTGATATTTACCATTAAGTAATTATACCAAATTAATATATCATATATTAAATTATAAATAATAAGTTAGAGACTAAAATGGAGTTTGTTTATATTATTAGTACTTTTAATATAATTTTTTTCATTTATTAACTTGATAATGATTTATAAATTTATTTTGAGTTATAGTATTATAATAAAAGGGAATGAATACATATTCTTAAAATACATTAAATAATTTATTTATTTTTACATTTTAAATCATTTAATATACTAGAATAGATAAAAAAATCTTATTTTTTTTCAATCTAAAGAAAGTAACTGTTTAAGTTCGTTGTAATTTTATGTACACATCAAAAATATTTGGTGAGTAGATAAACTTAGTAAATAAGTATTTATTTATTTATTATTGTGAATGGTGTAAGTTCCTTATAATTTTATTTAAATCTGAAAAATATTTGGTAAGTAGATAAAATTATAACTCATAAATGTGTTTAATTTTTTTTGACAAATGATAAATGTTTGTGCATATTCATATTTGTGCAAAAAAATCAGGAAATGTGTTTAGGCTTGTTTATTCCCGCTTCGACCAGGTGTATTTATTTATTGTGGATGGGGCTTTATTATAATACTAATATTAATATAATTTTTATATACATATTATTATTTGTTATCATAAATAATTTGAATTCAATTAAATATATAAGACACATACTTGTATATAATAATTATTAGTAAATAATTTTTATATGTGTTATTTGTTTTTAAAAATAGTTTGAATTCAATTGAGAATATATAATACAATGATATGTTCTTAGAAATATAAATTATGAAATAAAAAATAAAATAAATATATTTAATTGTAAGTGTAAATTCTAGTTACAAAATGCATATATAAAAATTATATATAATTAAAATTTTGTAGGACAAAATAATTTTAATAAATATTGTAATGATTATTAATACTTATTAAAATATGTTAGAGTGATATATAAATAATAGTGTTTTAGCATTGCATGTTACATAATATGTATCTTTTACACATTCCATCATCTTATATATACATACATATAGGTATATATATATAAAATAAGGTAATATCATGTTTTATTTATTTATTTATTTTATATCTTTCACGTCATAGTTGTAGTTAGTTGTCTGGTGAGAACATCAATAGCACGAAATGTGTCAACTTGTCGTTAGTTCTTTTCTTAGTCACTTCCTTGATTAGCTTTATCTTTGATTGTCTATCTTGGAAAGCTACTATGATTCGGTGTATGGAAAATATATTATGTTAGCATATAAAAACAGCAGTCCTACTATAATATATAGGGAGATAATAATGTACTAATAATAACTTTTATTTTTATTTTTTATTTTATTAATAAATATGATAATTTTAAGACGGTTATCTAATATTAAAAAAGTTGTACAAAAATGCTAAACATAACTTTATCATATAAATCATTTCACTTTATATTTATTTCACTAAATTATAAATTAAATTCTCTAATTATAATTTATATTAAAAAGAATAAGAATTTATTTTAAAATGATGTAAACAAAATTTAATATAATAACTTATCCAATTTCCCTATTCAATAATATTCAACATCTTCTAAATAAAATAGCTGGCAATATTGTATTCTCTTTGATCGTCCAAGAATAAAAAAGTTGGATTTCACCAACAACCCTATTCATAAGTGTCAACCAACAAATAAAAAAATATCTAATAATATATGTCAATATGACATTACAAAATATTACACAAATTTAATTACTTACTCAAAATTAGAGAGAATAAATACATTGTGAGACTTTTTTTTGAAGAATTGTGGGTTATATTGATACTATACATTTTCAAAAACCCTTCAATATACAAAATAGATATTTCTAACAGTGTGACCATTAGAGGTATAGAAAATATACTAAGAATAAGGTAATCAATTAAAATAAAATAACACAAAAGAGTCACAGGTGAGTATGTGGCAAGACTTGGTTGTATAAATAGTAAAGCTTCATCCAATATGGAGGTGACAAGGAGCTATGTCTAGCCTTGCCGACTAGGTTCAAGGTTCAGTATCAAAACTGAGTTAGCTCTAACTAAATCTCTAATCTTCTGTCAAATTGCTTGTTACAAATAATATTTTGTTGTTGAATGGAAACATATAAATATTAACCAATTTAACTAAAATTAAACTTGATGAATAACAATAGTTATATATAACTAATCCTATATTTTTCCTATCTAGTAATAATACACCTAACATGTAAAAATATATAATATATTTCATTTAAAAGAGATCGAACCTCGACTAGATTTTTCCTTTTAGAGATCTAATAACAATACTTTACATTTATTCTATATTATTATATTTAGTACATTTATTAAATTAGAATTGACAATATAAATATTATAATAATAATTTTTTATTAAATTTACAAGAAATTTAAATTTTTTATAAAATATGTAGTATACCTAAATCAAATATAAATTTTACTTATAAATCAACTATTATAACTTCTCGAATTCTGTATTTAAATTTGGTGTATTTATTTATGGTAAATGGCCTAAATTCCTTGTAATCTTATGTACACATAAATATGGTAGATAAAGTTACAACCCACTAAACTTGTAATTTGCGCCTGAACTTATTTTGGGGCTTAGGAGAGCAGGGTGACTTACTAGGTTATCGGAACCTTTCCAACAACCGTTATAGATTTAACACTTAGGAAAGTGCGACTGGCACCATTATAGATTTGACACTTAAGAAAGAGTGACTGAAATGCTTAAGTAGAGAAAGCTTAGTCAGAAGTTCAAACATACTTTAAATTGAGTTTTTTATTCTAGAATATCCACTCGACTAATTAATTTTTTATAATATAATTTATTTTTACAAATCAAACAGAATAAGTTATCGTTTTCCTATAATTTTACATAAAATTCTTTAGAATAAATAGACTTTTTTTTGTACAATTTCAAATGTAAAATAAGTTTTAGTATTTTATTGGTGAAACTAATTAGTTGAAATTTAAATGAGCTACTGTTTTCCTTTTTTCTTATTTTAAAATAACGGAAATGAATAAATTTTTTATCATAAAACAGAACCTTTTATCCTTTTATTTTTTTTTACAATTTAATAAATAAATTTTACCAACAGTAAAAATAATACTACTTATTTATAGTTTGTATATACAATAATTTTAATTTATTTATAAGCTATTAATTTTATCAACTCATAAAAAAAATGAATTAATTTAATTTAGAAAATTCCTGCTTCGACCAGATGTATTTAGGACTCACAAAGCCATAATCCTATAGCATAATATCACTTATAAATTGGATGAAGAACATACTGTGTTGATCTTTTTCTCTCCCAACTATCTTTTCATCCTCATAAATGATAGAATTAAAGTTTCCAATAAATATGAGGAGCTCACTATGTGATGTGATTAGAGTTGTGCAATAATCTCATTGTTGTTTTCTCTCCTAAATATTAAAGTGACCAAACTAAACGTAAAAAGTTAAGAGTAGCTCTATCACTTTTCTTTTCTCAAAACATCACCCCACCCCATAAATAGAAATTCGTTTCTGAGTCACCTACCATTTTGATGCACACCTCCACCTAGAAATTAGCTATTTTATACAAATAAATATAGTCAGAACAAACCACTTATAATAAGGCCTCTTACTATTATTTTCCCATTTACTCTTCCTCTACTTTATCTTCGTCTTTCGGATCCGTTTCCTAATAAACTACGAAAAAATAAATACTATGCCCCGCCTCCATCCTGTCCAATATGTGTCCAATATGTGGCCATGTAAATTTTCTATTTCGACTTTCATGAGTTTGACTACCACTAACAATATATACATACCTCTTCACTCATTTATCATTTGTTGGAATATCAATAAACTTGAGAAAATTATATAATATTATTTTTATTTACTACTTGTTTAAAATAGTCAAATAAGAAATTTGCTATATTGTGATAAATATTATAATTAATATTTATCAAAGTAAATATTTTCTATTTAGAAAATTTTAAAAAATAATATAATATACATAAGTATGTATAAATTGTATGTTTGAACATTGTAGGTATATATATATATATATGAAATAACATATTAACTCTAATCTCAATGGTGCAATAAATTAAATATATTTTTTTCTTTTCTATAAGATTTGTTAGAAATATTTTACAAAAATAATTTTTAATAACCATTTTTAGTCATGATTACGTTGTAAATGCGTTAACTTTTTTATTATAAAATAATATACATAATTATAATTTGATTTTTAATATTATTTATAATAATTTTTATATTTAAAATATTAAATAATTAATTTTATACTTTAAACAGAATATTAAATTTATTTTTTATATTGATTAAATGAATATAAAGAATATGAATAAGGGGGCAAATGAGAATATATATAATATAATTTGAAATCAAATTCAAGTTTTATTTATTGGATAAAATAAATTTGATTTGATTATGTGGGTTTATAACTTAATTTATCTGTACTATTAACGAAGTTATCCACTCAATAATTAATAATATTTTGTTATAATATTAATATAAATATAACTAAAAAAATAGTGATATATAATGAATTTACAAGGAAAATGTGTTATTTATTGTATTTAAAACCTCATATAACTTGTAAATTTTAGTAAATGTGAGATGATTATAGTTCCAACAAAATACCTTATATGTCAATGATTTATTCGACTAAGTTATGTGATAAAAATTAAAATAAAAACAATTAAAAATATTAATTTTTAATTAAATAAAGAGATTTATTATTACAATACTCTCTCTACTCTTTATTACTGAAAATTGGACTGCTCATATCGTATTAAAGTTTTTAAATAGTACAATATAAAAATTATAACTATTCTCCTATATAGTCTTTATAAAGTTATATATTTCATTTTTTATACATTATTAATATAAAACTATTTTATAGCATTTACCATTTATTAATTTAATTTTTTTTGCAAAAAAATAATTTAATTAAATATTTGACAGCGTTATTATAATTTAATAAAATTTTCACTATTTATACTTTTTACAATTAAAATTTTTCAAATTTATTTATACTTTATAAGTAAATTTGATTTTTCCCAACTCAAATAAGATCTAACTATGAAAAAAAATTTAATATTAAAAAAAGTAAAGATTCTTGTCATACCTTCTAGCTCCTCTATCTCTATGCCTCTTGTTAAGTCAAAATTTTAAATATCTCTTCATCTCTCTTATATTAATATTTTTAATTCTCTTTTTGAGATAAATACATTACCACCAACTCTTTATTTCTCTAATAAAAATTAAGTTGAATCAATAAACTTCATTAATCACCACTTAAATAGCATTGAAAGTTTGATAGTAAAATTACTTCCATAAATAGTATGTAAATTAAATATTTAAAATTTAAAAAATAAACGTGCATGACTTTAACTATTATCATGTTAACCTAGAAACTAAATAATATTGTTTCCAATTCACAATATTAAAATAATAAATTTACATATAAAACATTTACATATTTTAATAATTATTAATATTGATTAAAATATTTATCAAATTAATTATTTTATATTTAAAAAAATTTAAATACATAATTTATATACAATTATATTAATATATATGATTTAATTACATATGATAAAATTATATATTTATATAATTGTGTAATTTTATTATAATAATATGTAATTACAATATATGTATATCTACAGGATTATATATAAATTGTATATTTGAGGGTTGTTGTTATATATAATATTACATATTAATATTAATAAATATTATAATAATTATTAATACTTATAATAATAAGTCAAATTTTTTGTAGTAATAATTAGAATTCTTTCTTCAATTTACATGTATTAATCTCAATTAAGTTAAGCATTAAATCTAATATATATGTTTTTTAAAATATTACATAAATATTTTTAAAAAATAATTTTTAATAACTACTTTTAGACATTGTTTACTTGTAAATTAGTTAATTTTTTTATTAACATTTTATTATAAAATAATATATATAATAATAAAGTTATATTTAATATTATTTATAATAATTTTTATATTTAAAATATTAAAATAATTAATTTTATATCTTAAATAAAATATTAAATGTATTTTTTATATTGATTAAATGAATATAAAGTTTAAGAAATGGTTTATCAAATTTACTATTGAAGTGATTTTGTTACTATTGTTTAAATTTTATAAGAAATTAAATAAAAATTTATTTTTTTTATTTTTTTAAATATCTCGATCACAACTAATTTAAATAAAAATCTCACTCAAAAAGTTAATAAGACTTTACTAAAATATAATCATCAATCGACCTCAAAAATAATAATTTTTAACTAATTTAAAGGATGGTTTTTTAGGATTTTTTTTAGGGTTTATAAGTTTAATAAAATATAATATAAATTGTGAAATTTGATTAATGTGAGATTGTTCTCGTTTTATTAAAAAGTAATTATTAAATAGATAATTGTTACTTGTACCTATATAAATTTAATTCAAAATATAAAAAATACATATTATGAAATAAAAATATAATATTTGTATGTCGAAATTTTATACAAATAATAGATATATAAGAAATTATATATAATTAATTTTTTTATAATAAAATTATTTTAATAATTATTGTAATGAGTATTAAAACTTGTAACAATATACCAAATTTCTACTTATTTTTTATAAACGATTAACTTTATATTTTTTAAATAGTACAATAATAATATAGTAAATTATCTTTTTTAACTCTTATTTGAAGTTTTATTGGTCTAATATACATATTATTTTAAAATTCTAAATGTAAAATTACAATATACTACACCCTTAACATAATTAAAATTAAGAGCTATATTTTTCAATATATATATATATATTTATAAATATAGATTTAATGAATATTAAAATGTAATTTCGTAAAAAAATATAATACTATTTACTGAAAATGATTTATGTCAATTCAAATTATAATATTTTAAAGATAGTATTATTTGTATCAAATATAATAATCATTATCTTAACATATATGTGGAGGTGTAATTTGGGTATTTACATCTTTAAAATTATTATTTTGAGTTTAAAACATTATTTTCCTTCTTCTTCCCTTATTTTAAGTAAGTAAAGTTAAAATCTTAATAATATTAATAAATTAATTAATATTATTTTATTTATATAATCACTTGTATATTATAATAACAAATTTACAAATTTAATATATTTTAATTATTATTAATATTAATTACAACATTTTATCAAAATAATTATTTAATATTTTTAAAATTTTCAAAAAAACAATTTATATAAAATTATATAAATATATTTATTATAAAACTATATATTTATATAATTATAGAATTTCGTTATATGTAATTATAATATATATAATTGCATATAAATTATATATTTGAATGTTGGTGGTATATATAATATAATATATTAACTTTAATAATATTGTAATTAATATTTACACTTATAACAATAAGTTAAATTTATGTAAGTAATATTTATATTTCTTGATTCAATTTCAACATAATGTTAAAATAAATATACTTTTTTTCTTTTTTAATGAAATTTGATAAAAAATAATTTTCAAAAATAATTTTGAATAACTATTTTTAAACGTTTTGAGTAGGGAAAATTGTTAAGCAAAAAAGATTAGGTAAATTAGTTGTTATTTTATTAACTTTTGTTATTACAAATGAGATACATGAATATAAGATAATCTTTAATATTTTTATATTTAAAATATTAATATAATTAATTATATACTTTAAATAAAATATTAAATGTATTTTTTATATTTATTATAATAAATATGAAGAGTAAGAAAATAATGGCAAATCTTCTTATATGTACTTTGTTGTGTATTATATAAAATTTCATTATATTTTTTAAATAAGTCAAATTTGAATAATGTTGATGCTTATATTTAAAATAAAAAATATTTATATTTAATATATTATGGTAGTGATATATAAAGAATTTTAAATAAGTATTATATAGGGGACGCAAGATTTAATATATTACCTAATATTTAATAAAATAATATATTTGTTTTCTATCAAAAATACAAATATATCTTTTATACTCTACTTGTATATATATTAATTATTAAATAAATAATATGTAAATTTTGTAATTGTTTACATTTAATTAACAAATATATAAAATAATTATGTTTTTTGAAATATAAATTGTGAAATAAAAAATAAAAAATATATATTTTTTGTATGTGGAAATTCTAATTCCCTAGTACAAATATATAAAATTATATATAAATAAAAATATTATTACAAAATAAATTGAATAAATATTGTAATGAGTCATATCTCAATATATCAAATTTGTATATTTTGAAACAACCCATTTTCACTTATTTTACATATATATTTACATGTAATTTTTTTGAACATTATATTCTTTTAAATAAAAAATATAGTAAATTATCAATCTTACTTATATATTTAAAAAAATTAAATTTGTTTTTGATATTTTATATATTTAATGTACATGCTAGCCAAAATTAAAACAAACATATCACAACTTGACATAATTAAAATTTAATTGTTATATTTAAAAATATATATATTATACAAATAAATTTAATTGATACTAAAATATAATTTCGTAAAAAATATAATAATATTTACTAAGGATAATATATTTGCAGCCTCATAATTTTGTTAGAGATAATATTATTTTAAAAAATTAAAACAAAAACAATTTAAAAAATTAATATGCAATTGAAGAAAAACCTTTTATTAAATTACTTCTAACTCATCTTCTTTTAATTAAAGTTTAGGTTAAGTTTCTCTAACAGATTAAAAGATTGCGTACTATATTTTTAAATATTTTAAATAATAAACATATTATTTTTATTTTTAAATATTATCTTCGTATTTATAAATAGTAACACATAAAAATAAGTATTCTTCTATATAGTCTTTATGGAGTTATATTTTAGTTTTTTTTATAAATTATTAATACAAAAACTATTTTAAAACATTTACCATTTCAAATTAATATTTGTGCAAAAAAATCATTGTTTTTCAGTATTCTTGACTATTGAACTTATCAAATTTAACTTATTTAATAAATAAAACTATAATTTAGTTTCAAATTATATTATATATAACCTCATTTGCCCGACCTTATTTTTATCCTTTATATTCATTTAATCAATATTAAAAATAAATATAATATTTTATTTTAAAATATATAAATTAATTATTTTAATATTTTAAATATAAATAATAATAATAATTTGATATTTAAAAATTTTAAATAATATGAACATTAAACCCATAAAACTTCAAATGATAGTTATAAAAGATAATTCACAATATCCCTGCACTATTTTAACCAATATAAAGTTAATCAGTTAGGAAGAAAGTACAAAAATTTAGTATATTATAATGAGTATTAATACTCATTATAATATTTATTAAAATAATTTTATTATAAAATTTTTTAATTATATATAATTTCGTGTATATCAATTATCCAACTATAATTTTTTGCATGCAAATATTCTTTTTTCTATTTTATAACATATATTTAAAAAAAATTATTTTGAATTAAATTTGTATAGGAACAAGCACCAATTATATTATATTATAAATAATAAGTTAGGGGTTAATATTCAGATAAATTAGTTTAATAAGTATGCTTATTGTAATTTATGGTATTACCATCTAAAATGTACTACTCAAGTTAATTAACATATTTTTATATATTTTAAATTGTTTAAAAATTTTGATATTTATCATATTATAAAATATTTATACCGCATCAATATATCATATATTATATTATAACAAGCTAGATAATAACTATATACATTATTCAATTAATTAATATTGATGGATAAATTTATTTTAAATTATGGTATTAGAATACAAACAAATAAGTTTGACTTTCCAAAATTTATTAAATAATTATTTTTTACATTTTAAATCATTTAAGATGCTTGAACTTAATTTTCTTTTCAAGCTAACCAATACGACAAGTGATAATGTGGAGGGTAAATCAATCAATACTTTAAAGCGAACCTTTTTTTTTACCAAAAATATTTAGCTTGCATGTTATATGATATGCATGAAGAAGGTTTAGATAGTTTACCATATATATATAAGCATGTGAATTTGTCTAAAATTATGGTAAGACTAGACTAGTAGAGAGCATGAAAATCATGGATAAATTTAAATTTATCCATATTTTTAGGAAGTAGCTCATGAAGTTTTTTCTCCCTTACACACTTCGGTGTAAATTTGTGTACAGTGAGTTTGGTAATATCATGTTTAAATTGATGTTTCTTATTATTTATTTATTTTATATTTTTCACGTGACTGAGTTAGTTGTGAGTGGAAGAGACCATTAATCACCCCAAATAATGTGTTATTGATGAAGCTTATATTTTGTAATTTTCTTGATCACTTCCTTGGACTTTTCCTTGACTTGTCTATATTGGATAGCTACCCTGGTTGAACGAAAAATATGTTATAGATAAAGTCATCAATAGCAAAATAAGGAAAGAAGACAGTACAAAAAAACAGTAGTCCTCCTATATAACAACTTCCTAATAATTAATTTTTGTGTACTTTTTATTTTATTAAAATATGATATTTTAAAACAGTTATCTAATATTAAAAGGTGTACAAAAAAAACTAAAATTTACCAATATAAAGTAAGTTCTCTAATTATAATTTATATTGAATTATTTTAATACAATGTGAACAAAATTTTATATATTATCTTATCCAATTTTAAATTAAATACCTCTTAATATTATATTATATTTAATGATCGAACAATTAATATATGAACAACATAATTGAATTTCACCCGCCAACAAATAAATAACACTAATAATATGTTACTATAAAATTAAAAAATGATAATTTTGTAAATATTATATATTTAGTGTTATTTTTGAAAAATAGTGAAATAGAAGACCATTCAGAGAAAATTTGAAATTTTTTATAAAAATGATGAAATCAAGAAAATAATAGTGAAAAACCCTTAAAAAGTTACTAAATGTACAAATCGACTAAATTATATCTTAAGAACAAAAATGTAATTATAAAAAAATTACAATATAATATTTAATTTACCAATATTAATTTGTAGTAATTTATAAATATACATAGTAAATAATCGTGTTAGTTGATAATGAAAACTTGAATTACTTTTTGGCAAAGTTTCAAATAATGAGCGAATGAGTTTGAATTTTATTGTACCACTAATTTTTATGATTTTCTAAAAATTTTCTGAACATGCTCATGTGTGATGTTATGAAATAAATGTAAAAGAAAGCCATATGAAAAATATAATTCTTATTACAAATAAAAATGAGCTAAACCACAAATATAATGGTAAGAGAAACCAGAATTAGGGCTCATAATTGTAGTTTTATAAATAGGGGCTAAAACTATGTTATAAGGTAAAAAACTAGCCCCACCTATAATAATTAAAAATAATATGGCTTAAGCTCGCAATTAAAAGAGTTATAAAATAAATGAACTAAAATTAACACATAAGATTTATAAGCAAAGTAGGGTAAAGTCCATATATAAGATTACAAATTAAAAAAAGGGTTAATACTATTTTATTTTACATAATGAACTAAGTATAATATGAGTTATAAATAAATAGTGAAACCTCTTAAAAGATATGCGTTCCGAGATTGTTAATGAAGAACCGAATCCTAAGTAAGTTGATATTTATTATACTTGTGAAATTAAGTTTTTATTATTTTAACATTACCAGAAGTTTTATAATACACTTATCCCCATCCTCTTCGTGTCATATAGATGTGGCCATCCTCTTCGTGTCATATAGATGTGGCCTGATCTAATTGTGAAGAGCAAAGAAGGCGGGGCTGATGTTGTGCAAACTTATGTCTTTTGGAATAAACACGAACCAGTGCGAGGCCGGGTAGAGTCAAATAACATGGACCGTCTTTTGGGGGGACATGTTCAAAAAACAAAAGACTTTTATGAGGCCAATCTACTTTTTTCTGATTCTCTATCTAAAGTTTCTTCAGTATTACTTCGAACAAAGATATGATATTGTTAAGTTTTCCAAGGTTGGTGGGGCTGCTGAACTCTATTTGCCCTCCAATAGGTCTTTATGTCTGCACTAAGTGGAATTTTGGATCTCATCTTCCTTCCATCACGAGCTTACCTTAACTTGATATATTGAATCTATTCCTGCTTGTTTATTCTTCAGTTTTCTGTTGCCACACACCTCTTTTTTAGAGAATGAAATGTATTTTAGAGTGCTGAAATTTTCACTTTTCAAGGAGTTATGGACCACACGTACTATAGCCCATTACATGCTCTTTCTTCCTCTCATTTAACATAACAATACAATCTTCTGCAGGTTAATTCTAGTAGGCCATTATTAGTGGCCATCCCTTGTATAGAAAATGGAAAAGTAAAGTTTCTTTCTTTCTTTATTCTTTTTCCAGCACGCCGTCGTTCTGTTCAAACACAAAGTCAACTTTACCTTTGGTTGACAGTGCTAGAATTAGAAGCTTATCACTTGCTTCTTTAATTCTCTTGGAGTTAATTTTTAATTTGAGTTGGTAAAAAAGTTTTAGCTCATGGCCATCTATACTCATTTTTTTGGCTAAAATATTGTCTGCTTGAGCTTTTTTATCATATTTTTCTGGTTCATATAAGTTTGAATGTTTTACCTATTTCTGAGCAAAATTAAGGATCATTCATTTTTTATAAAAATTAAATGTACTGTTGAATGATTAATGCCTGTAAGGGATTTTAGAATTTTTATTTCCAAATGGTTCAAGGGAACTCTTTGCTCATCACCTATATTAACTTTTTGCGGCGGGTTTTCTATGTGGCTACGAGACATTCCTAGAATAAAATTTAGAACGGATAATGCACCTTTCAAGGTACAATCAATTCTCTATATCTGGCAGATAGTTACTTGGTGTACAGAGCTTTAACTAGCTCTTCTTGTAACGAGAGTTTCATTCCATCATTAAGATCCCAGAGCAATGTTCTTATTTATTTTTTGCGCCCGACTGCGAACAATTCCTTGAGTTTTTATGATAGGAGGTAAGATTAAGAATATGGTGTTGATTTTGATGCAACTCCTTTGAAAAGGAAACGATATGCTGTTTCTAATTTCACGGGCATCCAACATATCTTTTTTCATGTAACCTCCTATATCTTTTTTTATGTATGATAAAGGTTGCCTATATGTGAGTTGGTTTCTTGAGTTTACTTCAACCTTTGGGAAGTAGCTCATACATAGTGATGATTGGTTTCTTGAGTTTACTTCAATTGAAGTTCTCTCTCACTCTGTGCGCTGTGCTACAAAACCAAGAAATAGAACAGCATTGTTGTCGATGAGGGAAGTTAGATGCTAATCTTGAGAATCATTAGTAAGTTTGTTCAATATTGTTGTGTTTGTTGAAGAGTCACTGTAACTTGATAATGTTGTTCTATTCTACTGATTAGCTATATTTGGTTGGCTTATCAATTAATTTAGTCACATTGCATTTTTAAACCATCTCTTAATATCCTCTATGGGACATCACTATGATAGATTAAAACCTGTTTTAAACAAAATAGAAACCTAAGAGTTAAATACATCTTCTAGTTCATTGAGTAATCCCTCGTGGTGGTTGGGCAGTCAAACATCTAATTATTTCTTATGCACATGCAGGAGAAAATGAAATATTTTTGTGCAATATTAATAAGTTAGGGGTATATTTATAAATAGTATAAATATACACTATATATATTTTTAATTTAATTTAGTAGTACAATATTCCATTTTCTAATAATCGACATAATATTAGAGCTAGGGTTTTATGGTATTTCAAGTTTTGGCAGATATGAAGAATCGGGGGAGCCTAAGCCGACTCTGGATGCGAAGTAGCTGAATTATCAAAGGAGACGAAAAGATATTTCTAAGATTTGTCGCTGGGAACTTCGACCAGGAGACCCAAAAGTTGGAAGGGATTTGAGAGAGATGAAAAATATGAATAGCAAATATCTCATTATAGTGGACGAGAATGAGATCAATTATGGTAATCAGGTACAAATACTTGAATCTTCTACAAATTGAATTATTGATTTTTGTATTTCAAGATATATGACGTGATCAATAGAAGAATTTTATAAATATGATAAGTATTCTCAAACTCATAAGACAATTGTTCATACGGCAGATGAAATAGTACAATATATCAAAGGGAAGGATTCTGTTAGATGTATTGATTTGATCACATTATTATCTATTTTGTATGTTCACTCTTTTCCAGTTACTCTTTTATTAGTTAGTAATATTAATGATCAATTGAATTGTCAAGTAATTTTTTATGGGGACACTTATATTTTTCGAGAGAGAAACACTAAGAATATACTTGGAACTAGCAACAAGCGTGGAGGGTTGTGGTATCTAAATAGAAGAGTTGTGGATAAAAGTTTGAGTGTTGCAGTGAATAGTAAAAAAGAAGATGAAGCAATGTTAGAACATTGTCAGTTGGGACATCCATCTTTTGATAGTCTTAAAAGGTTGAAACTAGAGCTGATGAGTAAAGTAGGATGTAATAAACATGTTTGTGATGCTTATGAGTTTGGAAAACACAAAAATAAGTTATAATTCTACTAGATTAAGAAGTATGAAGCCATTTTTACTTATTCACTCGGACGTTTAGAGGCCATGTCAGATTACTTCTACTAGTGGATTCAATTGGTTTATCACCTTTATTGATTTTCAATCTCGGATGATATGGTTATATTTGATTAAGCATAAAGGAGAATCACTATTAAGTTTCAAGGATTTTCTAGCTCTTGTTCAAACTCAATTTAATATCAAAATTTGTACTCTTAGAACTGAGAATAACACTGAGTATGTGAATTGAGAATTTTCATCTTATCTATCTAGTAAGTGAATTATTGATAATACTAAATGTCCAGATAGCCCCAACAAAATAGTGTTGTAGAGATGAAAAATCGTTATTTGTTGGAAGTTGCTCGTTCTCTTCTCTTCAAAATAAATGTACCAAATTATTTATGGAGTAAAGTTTGAAGTATTGATGGGAAAAACACATACATAATCCCTATTCGTGTGTTTGGATACATATGTTTTGTAAGAGATCATCGACATTCGGTAAGTAAGCTCGATTCTCGTGCATTGAAATGTATTTATGTGGGTTATTCTAGTACTTAAAAGGGATACAAGTGTTAGAGTACAAGGTGAGAAAAGACTTCTTGTGAGTATGGATGTGACTTTTCGTGATAATGAACCATTTTATAAGGAATCAATACAGTCTGCAATCGTATTACAAAATTTGTCAATTCCTGATATATGACAAAAAAATGAAGAAATTATAAATGATCAAAGTGTTGAAAATATTGTTTTAGTAGTGAATTCGTGTCCTATAATTTGGAGTAATAAATATAGAAAAAAGGATGAAACTAATTAAAGGTATATAGCAGGAGAAATAAGGACAATGCTAAGGGGGAGAAAGATAAGTCAAGTGATGGTGAGACAATCCGAAATATTAACCAACCCTCTAATGGTTCCAATGGTCCATCAACGTTACTAGAAGGTAATGACTCTATACAACCTTCTAATGCTTCATCCACATCATCGGATGATAATAATTCCTTACCTATTTCCATTAATAGAGAACGTAGAGCTAATGCATGAAAACCTCCAATTAGATATAGTTTTGAGAATGATATATCTAATTATATTTCATATGCATTTGTTCCACCTACATACGAGTCATTTATTGCATCACTAAAGATAGTACACATGCCAAATAATTGACAAAAAGCTAAACAGGATCCGAAGTGGCTTGGTGCAATGCATGAGAATATGAAAGCAATAGATAAGAATAAAACCTAGGAACTTGCTTAACTTTCGAATGGAAAAAAAAGTTGTAGTATTTAAGTGGGTATTCAATATAAAACACAATATCGAAGGAGAAGTTGTGAGATACAAATCAAAGTTGGTGGCAAAATGTTATATTCAAGCATATGGAATAGTCTATAATGAGACTTTTGCAATAATAGGTAAGATGAGCACTATCAGAATACTTATTTTATATGCGGGTGGAAATTATATCAAATGGATGTAAAAAATGTATTTTTGCATGGAGACCTATAAGAGAAAGTATATATGGAGATTCTACCTGGATTTGGTATGATAAAAATTGTTGATAATGTACGTAGATTGAAGAAATCTTTATATGTACTCAAAGAGTCACCAAGAGTATGGTTTGTTCGATTTTGACGTACAATGGTCAAAATGGGTTAACGGTAGTACAACGAAAAATATACGGATTTCTATTGACACTCTAATGGTCGAGTTGTTATTCACACTTTATGGATGATGATTTTAAGATATTGCAGTTGAAAAAACAACTAAGTAAAGAATTTGAAGTAAAATACTTAGGTACTCTAAAATATTTTCTCAGTATTTAGATTGCAAGATTTAGGAAATAAATAGTAGTTTCTCAGAAAAAGTATACATTAAATTTATTTACTAAGAAAGTGATGTTAAGTTGTCGAACTACTTCAATATCAATAGAATAGAATAATAAGTTATGTGATCAGTAAAATAATCTAGTTAATAAATAACGATATTATAAAATTGTGGGACAATTAATATTTTAAATCTTTTATCATATAATTGTGGAATGATATAATAAGTTATGCACACCACACCTTCCTATCACATTTATCTTTTAGTTCTTTTATTGCATATCCAGAGAGTGCATTAGAATCATGAGAAAAAAATTGATTTTTTCTACTAACTTGTTTAGTTTCCCTGGGGTGGAAGATTACCACGCAGACCTCCTGAAGATCTTACATTTGCAGTGGTACGATTTTTTCAACGTGGTGGAAGCTTTCATAATTATTACATGGTATCAAAGGAGAATGATGAATACATGCTTCAAAGTATAATCAATTACAAAAATATTTTGTGTACCTTGTAATCTTTCTTAAGAAAAATTTCTAATAACTTGTGTGTGAAAAAAATTAGTTGTAGTTATAGTCAGACAAATCCATTAGAAATTAGAATAAAAGAGAGGTGTATTTGGTCATCAAACTTTCCTCCCTTTTCTACATTCATCCTAAATCTTTTTTGGTTCGAATTTAGTTCTCGACTTTGTCATCAGGTTCTCTCCTAGTCGTCATTATTTTTTTATTAAAATAATTTAAAATTCTGACATTTTAAAGATTAAGTAATGAAAAAAGGTTTAGGACAAAAATGGAGCATGGAGGAAAGTTTGTGGAGCAATTCCACCCCTTCTCTATGAATATTATTATGATATATAACTCCAAATATTTTAAGTTTTTTTTTATGGTTAAAATTTCCGAGTATTTCCTTGTGTGCGTAGTATTTTGGTGGAACAAACTTTAGCCGGACTTCTGGGGACCATTTTACATTACTAGCTACTCCATTAGATGAATTTAGTATGTCTAATCATAACCAATCTAACACTTGTTAAGGTTCCTTATTAGTGCTATGATCATAAACTATTCTATTACCATTTAAGCTAACACATCTTATTCCTTAATTGAGGCTTGACAAGCCAACCAAAATGGGGACATCTGAAAGATCTTCATTCTTCCATAAAGCTTTGTGAAAGGGCTCTTGTCTCTTCTATTTCATCCCACTATGTGAAACTAGGACCAATACAAGAGGTTAGTGACATCCCCTTGCTTAATAAGCAGTACACTATTCTACTAGTACTCGACATAGGAATACACTTCATGTCTGCAATTTTTTATTAATGTTTATTGGTAATAATGTTAGTTATTTTCAGGCACATGTATACAATGAGAATGAAGGCCAGTGCTCTGCATTTATTGCAAATATAGATGAACATAAGCCTGCTAGTGTTCACTTACTTGGAAAAACATATAGTCTACCTCCATGGTCTGTAAGTATTTTACCAGATTGCAAGAATGCAGTTTTAGGTTCATACCGAAATAAAATGTTCTTGAAGCCTAGTATTACTTTCAAAGTTCAAGTTATTATCCCTCTATCGTGCAGTCTCATACATGCCTCCATATTTTTAATGAAACGACAGAGGTTTCATCTCAAACTTCCATCAAATCAAGGGTAGTTGATCAAGGTCTTCCTTTAAATCTCTCTCCTGGGCAAAAACTAAGTGACACAAGCCTATTTCTCCCAATCATGGATGGGTTTTACCGACCCAATCAATTTGTGGAGTAACGACACTATCACAGTTTAGGGCATCTTGGAGCACTTAAATGACTATTCAGATTATATTTAGTATTTTACCAAGTAGGGTTTTATATGATATTTAAAAATATTATATTTTAAATAAAATAAAAAGTACAAAAAAATTAATTCTTAGGACTTGTTATATCCGCATATAGAAGTACTACTAATTTTGTCCATCCTCATACTTTATTTTGCTTTGATTGATGACTTTATGTGTAATATATTTTCGGTAAGTACTAGCCATCCAATATAGACAGAAGGAAAAGCACCACAAGGAAGTGAGCAAGAAAATGACAAAATATAAGTTTCATTAACAACACATTTGAGAGTGATTGATGATCTCTCCTATAACCAACTCATTTTGACTATCACGTGAAAAATGTCAAATAAATAAATGAGCAAAAACATTAATTTAAACATGATATTATCGAACTTCTTATACACAAGTTCACACTAAAGTGGAAGGGAGAAAAAACTTCATGAGCGACTCCCTAATAATGGACAGATTAAAATTTATCCATGATTTTTATTCTCCCTCCTAGTCTAACCATAATTTTATATAAATTCACATGCTTATTATACACATATATGTGTATATAACATGCCATGCTAAGTATTTCTGTCAAAAAAAGATTCGATTCAAACTATTGATTGATTTGCCCTCCACATTATCATTCAATGTGGGACTTAAATCCATGCTGTTACTTACTGTACTATAAGCATAAAAAGAAAATTAAGTTAATTTGATAGAGCATCTTAAATAATTTAAAATATTAAAAAATAATTATTTAATAAATTTTGAGAAAATTTATTAATTCTCTTAGATTCTAATACCATAATTCAAATTAAACTTATCTATCAATATCAATTAATTGAATAATACAACACTCATTCTCTCGCTTATTAATTATAATGTAATATAATATATTAATATAGTATAATTATATTATAAAATGATAAATATTAAGTTTTTTTATTATTAATATATGAAAAATAAGTTAATTAACTTGAGTAATACTTATGATGGATTGTAATACCATAAATTACAAATAAATATAATTATCAACATAAACTAATTGACGTGAATCTTGGTATTTAAATTATTATTTATAAGGTAATATATAATATATTAATGTGGTATAATTATTTTATAAAATGATAAATATCATTTTTTAATAATTTAAAATATAAAAAGTAAGTTAATTGACTAGAGTACTACTCATTCAATAACATCAATATCAATATCAACATAAACTAATTAAATAATTTAACATTTTTACTACTGGGTTGGGTTTGTACGAGGGGTTAGTAAAGATTTGTAAGGTGTAATAATCCATTTTTTGGTAAAATAAAATAAAGTAATTTGAAAAAATTATGAATTTTGTTAATTAGTCATATTTTTTATTTTTTCTTTATTTTCAAATTTATCTTTATTTATATATATTTTAAATAAATGTATATATTAATAATATTTTAAATTAAATGAAATGGTAGATTATATAATAAAAAATTGTACTTAAATAAATATTATATATTTATATAATATAATCTATTATATAAATATATATTTTTATAATTATAAAATATTTACATATAAATATTATTATATAATTAATTTTAGTTTATTTTTTATTATAATAATAATTTTAAATATTTTATATTATTTAATTATATAATGAATTTGATATATATAATTATATATTATTTATATTACTATTTTATATTATATTATAGCACATATAATATAATATAATTTAATATATACTACTAAATAATTTATATTATTTGATTATATAATATGATTATATATTTTTATTTAAAATTAATATTTTATTTTATAGTATATCTAATATAATTTAATATATATTGCTGAATAAATTATTAAATATAATTAAAATGATAAATTTTACTTTCTATTTTTTATTAATAAACAATCCCTCCATTAAAACGATTAATTTAAAAGATTTTGTAAATAATGCAAATCTTTAACTCCACTTTTTAAACCCCTCTATCCAAACAAATTATTAAGCTAATTCAATACTGATTTTTAGAATCTAATCTAAATAAACGGTATAGCGTGCATGAAAGATTGGTCTATTAACTTATAAAATGCTAATAATTTCAATCCCAAATTTAATGTCTAATAATTAAGTTATTTAATTTAGTAAATTTCTAGCAATTTTAATGTGTAACAATTAAGTTATTTAACTTGTAAAATGCTAATAATTTTAATCCCAATCATTTCAAAAGTTCTTAAAACAAAACAATAATACTAAACGCTATCCCTCTTCTCATAAACTAACATATTTCAATGCATAGTTTTTTTTATCATTTGCCTTTGTCTCTCCTATAAATACGAAAGCTCCCAATCTCATCCCCACACCAAGCAAAAACAAAATCTACAAAACACTGAGCCACTAGTGGAGCCAAGGAGAAACAATCTCTCATCAACTGGTTGTAGTACTTGATAGTCAAATGGCGACAGGTGCAAGATTCCTGCTGGTACTCTCTCATGCCCTGACCTAGTTTGGTCGGATCCCTATGATCAACCCACCGCTCTCTTGGTTCAAGAGAAGTTTCCTCCTTCTTTAACTCAAGTGGAGCTATGCGTACTTTCAACCTTATTCCCCGGAAAGACATATATCAAATAAAATGTAAGGTTAAGAGAAATCAAACATACTTGACAGAGGGTAAGATTTGGTGTTATCCCTAATCATTTTCTCTATTTCCTGAAAAGTGATAAAAGGAGTGGGTGAGTTTCTACAACTCAGTGAAGAGTATTAATTTTAAGTTTGATAAAAAATAGTTTTTCAAAATGTAGTGTGCCAGATTCCTTAATTCCTTTAAATTTTCCCATCTTCAAATTTTAGTTTTTAAAAATCAATTCTCATCACAACGGTGTGTTTATTAACCAATACATACCCTTCATAATGAAAGAACACACAATTGTAGGCCAACCCATCCACTATATCCACTTGTGACGTCGAAGCAACTTTACTGGTCACCTAGATAGAAGCACATCCACTTCTACCTTTTGAGCTAAGAAAAATCGGGAAGAGAACTGTTCAAACCAAGTGAGAAAACTAAACCGGTTCACAAACCCGATAAATTGTGAAAGGCCAATTTAGGAATTTACAACTCCTGGGTGATCCAAAGGTGTTCATAATACTATGTAAAAGAACCTTAAGACAAGTTGGAAGAGAAAAACCATACCAGTTTGGATGAACTGGATCCAACTGAATTGAACCAATTTATGAATTGAGTTGGTTCATGAACCGGAACCAATAGAGAATGGGAAAATCAGAGAAATTCAACTCCCTTGTGCCCCAAAGAAATTTATAAACCATGGAAAGGAACCTTAGAACAAAGTGGGAGAGAAAAAACCAGACCAGTTCGGGTGAACTGGACCCGAACCGAATTAAACCTGTTTAAGAACCGAGCTGATTTATAAACTAGAATTGATAAAGAGATGATAAACCGGGAATCTTATGGATCCTAAGTAACCTATGGAGTCACAAAAGTCATGGAAATGGACTTGTGAAGGAATTGGGGATGAAAACCAAACCGATTCAGGTGAACCGGATCCGAACCGGTTCGGACTGATTTGAACCACTATTGAACCAAATCCTAAATTCATTTTTCTAGGTGACTTAAATAACTCAAATTGGAGATTTGAGGCCATCATTGGATAGAGAATGAATTTTGATGAATTTAGAAATTTTTATATTTGAAAAACTTGATCGAATGGGGGGTGAACCAGCCGGTTTAAGCTTTGAACCCGATTCGGAACAGTGTCATCTTCTTCCTCAGGATGACAACACTGTTCACTCGCCGGGAAACTGAAGAAACATCGGCGAAGAAGAAACGCTTCTGTTCGAGGCATTTCAGGTCATCAATGTCAGTTATAACGGCGCCAAATGGACGGCCAACGAATCCCCGAGCTCCCTATATAAAGAGCCCATCCCCATTCATCCTCTCCACACTTGAAAACTCCATTCTCTCTCGACTGCTCCATTTTCCGATGAAGCTCGAACCAGAGCTCTGACATGGGGTCTTTTCTGAGCTAAACAAGGTGAGGTCGGGTTCTTCAGAACAGAGGAGAAGTCAGCTACACGTCTGTAGTCTCCGTTCACTCCAAAGATCGCCGGCGAGATAAAACAGTGAAGCAGCTCCAGCGGACCGAAGCTGCACTATTTCGGCTGAGTTGAAATCAGCCATTTCGAGCCCTCCTCAGGCCAAACCAAGCCTTCCCAACACTTTCTCAACCCTCCCACGGCCGAATTAGGACTGAAAGGTAAGCCAATTCGGCTCCCCTCTGCAATTTCCGGCCAGTGCTAGAGAGTGAACTAGCAGAATTTCAATGATGAAATTCTAACTCAATTCGGCATCAATTGATGTGATTCTTGATTCTAAGATGAACCTCAAGATGAGAGCTATCTTCCCATATCAAAAGCTTGAATCGTCGTGCCCTCACCGGTGAGAAATCGAAGCTTTCTCTCTCTATAGTCTATTTTCCAGCGAAGCTCCATTTGAGCTCGTTCCAGCATTAAAATCTGTGATTCAAAGTTCCTTAGAATCGTATGAACATGTAGGAACTCAATTTCAACTTCAATTGCAACAATTAGAGGTGATTGATCGATCAATTTGATGAAATCAAATTCGGCAGTGTTGAAGAGTTGAAATTCGGGGAAAATTTGGGAAATTTTGGGATTTTCAAAATTCAAAGGAACAAAATACAATTTTATGAAATTGTGGGTCAATTGGGCATGAAAATAATGTTGGAGGACTAATTGAGGAATTTTGGAATTTTTGGGGTAAAACTTACCATTTTTGTAAAGGAAGTGCAAAATGGTAATTTTGGAAAAGTTGGGGGACCAAATTGGAAATTTGAGAAATTAAACCCCTTTGTGCAAAATTAAATAATTTGAGGTCCTAAGATAAATTTTAAAAGTTTCAGTACTCAAAATTAGGAAAAACTCAGCAATAGGGACTTAAAGTTAAAGAAAAATAACTTTAGGGACCTAATTGCATATATATGTAAAGTTGGGTTTTCTCATTCATTTGGAATGAATGAGGGCTATTAGGCCAAAGAATAATGAACAATTATGTTCATTTTGTGTAGGAGAACAGGACATCGGGAACGCCAGTCGAGGTTCAGCTTGCTAAGGATGAAACCCAACTAAGTGGAATTTCATTGTACTATGGTGTAAACCCCGCACATTTGAGTTAAGGAAAACCGGGAAAAGAACCGGTCAAACCGAATAAGAAAACCAAACCGGTTTATATTTGGGAATAAGAAATATGAAAATTTACAACTTTCGGTTGATCCAAAGGATTTATTAAACATTGGAAAAGAAACTTAAGACAAACTAGAAAACAAAAACCAAATTGGTTCAGGTGAACTAGATTCCATAAGAACTTCAAAGTTAAGCGGGGAAGTATGATTTTTTGTAACCCGAAATTTCGGCTTATCATAAATAGGCATCAATTAATATATATTTAATTATTGAAATTAATACCAATAATTTAATACCTAAATTAAATTATTGGAATTAATACAAATAATTTAATACCAAAATTAAATTATTGGAATTAATACCAATAATTTATGACAATATTAATACTAGTAATAAATCTCGCCCATTTAATACACAGATTTTACGACTATATAAAGAGATCATCCCCATTTCATTCTCCCCACACCTGAACACTTCTCTCTCTCTCTACTGCTTCATTTCCTAGTAAAGCTCGAACCAGAGCTTTGACTTGAACAAAGGTCGGGCTCTTTAGAACCGGGGAGAAGACAACTATCTGATAGCAAACTCCAGTCAATCCGAGAATCGTTGGAGAAGCGTCGACATGATGGAATAGTGAAGCAACTCCGGCGGATCAAAGCTGCCCTATTTCGGCCAAGCTGAAATCGGCCATTTCAAGCCCTCCTCAGGCCAAACCAAGCCCTCCCAACACTTACTCAGCCTTTCCACGACCGAATTAGGATCGAAAGGTAAGCCAATTCGGCTCCCCTTTATAATTTTTTATCGGTGCTAGAGAGAGAGTCGACCGAATTTTAATGACGAAATTCTAATCCAATTCCACATCAATTGATACAATACTTGATTTTAGGATTAACCTCAGGACGAGACCTATTTGCCCAGATCGAAAGCTCGGACTGTCGTGCCTTCACCGGTGAGTAATCGAAGCTTTCTCTCTCTACAGTCTATTTTCCGGCAAAGCTCCGTTTGAGCTCGTTCCGACGTTAAAATCTGCGATTCAAAATTTTTTAGAATCGTATGAACATACAGTAGATCAATTTCAACTACAATTTCAATAATTAGAAGTGTTTGATCGGTTAATTTGATGAAATCAAATTCGGTAGTGTTGAAGAGTTGACATTGGGAAATTTTGGGTATTTTCTAAATTCAAAGGGGCCAAAATACAATTTTATGAAATTGAGGGTCAATTGGGCATGAAAATAATGTTGGAGGACCAATTGAGGAATTTTGGAAAATTTGGGGAAAAACTTACCATTTTTGTGAAAGAAGGGAAAAATGGTAATTTTGGAAAAATTGGGGAACCAAATTGGAAATTTGGAAAATTAAACCCCTTTTTGGTGAAATTGAATAAATTGAGGTCCCACGATAAATTTTAAAAGTTACGGGACTCAATTTGAGGAAAAACTGACATTAGGGACTTAAAGTTAAAGAGAAATAACTTTAGGGACCTAATTGCAAATAACTAAAAGTTTGGGTTTTCTCATTCATTAATGAATGAAGGCTGTTATGCCGAGTAATAATGAACAAGGTTGTTCATATCATGTAGGAACGTTAAATATCATGAATGCCAACAAGGACAAGCTCGCGTGAATACAAAGAACCAGTCTAGTGGAATTCACGACATTAACGGGTGTGTGGGTTTACTAACATCATACTCGGTTGGGGATGATAAGTGCCTCGATATAAAAACCCACTGTTTAGTGCTATTTTAATCATCACTACTTACAGAAAGTGATGTGAAAGATATGTGAAAAAACTACTTATGGGTTGTAAGTAGATCATACCCGGTTGGTATGATAAGACTTCCTTGAAGGAAGTTGAAAACCCGTTCATCGGTTATGAACGGAGATGTCCTTATACCGGTCGGTATGATGGACAGTAAAAACCTATTTTTGTCGGAAGTGCTCTCCCCTGACTATGTACCAATGCTTAAACAATTTGGGAGACCTTTTCGACGGGAGCTCGAATAGCTCTAATAGGCCAGGGGCCTCGGTTTTGGAACTTGGGGGCTAAATGCCCAATTTTGAAAATCTCGTACAGTGGGCCCAAGGCCAGTTGGCACGAGCAGGAGCTCGTAAATGAACATGATATATGTGCCATAAAACTTAATAAGTGAATTGTTTGGCCATGGTACCAAG
Organism: Trapa incisa; assembly: GCA_030064435.1. Lineage (NCBI taxonomy): Eukaryota > Viridiplantae > Streptophyta > Magnoliopsida > Myrtales > Lythraceae > Trapa > Trapa incisa. The sequence continues at coordinate 1,830,953 of CM057784.1, read as the reverse complement.
ATAGGACCGACATGCTCTATCAACTAGCGGCAGTGTGACATGACAGGTCGACGGACTAGTCAAGACAAACAGCTGCGAGTTGAGTTGAGAGTCGGGGCCGTTGGACTAGTGGCACCACAGATTACATGGTAATATAAGAAAACATTGTTTGTGCATACATTGTGAGTACGGGATTATCAAGACGCCCATGAGGGGTAGTGATGCATCCTAAGGGCATTGGACGACCTGGTGGCTATAAGGGCAGTTCGTCGTTTCAGGTGTCTGTGCGAAATCTGGAGTAGCACGAAGCGCATGAGACCGGGGTGGGGACAAGATGAGGTCTCTGTCCTCATATGGACATGAAGAAGTGATTTTAGGATTGTGGGTAGGATGTCACGTACATCCACTCATTACCAGGGTAGAAGTGGTCGTACTTCTATCCGGGTGGCAGGAAAAGTCGCTCCGAAGCCACTAGCGGGTTCAGTAGTGATACTGACTTGCGAATGTGTGTAACCTTCATGATGAATGATGTGTGTTGGGTGATGACACACCGTGGTAACTAAGAAATAATGGAAAAATCCAAATTTTTAAATGATGGGATTTTTTAAAACAAAGGAGTCTGGCACACTCCATATAAATGTTTTTCTTAAAAGTCAAAAGCTTTTAAAAACCCATTCACTGAGTAGTCGTACTCACCCCCTCCCTTATATCCCTTTCAGGAAATCCCAGAAAGCCTCCCCTTAAAGACCGTCAACTAAGATGCCTGTAAGACAGGTATGTAAAGTTTTAAATTTCATATAGTTTTGATTATGCTATTCCAGGAAAAAGGTGTAAGTTAAAGGACGCCTTACTCTTTACGGTTTACGATAAGGGGAAACCCTTTAATAAATCGGGAGAGTGGTGGGTTGATCACGGGGATCCGACCAAACCGGGTCGGGGCGTGACGTATGGGGTGAGTGGGTTTACTAACATCATATCTAGTTGGGATGATGAGCACAACTTAAAGTTAAAAAACCACTTAACGATTGTGAGTGAAAATTTTATATCATACCCGATTGGGGATGATGAGTACTTCGGTATGAAGACCCACTATTGAGTGGTATTTTAAACATCACAACTTAAAGGAAGTGATGTGAAAATCATACGAAAAAACTACTTACTAGTTGTAAGTAGATCATACCCGGTTAGTATGATGAGACTTCCTCGAAGGAAGTTGAAAACCCGTTCATCGGTTATGAACGAAGGTGTCCTTATACCCGAGCGGTATAATGGATAGACAAAACATACGTTTTGTCAGAAGTACTCTCCCCTAACTGTGTGCCAATGCTTAAACAATTTGGAAGACATTCTCGACGGGAGCTCTAATAGCTCTTATAGGCCAGGGGCCTTAGTTTTGGAGCTTGGGGGCTAAATGTCCGATTTTGAAAATCTCGTACAGTGGGCCCAAGGCTAGTTGGCACGAGCAAGAGCCTGTAAACGAACATGATATATATGTGCCATAAAACTTAATAAGTGAATTGTTTGGCCATGGTACCAAGATAGGATCGACATGCTCAGTCAACTAGCGGCAGTGCGATATGACAAGACAACGGACTAGTCAAGACAAATAACTGTGGGTTGAGTTGAGAGTTGGGGCCGTTGGAACAAATGGCACCACATATTACATGGCAATTTAAGAAAACTCCCATCATTCCTGACTACGATATCTTGTGTCGGGTCGTCCTCATTCTGTTCCCAATAGGGACAGAGCTCTTCATCTTTCTTTTGTAGAGCCCATATTTGGTTCACTAGGATGGGCCGTACTACTAGGTTGGCCACTAGGTTACCTTGGCCCTTGTCCACATGGAGATCCACCCTTAAGTTGTGCAGTTGGCTTAACAAGGACAGGTAGCTACTTACTGAAGCCACTCTGGTGTGGTACTTGTGGCTGAATGCGTCAGCCACCACGTTTGCCTTATAGGGGTGGTACTTGATCATCAGGTCATAGTCCTTTACTAACTCCAGCCACCGTCTCTGCCACAGGTTGAGCTCCTTTTAGGTTAGGAAATATTTTAGGCTTTTATAATCAGTGTAAATGTGGCACTTCACTCCATACAAATAGTGGCGGCATATCTTGAGGGCGAACACTATTGCCGCCAATTCAAGGTCGTGAGTGGGGTAATTCTTCTTATGGGGCTTTAACTGTTGCGATGCATAGGCAATAACCTTCCCTTGTTGCATCAGGACACATCCTAACCCTTGTCTGGATGCATCGCTATATACCGTGTACTTCCCAGCATCCGCATCAGGTAGGGCCAGTACTAGGGTCATCATTAATTAGGACTTGAGCTCTTGGAATGATTCCTCACACTTGGCGTCCCGTAGTCCACTCCCTTCCTCGTGAGATGTGTTAAGGGAGCTGCTATTCTAGAGAAGTCCTCTACAAACTTTTGGTAGTATCCGAAGAGGCCGAGGAAGCTGTAGATCTTGGTTGGATTTGTGGGAGATTTCCAATTTGAGATGGTCTCTATTTTGGCGGGATCCACCTTTACTCCATCTTTGGACAATATATGCCCAAGGAAACCCACTTCTTGGAGCCAAAACTTGCACTTAGAGAATTTGGCGTACAACCGGTGTTCTCTTCACCCTCGTTGGTTCGGGTGTATATAAGGATATCGTTTATAAATATGATCATGAACTTGTCCAAATATGGTTGGAACACCTTGTTCATCAAGTCCATGAAGGTCGCGAGTGCATTTGTCAATCCAAAGGGCATTACCCTGAATTTGTAATGCCCATATTGCGATCAGAAGGCATTTTTCTATATATCCTCTTCTCGAATCTTCAGTTGGTGATATCCCGACCGTAGAACGATTTTGGAGAAGTAGGCTACCCCTCTTAGTTGGTCAAATAAATCATCTATTTGGGGGAGAGGGTGTTTATTCTTGATGGTCACCTGGTTCAGTTTCTGGTAGTTGATGTAGAGCCGCATGCTTTTGTCTTTCTTCTTGACGAACAATACCGGTGCAACCCACGGAGATTGGCTTGGGCATATAAATCATTTCTCTACGAGTTCGTCCAATTGGTCCTTCAGCTCCTTGAGTTCTGCAGGTGCCATATGGTAGGGGGCTTGAGATATGGGATGGGTTCCTGGCACCACCTCAATTACAAACTCTAGTCGGCGATCTAGGGGTAGGCCAAGTAGTTCTCCTAGGAAAACGTTTGGGTAACAGTTGACTACCAGGATTTCTTCTAGTCCTTTATCTGGCAAGTCTTTGCTTGTGATCTATGATAGGAATACCTTACGTCCATTCCATAGTAAGTCTTGCACTTCTATACAGGACATCAGGTGTATTCTGGCACTTCCCATATTCCCTTCAAATACGACCCCCTTCTTTTCCAGGAGCATGGAAGGTTATCCTCTTATTTCCACGGTCTACTTGGGCTTGATGTGTGCTTAGCCAGTCCATCCCCAAGATGACTTCTACTTCTTGTAACGAAAGAGGAATCATGTCGGCTTCCAGGGTAGTCCTTCCTAGCCATACTTCGTAGGCTATAAGGTACGTGTGTCACTCCAGTGTTACACCTAGAGGTGTGAGGATGTGGAGAGGTGGTTGGAGAGGAGAGGTTTCCCTCAGGAGTTCTAGAACTAGGGCTTCCTTGATGAAAGATTGTTCCACCCCTGAGTCGAAGAGGGTGTATCTTTCCTTTCCAAACACTTGTACAAAACCTGAGTGGGAATTAATAGAACCTTTATGGGAACACATTTTATTAAATAAAAAGGGGATTACAAGACTCTGTTTACATACTCGACTTTATGAGGAGGGTTAGGACGTACCAGCCACCATGCTAGGGTCCTTCCTGGCTTCTTCCTAGGTCAGGTTGTAGATGCTAGATGGGACTCTTGTGAGGGCTTCCCTTCCCCCATTGGGTGCCCTTTGATTTCTGGGTGGTGGTGGTGGAGCGTTTCACGAGGTATTTTCCCATGCCCTTGGGCAATTCCTCATGTAGTGCCCGGACTGCTCGCACCCGTAGCATGTTATGCATGCCCCTTCATGGTTTTTCTAGCACCGAGGGCAGTAGGGGCCTCTCCTTAGAGGATGTGCATCCATCTCCATGTGTTCACGGTGGCCCTCCTCCCTTCGGGGAAGTCTTGGCGGGTTCCTCCATCGAGGCCGACCTTGTTCCCTCAGGCCTCCACAAGTGCTCTGTCCCTTGTCCTCCCTTCACCCGCCCATCTCCATCCCGCAACGCCTTGTTTGGACCAACTGCTCGCATTCAAGTGCCATGTCCACTATGGTGGCTAGTTTGGTGGGGCATTCCAAAACCCCCCATTAGGTCTCTTATATCCATATTGAGACTGTCAACAAACTTCTGGTAAAGATCGGCAGGTCTTGTCAAGTCGGAGGAGAAGGATCGTAGCTCGTTGAACTTGGTCTCACACCTAGAGACCGTGTAAGCTCCCTGGCAGAGTTGGAAAACTTCCACATTCTATTCATTGATGAGGTGTCGGAGTGTCTTCAAGTATTTGGGGATGTCAAAGAGGGGTGTTATGGGCGTGGAAAGGGGTTGGGATTGGACCTTCTCTTGGTAGGTCTGAGACTCAGAGTCTAGATGAGGTTTATCACTGAGGTGGGGTTCCTCGAACACCCTAGTGAACTCCTCATACAACCTTTGGTGTTCAGAGCTGATGCCTTAATGGAGCTGAGGTAGCTCCCGGGAATTCTGCCTCTAGGAGGGGATTTTCGGTGGAATCAGCACTTGCCGCCCTTGTTCTTTTGAATTCTCTCTTGGGTGCCATAGCTGGTTTAAAATTTTATTTAATTAGTATTTAGGTTATAAAATCTTGATAATGTATCCTAGAAAGCACAAGCTCTGATACCACCAAACTTGTTATGCCCCAACCCGGTTTGACCGGGGTTTTTTGAACAACTGGCCACTCTCCCGAATCTCAATGTCCTTCATCGATGATCCTTCGGGGTCAAATTTAGCTAACTCTTACCACCATTCCAATGGACACCAGTGCCAAAATGACCACCTTCTTCCCCTCTACCTCTCCATAGCAAGGGCCGACCTCCAACAAGGGAAAAATCGGTCGCCACGAGCTAATTTCCACAAGTGGGTCTGTCGAATTGAACCCAATAGCGGTCTATCAACGACCAAATTCTACCAATTTCGACGAGCACTTTCTCTTGTACCTTAACTACAAAACACCTAATCTTCGACCAACTCGGTGAGAATTTTCGATAACTCCCTAAATAGCTTTATTTTTTGCAGTTTTGGCACTTGGTTGATTCCGGCCAAATTCGGTTGCAGTAAAACTCTCAACTCCTCCCATTAGTCATTATAAGTATAATAATAACATTTAAAAGTTATTTATGAATTTATAAGTTTATTTTATTTAGTCTCAAAGTTTAAGAATTAAATTACAATTATAAAAAAGTTTAGAGACAAATTTAAAAATATGAAAAATTTGTGAAAAATAAATCTATAATGAATATTCTAAGTCGTTTATAAATGATTTTGAGGTAAATAGTGATTTATAAATTTATTTTGGGAGTACGGTAGCAAAAACATACTTTTTGATAAAAAGAAATTAGTAAAATAGTAATTTTAGTTAAATATGGACCAAATGATTATTTATATTTAAATAGAGAATAAATAATTTATTTTATACAAAATGATAATTTTATCAAATTAAATATAAAAAAATAATAATTTTTTCCATAGATAATTTTATATATTTTATGTACCAAAATACAAATAAATAAAATTTGAGATACAACTCATTAATTCTTAGGAATATAGATGTTTGATATTTAAAAGAAATTAAATAAAATGTGAGAACTCAAATTAGGGAATTAGGAAGAATAATATTTAAAATAAGAAATTTTTGACAAATATAAACAAAATAATAATTTTGTTTAAATTAATGATAAAAAACAAAATAAAAGATTTTAATAAATATAAACAAATATCATATAATGCCGTGTAAATGAAATCGTTGGTTGATGTTCCTTCTATCCTATCCTCAATCAAATACTGAAAATCCTTGATAAAAAACGACAAAACAAAATGGTTGAAGCTCCTTACTGTTATTACAGAAAGAAGGGTGATTGGTGCGAGATTTCTAGCCTAAGATTTGAGCTGAAGAGGCAGTGGAGTCACTGTCATTCTTCGAGAGCAATCCGAACAGGACCACGTACCTTTGAAGAACTTAAATGTTCTCCTCACATTACCCATTTGATCTCTTTCAAGAACTTACGAGAGTCACTCAAACACGAGCAACTTGTCTTTTCCCTTACCTGCTCTCTATCGTCAACACCGATGGAATGAACTGCTTATGCCCTTTGTCCTCTTCTTCATAAATGACCGCCATTAACAAGACCCAACAGTTTTCACTACCCAGAGGAGTGGTTCAAGGGATTACTTGCTAGCGGTGGCTCCTTTGATTTAACACTTAGTTTTTTTTTTTTTTTGCTCTTATGAACACTTGAGTTGAGATCACTGAATTCTATAACTATATTAAAGACCGGGTGTGATCACTTTCTTTTGCTGATAAAAAAAAAAGCAACAAAAATGAAAATTGTGTTTATAATTATTTATAGTACTTGATGATATATTTTATAGATTTATCATTCTTGAATTGGATGTACTATAGATTAGAAAAATATTGTGTTATTTCATTAGATGTGTATTCTCCTTTTACATATATTTTAGAGGTTATTATGTGCCATACTCACTGAATTGGACACATGATGTTATTTTTAATATATATTTAGTATAATGTTAATAAATATTTATTATATTTTAAACAAAACCTTAGAATTCATGTATAAAATATTATATTTAATTATCTCCTAACAAATTTTCTGAGTTTATCCACGCCCAACTGTTGAATATGAAGCCTCATTTTTTCTATCTCTCTCTCTTTGTGATACAGATGCACAAAATAGTCACAGAAGTGTAAGTTGAATAAGAGAAGAAAGAGACAGAGGAAGGGAGTGAAAGAGAAGAAGAGAAAAGAGGACTTTGTTAGAGAATGCTTAGTTTCACCAGCTTCAGTTGGGTTGTGGTTCTTCTGCTATGGTGGTCAGTAACGGCGTCTGCAAATCACGAGGAGTCCTTCAGTAGATACGACTTCCCTCCTGGGTTCGTTTTTGGTTCTGGCACCTCTGCTTATCAGGTCAACTTGTCTTCTCATTCTTAGTGTTCAAGAAACATAATATAGATGTAAAATATATATATATATATATATGTGGATGTGTATTATATATTCCTTTGTTCTTAAGTTAAAATGGATCCAGAATTGGTAAATCTATGTTAGGTGGAGGGAGCAGTTGAAGAAGATGGGAGGACTCCAAGCATCTGGGATACCTTTGCCCATGCTGGTTTGTTTTTCTATCCCACAGTCACAAAGTTTCTCCTGTACTGTAAAATACTTGGGACTTTTTTTGTTTCCAATCATTGGATATGATCTTGTGGTAAGACCATTACATCTAATACCCATATTGTGGTCTGCAATTCCAGGGTACATCCATGGAGCAACCGGAGATGTAGCCTGTGATGGATATCACAAATACAAGGTAGTTCAATATGCTCTGCTATATAATTCAAAATTATGAGCCGAGTCTACTGTTTCATCTCTTTATGGTACTACAAGAATGAAAACACATCTATCATATCTTGTGTGTCAAGAAACTTGGCTTCTCGCCACTGATGCTAAGTATGACAGGATCTTATGGTTCCTATGTCGGATCTTGTCTTTTAGATACAGGGTTCACATGATTTCATGTAAAATACTGCAGGAAGATGTCCAACTGATGGTGGAAACCGGCCTTGATGCTTACAGATTCTCCATTTCTTGGTCAAGACTTATCCCACGTAAGAAACTCAAAGATTGTGTTATATGTTCTCCTAAACTAGACTAGTCGGTCCTCTCACACTTGAGAAATACAGTTTAAATTCTTACATACTTTTCATATTCCATACTGGATGACCCTCAGCTAGATGGCCGGCCGGCCAGTCAGGCCTGCCATTTGGACAAGGTAGGCACGACCGGTCTGAACTGATGTGAAACTACACTAGGATCCAGTGGCCTATATTCATCATTATCAGGGCAGACTCTGCCTTCTGTGTTCATGTTGGTCGTTCATCTTCTTTTTGTTCTTTTTTTTTTGCTTTCCAGATGGGAGGGGCCCTGTGAATCCAAAGGGCTTACAATACTATAACAACCTCATCAACGAACTGATCAAACACGGTAACCATCTCGAACGCTCCAAAGCTCAGTTCTTAGCGCTCAACATCCCATTTCTCGTGCTTAATATGTTCAACTTTTCCTATGCAGGAATCCAGCCCCACGTAACTCTATTCAATTTCGATCATCCACAGGAACTTGAAGACGAGTATGGGGGCTGGGTTAGTCGAAGAATTGTGTATGCCACTTGGACCTCCTCCACCTCTAAAACGAATGTCACTATAGTGATTTTAGTCAAAGGGTCACTTAAATAACCTATTGAGTGATTAGCTTTATGATTCAAAATGCAGTTAGGATCCTTGTAACATTGTCTTTCTCCTGGTGTTACAGGAAAGACTTCACGGCCTATGCTGAAGTATGCTTCAGGGAGTTTGGTGATAGAGTCCGATACTGGGTTACCATAAACGAGCCGAATGTATTTTCTATTGGGGGATATGACATAGGAATCTCACCACCTAGGCGGTGTTCACCTCCATTTGGATTTAGCAACTGCTTGCGAGGCAACTCTTCTTCCGAGCCGTACTTAGCCGTCCACAACATCTTGCTTTCTCATGCTTCTGCTGCAAAACTATATCGAGAAGTATACCAGGTATACAAAGGATGTCCAACAATTGTGATACGACTCTTGTATGAATAATGTGAGATTCTATTTCTTTTCAATCTGTGCTCATCATCTGCATCAACATAAGATCCCAACTCCTCATTTTCACTTTCACAACGTTACAAGAATCTAATTTTGAATTGTTATTTCTCTAAGCCTCACTCTCACGACGTGAAATTAAATGGCTATGCAGGTAAAGCAACTAGGGTTCATCGGGATCAATGTTTACACGTTTGGGATACTTCCATTAACGAATTCTACTGAAGATGTAGTTGCAGCAAAGCGAGCCAATGAATTTCTACATGGCTGGTAACTTTTTTTTTCTGATTACAATTCACAGAGCCATCGTTATTATGGCAATCATGTAGGCATTCAGTTTTTCAGTGCAGTAATATGAATATAGTGAAGATGGTATCTCTCATTGAAATCTAATTTGTCAATTTTGCTGATTAACTGATCTTTTATGGTACTGACCTATTTATTGTTGACAATTCAGGGTGGTCAATCCACTCATATTCGGGGATTATCCCGAGATAATGAAAAAGAACGTCGGTGAAAGGCTCCCTAAATTCACGCCACTTCAGTCCAAAGAGATTATGGGGTCAGTGGATTTTTTGGGGTTGATCCATTACACCACTATGTATATCAAAGACAAGTCCAGCAGTTTGATCTTTGAAACCCGCGACTTTAACATGGACATGGCTGTAGATCTCTGTAAGTTTATTCCTAGTTTCTTTACAAGTGACAAACAAATAATTTCAACTGCCTAACTTTCATCAGACAGCCATAGTAAACTGAGCATATTATCGACTTCTCGTCAAGAGTCAAGTTAATTCTTAAAGAAGCATAATTCATAGCAGTGATTGCCAATTGACCTACTATTTTATTTTTGCAGCATTGTGGGATATTTCAGGAGCATCAGAGGTGGAGCAAAATATTCAATTCTTAAATTCAAAGTTTGATTTATCATGTTTAACTTCTGATGATTATGATTATTATTACCACCGTATCCATATTCATCTCCATTTTGATTATTTTAACAGGTTCCCTTCATGCCATGGGGTCTCACACAAGTACTAGAACTCTTCAAGCAGGAATATGGGAACCCTCCCATTTTCATCTATGAAAATGGTTTCTCTCTCAACTTGCTGCATTTTCTTTTGTGTTTGTCAGAAAATTGATTCTGTAATTGGACTGAAAATTGATATGTGGGAATACCCTTTTTTCTTATTTCCAAATCCTAATCATGTCACAGAGAAAACTATCTAATCCTGCTTTCACACATATCCCATTCTCAAAAGGTGTGGCAACTGATGCCTGCTAATATCCGGTCTGCACAGACCTAATCAAGAAACACTCATGGTGCTGAAGTGAATATAGTTTTTGGAATATTTTCTGCCAAACATCGAAATTTCAGACCAAACACATACCAATTTCTTAGAAAACAATTTTCAGAAGCATCCTAACTGTTATTTCAACGACTGGTAGTCATACTTTTCATGTTTGCAGGCCAGAGAACAGAACGCAATACGACTCTACAGGACACTGGAAGGGTGAAGTGCATCCAGGCATATATGGGAGCCGTGCTGGATGCTGTCAGGTAACACATAATTATAAGTGCATGGATCTCATCTCCCTCATTTGTCCTTGCACTTTCCATAATTTCTGAACTCTAATATTACTTGGTGAAATGAACAAAAGAGTGAGCAGGAAATTGTGGCGCCCTCTGAATTTGATTAACCCCACAGACATCAACACTATTAATTTCAAGGATGACAATTTTACAGTGGATAACTTACATCAACACTAATAATTTCCAGTGGATAACTTTCCTTACTTATGCTTCTTATGCATTTACTGATAAGGAACGGCTCTGATACGAGGGGGTACTTCACATGGTCATTCCTCGACCTGTTCGAGTTACTTGATGGCTATGGTTCGAGCTATGGCCATTATTACGTGGACTTGGATGATCCAGATCTGAGGAGGTACCCAAAGCTCTCAGCCCACTGGTACTCTAACTTCTTGAAGGGAGAAATCGTAGGTCTAAAAGAAGACATTGAGATGGTATCTGGACAAAGTCGGATGGATCCACGCAAGGCTTAGTATCATCTAGTAGCTTCCTCATGGCTATGATATTCTCATTTTACTATTTTTCTTTCCTTGACATAAAGAAAAAATATCTTACTTGTGATCCGCTACTGTAATTCTCCAACATACCATATGTAGTTTTAGGTACCATCTATAGGTAGATCAGGTCACCTTGTTAATCCAGCAATCAGTTGCACTTATTCCATCTCAGAAGCTGAAATGCTGTGGCTCTGATCTAATTTTCAGTTCTATGACTGAAAGAAAACTCAGATTGTATGCATATAAAGTAGTTAAATAAAAGAGGCTGCAGAGGAGCTACTAATTTTCAGTTCTATTCTCACCTACTATCACAGACGGATTATGAGCTCAATCACCATCCAATGACTAGCTTTCCTTGGTTTTTTTCCCTGGAAAACGCAGTAGTTGCACCACAACATACATTTCTGTAGATCATAGATGAAGAATGAAAATCTTAAGTGAAGTCCATGCTACATTAACCAGGAATGCATAGTCAATGTCAAGATATCATTCACCATCACCATGTAATGGCAGATTAAGGAGACACTGGTCCGGGAAGGGCATAAAAATAAGCAGACACTGATTATGAAATGTTAAAATTCTTCATGTGAACACAGTGCAAATGCAACCCATTGACCCGTCATCCAAGGGCTTCAAAAACTAAGGCTTAGAAAACATAACTATGGACTGGTAGTGGCATCCGCAGCTTCATCATTTTCTGTGACTTCGTGCTTCTCAGCTCCCTCTGCCGGCTTTGCAACTTCTGCAGGTGCAAACAGATGACAAACGAATTTGCATCAAAAACAAAAGAGATGACAAACAATTTATTTAGAAATGACATAAGGACCCTGTTTGAATTAGAATCATGTCTACCATAGTCAGCTGTTAATTAGTCAGGTTTAACTAGTGCCATATTGTGCAAAAAAAGCTAGTGCCATGATATCTATATTAGTAAGCCCTACTAAATGTCTTAATACTTAGGTCACTGTTCTTCTTCGGTGCAATTCATCTAATGTCATTCCTTCCCTCTTAGTTGTCAATATACCAGACTATCATATGATAAATAGATGGCATTCTTTACCTTCATCATCACTGTCCTCAAAATCATCACCCATTTCATCACCCATTCCACCAAATTTCTGAGGAAAAAAATACAAAATCAAAATATGAAACTTAGGAAAAATGTATATGATAAAATGACAATCAAAACTGTTGAACCCTACCGAGAAGTCCATGCCACCCAAATCCAAGTCTCCTACACCTAATAGAAGAGCATCAATTTCATATAGTTAGACATCTATGTTGGAGTAGGTAATGAATAGAGAAAGGTAGATGCTGGTGCCATTGAGTTTGCATGTATCTATACCATTAACATCTTCATCTTCGTCAACCCATTTGTCCCAGTCAACTTTAATATAGTGAGGTGTTTTGCCCTCACTACGTGACAATTTCTTCCACCACACCTTCTCTGCCTTCTCAAAAATACAGAATATATTCCTCACCCCGACATTCATTTTGCTCTCCTGATGTGAATGTAGCAAACATTTAGAATATGAGCAGATCAGCATATGATATATCACATCCATCATCAAAAGGTTGCTTCGACTCACCTCTATAATAACCTTGTCAAAGAGCTCCAGCTTTAACTCATAGGCATGATTTTCTGCTCCACCCTTAGCAGAGAAAGTGAAAACTCCATCAGACTCAAGATTCACTTTGGCATCTTTGGAGTCAGGCAGTAGCACAGTGATAAAGACTTTGTCTTTCCTTTGGGCCCACTTCACCTCAGGATGGCGGCTACAGTAGCATGAAGATGGCAATTACTAAATCATATATTAAGTGCCAACCAAATCAGCTACCAAGATAATTAGAACTCAATCAATCTAGTTAGAGCAGCTCAATTAGATAAACAAAACTATTAGCTCAGCCTAAACTGAAGACATGCTTTTCACCAAACAAGACAACAAAGTAGCAAATACTAGAACTCAATCAATCTAGTTAGAGCAGCTCAATTAGATAAACAAAACTATTAGCTCAGCCTAAACTGAAGACATGCTTTTCACCAAACAAGACAACAAAGTAGCAAATACTTTCCTGTCAGAATTTGACACAACTTTTGATCTCAAATATGGACAAGGTGCACATGTATTTGTGCATAAAACTTGACCATAAACAAGCTACCATATCCCATTTAAAATTGGCCATAATCCAGTGAGGCTAAACTAACTCCAGAAAGCCAACTATGGACAAGGTACAATGTATCTAGCATAAAATTAGAACACGCATGTATTTAGAATAAAATTAGACCATAAACAAGCCACCATCTCCCATAATCAAGTGAGGGTAAATTAACACCAGAAAACCATCCTCAACAAGTTCTTACAAGCCAATCATAGAATCTTGACTCAAGCACACAATTCAAACTATCAAGCAGCAACAACACAGGTTGCAATCAGTACAAAACTATCGCAATAAAACAGCTGAGCCCCATCCATTTCTTTGAAGTTCAAGCAAAACAAAGATCCTGATTTGACAACACTTTCCGTTCCCAAGAGTGTATCCAATATTGATCTAGATATACTCAGAACGATAACTGACACATTCTCATATCAGATGACAGATATATCCATAAAGAATGTTGCTCACATACTTAAACCACGGAAAACGCACAGTCAAGAGAACCTCATCCTTTTGAATTAGAAAAATAAAAGACAATCACTTCAGCCATTCAACAGAGCAGACCGCAACAAAATATTACGAATATTACGAAGAGGCGGACTATACGAACCTCATACTGTCGCCTATAAAAGGAGAACAGAGAGGTGAAGCCTAGATAGCAGCGAAGGCAGCCGATGAATCAACAGCTAGCGTAACTCAGACGAGAGGGGAGAGCTGCTCTTATAAGTACCGAGCAACTTCTAGTACTTTCTTCCACCACCTAGAGAAGAAGAGAGAGAACATCGGCTAAAACCCTAATTTTTTAACTTCACTGCCGCAAAGAGATTTTTTTTTGTCTATCCAACAAAAACTTTTTCAAATTTACAAAAATTTAAATTTGATATGTCATGATATTAATTGATTTACCTTTTATATATTATTTTTCACTCAATAAATTCATTATATATTTTCTTTGAGATAGATTAATAAATTTATAATTTCTTAATATCTCAATATCTCAATCGCTAATAATAGTGTTCATTTTATAAACAAAAACATTTCATATTGATTATATTTAAATACATTACTAATAAGTGTACTAGTGAATTTTGTATTTTATTATTATAAGTATGTTTCAATAAATAGAGAGAACATTCCATCAACAAACAACTTTATTAGGTAAGAACTTCCTATTTCTTATACCTTGAGGCAAATTCATATATACCCCCTCACATAATTATCCAAAAAGATTACTTACATCAAATTGCTATGCCAATTAAAAGTATGAAAAAGCCAATTTTAATGTAACTAATTTGGTCACATGCAAAAAGGTTTTCAAAAACTATAAATGCTATGTTGTGTAAATCATTTTTTAACTAATCAAGCTTTACAATTTTTAATTATTGTAACATTGAGATTTCAAAAATAAGATTAAATTGAGATTTATTTATTGAAAAAAATATAAATTAAACAAATGTTAAAATATTTTTTTCAAATGTGTAAAAAAAATAAAGAAAAAATAAAATGAACCGAATCTATTGGACTAAACCGACCGTCTTCCCCACACAAGATTCGAAATGTCCATCTACTATAGAAATCTCAATTAAATAATCATATCAAGTTGAACATGGATCTAACCAAGAAGAAAAAAACGTAAACCATAAAACTAAATCAAACCGGAATAAGTAAATGGATTGATGGGGAGGCTAAGAGTGATGAAAATAAGTTATGAGAAACTCTAAGTAGCATATTGAGATACGCAGTAAAGGAAGGAGAGAAATCTAGAAAACAACCAATATAAATTAGGTTCGAGTTCACAGTTGTCACAAAACTCCCAAATGTTTTATAGTGCTAAATAAATCAGAATAAAGCAATTATTGGGTTCATTAAATAGAAAATTGACTATAGAGTTTTAGTTATTTTTATATTCCTAAGACCGCAAAAAATCGTTGAAATTGCTTATAAATCTGTCGAAAACTGGTTTGATATAGTGTAGACCAGTCGACATGTTACATGGAGTGCACGCACGTGCGACCACATGTGCATGTCTCGTCTTCCCCACACAAGATTCAAAATGCCCATGTCCTATTTGTAATACTGAGAAATCACAATTAAATAATCGTACCGAGTTGAACATAGAAATTGGATCTAACCAAGAAGAAAAAACCTAAACCATAAAACTAAATCAAACTGAAATGAGTAAATGGATTGACGAGGAGGCTAAGAGTGATGAAATTGAGCTATGAGAAACCTTAAGTAGTGTATCGAGATACACAGTAAAGGATTGAGATAAATCTAAAAAAGAACTAATATGAACTAGGTTCGGGCTCATAGTCGTCACAAAACCCCCAAATATTTTAGAGTGCTAAATAAATCAGAATGAAGCGTATATTGGGTCCATCCAATAAAAAATTGAATATAGAGTTTTAGTTATTTTTACATTCCCAAGAACCGCAAAAAACCACTTAAATGGTTTAGAAATTTGTCGAAAACTAGTTTGCTACAGCATAGAACAGTTGACATGTTACATGGAGTGCACGCACGCGCGATCACATGTGTCACGCCTCGACCCGGTTTGGTTAGATCCCCATGATCAACCCGCCACTTTTCCGATTTATTAAACGGTTTCCCCTTATTATAAACCGTCAAGAGTAAGGCATCCTTTAAAAATGCACCTTTTTTAGGAATAACATAAACAAAACTGCATAATAATTTAGATTTATCATACTAGTATCACAAGCATCTTAGTCAATGGTCTTTAAGGGTAGGCTTTCCGAAATCTCCTGAAAAGGGTATAAGGGAGGGGGTGAGTACAATGAATGGGATTCAAATCTTTTAACTTTCAAGAAAAATATTTATATGGAGTGTGCCAGACTCCTTTCTTTTAAAAAATTCATTCATTTAAAAATTCAGGTTTTTCCATTATTTCTTAGTTACCGGTGTGCATCACCTAACACACGTCTTTCATCATGAAGGTTACACACATTCGCAAGTCAGTATCACTACTGAACCCACTAGTGGCTTCGGAGTGACTTTTCATGCCACCCGGATAGAAATATGACCACTTCTACCCTGAGATCGAGTGGATGTATGCGACATCCGACCCTCAATCTCGAAATCACTTCTTCATGTCCGTATAAGGACAGAGACCTCATCTCATCCCCACCCCGTCTCATGTGCTTGGTGCTACTCCAAATTTCGTACAGACAATTGGAACGATAATATGCCCTTATACTCATCGGGTCATCTAGGGCCCTTAGGACGCATCACTACCCCTCATGGGCGTCTTGATGATCACGTACTCACAGTGCATGCACAAACAATGTTTTCTCATATTGCCATGTAATCTGTGGTGCCACTGGTCTAACGGCCCCGACTCTTAATTCAACCCGTTGTTGTTTGTCTTTACTGGTCCTCGACCTGTCATTTCGCACTGCCACTAGTTGACTGAGTATGTCGGTCCTATCTTGGTACCATGGCCAAACAATTCACTTATTAAGTTTTATGGCACATATATCATGTTCGTTTACGAGCTCCTGCTCGTGCCAACTAGCCTTGGACCCACTGTACGAGATTTTCAAAATCGGGCATTTAGCCCCTAAGTTCTAAAACTGAGGCCCCCGGCCTATCAGAGCTATTCGAGTTCCCGTCGAAAAGGTCTCCCAAATTGTTTAAGCATTGGCACACAGTCAAGGGAGAGCACTTTCGACAAAACATATGTTTTCTCTATCCATTATACCGCCCGGGTATAAGGATACCTCCGTTCATAACCGATGAATGGATTTTTAGCTTCCTTCGAGGAAGTCTCATTATACCAACCAGGTATGATATACTTATAACTGGTAAGTAGTTTTTCCGCATGATTTTCACATCACTTCCTCTAAGTAGTAATGTTTAAAATACCACTTAATAGTGGGTTTTCATATCGAGGTACTTATCATTCCCAACCGGGTATGATATAAAATTTTCACTCACAACCAATAAGTGGTTTTTAATTTTAAGTTGTGATCATCATCCCAACCAGGTATGATGTTAGTAAACCCACTCACCCGTTAATACAGTAAATTCCACTAAACTGGTTCTTTGTATTCACGCAAGCTCGTCTATTCTGGCGTTCCCGGTACTTCATGTTCCTACACGATATGAAAATCCTTGTTCACTATTACTCGACTTAACAACCTTCATTCATTTCCAACGAATGAGAAAACTCAAACTTTTTAGTTATTTGTAATTAGGTCCCTAAAGTTATTTCTCTTTAACGTTAAGTCCCCAAATGCCGATTTTTCCTCAAATTGAGTCCCAAAACTTTTAAAATTTATCTTGGGACCTCAATTTATTCAATTTGACAAAAAGGGGTTTAATTTCCCAAATTTCCAATTTGGTCCCCTAACTTTTCTAAAATTACCATTTTGCACTTCCTTTACAAAAATGGTAAGTTTTGCCCCAAAAATTCCAAAATTCCTCAATTGGTCCTCCAACATTATTTTCATGCCCAATTGACTCTCAATTTCATAAAATTACATTTTGGTCCTTTGAATTTTGAAAATCCCCAATTTCCCCCTAATTCCAACTTCTTAACATAGCGGAATTTGATTTTATCAAATTGACCCATCAAACGTTTCTAATTGTTGAAATTGAGTTTCTACATGTTCATACGATTTTTTAGCAATGTAAATTGCAAGTTTTAACGTTGGGACGAGCTCAAACGGAGCTTTGCCGGAAAATGAACTATAGAGAGAGAAAGCTTCAATTACTCACCGGTGAAGGCACGACAATCTGAGCTTTCAATCTGGGCAGATAGCTCTCGTCCTAAGGTTCATCCTAGAATCAAGAATCACATCAATTGATGCTTAATTGGATTAGAATTTCGTCATTGAAATTCGGTCAACTCTCTCTCTAGCACCGATCGAAAATTGTAAAGGGGAGCCAAATTGGCTTACCATTCAGTCCTAATTCGGCCGTGGAAAGGCTGAGAAAGTGTTGGAAGGGCTTGGTTTGGCCTGAGTAAGGCATGAAATGTTTGATTTCAGCTTGGCCGAAATAGGGCAGCTCCGGTCTGTCGGAGCTGCTTCACTATTCTATCATGTCGGCGCTTCTCCAACGATTCTCGGATTGACTGGAGTTTGCTATTAGATAACTGTCTTCTCCCCAGTTCTAAAGAGCCCGACCTTTGTTCAAGTCGAAGCTTTAGTTCGAGCTTCACCGGGAAATGGAGCAGTAGAGAGAGAGAGAGAGAGAGAAGTGTTCAGGTGTGAGGAGAATGAATGGAGATGACCTCTTTATATATGTGTAAAAATGTATATTAAATGGGAGAGATTTATTACTAGTATTAATATTACCATAAATTATTGGTATTAATTCCAATAATTTAATTTTGGTATTAGGTCACCCATCCTCACACTACTCTCAGGCAAGCACGATTAACTTTAAAGTTCTTATGAAATCTAGTTCACCTGAACCAATTTGGTTTTTATCTTTTAATTTGTCTTAAGTTTCTTTTTTCAAGGTTTAATAAACCCTTTGGATCACCTGAAAGTTGTAAATTTCCATATTGCTTATTCCCAAATGTAAACCGGCTCGATTTTCTTATTCGGTTTGACCGATTCTTTTCCCGGTTTTCCTTAACTCAAAAGTGCGGGGTTTATAGATTCGTAGACTTGTCATGTCGCACTACCGCTAGTCCATCGAGTATGTTGGTCATGTCTTGGTACCATGGAAAAACAACTCATTTACTTAAGTTTTCATGGCTTAATAATCATGTTTGTTTACAAGCTCCTGCTCATGCCAACTGGCCTAGAGCCCACTATTCGAGATTTTCAAAATCGGGCATATTAGCCCCCAAGTTCCAAAACCAAGGCATCTAGCCTATATGAGCTAATCGAGCTCCCGTCAATAAGGTCTCCCAAAAATTTTAAGCAGTGGCACACAGTCTAGGGAGATCACTTCCGAAAAAAATAAACTTTTATGTCATCCATCACACCAACTGAGTATGAGAACATCTACGCTTATAACTGATAAGCGGGTTTTTCACTTCTTTCTAGGAAGTTTTATCATACCAATTGGGTATGATCTACTTATAACTGGTAAATAGTTTTTTAGGGTAGGACCATAAGAAAAGAAGTGGTAATTAGGCCTCAATTACATGAGGAAAGATCACGAAAAGAAGATCAAGGGTAGGACCATAAGAAAACCTAGACATTGCAAAATGTAGATAAAGGGAATTTTCCCTTAAGGAGCACTACAAGCCACCTAGGAGCAAAGAAGGAAACACCTCCTCCAAAGAAGACAAGCCTGAACAATGAAAGACAACTAGGATGTCTCAAGATAGCAAGGTGTGACCTACTTTGGAAAAACAGAGGAGCCAAGTAGGATTGTAGACTAACCTAACGAAAAGGTGTAACTAAAAACTTTGGAAGAAGACGCCCTAGGAAGAATCAGAAAATAGTAAGGATTACACCCTCAAAAGGACAACGGATAGGCATCAATGATGAGTAAAATCAAAGGACAACATTCCCGAGACAAGTGAACTAGGAGAATAGTGGGGATGAGACAGTTAATGAACTGACCCTCGAGAAGGTCATAAATCTAAACCCTAGCGAGGAAGGGGGAGGTGGAAAGGCCAGAATAGTGAAAAAGAAGGATGCAGGAAATCCTTGAAGAAATAAATGGCCGAAAATGAAATGATGACCACACTCAAGCCATAAGGAGGATTTAGTAAGTCTTGCACAAAGAGGTCTTGGAGCAAACAGTGATTAAACCTTTCCTAAGGAAGGAGACCCTGGGAAGGCATACATGACCCAACCAAGAAGTAATGGACCAAGTGATGAAGGATGTGGAGATGAAGTGCAGGTCGAGGTGAAAGAACCAAGGGAAGCATACTAGGAGGACCCAAGGAGAAAGTTAAAACCCAAGAAATGTGTAAGTAGGAAATAGCATCAAAGGATGTTGTGATAAGTAAGAATGGGTGGGCTAATTATAATAAGGAAATAAAGGAAAGACCATCAGAAAAACCTTGGAGAAGTAAGCCCTCCAATTCGGGAGTGGTTAAGGGGAAAACAACCAATGACATCAAGACTGGTCGTGGCCTATACTCACTTAATAGAACCCAAGGAGTGGACGGTTGGACATAAAATAGAGTACTAGGAACCAACCTATCAGCAGAAGTTTCTCGAAGAGAGGATAAGTAACAAAAAGGATACCAATCTTAGAAGGGTGTAAGAAAGGAAAGAAGGAAAAGCCTCCAAGGAGCGTTAGGGAGGTTGAACCAAGACGAGAGTCCCTAGGTATAAAGATAAAAGTAGGAAGTGATACCTTAAAAAGGGAAGTTCCGAAGCTAAGGAATCGTTAGATGGATCCTAAGAGGCTTAACCCGACATAAGGAACCTCATAAAGAACCATAAGTGGTTGAGGGTATATCAGGATGACCAAATGTTACCTGTTTTGGAAGAGCAAAGAAGCCAATTAAGGATTTTCGATGAAACTAGCAAAAAGAAGCAACTAGTAGCAATAGGATGGCCAAGGAGAATAAACGAAACCCTAAGAAGGACCAGGAAGTAGTGGAGACTACACTCTAAAGAAGGGTAATAGAGTGGGCATATTGTTGAGTACACGAAATAATACCCGACGATCAGAGACACCTTGGGTAGGAAAGTTAAAAGATGAACTGGGAAATTATGGTCGGCAAATGATTAAAGGTGGGCAAAAGTCCTAATTCAAAAGGTGTAAGAATGCAAAGGAAGGAAACCTTCAAGTAGTAGTAAGAAATTCAAACGTATAGTGCCTAAGGGGGAAATCTCTACTTTGAAGGACATAGTAGAGAATGAAAATTGTTAAGGGAGAACTCCCCAAACAATGGAATCATGAAATGGTCACAAGTAAGTAAGAGTGGGTTTAGGGGAAAAGGAAAATCCTTGAGTAAAGGACGTCACCAGAAATGAAGAAAGACATAAGAAAGGAAGAATCTCAATATGTTAGTAAGTCATCAGGAAATCTAATGATTGGCACCAGAAAGACCCAATAAAGAAATTGGGAAAGGACGAGTGGGTAAGGAAAGCCGATACGGTTGTGTAAGACATTTTGTCAAGGTATGAAAGATGATTGGATAATGGTAAAGGTAGTCGAAGAATACTATCTGATAAAAAGAGGGATGAAGCTATACAATCCCTAAAAGGTTGGAAAGTTGAGAACGACCTTAAAGAAGGTGCTATAGAAATCTGATGGATAGAGACAGATGTTGGAACATGTCATGCTGTAAGGGACATGTAAGCCCAATAGCCCTGAGGGAAAATGTGACTCAAGTAAGAACAAGTTAGTTAGTAAGCATGACAAGGTCAACCCTAAGTGGGACCAAAGTTGTAATAAATAACAGATGCATGAAATGTCAAAATAAGGATGAAGCGTGAGATAACACTGAAACCCGTGAAAATAAGTATGTAATGCTCGGAAGAACCCCGAGCTAGGGTTTCAACAATAAAGAGAATAACTAGACACAAGAACAATTGGGCATTTTAGAACTCCTAATCCTAAAGACCTGAGCAAGAACCCCAAGAGGAAGAATCTTGCCTTAAGTAAGGGGAAAAGTAAAACCAAGGATATGCCTTTAGAATAGTGGATAAGACTCGTCTAGTTATGATAAACTTTGTGGAAAGAGTAAAGAGTAGAAAGGAAAAGAAGTTCCTTAAGTGCGTGTTTAAAAGGGGCTAAGTGGAAGAACAAAAGAAATGTTAGCATGTCAAGCAAACCCCAAGTTGACACCAAAGGAAATTGTTCCTAATGCAAAGGTTGCTAATTAAGTTTTGGGGACAAAACTCCTAAAAGGAGGGGAGAGTTGTAAACCTCGTCCCTTAAAGACAAGGAAAACCAAGGAAAGAACCGGTCAACTCGAATGAGAAAACCAAACCAGTTCTCGAACCCCAACCGTTAGAGAAAGGGAAAAACGGGAAATTTACAAATCCCAAGTGACCTAAAGAGATATAAAAGTCATGGAAAAGGACTTTGGGATGAATTGGAAGTGAAAACCAGACCGGTTCAGGTGAACCGATTTGAACTACTATTGAATCGATATCTAATTTCATTTTTATAGGTGGCTTAGGAAATTCAAATTGGAGAATTGAAGACACCATTGGATAGAGAATGAATTTAGATAAATTTATAAATTTTTAATTTTGAAAAACTCGATCGAAATGGGCTTGAACCGGTCGGTTTAAGCATTGAACTTGGTTCGGACCGGTCCGATCCAATTCAGAATAGTGTTATCTTTTTCCTTTAGATGACAACACTGTTCACTCACTGGAAAAGTGAGCAGCACCGACGAAGATAAAAAGTCTCCGCTCAAGGAGTTTCAGACAATGTATAACCGCCATAAAGGTGCCAATCGGACAGCCACGGAGTCCCCGAGCTTCCTATATAAAGAGTCCCTCCTCATTCATCCTCCTCACACTTGAAAACCCCTCTCTCTCCCTATTACTCCATTTTCCAGTGAAACTCGAACTAGAGCTTCGACATTGGGGTTTTTCAGAGCCAAAGAATGTGAGGTCAGGTTCATTAGATTCGGGGAGAAGTCAGCTACCTAACGGTAGTCTCCATTTGCTCCGAGGATCACCGAAGAAGCATTGGCATGATAGAACAATGAAGCAGCTCCAGCGGACCAGAGCTGCCCCGTTTCGGTCGAGCTAAAAATGGCCAATTTGAGCCCTTCTCAGGCCAAACCAAGCTCTCCAAACACTTCCACAACCCTTATACGACTGAAATAGAGTGAAAAGGTACGCCAATTTGGCTCTCCTCTGTAATTTCCGATCAGTGTTAGAGAGAGAACCAACGAAAGTTCACTGACCAAATTCTCCCTCAATTCAACATGAATTGATACGATTCTTGATCCTAGAAGAAACCTCAGGATGAGAGCTATCTGCCCAGATCGAAAGCTCGGACCGACGCTCCCCCAATGGTAAGCTTTCGAAGCTTTCTCTCTTTACGTCTAGTTTTCCGACGAAGCTTCGTTTGAGTTCAATTCTGTAAACCTCGCACTTTTGTGTTAAGAAAAACTGGAAAAAGAACCGGTCAAACCGAGTAAGAAAATCAAGCCGGTTTACATTTGAGAACATGCAATATGGAAATTTACAACTTTCGGGTGATCTAAAGGGTTCATTAAACCTTGGAAAAGAAATTTAAGAAACTTTAGAAAACAGAAAAATCAAATTGGTTCAGGTGAACAAGAGTACATAAGAACTCTAAAGTTAAGCGTGTTTGCCTGAGAGTAGTGTGAGGATGGGCGACCTCTTGGGAAGTATGAATTTTTTTTGTAACCCGAAATTTCAGTCAAAAATTTTATGTACGTCTTATAATAAATAACAATAAATTAATATATATTTAATTATCATAATTAATACCAATAATTTAATACCTAAATTAAATTATTGGAATTAATACCGAAATTAAATTATTGGAATTAATACCAATAATTTATGGCAATATTAATACTATTAATAAATCTCGCTCATTTAATACACGGGTTTTTACGCCTATATAAAGAGGTAATCCCCATTTCATTCTCCTCACACCTTAACACTTCTCTCTCTCTCTCTCTACTGCTTCATTTCCCGGTAAATCTCGAACCAGAGCTTCGACTTGAACAAAGGTCGGGCTCTTTAGAACCAGGGAGAAGACAATTAACTGATAGCAAACTCTAGTCAATCCGAGAATCGTTGGAGAAGCGCTGGCATGATAGAATAGTGAAGCAGCTCCGACGAACCGAAGCTGCCCTATTTTGGCCAAGCTGAAATCAACCATTTCAAACCATGCTCAGGCCAAACCAAGCCCTTCCAACACTTCCTCAGCCTTTCCACGGCCGAATTAGGACTGAAAGGTAAGCCAATTCGGCTCCCCTTTATAATTTTCGATCGGTGCTAGAGAGAGAGTCGACCGAATTTCAATGACAAAATTCTAATCCAATTCCGCATCAATTGATGCGATTCTAGATTCTAGGATGAACCTCAGGATGAGAGCTATCTGTCCAGATCAAAAACTCGAACCGTCGTGCCTTCACCGGTGAGTAATCGAAGCTTTCTCTCTCTATAGTTCATTTTTCGGCGAAGCTCCATTTGAGCTCGTCCCAGCATTAAAACTTGCGATTCACATTTCTGAAGAATCTTATGAACATGTAGAAACTCAATTTCAACTTCAATTTCAACAATTGGAAATGTTTGATGGGTCAATTTGATGAAATCAAATTTGGTTGTGTTAAGAAGTTGGAATTGGGGGAAAATTGGGGATTTTTGAAATTTAAAGGATCAAAATGAAATTTTATGAAATTGAGGGTCAATTGGGCATGAAAATAATGTTGGAGGACCAATTGAGTAATTTTGAAATTTTTGTGGTAAAATTTACCATTTTTGTAAAGGAAGGGCAAAATGGTAATTTTGGAAAAGTTGGGGGACCAAATTGGAAATTTGGGAAATTAAACCCCTTTTTGTGAAATGGAATAAATTGAGGTCCTATGATAAATCTTAGAAGTTTCGGGACTCAATTTGAGGAAAAACCGGCATTTGGTACTTAAAGTTAAAGAGAAATAATTTTAGGGACCTAATTGCAAATAAATGAAAGTTTGACTTTCTCATTCATTTGGAATGAATGAAGGCGATTAGGCCGCAGAATAATGAACCAAGATGTTCATATCGTGTAGGAACGCAAAATACCGGGAACGCCAGCAAGGACAAGCTCGCGTGAATACAAAGAACCAGTGTAGTGGAATTCACGGCATTAACGGGTGAGTGGGTTTACTAACATCATACCCGGTTGGGATGAAGAGCACAACTTAAAGATAAAAACCGCTTACCGATTGTGAGTGAAAATTTTATATCATACCCGGTAGGGGATGATAAGTACCTCAGTATAAAAACCCACTATTTAGTGGTATTTTAATCATCACCACTTAGAGAAAGTGATGTGAAAATTATGCGAAAAAAAACTACTTACCGGTTGGTAAGTAGATCATATCGGGTTGGTATGATGAGACTTCCTCGAAGGAAGTTGAAAACCCGTTCATCGGTTATGAATGGAGATGTCCTTATATCGGTTGGTATGATGGACAGTGAAAACCTATTTTGTCGGAAGTGTTCTCCCCTGACTGTGTGCTAATGCTTAAACTATTTGGGAGACTTTCTCAACGGGAGCTCGAATAGCTTTGATAGGCCAGAGGCCTCAGTTTCGGAACTTGGGGGCTAAATGCCCGATTTTGAAAATCTCGTACAGTGGGCCCAAGGCCAGTTGGCACGAGCAGGAGCTCATAAATGAACATGATATATGTGCCATAAAACTTAATAAGTGAATTGTTTGGCCATGGTACCAAGATAGGACCGACATGCTTAGTCAACTAGCGACAGTGCGACATGACAGGTCGACAGACTAGTCAAGATAAACAGCTGCGGGTTGAGTTGAGAGTCGGGGCCGTTGGACTAGTGGCACCACAGATTACATGGCAATATAAGAAAATATTGTTTGTGCATGCACCATGAGTACGGGATCATCAAGACGTCCATGAGGGGTAGTGATGTGTCCTAAGGGCCCTGAACGACCTGGTGAGTATAAGGGTAGATCGTCGTTCCAAGTGTCTGTGCGAAATTTGGAGTAGCACCAAGCGCATGAGACCGAGGTGGGGACAGGATGAGGTCTCTGTCCTCATACGGACACGAAGAAGTGATTTCGGGATTGTGGGTGAGATGTCACGTACATCCACTCATTCCCAGGGTAGAAGTGGTTGTACTTCTATCCGGGTGGTAGGAAAAGTCGCTCTGAAGCCACTAGCGAGTTCAGTAGTGATACTGACTTGCGAATATGTGTAATCTTCATGATGAAGGATTTGTGTTGGGTGATGACACACCGGTAACTAAGAAATAATGGAAAAACCCAAATTTTTAAATGAAGGGATTTTTGAAAAGAAAGGAGTCCGACACACTCCATATAAATGTTTTTTTTTGAAGTTAAAAGTAGACCTTTAAAAACCCATTCACTGAGTAGTGGTACTCACTCACGCCCTTATATCCCTTTCAGGAAATCTCAGAAAGCCTACCCTTAAAGACCATCAACTAAGATGCCTGTAAGACAGGTATGTAAAGTATTAAATTTCATGCAGTTTTGATTATGTTATTCCAGGAAAAAGGTGCAGGTTAAAGGACGCCTTACTCTTTACGGTTTATAATTAGGGGAAACCCTTTAATAAACCGGGAGAGTGGCGGGTTGATCATAGGGATCTGACCAAACCTGGTTGGGGCGTGACAAATTCGCATAGAAATGATGTGATTCAAAGTTCCATTGAATCATTTGGAAGTGCAGGAACTCAATTTTACCTTCAATTTCAACAATTAACCTTGATTGATCGGTCAATTTGATGAAATCAAATTCGGCCAGTTTGAAAGTGGAAAATTGGGGGAAATTGGGGATTTCAAAAATTCGAGGGACTCAAGTGCAATTTCCTAAAATTGAGGTCCAATTGGCCATGAAAAAGATGTTGGAGGACCAATTGATCGATTTTTGGAATTATTGGGGTCAAATTTGCCATTTTTGTAAAGTATGGGTAAAATGGTAATTTTTGAAAAGTTGTGGACCAAATTGGAAATTTTGGAAACTTGAACCCCTTTTTGTGATTTTGAATAAATTGAGGTCCCAAAGTGAATTTTAGAAGTTTCGGGACTCAATTTGGGGAAAAATTGGCATTATGGACCTAAAGTTAAAGAAAAAGAACATTAGGGACCTAAATGCAAATAATTAAAATTTTTGGCATTTTATTCATTTGTGATGAATGAAGGCTATTAGGCCAAAGGTTAATGAACAAGGATGTTCATATCGTGTAGGAACATGAAGTACCAGGAATGCCAGCAAGGATAAGCTCGTGTGAGGTAAAAAGCTGGTTAATATGAAAGATACACTACGAATATTGGGTGAGTGGGAATTTTCACACCATACCTGGTTGGGATGATGAATACCTCATAATTGAAAACCCACTATTATGTGGAATTTTAAACATCACACCTGGTTGGGTGATGTGAGAAAACACGCGGAAAAACTACTTACCGATTGTAAGTATATCATACTCGGTTAGTATGATTAACTTCCTAAAAGGAAGTAGAAAACTCGTTTATCAATTATGAGAGAAGATGTCCTCACATCCAGTTGGTGTGATCTATAGATGAAAAGTTATTTTTGTCAAAAGTGCTTTCCCCTAATTGTGTGCCACTGCTTAAACATTTTGGGAGACCTTTTTTACAGGAGCTCGAATAGCTTAGATAGGCCACAGGCCTCAATTTTGGAACTTGGGGGCTAGAATGCTCGATTTTAAAAATCTCGTATAGTGGGCCCAAGGCCAATTGGCACGAGTAGGAGCTCGTAAAAAAACATAATGTTAAGCCATGAAAATTTTAATGAATGATGTGATTTGGCCATGGTACCAAGACAGGACCGACATACTCGATGGACTGGCGGCAGTGCGACAAGACAGGTCGACAGACCAGTCTAAACAAACAGCTGCAGGTCGAGTTGAGGGTCGGGGCCGTTGGACCAATGGCACCAAAGATTAATGGCTTATATGGAAAACTTTATTTGTTCATGCACTGAGGTTCGGGATCATCAAGATGCCCAAGAGGGGTAGTGATGCGTCCTAGAGGCTACTGGACGACATGGTGGAGATAAGGGCAATTTGTCGTGCCAACAGTCAGGGAAGCTCGACGTAGTTTTATGCGCATGAGACCAGGGTGGGGTCGGGATGAGGTATCTGTCCTCGTACAGACATAGAGTTTCTTTTCGGGTTTGAGGGTCAGATGTCGGGTACATCCTTTCATTCCCATGGTAGTTCCCAGGGTATAAGTGGACGGGCTTCTATCTAGGTGGATGATAAGGTCGCTCCGACACCACAAGTGGGTGTAGTGGACGGGCTGCCCTGCGAATGTATGATCCCTTCATGATGAAGGGCATGTGTTGATTGTTAAACACGTCGATTGTGAGAAAACTAGTTTTGAATAACCGAGAATTCAAGGAAAGAGTGTTTTTAAAGAAAATAAGGAGTCTAATACACTCAAATTCAAACTATTTTTTATAGAAACTCTTATTTCAAACACTCATTCACTGAGTTATTGAACTCACCCCCTCCCTTTACCCCTTTTCAGATAACCGAGTGAAAAACCTACCTAAAGTCCTTCAGCTAGCTAAACCTGCAAGATAGGTATGTAAGTTTAAATTGTATGCAGTTTTAATTGATGTTATTCCAGGAAATGTACATGTTTAAAGGACGCCTTACTCCTCACGATTTAAAGAAGGAGAAAACCCTTAATAAACTGAGTGAGTGGTGGGTTACTCACGGGGATCCGACCAAACCAAGTCGGGGCATGATAGGGTTCCTCTCTACATTTACTAATTGGCTAATATTTTGTGGTGTGTCTTCAGTAAATTACAAGATAGTAGTGAATGGACACAAATCTGAGTAAATCAAACCGAGTGAAGGGATTCGTCAAGGAGACCTACTATCCCTACATCTTTTTATTATGGTTATTGATGGTCTATATTCTCTTATCAATACATCATGCAAATATAAGGAATTAAGCCCACTTAAGACACTTAAGATACCAAAAGCATGTCCATCAATTTCTCATGTATTTTTTAGAGATGATGCTATTTTTTCCTAGAAGCTACAACTCAATATTGTTACAACTCAAGAAAATTATGAATATATATTACACAACCCCAGGTCAAAGGATTAATTTTAAAAAGCCAGTCTTACAATTTATTTATAATACAGGTGAGCACTTAAAAGAGGGCATCCATACAACTCTAGGAGTTAACCCAGGCGATAGAGAGGACAAATAGATGAGATTTCTCCTTTTCTAGTGAAAGGAAAAAAAGAAAGCCCTACAAGGCCTATAATAATGTATTCAAAGGAAGCTATAGGGTTGGACATCACAACATTTGTCTTAAATCGGAAAGAAAATCCTTATTAAATCAATTATTATAGCAATTTCTAACTATTTTATGAGTTATTTTCTTTTATTGTAATGTTGGTGAGAGGAAATTAATTCCTTAGTGGCATGGTTTTGGTGGAAAAATTTAAAGGAGAGGAAAAAGATCCATTTGATGAGTTTGATCAAACTAGTCACGCCCAAGGAACATGAGGTATAGGCTTTAAGGATCTCCAAGCATTCAACCATGCTATATTAATAAAACGAGCATGAATAGTATTAAATGAATTGCGGTTCCTATGGGAAAAGATTATTAAAGGTAAGTATTTCAACAACTTTGATATTACGGATGCTAAATTGGAGTTTCGACCGTTTTGAGCTAAATTGGAGTTTCGACTCTTTTGGCATTGGAGGAGTATTCTTACCGAAAGGAACCTACTAAAGGAGGAGATCATATGGCAAGTGGGGATGGTGACTAAGTTTTGACCCTCTTGGCATTGTAGGAGTTTTCTTGCGTAGGAAGTAACCTACTAAAGGAGGAGATCATATGGCAAGTCAGGATGGTGACTATGTCCAGGTATGATAAGATAGATGGCTTCACAAATAATCGACATAGAAACTTGCACAACCACCATTATATGAGAATTTCAGATATTTTTGAATATGCTCCCTTATAGGTAGAGGTAAAGGTACATGAAAATTACACATAATTAGTCGGTTTTTTTTACCATTAGAAGTAGATGTCATTTTAACTATCCAAATAGGGGTTGATAGAATGGATAGCATGATTGAAAAAATCTGGCATACTATATGTTTACTCTGCTTATGCATATATGATTAATGGGACATCTAGTGGTCCTAGCACAAGTTATGATTCTAGACCCTCTTCATCAACCAGATTAATAAGCACATATGGACATCTTTTTGGAATTTGAATATTCAATAAAAAATACAGAATTTTCTATAAAGAATTATATTTAATACTATACCAATAAATACTAATAAATATAGAAGAATAATAATAATTACTAATAAGTGTTATTTCCATGAGTAATTAGAATTAGCGGAGTATATTTTGTTTTGTTAATGGACTATATTGGTATGATTTTCAGTGTGTGGCTTATAAATGAACCTTCATGCTCCTTATTATTTTGATGAGCAGTGGATTAGATTAGAGTATTACCAGGTTTTAGGAAATGTGACAATAAAAATAGTAACAAAAATAAAATACTAGTTAGGATTGCAACCACTTGTTGGAATATGTAGAAAAAAATGGAATAGTTGTAGTATTAATGGTCGACATACCCAAGTCAAACGATTAAGAGTTCCATGGAAACTATACAGTAGCTCGATACTTTAGACGACAAGATAATTCCCAAGAACGCATAGGCTATCGGGAGAAGTAGAACAAGCGACCATAACCCCTGAGGATAGGCATGTCAATGGGATTGGGGACCCGACACCCGGGTCCACCCTCGGGTTCGGGTCCATCCCGCTGGCTGAACCTACCCTTTTAATTTTTTTCCAGCTCTACGTTTCTGAAAAAAATAAAAGAAAAACATTCCGAGATTCCATCCATGGAGAGGGATCATCGTCGACCTCGTCTTCACCTTCTTCGTTTTCTTCCGGATGCAGTACTCCCTGCAATTCGCGAAATTTCACTCCTAGTTGGAGCAATCAGGGGGAGGCGCGGAATCGCAACCGTTCTAAATCCGATTCCAGTGGCCGATTGAGTCGAACTCCTCTTCCTCAAACAGCTAGTTCCGATGGTCTTAATTATGGAGGCTGCTATTCAAGTGGAAGATGTCGAAGGCTCTTACCTCGATTTCCCCCGCACTCTTCCTTCCATGTGCCCTGGTAATGCAAATTTCCCCAACACTGTTAATCTTCCTTGTAAATCTCTAAATAATTTTAGAATATTCTTTGTATTAGAAAATCATGCTCTTAAAATTGTGTGTTATTGTTTTTTCTTTACACATAATGTTAAAATTATGTGGTTATCACTTTCAGTTCCTCCATATGTTATTATTATTTGGTGAATGGATATTCAGCTCAAGAGATGGTGCAACGCGAGCAATTACGAGATCTAGCTATGTTTGAGAGGCCGCACGAAAATCCTGCCAAGTCGTCTCCGGATCTTGCTATTAAGAAGGTGAGCTGTACTTTGTTCCTCCCATTCCATTTGGTTTTGCGGAGCAGACAGACTTCATTAATCCAATGCCGCAGAGATGGCTCTTTGTTGATATTAATATATATACTTCCTGTACAATCTAAAAAATGTGAGTCTCCTAAACTGATGTACATAGCAACACTTCTGGTTTAGCAATTAAACTTAATTTTTTAGCAAATTTAGTTGTAATATAACTGAAAATTAAACACAAATATATATTACTTGATTGTTTAGTATTTCTAAAATTTTATAACGGTTGAAATAATAAACCATTATATATTACTTAATTTTCTAGTAGAGATTCGAGTTCAAATGAATATAAACAGTAGGTTAAGGTATAGAACTTGGACCCGAACTCGTATTAGGCGTAAATCCGCCAAAACTCATCCCAACATCCTTACATTAGGAAGGTTTTTTTTGCTCAATATTTGAGGGAATTGTTAACATAATTAGTGATAGAGTTTATCAAATTAAGACAATAAAAGTGAGATGATGTGATGCATAGGGACAACAATGTACTAACGATCTACCTCTAGCCATTGAGGCTAATGAATGACTTACAACTAACATTACAAATGAATGGCTAAGATGGACATGGATTCCGTAATTTTAGCAAGAACCTCCCAGCATATATAACCAAGTTAATAACATATGAATATTTATTATTTCAAGTATAACAAATTCATGTGTACACTTAGAAGGTATGGATCCATTATACCTATACAATGTTTTAATTAATTTAATAAAATTTCTTAAATCAACCATGTTATGCCACTCGTTTTGAGCCATTAAATACAAGTCAATTACGAGAAGTCAACGAATGATCCTCTCACTCGCTACCCTTATGTCCTCGTCAATCTACACTTTTTTCGAGAATGTCTAACAGGTTATTTCCTCCCATATTATTTTTTAATAATTTTAATTTTCTAATCTTAAATTTATATAATAATGTAATATTTTATTAGCATACTTTAAAATAAAATATTAATATCGATAGTTCTACTATATTTATATACTATATTTTAAAATAGGTTAAATTTGCCAAATATTTGTAGTAAATGACACGCTTTGGAAATAATTGCAAATGGTAGACATTTTTGTTTTAACTATTACAAGGAATTGAACATATATTTATTTGACAATAATCATAAATACTAACTATTCAATTATGTTTTAATTTAAATTATATATATTTAAATAAACAAATTATATATTTTTTCACTTAAAAATTATAAATAAAATTTATATGTAATTAAAAAACTTTAAAATAATAAATTAAATATATTATAAAATATAATACAAAATATTATATGATTTAAGTTTAATAAAATATTTATATATAAATAATGATATTATACAAAATTTCACGTATAACTTTATTAACTAAATATTATATATGGTTTATATTTTGTATAAATTTATATAATATAATAATGTATATATAAATATTTTATTTAAATTAAAATGCATATTTATTTTTATTAATAACATAATTAATATATAATTTTATTTATTTAAAATAAATAAATAATTATTTTAAAATTATATATAATTTTTTAATTCTATTAAGTGTACATTATATATATTTTAAAGATATATATAATTTAAGTTAAATAAAATATTTATATATATTATAATGTTATACAAATTTATATATATTATATAAATTTTAATTATAATTTTATTAAATAAAAATCATATATAATTTAATATTTTTTATATAAATATAATTAGTACGATATTATAATTTATATATAATTTTGTATTATATTTGTATAAACTACTTAATTCATTATTTTAAATTATTTAAATAAATTATTATATATTTATAATTTTATTAAATAAACTACTTATTTCATTTACCCAAATTTTTGGTAAAAAGATGTAATTTAGCCTTTTAAAATATATTTATAAGAAACAGTATTCAACTAATTTATATTTTTAAAAATTTTATATTATATATAATACTAACTTTCCATGACTTTCATATTAATAAAATTTTATGAGACAAAAATTGTTTGATATATGTAGTCAAATAATTATAGATTTATATATTTTATATTAAGTTTCTTTGATAAATGAATGTATTAATAGAAAATTATATATTTAAATTATTAATTATTAAAAATAATATTAATAAATTAAAATATTAAAAATTTCGACTATACTGTCGTTACATTCCTCTTTTTCCCGTATATTTCCTACTAAAGTATTCCTTTCTTGGCCAAAAACAAAATAACTTCCACGAGAAGGTTATGGAAATGAAAACAAAAGAGGGCTTCAGATTCCTTGACGCGCGCGACCATCCTCAATGCAATACCTGGAAACCGGTAAACGGCAAGTCACCGACAGCGGTCAATAAATTCAACACTGAAACCAATAGAGATTTGCCACGTATTGTAATCTGACGGAGGTATGTGACGGAATGCGGAGCGGGCGTCAGCATGTCGACGAAGCTTTCAAAAGGGAGAGAAACCGTCCGGAGATTTTCTCACTTCTTACCTCCACTATTACGACGTACTGCTCGCAGAGAGGGAGAAGTATCGGTGATCTCGACAACGGAGTGAACGCCTCCGTGACTTGTTGGCAATGGCATCGTCTCCTACTTCATCGAGCAGCTCCCCGCGCTCCACTGCCCCCGATTTCTCTACCCTCCCGATCATGGCCCTCAAGAAGAAAATCGTCGAGAAGATCCTCGAGAACCGCGTTACACTCATCGTCGGCGAAACGGGCTGCGGTATTCTCCGCCTTATTGTTTTGAAGCTGGTTCTGTCTGTCCTGAAGGGTTTGCTTGTATCTGGTACTCGAGATAGTTTATTTAGCGGCGGATGATCGTACACAGTATGATATCCCGAGCTATCTCTGACACTGATATCTATGCATCTTTACCAATATATTCTGAGGTCCGACTTGCGTACTTGACTAAAATAAATGTCGCATATAGTGCTCAAGATCTGTCCCATTTGAGGTGCTCATGACCTTCCACCGATGTTCATTTCCTTCTTTAGTTATTATATGATTTCAACTCTCTGAATGTTGAGGGTTTGCACTTCTGCAGACACTGTCATCAGATGGCGCTGAGGAATGACCCACATTATTTACAAGTGGGAATGGTTATTAAGAATGATATTATCACCTTCCTAACAGACTAATGTGTTCTTGCTACCTAATGTGCCCATTTTGAGCTAATGTAAAGTTTATTTGAATATAGAATTGGTTCATTTTTTATCCTATGTGAATCCGATTTAATACTTTTGGTTTGTCTTGTGCTTCATTGTTCCCAAGTACAAAAAAAAAAAAATTTGGGGGGAAGTTGCAAATCAAAATATGAAGTTTTCTATTTGATTATCTTCTTACCAGTACTTTTATTATGAAGGAAAAAGCTCCCAAGTTCCACAGTTCCTACTAGATGAGAACATCAAACCTATATTATGCACACAGCCTCGAAGATTTGCAGTTGTAGCTGTTGCTAGAATGGTTGCAAAAGCACGCAACTGCGAACTCGGAGAAGAGGTTGGATATCATATTGGACATTCAAAGCACTTATCATCCAGGTATTCTTTCGTGTAAAATTGTTCTTCTTTGTGCTAGGGATTCATTCTATTTGTAGCCTTGCATTGAGTCTGGTTCTTACTTTCACATGTCTGTTTCGACAATTATTCACTAATTCCTAGAATATCACTGCTATAAGAAAAATTTTCATACTTCTAGATGTCTTATCTGATTCATGGAAATAGTGTTTTGATTGCTCATGTGATGTTATATATGTCTTAATTACATGCTACAATTTTTAGGAATTATTAGTGTATTCATGTTCTTCTAGTTGTCATAGGCAATCACAGTACCTTCCTAACAAGTCTTATTTTTTCTCTATTTATCCTTATTGCAGTTCAAAGATTGTTTTTAAGACAGCTGGTGTATTGCTGGATGAAATGTGTGATAGGGGCCTTGGTGCACTAGATTACAAAGCTATTATACTTGACGAGGTGCATGAAAGATCAGTAGAATCTGATTTAGTTCTGTTATGTGTGAAGCAGTTCCTGTTGAAGAATAATAATATGAGGTTTGCAATCTTCTGATTATGTGAATCCTTGTGCAAGTTTTTCATTTACTTATAAATGTCAATGGAAAGGATGGAAATAAAGCTTTTTCAGTTGTGCAGCTCTCTGAAATTTTCAGTTGATGTTTCACATATGATATTTGTCTAAATGTGGTGGGCCTGTTGTTTTATGAAGTCTTCTGAGTTCCACTATTTTAAATGTATTTCCAGATTGGTTTTGATGTCTGCAACAGCTGATATCGGTAGATATAGGGAATACTTCAGAAATATAGGTAGGGATGAAAGGGTGGAAGTGCTTGCCATCCCCAATGGCAACCAACATACCCATTTCCAGCAGGAGGTTTTTTATATTGAACAGGTGAAAATTATTTGCTATTACTTCTATTTCATATACCTGTCTTTATCAGGAGTAGCTCATATATTATTGTGTATGAGGAATTATTACCATGTCAATCTGTTAGCTGGTATCATCTTTTGATGTTTAATCTTATGTGTGGTGCCACTTGTTTGGATTGCTAAACAAAGCTTATTTATAGTTTTTCTGAATTGATCTTCTAACCATGCTAGCTTCTAAATTGGCATTTTGAGTACCTGTTCACTCGTATATCATCATTTTCTTTATTCTAATTGAAACCATTTTATGGCAAGCATGCATCACCCATATTTTTTATCCTTGTTCTTATCTGACAACCTTAGTTGAGTCTAAAAACACTGAAAATTTTGTTCTCTCTCTATTTTTGGTAAAACTGAGGAGATTTGTTAGGTCATAGTAGGAGGATGAGCATATAATGTTTGAGATAAATGTTTTTGGGTTCTATAATACTGATAAGCAGGGCACGAGTATACCTAATATGGAGAATTATCAATATAATTATCCATAATAATTATGTAACAATAATGACAAGTTTTGCTTGGACAATGCACCTATTCATGGTAGAACTTTCTTAAGCAAAGTATGAGAATGCGATGTAATTAAGATGAAAGAAATTGTTTTCTGAGACATTTTAACCAGTGTATGTTGAATTAAAGTTGAACTATGTAGAATTATTAGCAACATAACATCTATTATTATATTATCCACGTTGGTTTCTCCTGTATTACTCATGATTTTTTTATCCTGTTGGTGGTTATTGCTGTTTCTCAATTATAGGTGACAAGCCTTCTTGGTAGAGGTATAAATTCACAGTTCACAGAATATTGTCCTGGAGAAGAACCTAGTGAAGCTGATGCTAATATTAAGCCAGAAGTGCACAAACTCATCCACGATCTAGTGTTGTGGATAGATAGAAATGAATCTGATGTTGAGAAGAGCATTTTAATTTTTCTTCCAACCTACCGTTCTCTAGTGCAGCAGTGGTTTCTCCTAAAGCCTTTGAGTTCGCTATTTAATGTTCACATATTACATAGCAGCATTGACACGGATCAGGCTTTAAAGGCTATGAAAATCTCGAAATCCCACCGTAAGGTATGCTTGTGAGTATTTCAATTGCAAGTATGTGACATGTGATTGCAAACTGCAGATTTGTTTTGGAGATATATGTGTATGTTTTCTTGTAAGAATATTGGGGCGTGAATGTCGACGAATCAGATCAAAAGGAAACAAATGATTTAGAAGCAAGCTCATCTTCTTTCTGATTCTGGAAAATTCTACCAAGAAAATAATGGAGAAATATGATTTGTAAATGGCTTTAATAGCAGAACTCCGACTAGTTTAGTATACTAAAAAATTGATTTGTCAAAGAGCTGTTATTTTGTTTTTCCTTCACCTGCTATTCATTCATGTGCTGTCCCTTTTCTGTTTATAATGAAAATAATATAATTTAATAATTAGGGAATCATTTGGATACTTGCTATATTGCCAAATATTTTTTATTTCTACTTTGATCAAGTGAAAATTAGGGCACTGTCCTTCAACTAATTTTGAATTTGGGTGGAAGCCAAATTACAAGAATTTTGAAATTGGCATTACTTAATTTCAAGTTCAGAGTGGGATTACCTGATTCTATCTCAAATTATCACCAAATAGAAGTCTATTTGCATAGTTATCTGGCAAATGCATGGTTGAATTCACATCACTCATATGTTGCTCTTACTCCTATGATTTTAGTATAAAATGCCTTCTGTCATGAATTGTGATTTCTAGAACTTCAATCTCCCCACTTGCTACCAACATTGCGGAGTCATCCGTTACTATACCGAAAGTTGCATTTGTTATAGACTCCTGTCGATCTTTGCAAGTTTACTGGGACAGCAACAGAAAAGCTGAATCTTCAGAGCTGGTTTGGATATCCAAATCCCAGGTACCAGTGAGAACTCACTAATTAAATTGTTTGTTTTGCCAACTTCAACCTCAAAATAAAAAGTTATTCATAGGCTGATCAACGTAAAGGAAGAACTGGGCGGACCTGTGATGGCAAGATATATCGATTGGTCACGGGACCCTTTTTCAATAAATTTAAGGATTATGATTATCCGACTATACAGAGGCTGTCCTTGCGACATCAAGTTCTCCATATGTGTTGTGCCAAATCTAGAGCCATTAATGATCCTAAAGGTATCTTTCTTATCTTGTAATGCCATCCTTTTCTTTATTTGGATTCATACTTTTCCTTTACCATGTTTAATTGTGAAATGAACACAGTAAGGTTCTTGAGACATAAATATGTTACTCCTTGTTAGATCTGGTGGGGTTCCTGAAGCTAGCAGCACTTTTAGTCAATCATTTCTTGTGCAACTGGAGGATCTCTAGTCCCATAGATGGTGAAAACCAGCAGACAGAAAGATGTATAAGAGATCTAAAAATGTTAAAAGATATTCAAAAAAATGTCGGTGTATCAACAAGACTGTACTGCAATGCTGAAAATATCTGGTCTAGAAATAAAATATTTCGACACATATAGTCAAAACAATTCAAAATTCTTTGTTTCCTAAAGGTTCATTATCTCTTTTCTTCTGATGAAACAAAAAGTTGAGAGCTGAGTGATTTTGATAGTACATAGAAATCAGGCATCATCTAGGATGTTATCAAACAAAAAAACTAGTACTACTAGTTTGTACCATCTTGTGAATTAAGCATGTTTATCTAGCTATTTTACTGTCATAACACACATTTGGTTTAATAAGGAAATTCTTCGCTCCATGTCTCTGATGCTTGAATTATGTTGGCAGTCTTATTGCAAAAAGCATTAGACCCACCTGAACCTGATATTGTTGAAGATGCACTAGATTTGCTTGTCCAAATAGGTGCATTAACAAAATTATCTCATAGGGGGCGCTATGAGCCAACATTTTATGGGAAGTTGCTCGCCTGTTTCCCTTTATCTTTTGATGCATCAGTGCTGATAGTAAACTTTGGAGTTGCTGGTATGATTCATGAGGGCATTCTTCTTGGTATATTGATGGATACTCAACCCCTACCGATTCTTCATCCTTTTGGAGAGGAACATCTGGTACTGACCTGTCAAGCTTATGCAACTTCTTTATACAAAAGGATACATCTATTCAAAGATTAGTTCCTTCATTGTATGTTTTTTTTTCAATTGCCAGTTCATGGAGTACATGGAATGCTATTTTAACAGTGATCTTGACAGCGACAAAGCCATTGACCAAAAAGGAATGGTACTCATAGGGAACATTTGGCAGCGAGTATTTAAGGTACCGTTTTTCCAAGTTGGATAACACCTCACACATGTAAATCATGTGTCTGGCAAATTGTTGATCTTGCATGAATTGCATCATACTCTGGTTCTTTTCCTAGTACACTAT
The DNA here is from genome assembly GCA_030064435.1 of Trapa incisa. Taxonomy (NCBI): domain Eukaryota; kingdom Viridiplantae; phylum Streptophyta; class Magnoliopsida; order Myrtales; family Lythraceae; genus Trapa; species Trapa incisa. The sequence goes on along the minus strand of CM057784.1, from coordinate 1,791,938 downwards.
AATAAAAGATTTTCAATGAAACTGTCTTTATAAACTTTCAGTGATTTCAAATCATGATTCTAAATCTACTTTATTAGATTGCTCAGTCAATGCTCAGTCAGTCAATCACATTGATATTTGTAATGGATCATCAAAATGTTCATGCTAGGAAGTAATCATAAACTTGAAGAATGCCTGCATATTGCCTATGGATGAAGTTTTGAAATTTCAATTCACTGGTAGTCATATCTAGTAATTATGTGTTTTTTTATTCATAAAAAAATAATTTACAATGGTTAAGAACTATTTATTTGATAGCCAATTTAAATTATGGTGCATAATATTCATTCATTGGTATCATGGTGTGCAAAGATTTATATATTTGCAATTTCCTTTAATGCAAATGCATTTATTCACACTCCTCATTTTATAAATATAAATATTTTATCCAAATATAATTATTCTTATTGTATTCATTTTCTCCATAATATTGGTTTCATTTATCTGTGATTATTATGTAAACTTAAGAGGAAAATGGTAGATTTGTCCCTAAGAGATTCACTGTATGTCAATTTAATCCTCAAATTCTTTTATGTACATCAAATAAGTCCATATCAATTAGGAATATAAAAGCTTGAAATAGCATCAATTTCAGCTCACATATGTCCATAGCTGTGTAGTAAAAGGGATATAAAAGTTTGAAATACGGTCATGCACATTCTTATTCACTATAGAAAAGAAGGTACTTAAACATAAATCTGCCATGATTGGCTAACAGAGAGAAATCATCATGCACTTGTCTATATGAATAAAGTAAATATCTCATTGTACCAACCATCATGCACTTTCTCTTCTTGTGAGATTAATGATATTTCTTTATTAAATGATCATAAAAAATGTACGAATCTGGAGAGAGAAGAAATATTCTGTAAGCTAGTACAGCTGGATGTAAGCAATAATCTAAAAGTGTTTTTGGTACTCATATTTTATCACATTTTCCTGTAATTTGTATGATTTTCATAAATCTCTCTGTACTTAAATTAGAAACCTTCTACTATTATACTGGTGGGAGTGGTTTTGATTTATTTTTCAGATACCAAAACTACCTACTTAATAGGTCACATAGATCATCGGGATTATTTTGTAATTTTCCATTAATAATTTCCTACCCCACTACTCCAAATCCTCCACCTTTTACTTGCTTTCATCCTCTTCCCTGTGGAATTGATAATTCTGATTTTGTTTTCTGTTTTGTACATTGTCTTTTTTGTTGACCCAAAAATGAGATATTTTTGGAAAATAAGTTAAATTACAACATGTATATGTTTAAAATAATTTCATTCAATAAATATAAATTAATATTTTTTTGTTTTTTTCTCACTATTGCATAACATCACACAGGGTAGGGCGGCTACTATACAAATACATATACATGTGATAATTCCTGTGGAATTATGATAATTCTGATTTTATTCTCAGTTTTGTAAATTGTGATAATTCCTGTGGAATTGTGATAATTCTGATTTTGTTTTCTGTTTTGTAAATTATGTCTTTTTTGTTGACCAAAAAATGAGATATTTTTGGTAAACAAGTTAAATTACAACATGTATATGTTTAAAATCATTTCATTTAATAAATATAAATTAATATTTTTTTGTTTTTTTTCTCACTATTGCATAACATCACACGGGGGTAGGGAGGCTACTATACAAATACATAAACAGCTTGATGATGTCTCTTCATGGGAATGCTTTTGTTGGAATTCTGTGGTAGCACTGTGTTACGGTGTCATAAAATGCAGTAATTTTAATATATGGTATTCTTTCTGTAATTTTAATATATGGCAGAAAATGAAAGATCCCAGATGCTACATATCACCTAAAGTTTAGCAGTTAGTGGCTTACCAATCTTTTACCCTACATAATCTGGAAAATCTTACTTTTGATAGATGGAATGATTGATATTATAAATTTGGAAGGATTATTAGTCAAAATGGTATTTCAATAGGATCGAGTCCCTGTCTTTTTACTGCTTGCTCTTTTCTTCTTCTCAGATTTCCTTTCCAGTTGGTGTATTTCTTGATGCAAAGGCATTTGTTGAACAATCAATAATCAAGAGAAGAAAAACAAAAAAGTAAATCAATGCATGGACTCAAATTATTTATCAATTATAATTGTTCAATGGGTAAAGCAATAAGTGGGAACCAGCAACCTGAAACTAAATATAAACTGCTGGTTATGAATAAAGATCTCAATTTGTTGATTTATTGACAATTCATCAAACTGCACAATTTTGTTTTTAGGATGGCAGACCTCTTTGGATATATAAATTGATACTGAACTTTTGAAATTGATGTGATTCAGTGAAGAAAAATAACTACTGATGTGAGTGTTTGTTTTTGACTGCAGGATACGCTTCGCCTACAACATTTGAAAGAGGTTCTGAAGTGTGATGGAAAGGGAGTTACTGAAGAAGATATGCTGAAAGTAGAGGAAAATTGGTGCTTTCACCACCATCTTGTGCAATCATCACTTAGCCATGTTTCTGAGATATGTATGTACCCAAAATTCAATTTTCCCAACTGATGTTTGTTTCTTTTTCTCTTTTTTCTTTACTCACCATGTTCATAATTTTGTGTCAGATGAAGATGTCTTAGGTTTGTTGCACCGATTTCAGCCAGAATTTTTGCGGACATCTGATAGTTTCCCTTCTTACTATCATCCTTTTAACTTCCAACACACATGCCTCCTGGAGGATGCAGTTGGAGTGGATGATGAGCAGCTAGATCAGTCCAGTAATGTGAATTGTGTTGCTGGACCATTTGTGTCTAGTGATGATTTTCAGACAAAAGATATTGCTGAAAAGATGGTTACAGTTATCAAGGAGGTCTCTGTCACTTGTATTTCTCTTTGCTTATGTTGGTTTGCTCTTTTTTTATCTTAATTCTGTTGGATATGGTTTTCTGCTACTATTTTTTTGTGAACTTTCAGATAAGAGCCCTTTATGCTGGAGCAGCAACTAGTTTGCAGCCAATTGATACGAGCAGTCACTCTGTTTGTGTATATTTCTTGAAGGGGGCTTGTAGCAGGGGCGATGGATGTGCATTCACTCATTCCCATCTGGCAAAACAACCTGCATGCAAATTCTTCTTCTCCCTGAAGGTCTCTGCTAAAATTACTAATTTTTGTGGTTCATTTTGCAGCATAAATTGAGAAATTTTATTTTTATATGGCCAAATTTTCATTGTACAGTAAACCTTCTGATTATACGTGTAAATCTGATTCTGCTGAAAGTCCTGGTAGGGATGAATGGCCAATTTGAATGGTCTGACTATTCAAAAAACTGGAAAAGGGCAGGGCCTTGCTTAATTTTGCTTTTTTTTTTTGTGACAGGGTTGTCGAAATGGAAATTCCTGCTACTTCTCACATGATGTGGGCAGTTCATACGATAGGCCAATTCTATGCATCCCTGAGGATGACATTGCCTATTCAACATCTCTAATCAAACAATTTCCTCATCCTGGTGAAGGGACCATTCTTATTTTGGATGACACCAATTTTCATTTCACCTCCAACATTGCTCGTTTTATCAATCCTGAGGATATACTTGTTTCCTCTAGCCTATCAGAGAGCTTCATCAATGATCCATCTTTGGAAAATGTTCAAATCCTATGGGACCAGCAGCATCCACACCAGACAATCATACTGCAACCTCCAAAGAATTCATTCTATTGGAGTAATGTCAGGTGCATCCTATGGTTCCCAAATCTCAGTAGGCTAGATGAGAATTTGGATCAACAAGCAGGTTTTATGCAGAGATTCTTTGAGTATATGGCAATTCGACTAATGGCCGATCGCTTATATAGTATTCGAGTCATTCTCACCATGTACACCATCAGATTCTCACAGCTGCAGGTAAGAATTTTCTCTAAGGATGTTACGCTCTCTTGATGTTTGTGTTTTCTTTCGTATTCCAATACCAGGACTAAATTTTGGTTATTTAGTATATACTCTAAACATTGCTCTGTTCCACATTTTTATTGTTTATCATCAAGTTTTTCATCCAATATATTTTTCTTGTTCACTTCAATAAAAAAAATTTCATTATATATTTCTTCCCCCTTACAACAGGCCTGCCCAGAGGATGTATTTGGTCTATATATTTTTCTTTAAGAATGATGTTTAGCATCCAGGAAAATTTTCTAGTTTTAAGTGTATCCTTTTTGCATAAAAACTGAATACCATAGTCTTCCAAGTCTTGCAGTGAAGAAATGGACATGGCTCATTTTATATGTGAGACATTTCTTGAAATTGCTTCAGGTGGAGAAATTGGGCCGAAACTGCTTCTTCTTCCTCACAGAATCATTCCCTTTTGATGAAGCAAGCTTTGGGGATGTCCTGGATGGTGTGCCCACAGGGAGGCCTATGACCTCAGCTAAGCCCGTCTCCTACGTCTTCATCCAGAAAGTGCCAAACTGCAGTCAGTCTGACAACTATCATAAAGAGATCTGCCGAACTCTTAAAGATGCTCAGTACATTCTCTCTGACCTATAAGAACATAATACTCAATTTAGCAAACAACATCCAGTTTAGTCTAGTGATTTAAAACTCACACTCATATGGTCTGATGAATCCAAGGTCTTGTGTTTAAATTCCCTCTAGAGTATTGCCTAGTGCAGGTTCTAGTGGTGGCTTTTAACCTACAGAACCTTGGATGACAATGGCTTATTTGATTATACTAGGGCTAGTATTTAGTGTGTTAGATGTTTAATTCCTCTGGTATTTTATTTTCCAAAAAAAGCTAATAAATTCTTGACAATGGTTTGAAAATGTTCCTCTCTGTGCAGTCATATAATGTTGCATTGGTGTATCTGGTACTTATGGCCTCCCCAATTTGTATAGATTTGTAGGACTGTTGATTCTAAGATGTTTGGTTTTTTTATGGAAATGATTTTCTCTTGAAATTATTATATGGGAAAAAGGCTTCCTTGAAAGCAGTTTATTTTATTTCTTACTTGGACAAGTTAGCATATATCTATCAGCCATATTCTCTAGGAAAGCTTCACCTAGGATGACCTGAGCGGGTTTGTTTTTCCATTTTTGCAGGGGGTGGGTCACTGACAATCCACTCCGGTAATGGTTGCCTCTCCAGCCAGCCATCAATGGTCTGTGTAGAAAATCCACCTGAGCTCCCTCAAGATAGTTTTCATGTTGTAGTCTGCTATCACTTTTGAGAAAAAAAAAGTTGATGTGGGTGCTTATTAACTTTCCCGACCCTTAATTCCATGCGAGAACTTTACATTTACTAGCCAACCCAGCCAATAGGCATCGGATGAGAGTTTGGTGCCACATAGTGACACTAAAGTATTCATAATTTTCAGTTGTTGGCCTTTGGTCGATATTTATTTGATTGTCTGGAGGAATAGGCATGAGGCAGGTGAATGGTTTATGTATGTATATATGTGTGTTTTTGGTAAGCTGTTGATTCCCTAGTGGTGGTGACCCTGTATAGGACGTTCTTTCAATTCCCATATGCCCATAACTGCAGTAGGCTTACTGAGTGGAGAGCCTCATTTGCACCTTATGGGCTCACTTATATTTTCAATAGATGAGACTTTGGAGTTTTCCTCTATGAATAAGTTTCAGTTATTTCTTGGACAATGTATTGATCCAAGTTGCCTTGTTCCTACCCTTAAATTTTCATGGTTACTGTCACTTTGGTGATTCATAGGCGGTCCGTCTTACTTGAATTTTGAGTGGTATCATTATTTATATACAAACTATTAAAAGGCTTACAAAAGTCCGCTGCTCAAGTGCTTGTTCTAGCTTTGTGCCAACTTTTGGATTGACTCTACTCACTACATTATACCTTTGCATTCCTCTGTACCATATAGAGGTAGTTCTGATGTGCCCCATAAAGAGTTCTTCCCATCCACGAGAGGTTTGGTATCGTTTCAAAACTTGAAACACAAAGGGAGCACCAGAAAACTAACGTGAGTACCATATTATTGAGTGGGTTTAAACCGTGTTAAATAGAGATCTTGATCTGGACAGTGCATGAAGGATCAGCTAAAGAGACTGCTGAGTTAAATATACCATTGCCATCATTATTTTGGCAGAACTCACCACCTATTTGTACTTGAGAACTATCAAGAGTATGCAAATTACAGATGGACTATCAATAACATAATGTTTGTTTTATTGTGCTAAATATCCTAATTATGTCCATTTCACTGAGGTTAAATAGAAATGAACTCCACAATATGATCATAATATATCATGCAATCTGAAAGCACTCTAATTTAGCCCCACGTCAAAACTGTTGCATGTCCACACCCAGTGTGTATGAATTTTAATAATAACCCAAAAGATTCAATTTCAGAGTTCTGGGGAAGTACACGCATTAATTGGCAATGCAAGGCAGATAGTATCATCAGCAGAATAGTGGCCATGAAGTTGTGTGAGAATTTTCTCAATCATCATTGCCATTTTCAGTGTCCTCTTCCATTTCATCAGCATTGTCACTGTCATCTTCATCCTCTTCGTGATCACTGTCCTCTATCTGGGAATCTTCTCGTTTGTCCAGCTTCTTCTCAGCACCATAGCCTGATGAATGAAAGAGACCTATGTTATGTATACATTCTCAACCCTACTGAATGCAGCTAGTTACAATGCTGAATTTTAATACCATATTCACTGAAGATGACTCCGCCTGTACAAAGCCCTTCCTCAACCCTGACAAGTTGAAGGGTCATCCTTGGTCCAATTTCCTGAAGTCTAACAGCACTTTTGGATGATGCCTTGTTGGTGCGACCAAGGTTGCTAACTAAGGTCACAGTTGCTGCTTCTTCATCAACTTCACTTTCAGACCCATATCCCGCCCTTCCACAAAAAAAACATAACATAATTGTTTGATAAAGAAACTCTAAAATGTGTTTTTCCTAATTCTCAGTTGAGCATATCATTAATGATGAAGAAAAAGGAAAATTTTACCTTGTGACAAAGTCACTCACATCTTGCAGATTCCTGAGATCTGGGATCTGATGATTCTGCACAAATTTTCTTATTCTACGAGAAACACCAACAGGCTGCAATCTAATAGAGTAGTGCCGGAAATCTATGAGCTTCGTATCTTTGTTGTAATTCAGCAGAACAATTCTCTGACAAGAAGAAAGCTTGACCTGAAACATGCGGAACAGTCCAAATGTTACAAAAGAACACCTTTGACATGCTCAAATTAAAACAAAACCTTAAATAACTCACAGTATTAACATCAATAGCAGGGAAAATGTTTTGGAACATGATTGTTGTAAGCTTTAGATGCTGCTCTCCAGTTCCAAAGCCAGAAAGCACAATCTGCACAAAACTTCAATAATTATGAGGACCCATCTGTCATTACTACCCAAAAACTGAAACTTGCAACAAAGAGCACCAAGCATTCTAGTCTAAGATAAGTTAAAATTTTCTATTGTAGAAGGGATGAAAAATAATGAATATTCACATCTTGGTATCATACACAAGTTAAGAGGCAAAACAAACTCAAGCTGACAAAATAGAATCAACTACTTTATGATACTTGGAGGTAATGCACAGTATGATTATGAACATGTCAAAGTATTTTCAAATAAGATGCATCATTCAATAAAAGAGCACAGTCAATTCACATCTTAGTATATAACCTATGAGCCGTGAAAGACGAGATGAACTCAGACTGACCAAACAGAACCTACGATATTTGGAGGTAAGAAACAAGATAACTGCAAACTATTTTCATGAAAGATGCACCATACTTTTAAATCATCTTAAGACTAAACCTCCCAAATAAATTGCAAAGACTATCACAAAACGTCATTGTTTAATTCCATGGATATGTTATAGTACCCAATGAAATCATTCAGTTACGAAGCACAATAAAAAGAATTAGTTCAAACAATGGAGCAAAAAATGATAATATTATTCAGACTCAAAATGATTGATCTCCAGTCTGAGTTAGTTATGAAATATACCAATGGAGGGTTCTTGAAAAGATCTTTTGGACAACGGGGGCGTAATTGTGACTGAGCAACATCAGATGCCAATGAATACTCATTTATTTTAAAGGTGAGTGTGGGCCCTTGTGGCGTCCTTGCAACCTTCATGTAAGGAGAGGCATCTGTTTTTGATAACATAAGAAAATGAGTTACACCCATAGGTCCAGCCACATTTAAAAAGTCTTTAAGACTGTTCCTTTTCTTCTCCTGCATATATGAAGGTTAAAAATTTGTAAGAGGGGGATCAAGTTGAAAAATATTGAGAGAGATGAGGAATGCTTGGATCAATGCTTAAATTAATAGAAAGAACCAACCTTTCCTCCATAATATACATACTGTATGTATAACTAATATATACTAGAAAGGTTACTCTCAAATTTGTATAATTTCACAGGTTCAAATATCACAATTTTATAGCTCCAAATAAGCAAAAATATCAAATAATCTCTATATTATATTTGGATTCTCTTGAAAATCATACTTTGAAGGGCTGTCTGAGACATATCATCTCTTAGTTTATGTTTTAACATATGATTCCGATAAAAGGCGATGTTTATTGTAATAACTCAAGAATTTCAACATGTAAAATTGTTTGGGAAAGCAAATCCTAAGAGAGAGAGTGAATCGCACTACTCACTGAGACACAATATTAGCATGTTCATGGGTTATTTTTTGTATCACCATCACCATCAACAATATACAATATTTAATACTATCATCATCAATATAAGCTGCTATTGCATGATTCAGTAGTTAAACTAGATGTACAAGATCTAATATATTCTACTTACCTTTTCCTTTTACATTTTTGGAGTATAAATCTACTAATATGCTATTAACATGTTAAGTATACCTTCAGATTGAGAGCAGTAAATGGAAGCATCAACTTTCTTAAATCCATCTGGAGCTGCCTGAGTGGTCCGGGTAACTTTCCCCTTGAGAACACAAAGCTCTTGGGGATCTTGTCTCCAGTTACATGATCAACAGCTCCCAGTTTCTTTTGAACAATTGGTTTCACAAACACCTTTCTCTTTTTCTGTTCCAATTTGAACCACAATAAAGGTGAACATTAGAAACAAAACAAGCACTAACTTTCCACAATTTTCCATTAAATTAACTGAGAACAGATTCCAACAGATATTATTGCTAATTTTCCCTCTTTCATTTTTTAAAAAAGTATACTATCTTTTGAAAAATTCTACTCGTATCCTCAAAAAAAGGCCATCTACCAACTCAATGCAGATTTAGATATAATAACCTGAAGCAGTACAGTAGCAACAAACATTACCCAATATTGATTCATCAACAAATCTGGTTTATTATTACAAGCTATATCCATTTAGATTTTCATAAGTATCTTAAATAGGAAAACTGAGAGATAAAATTAATACTTTTGTGTATTGAAGTAAAAACTTACATCCCGAAAGCGGGCCATAATGGTCAAATTCACACAACTTCACAGAATAGCAGAAGAAACTGCCAATATTCTTCCCTAAAAAATATCAATCAACAGGGTATTAGCCAACTCATGGTAACCATGCCGTAAGGAACTCTTAATACTAAAAAGGGTGGAGACTGATAAATCATCTACCGAGTAAACAAGAAGGTGACGACGGAAGGCTAGAAACACGATCCTACTGCCGACCTGGGTGGAGTGGAAACCGTAGACGACCCTACTGCCGACCTGGGTGGAGTGGAAACCCAGACGACTCAGGCGGAAGATAGCCGACCTGGATGGAGTGGAAACCGTAGAGGACTCGGGCAGAAGATAGTCGACCAGGGTGGAGTGGAAACCTAGACGACTCGGGCGGAAGATAGACGACCTGGATGGAGTGGAAACCGTATACGACCCTACTGCCGACCTGGGTGAAGTGGAAGCCGTAGACGACTCAGGCAGAGATCTCTTGAGAAAATTCTCTCCTTAACAGCTGCTTTGGCGGTAGAGGTATTTTATGAGAGTGGGTATGTAAGGAACAGGACTAAGGTTAATGAGTTAGGGTTTTTGAGGAAAATAAAATTATTTTCATTTTAAAAAAGTTTTTCTACCCGAATAAGCTTTATTTTTATATTTTGGTTAATTTTAAAAAAAGGCCTATATTTTAGCCGGGTTTATATTTGTAACTATTACTTTAATATTTAGTTAAAAAAATGCATATACTTTGTTCATGGTCATAATTATAGTAATAGTTAATTTTTGTCCTACTTGCGTTGTAGCTGTTGCTAGAATGGTTGCAAAAGCACGCAACTGCGAACTCGGAGAAGAGGTTGGATATCATATTGGACATTCAAAGCACTTATCATTCAGGTATTCTTTCGTGTAAAATTGTTCTTCTTTGTGCTAGGGATTCATTCTATTTGTAGCCTTGCACTGAGTCTGGTTCTTACTTTCGCACGTCTGTTTCGACAATTATTCACTAATTCCTAGAATATCACTGCTATAAGAAAATTTTTCATACTTCTAGATGTCTTATCTGATTCATGGAAATAGTGTTTTGATTGCTCATGTGATGTTACATATGGCTTAATTCCATGTTACAATTTTTAGGAATTATTAGTGTATTGCTTGACAAGGTGCAAGAAAGATCAGTAGAATCGGATTTAGTACTGTTATGTCTGAAGCAGTTCCTGTTGAAGAATAAGAATATGAGGTTTGCAATCTTCTGATTATGTGAATCCTTGTGCAAGTTTTTCATTTACTTATCAATGTCAATGGAAAGGATAGAAATAAAGCTTTTTCAGTTGTGCAGCTCTCTGAAATTTTCAGTTGATGTTTCACATATGATATTTGTCTAAATCTGGCGGGTCTGCTGTTTTATGAAGTCTTCTGAGTTCCACTATTTTAAATGTATTTCCAGATTGGTTTTGATGTCTGCAGCAGCTGATATCGCTAGATATAGGGAATACTTCAGAGATATAAGTAGGGATGAAAGGGTGGAAGTGCTTGCCATCCCCAATGGCAACCAACATACCCATTTCCAGCGGGAGGTTTTTTATATTGAACAGGTGAAAATTATTTGCTATTACTTCTATTTAATATACCTGTCTTTATCAGGAGTAGCTCATATATTATTACCATGTCAATCATATATTATTTGCTATATTATTGTGTATGAGGAATTATTACCATGTCAATCTGTTTGCTGGTATCATCTATTGATGTATAATCTTATATCTTGTTTGGATTGCTAAACAAAGCTTATTTATAATTTTTCTGAATTAATCTTCTAACCATGCTAGCTTCTAAATTGGCATTTTGAGTACCTGTTGACAAATATATCATCATTTTCTTTATTCTAATTGAAACCATTTTATGACAAGCATGAATAGCCAATATGTTTTATCCATATTCTTATTGACAACCTTAGTTGAGTCTAACTACAATGAAAACTTTGTTTTCTCTCTATTTTTAGTAAAACTTTTATATGTGCTATTTGAAGAGAAAATCTGCCCATACCATTGGTCAAAATTTTCTCGAAAATTATGTCCAAAATGAGGAGCTTTGTATGGCCAAAGTAAGAGGATGAGCATATAATGTTTGAGATAAATGTTCTTGGATTCTATAATACTGAAAAGCAGGGCATGATTATACCTAATATGAAGAATTATCAATATAATTATCCATAATAATTATGTAACAATAATGACAAGTTTTGCTTGGACAATGAACCTATTAATGGTAGAACTTTCTTAACCAAAGTATGAGAATGTGATGTAATTAAGATGAAAAAAAATTGTTTCCTGGGACATTTTAACCAGTGTATGTTGAATTAAAGTTGAACTATGTAGAATTATTAGCAATGTAACATCTATTATTATTATTATTATTATTATTATATTATCCACATTGGTTTCTCCTGTATTACTCATGATTTTTTTAACCTGTTGTTGGTTATAACTGTTTCTCAATTATAGGTGAAAACCTATTTTTAAGAGGTATAAATTCACCATTCACATAATATTGCCCTTGAGAAGAACCTAGTGAAGCCAATGCTAATATTAAGCCAGTAGTGCACAAACTCATCCAAGATCTGGTGTTGTGGATAGATAGAAATGAATCTGATGTTGAGAAGAGCATTTTAATTTTTCTTCCAACCTACCATTCTCTAGTGCAGCAGTGGTTTCTCCTAAAGCCTTTGAGCTCACTATTTAATGTTCCCATATTAAATAGCAACATTGACACGGATCAGGCTTTAAAGGCTATGAAAATCTCAAAATCCCACCGTAAGGTATGCTTGTGAGAATTTCAATTGCAAGTATGTGACATGTTGTGATTGCAAACTGCAGATTTGTTTTGGAGATATATGTGTATGTTTTCTTGTAAGAATGTTGGGGCATGAATGTCCAAGAATCAGATTAAAAGGAAACAAATGATTTAGAAGCAAGCTCATCTTCTTTCTGATTCTGGAAAATTCTACCAAGACAATAATGGAGAAATATGATTTGTAAAATTGATTTAACAATAGCTGAACTCAGACTAGTTTAGTATACTAAAAAATTGATTTTTGAAAGACTTGTTATTTTGTTTTTCCTTCACCTCCTATTCATTCATGTGCTCTCCCTTTGCTGTTTATAATGAAAATAATATAATTTAATAATTAGGGCATCATTTGGATATTTGCAATATTGCCAAATATTTTTTATTTCTACTTTGGTCAAGTGAATTAGGGCGCTATCTTTCAACTAATTTTGAATTCGGGTGGAAGAAAATTACAAGAATTTTGAAATCGGCATTACTTAATTTCAAGTTCAGAGTGGGATTACCTGATTCTATCTCAAATCAGCACCAAATAGAAGTCTATTTGCATAGTTATCTGGAAAATGCATGGTTGAATTCACATCACTCATATGTTGCTCTTACTCCTATGATTTTAGTATAAAATATTTGTTGTCATGAATTGTGATTTCTAGAACTTCTATCTCCCCAGATTATACTTGCTACCAACATTGCAGAGTCATCCGTTACTATACCGAAAGTTGCATTTGTTATAGACTCCTGTTGATCTTTGCAAGTTTACTGGGACAGCAACAGAATCTTCAGAGCTGGTTTGGATATCCAAATCCCAGGTACCAGTGAGAACTCGCTAATTAAATTGTTTGTTTTGCCAACTTTATCCTCAAAATTAAAAGTTATTCTTAGGCTGATCAATGTAAAGGAAGAACTGGGTGGACCTGTGATGGCAAGATATATCGATTGGTCACGGGACCCTTTTTCAATAAATTTAAGGACTACGATTATCTGACTATACATAGTCTGTCCTTGCAACATCAAGTTCTCCATGTGTTGGGCCGAATCTAGAGCCATTAATGATCCTAAAGGTATCTTTCTCATCTTGGAATGCCATCCTTTTCTTTATTTGGATTCATACTTTTCCTTTAACATGTTTAATTGTGAAATGAACACAGTAAGGCTCTAGAGACATAAATATGTTACTCCTTGTTAGATTTGGTGGGGTTCCTGAAGCTAGCTGCACTTTTAGTCAAGCATTTCTTGTGCAACTGGAGGATCTCTAGTCCCATAGATGGTGAAAACAAACAGACAGAAAGATATATAAGAGATCTAAAAATGTTAAAAGATATTCAAAAAATGTTGTTGTATCAACAAGACTACTGCAATGCTGAAAATATCTGGTCTAGAAATAAAATTTCTGGACACCTATAGTCAAAACAATTCAAAATTATTTATTTCCTAAAGGTTCATTATCTCTTTTCTTCTAATAAGATAAAAAGCTGAGAGCTGGGTGATTTTGATAGTACATAGAAATCATACATCATTTAGGATGTTATCAGACAAAAAAACTAGTACTACTAGTTTGTACCATCTTGTGAATTAGGCATGTTTATCTAGCTATTTTACTGTCATAACACACATTTGGTTTAATTAGGAAATTCTTGGCTTCATGTCTCTGATGCTTGAATTTTGTTGGCAGTCTTATTGCAAAAGGCATTAGACCCACCTGAACCTGATATTGTTGAAGATGCACTAGATTTGCTTGTCCGAATAGGTGCATTAAAAAAATCATCTCATAGGGGGCCCTATGAGCCAACATTTTATGGGAAGTTGCTCGCCTGTTTTCCTTTATCTTTTGATGCATCAGTGCTGATACTAAACTTTGGAGTTGCTGGTATGATTCATGGGGGCATTCTTCTTTGTATATTGATGGATACTCAGCCTCTACCGATTCTTCAACCTCTTGGAGAGGAACATCTGGTACTGACCTATCAAGCATATGCAACTTCTTTATACAAAAGGATACATCTATTCAAAGATTAGTTCCTTCATTGTATGTTTTTTTTCCAATTGCCAGTTCAGGGAGTACATGGAATGCTATTTTAACAGTGATCTTGACAGCGAGAAAGCCATTGACCAAAAAGGAACGGTACTCATAAGGAACTTATGTGCATTTAAGTTTTTGCAGTGAGTATTTAAGGTGCAGTTTTTCAAAGTTGGATAACACCGCAAATTGTTGATATTGTATGCATTGCATCATACTCAGGTTATTTTCCTAGTACATTGTAGGATTGATAGGATTGAAAGTTTAGAAAGATAGTTTCATTAAATTATAGTTTAATATGCATACAAGATATTTATTGTGTCACTATAATGCACATACCAAATAATTGAATACAGGTTAAAAAGGATACGAAGTGGTTTGTAGAACCGTAGTGACACAATAAATATGTGGCAGATAAAAATAATAGAAAAGAATAAAATATATGAACTAAAATGAGAAAAAATTATAATATATAATTGGGTATTTAATTTAAAATAAAATATTAAAAAATAAGTTGTGAAATATAAAGTAATGTTGGTGGCAAAATATTATAATTAAACATATAGAATAGATTATGACGAGAATTTTGTATAATTAGTTAAGATGAATACTATCAAAATACTTACTTCATATTATACTAATTTGGTGTGTAGATTAAATTAAATATATATAAATAATATATTTTTATATGGAGATCTATAAAATAAAGTATATATAGAGATTTGACCTATATTTGGTATTATAAATATTGTGGAAAAGTATATAGTTTAAATAAATTTCAATATTAACTTAAATTGAGAGTATAGTTTTATCAATTTTGAAGTGTAATATTTAAAATGGATTATCAAGAGTGTAACAAAGCTCATATAATTTTCTATCAATATTATAATGGTTGAATTGTTATTATTGTAATATATGTGGATAAAATTATCATCAGAATGTACTCATTTTATTGATGAACAATTTTGACACTAATAAAATCAAATTATAAGTTATATGTTTAGTCAAGTGACTTGATTGATAAATAATAATATTAAAAAATTGTGAAACAATTGATTTATTTATTTTATACAAAACTTAATATCATAAATGTAATCAGTATTTTCAATAGATATATACATGATATCAAGACAAATAATTGGTAGAATATAATAAGTATATTAAGATATTTAAAATAGAGTTTAGGTAAAATAGTTTCATTTAATGGTGAGACTTACACTATAGTGAAAGGTTTTTGTAATTTATATTGGAATAGGGATGTGAATGGTAGAAAATATATGTATAACTATTGTTTGTTTGTAATAATGTGGAGTAATAAATAAGATATATTCGTCCATTTATCAAGAGAAAAAAAAGTAAAAATTAATGGATCAAATTATTTATTAAATAATTTAGATAAAAAAAATTTACTAATAAAAATTCGCATATTTAAAGAATAGATTATTAAGTTGTGATATAATAACAAATCTGTTATAAATATTGTTAATAATATATAATAGAATTAACTATTTGAAAATTGATCGAATTTTTTTTATCAAATAAAAAATTAATATAAAAATTATGTAATTATAATATATAAAAATTAGTGGAAAATTAATATATTTTTTAATTAAAAATTTATTTTCTAAAAAATAAGATAATATTTATAATATAAATATTTATAATAAGTGTTGAGTATACTAAAATATTAATAAGTTAGTAATATATATTTTATATATATTTATAATATAATTTATTATATATAATATTGTATTTTTTATATTAAATATTATATAAATAAAGTAATACACTTTCACAGGAGAAAAAAAATATTATTTAAGCTAATACAACTCGATATAAGCACTAATTTATAAGTGTTATTAGTACTCATTTTTTTTATAATTTGTATGATTTTCATAAATCTCTACGTACTTAATGTAAATGTACATAATTAGAAATCTTCTACTATTATACTCATGGGAGTGGTTTTAATTTATTTTTCACATACTAAAACTACCTACTTAATATTGATCACTAATAATATTTTGTAAATTTTCATTTATAATTTTCTACCCACTACTCCAAATCCTCCGCCTTTTACTTGCTTTCATTCTCTTCCAAGCGTCATACTTCTCCTATTTTATAAACTATATTGTATATATTTAAAACCATTACATTCAATAAATATAAATTAATAATTTTTTATTTTTTCTTAATATTGCATAACATAACATGGGGTAGGGCTACTTGATGATGTCTTTTGATGGGATGACTTTTGTTGGGATTCTACGTAGCAATTTGTGGGGTGTCATGAAATGCAGTAATTTTAATATATGACAAAAAATGAAATATCTGACATATCATCGACCGTTTTCTCGTAATAAAAAATTTAAAATAAAAATTGAAAAATTATGAAAAAAAATTAAAAATAGTAAATAATAAAAATTAGTATAGAGAACTCAAAAATTGAATTTGAAAATTTTCAAATGTTCAATAAAAATTTAAAAATCATGTAAAAAAACTATGAATGAAATTGGATGAGTAAATCGGATCGATTTAGGGTGAATCAGATCTGAAACAGATTAAATCGAATTAAACTGTGAATAATCAGTTTAAAGATTAATTTTTCTATATGATTTAAAAACACTCATTTGGTAAATTTAAGTCATCATTGCATATAAAATAAATTTAGAAAATTTTAAATTTTAGAAAATTGATCGAATTGGGCCTGAATCGACTGATTTTCGATTTCAGGTTACTGAACTGATCAACGATCCAATCGATCAACGGACTGCCTGCCATATTAACGCCTAGTTAATGCACACGACCAATGAGCACACAACGCATGACGAAGAATGCCTAGTCAGTTGCTTGGACAGTGATTGGAAGTGCCGATCAATTAGAGTGTGATGCGCGTCCTCAGTCAATGGTAAAAGAAAAAAAATTCATATCACCAATGACTAACCAATAGAAGAGTGACGCGCCTTCTCGGTCAACGGTCAACTAAGGAGAAGCCTCATCAGCCGAGCTGGTGATGCAAACCCTGCCAATATACTAACGACACTATAAACCAAATATAGAATAGACCCCAAGATTTTTACGACACAAATAAAAAGAATGTAATATAACTTGTTTGATTGAGAAACAATGTATGAATAGATATGGACGCCACACCAAACTACTCTAAGAAGAAACTTTTAGAAAACCTTGATAATAAGTCTGATTGTTTGAACACTGCAAGTAAAAATCTGATAAGTTCAAAAGTTCTCTTAAAAAAAGAAAGAAAACATAAAACTTACAATATTATTGAAATCAAATATGCATTTATAATGTTATGAAGTTAGCATTTTATAGGCACTTATGAATACTAGCTATCCTATAAATAAGTAAATAAAATATTATGGTTAACATGTTAACCACTAATTATTCATATAAAAAATATTCCTAAAATATTTGTTGTACATTCATTTAGAGATGTCTAAAATAATGAATATTCTAAACTTAGCATATTATCTTAGACATATATGTTCCACTTGTGGATTGGAGCACCTTTACTGTCCACCCTGATAAAAGTCTGTGACTTCTATCTTGAGTCTAAGTAGACATCAGTTGTTCGACCCTCAGACCTAAGCCATACTCCGTGTCTGCTATGTGGGACGAGATCTCTCCCCCTCCGACCTTGGTGTCAATGTGTATGAAGCTCCTGGAGCTTCTTTGACATACTAGACAACAAATAGCCCTTATGCTCCTTGGGTCGTCTAACAACCCTTAAAACTATCACTACCCCATACCGGGTGCCTCGATGGTTCCAAACTCATAGCATGCACAATCAATAGTTTTCATTTGTTATAGCCATAATCTTTGGTATTACTGGCCCAATGGACCTGACAATTTGACTTCTACTCCATAACTACTTGTCCAATGAATTCGACGACCCGACTTCAGCTCAATAGCTACTAACCCAACGAGTTCGTCTGTCCAGCTTCGGCACAGTAACTAATTCAAACAATTATCCAATTATATGGAAATTTTCAACCATAAAAGCCTTATCATGTCGATGGGCCTACGCCTGTGCCCATTGGCCTTGGGCTAACTCGAACGGTACTAGTCCTACTATCGCATCCGAGGTTAGGGGAGGGCAACCTCCCAAAAGTTTTAAGCTTGTTCAATCAGTTAGGGGAGGGTAGACTTGGGAAACCATTTTCAAATCGGGAAAACTGTACTCATCAGCCCAACTGGGCGTTATGCTAAACCCACTCACCCGGGGTGGTGTAACTTGCATGCGGCGGTATCTCGGTCGACCATGCGCTCTCGTGCACAATCCTTTGCACTGCTCTACATGGTCCGAGCATTCATATCGATACAATTGGTAGGAAAGACCTCATAATTGCCCATATTGGCAATTTAGTCATTAATTATGCCGTAATTACGATTAGGTTCCTAAAGCCCAAAATTTTGCCCTTAGGTCCCTAATGTCCCATTTATCATCAATTAGGTCCACAAGGTTTTCATTTTTTCCTTTAGGCCCCTAGTTTCCCTTTATTTCCATTCAAGTCCTCCACTTTTCATTATTTGTAATCTAACCCCCAATTTCACCCAAATTCCCTCAATTATCATTTTGACCCACAAATCTTGGATTCGTCAAATTGACCATCCATACTTGGGCAATTGTCTCCAATCATGTTGCTAATCGCTCCCCCATCTCTCCACAATCAATTTGACCTTTGAATCACCATAATCAGTGCTAATTTGAGCTCAAACGGAGCCTCATTAGAAAAAGTCTATAGAGAGAGAAAGCTTAGTTTTCTTATAGGCGAGGGGGTGACAATCAGAGCTCTTGATGTGGAAGGCTAGTACTCTTCCAAGGGGTTCTTCTAGGATCAACTTGTTGGTAAATTGCCTGTTGGGGCATCGCAAATTTGATGAGAGAAGTTTAGGCAAGTTAGCCTCTGCAACTTGGAAATTCCAGCCTATTCAAAAAAGAAAAGCCTCCACAATTTCGAAATTCTAACGACTTAGGGTGGAATTGGCTTACCTCATAGGTTGTGGAGGGCCTGGTATGAGTGGAGGAAGGTTGGGGAATGGTTAGTTTAATTGCCTGAGGCCAGGGGTGGTTGGGGTGTAGCTCAAAGAGTTTGGCCCGTTCTCGGCCGAAGGAGCAAAAATCTTGTTTGAGCTCGTCAAAGCTCGGAGGGGGGGGGGGGGGTCCTTAGTTCGAACTGAGGTCGCAATCGTGTAGAGAACTTCTTCTCGATTCCAATGGCACCAGGGAGAGCTTCAAAGGTTGAGAAAAAGCTTGATGCTAGAGCTCTAGTTTAAGCTTCATCGGGAAGCATACCTCTTCTCCTTCTTCGATTGCTAGTGGTATGAGGAATGCGAGAGTAGGGGTGCTCTTTATATAGGGAGTTCAATAACTGTCGAGATAGGACTCCATCCTCCCCCTTGCTCGCCAGTGGCTAGATCGACACTTTTTCCAAGTCTCCAGAGACTTCCTCTCTCCCCCTTATCACATTCTCTCTATCAGCCAAGTGAGGAAGATGACACTATGTCACACGTGCGAACTTCGCACGTGTCGGCTTTCTATGTGGCATGCCGTGATTGGTTGGCTTTGTTGACACAACACCCTCTTAGTAGCCTAGTCAGCCTTTGACTTGCTGACCAGACATGTGGCAGCCTCCCATTAGTCATTCATTCCAACGTGGTTATTGACCATATCCCTGTTGACTTCTGACCATAACATGTGGTGTCCTCTGATTGATCCTTTTAAACACAACGGATTTTCCTCCTAATGTAGAGTGCCACAACCACGTGTTATCCTATCATTGGTCGGGGCTATCCGACGTGGCCCTACCAAGTGTCAACTTTTGATTGGTCGATTGTTCCTCAAACATCCTCGTCGGACACTAACGTGGCGCCCTTACCACATGTCCATTTCCCATTTGTCGGTCATCACTAAGGTGGATTCCCTCCTTTGATTGGTCAGCACTGATTATATGCTGACGGGGTGCGCTTCGCCACGCGTCGCGCTCTGATTGGTCGTGCCTGCTGACTAAGCACTGACCTAGCAGTAGTCCATTGACTAGTTTGGTCTGACCAGGTTCGGCGACCCGAATTCGAAAATTGGCCAGTTCAAGCCTGATTCAACCGGTTTTTCAAAATTTAAAAATTTCTAATTTTTTCCAAAATCATTTCCTACCCAATATTGGCCTTAATTTCAAATTTTTATATTTTTATGCCATTTAGAAAATTAAGTTTTTGAACTAGTTCTACACGGTTCATTCGAGTTCAACCCGATTTAGGTCCGGTTCGGTCTGAACCGGTCCGGTTTTCGCACCTAACTTCCTCTATGGTTCCTTCTCATCATGTTTGGGTTTCTATTGGCCACTTGGGGTTTTCTTATTTCCCTGGTTTGACCTGTATTGATCCTTTTCGGTTAGGTTGAAGTTCGATTTTTACACGAAATTTCTCGGTTCCCTGGTCCAGTTTTCTTATTATGTGAATACAAGGTTTACAGCTTCTCCCCTCCTTAGAGGAGTTTTGTTCCCAAAACTTTTACATATCGAACAAATGAGGGTGCCTTTCTCTCATAACCGACTCCGTTTCCCATGTCTCTTCTTCTACCTGGCTACTTCGGCAAATGACCTTTACCATGTGGATCCTCTTGTTCCTTAAGTTTTTCTCTTGTCGGTTGAGGATTTTTATCGGCTTCACCTCGTAGATCAGGTCTTCCCCCAATTCGGGTGGTGGCTGATCCAATGCATGCCTTGGTTTCGACTCATATTTTTGGAGTATTGATACATGGAACACGTAGTGTATTCTTTGTAGGTTCAGAGGAAATTTGAGCTTGTATGCCACCGATTCAACCCTCTGAATTATGGCATACAAACCATTGTACCTTGGTTTCAACTTTCCTTGCTATTGAAACCTGAGTATCCCTCTTCATGGTGAAACCTTGAGTAATACTCGATCTCCTACCTCAAACGCTAGGTCATTCCTCCTGTAATCGATGTAGCTCTTTTGTCTATCCTAGCCCGCCTTAAGCCGACTCCTTATTATTTGGATTTTCTTCGTTGCATCCTCTATAAGCTCGACCTCCTAGAGTTTCCTCTCCCCTACTTCCTCCTAGAATAAGGTTGTATGACATGGTCACCCGTAAAGGGCCTCGCACAATATCATGCCCCGACCTGGCTTGTTCGGAACCCCGTGAGCAACTTGCCACTCCCTTTGGTCTAGGAAGAGTTACCACTTCCAAAACTGTGAGGAGTCAGGCGTACCTAATATCATTGTTCCCTAGAATAACATTATACAAAATTGAAAATAATAAATAGTTTACTTGTATCTATACTCTAGTTGTAAGGGTTTTGGAACTTGGGGGCTAATATGCCCGATTTTGAAAATCTCGTACAGTGGGCCCAAGGCCATGGTACCAAGATAGGACCGACATACTCGGTCAACTAGCGGCAGTATGACATGACAGGTCGACGGACCAATCAAGACAAACAACTGCGGATTGAGTTGAGAGTCAGGGCCGTTGGACCAGTGGCACCACATATTATATGGCATAATGAGAAAATATTGATTGTGCATGCACTGTGAGTATGAGATCATCAAAACGCCCATGAGGGGTAGTGATGATAAGGGCACTGGACGACCTGGTGGGTATAAGGGCAGTTTGTCATATTAGGTGACCGTGCGAAATTTGGAGTAGCACCAAGTGCATGAGATCGGGGTGGGGACGGGATGAGGTCTCTGTCCTCATACGGACACGAAGAATTGATTTCGGGATTGAGGGTCAGATGTCGCATACATCCACTCTTTTTTAGGGTAGAAGCGGGCGTGCTTCTATCTAGGTGGCCGGTAAAGTCGCTCAAAAGCCACAAGTGGGTTCAGTGGATGGGCTGGTCTGTGAATGTGTGTTTGACCTTCATGATGAAGGATGTGTGTTGGGTTGTGACACACCGTGATTAATAAGGAAATGGTGGCAAAAATAAAGAATTGAAATGAAAGAATTTTTTTTGAAAGAAAAAAGTCCGACACACTCCAATACAAATGTTTTTCTAAAAGTTAAAAACTTTGAAAAACCCATTCACTGAATAGTCGTACTCACCCCTCCCTTACATCCCTTTTTAGGAAATTTCGAAAAGCCTACTCTTAAAGACTATCAACTCAGACGCCTGTGAGATAGGTATGTTTAATTTAAAATATTATGCAGTTTTGATTTATGTTATTCCAGGAAAAGGTGCAGGTTAAAAGGACGCCTTACTCTTTACGGTTTATAATAAAGGGAAACCCTTAAATAAACCAGGAGAGTGGTGGGTTGTTCACAGGGATCTGACCAAATCGGGTCGGGGCGTGACAACTAGAGTGGTATCAGAGCATGTTTTCACGAATACATAATCAAGACTAGAAAATATAGTAACTAATAGAATTTATTCTAAAATTGTTAGATGGCTCCCAGGAGAGAAACCAAGAAAACTAGGAATTGCTCTACTCAACACCCTATCTTCATAGGAAAACAACCCTAAAAGCTTCCCAAATACCTGAGGCATGGTAGGAATCTCAAAAGACCAAATGGGGAAGTATGCCGGAGAATGGTGCTAAGGCCTATTGAGGACACAACTCTAAGTATAAAGGAAACCAAGTGTGAAGCCATAAATGCCAGTAAAGGAGCTTATAACCTTACATAGGAGACACTTATCAAGAATTCCATAGCTCCCTAGTTATTTTGTGATCGTTTTTTGTAATAGGGCCAAAACACCCAACATAATGTACTTCTCTATTAATGAAGTACTCCAAATTCCTAAAAACCCTATCCCTCAAAGGATGTGATCTTCAAAGAAGGTGGCCCTAAAGAAAGTGACCAAATAAGCATGTACTACCATAGAAACCAAGGAGAATCCCATCCAATTAAGGAAATTGAATTAAGGAATCGAGAAATCTAGGAGGACTCTTAGAGTGATAAATTGACAAAGAAGACTCGACAAGAAAAAAAAACTCTCAAGGTATCCAAACTCAAGTACAAAGGAGCAGCAAAACTAACAATTTCTTAGAAAAATACCAGGATGAACCACTTATGTTCACATAATTACAAGTATGAACAATAGGAACACTACGTGGAGAAGTGCCCAACCCTACTAAGGACAGGAATCAAGTTAACCTATAGGGGAATAGGACATGAAGTGAAAAACTGTCCCACACCGCCAAGAGTTGGGACAATACTTTCTAAGAATAAACACCCCACAACAATAGGAAATCCGAAAGAATATCATCCCAAGGAACAGGACTTCCGCTTGTAATTTCAACCACAGACAGGAGGAAACTTTTCGAGATCACAATAAAGTGGCAGGAAGGAAAAAGAATTGAAGGTAGGACCTCGATAAAATCCTAAACAGAATAAAAGGTAGCTAAAGAGAACTCTTCCTTAAAGAAGAAATCTTCAATAATTTAGGAGAAAAGGAGGGAGTGCATCCATAAGAGCAGACAAGCCGAGCGTTTGATGACAAATGGGATGTCTTGGGATTTCAAGTACAACTTTCTTTGGAAAAAGTAGAGAAGTCAAATTGGAGATTCGAAACAACATAGAAAAAGTAAGCAAACCGTGACAACAAAATAGTCAAAGAAAATAAATGACAGCCTAAGGAAGATCGGGAGGTAGAAAGGACTACACCCTAAAAAGGTCAGTGAGATGGATGTTAAGGACATGAGTACTAGAGAAACCACTGCCCTAAGAAAATTAGACCAAAGGAATGGTGGAGCAGTTAACAAAGTAATACACGGGAAATCCATAATTTGAGTTCCAACAAAGAAGAGAGGGGCGAAAAGGCCAAATACTCGGGAAAAGAAGGATGGAAGAAATCCTTAAAAGGATCAAAGGCCAAATTAACGACTAAACTCAAGCCAAGGAAAGAATAGGCAAGCCTATCACATAATTGTTAAGAAATCTTGAAAGAAGGAAGATTTGAACGCTCCATAAATAAATACACTATGAAAGTAAACTTTGGAGGGATGAATACAACTCACTACCCTTGAAGAAATTATTGATGGGCGGATGGACATAATGTGGAGTGCAAGGAACTAACCCTTAATTAGGAAATGTTTCAAAGTAAGGAAGTGTCGTGATGGCCCAGTGTGACATATTTGGAAAGAGCAGGAAAACCAAATAAAAATTTTAGGAGAACCAAGTAGAAAGAAGAAACTAGTAGCAATAGATGGTCAAAGAGAATAAACAAAGTCCTAAGAAAGGCTGAGATGTAGTAAAGACTACAATTTATGAAGAACAAAAGGATGGGCATGAAGGACGAGTGATGTAGCTGCCCAGATGATTGGACCAGAGAAATGGAGAGAAAGAGAGTTAAAGAAATGGTATTCAAGAGAACCATGGATTTAAACCATGACAAAGAAGGGAGAAGTGAAAAGGCCAAACCATTGGAAAAGAAGAACAAAGGAAAATCCTTAAAGAAATCAATGGCCAAAACTAGATTTCTAGTTTAAAGTCTTGAGACGATTATGTGAGCCTCACAAAGGACGAACAATAGATTTTGAAACAAGGAGGATGTGAACCCTCCTTAAATGGAAATAAGTTAATGGGTTAGCATCAAAAGATGTTGTGACAAGTATGAATGAGTGGACAATCCATACTAAGGTAATAAATTAAAAAATGTTCGAGAAACATTGGGAAAGTAAGTACTCCAAATAGGATGTGGCTAAGGATGAATAACCACAATTGGTAAGACGGGTCATTGTCCACATGCGCATATGAAGCTTAAAGAGTGGACGACCGAGCATGCACAGAATAAAACCAATAATCAGAAGTATCCTATGTAAGGAATAAGGGATAAAACAAAAGTTGTGGATAGAGAATGATCCAAAGCAAACAGATGCCCTAGCATAGATAAGGGTGCGAAGAAAGGGAGAGAGAAACCTTCAAGGAATGGTTGAGTATGCCCTAGCATAGATAAGGGTAAGAAGGTTGAGTATGTAGCTCCTAGAACGAAAGTCTCTACCTTAAGGGACATATTAGAGAATGAAATCATAAAAAGGGAACTCCCTAAACAAAACAATAGATTGAAAAGGGTTAAATGGGAATAATGAACTATGAAATGATTACGAACAAGTAAGAGTGGATTAAGGCCAAAGGAAATTCTTGAGTAAAGGATGTTATTGGGACTGAGTATGGACCTAAGAAAGGATGAATCCCAACATGTCAGTAAACATCTGGAAATCAAATAATCGGAACCGGAAATACTCAATAAGAAAGTTGAAAAAGGATGAGTGGGTAAGGAGAAACGACACCGTTTTATAAGTTGATGTGGACAACAGTAAAGGTAGTCGAGGAATACTACCAAAAGAAAATAGGGATGAAGTTATATAATCCCTGAGAGGTTGGAAAGTTAGAAATAATCCTAAAGGAGGTGTTTTGGAAATCTAATGTACATAGAGACAAGATCTAGAAAACGTCATGCTGTAAAGGGGTAGGCAAACCCAACAGTCCCGAGGAAAACATGACTCAAAATAAAGAAGAGTCAGTTAGTAAAAATGACAATGTCAAACCTAAAATTTGGACTGAAATGTAATGAGCAATAGATAAAGGAGGACGAAAAGGTGAGTAAAAAGAAATGCACGAAAACAAGTACATAATGCTCTAAAAGACATCGAGCTAAGGGTTTCAACGACCAAGAGGTTAACTAGACATTAGAATGGTTAGGTACCTTGGAACTCCCAAATCCTGAGTATAGGACCTCAAAAGGAAAAATGTTGCTCTAAGTAAAGAAAGAGAGAGAGAACCGACAAAATTTTGATGATAAAATTCTAACTCAATTCGACATCAATTGATGCGATTCTTGATTTTAGGATGAACATTAGGATGAGAGCTATCTGCCTAAATTGAAAGCTCGGATCGACATGCTCTCATTGATGAGTAATCGAAGCTTTCTCTCTCTATAGTTCATTTTCCGGCGAAGCTCCGTTTGAGCTCGTCCCAGTGTTAAAACTTGTGATTTAAATTGCTAAAGAATCATATGAACATGTATAAACTCAATTTCAGCTTCAATTTCAACGATTGGAAATGTTTGATCAGTCAATTTGATGAAATCAAATTCGACTATGTTAAGAAGTTGGACTTGAGGAAAATTGGGGATTTTTGAAAATTCAAAGGACCGAAATGCAATTTCCTAATATTGAGGGTCAATTGGGCGATAAAAATGTTAGAGGGCCAATTGTGGAATTTTAGAATTTTTGGGGTAAAATTTACCATTTTTGTAAAGGAAGGGCAAAATGGTAATTTTGGAAAAGTTGGGGGACCAAATTGGAAATTTGGGAAATTAAACCCCCTTTTGTGAAATGGAATAAATTTACGTCCTAAGATAAATTTTAAAAGCTTCAAGACTCAATTTGAGAAAAAACCAGCATTAGGGACTTAAAGTTAAAGAGAAATAACTTTAGGGATCTAATTACAAATAAATGGAAGCTTAATTTTCTCATTCATTTAGAATGAATGAAGGCTATTAGGTTGAAGGATAATGAACCAAGATGTTCATATCATGTAGGAACACAAAGTACCATGAACGCTAGTAAGGACAAGCTCGTGTGAATACAAAGAACCGGTCTAGTGGAATTCACTACATTAACGGGTGAGTGAGTTTACTAATGTCATACCCGGTTGGGATGATGAGCACAACTTAAAGTTAAAAAAAAAACCACTTATCGGTTGTGAGTGAGATTTTATATCATACCCGGTTGGGAATGATAAGCATATCGGAATGAAAACCCACTACTATGTGGTATTTTAAACATCACAACTCAGAAGAGTGATGTGAAAACCATACAGAAAAACTACTTATCGGTTGTAAGTAGATCTTACCCGGTTTGTATGATTAAACTTACTCGAAGGAAGTTGAAAACATGTTCATCGGTTATGAGTGGAGATTTCCTTATACCCGGTTAGTGTAATGGACAGTTGAAAATATATTTTGTCGGAAGTGCTCTCCCATGACTGTGTGCCAATGCTTAAACTATTTGGGAGACCTTATTGATGGGAGCTCAAATAGCTCTTATAGGTCAGGGGCCTCAATTTTGGAACTTGGGGGCTAATATGCCCGATTTTGAAAATCTCTTACAGTGGGCCCAAGGCCAGTTGGCACGAGCAGGAGCTCCTAAACAAACATGAGCTATATGCCATAAAACTTTAAATAAAGGAATTGTTTGGCCATGGTACAAAGATAGGATCGACATAGTCAGTCAACTAGGGGCAGTGCGACATGACAGGTTGACGGACTAGTCAATACAAACAACTGCAGGTTGAGTTGAGAGTCGGGGCTGTTGGACTAGTGGCACCATAGATTACATGGCATATTGAGAAAATATTGATTGAGCATGCACTGTGAGTACGAGACCATCAAGATGCCCAAGAGGTGTAGTGATGCGTTATAAGGGCACTGGACGACCTGGTGGGTATAAGGGCAGTTTGTCGTACCAGGTGACCGTGCAAAATTTGGAGTAGCACAAAGCGAATGAGACCGGGGTGGGGACGAGATGAGGTCTCTATCCTCATACGAACACGGAGAATTGATTTCGAGATTGAGGGTCGGATTTCACGTACATCCACTCATTCTCAGGGTAGAAGTGGACGTGCTTCTATCTAGGTGGCCGGTAAAGTCGCTCTGAAGCCACAAGTGGGTTCAGTGGACGGGCTGGCCTGCGAATGTGTGTTTGACCTTCATGATGAATGATGTGTGTTGGGTGATGAAACACCGTGATTAATAAGGATATGGTGGCAAAAATTGAGAATTGAAATGAAGTGTTTTTTTTGAAAGAAAGGAGTCTGGCACACTGCAATACAAATATTTTTCTAAAAGTTAAAAGCTTTGAAAAACCCATTCACCGAGTAGTCGTACTCACCCCTCCCTTTTCAGGAAATTTCGGAAAAGCCTACTCTTAAAGACTATCAACTAAGACACCTGTGAGACAGGTATGTTTAATTTAAAATATTATGCAGTTTTGATTTATGTTATAATAGGAAAAAATGCAGGTTTAAAGTACGCCTTACTCTTTACGGTTTATAAAAAGGGGAAACCCTTTAATAAATTGGGAGAGTGGCGGGTTGTTCACGGGGATCCGACCAAACCGGATTGGGGCGTGACAATTCTCCCAAGGAAGGAAACCCTAAGGAGGCATACTGAGAAGTAATGGACCAAGTGACAAAGGATGTGGAGATGAAGTGTATACTGAGGTGAAAGAACCAAGTGAAGCATACTAGGAGGACCCAAGGAGTAAGTTAAACCCAAGGAATGGGTAAGTAAGAAGATAGCATCAAAGGACACTGTGACAAGTAAGAATGGGTGGGCTACCCATAATATGGAAATAAAGGAAAGAAGGAAAAGCCTCCAAGGAGCATTAGAAAGGCTGAACTAGGACGGGAATCCATGGGTAGAAGGATAAAGGTAGGAAGTGATACCTTAAAAGGGAAATTCTCAAGCTAAGGAACTGACAGACGAATCATAAGAGGCTTAACCCAAAATAGGAACCTCATAAAGATGCATAAGTGGTTGATGGTATATCAGGACAGCCAAGTGTGACCTATTTTGCAAGAGCAAATAAGCCAAATATGAATTTCAGACAAAACTAGTGGAAGGAAGCA
The DNA here is from genome assembly GCA_030064435.1 of Trapa incisa. Classification (NCBI taxonomy): domain Eukaryota; kingdom Viridiplantae; phylum Streptophyta; class Magnoliopsida; order Myrtales; family Lythraceae; genus Trapa; species Trapa incisa. Next base: position 1,763,044 of record CM057784.1, on the reverse strand, counting down.
ACTAGTAACAACGGGATTGTCAAGGAGAATAAATGATGCTCTAAGAAGGACCTAGAAGTAGTAGAGACTACACTCTAAGAAGGGCAATAGGATGGGCAAAGTGTGGAGTACACGAAATAAGACCCGATGATCAGAGATACCTCAAATAGGAAAGTAAAGGGGTGAAAAAAGAAATTAAGGTCAGTAAATGATTAAAGGTGGGTAAAAGCTCTAATTCAAAAGGGTGCAAGAATGCAAAGGAAGAAAATCTTCAAGGAATAGTAAGAAATTCGTATAACGTCTAAGGGGGAAATCTCTACTTTGAAGGACATAGTAGAGAATGAAAACCGTTAAGGAAAACTCCCTAAATAAAGTAATTGTGAAATGGTCATGAGCAAGTAAGAGTGGGTTAAGGAAAAAGGAAAATCCTTAAGTAAAGGATGCCACCAAAAATGAGGAAGGACATAAGAAGGGAAGAATCCTAGTGCGTCGCAATGATTGGAATCGGAAAGACATAATAAGGAACTTGGGAAAGGACGAGTGGGTAAGGAAAACAGCATGGTTATGTAAGGCATTGTGTAAACCCCGCCCTTTTGTGCTAAGGAAAATCGGGAAGGGAATCGGTCAAACCGAGTGAGAAAAATTGAACCGGTTCACAAAACCGATCATTTGTGAACGGGCAATTTAGAAATTTACAACTCCTGGATGATCCAAAGGCTTTATAATACCATGGAAAAGAACATTAGGATGAATTGGAAGAGAAAAATTAGACTGGTTTGGATGAACCTAATCCAATGGGATTGAACTGGTTTATGAATCGAGTCGGTTAATGAACCGGAACTAAGAGAGAATGGGCAAATCAATGAAATTCAACTCCCTTGTGCTCCAAAGAAATTTATAAACCTTGGGAAGGAACCTTAGAACAAAGTGGGAGAGAAACACTAGACCGGTTCGGGTGAACCGGATTAAACCGATTTAAGAACCGAGCTAGTTTATGAACCAGAATTGATAAAGAGATGGTAAACTAGGAATTTTATGGACCCTAAGTGACCCAAGGAGTCACAAAAGACATGGAAATGGACATGTGAAGGAATTGGGGATGAAAACCAAACCGGTTCAAGTGAACCGGATCCAAATCGGTTTGGACCGGTTTGAACCACTATTGAACCGAATCCTAAATTCATTTTTCTAGGTGGATTAAATAATTCAAATTGGAGATTTGAGGCCACCATTAGATAGAAAATGAATTTAGAAATTTTTAGATTTGAAAAACTCGATCGAATGAGGGGTGAACCGACCGATTTAAGCTTCAAACCCGGTTCGGACTGGTACGGTTCGGAACAATGTCATCTTCTTCCTCAGGATGACAACACTCTTCACTCGCCGAAAAATTGAAGCAACGCCGACGAAAAAGAAACGCTTTCATTCGGTACGTTTCATGTCTTTAATACCTGTAATAACGGTTCCAAATGAATGGCCAACGGGTCCTCGAGCTTTCTATATAAAGAGCCCCTCCCCATTCATCCTCTCCACACTTGAAAACTCCATTCTCTCTCAACTGCTCCATTTTCCGGTGAAACTCAAACCAGAGCTCCGATATGGGGTCTTTTTTTAGCCAAACAAGGCAACGTCGGGTTCTTTAGAACCGGGGAGAAGTAAGCTACACGCCTGTAGTCTCCGTTTGCTCCAAGCATTGCCGAAGAAATGTCGGCATGATGAAACAGTGAAGCAGCTCCGGCGGACCGAAGCTGCCCTATTTTAGCACAGTGGAAATCGGCCATTTCGAGCCCTCCTCAGGCCAAACCAAGCCTTCCCAACACTTCCTCAGCCCTCCCATGGCAGAATCTGCAATTTTCGATTAGTGCTATAGAGAGAACCCACATAATTTCAATGATGAAATTCTAACTCAATTTGGCATCAATTGATGCAATTCTTAATTCTAGGATAAACCTCAGTACGAGAGCTATCTACTCAGATCGAAAGCTCGGATCGTCATGCCCTCACCGGTGAGTAATCGAAGCTTTCTCTCTCTACCATCTATTTTCCGGTGAAGCTCCATTTGAGCTCGTTCCGACGTTAAAACTCACGATTCAAAGTTCTATGGAATCGTATAAACATGGAGGAACTCAAATTCAACTTCAATTTAAATAATTAGAGGTGTTTTATCGATCAATTTGATGAAATCAAATTTGGCTGTGGTAAAGAGTTGGAATTGGGGGGAAATTGGGGGTTTTAAAAAATTCGAGTGACCAAAATGCAATATCCTAAAATTGAAGGTCAATTGGGCATGATAAAAACGTTAGAGGGCCAATTGAGGAATTTTAGAATTTTTGGGGTGAAACTTACCATTTTTGTAAAGGAAGGGCAAAATGGTAATTTTGGAAAAGTTGGGGGACCAAATTGGAATTTTGGGAATTTAACCCCTTTTTGTGAAATGGAATAAATTGAGGTCTTATGATAAATTTTAAGAGTTTCAGGACTCAATTTGAGAAAAAACCGACATTTGGGACTTAAAGAGAAATAAATTTAGCGACCTAATTGCAAATAAATAAAAAGTTTGATTTTCTCATTTATTTGGAATGAATGAAGGCTATTAGGTCGAAGCATAATTAACCGAGATATTCATATCGTGTAGGAACACAAAGTACCGGAAACGCTAGTAAGGACAAGCTCGTGTGAATAGAAAGAACCGATCTAGTGGAATTCACGACATTAACATGTGAGTGGGTTTACTAACATTATACCTGGTTGGGATGATTAGCACAACTTAAAAATAAAAACCATTTACCAGATGTGAGTGGGATTTTAGATCATACCTGTTTAGGGATGATAAGTACAAAACTCACTACTATGTGGTATTTTAAACATCACGACTTAGAGTTGTGATGTGAAAACCATACGAAAAAACTACTTAACAGTTGTTAGTAGATCATGCACGATTGATATGATGAAACTTCCTCGAAGGAAGTTGAAAACTCGTTCATCGATTATGAATGGAGATGTCCTTATATCGGGTTGGTATAATGGATAGTGAAAACATATTTTTGTCTGAAGTGTTCTTCCCTGACTGTATGCCAATGCTTAAACAATTTGGGATACCTTCTTGACGGGAGCTTGAATAGCTCTTATATGCCAAGGGGGCCTCGGTTTTTGGAACTTGGGGGCTAATATGCCTGATTTTTAAAAATCTCGAACAGTGGGCCATAGGCCAATGGGCACGAGTAGATGCTCGTAAACGAACATGATATATGTGCCATAAAACTTTAATAAGTAAATTGTATGGTCATGGTACTAAGACTGGTCCGACATTCTCAGACAACTGGCAGCAGTACGGCATGACCGGTCTCCGGACCATTCGAGACAAAAAGCTGCAAGTTGAGTTGAAAGTTGGGACCGTTGGACTAATGACACTACAGATTACATGGCATATTAAGAAAATATTGTTTGTGCATGCATTATGAGTACAGGATCATCAAGATGCCTATGAGGGGTAGTGATGCGTCCTAAGGGCCTTGGACGACCCGGTGAGTATAAGGACAGTTGTCGTTCCAAGTGACCATGCGAAATTTGGAGTAGCACCAAGCACAAGAGACCAGTGTGGGGATAGGATGATGTCTCTGACATGAAGAATCGATTTCGGGATTGAGGGTCGGATGTCACGTACATCTACTCATTCTTAGGGTAGAAGTGGACATACTTCTATCCGAGTGATCGGTAAAGTCGCTCCGAAGCCACAAGTGGGTTTAGTGGACATACTGACCTACGAATGTGTGTTTAACCTTCATGATGAAGGATGTGTGTTGGGTGATGACACACGATGATTAAATAAGGAAATGATGATAAAACCCGAGATTTTGAATGAAATGATTTTTGAAAAGTAAGGAGTTTGGCACACTCCAATACAATTCTTTTTTCTAAAATATAAAAGTTTTGAAAAACCCATTCACTAAGTAGTCGTACTCACCCCTCCCTTATATCCCTTTGAGGAAATCCCGGAAAGCCTACCCTTAATGACCATCAACTAAGATGCCTGTGAGATAGTTATGGTGAAGTTAAAATGCTATGCAGTTTTGATTATGTTATTCCAGGAAATGGTGTAGGATTAAAGGACGCCTTACTCTTTACGATTTATAATAAGGGGAAACCCTACAAGCCGAGCATTAGACGACAATTGAGATGTTTTGGGATGATAAGTAAGACTTGCTTTGGAAAAAGTAGAGAAGCTAAGTTTCGGACAAACATAGCAGAAGGAAACAAATCGTAACAACAAGATAGTTAAGGAGAATAAATGACGCCCTAAGGAGGACTAGGAAGTAGTAAGGGCTACACCCTAAAAAGAGCAATGGGATGGGCATTAAGGATAAGAAGACTCGAGAGACAACTGTCTCAAGATAATTAGACAAGGAGAATAGTAGGGACGAGTCAGTTAATGAACTAACCCTTGTGAATGTCATAAATTTAATCTCTAGTAAAGAAGGGAGAGGTGGAAAGGCCAAATATTTAGAAAAAAAAGATGGAGGAAATCCTTAAAGAGATCAATGGCCAAGAACGGATTGACGGCCAAACTCAAAGCTAGGAGAAGATTAAGTAAGCCTCTCGCAGGACGATTAAGAGATTTGGAAACAAGGGGGATTTGAGCTCTACTTAAAGGAAATAGACATGTATAGGGGTACAAGTTGGAATAAGGATTGGGTAAAAAGGATGTACCCACAAGATTTCAAGTGTAAAGGTAAATGGAAGGGGATGGCATCAAAGGGTGTCATTCAAGGATATATACATATGAAAACGAATGAAGAAGGAATTTTGGGAGAAAGGGAAGGAATCTCACCAAGGAAGGAAACCTTGAGGAGGGATACATGTCCTAACTAATAGGTAATGGGACCAAGTGACAAGGGATGAGGAGACGATTTTGCAAATGAAGTGCCTGGTGAGGTGAAAGAACCAAGGGAAACATACTAGGAGAACCTAGGGAGTAAGTTAAACCTAAGGAACAAGTAAGTGGAAAGATAGCATCAGTAGGTGCCGTAACAAGTAAAAATGGGTAGACCACCCATAATAAGAAAATAAAGGAAAGAACATCCGAGAAACCTTGGGAAAGTAAGCTCCCTAAATAAGAAGTGGTTAAGGGGGAACAACCACTAATATCAAGCTGGATTGTGGTCCACACTTTCATAATAGAGCCTAAAGAGTGGATGATTGGGCATAGGGTGGAGTACACAGAATAAGACTGATAATCAGAAGCTACTCAAATAAGGAATAATGGATGGAATGGAAAATTTAAGATAATGGAGGATTGAAAGCGGGCAAATGCCCCAGTATAGAAAGGGTGTAACGAGATGAAGAAAGGAAACCTTCAAGAAATGGTAAGAAGGTTGAATATGTAACTCCTAAGGTGAAAGTCTCTACTTTGAAGTGGTAGAGAATGAAACCGTAAAAAGGGAAAGTCCCCAAACCAAGCAAATTAACATGTAGATCGAAAGGAAGCAACTCGATATAAAGAATTGTTAAATGATTACGAACAAGTAAGAGTGGATTAAGGCCAAATGAAAATCCTTGAGTTAAGGATGTCATTGGGAATGATGATGGACCCAAGAAAGGATGAATCTCGGCATGCCAGTTAAACATCTGGAAATCAAATAATTGGAACTAGAAATACTCAATAAGGAAGTTGAAAAGGGACGAGTGGATAAAGAGAACCGACACAGTGGTGGAAATTGAGTTAATAACAGTGAAGGTAGTCGAGGAATACTACCAGAAGAAAAGAGGGATGAAGTTATACAATTCCTGAGAGTTTGAAAAATAAGGAATAAACCCAAAAGAGGTGTTTTGGAGATCTAATGGATATAGAGAAAAGATCTAGAACATGTCATGCTGTAGGGGACAAGAAGACCCAACAATCCCAATGAAAACATGACTCCAAATAAAGAAGAGTCGGTTAGTAAGCATGATAAAGTCAAACATAAAATTTGGATTAATTTGTAATGAGCAACATATGAAGAAAGAGTTGAAATGGGACAAAAAAGTGATGATAAAGAAACCCGGGAAAACAGGTACATAATGTTCTAAAGGACGTCGAGCTAAGGGTTTCAACGACCAAGCGATTGATTGGACATGGAAATGGTTAGTTATCTTGGAATTTTCAATCTTGAGTACGGAACCTCAAAGGGAAGAATGTTACTCTAAACAAAAAAAAAGAGATAAAATCTAAGAATATACCCTGATGTAAGGTATATCTAGTTATGATAAACTCCATGGAGGGAGTAAATAATATAAAAAAAAAGTAATTTCTTAAGTGAAGGTTGTAAAAAGGGTTGATTGAAAGAACAAGAGAAGAGTTTGCATGATAAGCAAACACCAAAGGCACATCAAAGGACATAATTCCTCATGCAAGGTTGATAATTAAGTTTTGGGGACAAAACTCTTAAAAGGAGGGGAGAGTTGTAAACCCCACCCTTTTGAGCTAAGGAAAACCGGAAAGAGAATCAGTTAAACCGAGTGAGAAAAACTGAACTGGTTCACAAAATCGATCATTTGTAAATGGGAAATTTAGGAATTTACAACTCCCAGGTGATCCAAATGGTTCATAATACCATGGAAAAGAACCTTAGGATGAATTGGAAGAGAAAAATTAGACCGGTTTGATTGAACTAGATCGAACCATTTTATGAACTGAGTCGGTTCATGAACCGGAACCGATAGAGAACATGCAAATCAGTGAAATTCAACTCCCTTGTGCTCCAAAGAAATTTATAAACCTTGGTAAGCAACCTTAGAACAAAGTGAGAGAGAAAAACCAACCGGTTCGGGTGAATTGGACCCGAACCAGATTAAACCCGTTTAAGAACCGAGCCGATTTATGAACTGGAATCGATAAATATATGGTAAACCGGGAATTTTATGGACCCTAAGTGACCCAATGAGTCACAAAAGACATGGAAATGGACTTGTGCAGGAATTGGGGATGAAAACCAAACCGGTTCAGATGAACCGGATCCGAACTAGTTTGGACCGGTTTGAACCACTATTGAACCGAATCCTAAATTCATTTTTCTAGGTGGCTTAAATAATTCAAATTAGATATTTAAGGCCATCATTAGATAGAAAATGAATTTAGAAATTTTTAGATTTGAAAAACTCAGTCGAATGAGGGGTGAACCGACCGATTTAAGCTTTGAACCCGGTTCAGACTGGTCCGGTCCGGTTCAGAACAGTGTCATCTTCTTTCTCAGGATGACAACACTGTTCACTCGCCGAAAAATTGAATCAACACCAGTGAAGAAGAAACGCTTCCATTTGGTATGTTTCATGTCTTTAATGCCTGTCATAACGGTGCCAAATGGATGGCCAACGGATCCCCGAGCTCCCTATATAAAGAGGCCCTCCCCATTCATCCTCTCCACACCTGAAAACTCTATTCTTTCTCAACTACTTCATTTCTCGGTGAAGCTCGAACCAGAGCTTCGATATGGGGTCTTTTATGAGCCAAACAAGGCGAGGTTGGGTTCTTTAGAACTGGAGAGAAGTCAGCTTCACGTCTGTAGTCTCCGTTTGCTTTGAGGGTCGCCAAAGAAATGTCGACATGATGAAATAGTGAAGAAGTTCCGGCGAACTAAAGCTGCCTTGTTTCGGCCGAATGGAAATCGACTATATCAAGCCCTCCTCATGCCAAACCAAGCCTTCCCAACACTTCCTCAGCCCTCCAACGGTAGAATTAGGACTAAAAGGTAATCCAATTCAGCTCCCCTCTACAATTTTCAGCTGGTGCTAGAAAGAGAACCGACAGAATTTCAATGATGAAAATCTAACTCAATTCGGCATCAATTGATGCAATTCTTGATTTTAGGATTAACCTCAAGATGAGAGCTATCTGCCCACATCGAAAGCTCGGATCGACATGCCCTTACCGGTGAGTAATCAAAGCTTTCTCTCTCTACAGTATATTTTTCGGCGAAGCTTCGTTTGAGCTCGTTCTAGTGTTAAAACTCGCGATTCAAAGTTCTATGGAATTGTATAAACATGGAGAAACTCAATTTCAACAATTATTGGTACTTGTTTGGTTAATTTGATGAAATCAAATTCGGTTGTATTAAAGAGTTGGAATTGGGGGGAAATTGAGGATTTTCAAAAATTCAAGGGACCGAAATGCAATTTCCTAAAATTGAGGGTCAATTGACCATAATAAAAATGTTAGAGTGCCAATTAAGGAATTTTAGAATTTTTGGGGTGAAACTTACCATTTTTGTAAAGGAAGGGCAAAATAGTAATTTTGGAAAAGTTGGGGGACCAAATTGGAAATTTGGGAATTCTTTTTGTGAAATGGAATAAATTGAGGTCCTATGATAAATTTTAAGAGTTTCGGGACTCAATTTGAGGAAAAACTAGCATTTGGGACTTAAAGTTAAAGAGAAATAACATTAGCAACCTAATTGCAAATAAATAGAAAGTTTGACTCTCTCATTTATTTGGAATGAATGAAGGCTATTAGGCCGAAGCATAATGAACTGAGATGTTCATATCGTGTAGGAACATGAAGTACCGGGAACGCTAGCAAGGACAAGCTCACGTGAATACAAAGAATCGGTTTAGTAGAAGTCACGGCATTAACGGATGAATGGGTTTACTAACATTATACTCGATTGGGATGATGAGCACAACTTAAAGATAAAAACCATTTACCGGTTGTGAGTGGGATTTTAGATCATACCCGGTTAGGGATGATAAGCACGACTACTATGTGATATTTTAAACATCACGACTTAGAGTTGTGATGTGAAAACCATGCGGAAAAACTACTTATCGATTGTAAGTAGATCATACCCGGTTGATATAATGAAACTTTCTCAAAGAAAGTTGAAAACCCATCCTTCGGTTATGAATAGAGATGTCCTTATATCGAGTCGGTATAATGGATAGTGAAAACATATATTTTTCGGAAGTGTTATCCCCTAACTATGTGTCGATGCTTAAACAATTTGGGAGACCTTCTCGATCGGAGCTCGAATAGCTCTTATAGGCCAGGGGGCCTTGGTTTTTGGAACTTGGGGGCTAATATGCCTAGTTTTTAATATTCTCAAACAGTGGGCCATAGGCCAATGGGTACGAGCAGAAGCTCATAAACGAACATGATATATGTGCCATAAAACTTTAATAAGTAAATTGTATGGTCATGGTACCAAGACTAGTCCGACATTCTCAGTCAACTAGCAACAGTGCAACATGACCGATCTTTGGACCAGTCAAGACAAATAGCTGCAGGTTGAGTTGAAAGTCGGGACCGTTGGACTAATGACACCACAGATTACATGGCATATTAAGAAAACATTGTTTGTGCATGCACTATGAGTACAGGATCATCAAGACGCCCATGAGGGGTAGTGATGCGTCCTAAGGGCCCTGGATGACCCGGTGAGTATAAGGGCAATTGTCATTCCGGATGATTGTGCAAAATTTGGAGTAGCACCAAGCGCATGAGATTGGGGTGGGGACGGGATGAGGTCTCTGTCCTCATATGGACACGAAGAATCGATTTCGGGATTAAGGGTTGGATGTCACGTACATCCACTCATTCTTAGGGTAGAAGTGGACGTACTTCTATCCGGGTGGTTGGTAAAGTCGCTACAAAGCCACAAGTGGGTTTAATGGATGTACTGACCTACGAATGTGTGTTTAACCTTCATGATGAAGGATGTGTGTTGGGTGATGACACACAGTGATTAAATAAGGAAATGGTGATAAAACCCGAGATTTTGAATGAAATGATTTTTGAAAAGTAAGGAGTCTGGCACACTCCAATACAATTCTTTTTTCTAAAATATAAAAGTTTTGAAAAACCCATTCACTAAGTATTCGTACTCACCCCTCCCTTATATCCCTTTGAGGAAATCCCGAAAAGCCTACCCATAAAGACCATCAACTAAGATGTCTATGAGATAGGTATGGTGAAGTTAAAATACAATGTAGTTTTTATTATGCCATTCCAGGAAATGGTGCAGGATTAAAGGACGCCTTACTCTTTACAGTTTATAATACGAGGAAACCCTTTAATAAACCGGGAGAGTGGCGGGTTGATCACGGGGATCCGACCAAACAGGGTCGGGGCATGACACATTGCGTCAAAGGCATGAATAATGATTGGATAATGGTAAAGGTAGTCAAGGAATACTACCAGGCAAAAAGAGGGATAAAGTTATACAATCCCTAAAATGTTGGAAAGATAAGAATAACCCTAAAGGAAGTGTTATACAAATCTAATGGACAAAGACAGGTTCTAGAACATGTCATCTTATAAGGGACATGTAAGCCCAACAATCCCGAAGAAAAATGTGACTCAAGTAAGGAAGAGTCAATTAGTAAGCATGATGAAGTCAAACATAATTTGAACCAAAGTTGTAATATATAACGGATGGAGGAAGAGTCAGTTAGTAAGTATGATGAGGTCAAACATAATTTGGACCGAAGTTGTAATATATAACAGATGTAGGAAGAGTCGAAATAGGATGAAGGGGTGATAATACCGAAACCTGTGAAAACAAGTACAAAATACTTGAAAGAACACTCAGCTAAGGGTTTCAACGATCAAGAGAAAAACTAGACACGGGAACGATTGGACATTTTGGAACTCCCAATCTTGAAGTCTTGGGCAAGAACCCCAAGAGGAAGAATCTTGCCCTAAGTAGAGGAAGAAGTGAATCTAAGGATGTACCTTTGAAATAGTGGGTAAGACATGCCTAGTTATGATAAACTTCATGGAATGAGTAAACGATGGAAAGGAAAAGAAATTCCTTAAATGTGTGTTATAAAGGGACTAAGTGAAAGAACAACCAAAGTGTTAGCTTGTCCAGCAAACCCCAAATGGATAGCAAGGGAAATTTATTCCCGAGGCAAAGGATGCTAAGTTAGTTTTGGGAGTTTTGGGGGAAAACTCCTAAATGGAGGGAAGAGTTGTAAACCCCATCCCTTTGTAGATAAGAAAACTAGGAAAAGAACCGGTCATTCCAAAAGGGAAAACCGAGCCAATTCACAAACCATAATCGATAGAGAAAGAGAAATATGGGAAATTTACAAATCTCGAGTGACCGAAAGAGTCATAAAAACCATGGAAAGGAACTTTGGGATGAATTGGAAGAGAAAATCAGACCGGTTCAAGTGAATCGGTTTGAACCATCATTGAACTAGTTGCTAAATTCATTTTTCTAGTTGGCTTAAAATATTCAAATTAGGGGATTAAAGCCACCATTGGATAAAAAATGAATCTAGAAATTTTTAATTTTAAGAAAATCAGTCGAATCGGGCCTGAACCGACTGGTTTAAGCATTGAACCTGGTCGGACCGGTCTAGTCTACTTCAGAATAGTGTCGTCTTCTTCCTTCAAATGTGACACTGTTCATTCAATGCATGAATGGACAATGCCGACGAAGAGAGAACGTCTCCATTTAGGGCGTTTTAGGGTGAGGATAAGCTTGACCAAGATGTGAAATAGTCGGGTAGAGAGTCCCCGAGCTTCCTATATAAAGACCTCCTCTCCATTCATACTCCTCACACCTGAAATCTCCGTTCTCTCTCAACTGCTCCATTTTTCAGTGAAGCTCAAACCAAAGCTCTGACTTGGGCAGTTTTCTCAACCTCAGAAGGTGAGGTTAAGTTCTTTAAACTCTGGGGGAATTCAGCTACAGAACAGCAACCTTCGTTCGATACGAGGATCGTCGGAGAAGTGCCCGCGGAATCAAATAGTGAAGCAGCTCCAAAGGACCGAATCTATCCTCGGCCGAGCTAAATTCGGCCAAATTCAGCCTCCTCTGGCCAAACCAAGCCCTCCCAACATTTCCACAGCCCTCACATGACCGCAACAGAGCTGAAAGGTAAGCCAATTTGGCCCCCCTCTATCATTTCCGATCAACGTTAGAGAGAGAAATGGTGAAATTTCACTGATAGAATTCTCCCTTGATTTGATATGAATTGTAGAGATTCTTAATACTATGAGAAATCTTAGGACAAGAGCTATCTGCCCAGATAGAGAGCTCAGACCGCCGCACCTTTGACGGTAAAGTTCGAAGCTTTCTCTCTCTACGCATAGTTTTCCGACGAAGCTCTATTTAAGCTCAATTCAGACCCAAATGATACGGTTCAAAGTTCAATTGAATCCTATGAAAGTATGAGAACTAATTCATATCTTTAATTGGAGCAATTAACCCCAATTGAATGACCAATTTGAAGAAATCAAATTTGGTCAGTTTGAAATAGAGAAATTGGGGGAAATTTTGGAGAAATTGGGGATTTGTAAAATTGAGGGACCTACTTGCAATTTCCCAAAATTGAGGACCAATTGGCTATGAAAAAGATGTTGAGGGATAAATTGGTCAATTTTTTGGAACAATTGGGGTCAAATTGCCATTTTTGGAAAGTAGGGGCAAAATGGTAACTTTTGAAAAGTTTGGGACCAAATTGGAAATTTAGAAAACTTGAGCCCCTTATACAATTTTGAGTAAAATGAGGACTTAAAGGGAATTCTTGGAAATCCTGGGACTCAAATTGGGGAAAAGTTGGCATTAGGGACCTAAAGTTAAGGAAAAAGGAACTTTAGGGACCTAAGTGCAATTTATAGATAAATTGTGAGCCTCGGCTTTTATGCCAAGCCATAATTGATAAAGTTGTCCAAAATGTGTAGGGACAAGTGTGACTAGAACGCCATTAAGATAAAGCTCGTGTAGACTTGGAAACCGACCGAGGACGAACACGTCACAATTATCGGGTGAGTGGGTTTATTCACATCATACCCGGTTAGGATGATGAGTATTTTAGAAATAAAAAACCACTTATCAATTGAATTTTGACATCATACCTGGTTGGGGTGATGGACAAACAAAGTTAAAACCTATTTACTGGTTGTAAGTAGAGGAAATCATACCCGGTTAGTATCATAGACTTCCTTAAAGAAAGGAGAAACCCGCTTGCCAGTTGTAAGAGAAGATATCATCACACCTGGTTGGTGTGATAAAGTGAAAATGTGTTTTGTAAGAAGTGTTATCCCTTGACTGTGTGCCAATGTTTAAACTCTTTGGAAAACCTTCTTGACAAGAGCTAAATTAGCTCAGATAGGCTAGAGGCCTCGATTTTTGAACTTGTGGGGCTAAATGCCCAGTTTTGGAAAATCATGTATAGTGGGCCCAAGGCGAGTGGGCACAAGCAGGAGATTGTAAACAAATATGTGATATGAAAGCCATGAAAATTTCTAAGGAAATAAATGTGTGATTTTGCCATGGTACCAAGACAAGATCGATAGTACTCAATGGACTGGCGGTAGTGCATTAAGTCCAGGTCGATGAACCGGCCTAGACAAATAGCTACCGATCGGGTTGAGGGTCGGGGATGTTGGACTAGTGACACCAAAGATAAATGACTATTTGGAAAAACTATTGATTGTACATACACTTGAGATACAGGACCATCAAGACACCCAAGAGGGATAGTGATGCGTGCTAAGGGCTACTGGACAACATGGTGGAGATAAGGGTAGTTCATCATGCTAGCAATCAAGAAGCTCTGAATAGCTTCTTGCGCATGAGATCGAGGTGGGGTCGGAATGAGGTCTTCATCATCATACGGACACGAAGTATTTTTGGGTCTAAGGGTTGAACATCTTGGATGTTCACTCAAACTCCAGGTAGAAGTCAAGGACTTCTATCAATGTGGATGGTAAAGACGCTTCGATCCACAAGTGGGTGCAGTCGGCGTAACTGCATCTCGCGAATGTGTGTGTACCCTTCTTGATGAATGGCGTGTGTTGTTTGTGAAACACACTTAATATGGAAATGGGAAAAATATTTTGAAAACCTTGGAAATGATTTGAGAATCCTTGGAAAAAGAATTGGTAAATTTTAGAAAAATGTCTTGAAAAAATAGATTGAAAATTGAGAAAAAACTATTTTAAAAGAAAAGGTCGCCCTTAGTAGGGTAAAGTTTTTTTAAAACCAAATTTTGAGGAAAAACCTTTTGTTTAAAGAAATGATAAACTTGGTGTGGCTATTTTTAAAACTCACTCCCAATACCTGCTCAATGAGTTGTATAACTCACCCACTCCTTTTTTACCCCTTTCAAGTAACCGAGGAAAAACCTTTTTTAAAGACATTACTAATTTGGAACGAAACAGATATGTCTACTTTAAATTACTCAGTTTTGTATAATGTTATTTCAGGAAAAATAGATAAAAAGAACTTTTACTCCTTGCGGTTTAGAGAGGAGAAAATCTTTGATAAACCACGAAAGTAGCGGGTTGCTCACGAGTATTCGACCAAACTGAATCGGGATATGACATGGTCTAACAAAAAATCATTGGCACCTTCATCATCAATCTTGTTTGTAGTTATATTCTTATCTTATATTTTCAGTTACATAATACATCATCAACTTGTATCTCATCTTATTTCTAGTTAACTCATTATATTCTTCTTCTCTTTATCAAAGATTATCTTTGATAAAGTAACAATTTATATTTATCATTTAACTATATTTTTTATGTCATATTTTTGTTCTTGACAAACAAGATCAAAACTTATATAACGTTCTATATCTTTCTTCGTAACAAAGAAGTTCAGAACTTACAAAAGCAAACAACTCTTAAATTTTCTCAAATAATTATTATAGTTCTTTATTTAGAGCCTTTAGATTATAGATTGCATGTGTCTTTTACACTTGTATTTTTAGAATACATTTCCGTTGGCATGAAGATTGTGAAAAGTTACTATTTATTTTTAAATCTTCCTTAGTATGGTGTTTAGAGAGACAAATTCATACATAAGTCTAAAATGGTGCAAGATGTAGAACTTTGAGGATAAAAGGCTATTAAGATACGGTATATATTTATTTGAAAGTGAGCTTATAAATTTGTAGCCTCATATTTTAAAATACTAATAATCTAATTAATTTATTTTAATTTCTAATCTTTTATTATTTAAATTTAAAAATTACTAATAATTTAGTACCTTAACAAAATAACTAAATTATTAGTATTTTTAATTTGATGAATTAAATAAATTGGAAATTAAAATTAAATGAATAAATTTTTAAAAATTAAAATAAAAAAGTAAATTATTAAGAGTTAGGTGAAAGTCAGTACAATTTGTAAAACTTAAATCACAAAATTTGGTATAAAAAAAGTATTGAGGTAAGAAGGGCGAGAAAGGTGGTATGGTTCAAGGAATATTCAATCCGGGTAGGTTTAACATACTGAAAATCAATAATATATTAAATATATATCTAATTAAAAATTATTACTCATAATTAATTTAATATTTCGAGTTTAAGGTACTCGTATATGTTATGGAGCAGTAGTGCTTTTTGACAGGGAAGGGTGTTAATATTCACTTCTTTTTAATTATAATTTTATTAAGTAAAAAAATATATAAAAATTAAACATATATCTAATTAAAAATTATTATTCGTAATTAATTTAATATTTTTAATTATCATTCGAGTTTAAGGTAGTCGCATATGTTATGGAGCAGTAGTGCTTTTTGCCAGGGAAGGGTGTCAAAATTTGCTTCTTTTTAATTATAATTTTATTAAGTAAAAAAATATATAAAAATTATTTTTTATTTAAATTATGAGAGCTATTATATAAATATTTTATTTAATTAAAAAATATTTTTATTTATTCATAACTTAAAATATATAATTTATATTATATTTGTATAAAATATTTAATTTATTATTTAAAATTAATCAAGCAAATGGTTATTTATATATAATTTTATTAAGTGAAATTTATATATAAAATGTGTTTCTAAACCTATATAATTTAAATTACATAAAATATTTTTATTAAATTAAAAAATCAGGTTAATAGCAAAAGTATTATATTATTATTTAAATTAAATTATATGTTACAGCTTGATGTATTATTTTCGAGTTGAATCCATTTTTTATTTCTTGTAAAGAAAAAATTGTTTTGGATCTATATATTTTATTTAGAATTATTTTAATTTTTCATAAGAAATTATTTTAAAATTAACACATTAACATATAACACATTAACAAAAATGATGGTGTGATTTGCATTTTTTTAACATAAATTAAAATTAATACAGATATATCAATTATATTCATTAAAATATAAGGTTTCAAAAGTTTTTTTATTGTAATCTAGCCAAAGATATGAATGCGTAACTATAATTTTTTTTATTATCATACGTGGTATGAGAGCACACGTGTTGTTTTCTTCTTTCATAATTTAATAATTGTAAAATTCCCAACCAAAAAGCGAGCCATGCAGGCGCTTTTTGGGAGTATAATTTGGGGTAATCAGAAAATAGCATACACAATTTGTGATCTCATTATCGGAATTCATGCCGTTTATTTGTTGGGTCGTCGTCTCTCTCTTGGTTTAGAAACTCCGCGTCTTTGCCCGATGGCCTTGGGTACTTTGGCAGGTGAGTCGGTTACAGTGGCTCTCCCTCCCATCTGACACCATGATTTGAGATGGCGCGAGTGCTTGTGGATTGTAATTTCAATCTCTTTTCCGCCACATTTCTAAAAGGCTCATTCAGGTCTTGTAATTATGAGTTATGGTGTCGTCAGTTTCGTATTATAGCTGTCTGTCTCCTCACTTCATGGAGCCTCTTGCGGGTTGAAACTCGTTGCCGCGATCTGTGATCTCCATATATTAGATTTGTCTGTAAATCAACTAATCTGAGCTAGCCGAGTTCCTGTGATTTTATACAAGTTGTCCATTAGAGATTCTCTCTGCGGATCGAATAGTTTTCCCGAGAGCTCGCATGCTGTTTTTCGTTTGAATTCTAGCAATTAGAAGGTCCTGCGAGTTAGATAACACCGAGCTTGTTTCTGTGTATTGAATGAAGTCAATAAGATCTGTTCTCTGTTGTTTGCTTCGTAAGCCTCAACTTGAAGAGCAGTAGTTGTCTACAGAACAGTCCCTGAAGCTTATGTAAATGGAAATTGACAAAAAGGAAAAACAATAAATACGTATTTCTGTTGGGCCATCAAATAGCTTCAAATTTTCAGGTGGATTGCGGTTAGTTAAATAGATTGAATAGTATGCTCCCTTTCCCTGATTAATTAAATATGATTCCTGAGATACTTAAGAAGTGAGTAAAAAAATTCAATTCATGGTAGATACAGTGAGATGAGATCTATCAGTATACTCCCATATATTGAGGTACATTGGACATTTTTATGCAGGATTCTGTTCTCTTCTGAAATTCAATTACTATTTTGTGAGAAACTAGTGTGAACATGTACCTCCCAAATTGAATTTTGAAAATTGAAATTGGCTGAATTATCATGCTACTGCTCAGGACATCCTAGGAAGAAAGAAGTTTGGTTGGTGGACTCTTGCAGGTACCTTTTTTATGACATGGTGTTTGAACTATAGTTCTTTAATTCAAATATGTCTTTCTTGTAGAAGGAGTTGTTTACAAGGACATATTACGTTGCCAGCAACTGTGAATTGTAGCTAATGGATCCTATCTATCTGAGATTACTGAATGGCGTAGCTGGAAACTATAATATTCTGGGGCATGAAAAATGTGAAAGCTACTTGTTTTTTGGAGCTGAAAGAGCCTTGGGATATGGAGTTCGAGCCAGCCTGTATTTTATTGGTCTAGCTTACTGTTTTATTGGATTATCAGCTATAACTTGCCGCTTCTTCCGATCAATGGAGAATGTAGTCAAGCAGACACGTAAAGTGGTGGAACGAGATCCCAACACAAACCTGGAATCCATTAGATATGAAAAAGTTTGGAATTACACAATAGCAGATATTACATTGTTGGCGTTTGGAACCAGCTTCCCTCAAATTTCTTTAGCTATTATTGATGCTTTCCAAAACCTCGGGCAGATGTATGCTGGAGGTCTGTATGTGTTCTTCTTATCAATCTGGTTGATCATTTTACAAATTTAGTCGCTTTGTTGAACTTTAAAAATTAAAAAAACATGTATACCAATTCAAAATGCCACAGTTGTGAAGTCCATGTATTTAGCTATTTGTAAATTTTATTGCTCGAACTGGGTCTTTGATTTCAATTACAAAGAAGAAGAGTCAATTCTTATTTTAGAATTCCATCCCTGGAAAATAGTTTTTTTGCAGTCAAATGTATTGGATTACTATATGTGGCTACCAATTATAGATCCAGTTATGAGCTGTCAATTCCTATGAGATCTTTATGTGTATTCAATGGATAATTGTTGTCTAATATTTGATAAATTTTTGCGATTGCAGGTCTTGGGCCAGGAACACTTGTCGGTTCTGCAGCATTTGATTTATTTCCCATTCATGCTGTGTGTGTAATAATACCTAAAGCTGGGGAAATGAAAAAGATATCTGATATTGGAGTTTGGCTAGTTGAGCTCTTTTGGTCATTCTGGGCATACATATGGTTGTATATAATATTGGAGGTAAAAACTTACCTCTAACTAATACATATGTACATCTTCTGTGTTTAATTACATGACCATTTGATAAAATTTTTGGCTTTGCTTATGATATTTGATGTTCTGGTGCTTCATAATTGAACCGAATCTTTAATTTGGTAGACATGCTCACATGAAAAATGTTCTATGCAGCTGATTATTTATTTCCAAATATTTATATTGATGATTCTAACATTGGATGGAAATATTTCAACTGAGAGAGACTCAGCATAGAAAATGGAGGTCCCTTCCATGGACTGTCTCAACTTAAATGTAACTTGCTTAATGAGCAATTTTATATGATATTGCAGGTATGGACTCCTAATATAGTTACCCTGTGGGAAGCCCTTTTAACAGTTTTGCAATTTGGATTTCTCTTGATACATGCATATGCTCAAGACAAGCGTTGGCCCTACTTATCTCTCCCTTTGTATGTATGGAAGCACTGTCTTCTATTACAGGCTTTATCCTTGAGAATTTATCTTGTATAAGAAGTGATGTTCAATATTTAATCCATAAATTATTTATTTAGAACATTTTTTCATGCTTACTTTCATGCTCCAGTGCGAGAAGTGAGAGACCAGAGGAGTGGGTTCCAGAAGAGGCTGAATTATATAAAAAAATTATTAATTCATGGGATGAGTGTTCTGAGATCCTTCAAGTCAGTGAAGATGAAAACAGAAACATTGTTGACATCTTTTCTATTCACTCCAATCTCCAAACAGGTTCAGTTTTGAAATATTTCTCCAATGATTCATTTACTCTTTATGCAAAATGCAGTATTGAATTGATTGAGTAGATATACTTTTACTGGTCTCCATCTTAATGTGCAGTGAAATCATAAATCAAAAGTATAGATATCGTATTTTACAGAGTAGACTACCCTCTTTTAACATAGAGCTATTAATTTAAAGTAACTGAAAAATATGCAGATATTCTTTGGTTTTTTCATCAACCCTTTAGCTTTTATCTATGGCCAGCTACATTAATTACCTCTAAATAGTTATTTACTGTTGTTCTAGGGAATGGATATCAAAATGTGGCTAATGGTGAAATAGCTGAATCATCCCATGAGCATATACAAAAGCTGATCAAGTTTGAAGAATCTCATGTGCTCTCAGTTTGGAAACAACACTTTGTGGATGCATTCAGGGTACCATATCTCACAATGCCTATTTAGATACTTGAAAACTATTATGCCATAACAGGCTGAAGAAGCTTATCTAGTTTTTCAATATTGTACTAGTGCATGATAACATACTGTTTTGGAGCAACTCACAATTTGAATTTGATTAATGAAATTATAGGATGTTCTGAATCCTTTTTAATCTGCTTCTCATATCCTGAAAAAGAAAGGGAAGAACCATCCTCTAGTAGTTAGTGGTAAGAGAGTTGATCTTAGATTGAGTAAAATAGAGAAATTTTGTTAGTTTATAAAATTTGTAGATTTACACCCCTTACAAGTTATTAGTTTTAAGTTGATATTGATCTAACATTTTTATTGGCCCATAGCGATTTCTCACATAGTATTAGAGCATGTGGTCTCAAACCTATGTCTGACCCATAATAGGAAGAGAATACCGAGGTTGTGGTATGTACGAGTATTGAATGAGAAAATAACCATCTCGTGGTCGTTGTCCCCGCTCGTTCTATATCGAAAGGGTCCCGCTCGTTCTATATCGAAAGGGACTAAGCGGCTCGTATATAGATATTGAGAGCGTATTTAATTGTATTTGACAAGTGTATCCACATTTTTTATCACGGAGTAGAGTGTTTAGAGAGTTGATCTCACATTAAGTAAAATAGATAAATATTATGGTTTTATATGGTTGTGAAAGTTTAACCAATTCAAGATAATAACTTTTGGATATGAGTCTAACTCATTTACATGCCCACAACCATTTCTTACCGTTAGCATCTAATGATTTTTGTGCTTTCCAATAACTAATTAATAAGTTGTAGTAGATAAACCCACTCTTTCCCACACATAGGTAACAAGATCATTGATTGGCTATCAGTATTTCTTGTCATTTTTTTCTTATACTTGCAAAGTTATAGTTTGCTAACAATACTTGAGGATTTATCACATTTCTCTTAAATCAATTATGATAATATAATGAACCAAACATAGGTAGCAAGATCATTGATCTGCTATTTGATATTTCCTTATTTTTCTCTTATATTTGTGAATTTATAGTGTGCTACCTATAAATATGGATCTACAGGGACAATGAGAGTGCTATAATATTTTGTGGAATCATATATAATCGATTAAATATTGAATTTTCTACCTTTTGATTTTAATATTCCGGGTGGTTTCTGCCCCTCTACAGTTGGAAAATCCAGAATCAAGAAAGTTGGAAAATGCATCTAGACGGTTTTCAAGAATTTTGTGGCAGCTGCTCCTCATCCCATGGAGGTTCCTCTTTGCCTTTGTGCCCCCTTATCAGATTGCTCATGGATGGATTGCTTTCATTTGCTCTCTGATCTTTATAAGTGGCATCGCATATGTGGTAACAAAACTAACGGATCTAATTAGCTGCACTACAGGTGCTCTTCCTTTCTAGCATTGAAATTCCACTGCAGTTTCTCCAATTGGACTCAAATTTAAGTCCAAACCAATTCTTTTTATGTATAGTAATGATATTATTTGTTTGCAGGAATAAACTCTTATGTCATAGCATTTACAGCCCTAGCTGGTGGAACCTCTTGGCCGGATTTGGTGGCCAGTAAGATTGCTGCTGAACGGCAGACAA
This sequence comes from Trapa incisa, assembly GCA_030064435.1. Lineage (NCBI taxonomy): Eukaryota > Viridiplantae > Streptophyta > Magnoliopsida > Myrtales > Lythraceae > Trapa > Trapa incisa. Next base: position 1,741,886 of record CM057784.1, on the reverse strand, counting down.
CTGCAGATTCTGCTATTGCAAACATCATTTGCAGGTTAAACACTCGCAATCTATCTTCTCTGATCATTTAAGAATCTCAACAGTGAAGTATAACTTTTCTTTACTAAATATAACTTTTCTCTCCCATTAGCAACTCGGTGAACATATATGTGGGTATCGGGATCCCATGGCTGATCGATACTGCCTATAACTTCATAGCCTTCAGAGAGCCCTTGCGCATGGAGAATGCAGCAGGTCTCAGCTTCTCTCTACTTGTTTTCTTCTCCACCTCAGTCGGGTGCATTGGAGTTCTTGTGTTGCGACGCCTCACCCTGGGTGCAGAGCTCGGGGGCCCAAGATTCTGGGCATGGATGACCTGCATTTATCTGATGTTCCTGTGGCTCATCTTCGTAGTCCTATCCTCCCTACGAGTTTCTGGCCTTATATGAGGAAAGAGATACTGCAGGTTATTCTCACTGGATTATTTGTTCTTTTTTTCCTGATATAATTGCCCATTTTATATGCCTTTTATCGAATGGACTTAAAAACAACATATCTGGTATTTCATCCTCTTGAATGAGATGAAGAGAGTGAACTAAAGAGTTGATGTCCATGGGATGTTAATAATACTTGGATCGCATCATATTTGCATGACAATAGTCCTTCATAGCATGCATCTTGCAGTGCTTCTGCTACGAAAATTGTCTTTTTCTAATCAGGTTTTCAATTTTTAGTTTACATAGCACCCTTCAGCTTTCAGAGATTGAAACCAGAAGCTGGAACTATATCTGATGGATGCCTGTACAAGAATATGAGATTTTTTGCCACGCCATCGATTTGCACCTACAGAACAACAGGTGATAGGTTAGTAAGTTTATGCATAGTGATATAAAGCAAGCAAGCGTGTTTTCTTGATTTGGCAATTAAGATATTCAGTTATGATACTTTTTAGATTATGGTTGGATATCCCGGAAGGTTACCTATCAAATAATCGACATATGCTTGGAAGGTGGAGTTGTGTGCGTGTGTTTTTATCAAACCTCGTTAATATGCGATGCGCAGCTACCCTTTCGATTAATTGGTTATCCATTAGAAATTCTGATAATATATTGTGTAATAATTATTTGAAAATATATTTATTTCAAAATTATAAATAGTACAATTGATCAAATATTTGATAATATTCTCAATATTTATACTTATTTCTAAAACCCATATACTTCCATATTTAATTTTAAACTTATTATAAATAATTATCTAATACAGGTGTAAATAATAAATTCAAGTTAAATTTTTTTACTATATAATTGGACAAAACACCAAACAAATTTATAGTTTTAAGTTAGATATAAGTGTGAGTATACTATATCTAATATAATATAAGAAAATATTATAAACTGAAAAATATGCATATTTTGTTTAATATTTAACCTTATAAATCTATTATATTTATATATTTTATTTAATATAAAAAATATTTTTAACATAAATAATGGAACACAAATTTAATATAAATTTTGTAATAAGCCAAATCTATATGAAAAAAATTAAACTATACCAATTCACTTTATTAAATAATTGAATATATTTTTATATATTTATCTTATATTTTTTTGCTCAATAATATATTTATCTTATATTTATTTATGATTTTTTATTTATACATAATGATAATGTTATCAACAAAATTATCTAATAAAAATTGAAAAGGATAACTAATGACATTTATATGCTTATAATAATTGAATTTTTTTTATTATGAATTAATAATAGGAATAAAACAGTTAATTATGTTAAATATAATAGTTAAACGGTAGGTAAACTCTAGTAATATGATTAAAAACGTCTAAAAGAAATGCAGAAATCATTCACGACACTTTTCAGCCACAAATTTTTCGTTACTTTGTGCGCATTGCCCAATCAAATCCAAGATTTTACAAGTGTAAATACCAAACAACGGTATGAACTTGAGTGGTAACGTTATATATTGCTTAAACATTTGATTTTGTCCAAAAACACCCCAATTTCCATTTGCCTTGTATCTATTTGTCATCTTTTTAGTTAGCTTTGGGAGAAAAAGGCCAAAATTCCCCGTGACATCCGGAATAATTGCCGTGAGCCTTTTCAAGCGAAAAAAACTTTTATGGAAAATATATTGTAATTGTAAACGTGGAAAAGCGGAGAAAGGTTTGGCCATTTCAAACAAAAACTTGTCCGAAATTTAGTAATACCCTATTTTTCCACGTGGTGCATGCACGTAGGTCTGAGAGGCATTTCATCTAATTGCTAGAACTTATAAGTTGGGCCGCCATTATCAGTGTGTCGGACACGTGCCACTTGCCCTAACCCGAGGGCAGCCCATAGAGGAATCTTTGGGCGGGTAGTTGAATAGTCAAACCAGGGGAACCAATAATTCTAGAACCTAAAGCAATTTCACAGCCGCCTCAGCTGTCCTAGAAGAGCCACGTGGACAAGAATCATGCTGCAAGGATTAATCCAACAGCTAGTAATCGTTATTCGAGAAAGAGGCACCTACGGCGTCCTTTCCTCCACCCACTTGCGCAGCCTGTGCTTATTGATTCTCTCAATCTAGCACAGTTGACGTCGAGAGACCGAGACCGCGTCGTAAGCCTACCCAAAGAAGTATTCAAATTTTCTACGGTGAATATGACTCGGTCAGCCTCCTTGGGAGTTTTATACTTTTCTTTTCTCCCACCTTTTTGGTCCATTTTCCAGTTGACTGAGTAATTGTGAGAATGCTAGAAAATGTTCGGTTTGAAAAGATTTTGTTGAGATGTGCACAAAAAAAGAGAAGATTTTGTTGGACTCTTGGTCATTTAAATCCGTCACTGAAAGATAAATAATATATATACTAATTAATTAGTATATATATTATTTTTAATTTTTAAAAATATTTATAATTAGCATAAATTTTATTAAATTATAACAAATGATTTTCGTGATTAATACTTAATTAGTATATATATTATTTTTAATTTTTAAAAATATTTATAATTAGCATAAATTTTATTAAATTATAACAAATGATTTTCGTGATTAATACTATTAGTTTTCAGTCTTGGGAAGAAGAGCCTTCCTCGAACCTATCCTTTCCCAGTTCCCAACACTTTCTCCTCCATTGTCTCTCTCTCTCACTCTCTTTTTCTATATATAGTCCTCTCCTGTTGTGAGCTGCAAACACCTCTCTGCAAATCATCAAGCTTCTTTCAGTGAGAATCGAGATAAGATACTCACCCGAAGCGAAGAGGAGGAGGCCGTTCTGTTCTGCAGCATGGCTCGTTCTTTCCAAACGGCTAAGCTTATCTCTTCCTTTTTCATGGATGGAGCCTCCACTTCCATCCCCAGGTAATTAATTGCGTGGTTTCCAACTCCAAACTCGAGAGCCTCTGCATGTATTCCGCCGATCTGTTTCACTCACACATGGGAATTAGGAAGGTGTCCACTAAACATCAGTAAGAGAAGAACTAAATGCTCGTGCTTCCTTGTTTCAGGAGAGGATTCTCTGCTACGGCCGCGGCACAGGGTGCACCTGTTTCGAGCAGTGTAAGGACCGGCGCAGTCTTGAAGAAAGCAACCAGGGAAGAGACTGTGATCAAGTCTGCTGAGAAGGTGTCGTCCTGGGGACCCGATCCGAAGACCGGGTACTACAGGCCTGAGAGCGCCGCGACAGAGATCGACGTGGCCGAGCTGCGAGCGGCGCTGCTTAAGCACGACCATTGACGCCGTAATTCACTTAAACACGTATAGTAACGGCACGACAGGATACTCAAAATTACGGTTCCATCCTTAGACCTCCTCCCTCTCCTCTACTTCGGACGAAGAGATGAGACAAGGTTTTATGTTTTGCGGATCCCTACCTATCCTAAGGGCCGATGGGTCTAAAGCTTGTTTGACTGATTCTTAGTGGAGTCTTCTTTTCTCTTTTCTTTCTCTCTCTCTCTCTCTCTTTTTTTTTTTTTTTCATTTTATGGCCGTTTGTTTGATTCCAATTTCAGTTATAAAATATAAGAAATCTTATCTCAACCGTTATAATATTTTATCATAAAATTACTAATAATTCCAAATTATATATGTCAAATACACACTTTAATATGATAATTTGCAATTAGATCAACATTACAATAAGCTAAATCCATTAGATTGTCACTACAACCTCAATTTTCACTGATACTTACCAATATGACCCACAATCCCTATTGGTCACAAATACTAGGCCTAGACTCAGAATATCTTCCTCTTATGGCCATCATAAATTTATATTTTTAAAAAGGAATAATTAACATATTTTTTTTATCATTTTCATAATAAAATATTTTTAGAAATTTTTATTTTAAAATTGTAATTGTATAATGTATTTAATTAATTTTATTATTACAAAAATTAAGAAATATCTTAATATTAAATATTATAAATTAACAAAATACGAGGCACACAAAATTTGTTATGATGATTAAATAATTAATATAGTGTAAAATGAATGAATTATCATGGATTTTTTTGTCCAAACACCTTGAATTTTTATGAAAGATAGTTACTTGTACGGAGATAAGAGTGAATATAATCACTTTGGGCTCTTGAGAAAAATATTATGTATGTACTAATAACATACAAAAACTATAATATTGATTTAGTATATTACTTCCTAAGAATTAACAAAAAATATTTTGCCTATTATCTTCCCCAAAATCGAAGGGAAGAAAAATGACAATTGGAGGTGAATGTTAAAAATCAATTCTCCTCGTTGAAATTCCTTCACTTTTTTATGTCAAATATAAATATATATTAAGATATTTCATACTTATGATATAAATTAGTGGTTCATTATTCACACAAAAACAATTCCTTCCTACATTTGTATAAAAAATGGTTAATCTAAGTATAAGTAGAAAAATACATTGCTTGAATACGAATTATCTTGCTAAATATGAACTATTTTATAAGTACATAATTTAGCTAGTAAATTCTATAAGTGTGATACTGATATTTTCGAAAGTTTAATTTTAGTTTGAAATAACAAAAAATAGATGCTAAATTGCGAGTAGAAACATAAATTAAGAGTTAAAATCAAATAAAATTATAACTCGATTTGAATAAAAATCTTAGTATTGTTAAAAGTAACCTACACCAATCTTAAATGTTATTGATGATCGAGAATTGAGGATTGTAAGATAATTTGGTGGAGAATTGGAGGTAATTAAGTATCCCACCTCATCCCGATTTTTCCGTTCGTACTTACAAACAACCCACCACTACTATCAATCCTATAAAAGTGAGCACGTCCACCATTATAAACTCGACATGTATAAAAGTAAAAATAAAAGTAACTTTTATTAAAATGCAAAATAATACCGAAATATAAGTAAAAACTAGGAATAAAACTATACCTAGCTAGCATGCTGACATAACGTTTAACTTTTGGCATATTTACTACGTGAAAGGGGCTAATGGAGTGGGTGAGTTCATAACTCAGTGAATAATATTTATATAACAACAATACATTATAATGAAAATAGTAAATATAAGGGATGTCAATCTTTAAAAAATGGTACACATATTTTAGGGATATAAAATTAGTGTGATTATCTATTATAACCAGGTTTTAACATAACAATTTCACTACATTCTATTCTATTCTACTTGTTCCTTGTAGCGTCTTTACCAACCACACGTGTGTAATCATATATTGCTTGCTTGATCACCACTTCCCAACCCGAAAAAATGAATCGAGTTTGTTTGCTATTAAGTGACGAGATCTCTTCCCTTTTGCCAAGGTCTAGTGCCCATAGTACCCCCTGAACCCTTGACATACTAGACTAGGGTCACTTCCATTGTACCAACCTTGCTCTCTAATAGCCTTTGGCATCACCACTACCCCATTTTGGGCGTCTAGCAATCCCGCTCAACAAGTACATGCATGTATTTTGGTCCTTAATCCATTATGTGTGTTCTACCAACCCCTTAGGTTAAGGTCTGCCTTGGCTCCATAGAATTTATTGGACAAGTCCCATTTTACACAACTAATTATTATCGCTTTTATCAAGGTCTGACTCTAACATAACAAATGCGTTATTTACGTGACAAAACCAGTATCCATTGGCATTGGGCCCACTTGTCGATTATTTTTAAAATATGATATTAGGCCAACTTCATTTTAGAAAACAATGGCCTTGGGTCCACTGTGATATTAGGATAAAATATAAGTAGACTAGCATAATTCTAGTAACATGATTCATACTATCATCAAGATTAAGATATCACATGGCTCGTATCATCACAACTATCGTCACCATCAAAATTAATTACATCACAAAAGATTCATGCTCTTATGGGGTTCAGGCTGTCTAAGGATTTATGCAAACTCCGTCCTTTGATAATAAGAAAAATCGGAGAAAGAACCGATTATTTACAAAGAGAAAACCGAGTCGGTTTACAAACCGGAACCGATAGAGAAAGGGCAAACCAGGAAATTTATAGATCCCGAGTGACCTAAAGAGTTACAGAAGTCATGAAAAAGGACTTTAGGATGAATTAGAGATGAAAACTAAACTGGTTCAGGTGAACTAGATCCGAACCGGTTTGGACTAGTTTGAACTACTATTGAACCAGATGCTAAATACATTTTTCTAGGTGGCTTAGAAAATTCAAATTGGAGAATTGAGGCCACCATTGGATAGAAAATGAATTTAGATGAATTTAGAAATTTTTAATTTTGAAAAATTTGATCAAATCGGGCTTGAACCGGCCTGTTTAAACTTTGAACCTAGTTCTGACCAGTCCGGTCCGGTTCGAAATACTGTCGTCTTCTTCCTTTAGATGATAGCACTGTTCACTTGCCGGAAACCGAGCAACGCCGGTGAAGATGAAAAGTCTCTGGCTAGGGAGTTTCAGGCAATGAATGATTGCCATTAAGGCGCCAATTGGACGACCAAGAGGTCCCTGAGCTTCCTATATAAAGAGCCCTTCCTTATTCATCCTCCTCACACCTGAAAACTCCACTCTCTCCCTACTGCTTCATTTTTCGATAAAGCTCGAACTAGAGCTCTGAAATAGGGTCTTTTCTAAGCCAAAGAAGTCGTGATCGGGTTCTTTAGAACCGATGAGAAGTCAGCTATCTGAAGGTAGTCTCCATTTGCTCCGAGGGTCGCCAGAGAGACGCTAGCATGATAGAACAATGAAGCAGCTCTAACAGACCAAAGCTGCCATGTTTCGGCCGAGCTGAAATTGGCCAATTCGTGCCCTTATAAGGCTAAACCAAACCCTCTCAACACCTCTATCACCCATCTACATTTGAATTAGAGCGGAAAGGTAAGTCAATTTGGCTCCCCTCTATAAATTATGATCCATGCTAGAGAGAGAACCAACAGATTTTCGATGACTAAATTCTCACTCAATTCAGCATCAATTGTTACAATTCTTGATACTAGGAGGAACCTCAAGACAAGAGCTATCTGCCCAGATTGAAAGCTCGGACTGCTACGCCCCCTACGTTAAGCTTTCAAAGCTTTCTCTCTCTAAGTCAAGTTTTCTGGCGAAGCTCCATTTGAGCTCATTCCGGTATCAACTCGTGTAATTCAAATTGCAATTGAATTGTATGAAGGTGTAGGAACTCCAATCTAACTTCAATTTTGAACAATTAAACTCATTTGATTGGTCAATTTGATAAAATCAAATTTAGCTAAGTTAAAAGATTGAAATTAGGGGAAATTTGGGGATTTCAAAAATTCGAGGGACTAAAGTAAAATTTCATAAAATTGAGGGCCAATTGGGCATGATAAAGATGTTGGAGGACCAATTGGGCAAATTTTAGAATTTTTGGGGAAAAACTTACCATTTTTGTAAAGTAGGGGCAAAATGGTAATTTTGGAAAAGTTGGGGACCAAATTGGAAATTTGGGAAACGTGAACCCCTTTTTACAATTTTGAATAAATTGAGGTCCTAAGGTGAAATTTAGAAGTTTCGAGACTCAATTTGGGGAAAATCGGCATTAGGGACCTAAAGTTAAAGAAAAAGGAATACGAAGTATCGAAAAGTTAGTATTTCATTCATTTTCGATGAATGAAGGCTATTAGGCCAAGAGATAATGAACAAGGATGTTCATATCATGTAGGAACATGAAGTATTGGGAATTTCAACAAGTACAAACTCGCATGGAGGCAAAGAGCAAAATAAGAGGAATTCACTAAACAATCGGGTGAGTGAGTTTACTAACGTAATACCCGGTTGGGATGATGAGCATAACTTAAATTTAAAAATCACTTACCGATTATGAGTGAAAATTTTATATCATACCCGGTTGGGATGATAAGCACCCCGAAAATAAAAACCTACTACTAAGTGGTATTTTAACAATCACACCTGATAGGAGTAATGTGGAAATCACACGAAAAAACTACTTATCGGTTGTAAGTAGATCATACCCATTGGTACGATGAAACTTCCTGAAAGGAAGTGGAAAACCCTCTTATCGATTATAAGCGAAGATGTCCTCATACTCGGTTGGTGTGATGAATGGTTGAAAAGTTTATTTTATTAGAAGTGCTCTCCCCTAACTATGTGCCATTGCTTAAAATTTTTGGGATACCTTTTTGACGGGAGATTGAATAGCTCAATTAGGCCAGAGGCCTTAGTTTTGGAACTTGGGGGGCTCATATGCCTAATTTTGAAAATCTCAAATAGTGGGTCCTAGGCTAGTTGACACAAGCAGGAGCTCATAAACAAATATGATTTTAAGCCATGAAAACTTAACTGAATGAATTGTTTGGCCATGGTACCAAGACAGGACCAACATACTCGATGGACTGGTGACAGTGCGACATGACAGGTCTTCGGACTAGTCAAGACAAATACTTGCGGGTCGAGTTGAGGGTCGGGGTTGTTGGACCAATAACACCACAAATTATATGGCTTATGAGGAAATTTATTGATTTGTGCATGCACTGTGTTATGGGACCTTCAAGACGCCCAAGAGAGGTAGTGATGCGTCCTAGGGCTCTGGATGACCTAGTGGAAATAAGGACAGTTAATTATATCAGAAGTCTTGAGAAGCTCGATGTAGCTTCATTGAGTATGAGACCGGGGTGGGGACGAGATGAGGTCTCTGCCCTCATATAGACATAGAGTTTTTTTTATGGGATTGAGGGTCGGATGTCTCGTACATCCACTCATTCTCAGTGTAGAAGTGGATGTGCTTCTATCTAGGTGGTCGGTAACATTGCTTCGACGTTACACGTGGGTACAATGGACACGCTGGCCTGCGAATGTGTGTTCTCTTCATGATGAAGGGCATGTGTTGTGTGATAACACACCAGTGTGATGAGAAATGGTTAAGAAAACTGAGATTTGAGGTTGAAATATTTTAAAGGAAAATAAGGAGTCTAACACACTCCAATTCAAAATATTCTTTTTGAAAATAAGTCTTAAACCCCATTCACTACAAGTTAACCCTTTCAGGTAACCCGTGAGAAGCCTACCCAAAGACTACAAGTTAACACACCTGTGAGACATGTATGAAATGTTCAAATTTTATGCAGTTTTAATTAATGTTATTTCAGGAAAGGTACATGTTTAAAGGATGCCTTACTCCTCACGGTTTATAAGAAGGGGAAACCCTTAATATACCGAAAGAGTGGCGGGTTGATCATGGGGATCTGACCAAACTGGGTCAGGGTGTGATAGTTTATGTTATCATAGGTATGGGTCATTGACCCAATCAGACTTGCATATCCTCTTATTTCCATTTAGGTCCTTAACTTTTCCCTTATTTGTGATTTAGTCCTTACGTTTCCAAAAAATTACAATTTAGTCCCCGAACTTTGATTTGCATGAAAACATGTTTAAATCTTCCCAATTTAGTTCTATCATGTCACAAATAATCTTCTCTAAGTCATTATGAACATTATAAACTTTGAACCGATTCATTTGGCCTAGAATTGTCTAAAAATGAAGCATCGTCAAAAAACTAGTTCTAGAGAGAGAAAGGATTGGTTCTTACTAGTGAGGGCATGATAGTCGGAGCTAGAGGTGTGGGAAGCTTGCTCTTGTCCTCGGGGTTCTTCCTAGATTAATCGGCGGCTCAATAGGTGGTCCAAGTGATATGAAATCATATGAAATAATAACTATTATAATTTGAAAAAATTTTAGAATTTTCCAGAAAATGACGATGGTAGGGACTCACTAAGGGGGTGTAGGGAGGACTTAGGGACGACTAGGGATGGTGGGGGACATTGAGTTGGTCGTAGGTGGCTGTGGTGGGGCTTGAACTTGACTTGATCAGGTCTAGGCAGAGTCAGGACTGGAGTTAGTTTACTGTGCAATTACCTCAGGGATTCTCCTATTGTCCTTGGACTCAAGGGAGGCTATTGCTGAGTGGAGAACTTCCTTCGAAATCTGCTGGACATGGTGTTGACCTTTTTCGTTGAGAAAAAGACCCTTGTCGGAGCTCTAGATGAAGGTTGTCGAAAAAGTGAGTGATGAAGGAAATTCAAAGGCTAAACTATGAGGAGGATGAGAGGGAAATTAATCTTTATAGCGGGAGCTCAAGGACCTTTGTGTCCTGCCCCGACCCAGTTTGGTTGGATTGCTATGAGCAACTCGCCATTCTCCCGATTTATTAAAGGTTTTCCCCTTCTCTAAACCATGAGGAGTAAGGCGTCCTTTTCACTTGTGTCTTTCCTGTAATAACATTAATCAAAACTTAATATATAAACTTTACATACCTGTCTTGTAGGTTCAACTATCAAATAATCTTTAAGTGGGTTTTCCCCTCAGTTACCTAAAAGGGGTAAAGGGAGGGGGTGAGTTCGACAACTTAGTGAATGGGTGTTGGGAGAGAGTGTTCATAATTAAAACATCTTTAATCGGAGTGTGCCATACTCATTATTTCTTTAAAAAATACGCTTTCCTTAAATTCACTGATTTTTAAAACATTTTTTTCATTTCCACATTAGGTGTGTTTAACAATCAACACACTCCCTTCATCAGGAAGAGAATCACACATTCGTAGGGTAGCCCATCCATTGCATCTACTTGTGGCGTCAGAGTGACTTTACCGACCACCTAGATAGAAGCTCATCCACTTCTACCCTGGGAATGAGTGGATGTTTGCGACATCCAACCCTCAAACCCAAAATCAACTCTGTGTCCGTATGAGGACAGAGACCTCATCCTAACCCCACTCCGGTTTTGTGCGCATGAAGTTACATTGAGCTTCCCTGATTGTTGGCACGCTAAATTTTCCTTATCTCAATCATGTCATCCAGTAGCCCCTAGGATGCATCACTACCCCTCTTGGGCGTCTTAATGGTCCCCAACCTCAAATGCATGCACAAATAATAAGTTTTCACAATGCCATTTATCTTTAGTGCCACTGGTCCAACGGCCTCGACCCTCGACTCAACTTGCAACTGTTTGTCTAGGCCGGTCCGTCGACATGACCCTGATGCACTACCGCCAGTCCATTGAGTATGTCAATCCTGTCTTGGTACCATGGAAAAATCACACATTCCATTCATTTAGAATTTTCATGGCATAATTAAATCATGTTTGTTTATGAGCTCCTACTCATGCCAACTGGCTTTGGGCCCATTGTACGTGATTTTCCAAAATCTGACATTTTGCCCCACAAGTTCTAAAACCAAGGCCTCTGGTCTATCTGAGCTCTTCTAGCTCTCGTCAAGAAGGTCTTCCAAAATTTTTAAGCATTGGCACATAGTCACTGGAGAACACTTCCAACAAAATAAAATTTCCATTCATCCCACCAACCGGGTGTGATGATATCTCCGCTTACAACTTGTAAGTGAGTTTTCTCCTTCCTTCCAAGACGTCCATCATACCAACCGGATATGATCTACTTACAGCTGTTAAGTAGTTTTTCCGCACTCCAATCAGGTGTGATGTCAAAATTCCACATAGGAGTGGTTTTTCATTTTTGACGTGCTTATCATCCCAACCGAGTATGATGTGAATAAACCCACTCACCCGATAATTGCACTGTATTCCTTTTTTGCCGGGTTTTACCTCTACGCTAGCTTATCCTTGCCGGCGTTCTGGTACTTCGTGTCCCTACATGATTTGAACATCTTTATCTATTAATATTTGGTATGATAGCCTTCATTCCTCACGTATGAACAAAAATGCTCAAAATTTTCAATTAATTGCATTTAGGTCTCTAAAGTTCTTTTACTTTGCCTTTAGGTCCCTAATGCTACTTTTTCCCAAATTAAGTATCAAAACTTCCAAAAATTCACTTTGGATCCTCAATTTACTAAAAATTGTTTAAGGGGCTCAAGTTTTCAAAATTTCCAATTTGGTTCCTAACTTTTACCATTTTATCCCTACTTTACAAAAATGGGATTTTAACCCCAATTATTTAAAAAATCGACCAATTGGTCCTCCAACATCCTTCTCATGGCTAATTGACCCTCAATTTTTGGAAATTGTAATTAGGTCCCTTAATTTTACGAAATTCCCAATTTCCCTCTTTCAAACTAGCCAAATTTGATTTCAGACCATTCAATTGAGGCTAATTATTGAAATTGAAGGTATAATTGAGTTCCTACACATCCATACGATTTAATTGAGCTTTCAATTACATGAATTGAGCTTTCAATTACATGAATTGAGGCTGAAATGAGCTCAAACAGAGCTTTGCTAGAAAACTGTGCCTAGAGAGAGAAAGCTTTAGAAGCTTACCGTCGGTGGTGCGACAGTCCGAGCTTTCGATCGGGGCATGTAGCTCTCACCCTGAGGTTACTCCTAGGATAAAAAATTGCAATAATTCATGTCGAATTGAGGGAGAATTTGGTCAGTAAAGTTTCACCCTTTCTCTCTCTAACGTTGATTGGAAATTACAAAGTGGAGTTGAATTGACTTATCTTTAAGCTATAATTCGGTCGTGTGAGGACTGTGTAAGTATTAGGAGAGCTTGGTTTAGCATGAGAAGGGCTGAATTTGGCTGATTTCAGCTTGACTGAAATAGGGCAGCTTCAATTCGCCGTAGCTGCTTAACTATTTGATTATGTTGGCGTGTCTTCGATGATCCTCGTATCGAATGGAGACTGCCGTCGGGTAGCTAACTTCTCCCCGAATCTAAGGAACCCAACCTCACCTTCTAAGGCTGAGAAAAATCTCAATGTCGGAGCTATGGTTCGTGCTTCGCTGAAAAACTGAGTAGATGAGAGAGAGTGGAGTTTTCAGGTGTGAGGAGAAAGAATGGAGAGGAGCACTTTATATAGAGAGCTTGAGGACTCTCTGGCCACCTAATTGGTGCTTTTATGGTGCTCATTCATGGCTTTAAATGCCCTGAATAGAGACTTTTCACCTTCGCTAGTGCTGATTGTTTTTCCGGCGAGTGAACAGTGCTGTCATCTAGAGGAAGAATACGACACTATTTCGAACCGGACCGGACCAGTCCGAACTAGGTTCAATGCTTAAACTGGTCGGTTCAAGCTCGATTCGACCAAGTTTTTCAAAATTAAAAATTTCTAAATTCATTTTCTATCCAATGGTAGCTTCAATTCCCCAATTTGAATATTTTAAGCCAACTAGAAAAATAAATTTAGCAACCGGTTCAATGATGGTCCAAACTAGTTCAATTCGGTTTAGATTCGGTTCACCTGAACTAGTTTGGTTTTCTCTTCCACATTGTCCCAAAGTCCCTTTCCATGGTTTTTAAGACTCTTTGGTTCTCTCAGGACTTGTAAATTTTCCAATTTACCCATTCTCTAACGGTTGGGGTTCGTGAACCAACTCGATTTTCTCTTTGCAAATAACTGGTTCTTTTCCCGGTTTTTCTTATTATAAAACGGCGGGATTTACAGCTCTCCCCTCCTTTTAGGGGTTTTGTCTCCAAAATAATTACATGTCAAACAATTGAGGGTACCCATCCCTCATCAAGCTCTCGGTCTCCCATGTTTCTTCTTGCACATGTCCATTTTACCAAAGAACCTTGACAATAGAAATTCTCTTATTCCTCAAGTTCTTATCCCTCCGATTGATGATTCCTACTAGTTCTACTTGATAGGTCAAGTTTTCTTTAATCTCTGGTGGAGGTCGATCCAATACATGGCTAGGATTAGGCTGGTACTTTCGGAGTACCGAGATATGGAATACATCATGTATTCTCTATAAGTTTGGGGGCAGTTCCAATTTATATGCCACTAGTCCTATCCTTTGGACGATGGGATAAGGACCCATGTACCTTGGTTTCAACTTTCCCCGTTGTTGAAACCTAAGTATTCCCCTCCATGAGGATACTTTTAGGAACACTTGGTCCCCCACATCAAATTCTAGATCCTTTCTCCTTTTGTCCACATAGTTCTTCTGCCCATCCTGAGTGGCCTTAAGTCGATTTCTGATTATCTAGATCTTTGCTATGGCATCTTTGATTAATTCGACCCTTTTCAGTTTTCTTTCCCCCCATTTATTCCCAAAATAAGGGGGTATGACATGATCGTCCATAGAGGATCTCATAAGGGGCCATTTGGATATTAGTCTAATAAAGGACATCTTTGCTCATAACCGATAAATGGGATTTCAACTTCCTTTGAGTAAGTTTCATCATACCAACCGAGCATGATCTACTTACAACCGGTAAGTAGTTTTTTCACATGATTTTCACATCACTTCCTTATGTTGGGATTTTTAAAATACCACTTAGTAGTGAGTTTTCATTTTGAGGTACTTATCATCCCCAACTGGGTATGATATAAAATCTCACTCACCTATTAATACAATGAATTCCACTAGACCAGTTCTTTTGTATTCACGCAAGCTTGTCCTCGCTGGCATTCCCAGTACCTTATGTTCCTACACGATATGAACATCTCGGTTCATTATCCATCGGCCTAATAGCCATCATTCATTCCAAATGAATGAGAAAACCAAACTTTATTTATTTACAATTAGGTCCCTAAATTATTTTTCTTTACTTTAAGTCCCTAATGCCGATTTTTCCTCAAATTGAGTCCCAAAACTTTTAAAATTTATCTTAGGACCTTAATTTATTCAAATTCACCAAAAGGGGTTTAATTTCCCAAATTTCCAATTTGGTTAGCCAACTTTTCCAAAATTACCATTTTTCTCTTCCTTTACAAAAATGGTAAGTTTCAACCCAAAAATACTAAATTTCTTCAATTGGCCCTTTAATATACTTATCACGCCCAATATACCCTCAATTTTATAAAATTGCATCTTGGTTCTTCGAATTTTCAAAAATCCCTAATTTTCCCTAATATTTTCCTCTAATTTCAACTCCTTAATACTGCCGAATTTCATTTCATCAAATTGACCGATCAAATACTTCTAATTGTCGAAATTGAAGTTGAAATTGAGTTTCTACATGTTCATACGATTTCATAGCACTTTGAATCGTAAGTTTTAACGCTAGAACAAGGTCAAATAAAGCTTCGCCGGAAAACGGACTGTAGAGAGAGAAAGCTTCAATTACTCACCGTCGGGGGCACGGTGGTCCGAGCTTTCGATTTGGGCAGATAGCTCTCATCCTGAGGTTCATCCTAGAATCAAGAATTGCATCAATTGATGCCAAATTGAGTTAGAATTTCATCATCAAAATTCTGTTGGTTCTCTCTCTAGCACCGATTAGAAATTGTAGAGGGGAGCCGAATTGGTTACCTTTCAGTCCTGATTCGGCCGTGGGAGGGCTAAAGAAGTGTTGAGAGGGCTTGGTTTGGCTTGAGGGGGGCTTAAAATGGTCAATTTCGGCTTGGCCAAAATGGGGCAGCTTCGGTCTGTCGGAGCTGCTTCACTGTTCCATCATGCCGGCACTTCTCCGGAGACCCTCGAAGCAGACGGAGACTACAGGCGTGTAGCTGATTTCTCCATGGTTCTAAAGATCCCGACCTCTCCTTCCGAGGTTAAGAAAAATGCTCAAGTTGAAGCTCTGGTTCAAGTTTCACCGAGAAATGGAGTAGTAGAGAGAGAGAAGTGTTCAGGTGTTAGGATAATGAATGGGGATGGAGCAGTAAAATTGTGTATTAAATGGGGGAGATTTATTACTAGTATTAATGTAGGCATAAATTATTAGTATTAATTCCAATAATTTAATTTAGGTATTAAATTATTGGTAATAATCATAATAATTAATTATATATATTAATTTATCACTATTTATGATAGGGTGTATGTTCGCATAAAAATTTTTGGCAGAAATATCGGGTTACAAAAAAAACATATTTTCGGGATCTAGTTCATTTGAACCTATCTGGTTTTTCTCTTCTAATTTGTCTTAAGCTTCTTTTCCAAGGTTTTATGAACCCTTTGAATCACTCGAAAGTTGTAAATTTCAAAATTGCTTGTTCCCAAATGATCGAGTTTTTAAAACGGTTCGATTTTATTACTCGGTTTGACCGGTGCTTTTCCCAGTTTTCCTTAACTCAAAAGGGTAGTGTTTAAATTTCAAATATTTGCAAGTTGGTCCCTAAAGTTATTTTTCTTTTACTTTAGGCCCAATTGCCATTTTCCCCCAAATTTAGTCCTGAAAATTTTTAAATTCCCATTGGAACCTCAATTTATTCAATTTCATAAAAAGGGGTTCAAGTTTCCCAAATTCCCAATTTAGTCCCCAATTTTTCCAAAATTACCATTTTGTCCTTCCTTTACGCAAATGATAAGTTTTACACCAAAAATTCTAAAATTTGCTCAATTGGACCTCTAACACTCTTATCATACCCAATTGACCCTCAATTTTATAAAATGCCTTGGTTCCTCGAATATTTGAAATCCCCAAAATTTTCCCCAATTTCAACTTCCTAACACAGCCGAATTTGATTTCATCAAATTGACCCATCAAACACTTCTAATTGTTGAAATTGACGTTAAATTTGAGTTTCTACATCTTCATACTATTCAATTGCACTTTGAATCGCAAGTTTTGACATCAGAACGAGCTCAAGCGGAGCTTCGTCGAAAAATAAAACGTAAAGAGAGAAAGCTTTAATTGCTCACCATCGGGGGCATGGCGGTCCGAGCTTCCAATATTGGCAAATAGGTCTCCTCCTAAGTTTGCTTCTAGGATAAAGAATTGCATTAATTGATGCTGAATTAGGTGAGAATTCTATAATAGAAATTCTGTCGGTTCTCTCTCTAGCATCGGTCGGAAATTACAGAGGGAAGCCAAATTGGCTTACCTTTTAGTTCGACTTCGATCGTAGAAGGGCTGAGGAGGTGTTGAGAGAGCTTGGTTTGGCATGAGAAGGGCTCGAATTAGCCAATTTTAGCTCAGCCGAAGTATGGTAGCCTTGGTCCACCGGAGCTACTTCACTGTTCGATCACGCCGGCACTTCTCCGACGACCCTCAGAGCAAATGAATACTACCACCATGAAGCTGACTTCTCCCCGGTTCTAAGGAACCCCACCACGCCTTCTTTGGCCCAAAAAATACCCTATATCGGAGCTCTAGTTTGCGCTTCACCAGAAAACTAAACAGCTGAGAGAGAGTGGGGTTTTTAGATGTGGAGATGATGAATGGAGAGGGGCTCTTTATATAAGGAGCTCGAGGACTCGTTTGTCGTCTATTTGGCACCTTTTCGCTTTGCTAATGTTGCTTCGATTTTCCAGCAAGTAAACAGTGATGTCATCTGAAGGAAGAAGACAACACTGTTCTGAACTGCGTTCAAAGCTTAAATCGGCTGGTTCACCCCCGATTCAACCGAATTTTTCAAATCTAAAAGTTTCTAAATTCATTTTCTATCCAATTGTGGCCTCAAATCTCAAATTTGAATTTTTAAGCCACCTAGAAAAATGAATATTCGATTCAATAGTGGTTCAAACCAGTCTAAACTATTTCGAATCCGGTTCACCTGAACCGGTTTGGTTTTCATCTCCAATTCATCACTAAGTCCTTTTTCATGTCTTATGTGACTTTTTAGGTCACTTGGGATTCATAATTTCCCTCGTTTGCCCTCTCTCTATCGGTTCTGGTTCTAAACAAATTCAGTTAATAAACTGGTTCAATTTGGTTCACCCGAATCGGTCTGATATTTCTCTACCAATTAGTTCTAAAGTACTTTTCCAAGGTTTGACTGGTTCTTTCCTGATTTTTCCTTAAATCCAAAGAGCGGGGTTCACACATCTTGTATTTTTTTAGGAAAATTAAGAACTTTATAAACTTATTAGAATACACTAGATATATAAACCACGCCCTTTTGAGTTAAGGAAAACTAGGAAAAGAACTGGTCAAACCGAGTAAGAAAACCTAACCGGTTCACGTACCCAATCAATTGGGAATGGGCAATTTGGATATTTACAACTCCCGAGTGATCCAAAGGGTTCATAAAACCTTGGAAAAGAACCTTAGGATAACTTGGTAGAGAAAAACCATATTGGTTTAGATGAATTAGATCCAATTGGATTGATCCGGTTTATGAATTGAGTCGGTTCATGAACCGGAACCGATTGAGAAAAGGCAAACAGGGAAATTTATGGATCCCTTGTGATCCGAAGAGATTTATAAACCTTGGAAAGAACCCTTAGAATAAATTGGGAGAGAAAAACCAGACTGGTTCAGATGAATCGGACCCGAACCGGATTAAACAAGTTTAAGAACAGAGCCAGTTTATGAACCGGAACCGATAGAGAGATGGTAAACTGGGAAATTTATGGACCATAAGTGACCTAAGGAGTCACAAAAGTCATGTAAATGGACTTGTAAAGGAATTGGAGATGAAAACCAAATCAGTTCAAGTGAGCTGGATCCGAACCGGTTTGGACCGGTTTGAACTACTATTGAACTAGGTTATAGATTCATTTTTCTTGGTGGCTCAAATAATTAAAATTTGAGATTTGAGGCCACTATTGGATAGAAAATAAATTTAGATGAATTTTAAAATTTTTAGATTTGAAAAACTCGGTGGAATGAGGGGTGAACCGGCCGGTTTAAGCCTTGAACCCGATTTGGACCGGTTTGTTCTGGTTCGGAATAGTGTCATCTTCTTCATTCAGATGATAGCACTATTCACTCGCCGAAAAATCAAAGTAGCACTGGCGAAGAAGAAACATCTCCATTCAATACATTTCCAACCATCATTGCTTGTCATAAAGGCACCAATCGGATGGCCAATGTAAACCCCATCCTTTTGTAATGAGAAAATCGGGGCAAGAACCGGCCAATTTGAATCTTTAAACTGAATTGGTCTAAAAACCCGATTGTTAGAGGATGAGAAAATTTGAAAATTTCTAACTCCAATGTGACTCAAAAGGGTTCATAAACTTGGGAAAAGAACCCTAGGACAAAATGAGGAAGAAAGACCAAAGCAGTTCAAGAGAACTGGGTCTGAACTGGATAGAACCAGTTTATGAACCAAGTTGATTCATGAACCTAAACTGATAGAGAATGGATAAACCAAGATGCTTATGGATCCCTTATGATTCAAAGAGGTTTATAATCCTTGGGAAGGAACCTTAGAACAAAGTGGGAGAGAAAAACCAGATCAATTCGGGTGAATCGGATTAAACCGGTTTAAGAACCGAGCCGGTTTGTGTACCGGAATAAATTAAGAGATGGAAAACTGGGAATTTTATGGACCCTAAGTGACCCAAGGAGTCAAAAAAGACATGGAAATGGACTTGTGAAGGAACTTGGGATGAAAACCAAACCGGTTCAGGTGAACTGGATCCGAACCTGATTTGAACCACTGTTGAACCGGATCCTAAATTCATTTTTCTAGGTGGCTTAAATATTTCAAATTAGAGATTTGAGGCCACCATTGGATAGAAAATGAATTTAGAAATTTTTAGATTTGAAAAACTTGGTCGAATGAGGGGTGAACCGACCAGTTTAAGCTTTGAACCCGGTTTAGACCAGTCCGGTTCGGTTCGGAATAGTGTCATCTTCTTCCTTAGGATGACAACACTGTTCACTCGCCTGAAAATTGAAGCAGCACTGGTGAAGAAGAAACATCTCCGTTCAATACATTTCCGGCCATCAATGCTTGTCATAAAGGCACCAATCAGACGGCCAATGTAAACCCCGTCCTTTAGTATTGAGAAAACCGGGGAACGAACCGGTCAATTTGAATCTTTAAACCGAATTGGACTAAAAACCCGATTGTTAGGGGACAAGCAAATTTTCAAATTTCTAACTCACATGTGACTCAAAAAAGTTCATAAACTTGGGAAAAGAACCCTAGGACGGAATGAGGAACAAAGACCGAAGCAGTTCAAGAGAACCGGGTATGAATCGGTTTATAAACCGAGTTGATTGATGAACCGGAACTAATAGAGAATGGGTAAACCAAGACGCTATGGATCCCTTGTGATTCAAAGAGGTTTATAATCCTTGGGAAGGAACATTAGAACAAAGTGGGAGAGAAAAACTAGATCAATTCGGGTGAACCTGACCCGAACCGGATTAAACCGATTTAAGAACCGACCGGTTTGTGTACTAGAATAAATTAAGAGATGGTAAACCAGGAATTTTATGGAACCCAAGTGACCCAATGAGTAAAAAAAAGACATGGAAATGGACTTGTGAAGGAATTTGGGATGAAAACTAATCCGGTTTAGGTGAACCGGATCCGAACCGGTGTGGACCGATTTGAACCACTATTGAACTGGATCCTAAATTCATTCTTCTAGGTGGCTTAAATAATTCAAATTGGAGATTTGAGGCCACCATTAGATAGGAAATGAATTTAGAAATTTTTAGATTTGAAAAACTCGGTTAAATGAGGGGTGAACCGGTCAGTTTAAGCTTTGAACCCGGTTTGGAACAGTGTCATCTTCTTCCTCAGGATGACAGTACTCTTCACTTACCAGAAAATCGAAGTTACGTCAACGAAAAAGAAATGTTTCCGTTCGGTACGTTTCAGGTCTTCAATGCCTGTCATAAAGGTTCTAAACAAACGTCCAACGGGTCCCCAAGCTCCCTATATAAAGAGCCCCTCTCCATTCATCCTCTCCACACCTGAAAAGCTCACTCTCTGTCAATTGCATAGTTTTTTTGGTGAAACTCAAACTAGAGCTCCGATATAGGGTCAATTTTGAGACAAAGAAGGTGAGGCCAAGTTCATTAGAATCAGGGAGAAGTCAGCTACACGGTGGTGACATCCGTTCGTTTCAAGAGTCGCCGGAGAAGCACCTGAGTGATCGAATAGTGAAATAGCTCCGGCGGGCCGTAGCTGCCCTGTTTCATCCGAGTTGAAATCAACCAATTTGAGCCCTCCTTAGGCCAAATCAAGCTCTCCTGATACCTCCTCAGCCCTTCCACGGCCGAATTAGGACCAAAAGGTAAGCTAATTTGGCTCCCCTTTACAATTTCTGATCAGTGTTAGAGAGAGAGTCAGCCAAATTTCAATGACAAAATTCTAATCCAATTCGACATCAATTGATGTCATTCTTGATCCTAGGAAGAACCTCTAGAGAAGAGCTACCTACCCAGATAGAAGGTCAGACCGTTGTGCCCTCACTGGTGAAAAATCGAAACTTTCTCTCTCTATAGTCTATTTTCCGGCGAAGCTCCTTTTGAGCTCGCTCCAGCGTTAAAACTTGCAATTCAAAGTTCCTTAGAATTGTATGAACATGTAGAAACTCATTTTCAGCTTCAATTTCAACAAATAGAGGTGTTTGATCGGTTAATTTGATGAAAACAAATTCGGCTATGTTAAAGAGTTGAAATTGGGGAAATTTTGGGGATTTTTGAAAATTCAAAGGACAAAAATGTAATTTTATAAAATTGATGGTCAATTGGTCATGATAAGAATATTAGAGGGCCAATTGAGAAATATTAGAATTTTTGGGGTAAAATTTACCATTTTTTTAAAGGAAGGGTAAAAATGGTAATTTTAAGAAAATTGAGGGACCAAATTGAAAATTTGGAAAATTAAACCCCTATTTGCAAAATTTAATTATTGAGGGCCTAAGATAAATTTTAAAAAGTTGCGGGACTCAATTTGAGGAAAAACCCAGCAATAGGGACTTAAAGTTGAAGAAAAATAACTTTAAGGACTTAATTGCAAATTATGTATAAAGTTGGGTTTTCTCATTTATTTGGAATGAATGAGGGCTATTAGGCCAAAGAATAATGAACAACTATATTCATTTCTTGTAGGGGAATGAGACATCGAGAACGCCAATCGAGGTCGAGCTTACTAGGGACGTAACTCGACCAAGTGAAATTTCACTTAACGATTGGGTGAGTGGGATTTTATATCATACCTAGTTGGGGATGATAAGCACATTAAAATGAAAACCCACTACTATGTGGTATTTTAAACATCACGAATTAGAGTAGTGATGTGAAAACCATGCGAAAAATCTACTTACAAGTTGTAAGTAGATCATACCCGGTTGGTATGATGAAACTTTCTTGAAGAAAGTTGAAAACCTATTAATCAGTTATGAACGAAGATATCCTTATATCGGGTCAGTATAATGGACAGTGAAAACATATTTTGTTGGAAGTGTTCTCCCCTGACTGTGTGCAAATGCTTATACAATTTGAGAGACCATCTCGATGGGAGCTCGAATAGCTCTTAAAGGCCGAGGGTCTCCATTTTGGAACTTGGGGGCTAATATGCTCGGTTTTGAAAATCTCGCACAGTAGGCCATAGGCCAATGGGCACGAGCAAAAGCTCATAAACAAACATGATATATGTGCCATAAAACTTTAATAAGTAAATTGTATGGTCATGGTACCAAGGCTGGTCCAACATTCTCAGTCAACTGGTAGTAGTAAGACATGACCGGTCTCCGGACCAGTCAAGACAAATAACTGCAGGTTTAGTTGAAAGTTAGGACCGTTGGACTAATAACACCACATATTACATGACATAATAAGAAAACATTATTTGTGCATGCAAGATGAGTACAAGATCATCAAGATGCCCATGAGGGGTAGTGATGCGTCCTAAGGGCCTTAGACGACCCGGTGAGTATAAGGGCAATTTGTCGTTCCAGGTGACCGTGGAAAATTTGGAGTAGCACCAAGCGCATGAGACCAGGATGGGGACGAGATGAGGTCTCTGTCCTCATATGGACACAAAGAATCAATTTCGGGATTGAGGGTCGGATGTCACGTACATCCACTCATTCCCAAGGTAGAAGTGGTCGTACTTCTATATAGGTGGCTGGTAAAGTCTCTCCGAAGCCACAAGTGGGTTCAATGGTTGTGCTGACCTGCGAATGTGTGTAACCTTCATGATAAAGGATGTGTGTTGAGTGATGACACACCGTGATAATAAGAAATGGCGAAAAACCTAAATTTTTAAGTGAAGAGATTTTTTAAAAGTGAGAAGTTTGGCACACTCCAATATAAATGTTTTTCTTAAAAGTTAAAAGTAGACTTTTGAAAAACCCATTTACTGAATTGTAGAAACTCACCTCTCTTTTCTATCCCTTTTTAGGAAAAGAGAAAATGACTAGGAGTAATACCGAGCCTTACCCTTTATCAGGTATGCTTAATTTTTCCTTAAGCTTGCATTTTATTTGATATATGTCTTCTAGGGAACAAGGTTGAAATTTCGCCCGGCTTCTCTCGAGTAAAAGAAGGGGGGAACTCCTCTTGAATCGAGAAAGAGCGGCAGGTTGTTCACGGGGATCCAACTAAACTGGGTTGGGGTGTGACAACCAAGGAGTCCTCGAGCTTCCTATATAAAGACTCCCTCCTCATTCATCCTTTCCACACCTAAAAAGCTCACTCTCTCTCAATTGCTTAGTTTTCCGGTGAAGCTCAAACCAGAGCTCTGATATAGGGTCTTTTTTTAGCCAAAGAAGGTGAGGTTGGGTTCTTTAGAACCGAGGAAAAGTCAACACACATGTAGTCTCCGTTTGCTCTGAGAATCACTGGAGAAACACCGGCGTGATGGAACAGTGAAGTAGCTTTGGCGGACCAAAGCTGTCCTATTTCAGCCGAGTTGAAATCGCCCATTTAGAGCCTTCCTCAGGCCAAACCAAGCCCTCCTAACACTTCCCCAGCCCTCCCACGACCGAATTAGGACTGAAGGGTAAGCCAATTCGACTGCTCAGTACAATTTCCAATCGGTGCTAAAGAGAGATCCGATAGAATTTTGATGATGAAATTCTAACTCAATTCAGCATCAATTGATGCAATTCTTAATTCTAGGATGAACCTCAGTTCGAGAGCTATCTGCCAGATCGAAAGCTTAGACCGTCGTGCCTTCGACGGTGAGTAATCGAAGCTTTCTCTCTCTACAGTCCGTTTTCCGGTGAAGCTCCGTTTGAGCTCGTTTCGGTGTTAAAACTTACGATTCAAAGTTCTATGGAATCATATGAACATGTAGAAACTCAATTTCAACTTCAATTTCAACAATTATAAGTGTTTGATCAGTCAATTTGATGAAATCAAATTCGACAGTGTTAAGGAGTTGAAATTGGGGGAAAATTGGGGATTTTCAAAAATTCGTAGGACAAGATGCAATTTTATAAAATTGAGGGTCAATTGGGCATGATAAGTATGTTAAAGGGCCAACTAAGGAATTTTATAATTTTGGGGGAAAATTTACCATTTTTGTAATAGATGGCAAAATGGTAATTTTAGAAAAGTTGGGGGACCAAATTGGAAATTTGGGAAATTAAACCACTTTTTGTGAAATGTAGTAAATTGAGATCCTATGATAAATTTAAAAATTTTTGGGACTCAATTTGAGGAAAAACCGATATCAGGGACCTAAAATAAAGAGAAATAACTTTGGGGACCTAGTTGCAAATAAATTAAAATTTAGTTTTCTCATTCATTTGGAATGAATGAAGGCTATTAGGCCAAAGAATAATGAACCGAGATTTTCATATCATATAGAAACACGAAGTACTGGGAACACCAACAAGGACGAGCTTGCTTGAATAGAAAGAACCAGTCTAGTGGAATTCACTGCATTAATAGGTGAGTGGGATTTTATATCATACCTGGTTGGGGATGATAAGTACTTCGAAATGAAAACCGACCACTAAGTAGTATTTTAAACATCAGAAGTTAGAGAGTGATGTGAAAATCATGCGAAAAAACTACTTACAGGTTGTAAGTAGATTATACTCGGTCGGTATGATGAAACTTCCTCAAAGAAAGTTGAAAATCCGTTCATTGGTTATGAGTGGAGATGTCCTTATACCCGATCGGTATAATGGATAGTTGAAAACACATTTTGTTGGAAGTGCTCTCTCCTGACTGTGTGCCATTGCTTAAACTATTTGGGAGACCTTTTTTATGGGAGCTTGAATGGCTCTTATAAGCCGGGGGCCTCAGTTTTGGAACTTGGGGGCTAATATGCCCGATTTTGAAAATCTCGTACAGTAGGCCCAAGGCTAGTTGGCACGAGCAGGAGCTTATAAACAAACATGAGTTATATGCCATAAAACTTTAAATAAAGGAATTGTTTGGCCATGGTTCTAAGACAATACCGACATACTTAGACAACTAGCAGCACTATGACATGACAGGTTGACGGACTAGTCAAGACAAATAACTGCAGATTAAGTTGAGGGTCCGGGCCATTGGACTAGTGGCACCATAGATTATATGGCATGATAAAAAAATACTGATCGTGTATGCACTATGATTACGAGACCATCAAGACACCCAAGTGGGATAGTGATGCGTCCTAAGAGCACAAGACGACTTGGTAGGTATAAGGGCAGTTAGTCGTACCAAGTGACCGTACAAAATTTGGAGTAGCACTAAGCACATGAGACCAGGGTGGGGACGGGATGAGGTCTCTGTCCTCATACGGACGCGAAGAATTGATTTTGGGAATTGAGGGTTGGATGTCGTGAACATCCACACATTCTGAGGGTAGAAGTGGACGTACTTCTATATAGGTGGCCGGTAAAGTCGCTCCGTAGTCATAAGTGGGTTCAGTGGATGGGCTGGCCTGTGAATGTGTGTTTGACCTTCATGATGAAGGATGTGTGTTGGGTGATGACACACATTGATTAATAAGGAAATGGTGGTAAAAATCGAATTTGATATGAAAGAATTTTTGAAATAAACGAGTATGACACATTCCAATACAAGTATTTTTCCTAAAAGTTAAAAGTTTTGAAAAACTCATTCATTGAGTAGTTGAACTCACCCCTCCCTTATATCTATTTCTATAAATTCCGGAAAGACTACCATTAAAAACCATTAAATAAGATGCCTATAAGATATACATGATGAAATTAAAATATTATGCAATTTTCATTTATGCTATTATAGTAAAAGGTGCAGTTTTAAAAAATATCTTACTATTTATAGTTTATAATAAGGGAAAACTATTTAATAAACTGAGGTAGTAATGGGTTGATCATGAGGATCCGACCAAATCGGTTCGGGGGTGTGACAAGATAAATTAATAAGTGTTACTAGATTTGTTAAATATTTTTTAAAAAACTTTTATGTAAAAATAAATTTAATTATTTTAGGAAAAAATAATTACTAACCGTTTTTTGCTCAATATTATGGATGTATTACCTGGGTGAATGCATTATGACACGATTTCCGAACCGCAATGAGTTATCTACAACATTTGCTGATAGGAAGCTGCCCCTCTTTCAAGTTTACTCAGCTACTAATAATTTGCCCACATTTTACGCTCATCCCCTCCCACAGATTCTCCAATCAATGTCGGTGGATGTCGGGTTGAATGCAAAAGCGATGCTCAGAGCTAGGATGATTACGAGGGACATGAAGCTCTTTGTTGTATTCATTTACTTTTATAATATCTCCTCTATTTTTAGATTGAGAATTGAGATAATTTTCATGTCGTTATGCTGCTGCACCCAGAGAATCATGTGTGTAAATTAATACATGTAGAATATTTGGCATAAGATAAGTTTCTTCTATTTTTTTTAGTAAGGATCAATTCGAACTTTGATGAATGATGAATGCATTAAGTGCGATGGTAATGAGTTATTAAATGAACCTATAGATAATATGTTTGAATTATGTGATCATCATTCCCTTCCATTCTTAAATTTTAGGAAATTGTTATTTTTAATATTAAATTTCTTACCTAAGAGAAATTGTAATTAATTAGAAAATTATAATGTAGTAAATAATTTATATTTTTTAGAAGAATCTCCTTGCATTTAAAGAATAATAGGTTCAAAGTTTTGCGTCCACAAATTTTTTGAGAGTACGTAAAAATATTTTTATAATCTTTTTTAAACCAAATTAATGTAATTTATAGGATGTGATGATAAAAAAAACTCAATCATAATAAGTAATAGTAGTAAGCATATACCTATCTCAAAATTTGAATTTATTATTAAAGTATTTGAAATTTCAAGACAATGTATATAATAACATAATGAAAACATGTGAAACCAGGAAAAAGAGAAAGACAATTATTTATCATTAAAAAAATTGTTGTATGAGTGGAGGTGAGAAACTAATATGTATGAGTGGAGGTGAGAAATTAATTTCTCTAATTCAAGTTCTTCAAATAAATAAATAATGAAGAATAAATTTTATTTTTCATTATTGTCTACACTTTAAAAATGAACAATTATTATAAAATTTAACTATATAAAATTGACACATGCATAGAGTCAACAATTGCATATACCCAAATTTTTTAATATCTCTTGCAATTTAGTAAAATATATAGAGCAAATGAGTTATATACTCCATGGTACATTCTTTTAAATCGATAAAACTTTAGATGATTTATTTTAAAATTTAAATCCGGTAAATATTTTGAATGAGTAATTATGTAGGTAAGGATTTCAAATATTTTTAAATTTTTTTTCATATTTTTTTAAAAAATAAAAAATAAAAATACATAAAAATTAATCCAATTCAGTAAAATTGGATTGCTTTGTTTTAGCACACAAATAATCATTATTTGTCTTCCAAAAAAATATAGAAAATAATCCAATTTTATTCAACCGTTAATGAGAAAAAATTAAGTGCAATTTTTTTCTCTAGACCAACCTTAAATTTTTTTTCTTGCAACGACCCTTAACACTAGTTGGTTCAATCTGAAAATATGCAGCAAAAAATATTTACTAGAAAAAAATATTTTCTAATTTCTAGTAATGTAAATATATGTAACTTTCAACTATAAAATATATGCAAATTTAGGTAAAAATTGAGGTTTACAACCAATATTTATACCGTTAGTACCTGGTTTGTAATCATACCAAGCAAAATAATATATGACCATCATTGCATCTCCTTAGTGTAAAGGAGCCTAGCTAACTTTTAGGCCAATCCCTTACAATACACATTCAAATTTTCCTTTACATGTTACGACATTGCTAGTTTCTATATACAAGTAAAGAATGTTTAAAAATTGAAAATAGCATTGGCTGGTAATAGACTTATAAATTAAGTTTTATGGGGAAATAAATAGGTTAAATGAATAAATATGGAAAGTTACCCCAACATTAAATTTTTTAAAATTTGAGGAACCAATTTCGAATAATTTAAAAAATTAATACATTTAATTTTTTCTCTAAAAAAAAGAAGAGTAAGAATTTTAAAGTACTAACAATTGGGATCAAGTTATTTATGAAAATAGAAATTCAAGATTAAAAAGGAGAGAAAGATTTATTCAAATATTTAGTGATAAGAGTAAGGGATTAAAAAAATAAACTAAAAAGTTTTAAAAAGTATATATTTACATATAGTACACAATGTTATATAGACAAATAATATATAATTTAGTGCATAGTTACAAGTAGGTGCAATAAATCCTAAAAAAAAATATGGCTCAATCGTTTAAAGTTATGATTTTAGACTCACTATCTCAATCATATTAAAACTAAAAAATAGTTCAATTATAATTTATTTATTTTAGTAGAAAATTTGTTCTTTTTAAGTATGCACATAATCTTTTTATTTAATTTCCCTTATTGATATTCATTAAGGATATCCTATTTTTACATCTCTAATTTATTCTTGTTATATTTTTAAAATTACCCATCCATTTATAATAGTAATGAGTTACAATTGTATATAAAATATAATAAATATAATGATTAATTTCAACCCATTCACAAATTATACAATAAAAAAATAATAAAATATAATATATTTTTAATTTTTTCTCTGTGTTATATCATTCACAAAGATTAAGATGTGCATAATATAATTATTTTAATTATCCATC
This sequence comes from Trapa incisa, assembly GCA_030064435.1. Lineage (NCBI taxonomy): Eukaryota > Viridiplantae > Streptophyta > Magnoliopsida > Myrtales > Lythraceae > Trapa > Trapa incisa. The sequence continues at coordinate 1,712,823 of CM057784.1, read as the reverse complement.
ATCCTCTTAACCACATCAATTTAATGTAGAAAGATATGATATGTTCATTAAAAATTATGATGAGGGAAAATACATGTGGTAGCATTCATTCACAATTGATCGGATTTGTGAAACAGTTTGTTTTTCTCACTCGGTTTGACTGGTTCCCTTCCCGATTTTCCTTAGCTTAAAAGGGCGAGGTTTATAGTTTAGCACCTTTATGACAAACATTGATGGCATGAAACGTATCGAACAGAAACGTTTCTTCTCCACTGGCGCGACTTCGATTTTCTAGCGAGTGAACATTGCTGTCATCTCAAGGAAGAAGACGACTCTGTTCCGAACTGGACCGGACCGGTCTGACCTGGTTTGAAGCTTAAACCAGCCGGTTCACCACTCATTTGACCGAGTTTTTCAAATTTAAAAATTTCTAAATTCATTTTCTATCAAATGGTAGCCTCAAATCTCAAATTTGAATTATTTAAGCCACCTAGAAAAATGAATTTAGGATTCGGTTCAATAGTGGTTCAAACCAGTCCAAACCAGTTTAGATCCATTTCACCTGAATCGGTTTGGTTTTAGTTGCCAATTCCTTCACAAGTCCATTTCCATGACTTTGTGACTCCTTAGGTCACTTAGGGTCCATGAATTTCTCGGTTTACCATCTCTCTATTGATTTCAGTTCATAAATCGACTTGGTTCTTAAACTGGTTTTATTTGTTCGGGTTCGGTTCACCTGAACCAATCTTCTTTTTCCCTTCCACTTTGTTCTAAGGTTCCTTCCCAAGGTTTATAAATCTCTTCGGGTCACAAGGGATCCATAAATTTCCCTATTTGCCCTTTCTCTATCGGTTCCGGTTCATGAAATGACTCAGTTCATAAACCGGTTCAATCCAATTGGATCCAGTTCATCTAAATCAGTCTGGTTTTCCTCTTCCAATTTGTCCTAAGGTTCTTTTCCAAGGTTTTATGAACCCTTTGGATTACGTGGGAGTTGTAAATTTCCAAATTGCTTGTTCCCAATTGATCGGGTATGTGAATCAGTTTAGTTTTCTTACTCGGTTTGACCGGTTCTTTTCTTGGTTTTTCCTTAACTCAAAAGGGTGGGGTTTACAGCTCTCCCCTCCTTTTAGGAGTTTTGTCCCCAAAACTTAATTAGCAACCTTGCTTGAGGAATAATTTCCTTTGATATCTATTTGGTGTTTGCTTAACATGCAAACTCTTCTCTTTTCCTTCCAACTAGCCCTTTTTACATCCTTCACCTAAGGAATTTCTTTTTCCTTTTATATCATTTACTCCCTTCATGGAGTTTATCATAACTAGATATACCTTACTTAAGGGTATATCCTTAGATTCACATCTCTCTTTGCTTAGAGCAGCATTTTCCCCTTTGAGGTCCCGTACTCAAAATTGGGAGTTCCAAGATACCAAATCATTCCCATGTCTAGTTAACCTCTTGGTAATTGCAACCCTTAGCTCGATGTTCTTTAGAGCGTTACGTACTAGTTTTCACAGATTTCCTCGTCATCACCTTTTCGTCCTCCATTATCTATTGCTCATTACAATTCAGTCCAAATTTTAGGTTTGGCATTGTCATTTTTACTAACTCTTCCTTATTTTGAGTCATGTTTTCCTCGGGACTGTTGGGTTTACTTGTCCTTTACAGCATGATGTTTTCTAGATCTTGTCTCTATGTCCATTAGATTTCCAAAACACCTCCTTTAGGATTATTCCCAACTTTCCAACCTCCTAGGTATTGTATAACTTCATCCCTCTTTTCTTTTGGTAGTATTCCTCGACTATCTTTAATGTTGTCTACATCAACTTACAAAACTGTGTTGTTTCTCCTTATGCACTCGTCATTTTTCAACTTCCTTATTGAGTCTTTCCGGTACCAATTCTTTAATTTCTAGATGTTTTACTGACATGCTAGGATTCATCCTTTCTTAGGTCCATCCTCATTCCCAATGACATCCTTTACTCAAGGATTTTCCCTTTGGCCTTAATCCACTCTTATTTGTTCGTAATCATTTCGTAGTTCATTATTCCCGTTTGACCCTTTTTAGTCTATTGCTTGTTCAGGGAGTTTCCTTTTTACGATTTCATTCTCCAATATGTCCCTCACAGTAGAGACTTTCGTTCTAAGAGCTACATGCTTAACCTACTTAACATTCCTTAAAGGTTTCTTCCTCCGTTTTCCTTACTTTTCCTTCTATACTATGGCAATTGCCTGCTTAGAATCCTTCCTCATCTTAAAATTAAATTTCGTCCCTTATTCTTTATTTGAAGAACTTATAAATCTTATTTCGTGTACTTCATACTATGCTCAACCGTCCACTCTTTAGGCTTCATTATATGCGTATGGATTACAACCTATCTTACCAATTGCGGTTATTCCTTCTTAGCCACATCTTATTTGGAGGACTTACATTCCCAACATTTCTCAAACATTCTTTCCTTTATTATCTTAGTATGGATTGTCCACTCATTCACACTTGTCACAGCTTCTTTTATGCTAACTCGTTAAATTATTTCCGTTTAAGAAGGGTTCACATCCTCCTTGTTTCAAAATCTCTTGTTCAACTTTGTGAGGCTCACTTAACCGTCTCAAGACGTTAAACTATAAATCTGGTTTCGGCCAGTGATTTCTTTAAGGATTTTCCTTCATTCTTCTTTTAAAATGTTTTGACCTTTTCACTTCTCCATTCTTTGTTGTGGTTTAAATCCATGGTTTTCTTGAAGACCAGTTCTTTAATTGTCTCTTTTCTATTTATTTTTTCCCGGTCCAATCGTCTGGGCAGCTATATCACTCGTTCTTCATGCCCACCCTATTGTCCTTCATAGAGTGTAGTCTTTACTACATCTCAACCTTTCTTAGGGTTTTGGTCATTCTCTTTGGCTACCCACTACAACTAGTTTCTTCTTTCTACTTGGTTCTCCTGGAATTATTACTTGGTTCTCCTACTCTCTCCAAACAGGTCACATTGGGCCATCATGATACTTCCTACCTTTGAAATATTTAATAATTAAAGGTTGGTTACATGCACTCCACATTATGTCCATCCGCCCATCAATAATTCCTTCAAGGGTAGTTAGTCGTATGCATCCCTCCAAAGTTTACTTTCATAGTGTATTTCTTTATGTAGCGTTCAAATCTTCCTTTTTCAAGATTTCTTGACAATTATGTGAGAGGCTTGCCTATTCTTTTCTTGGCTTGAGTTTAGTCATTAATTTGGCCTTTGGTCCTTTTAAGGATTTCTTTCATCCTTCTTTTCCCGAGCATTTGGCGTTTTCGCACCCCTCTTCTTTGTCGTAACTCAAATTATGGTTTTCTCGTGTATTAGTTCGTTAACTGCCTCACCTCCACCATTCCTTTGGTCTAAGTTTCTTAGGGAAGTCGTTTTTTAGTACTCCTGTCCTTAACGTCCATCTCACTGACCTTTTTAGGGTGCAATCCTTTCTACCTCTCGGTCTTCCTTAGGCTGTCATTCATTTTCTTTGACTATTTTGTTGTCACGATTTGCTTACTTCTTTTACGTTGCTCCGAATCTCTAATTTGACTTTTGGACTTTTTCCAAAGGAAGTCGTACTTGAAATCCCAAGACACCCCAGTTGTTTTTTAGTACTCCTGTCCTTAACGTCCATCTCACTGACCTTTTTAGGGTGCAGTCCTTTCTACCTCTCGATCTTCCTTAGGCTGTCATTCATTTTCTTTGACTATTTTGTTATCACGATTTGCTTACTTCTTTTATGTTGCTCCGAATCTCCAATTTGACTTATGTACTTTTTCCAAACGAAGTCGTACTTGAAATCCCGAGACATCCCAGTTGTTTTTTAGTACTCCTGTCCTTAACGTCCATCTCACTGATCTTTTTAGGGTGCAGTCCTTTCTACCTCTCGGTCTTCCTTAGACTGTCATTCATTTTCTTTGACTACTTTGTTGTCACGATTTGCTTACTTCTTCTATGTTGCTCCGAATCTCCAATTTGACTTCTGCACTTTTTCAAAAGGAAGTCGTACTTGAAATCCCAAGACACCCCAGTTGTTTTTTAGTACTCCTGTCCTTAACGTCCATCTCACTAACCTTTTTTGGGTGCAGTCCTTTCTACCTCTCGGTCTTCCTTAGCGTGTCATTCATTTTCTTTGACTATTTTGTTGTCACGATTTGCTTACTTCTTTTATGTTGCTCCGAATCTCCAATTTGACTTATGTACTTTTTCCAAAGGAAGTCGTACTTGATATCCAAAGACACCCCAGTTGTTTTTTAGTACTCCTGTCCTTAACGTCCATCTCATTGACCTTTTTAGGGTGCAGTCCTTTCTACCTCTCGGTCTTCCTTAGGTTGTCATTAATTTTCTTTGACTATTTTGTTGTCACGATTTGCTTACTTATTCTATGTTGCTCCGAATCTCCAATTTGACTTCTGTACTTTTTCCAAAGGAAGTCGTACTTGAAATCCCAAGACACCCCAGTTGTTTTTTAGTACTCCTGTCCTTAACGTCCATCTCACTGACTTTTTTAGGGTGCAGTGCTTTCTACCTCTCGGTCTTCCTTAGGCTGTCATTCATTTTCTTTGACTATTTTGTTGTCACGATTTGCTTACTTCTTCTATGTTGCTCCGAATCTCCAATTCGACTTCTGTACTTTTTCGAAAGGAAGTCGTACTTGAAATCCCAAGACACCCCAGTTGTTTTTTAGCACTCCTGTCCTTAACGTGCATCTCACTGACCTGTTTAGGGTGCAGTCCTTTCTACCTCTCGGTCTTCCTTAGGCTGACATTCATTTTCTTTGACTATTTTGTTGTCACGATTTGCTTACTTCTTTTATGTTGCTCCGAATCTCCAATTTGACTTATGTACTTTTTCCAAAGGAAGTCGTACTTGAAATCCCGAGACATCCCAGTTGTTTTTTAGTACTCCTGTCCTTAACGTCCATCTCACTGACCTTTTTAGGGTGCAGTCCTTTCTAGCTCTCGGTCTTCCTTAGGTTGTCATTAATTTTCTTTGACTATTTTGTTGTCACGATTTGCTTACTTATTCTATGTTGCTCCGAATCTCCAATTTGACTTCTGTACTTTTTCCAAAGGAAGTCGTACTTGAAATCCCAAGACACCCCAGTTGTTTTTTAGTACTCCTGTCCTTAACGTCCATCTCACTGACTTTTTTAGGGTGCAGTGCTTTCTACCTCTCGGTCTTCCTTAGGCTGTCATTCATTTTCTTTGACTATTTTGTTGTCACGATTTGCTTACTTCTTCTATGTTGCTCCGAATCTCCAATTCGACTTCTGGACTTTTTCGAAAGGAAGTCGTACTTGAAATCCCACGACACCCCAGTTGTTTTTTAGTACTCCTGTCCTTAACGTCCATCTCACTCACCTTTTTTGGGTGCAGTCCTTTCTACCTCTCGGTCTTCCTTAGGCTGTCATTCATTTTCTTTGACTACTTTGTTGTCACGATTTGCTTACTTCTTCTATGTTGCTCCGAATCTCCAATTTGACTTCTGTACTTTTTCCAAAGGAAGTCGTACTTGAAATCCCAAGACACCCCAGTTGTTTTTTAGTACTCTTGTCCTTTACGTCCATCTTAATGACCTTTTTTAGGGTGCAGTCCTTTCTACCTCTCGGTCTTGCTTAGGCTGTCATTCATTTTCTTTGACTATTTTGTTGTCACGATTTGCTTACTTCTTCTGTGGTGTCTAGGGAATTGTAGTTTTTTGGTTACCTTTCATGGGGCCATCTTCCTAACATGATTACATCCTTTTGGGAGACAAGGTTTTTAGGAATTGGGAGTACTTCATTAATAGATTAGTACAATATATTAGGTGTTTTGGCCCTATTATAGAAAATGATCACAAAATAACTAGGGAGCTACGGGATTCTTGATAAGCATCATCCTATGTAAGGTTATATGCATCTTTGCTGTCGTTTATAACTGCATGCTTGGCTTCTTTTATCGTTAGAGTTGTTCCATTGATAGGTCCAAGCACCATTCTCTGGGATACTTCCCCATTTGGTCTTTTGAGATTCCTATCAGGCCTCAGGCATTTGGGAAGCTTCTAGGGTTGTCTTCCTACGAAGAGAGGGTGTTGAGTAGAGCCACTCCTAGTTTTCTTGGTTCCTATCCTAGGAGCCATATGAAAATTTTAGGATAAATCTTTTTAGTTACTATATTTTATAGTCTTAATTATGTATTAGAGGAAACAGGCTCTGATACCACTCTAGTTGTCATGCCCCGACCGAGTTTGATCAGATCCCCGCGATCAATCTGCCACTCTTCCGGTTTATTAAAGGGTTTCTCCTTGTTATAAATCGTAAAGAGTAAGGCGTCCTTTAAACCTGCACTTTTCCTAGAATAACATAAATCAAAACTGCATAATATTTTAATTTTATCATACTTGTCTCGCAAGCGTCTGGATTAATGGTCTTTAAGGGTAGACGTTTTGGAATTTTCTGAAAGGGATATAAGGGAGGGGGTGAGTATGACTACTTAGTGAATGGGTTTTCAAAACTTTTAACTTTTAGGAAAACTTTTGTATTGGAGTGTGTCAGACTCCTTTCTTTCAAAAATCCTTTCATTTAAAATATCGGGATATATCACCTTCCTTATTTAAATCACAGTGTGTCATCACCCAATACACAACCTTCATCGTGAAGGTCAAACACACATTCACAGACTAGCACGCCCACTGAACCCACTTGTGGCTTCGGAGCAACTTTATCGGCAAGCTAGATAGAAGTACGTCCACTTCTAACCTAAGAATGAGTGGATGTTTGCGACATCCGACCCTCAATCCCGAAATCAATTTTTCATGTCCATATGAGGACAGAGACCTCATTTTGTCCCCACCCCAGTCTCACGCGCTTAGTGCTACTCCAAATTTCGCACGGTCACCTGGTACGACAAACTGCCCTTATACTCACTAGGTCGTCCAAGGCCCTTAGGATGCATCACTACTCCTCATAGGCATTTTGATGAACCCATAATCATAGTGCATGCACAAACAGTATTTTCTTATCATGCCATATAATCTGTGGTGCCACTGGTCCAACAGCCCCGACCCTCAACTCAACCTGCAGCTGTTTGTGTTGACTGGTCCAGAGACTTGTCATGTCGCACTGCCGCTAGTTGACTGAGTGTGTCGGTCATGTCTTGGTACCATGACCAAACAATTCCTTTATTTAAAGTTTTATGGCATATAACTCATGTTTATTTACGAGCTCCTGCTCGTGCCAACTGGCCTTGGGCCCATTGTACGAGATTTTCAAAATCGGGCATATTAGCCCCCAAGTTTCAAAACTGAGGCACCTGGCCTATAAGAGCTATTCGAGCTCTTGCCAAGAAGGACACCCAAATCATTTAAGCATTGGCACATGGTCAGGGAAGAGCACTTCTGAAAAAAATATATTTTCAACTGTCCATTATACCGATCGGGTATGAGGACATCACCTCTCGTAACCGATAGACGGGTTTTCAACTTCCTTTGAGGAAGTTTCATCATAGCAACCGTGTATGATCTACTTACAATCGTTAATTAGTTTTTCTGCATGATTTTCACATCACTCCTCTAAGTTTTAATGTTTAAAATACCACTTGTAGTGGGTTTTCATTTTGAGGTACTTATCATCCCCAACCGGGTATGATATAAAATCTCACTCTCCTGTTAATGCAATGAACTCCACTAGACTAGTTCTTTGTATTCACACGAACTTGTCGTTGCTGGCGTTTCGGTACTTCGTGTTCCTACACGATATGAACATCTTGATTCATTATCCTTTGACATAATAGCCTTCATTCATTCCAAATGAATAAGAAAATCAAACTTTCATTTATTTGCATTTAGGTCCCTAAAGTTATTTATCTTTAACTTTAAATCCCAAATGCTGGTTTTTCCTCAAATTGAGTCCCAAAACTTTTAAAATTCATAATAGGACCTCAATTTATTCCATTTCACAAAAAGGGGTTTAATTTCCCAAATTTCCAATTTGGTCCCCCAACTTTTCCAAAATTACCATCTTGCCCTTCCTTTACAAAAATGGTAAAATTTACCCCAAAAATTCTAAAATTTCTCAATTCGCCCTATAACATTTTTATCATTCCCAATTGATCCTCAATTTTTGAAAATCTCCAATTTTTCCCCCAATCCCAACTTCTTAACACAACCGAATTTGATTTTATCAAATTGACCGATCAAACATTTCCAATTGTTGAAATTGAAGTTGAAATTTAGTTTCTACATGTTCATATGATTCTTTTGCAATTTGAATCACAAGTTTTAACATCGGGATGAGCTTAAAAGGAGCTTCGCCGGAAAATGAACTGTAGAGAGAGAAAGCTTCAATTACTCACCGTAGAGGGCACAGCGGTTTGAGCTTTTGATATGGGCATAAAGCTCTTGTCCTAAGGTTCATCCTAGAATCAAGAATCACATCAATTGATTCCGAATTGAGTTAGAATTTCATCATCAAAATTCTGTCAGTTCTCTTTCTAGAACTGGCCGGAAATTTAGAGGGGAGCTTAATTGGCTTACCTTTCAGTCCTAATTCGGTCGTTGGAGGGGTGAGGAAGTGCTGGAAGGACTTGGTTTGGCCTGAGGATGGCTTGAAATGGACGATTTTAACTCGGCCGAAACAGGGTAGCTTCAATCCGCCAGAGCTGCTTCACTGTTCTGCCAGAGCTACATTTCTCCGGCGTCCCTCGGAGCAAACGAAGACTACATGTGTGTAGCTGACTTCTCCCCGGTTCTAAAGAACCCAGTCTCGCCTTCTTTGGCTTAGAAAAGACCCTATATCGGATCTTTGGTTCAAGCTTCACCAGAAAACTAAGCAACTAAGAGAGAGTGAGCTTTTAAGGTGTGGAGAGGATGAATGGAGAGGGGCTCTTTATATAAGGAGCTCGAGGACTCGTTGGCCGTCCGTTTGGCACCTTTATGACAGACATTGATAGCTTGAAACGTATCAAACGGAAATATTTCTTCTCCATTGGCGTTGCTTCAATTTTTTGGCAAGTGAACAGTATTGTCATCTGAAGGAAGAAGACGACACTATTCCGAACCGGACCGGACCTGACTGGTCCGAACTGGCTATGAAGCTTAAACCAGCCGGTTCGCCTTTCATTCCACCGAGTTTTTCAAATCTAAAAATTTCTAAATTCATTTTCTATCCAATGGTGGCCTCAAATCTCATATTTGAATTATTTAAGCCACCTAGAAAAATGAATTTATTATCAGGTTCAATAGTGGTTCAAATCGGTCCAAACCGGTTCGGATTCGGTTCACCTGAACCAATTTGGTTTTCATCTCTAATTCCTTCACAAGTCCATTTCCATGACTTTTGTGACTCCTTAGGTCACTTTGGTTCCATAAATTTTTCAATTTACCATCTCTCTATCGGTTCTGGTTCATAAACTGGCTCGGTTCTTAAACCGATTTAATTTTGTTCGAGTCCGGTTCACCCGAACCAGTCTAGTTTTTCTCTCCCACTTTGTTCTAAGGTCCCTTCCCAAGGTTTATAAATCTCTTCGGGTCACAATGGATCCATAAATTTCCTTGTTTTCCCTTTCTCTATTAGTTCTGGTTCATAAATCGACTCAATTCATAAATCGGTTCAATCCAATTGGATCCAGTTCATCTAAATCGGTCTGGTTTTTCTCTTCCAATTTGTGATAAGGTTATTTTCCAAGGTTTTATGAACCCTTTGGATCACTGCGAGTTGTAAATTTCCAAATTGCCGATTAGAAATTGATCGGGTACATGAACCAGTTCGGTTTTCTTACTCGGTTTGACTGGTTCTTTTCCCAGTTTTTCCTTAACTCCAAAGGGCGGGGTTTACATAAGGGCAGTTTATCGTGCCAATGGTTAGGGAAGCTGGACGTAGCTTCATGCGCATGAGACCAGGATGGGGTCGAGATGAGGTCTCCGTTCTCATATGGACATGAAGTATTTTTGGGTATGAGGGTTGAACATCGGAGATGTTCACTCAAACTTTGTGTAGAAGTTAGGGACTTCTATTTGGGTGGATGGTAAAGATGCTCTGATCCACAAGTGGGTGCAGTCGACGTAACTATATCTTGTGAATATGTGTGTGTACCCTTCCTTATGAAGGGCGTGTGTTGTTTGTGAAACACACTTAATATGGAAATGGGAAAGAGGTTTTGAAAACCTTGGAAATGATTTGAGAATCCTTGAAAAAAATTGGTGAACCTTGGGAAAAACATTTTAAAAATCGGAAATTGAGGAAATAATATTTTTAAAGGAAATGAGGAGTTTGGCACACTCCAATTAAAGTTATTTTTGTGAAAATTCTCACCCAACACCCATTCACTAAGTTGTCGAACTCACCCCCTCTCTTTACCCCTTTTCAGGTAACCAAGGGAAAACTCACTTAAAGGTCTTCCGATAGCTGAACCTGCAATACAAGTATGTAAGGTTAATATATTCATTTTTTTATTAATGTTATTCTAGGAAAGATACAGGTGAAAAGGACGCCTAACTCCTCATTGTTTAGGGAAGGGGAAAACCCTTAATAAACCGGGAGAGTGGTGGGTTGTTCACGGGGATCTGACCAAATTGGGTCGGGGCATGATAATTTAAGTGGTATTAGAGCCTGTTTTATTGAATACATTATCAATACTATATAACATAGTAACTAAGAGAGTTTTAAAACTTTTAGATGGCTTCCAAGAGAGAAACCAAGAAAACTAGGACTGATATCGTCAACATTACCCAAGAATCTATTCTGGTAGGAAGACCACCCTAAAAGCTCTCCATTGCATGAGGAAATGAAATCACATAAGTGCACAAAAAAGAGCAAGAAGTACAGAGTAATGTTACATAAGTTTTAGGGACAAAACTCTTAAAAAGGTGGGGAGTAGTTGTCACACCCTATTTTTAGTAACCTAAAATTTCGGTCAAATTTTTTTTCTGGAAGTATATTATAAGTTTAAAATTCAATTGATATAATTGGAATAAATAAAATAAAAACTGTTGTTTTGACCGGAATAAATAACTCAATAGAATGGATAGGATAAATATCTAGTAAATCCCTTTAGGTGAAAATAATGAGATAATTATTTGAATTTGGTTTAGTACAAAACTATTAGCAGTTCTATGCCCCTACCATAAATACCCATAAATTAATACCTATATTCAATTATTGGAATTAATACCCATAAATACCCTTAAATTAATACCTACATTTAATTATGGGAATTAATACCCATAAATTAATACCTACATTCAATTATTGGAATTAATACTCATAAATACCCATTAATTTCCTAATTTAATGAGAATAACTGTCAACATTAGTACGCATAATATAGTAATAAATCTTCCCCATTTAATAAACAATTTTACACCTATATAAATAGTTCCTTCCCTTTCATACTTTTCACACCTAAAAACTCATCTCTCACTCTATTGCTCCATTTTTCAGTGAAGCTCGAACTAAAGCTCCGATTTGGGCATTTTTCTCAACCTCAAAAGGTGAGGTTGGGCTCTTTAGACTTTAGGGGCAAGTTAACTATCTAATAGCAATCTTCAATCGATCCGAGAATCGTCGAAGAAGCATCGGTGTAATCAAGTAGTGAATCAGCTCCAGCAGACTGAAGTTACCCTGTTTCAGCAGAGCATAAATCAGCCAAATGCAGACCTCCTCTGGCCAAACCAAGCTCTCCCAACATCGCCACAATCCTCATACGACCTCAACGAAGTTAAAAGGTTAATTTTAGGAATTCTTGATCCTAAAAGGTACTTTAGGAAGAGAGCTACCTTTTCCGATAGAAAGCTCGGACTGTCGCACCTTTGACGGGACCGATGTGATCAGAATGCCAGCAAGAGAAAGCTCACGTCAACATGGAAAACCAATCGAGGATGGACACGTCATGGTTAACGGGTGAGTGGGAATATTTATATCATTCACAGTTGGGATGGTGAGTACTTTAGAAATGAAAAAGTAACTTGTGAGTGGATTCATTCACATCATACTCGATTGGGATGATGAGCACTTCGTAAATGAAAAACTACTTCTATGTGGGATTTTGACATCACACCCGATTGGAGTGATGCGAGAACTATGCAGGAAAACTACTTACCGGTTATAAGTAGAGAGATCATACTCGGTTGGTATGATGGACTTCCTGAAAAGAAGGAGAAAAACCCGCTTACCGGTTATAAGCGTAGAGGTCATCACACCCCATTGGTGTGATGAATGGAAAGATTATTTTGTTAGAAGTGTTCTCCCCTAATTGTGTGCCAATGCTTAAAATTTTTGGGAGACCTTCTTGACGGGAGCTGGAATAGCTTAGATAGGCCAGAGGCCTCGATTTTGGAACTTGTGGGGGCTAAATGCCCAATTTTGGAACTTGTGGGGGGCTAAATGCCTAATTTTGGAACTTGTGGGGGATAAATGCCTGGTTTTGGAAAATCATGTATAGTGGGCCCAAGGCCAATTGGCATGAGTAGGAGCTCATAAACAAACAAGATATGTTAAAGCCATGAAAATTCTTAATAAATGGATTATGTGATTTCGCCATGGTACCAAGATATGACCGACATACTCGATGGACTGGCGGCAGTGCGTTAGAGCCAAGTCAACGGACCAGCCTAGACAAATAGTTGTAGGTCGAGTTGAGGGTCGAGACCATTGGACTAGTGGCACCAAAGATAAATGACTTTGTTGAAAATTATTGTTTGTGCATGCACTTGAGGTTCGGGACCGTGAAGATGCCTAAGAGGAGTAGTGATGCGTTCTAGGGGCTAATGGGCGACATGGTGGAGATAAGGGTAGTTTGTCGTGCCAATAGTCAGGAAAGCTCAACGTAGCTTCATGCATATGAGACCGGGATGGGGTCAGGATGAGGTCTCCGTCCTCATCTGGATACGAAGTATTTTTAGGTCTAAGGGTTGAACATTGGAGATGTTCACTCAGGTTTCGAGTAGAAGTCAGGGACTTCTATCAGGGTGGAAGGTAAAGATGCTCCGATCCACAAGTGGGTGGAGTCAACATAACTATATCTTGCGAATATGTGTGTGTACCCTTCCTTATGAAGGGTATGTGTTGTTTGTGAAACACACCTAATATGGAAATGGGAAAGAGGTTTTGAAAACCTTGGAAAGGATTTGAGAATCGTTGGAAAAGAATTAGTAAACCTTGGGAAAAATATTTTAAAAACTAAAAATTGAGGAAATAATATTTTTAAAGGAAATGAGTAGTTTGGCACACTCCGATTAAAGTTATTTTTGTGAAAATTCTCACCCAACACCCCTTCACTGAGTTGTCGAACTCACCCCCTCGCTTTACCCCTTTTCAGGTAACCAAGAGAAAACTCACTTAAAGATCTTCTGATAGTTGAACCTGTAATACAAGTATGTAAGGTTAATATATTAAGTTTTGATTAATGTTATTTCAGGAAAGATACATTTGAAAAGGATGCCTTACTCCTCACAGTTTAGGGAAGGGGAAAACCCTTAATAAACCGAGAGAGTGGCTGGTTGTTCATGGGGATCCGACCAAACCGGGTTGGAGTGTGACAACTTAAGTGGAATTAGAGCCTATTTTCTCGAATACATTATCAAGATTATATAGCATAGTAACTAAGAGAAAGTTTTAAAATTTTCAGAAGGCTCCCAAGAGAGAAACCAAGAAAATTAGGACTGATATCACCAAAATTACTCAAGAATCTATTCAGATAGGAAGACCACCCTATCTGCTCTCCAACGCCTGATGTGTAGTAGAAAGTTATTGAAAATGAAACCACATAAGTGCATAAAAAGGGGTAAGAAGTAGAGACTAATATTGCATGAGTTTTGGGGACAAAACTCCTAAAAAGGTGGGGAGTAGTTATCACACCGTATTTTTAGTAATCCAAAATTTCGGTCGAAAATTTTTCTGGAATTATATTATAAGTTTAAAATTCAATTGATATAATTGTAATAAATAAAATTATAAATGTTGTTTTGACCGAAATAAATAACTCGATGGAATGGATTGGGTAAATACCTAGTAAATTCTTTTAGGTGAAAATAATTAGATAATTATTTTAATTTGGTTTAGTATGAAACTATTAGCAGTCATACGCCCCTACCATAAATACCCATAAATTAATACATATATTCAATTATTGGAATTAATACCCATAAATACCCTTAAATTAATACCTACATTAAATTATTGGAATTAATACTCATAAATATCCATCAATTTCCCAATATAATGAGAATAACTAGAAATATTAATACTTGTAGTAATAAATCTTGCCCATTTAATAAACAATTTTATACCTATATAAAGAGCTTCTCCTCATTCATCCTAGTCACACCTGAAAACTCATCTCTCTCTACTACTCCATTTTTCGGTGAAGCTCGAACCAGAGCTTCGACTTGGGCATTTTTCTCAACCTCATAAGACAAGGTCGGGCTCTTTAGACTACCGAGGAAGTTAACTATCTGATAGTAACCTTCATTCAATCCGAGGATCACCAAAGAAGTGTTGGTGTAATCAAACGATGAAGTAGCTCCGGTAGACCGAAGCTATCCTATTTCAGTTGGGCTGAAATCGATCGAATTCAGCCCTCCTCCTACCAAACCAAGCTCTCCCAACATCCACACAACCCTCATACAACCTCAACAAAGTTGAAAGGTCAATTATAGGAATTCTTGATCCTGGAAGGTACTTTAGAAAGAGAGCTACCTTTCCCGATAAAAAGCTCGGACCATTGCACCTCCGACGAGACAAGTGTGATCGGAACGCCAACAAGAGAAAGCTCGTGTCAACTTGGAAAATTAACTAATGATGAACACGCCACGGTTAACGGGCGAGTGGGAATATTTACATCATACTCAGTTAGTATGGTGAGTACTTTAGAAATGAAAAACCACTTATGAGTGGGTTTATTCACATCATACTCAGTTGGGATGATGAGCTCTTTGGAAATAAAAAACCACTTCTAAGTGAGATTTTGATATCAGACCCGGTTAGAGTGATGTGAGAACTATGTGAGAAAACTACTTAACAATTGTAAGTAGAGAGATCAGTTTGTATAATGAACTTATAGAGAGAAAGGAGAAAAACCTACTTACTAGTTGTAAGCGGAGAGGTCATCACACCCAGTTGGATGGGATGAATGGAAAGATTATTTTGTTAGAAGTGTTCTCCCCTGACTATGTGTCAATGCTTAAAATGTTTAGGAGACCTTCTTGACGAGAGTTGGAACAACTCAGATAGGCTAGAGGCCTTAGTTTTGGAACTTGTGGGGGCTAAATGCCCGATTTTGGAAAATCACATATAGTGGGCCCAAGGCCAGTTGGCACAAGCAGGAGCTAATAAACAAACATGATATGTTAAAGCCATGAAAATTCTTAATAAATGGATTATGTGATTTTGCCATGGTACCAAGACAGAACCGACATACTTGATGGACTGGCGGCAGTGTGTCAAGGTGAGGTCGATGGACCGGCCTAGACAAATAGCTGCAAGTCAAGTTAAGGATAAGGGTCATTGGACCAGTGGCACCAAAGATAAATGGTTTTGTGAAAAATTATTGTTTATGCATCCACTTGAGGTACGGGATCATCAAAATGCCCAAAGATTTTGAAAACCTTGGAAAGGATTTGAGATTCCTTGGAAATAATTGATAAACCTTCGAAAAAAGGTTTTAAAAACTAAAAATTGAGGAAATAATATTTTTAAAGGAAATGAGGAGTTTAGCACACTCCGATTAAGGTTATTTTTGTGAAAATTCTCACCCATCACCCATTCACTAAGTTGTCAAACTCACCCCTCCCTTTACCCCTTTTCAGGTAACCAATGGAAAACACACTTAAAGGTCTTCCGATAGCTGAACCTACAAGATAGGTATGTAAGGTTAATATATTCAATTTTGATTAATGTTAATCCAAGAAAGATACAGGTGAAAAGAACGGCTTACTCCTCACGATTTAGGGGAGGGGAAAACCCTTAATTAATTAGGAGAGTGGCGGGTTGTTCATGGGGATCCAACCAAACCGGGTCGGGGCGTGACATGGTCAGTCAATGAGTCAACTGATGACTCGTATGTTGAGTAAGATGTCACTCCATTGAAGCTAGCCAATCACAGAGCACCATGTGGTAGCTCACACATGCGAAACTCGCATGCGTGAGCACAATGTCATCTTCTTCCTTCAACCAACTAAATAAGAGAGGAGGATAGAAGTCACCATAACTC
The DNA here is from genome assembly GCA_030064435.1 of Trapa incisa. NCBI lineage: Eukaryota > Viridiplantae > Streptophyta > Magnoliopsida > Myrtales > Lythraceae > Trapa > Trapa incisa. The sequence goes on along the minus strand of CM057784.1, from coordinate 1,696,646 downwards.
TAATGACCATTAAACACCTCTCACAAGGGAGTAAATCGGAGAGTTAATGGTTGACTGATGGATGGATAGATAGGAATGGAAGTCCCCAAGTTCACTATATAAAGAGCTCCCTTCCAATCATACTCTTCATCCCTCGAAAGCCTGAAGAAGATGAACCACTCCAATTTTTAATCATCTCTAAACCAAAGCTCCAACATCGATCATTTTTTCACCTCCGAACGTGCAATTGGGTTCTTTGGAATCCTGAGGAAGTTCTCTAGCTTGTTGCATATTCTATTCAACTCGAAGGTTACCGGAAAGCGTCAGTGAGGCCGCACAATACCGTCACTTCGATGGTCGAGTTTGAGCATAGGTTTTTTTAGCTGAATTCAGGCCACCCTTGTACCTTTGAGGCTAGACCGACCTTACCATGATTCTCCACGATTGGGCCTTGTCCTCCCTAAGCCTTTGAGGTAAACAATTGACGCTACCCTTCGTCGGAATAGTGAATTTATTGAGAGAAAACTATGAAAAATTTACTGATAAAATTTTCCCTACTCAGGGCACCAATCGATGTAAAATTGATACTAAGAGTATCCTCTTGATCAAAGCTAGCTCCACATATCAATAGCTCTGGTAACCGTGCTCTTGCCAATAATAAATCAAATCTTTCTCTCTTTAGAAATATTTTTCGGTGAAACTTTGTTCTAGCTCAATTATAGTCCAAATTGGATAATTCAAAGCTTGGAATGATCGTGCTAGGAAAGATTATTAGCAACATGGGAGGCAATTAACTGAGTTTAATTGGTTAATTTGATGAATTGAAGATTCAGGAGCGAAAATGCAAATTTTGAAGAAATTGCATGATTTGGGGATTTTTGGAAATTTGAGTATTTTTATTTAATTAATATAAATTAAGGGTCAATTAGTAAATAAAATGAAGTTGGAGACTTAATTGCAATTAAAAATGAATATAATGCTTTATTTGTAATTTTTAATAATTTTATTTTAAATAAAATTATTTGGTGATAAAATAGCAAATAAAGTAAAATTTAGTAAAATAAGGCGAATAATTAGAGATTTATTTGTTAATAAAATAAACTTAGGTACTTGTGTGTTAATTAAAGAAAACATAGGGACTTAAGTGAAAGGGTCGAATAATTGATGGATAAATTATCCGTGATAATGTAGGTATGAAAATAAATCTTTTACCTATAACCACGAGTCTAAACTGAGTAATCGAAAATCCGTCAGGGACGAACAATTCATGAATCTCTAGTGAGTGAGATTTCCAGCATCGAGTCCGATTAGACCGATTATGTGTTACTACTTGCAAGTTAAAAGCATACTTGCTTAGAAAATCCATATTTTCTTGAAATATAGTCCATTGGCTATGTGAAACTACTAAAACTATTTTGATACATATTTTTGAAAAAATCATGAATCTTGTTTATAGGACTACCCTTGTATGATTTATGGATACAAATCGAGGGGATGATCTAGTATTGACTATCGATGTAGGATATGGGTAAGACTCATGATCGACAAAAGGGTCGATTAGATCTAGCTCTATGAAACTCGGCCCAAGGTCACGATTTTGAAAAAGTGAAGTGGGCCTAAGGCCAATGGTAATAGGTCAAATCTCGTAAATAAGTTTTGATTTAAGAGACTGATAAAATTATCATAATTTCATAATATTTGCTTAAGTTGTTGAGTCAAAGTTAGATTGAAGCATGTGGACTAGTAGTGCAAAGAGAAATATTTTAAATTAAAATACATTTGTTTGTAATTTCAATCGTGTAAAACCAAAGAGATATCTGGTACTGGGTAGTGTTGGTTCTAAGGCCTGTTGGACAACAAGGTCGACACAAGAGAACTTATGTTGTTCAAGTATGTTGTAAAGCTCTATGAGCGTCGTGCGCATTGAGACTGAGGAAGAAGGGGGAGAGGTATCATCCCTTAATAACAAATAGAATGATCAATGATGTTTGGGGTTGGGCAATAATGCTCACATAGACAATGTGGTGGAGATTGTGGCCTCTCGCCAAGGTGGACAGTAAAGGTATTCTAGGCCACTAGTGGGACATATCGAGGTTGTAGCCTCTAAAGGTCTATTTTATAACTTTTGATCCCTTTATTGAGAAATGATATTTGTGTGTTTGTGTGATACAAACCCGTGGTGGGTCTGCCATAAACACATTATGAAAGTTCTTCCAACTAGTAAGGAATCTACCTTGAGATTGGGGGGAAACAAGCAGTGAACTAAATTGAGAACCATTTTCTAAGAATATAAGACAAGTCATAGTTTATTTACCAGGGCCAATTAAACTATTTGTTTTACAAAAAGGAAAAAGCTCTATTTTTTAGTACATGATGAATCATGGACAAGAAGCCATGATTTCATTTAAACCTTACTCACACTAAGTTATAAACTCACCCCTCCCTTACTTATTTTAGATCCTAAACATGTCACGAAGGACATTAGAGGACGAACTGCCCACATGTTATGAAAGTCTTCTTTATAATATTTATGTACTACATGTTTTATTCCAACAAATTCATTTTTGGAAAAATATATATGATACATCGTTTTCCTATTTATGTTGAGCTTTGCTTCTGTCAATACTCTCATAAAAGAGGTGGCATCTATCATAGTGTTGAGAGAAGTAACGGGTTATTCATAGGGTTCTGTCCAAATCAATTTGGGGTGTGACAATTTATCGGGTATCAGAGCATAAAGTTTTCAAATTGGAATTTTTAAAGAAAAGGAGTTTTGAAAATCTGGAATCTTGGGAAATAATTTTAAATAAATACTAGAAATAATTGCTACATAAATATTATTAAACTAAAAGAAAGGCCAATCATATAGGAGGATTCCCAAAAGAAGGAGAACCCAATCCAAGTTAGTTAAGAATGTGATGTGAATCAAATTGAGCACGATATGATTCACAAGTTAAGGGCTAAAAGATTTGAAAAACATTGAATGAGTTGATTGGAGCAATTGAATAAATAAAAGTGAAAGCACAAAAGAAGAGTCTAATAAGATCTAAATAAGATAATTCAAATTCAAATTTTAAGCGGGAGATTTATTAAAATAATAAATATTCTATAATATTGAAGAATAAAATAATATATTTCCATATATGTCTAAGATAATATGGTAAGTTTAAAATACTCATTATCTTAGACATCTAATAAATGTACAAATGTTTTAGGAATATTTTCTATATAAATAATTAGTGGTTGGCATGTCAACTATAGTATTTTATTTACTTATTTATAGGATAACTAGTATTCATAAGTTAATATAAAAGGCTAATTTCGTAGAATTGTAAAAATAAATTTATAATTTCAATAATATTGTGAGGTTTATGTCTTATTTTCTCTTTTTAGAGAATTTTTGAATTTATTAGGTTTTTACTTGTGGCGTTAAAGCAATTAGACTTATTACTAAAGTTTTCTAAGAGCTCTTCTTAGAGGAGTTTGGTGTGGCGTCTATATTTATTCCTACCTTGTTTCTCAACCAAATAAGGTATAATCCATTCTTTTTAATTGCGTCATGAAAGTATTGGATTTTTTTCCATATTTGGTGTAGGTGTCGTCAATATATTAATAGAGAATAAAACAATTCCACAACTTGAGAACCAACCAGATTTGGGAATGGGAAACAATAACCCAACTCTTACTCGACAAAAGGTTAAGAATAACTTTCAGGATGCCTATGTGAAGGTGTTTAATAAGCTTATACACATACAAACCTAACAAGAGTCTGGACACGCAACTCTTCTCAAATAAGCCTATGAGTGTGAAGCCATAGGAATGAGGAGATATAGAGTATCAATCTCCCGGAGGGACAAACTATAAAACTCTCGAGGTCAAACCTCTTCCTTAGAATATGAAGAACCAAGCATTAATGCTTGCCATCAGTGTGGGAAGTACTATGGAGGCCTATGTCCCTTAGAGAAATCAACGTAAATTTCCAAATCTCCAGAGTAAGAGTCTCGCCATCAACTGGTGGTCAACTATAAATCAGTCAATAAAGTGTGACTATAGTTGTGAGAGTGGGTGAAATTTCCTTTTCCTATAATAAGCCATAATTATGGTTAATGAAATCAATAAAATAAAAATTTTACGCATTAAAAGTTTTTGTGATTTCATAAAAATTTGAATAAAGGAAAAATCTTTAGTGAATGACAAAGTATAAAGGATAAAGAAATCCTTAAGGCAGTAAAAGCCGAAAATAATTGACGAATGAGAGTAAATTACTCAGTTATTAGGGAAAAGCAAACTTACTCTTACAAATATTTCAAACCTTTCATGGAAAGTTTAAAATTTAAGAATGATTAAGTAAAACCATGACATTATTGCCAAGAAAGTTGGGAAATTTGGGAGCAAATACCTAGAACATTTTTTCTTAAATAATAAACATGCAAATGGAATACAAGTGGAAATAAGGATTGGGTATAAAAGGAAGATAGAGTATTTGCGAGAATTCAAGAAATAAACTAATCCTAAAGGATGGATAAGTTGGAAGGAGACATCAAAATATGTCAAACTTTTGATGGGATAAGTACCCATAAAGAAAGATCAAAGGGAAAGAATCCCGAAGATGTGGAATAAGACGTACCAAGTAAGAAAATCCCAAGGAGGTACGTACTTCAATAAGAGAATAATTCGATCCAATTAAAACAACAATGAAAATGAGGACTAGTGGACATTAAGGAGAATGAGTTCAGTACACCTCCACTTAATGGAACTCAAGAATGGACGACGGTGCATAGTATTGAGAATACGAAATAAGACTCCAATAACATGAATTCCTAGGTCAAGGAATTAAGTAAAATGGAAAAGTACAAATGCAACAACATAATGTCTATAGACAAACACACAAAAAGGTGTGAATATGAGAAATAAAGTGGGGGACTTATAGGAAGGAAGAACCCGACATTCCAGGAGACATGAGAATGGACGTTAGAAACCAATAAGACAAACTGAGGTGTTTGTGGTTTGATAAACCATAACAAAATTGCAAAAATCCATGGAAAAATGTTCCATGGGATAAAGTGGGGATAATAGGAAAATAATGGACTCATGAATGATGGACGAAAGAAGACCTAAAGGAATAAATGTAAGTCATTAAAGGAGACACACAAAAAATTTGAAAAGAATCCATTAATGATTAAGGAAATTCTTGAAATCTTAAATAATCCCGAAGGGCATGGCATTGAAGTAAAGGAAAAAGGGGTGTAAGGATAGTGCATTACCAAGAGAGATTTAGTTATGACCACCCTAATAGAATAAGACAAGTAGTACCTAGGCAATGCATACCACATCTGAAATGGAATGATGAAAAAATTATAGACAAGGCCATTGTCAATAGTAAGAAATAAAGAAGTAAAGGATGAGTTATATAATGACTTTACATTTCTTATAAGGATTAGGTTATGATCATATGAAAGGAGGGAATTGATATTGGATTCAAGGAAACAACACTAAGTATGAAGAATAAAAATGACAAATTTGAAAGGTATCTCAATAAGGAATACAACGATAAAAATGCCAACCAAACAAAGGTTGGCTAAGCATTCCAAAGGTCGTAAACTTGTGACCCGAATTAACTTTTGGACAGAAACCTAAAGAGAGAGAGTTATAACCATAAATGGAAAAATGATTGGATCGAAGAAAATACTATAAATTAGCAGTATTTTGACACCAAAATCACTTAATTTTGTGATGAATGAGAGATAAATTGCTCATTTGAGTGAAGGGAGGTCCGAGATCAAGATTTTTCGACTTTGGATGACAAATTTGACCTATCCAAGACTTCATAGGGAGACCAATAGCTCAGTTCCTAGCTGATTTCTACAATTTGTAGCACTTATTTTGATCAAATATTAAGTAAATTAGAACGACATTTGAAGCAATGTAGCAGGAAGTTGTTGGTCAATGCGCGATAACTTGAGGTGAGTCGGGTTGACCCGACTCGATCCCATCCAACTTGACTTCCCTTCTTTTTTTCTTTTTATTTTTGAACTTTTAAATGACTATTTTACCCTTTTTGGTCATTTTAGTAATTAAATTCTAAATCTCGGCACTATTCATGCAAAAACTAGCTTTTCCAAAAAATCTCATTTTTAATACATGAGAATCCGATTACAAATTTGATTGGATTTCTAATATCGACATTGGGTTTTCTATATTATGTCCAACATTGGATTATAATACAAATCCGACTTTCCAAATTACGTCTTAAGTTTCATTCTAGGCTAGGAGTCTCATTCTTAATTTTGGTTTTTATCTTTTATTTTGGATTTAATTCCCTATTTTAGATCCTATTTTGAGTTTAGAATTTAATTTCTAATTTTAGTTCTTATTTTAATTTTGTGATCTATTTTTTTTAGTTTAGGGTTTTATTTTTAATTCAAAATTTTATTGTCAATTTACACTCGATATATAGTTCACTTTAGCTTTACATGAGTTTCATAATTTTCAATATTAAAATTTTAATCATTAATAAATAATTTATTTTGTTGGCCAAATTATTTTTTTTGCATTAAAGTATCATATATGATATGATGTTTGTAGGTACATTAGAATGATAAATATTATCAAAATAACTAATAATGAGCTTATACATTACTACAACAAATTTCAAGGTAGAATGATTTAAACCGAGTTTGTCTTCTGCCTTACTTTTTTCTTTTCTGTATTAAATTTTGTGCGCATAAAAAGTTCCATTCAAACCAAATATTAAGAAAATGACGATGATAGATGAATAAAAGCAATGATTCCCCTCAAATTCCCATTACATTTACTTTTTCTTATTCGTTAAATTATAAGTAGAAATTTTTATCAATATATCCATCCATCATCCCATCCGATCTTATTCTAAGTCCGGTTTGTTTATTTTATCCCGTTGCACTTGAGCCGGCGGGTACCGATTGCACCCAAGTATACACGAGGGGCAGGGGTTTTTTTACCGGTTAATCTTTTTAATTTTAAAAAATAACTGGTCAATCTTTAAAATAAAATGAAACAAAAATGCGATGAATCATCACACCTCTAGGGTTTCTCAGTCTGAAACATCTGGAGTAGAATCCTTAAATTGTTCCTGCCCTCTTCTTTATCTTGAATGCGAGTTGGGCTCTGTTACTGCTCCAGGCCAGTATTTCAACGAAGGCACTGTGCGTTTGGCTGCCCCAGACATCCGGCTTTTCGGCGAAGGCGCTGTTGTTCGATGAAATAATTGTTTCACCATCTGCCTATATCTGCTGCACTCTTATCTTCCGTTCAATTTCTGTTTCTCTAAACGAGCCGGAGTTGTCCAACTGCTCAATCATCACCACGCCCTATATTACTGCAACTAGGTTTTCCTCTCTACTTTTCTCTTCTCTTCCCCTGCTAAGTGGTTGTGTGGCTGAATTTGACGCTAATGATGGGTTTAACTTGCAAGCAATTTTTGGTTGTTTAGTTTATGATGTTACTTTGGTTTAGCTATTTAGTGTTTCCTTCACTTATTTTTCTAAACTGAACATTTTTAAGCTCTTCATGCCTTGTTTTTTGTTAATCATGAAAAGTAAATAAAAATATAATAGAATTTCAAGAATAACTCATTAATCGGTTCTGGAGCTCAGACATTATCACAATTCATGAAAGAATTAATGACAAAGTACTCATTAGCTGTTCTCAAAGTTGTATAAATCCTTGGGTCAGCTTATTGCACAAAAAAAGGTGTCTTAAGAAATATATTTGTTGTGAATTTAGTGGAAAGTATCGAGAGACTAGCAGATTTATTTTTGTACATGTTCATGTTAGTTTTTGAATTCGTATAGGAAATATAAACCTAAAATTGAATTATATGATGTTAGATATGGTATAGTAATGGTCTTCTCATGGATTTGGAGTGATTTTTTATACTACTCGTTATTTAATCTTGGCCTATATTTTCTTAAGAAGGATTAATTTTGCTTTACTATATTAAATGCATGTTTTTGGTTGCATTGGGATTGTTATTTTAGATACTTGAAGTTGTATGTTAGTACCTGGTGTATGATATCTTAGCTCTTTATTATGGTTTTATATTTATTTATATTATGTTTTATTGGATATATGGTTCAACATTATCAAACCCACCTATGAATGCATGAACCATGGCTCATCCAGTCCATATAACAGTATTTCCTATTTATTGAAGAAACGATGCCTTTTTTTCTGCTTGCGATCATATATACATTTTGTAATGATATTTTTTATCCCTCTCTCATTAATTCTCGTCCTAAGACATTATATATACTCTTTACCATCTGATATCTGTTTCTTGTATCACTGAAAATTCAAACTTGTGAATTTTTCTACCGTGCCATGTTTTATCAGCTGCATCTTGCTAGTTATATTCTCATATGGGTTCTGGTTTTGAATGCAGGGAACTAACATAGCTGATGGGAAGTAGATCAGGCTCAGACATTGATGATGATTTTAGAGAGCTTTACAAGGAATACACTGGCCCTCCTGGATCTACAACTGTTAATGCCCAGGAAAATGTCAATACGAAGAAGAGGTCTCATGCTGATTCTGATGAGGAAGTGGAACCTTGTGATCCAAATGCAGTTCCCACTGATTTCACTAGCCGAGAGGCAAAGGTTTGGGAAGCTAAATCCAAAGCTACTGAGAGGAACTGGAAGAAGAAGAAAGAAGAAGAGATGATTTGTAAAATATGTGGTGATCCTGGTCACTTTACTCAGGTTAAGTTGTTTTCTATTCCAAAGTCAATGCACCTTCATGTACAAATTACAAAAAAAATTAAAGTACTTGAATGCATGTACATCTTACACATGCAAGTTTTCTGTGCCATGTATACTTGCAGATTTTAATTGCAGATCCTTTTTTACTGGTATATCCGTGTCTTCTAGTTTACCAATTTTCAACATGAATAAGAGGGATTGCCTATGTTGTTTGTACAATTGGTGAAGCATCATTTAACTTTAATCTTTAGAATAAATGAAGTTTGTTTCTTACTTTCTATTGCCATATCTCATATCTGTAGGGTTGCCCTTCTACTCTTGGATCCCATCGTAAGTCTCAAGATTTCTTTGAACGAGTTGCTGCCAGGGATAGTCAAGTGAGAGCACTTTTCACAGAGAAAACAATGCAAAAGATTGAGAAGGATATTGGGTGTAAACTTAGACTTGAAGAGAAATTTTTGATTGTTAGTGGCAAGGACAGGTTGATCTTATCCAAAGGTGTGGATGCAGTCCACAAAATAATCAAGGATGTGGATCCTTCTGGTTCTCATACATCTAGGTCCAGGTCTCGGTCTCGGTCTCCTGTCCGTAGTCCTGTTGGTGACAGGTTTAGACGCTCTGACTCTCAAAGATCTAGCCGTGGTCCTCCAAGGGAATCTCAGTTCCAACCAAGGTTCAATAAGCAAGAAAGAGTTATTGAAGACCGTATTTGTGAGGATTTGCAGAGATTTACCAAGTTTTCACCTCCACAAGGTAGGGCCTTTATGAAGCATATGTATGTGGCATATATTTGAGGCTGCTACATATAGAAATATAGCTTTTAGGCTTACAATAGATGGATAAATGTTTATGCTCTGCTACTTTAGAATAATTCTTGTTGCTTGTCATTGGTTGCAGCAAGAGGTAAGTTCTTAAGTTCAAGCAGCATGAACCTAATTCTGAAGCTCATCTTTCGTGGATGAATCCAAAAGTGCAAGTTCTCTCAGAGATATCCAGACTTTTTTGACTCAGATGGTTGAACTTTCTGAATAAATGATTTTGTAGTTGAAGCATCCTGTAGAGTATCATCTCGAATCAAGTCCTTGACATGCTCTTCCTTTGGTGAAGCTTACTGTAATGATAGGTCTAGAAGTCATTCAAGCCATTCAAAATCTCCAGCACATCTTCCACTCAAGGGAAACTCCTATAATTCTTATAATGGTCATAATCAGAGCATGAATTTACATAGAAATGATGGTGAGAGAAGAGCGCCTGGTGTTCAATCTGGGCGTCATCCTGAACTGCCTGCATTTCCTCAGACATTAGAAGAATTGGAATTGGAATATAAGCGTGATGCAATGGATCTTGAGAGAATCAGGGATAAAGAAGAAGATGAGGAGAATTACAAACACCGTGAGGTAAGAAGTAAATCAATGACATTTTACTACATTTATCTGTTAACAATGTAATGTATAGCCTGTTATATATCGTCCATTTTCACAGATGCTGGAGTTCTCAAATTTTAAGCTTTATTATTATGGAAACTCCCTATTTTGCTTACATTGACTAACTATTGTGGAACAGCTTTATGCCTACTAGCCAGCTTTAAATAGATTTTTTTTCAATTTTATCTCCTTGTCCACATATTTATTGCCTTCTAATTTTTTTTGCACAATGCCTTTTAATTTAGTTTTAGAAAGATAGCTTAAAAACATCTGATCCCAATAGAACTGTGATTCGATAAAGAAAAATAAGTCATTTATGGATGGGATTGTTGGAAATTGTCTTGAACCTTACTATTAATGAATGTGCATTGTGACTTGATGAAGTGTCCAGTTGTTTGAAAGGGGAAGATTATGGATGCTTTTCTGCTGAGATGCTATTGGGTTTGAGCAGCCATTCACCACTTTTATGTCTCTTTAATTTTATTTGACTTTGTTCCTTCTGTATTGTAGGCAATGCGGGAAATGAGAGAGAGTTATATGAAGAAACTTTCAATTTTAAAGGGTTCACATGCAAGACAGTTTGAGGAATTTCTTCAGTTTGATGCTGAGAGGCATCAGCAGCAGCAGGCCTGTCAACAAATATCTGGCTCAGGTTTTGGGTACAAGCAACAAAAATTTTCTGAGTATGACAGGCTTTCACATCCTCAGTATGCTATTCAGATGGATCCCCGGAATGTCCCAATGAATCCAATGGACAATTATCCTTCAAGGTCTCATGGTGCTTATACTGAATTTCAGCTTCAAAGGCGTGATGGATATGGGAAAAATTATGGGCGATATTGACTTAGTACTCTTGAAATCAGATTTGGTAAGTTATGTTACTTGAAATGTAAAGTTTATTGGTAAATAAATGTAATTATGATTACCTTGTTCCTTGAGATTGTGATATTGGGTTTGATTATGCAATTCATTCCTGTTTAGAAGCCCTCGTTTGGATTCTTATAGGAATGAATAGGTTAGGTTTTATCCATATTAGAATTTGTAGAAGAAATCTGTAAATTGTTAGATAGCCGTGGCATAAGATGGTTTCATTTTGTTCTCTGTTTTCTGATTCTGATTCACTTCACTTAGAAATTCTGCTCCGGAATTTCAGGATATCGCCAGCATGTTTGGTCAAGTAGTTATTCACTGTGGGAGTCTCTTGTTCTAGGTAAGCAGTTTGTTATGTGTTTAATGGACATTGGCGGGTTTGCCTGTGTTTTGTTACATTTGAGGTGGACAGTGTAAAGAAGAAACCATACAGTGAAGTTAAGATGCTAAATGATGCCTTTTAGTTTTTTTTATTTCCTTATTTAATTCCTCTGCTTATGACCTAGTTTGGTCGTTCCCTTTGCTTCTCTATATTTTTTTTTATATCCATCTTCATGTCAAATATCTGAGGCTTAACATTATTGATCTTCAAAAGCAAGGTCTGATCAGTTTGATGAGATGATGTATACCCCTATTTTATTGCAATTCAGCTTCCATTTCTCTCTACTTAGCTTGCTGTAGAAGGTTCCAATTGTGAGTGTCACTAAAATTCTTGCATGATTCAAAGAATTGCACCATGCATGTTAACTTGAGGGTTTGTTAATGTGGTCATGAAACCAGTTTAAGAAGAGGTGGTTGTGTTTGTTGATGCATGAGGATTTGCACTATCTAGGTTTTGTTTTTTTTGTGTGAAATGCAGTTTGGTCTCTTTTGAAGTTTGCCATTCACCTTATTTTGGATTGAGATGTATTACATGAAAGCGAACTTGATATGTGGCCTTACATACAATGCCGGAATGCTTTCGCTACGATGGGTATTGGGAAGTGTTGGTCTTTATTAGTTCAGTGTAGTCCGCTCTTTTTTGAACCAGATCTGTGTATTTTGCTTGAAATGATTTTTTGAGGTTGGAGTCACGCCAAAGCATATGATATATGTGACTCACGGACGCCTGGAATACTACCATGACTTCTGGCTTTTTTCACTAATAAAAAGTGACTGTAATATTATATTTATGAAAAATGATCAATAATATTAGATTACTAAAAATAACAAATTTGCTTTTAGTGAGATATGATTAAATTACTAAAAATAACAAATTTGCTTTTAGTGAGAGATGATTCATGAGAAAAAATGGTTCTTGAAGGGGATGAAGGTCGAGAAATGGTTTACAACAAACCAAATATGCATTTGCCTTCCCATTTGTACTATTTTTTCCATAGGTATTCTATTATAATAGAAAGAATATTAGCCTATATATAAAATACATTTCTCCATTCTCTAATTATCTCAACTATTTTTTTTCTAGAGGTGCAGAAGAATAAAAATTAACACATTGGGAATAAAAATGTAAAATAGCAAGACTTGGACTTGGGGATTAGGTCAATGGAAGGTCCAATGGTGAGTAAAATCAATTAACACTAACAATATTGGATGTGCAGATATCACGTGAGGATAAATTGCCAGCATATGTTTCATATCCCAAACACCTGTCCAAAATAAAAGCATAATCTATATCATTTTTTCCAACTAGAAGAATCTTAAGAGCACAAGATAATATATCATACAAACGTTTTCTCTAAATGCTTTTCAATGCAAAAAATAAAATAAAATTACTTAACATTAGCAAAATATTATATTCAACTTCAAGTTTCATCTATCACAATAATGTTTATACAATACAATTATTATTATACCAATTATGTAACAATAATATTTACACTACAATTATTATTTTATGATAATGTTTATACAATACAATTATTATTTTTATTTGATCGTATGGTATATTATTTTATCAACTTTTATACTAATATTGTATATAATATAACAAACAATAGTATTTTGAGTTCGACATACTATTTGATGGAGGAAAACATTTATTACTTTCCATTAGAAATTTATACCATATACGTATCTATTATAATTTTATTTATCTAACATTTCACCAACTTATTCATTTCTAGGTATTTAGTTATACCGATGAAAAATAGTCTTATTTTCATGTTTAGAGAATAATTTTCGTATTTTCACATGTGTATATCATAGTTCTTACTTTTATTTTTGTGACATTATACTTATAATATTTCATGCAATGTGAATTATATAATACTATTATACTTGTTGAGAATAAGATCACAAATTAGATAAAATAGAGAATTGTTTTGTGTTTATAAAGTTGGAAATGTTACACTATTTACAAGTAATAACTTTTAAGTATACATGTGCCCAACACCTTATTGGTTCACAATATCTTTTCTAATAATACTCATTTGATTTCAGAAAATAAAACATAATTAAGTTGGATCTAAATGTCCCATGATGGTATCATACTGTAATTTCTCAAAATTACGATTTTATCCCATTTATCCAATGATCATTTGTAAATTCAAAGTCCCTAACATTTTCCCTTTCTTTCTAGGTCATTTTCTCATTAAGGCCTCAAGTTTTTTTCCACATTTTCATTAACTTTCTTATACTTTCTACTTATTACACATTAGTACTTAACCCTTTTAAAATTGTATTTTGGTGCTTCTATTTTTAATTTACTCTTATTGAACTTTATCTGACTTCAATAGTGGTCCCTAACTTCTCATATATTATATTTTGGTCATATACTTTTGAAAATTACATTTCAGTCCCTTAAACTTTTTAAAAAGTTAAACTTGGGTTCTTAACCTACTTTAAGCTACCATTTTAGATCTATAACATTTTCCAACTTTGCTTTAGGTCCCTATACTTCTACTAAATCTCATTCGGGTACCTATTTTCATGAAATTGTAGTTTGGTCCCTAAACTTTTTAAAAATTATGATTTGACTGCTAAATATTTATCTCTTTCAAAATGACTCTAATTACCTTTCAAAAATCTCATGTAGATCTCTCACCATCTTCTATAGGTCTCCACGGTCACTTTTTAACTAGTCTTGGTCAGAATAATGTCATTTTGGTCCCAATCACCATCTCTCAATAATATAAGCACAAAATGGGGTTTTAGCGGGTAGGAGTCAGGTGTAACTCGAGAATATTTCAATATAATTTCAAATAAATATTTGCATGAAAACATACTGGAATAATATTAAAGCATAAAATATACCAAGAGTAAGTATCTTCCACCAAGTTCCTATTCATGATTTTTCCTAAGAGGTTTTAAGGGAGAGTGGCGAGTTCGAGAAGTTAATGAGTGGTAATAAGGTAAGTATATACAGATTCAAATGAAATGATTTACACATCAATAAGTTTATGTCATACTTCCTTATGATTTTGTTTTAGACAAATAATCAAATACCCTTTTCCCATAAAAAAATATCAATCTTTCACATAAAAAAACATGTGAGGCTACAAGCTCGGTCTGTCCCACTTATGGCCTAATGCATCTTTACTGTCCACTTTGGTGAGAGAGTACAACCACTACCACATTTGATGCAAACCCCGCCAATATACTGACGACACCCTACACCAAATATGACAACGATCCCAAGACTTTCACGATGCAAGTATGAAAAGATGGAGTATACCTTGTTATGTGAGAAACAAGGTATGAGATATGTAGACGCCACACCCAAATCCTCTAAGAATAACTCTTAGAAAACCTAGGTGATAAGTCTTAATTGCTTGAACGCTACACGTAAAAACCTGATAAGTTCAAAAAGCTATTTCAAGATAGAAAGAAGACAAAACCTCACAAGATTGAAATTCCAAAGTATCTATCCTCCAATGCTGTGGAGTATGCCTTTTAGGCACATATAACAACCGAATAGCCTAAAAATAAGGAAAATAGATCTTATGGTTACACACCAACCATATCTAATATAAATATCTAGGATATTTTTATAACCAATTTAAAAATTTTAATTTAACTAATTAAATATCTAATATTATCATTTAATATCGTAGAAGATTTATTATATTAATAAATCTCTACTCATTAATTAAATCTGGACCTTCTCGTGGGTTTTTTCTTAGACTCTTTAATTGGGCTTCCTTCTCGTGGGCATTTCTTAGACTCTTTAATTGGGCTTCCACTTGAATTTTATGCAATCTCTTTAATCAGCTCATATAAAGCCTATTTGAACCTTTTACACCTTAACCTTATCATTGGGCACTCTTGTAGTCTCAAATGATTATTTATCCTATTTGGTGACAAATTGTTTAGCTCCATTGCAAGTTCGGTTGATTGAACTTGTGAATTTGTAGACTCTTTATCAGATTCACATCAACATTGGTGTGAGGCTACAACCTCGACCATTTTCTTGTGTGAGCACCATTGCCCAACCCCAGACATTATTCAAATAAAATTGTATGCTATAGAGGGATGAGACCTCTCCTGTTTCTCATTGATCTCAAATGTACACGAGGACTCCTAGAGCCCCATGATATACTAGACCAACGATTACTTCACTTGTCTTAAGCTTGATATCCAGCGGCCCTTAGAACCAACACTACCCCATATCGTGCATTTTATTAGTTTAGTAAACTATTGTAATTACATACAAATGTCTTTTTGGTATTAGATCCTTTCTATTTGTGTTGTTAACCCACTAGTTCCAACCCAACTCTAGATGAGCAACTTAAATACACATATTATCCATTTTAGATAATTTTTATTAGGATTATAACTCAAATTTTATCTACGGAACTAGACCCGTTTCCATTAGCCTTGAACCCACTATGTGATGCGAACCCTGCCAATATACTAACGACACCCTACACCAAATATGGAATAGACCCCAAGACTTTCACGACGCAAGTAAAAAGAATGGAATATACCTTGTTCGATTGAAAAACAAGGTACGGATAGAAGTAGACACCACATCAAACTCCTCTAAGAAGAGCTCCTAGAAAACCCTAGTGATAAGTCCAATTGCTTGAACGCCACAAGTAAAAACCTAATAAGTTCAAAAGTTCTCTCAAAAGAGAAAGAAGACATAAGCCTCACAATAAAAATTGAAATCAAAGATCTGTCTTTACAATACTCTAAAGTTAGCCTTTTATAGGTACTTGAGAATATTAGCAATTATCTAAATAAGAAAATAAAATATTGTGGTTGACATACGAACCATATAACTATTCATGTAGAAAATATTTCTAATATATTTGATATATATTTATTTATAGTTATCTAAGATAATAAATATTCTAAACTTACTATATTATCTTAGACATTTGGAAATATATTATTATATTCTGTAATCTTCTAGAAGATTTATTATGTTAATAAATCTCCCACTTGAAATTCAAATTTAAATTATCCTCTTGAGATCTTATTGGTCTCTTCTTTTGGGCTTGAGATCTTATTGGGCTCTTTCTTTGGGCTTGAGATCTTATTGAACTCTTCCTTTGGGCTTCCACTTGTATTTCTTCAATTGCTCCAATTAGTCCATACAATGTTTCCTCAAATCTCATAGCCTTTAACTTGTGAATTACATCGTGCCCAATTTGATTCACATCACTGTATAAGTTTTTAAAATGTGGCCTTGGACACACTTCACTTTTTAAAACCATAACCTTGGGCCCACTGGGACATCATAAATTTCTCAAAATAGAATATATATGATTCATGTTTCATCCTTCCAATGAAAATATCTCCCAAAAAGTATTTTGACCAGTGTCATACAATCAAGGGAGAATATTTTCAGGAAATAGCTTCATAACATTTAATTAACGTTCATCATCTCAATCGAGCTTGATGCCAAAAATCTCACTCACCTGAGATCCATGACTTATTCTTCCCATATAGATTTCCGATGTCTCTGGACAATCTAGCAGTTGTAGGTAAGAAACCTTTTTTCACACCTACATTATCATAGATAATGAACTCATCAAATATCCAAAATTTCTACTTTAGTCCCTATGTTTTATTTCATTTACATAGAACTTCCAAAGTTTATTTTATTGGCAATTAATTCCCAATTATTTTTCATAAGTTCCTAAATTTTTTTACTTACATTTTCAACCCCATATAATTTTATTGAAAATAAAATTATCCAAAATTATAAATAAATCCTTATATTTATATTTAATTTAATTAAATTCCCAAAAAATATTTTTAATTACAATTAAGTCCCTAAACCCATCTTATTTACAAGTCGACCCTCAATTTATGCTAATTTCACAAAAATCCCCAAATTTCCAAAAATTCCAAATTTGGAAAATTTCATCAAAATTGCACTTTTTCCTTGAATCCTCAATTCATCAAATTGATCAATTAAACTCTGTTATTTTCTTCCTATCATGCTGCTAATCATATCCCCACCTCTCCACGATCATTCCAAGCTTTGAATTGTACAATTTGGTCTAGAATTGAGCTCAAACAAAACTTCGCCGAAAAACATTTCTTGAGAGAGAAATCTTTGATTTCTTATCGATGAGGGCATGATTGCTGAAGCTATTGACATGGGATGCTAACTCTTGTTGAGAGCATCCTCTTAAGATCAAATTTATTCTCAATTGATAGCTTGAGCATGGAGAATTTAATTAGCAAAATTTGCACAATTTTCTTTTTGTAAATTCACTATTTCGACGAAGGGAGGCAACAATTGCTTACCACAAAAGCCTAGGGAAGATGAGGCTCGACCATAGAGAGTCGTATGATGGTTGGCTTGACTTCAAGTGGTTCAAGAGTGGCCCAAATTCAGCTCAAAATTATTAGTCCTTATTAGGCTGTCGGAGTGGTGGTACTATGTGGTCTCACCCGCACTTCTCTGCTAATCCTCGACCTAAAAGGAGTATGTAGGTAGGTAGAGGACTTCTTTAGGATCACTGAGAACCCAATTGAACGTTCAAATGTAAAGCAATGAGCTGATGTCAGAGATCTAGTTCATGGATGATCAGAAATTGAAGATGCTCGGGTTCTTTGTGATTTGGAGGTGTGAAGAGGACGAATGGAGAGGAGCTCTTTATATAAGGAGCTTGGGGACTGACTATTCTATCCATCCATCTATCAATCGGCCATTAACTCTCAAATTTATGGCCTTGTTGGAGAGATTTAAGGCATCTTGGAGTTAAGGCATTGGTTTCCCTCCCCTTCCATTCTGAAGTCTAAAGGAAGAAGATGACAACGTGTGCACGCATGCGAGCTTCGCACGTGTGGGCTGCCATGTGGCACTCTATGATTAGTTGGTGTTGCTGACGTGACCTCCCACTCAGTATCCGAGTAATCCTTTGACTAGCTGACTGGACACGTGGTGACCTCTCATTGGTCGCTTAAGCTGACATGGCCGCTGACCAAATCTAACTCTTAGTTGACCATGACACGTGACATCCTCTAATTGGATGAATTAATTCATCAGTTTTCCCACTTGATGTACTCTACCATTGTCACGTGTCCTCCTCTGCTTGGATGTGGCCATCCCACGTAGCCTTGCTAGGTGTCGACTCCTGTCGACCTTTCTCAGACATCTTCATTGGATGCTGACCTAACATCCTTACCACAAGTCTGCCTCCCATTGGTCAGCCCTGCTGATGGGGATTTTCCTCAAGTGAGGACACTTGTCACACTCCTATTGGTCAATCCTTGGTGACGTGGATTTTCTTCGTCTGACTGTTAACCGAATACATGTGACACGCTCTGATTGGTCAACGCTTTCAAATGTTGACCGAGTGGTACACAGTGACCTAGCAGGTGATTCATTGACCAGTTGGACTATTGACCAGTTCGGTAACCTAAAATCGAAAATCGACCGGTTTAGTCCCGATTCGACCGATTTTATAAAAATAAAAAATTTCTAAATTCATTTTTTACTTAGTGATGAATTCAATTTCCCAAATTGATATTTTTAAGTCACCTAGAAAAATGAATCTTTCAACCGGTTCTCCCGGTTCTTTCTAGTTCAACCTAGTTCGAATCTTGTTCACCCTAAATCGGTTCGGTTCTCACATCCAATTTGATTCATGATCATTTTCCTTTATTTTTGGATCTTCATTGATCATTTTGGATTGTTCAAATTCCTATTTTGTTTTCTCTTTACTAATCCCGGTTCATTTTGAACCATAGTTTTCTTTCAAAAATTTTCGTTCCTCATTTTCGGCTTTCTTATTTTGAGAGTACAAGGTTTACAAGTACTCCCCTCCTTTTAAGGAGTTTTGTCCCCAAAACACATTATACAATAATTAAATGGGAGATAATTTTCTCTTATCACACAATTTGTGTCTGCTTGTTTCTTCTCCAATTTGGTCACTACGCTAGAATAATTTTACCATTGGAATCTTTTCATACTTATAATTCTTTTCCTTTTGAACCATGATTCGAACATGCTCTCTCTTTATAGGATGAATTTTTATCCCAATCCTATCTCTTTGGCTCTTAGCTCTTCATCAACTCCTCATCAACTCCTCATCTTTTCCTTGAGGATCTTCGTTATCCCCTTCACTCAATAGTTACTATAAGGCATTGTCAAGTGTAAGATCCCTTCCTAGGACCTTCTCATACCCCTTTTTGTCTCATGGTCGCATTAGGACCCATCCTTAAGACTTGACTGATGTTTTCCCTATGGGGTGTCATTTGCATATCTAGTCCATCTAGAGGTGCATTCTCTTATGTTACACCCTCATCCGAATAACATGATCCTTGATCAATATTTGAGATCCTTCCCTTCCATTTTTACCTATCTGGTGTGAGTATAATCTTATTTACTCGTGAGTTGCACACCTTATCCAAACCTTTGGTTATCCAAATCGAATAACCCGTATGTTTAATCTTTTTATTCATGCATCCTTCCTTTAGGTTCCCTTAACTTTATCACTTTGCCCGTTTTTAGCTTCATAGCTCAAAGGTTGCTTATCTCTCTCATAAGCATTTAAGTCTTCTCAAGATTTCCTTTTAACATAGTCCTAGTCCGATGAACGAACCTTACTTTGGTAAATCCAATCTTCTCATTGGTTTGAACTTATGTGCTTTCTACATAGTAGGATGTTTTCACATGGTATACATCCAGAACATTTTCCTAAAAAATGTTCATTTTTCTAATCTATAAGGATCATGGAGCTCCATCCACCCCGAACATTTGGTATAGTCCCTTTAATTATGGTGAACATCACTCAAATGTTCAATAGATACTTCTCCATTACTTAGTCATTTCTAACTTTCTTATAAATCTCCATTTTGTTCGTTCGAATTTTCTTAGTACCAATTCATCACCATTTTGTCCATTAAGTAGTACTCCCATGGAACTTTATTTGATATTTCATGCTTGCTCTCCCAAGCTCTTATTCTTACTCTATTAGAGTGTTCCATCACTGATTTTACATCAAAGCATTCCTTATGGAAATATTAATTTCCCTTGTTCTTGTCATGTTTTGTTACCTTTGTTCTTAAGTTCATCCTCCAGTGAGGTAACCATTTACATTGAATGAAAAAGTTCCTTGATGACTTTTTCTCATTACATCTTAACTTTCTATACCTAACCACACATCCAAGGTGGCTAGCAAGAATTATTATATAACCATTATGTGTAGTATGGTCAAATGCTTTGTATTGCTTAGTGGCTTCTTGCATCCGCACCTTGGGCCCTGCTAATTTATTAAGAAGCTTGACCTTCTATGACTTCCCTACGAGTTCCGACATGTTAAGTTTTTCAGTTAGGTCTTCATGTGTTATCTCCTTCACACATCTCACTCTAGGGTGGTTTATGCATCTTAACCACATGTCTTCTATGGTTAGAATTCTTCAATTTGTATTGCACTCAAGGTGCGAGGTTTAGTGGGTCTCTTTTGGGTCTATATTATGGTATGTCCTCCTTCAATCTAAGCAACTATTTATAACCATCCTAGGCATGATATCTTTGGTTTTGTGCCATTTCACAAACTCGTCTTTTCATCCCATTTCTCATTGTGATTATATACAAAACTCCTCATAATGGAATGTTGGCCATCCAATGTCCAACCTTTAAGTTTCTTGCTTCTCTCCATGTCATTCAAAAATTTGGTTTGAGGTCCTTCCAACCAATAGGATTTTCCTCACTTAGTTTAACGAGGATAGTGTAGATTCTTCTACATTCCTTGTCCTCATCACTTCTTGAAGGCATCCATGGTCTTGTTGATTTCCTTTCATAGGCTTGTCTTCGGATAATGTGCACACTAGGTACGTGTCGAACGTCCTTCTTAGATTTGGGAGGTCGTAGCCAAATTCTTCTCGACCATAGTTAGTCCCTCCTTGTTCCCCCTTAGCTAGGATGTTATGGCCTTCATGACGGTTAATGGCTTCTAAGGTTTCCTTGGTCATGTGTAAGTTTCCATTTCAATACTCTCTAGTTTCTTTCAATGGTTTGCAACAATTCCCTTCTTTTAGGAACTTCATTTAATACCTCTTAGCTAATGAGGGTCTTTGGGTACTTGTCATGAGTTTTTCATTAAGCGATTTCAGCATTCTTATTTGTCTATTTTTAACCAATTTCCTTATTAGTCCCTTTTTACTCCAACTATCTAGTTTCCCAATGAATTATCAACTTGTCTAATGGCATAAACATGATTATACTCCTTCTAATTTGCATAGTACATCTCCATTTAGTTGGATGTATCCTTCCTTAGGGGTTCCATTTCTTACCCTACTTGTGCCTTTTCATGATCATTTCATGCTTATCCCTTCTTTACTTGTGAGTTGTCCCTTCAGGTAATAACTTACATCCTTGGGCTTTTCCTTAAATACATCCTTTGCTTGACCCATTCTCTACTTTCGTCTTTGGAAGTAGAGACCTTTATCCTCAGAGATTTATGTCCAATTTCTCATTACCCCCTCCCCCCTAAGGGTTTCCTTTTACCATGTGCATCCCTTTTTATCATTGTCTCCATCATCATTCCTTTGTTTGGTCCAATAGTTTCTTTTTCTATTAATGTTTGAGTCCTTTCTGAATTTCCTTAGCACGTCACATTCCTCATGCTTGGAAGTCTCTTCTTCAGTTGTCTTTCTTTTGAGACAAAATCCTTCCTATGACACTTAGACTATATGTTGAGACTATTCTTTCATATGATATCTTCCTTCTTTCCTTTTGATAAGGTATTGAGTTACGCACCTTTGAAAGTTTTATTCAACGTTTTCTTAAGTACATATATGGTTTCATTGAACTCTTATGTAATTATTGTTGTATAATTACACCCTTCTTCCAGAGATTCGGGTGTTGTTGTTAGATCCTTGAGGAACCTTTAATTTTTCAAAGATTTTTTTAAGTTTCTCATCATTTCATGAGAATTTGTTTTTTCGGTCGGTAATCCTTGCTTTCAATAATTTTTCAACAACAAGATTTTATTACTTCTTGGCTGAAAACTCAACTTTATTACAAGTAAGTGATTTACACAAAAGTTTATTCTACACTCCCATATTAACTAACTTAGAGTTCTTCTTAACTAAAGTTTGAGATAATCCTTCTGAAGGTTCCAAGTTGGGGTGTTTCGCTTTTAGTGGTGGGCATGGTCCTCCATGACACTCCCCACACTTAGTACATCTATTCATACTTGACTCTTCATACTCAAATGAATACATTTCACTCCATGAACTCCTAAATTTTGCACTTTGAGTTATGGATATTCCATATATTTTCAATACCACAACCTCATACTCATTGGTTTAGCGCATGAAATTTGTTGGTTCTGGTTTGGTGTGGACATGGGGTAACTTCTTGAATACGTAATTAGCGTAAGCCTCCCATAAGTATTTCCTAGCTTCCTTCTAGGTTTGGGTCAGATCTGGATTTTTGTGTCAATTTAAAATTGAGGTTTTGGTGGAGGTGTTTCATCTTCTATTGAAATTCGGGATGTTCTCTTGTTTTTGGGAATTTTTCCAGATGAATGGTATTGATATAAGTTTGTAAAATATCTTGCAAAGAAAATTTTTATCCAATAATTATTTCTGGTATAGTTTTAAAAATATTTTTCTTAAGTTTTTGGATTTTCGAAAATAGATTATTTCCAAAACTTAAGTTTGAAAATCTTTGGCTTTGATACCACATTTGTAAACCCTGCACTTTTGAGTTAAGGAAAACTCAGAAAAGAACCGGTCAAACCGAGTAAGAAAACCGAGCCGGTTTACAAACCCAATCATTTAGGAACAAAAAATTTGGAAATTTACATGTTTCGGGTGATCCAAAGGGTTCATTAAACCTTGGAAAAGAATCTTAAGAAAAATTAGAAGAGAAAAACTAAATTGGTTTAGGTGAATGAGAATTCATGAGAACTCTGAAGTTAAGCATGCTTACCCGAGAGTAGTGTGAGGATGGGTGACCTATATAAAGAGGTCATGTTCATTCATTCTCCTCACACTCAAACACTTCTCTCTCTCTCTCTCTCTCTCTCTCTCTCTACTACTCCATTTCCTAGTGAAGCTCAAACCAGAGCTTCGATTTGAACATTTTTCTTAACCTCGGAAGGAGAGGTCGGGCTCTTTAGAATCGGGAAGAAGTTAGCTATTTGATAGCAAACTCCAGTCAATCCGAGAATTGCTAGAGAAGCATTGGCATGATGGAATAGTGAAGCAGCTCCAGCGGACCGAAGTTGCCCTATCTCGACCAAGCTGAAATTGGCAATTTTGAGCCCTCCTCAGGCTAAACCAAGCCCTCCCAACACTTCCTCAGCCCTCCCATGTCCGAATTAGGACAGAAAGGTAAGCCAATTCGGCTCCACTCTGCAATTTTCGGCCGGTGCTAGAGAGTGAACCGACAAAATTTTAATGATGAAAGTCTAACTCAATTTGGCATCAATTGATACAATTCTTGATTCTAGGATGAACCACAGGACAAGAGCTATCTGCCCAGATTGAAAGCTCGGATCGCCGTGCCATCACCGGTGAGTAATTGAAGCATTCTCTCTCTATAGTTTATTTTCCGGTGAAGCTCCGTTTGAGCTCGTTCCGGCGTTAAAACTCGTGATTCAAAGTTCTATGGAATTGTATGAACATGTAGAAACTCAATTTCAACTTCAATTTCAACAATTGGAAACGTTTGATCGGTCAATTTGATGAAATCAAATTTGGCCATGTTAAGAGGTTGGAATTGGGGAAAATTGGGGATTTTTGAAGATTCGAAGGACCGAAATGCAATTTCCTAAAATTGAGGGTCAATTGGGCATGATAAAAATGTTAGAGGGCCCATTTGAGAAATTTTAGAATTTTTGGGGCGAAATTTACCATTTTTGTAAAGGAATGGCAAAATGGTAATTTTGGAAAAGTTGGGGGACCAAATTGGAAATTTGGGAAATTAATCCCCTTTTTGTGAAATGGAATAAATTGAGGTCTCTTGATAAATTTTAAAAGTTTCGGGACCCAATTTGAGGAACAACCGACATTAGGGACTTAAAGTTTAAGAGAAATAACTTTAGGGACCTAATTGCAAATAAATGAAAGTTTGACTTTCTCATTCATTTGGAATGAATGAAGGCTATTAGGCCGAAGGATAATGAACCGAGATGTTCATATCGTGTTGGAACACGAAGTACCGGGAACGCCAGCAAGGACAAGCTCGTGTGAATACAAAGAACCAGTATAAGTAGAATTCACGGCATTAATGGGTGAGTGGGTTTACTAACATCATACCCGGTTGGGATGATGAGCACAACTTAAAATTAAAAACCACTTACCCGTTGTGAGTGGGATTATATATCATACCCGGTTGGGGATGATAAGTTCCTTGGTATAAAAACCCATTCTTTAGTGGTATTTTAATTATCACCACTTAGAGAATGTGATGTGAAAATTTTGCGGAAAAACTACTTACTGGTTGTAAGTAGATCATACCCGGTTGGTATGATGAGACTTCCTCGAAGGAAGTTGAAAACCTGTTCATCGGTTATGAATGGAGATGTCCTTATACTGATCAGTATAATTTGTCGGAAGTGTTCTCACCTGATTGTGTGCCAATGCTTAAACTATTTGGGAGACCTTGACGGGAGCCTGAATAGCTCTTATAGGCAGGGGGCCTTGGTTTTGGAACTTGGGGCTAAATGCCCGATTTTGAAAATCTCGTACAGTGGGCCCAAGGCTAGTTGGGACGAGTAGGAGCTCGTAAACGAACATAATATATGTGCCATAAAACTTAATAAGTGAATTATTTGGCCCTGGTACCAAGATAGGTCTGACATGCTCAGTTAACTAGCGGTAGTGCAACATGATAGGTCGACGGACTAATCAAATCAAACAACTCCTGGTTGAGTTGAGAGTCAGGGCCGTTAGACCTGTGGCACCACAGATTATATGGTATAATGAGAAAACATTGTCTGTGCATGCACTATGAGTACGGGATCATCAAGACGCTCATGAGGGGTAGTGATGTGTCCTAAGGGCCCTGGACGACCCAATGAATATAAGGGCATATTATCGTTCCAAGTGTCTGTGCAAAATTTGGAGTAGCACCAAGTGCATGAGACCAGGGTGGGGACATGATGAGGTCTTTGTCCTCATATGGACACAAAGAAGTGATTTCGGGATTGTGGGTCAGATGTTGCGTACATCCACTCATTCTAGGGTAGAAGTGGTCGCACTTCTATCTAGGTGGCAGGAAAAGTCCTATCGGGTTCAATAGTGATACTGACTTGCGAACGTGTGTAACCTTCATGATGAAGGATGTGTGTTGGATGATGACACACTGGTAACTATGAAATAACGGAAAAACCTGATATTTTAAATGAAGGGATTTTTGAAAAGAAAGGAGTCTGGCACACTCCATATAAATATTTTTCTTAATGTTAAAAGTAGACCTTTGAAAACCCATTCACTGAGTAGTGGTACTTACCCCCTCCTTTATATCCCTTTCAGGAAATCCCAGAAAGCCTACCCTGAAAGACCATCAACTAAGATGTCTGTAAGACAGGTACGTAAAGTTTAAAATTTCATGCAGTTTTGATTAATGCTATTCCAGGAAATGGTGCAGGTTTGAAGGACGCCTTACTCTTTACGGTTTATAATAAGGGGAAACCCTTTAATAAACCGGGAGAGTGGCAGGTTGTTCACGGGGATCCGACCAACCGGGTTGGGGCGTGACAACTAGAGTGGTATCAGAGCCTGTTTCCTCGAATACATAATCAAGACTAGAAAATATAGTAACTGATAGGATTTATCTTAAAATTTTTAGATGGCTCCCAAGAGAGGAACCAAGAAAACTAGGGATGACTCTGCTCAGTACCCTGTCCTCGTAGGAGGACAACCTTAGAAGCTTCCCAAATGCTTGGGGCATGGTAGAAATCTTCAAAGACCAAATGGAGAAGTATCCCAGAGAATGTGCTAGGACCTATTAAGGGCACAACTCTAAGTATAAAGGAAGCCAAGCGTGAAGCTACAAATGTTAGTAAAGGGTGTATAACCTTACCTAAGTGTTTATCAGGAACCATGTAGCCCTTATTTTGTGACCACTTTCTGTAATGGGGCTAATTGTACTCATCGATTAATAAAGTACTCCAAATTCCTAAAAACTTTGTCTATCAAAGGATATAATCTTATTAGGAAGATAGCCCCAAGAAAAAAAAAATACCTAAACAAAAGACACCATGGATATCAAGGAGATTAATATGCAAGGAAGGCATGGCAAAAGAATCGTCATGGTAAGGAGTCTAGGAGAACTTTGGGGTAACTAAACAAGGGGCAACCTATTATAAGGTACAAAGGAAATAGGGCATGAAAAGAAGTACCGTCCCACACAACTAGGATTTAGATTAATACTTCCAAAGGAAGATGCCCTCACAGCTATAGGAAATCCGAAATGATACCATCCCAAGAAACATGACTCTAGTTGCAACCATAGATAAGAGAAAACTCTTCAAAATCTTAGCAAAGTGGTAAGAAGGAAAAAGGGGTAAAGGTAGGACCTCAATAAAACCACAAACGGAATAAAGGATAGCTGAAGAGAATTCCCACTTTAAGAAGAAAATCCAAACAATTTAGGAGCAAAAAAAGGAGTGCATCCCCAAGAAAAGACAAGACGAACATTTGATGACAAACGGGACGTATTGGGATTACAGGAATAAATCATCTTGGAAAAAGCAACTATGCCAAATAGGAAGTTCAAACCAATAGGACAAGAGAAAACAAGTCGTTACAACAAGATAGTCAGAGGGAACAAATGACACCCTAAGGAAGATCGGGAAGTAGAAGGGGCTACACCCTAAAAAGGTCAGTGAGATGGATGTTAAGGATAGGAGTACTCGAGAAAAAATTGCCCTAAGAAACTTAGACCAAAGGAATGGTGGAGGCGGGGCAGTTAACGAACTAATACACGGGAAAACCATAATTTAAGTTCCAACAAAGAAGAGAGGGGCTGAAAGGCCAAATACTCAGGAAAAGAAGGATGAAGGAAATCCTTAACAGGACCAAAGGCCAAATTAACGACTAAACTCAAGCCAAGAAAAGAATAGGCAAGCCTCTCACATAATTATCAAGAAATCTTGAAACAAGAAAGATTTGAACACTCCATAAAGAAATACACCATGAAAGTAAACTTTGGAGGGATGCATACGACTATCTACCCTTGAAGGAATTTTGATGGGTGGATGGACATAATGTGGAGTGCAAGGAACCAACCCTTAATTAGGAAATGTTTAAAAGGAAGGAAGTATCGTGATGGCCTAGTGTGACATGCTTGGAGAGAGTAGGAGAACCAAACAATAATTTCAGGAGAACCAAATAGGATGAAGAAACGAGTAACAATGGGACGTCCAAAGAGAATAAACAAAACCCTAAGAAAGGCTAAGATGTAGTAAAGACTACACTCTATGAAGGACAAAGGATGGGCAAGAAGGACGAGTGATACAGGTGCCCAGATGATATAATCAAAATAAAAATGGAGAGAAGGAGACAGTTGAAGAACTGGTCTTCGAGAGAACCCTGGATTTAAACCACGACAAAGAAGGGAGAAGTGAAAAGGCCAAAAAATTGGAAAAAGAAGAACGAAGGAAAATCCTTAAAGAAATTAATGGCCCAAACTGGATTTCTAGTTTAAAGTCTTGAGATGGTTAAGTGAGCTTCATGAAGGATGAACAAGAGATTTTGAAACAAGGAGGATGTGAACCCTCCTTAAACAGAAATAAGTTAACATGTTAGCATCAAAAAGATGTTGTGACAAGTATGAATGAGCGGACAACCCAAACTACGGTAATAAAGTAAAGAATATTCAAGAAACATTGGGAAAGTAAGTCCTCAAAATAAGATGTGGTTAAGGAGAAATAATTACAATTGGTAAGACGGGTCATAGTCCACAAGTGCATATGAAGCTTAAAGAGTGGACGACCGAGCATAGGGTGGAATGCATGAAATAAAACCAATAATCGGAAGTATCCCATCTAAGAAATAAGGGATAAAACAAAAGTTATGGATAGAGAAGGATCCAAAGCAAACAGATGCCCTAAAATAGATAAGGGTGCGAAGAAAGGGAGAAAGAACCATACAATGAATGATAAGAAGGTTGAGCATGTAACTCCTAAGATGGAAATCTCTATTGTAAGGGACATAGTAGAGAACAAAACTGGAAGGAGGAAACCTTCCCAAGCAAAGTAATCAACACTTAGATCGAAAGCAATTATTATAGAATGAAGAATCATGAAGTGATTTATGAGTAAGTAAAAGTGGATTAAGGAAAAAGGAAAAACCCTTGAATAAGGAATGCCAAGGACTTAAGAAGGAAAGAATCCCAATTTGTTGGTAAACTATTGGGAAACCAAATAATTGACACCAGAAACACCCAATAAAGAAGTTGGGAAATGACGAGTGGGTAAGGAAAACCGACACGGTTATGTAAGACATGTTGTCAATATACGAATGATAATTGGGTAATAGTAAAAGTAGTTGAGGAATACTACCCGATAAAAGGAGGGATGAAATTATACAGTCACTAAAAGGCTGAAAAGTTGGAAATAACCCTAAAAGAGGTGTTGTAGGAGTCTGATGGACTGAGACAGGTTAAGAACTATGCCATGTCGTAAGTGACATATAAGCACCAACAATCTTGAGTAAAATGTAACTCGGGTAAGAAGGAGTCAGTTGGTAAACATAACAAGGTCAAACATAAATTTGACCAAAGTTGTAATCAATGACGGATGAAGGATGGGTCAAATTGGGATGAAAGAATAATAATACAAAACATGTGAAAACAAGTATGTAATGCTCAAAAGAATGTTGAGCTAGGGGTTTCAACGATGAAGAGAATAACTAGACAAAGGAACGATTGGGCACCTTAGAACTCCCAATCCTGAAATCTTGAGTAAAATCCTCAAAAGGAAGAACCTTATCCTAAATAAAGGGAGATGCGAACCTAAGAATATACATTAGGATTAGTGAGCCATACAATCCTCGTTATTAACTCCATGGAAGGAGTAAGCATGATAAATGAAAAGAAATTCCTTAGATGAATGATTACGGGGACTAAGCGAAAGAGCAATCGAAGTGTTAACATGTCAAGATAACCCAAGTTGATATTAAGGGAAATTATTCCTGATGTGGAATATATTGGTAAAGTTTTGGGGAAAAAACTCCTAAAAGGAGAGGAGAGTTGTAAACCCCGCACTTTTGAGTTAAGGAAAATTGGGAAAAGAACCGATCAAACCGTGCAAGAAAACCGAGCCGGTTTACAAACCTGATCATTTAGGAACAAGCAATTTGGAAATTTACAACTTCTGGGTGATCCAAAGGGTTCATTAAACCTTGGAAAAGAAACTTAAGACAAATTAGTAGAGAAAAACCAAATTGGTTTAGGTGAACGAGAATCCATTAGAACTTTGAAGTTAAGCGTAATTACTCAAGAGTAGTGTGAGGATGGGTGACCTCCTAGGTTATAAAAAATAGTCATAAATTAATATATATTTAATTATTAGAATTAGTACAAATAATTTAATACCGAAATTAAATTATTGGAATTAATACCAATAATTTATGAAAATATTAATACTAGTAATAAATCTTTTCGATTTAATACATGGTCATCCTCATTCATTCTCCTCACACCCGAACACTTCTCTCTCTCTCTCTACAACTCCATTTCTCGGTGAAGCTCGAACCAGAGCTTCGATTTGAACATTTTTCTTAACCTCGGAAGGAGAGGTCGGACTCTTTAGAATCAGGAAGAAGTCAACTATCTGATAGCAAACTCCAGTCAATCCAAAAATATATGGAGAAGCGTTGGCATGATGGAACAGTGATGCAGCTCCGGCGGACCGAAGCTGCCCTATTTCGGCCAAGCTGAAATTGGACATTTCAAGCTCTCCTCAGGCTAAACCAAGCCCTCCCAACACTTCCTCAGCCCTTCCATAGCCGAATTAGGACCGAGAGGTAAGCCAATTCGGCTCCACTCTATAATTTTCAGCCGGTGCTAGAGAGAGAACCGACAGAATTTCAATGATGAAATTCTAACTCAATTCAGCATCAATTGATGCGATTCTTGATTCTAGGACGAACTTTAGGATGAGAGCTATCTGCCCAGATCGAAAGCTCGGACCGCCGTGCCATCACCGGTGAGTAATCGAAGCATTCTCTCTCTATAGTTCATTTTCTGACGAAGCTCCGTTTGAGCTCGTTCCGATGTTAAAACTCGTGATTCAAAGTTCTATAGAATCATATGAACATGTAGAAACACAATTTCAACTTTAATTTCAACTATTAGAAACGTTTGATCTGTCAATTTGATGAAATAAAATTTGGCTGTGTTAAAAAGTTGGAATTGGGAAAAATTGGGGATTTTCGAAGATTCGAAGGACTAAAATGCAATTTCCTAAAATTGAGGGTCAATTGGGCATAATAAAAATGTTAGAGGGCCCATTTGAGGAATTTTAGAATTTTTGGGGTGAAATTTACCATTTTTGTAAGGGAATGGCAAAATGGTAATTTTGGAAAAGTTGGGGGACCAAATTGGAAATTTGGGAAATTAATCCCCTTTTTGTGAAATGGAATAAATTGAGGTACCTTGATAAATTTTAAAAGTTTCTGGACTCAATTTGAGGAAAAACCGGCATTAGGGACTTAAAGTTTAAGAGAAATAACTTTAGGGACCTAATTGCAAATAAATGAAAGTTTGACTCTCTCATTCATTTGGAATGAATGAAGGCTATTAGGCCGAAGCATAATGAACTGAGATATTCATATCGTGTAGGAACATGAATTACCGGGAACGCCAGCAAGGACAAGCTCGCGTGAATACAAAGAATCTATATAAGTGAAATTCACGGAATTAACGGGTGAGTGGGTTTACTAACATCATATCTAGTTGGGATGATGAGCACAACCTAAAATTAAAAACCACTTACCGGTTGTGAGTGGAATTATATATCATACCCGATTGGAGATGATAAGTACCTCGGTATAAAAACCCATTGTTTAGTGGTATTTTAATCATCACCACTAAGAGGAAGTGATGTGAAAATTTTGCGGAAAAACTACTTATCAGTTGTAAGTATATCATACCCGGTTGGTATGATGAGACTTTCTCGAAGGAAGTTGAAAACCCATTCATCGATTATGAATGGAGATGTCCTTATATCGATGAGTATAATTTGTCGGAAGTGTTCTCCCCTGACTATGTGCCAATGCTTAAACTATTTGGGAGATCTTTTTGACAGGAGCCCAAATAGCTCTTATAGGCAGGGGGCCTCAGTTTTGGAACTTGGGGCTAAATGCCCGATATTGAAAATCTTGTACAGTGGGCCCAAGGCTAGTTGGCATGAGTAGGAGCTCGTAAACGAACATAATATATGTGCCATAAAACTTAATAAGTGAATGGTTTGGCCATGGTACCAAGATAGGTCCGACATGCTCAGTCAAGTAGCGGTAGTGTGACATGACAGGTCGACGGACTAATCAAGTCAAACAACTGCTGGTTGAGTTGAGAGTCGGGGCCATTGGACAAGTGGCCCCACATATTATATGGTATAATGAGAAAACATTGTTTGTGCATGCACTATGAGTACGGGATGATCAAGATGCCCATGAGAGGTAGTGATGTGTCCTAAGAGCCCTGGACGACTCGGTGAGTATAAGGGCAGATCGTCGTTCCAGGTGTTTGTGCGAAATTTAGAGTAGCACCAAGCACATGAGGGGGTGGGGACAGGATGAGGTCTCTGACCTCATATGGACACGAAGAAGTGATTACGGGATTGTGGGTCGGATGTCGCGTACATCCACTCATTCCCAAGCTAGAAGTGGTCGTACTTCTATATGGGTGGCAGGAAAAGTCTCTCCGAAGCCACTTACGGGTTCAGTAGTGATATTGACTTGCGAACATGTGTAACCTTCATGATGAAGTATGTGTATTGGGTGATGACACATCGGTAACTATGAAATAATGGAAAAACCTGATATTTTAAATGAAGGGATTTTTGAAAAGAAAGGAGTCAGGCACACACCATATAAATGTTTTTCTTAAAGTTAAAAGTAGACATTTGAAAACCCATTCACTGAGTAGTCGTACTCACCCCTCCCTTATATCCCTTTTAGGAAATACCGGAAAGCCTACCCTGAAAGACCATCAACTAAGATTCCTGTAAGACAGGTACGTAAAGTTTAAAATTTTATGCAGTTTTGATTATGCTACTCTAGGAAATGGTGCAGGTTTAAAGGACACCTTATTCTTTACGTTTATAATAAGGGGAAACCCTTTAATAAACCAGGAGAGTGGCGGGTTGTTCAAGGGGATCCGACCAACCGGGTCGAGGGGTGACAACTTTAGTTGTCACGCCCGACCCAGTTTGGTGCTACTCCACCATATGAGGCGTCTTGATGATCTTGGTGCTACTCCACCATACAGACAGAGACCATATGGTGGTGCTACTCCACCATATGGTCTCTGTCTGTATTAATAGAGTAATCTCCACCATAGTCTAGGTAGGAACCAGGGGAATCCCAAGAATATATCAATATAATTTCAAAGAAATATTTGCATGAAAAGATACCATAATAATATTAGAGCATAAAACATACTAAGAATAAGTATCTTCCACCAAGTTCCTCTTCATGATTTTTCTTGAGAGGTTTTAAGGGAATGGGGTGAGTTCGAAAATTGAGTGAGTGCTAATAGGGTAAGTATACAATGATTCAAATGAAATGATTTAAACATCAAATGGTTTATGTCATACTTCCTTATGGGTTTGTTTTAGACAAAAAATCAAACACCCTTTTTCTCATAAAAAAGGATAAATCATTTGTAAAACAAACCATGTGAGGTTACAACCTTGGTCTATCCTTCTTGTGGCCCGAGCATCTTTACCGTCTACCTTGGTGAGAGGCTACAACATTTACAACATTGGTGCAGGGCTACTACCTTGACCATTTGTCTGTGTGAGCACCATTGCCCAACCTTCATACATTATTTAAATGAAATTGTCCACTATAGAGGGATGAGACTTCTCTTACTTCTTCTCAGTCTCAAATGCGCATAGGGACACTTAGAGCCCCATGACATACTAGACCAATGATGACTTCACTTGTACCAACCTTGCTATCTAGTAGCTCTTAGAACCAACACTACCTCATACCGGGCGTCTCCTTAGTTCTGTAAATGATTGCAATCGCATACAAATGTCTTTTTAGAATTAGATCCTTTCTCTTTGTGCTGCTAGTCCACCAGGCTTCAACCCAACTCTAGCTCAGGAACTTAAACACACATATTATCCATTTGAGATAATTTTTATCCAGATCACAACTCGAAATTTATCTATGAAACTGAACCCATTTCCATTGGCCTTGAGCCCACTATATGAGTTTTCAAAATGTGGCATTGAACCCACTTCAATTTTTAAAACCATGGCCTTGGGCCCACTAGGATATCATGATTTTCTCAAAATAGAATGTATAGGATTCATACTTCATGCTTTGAATGAAATTATATCCCATAATGTATTTTGAGCAGTTTCACATAATCAAGGAAGAATATTTTCAGAAAAATGGTTCATAACAATTAATTAACGTTTATCAGCTCAATCGACCTTGATGCTAGAAATCCCACTCACCCGAGATCTGTGACTTGTTTGTCCTGGATGGATTTTCGATGTCTCTAGATGGTCTAGCGATTGTAAGTAAGAATCATTCTTTTCACACCTACATTATCATGGATAATTAACTCATCAAATATTCAAAATTTTTACTTAGTTCCCTATGTTTTCTTTCATTTACATAAAAGTCCCTAAATTTATTTTATTAGTAATTAATTCCAAATTATTTGTCATAACTTCATAAAATTATTTTATTTATATTTTCATCCCCATATAATTTTATTAAAAATAAAATTATCCAAAATTATAAAAAAAA
This sequence comes from Trapa incisa, assembly GCA_030064435.1. Classification (NCBI taxonomy): domain Eukaryota; kingdom Viridiplantae; phylum Streptophyta; class Magnoliopsida; order Myrtales; family Lythraceae; genus Trapa; species Trapa incisa. Next base: position 1,662,277 of record CM057784.1, on the reverse strand, counting down.
TCCTTATATTTATATTTAATTCCAATTAAATACCTAAAAATTATTTTTAATTACAATTAAATCCCTAAACTCACCTTATTTACAAAGTGACCCTCAAATTTAGGTTTCCAAAACTTTTTTTCCATTTCCATATTTGGTGTGTTTAGCTCTCTTAGCCCATCCCCTTGCATTAAGAGGCATTTAGCAAACAAACACACACCTTCATCAGGAAGGGTACACAAATTCGCAGGTGTAGCATGTTCACTGCACCCACTTATGGATTGGAGCATCTTTGCCATCCATCAAGATAGAAGCTCGTCCACTTCTACCCTAGGTATGAGTGGACGTCCCAAATGTCTGACCCTTAGACCCGAATGCCACTTCGTGTCTGAATGAGGATGAAGACCTCATCCTGACCCCGCCCCGATCTCATGTGCAAGAAGCTCCCAGAGCTTCAAGACTAATTGGCATGATGAACTGCCCTTATCTCCACCATGTCGTCCGACAACCCTTAGGACCCATCACTACCCCTAGGGCATCTTGATGGTCCCGTACCATAAGTGCATGCACAAACAATAGTTTTCACATAATAGCCATCATCTTTGGTGCCAACGGTCTAACAGCCCTGATGCTCAACCCGACCTGCAGCGGTTTATCACGCCCCGACCCGGTTTGGTCGAATCCCCATGAACAACCCGCCACTCTTCCGGTTTATTAAGGGTTTACCCTTCTTTAACCTGCTAGGAGTAAGGCGTCCTTTAAACATGTACCTTTCCAAAAATAACATAATCAAAACTTGGATAAAATTTTAACTTTACATACTTGTCTTGCAGGTGTAACTAATAGGAGGTCTTGGGTAGGTTTTCCTTGGTTTACCTGAAAGAGATATGGGGGAGGGGGTGCTTATTTTCTTTTAAATTTTCTCATTTTCAAAATCTCAATTTCATCGCCATTACTCACTCCTCAACCATAACCGGTGTGTTTATCAACTAACACACGCCCTTCATCATGAAGGAAACACACATAATTAAAACTTTGTGTCCGTATGAGGACAGAGACCATATCTCGGTATTGTGCACGTGAAACTCAAACATAGAAGCTTTAGGAAGTCCCAAACACAGTAGTTTCGCGGAGTCCAAACACAGAAACTCCGTGGAGTACAAACACAGAACTCCATGTAGTATAAACACAGAACTCCATGACTAACTGGTATGACAAGAAACACAAACCCAGTAGTTTCTCTTTTTCCTTATCGCCACCATGTCATCTAGTAGCCCTTAGGACGCATCACTACCCCTCTTGGGCGTCTTAATGATATCGAATCTCAAGTGCATGCACAAACAAAGTTTTCCTTAAAAGCCATTTAATCTTTGGTGCCATTAGTCCAACAGCCCCGACCCTCAAGTCGACTTGTAGCTATTTGTCTCGACTAGTCAGTCGACCTATCATGTCGCACTGCCGCCAGTCCACCAAGTATGTTGGTCCTATCTTGGTACCATGGCAAATCAATTCATTCATTTAAGTTTTATGGCTCAAATTCATGTTTGTTTACAAGCTCTTGCTCATGCCAACTGGCCTAGGGCCCACTGTTTGAGATTTTCAAAATTGGGCATAACAGCCCCCAAGTTCCAAAACCGAGGCCTTCGGCCTAACAGAGCTATTCGAGCTTCCATCAAGAAGGTCTCCCAAATTGTTTAAGTAGTGGCACACAGTCAGGGTAGAGCACTTCTGATAAAAATATATTTTTAACTGTCTATTATACCAACCGAGCATGAGGACATCTCCGCTCATAACCGATGAATGGGTTTTCCACTTCCTTCAAGTAAGTTTCATCATACCAACCGGGGATGATCCACTTACAACCGGTAAATAGTTTTTTCGCATGAGTTTCACATTCACTCCTCTCAGATGTGATGTTTAAAATACCACTTAGCAGTAGGTTTTCATTATCGAGGTGCTTATCATCCCAACTAGGAGTGATATAAAAATCCAACTCACCTGATAGTGCAGTGAAATTCCTCTTAGCCGACTTGTTGTCCTTACTCAAACTCGTCTTAGTTGGTGTTCTTGTTACTTCGTGTTCCTACACGATATGAACATTCTTGTTCATTATTCTTCAGCCTAACAACCCTCATTCATTCCAAATGAATAGGAAAGTAAAAAATTCCCTTTATTTGCAATTAGGTCCCTAAAGTTATTTTTCTTTAACTTTAAGTCCCTAATGCCGTTTTTTCCTCAAATTGAGTCCCAAAACTTTTAAAATTTATCTCAGGACCTCAATTTATTAAAATTCTGAAAATGGTGTTAAATTTCCCAAATTTCCAATTTGGTCCCCCGACTTTTCCAAAATTACCATTTTGCCCCTACTTTACAAAAATGGTAAGTTTTGCCCCCAAAATTCCAAAATTGCCCAATTGGTCCTCCAACATCTTTATCATGCCCAATTGGTCCTCAATTTTATGAAATTGCACTTTAGTCCCTCTAATTTTTTAAATTCCCAAATTTCCACCAATTTTCCCCAATTTCATCCTTCTAACTCTGCTGAATTTGATTTCATCAAATTGACTGATCAAATGAGTTTAATTGTTGAAACTGAAGTTAAATTGGAGTTTCTACACCTTCATACGATTCAATTGCACTTTGAATCACACGATTTGGTATTGGAATGAACTCAAACGGAGCTTCGCCAGAAAACTGGATTTATAGAGAGAAAGCTTCGAAAGCTTACTATCATGCCCCGACCTGGTTTGGTTGGATCCCAGTGATCAACCCGCCACTCTCTCGGTTTATTAAAGGGTTTCCCCTTATAATAAACCATAAAGAGTAAGACGTCCTTTAAACCTGCACCTTTCCTAGAATAACATAAATCAAAACTGTATAAAATTTTAAATTTATCATACCTGTCTCACAGGCGTCTTAGTTGAAGGTCTTTAAGGGTAGGCTTTCCAGAAATTCCTAAAAGGGATATAAGGGAGGGGGTGAGTACAACAACTCAATGAATAGGTTTTCGAAATTTAATTTTTAGGAAAAAGTTTTGTTTTGGATTGTGTAAGACTCCTTATTTCCTTTAAAAAATTATTTCATTTCAAATCTCTATTTTTATCACCAATTCTTTTTAATCACGGTGTGTCATCACCCAACATACATCCTTCATCATGAAGGTCAATCACACAATCGCAGGCCAACATGTCCACTGAACCCACTTGTGGCATCGGAGCGACTTTACTGGCCACCTAGATAGAAGTGCGTCCACTTCTACCCTGAGAATAAGTGGATGTTCGCGACATCCGACCTTCAATCCTGTAACAATTCTCTGTGTTCATATGAGGATAGAGACCTCATCTCGTCCCCACCCTGGTCTCATGCGCTTGAAGCTATTCCAAGCTTCGCAAGGTCACCTTTTTCGATGAATTGCCCTTATACCCACTAGGTCGTTCAGGGCCCTATGACACATCACTACCCCTCTTGGGCGTCTTGAAGGTCACGTAAACACAGTGAATGCACAATCAATATTTTCACAACATGCCATATAATCTGTGGTGCCACTAGTCCAACGGCCTCGATTTTCAACACAACCTATAGATATTTGTCTTGACTAGTCCAGAGACCTATCATGTCGCACTGCCATAAGTTGATTGAATATGTCAGTCCCATCTTGGTACCATGGCCAAACAATTCATTTATTTAAAGTTTTATGGTACATAACTCATGTTTGTTTACGAGCTCCTACTCATGCCAATTGGCCTATGGCCCACTGTTCGAGATTTTCAAAACCGGGCATGTTAGCCCCACAAGTTCCAAAACCGAGACCTCCGGCCTATAAGAGCTATTCGAGCTCCCGTCAAGAATGTCTCCCAAATCGTTTAAGTAGTGGCACACAGTCAGGGAGAACACTTTCGACAAAATATGTTTTCAAATGTCCATCATACCAACCGAGTATAAGGACATCTCTACTCATAACCGATAAACGGGTTTTCCACTTCCTTCGAGAAAGTTTTATCTTACCAACTGGGTATGATCTACTTACAATTTGTAAGTTGTTTTTCCACGTCATTTTCACATCACTCCTCTAAGTTGTGATGTTTAAAATACCACTAAGTAGGGGGTTTTCATTTTGAGGTAATTATCATCCCCAACCGGGTATGATATAAAATCCCACTCAACATTTAATGCAGTGAATTTCACTAGACTGGTTCTTTGTATTCACGCGAGCTTGTCCTTGCTGGCGTTCCTGGTACTTTGTGTTTCTACACGATATGAACATCCCTTTTTATTATCACTCAACCTAATAGCCTTCATTCATTCCGAATGAAAGAGAAAACCAAACTTTTTCTTTATTTGCAATTAGGTCCCTAAATATATTTGTCTTTAACTTTAAGTCTCTAATGCCGGTTTTTCCTCAAATTGGTCTTGAAACTTTTAAAATTTACCTTGGGACCTCAATTTATTCAATTTACAAAAAGGGGTTTAATTTCACAAATTTCCAATTTGGTCCCCCAACTTTTCCAAAATTACCATTTTGCCCTTCCTTTACAAAAATGGTAAGTTTTACCCCAAAAATTCTAAAATTCCTCAATTGGTCCTCTAACATTCTTATCATGCCCAATTGACCCTCAATTTTATAAAATTGCATTTTGGTCCTTCAAATTTAAAAAATCCTCAAAATTTCCCCAATTTTCCCCTAATTTCAACTCCTTAACATAAACAAATTTGATTTCATCAAATTGACCAATCAAACCCTTCTAATTGTTGAAATTGAAGTTAAAATTGAGATCCTACATCTTCATACGATTCAATAGCACATTGAATTGCAAGTTTGGACGCTAGAACGAGCTCAAATGGAGTTTCATTGGAAAATTGAACTTAGAGAGAGAAAACTTCGAATACTTATTGTCGAGGGTACGATAGTCCGAGCTTTCGATCTGGATAGATAGCTCTTGTCCTGAGGTTCATCCTAGAATCAAGAATTGCATCAATTGATGCCGAATTGAATGAGAATTTTATCATCAAATTTCTATTGGTTCTCTCTAGCACTAGTCGGAAATTGCAGAGGGGAGCCGAATTGGTTTACCTTTCAGCTCTAATTCAACTGTGGGATGGCTATGGAGGTGTTGGAAAGGCTTCATTTGGCCTGAGGAGGGTGAGAATTGGTCGATTTCAGCTCAACCAAAATAGGGCAGCCTTGGTCCGCCGGAGATGCTTCACTATTCCATCACGTCGACGCTTCTCCAGCAACCCACAGAGCAAATAGAGACTACAAGCGTGTACATGACTTCTCGTCGATTCTAAAGAATCTGACCTCACCTTGTTTGGTTGAGAAAAGTGCCCAAGTCAGAGCTCTGGTTTGAGCTTCACCGAAAAATGGAGTAGTTGAGAGAGAATGGAGTTTTCTAGTGTGATGAGGATGAATGGGGAGGGGCTCTTTTTATAGGAAGCTCGAGGACATCTTGGCCATCCGATTGGCACCTTAATGGCAATCATTCATTGCCTGAAACTCCATGGCCGAAGACTTTTAAACTTTGCCGGCACTACATGATTTTTCGGTGAGTGAACAATGCTTTCATTTGAAGGAAGAAGACGACACTGTTTCAAATCGGACTGGACCGGTCCGAACTCGGTTCAAAGTTTAAACCGGCCGGTTCACCCCCAATTCGAACAAAATTTTCAAATCTAAAAATTTCTAAATTCATCTAAATTCGTTTCTATCCAATCATGGTCTCAAATCTTAAATTTAAAATTTTTAAGCCACCTAGAAAAATGAATTTAGAATCTGATTCAATAGTGGTTCAAACCGATCTAAACCGGTTGAATCCGGTTTGGATCCGGTTCATCTCTAATTCATTCTCAAGTCCATTTCCATGACTTTTGGGACTCTATGGGTCACTAGGGATCCATAAATTCCCTGGTTTGCCCTTTCTCTATCAGTTTCGGTTCATGAACTGACTCGCTTCATAAACTGGTTCAACCTAGTTGGATCCAGTTCATCTGAACTAGTCTAGTTTTTCTGTTCCAATTTATCCTAAGGTTCTTTTCCAAGGTTCTATGAACCCTTTGAATCACCCAAGAGTTGTAAATTTGCAAATTTCCTGTTCTCTAATGATCTGGTTTGTGAACCATTTCAGTGTTTCTCACTTGGTTTGATCGGTTTTTTTCCCATTTTTCCTTAACTCAAAAGAGCGGGGTTTATACTTACCGTCGGGGGCACAACGATCCGAGCTTTCGATCTGGGCAAATAGCTTGTGTCTTGAGGTTCCTCCTAGGATCAAGAATTGAATGAATTGATGCTAAATTGAGTGAGAATTTCATCATCGAAGTTTTGCCGATTCTCTCTCTAGCACCGGTCGGAAATTATAGAAGGGAGGCAAATTGGCTTACCTTTCAGCTTTAATTTAACTATAAAAGGGTTGTGGATGTGTTGAGAGGGCTTGGTTTGGCCAGAGAAGGGCTCGAAATGGTCAATTTTAGCTCGGCCGAAATAGGGCAGCTTTGGTCTGCCGGAGCTGCTTCACTATTACATCATGTCGACGCTTCTCCGACAACTCAAGGAGCAAATGGAGACTATATGCGTGTAACTGTCTTCTCTCCTATTCTAAATAACCTGACCTTGCGAAGTATGGCTCAGAAAAGTGCCCAAGTCGGAGCTTTGTTTCAAGCTTCGCCAAAAAATGGAGCAGGTGAGAGAGAATGGAGTTTTCAAGTATGGAGAGGATGAATGGGGAGGGGCTCTTTATATAGGAAGCTCAAAGATTTCTTTGCCATCTGATTGGTGCCTTAATGGCGGTCATTCATTGCTTGAAACTCCCTAGCCGGAGACTTTTCAGCTTCATCGGCACTGCACAATTTTCCGGTGAGTGAACAGTGCTGTCATATAAAGGAAGAAGATGACACTGTTTTGAACCGAACCGGACTGGTCCGAATCGGGTTCAAAGATTAAACCGGCCGGTTCACCCCCAATTTGAACGAATTTTTTGAACCTAAAAATTTATAACTACATTTTCTATCCAATAGTGGTCTCAAATCTCAAATTTAAATTTATTAAGCCACCTAGAAAAATGAATTTAGAATCCAATTAAATAGTGGTTCAAATAGGTTCAATCTAGTTCGGATATAGTTCACCTGAACCGATTTGGTTTTCATCTCCAATTCATTCTCAAGTCCATTTCCATTACTTTTGAGACTCTTTGGGTCACTCAGTATCCATAAATTCCCTGGTTTGCCCTTTCTCTATCGGTTCCAATTCATGAATCGGCTCGATTCATAAACCAGTTCAATCTAGTTGAATCCGGTTCATTTGAACCGGTCTGGTTTTTCTCTTCCAATTTGTCCTAATGTTCTTTTCTAAGGTTTTATGAACCCTTTGGATCACCTGAGAGTTGTAAATTTCCAAATTTCCCATTCTCTAATGATCGGGTTTGTGAACTAGTTCAGTGTTTCTCACTCGGTTTGACCGGTTCTTTTCCCGTTTTTCCTTAACTCAAAAGAGTGAGGTTTACACTTACCGTCGGGGGCACGATGGTCTGAGCTTTTGATCTGGGCAGATAGCTTGGGTCTTGAGGTCCCTCCTAGGATCAAGAATTGCATGAATTGATGCCGAATTGAGTGAGAATTTCATCATTGAAGTTCTGTCGGTGCTCTCTCTAGCACCTATCAAAAATTACAAAAGGGAGCCAAATTGGCTTACCTTTCAGCTCTACTTTAGCTGTAGGAGGGTTGTGGAGGTATTAGAAGGGCTTGGTTTGGCCTGAGAAGGGCTTGAAATGGCCGATTTCAGCTCGGCCGAAATAGGGCAGCTTCGGTCTGTCGGAGCTACTTCACTCTTCCATCATGCTGGTGCTTCTCCGAGGACCCTCGGAGCAAATGGAGACTATAGGGGTGTAACTGACTTCTTTTCGGTTCTAAAGAACCCAACCTCACCTTGTTTGGCTCTGAAAAATGCCCAAGTCGGAGTTTTGGTTTGAGCTTCATCAGAAAATGGTGTAGTTGAGAGAGGATGGAGTTTTCAGGTGTGAAGAGTATGAATGAGAAGGGACTCTTTATATAGGAAGCTCGGGGACTTCTTAGCCATCTGAATGGCGCCTTAATGGCGGTCATTCATTGCCTGAAACTTCTTAGCCAGAGACTTTTCAGCTTCGTCAGCACTACGTGATTTTCCAGTGAGTGAATAGTGTTGTCATCTAAAGGAAGAAGACGACATTGTTCCTAACCGGACCAGACTGATCCGAACCGGGTTCAAAGCTTAAACCGGTCGATTCACCCCCCATTCTACCGAATTTTTCTAATATAAAAATTTCTAAATTCATTTTCTATCTAATGGTGGCCTCAAATCTCAAATTTTAATTTTTAAGCCACCTAGAAAAATGAATCTAGCATCCAGTTGAATAGTGGTTCAAACCGGTCAAAACCAATTTAATCCGGTTCACCTGAACCGGTTTGGTTTTCATTTGCAATTCATTCTCATGTCCATTTCCATGACTATTGGGACTTTTTGTGTCACTTGGGTTTCATAAATTTCCCAGTTTGCCCTTTCTCTATCGGTTCTAGTTCAATCTAGTTTGATCCAGTTCATCGAAACTGGTGTAGTTTCTCTCTTCCAATTTATCCTAAGGTTCTTTTCCAAGGTTTTATGAACCCTTTGGATCATTCGAGAGTTGCAAATTTCTAAATTGCCTATTTCCTGATATTCGGGTTTGTGAATCAGTTTGGTTTTCTCACTCGGTTTGACCGGTTCTTTTCCTGGTTTTCCTTAACTAGAAAGGGCGGGGTTTACATGTTTGTCTAGACTGGTCTGTCGACCTCGCCCTAACACAATTCTGCCTATCGATCGAGCATTGTCGGTCCTGACTTGATACCATGGCACAACACACAATCAATTTCATTAGGAAATTTTATAGCTCTTCTTAATCAAGTTAGTTTACGAGCTTATGCTCGTGCCCACCGCACATGTTTTTCCAAAACTGGACATTAAGCCCCCTAAGTTCAAAAATCGAGGCCCCTAGCCTATCCGAGCTTTTCTAGCTCTCGTCAAGAACGTTTACCAAATATTTTAAGCATTGGCCCACAATCAGGGGATAACACTTATGACAAAATTCACTTTTAACTCATCATACTAACTAGGTGTGATGATAACTCCACTTACAACCAGTAGGCGAGTTTCTCCTTTCCTCAAGGAAACTCATCATACGAATCAGGTATGATGTGCATTTATTCCTACTTACAACCGGTAAGTAGGTTTTATCTGTTAAAAATAGTGCTCATCATTCCAACTAGTTATGGTGTGAAATAATCCCACTAACTACTAGTAAGTAGGTTTTCTTGTCATATAGGTGAACTCATCATCCCAACCGGTATGATGTATAAAATTCCCACCCACCCGGTGACTGTAACACATTCGTCCCTAGTCAGCTTCCAAGTCCATGCTAGCTTTTCCTTGCTGGCGTTCCTGTCTCTTGTGTCCCAACATGATTTGGGTATAATTATCAATTAAGTTTTGGCATGACGACCTTCGTTTTCTCTCGTATGAGCGATTTGGCTCAAAGTTCTTGGTTTATTGTAGATAGGTCCCTAAAGTTCATTTTTCTTAACTTTAGGTCCCTAATGCTAACTTTTCTCCAAATTGAGTCTTAAGGTTTCCAATATCCTCTTTGGATCCTCAAATTACTCAAAATTGTGTAAGGGGCTCAAGTTTTTCCAAATTTCCAATTTGGTCCCAATTTTCCAAAAATTATAAATTTGCCCATACTTTCCAAAAATAGCAATTTGACCCCAAATATTTCTAAAATTGACCAATTGGTCAACAAAAATCTCCACTACTAATTGGCCTTCAATTTTAAGAAATTACATGGAGGTCTATCAATTTTTTGAAATCCCCAAAATTTCCCCCAATTTCTTCCCTTTATATTGACCAAATTTGATTTCCTCAAATTGGCCATTTATGCGGGGTTAATTGCTCCATATGGATATGTTCCTACACTTCCATAAGATTCAAATGAGTTTTGAATCACAGCATTTGGGTCCAAAATGAGCTCAAACGGAGCTTTATTGGAAAACTGTTCGTAGAGAGAGAAACTTCGAAATCTTACCATGGGAGGTGCGACGGTTCGAGCTCTCGATCTAGGGAGGTACTTCTCATCCTTATGATCCTTATAGGATCAAGAATTGCTACAATTGAAGTCCATATGAGGGTGAATTTTATTAGTGAAATTTGACACTTTCTCTCTTTAACAACGATATGCAATGACGGAGGAGGGCCAAATTGTCTTACCTTTCAGCTTAGTTGAGGCTGTGTGAGTGCCGTGGGGGCGTTGGGTAAGCTTGGTTTGGCCAGAGGAGGTCTTAATTTGGCCGAATTTAGCTCGACCAAAATAGGGTAGCTTCGGTCCGTTGGAGCTACTTCTACAGCGGTCCTCAAGTCGAAAGGAGGTTGCTGCCAAGTAGCTGACTTCCCCTGTAGTCTGTAAGACTTGACCTTGTCTTCTAAGGCTAGGAAAAGTGCACAAGTCGGAGCTCTAGTTCGATCTTCACCAAAAAATGGAGCACTTGAGAGAGAATGGAAATTTGAGGTGTGTGGAGGATGAATGAAGAGGATTTCTTTATATAGGGAGCTCGGGGACCCTCTGGTCGACCACTTTCCATTTTGGTCGAGCTTATCCTCACCCAAAAATGCCCTGATCAGAGAGGATATTCCTTCATCAGAGAAGGAAAGTTTTTGAACCAATGAATAGTGCTATCATCCTAAGGAAGAATACGACACTATTCCGAACCGAACTGGACCTGTTCGATTGGGTTCAATGGTGAAAATCGATCAGTTCAGGTCCAATTTGATCGGTTTTCTCAAAATTAAAAATTTCTAAATTAATCTAAATTCATTTTCTATCTAATGGTGGCCTCAATTTTCCAAATTGAGATTTTTAAGCCACCAAGAAAAATGAATTTAGAGCCCGATTCATGTATGGTTCAAACCAGTTCAATCCGGTTGAGGTCTGGTTCACCCTAAACCAGTCTTATTTGCTCTTCCAATTTGTTCCATGGTCCTTTTCTATGGTTTTTATGACTCTTTGAGTCACTTGGGATTTTCCAATTTCCCATTTTACCCTTTCTTTTTTGGTTTTGGTTCATTAACTAGCTTAGTTTTCTCTTTCGAATCGACTGGTTCTTTTCCTAGTTTTCTTATCTTTAAAGGAACGGGGTTTACAACTCTCCCCTTCTTTTAGGGGTTTTGTCTCCAAAACTGAGTTAGCAATCCCTTGCATCGGGAATAATTTCCCTTGATGTCCTCTTCGGGTTTGCTTGGCATGCTATTACTTTGGTTGTTCCTTCACTTTTAAGCCACACACTTAAGGAATCTTTCTTCCTTTCTATTATCCACTCACTCCATGGAGTGTATCACAATCAGTTATGTCTCACCCACTAATCCCAATGTACATCCTTAGGTTCACTTCTTACTCTACTTAGGGTAAGACTTTTCCTCTTGGGGTTCTTATCCAAATAACTCAGTTGGGTGTTCCATAAATGTCTAATCGTCCCCGTTTCCATTTATTTCCTTGGTCTTTGATGCTTTTTAGCTCAACATCCTTTCAGACTTTTCGTCCTTAACCCCATGGGTTTTGATGGGATTCCCTTTTTATATTTTTTTGGTTCTTCCTCCATTTTTTACTACAAGCCCAGTCCCAATTTTTTAGGTTTGACTAATAGACTCTGTCTTACTTGAGTCACCTTTTCCTGGGACTGTTGGAACTACTTGTCCCTCATAGCATGATATGTTCTAGAAATGTTTTTGTCCATTATAGTTCTAGAACATTTTTCCTCGATAATGGTTCATGCCTTTCCAATCATTTAGGAGTCGTGTGGCTTTGTTCCTTCTTATTACCAGTAGTGTTCCCCAACTACCTTCGATTTTATCTATTTGTACCATTTCCTTTCTTCCATCCACTCTTACTCGCTCGTGACCATTTCACCATTCCTTATTTTGAGTTGATCCCTTTCGGTTTATGTGTCAATTTCTTTGTTTGGGGAATTCTCTTTTTATGGTTTCATTCTTTACTATGTCCTTCAAAGTAGAGATTTTTGCCTTAGGAGCTACGCGTTCAACCTTCTTACCATTCATTGAAGGCTTCCTTTCTTCATCTCTTTACACCCTTTTATATTAGGACATTTGCCTATGTTCAATCCTCCATTGTCTTTAAAATCTCTGTTTCATCCCTTATTCCCTGTCCGATGAACTTTTGATTATCGAGTCTTATTGCATGTACTCCACACTATGCCCAACCATCACTCTTTAGGCTCCATTAGGTGAGCGTGGACCACAACAAGTCTTGATGTGAGTGGTCATTTCCCTTAATCACTTCAAAATTGAAGGGCTTACTTCTTCGAGGTTTCTTAGATGTTCTTTTCTTTATTTCCTTATTATGGGTAGTCCACCCCTTTTTTTACTTGTACGACATCTTTTTATGCTATCTTCCTATTTACTCATTCCTTGGTTTTAACTTACTCCCCGTGCCCTCCTAGTATGCTTCCCTTGGTCTTTTCACCTCAACATGCACTTCATTCGCAAGCTTATCTTCTTATCCACTTCAATTGGTTCCATTACCTCTTAGTTGGGATATGTATGCCTCTCCAGGGCTTCCTTCCTTGGTAGGATTATTCCCCTTTCTCCTGAAATTCTTTTCTTCATTCGTCCTCGAGAGTATCTAACCTTAAATGACATCCTCTCCTACTTACCCTTACTTTTGAAATCTTACGTCCCGTCTTTTGTACCCTATCCTCATTCCCACACGTATCCAAGTACAAGTCTATTTCTTTAGGGAGGGTTCAAATCTTCCTTGCTTTAAGGTCTCTTGATCACCTTGCGAGAGGCTTACTTAATCCTTCTTATGGCTTGAGTTTGGTCATTAATCCTTTTTTAGCCATTGATTTCTTTAAGTATTTTCTTCATCCATCTTTTCTGATGTTTGGCCTTCCCACTTCTCCCTTCTTCGCATGGGTTTAAATCCATGATTTCTTATGAGGGTCAGTTTGTTAACTGCCTCGTCCCTATTATCCTTCTTGTCCAACTGTTTGGGGGTAGTTGTTTCTCAAGTTTACTTGTCGTTGATGCCCATCCTATCGCCCCTTTTTAGGATGTATTCATTACTACTTCACCATCCTTCTTAGAGCATCGTTTATCCTCCTTGATCACCCCATGGTTACTAGTCACTTCCCATTGCTAGGTTAGTTTTTAATCATACTTTGCTCCTCCAGCCTTCCAAGGTAGGTCACATTTTACTATCCTGGGACATTCCATTGGCATCCAACATTCAGGTCTTCTTTTGCGGAGGTGTTTCCTTGGTCCCAGATGGCCTGCAACTCTCCCTAAGGAAAATTTCCTTTCATCTATACTTTGCCTCATTTGCGATTTTTCTCCAGGCCCTACCTTCAATCCTTCTTGCCTTCCGTGACTCCTCCTTATGAAGCACAAGATTATGTCCTACTCCTCTACACCTATAACAGGTTATCTTGGTACCTATCCACAATAATGTTGGGCACTTTCTCACATAGTGTCCCCATTGTTCATACCTATAACATGTCATTTCCTTACGTGGACCTTTGTGTTTCATCCTATGTCTCAAGCATTGGGGGTCTTCTAGGGTTTGCTAGCGGTTCTGTGCTTCGCCATCCTTGAGCCTAAACATATTAACAATTTTTTTTGTCAAGTCTTCCTTGCCCAATAGTTCCTCTAAGAGTTCTCCTAGACTCCTTAGTCCCTTGGTTCATTTCCTTATTTGGGATTAGATTCTCCTTGATCTCCATGGTGTGTAGGGTAATACGGGTTTGTTTGGTTACTTTTCTTGGGGCAATCTTCCTACAGCTGAGGCGCAAGATCACATCATTTTTTTAGAGACATGGTTATAAGAATTTGGAGTTCTTCATTAATGGTGGAATACAATACGTTGGGGTCTTAGCCCTATTACAAAAAGGTGGTTACAAAATAGCTAGGGATTTATAGGGGTTCTTGATAAGAGTTCTCCTTGGTAAGGTTATAAGCCCTTGCTCGCGTTCCTGGCTTTAGGCTTGGCGCCCTTTGTACTCGGGGTTGTGACCTCAACAGGTCCTAGCACCATCCTCCTAGATACTTCCCCTAATGTCTCTTGGTTCTTTGGGACTTCTACTATACCTCAGGCTTTGGAGAACTTTTAGGGTTGTCTTCCTATGAGGATAGAGTGTTGGGTGGTGTTGGTGACGTCAATTCTAGTTTTCTTGGTTCATCTCTTGGGAGCCATTTAAAAATTATAAAAATTTTCTCTTAAATTTTATGATATATAGTCTTAATAATGTATTCGAGGAACTTGACTCTGATACCACTCAAGTTGTAATGCTCCGACCTAGTTTGGTCGGATCCCCATGAGCAACCCTCCACTCCCTTTGGTTTATGAAGGGTTTCACCCTCCTTTAAACCGTGAGGAGTAAGGCATCCTTTTTCTTGTCTTTCTTGTAATAACATTATACAAAACTCAATATATTAAAATAAGCATACATGTTCTTATAGTTCAACTACAAAAAGGTCTTTAAGGTTGGTGTTCCTCGGTTACCTAAAAAGGGGTAAAAAGGGAAGGGGTGAGTTCTACAACTCAGTGAGTGGGTGTTGGAAGTGAGTTTTTAAAATATCTTTAGTTTACCATGCTAAGGTTAACATTTTCTTTTCAAAAGGGTTTCCTCAAATTTAGGTTTTCCAAAACCTTTTTTTATCATTTCCATATTAGGTTTGTTTAGCTCTCTTAGCCTATCCCCGTGCCTTAAGTGATGTTTAGCAAACAAATACACACCCTTTATCAAGAAGAGTACACATATTCACAGGTGTAGCATGTCCACTACACCCACTTGTGAATCAGAGCGTCTTTACCGTCCACCAATATAGAAGCCCATCCACTTCTATCCTGGGTCTGAGTGGATGTCCCAGACATTCGACCCTCAAACACGAACGCCACTTCGTGTCCGTATGAGGATGGAGACCTCATCCGACCCCACCCTGGTCTCATGTGCAAGAAGCTCCCAAAGCTTCAAGACTAAGTAGCACGATGAACTACCCTTATCTCCACCATATTGTACAGTAGCCCTTAGGACCCATCACTACCCCCTTGGGTGTCCTTATGGTCTCGTACCACAAGTGCATGCACAAACAAGAGTTTTCACATAATAGCCATCATCTTTGGTACCAACGGTCCAACGACCTTGATGCTCAACCTGACCTACAACTGTTTGTCTAGGCTAGTTCGTCGACTTAGCCCTAACACACTGCTGCTAATCCATCGAGCACTGTCGGTCCTGACTCGGAACCATGGTGCAAAACAATCAATTTCATTAGGAATTTTCATGGCTCTTCTTAATCAAGTTTGTTTATGAGCTTTGGCCCGTGCCCACTAGCCTTGTGCACAATGCACTTGTTTTTCCAAAACTAGGCATTGAGCCCCCTAAGTTCAAAAACTGAGGCCCCTAGCCAATCTAACATGCTATAGCTACCGTTAAGCATTGGCACACAGCTAGGGGAGAACACTTCTGACAAAATTCACTTTTAACTCATCACATCAACCAGGTGTAATGATAACTCCGCTTACAACCGGTAGACAGGTTTCTCCTTTCCTCATTGAAACTTATCATACCAACTAAGTATAATATCCATTTATTCCAACTTACAACTGGTAAGTAGGTTTTATCTGTTAAAAATAGTTCTCATCATCCCAACCAGGTATGATATGAAGTAATCCCACTTACTACTGGTAACTAGATTTTCTTTTCATATAGGTGAACTCATCATCCCAACCGGTACAATGTATAAAATTTCACTCACTTGGTGATTATGACACGTTCGTCCCCAGTCAGCTTCCAAGTCCACGCTAGCTGTTCCTTGATAGCGTTCCGGTCTCTCGTGTTCCTACATGATTTTGGTATAATTATCAATTAAGGTTTGGCTTGATAGCCTTTGTAAACTCTGTCACTTAAAGACAAGAACACTAGGGAAAAAATTGTTCAACTCAAGAGAGAAAATTGAACCGGTTCATGAACCTTAACCGATAGAGAAATGGAAAAAGGAGAAATCGGCAAACCCCAAGTGACTCAAAGAGACATAAAAGTGATGGAAAAGTGCCTTAGGACAAATTGGAAGAGAAAACCTGACCAGTTCAGGTGAACTGGGCCTGAACCGGATTCAACCCGTTTGAACCATCATTGAACCGGTTGCTAAATTCATTTTTCTAGGTGGCTTAAAATATTTAAATTGGGGAATTGAAGCCACCATTGGATAGAGAATGAATTTAGAAAATTTTAATTTTGAGAAAATCAGTCGAATCGGGCATGAACCGACCAATTTACACATTGAACCGGTCCGGTCTAATACATAATAGTGTCGTTTTCTTCCTTCAGATGACAACACTATTCATTCAATGTAGAAACGGACGATGCTGCCGATGGAAAATGACTCCGATTAGGCCATTTTAAGGTAAGGATATGCTTGATTAAAATGGAAAATGGTCGGGCAGAGGGTCCCTAAGCTCACTATATACAGAGCTCCTCACACCTGAAAACCCCATTCTCTCCCAACTATTCTGTTTTTTAGTGAAGCTCGAACCAGAGCTCCAATATAAGCATTTTTCTCATCCTCAAAAGGCAAGGTCAGGTTCTTTAGACTCTGGGGGAATTTAGCTACCTGACAGCAACCTCCGTTTGATTCTAGGGTCGCAAGAGAAGCACCGACGGAATCAAACAGTGAAGCAGCTCCAAAGGACCGAAGTTGCCCTATTTCGGTCGAGCTGAATTCGGCCAAATTCTGCCCTCCTCTAGCCAAACAAGCCCTCCTGACAATCTCACGGCCCTCACAAAAACATAATAGAGTTGAAAGGTAAGCCAATTCGGCTCCCTCTGTCATTTCCAATCGGAGTTGGTGAAAGAAACTACGAAATTTCCCTAACAAAATTCTCCCTCGATTCGAGGTCAATTGTAGAAATTCTTGATTCTAGAAGAAACCTCAGGATGAGAGCTACCTTCCCCGATAGAGAGCTCGGACCGCCGCACCTCCGACGGTAAGTTTTCAAAGCTCTCTCTATGCATAGTGTTCTGGTGAAGCTCCGTTTGAGTTCATTTCAACCTTAATTCATGTGATTC
Source organism: Trapa incisa (assembly GCA_030064435.1). Taxonomy (NCBI): domain Eukaryota; kingdom Viridiplantae; phylum Streptophyta; class Magnoliopsida; order Myrtales; family Lythraceae; genus Trapa; species Trapa incisa. The sequence continues at coordinate 1,645,168 of CM057784.1, read as the reverse complement.
AAAGCTCAATTGAATCATATGAAAGTATAGAAACTGATTTATACCTCCTATTCAAGCAATTAACCTCGATTGAATAGTCAATTTGAATAAATCAAATTTGGTCAGTTTGAAAGGAGGAAATTTTTGGGGAAATTTTGTGGATTTCGTAAAATTGAGGGACCTCTTTGCAATTTCACAAAATTGAGGGCAATTGGCAATGAAAAAGATGTTGGAGGACCAATTGGTCGAATTTGGAAAATATTTGGGGTCGAATTGCCATTTTTGGAAAGTAGGGGCAAACTGGTAATTTTTGAAAAATTGGGGACCAAATTGGAAATTTGGAAAACTTGAGCCTCTAAATGAGAACTCAAAGAGAATTTTGGAAACTTTGTTACTCAAATTGGGAAAAAGTTGGCATTAGGGACTAAAAGGAAAGGTCGGGTTGTTTAGACTACGGGGGAATTCAGCTACTTGACAGCAAACTCCGTTCGATCCTAGGACCACTAGAGAAGCGCTGACAAAATTAAAGAGTGAAGCAGCTCCGAAGGACTAAAGTTGCCCTATTTCGGCCAAGCTTAATTCGACCAAATTCAGCCCTCCTCCGGCCAAACCAAGCCCTCCCGACATCCTCATTGACCTCACATGACTGTAATAGAGTTGAAAAGTAATCCAATTCAGCCCCCTCTCTCATTTCTGGTCGGAGTTAGAGAGATAAACTACGAAATTTTACTGAAAAAATTCTCCCTCGATTCGAGGTCAATTATAGAAATTCCCAATCCTAGAAGAAACCTCAGGATGAGAGCTATCTTGCCCGATAGAGAGCTCGGACCACTACACCTCTGACGGTAAGTTTTTGAAGCTCTCTCTCTATGCACAGTGTTTCGGTGAAGTTTCGTTTGAGTTTGTTTCAGCCTTAATTCATGCGATTCAAAGCTCAATTGAATCGTATGGAAGTGTAGGAACTGATTTATACTTCCCATTGAAGCAATTAACCCCGATTGGATGGCCAATTTGAAGAAATCAAATTTGGTCAGTTTGAAAGGGGAAATTAAGGGAAATTTTTGGGGAAATTTTTGGGATTTCATAAAAGTGAGAGGCCTCTTTGCAATTTCACAAAATTTAGGGCAATTGGCCATGAAAAAGATGTTGGAGGACCAATTGGTCGAATTTTGAAAATATTTGGAGTCAAATTTCCATTTTTGGTAAGTAGGGGCAAATAGGTAATTTTTGAAAAATTGGGGATGAAATTGGAAATTTGGAAAACTTGAACCTCTTATACAATTTTGAGTAAAATGAGGAATCAAAGGAAATTTTGAAAACTTTGGGACTCAAATTGGGCAAAAGTTGGCATTAGGGACCTAAAGTTAAGAAAAATAAACTTTAGGTTCCTAAATGCAATTTATCGATAAATTGTGGGCCTAGGTTGTTATGCCAAACTGTAAGTGATAAGGCTGCCCAAATTGTGTAGGGACAAGTGTGATCAGAAAGCAAGCAAGAAAAAGCTCGTGTCGACTTGGAAAACCAACTAAGGACGAACATGTCATGGTTATCGGGTGAATGGGCTTATTAATATCATAACCAGTTGGGATGATGGGCACTTTAGAAACAAAATACCACTTGTAAGTGGAATTTTAACATCTTGCTTGATTGGAGTGATGTGCAAACTAAGCTAAAACCTACTTACCGGTTATAAGTAGAGCAAATCATACCTGGTTGGTATGATGGACATCCTTGAAGGAAGAGAAACCCGCTTGCCGGTTGTAAGGGGAGATATCATCACACCCGGTTGGTGGGATAAAGTGAAAATACATTTTTGTCAAAAGTATTCTCCCTTAATTGTGTGTCAATGCTTAAACTCTTTGGAAGACCTTCTTGTTGGGAGCTAGAACAACTTAGATAGGCCAGAGGCCTCGATTTTTCAACTTGTGGGGCTAAATGCCCAGTTTTGGAAAATCATATGCAATGGGCCTAAAGCCAGTGGGCACAAGTAAAAGCTCGTAAACAAATATGAGTTATGAAAGCTATGAAAATTCTTAATGAAATGGTTGTGTGATTTCACCATGGTACCGAGTCAGGACTGACAGCACTCGATGGACTGGCTGTAGTGCGTCGGGGCCAAGTCGATGGACCGACCTAGACAAACAGCTATAGGTCGGGTCGAGGGTTGGGGCGGTTGGACCAGTAGCACCAAAGATAATCGCTATGATATGAAAAACTATTGTTTTTTGAATGCACTTGAGGTACATGAACATCAAGATGAGCAAGAGGGGTAGTGATGCGTCTTAAGGGTTACTAGACGATATGGTGGAGATAAGGGTAGATCATCATGCCAACAGTCTGGAAGCTCGGAGTAGCTTCTTGCGCATGAGACTGTGGTGGGGTTGGGATGAGGTCTCTATCCTCATACAGACACAAAGTTGCCTTCGGGTTTGAGGGTCGGATGTCGAGAACATCCACTCAGACACATGGTAGAAGTGGACGAGCTTCTATCTTGGTGATTGGTAAAGACGCCCCGAGCCACAAGTGGGTGTAGTGGACGAGTTACACCTGCGAATGTGTGTTCCCTTCCTGTTGAAGGGCTGTGTTGATTGTTAAACACACCTAATGTGGAAATGAGGAAGAAAAAAAGTTTTGAAAACTTGATCATGAGAAAAACTTTCTTTGAAAGAAAACAACAACCCTGGCATAATTTAGTTAAAACTATTTGTTTTGAAAATTCACTTCCAACCCGCACTCACCGAGTTGTAGAACTCACCCTCTCTTTTATATTATATCCCTTTTCAAGAGTAGGGAAAAACATGTCTAAATAAAATATCAGGATCTACCCTATGTCATATATGATTAAATGTTCTTTTAAGCTTGTATTTTATTAATTTATGTTATTTCAGGGAACAAGGTTTAAATTACCCCTGGATCCTTTTGATTAAAGGAAGGGGGAAACCTTCTTAAACCAAGAGAGTGACGGGTTGGTCATGGGGATCCAACCAAACCGGGTCGTGGCGTGACAACTTGAGTGGTATTAGAGTCAGGTTCCCTTGAAAGCATTATCAATACTATCCCCTAACACTAACGAAAACTTAACTATCTTGTAGGAAGAAGAATTCCTAGGAAGTTCGTCATGTGAACCAAACCCCCACATGAGATCGTGTAAAAGACGCCTACCTCTAGAGAGGCTGCCATTCAACGATTCCTAGAGGGCGAGAAGAGAGTGCCCAACGAAATGGTCGAGGACTATAGGAAACTTGTTGGAGCCCTATTAGAGCCAAAAGGTATCGTATATCCTTCTCCAAGGCAGGAAGAACCTATCCCTCCTCCATGGAGCCAGTCACCCCCTCCAACCCCACAACAACCAAAAAGGACTCCAACCAAAAAGGTGACTTGAGACAACTATTGGAATGCCCACACCACCTTTATAAAAGTCCACCAAGTACCCCTACTAGCTCAATCCAACTTTAACCCTTCCCAATGGATGAAGTGAACCTACGAGTGCGAGGCTGAGGTGTTGAGAAGATACAAGAATTGATCTAATTCAAGTCATAATCTATATGGGATTCCCAAAGTTATTAATAGAAGGCAGGTTGGGACTCGAAGTAGTCCATGAAGTTCGACCTATCGAGGAAATCCAAAGGGAGTATGGATGGACTTCAACCAGTTCATCAGAATCCTTGGACCATGAATCCTAAAACCATTCGGAGGATAACTCCCAACTTATGACTCCAAGGGACTAGGAAGTAGTAAACTTCTGTAATAAGTCGAGTACGGCAAGAAACTACCTCTTTGGATAAATAAAAGCTTAGTTTTCCTTAATTAAAAATTTAATCTTCCTAATAATGACAAGTACAACCAACAGATTGGAAGTATACCAATCATGACCGGGGTAGTAGATGGAGAGGAGACCACCAAAGGAGAAAGACTACAGGTCACCTCTAGTTAACACTAACCCTAAGATAGCTAAATAAGTTCCTCCACAAATACTAGGAATGTGGAGTAACAAGTCAACAAGGTCCACCTGGTACCTCCACCTACTCAACCTGGCTTCAATCCCTCCCAATGGATAAAGTGGACTTATGAGTGTGAGGTTGAGGTACTAAGGCGGTATGGATTGGAGGCCATACATGAAATTCGTCCTATTATGGAGCACGAATGGACCCCAACTAATTCCTTAGAGCCTTTTGATCAAGAGTCTCACAACCGTTCTAGGGTTAATTCTAGTCCTATGACCCCAAGGGATTAGAGGATAGAAAATTTTTGTAATAAGCCAAAGTATGGCAAGAGAAATATTTCTTGAGTGAATGAAAGTAAAAGTTTTGTTAAAAACTTCTGAGTTATTAGATAAATTCAAAACAAAAGAGTATGATAAAAAAATATTTAAGTAAAAAATAGGAAATCATCTAAGGAAGAAAATACAAGTAAATCTCAACCCTTAGGATTTACCCTTAGGATATGATAAGGAAGAATTCATCTAAGGAAGATCTTAAGAAAAAGAAGAAGAGGTGGAACAAAGGAAAACAATTATCAAGGAGTACAAAATCATGGAAAGTCCAAGGAGTTAAAATAAGCTCAGAAAATGAAGAGTAAGAAAAAACAAGGAGGAGTAGAACATTTCAAAAGGAACCACAAGAATATAAGCTGATCAGAACGAAAAAGAAATAAGTATAGAGATCACCAATGAGAGATGGGAAGAAAGTAGAATAACAGGAAGGCCAGGTGTAAACCACTACTTAATAACGAACTATAATACAATTCCTTAGGAACTTCATAAGATAGAAAGAGTTGTGGAAGGCAAAGGTAGGGACCAAAAGAGGAAGAAAAGTAGGAGTGGATGAGTCATACAAGACCCTTAAGTTAGGTGAAGATTTAAAAGGAGAGAATTTCTAAAGAATGGTAAGGTGGTTAAACAAAAAGAATCTCATAATAGAAAATACTAGAAGGAGGATGAAAATAGGAAGTTGGATCAGGAAAGGAGAAAATTTCAGGTCAAGAAAATCAAATGGGGATATGTCACAAAACCAAAGCAGGAATAAGGACATCAGTAAGAATTACAAGTGGTTAAGTGAGTATTTTGAGAGATTAAGTGTGATCTACTGCAAGAAGACTTGGAAACCCAAATAGAAACTTTAGATGGATTCGATTTAAGGAAATAGCTTATATGGACCAAATCCTTCGGAGGAGTAAACGAAGTTGTCTAAGAGATGGGGAGTAGTAAAAGAATACATCCAAACCAAAACAAAAGGGGGAATACAAAGGACACAAAAAATATGGAAGTTTTGGACATAATAAGGATGAGAGGTCCACCTCAAATGAATAAACAAATGTTGGAGCAAGTGGGAATGAAGCAAGATAAATGAAAGGTACTCACAAATCCAAAGAGTAAAAGTAAGTTGGTGAAGATATCGACAAAAGACATTCCAGGATTTAATGACTTCAATGGTAGAACTAGAAGGAAATCCTGAGAGAGAGGGGATGTAAAGCTCACCAGAGGAAGGAATCTTTGGAAGACATGGGTGTACCAATGAAGAGGAAATGGAACCAACGAAATAAGAAAGAGAATAAGCTCCTCAAGAACAAGATGTTGGAGATGAAAGGATCATGTGCAAGGGGAAGGAAATTGTAAAGAAAAGATGGATAAGTCAAACCCAGGTAATGCGTACGTAGGAAGATGACATCATAAGATGCTATACGAGTAAGAAAGGAACTAACTCGGAATGAAAAATAGTGAGAGGAACATTGATAAGAGTAGGGATGGATTTGGAAAGAGAAGAGATATTAAAGAGAAATGACATCACTGGGAATGAAAAATGAAGTATAAGATCAAGAGTTGTAAATATGCCAGCGAATATCAGGAAATTCAAGGATTTGAAGGTTGAATGACCGAATAAGCAAGTTTGGAAAAAGACGAGTAAGTATGGAAACCAATACGGATATAGGGATGTAAAGTCAAAGACATCATGAAGAATGTCATAGGTAAGGGGCGTGTAAACCCAACTAACTCAAGAAAATACGACATGGGCAAGAAAATTTCTATAAGTAAGGCATAACAAAGTCAACCACAAAAGTGATAACCAAAGAATGAGGAATGTATCCATGCAGGATGAAAATGTGATAAACTCCAAAATCTATGGAAGAAAAATGACTAGAACTCATAGTTCTGAAATCTTTGGGTAAAAGAATCTTGGAATGGGAAATGGTGCCTTGGGAAGAAAAATGTAACTAAAGGAAATGATCCTAGTTCTTCAAGGAAGATATTCTAGGATAAAGTAAATTCTATGGAATAAGGAAAGGATGAGGATGAGGAAAGACGAAAATCATATGTATGTGATGAAAGGGATAAATGAAAACAACCGAGAAGGGTGTAAGATGATAAACTAGAAAATTTATATATCAATAAAAAGTTTAATCCAAAACACAAGAGAGTGAAACAAGTTTTGGGGACAAAACTCCTAAAAGGAAGAGAGAGTTGTAAACCCCGCACTTTGGAGTTAAGGAAAACCGGGAAAGAACTGGTCAAACCAAATGAGAAAATCGAACCGGTTCACAAACCCGTTTATTGGGGAACAGGCAAATTGGAGAAATTACAACTCCCAAGTGACCCAAAATGGTTTATAAACCTTGGAAAAGAACTTTAGGACAAATTGAGAGAGAAAAACCAGACCGATTCAGGTGAACCCGACCCGAACCAAATTGAATCGGCCTAAGAACCAAATAGGGTTATGAACTGAAACTGATAGAGAGAGGGAAAATCGGGAAATTTATGGACCCTAAGTGACCAAAGGAGTCATAAAAGTCATGAAAAAGGACTTTAGGATGAATTGGAGAAGAAAACCAAACTAGTTCGAGTGAACCGGATCTGAACTGTATTGAACCGGTTTGGATAGGTTTTAACAACTATTGAACTAGATGAAAAATTCATTTTTCTAGTTGGCTTAAAAAATTCAAATTGAGATTTAATGCCACCATTGTATAGAAAATGAATTTAAATGAATTTAGAAATTTTTTGATTTGAAAATTTTGGTCGAATCGGGGGTGAACCGGACGGTTTAAGCTTTGAATCTAGTTCAGACCGATCTGGTCCAGTTCAAAACAGTGTCGTCTTCTTCCTTCAGATGAAAGCACTGTTCACTCATCGGAGAATTGAAGTAGTGCCGGTGATGAAGAAACATTTCCGTTCAGTATGTTTCAAGCCATCAATGATTATCATAATGGTGCCAAACGAATAGCCGATGAGTCCCCAAGCTCCCTATATAAAGAGCCACTCTCCATTCATCCTCTCCACACCTGAAAACCCCACTCTCTCTCAGCTGCTTACTTTTCTGGTGAAGCTCGAACCAGAGATCCGAAATAGGGTCATTTCTGAGCCAATGAAGGCATGGTCAGGTTCCTTAGAACCGAGGAGAAGTCATCTACATGGTGGTTACATCCATTCACTCTGAGGGTAGCCAGAGAAGCGTCGATGTGATCAAACAATGAAGCAGCTCCGGCAGATCGAAGCTACCCTGTTTCAGCCGAGCTAAAATCAGCCAATTTGAGCCCTCCTCCAACCAAACCAAGCTCTCCCAACACTTCCTCAGCCCTCCCACAGCCGAATTAGAACTGAAAGGTAAGTTAATTTGGCTCCCCTCTGTAATTTCTGACCGGTGCTAGAGAGAGAACCGACAAAATTTCTATCATGAAATTCTAACTCAATTTGGCATCAATTGATGCTATTCTTGATCCTAGAAGAAACCTTAGGAGGAGAGCTATCTATTGGAAGCTCAGACAGTCGTGCCCCCAATAGTGAGCAATTGAAGCTTTATCTCTTTACGTTCTATTTTTCACCAAAGCTCCGTTTGGGCTCGTTCCGCTGTTAAAACTTATGATTCAAATAGCAATTGAATTGTAAGAAGATGTAGAAACTCAAATTTAACTTCAATTTCAATAATTAGAAGTGTTTGATTAGTCAATTTGATGAAATCAAATTCGGTTGTGTTAAGAAGTTGAAATTGGGGGAAAATTAGGGAAAATTGGGGATTTTTGAATATTTGAGAGACCAAAATGCAATTTTATAAAATTGAAGGTCAATCGGGCATGATAAGAATATTATGGGACCAATTTAGCAAAATTTTGAATTTTTGGGGTAAAACTTGATTTTTGTAAAGGAAGGACAAAATGGTAATTTTGGAAAAATTGGGAGCCAAATTGGGAATTTGGGAAATTTGAAACCTTTTTATGAAACTAAATTAATTGAAGTTCCAAATGGAATTTTAAAAGTTTTGGGACTCAATTTGGGGAAAAATCGTCAATTGGGGCCTAAAGTAAAGGAAAAATAACTTTAGGGACCAAATTGAAAAGTTGAGAATTTAGTCATTCATAATGATTGAAGGTGATCAAGTCAAGTGATAATGAACAATAATGTTCATTTCATGTAGGAACACGAGACATCAGGAACGCCAGCTGGGATTAAGCTTGTGAGGGACGAAACCGACTAAGAGGAATTTCACTGCATGACCCGGTGAGTGGGATTTTTATATCATACCCTGTTGGGATGATAAGCACATCGAAAATGAAAACCCACTATTTAGTGGTATTTTAAATATCACACATGAGAGGAGTGATGTGAAAATCATGCGTAAAAACTGCTTATCGGTCGTAAATAGATCATACCCGGTTGGTATGATGAAACTTACTTGAATGAATTGGAAAACCCATTCATCGGTTATGAGCGGATATATCCTCATACTCGGTTGGTATGATGGACAGTTGAAAAATAGTTTGTCGGCAGTGCTCTACTCTGATTGTGTGCCACTACTTAAACAATTTGGGAGATCTTCTTGATGAATGCTTGAATAGCTCTATTAGGTCGAATTCATCGGTTTTGGAACTTGGCGGCTATTATGCACAAATTTTGAAAATCCCAAACAGTGGGCCCTAGGCCGATTGGCACGAGCAGGAGCCCATAAACAAACATGATTAATATGCCATAAAAACTTGATTAATAAAATTTTTCGGCCATGGTACCAAGACAGGACTGACATATTTAGTCAACTAGCGGAAATGCGACATGACAAGTCTCCGAACTAGTCAAGATAAACAGTTGCACGTTGAGTTAAGGGTCAGGGCCGTTGGATCAGTGGCACCACAAATTATATGGGCACCATGTGAAAATATTGATTGTGTATGCACTATGTTTCTGGGACCTTCAAGATGCCCAAGGGGAGTAGTGATGTGTCCTAGGGCCCTGGACGGCCTAGTCGATATAAGGGCAGTTAGTTGTACGAGGAAGCCTTGCGAAGCTCAACATAGCTTCAAGTGCATGAGAACGAGGTGGGATTGGGATGAGATATCTATCTTTATACAAACATGAAGAATTGTTATAGGATTGAGGGTCGGATGTCGCAAACATCCACTTATTCTCAGGTTAGAAGTGGAAGTGCTTCTATTTAGGTGGCCGGTAAAGTCACTCCGACACCACAAGTGTGTTTAGTGGACATACTGGCCTACGATTGTGTTTTTGACCTTCATGATGAAGGATGTGTGTTGGGTGATGACACACCGTGATTAATAAGAAATGGTGATAAAAAAACTAAAACTAGTATGAAAGGTTTTTAAAAGAAAATAAGGAGTCTGACACATGCCAATGAACGGGTTTTCCACTTCCTACGAGAAAGTTTCATCATACCAACCGGGTATGATCTAATTACAACCAGTAAGTAATTTTTTTGTGTTATTTTCACATCACTATTCTAAGTTGTGACGTTTAAAATACCACTTGGCATTGGGTTTTCATTTCGGGGTGCTTATCATCCCAACCGATTATGATATAAAAATCTCACTCACCCGATCGTGCAATGATATTCCACTTAGTCAGTTTTCGTCCCTTGCGAGTTTAGCCTCAACTGTCGTTCCCAATATCTCATGCTCCTACACGAAATGAACATCATTTTTCATTATTATCTAGCTTGATCACCTCATTTAGTATAAATGACCAAATTCACGACTTTTCTAAGATTTGTAAATTGGTCCCTAAAGATATTTTTTTTTTCCTTTTTCTTTAGGCCCCAATTACCGGTCGAGTCCCAAAACTTTTAAAATTCATCTTGGGACCTCAATTTACTATATTTCATAAAAGGGGTTTAAGTTTCTAAATTCCCAATTTGGCCCCCAAATTTTCCAAAATTACCATTTTTCCCTTCCTTTACAAAAATGGTAAGTTTCACCCCAAAAATTCTATAATTGCTCAATTGGCCCTCTAAATTTCTTATCATGCCCAATTGACCGTCAATTTTATAAAATTGCATTTTGGCCCCTCGAATTTTCAAAAATCTCCAAATTTTCCCTCAATTTCAACTTCCTAACACGGCCAAATTTGATTTCATCAAATTGACCAATCAAACACTTTTAATTGTTAAAATTGAAGTAAAAATTGAGTTTCTACATCTTCATATAATTCAATAGCTCTTTGAATCACAAGTTTTGACGCCGGAACGAGCTCAAACGGTGCTTCGCCGAAAATAATATGTAGAGAGAGAAAGCTTCAATTGCTCACTAGTGAGGGTGCGGTGGTCTGAGCTTTCTATTTGGGCAGATAGCTCTCCTTCCGAGGTTCCTTCTATGATTAAGAGTCACATCAATTGATGCTGAATTAGATTAGAATTCTATCATCGAAATTCTGTCAATTTACTCTTTAGCACTGGTCAGAAATTTAAGAGGGGAGCCAAATTGGCTTACCTTTCAGTCGTGGAAGGGCTGAGGAAGTGTTGGTAGAACTTGGTTTGGTCTAAGAAGGGCTCGAATCAGCCAATTTAAGCTCAGCTGAAATAGGGTAGCTTCAGTCCGCCGGAGCTACTTCATTGTACAACCACGTCAACATTTCTTCAGTGACTCTTGGAGCAAATGGAGACTACATGCGTGTAGATGACTTCTCTCACTTCTAAAGAACATGCCTTCTTTGGCTTAGAAAAGACCCTATATCAAAGCTCTAGTTCGAGCTTCGCTAGAAAACTACGCAGCTGAGAGAGAATGGAGTTTTCAGGTGTGGATAGGATGAATGAGGAGGGGATCTTTATAGCGAAAACTCGAGGACTTCTTAGTCGTCCAATCAGCGCATTAATGGCAGTCATTTATTTCCTGAAACTCCCTGGCTGGAGACTTTTCAGCTTCGTCGGTGAACTGCAATTTTTCAGCGAATGAACAATGCTGTCATCTAAAGGAAGAAGATGACATTGTTCCGGACCGGTCTGAACCAGGTTCAAAGCTTAAACTGGCCGGTTCACCCCCAATTCGACTGAATTTTTCAAATCTAAAAATTTCTAAATTCATTTTCTATCCAATGGTGGCCTCAAATCTCAAATTTGAATTTTTTAAGCCACCTAGAAAAATGAATTTAGAATCTAGTTTAATAGTGGTTCAAACCTATCCAAACCGGTTCAATCTGGTTCGGATCCGGTTCACCTAAACCGGTTTGGTTTTCATCTCCAATTCATTTTTAAGTCCATTTCCATGACTTTTGAGACTATTTGGGTCACTCAAGATGCATAAATTTCCACTTTTACCCTTTCTCTATCGGTTTGGGTTTGTACACTAACTCGGTTTTCAATTTGAAAATGATCGGTTCTTTCCTCAGTTTTCTTATTAACAAAGGACGGGGTATACATAGCCCCTCATTATTCATCCTCTCCACACCTAAAAACTTCATTCTCTCTCAACTGCTCCAATTTCCAGTGAAGCTCAAACCAAAGCTCCCACTATGGCACTTTTTTTAGCCAAACAAGGCTAGGTCAGGTTCTTTAGAACCGGGGAGAAGTTAGCTACACGTTTGTAGTTCTATTTTGCTCTGAGGTTCGTTGGGGGAACACCAGCATGATCGAATAGTGAAGCAGCTCTGGTGAACTGAAGCTGCCCTGTTTCGGTCAAGCTGAAATTGGCCAATTTGAGCCCTTCTCAAGCCAAACCAAGCCCTCCCAACACCTCCATAGCCCTCCTACAGCTGAATTAGAGCTGAAATGTAAGCCAATTTGGCTCCCCTCTGTAATTTCCGATCAATGCTAGAGAGAGAACCGACAGAACTTCGATGATGAAATTCTCACTCAATTTGGAATCAATTGATGCAATTCTTGATCCTAGTAGTAACCTCAAGACATGAGCTAACTGCCTAGATCGAAAGCTCAGCCAGCCTTGCTCCTGATAGTAAGCTTTCGAAGTTCTCTTTCTCTCTAAGTCCAATTTTCTGGCAAATCTCCATTTGAGCTCATTTCGACACCAAATCATGCGATTCAAAGTGCAATTGAATCATATGAAGGTATATGAACTCCAATTTAACTTCAATTCCAACAATTAAACTCATTTGATCTGTCAATTTGATGAAATCAAATTTGGCATAGTTAGAACTTGTAAATTGAGGGAAATTTGGGAATTTCAAAAATTAGAGGGACTAAAGTGCAATTTCATAAAATTGAGGACCAGGCATGATAAAGAAGTTGGAGGACCAATTGGACAATTTTTGGAATTTTTGGTGCAAAACTTACCTTTTTTGTAAAGTAGGGGCAAAATGGTAATTTTGGAAAAGTTGGGGGATGAAATTGGAAATTTGGGAAATTAAACACCTTTTTGTGAATTTGAATAAATTGAGGTCTTAAGATGAATTTTAAAAGTTTCGGGACTCAATTTGAGGAGAAACCGGCATTAGGGACTTAAAGAAAAATAACTTTAGGGACCTAATTGCAAATAATAGAAAAGTTTGATTTTCTCATTCATTTGGGATGAATGAGGGCTATGAGGCCAAAGAATAATGAACAAGAACGTTCATATCATGTAGGAACATGAAGTACCGAGAACGCTAGCTAAGATGAGTTCAAGGACAACAAGCCAGCTAAGAGGAATTTCAATGCATTAACGGGTGAGTGGGATTTTTTTAATATCATACCCGGTTGGGATGATAAGCATCTCGAAATGAAAACCCACTGCTAAGTGGTATTTTAGAACATCACACCTGAGAGAAGTGATGTGAAAATCACACCAAAAAACTACTTACTAGTGTAAGTAGATCATACCCGGTTGGTATGATGAAGCTTTCTTGAAGGAAGTGGAAAACCCGTTCATCGATTATGAGAGGAGATGTCCACATACTCGGTTGGTATGATGAATAATTGAAAAATATATTTTGTCGGAAGTGCTCTCCCCAAACTGTGTGCCACTGCTTAAACTATTTGGGAGACCTTCTTGACGGGAGCTCGAGTAGCTCTATTAGGCTAGAGGCCTCGGTTTTCGAATTTGGGGGCTAATATTCCCAATTATGAAAATCTCAAATAGTGGGTCATAGGCCAGTTGGCACGAACAGGAGCTCGTAAACAAACATGATTTATATGCCATTAAAACTTAAGTAAATGAATTGTTTGGCCATGGTACTAAGACAGGACCGACATACTCAGTCGACTAGCGACAGTGCGACATAACAGGTCTTTGGACTAGTCAAGACAAACTACTACTGGTTGAGTTGAGGGTCGGGGCCGTTGGACCAGTGGCACCACATATTATAGGGCATCGTGTGAAAAATGTTGATTGTGCATGCACTATATTTACAGAACCTTCAAGATGCCTAAGAGGGGTAGTGATGCGTCTGAAGGCCCTGGACGACCTAGTGGATATAAGGGCAGTTAGTCATCCCAGAAGACTTGCAAAGCTCGACGTAGCTTCAAGTGCATGAGACCGGAGTATAACAACCGAAATTTGAGAATGAAAGGTTTTTAAAAGAAAATAAGGAGTCAGATGCTCTGAATCAAATGTTTTTCCTAAAAAATAAAATTTGAAAACCCATTCCTTTAGTCATTATACTCACCCCCTCCCTTATATCCCTTTTCAGGTAACCTCGAGAAGCTTACCCCAAAGACCACTAGCTAACACACCTGTAAGACAAGTATGATTAATTTTAAAATTTTATACAGTTTTGATTTATGTTATTCCAGGAAAGGTGTGGATTTAAAGGACATCTTACTCCTCACGGTTTATAAAGGGGAAACCCATAGTAATCTTGGAGAGTGGCAGGTTGATCTTGGGGATACACCAAATCGGGTCGGGGTGTGACAAGATCAATATGTCATCTATGAATAATATCACGAATTTGTCTAGATAGGGCTGAAATACTTTGTTCATTAGATCCATGAAGGATGTTAGAGCATTTGTTAAACCAAAGGGCATCACACTAAATTCGTAGTATCCATAGCACGGCCTAAGTGTCATCTTCTGTATATCCTCTTCTCAGACCTTAAGTTAGTTGTACCCGAACTGTAGGCCGATCTTGGAAAAATAAGTTTTTCCTTTTAGTTGGTCAAACAGATCATTAATCCTCGATAAAGGGTACTGGTTCTTAATAGTTACTTGGTTTAACTTCCTGAAATCAATGCACAACCGCATACTCACATCATTCTTCTTCATGAATAAGACCAAGGCACCCCACGGGGATTGAATGGGGCGTATAAAGCCCTTTTCTAATAATTCGTCCAATTGTTCCTTCAGCTCCTTTAACTCTATGGGGGCCATAGTGTAGTGAGTTTGAGAGATGGGTTGTGTTCCTAGTATCACCGCTATAGTGAACTCTAATTGATGATCTAGGGGTAATCCGAGCAATTCCTCGGGGAATACTTCAAGGTAGTGTTTAACTATAGGTGTCATGCCCCGACCTGATTTGGTCAGAACCCTGTGAGCAACCCGCCAGCTCTCCTTGTACCACAAAGGTACCTTGACCTGGATAGGACAAGAAAAGAAAAGGCGTCATGTTAACTGGTTTTTCTAAAGCAAAGAAATCAAAATAAAGTAAGGTTAAATTCGTACCTTAGTGATTGAAGGCTTCTTGCTTGTTGCTCTTCTCCTCCCACTATATGTCCTACCCTGAAAGGGGTTACTAGAGGGGGGAGGGGGAGTTTCTACAACTCAGGGATGAGTTTTCGTAAAGGAAAAATCTTTTTTTATTCACAAATTTTCTTTTGTTATTCTTTAAAAACATTTCAATTCTCCCCTTGCTCGAGATTGGTTTAGCATACAATGACATGCCCTTTTATAAAAAAGGTTCATACATTCGTAGATATAATATGCCGACTACATCTACTTGTGGACTAGAGAGTCTTTACTGTCCACCCTGATAGAAGTTCATGACTTCTACCCTGAGTTTAAGTGGACATCAATTGTCCGACCCTTAGACACGTAATTCTCCATGTCCGCTATAGTGGGATGAGACCTCTCCCCCTTCTACCTTGGTCTTAGTGAGCAGGAAGCTACTCCGAGCTTCGAGACTTATTGGATGATGAGACTTCCCTTATGCTCCATGGGTCATCTAGCAGTCCATAGAACTAACACTACCCCATATTAGGCACCTCGATGATTTTGTAATCAGTGCATGCACAAACAATGGTTTTATTATTTATATTCTGCATCTTTGGGGCTATCGGCCCAACAATCCTAATACTCGGCTTGGGCTCCATAACTATTATGCCCAATAGGTTCAACGACCTGGCTTCGACTCAACAAGTACTAGCCCATCAAGTTGACGGTCCAGCTTCGGCGTAGTGGTGATTCACACAATTCACCGATTGTGAAAATAATTCTTAGCTCATAAGTTTATTTGTCTATAGGTTTCAGCCCGTGCTCATTGGTCGTAGGCCCACTTCACATTTTTTTTCCAAAAACGGGGCCTTGGGCCCTATAATTTTTGAAACTGAGGCATCCGACCCAATGGAGCTATTCTAGCTCTCATAAAAAAAACTTCTCCCAAAAATGTTTAAGCAGTTTCACGCAGTCAGTAGAGTGCATTCCTAGAAAATGGTTTTTAATTGAAAAACAGTACTTATCACCCCAACCGGGTATGATGTTGGACAATCCCACTCACTAGGTAATAGTGGCGTGATCTTCTTAGTAAGATTTTGATCCGTGATTTGTTCTTCTACATAGATACTTAGACAACCAACTCCTATAGGGTTTGAGTATTATCATCAAGAAAAACTTTTCATACGAGACCTTATAGTTTTTTGTATTTACACATAGGTCCTCACATTATGCCTTAATTGCAATTAGGTCCCTAAATGTCATACTTTTGTATTTAGGTCCCGAATACTCAATTTATATTTAATTAGGTTCCTAAGGATCCCAATTTCCCTCTTAGGTCCCTAATTTTCCCAAAATTACCAATTGGTCCTTAATTATTTTTAAAATTACCAATCGGTCCAAAATTTTCCTCAAAATCACTGATTAACCCACAATTTCATCCAAATTGATAAATTGGTCCTCAATTGGGAGTTAATTTCACAAAAATCCCCCAATTTTTCTTTAATTTCAATTTTGCCCCCAATTCTCCAAAAATTCCCAAATCGCCCATTTTTTTCCAAAAATTGCACTTTGATCCTCAAATTCTCATTTCATTCAATTGGCCACTTAAACATGGTTAATTGCCCCTATCATGCTGCTAACCATTTTCCCAATCTCCCTATGAGCATTCTAACCTTTGAACGACATCAATTGGCTCACCATTGAGCTCAAACAGAGCATCGTCGGAAAAACTTTCTAGAGAGAGAAAGCTTGGTTTTCATATTGGTAGAGAGGCAGTGGCTGGAGCTCTAGATAGTGGTGGCTAGTATTCATCCGGGGGGTCCTCCTAGGACAAAAAACCATGTCAATTAGTGGTTGGAGCAAGGTTAATTTAATGAGAGAAGTTTTAGTGCTCCAATTTCTACAACCTTACTACTTCGGCAAAACTGAGTAGAATTAGCTTACCTTCTAGGTTCTAAGGGGTCGAGGGTCGGTCAAGGAGGGTTGTGAGAGGATTGGCTAAGCTTGTTGGCGCTTCTATAGTGGTTCTTAGGCTGCATGGAGGGTGCAACTGGGTGGAGAACTTCCTCCTGGTTCTAGAGACACCAAATGCAGCTTCAAAGGTTGAAGAAAGGCCTGATGTCAAAGCACTAGTTTATGCCTCGCTGAAAAATGGAGCCCTTCTTCTTCTTTGCTCGGTTGTGGAATGGGGAAGTCTAGAGGAAAGGTGCTCTTTATATATAGAACTTGGTAACTGACAAAGCTACTGGCTGACATAGGACTCAGTCGCTGACTGTCAGGTTGGAGGAGTTTTTGGGTCACTAGAAAAATGCCTCTCTCTCTCTCTCTCTCTCTCTCTCTCTCTCCCTCTCCTATTAGCCAACTAAGGAGGAAAATGATAATATGTCATGCGTGCGAGCTTCGCATGTGCGGACTTGCCACATGGTGCTCTATGATTGGCTGCCTTTGTTGATTCGACTTCCTACTCAGTAGCTTACTCAACCTTTGACTCGTTGACGAGACACGTGGTACCCTCCCATTGGCTGCTCCTTCACATATGGTTGCTGACTGGATTTCAATTTACCATTGACTGTGACACTAGGCATCCTCTAATTGGTTGATTTAAATGCATCAGATTTCCCTCCTAACACAGTGCCACTGCCACGTGTCAGCCTCAAGTGGGTTCAATGGATGGGTTGGCCTACGATTGTGTGTTTTGACCTTCATGATGAAGGATGTGTGTTGAGTGATGACACAACGTGATTAATAAGAAATGGTGATAAAAATCAAGATTTTTAAAGTGGAGAAAAGCTAAAGGAAATTAAGGAGTTTGGCACATTCTAACTTGAAAATGTAACCCTTGCTAGGGTAAAGGTTTTAAAAACCAATATTTGAAGAAATGATATTTTAAAAGAAAATAAGGAGTTTGTCACACTCTGATTAAATTTGTTTTGTTTATGAAAACTCACTCCCAACCCCCGCTCACTGAGTTGTAGAACTCACCCCCTCACTTTTACCCCTTTAGGAAACCAATGTAAAACCAATCTTAAAGACTTCCTAGTATAGGAACTATAAAATTAGGTATGTCTATTTTTTAGTTTTATATAATGTTATTCCAGGAAAGGTAAAGGTTTAAAGGACGCCTTACTCCTCCCGTGTTTAAACGAGGGGAAACCCTTAGTAAACCAGAAAGAGTGGTGGGTTGCTCACGGGGATCCGACCAAACTGGGTTAGGGCATGACAACTACCTTCCCCGATAGAGAGCTCAGACCGCTGCACCTCCGATAGTAAGCTTTTGAAGATTTCTCTCTCTACGCACAATTTTTCGGCAAATCTCCGTTTAAACTCAATTCGGACCTAAATGACATGATTCAAAGCTCAATTGAATTATATGGAAGTGTAGGAGCTGATCCTTACCTTTAATTGGAGCAATTAACCCCGATTGAATGGCCAATTTGAAGAAATCAAATTCCGTCAATTTGAAGGAGAGAAATTAGGGCAAACTTTTTTGGGGAAAATTGGAGATTTTGTAAAATTGAGGGACCTTTTTGCAATTTCCCAAAATTGAGGGCCAATTAGCTATGAAAAAGATGTTAGAGGACCAATTGTTTGATTTTTGAATCATTTCGGGCGAAATTGCCATTTTTGGAAAGTAGGGGCAAAATGGTAATTTTTGAAAAGTTGGAGGACTAAATTGGAATTTTGGAAAACCTAAGCCCCTTATACAATTTTGAGTAAAATGAGGACTTAAAAGGAATTTTTGGGACTCAAATTGGGTAAAAGATGGCATTGGGGACCTAAAGTTAAGAAAAATAAACTTTAGGGACCTAAATGCAATTTATCGATAATTTGTTAGCCTAGCCTTTTATGCCGAACCATAAGTAATAAGGCTGCCCAAATTGTGTAGGGACAAGTGTGACCGAACGCAAGCAAGAGAAAGCTCGTGTTGACTTGGATAACCAACCGAGGATGAACATGTCATGGTTATCGAGTGAGTGGACTTATGTACATCATACCCGAATGGGGGTGATGGGCGAACGAAGCTAAAACCTACTTACTAGTTGTAAGTAGAGGAAATCATCCCCGATTTGAAAACCCCGCTCTTTGGAGTTAAGGAAAATCGGGAAAGAACCAGTCAAACAGAGTGAGAAAACCAAACCGATTCACAAACCTAATTATCGAGGAATGGGAAAATTGGAGAAAACTACAACTCCCATGTGACCAATAAAGGTTCATAAACTTTGGAAAAGAACTTTAGAAGCAATTGAGAAGAAAAACCAAACTGATTCTAGTGAACCGGACCCGAACTGGAATGAACTGATCTATGAACCAAACTAGTTTATAAACCGAAACCGATAGAGAGAGGGAAAACTGGGGAAATTATGTATCACAAGTGACCCAAAGAGTCCCAAAAGTCATGAAGAAAAACTTTAGGATGGATTGGAGATGAAAACCAAACCGATTCAGCTGAACCAAATTGAACCGATTTGAACTACTATTGAACTAGATGCTAAATTTATTTTTCTAGGTGGCTTAAAAATTTCAAATTTGAGATTTGAGGCCACCATTGGATAGGAAATGAATTTAGATGAATTTAGAAAATTTTAGATTTGAAAAATTCGGTCGAATTGGCAGTGAATCGGCTGATTTAAGATTTGAACCTAGTTTGGACCGGTCCGGTTCGGTTCAGAATAGTGTGTCTTCTTCTTTCATATAATTGACTGTTCACTCGCCAAAAAATTGAAGCAGCACCAATGAAGAAGAAACATTCTCATTCAGTACATTTTAGGCCATCAATGACTGTCATAAAGGTGCCAAACATTCTCCCCTTGCTCGAGATTGGTTTAGCATACAATGACATGCCCTTTTATAAAAAAGGTTCATACATTCGTAGATATAATATGCCGACTACATCTACTTGTGGACTAGAGAGTCTTTACTGTCCACCCTGATAGAAGTTCATGACTTCTACCCTGAGTTTAAGTGGACATCAATTGTCCGACCCTTAGACACGTAATTCTCCATGTCCGCTATAGTGGGATGAGACCTCTCCCCCTTCTACCTTGGTCTTAGTGAGCAGGAAGCTACTCCAAGCTTCGAGACTTATTGGATGATGAGACTTCCCTTATGCTCCATGGGTCATCTAGCAGTCCATAGAACTAACACTACCCCATATTAGGCACCTCGATGATTTTGTAATCAGTGCATGCACAAACAATGGTTTTATTATTTATATTCTGCATCTTTGGGGCTATCGGCCCAACAATCCTAATACTCGGCTTGGGCTCCATAACTATTATGCCCAATAGGTTCAACGACCTGGCTTCGACTCAACAAGTACTAGCCCATCAAGTTGACGGTCCAGCTTCGGCGTAGTGGTGATTCACACAATTCACCGATTGTGAAAATAATTCTTAGCTCATAAGTTTATTTGTCTATAGGTTTCAGCCCGTGCTCATTGGTCGTAGGCCCACTTCACATTTTTTTTCCAAAAACGGGGCCTTGGGCCCTATAATTTTTGAAACTGAGGCATCCGACCCAATGGAGCTATTCTAGCTCTCATAAAAAAAACTTCTCCCAAAAATGTTTAAGCAGTTTCACGCAGTCAGTGGAGTGCATTCCTAGAAAATGGTTTTTAATTGAAAAACAGTACTTATCACCCCAACCGGGTATGATGTTGGACAATCCCACTCACTAGGTAATAGTGGCGTGATCTTCTTAGTGAGATTTTGATCCGTGATTTGTTCTTCTACATAGATACTTAGACAACCAACTCCTATAGGGTTTGAGTATTATCATCAAGAAAAACTTTTCATACGAGACCTTATAGTTTTTTGTATTTACACATAGGTCCTCACATTATGCCTTAATTGCAATTAGGTCCCTAAATGTCATACTTTTGTATTTAGGTCCCGAATACTCAATTTATATTTAATTAGGTTCCTAAGGATCCCAATTTCCCTCTTAGGTCCCTAATTTTCCCAAAATTACCAATTGGTCCTTAATTATTTTTAAAATTACCAATCGGTCCAAAATTTTCCTCAAAATCACTGATTAACCCACAATTTCATCCAAATTGATAAATTGGTCCTCAATTGGGAGTTAATTTCACAAAAATCCCCCAATTTTTTCTTTAATTTCACAAACATTCTCATTCAGTACATTTTAGGCCATCAATGACTGTCATAAAGGTGCCAAACGAATGGTCGACTAGTCCTCGAGCTCCCTTTATAAAGAGCCCCTCTCCATTCATCCTCTCCACACCTGAAAACCTCACTCCCTCTAAGCTGTTTAGTTTTTCAGTGAAGATTAAACTAAAGCTCCAATATAGGGTCATTTTCTGTGACAAAGAAGGCATGGTCAAGTTTCTTAGAACCGGGGAGAAATTAGCTACACGGTGGTAACATCCGTTCACTCCGAGTGTCGCCGAAGAAGCGCCGGCATGATCGAACAGTGAAGAAGCTCTGGGGGACCGAAGCTGTCCTATTTCGGCCGAGCTGAAATTGGCCAATTCGAGCCCTCCTCAGGCCAAACCAAGCTCTCCCAACACCTCCTTAGCCCTCCCACGGCTGAATTAGAATGGAAAGGTAAGCCAATTCGGCTCCCCTTTGTAATTTTCGACCGGTGCTATTGAGAGAACCGACATAATTTCGATGATAGAATTCTCAACCAATTTAGCATGAATTGATGCAATTCTTAATCCTAGAAATAACCTCAGGAGGAGAGCTATCTTCCTAGATTGGAAGCTCAGACCACCGCACCAACGAGGGTGAGCAATGAAAGCTTTCTCTCTCTACATTCTATTTTTGGGGTATAACTCACCATTTTTGTAAAGGAAGGGCAAAATGGTAATTTTGGGAAAATTGGGGGCCAAATTGGGAATTTGGGAAATTTGAACCCATTTTTATGAAATTAAATAAATTGAGGTGCCAAGTGGAATTTTTAAAAGTTTCGGGACTCAATTTGGGGAAAACCTGTCAATTGGGGCCTAAAGTAAAGGAAAAATAACTTTAGGGACCAAATTGCAAATATTTGAAAAGTTGAGAATTTAGTCATTCATAATGAATGAAGGTGATCAAGCCAAATGATAATGAACAACAATGTTCATTTCGTGAATGAACATGAGACATCAGGAATGCTGGTTGGGATTAAGCTCGTAAGGGACGCAAACTAACTAAGACGAATTTCTCTACACGATCGGGTGAGTGGGATTTTTATATCATACCCAGTTGGGATGATAAATACATCGAAAATGAAAACCCACTACTAAGTGGTATTTTAAACATCACACCTGAGAGGAGTTATGTGAAAATGACGTGAAAAAACTACTTATCGATTGTAAGTAGATCATACCCAGTTGGTATGACGAAACTTACTCAAAGGAAGTGGAAAACCCGTTCATCGATTATGAGCGGAGATGTCCTCATACTCAGTTGGTATGATGGACTGTTGAAAATACATTTTGTTGGAAGTGTTCTCCCATGATTGTGTGCCACTGCTTAAACAATTTGTGAGACCTTCTTGACAGGAGCTCGAATGGCTCTGTTAGGCTGGAGACCTCGATTTTGGAACTTGGGGGCTATTATGTGCAATTTTGAAAATCTCAAACAGTGGGCCCTAGGCCGGTTGGCACAAGCAGGAGCTCGTAAACAAACGTGATTTATATGCCATGAAAATGACTAGGAATAGCGTTGAACCTTACCCTCTTTTCTAATCTTTTTTAGGAAAAGAGAAAATGACTAGGAATAGTGCCGAGCCTTATCCTTTGTCAGTTATGCTTAACTTCTCTTAAGCTTGCATTTTATTTTATATATGTCTTTCTAGGGAATAAGGTTGAAAGTATGCTTATCTCCTCTCGAGTTAAAGAAGGAGGAAACTCCTCTTGAATCAGGAGAGTGGCAGGTTGTTCACGGGGATTTCACTAAACTAGGTTGGGGCGTGGCATGATTGGTATGATGGAGTTCCTTGAAGGAAGGAGAAACCCACTTGTCAGTTGTAAGTGGAGGTATCATCATGCCCGATTGGTGGGATGATGTGAAACATTATATTTTGTCGGAAGTGTTCTCCCCTGACTATGTGCCAATGCTTAAACTCTTTGGGAGACCTTCTTGATGGGAGCTAGAATAGCCCAGATAGGCTAGAGGCCTCGATTTCTGAACTTGTGGGGCTAAATGCCCAGTTTTGGAAAATCACGTGCAGTGGGCCTAAGGCTAGTGGGCACGAGCATGTGTTCGTAAACAAACATGAATTGAGAAAGCCATGAAAACTCTAATGAAACTGATGTGTGATTTCACCATGGTACCAAGTCAAGATTGACAGTACTTGATGGACTGGCGGCAATGCGTCAGGGCTAGGTCGACGGAATAGCCTAGACAAATAGTTGTATGTCGGGTTCAGGGTCGAGGCCGTTAGACTAGTGGCACCAAAGATAAATGACTATATGAAAACTGTTGTTTTGTGCATGCACTTGAGGTACCCGACCATGAAGATGCCCAAGAGGGGTAGTGAGGCGTCCTAAGGGCTACTAGACGACATGGTGGAGATCAGGGTAGTTCATTGTGCCGGCAGTCGGGAAGCTTGACATAGCTTCTTGCGCATGAAACTAATGGGGGGGTTGGGATGAGGTCTTTATCCTCATACGGACACAGAGTTGCTTTCGAGTCTGAACATCCACTTAGACCTAGGGTAGAAGTGGATAGGCTTCTATCTTGGTGACCGGTAAAGACGCTCTAAGCCACAAGTGGGTGCAGTAGACAGGCTGCACTTGCGAACATGTGTTCCCTTCCTAATGAAGGGCGTGTGTTGTTTGCTAAACACACCATATGGAAAATGGAAAGACGTTTTGAAAAATTGAAATTTGAGGAAATATCATTCTTAAAGGAAATAAAGATTTTGGCACACTTTGATTAAAGCAGTTTTTATGAAAACTCACTCCCCACACCCATTCATTGAGTTATAGAACTCACCCCCTCCCTATACCCCTTTTGAGATAACCAAGGGAAACCAACCCTAAAGACCTTTATGTAGGCAAACCTTAAGACATGTATGTAAGATTTAATATATTCAGTTTTTTATAATGCTATTCTAAGAAAAACAGGAAAAAAGACTCTTTACTACTCGCGGTTTAGAAAAGGGTGAAACTCTTCATAAACCAAAGGGAGTGACGGGTTGCTCACGGGGATCCAACCAAACTGGGTCGGAGTGTGATAGCTAAGGCCACCAATTGAGGTATGGTTTGATACGGGGAGGATCATTAGGAGGAGAGCAATTAAGAGAAAGCAAGAGCTCCGGTTGTTGGATCCTCACCGGTAACATATTGAAGCTTTTTCTCTCTAGACTACATTTTCCAGCGAAGCTCCGTTTGAGCTCATTCCCAAGCCAAATTGAGTGGTTCAAAGCTTGAAATGATGAGGGAAACATAGGGAAGATGATTCCAATCATGAATGGGGGCAATTAACCGAGTTTTGGGGATCAATTGAACGAAATTATGATTCAAGGGCCAAACTGCAATTTTTGAGAAATTGGGCAATTTGGTTATTTTTGGAAAATTGGGGGCCAAATTGCAATTTAAGGAAAATTGGTGGCATTTTTTAGAAATTAACTTCCAATTGGGACCCAATTGGACAATTGAATGAAATGGAGGGCCAATTGGCAATTTATGAAAGTTTAAGGACCAATTGGCAATTTTTGGGAAATTAAGGACCAACCCAACTGGCAATTTTGCGAAAATTGAGTATCAATTGGTAATTTTGGAAAAGTTATGGACCCATGAGAGATAATTGGAAGTACTAGGGACTCAATTAAAAATTAGTTGAGCATTAGAGACCTAAAGTCAAAATTTATAAACTTTAGGGACCTAATTGTAATAAGGCATAAATTAACGACATATATGTGAATATATGGAAGTGAGAGATCTTTTATGCCAAACTAGCTTGATACAAATACTTGAACCATGTAGGAACTAGTCATATGAGTACGGGTGCCAAGGAGTACATTGGAGGTTGGAATCCAACTAGGACTAATTCGTCGTAGTACCGGGTGAGTGGGATTTTCAGCATCATACCCAGTTGGGGGTGATGAGAACCAATTTTAAATTTGAAAATCATTTTTTCTAGAATGGTCTTCCCTAACTATGTGAAACTGCTTAAACATTTTGGGAGACGTTCCTGATGGGACCTATAATTGCTCCAACATGCTTGAGGTCTCGGATTTAAAAATGATAGGGTCGAAGGCCTAGTTTTGAAAAACTCGTGAAGTGGGCCCAAGGCTAGTGTGCAAGGGTTGGAACACGTAGATAAACATTATTATAAGAACCATGAAAATCTCATAAAACTAGAAATGTTGTGTGACTTGCCACGCAGCCAAAACAGGACTAACAAGCCTTGATGGGCTAGTGGCAGTGCGCCAAGACTTGGTCGATGGGCCGGTCCAGGCAAATAGATATAGGCTAGGTCAAGTGTCAAGACCATTGAACCATTAGCACCAAAGATCATGGTTAATAATTCAAAACTATTGTTATGCTTGTAGGAGTGTCCGTGAGCATCTAGATGCCCGAGAGGGGTAGTCGATGGGTCCCAACGGCGTGTTTGTCATGCAAGTTAGTCATGAAGCTCTAATAGCTTCTTGCGCACTAAGACCGAGACTAGAGAGGAAATGAGGTCTCATCCCACAAAGCAAACACAAATTATGATTTGGGGTTTGAAGGTTGGAAAATTGATGTCCACTCAAACTCAGTGAGTTTGAGGGTCAGACAATTGATGTCTACTCAAACTCAGGGTAGAAGTCTGGGACTTCTATTCGGGTGGATGGTAAAGATGCATTGAACCACAAGTGGAATAGTTAGGGACAATTCTGTGAACATGTGATTCCTTTATATGATAGAAAGGGCATGTGAATATTTGTTAAAACACCTCCCAAGTAAGGGGAAGTGCTAAAGAGGAGATAAACTCATATTACAAATAACTAAAAGGACAAAACACTTTGATAAAACTATTTGCTTGAAAACTCACTCCCCAACCCCCACTCATTGAGTTGTAGAAACTCACCCTCCCATTAAACCTTTTTAAGGAGAAACACCTCACCAAGAATAGTAGAAGATAGGGGAGCAAGCCTAAGGTACCACAAACAGGTAAATCATTATTTAAATGTTTTGTAAACTTTGTTATGGAAAACAAGTGCACTCCGATGCCTTTAGCTCTTCGGTCTATTTGGTAGAAATACTAAATTAGTACGAGGTAGGGTGGCGGGTTGATCACAGGACTCTGACCGAACTAGGTTGAGGCGTGATAGAGACCGAGATAGCAAGGGGAAAGAGGTCTCATTCCACAAAGTGGACACGGAGTATGATTGGGGTTTGAGGGTCAGACGATTGAGGTCCACTCAAACTCAAGGTAGAGGCCACTAGCATCTATTAGGTTGGACGGTAAAGGCGCTATAGTCCACAAGTGGACCAGTTAGGGACTTATCTGCGATGGTGTGATCCTTTTTTATGATAAAAAGGGCAATTGATTGCGTGAATACTTTGTGAATGCTGAAATAATGAAAGTAACAATGGAATCGAAACCAATGATTGTTGTAGAAATTTTCCTCATCGAGTGTATACTCATTCCCCCTTTAACTCCTTTTCAAGAACACTTAAGAGGAGTCGGGACAAGAAATATTAAAGCCTCGAGTGAAGGCTCGAGCCCTCAAGGTACGTTCCACTGCCCAAATCCTAAAAATATTATAGGAACGTACATCAAAATGCCATTACCTTCCGCAAACCATCAATACAGGATTGTCAGGATGGTTAGAGGAAGGGTGGTGGGTTCATCATCGAACTCCGAGCAAACGAGGTCGGGGTGTGACAACTTGATTGGTATTAGAGCTAGGTTTCCTAAATAGCCCTCTAATTCATAGGCCCTAACCCTAAAAACTTGCAGAAAAAACATGAACATAAATGCCAACTAAGCATATATTCCCTAGAGGAACATCATCGAACAAAGGATAGAAGAAGTGGAGGAATATGTCCCATGGAGGGAACCCCAAAAGGAGGACCCCTCCCTGCTTGGTGGAAGATGAGACCACTCCACCACGAGGACCAGATCAGGCACATGCCCAAAAGGAGGCGGAGAGGAACTTTTGGGAGACCTACGCCAACTGTGAGAGTCTTTTGTTGACTACCTCCAATACAAGGTGATGCAGGTTCGATGAACCACATGAAGTGCACCTACACGTATGAAGCCACAATTTTGAATAAGTACGAGTTCGAGATTGCACAAGATGTACGGGTTAGAAGAGCAATCAACACATCATCCTCCTCGGAGTTTGAAGAGCCCAGCATGAACCCTTGCCCCTTTTGTGGAAGATACCATAGAGGCAACTGCCCACCTAGGAGAAGGAATAGATGCGTCAGGACAGCTTACGCAGAATCTCGCAACTCGCCCATGTTAAACTCTAGGTCTGTTAACATGAGAAACTAGGTAGGATCGTTAGGCGAAGTATTCATTTTCAATTGCTATAATAAGCCATAATCGAGGATCCACCAGTTAATGAATAAAAATCTCTATTTGATTACACTCTCACACAACGAAAAATAAGAAGAAAGAAGTGACCCCCCAGTACGAGAAACCCCTTAGAAAGTTAAAGTATCCTGAGAAAGGATGAAGGAACTAGAAGCTGAAAAAATCTTTAGGAGAATACATCCCTCCATGCAAAATCAGCAAAGGAGGTAGTATTGGGTACCATGAAGCCCTAGGAGACAAGAAGGGGAGAAATAAACCTCAGTCAATGAATCAACTTAAGATGGGTTAGCCCATCCTAGCTTTATGAAGCTTATAATGATTGGGTGTGGTATCGCCAACTCGAAGAAGACAACAGGAATTAGAAGTCCCTTAGGGTAGTAAGATCGAAAAGGACAAAAGGACATTGTGAGAGAGAGACCCCTAGTAATGGAAAGGAGGATTTTGAGATAGGAACCTCTACTCTGGAAGGCAGGTGTGGTCGAAGTATGATATAAGGGAGGTAATGAGGAGAAATTCTATTCTCATGGAGACCAAGTTAGGAAGGAATGAGTGAGGGGAACATTCTACCAATGTAAGACGAAAAGCATAAGGGATACCATCTACTGCAAGAAGAGAGGAGGATTCAGTACTGAAAGGGCCCGAATTGCACGAAATGGAGACCCACAAGGTAAGGGAGAAATGACCAACTCATGAGTGCATACATTAGGTGCCTAGATAACGCCCAAGATAGTTAAGGGAACACTACTAGATGGCAAGGAGGGGTAGAGTCCCACGATTCCTAAACAATTAGAAATCAAAGAGTTGTGGCAAGGGAATACCCTAGAAGTATAATGGACAAAGATAGTTTTGGGACATGTCATGTTACGGAGGGCATGTAGATCCAAAAGTTTCGAAAAAGGGTATGACTTATGGGGTGAAGAGCCGTTTAGTCAAGCATGATGAGGTCAAAGGAAAGGTAGGGTAGACCCGTGTAGTAGTAAATAACTAATGGATTAAAGGATCAATACAAGATCGGAAGGGAGCGAAGGAAAGTAAGCCAAAACCCATGAAATAAGAACAAAAAGCTCAAAAGGACTTTGAGCTAAAGACTTCTAACAACCAGGAAAAATAACCAAACGATGGGACTGTTGTACATTTCCATCCTGTGATCGGGATCAACGTCAGAATGAAAACATCAAGAGTGGGAATCCTACCCCTAGGCGACGTAAGGATTGAACAAAATATCTTTGGGCAAATGAGAAAGACAAGCTGATTATAATAAGTCCCATGGAGTACATGGACATTTGCGGGGAAGAGAAATTCCTTAAGGATGTTATTCAAAGGACTAAGTAAACTGGTAACCATAATGACAGTTGGCCTAGAGAAGAATCGTATGAGCAAAGGAACGCTTGAAGAAAGGGATGTGGGAACATCAAATCGTGCCATTAAGGGCGATTGAAAGATAATTAATAAAAAAAATAGATACCCCAAGACATGGAAACGAAAGGTACCCCAAAAGAGATGCAACTAGGATGGAGACGTGTCCTATGACGTCATTCAATATTTAAGGGACCATGATGAGTCTTGAGGACAAAACTCCTAAAAGGTGGCTAGAGTTGTAAACCCCCACCTAGGGCCAAGAGAATCAGAAAGAGGAACCAGAAGCTTCCAAGAGAGAGAGAAACTAGGCACTTAAATGAGACGAAGTTTGATAAAGAAGGGTCAAATCGAGAATTGGGAAAATCCCAAGTAGCCAATAAATCACAAAAATAATGGAAAAGAACCATGAAGTGTACTGGGTGTGAGAACTAAACCGGTTCAAGGTGAATTGGTCCTAAATTGGACTAAACCGTGAAAAACCAATTCAAAGATCAACTTTTCTAAGTGGCTTAAAAATAAAAAATTGTTAAATTGGAGCCACCATTAGATAGAAAATATATTTAGATGAATTTAGAAATATTTAATTTTTAGGAAATTGGTCGAATCGAGCCTGAACCGGGCGATTTATGATTTCGGGTGACCAGACCTGGTGAGATCGGACTGGTCAACGAACTGCTGCCATGTTAGCGCCTAGTCAACAAGCCTAACCGATAAACGCACAACATGTGGCAAAGCACGCCTTGTTAGCCGCTCAGTCGGTGCCTAGATGCGCTAGCCAATCAGAGCGCGACACACGTCCCTAGTCAACGGTGAGAGGAGGAAAATCCACCTCATGACGATTGACCAATAGGAGAGCGACATGTGTCTTGGTCAACATCAATGTCTGAAAGGCCTAGTCAGCCAAAACCGACCAATGAGAAGTTGACACATGGCAAAAGTGCAATGTCCAACAATAATGTTGGAGAAACAATCGGCCAATCAGAGACTGACATGTGGCAACGCCATGTCCGATGACCCTTGCCAATTAGAGGTCGACACATGGCAATGACAATGCGTTAGGAGGGAAATCTGATGCATTTAAAACAACCAATCAGAGGGTGCCACGTGTCACAGTAAGTGATCAAAGGAAATATGGACAGTAGCCACATAGGCTGGAGAAGCCAATGGGAGGCTGCAACATGTCCAATCAGCGAGTCAAAGGCTGATAGGGCCGTTGAGTGGGATGTCGCGTTAGCAAAGCTGGCCAATCACGAGGTGCCACATGGCACTTCAACATGTGTGAAGATCGCATGCGTAGAATAGTGTGATCTTCAACCTTAGTCTGATGGGTGATCCACGACCACCGGAGGAGGACCGGAACTTCCGCCTCTGGAAGAGCGGTCGTCGCCGACCGAATTGGGCGAGTCAGATGCCGAAACCACCATCGGCTAGTAGCCTTGTCAGTTGTTGAGCTCCCTATAAATAGAGCACCCTCCCACTCGGCCTCCCTACAGCTCAAGCACCCTCTGAAAACAGACTGTCCCTTTCTTGATGAAGTGCCCTTTCGTGCCCTTTCACGACCAAAGGAGCTCTGGTTGGTGGCAATGGTACTGGGAAGAAGTCCTCCAGCTAGTAGACACCTCAACCAGACCCAAGGACCCCTTGAGAAATGTCGGAGCAATCACACAATGAAGCTGCTCTGATTGCTCGAAGCAGAGAAATTCGGACCAGCTGAAATTGGGACTTCTCCGACCTCCTACGGTGAACTCGACACTCCTCGACTTCCTTGAGGTGCTTTCTAACCTCTTCCTGTCCCCAGCATGACACTCGACCCTTAATTTGCATGAGTGTGACATTCCTAGAGAGAACTTTCTAACTGAAATTCCCCAGCCTAGGACATCAAATGGGGTGAACTCCATTTCCCTGAGGATCCTCTTGACGAAGGATAACTTCACGAACTCGAAGCCTTGACAACTAGCCCTCTATTGGTAAGAATGAGAAGCTTTCTCTCTCTACAATCTTTTTCCGATGGAGCTCGAATCTTAGCCAAATTCAAAAATTCGAAGTGCAGGATGATCGTTGATGTATGAAGTGAATAGCTGCATGAGAGGGAGAAATTTATATGGTTTACATGGTCAATTTGACAAGGTAAGAATTTGAAATCGAAAAGCACACTTTCGGGGAAGACTTGTGGGCAATTTTGGGAATAAGTATGAGGGCTCTTGTGTAATTCTTCGAAATGCGAGGGCCAACTGGCAAAAATGAGGAAATCCAGGGCCAATTGGTGATTTTAAAGGACCATAAGGGCCAAAATGCTAATTTTTGTGAAAAGGGGCATTTCGGTAATTTTGGAAAAATTTGGGACAATTTAGTAAATTTTGATAAATTGAGACAAATTTTGAAGTTTTAGAGAAATTAATGTTTAATTTTAGTTACGAGGAAATTGGAAGCTCGGATCGGGTGGAACGGACCACACAAGGATCCGCATCGGAGAACACACTCCGTATTAGATCTTAGTCGGGCTAGCACGTCATGACTACCGAGTGAGTGAAAATTTCTAGCATCGGTCCTGGTTGGGACGATGGTCATGCCCTGAAGATTTAAAAACCATTTCCCCATAATTGGTCTCCCATGACTAGGTGACCCTCCTTAAACGTTTGGGAGACAATTTTGGTGTTGGGCTAGATGATACAAGTGGGCCTAAGGTTGATGGGCATGGGCATCCACCTGTTGAAAATTTTCAAATAATGAGTCCATCAAGACTTTCCAAAATGGACAATTGTGTGTTTTACCCACCCAGCCAAGAGCAGGTCCTTGGGCTTGTTAGGCCAAGTAGCTGCTAAGCCGAAGTCGGATCATTGGATTAATTAGACTATTGTGTATGGGGCCGAAGCCAATGAACCCTTGGGGCTGGCAGGCCACAGATGAAGGCTATATTAAATAAAATTACTTGATTGTGCATGCATGAGATGCAAGACCACCAAGATGCTGGTATGGGGTAGTAGTGGTTCCAAAGGCTATTGGATGACCCAGGGAGCATAAGGGCGGTTGTCGTTTAGTATGTTGAGAAGCTTTGGAAGCTTCTAGCGCATAGAGACCGAGGTAGCAAGGGGAAAGAGGTCTCGTCCCACAAAGTGGACACAGAGTATGATTGGGGTTTGATGGTCAGACGATTGAGGTCCCCTCAAACTCGAGGTAGAGGCCACGGGTCTCTATTAGGTTGGACGATAAAGGCACTCTAGTCCACAAGTAGACTAGTCGGGGACTGGTCTGCGATGGTGTGATCCCTTTTTATGATAAAAGGGCGATTGATTGCGTAAATAGTGTACGAATGCTAGAATAATGAAAGTAACAATGGAATCAAAACTAACGATTATTGTAGAAATTTTCCTCACTTAGTGTATACTCATTCCCCCCTTTAACTCCTTTTCAGGAACACTTAAGAGGAGTCGACATAGGAAAGATTAAAGCCCCAAGTGATGGCTCGATCCCTCAAGGTAGTTCCACCACCCGAATCTTAATCATATTATAGGAACATACATGGGAATGCCTTTATCTTCCTTTAACCATTAATATAGGATCGTCAGGATGGTAAGAGAAATGGTGGCGGGTTGATCACCAAACTCCGACTAGATCAGGTCGGGGTGTGACATTCCCACTCTTCCTCAGGAACTCATGCCCCTCGAACCTAGTGTCAACATCTTCATGCCATTGGGAGAAGAATTGACTAGGGAGAAATTCCTAAAAGGATGCGAAGTAAAGATCATGGGAACGAATTTAAAGGCCGATTTAATTCCAATACCTCTAAGGGAAGTAGAAATGATTTAAAGGCCGATCATGGTGAATCAGGACTAAACCGGATTGAACTGGGTTGAAATGTGAAGAACTAGTTCAAATATTTATTTTTCTAGGTGGCTTGAAAATATCAAATTGGAAAATTGAAGCCACCATCATATAGTAAATAAATTTAGAAGAATTTAATAAATTTTTATTTTTGGAAAACTGGTAGAATCGGGCTTGAACCAACCAATTTACAATTTTGGGTCACCGAACCTAGTCGGACAGGACTAGTCAACGGTCTAACCGGTCTATAGACTGCTACCAAGTCAACATCTAGTCAGTAGGCACGACCAATTAGCCTAGTCAATTGCTCAGTCAGTGCCTAGAAGTGCTGATCAATCAGAGCGTGACATGTGTCCTTAGTCAACGGTCAAAGGAGGAAAATCCACGTCAAACGACCGACCAATAGGAGAGCGACACATGTCCCAATCAACGGACAATGTCAAAAAGGCTCGTCAACAAACACTGACAAATGAGGAGCTGACACATGGCAAGGGTGCCACATCAGCATTCGAGAAGGATGTCGTAGAAACGACTGATCAATCAAAGGTCGACACATGGCAATGCCATGTCAGATGACCTAAGCTGCGTCGAAGCGACTTTACCGGCCACCTAGATAGAAGCACGTCCACTTTTACCCTAAGAATGAGTGGATGTACGCGACATCTGACCCTCAATCCTGAAATCAATTCTCTATGTCCGTATGAGGACAAAGACCTCATCATGTCCTCACCCCAATCTCATGCACTTGGTGCTATACCAAATTTTGCATGGTCACCTAGTATGACGAACTACCCTTATACTCACCAGGTCGTCCAGGGCCCTTTGCATCACTACCCCTCTTAGGCATCTTGATGGTTCTGTAATCACAATGCACGCACAATCAGTATTTTCTTATCATGCCATATAATATGTGGTGCCATTAGTCCAAAGGCCCCGCCTTCAACTCAGCTTGCAACTGTTTGTTTTGACTAGTCCGAAGACCTGTCATGTCGCACTACCACTAGTTGACTGAATACGTCGGTCCTGTCTTGGTAACATAGCCAAAAAATTCATTTATTAAAATTTTATAGCACACATCTCAAATTTGTTTACGAGCTCCTGCTCGTGCCTATTGCCTATGGCCCACTATTCGAGATTTTCAAAACCGAGCATAAAAGCCCCCAAGTTCTAAAACTGAGGCCCCCGGCCTATAAGAGCTATTCGAGCTCCCATCAAGAAGGTCTCCCAAATCATTTAAGCGTTGACACACAGTCCAGTGCATTAGTGCTAGTATGTTATTACATTTTGGGTTACTAAAAACATATGGTTTGACAACTATTGAGGGGATGCAACATGAATACTTCTCAATAGGTCACCCATCCTAGCACAACTCTCACCAAGCGCACTTAACTTTGAAGTTATAAAGGGATCCTGCATTATTGTTGGTATGTTTTTAATTGAAATGGGGCAACCCTACATGAATACTTCCCAGTAAGGTTACCCATCCTAGCACTTCTCTCACCTAAGCGCACTTAACTTTAGAGTTCTAATTGAATCTCATGTGTTGATGTTGGTATGTTATTTATTTTTTGGTTAGTAAAAAATATGATTTGACAACTATTGAGCGAATGCAAAATGAATACTTCCAACGCATTAGTGCTAGTATGTCATTTAATTTTATTTTAGTAAAAATATAGTTTGACAACTATTGAGGGGATGCAACATGAATACTTTTCGAGGTCACCCATCCTAATACTACTATCGCCCAAGCACACTTAACCTTAGAGTTTTAATAGGATCAGATGCATTAGGGCTAGTATCTTATTTAATTTTGGGGTTACTAAAATAATATGGGTTGACAACTATTAAGAGAATGCAAAATGAATACTTCCAGGTAGGTCACCCATCCTAACACTACTCTCACGCAAGCACGTTTAACTTTGGTATTCTAATGGGATCGAGTTCATCTAAACCAATTTGGTTTTTTTGTACTAAATGTTTTTCTGGTTAGTAAAAACATGGTATTATAGTAGCTCTCTACCTTCTAGGATCAAGAACTTCTACAATTGACTTCGAATCGAGGGAGAATTTCATAAGTAAAATTTTGTAGTTTCTCTCTCTAACTCTGATCTACAATGACTGAGGAAGGCCGAATTGGCTTACCTTTCAGCTCCGTTGATGTTGTATGAGGGTTGTGGACGTGTTGGGAAGGCTTGGTTTGGTTTGAGGAGGGTTGAATTTGGTCAAATTCGACTTGACTGAAATAGGTTAGCTTCAGTCTTTCGGAGCTGCTTCACTATTTGATTCTACCGGTACTTCTCCGGCATTATTTAGATCGAACGGAGGTTGATGTCAAGTAGCTTACTTCCCTTGGAGTCTAAAGAACCCGACCTCGCCTTCTGAGGCTGAGAAAACTACCCAAGTCAGAGCTCTGGTTTGAGCTTCTCTAGAAAATGGAGCAGCTGAGAGAGAATGGAGATTTTAGGTGTGATGAGGATGAATGGAGATGAGCTCTTTATATAGGGAGCAGGGAGCTCGAGGACTCTCTGCCTGACCGTTTCACATCTTGGTCAAGCTTATCCTCGCCCTGAAACAACCTAAATGGAGACGTTTTTCCTTTTTTGGTGTTGTATGTTTTTGCATTGAATGAATAGTGTTGTTATCTAAAGGAAGAACATGACACTATTCCGAACAGGACCAAACTAGTCCAACTAGGTTCAATGCTTAAACCAACCTATTCAGGCCCGATTCGATCGATTTTCTCTAAATTAAAATTTTCTAAATTCTTTATCTATCCAATGGTGGCTTCAATCCCCCAATTTGAATATTTTAAGCCACATAGAAAAAATAATTTAGCAAGCGGTTCAATGATGGTTCAAATCGGTTCAATCTAGTTTAGGTTTGGTTCACCTTAACCAGCTAGTTTTCTCTTCCAATTCATCCCAAGGTTCCTTTCCATGGTTTTTATGACTCTTTGGATCACTCAGGATTTGTAAATTTCCCATTTTGCTCTTTCTCTATCAGTTAAGGTTCATGAGCCGGCTCAGTTTTCTCTTTCAAAACGACCGGTTCTTTTCCCGGTTTTCTTATCTATAAAGGGACGGGGTTTACATCAGTAGTATGAATTTCTTAGTTTATATTTTTAAAGAAAGGCATTGTGAATAGTGTTTTTCGGTGAAGGGGCAGCGGAGGGGCTTACCATCTTAGCTCAGGGGAAGGTCCTAGCACCTCTAGGCTGAGTTTGGAGGGCTCGGTTTGGCTGGAATTAGCCTGGGAATGGCTTGACTCAAGCTTGAGCAGCTCAGGCTATTGACAGTTGATGAGTGACAACACTATTTGAGATTTCTCGCTCTCCTACGGTGGTCCTCGGGTTAGAGGGAGGGTGCAGCTAGGTAGAGGACTTCCTCCCGGTACTAATGACACCGAATGCAGCTTCAGAGTTGGAGAAAAGCCCCAATGTCAATGCTCTTCTTTTGTTGCTTGCCAAAAAACTGAACACTTCACCTTCTTTGCTCGATTGTGGGATTCTAAGAATGAATGGAGGGTGGTCTTTATATAGGGAGCTCAACAACTAACGAGGCTACCGGCCGGTGTAGGACTCGACCTCCGACATGTTTGTCAGCGGTCATAATGGAGCTCTTCCCAGATCACCAGAGGAAGCGGCCTCTCTCTCTCTCTCTACTATTTCTATTAGTGGACTGAGGTTGAAAATGAGGACGTGGTAGGGGTGCCACATGGCTGGCTGTGATTTGTCAGTTTTTTATCGTGACATTCCATCTCAGTTGTCGCATTAGCCATTGACCGGTTGATCGGACATGTGGCAGCCTCTCATTGGCTGCTCGTGACTATGTGGCAGGCTGACCGATCATCCGCTGACCATTGACCTAACACGTGGCAGCCTCCCACTGGATGCCCATGCTTGTGTGGCTGTTGACTGGGCGTCGTTGTCTGTTAACCAGTCTGGATCATTGACCGATCCAGTTTGTTGACCGGCTAGACCGTTGACCAGTCCGTTCTCTTAGCCCTAGGGAACACTGTTTACAGAGAACCAGGATTTCCTTAATGAAAGACCGTTTGGCTCTAGAGTCCTAAAGAGCGTAGGTTTTTCTCCTAAATAGCTGCACATACCCTGGATGAAAGACAATTACTAAGTTCTCTTAGGGTAAATGGTATTTTAATAATTCAGCATAAATACATTATTTGAAGATTACTTTCCCTTTAGGTGAGGGTTTGGGAAGTACTAGCCAATACACTAGGATCTCTCTTTGCCTCCTCTTGCATAAGGTTATACACCCTAGTCAGAACCCTTGATGTTCTAGGTACTTCCCTTCCTCCATTCGGTGCCTTCTGAACTCTGGGTTGTGGCTGAGGGGTACTCCTTCAAGCGTTCCCATGAAGGACTGGGAAATTTTGAGCGAAGTGTTCTAACTGTCCACACCCAAAACAAGCTTGGTAGTTTCCTTCATAGTTTATGTTGCATCGGAGACAGCAAGGGTCTTTCCTTTGGGGAGGCGTATTCACCTCATAATTCACCCTATAAAAGTCCCCCTTCCCGTTGGGCCTCGTTCTCGCACCCCCCCACAGTGAAACACCTTGGTCCTTCTAGTTGGCTCGACTATTGTGGCTCCCTTCCTCCTTCTTATTTGCATGTTCCATTCTCTAATGTCTCATTTGCACAAGACATTCGCACTCCTAGGCCATATTAATGATGGCAACCAAATCCGTGGGTCATCCTAGTACCCCCATTCGGTCTCATATGTCCATATTGAGATCGTCCACAAACTTCTAGCAGATATTTGTGGGTCCTACTAGATTAGGGACAAAGGGCCTCGGCTCATTAAACTTGGTCTCATATTTCGATATCGTACTTGAGTATTACCGAAGATGAAAAAATTCATATTTCTTCTCATTGATCAAGTGGGGAGCTAAGTACTCCTCTGAGTACCTTTCCTCAAATTCCTCCCACATAGGTATGGTTGCGAGGGTTTCCTCACATTATTCCACCATCTCTTGGCGCTTGCCTCCAAGAAGAAATTTGCCAAGGTCGCCATCTCTTTTGGTGGGGTTCTCATGATTCCTATAAACTTCTTAATGCTTGCGAGCTAGTTCATGGCTACTCCTAGATCCTTCTCTCCTTGGAAGGGTTTACACCTCAGTTGATAGAGTGTCTTCAAATACCATGGGATGTCAAAAAGGAGATGGGTGACCATAGGGTTGGGTTTCGACTGTACCTCTTCAGTTTGGGTGCGGGAATTAGTGTCCAAGTGGGTTTCAAGGGTGAGGTTAGGCCTTCTGTACACCTTGGTGAATTCCTTATATAGTTCCTGGTGCTTTGGATTTAATCGGGTGGGGTCGTCTGAGTCCTCTCGGATCCTTTCTCAAGAATAAGATTTCCTATGGTCTCTACGATGGTAGTTTGGGTTCTCTTGGCTCCTCTCTTAGGAGTCATATCTATAGTTTTAGAATTTTGGATAAATTTTAAGTTATAAAGTTTTGATAATTCATTCGAGGGAAACCATACTCTAATACCACTTAAGTTATCACACCGAAACCCAGTTTAGTTGGAACCCCATGATGAACCTGCCACTCTCCTCAGTATAGAAGGATACTCTCCCCCTAGTCGCCATTAAGAGTAAGGCATAATTTGATTCTCCTTGGTTTCCCTGGAAGAATATTACCAAACTCTCACAAAATAAAGAAGAAATACATGCTATACCTTAGTGGTTAAGTGGCTGGTGGTACTTCTTTGCATGGTTGAGTCTTACCTTCCTGAAATGGGAAAGGGGGGGTGAGTTCTACAATTTAGTGAGTAGGGATATCGAAAAGCAGTGAAGGTATGTTGGGTTTTGTTCATAGTTTATCTTCATCTTTCTTAATGAGTTTCAATACACAAGAAAACACCATTTATCATAAAAGGGAACATATATTCGTAGAGTAGTCCCCAATTGCTCCACTTGTCGTCTAGAGTGCCTTTACTGACCACCCCGGTAGAAGGACACTCCTTCTACCACAAGTCTAAGTGAACCTTATTACCCATCCCCCCGACCTAAATCGCCTTCGTGTACATTATAGTGGGACAAGACCTCTCCCCCTTCTTCCTCGGTCTCAAAGCATATGAAGCACCCAAAGCTTCTCGACTTACTGGACGACAAATCTTTCCTTATGCTCCCAAGGTCATCCAATAGCCCTTATAACCAACACTACCCTATATTGGATGCTTTGATAGTTTTTTATCTCAGCATGCACAACAAGAGTGTTTTAATTATGTATCTTTAGTGCTACCAGCCCCACAAGTTTGCTGATTCAGCACAACAAGTTCGAAAACCTAACTTCGGCTTGGTAGCAGCTAGCCCAACAAGTTCAACAACCCGACTTTGGCTTTCTAGCTATGCCACACAATTTACAATTTATGTATGTTTTTCACATGCTTGTAACTTGTCTATTTGTCTACGGGTTTAAGTCGATGCACATTGGCCTTGAGCCCATCAGAGTAACTCTAGCTCTTCTTGTAAATAGCTCCAAAATATTTTAAGAAGTTTCACATAGTTAGGGGAGACTATTTCTGGAAAAAATGGTTTTCAAACGGGGAAAGTATGATCATCACCCCCAATCAGGTGTGATATAGGAAACCCCACTCACTCCTATCATGTGACTTGTTCTTCCTCAACAAATTTTTGATGTCTCGCAACAACATTCACGTAGGTATTAGTCTCTCAGTACGTTCCTACATTATCACGGATAATAATTAATTAAATTATCTGAATATTTTCAATTAAAATCACTAGTTTATTTTATTTGCAATTTACCCTTTATAAAATCAATTAAATTACAAATAAATCCATATAAACACTTTTAATCATAATTAAATTCCTAAAATTATTTTTAATTTCAAATAAGTCCTTAATTTTATATTAATCACA
The DNA here is from genome assembly GCA_030064435.1 of Trapa incisa. Taxonomy (NCBI): domain Eukaryota; kingdom Viridiplantae; phylum Streptophyta; class Magnoliopsida; order Myrtales; family Lythraceae; genus Trapa; species Trapa incisa. Next base: position 1,605,837 of record CM057784.1, on the reverse strand, counting down.
AATTAGCCCTCAATTGAGGTTAATTTCATAAAATTCCCCAATTTTCAAAAAATTCCTAAATTACCCAATTTCTTCAAATTCTGCATACTGGTCTCAAATTCTTGATTTATCAAATTGAGGGTTTAAATCTAGTTAATTCCTTCCTAGTATGCTACTAATCGTTTTCCTCCATATTCCCACCAGCATCCTAAACCTTGAATGACCTCATTTGACACAAAATTGAGCTCAAAGGGAGCTTCCCTAGAAAATGTTTTATATAGAGAGAGAGCTTTGTTTTCTTATCGACGAAGGGGCAGTGGTTGGAGCTCTAGATATGGATACCTTGTGCTTGTCAAGGAGGTCCTCCTATGATCGGTTTCCACAATAATTGGCATCCTAATAATGAGAATTGGATGAGAGAAGATTTTTCCTGTTTTAAACTCTACAACTCTACTATTCCTATTGAGGGGTGTGAAATTGGCTTAGCTCATAGGTTCTAGGAGGTCGAGAGGCAGTCAAGGAGGGTTGTGGGAGGGTTGGTCTGGTTGTAGGAAGTCGAAGGTGCCCAGAGTTTAGCTCGAGGGATTCTGCTACTTTGGGACAGTCAAAGTGACGGTACTGTGCAAGCACACCAGCACTTCTCTGGTGATCCTCGAGCTAAAAGGAGGTTGCAATGTGGTAGATGACTTCTTCCCAATTTTAGAGAGCCTGAGTTTGCCTTCTAATGTGGCAGAAAAGGCCCACGTGGGTGCTCTCATTCATGCTTCACCGGGAAATGGAGTGCTTCATCTTCTTCAGTTGTTTGAGGGATAAAGAGGATGAATAGGGAGGAGCTCTTTATATAGGAAGCTCAAAAACTGACAAGGCTACTCAGTCGTCCCTAAATCAGCCTCAATCTCACCATTCATGGTTAGATCATAGAGGATTTTGGGGTCGTTGGAGACTGAGCAGTTCGCCCGATCTTTCTCTTTGCCAGCTATTGGAGGAAGAAGATGACACTATGCGGTACGTCCAAGCTACCACGTGGCATGTTATGATTGGTTGGTTTTGCTGATGCGGCTTCCCACTATTGAGTCATCCTTTGACTCGTTGTCTAGCTACATGGCGACCTTCCATTAGTCGCTCATTCCAACGTGGCTGTTGACCAGACTCAACTAGCCATTTGACCGTGACATGTGGCGTCCTCTGATTAGCTGATTTAAATAATTTAGATTTCCCTCCCATACTATGCCACTGGCACGTGTCAGCCCTTGATTGGCTATAATAATTCGATGTGGCTCTACCACATGGCGACCTCTAATTGGTTGATCGTTTCTCTGACATCCTCTTGGACCGTTGATGTGGCACATTTGCCATGTGTCAGCTCCTCAGTTGACCATTGACTGATGACATGTGTTGCCCTTCTATTGGTCGGTCATTAGTTTGTGACTTTGACCATTGACTGAGTACATGTGTTACATTTTGATTGGTCAATGCTGACCGAGCGGCTAACTAGGTGCGTTTCACCATGCATCGCTTGCTAATCGGTCTCACTTGCAGACTACGCGCTAACTTGGCAGGCGATTTGTTGACCGGTTTGATCAGACTAGGTTTGGTAACCCGAAATAAAAAATTAATCGGTTCAGGCCCAATTCGACCGTGTTTCTAAGTATTAAAAATTTATAAATTCATTTTCTATCCCATGGTAGCTTCAATTTTCCAAATTGATGTTTTTAAGCCACCTATAAAAATAATTCCTTGAATCGTTCTTTAGGGTACAATCCTATTTCATTCAGCTCAATTTTCACATTTAATTCCCTTCATGGTTCCTCTCCATGATCTTTGGGTCTTTATTGACCACATGAAATCTTTCAAATCCTCATTTTGGGCTTCTAATTAAACTTCCAGTTCGATTTAACCTTGGTTTTCTCTTGAAATTTTCTTGTTCCCCTTTTTGGTTTTCTTATTATGAAGAGACAGGGTTTACAATTTCTCTACTCCTTTAAGTAGTTTTGTCCTCAAAACTTTATATACATCAAATAAATGAGGATACTTTTCTCTAATTATAGACTCGATTTCCCATGTCTCATCCTCAACTTGACTACTTTGCCAAAGAACCTGTCATGACCTAACTCAGTTTGGTTGGATCCCGATGAGCAACCCACCACTCTTCCGGATTATTAAGGGTTTTCCCCTTTCTTTTAGACTAGGAGGAGTAAGGCGTCCTTTATAATTGTACCTTTCTTGGAATATCATTAATCAAAATTGAATAAATTAAACTTAAATACCTGTCTTGCAAGTTTAACTAGCGGAATGTCTGTAGGTAGGTTTTTCCCTCGATTACCTGAAAAGGGGTAAAGGGAGGGGGTGAGTTCGACAACTCAGTGAATGGGTGTTTGAAACATGAGTTTCTATAAAATAGTTTAATTGGAGTGTGCCAAACTCCTTATTTTCTATAAAACCATTCTTTCCTTGAAATTTTCGATTATTCAAAACCAATTTCCTCACAATCAGTGTGTTTAACAATCAACACACGCCCATCATCATGAAGGGATCACACATTCACAGGGCAGCCAATCCACTGCACCCACTTGTGGCGTCAGAGCAACTTAACCAGCCACCTAGATAGAAGCCCGTCCACTTCTACCGTGGGAATGAGTGGATGTTCGTGACATCTGACCCTCAAACCTAAAAAGAAACTACGTGTTTGTATGAGGACAGAGACCTCATCCTGACCCCAGCTCGGTCTCATGTGCATGAAGCTACGTCGAGCATCCCTGACTGTTGGCATGACAATCTGCCCTTATCTCTACCATGTAGTCTAGTAGCCTCTAGGATGCATTACTACCCCTCTTGGGTGATTTGATGGTCCCGAACCTTAGTGCATGCACAAACAATATTTTTTTCATAAGCCATTAATCTGTGGTGCCACTAGTCCAACGGCCCCAACCCTCAACTCAACCTGTAGCTGTTTGTATAGACCAATCTGTCGACCGGGTCTTGTCGCACAGCCGCCAGTCCATCGAGTATGTCGGTCTTGTATTGGTACCATGACCAAATCACATCATTAATTCATTAAAGGTTTTTATGGCTTATTATCATATTTTTTATGAACTCCTGCTTATGCCAACTGGCCTTGTGCCCACTGTACAAGTTTTTCAAAACTAGACATTTTAGCCCCCGAGTTCCAAAACTGAGACCTCTCGCCTATCTGAGCTATTCGAGCTGTCGTCAAGAAGTTCTCCCAAAATTTTTAAGCATTGGCACATAGTCAGGGAAAAGCACTTCTAACAAAATTACTTTTTTCACTTATCTATCACACCAACCAGGTGATGATGACATCTCCGGTTATAACCAGTAAGCGGGTTTTCTACTTCCTTCCACGAGTTTATCATACCAACCAGGTATGATCTACTTACAACTAGTAAATAGTTTTTCTGTGTGTTTCTCACATCACACCAACTAGGCATGATGTTAAAATCTCCACTTAATAGTAGTTTTTCATTTCTGAGGTACTCATCATCCCAACCGGGTATGATGTGAAAAATCCCACTCACACGATAAGTGCAATGTATTCCTCTTGGTCGGCTTTTTGCCTCCACATGAACTTATCCTTACTGGCGTTTCCAGTCCTTTGTGCTCCTACACGATTTGGACATCCTTATTTATTAATCTTTGGCATAATAGCCCTCATTCCTCACATAGGAGCACAATACCCAAAATTTTCAATTATTTACATTTAGGTCCCTAAAGTTCTTTTTCCATAACTTTAGGTCCCTAATGAAAACTTTTCCAAAAATTAAGTCCTGAAACGTCAAAAATTCACTTTGGGACCTCAATTCCTTCAAAATCACAAAAAGGGGTTCAAGTTTCCCAAATTTCCAATTTGGTCCCCAACTTTTCAAAAATTACCATTTTGCCCCTACTTTACAAAAATGGCAATTTGACCCCAATAATTCTAAAAATTGACCAATTGGTCTTCAAACATCCTTTTCATGGCCAATTGGCCCTCAGTTTTGGGAAATTGTACATTGGTCCCTCAACTTTATGAAATTCTCAAATTTCCCCAAAAGATTCCCCCAATTTCCCCCTTTCAAACTGGCCGAATTTGATTTCATAAAATTGACTAGTCAATCGGGTTTCATTATTGAAATTGAAGGTAAAATTGAGTTTTTACACTTCCACACAATTCAATGAAGCTTTCAATCATGTCATTTGGATCTGAATTGAGCTCAAACAGAGCCTCGTCGAAAAATTGGACTTAGAGAGAGAAAGCTTCGAAAGCTTACCGTCGAGGGTGCAGCAGTCCGAGCTTTCGATCGGTGCAGGTAGCTCTCATCCTGAGGTTACTCCTAGAATCAAGAACTTCATCAATTCATGTCAAATTGAGGGAGAATTTAGTTAGTGAAGTTTTGTCGGCTCTCTCTATAACATTGATCAGAAATTACGAAGGGGAGCCAAATTGGCTTACCTTTCAGCTCTAATTCAGTTGTATGAGGATTGTGAAAGTGTTGGAGAGCTTGGTTTGGCCTAACAAGGGCTCAAATTGGCCATTTTTAGCTCGGCTGAAATAGGGTAGCTTCGGTCCACTGGAGCTGCTTCATTGTTCGATCACACTAGCTCTTCTCTGGTGACCCTTGGAGCAAATGGAGACTACCGCTGGGTAGCTGACTTCTCCCCATCTCTAAGGAACCCAAACTTGCCATATTTGGCTCAGAAAAATGCCCAATTCGGAGCTCTGGTTCGAGCTTCACCAGAAATTGGAGTGGTAGAGAGAGAGTGTGTGTATTTAGGTGTGAGGAAGATGAATGAGGAGGTTCTCTTTATATAAGAAGCTCGAGGACTCCTTGGTCGTCCGATTGGCGCCTTTATGGTGATCATTCATTACCTAAAACTCTCTGAATGGAGACTTTTCATCTTCGTCGGCACTGCTCGATTTTTCGGTTGTCATCTAAAGGAAGAAGATGACATTATTCTGAACCGGACCAGTTTGAACCGTGTACATTGCCTAAATCGGCCAGTTCATGCTCGATTAGACCAAGTTTTTCAAAATTAAAAATTTCTAAATTCATTCTCTATCCAATGGTGACTTCAATTCTCCAATTTGAATTTTCTAAGCCACCTAGAAAAATGAATTTAGAAACCGGTTCAATAGTGGTTCAAACCGGTTCAGGTCTAGTTCACCTGAATCGATTTGGTTTTCTCTTCCAATTCATTCTGAAGTCCTTTCCCATGACTTTTGTGACTCTTTAGGTCATCTCAAGGTTTATAAATTTTCTAGTTTTACCTTTCTCTATCGGTTATAGTTCATAAACCGACTCAGTTTTCTCTTTGAAAATGACCGGTTCTTTTCCTGGTTTTTCTTATTATCAAAGGATGGGGTTTACAACCTTCACCATTAGAATTTTCTTGTTCCTCAAATTTCTTTCTTGTCTATTGAAGTTAATATGATAATACGTAGATGATGTATAATTTTTTCTCTTTTAATTTGGGGTACTTTATAACATTATTTAAATATTTTCAAAGAATTTAAATAAATTTAAATGTTTTTCTTGGGCTGTAAAATTCTAATTAGCAAAGATGAAATTTAAACTTAGCAAAAAAAGATGAAATTTACACTATCTCACCACTCATATTTAAATTGTAATGAACTTTATTTATTACGGAAATTAATTTTCATGTCAAATGAACACAAAATTATAAGGTGAGTACTAACTTGATCAATGGAAAAAAGTTTATACAAAAAATAAAGAAAATAAGTAAAATTGATATTTTTAGGTAATTTACCCAAAAAAAGTAAATGTATAAATATAAAATATTGCCTAAAAGAGTTGTATTATCATGAAATATTTTTTAAAGAATATATCATTAAATGAAAAGTAAAAATTATTACTAAATAATATTTTATAAAAGAAATTTATCATTAAGTAGTAAATAAAAAGAAATTTACTATCTTAAAATATTTTAAAAAATATTTGTACCATTATTGTAAGTTGTCCTTCCTCAATATTCCTCCATTTTTATTTTTAGCTGTTGCTGACGCTATATTCAATATTCATCTAGTCCCAAATAAACAATTGACTTGGCGCATTTTTATCACCCATCAGCAACCCAGGCGCAAAATATCACGAGGCTGTTAGCAAATCCGAGTTTATTTGATGGTCAAATATCAGGTTATAGGTCAAAATTTAATCTGGCAATGAATTCAGTTGGAATAAGGGAGGAATCTTCAAAATATTGATCTTTTTTCTCAAAGTTGAGGACTAGGTCCAATAGTCACAATACAACTGTCAGTCCACAAGTCTAAATTATGAGCTAGATGATTTTTTGACTCGGAAATTTTTCATTGAATATGTACTTAATAATATGTAATTAAATAATATCAATCCAATATTTAGTCATTCATATGTTTAGTATAACTATAATCATATAATTATAGATTCTTTAGAAGTTAATTAATGACTAATTCTTCACGAAAAAAGATGAACTAAAACAAAATTTAAATGTTCGATCAAAATAATTTTTACTTATTTATTTATTAATAATATTCGATTTAAAGATCTTAGCAGGAAAAAAGTAGGTTACCATATGGAATGAGTTACAATTTACTATAAAACACATCAAATCCGTATTATTTAGATATATAATTATTAAAACTAATTAAGTATTTGAAGATGTAGATCCATACTATTCCTTTGAACTCGGATGCTAGTTGGCCCTAAAGTGTGGTCCAGAAGGGTTCCGCAGCCTCATCTTCAGTTTTTTTAAAATTTTTTTTAATATTATTTGAATAATAGATCAATAATATCCCGTTAATTAATATGAACAGTATTAGCCCAATTGATATAATGAAATAGCCTTTATTTTACCTTATATACTATTATTATTATATTTAAAAACTTTTATACATATGTACAATTTATCAGTTATACAATTAAAATCTGTATTCCTAAATGTAAGATCACTTTCCGATTTGACACTGAAGAAGGAACCAACGCGGAAGATAGGTGGGAATACGGTACGAAGAAGGAACTAACTCTACACGTTTTTTTTTTTTGCTCGTTAAACTTTACACGTCATTCCTATCCTATTCCATTTTAAGGCGTAGTTCTTGTTGAAAATTGAAGAATTGTTACTTCAAATTTAAATTTGAAGTATATATGTTTTTTCTCTCAAAAACATGTATTAGTTTGAATTTAAATTATTATTTTATGTAATCAACTTACTTTATTTATTTTTTTGCTCAAATTAATTTATTATTTGAGTTAGATTGTAAAATAACACTAAATAAATTAGTATGTTTATGCAGTAATAATAGTGATTAAAATAGTTTAAATATTTGATATATACGATTATATTATATCTATTATTAAAAAATAAAAAATATTATTTTATAGAAAAAAAACTTATTATTTGAGTAATTTAAATTAGATATTTATCAGTGTTAATAATACTGATAAAAAATATGAGACCATTAGCCAGAGAACTTTACTTCTACAATGACAGGATGTCTCTGTTTATAGAGCTGTAATGTTTGTTGCATTACAGCACATACATTCTCGTCTACGTTTTCGTTGGCGCTAAAACTCCGCGGGCGTGTCGCCGTTTTTCTCGCGCTCCAGGTAGTACCCCACGCTTCAACCCCGCATTGGAGCTGCTTCTCCGAGAGCTGCTCCTCTGTTCGTTTCTTCTGCTTTTGGTAGACTGTCCGATTGAGATCAGAGGAGCCTAAGCTAAGGGCGCTGATGTGGGGAAATATGGACGTTTTGTGCGTGAAGTCGGTGATCCAGAGCATGATTCAACAGAAGATTACGATGGTCGGAGCCGTCGATGGTCGTACGACGGTGTGCCACGTCAGCGCCGCCGGAAGGCCATTCCCTGACCGGTCCAAGGTGGCGGCTGCGCCGCCGCAGGCCCAGAGGACATCCAGTACCACGTCTTCGTCTTTTTCCCTTCCGTCATGGAGGTTCCCTTTTAGGTACGGCTGACGCCCGCCGATCTCCGTGAATACGATCTGAGTCGTAGCAACGCGATATGACAAAAATTGAACAGTGGGAGAGACATGCTAACCTAAATATTGTTACTTTCAGGTATTCTTTGAAATCCATGTGGTTTGGATGTAATGGCAGTGAAAGTAGCGCTCGAAAAGGGATAGCAGTGGACGATGCTGTTGTGGCTGAGAACGGGGAGATGCCTCATGCTAGAGATGGAAAAGAGGGCGAGGCTGGAAATTTGGTGGGCTTGGAAGGGCAAAATCGGAACTGGAAGTTCAAGATCTTTCAACTGAGGACTGAGATGAAGGAAAAAGAACACCAGGAAAAGGAGAGTAATGATCAAGTCTTTGGGGTACTCCAGAAGGAATTAGTTATTGATGAGGAAACTTGTTCTCATAAAATTGCTGAACCAGAAGCTGACTGGTGTGACGCTTGCCGAGTTGATTTTGATGAACCAGATGAGGAAATTGAAATAGATGGAGACACGTTCTCGAGATATCTGCACAAGGTGTCTCTTGAGCAAGCCAATCTATATGCTATAATGGCTTACTTGAGCAACCTGGCCTACTCAATTTCAGAGATCAAGGTAGACAATTCTTTCGCTTCAAATGGATGATTCATGTCATATAAGATTATTTTTTCAATTTATCCCTTCAGAATCTGAAATTGAAGTGTCTTAAAAGGGGACCTGCCATAATTGATCACACTTTGAGGGGAATTTTAATTTCAGCAGAGCACCCTATTTGCATTTTCATTGTGATAATTAGATGTTCTGGTGTTGAATCAGCATACTAGCTTTTGGGTGTTTTAGCAATCTCATATGTAGTTAGTGTACAGAGTAAATATCAGTCATTACCCAGTTGATGTTTTCATCTTTCGTGATTGAAGAGATTGTTTCTTCATATGGCACGATGAAATTATATGTGCACTTCCATGAAATCAATGTCTCATCTCTGAATGGGATCAACCTATATTTCTCATGCGCTTAAATCATCTTGATTTTCATTGGATCAGCCTGCAGACCTTCTAAAAGACTGGGGCCTGCGGTTGGTAATGTCATCAGTGGGGAAGAGAGGTTTGGCAGTAAAAGATGCAGAAGATCAGATACAGAATAGTGCTGAAGAACTACGCCCAGTAAAAGAAACAGTAGTTGACGAGAAACAGAAGAGTGATGGCTATCGAATCAGTGCATCTACTGCGTATCATGCTGCTATTTCTGCTGCTTCTTATGTGCATTCTCAAATGAAAGGCATATTATCTTCTAGACCATCAAATGAGTCAGATCAAGAATTAAACATCGAAAGAGTTGAGGGAGTTGATACAATGAACTCAGAAATGGTAAATTTTATTTCTGCCGCTGACTCTGTAACAGCAGTGGTAGCTGCTAAGGAAGAAGTTAAGCAGGCCCTTGCTGATGATCTCAAGTCGAAGTATTCATCACCCTGTGAGTGGTTCATCTGTGATGATGATCAGAGCAATACAAGATTCTTTGTTATTCAGGTACAAATTTCATTTTTATTTCCTGTGAAAAATACTCTTAGTCTTGTTTTCTAGTTGGGGCCATGGGAAACCTACTTTTTGTATACACCAAATTGCAAAGAGATTCTAATGGTGAACCTTTTGTTTCAGGGCTCAGAATCTATGGCTTCGTGGCAAGCAAATCTACTCTTTGAGCCAATTCAATTCGAGGTAAATTTGAAAATGGATATCTAGGTCGTCACATATCTGAAGTTAATTCAACACTCTACATGTTTACTGTAGTAGAATGATGGATGCCTTTCACTTAGTCTTCTAGTGTGTCATTATTCAAGTTGTAAAAATGAAATAATTAACAATATGAGAATGGCATTCATAAATTGTTAGTGTTAATATAGTTTGTTGTTGAAGAAATAATGCATATTATAAGCTCTTTAAACTAAGAGTTTGGGATTTTCTGCCAGAGTTTTGACACACTAGTTCATAGAGGCATATATGAGGCTGCCAAAGGCATCTACGAGCAAATGCTGCCTGAAGTGAGGGCCCACCTTAAAGCCCATGGGGATCGAGCAACCTTCCGTTTTACTGGTCATTCACTTGGGGGAAGCCTCTCATTACTTATAAACCTGATGCTCCTGGTTCGAGGTGAAGTTCCAGCGTCGTCATTACTCCCCGTGGTAACATTTGGGGCTCCATCAGTTATGTGTGGGGGGGATGGTTTGCTTCGTAAGCTAGGATTGCCTCAGAACTATGTCCAAGCAGTCACAATGAACAGAGATATCGTTCCTCGAGCCTTTTCATGCAGTTACCCTGGTCATGTAGCTGAGCTTCTCAAGGCCATTAATGGGAACTTCAGGAACCATCCATGTCTTAAGAAGGAGGTCAGTTCCGAACTAATAGATTACTTTTAACAGTATTCTCAACAGTAGAGTTTGCTAGCATTTCCCTGTCTGTTTCTCTTCTTCATATATTAACTGGATAACATACTAGTGATATTTCAATTCATCTAATGCTTTTGTCCCCTAATCACAGAAGGTTTTGTACAGTCAGATGGGGCAGCTTCTGATTCTACAGCCTGATGAGAATTTCACTCCTTCCCATCAGCTCCTGCCTCCTGGCAGCGGCCTCTACCTTATAACCTGCTTGCATTCTGATGTCTCAATTGCACAGAAGCAGATTCAAGCTGCTCAAAAGCTCTTCTTTAACACCCCTCACCCACTTGAGATCCTTAGTGATCAATCTGCCTATGGAAATGGAGGAACCATTCAGAGAAACCATGACATGAATTCTTATTTAGAGTCTGTGCAAGTTATACAACAGGAATTGAATCATCTCAGGAGGGCCAGGAGAGAGCAGCGGAGGGAGCTCTGGTGGGCCACCGTTGACTCCTCCCACATAAATGGTGGTGGTATTGTTCTTGACAGGTCCACGAGTCCAGTCTACTTGGGTCAACATCAGTTCAACTTCCCACGCATTTTAGGAACTTGCCAAAAGTCTCTGAAACGGTTCAACCACTTTGTTGCTTCTCAAAGGATGCATCTGTTCATGGTCTTACTGGTCCCTGCAAAGCTTTTACTTCTCGGGGCCTATAATGTGATCAACTTCAGTTAGCTAGTCTTAGTTCATTTCGATCTTCTACTTTGGCGAACACATTCATTTGTAAAACTTAGATATGATTAGATCTCATTTGATTATTTATTCATTTGTTCCAAGGGAAGCAAACTTCGTGGGATGGGAATAGAATGAGAGAGAGAGAGAGCCATTGACTGTAAATGATACTGAAGGAACTGAATTTAATGAATGTTCTGCTTGCTTGAGGACATTGGTTTTCTTGATAATATGTTCATTCATGAGTTGGAAAATTGTTTATTTAGTAATATTCTGCATATAGCCCTGACTTTGAAGCAGATATTTGCTTTTCAAGCGCCTTTCGTAGATTTTAGCATATCTGAATAACAGATCATTCATTCCCTCTCACTGTCTTGCCCTTGACGGTGGTTGGACCCCATCCACTTCATTGTGGCTTTTGAATTCTTGATACTACATGTGATGACTCTCCTTGCCATCCAGCTTTTTCCCATGGCAAGCCTACTGTAGATAGAGAGGATAGTGACAGTTTCCTATTCAATAAGCATTGATGGAATCAAAAGGTGAAAGCAACTGAGCACGATGACTTTTGATTTGCTCACAAAAGCTGGAGGTGAAAAAGATATTGACACTGAAAACGATGCCTCTGGCTCGGTCATGAATAACTTCCATTTTATAGAGGTTAAAAATTACCTACAAAACTATGGATATGACACCATTTAGTTGTAAAATTATTATTTAGCTCAAATTATGTACAAGTATTTCATTAATAACATGTTAAATATTTATTTATGATTTAAATTAGTAATAAATTTTTTGCGAATAAATTAAATAAATACTGAAATATTTATATATGAGTTAAATAAAATATTTATATATAAATTAACATAAATATTTATATGTTATTTGTGATTTTAACATATCCATAATCATTTTTTTACTAAAAAATATATCAATTAAATTAAGTAATACACATTCCTGTGAAATAGTTGTTCTTCAAAATGGATCCGTGTCAAATAAATAGTTAAATTGACTAGGTAAAGTAGGAGAGTACATTATTAAACACTAGTGATCTCTATAAATAGGAACTATTGTACCAATGCATGAGTTTTCTCCTACTCTTATCAGTCTGACATTATGTTTTACAATCAATTATGTATTGTTATAGATACTGTTCACCAATTTATTACAACAGATGTAATTAATCATTCTCTCGGATTTGATTTACTCGACTTTTGTTCTAATTAATCTCATTATAAGGTTAATTACACTTACTTAGGGTTATAACCTTTTGTGATTATTCTTACCCTTAATCTTGAAAGTATTAAACTACCACTTAGGTAGCTTATTTTCTCCAAATTGTATTATTATCTCTAAATTGAGCAAAATTACCATATTTGTTATTTATAACTTAAAATCCATCATTTATAGATAATAGACTTTTCCTAGTCTTTCACTTGGTTGCCCAAGTTTATTTGGGTCTCATTCTTATTCCCAAATACTATAAAATATTTTTAAAATATCATTTTATTCACTATTTGTAAAATAGTCCATAAGTTAGCCATAATTACCATTGTGCCCCTATACTTTAAAACTCATCTTTTTTGGGACACTAGATTCTCCAAATCTTCTATTTGGTTCCCTAGAATTCTTGTAGTCTCATTTGGGTCCTTAAACTTTCTAAAAATTATTTATGGGCATACAAATTCCCTTATTTTTTCCACAGTCCCTAAACTTTCTCTTTTGTCCCTTTTTGATCCTTAGAAATTCAAAACATATCATTCGAGTTTCAAAATTTTACCAATATTTCATAATGGTCCTAAAACTTCTTCAGATCCATAAAAAAATCCTAAGAAAACGTATTATCAAATGAGTCCTTTTACTTATCCATATTTACATTTGGGTCTTTGACCTTTATTCCCCAATAAAATAATTCATAAAAATTTTCAAACTCAAATATAATGTCCCTAAGGACTCCCCTAAGCTATCATGGCCTCTGCCCATTTGATGTTGCTAGAACAGTGATGATCATGGCTAGATCTAAGTTAACAGTTTATGAGTAAGAGTTGTATCAAGGTTGAGATCTCACAAAAGATGGTGACTCGGCCACCGACACTAATGGGGTTTGAAAGCTGACTCTCAAAGGAGTATGTGGACACTTGAAGCACCTCAAATGAAGGTTCGAGAAGCATGCAAAGTCCATTTTACTAAACTTTATTACAACTAAAGCTCGTCAACATTTATCATAATTTATTCAACCTCAATACTTACCTAAAATATATGAAGCCAATGGCATTTGAAAACGAGGACCAAGAGGAGTCTACAATAATTTTTGGAGCCCTCATTGGCCATCGATGCCATCAGAAATGGCCATGGAAGTAGATGATCTATTTTTGGCTCGTAGAGGACATGTATTGTTCAATCATGTTGTCATCGGTAGATCTAAAGTCGGTGGCCTAGAGAGACGACATTGGAAAGCTGACCCGAGTAGCTTTCTAGGGACACCTAAATCACTAATATTGGCAATCGATAAAGGAAATGGTGCTCTGTGCAAGTTTGATCACCGAAAAATAGAGGTAAGTGAGTTTTAGAGATAATTCTGATCATGAGTCAACCGGGGCATATTCGAGCTTTATATGTCCATAAACTAGACTTAATTTGCTATATGGCCATAGCTTCCTTTCATCATTTTATATGTGGCACTTTGAATGAATTAATTAGTGTGTGGTGGGTTTTAGATTGCAGCTAGTGACAATTTGAGTCAAAAGTCAAGTTTTTGCTATTCAGTCGAGTGATGGGGACATTGTGCATGTGGAGTGTGCCTTGCCCCTTCGGTTGGTTTGACATTTTTCCAAATCAGTTTTATCTCTATCCATTTCATTTTTGTCTCTATCCATTTCATCTTCTGACAACCCTTAATTCCCTTCATAATGCCACTATAGGAGCAATTATTTATTAATTAGAATAAAATAAATTATGTCATCCTTCCCTCTTCTCTTACTGTCAGGTTAGCTGAAGGTTTAAGACGACACTATGCGCATGCGTGCAAGCTGCCACATGATGTACTTTGATTGGTTGGAGTTGCTGACGTGGCATCTAATTCAGTATCCAATTCTCTCTTTGTCTGTTTGACCTAACATGTGTTGACCTCCCATTGGTCGCTTAGTTTGACATAGCAATTGATCGAAGCTGATCATTAGATGTCCATTATGATTTTGCCACGTGACGTCCCTTGATTGGTTGATTAAAATAAGTTAGATTTCCCAAATAATAGCATATGCTAATGCTATGTGTCAACTCTAGATTGGCTATAGGTGTCTAGCATGGCTTCATCATGTGTCAAACATTGATTGGTCCATTTGGATAATGTGGAATTCTTTTAGCTGACCGTTGATGACTACCACATGTCACCTTCTAATTAGTCAGAGCTTCCTAAAACTAACCTCGCAGCTCCTGGGGTGCACTTTCCATGTGATGCTCACTGATTGGTCACAAGCGCCGACCTAGCATTCTAACCCCCTGATAGGGTGGATCATGTTGACCTAATCGGACCATTGACTAATTCAATTGATCCAGATTCCGACGACCCAAAACGTAAATTGACTGGTTCAGACCTAATTTAACTATTTTTTTAAATTAAAAAAAAACTAAAATTATTTTCTAAATGATGGTGACCTCAATATACAAATTTGCCCATTTTATTCACTCTAAAAAATGAATCTTTGAATTAGTTGTACTCAATTTATTCTAGTTCAATTTGGTTTAGGTCCGATTCACCTTGGTTTAGGTTGGTTCTAACCTCAATTAATTGAAATGATTCAACTACCTTTATGGTTTATGGTTTATACTTCACTTTGGACCACTTCCTATCCCACATTGCTTACTTTGCATAATCCCAGATGAATATGGACCTTGGTTTTCCCTTCGAAATTTTATAGTTCTATATTAGGGTAATCTTATTTAGGTGAAGCTGGGCTTACAACTACTCAACTCTTTTTTTTTAGGATTTTTGTCCTCAAAGCTTGCAATTAGCTGATATGTTATCCCTTCAAAGTCAATTTGGGTTTTATGAAACTCGTCCTCTCGGACCAAGGAAACCGGAAATTTTCAAGAGTAAACCAAGAACCTAAGTGAACCAAAATTGTTAAAAAAGGGTTAAAACATGAATTTGGAAAATCACAAGTAACCAAGAAATCATAAAAAATCATGGTAAAGAACCATGAAGTTGATTGGATATGAAAACTGGATCGGTTCAAGGTGAACCAGACATGAACCGTGAAAAATTGGCTTAATAATTCATTTTTCTAGGTAGCTTAAAAATGTCAAATTGGAAAATTTAAGCCACCATTAGATAGAAAATGAATTTAGAAAATTTTGAAATTTTGGAAAACTAACCGAATCAGGCCTAAATAGACCGATTTTCGTTTTCAGGTCACCGAACTCGATATGACTGGACCGGTCAACAATCTAGCCAGTCAACAGACTGTTGCCAGGTCAACACCCAATTAGCAAGCACAACCAATCATGGAGCGCCATGTGGTAAGTCCGCATGTGCGAAGCTCGCACACATGAAACATTATCGTCTCCTTCCTTTAGACGACACACTATTCATGGAAGGATTCCACCTTTTATTTTCGGTGAGGGAATACTCCCTCTGACAATGACAGTTTCTAGAGAGGATAGGCTTGACCAATAATTTAGAAAGTAATAGAGCTAATGGTCCCCGAGCTCCCTATATAAAGAGCTCCCCTTCATTCATCCTCCTCATCCCTTAAACGCTCGAAGTAGAAAAAGTGCTCGAATTCCCGATGAAGCTCGTACCAGAGCTCCGACTTGGGCACTTCTCTCCACCTCAGAAGGTGAATTTGGATCCTAAAGATTTTGGAGGAAGTCAGCTACCCAACGGCACCCTCCACTTAGCTTAAGGACCATCGGAGAAGCGCGAGCGGGTCCAAACAGTGAAGCTGCTCCGAAGGACTCGAAGCTGCTCTATTCTGCCCAGTTCCAATTCAGCCATCCCCGACCTCCCGTGGCCGAACCAAGCTCTCCCCAATTCTCTCTAGCCTACTCTCGATCTCTCAAAGTAGACACGCATATTAATTTAGGCTTCCCTCATAAGAATTGCTTAGTTCTAGAGAGAGAAAGTGCCCTGATTTCATTGACCAAATTCCCACTGCTCAGGACGAGAATTGAAGTTACACTTGATTCTCAAAGGACCCCCTTGGACAAGAGCTATCATCCCAAATCAAGAGCTCTGATCGCCGTAGCTCCATCGGTAAGCTTCTAAAGCTTTCTCTCTCTACTTCAAAATTTTCGGTGAAGCTTTGTTTGAGCTCATTTTAGACAAAAAAAAATGATGATTAAAAGTCGTCATATCGTAGGGAGGTGAGGAAACCGATTAGCACCATGATAGGGAGAAATTGACATGGATTGAGGGGACAATTTGATGAAATCAACTTCAGAACAAAGGAAATGATGAATTGGGGGAAACTTTTTGAGAAGATTTGGGGATTTTCGAAAATTGACGGACTTGTGTGCGTTTTCTAGAAAATTGAGTGTCAATTGGAAACTTAGAGAAATCTAAACGGCCAATTGGTCATTTTTTGGGAAAATAATTGAAGCCAATTGGTGATATCGAGAAATTTAGGGACCAATTGGAAATTTTGGAGAAATTAAGTACCCATTTGGGAATTTTGGAAAATTAAGGACCTAAGAGGGATATTGGAAATCCTAGGGACTTAATTAAAAATGATTGAGCATTTGGGACCTAAAGTTAAGATTATGAACTTTGGAGACCTAATTGATATAAGGCAAAATTTACGGCCTAGTTGTAAATACTTGGAAGTAAGAGGCCTTTCATGCCAACCCTTCCCTTATGAGAATGATTGAACCATGTAGGAACGGGTCTAACGAGTACGTGTGCAGAGGAGCACAACAAGAACTAGAAATCCAGCTGAGACAAACACGTCACAATTATTGGGTGAGTGAGATTTTCCAACATCATACCAGGTTAGGGTGATAAGCACCTTTTCTAAATTAAAAACCGCTATGAGTGGATTTTTTTGACATCATACTCGGTTGGGGTGATGAATGCCCTCTTTGAAAATTGAAAACATGTTTGTAGAAATGATCTCTTGTGACTGTGTGTAACTGTTTAAACATTTTGGGAGAGTATTCTGATGAGAGCTGAGACAGCTCCAACTGGCCAAATGCTTTAGTTTTGAACTTATAGGGCCTAAGACCCAATTTTGAAAACTTGTAAAGTGAGACCAAGGCCAGTGGGCACGAGTTGGATCCCATAGACAAATATGATTAAAAAGCCATGAAAACTTTCATAATTGGCTAATTGTGTGAATTGCCACTGTGATGAATCCGGACTGACAAACTCGATGGGCTAGTAGCTATTGAGCCAAGGCCAGGTTGACAGACCTATTGGGCTAGCAACTATGGAGCCAAATCTGAGAGTCGGAGCCGTCGGAACCAAAGATAATGGATCATAATCCTAAGACAGTTGTTTGTGCATGCACTATGATATGCAACCATCGAGACACCCAGTTGGGGTAGTGCTGGTTCTAAGAGCTATTGGACGACCTGGTTGCGATAATGGCAGTTCTGTTGTTTAGCGAGTCGTGAAGCTCTAAGTAGCTTCTTGCGCACTTAGACTGAGGCAAGGTCAAGAGAGGTCTTGTCCCACATAGCGGATACAAAGTATATTTGGGTTTGAGGGTCAGACAATTAATGTACACTTAGAGTCTGGGTAGAAGTCGATGACTACTATTGAGTGGATGGTAAAGACGCTCCGATCCACAAGTGGGTGCAGTTGTCATAACTGCATCTCATGAATGCTTGAACCATTTATAATAAAGGGTGTGTAGTTGTTTGCTAAAACATATCTCGAGCAAGTGGAATTGTTAAAAAGATTTAAACTTACATACCAGTAAATTAAAAGATTCTATGAATGTTATTTTTTTTAAAACTCACCCTAACACCTGCTTATTGAGTTGTAGAAACTCACCCCCTCTTTTTAAACCTTTTTTTTTTTCAGGAAAGGAGACAGCCCTCAAAGAATCTCACTATCAAGCCTTTAATTTAGGTAATGAAAATTTTAAGTTATTAATTTTGTATAATGCTATTCAAGGGAACAAATAACAGAAGGTACGCTTGACTTCTCACAGTCTTGGAAGTGGGAACTCTTCCTAGACCAACAGGAGTGGCGGGTTGCTCATGGGGTTCTGACCAAACTGGGTCGAGGTGTGACATGTTTATTCCTTGTTTCTTGAAGTTTACTTGACTCATTTCCTAATATCTCCTTTGTTTCGGTATTATTCCCTCATGTTAGGCATGTTATGCTTGCCTTTTTATATTTGATTACATCCCTCTTTTTGATGTGACTTGTATTCAATACTAACTCTTGGGTTTAATTCATTAATACACACTTGGATGTACTTAGAGGATTTCCTTATCCCAATAGTCTTGTAACTGTATTAAATAAAATATTTTCCTAAGATTCTTTACAAGTTTTGCTGGTCCTTTTAAACATTGAAATCCTTCTTTTTGGACACTACTTTCATTTTTTTTTGAGTGTGCATTGGATGGTTCAATTCATCTAGAGTCATTCTTCCTCAATCTTTACCATTGCATTGACAATTGATGTGTTTAATACTTGGTAATCCTTCCTTCTACTCTTATATGATGATGCCAATCGGGTCTTAATTATCCTTTAACTTTATTCTAGAATGTGGGTTTATGGTAGGCATAACCTAATGGTTACTAGTCCCATAAACAATCTTATCTAACTTCAATTCTCACTTTCTATCTTGTCCTTTATGCCTTTCCAAAATTTAAGGTTTTAATGCCCTGGAGTAGTCCATTTATCTAGGATGTCTGACTTATCCAATCCACTTGTCCCTCCTATTTACCTCTCCTTCTGAGCCTTTGGTTCACCTAGTTAAAATACGATACTCTTTAGGCTCCATTTGGCTATGACTTCCAGATTCTCAAAATGTTGGAGATTTCTCTTAAGTTTCTTATTCTCTACTTGATCTTGCATCACTAGGTTTTTTTTTTCACTTCCTCCTTTATTTGTTTTCCATACATGAATTCAGTTCACAATGTACTTATGATTATATATCTTATTTTTAACTTTACCCCTTCTCTGAACCTTCCCTAAACCTTCATGCTAAGTCCTAATCGCCACCCTTCGCTGAAATTTACTATTCACATTGCGTTTTATCTAAAAATTCAATTGATGAATTTGGACAGCTCAGGCCATAAATTGAGGCATGGTTTTATATAGGAAGGATCCTTGGGAAGAGAGCAATCCTTTGGCCTAGAAAGCTCCAACCTCCGGGCCCTCATCGATAAGTAATCGAACATTTTTTTAGATCATTTTTCTGGTGAAGCTCTATTTAAGTTCATTTCGAAGCCAAATTAAGTGATTTAAAGCTTGAAATGATCCTAGAGATATGGGGAAGATTATTAGAATCATGTTAATACTCAATTGGGAAGGTTTAAGATAGAAGAGATGCTAATCAAGGTTGGAGGACTAAATTGAAAATTTTGAAAGTTTGGGGACTAAATTGTAATTTTTGAACATTAGGGATTTTTCTATAGTTAGTGAGAAATTAATTATCCAATTGGAAATAAGGAGACATTAGGGACAAAAAAGAAGATTCAGGAATCATTGGGACCTAATTAGAGATAAGGTATAGCTTAATGAACAAATTGTAATTAAT
Source organism: Trapa incisa (assembly GCA_030064435.1). Classification (NCBI taxonomy): domain Eukaryota; kingdom Viridiplantae; phylum Streptophyta; class Magnoliopsida; order Myrtales; family Lythraceae; genus Trapa; species Trapa incisa. Next base: position 1,586,087 of record CM057784.1, on the reverse strand, counting down.
AAAAAGTTATGGTTCTTAAGTTTAAATACCGTATTGTTATTTGGGATTTAATTTTCCCAATTTGTTGTAGGAATTGATCACCTACACGTACGTGCAAAGGAAAGGCACACCAAGCTCGAAAATCATCTCAGCCGAACAAGTATTGGAATACGGGTGAGTGAGATTTATGTCATCGAGTTTGATTGGATAAATGATGTGTTATTACTCGTAAATTTTGAAAACCTCTTTTCCAGAAATAAAATGTCATGGCTATGTGAAACTACTACAAATATTTTGATATTTATTTTTGTTGTGAGTAGAAGCATGTTAATAGGACTACCATTGAACGGTGTATTGATACACCTCAAGGGGATAATCTAATTCAATTGTCGATGCAGGATATGTGTCACACCCCAACCCGATTTGGTTGGATTCTCATGAATAGCCCGTCGTCTCTTGGTTTAAGAGGAGTTTCCTCTGACTTTAATTCGAGATGAGCTAGGCGTAATTTTGACCTTGTTCCCTGGAAGACATATATCCAACAAAATGCAAGCTTAAGGAAAATTTAAGCATACATGATAGAGGGTAAGGCAATCAATTTGATGAATTCAAGATTCGGGGGTCAAAATGTAATAAATTGAGGGAATTTGGCTGAAATTGGGGATTTTGGAAATGTGGGGGCCGAATTGCAAATAAGGGAAATTAGGGACCTAAAGGTAAAAGTAAAAATATTAGGGACCTAATTCATGATAAGTGGGACATTAGAGACCTAATCATAATTGCGGCATATTTAAGGACCAAATAGCCAATACGGGCGATTATGAGGTCTTTCCTACCAATTATTCTAACATGAATGCTTGGACCATGGAGGACGGACAGTTGAAGGATTGTGCACGAGAGTGCATGGCTGCACAAGAGCGCATGGCTGTCCAAGACAACGCCGAAGGCAAGTTACACAACCCTAGGAGAGTGGGCTCAACATCTTGTCCGGTTGTGTTGACGAGTACAATTTTCCCGATTTGAGAACGATTTACCAATACTGCATTCCCATAACTAATTGTATAAGCTTAAAACTTTTGGGAGGTTGTCTTGATTAAAACATGAAGCATGCAATAGTAGAGCTAGTACAGTTCGAGTGGGCCCAAGGCCAATGGGCATGAGCTTAGGTTGTTGACAAGACAAGGCTTCTATGTTTGAAAAGTTCCATATAATTGGATAATTGGGTGAATTAGTTTCTATGTCGAAGCCAAATAGATGAACTTGTTGGGTTAGTAGCTATTGAGTTGAAGCCGGGTCATCAAACTCGTTGGGCTAGTAGTTAGCGAGCTGATGTCGGGTTGTCGGGTATGTTGGGCTAGTAACACCAAAGTTGACAGTTATTACTAAGGAAAACTATTGATTGTGCATGCCATGAGTTCATAACCATCGAGGTGCCTGGTATGGGGTAGTGGTGGTTCCAAGGGCTACTGGGTGACCTAGGGAGCATAAGAGCGGTTTGTCATCCAATATGTCAAAAAAGCTTCGGGAGCTTCATACGCATTGAGACCAAGGTCGGAGGAGGAGAGGTCTTGTCCCACACTACGGACATAGAGTATGGTTTAGGGTTTGAGGGTCGAATAACCAATGTACACTCAAACTTAGGGTAGAAGTCACGAACTTCTATAAGGGTGAATGGTAAAAGCTCTCCGGTCCACAAGTGGAATAGTTGTAGACTGTTCTGCGAATGTGTGATCCCTTTCTATGATAAAAGGCCATGTGATTGTATGCCAACCCAATTTCATGAACAACACAGTAGGAGGATGGGAAAATGATGAAGCACTATGAGTTAATGAGAAGCCCAAACAAAACTACCTTTAAGATTTCCCGCTCACTGAGTTGAAAGACTCACCCCCTCCCTTTAACATTTTTTTTTTCAGGAAATAGACGATATTTCAAGAGTTTCCCCTACCAAGTCTCTAAACTCTAGTACTATTAAGACTATTAGTTTTGCATAATGTTATTTTGGGGATTAATGGCAGACAATACGCTTGACTCTTCATGATCTGGGGCAAAGTGACTCCTCTAGGTCAAGGAGAGTGGCAAGTTGCTTACGGGGTTTCAACCAAATAGGGTTGGGGCATGACAACTTAGGTGGTATCAGAGCCAAGTTTCCATCGAATGCATTGTCAAGACTCTATAACCTAAAAACTAACCAAAAACCTTTATTAAAACCAGAAATGGCACCTAGAAGAGGAACCAAGAGAACTAGGGCGGCAACTGCAGACTTTGCTAGAAACCCCCTTCCAGAGGGTAAATCTAGAGGGGCTCAGCCAACCCCACTTGGTCTCAACTCGCAACACCAACGACTATATGAGGAGTTCACTAGGGTATTTGTACAATCCAACCACAATCATGAACCTAGCCTGGACTCTGAGTCCCACAATCGACCCTAGGTGCAGTCCTAGTCCACCTCTACCCCCGCCCCTCCTTTCTTCGACATCCCAAAACACCTAGAGACACTCTAGCAATTGGGGTGTAAGCCCTTTCAAGGGGAGAAAGATGTCGGTGCAGCTATAGATTGACTAGCTAGCCTTAAGAAATTCATGGGGATCATAAGAATACCACAAAAGAGATGGTGACCCTGGCCGAATTCTTCTTGGAATCTAGTGCCAAGAGGTGGTGGGACAACATGAAGAGCCTCTCCTCCATTGTACCCACATGGGAAGAATTCGAGGAAAGATATTATGAGGAATACTTGGTCCCCCACCTGATCAACGAGAAGAAACAAGTGTTCTTTTGGCTCCGACAAGGAGTAAGTACCATCTCAAAGTACTAAATCATGTTCAATGTGCTAAGACCCTTCGCTCCTGACAAGGCCGGACCGACAGATACTGCCAAAAGTTCATAAATGGACTTAATATGGATGTAAGAGATGCCCCCATGGATTTGGCCGCCATCGTTAGCATGGCCCACGAATACGAGTATCTATTGCAAATGAGGCGCCACCGGAGGGAACATGCTAGACGAAGAGTGGAAAGAGGCGATAGTAGTCGGAGAAGCCGGAGGGAGAAATGTGGGCCACGGTGGGGGGACCAATGCAAGGTTTCATAGAATTGGTGAGGGCTATCAAGCCTACATGGAGGTGATTGTGACTCCCCAAAAGAGGGTCCCCTACTGCCCCAAGGGCCAAAGGAATCATTGTCATGCCCCGACCCAGTTTGATCGGATCCCCGTGAGCAACTCGCTACTCTTCCGATTTATTAAGGATTTTTCCTTTATTTAACCCATGAGGAGCAAGGCGTCCTTCAAACCTGTACCTTTTCTGGAATAATATTAATGAAAACTGCATAAAATTTAAAATTTCTTACCTATCTTGCAGGTTTAAACTATATGAAGGTCTTTAGGTAGGTTTTCTCTTGATTACCTGAAAAGGGGTAAAGGGATTGACAACTGAGTGAATGAGTGTTTGAAACCTAATTTTTCAAAAAAATTGTTTGAATTGGAGTGTGCCGACTCCTTATTTTCTTTAAAACCATTTCCTCAATTTCTCAATTTTCAAAACCATTATTCCTGATTAACCATAGTCGTTGTGTTTAACAATCAACACACGCCCTTAATCATAAAGGGATCACATATTCACAAGGCAGCCCATCCATTGCACCCACTTGTGGCATCGGACTGACTTTACCGACCACCTAGATAGAAACCCATCCACTTCTACCATAGGAATGAGTGGATGTACGCGACATCGACCCTCAAACCCAAAAAGAAAACTTTGTGTCGGTTTGAGGACACAGACCTCATACCGACCCCACCCCAGTCTCACGCACATGAAGCTACATCGAGCTTCCATGATTGTTGGCACGACAAACTGCCCTTATCTCCACCATGTGATCCAGTAATGCCTAGGACACATTATTACCCCTCTTGGGCGTCTTGATGGTCTCAAACCTTAGTGTATGCACAAAGCAATAATTTTCCACATAAGCCATTTAATCTTTGGTGCCACTGGTCCAACGACCCCAGCCTCAACTCGACCTATAGTTGTTTGTCTCAACTTGTCGCACTGCCGCCAGTCCATTGAGTATGTCAGTCCTGTCTTGGTACCATGGCCAATCACACCATTCATTAAAGTTTTCATGACTTAACATCATATTTGTTTACGAGCTCCTACTCGTGCCAACTGGCCTTAGGCCCATTGTACAAGATTTCAAAATCGGGCATTCTAGCCCCAAAGTTCCAAAACCAAGGCCTCCAGCCTATCTAAGCTATTCAAGCTCCCATCAATAAGGTCTCCCAAAATGTTAAAGTAGAGGTACACAGTCAAGGGAGAGCATTTATGACAAAAATAACTTTTCAGCTGTCCATCACACCAACTAGGTGTGAGGACATCTTCGCTCATAACCGATAAGCGGGTTTTCTACTTCCTTTTAGGAAGTTCATCATACGAACCGGGTATAATCTACTTACAATCGTTAAGTAGCTTTTCCGCATTTTTCTCACATCACCCCATCTAGGTGTGATGTTAAAATTCCACATTATAGTGGGTTTTAAATTTCGAGGTACTCATCATCCCATCCAGGTATGATGTGAAAATTCCCACTCAACTGATAATATAGTGAATTCCTCTTAACCGGCTCTTTGCCTTCACACGAGCTTATCTTTGTTGGCGTTCCTGGTACTTCATGTTCCTACACGATATGAACATCCTTGTTCATTATCCTTTGGTCTAATAGCCATCTAATTATTTGCATTTAGGTCCTTGAAGTTATTTTTCTTTAACTTCAGGTCCCTAGTACCAATTTTCCCACAAATTGACTCCAAAAACTTCTAAAATTCACTTTGGAACCACAATTTATTCAAAATCACGAAAAAGGGGTTCAAGTTTCCTAAATATTCAATTTGGCCTCCAACTTTTCAAAAATTTCCATTTTGCCCCTACTTTACAAAAATGAAAAATTTGACCCCAATAATTTAAAAAATTGACCAATTGGTCCACCAACATCTTTTCTGTGCCCAATTGGCCCTCAATTTTAGGAAATTACACTTTAGTCCCTTGAATTTTTGAAATCCCCAATTTTCCCCAATTTCCCCCTTTCACACTAGTCAAATTTGATTTCATCAAATTGTCTGATCAATTAAGGTTAATTGTTGAAATTGAAGGTAAAATTGAGTTGCCACTTCCACATGATTCAATGGAACTTTGAATCGTGTCATTTGGATCCAAATTGAGCTCAAACGGGGCTTCGTCGAAAAATTGGACTTAGAGAGAGAAAGTTTATCATCGGGGGTGCGGCGGTCTGATCTTTTGATATGGACAGATAGCTCTCGTCTTGAGGTTCCTCCCAGGATCAAGAATCGCATCAATTCATGTTGAATTGAGGGAGAACTTGGTCAGTGAAGTTTCTCCGGTTCTCTCTCTAACACTGATCGGAAATTACTATGGGGAGCCAAATTGGCTTACCTTTCAGCTCTAATTTAGTCGTATGAGGATTGTGGAAGTGTTAGGAGAGCATAGTTTGGCCTAGGAAGTGCTTGAATTGGCCGTTTTTAGCTCAGCTGAAATAGGGCAGCTTCAGTTCACCAGAGCTGCTTCACTGTTCGATCACGCCGACGATTCTTCGGCGACCCTCGGAGCAAATGGAGACTACCATTGGTTTGTTGACTTCTCCCTGAATCTAATGAACCCGATTTTACCTTCTTTGGCTTAGAAAAATGCCCAAGTGGGAGCTCTGGTTCGAGCTTCACTGGAAAATGGAGCAGTAGGGAGATAGAGGAGTTTTCAAGTGTGATGAGGATGAATGAGGAGGGGCTCTTTATATAGGAAGCTCGAGGACTTCTTGGCTGTTCGATTGGAACCTTTATGGCGGTCATTCTTTGCTTGAAACTCTTTGGCCAGAGACTTTTCATCTTTGCTAGCGCTGCTCGATTTTTCAGCTAGTGAACATTGTTGTTATCTAAAGGAAGAAGATGACACTGTTCCGAACCGGACCGGTCCGAATCGGGTTCAATGGTTAAATTGGCTGGTTTAGGCCCGATTTGACTGAATTTTTCAAAATTTAAAATTTTGTAAATTCATATAAATTCATTATCTATCCAATTTAGAAAGCGATTCACTAGTGGTTCAAACCGATTCAATTCAGTTCAGGTCTAATTCACTTGAACCGATTTGGTTTTCACCTCCAATTCTTCCTAAAGTCCTTTCTCATGATTTTTATGACTTTTTAGGTCACTCAAGATCCATAAATTTCCTAGTTTTCCCTTTCTCTATCGGTTTCAGTTTATAAGTCGACTCGGTTTTCTCTTTGGAAATGATCGGTTCTTTTCCTAGTTTTCTTATTATCAATAGACGGGGTTTACAACTCTCCCCTCCTTTTAGAGGTTTTGTCCCCAAAACAGTTAGATAATAATTGAGGGTAACCTTCCCTCATTACACTTTCAGTTTACCATGTCTCTTCTTGCACGTATCCATTTTGCCAAAGAACTTTGACCATAGGAATCCTCTTATTCCTCAAGTTCTTATCCCTTCGATCAATGATTCATACTAGTTCTACTTGATAGGTCAAGTTCTCATCTAGCTCTCGTGGAGGTTGGTCCAACACATGGCTCAAATCAGGCTGGTACTTCCGAAGTACTTTAATATGGAATATATTGTGTATTCTCTGCAGGTCTGGAGGTAGTTCTAATTTATAGGTCACCAGTTCTATCCTTTAGATGATGGGATAAGGACAGATATACCTCGGTTTCAACTTTCCCTATTTTTGAAACCTAAGTATTCCCCTCCATGGGGAAACTTTTAGAAATACTTGATCTCCCACATCAAACTCCAAATCTTTCCTCCGATGGTTAGCATAACACTTTTGCTTGTCCTAAGCGGCCTTAAGGCGACTCCTGATTAACTTAATTTTCTCTATGACATCCTCGATTAGCTTGGCCCTTTCCAATTTCCTTTCCCCTACTTCTTCCCAAAGTAAAGGGGTATGGTAAGGTCGTCCATAAAGGACTTCATAAGGAGCCATCTGAATATTGGCCTAATAGCTATTATTGTAAGCAAATTCTATTAGGCACAAGTATTCTTCTCCATGGTGAGTACGCATGCCCTTAGCATGTCCTCCAAGGTCTAAATTGTCCATTCAGACTATCCATCAGTCTAAGTATGAAACACCATACTCATATGGAGCTTGGTTCCTAAGGCACTTTGTAGACTTGGCTAGAACCTTAAAGTAAATCGGGGGTCTCTATCCAATACTATACTCATTAGGACACCATGAAGTCTTACTATCTCCCTCATGTATAAGACGACCAACTATTCCACTATATCTGTCACTCTTATAGGGTGGAAATGAGTGGATTTGGTCAATCTATCTATGATGACCCAAATTGTGTCTCAACCTTTCTTGGTCACATGTAGTCCTGTGACAAAGTCCATGGTAATGTGCTCCTATTTCCATTCCGATATTGGAATGGTTGGAGTAGTCCTGATGGTTTTTTATGTTTAGCCTTTATTTATTGATAGGAAAAGCATCAGGTTACGTATTCCGCAATATTCATCTTCATTTCCTTCCACCAATATCCTTGTTTAAGGGTGTGGTACATCTTAGTACTGCCTAGATGCATTGCATACATAGAATCGTGTACCTCTTCCAGAATTAGCCTCTTCAGTTCCTTATCCTGAGGCACACATACCCTACCTTTGTAGGCTAGCACTCCATCACCTAGCAAGTCGTAGTCCGATTTCATTTCTCTATTAACCGGATCCAAATATGATTGGAGTTCCTTATTAGTCTTTTGTTGAGTCTTAATTTGCTCGGATAGACTGGGTGTCACCACCACATTAGCCAACAAACATTTCTCCTGCTTGTCCATCTTCAGTTCCACCTCCATCATTCCCAACTATTGCAACAAGGGTATGTAAGTTGTCTTTATCTGTGTCGCCTCAATTTGATACTTGCGAATTAAGGCATATGCTACCAAATTTGCCTTTCTGAGGTGATACTCTATCACAATGTCATAGTCCTTCACCAATTCCACCATCTTCTTTGGCAGAGTTTAAACTCTTTCTGAGTTAGGAAATACTTAAAACTCTTTTGATCAATGTATATCCTACACTTAACCCCATAGAGGTAGTGTCACCAAATCTTTAAGGCAAACACTATCGCTGCTAATTACAGGTCATGGGTTGGGTAGTTTCTCTCTTGTACCTTAAGTTGTCGCGAGGCATAGGCGATAACTTTCCCTTGTTGCATCAGTACACATCCAAGTCGTTGTTTGGATGCATAATTATAGACGGTGTACTCTCCTGCACTTGGGTCAAGAAGGGAGAGTACCTGTGCAGTTATCAATCAAGTCTTCAACTCCGAAAAGGACTTGTCATAGCTTTCATACCATTTATACTCAAATCCTTTCCTGGTGAGCCGAGTCAGAGGGGTTGCTATCTTAGAAAAGTCTTGCACGAACTGTCTGCAGTATCCTGCAAGACCTAAGAAACTCCGTATCTCTAAAGGATTCTTGGTTGCTTTCCAATCAGATATGGCTTCCACCTTTGTTGGATCTACCTTGACTCCATCCTTGGACACTACGTGTCCTAAGAATCCAACCTCCCGCAGCCATAATTCACACTTGGAGAATTTTGCATATAAGTGGTTTTCCCTCAATATCTCCAAGGTGATCACCAAATGTTCTTCATGCTCCAACCTAGTTCGTGAGTATATGAGAATATCATCTATGAATACTATCACAAATCTGTCCAAGTGTGGTTGGAACACATAGTTCATTAAATCCATGAAGGCTGCAGGGGCTTTTGTTAATCCGAATGGCATTACACTAAATTCATAATGTCCGTATTAGGACTAAAATGACATCTTAGGAATGTCCTCCTCTCGGATCCTGAGTTGGTGGTATCCCGATCGAATTCTATCTTGGAGAAGTAGGTTGCTCCTTTTAGTTGGTCGAATAGGTCATCAATTTGTGGAAGTGGGTACCTGTCCTTGATAGTGACATGATTTAACTTCTTATAGTCTATGCACAGTCTCATGCTTCCAACCTTTTTCTTTACAAATAGGACAGGTGCACCCTATGGAGACTGGTTAGGAAGTATAAAATCCTTCTCCAATAGTTCATCTAGTTGTTACTTCAATTCCTTCATTTTTGCTGGAGCCATACGATAGGGGGCTTGGGATATGGGGTTTGTTCCTGGGGTAATTTCTATGGTGAATTCCACTTGTTGGGGGGTAGTCTAGGTAATTCTTCTAGGAATAGCTCTAGGTAGTGTTTAACTACCGAAATGTCTTCGAGTCCCTTCTCTTTAGATTTTTGATTGATGACCATGCCCAGAAAAGTCGTACAGCCTTTATGTATCATCTTTTAGGCCTTCATATGAGACACCATCAATACTTCACCCTTCCTTTGGTCTCCTTGGAATTTTAATCCATTTGTTTCGGGTGTGTGGAAGGTCACTATCTTCTTTCCACAGTCCATCCTGACCCGATGGTTACTTAACCAATCCATCCCAAGGATCACTTCTACCTCCCTCAGAGACAACATAATCAAATCTACCTCGAGTTTAATTCCTTCAATCTTTATCTCACATCCCTTCAATTGTTAGTTCCTATTTAACCCTTCTCCTAAGGTTGTGAGGATGTTGAGACTTTGTCCTAGATGATTGAGTTCTAGAGGTAAACTTGGACTTAAGTCCTCCTTAATGAAGGATCTCTCAGCTCTTGAATCGAAGAGGGCATAGACCTGTTGTCCCCATAATTGCACATACCCTGATTGAAGAAACATATATTTTAGAGGAAAGGCTTTCTTTATTGAATAAAAATTTAAATTACAAGATTTTCTTAAGCTAGTTGGGAGGGTTTTGGGATGTACCCGCTATAGTACTATGGTCTTTCCTAGCCTCTTCCTGGGTGAGGTTGTATACCCTAGCTAATACTCTATCTATAGCATTTGGCATGGGATTTCTAGGGTTCCTTTATAGTGGTCCAAGTGTATTCCTCTGCATGTTCTCCCTGAGAGTGGGGCATTCCTTTGCAAAGTGCCCCACTTGACCACATTCAAAATAGGTCAAGCATGCTCCCTCGTGGTGCCTTTGGCACCTAGGACAGTGAGGGTTTCCTCGGGGCAAGGTGGGAGTTACTCTTTGGGGAGGTGGTGGCATGTCCTTTCTCTTTTGAAATGCCACTCTATTTCCCCATCTTGGAACATTATGCTCTTTCTGTCCTCCTTGGAGTTTTTAACCCTTATCTTCCTCTAGGTCGTTTACTCCATCCGACGACGTCGAGTTTGCACCAGTCGCTCACACTCATGAGCCATACTGATTATTACCGCCAGGTCCGTGGGACATCCTAGCACTCTCATACGGTCTCATATGTCCATATTGATATTGTCCATAAACCATTGGCATATATTTGCTGGCCCAGCTAGGTCACGAGCAAAGGGTCTTAACTCGTTGAATTTTGTTTCATTCTCCGATATGGAGTTAAGCCCTTGAAAAGTCGGAAGAAATCCTACTTCTTCTCATTAATCAAATGAGGAGCTAGATACTCCTTCACATATCTCTCATCAAATTGCTCCTAGGTGGGGTGGAGGTATATAGGTTTCGGACATTGTCCCACTACCTTTTCACACTTTCCTCTAGGAAGAATTCTGTCGAGATCACCATGTCTTCTGGTGGTATCCGGACTATTCCCATTAGCTTCTTAACATTTGCCAGCCAATCCATGGCGGCACCAACATCTTTCTCTCAGAGGAAAGGCTTACAACCCAGTTGATAGAGAATCTTGAGATTTCTCGAAATGTCTATTGTAGGGGGATGGCTAATAGGAGGAGAATGGGATTGTACTTCCTCCGGTTCCACCCGAGAGTTGGTGCCTGCCTTAGGGATGAGGTTAGGTTGCCCAAATACATTGGTGAACTCATTGTACAACCTCTAGTTTTTCGAGGGGTTGTTTGGGCTACTCAGGGAGTTTCCATACGTTGGGGTGGTTGGTCAGTGTCGGAGACTGCGATTCGGGTTCTCTTGGTTCCTTCCTTGGGAGCCATTATGAAAATTTTAAAATCATCCATATTAGTTACTATGTTCTCTAGTATTGATAATGTATTCGAGGAAACAGGTTTTGATCCCACTCAAGGTGTCACGCCTCGATGTGGTTTGGTCGGATACCCGTGAGTAACCCGCCACTCTTCCAGTTTATTAAGGATTTTCCCTTTATTTAACCTCTGAGGAGTAAGGCATCCTTCAAACGTGTACATTTCCTGAAATAACATTAATCTAAGCTGCATAAAATTTAAACTTTCATACCTTTCTTGTAGGTTTAGATATCTGAAGGTCTTTAGGTAGGTTTTCCCTTGGTTACCTGAAAAGGGGTAAAGGGAGGGGGTGAGTTCGACAGCTTAGTGAATGGGTGTTTGAAACCTGATTTTTCAAAAAAATAGTTTGAATTAGAGTGTGCCAACTCCTTATTTTCTTTAAAATCATTTCCTCAATTTCTTAGTTTTCAAAACCATTATTCCTCATTAACCATAGTCGATGTGTTTAATAATCAACACACGCTATTCATCATGAAGGGTTCACACATTCGTAGGGCAGCCCGTCCACTACACCCACTTGTGGCGTCGGGGCAACTTGTCACGTACCGACCCGGTTTGGTCGGATCCCCGTGATCAACCTGCCACTCTCCCGATTTACTAAAGGGTTTTCCCTTATATTATAAATCGTAAAGAGTAAGGCGTTAACCTGCACCTTTTTCCAGGAATATCATAAATCAAAACTGCATAGTAATTTAAATTAGTTGTACCAATCTTGCAGGCGTTTAATTGCGCAAGTCCTTTAAGGTTCGGCTTTCCGGGACTTCCTGAAAGAGGTATAAGGGAGGGGGTGAGTACAACTACTCAGTGAGTGGGATTCAAATCTTTTAAGTTTCAAGAAAAACATATATATGGAGTGTGCCACACTCCTTTATTTTCAAAAATCAAATCATTTAAAAATTTAGATTTTTCCATTATTTTTTAGTTACCACGGTGTGTCATCACCCAACACACAACCTTCATCATGAAGGTTACACACATTCGCAAGTCAGTATCACTACTGAACCCGCTAGTGGCTTCGGAGCGACTTTTCCTGCCACCTGGATAGAAGTACGACCACTTCTACCCTGGGAATGAGTGGATGTACGAAACATCCGACCCACAATCCCGAAATCACTTCTTCGTGTCCGTATGAGGACAGAGACCTCATCCTGTCCCCACCCCGGTCTCATGCGCTTAGTGCTACTCCAGATTTCGCACAGACACCTGGAACGATGAACTGCCCTTATAGCCACCAGGTCGTCCAGTGCCCTTAGGATGCATCACTACCCCTCATGGGCGTCTTGATGATCCCGTACTCATAGTGCATGCACAAACAATGTTTTCTTATATTGCCATGTAATATGTGGTGCCATTAGTCCAACGGCCCCGACTCTCAACTCAACCCGCAGCTGTTTGTCTTGACTAGTCCGTCGACCTGTCATGTTGCACTGCCGCTAGTTGACTGAGCATGTCGGTCCTATCTTGGTACCATGGCCAAACAATTCACTTATTAAGTTTTATGGCACATATATCATGTTCGTTTACGAGCTCCTGCTCGTGCCAACTGGCCTTGGGCCCATTGTACGAGATTTTTAAAATCGGGCATTTCGCCCCCAAGTTCCAAAACCGAGGCCCTTGGCCTATCAGAGCTATTCGAGCTCCCGTCAAGAAGGTCTCCCAAATAGTTTAAGCATTGGCACACAGTCAGGGGAGAACACTTCCGACAAAAATAGGTTTTTACTATCCATCATACCGACCGGTATAAGGACATCTCCGTTCATAACCGATGAACGGGTTTTCAACTTCCTTCCAGGAAGTCTCATCATACCAACCGGGTATGATCTACTTACAACCCGTAAGTAGTTTTTCCGCATAACTTTCACATCACTTTCTTTAAGTAGTGATGATTAAAATACCACTAAACAGTGGGTTTTTATATCGAGGTACTTATCATCCCCAACCGGGTATGATGTTAGTAAACCCACTCACAACCGGTAAGTGGTTTTTAACTTTATAAGGTGTGCTCATCATCCCAATCAGGTATGATGTTTGTAAACCCACTCACCCGTTAATGCCGTGAATTCCACTAGACCGGTTCTTGGTATTCACGCGAGCTTGTCCTTGCTGGCGTTCCCGGTACTTCGTGTTCCGGTGAAGGCATGGCGGTCCGAGCTTTCGATCTGGGCAGATAGGTCTCATCCTGAGGTTTATCCTTTCGGTCCTAATTCGGTCGTGGAAAGGCTGAGAAAGTGTTGGGAGGGCTTGAAATGGCCGATTTCAGCTTGGCCGAAATAGGGCAGCTTCGGTCCGCTGGAGTTGCTTCACTATTCCATCATGTCGGCGTTTCTCCAACGATACTCGGATTGATTGGAATTTGCTATCAGATAGCTGTCTCCCCCCCGGTTCTAAAGAGCCCGACCTTTGTTCAAGTCGAAGCTCTCGTTCGAGCTTTACCGGGAAATGGAGCAGTAGAGAGAGAGAGAGAAGTGTTCAGGTGTGAAGAGAATGAAATGGGGATGAACTCTTTATATAGTTGTAAAACCCGTGTATTAAATGGACGAGATTTATTACTGATATTAATATTGCCATAAATTATTGGTATTAATTCCAATAATTTAATTTCGGTATTAATTCTAATAAATTAAATTTCAGTATTAATTCTAATAATTTAATTTCGGTATTAAATTATTTGTATTAATTCCAATAATTTAATTTAGGTATTAAATTATTGCTATTAATTATATATTAATTTATGATAAGGCGTACATACAAATTTTTGACCGAAATTTCGGGTTACAAAAAAAATTCATACTTCCCAGGAGGTCACCCATCGTCACATTACTCTCAAGTAAGCACGCATAACTTTAAAGTTCTTATGTAATCTAGTTCACTTGAACCACTTTGGTTTTTATTTTCTAATTTGTCTTAACTTTCTTTTCCAAGGTTTAATGAACCCTTTGGATCACCCGAGAGTTGTAAATTCCCAACTTGCCCGTTCAGAAATAATCGGGTTTGTGAACCAGTTCTAAATCCTCACTTGGTTTGACCGGTTCTTTTCCTGGTTTTCCTTATCTCAAAAGGGCGGGTTTTACACAACTTTACTGGTCATCTTGATAGAAGCCCATCCACTTTTACCCTGGTAATGAGTGGATGTACATGACATTCGACCATCAAACTTGAAAAGAAAGCTCCATGTTCGTATGAGGACAGAGACCTCATCCTGACCCCACCTCGGTCTCATGAGCATGAAGCTACGTCGAGCTTCCTTGATTGATGGCACGACAAACTACCCTTATCTCCACCATGTTGCCTAGTAGCCCCTAGAACACATCACTACCCCTCTTGGGCGTCTTGATGGTCCCGAACCTCAATGCACACACAAAATAATAATTTTGCACATAATCCATTTAATCTTTGGTGCCACTGGTCTAACAACCCCAACCCTCAACTCGACTTGCACCTATTTGTCCCGACTAATACGTTGACCTATCTTGTCACACTGCCGCCAGTCCATTGGGTATCCCGGTCATGTTTTGATACCATGGCCAAATTACATCTTTCATTAATGTTTTCATAGCTTAACACCATGTTTGTTTACAAGCTCTTGCTTGTGCCAACTGGCCTTGTGCGAATTGTACGAGATTTTCAAAATCGGGCATTCTAGCCCCCAAGTTCCACAATCGAGGCCTCTAGCCTATTTGAACTATTCGAGCTCCCATCAAGAAGGTCTCCCAAAATGTTTAAATAGTGGCAGACAATCAAGAGAGAGCACTTCTGACAAAAATAACTTTTCAGTTGACCATCACATAAACGGGGTGTGAGGGCATCTCCTTTCATAACTGATAAGCAAGTTTTCTACTTCCTCCCATGAAGTTCATCATACCAACCAAGTACGATCTACTTACAAATGGTAAGTAGTTTTTTCGCATTTTTCTCACATCACCCCATCTAGGTGTGGTGTTAAAATTACACATAATAGTGGGTTTTAAATTCTGAGAAACTCATCATCCCAACTGGGTATGATGTGAAAATTCCTACTCACTCGATAATGTATTGAATTCCTCTTAACCGGCTCTTTGCCTTCATGTGAGCTTGTCTTTGCTGGCGTTCCTGGTACTTCATGTTCCTGCACGATATGAACATACTTGTTCATTATCCTTTGGCTTAATAGCCTTCATTCATAACGAATGAATAAAATGCCCAAACTTTTAGTTATTTGCATTTAGGTTCCTAAAGTTCTTTTTCTTTAACTTTAGGTCCATAATGCCAATTTTCCCCCAAATTGAGTCCTGAAACTTCTATAATTCACTTTGGGACCTCAATTTATTCAAAATTACGAAAAGGGGTTCAAGTTTCTCAAATTTCCAATTTGGCCTCCAACTTTTAAAAAATTATCATTTTGCCCTTACTTTACAAAAATGGAAAATTTGACCCCAATAATTAAAAAAATTGACCAATTAGTCCTCCAACATCTTTTCCATGCCCAATTGGCACTCAATTTTAGGAAATTGCACTTTAGTTCCTCGAATTTTTGAAATCCTCAATTTACCCCAAAATTTTTACCCAATTTCCCCTTTTCACACCGTCCGAATTTGATTTTATCAAATTGACCGATCAATTCAGTTTAATTATTGAAATTGAAGTTAAAATTGAGTTTCTACACTTCCACACGATTCAATGGAACTTTGAATCGCGCCATTTAGATCTGAATTGAACTCAAACGGAGATTTGTCGGAAAACTGGACTTAGAGAGAGAGAGAGCTTTGAAAGCTTACCGTTGGGGGTGTGGCGATCCAAGCTTTTGATTTGGGCTGATAGCTCTCATCTTGAAGTTCCTCCTAGGATCAAGAATCACATCAATTCATGCCAAATTGAGGGAGAATTTAGTTAGTGAAGTTTCATTGGTTCTCTCTCTAACACTGATTGAAAATTACAGAGTGGAGCCAAATTCGCTTACCTTTCAGCTCTAATTGAGTCGTATGAGGGTTGTAGAAGTGTTGGGAGAGCTTGGTTTGGCCTTAGAAGGGTTTGAATTGGCTATTTCTAGCTTAGCCGAAGCAGGGCAGCTTTGGTTCGCCAAAGCTGCTTCACTGTTCGATCACGCCGACGATTCTTCGGCGACCATCAGAGCAAATGGAGACTATCGTTGGGTAGCTGATTTCTCCCCGAATCTAATGAACCCGACTTTGCCTTCCTTGGCTCAGAAAAATACCCAAGTTGGATCTCTGGTTCTAGCTTCACTGAAAAATGGAGCAGTAGGGAGATAGAGGAATTTTCAAGTGTGAGAAGGATGAATGAGGAGGGGCTCTTTATATAGGAAGCTCGGGGACTTCTTGGCTGTCCGATTGGCGCCTTTATGGCGGTCATTCATTGCCTAAAATTACTTGGCCGTAGACTTTTCATCTTCGTCGACACTGCTTGATTTTCCAGCGAGTGAACATTGTTCTCATCTAAATGAAGAAGACGACACTGTTCCAAACTCGACCGAATTGGTCTGAATTGGGTTCAATGTTTAAACCAGCCAGTTCAAGCCCGATTCGACCGAGTTTATCAAAATTAAAAATTTTATAAATTCATCTAAATTAATTATCTATCCAATGGTGGCTTAAATTCTCCAACTTGAATTTTTTAAGCCACCTAGAAAAATGAATTTAGAAATTGATTCAATAGTGGTTCAAACCGATTTAGGTCTGGTTCACTTGAACCGGTTTGGTTTTGACTTCTATTCATCCTAAAGTCATTTCTCATTAATTTTATGACTCTTTAGGTCACTCGAGATCCATATATTTCCCGGTTTGACCTTTCTCTATCAGTTTTGGTTTATAAACCGACTCGGTTTTCTCTTTGGAAAAGGCCAGTTCTTTTCCTAGTTTTCTTATTATCAATGGACAAGGTTTACAATCATGATGGGGCGTGCCAAGCATGCTTTGGATGTAGACAACTTGGGCACTGTGCAAGGAACTGCTCACCCTCCGAGGTAACACCAAATGGAATAACCCTCAACCACTACCTAGATATTAGAAGGCACCCAACGGGGGAAGGGAAGCACCCACTAGAGTCCTGGCTAGGGTGTACAACCTCACTTAGGAAGAGGCCCAAAAAGACCCCCGTGTAGTAGCTAGTACGTTCCAATCCCTCCCTTTAGACAAGAATGTAACACCAAATCATGTAGTCCTTTTTTTTTTTGAATCAATGAAAGTTCTGTTCTCTCCATAAATTCTGATAAATTTTCCGCTCAAAGCTTGTACGAATATTTGGGAGAGAAGTACACACCTTCTTCAACTTGGGGGCCGAACGATCCTTCATCAATGAAACGCTGATCCTAGTCCTTCCTAGGAAACTTACACCCCTCATGCCACCCTTCAACATCCTTACATCGTTAGGAGAGGTGTTAGCCTAAACCGAGCTCCTAATGGAATGTGAAGTCATGATATGGTGAGTAACCTTGGAGGTGAATTTGATTCTGTTACCTTTTAGGGAAGTGGAAGTCATTTTGGGGATGGACTGGTTGAGCACTCACCGGGAGAGAGTATACTGCGGGAACAAGAGAATAATGTTCCATCCTCCAAGGACAGATGGGGCATTGTACCAAGGAGACTAGGGAAGAACAGGAGTATGTGACTATGCATTGACTATCGAAAATTAAACCAGGTAACTTCAAGAATAAGTACCCTCTCCCAAGGATCAATGATCTATTCGATCAGCTAAAGGGAGCCGACTACTTTTCCAAGATTGACATACGGTCAGGGAATCACTACATGATATGGGCACTACATGTTCAGAGTGATGCCCTTCGGATTGACAAACGCACCCATAACCTTTATGGACCTAATGAACCGAATGTTCCAGCCTTACTTAGACAAGTTTTTGATAGTCTTTATAGATGATATCCTCATATAATCACAACTTAAGATGACCACGAGGAACACTTGGAGATCACCTTGAGCATTTTACGGGAAAACTAACTTTACGCAAAATTCTCAAAATGTTAGTTTTGGCTGCAAGAAGTAGGCTTCTTAGGGCATATCATGTCAAGGGATGGAGTAAAAGTGGACCCATCAAAGATAGAAACATTATACAATTTTTAAGAAACTCACCAATCCAACTGAGATACGCAGCTTCCTCAGACTCACGAGCGAGGAGGATTTTTCCAATATTGCGGTTCCACTGACTCGTCTCACAAGGAAAGGGGTCAAGTACAAGTGGGACGCTAAGTGTGAGAGGTCCTTCCAATAGCTTAAGTCTCGTGTGACGGCAACCTCAATATTGGTCTTACCTGACCCAAATGAGGGGGAGTACATAGTATACAACGATGTGTCTGGACAAGGACTAGGATGCATCCTGATGCAGTATCGAAGGATCATCTCATATGCCTCCCGACAATTGAAGACGCATGAGATGAACTACCCCACCCATGACTTGGAGTTGGCGGTGATATTGTTCGCCCTCAATATTTGGTGACACTACTTGTATGGGGTTAGGTGTCAGATATACACAGACCACAAGAGCTTGAAATACTTCTTGACCTAGAAGGATCTCAACCACTAGCAGAGGAGATGGCTGGAGTTGCTAAAAGATTATGATTTGTTGATAGAATACCATACCGACAAGGCTAATGTGGTGGTAGATAAACTCAACCTCAAGTATCATGCGGAAGTGGCTTCGATAAGGACGAGCTATTTCCCCTTGCTGGAACAACTGGGTGGCTTGAAGGTGAACCTCAACTTAGATGGGGATAAGAGATGCATAGTGGCTAACATAGCCATACAACACAACCTGATGGACCAAATAAGGGCCCTACAAAGGGAGTACGAGGAGCTTTGGCCGCACTTGGACCAGACTGCCAAAGAGAAGACCTAGGATTTTTTGATCAGGAAAGACGGGTTGATAACCTTCAAAGAGAGGGTTTGTGTACCAAATAACAAGGAATTGGGAAGATTGATATTAGAGGAGGCGCATGATTCTATATACGACAGCAAGAAAATGTATCGTAGCTTAAAGTCGGGGTACTGGTGGAGGGGAATGAAGAGGGTTATCATGGAGTACTTGGCAAGGTGCATGTCGTGCAAATAGATTAAGGTAGAACATCAAAAGCCTTCAAGACTATTGTAGCCCCTACCGATCCCCAAATGGAAATGGGAACACATCACCATGTACTTTATGATGTGACTACTAGTGACAATAAGGGGATGAGATGCGATATGGGTCATCGTAGACCGATTAACTAAGTCCACTCAATTCCTTCCAATAAAGGTAACTGACACCATGGAATGGCCATCCACCATATATGTAGGGGAAATCATAAGACTCCATTGGGTCCTGGTAAGCATAGTAATGGACCGTGGCCCGAGCTTCACGTCCTAGTTTTGGCTTAGCCTGTAGGATGCCTTATGAACCAAACTTCACATGAGCACTGCCTTCCACCCTCAGACGAATGGGCAGTTTGAGCAGATGATCTAGACCTTGGAGGATATGCTCCGAGCATGTGTCCTAAAAATGAATAAGACTAGGAGGACTATCAGTGCCTCATGGAGTTCACCTATAATAACAATTATTAGACCAACATACAGATGACACCGTACAAGGCCTTTTATGGGCGACCATGTCATACACCCCTATTCTGGGAAGAAGTAGGGGAGAGGAAGCTCAAGAAGGTTGAACTTATAGAAGATGCAATGGAGAAGTTCCAAATAATGAGTCGGCTTAAGGCATCCTAGGATAGTCAAAAGAGCTACACCGATCACAGGAGGAAGGACCAAGAGTATAAGGTAGGAGACTGGGTATTCCTCAAGGTATCACCATAGAGAGGGATACTCAGGTTTCAATAGCGAGGAAAGTTGAAGCCAAGGTACATTGGTCCTATAAACCCCATCCTTTGATAATAAGAAAATTGGGGAAATAACCGGTCATTTTCAAATTGAAAACTAAGTCGATCTACAAATTGGAACCAATGGAGAAAGGGTAAACCGAGAAATTTATGGATCCCGAGTGACCCAAAGAGCCCTAAAATTCATGAAAATGGACTAAAGAATGAATTGGAGATGAAAATCAAACCGGTTCAAGTGAACCGGATCCGAACTGGATTGAACTAGTTTGAACAACTATTGAACTAGATTCTAAATTCATTTTTCTAGGTGGCTTAAAAAATTCAAATTTGAGATTTGAGGCCACCACTGGATAGAAAATGAATTTAGAAATTTTTAGGTTTGAAAATTTTGGTTGAATTGGGGGTGAACCGTCTGGTTTAAGCATTGAACCCGGTTTGGACTAGTCTAGTTCAGTTCGGAAGAGTTTCGTCTTCTTATTTCAGATGACAGCATTGTTTACTCGCCGAAAAATTGTTCAGTGCCGATGAAGCTGAAAAGCCTCCAGCCAGGGAGTCTTAGGCAATGAATGACCACCATTAAGGTGCCAATCAGATGGCTAGGAAGTCCCCGAGCTTCCAATATAAAGATCCTCTCCTCATTCATCCTCTCTACACATGAAAACTCTATTCTCTCTAAACTGCTCCCATTTTCGGTGAAGCTCAAACCAAAGCTCTGACTTGGGCATTTTTCTGAGCCAAACAAGCGAGGTCGTGTTCTTTAGAACCTGAGAGAAGTCATCTACATTCCTACAGTCTTCATTTGCTCCAAGAGTCATCGGAGAAACGCTGGCGTGATAGAAGAGTGAAGTAGCTCCGTAGGATCGAAGCTGCCTATTTTGGCCGAGCTGAAATAGGCCAATTTGAGCCCTCCTCAAGCCAAACTGAGCTCTCTCAATACCTCCAAAGCCCTTCTACATCTTAATTAGAGCTGAATGGTAAGCCAATTCGACTCCTCTCTGAAATTTTTTATCGTTGCTATAGAGAGAATCTGCAGATCTTCGATGATGAAATTCTCACTCAATTCGGCATCAATTGATGCAATTCTTGATCTGAGGAGGAACCTCAGGACACAAGATATCTTTCCAGATTGAAAGCTCAGACCCCCGTGCCCCTAACGGTAAGCTTTCGAAGCTTTCTGTCTCAAATTTAAGTTTTCCCACGAAGCTCTGTTTGAACTCATTTTGGCACCAAATCGTGCGATTCAAAGAGCAATTGAATCGTATGAAGGTGTAGGAACTCCAATTTCAATAATTAAACTCATTTGATCGGTCAATTTGATGAAATCAAATTCAACAGAGTTAGAAGGTTGAAATTGGGGGAAATTTTAGAATTTCAAAAATTAGAGGGACTAAAGTGCAATTTCATAAAATTGAGGACCAATTGGGCATTTTTTGGGGCAAAACTTACAAATTTTGTAATGTAGGGGAAAAATGGTAATTCTGGAAAAGTTGGGGGACCAAAATGGAAACTTGGAAAATTAAACCCCTTTTGTGAATTTAAATAAATTGAAATCCTTAGATAAATTTTAAAATTTTCGGGACTCAATTTGAGGAAAAACCGACATTAGGGACTTAAAGTTAAAGAAAAATAACTTTAGGGACCTAATTGCAAATAAAGGAAAAGTTGTTTTTCTCATTCATTTGGGATGAATGAGGGCTATTAGGCCAAAGAATAATGAACGAGAATGTTCATATCGTGTAGGATCACGAAGTACCGACAATGCCTACTAAGACTAGTTCAAGTAATGACAACAAGTTGGCTAAGAGGAATTTTACTACACTATTGGCTGATTGGAATTTTTATATCATATCCGGTTGGGATGATAAACAACTCGAAACTGAAAACCCACTACTAAGTGGTATTTTAAACATCATACGTGAGATGAGTGATGTAAAAATCATGTGAAAATACTACTTACTGGTTGTAAGTAGGTCATATCTTGTTGGAATGATGAAACTTTCTCGAAGGAAGTGGAAAACTCATTCATTGGTTATGAGCGAAGATGTCCTCATACTCAGTTGGTATGATGGATAGCTAAAAAATATATTTTGGTTGGAAGTGCTCTCCCCTGACTGTGTGCCACTTCTTAAACAATTTGGGAGACCTTCTTGATGGGATCTCGAATAGCTCTGTTAGGTCGGAGGCCTCGGTTTTTTTTAACTTGGGGGCTAATATACCAAATTTTGAAAATCTTGAATAGGGGCCCTAGGCCTGTTGGCACGAGCAGGAGCTCATAAACAAACATGATTTATATGCCATGGAAACTTAAGTAATTGAATTATTTGGCCATGGTACCAAGACAAGACTGTCATACTCAGTCAACTAGCGATAGTGCGACATGATGGGTCTCCGGTCTAGTCAAGACAAACAACTGCAGGTTGAGTTGACGGTCGGGGCCGTTGGACCAGTGGCACCATAGATTATATGGCATTATGTGAAAAATGTTAATTGTGCATGCACTGTGTTTACAGGACCTTCAAGATGCCCAAGAGGGTTAGTGATGCATCCTAGGGCCCTGGACAGCCTAGTGGATGTAAGGGCAGTTAATTGTACTAGAAGCCTTGCGAAGCTCGACGTAGCTTCAAGCGCATGAGACTAGGATGGGGTTAGGATGAGGTCTCTGTCCTCATACAGCAGATACAGAGAATCATTATGGGATTGAGGGTTGGATATCGTGAACATCCACTCATTCTTAGGGTAGAAGTGGACGTGCTTCTATCTAGGTGGCCGGTAAAGTCGCTCAGATGCCACAGGTGGGTTCAATGGACGTAGTGGCCTGTGATTGTGTGTTTGATCTTCATGATGAAGGATGTGTGTTGGGTTATTAAATGCCGTGGTTAATAATAAATGGTTATAAAAACTGATATTTGAAATGAAAGGTTTTTAAAAGAAAATAAGAAGTCTGGCACACTACAAATCAAACATTTTTTCTAAAAATTTAATTTTGGAAACCCATTCATTTAGTCGTAGTACACACCCCCTCCCTTATATCTCTTTTAGGAAATCCCAAAAAGCCTACCCCAAGGACCATCAAGTAATACGCCTGTGAGACAGGTATGATCAATTTAAAATTTTATACAGTTTTGATTTATGTTATTCTAGGAAAGGTGTAGGTTTAAAGGATGCCTTACTCTTTACTGTTTATAAACAAGGGGAAACATTTAATAAATTAGAAGAGTGGTGGGTTGATCATGGGGATCTGACCAAACCAGGTTGGGGCGTGATTGGTCCGTACACCATAATTTAGTGAGTTGGACCGGTGGCATACAAGCTCGAATTGTCTCATGATCTATAGAGAATACATGGCGAGTTCCATGTGTTGGTACTCTGAAAATATGAGCCTGACCCTAGTCATGTATTGGATCAGCCACCACCCAGACTGGAGAAAGACCTGATCTACAAGGTGAACCCGATACAAATCATCGAGAGACAAGAGAAAACCCTAAGGAACAAGAGGATTCCCATGTTGAAGGTTCTTTGGCGAAACAACCAAGTAGAAGAGGAGACATGGCAAACGAAATTTGTTATGAGAAATAGGCACCCTTAATCATTTAATTTGTAAAAGTTTTGGTGACAAAATTCTTGGAAGGTGGGGAGAGCAGTAAACCCCGTTCTTTCATAATAAAGAACCATAAATGAGAATTGTAAATTTTTGAAAGAATACCGAGGATCTAAGTGAACTGGAAGTTATGAAGAAGGATTTAAAATGGGAATTTGAAATGTCCGTAGTAGCCAATAAATCACAAAAATCATGGAGAAGAACCATGAAATGTAATGGATGTGAAAACTAGATCGGTTTAGGGTGAACCGGACCTGAACCGGATTAAACAATATTGAACTGTGAAGAACCGATTGAAAGATTCATTTTTTCTAGATGGCTTAAAAAATCAAATTGGGAAATTGAAGCCACAATCAAATAAAAAATTAATTAAAGAAGAATTTTTAAAATTTTAAATTTTGGAAAACTATTCGAATTAGGCTTGAACCAGCCGATTTTCAATTTCAGGTCACTGAATCCAATCGGACCAGACTGGTCAACGGTCTAGCCGGTCAACGAACCACTACCAGGTCAGCGCCCAATCAGCAGGCATGGACAACCAGTGAGCAATCCATCATGAAGCACTCCCCGTCAATGTATAGTTAGCACCTCAAAGCACTGACCAATTAGGATGCAACACGGTCATCGGTAAACGGTCAAAGGAGGTAATCCACCTCAGTGACGACCAACCAATGGGAAGAGGACATGTGGCCAAAGTGCTATGTTAGAGTCCGACCTGGATGTCTATGAAACAATTAACCAATCATAGGTCGACATGTGGTAGAGCCACTTCGGATGACCTCAACTAATTAGAGGCTAACACGTTGTAGTGACACTGTGTGTCAAGAGGGAAGTCTAATGCATTTAAATCAACCAATTAGAGGATGTCACGTGTCATGGTCAACGACTGTCTGAACACTATCAATAGCCACATTTGAATGAGCGGCCAATAGGAGGCCACCACGTGTCCGATCAGCAAGTCAAAGGCTGACTAGGCTATTAAGAAGGATGATGCGTCAGTAAAACCATCCAATCACGACGCGTCACATGGCAAGCCAACGTGTGCAAAGCTCGCTAGCGTGGCGTAGTGTCATCTTCCTCATTTGGCTGATAGAGAGAAGAGAATAAGGGGGAGAGAGAAAGTGGATCCTAGAAGGACTCCTTGGAAGAGCACCAACTCAGATAGTTGTTGAGCTTCCTATATAAATAGCACCTCTCCCTCGCATTCCTCATCCCACCAACAATGGAATAAGGAGAAGAGGTTTACTTTTTGGTGAAGCTTAAACTAGAGCTCTGATGTTAAGCTTTTTCTCAACCTCTAAATCTCCCCTCATTGCCATTGAAACCAAGAAGAAGTCCTCTACCTAACTACGACTTCAGTTCGGTCAGAGCACCACCACCTGAGTTACGGCGAGCTTAAACATGACTTTTGTTCCTTCAGCCGAGGAGGAGCTAAACACATCGAGCTACACCCCGGTCACCCCCAGCCTTAGGCAGCTAAACTAACCATTCCCCAGCCTTCCTTCACTCATACCAGGCTCTCCACAACCTATAAGTAAGCCAATTCCGCCTTATATCGCCAGAATTTCAAAGTTGTAGAGGTTAACCTGCCTCAACTTCTCTCATCAAATTTGCTGTGCCCCAATAGGCAATTGTCGAGCAAGTGGATCCTAGAAGGATCCCTTGGAAGAGCACTAGCTGTCTGCATCAAGAGCTTTAACTGTTGTCCCCTCATCGGTAAGGAAATTGAGCTTTCTTTCTCTACAAACATTTACCGACAAGGCTTCGTTTGATCTCAAATCGACACTGATTAAGGTGATTTTAAGGTGAAAATGATCGTGAGGAGATGGAGGAACAATGAGGAGCATGATAGGGGGTAATTACCCAAGTTTGGGCGATCAGTTTGATGAATCCAAGATTTGGGGGGTAAAAATGCAATAAATTGAGGAAATTTGGGGATTTTGGAAATGTGGGAGCCAAATTGCAAATAAAGAAAGCTTTGGGAGTTAAATGGAAATAAAGGGAAATTAGGGACCTAAAGGGAAAAGTGAAAACCTTGGGGACCTAATTGATGATAAGTGGGACATTAGGGACCTAAGGGCAAAAGTTTGGCCTTTAGGGACCTAATCGTAATTACGGCATAATTAAGGACCAAATAGCCAATACGAGCAATTATGGATTTTTTCCTACCAATTATTCTGACATGAATGCTTGGACCATGTAGGAAGGGCAGTTCAAGGATCATGCACAAGAGCGTGTGGACGACTAAGACAATGCCGAAGGCAAGATGCACCACCCTAGGTGAGTGGGTTCAACAATGTTCGGTTGGGCTGATGAGTATAGTTTTCCCGATTTAAAAATGATTTACCAGGACTGCCCTCCCATGATTGATTGAACAAGCTTAAAACTTTTGGGAGGTTGTCATAATGAAAACATGAAGCATGCGATAGTAGGGCTAGTTCCGTTCGAGTGGGCCCAAGGCCAGTGGGCACGGGCTTAGGCCTATTGTCAAGATAAGGCTTTTGTGTTTGAAAATTTCCATATAATTGGATAATTTGGTGAATTAGTTGCTGTGTTATAGCTGAATAGATGAACTCGTTGGGTTAGTAGCTATTGAGCGACGACCTGGTGGCTATAAGGGCAGTTCGTCGTTCCAAGTGTCTGTGCGAAATCTGGAGTAGCACGAAGCGCATGAGACTGGGGTAGGGATAGGATGAGGTCTCTGTCCTCATACGGAAACGAAGAAGTGATTTTTGGATCGTGGGTCGGATGTCACGTACATCCACTCATTCCCAGGGTAGAAGTGGTCATACTTCTATCCGGGTGGCAGGAAAAGTCGCTCCGAAGCCACTAGTAGGTTCAGTAGTGATACTGACTTGTGAATGTGTGTAACCTTCATGATGAAGGATGTGTGTTGGGTGATAACACATTGTGTTAACTAATAAATAATGGAAAAACCTGAATTTTTAAATGAAGGGATTTTTTAAAACAAATGAGTTTGGCACACTCCATATAAATATTTTTCTTAAAAGTTAAAAACTTTTAAAAACCCATTCATTAAGTAGTCGTACTCACCCCCTCCCTTATATCCCTTTCAGGAAATCCCGGAAAGCCTCCCCTTAAAAACCGTCAACTAAGATGCTTGTAAGACAGGTATGTAAAGTTTTAAATTTCATGCAGTTTTGATTATGCTATTCTAGGAAAAAGGTGCAGGTTAAAGGACGCCTTACTCTTTACGGTTTACAATAAGGGGAAACCCTTTAATAAACCGGGGTGTGGTGAGTTGATCATGGGGATCTGACCAAACTGGGTCGGGGCGTGACAGACGAGCGGAAAGCCTTCATTCTAAGGTACGAATATTCCCTTACGATTGTTCTGATTGCTTTACTTTAGAAAACTAGATGATGGTATGCCTTTTCTTTTCTTGTCCTAACCCAGTAGTGATACCTGGATAGCACAAGGAAAGGTGGTGGGTTGCCCACGGAGTTCCGACCAAATTGGATTGAGGTGTGACACATAACTATCGAGCGAAGGCTAGGGTTATCAAACTCGTTGGACTTGTAGCTACCGAGGCAAAGTGGGGTCATCAAACTCGTTGGGCCGGTGGTTACCAAGCCGAAGCTGAGTCAGCAACCTCATGCGGCCGGTAGCACCAAAGATAAAGGTCTTAATTAAAAGTCGTGTTTGTGCATGCTAAGATATGGAACCATCATGTCACCTAATATGGGGTAGTGCTTGTTCTAAGGGCTGCTGGATGACCCATGGAGCATAAGGGAAGTTTTTCATTTAATATGTCAGGAAGCTTTGAGAGCTTCATGCGCATTAAGACCGAGGAAGTAGGGGGAGAGGTCTTGTCCCACAATAGTGGACACAAAGATGATTCAGGTTTGAGGAATGAGCAGTAAAGGCGCTCAAGATCACAAGTGGAGTAGTCGGAGACTGCTATACGAAAGTATGATCCCTTTTTGATAAAGGGTGTGTGTGATCATGTGCTAAACCAAACCCGAAAATGATGAATGATAAAATACCCATTTTATTATAGAATGTGGAATTAAACCCATAAAACCCTTAAAACAAAATCGTACTATATGTTAACAATGATTAACCCTTTCCTATGAAATGTCACCTTATCACCTACTCACTGAGTTGTATAACTCACCCCTCCCCTAAACCCTTTTTTCGGAAAGCTCTACCATCAAGAAAAGTGAAGGCTAGAGGAGTAAGTCAGAATTACCATGAGAAGGTAAAATTTTATTAAGTGGTTTTGTAAATTTTGTTATGAAAAACATGTGTTTATAGTGCTTTACCTTCCCCGGTCTATTTTGGTAGAAATACCAATTTAGTACATGGAAGGGTGATGGGTTGGTCACGGGGTTCCAATTAATCCAAGTTGGGGCATGACACAAACAAAATGATGTAATGCATTGTAGGCTTTTCAAGTGCCACATATATTTCGCATTCTGGTATGTAACATGTTTCACCCTTTATTACCTCCTCGGTCTTTAGTTACAATCTCTCCCTTATTTCGTCCTTGTATTCAACATGTTTCTCCCCCTTATTACCTTACTCAATTAAAGTGTCATGCACATAATGTTATGAAAATTATAGTATTCATTTAAAGATTGTCTTACTATCTGACTAATCCTTCTATTATGAGACATAACACATCATGGGGCCTTCAATCCCTATTTCATTATGCACATAAAAATACATGTACATGTCATATGTCACAAATGGTTACATTGTTACTCCTCTTTAAAACTTTCCTCATGATGTATCCCATCATTTCATAAATTACATGATCTAACATCCATTATTATATGAGGTCTTAACTCAATTTCTCAAATGTAGGTCTTTGCTTATTTCATATAGGTCATTTGGGCCTTTGCACTAACCCCTAAATCGTGGATCCCAATCCATTTTCCAACTTCTTACACCCTACACCATTTTTCAGTGTTGGACCTTAGCCATTTTTATGAATGGTTGCATATGTCATTTTATAAAATATGGGTTTTAACCCATTTCATAAATATCAACCTTATAGTCGTTTTCATAAATAGTTGCCTAAGCCATTTTATAAAAAACAAGTTGTAGAACTTTTTCATAACCATTGAACCTTATGCCTCTTTCTTAAATATCAATATGTGTCATTTTTAAACACATGCCCTAGCCCTTTTTTCATAACAATGGGGCCTTATGCCCCTTTTTATAAATAGTGGTCTAAGCTCTTTTAATAAAAATGAATCTTAGTTCATTTCATAACCTTAGCATTTTTTCCCTAATATTAGCCACATTTCTAAACATGGGCCTATGCCTCTATTTATGAATGTTGTAAAGGATCGAGTTCTCATCCCTTTTGAAACTGTATCACACCCGTCCATTTTATATTATTCATACTCTATTCATTTTTCAATGTCGTTCCTGATATCTTTTATTTTTTGAAAAAATCTTCCAAGTTAGTTGTCATGCCCCGACCCAGTTTGGTCGGATCCCCATGATCAACCCGCCACTCTCCCGGTTTACTAAGGGTTGTCCCTTGTTTAATAACCATTAAGAGTAAGGTGTCCTTTAAACCTGCACCTTTCCTTAAATAACATAAATAAAAACTGCACAAAATTTTAAACTTATCATACTTGTCTTACAAGCGTGTTAGCTAGAGGTCCTTGGGGTAAGCATTTCGGGGTTACCTGAAAGGGATATAAGTGAGGGGATGAGTACAATGACTTAGTGAATAGGTTTTCAAATTTTAACTTTTTGGAAGAAATGTTTGATTCGGAGTGTGCCAGACTCCTTATTCTCTTTTAAAAACCTTTCATTTTCAATTCCGGTTTTTATCACCATTTCTTATTAGCCATGTTATGTCATCACTGAACACACATCCTTCATCATGAAGGTAAAACACACAATCGCAGGCCAGCCCGTCCACTGAACCCACTTGTGGCTTTGGAGCAAATTTACCGACCACCTAGATAGAAGCACGTCCACTTCTACCCTGGGAATGAGTGGATGTTCGCGACATTCGACCCTCAATCCCATAACAAATCTCTGTGTCCGTATGAGGACAAAGACCTCATCTTGTCCCCGCCCTAGTCTCATGCGCTTGAAGCTACTCTGAGCTTTGTAAGACTTCCGGTACGACAAACTACCCTTATATCCATGAGGTCATCTAGAGCCCTAAGACACATCACTCCCCCTCTTGGACGTTTTGAAGGTCCCGTAACACAGTGCATGCACAATCAAGAGTTTTTCACATAATGCCATATAATTTGTGGGGCCACTGGTCCAACGGCCTTGACCCTCAATTAGACCTGTAGCTGTTTTTCTTTACTAGTCCGGAGACCTGTCATGTCGCACTACAGATAGTTGACTGAGTATGTCGGTCCTATCTTGGTACCATGGCCAAACAACTCATTACTTAAGTTTTCATGGCATATTAATCATGTTTGTTTACGAGCTCTTGCTCGTGCCAACTGGCCTAGGGCCCACTGTTCGAGATTTTCAAAAATAAAATCGGGCATATTAGCACCCTAAGTTCCAAAATCGAGGCCTCTAGCCTTTATGAGCTATTCGAGCTCCCGTCAAGAAGGTCTCCCAAAAATTTTAAGCGGTGGCACATAGTCCGTGGAAAACACTTCTGAAAAATAAACTTTTCTACTGTTCATCATACCAACCGAGTATGAGGGCATCTCCGCTCATAACCGATGAACAAGTTTTCCACTTCCTTCAAGGAAGTTACATCATACCAACCGGGTATGATCTACTTACAACCGGTAAGTAGTTTTTCCACTTGATTTTCACATCATTCCTTTCAGCCGTGATGATTAAAATACCCCTTAGTAGTGGGTTTTTATTTTTGAGGTGCTTATAATCCTAACCAGGTATGATATTAAATTCCCACTCACTCGTTAATGCAGTAAATTCCTCTTGACCAGATCTTGGTATTTCACGCGAGCTTGTCCTTGTTGGCATTTCCGGTACTTCATGTTCCTACATGATATGAAAATTCTTGTTCATTTTCTCTTAGCCTAATAACTTTCATTCATTCCAAATGAATGAGAAATCCAACTTTTCATTTATTTGCAAGTGGGTCGCAAAATTAAATTTTCTTCAACTTTAAGTCCCTAATGTTGGGTATTCCTCAAGTTGAGTCTCGAAACTTTTAAAATTCACCTTGGGACCTCAATTTATTCAATTTCACAAAAAAGGGGTTTAATTTCCCAAATTTCTAATTTGGTCCCTCAACTTTTCCAAAATTACAAATTTTCCCATACTTTACAAAAATGGTAAGTTTTGCACAAAAAAATCCAAAATTGCCCAATTGGTCCCCCAATTTTATCATGCCTAATTGGTCCTCAATTTTATGAAATTGCACTTTAGTCCCTCGAATTTTTGAAATTCCTAAATTTCAACCTTCTGACTCTACCAAATTTGATTTCATCAAATTGACCGATCGAACGAGTCTAATTGTTGAAGTTGAAGTTAGATTGCAGTTCCTACACCTTCATACAATTCAATTGCACTTTGAATTGCACGATTTGGTGTTGGAATGAGCTCAAACATAGCTTCACTAGAAAATTGGACTTAGAGAGAGAAAACTTTAGAAGCTTACCGTCGGAGGTGCGGCGATCCAAGCTTCCAATTTGGGCAGATAGCTCTCCTCCTGAGGTTCCTCCTAGGATAAAAAATTGCATCAATTGATGCCGAATTGGGTGAGAATTTTATCATTGAAATTCTATCGGTTCTCTCTCTAGTACCAGTTGGAAATTACAGAGGGAAGCCGAATTAGCTTACCTTTCAGTTCTAATTCGGTCGTAGGAGAGCTGAGGAGGTGCTGGAAGAGCTTAGTTTGGCCTGAGAAGGGCTCGAAATGACCAATTTCACCTCGGCTGAAATAGGGCAGCTTCGATCTGCTAAAGCTGCTTCACTGTTCGATTACGCCAGCGCTACTCCAGTGACCCTCGGAGCAAATAGAGACTAAAGGCGTGCAACTAACTTCTCCCTAGTTCTAAAGAGCCCAACCATGCCTTCTTTGGCTAAGAAAATACCCTATATCGGAGCTCTAGTTCAAGCTTCACTGAAAATTGGAGCAGTTGAGAGAGAATGGAGATTTCAGGTGTGGAGAGGATGAATGAGGAGGGGCTCTTTATATAGGAAAATTGAGTACTTCTTGGCCATCCAATTGGTGCCTTAATGGCAGTCATTCATTGCCTGAAAATCCTTGGCCGGAGACTTTTCAGCTTTGCCAGCGCTACGCAATTTTCCGGTTTCTGAACAGTGCTGTCATCAGAAGGAAGAAGACGACACTATTCCGAACCGGACCGGACTTGTCTAAATTATGTTCAAAGCTTAAACAGCCCGGTTCAACCCCGATTCGACCAAAATTTTCAAATCTAAAAATTTCTAAATCCATTTTCTATCCAATGGTAGCCTCGAATCTCAAATTTGAATTTTTTACGCCACCTATAAAAATGAATTTAACATCTAGTTCAATAGTGGATCAAATCGGTCCAAACTGGTTCAATCCAGTCCGGATCCGGTTCACCTGAATTGGTTTGGTTTTCATCTCAAATTCATCCTTAAGTCCCTTTCCATGACTTTTGGGACTTTTTGGGTCACTCGAGATCCATAAATTTCCTGGTTTGCCCTTCCTCTATCGGTTCCAGTTTGTAGATCGACTCAGTTTTCAATTTGAAAATGAACAGTTCTTTCCCCTGTTTTCTTATTATCAAAGAGCGGGGTTTACACTAGCCTTTCTAGGTTTTCAAGAAAATGTTTTCCAAATATCATTTTAGAAAACATAGAGCATAGGAAACATCGGTCCAATTCAAAATAAAAAATCGAGACCCATTGTAATTAGGACTTTTTTCATCCCGATGGTAGTTCCCTTCATCTCGGGAAGGATGGTTCCCATATGATATATGTCATATTCCTCTATATGAATCAAAAACTAAATTTAGGGTCAGTTTTGACCTTAGTACTTGTAACCTACCATGTAGTTTTCCTAAAAAACTAAACCTACCATTATACCGAGGCACTTATCATCCCCAACCGGGTATGATGCATAATCTCACTTACAACCGGTAAGTGGTTTTTAAATTTTAAGTTATGCTCATCATCCCATCCGGGTATGATGTTAGTAAACCCACTCACCCGTTAATGCCGTGAATTCCACTAGACTGGTTCTTTGTATTCACACGAGCTTGTACTTGCTGGCGTTCCCGGTATTTTACGTTCCTACACGATATGAATAACCTTGTTCATTATTACTCGGCATAACAGCCTTCATTCATTTCCAATGAATGAGAAAACCCAAACTTTTAGTTATTTGCAATTAGGTACCTAAAGTTTTTTCTCTTTAACTTTAAGTCCCTAATGTCAGTTTTTCCTCAAATTGAGTCCCGTAAATTTTAAAATTTATCCTGGGACCTCAATTTATTCAATTTCACCAAAAAGGGGTTTAATTTCCCAATTTTCCAATTTGGTTCCCCAATTTTTCCAAAATTACCATTTTACCCTTCTTTTACAAAAATGGTAAGTTTTGCCCCAAAAATTCCAAAATTTCTCAATTGGTCCTCCAACATTATTTTCATGCCCAATTGCCCCTCAATTTCATAAAATTGTATTTTGGCCCTTTGAATTTCGTCATTGAAATTCGGTCGACTCTCTCTCTAGCACTGATCGAAAATTGTAAAGGGGAGCCGAATTGGCTTACCTTTCGGTTCTAATTTGGCCCTGTAAAGGTTGAGGAAGTGTTGGGAGGGCTTGGTTTGGCCTGAGGAGAGCTTGAAATGGCCGATTTCAGCTTGGCCGAAATAGGGCAGCTTCGATCCGCTGGAGTTGCTTCACTATTCCATCATGTCGGCGCTTCTCCAACGATTCTCAGATTGATTGAAGTTTGCTCTCAGATAGTTGTCTTCTCCCCGGTTCTAAAGAGCCCGACCTTTGTTCAAGTCGAAGCTTTGATTCAAGCTTTACCGGGAAATGTAGTAGATAGAGAGAGAAGTGTTCAAGTGTGAGGAGAATGAAATTGGGATGACCTCCTGTGTATTAAATGGGCGAGATTTATTACTAGTATTAATATTGCTATAAATTATTGGTATTAATTCCAATAATTTAATTTCGGTATTAAATTATTTGTATTAATTCCAATAATTTAATTTAGGTATTAAATTATTGGTATTAATTACAATAATTAAATATATATTAATTTATGTTTATTTATTATAAGGTGTACATAAAAATTTTTGACCGAAATTTCGAGTTACAAAAAAAAATTCATACTTCCTAGGAGATCACCCATCCTCACACTACTCTCGGGCAAGAACACTTAACTTTAAAGTTCTTATGGAATCTAGTTCACCTGAACCAATTGGGTTTTTATTTTCTAAAGTTTCTTAAATTTGTTTTCCAAGGTTTAATGAACCCTTTAGATCACCCGAAAGTTGTAAATTTTCATATTGCATGTTCTCAAATGTAAACCGGCTCGGTTTTCTTACTCGGTTTGATTGGTTCTTTTCCCGGTTTCTCTTAACTCAAAAGTGCGGGGTTTACATTGGTCATGATTGGACCTTCTCCAAAAAAATTGACACATGAAGGAAAAATGGTGGAAACTCACCGGAGATGGCATGTCGAACATCGACATGGGTGCAATTAGAAAGCTGACTCCCTTGCACATTCATAGTCTCTTAAGCCATTCCAAATGGGATATGAGTAACCTAAAAATGTGATTTACTTAGAATAGTCTAAACAATGTAGTCACCAAAGCTTACACAATTTTTCATAGGAACGAGACTTACCTTCAACTCAAATGACCAATGGTGTCTACTATAGGGGACTGTGAAAAGTCTACCAAATTATTTTGGGTCATAGTAGGCCTTGGGGAGATCGCGGTAAGATCAGGGAGTGATTATTCTATTTTTGGTCGAGTGAGCAAGATTACTATTTGATCACGCCAATGCTAGTAGAGGGCATGTTAGCATCGGGGAGAGGTTGAGTTTTAAAGCTATATTTTGTGTAGTTCTAATGGCACTAAAATCACCAATTTTACTGGTTTGAATCGAAAGATATCAGCTTTGGAAATAAGATCACCGAAAAACTGAGCACATTCACTTTGAGAGAGAATTTTAGTTATCAATTGACAAGTTAAGGGCCGAGTCTTATACATGGAGCTCAGACGACCAAGTGTAGATCATCCCAAGTACATAATTGGTCAGATTGGACCCATATAGGCTTCACTTTCTATTTAATTCGCAATATACTAGATATCACACAATATCGGGGCATTGTGCAGGTTTTTGTGTGGGATTTGCATTTAAGTCAGGCAAAGATGTATGAACCGATTTTCGGTGAATAAATCAATTGGTTCGATCGATTTTGGTTTATTCTTAGCTGATTTACCTCAAATTCAACTAGTTACAAGCACAATTGTTTTTTAAATTACATATTCAATTCCTTATAAATTAGATTTAAAAAATTATATTTTCTGATTTATCTAACATATTTTAAAATTTTGGTGGTTTTACTACTACAGTTGGTTTGTTCAATTTTTAACTATATTTTAGCTTGTTCATTGATGATTCGATTGATTCTTCAACTAATTTAATTTTCTAAAATATTTTTTTTATAATTTATATTAATTTAACTAATTAATTTTTTTTCTAATTTATATAACTATTTCTAAAATTAAGTTATTATTTCCTCAATATAATTAATTATATATGGAAGAATCAATTTTCAATCACACTTTTCCTAATACTTGATTTTCGATCAATTAAGCTTTCTTGGATTATAATTAATAGATTTATAGATCTTGGATTATAAAATAGAATTCCAATCTATTTTTATTACAAATCTCATTTTTTTCAGATTTTATTATTGGTTATACTTCAGTTTATGATCAAATTGAATTTAAAATTTTAAGGTGTTATATACATAGGAAT
This sequence comes from Trapa incisa, assembly GCA_030064435.1. Taxonomy (NCBI): domain Eukaryota; kingdom Viridiplantae; phylum Streptophyta; class Magnoliopsida; order Myrtales; family Lythraceae; genus Trapa; species Trapa incisa. The sequence goes on along the minus strand of CM057784.1, from coordinate 1,550,716 downwards.
TAAGTGAGACATATACTTGTGGACATGACAATTGGCTAACACGAAACTCATATAATTTGTAGAATTATCCTTAATCAAATTAAAATTTTCCTATTCCGTCTCACCAACAATACTAAAATGATTAAAAAAGTATGTAAATAATACATCATCAACATTAAGTGTGGACATGGGAATAGGAACACTAAGCCCATCAATGGTAGAAAAACGAACATTGATTTAGAAAAATATCATACTTTTATTCATCCATTTCTACCTATACAATTTCCATATCAATACACCTTCCATTTTAACAAAAATTACAAGAATATTACATAAATGACATTAAACTTTGCATCACTATAGTCAAACGGATTACCACGTCATTTCTTCAATAATATCATTTATATAATTAATAATATCTTTTTATAGTTATAAGAAAATTATTCTTAAATATGAATTAATAATATTATATATATTTAAGTAAGTGGTTATATTTACATTTTCTAATTCGAATATCCAAAATTATGATGGTAAACATAAATTTTATTCTAAACTATATTTTTGTATACAATATTAGTTTACACCTTAGTCTATTTCTATATATTTATATGTAAACGATTAGGTGTAATAAGCTGGTGTTATTTTCATTATTATAAAATAATAATAATAAATTATTATTTTAATTAATAACATATAATAAATTAATGTTAAAATAATTAAACCATAAATAACTTCTAGTAACTTTTTAGCTAAACCCGTATTTTATATTATCATGTCTTTATCTTCTATAAATTACTAGTCCATTATATACGTTTATATATTAACATCTCCACTTCAACTTTTTTCTCTTTTTTTATTCAGTATGAATCACTTTTGGGTCCACTGGAATTGGCTTGCAAATGGGGAGGCACTAACTAGAGATGAAAACGAATTTAACATCTTAAAGCATTATTATGCGTATATATGCTGGAGCTGGATGAACCCTTATTAACAACCACTTACATTACAGTTGGTTACTCAAAATTAATTTCATGCTTATTTTATCTTTAATAATCTTATTTTTAAAAAATAATATTATAAATTATTGTTGGTAACGAGAGTTTATTAAATATTATCAGAGTTAAAATTTTATTTTTATTTAAATTTACTTTCTCACACCAACTTTTCATCTTTTATTTTATAGACAATAAATTAATTTTTTTAAATATAAAATATATTAAACTGTTTTATTTTTATAAAATATTTACACATAAATTCAATATTAATAATATATTGTACCAAATAAATTTATTCAATTTATTCTAACTTATAAAATTTTATTCAATTTTAGTATCATTAATTTAGGGCGTCACCTGTTTTAACTATAGTACACTCAATAAATGTAGAGCTCGCAACTTCCTGCAATTTGCAAGCATAAAAACCAATTATTATCAAGAGTAGTAGTAAATAATTATATTAGAATAGTCAACACGGTCAGTCCGACCTACGTGACTCCTATTTGGTCGTAATGAGGTGGCGGCAGCGTGTGGCCAAGATCGGGATGCGTTGGGCTGGCGCGTAAGTGTCCTTCGGGACAGCACGACACATGCCCGAAAAACACATTCACATGCCCAAGTTGGGAAAAGTTGGATGTCGTGTAATAGACAACGTGCATCTTTGGATCTAGGTGGCAACAGCAACATAGCGGATTTCTCTCTATCAACGTGTAATGGGGACAAAACGGGAGGCTGCCAACTACCCAAATAATATGTGGATATAATCATATTATGTAATTGGTAAGAGCAAATTTTAAAAATAAATTTGATCTCTAAATTTTATAAAATATTTTAAAATAATCTAAATATTACATTACAACGTTTAATTAAATATTATTTTAAAATACGTGTTAAGTAAAATATGCCACAAGACCATGTGCATGGTTGAAATGCCTATCCATCCAACTAAGCAAGTAGAAGGGGTGATGGTGTGGAATATTCATAAAGTCCGGAAAAAAAATTAAAAATACTGAGGGCAGAGAGGTCAAATGGACTGCGGTTGTTTCCGTGGAAAAAAAATAAATTTGAATATAAATTTGTGTTTTAAGCTATGGCATCATTCGTGCAAAACTAATGTTTTCATAATATCCATACTTTTATTACTTTTTTTAATTTGTAAAATTAAAAATTAAAATTTCAAATTTATTATAATTTGATATTTATAAAATATTTATAATTATTAATTTGAAAAATATAAATTATTTTAAAATTAAAATTTTAATAAATATATTTTGAAATTCTTATCTTATTTATAAAAGTAATTATAATGGAAAATGATAAATTATATATACTAAATGTTATTTCTAATGTTTATATCAATTGACTGTTAATAACGGTTACAAACTGATTTATAATAAATTTATCACCTATTTTAACCTATTTGATTCGTTTTTTAATGGGATTACTATTAATTTGACAGATTTTTTTGTCAAATTTATTTTTTTAAAAATTTATTGTCCAATTTTATATTAAAAATTATTATTTTCGAATTTGTATAACTAGTTCTAAAAATTGTGTAGTTTTCATCCTATTTAATTTCACACACAACCGATTTTTCATAGTGTTTTTTTCCAATATTTAATTTTCTTTATTAATAATGCAAGTCACTTATTATTTACCTAAAATCCAAGTATTATCCAATTTCCCTTTTGATTTTCAATTGAGATTCGAGTTTCTCGAGTGGTATGTGGATGAAATGATATGCTTATACGTAAACTTGAAATTTGTAAGTTACGACAAAATCACAAGATTAAACGTGGTTCTCTATCTGACATGATAGATACGGGTGTTTAATAAAGTCGTGCAATCTCTTTTATATACAATCATTTTAACTTTTCCATAACATATGTCAATTTGATGAGTAAAAAATGTGCTAATTTTGTGAGTCGCTCTAATATCACTCTTATATTGACATGCCCATGACTTGAATGCGGTAAACCTATCACAAAATTCATGGTTATTTTTCCTATTTTTACTCAGACATGAAACATGTTGCAAGGTTCTAGTGGGCTTCTAGTGCTTAGACTTAATATGTTGTTAGGATAAACACCTTGTTACATACTGTCATTTCCCAACCCAGTTTTGTCGGATCCCCTTGAGCAACCTACCACTACATTTGGTTTTGAAAAATTTCAGTTTCTTCTAAAACGTGATTAGTCAAGCATCTGTTTTCCTATTTTTTCTAAAATAACATTATACAAAACTTAATATGTTAACAACTTTACATACCTGAGTTAAGAGTTTAGTTTCAAGATATTTCTTAAGGCTATGTTTGGACTTGAGGGGTTCGGAGTGATCTGGAGGTGAAGTGTTCCGAGATGTTTGGAGGGGAAGTGAAGTGATAAATTTGGAGGTGTTAAAAGTTTTTAATAATCCATCGTTTTGATAGAGTGGAAGTGAGGGTAATGATTATTAATGAAAAAATTAGAAAGATAGATTTACCATTTTAATTAAATTAAATAATTTATTAGCTATTATATATCATTAAATTATATTTAAAATATTTTTTACAATAATTTTTTATTTATAATATTTGTATTATATAATTTATATAAAATATTATTAATATATAAATCTATTTAAAGTATATAATAATAATAAATAAATAAATAAATAAATAAATAAATAATATAAATAGTAAATGAGGGTATTAAAATAATTTAAGCAATAAATGACACAATCTCTCAAAATCCCTCAACTTTTGGAGTGATTGTGTTGTAAGGTAAAAGAAGGGGTTGGAGGGATTTGGAGGTGATTCACCTCCCCTCCAAATCCCTTCAAACCCCTCCATTTTGTTACCAAATAAGGGATTTCTTCACCCGTCCGAACCCCTCCAAATCCCTCCAAACCCCTGAATCCAAAAGAGTAAGGGTTCGTCTTCCTTCCTAAAAAGGGGTTAAAGGGAGTGAGTGAGTTTCTACTACTCTGTGAGCGGGTGTTGGGGAAATGAGTTTTAAAAAAACTTAGTATACCAAAATCCTTAGTACTTTGTTCTTTAAAATATCTCATCCTTTTTAAGTATTGGTGTGTTTAGCTATTTTAGCACAACCCCTTACCTTAAGAGGCGTTTAGCAAATAAATACAGACTATTTATTATAAAGGGTACAAACATTCGTAGGGTAGTCCTAGATTGCACCAACTTGAGGAGTAGTACACCTTTGTCGTCCACCCTGATAGAAGTTCCGAACTTCTACCATGAGTTTGAGTGGACGTCCCAAACATTCGGCCCTCAGACCTAAAATTCACTTCGTGTACGTATGAGGATGGAGACCTCATCTTGACCTCACCTCAGTCTCATGTGCAAGAAGCTCCCAGAGCTTCATGATTAACTGGCAAGACGAACTGCCCTTATCTCCACCATGTCGTCAAACAGCCATGGGAACCCATCTATCATGCCCTGACCTGGTTTGGTCAGATCCCCGTGATCAACCTACCACTCTCTCGATTTATTAAAGGGTTTCCTCTTATTATAAACCGTAAAGAGTAAGGCGTCCTTTAAACCTGCACCTTTTCCAGGAATAACATAAATAAAACTGCATAATAATTTAGATTTATCATACCTATATCACAAGCGTCTTAGTTGATGATCTTTAAGGGTAGGCTTTCCGAAATCTTCTGAAAGGGATATAAGGGAGGGGTGAGTATGACAAATCAGTGAATGAGTTTTCAAAAGTTTAGACTTTTAAGAAAATATTTATTATTAGAGTGTGCTAGACTCCTTTCTTTTTAAAAATCCCTTCATTCAAAATATCGGGTTTTTCCATTATTTCTTATTTACCACGATGTGTCATCACCCAACACACATCCTTTATCATGAAGGTTACACACATTCGCAAGTCAGTATCACTACTGAACCCGCTAGTGGCTTCGGAGTGACTTTTCCTGCCACCCGGATAGAAGTATGACAACTTCTACCCTGGGAATGAGTGGATGTACGCGACATCCGACCCTCAATCTTGAAATCACTTCTTCATTTCCATATGAGGACAGAGACCTCATCTTGTCCACACCCCAGTCTCATGCGCTTGGTGCTACTCCAAATTTCGCACAGACACTTGGAACGACGAACTGTCCTTATAGCCACCAGGTCGTCCAGTGCCCTTAGGACGCATCACTACCCCTCATGGGCGTCTTGATAATCTCGTACTCACAATGCATGCACAAACAATGTTTTCTCATATTGCCATGAAATTTGAGGTGCTAGTGGTCCAATGGCTCTGACTCTCAACTCAACCCGCAGTTGTTTGTCTTGACTGGTCTGTCGACTTGTCATGTCGCATTGCTGTTAGTTGACTGAGCACGTTGGTCCTATCTTGGTCCCATGGCCAAACAATTCACTTATTAAGTTTTATGACACATATATCATGTTCGTTTATGAACTCCTACTTGTGCCAACTAGCCTTGAGCCCACTGTACAAGATTTTCAAAATCGGGCATTTAGCCCCCAAGTTTCAAAACCGAGGCTCCCGGCCTATCAGAACTATTCAAGCTCCCGTCGAGAAGGTCTCCCAAATTGTTTAAGCATTGGCACACAGTCAGGGGAGAGCACTTCCGACAAAACATATGTTTTCTCTATCCATTATACTACTCGGGTATAAGGACACCTCCATTCATAACCGATGAACGGGTTTTCAACTTCCTTCGAGGAAGTCTCATCATACCAGCTAGGTATGATCTACTTACAATCGGTAAATAGTTTTTCCGCATGATTTTCACATCACTTTTTCTAAGTAGTTATGTTTAAAATTTCACTTAATAGTGAGTTTTCATACCGAGGTACTTATCATCCCCAATTAGGTATGATATAAAATTCTCACTCACAACCGGTAAGTGGTTTTAAATTTTAAGTTGTGCTCATCTTCCCAACCAGGTATGATGTTAGTAAATCCACTCATCCGTTAATGTAGTGAATTCCACTAGATCGGTTCTTTATATTCACGCGAGCTTGTCCTTGCTGGCGTTCCCGATACTTCATGTTCCTACATGATATGAACATCTCGGTTCATTATCCTTCGGCCTAATAGTCTTCATTCATTCCAAATGAATGAGAAAGTCAAACTTCCATTTATTTCTAATTAAGTCCTTAAAGTTATTTCTCTTTAACTTTAAGTCCCTAATACCAGTTTTTCCTCAAATTGAGTCCCAAAACTTCTAAAATTTATCGTAGGACCTCAATTTATTCCATTTCACAAAAAGGGGATTAATTTCCCAAATTTCCAATTTGGTCCTCCAACTTTTCCAAAATTACCATTTTGCCCTTCCTTTACAAAAATGGTAAGTTTTGCCCCCAAAAATTCCAAAATTTCTCAATTGGTCATCCAACATTATTTTCATGCCCAATTAACCCTCAATTTCATAAAATTTCATTTTGGACCTTCGAATTTCAAAAATCCCCAAAATTTCCCTAATTTTCCCCCAATTTCAACTCTCAACACTGCCGAATTTGATTTCATCAAATTTACCAATCAAACACCTCTAATTGTTGAAATTGGAGTTGAAATTGAGTTCCTACATGTTCATACGATTCTAAGGAACTTTGAATTGCAGATTTTATCGTCGGAACGAGCTCAAACGATGCTTCACCGGAAAACAGACTATAGAGAGAGAAAGCTTCGATTTCTCACCGGTGAGGGCACGACGGTCCAAGCTTTCAATTTGGGCAGATAGCTCTCATACTGAGGTTTATCCTAGAATCAAGAATCGTATCAATTAATTCTTAATTGAGTTAGAATTTCATCATTAAAATTCTGCCGATTCTCTCTAGCACCGGCCGGAAATTGCAGAGGGGAGCCAAATTGGCTTTCCTTTCAGTCCTAATTTGGCTGTGGGAGGGTTGAGGAAGTATTGGGAAGGCTTGATTTGGCTTGAGGAGGGCTCGAAATGGCTGATTTCAACTCGTTTGAAATAGGGCAGCTTCGGTCCACTAGAGCTGCTTCACTGTTTCATCACGCGGGCGTCTTGCCGGTGACCCTCAGAGTGAACGAAGACTACAAACATGTAGCTGACTTCTCCCCGGTTCTAAAGAACCTAACCTTGACTTGTTTGGCTTAGAAAAGACCCCATGTCAGAGCTCTGGTTTGAACTTGGCAAAAAAATGGAGCAGTTGAGAGAGAATGGAGTTTTTAGGTGTGGAGAGTATGAATGGGGATGGACTCTTTATATAGGGAGCTTATAGACCCGTTGGCCATCCATTTGGCACCGTTATTGCTGACATTGAAGACATGAAACACCCCAAACAAAAGTGATTCTTATTCGCTGGCGTTTCTTCAGTTTCCCGGTGGGTGAACAGTGCTGTCATCCTAAGGAAGAAGATGACACTATTCTGAACCAGACCGTACCGGGTTCAAAGCTTAAATCGGCCGATTCACCCCCCATTCGATCGAGTTTATCAAATCTAAAAATAATGGTGGCCTCAAATCTCCAATTTGAATTATTTAATCCACCTAGAAAACTGAATTTATGATTCGATTCAATAGTGGTTCAAACTGGTCCAAACCGTTTGAATCCGGTTCACCTAAACCAGTTTGGTTTTCATCCTTGATTCCTTCACAAGTCCATTTCCATGTCTTTTGTGACTCCTTGGGTCACTTAGGGTCCATAAAATTCCTAGTTTATCATCTCTTTATTGATTATGGTTCATAAACCGACTCGATCCTTAAACCGGTTCAATCTAATTCGGGTCCATTTCACCCGAACCGGTCTGGTTTTTCTCTCCCACTTTGTTCTAAGGTTCCTTCCCAAGGTTTATGAATTTCTTTGGAGTACAATGGAGTTGAATTCCTTTGTTTTGCCCGATCTCTATAGGTTCCGGTTCATGAACCGACTCGGTTCGTAAACTGGTTCAATCCTATTGGACCCGATTCATCCAAATCATCCTAAGGTTCTTTTCCCTAGTATTATGAACCCTTTGGATCACTTGGCAGTTGTAAATTCCTAAATTGCCCATTCACAATTATCGAGTTTATGAACTAGTTCGGTTTTCTCACTTGGTTTGACCGGTTTTCTTCTAGGTTTTCCTTAGCTCAAAAGGGCAGGGTTTACACCATCACTACCCCCTAGAGCATCTTGATGGTCCCAAATCCATAAGTGCATGGAAAAATAATAATTTTCATAATTTAGCCATTCACTTTGGTGTCGATGGCCCAACTACCCCAACACTCAACTTGGCCTAGAAGTGTTTGTCTTGGTCGGTCCATCGACCTGGCTCTGACGCAGTGCCGCTAGCCCATTGAGCATTGTCGGTCTTGAATTGGATCCGTGGTGAATCATACAATTTATTTCCATTTTAAATAAGAATTTTCATGGCTTTTCCTATTCATGTTTTGTAAACTCCATCCTATAAAGATAAGAAAATCGGGAAAAGAATCGGTCAATTCAAAAGAAAAAATTGAATCAGTTAACGAACTCAAACTGGTAAAGAAAGGATAAAATGGGAAATTGGAAAATCCCAAGTGACTCAAAGAGTCATGGAAAAGAACCTTGGAATAAATGGGAAGACAAAACCAGACCGGTTCAGGGTGAACTAGACCTGAACTAGATTGAACCGATTTGAACCATACATGAACCAAATTTTAGATTCAATTTTCATGGTGGCATAAAGTGATCGAATTGGGAAATTGAAGCCACCATTAGATAGATAATAAATTTAAATTAATTTAGAAAATTTTAATTTTCAAAAAACTAGTTGAATCTGGCCCAAACTTGCTGATTTTCGCCATTGAACCTAGTCGGACCGGTCCAGTAAGGTTCATAATAGTGTCATCTTCTTCCTTAGGATGACAACATTGTTTATAAATATAGAAAACTTCCTTCCCCGACGAAGATGTAACCGCTCCAATTAGGTCATTTTTAGGTGAGTATAAGCTTGACCAAAATGGAAAGTGATTGAGCAGAGGGTCCCCGATCTCCTATATAAAGAGCTACTCTCCATTCATCCTCCACACACCTCAAATTGCCTCACCAACACCTCCACAACCCTCACACGACATCAACAGAGCTAAAAGTTAAGCCAATTTGACCCTCCTCCGTCGTTATTGATCGATGTTAGAGAGAAAAAATGTTGAATTTCACTATTTAAATTCACAATAAATTCGACTTCAATTGTAGCAATTCTTGATCCTAGAAGGAACATTAGGATGAGAGCTACCTCTCGAAATCGAAAGCTTGGACCGTCGCACCTCTAACGATAAGCTTTCAAAACTTTATGTCTCTAGGAACAATTTTCTGACAATGCTTTGTTTGAGAACGTTTCAAACTCAAATCATGCAATTCAAAGCTCAATTGAACCATATGGAAGTGTAGGAAGTGATCCATACCTGCAGTTGGAGCAATTAACCCCGATTGAATGACCAAATTGAAGAAATCAAATTTGGTTAGTTTGAAGAGGAGGAATTGGCGGAAAATTTTGGATAAAATTGAGGAACCTTCATGAAATTTCTCAAAATTGAAGGCCAATTTGCAATGAAAAAGATGTTGGAGGACCAATTTGTCAATTTTCGGAACATTTGGGGACAAATTGCCATTTTTGGAAAGTATGGGCAAAATTGTAATTTTGGAAAAGTTGGGGACCAAATTGCAAATTTGGAAAACTTGAGCCGCTTACACAATTTTGAGTAAATTGAGGATCCAGAGGGAATTTTGGAAGCCTTGGGACTCAATTTGGGGAAAAGTTAGCATTAGGGACCTAAAGTTAATTAAAATGAACTTTAGGGACCTAAAGTTAAGGAAAATGAACTTTAGGACCTAAGTGCAATAAAACAACAATTTTGAGCCTAATTGCTCACACGTGAGAAAACAATGGCTGTCATGCCAAATCCTAATTGATAAGGATGCACAAATCATGTAGGGATACGAGAAATTGGAATGTCGGTAAGGAGAAACTAGCGTAGACTTGGAAAATCGGTTGGGGATGAACACATCACGATTATCTGGTGAGTGGGTTAATTTACACATCATACTAGTTGGAATGATGAGCACTACTTTTAACGGATAAAACCTACTTATGGGTCGTAAGTAGAGATAATCATACCAGGTGGTATGATGAGTTTCCTTGAGAAAAGGAGAAATTCGCTTACTGATTTTAAGCTAAGATATCATTATAGTCGGTTGGTGTGATGAAGCTGAAAATGAATTTGGTTAGAAGTGTTCTCCACTGACTGTGTGCCAATTCTTTAAATATTTGGGATAACTTCATGGCGGGAGCTAAAATAGCTAAGATAGGCTAGGGGCCTCGATTTTTGAACTCATGAAAAAACGTGTGTAGTGGGCCCAAGGTCAGTGGGCACGAGTAGGAGCTCATATACAAATTTGATTATGAAGAGCCATGAAAATTTCAAATGAAATTGATTGTATGATTTTACCACGATACAAGTCAGGATTTATAGTACTCGATGGACTGGCGATAGTGCGTCAAGGCCAGGTCGTTAGACTGACCTAGACAAATAGCTACAGGTCGGGTTGAGTATCGGGGCCGTTGGACTGTTGGCACCAAAGAAAATGGCTATATATGTAAAACTCTTGTTTGTGCATGCACTTATGGTACGAGACCATCAAGATGCCCTATGTGGTAGTGATGGGTCCTAAGGGGTATTGGACGACATGGGGGCCATAAGGGCAGTCTGTAGTGCCAGTCAGTCATGAAGCTCTGGGAGCTTCTTGTGCATGAGACCAAGGTGGGGATAGGATGATGTCTCCGTCCTAATACAAACATGAAGTGGTATTCAGTTCTAAGGCTAGGACGTTTGGGACATTCCACTCAGACCAGGATAGAAGTGGACGGGCTTATATCTTGGTGGATGGTAAAGACACTCCGATCCACAAGTGGGTGGAGTGGGTGGGCTGCACCTACGAATGTGTGTACCCTTTCTAATGAAGGGTGTGTATTTATTTGCTAAACACCTCCTAAGGCAAGGGGATGGGCTAAGGCAAGTGGAAAACCTACTTATCGGTTATAAGCGGAGATGTCCTCATACCCGGTTAGTTTGATGGACAGTTGAAAAGTTTATTTTGTCGGAAGTGCTCTCCCCTGACTATATGCCACTACTTAAAATTTTTGGGAGACCTTCCTAACGAGAGCTCGAATAGCTCATATAGGCCGGAGGCCTCAATTTTGGAATTTGGGGGCTAATATGCCCAATTTTGAAAATATCAATTTGTGGGCCCTAGGCCAGTTGGCATGAGCAGGTGCTCATAAACAAACATAATTAATATGTCATGAAAATTTAAGTAAATGAAATGTTTGTCCACCAAGTACCTCCAGCTACTCAACCTGGCTTCAATCCCTCTCAATGGGTGCAGTGGACCTATGAGTGTGAGGTTGAGGTACTAAGGCCGTACGAATTGGAGGCCATACATGAAATTCATCCTATTAGGAAATACAAATGGACCCTAACAATTTCCTTAGAGCATTCTGATTAAGAGTCCCATAACTGTTCTAGGGTTAATTCTAGTCCTATAACCCCAAGAGATTAGGGGGTAGAAAATTCCTGTAATAAACCAAGTATGGCCAGAAAATATTTCTTGAATGAATGAAATTTCTAATAAAAACTCCCAAGTTCCTTGATAAATTCAAAAGAAAAAGAGTATAATAAAAAAATTTAAGTAAAAGGTAGGAAATCACCTAAGGAAGAAAGGACGAGTTATTTATAGTTAACCTCAACCCTTAAGACTTTCCCTTAGAAGTACAATAAGGAAAAATTCATCCAAGGGAGATCTTAACTAAGAAAAGGAAGGAAAAGTTGGAACAAAGGGAAGTTAAAATCAAAGAGTACATATTCATGTAGAGTTCCGGGAGTTAAGGATAGGCTCGAAGAATAAGAATAAGGAAAGAATATTCTAAAGGGACCAAAAGAATGGAAGCTGATCAAGAAGAAGTAAATATGGGAGAAACACCAAGGGTCTCAAGACCACTAAGGGAAAGATGTGAAAAAGGTATAATAACAAGAAAACCTAGGTATAACAACTACTTTTAAAGAACAAAAAAATAGTTTCTTGGGAACTCCATAAGATAGGAAGGCTTGTGGAAAGTAGAGGTACGGACCAAAAGAGGAAGAAAAGCTAGAGTGGATCAACCATACAAGATCCTTAAGTATAAGTGAAGATTAAAAAGAGAGAACTTCGAAAGAACGGTAGGGTGATCAAACAAAATAATCCCAAATCAGGAGACATTAGAAGGAGGATGAGAGTAAGAAGTTGGATTGAGGAAGGAGAAAGCTCTAGGTTAAGAAAAACAACTGAGGAAATGTTGCAAAGGATCGAACCGAATGAGGACCTTAGTAAAATATACAAATAACTAAGTGAGTGTTTAGGGAGGTTAAGTACGACCTACTTGCTGGAAGACATGAAAACCCAAATCAGAATTTCAAACAAATCCAATTGAAGGAAATAAACTCCTATTGATCAAATCGTACGGAAGAGAAAAATGAAGCTTTAATAAGAACTGGAGAGTATTAATGAATAAACCCTAATCGAGACAAGGGAGGAATAACTAGGACATGAAGATACAAAAGATTGAATATAATAGGGATTAGGTGTTCACCTCAAAGGAATAACTAAGTTCTGAGAGCAAGTGAGAACAAGGTAAGATAAACGAAAAGTACTTGTAGGATCTCAAAAGTAAAGATAAGCAAGTGAAGATATCAACTAGGAAGGATATTTGAGAGTGAGTATTCACAATGATAAAGGTTAGAAGGGAATTTCGGGAGAAAAGAAGTGTAAAACTTACCCAAAAAGGAAATTGTGGAAAGACACAAGAGTACCTGTTAAGAAGAAATGGAACCAACAAAAAGATTGGGAAGAAGATAATCTCCTAAAAGACAAGCTACTAGAAATGAAATGATCAAGTGAAAAGGGAAAGAAATCATGAAGATCCAGGAGATAAGTCAAACCCAAAAAATGCATAAGTAGAAAGACAACATCAAAAGATGTAATACAAGTTAGAAAGGGACTGGCCAGAATAAAGGATCATGATATGATCACGATGTGATAAAAAAATGGATTTAAAAGGAGAAGAGACTTAAAAAGGGAAGGACGCCAGTGGGAATGAGGAATGAAATAAGAAAGGAAGAACTTCAGTATGTGTCACACCCCGACCCAGTTTGGTCAGATCCCCGTGAACAACTCGTCACTCTCCCGATTTATTCAGGGTTTTCCTCTCTTCTAAACCATGGGGAGTAAGGCTTCCTTCTTACCTATACCTTTCCTGGAATAACATTAATCAAAACTGGATATAAATTTTAAATATCTGCCTTAAGGTTTGGCTATTGATAAATCTTTAAGGTTGGTTTTCTCTTGGTTTCCTGAAAAGGGGTAAAGGGAGGGGGTGAGTTCAACAACTCACTGAAAGGGTGTTGGGGTGAGAGTTTTCACAAAAATAAATTCCTTTAATCGGAGTATGCCAGTCTCCTTATTTCATAAAAATGCCTTTCTTCAAATTTTGGTTTATCAAAAACCTTTTTTTAAGGTTTCCCAATTCATTTCTAAGGATTCTCAAATCCTTTCCATGGTTTTCATAACCTCTTTCCCGTTTCCATACTAGGTGTATTTAACATACCACACACACCCTTCATTATGAAGGGATCCCACACATTTGCAAGATGCAATTACACTGACTACACCCACTTATGGATTGGAGCGTTTTTACCATCCACCTTAATAGAAGTCTTTGACTTCTACCTGAAGTCTGAGTGAACGTCTTTGACATCCTCCCCTTAGACCAAAAATACTCCATGCCCATATGAGGATAGAGACCCCATCCCATCCCCACCTCGATCTCATGCGCATTCCTTATCTTCACCAGGTCATTTAGAAAACTATGATGCATCCCTACCACTCTTAGGTAACTTGAAGGTCCCGTAACAAAGTGCATGCACAAATCAATAGCTTTTCCAATAAGCCATATAATATGTGGTGCCACTAGTCCAACAGCCCCAACCCTCAACTAGACTTGCAGCTGTTTGTCTTGACTAATCCGATGACCTGTCATGTCGCACTACTACTACTCCATTGAATATGTCGGTCCTATCTTGGTACCATGGCCAAACAACTCATTTACTTAAGTTTTCATGGCTTAATAATCATGTTTGTTTACGAGCTCCTGCTCGTGCCAACTGGCCTAGGGCCCACTATTTGAGATTTTCAAAATCGGGCATATTAGCTCCCAAGTTCCAAAACCTAAGCCTCCGACCTATGTGAGCTATTTGAGCTTCCATCAAGAAAGTCTCCCAAAAATTTTAAGCAGTGGCACACAGTCAGAGGAGAGCATTTTTTACAAAATAAACTTTTAAACTGTCCATCATACCAATCTTCGCTTATAACCGACAAGCGAATTTTCTAATTCCTTCTAAGAAGTTTCATTATACCAATTGGGTACGATCTACTTACAACCAATAAGTAGTTTTTCGGCATGGTTTTTACATAATTTTTTAGGTGCATATCATCATGTAGGGATTCCTAGGTACCAATCTCTGATTGGTCTTATTGGTCTTTCTCTGCTTCGATACATCCCAATTTTCATTGCATTTGGTTATTGTGGGGTGGATGTCAAGATTGAGAATTTCATAGGTAGGGAGTATTAACCTGGTAGATCTAATGTGGTCATGGCAAAGATGATATTTGAGTTATGAGCAAGGACGAGTAGACCAAGTAGCTCTTTTCTACTTGAATTGCTCCCTTAGCTTAGTTGGTGTGGCTTTGATCAATTGTTCTAAGCTCCTTATATAGCTGTAGAATTGTTTGTTAAATGGGGAAGAGTTATTACTCCATCGTTTCTCTTTGATATATTTTAATCAGATGTAGTATGATGGAATTCCAGCCCTTATATTCATGAATGAGAAGTAACTCTAACCCTTTCTCATTCTCATTCATGATACTCCAAATCACTACTCTCATTAATTTGACTTTTGATTCTTATGCACATGTCTAATGCCAATCTTATTATTTAGCATGGTTGCCTTAATCCTTAGGTAATTTATATTTCCTTTAATGCATTGCATTGAATAGCCCATGTTAAATGGGACTCCCCTTTAACTTTAGCTCCATTGATTTTTAAGCACTAAAACTAATAACTAATTAGCCCTTTCAATAGCTAGGAGTTATTAAAGTTCATCCAATAATGGTAAGATAGCACCTTCAACGAGACTTTCTTTGATCTATTTTAAGAATCAATATTTATTTGGAAAGCTGATATGGGAGGTGATAGAGAATATATTATTATTATTCTTCCAGTTATGTTATCATCTAGGAAATTAATGTACTAAGAGATATCTCTCCCATCCTATAGAAATTCTATAAGTAATTGCTCCTATTCTACCACTCATTTTTATTAAATTATAGTAACTTATTTCGTGACTCATATATGAGGATTGGATTGGTTAGACCCATATGCAAAGATCTCAATTGATCTTTATTGTGAATGAATTGTCTTATGTTCTAAGATTTCAGAAATGATATGCTATATGGTTTAATTGCTTCATGAAGCATGAAATTCTTTGACATGGTAGATTCTACTCTGTATATAGCTTTACACAATGTCCATGAACTATTTGCAAATCAAGAAAATGTTGAATGGACTACAAATTTATAACTATCATTATTGTGGACATCATGATTTGAATCTTCACTATTTGGTTATATTTCCTTATGTTCTAAAACTCTTTCACTTTAATTGCAATGCTGATTTGTCCTAGATAAAGTATGTATTTCCCTCAAGTGGTTCGATATCTTATCCCTTAGTTTATTGGTAGTTGAAAAATTAACTTTATTATAGATTGACATTGACAATGATGTTTAGTTGTTTGATGCTAGTTACTAGGAGTTGATTAGTTGTTTTGTTGGTAATGCATAATATCATAATGTACCATACTTTTATAGAACTTTATGTTGTTTAGTTACTATGTAAGCCACAATAATTGATAGATTGTTACTTCACCCTTTTCATACTAGGCTCTCAAAAAAAATATATCTCATACTTTTCATTTCTAGGCTCAATTTACTATTAATACAACATGAATACTTTAGTACACCATAAAGTTTATACCATAGATCCTAGCTTATACAATATATGAATTTGATTACTTAGGTTGTTTCTCACTTTCATAAACATATCAGACTTTAAGTAAAATTGTTATCATACATTACTTTTCATTAAACCTTTCGAGAGACTTGGTTCTCTTGTACAATTTTTGTTTGCCTAAATTGTAGGCCCCAGTGGATGAGGGATTCAAACCAGTTGCTTCAATCCTTGACACAAGTAACCACACATAGGAAAATCCTGATCCTTGCAGAGATCATTATGGATGGATTTTCAAAGGTGTTTGCTATATACAAGGAAGGTCACATTTAAGATTCTAGGACAATAAAGTCTAAAGTTTTCCAAGGTCTTTATCAGCTTTACTAAAGTCCAACATTTCTCTTTATTTTTCCTTTACTTACTTTGCTTGTTAAGTATTCCTATTTTTAAGGTTATGGGTCATGCACCCCTCCCTCCTTTAGGAGCACTTGTAATTAGCCTAGAGATATAATTGTGCATGTACTTGAATATGTTAATACATTAATATATTTATTTATTTGATATTAATACAACATCAGCTCTCAAATCCCTTTCTCCTCTATATACATTTGGAAATTAAATATGTACAAGTATATGTACCTTTATATGTAAAAGTCTCTTATTCACAATATATATATTTATATATATATATATATATATCAAATATATATATATAAATATTAATTATTTCGCTTAATTACAATAGAGTTAATTGGATTCCATCGAGTTATTTATTTTCATGAAATCAACCCTTATCATCTTATTTTAAATTAGTTTTTTCCAATTATATCAATTGGGGTTTAAACTTAAATTAAAATTCTAAAAAAAAATTTTACTGAAATTTCGGGTTAATAAAATACGGTGTTACAACCACTACCCACCTTTTTAGGAGTTTTATCCCCAAAACACATGTAACATTAATCTACATTTCTTACCCCTTTTGGCATTTTAATAATTTTATATAGAGTCATTTGCTTACTTTCCCATAGTAACTTTTCAATATAGTGTTGTCTTTCCTCGAGGATATTTATTCTGCTAGAGGATAATTTTTTTTACTTAGGTTGTCTTGCTCAATCCATCCAAAGTAATTTGGGTATTCAACCATACATTCTTATCATTCAAAGTGCAATTGAATCGTATGAAGATGTAGGAATTACAATTTAACTTCAATTTCAACAATTAAACTCGTTCGATCAGTCAATTTGATGAAATCAAATTCGGTTGTGTTGGGAAGTTGAAATTGGGTGAAAATTTGGGGATTTAAAAATTTGAGGGACTAAAATGCTATTTTATAAAATTGAGGGCCAATTGGGCATTATAGGAGTGTTAGAGGACCAATTGAGCAAATTTTAGAATTTTTGGGGTAAAACTTACCATTTTTATAAAGGAATGGCAAAATGGTAATTTTCAAAAATTGGAAATTAAGAAAACTTGAACCCCTTTTTGGTGAAATTGAATAAATTGAGGTGTCAAGGGAAATTTTAAACATTTTGAGACTCAATTTGGATAAAAGCCGGCATT
Organism: Trapa incisa; assembly: GCA_030064435.1. Taxonomy (NCBI): domain Eukaryota; kingdom Viridiplantae; phylum Streptophyta; class Magnoliopsida; order Myrtales; family Lythraceae; genus Trapa; species Trapa incisa. The sequence continues at coordinate 1,533,136 of CM057784.1, read as the reverse complement.
TGGGGCCTAAAGTAAAATTAAAAGAACTTTAGGGACCAAATTGCAAATATTTGAAAAGTTGGATATTTTTAGCTAATCATAATGAATGAAGGCTATCAAGCCCAATGATAATGAACAAGGATGTTCATGCCATGTAAGAACATGAGATATCAGAAATGTCAATTAAGGCAAGGCTCGCAAAGGACGAAAGTTTAATTAGAGGAAGTACACTGCATGATTGGGTGAGTGAGAATTTAATATTATATCCTGTTGGGATGATAAGCAACTCGAAAATAAAAACCCTGTTATGTGGTATTTTAAACATCACACCTAAGAGGAGTGATGTGAAAAGCACGCAAAAAAAACTAATTACCAGTTGTAAGTAGATCATATCCAATTGGTATGATGAAACTTACTAGAAGGAAGTGGAAAACCCACTTACCGGATATAAACAGAGATGTTCGCATACCTGGTTGGTTTGATGGACAGTTGAAAAGTTTATTTTGTTGGAAGTGCTCTCCCCTGACTGTGTGCCACTCCTTAAAATTTTTGGGAGACCATCTTGACGAGAGCTCGAATAGCTCATATAGGCCATATGCCTCAGTTTTGGAATTTGGGGGCTAATATGCCTGATTTTGAAAATTTCGAACAGTGGGCCCAAACTAGTTGGTACGAGCAAGAGCTCGTAAACAAACATGATTAATATTCCATGAAAACTTAAGTAAATGAGTTGTTTAGCTATGGTACCGAGACATGATTGACATACTCGATGGACTAGTGGCAGTGCGATATGATTGGTCTTCTAACTAGTCAAGACAAACAACTGCAGGTCAAGTTGAGAGTCGGGGCTGTTGGACCAGTGACACCACAGATTATATGGCTTATTTGAAAAATTGTTGATTTGTTCCTACACTATGTTACGGGACCTTCAAGATGCCCAAGAGGGGTAGTGATGAGTCCTAGGGCTCTGGACAATCTAGTGAATTAAGAGCAGTTAGTCGTACTAGAATTCTTGTGAAGCTTGAAGTAGCTTCATGCACATGAGACCAAGGTGGGGATGGGGTGAGGTGTAAACCCCATCCTTTGATAATAAGAAAACTGGGGAAAGAATCAGTCATTTTCAAATTGAAAATAGAGTCGGTCTACAAACCGAAACCAATACAGAAAGGATAAACCGAGAAATTTATTGATCCTAAGTGACCTAAAGTGTCACAAAAGTCATAGAAATGGACTTAAGAAGGAATTGGAGATGAAAACCAAACCGATTCAAGTGAACTGGATCCAAATCGGATTGAATCGGTTTGGACTGGTTTGAACCACTATTTAACCAGATTCTAAATTTATTTTTCTAGGTGGATTAAAAAATTCAAATTTGAGATTTGAGGCCACCATTGGATAGAAAATGATTTTAGATGAATTTAGAAATTTTTAGATTTGAAAAATTTGATCGAATTGGGGGTGAACCGACGGGTTTAAACTTTGAACTCGGTTCGGTCTGGTTCGAAACAATGTCGTCTTCTTCCTTCAGATGACAACACTGTTCTCTCGCATTAAATCGTGCAGCACCGACGAAGCTGAAAAGCCTCTGGCCTAGGAGTTTCAGGCAATGAATGACTGCCATTAAGGCACCAATCAGATGGCTAGGAAGTCTCCAAGCTTCCTATATAAAGAGCCCCTCCTCATTCATCCTCTCCACACCAAAAAAAAGTTAATTCTCTCTCAAGTACTCCAATTTCTAGCGAAGCTAAACTAGAGCTCCGACTTGGGAATTTTTCTGAGCCAAACAAGGCAAGGTCGAGTTCTTTAGAACCCAGAAGAAGTCAGCTACATGCCTGTAGTCACCATTTCCTCCGAGAGTCGCCGGAGAAATGCCGACGTGATAGAACAGTGAAGCAGCTTCGACGGACTGAAGCTGCCCTGTTTTGGCCAAGCTGAAATTAGCCAATTTAAGCCCTCTTTAGGCCAAATCAAGCTCTCCTAACACCTTCTCAGCCCTCTCACAGTCGAATTAGAACAGAAAGGTAAGCTAATTCGGCTCCCCTTTGAAATTTCCGATTAGTGCTAGAGAAACGATAGAACTTTGGTGATGAAATTTTAACTCAATTTGGCATCAATTAATGCAATTCTTGATCCTCGGAGGAACCTCAAGACATGAACTATCTGTCCAGATTAAAAGCTTGGACAGCCGCGTCCCTGACGGTAAGCTTTTGATGCTTTCTCTCTTTAAGTTCAGTTTTCTGGCGAAGCTCCATTCGCGCTCATTCTGACACCAAATTGTGTGATTCAAAGTGCACTTGAATTATATGGTGTAAGAACTCTAATCTAACTTCAATTTCAATAATTAAACTCATTTGATTGATCAATGTGATGAAATCATATTCGGCCAAGTTAGAAGGTTGAAATTGAGGGAAAATTTGGGAATTTTGAAAATTCAAGATACTAAAGTGCAGTTTCATAAAATTGAGGACCAATGGGGCATGATAAAGATGTTGGAGGACCAATTGGGCAATTTTGGTATTTTTGGGGTAAAACCTACCATTTTTGTACAATAGGGGTAAAATGGTAATTTTGGAAAAGTTGGGGGACCAAATTGGGAATTTGGGAAATTGAATCCCTTTTTATGAATTTGAATAAATTGAGGTCCCAACGTGAATTTTAAAAGTTTTGGGATTCAATTTGAGGAAAAAACGGCATTAGGAACTTTAAGTTAAAGAAAAATAACTTTAGAAACCTAATTGAAAATAAAGGAAAATTTTGGTTTTCTCATTTATTTGGAATGAATGAGTGCTATTAGGCCAAAGAATAATTAACAAGAATGTTCATATCATGTAGGAACATGAAGTATCGAGAACACCAGCTAAGAAGAGTTCGAGTAAGGACAACAAGTTAGCTAAGAGGAATTTCACTGTACGATCGGGTAAGTGGGATTTTTATATTATACCCGGTTGGGATGATAAGTACCTTGAAAATGAAAATCCACTGCTAAGTGGTATCTTACACATCACAACTTAATGTAGTGATGTGAAAACGACGCGAAAAAACTACTTATCTGTTGTAAGTAGATCATACCCGGTTGGTATGATGAAATTTCCTCGGAGGAAGTGGAAAACCCGTTCATCGGTTATGAGCGGAGATGTCCTTATACTCGGTTGGTATGATGGACAGTTTAAAATATATTTTGTCAGAAGTACTCTCCACTAACTATGTGCCATTACTTAAACAATTTGGAAGACCTTATTGACGGGAGCTCGAATAGCTCTATTAGGCTAGATTCCTCAGTTTTGGAACTTGGGGGCTATTATGCCCAATTTTGAAAATCTTAAACTGTGGGCCCTAGGCCGGTTGGCACGAGCAGGTGCTCATAAAAAAACATTATTTATATGTCATGAAAACTTAAGTAATTGAATTGTTTGGCCATGGTACCAAGACAGGACCAACATACTTAGTCAACTAGCAAGAGTGTGACATGATAGGTCTCTGGACTAGTCAAGACAAACAACTGCAGGTTGAGTTGAGGGTCGGGGCCGTTGGACTAGTGGCACCACAGATTATATGACATCATGTGAAAATTGTTGATTGTGCATGCACTATGTTTATGAGACCTTCAAGACACCCAAGAGGGGTAGCGATGTGTCTTAGGGCTCTAGATGACCTCGTGGATATAAGGGCAATTAGTCGTACGAGAAGCCTTGCGAAGCTCGACGTAGCTTCATTGCGCATGAGACCGAGGTGGGGTCAGGATGAGGTCTCTGTCCTCATATGAACATGAAGAATTGTTACGAGATTGAGGGTTGGATGTCATGAACATCCACTCATTCTTAGGGTAGAAGTGGACGTGCTTCTATCTAGATGGCCAGTAAAGTCACTCTAACTTCACAAGTGGGTTTAGTGGACATATTGGCTTGTGATTGTCTGTTTGACTTTCATGATGAAGGATGTGTGTTGGGTGATGACACACCATGATTAATAAGAAATTGTGATAGAAACAGAAATTTGAAATGAAAGGTTTTTAAAAGAAAATAACTAGTCTAGGACACTCCAAATCAAAAAATTTTCCTAAAAAGATAAATTTTGAAAACCTATTCACTGAGTCATTGTACTCACTCCCTCCCTTATATCCCTTTCAGGAAATCCCGGAAAACCTATCCCAAAGACCACTTGCTAATACCCCAAAGACAGGTATGATTAATTTAAAATATATATGCAGTTTTGATTTATGTTATTTCAAGAAAGGTACAGGTTTAAAGGATGCCTTACTCTTCACAGTTTATAAATAAGGGGCAACCCTTAGTAAACCGGGAGAGTGGTAGGTTGATCATGGGGATCCGACCAAAATGGGTTGGGGCATGACATGAGGTCTCTGTACTCATACGGACACGGGGTTTTCTTTTTATTGGATTGAGGGTCAAATGTCATGAACATCCCCTCATTCTTAGGATAGAAGTCGACGTGCTTCTATCTAGTTGGTCGGTAAAGTTGCTCCGATGCCACAAGTGGGTAAAGTGGATGAGCTGGTCTGCGATTGTGTGTTCCTTCATTATGATTGGCATGTGTTGGTTGATAAACACACCGTTGTGATGAGAAATGATTTTAAAAACTGAAATTTGAAGATGAGAAAATTTAAAGGAAATTAATGAGTTTGGCACACTCCACTTTGAAAACTATTTTTATCGAAACTTCATTTTTTGAAAATATCCATTCATTGAGTTGTAGAAACTCACCCATCTTTTGATCCATTTTCATGAAATAGAGAAAATGACTAGGGATAACACCAAGCCTTACCCTCTGTCAGGTATGCTTAATTTATTTTAAGTTTGCATTATATTTGATATGTGTCTTTCCATGGAACAAGGTTGAAAGTACGCCTGACTCCTCTTGAGTTAAAGAAGGAGAAAAATCCTCTTGAACTAGGAGAGCGGCGAGTTTCTCATGGGGATTCGACCAAACCAAGTCGGGGCGTGATAGCTAAACACACTTAATATGGTAATGTAAAAAGATTTTGAAAACCAAAATCTGAGGAAAATACTTCTTAAAGAAAATGATAACTATGGCACAATTTGAATGAAGCTATTTTTTTTAAAAAAACTCACAACACCCGCTCACTGAGTTGTAGAACTCACCCCTTCCCTATTATCCATTTTAAGAAACCAAAGAATCACCAATCTTAAAGGCCCTCATAAATTGGAACTGTAAGACATGTACATTTGTTTTAATGTATTCAGATTTGTATAATGCTATTCTAGGAAAGATAGGTAAAAGAACGCCTTACTCCTTACGATTCAGAACAGGAGGAAAACCTTAGTGGACCAAAGGGAGTGGCGGGTTGCTCATGGGGATCTGACAAAACTAGTTAGGGCGTGACAACTTTATTGGTACCGGAGCCTGTTTTCTCGAATATATTACCAAGACTATATAACATAAAGATTACAAGAAATTTTAAAATTTTTAGTTGGCTCCCAAGAGAGAACTAAGAAATCTAGGACTGATGTCGCCAACACTACCTAACAAATTTGACCTCGTAGGAAGACCACCCCAAAAGCTCTCCCATGCATGAGGTGTAGAAAAAAGTCACAAAGGCCTAAGAGATATTATAGGGAAGCATCTAATGCCACCAAGGAATGTAGTGCTAGCACCTGTTGAGATCACATCTATGAGTAGGAGGAGAGCCAATCCAACTCCAAGGACACTATAAGGGACTTATAACTAAGAATGACACTTACAAAGAACCTAGTAAAGTAGCTCCACAAATTGAAATTACTTCTTGTAATAGGGTTAACGGCCAAAACGTACTGTACCCTTTAATAAAAATTCTAATTTTTCCTAAAACTCTGTCTGTTAAACAAAGTGCCCTCATCTATGAGTAATCAAAGCTTTCTCTCTCTATAGTCCGTTTGAGCTCGTTCCAGCGACAAAACTTGTGATTTAAAGTGCTATTGAATCGTAAGAGGATGAAGAAACTCAATTTTAACTTGAATTTCAACAATTGGAGGTGTTTGATCAGTCAATTTGATGAAATCAAATTCGGTTGTGCTAAGGAGTTGAAATTGTGGGAAAATTGGGGATTTTCAAAATTTAAACGACCAAAATGAAATTTCATGAAATTGAGGGTCAATTGGGCATGAAAATAATGTTAGAGGACCAATTGAGAAATTTTGGAATTTTTGGGGCAAAACATACTATTTTTGTAAAGGAAGGGCAAAATGGTAAATTTGGAAAAGGTGGGGGACCAAATTGGAAATTTGGGAAATTAAACCCCTTTTTGTGAAATCGAACAAATTGAGGTCCCAAGATAAATTTTAAAATTTTCGGGAGTCAATTTGAGGAAAATCATGCATTTGGGGACTTAAAGTTAAACAGAAATAACTTTAGGGACCTAATTATAAATAACTAAAAAGTTTGGGTTTTCTCATTCATTGGAAATGAATGAAAGTTGTTAAGTCGAGTAATAGTGAACAAGGATGTTCATATCGTGTAGGAACACGAAGTACCAAGAACGCCAGCATGGACGAGCTCGCGTGAATACAAAGAACCGGTATACTCGAATTCACTACGTTAACGGGTGAGTGGGTTTACTAACGTCATACTCGATTGGGATGACGAGCACAACTTAAAGATAAAAACCACTTACCGATTGTGAGTGGGTTTGTTAACATCATACCCGGTTGGGATGATGAGCACAACTTAAAATTAAAAACCACTTATCGGTTGTGAGTGGGATTATATATCATACCCGATTAGGAATGATATGTACCTCGGTATAAAAACCCATTGTTTAGTGGTATTTTAATCATCATCACTTAGAGAAAGTGATGTGAAAATTATGTGGGAAAACTACTTACCAGTTGTAAGTAGATCATACCCGCTTGGTATGATGAGACTTCCTCGAAGGAAGTTGAAAATCCGTTCATCAGTTATGAACGGAAATGTCCTTATACCAGTCGGTATAATGGACAGTGAAAACCTATTTTGTCAGAAGTCTTCTCCCCTGACTATGTGCCAATGGTTAAACTATTTGGGGGACCTTCTTGACAGGAGCTCGAATAGCTCTTATAGGCTGGGGGCCTCGGTTTTGGAACTTGGGGGCTAAATGCCTAATTTTGAAAATCTCGTAGAGTGGGCCCAAGACCAGTTGGCACGAGCAAGAGTTCGTAAACGGGCATGATATATGTGCCATAAAACTTAATAAGTGAATTGTTTGGCCATGGTACCAAGATAGGACCGACATGCTCAATCAACTAGCGGTAGTGCGACATGATAGGTCAACAAACCAGTCAAGACAAACAACTGCAGGTTGAGTTGAGAGCCAGGGCCGTTGGACCAGTGGCACCACAAATTACATGGAAATATGAGAAAACATTGTTTGTGTATGCAATTGAGTACGGGATCATCAAGATGCCCATGAGGGGTAGTGATGCGTCCTAAGGGCATGGGACGACCTGGTGGCTATAAGGGCAGTTTGTTGTTCCAGGTGTCTGTTCAAAATTTAGAGTAGCACCAAGCGCATGAGACCGAGGTGGGGACATGATGAGGTCTCTGTCCTCGTACACAAAGAAGTGATTTCAGGATTGAGGGTCAGATGTCATGAACATCCACTCATTAGCAAGGTAGAAGTGGTCGTGCTTCTATCCGGGTGGCAGGAAAAGTTGCTTCGAAGCCACTAGCGGGTTCAGTAGTGATACTAACTTGAAAATGTGTGTAACCTTCATGATGAAGAATGTAAGGGATTTTTGAAAAGAAAGGAGTCTGGCACACTCCATATAAATGTTTTTTTTAGTAAAATGATTTGAATTCCATTCACTGAGTAGTCATACTCACCCCCTCCCTTATATCCCTTTTAGGAGATTTCGGAAATCCTACTCTTGAAGACCATCAACTAAGATACCTGTGAGACAGGTATGATGAATTTAAAAATGTTATGCATTTTTTATTATGTTATTCCAGGAAAATGGTGCATGTTTAAAGGACGCCTTACTCTTTATAGTTTAGGATAAGGGCAAACCCTTTAATGAACCGGGAGAGTGGCAAGTTGTTCACGGGGATCCGACCAAACGGGGTCAAGGCGTGACAACTAGAGTGGTATCAGAGCCTATTTCCTTGAATGCATAATCAAGACTAGAAAATAGAGTAACTAGTAGGATTTATCCTAAAATTTTCAGATGGCTCCTAGGAGAGGAACCAAGAAAACTAGGAATGTCTCTACTCAACACCTTATCTTTGTTGGAAGACAACCGTAGAAGCTTCCCAAATGCCCGAGGAATGGTAGGAATCTCAAAAGACCAAATAGGAAAGTATCCCGAAGAATGGTGCCAGGACCTATTGAGGGCACAACTCTTAGTATAAAGGAAGCCAAGTGTGAAGCTATAAACGCAAGCAAAGGGTCATATAACCTTACATAGGAGGACACTTATCAAGATTCCCGTAGCTCTCTAGATATTTGGTGATCATTTTCTGTAATAGAGCCAAAACACCCAATTGTACTCCTCTATTAATGAAGTACTCCAACTTCCTAAAAACCCTATCCCTAAAATGATGTGATCTTCAAGTAAGATTGCCCAAAAGAAAGTGACCAAATAAGCCTGTACTACAATAAAAACTAAGGAGAATCCCATCCAAGTCAAGGAAACTGAATTAGGGAATCGAGAAACCTGGAAGGACTCTTAGAGTAATCAATTGTCAAAGAAGACTCCAAAAGAAACTCTCAAGGTATCCAAACACAAGGATAAAGGAAGGAGATTATTATGCAAAGAAGGCATGACAAGAAAACCGTCATGGTAAGGAGTGTAGGAGAATTTTGGGGTAACTAAACAAGGAATAACCTATTATAAAGTACAAAGGAAATAGGACATGAAATGAAGGACTATCCCACATCACTAGGATTTAGAACAATACTTTCCAAGAATAAACATCCCACAACTATAGGAAATCCAAAAGGATACCGTTCCAAGGAACACAACTCTTGCTTGAAATTTCAACCACAGACAAGAGGAAACCTTTTCGAGATTACAGCAATATGGCAGGAAGGAAAAAGGGCTAAAGGTATGACCTCGATAAAACCATAAACAGAACAAAAATTAGCTGAAGAGAACTCTCCCTTAAAGAAGAAACTTCCAATAATTTAGGAGAAAAGGAGGGAGTGCATCTACAAGAGAAGATAAGTCAAGCATTTGACAACAAATGGGATGTCTTGGGATTGCAAGTACGACTCCATTTGGAAAAAGTAGAGAAGTCAAATTGGAGATTTGGAGCAATATAGCAGAAGTAAGCAAACCGAGACAACAAAATAGTCAAAGAAAATAAATGACAACCTAAGGAAGACCGGGAGGTAGAAGGGGCTACACCCTAAAAAGGTTAGTGAGATGGACGTTAAGGATAGGAGTACTCGAGAAACAACTACCCTAAGAAACTTAAACCAAAGGAATGGTGGAGAAGAGGCAGTTAACGAACTAATACATGGGAAAACCATAATTTGAGTTCCAACAAAAAAGAGAGGGGCAAAAAGGCCAAATACTCAAGAAAAGAAGGATGAAAGAAATCCTTAACAGGACCAAAGGCCAAATTAATGACTAAACTCAAGGAAAGAAAAGAATAGGCAAGCCTCTCACATAATTATCAAGAAATTTTGAAATTAGGAAGATTTGAATGCTACATAAAGAAATACACTATGAAAGTAAACTTTGGAGGGATGCATACGACTAACTACCCTTGAAGGAATTTTGATGGGCGGATGGACATAATGTAGAGAGCAAGGAACCAACCCTTAATTGGGAAATGTTTCAAAGGAAGGAAGTATCGTGATGGCCCAGTGTGACTTGCTTGGAGAGAGAAGGAGAACCAAACAATAATTTTAGGAGAACCAAGTAGAAAGAAGAAACGAGTAACAATGGGATGGCCAAAGAGAATAAACAAAACCCTAAGAAAGGCTGAGATGTAGTAAAGACTACACTCTATGAAGGACAAAGGATGGGCATGAAGGACAAGTGATACAGTTGCCTAGATGATTGGATCATAAAAAAAATGAAGAGAAGGAGATAGTTGAAGAACTAGTCTTTGAGAGAACCCTGGAGTTAAACCACGGCAAAGAAGGGAGAAGTGAAAAGAAGAATGAAGGAAAATCCTTAAAGAAATTAATGGCCAAAACTGGATTTCTAGTTTAAAGTCTTGAGACAGTTAAGTGAGCTTCACGAAGGACGAACAAGAGATTTTGAAACAAGGAGGATGTGAACCCTCCTTAAATAGAAATAAGTTATTGGGTTAGCATAAAAAATGTGTTGTGACAAGTATGAATGAGTGGACAACCCATACTAAGGTAATAAAGTAAAGAATGTTCGAGAAACATTGGGAAAGTAAGTCCTCTAAATAAGATGTGGCTTAGGAGAAATCACCGCAATGGGTAAGACGAGTCATAGTCCACATGCACATATGAAGCTTAAAGAGTGGACGATCGAGCATAGTGTGGAATGCACAGAATAAAACCAATAATTGAATGTATCCCATCTAAGGAATAAGGATAAAACAAAAGTTGTGGATAGAGAAGGATCCAAAGCAAATAGATGCCCTAACATAGATAAAGGTGCGAAGAAAGAGAGAAAGAACCATACAATGAATGATAAGGAGGTTGAGCATGTAACTCCTAAAATGGAAATCTCTATTTTAAGGGACATAGTAGAGAACAAAACCAGAAGGAGGGAACCTTCCCAAGCAAAGTAATCAACACATAGATTAAAAGTAATTATTGTAGAATGAAGAATCATGAAGTGATTATGAGTAAGTAAAAGTGGATTAAGGAAAAAGGGAAAACCCTTGAATAAGGAATGCCAAGGACTTAAGAAGGAAACAATCCTAGTTTGTTGGTAAACTATTGGGAAACCAAATAATTGGCACCATAAAGACCCAATAAAGAAGTTGGGAAAGGATGAGTGGGTAAGGAAAACCGACACAGTTATGTAAGACATGTTGTCAAGATACGAATGATAATTGGGTAATAGTCAAGTTAGTTGAGGGATACTACCCGATGAAAGGAGGGATGAAATTATATAGTCCTTGGAAGGCTGGAAAGTTGGAAACAACCCTAAAAGAGGTATTGTAGGAGTCTCATGGACTGAGACAGGTTCAGAACTATGTCATGTTGTAAGGGACATATAAGCACCAACAATCCCGAGTAAGATGTAACTCAAGTAAGAAGGAGTCAGTTGGTAAACATAACAAGGTCAAACATAAATTTGACCGAAGTTGTAATCAATGAAGAATGTAGGATGGGTCAAATTGGGACAAAAGAATAATAACACAAAAACCTGTGAAAACAGGTATGTAATGCTCGAAAGAACGTCGAGCTAAGGGTTTCAACGATGAAGAGAATAACTAGACAAAGGAACGATTGGGCACCTTGGAACTCCCAATCCTGAAACCTTGAGTAAAATCCCCAAAAGGAAGAACCTTATCCTAAATAAAGGGAGATGTGAAGCTAAGAATATACATTAGGATTAATGAGCCATACATGCCTTGTTATTATAACTCCATGGAAGGAGTAAGCATGATAAATGAAAAGAAATTCCTTAAATGAATGATTACGGGGAGTAAGCAAAAGAGCAATCGCAATGTTAGCATGTTAAGAAAACTCAAGTTGACATTAAGGGAAATTATTCCTGATGTGGAATATATTGGTTAAGTTTTGGGTACAAAACTCCTAAAAGGAGGGGAGAGTTGTAAACCCTGCACTTTTGAGTTAAGAAAAATCGGGAAAAGAACCGGTCAAATAGAGTAAGAAACTTAAGATAAATTAAAAGAGAAAAATCAAATTAGTTCTGGTGAACGAGAATCCATAAAAATTTTGAAGTTAAGCGTGCTTGCCCGTGAGTAATGTGAGGATGGGTGACCTCCTAGGAACATACGAGGTTATCCCAAATCATTCTCCTCACACCTGAACACTTCTTTCTCTCTCTCTGCTTCATTTCTCAGTGAAGCTCGAACTAGAGCTTCGACTTGAACATTTTTCTTAAAACTCTGAAGGAGAGGTCAGACTCTTTAGAACTGGGGAGAAGACAACTATCTGATAGCAAACGTCAATCTGAGAATCGTTGGAGAAGTACTGGCATGATGGAACAATGAAGCAGCTTCGGTGGACCAAAGCTGCCATATTTCGGCCAACTTGGGGTTTGCTTGACATACTATCACTTCGGTTGTTCCTTCATTTAGCCCTTTAAACCAAGCACTTAAGGAATTTCTTTTCCTTTATATTGTTTACTCACTCCATGGACTTTATCATAATTAGACATGTCTTACCCACTAGTCCAAAGGTACATCCTTTGGTTCACTTCTTCCTTTGCTTAGGGTAAGACTCTTTCTCTTGAGCGTTCTTGTCCAAGATTTCAAGATTGGGAGTTCCAAATTGCCCAATCATTCCCATGTCTAGTTATTCACTTAATCGTTGAAACCCTTAGCTCAATGTTCCTTTGAGTGTTGCATACTTGTTTTCACAGGTTTTGGTGTTATCACCTTTTTGTCCTATTTTGACCCTTCCTCCATCCGTTGTCTATTACAACTCTGGTCCAAATTTTATATTTGAACTTGTCATGCTTAACTGACTCTTCCTTACTTGAGTCATATTTTTCCCGGGACTATTGGACCTACATGTCACTTACACCATGACATGTTCTGGAACTTGTCTTTGTCCATTAATATTCTAGAACATTTCTTTGATGGTTGTTCTCAACTTTCCAACCTTTTGGGGATCACATAATGTCACACCTCGACCCGGTTTGGTCAGATCCCCGTGATCAACCCGCCACTCTCCCGGTTTATTAAAGGGTTTCCCCTTATCGTAAACCGTAAAGAGTAAGGCGTCCTTTAACTTGCACCTTTTTCCTGGAATAGCATAATCAAAACTGTATGAAATTTTAAACTTTACATACCTGTCTTACAAGCATCTTAGTTGACGGTCTTTAAGTGGAGGCTTTCCAGGACTTCCTGAAAGGGATATAAGGGAGGGGGTGAGTACGACTACTCAGTGAATGGGTTTTTAAAAGCTTTTGACTTTTAAGAAAAAAAAATTTATATGGAGTGTGCCAGACTCCTTTGTTTTCAAAAATTCCATCATTTAAAATTTGGATTTTTCCATTATTTCTTAGTTACCACGGTGTGTCATCACCCAACACACAACCTTCATCATGAAGGTTACACACATTCGCAAGTCAGTATCACTACTGAACCCGCTAGTGGCTTTAGAGCGACTTTTCCTGCCACCCAGATAGAAGTACGACCACTTCTACCCTGGGAATGAGTGGATGTACGTGACATCCTACCCACAATCCTGAAATCACTTCTTCATGTCCGTATGAGGACAAAGACCTCATCCTGTCCCCACCCCGGTCTCATGCGCTTCGTGCTACTCCAAATTTCGCACAGACACCTGGAATGACGAACTGCCCTTATAGCCACCAGGTCGTCCAGTGCTCTTAGGACACATCACTACCCCTCATGGGTGTCTTGATGATCCCGTACTCACAATGCATGCACAAACAATATTTTCTTATATTGCCATGTAATCTGTGGTGCCACTAGTCCAACGGCCCCGACTCTCAACTCAACCCGCAGTTGTTTGTCTTGACTAGTCCGTCGACCTGTCATGTCGCACTGCCGCTAGTTGACTGAGCATGTCGGTCCTATCTTGGTACCATGGCCAAACAATTCACTTATTAAGTTTTTTGGCACATATATCATGTTCATTTACGAGCTCCTGCTTGTGCCAACTGGCCTTGGGCCCACTGTATGATATTTTCAAAATCGGGCATTTAGCCCCCAAGTTCCAAAATCGAGGCCCCCAGCCTATTAGAGCTATTCGAGCTCCCATCGAGAAGGTCTCCCAAATTGTTTAAGCATTGGCACACAATCAGGGGAGAGCACATCCGACAAAAATAGGTTTTTACTGTCCGTCATACCGACCGGTATAAGGATATCTCCGTTCATAACCGATGAACGGGTTTTCAACTTCCTTTGAGGAAGTCTCATCATACCAACCGGGTATGATCTACTTACAACCCATAAGTAGTTTTTTTCGCATAACTTTCACATCACTTTCTCTAAGTAGTGATGATTAAAATACCACTAACAGTGGGTTTTTATATCGAGGCACTTATCATCCCCAACCGAGTATGATGTTAGTAAACCTACTCACAACCGGTAAGTGGTTTTTAACTTTAAACTGTGCTCATCATCCCAACCGGGTATGATGTGAATAAACCCACTCACCCGTTAATGTCGTGAATTCCACTAGACTAGTTCTTTGTATTCACGCGAGTTTGTCATTGCTAGCGTTCCCGGTATTTAACGTTCCTACATGATATGAACAACCTTGTTCATTATTACTCGGCATAACAGCCTTCATTCATTAATGAATGAAAAAACCCAAACTTTTAGTTATTTACAATTAGGTCCCTAAAGTTATTTCTCTTTAACTTTAAGTCCCTAATGTCGATTTTTCCTCAAATTGAGTCTCGTAACTTTTAAAATTTATCGTGGGACCTCAATTTATTCAATTTCACCAAAAAGGGGTTTAATTTTCCAAATTTCCAATTTGGTTCCCCAATTTTTCCAAAATTACCATTTTGCCCTTCTTTCACAAAAATGGTAAGTTTTTCCCCAAAATATCCAAAATTCCTCAATTGGTCCTCCAACATTATTTTCATGCCCAATTGATCCTCAATTTCATAAAATTGTATTTTTGCCCCTTTGAATTTCGAAAATCCCCAAATTTTCCCACAATTTCAACTCTTCAACACTACCAAATTTGATTTCATCAAATTAACCGATCAAACACTTCTAATTATTGAAATTGAGTTCCTGTGTGTTCATACGATTCTATGAAACTTGGAATCGCAGATTTTAACGTCGAAATGAGCTCAAACAGAGCTTTGCCAGAAAACAAACTATAGAGAGAGAAAGCTTCGATTACTCACCGGTGAAGGCACGACAGTCCGAGCTTTAGATCTGGGCAGATAGGTCTCGTCCTGAGGTTCATCCTAAAATCAAGTATTGTATCAATTGATGCGAAATTGGATTAGAATTTCGTCATTGAAATTCGGTCGACTTTCTCTCTAGCACAGATCAAAAATGATAAAGGGGAGCCGAATCGGCTTACCTTTCGCTCCTAATTCGGTCGTGGAAAGGCTGAGGAAGTGTTGGGAAGGCTTGGTTTGGCCTGAGGAGGGCTTGAAATGGCCGATTTCAGCTTGACCGAAATAGAGCAGCTTCGGTCCGCCGGAGTTGCTTCACTATTCCATCATGTCGGTGCTTCTCCAACGATTCTCGGATTGAGTGGAGTTTGCTATTAGATAGCTGTCTTCTCCCCAGTTCTAAAGAGCCCGACCTTTGTTCAAGTCGAAGCTCTAGTTCGAGCTTTACTGGGAAATGGAGCAGTAGAGAGAGAGAGAGAAAAGTGTTCAGGTGTGAGGAGAATGAAATGAAATAGTAGTAAAACCCATGTATTAAATGGGCGAGATTTATTACTAGTATTAATATTACCATAAATTATTAGTATTAATTCCAATAATTTAATTTCGGTATTAATTCCAATGATTTAATTTTGGTATTAAATTATTGGTATTAATTTCAATAATTAAATATATATTAATTGATGGCTATTTACGATAAGTCGTACATTCATATAAAAATTTTTGACCGAAATTTCGGCGCTTAACTTTAAAGTTCTTATGGAATCTAGTTCACCTGAACCAATTTGGTTTTTGTTTTCTTATTTGTCTTAAATTTCTTTTCCAATGTTTAATAAATCCTTTGGATCAACCGAAAGTTGTAAATTTTTATATTGCTTATTCCCAAATGTAAACCGGTTTGGTTTTCTTATTCAGTTTGACCGGTTCTTTTCCTGGTTTTTCCTTAACTCAAATGTGCGGGGTTTACACATAATTTTGCCCCTTCTTTTAATCTGGTAGTATTCCTTGACTACCTTTACCATTATCGCATCATCCATTTTACCTTTAACGTTATGTCTTTCATAACTGTGTCGGTTTTCCATATCAACTCATCCTTTACCAACTTCCTCATTGGGTTTTTCGATTACTTCTTGACTTACTGACATGTTTGGGATGTTTCCTTCCTTATGTCCTTCCACATCTTCCAAAGGTGTCCTTTACTCAAGTGTTTCCTTCTTCATTCCTTCCTTACTCACTCGTGACCATTTTATGGTTCCTTATTCCAGGTTGATCCCTTTCGGTCTATATGTCAATTCCTTTCTTTGGGGAGTTCCCTCTTGATAGCTTCATTCACTACTATATCCTTTAAAGTAGAGACTTCCACCTTAGAAGCTACACGTTCAACCTTCTTACCATTCCTTGAAGGTTTCCTTCTTACACCCTTTGGAATTGGAGCTTTTGCCCACCTTTAATCCTTCACTAACCTTAATTTCCCATTTCACCCTTTACTTCCTATTCAAGGTATATCTGATTGTCGAGTCCTATTTCGTGTCCTTTACATTAGGCCCCGACAATCAATCTTAAGCTCCATAGACGTGGACTGGAATTAATCCTGGTGTCTGTTGTTATTCCTTTAAATCACGTTTTAACTGTAGTACATCTTTCCCAAGGCTTTACTTCCTTCGGAATTCATTTCCTTTAGTCCTCTTAATTGAAGAGTGTACTCTTCTGGGTTTTTTGGATATCTTTCCCTTTATTTTCTTATTATGGGTACTCTTCCCATTCCTACTTGTTATGACATCATTTGATTCTATCTTAATACTTATTGTTCCTTGGGTTTAACTTACTCCTTGGGTCCTCCTAGTACCCTTCCCTTGGTTCTTTCACCTCAACATGTACTTCATTTGCAAGCTTATCTTCTTATCCCAATTCCATTGGGACATATACTTCCCTAGGACTTCTTTCCTTGATAGGCTTCTTCCTTTCTTCGCCTTTATGGGCATCTGACCTCAGAGCAACTTTTTGGCATCCTTTACTATCATATTTCCTGTGTACCCATCCTTGGAAATCTTGTGGTATGTCCTTGTCTAATTGTCTTGAGACAGTTGTCTCTTGAGCCCAGTTGTCCTTATTGCCCATCATATCGCCCTTTTTAGGGTGTAGTCTTTACTACTTCTCAGTCCTCCTTAGGGTGTCTCCTTGATCATCCTATAGTTACTAGTTAATTCTTTCCGCTAGGTTCATTTGTAACCCTACTTGGCTCCCCTACTTTTCTAAAATAGGTCATACTTTGCTATCCTTAGACATCCCCTTTGTCTTTCAACATTCAGGGCTTGTCTTCTCTAGTGGAGGTGCTTCCTTCTTTACTCCTAGAGGGCTTGTAGCTCTCATTAAGGGAAAATTCCCTTCATCTATATTATGCTTCATTTGTGGTTTCTCAAGCTCCTACCTTCGGTCCTTCCTGCCTTTCGTGACTCCTCCTTGTATAGTTTAAGCACAAGACTATATCATTATCCGAGAGGCAATGTTTTAGAAATTGGAGTTCTTTATTAGTTGATAAGGAGTACAATCTGTTTGGGCTTTATCCCCAAAGTGAGAGATAATTACAATGAACAGTAAGTACCCTCTACTACACTAGGTTCTTAACGAGCCTTCTCCTTTGTGAGATTGAAATCTTTTGTTGGAGCTGTCATTCTTGGGGTGGCCTTCTGCCTTCCGTCCCTTTGGATTCTGATAGTCGACTTGATTCTTAGGAGGTATTTCCCTAAATCCATGGTGTGTGGGACAATCCTTCATCTTATTTCCTATTCCTCTACACTATAACTGGTTATCTTAGTAATTGACCTTAGTAGTGTTGGACACTTTCTTACGTAGTGTTCCCATTGTCCACACCTATCGCAAGTCATTTCCTTGAGAGGACCTTTGTGGTTTCTCTAATACTTTGAGCATTGGGGAGCCTTTCTAGGGGATTGTTGTTCTTTGATGTCCTTGAGCCCGATCACCTTGATGGTTTTTATGAAACCCATCATCTTAGATCAAGGAAAACCAAGAAAGAATAGGTCAATTAAATGAGAAAACCAAACCACTTAAGGAACCTTGAATGATAAGGAGGGGTTAAAATGGGAAATTGGAAAATCCCATGTAAACCCCGATCTTTAAAGATAAGAAAACCGGGGAAAGAACCGGTCAACTCAAGAGAGAAAACCAAGCTAGTTCATGAACCTTAACCGATAGAGATAGGAGTAAAATGGAAAAAGCACAAATCCCAAGTGACTCAAAAAGTCATTGAAATCATGGAAAAGAACATCGGGACAAATGGGAAGATAAAACTAGACCGATTCAAGTGAATCAGACCTGAACTGAATTGAACCGATTTGAACCATACTTGAACCGGTTCATAAATTCATTTTTCTTGGTGGCTTAAAATGATCAACTTGGGGAATTGAAACTACCGTTAGACTTGTGCTCCAAAGAAATTTATAAACGTTGGGAAGGAACCTTACAACAAAGTGGGAGAGAAAAACCAAACCGGTTCGGGTGAACCGGACCCGAACCGGATTAAAGTGATTTAAGAACTAAGCCTATTTATGAACCATAATCAATAAAGAGATGGTAAACCGGGAATTTTATGGACCCTAAGTGACCCAAGGAGTCACAAAAGACATGGAAATGGACTTGTGAAGGAATTGGGGATGAAAACCAAACCGGTTCAGGTGAACCGGATCCGAACCGATTTGGACCGGTTTGAACCACTATTGAACCAGATTCTAAATTCATTTTTCTAGTTGGCTTACAAAATTCAAATTTGAGATTTGAGATCACCATTGGATAGAAAATGAATTTAGATAAATTTAGAAAATTTTAGATTTGAAAAACTCGATAGAATGGTGGGTGAATCGACCGGTTTAAGCTTTGAACCCGGTTTGGAACAGTGTCATCTTCTTCGTCAGGATGAAAGTATTGTTCACTCACTGGAAAATTGAAGCAACGCCAGTGAAGAAGAAACATATACATTTGGTATGTTTCAGGCCATCAATGTCTGTCATAAAGGTGCCAAACGAATGGCCAACGGGTCCCCGAGCTCCCTAAAAAAAGAGCCCCTCCCCATTCATCCTCTCCACACCTAAAAACTCCATTCTCTCTCAACTGCTCCATTTTTTGGTGAAGCTCAAACCAGAGCTCCAATATGGGGTATTTTTTTAGCCAAACAAGGTGAGGTCAGGTTCTTTAGAATGGGGGAGAAGTCAGCAACATGCCTATAGTCTCTGTTTGCTTCGAGGGTCACCGGAGAAACGCCAGCGTGATGAAATAGTGAAGCAGCTCTAGCATATCGAAGCTGCCCTATTTCGATCGAGTTGAAATCGGCCATTTTGAGCCCTCTTTAAACTTCCTCAGCCCTTCCACGGCTAAATTAGGACCGAAAGTTAAGCCAATTCGGCTCTCCTTTATAATTTTCGATCGGTGTTAGAGAGAGAGTCGACCGAATTTCAATGATGAAATTCTAATCCAATTCAGCATCAATTGATGCGAATTTTTATTCTAGGATGGACCTCAAGACGAGAACTATCTGCCCAAATCAAAATCTAGGACCTTGTGCCCTCATCGGTGAGTAATTGAAGCTTTCTCTCTCTATAGTCTATTTTCTGGCAAAGCTCAGTTTGAGCTCGTTTCGACATTAAAAATCGTGATTTAAAGTTCTATGGAATCGTATGAACATGGAGAAACTCAATTTCAACAATTAGAGGTGTTTGGTTGGTCAATTTGATGAAATCAAATTCGGTAGTGTTAAAGAGTTGGAATTAGGGAAAAATTGGGGGAAATTGGGGTTTTTAGAAAATTTGAGGGACCAAAATGTAATTTCCTAAAATTGAGGTTCAATTGGGTATGATAAAAATGTCAGAAGACCAATTGAGGAATTTTAGAATTTTTGGGGTGAAACTTACCACTTTTGTAAAGAAAGGGCAAAATGGTAATTTTGGAAAAGTTGGGGGACCAAATTGGAAATTTGGGAAATTTATCCCCTTTTGTGAAATGGAATAAATTGAGGTCATATGATAAATTTAAAAGTTTCGGGACTCAATTTAAACAAAAAACCGGCATTAGGGACTTAATGATGAAGAGAAATAAGTTTAGGGACCTAATTGTAAATAAATGAAAGTTTGACTTTCAAATTCATTTGGAATGAATGAAGGCTATCAGACCAAAGGATAATGAACTGATATGGTCATATCATGCAGAAACACGAAGTACCGGGAATGCCAGTACGACAAGCTCGCCTGAATACAAAGAACCGGTTAAAGTCAAACTTTAACCGAATACAATTTAAAGTTAAAAACTACTTAACGGTTGTAACTGGAATTTTATATCATACCTGATTGGGGATGATAGGTACCTCGAAATGAAAACCCACTACCAAATCGTATTTTAAACATCACAACTTAGAGGAGTGATGTGAAAATCATACGGAAAAACTATTTACCGATTATAAGTAGATAATATGCGGTTGGTATGATCAAACTTCCTCGAAGGAAGTTGAAAACCCGTTCATCAGTTATGAGCGGAGATGTCCTTATACCCGGTCGGTATAATGGACAGTTGAAAATATATTTTTGTCAGAAGTGCTCTCCCGTGATTGTGTGCCAATGATTAAATGATTTGGGAGACCTTCTTGATGGGAGCTCAAATAGCTCTTATAGGCCGGGGGCCTCAGTTTTGGAACTTGGGGGCTATTATGCCCGATTTTGAAAATCTTGAACAAGGGGGCCATAGGCCAGTGGGCACGAACAAGAGCTCATAAATAAACATGAGATATGTGCCATAAAACTTTAAATAAAGGAATTATTTGGTCATGGTACCAAGATAGGACTGACATACTCAGTCAACTAGCAGCAGTGCGACATGACAGGTCGATGGATCAGTCAAGATAAACAACTACGGGTTGAGTTGAGAGTCGGGGCCGTTGGACTAGTGGCACCACAAATTATATAGCATAATGAGAAAATATTGATTGTGCATGCACTACGAGTACGAGATCATCAAGACGTCCATGAGGGGTAGAGATTCGTCCTAAGGGCCTTGGACAACCGATGAGTATATGGGTAGTTTGTCGTTCCAGGTGACGTGCAAAATTTGGAGTAGCTCCAAGCACATGAGACTGGGGATGGGATGAGGTCTCTGTCCTCATACGAACACAAAGAATCGATTTCGGGATTAAGGGTCGAATGTCGCGTACATTCACTCATTCTCAGGGTAGAAGTGGACGTACTTCTATCTGGGTGGCCAAAAAAGTCGCTCTGAAGCCACAAGTCAATTTAGTGTACTTACTAACCTGTGAACGTGTGTTTAACCTTCATGATGAAGGATGTGTGTTGGGTGATGACACACCATGATTAAATAAGGAAATGGTGATAAAAGCCGAATTTAAATGAAATGATTTTTGAAAAGAGAGCAGTCTAGCACACTCCAAAAATAAATGTTTTCTTAAAAGTCCAAACTTTTGAAAACCCATTCACTAAGTAGTCATACTCACCCCCTCTCTTATATCCCTTTTAGGAAATCTCGGAAAGCCTACCCTTAAAGATCATCAACTAGGATGCCTGTAAGAGAGGTATGATGAAGTTAAAAGACTATGCAGTTTTGATTATGCTATTATAGGAAATGGTGCAAGTTTAAAGGATGCCTTGCTCTTTATAGTTTATAATAAGGTGAAACCCTTTAATAAACCGAGAGAGTGGCGAGTTGATCATGGGAATCTAAGCAAACAAGGTCGGGGCGTGACAACTAGAGTGGTATCTGAGCATGTTTCCTCAAATACATAATCAAGACTAGAAGACATAGTAACTAATAGGATTTATCTTAAAATTTTCATATGGCTCCCAGGAGAGTAACCAAGAAAACTAGGAATGACTCTGCTCAGTAGCCTGTCCTCGTAGGAAGACATCTTTAGAAGCTTCCCAAATGCTTGGGGCATGTTAGAAATCCCCAAGGACCAAATGACAAAGTATATAAGAGGATGATGCTTGGACTTGTTGAGGTCACACCTCGAGTACAAAGGGAGCTAAGCCTGAAACCAGGAACACCAACTAGGGCTTATAACCTTACCATGGAGGATGCTTATCAAACACCCTGTAGCCCTCTATCTATTTCATAACCACCTTTTTGTAATATGCTTAAGACCCTAACATATTGTACTCCTTCTCCATTAATAAAGAATTTCAAGTTCCTGAAACCATGTCTCTAAAAAAAGGATGTAAGCCTATGCCTCAACTGTAGGAAGATTGCCCCAAGAAAAGTAACCAAACAAACCATGGGGACCGAGGAGAAACCCATCCCAAATAAGGAAATGAACCAAAACACTAAAAGAGTCTAGAAGAACTCTTAGGGGAAAACTAGTAGGCAGAGAAGGCTTGACAAGAAAACCGACAAGGAGACTAAGGAGTGAGAAC
The DNA here is from genome assembly GCA_030064435.1 of Trapa incisa. NCBI lineage: Eukaryota > Viridiplantae > Streptophyta > Magnoliopsida > Myrtales > Lythraceae > Trapa > Trapa incisa. The sequence goes on along the minus strand of CM057784.1, from coordinate 1,510,788 downwards.
TCTGGTAGTAACTACTGGGCAAGGAAATGACCTATTACAAGGTGAGGACAATAGGAACACTACTAGAGAAAGTGCTCAACACTACTAAGGACAAGTATCAAGATAACCTTTTATAGGTGTAAGGGAAATGGGGCATGAAGTGAAGGATGGCCCCACATCACATGGATTTAGAACAATACCTTCCAAGAACAACGCCTCTACAACTACATGAATCTGAAAGTATTCCACCCCAAGAAATATGACTCCTACTCAAAACTTCAACCACACTCAGGAGGAAGCTCTTCAAGATCCTAGCATAGTGGCGGGTATTTCCCGACCCAATCTCCTTTAAGAAAAGCTAAAGCCCCAAGTTGGTAATCATATTTCGGAAGTAAATTTTGAGTTCCTAAAACATTTTGTCCCTCAATGATGGTGTAATGGTGTGCCTCAACTAGATGGGGGAGGAAAAGGACTGAAGGTAGGACCTCGATCAACCACAAATAAAACAAAGGGTAGATGAAGAGAATTCTTCATTAAGAAGAAATTTCCAACCATCTGGGAGAAAAGAAGGAAGCACCTCTACAAGAGAAGACAAGTCGAGCATTAGACGACAAATGGGATGTTTTGGGATGATAAGTATGACTTGCTTTGGAAAAAGCAGAGAAGTCAAGTTTTGGACCAACATAACGGAAGGAAGCAAATCGTAACAACAAGATAGTTAAGGAGAATAAACGACGCCCTAAGGAGGACTGGGAAGTAGTAAGAACTACACCTTAAAAAGGGCAATGGGATGGATATTAAGGACAAGAAGACTCGAGAGACAACTGTCTCAAGATAATTAGACAAGGAGAATAGTAGGGATGAGTCAGTTAACGAACTAACCCTCGTGAATGTCATTAATTTAATCTCTAGTAAAGAAGGGAGAGGTGGAAAGGCCAAATATTTGAAAAAGAAGGATGGAGGAAATCCTTGAAGAGATTAATGGCCAAGAATTGATTGACGACCAAACACAAAGCCAGGAGAAGATTAAGTAAGCCTCTCGTAGGACGATTAAGAGATCTGGAAACAAGGAGGATTTGAGCTCTAATTAAAAGAAATAGACGTGGACAGGGGTACAAGTTGGAATGAGGATGGGGTACAAAGGATATACTCACAAGATTTCAAGAGTAAAGGTAAACGAAAGGGGATGGCATCAAAGGATGTCATTCGAGGGTATATACATATGAAAACGAATGAAGAAGGAATTTCGGGAGAAAGGGAAAGAATCTCACCAAGGAAGGAAACCCTGAGGAGGGATACATGTCCCAACTAAGAGGTAATGGGACCAAGTGACAAGGAATGAGGAGACGAACTTGCAAATGAAGTGCAGGGTGAGGTGAAAGAACCAAGGGAAACATACTAGGAGAACCTAAGGAGTAAGTTAAACCCAAGAAATGAGTAGGTAGAAAGATAACATCAACAGATGTTGTAACAAGTAAGAATGGATAGACTACCTATAATAAGAAAATAAAGGAAAGAACATCCGAGAAACTTTGGGAAAGTAAGCTCCCTAAATAAGAAGTGGTTAAGGGGGAACAACCACTAATATCAAGATGGATTGTGGTCCACACTCGCATAATAAAGCCTAAAGAGTAGATGACTAAGCATAGTGTGGAATGCACAGAATAAAACCAATAATTAGAAGTATCCCATGAAAGGAATAAGGGATAAAACAAAAGTTGTGGATAGAGAAGGATCCAAAGCAAACAAATGCCCTAACATAGATAAGGGTACTAAAAAAGGGGGAAAAGAAACCTTCAAGCAGTGGTAAGAAGGTTGAGCATGTAGCTCCTAGAACGAAAGTCTCTACCTTGAGGTACATATTGGAGAATGAAATTGTAAAAAGGGAACTTCCTAAACAAAATAATAAACTGAAAAAGGGTCAAACAGGAATAACAAACTATGAAATGATTATGAACAAGTAAGAGTGGATTATTGCCAAAGGAAAATCCTTGAGTTAAGGATGTCATTGGGAATGATGATGGACCAAAGAAAGTATGAATCCTAGCATGTCAATTAAACATCTAGAAATCAAATAATTGGAACCGTAAATACTCAATAAGGAAGTAAAAAAGGGATGGGTGGGTAAGGAGAACCGACACAGTGGTGTAAATTGAGTTAATAATGGTGAAGGTAGTCGAGGAATACAACTAGAAGAAAAGAAGGATGAAGTTATACAATTCCTGAGAGGTTAAAAAATAAGGAATAAACCCAAAGGAGGTGTTTTGGAGATCTAATGGATATAGAGACAAGATCTAGAAAATATCATGTTGTAAGGGACAAGAAAACCCAACAATCCTAATGAAAATATGACTCAAAATAAGTAAGAGTCGGTTAGTAAGCATGACAAAGTCAAACATAAAATTTGGACTGATTTATAATGAGCAACGGATGAAGAATGAGTTGAAATGGGATGAAAAAGTGATGATAAAGAAACCCATGAAAACAGGTATGTAACGCTCTAAAGGACATCGAGCTAAGTGTTTCAATGACCAAGCAGTTAACTAGACATGGAAATGGTTAGTTACCTTGGAATTTCCAATCTTACGTATGGAACCTCAAAGGGAAGAATGTTGCTCTAAACAAAGAAAAAGATAAAATCTAAGAATATATACCCTGAAGTAAGGTATGTCTAGTTATGATAAACTCCATGGAGGGAGTAAATAATATAAAGGAAAAGGAATTCCTTAAGTGAAGGTTGTAAAAAGGGCTAATTGGAAGGAAAAGGTATGATGAAGTTAAAATGCCATTAACTAAGTCACCTGTAAGACAGGTATGATGAAGTTAAAATGCTATGCAGTTTTGATTATGCTATTTTAGGAAATGGTGTAGGTTTAAAGGATGCCTTACTCTTTACTGTTTATAATAAGGGGAAACCCTTTAATAAATCGAGAGAGTGGTGGGTTGATCACGGGGATTCGACCAAACAGGGTCGGGGCTTGACAATAGTAGCTCCAGAAGTTGAAATTACTTCTTGTAGTAGGGTTAATGCCTAAAGCATATTGTACCCTTTAATAAAATTATAATTTTTCCTAAAAAAACTTTGTCCTTCAATCAAAGTCGTATTTTGATACCTCAACTATATGAGGAGGGGTTAACCCATAACTAGGATCCAGGGAAGTATGTGGAGAAAGGGCCACCTGAGAAGGAAGATTATAGGCCACATGTCACGCTCCGACCCGGTTTGGTCGGATCCTTGTGAGCAATCCGCCACTCCTTTTGGTCCAAGAAGGGTTTCACCATTTTCAAAATCGTGAGAAGTAAGGCGTCCTTTTTCCTGTCTTTCCTGGAATAGCATTATAAAAAAACTGAATGTCTTAAAATAGACTTACCTGTCTTACAATTCTAATAAAGGAGGTCTTTAAGTTTGGTTCTTCCTCAGTTACCTGAAAGGGGTTAAAGGAAGGGGTGAGTTCTACAACTCAATGAGCTGGTGTTGGGAGTGAGTTTTCAAAAATATTCTCAGTTTATCCAAACCATGCTAAGGTTATCATTTCTTTTAAAATGGATGTTTTCTCAAATTCAGGTTTCCAAAATCTTTTTCCAAGGTTTACCATTCATTTTCCAAGGATTCTCAAATCCTTTCCAAGGTTTTCAAAACCTTTTTCCCATTTCCAATTTAGGTGTGTTTAGCTTTCTTAGCTCATCCCCTTGCCTTGGGAGGTGTTTAGCAAATAACACACACGCCTTTCATCAGGAAGGGTACACACATTCGCGAGATGTAGTTACGATGACTACACCTAATTATGGATCGGATCGTCTTTACCATCCACCCTGATAGAAGTCCCTAACTTCTATCGAGAGTCTCAGTCAACATCTCAGATGTCCTACCCTCAAACCTAAAATACTTCATGTTCGTATGAAGACTAAGACCTCATTTCGACCCCACCCCGGTCTCATGCACAAGAAGCTAGTCCGAGCTTCAAGACTGACTAGCATGATGAACTGCCTATCTCCACCATCTCGTCCAATAGCCCTTAGGACCCATCACTACCCTCTAGGGCATCTTGATGGTCCCATACCTCAAGTACATGCACAAACAGAAATTTTCACATATGTCCATTATCTTTGGTGCCAATGGTCCAATGGCCCTAGCCTTCAACCCAACCTACAACTATTTTTGTCTAGGCCAGTCCGTCGACCTGGCCCTGATGTACTGTCGCCAGTCCATCGAGTACCGTCGGTCCTGACTTGGTAACTTGGCAAAATCACACAACCAATTTCATTAGGAATTTTCATTGCTTTCTTTAATCAAGTTTTTTTATGAACTCCGGCTCATGCCCACTAGCATTGGGCCCATTGCACGTATTTTTCCAAAATCAGGCATTTAGCCCCCATGAGTTCAAAAACCGAGGCCTTTCGCTTATTTGAGTTGTTCTAGCTCCCGTCAAGAAGGTCTCCCAAATCTTTTAAGCATTGGCATAGTCAGGGGAGAACACTTTTGATAAAAAGATTATTTTCAACTTCATCAAACCAACAGGGTGTGATGATATATTTACTTATAACTGGTAAGCGGGTTTCTCTTTTCCTCAAGGAAGTTCATCATACCAACTGGGTATGATGTTAGATAATCCGACTTACAACCAGTAAGTAGGTTTTTAACTTTAAATTTGCTCATCACCCCAATCAGGTATGACGTAAAATATGCCCACTCACCATTTATCCAAAGACATGTTCGCTCTGAAGGGATTCCTAAGTATCCGTCCCTGATTGGTCTTATTGGTGTTTCTCTACTCCGATACTGCCCAATTTTCCTTAAATTTGATTGTTGCATGGTGGATGTCAAGATTGATGATTTGATGGGTAGGGAGTATTAATCTGATAGATCTAATGTGATCATAATAAAGATAATGTTTGAGGTGTGAACAAGAACTAGTGGACCAAGTATCTCTCTTCTACTCGAATTGCTCTCTTATCTCAATTGGTGTCGCTCTAATAAATTGTTTTAAGCTCCTTATATAACGGTAAAATAGTTTGTTAAAAATTGGGAAGATTTATTACTACATTCTTTCTTATTGATATATTCTGATAAGTTGTAGTCTGATGGAATTCCAACCTTTATCATAATAAATGAGAAGGAACTCTAACCCTTTCCCATTCTCATTCATGATACCCCAAATTACTACTCTCATTAACTCGACTTTTGATTCCTTATGGGCACATCTAATACTAATCTTATTGTATAACATGGATAATTCTCACTTAATTTACATTTTTTAATGCTTTACATTAAATAGCCCATGTTAAATGGGGCGCCAAACTTTAGCCCTTTGAGTAACTAGGACATTATATAAATTTATTGGTTGGGCAAAGGGATAATATCTAGGAAATTCTATGGTCTTTTTGAATTACATTACATATAAGGATATCTAGGACTAATACTCCAAAGTGCTAATAGTTTCATACTAAACCAAATTCACATAATGATCCCATTATTTTCACCTAAAGGAATTTACTAGGTATTTAACATATCCATTCCATTTCGATAAGGTAGTATAAGATTGTAAATAGGTATGGTTGGATTTTCACAGGGCCTAGGCTCTTTAGGACCCTTTTAATTCCACAACTATTATTTTCTATGGTTCAACATTATATTAATCTATGTTTTATATCAACATTCACTTAGTAGTATGATGGAGTGAAATTGTTATTAAAATTTCTCAGGTAAACTTGGGTTTCATTCCTTTTTGTATAACATAACTATATTGGTAGTTTGAACTTCTTAACAAAATTATGTGTGTATTTATTTGATAATGGTACAACCTCAACTCTCAAATCCCTTTCTCCTTTATATTTGATTGAAAATTAATTTTGTACAATTATATATATATATATGCTTATATGTAAACATCTCTTCAATATATATATATATATATTATTAATTATATATATAATATTTAATTTTCGCTAAAATTCAACGTACTTAATTCGATTACTTCGAGTTATTTATTTCGATTAAAACAACACTTTTTATTTTATTTTAAATTAAATTTATTCCAATTATATCAATTGAATTTAAAACTTATAATAAAATTCTGGAAAAATTTTCATCCAAAATTTTGGGTTACTAAAAACACAGTGTGACAACTACTCCACACCTTTTTAGAAGTTTTGTCCCCAAAACTAATGCAATATTAGTCTCTACTTCTTTCCCTTTTTGTGCACTTTCTTCATAGACATTTGTTTACTTTACCACAATAACTTTTCAGGATAATGTTATCTTTTCTCGAGACTATTTATTTTATTAGTGGATAATTTTATTCAAGTTCTCTTATCTAATTCATCCAAAGCAAATTGGGTATTCAGTTATATATTCTAATCGGTTAAAAAATTCTTATTGGAGCTTCCTTATAAGGTTGAATTGCACACCAAGTTAATGGTATCTTCATATCTTAATCGATCACCTAGTGTTTACATAAAACTTTTGCCCTCTTTAGCGAGTATTATTTATACCATTCAAAAGAAAATATCACTTTCAATATATTTTCAAATAACTATCTCTCATTAGAGAATTGATATTCTATGATCACGTGGTCTTTATATTTACTAATTGTTCATTTACTTTAGAAGGTTCGTGTGACACCTTTTAATCTAACAAAGGTTCTAAAAATTTTTAACAATTTTTCCTCCACTGATTCATGCATCCATCATTGGACTATATCCTCCCATTTCAGGGTCATTTTTCCATAAAGATTGTTCCAACTTATTGGGTCTACGATACCATGTACTTTTTAATTTACTACATCGTTCATCATCATGCCCTTCCTCATGGCAAGTCATGTTGGTATATCATTCTCCAAGATTTTCCATTCTTCACATACTTTTGTTTTGAGGTATTTGTTTATAATCATTTTGTTGTTCTCTAATATGACTTATTACTTTATATGTGTTGCCCCGACCCAGTTTGGTTAGATCCCCGTGATCAACCCGCCACTCTCTCAGTTTATTGAGAGTTTCCCCTTCTTTTAAACTGTGAAGTAAGGCATCCTTTAACCTATACCTTTCCTAGAATAACATAAATCAAAACTACAAGAAATTTTAACTTAACATACCTATCTTACAGGTGTGGTTAACTTGAGGTCTTTAGGTAGGCTTTCTCTTGGTTACTTGAAAAGGGGAATAAGGGAGGGGGTGAGTTCAATGACTCAGTGAATGGGTGTTTTAAAATTTGACATTCATAAAATAGTTTGGATTGGAGTGTGCTTGACTCCTTAGTTTCTTTAAAACATTTCATCCTTAAAATCTCGGTTTTCATAGCCATATCTAATCATTAACCATAAATGGTGTGTTTATCAACCAACACATGCTCTTCATCATGAAAGGAACACACATTCATAGGGCAGCATGTCCATTGCACTCACTTGTAGCGTTGGAGCGACTTTACCGGCCACCTAGATAGAAGCTCGTCCACTTCTACCCTAAGAATGAGAGGATGTACGTGACATCCGACCCTCAATCCCATAAAGAAAACTCTATGTCCGTATGAGGACAGAGACCTCATCCTGACCCCCATCTCGGTCTCATGCGCATGAAGCTACGTTGAGCTTCACTGACTGTTGGCACGACAATCTGCCCTTATCTCCTCCATGTCGTCCAGTAGCCCCTAGGACACATCACTACCCCTCTTGGCCGTCTTGAAGGTCTCGTACCTCAGTGCATGCACAAAAACAATAGTTTTCCTCATAAGCCATTTAATCTTTGGTGCCACTAGTCCAATGGCCCTGACCCTAAAATCAACCTGGAGCTATTTGTCTCAACTGGTCCGTCAACCTGTGTTGTCGCACTGTCGCCAGTCCATCGAGTATGTTAGTCCTAACTTGGTACCACGGCCAAACACGTCATTCATTTAAAAAGTTCATGGCTTTAACTTATGTTTGTTTACAAGCTCTTGCTCATGCCAACTAGCCTTGGGCCTACTATACGAGATTTTTAAAATCGAACATATTGGCCCCCAAGTTCCAAAACTAAGACCTTCGGCCTATCTAAGCTATTCAGGCTCCTGTTAATAAGGTATCCAAAAACATTTAAGCATTGGGACATACTTAGGGTAGAGTACTTCTGACAAAATAATCTTTCGGCTATCCATCACACCAATCGGGTGTGAGGACATCTCCGCTCATAATTGAAGAACCTTTCATTTAGTGGGAAGAGTTAATTTAGATTTATCTACTAAGACTTTCTGGTAATTTCCTTCATTTTTATTGTTTCCCATATATCGAAAAAAGAATTGAAATAATTATTATTATTGTAAACACTGTCTATTGATATTAAGAAAAACCGGGAAAAGAACCAGTCATTTCCAAAGAGAAAACCGAGTCAGTTTATGAACTAAAACCGATTGAGAAAGGACAAACCGAGAGATTTATGGATCCTGAATGACCTAAAGAAGTCACAAAAGTCATAATAAAGGACTTTAGGTTGACTTGAAGGTGAAAACCAAACAGGTTCAGGTGAACCGAACCTGAACCGGATTGAATCGATTTGTACCACTATTGTACCGGATTCTAAATTCATTTTTCTATGTGGCTTAGAAAATTCAAATTGGAGAATTGAGGCCACCATTTAATAGATAATGAAATTAGATGGATTTACAAATTTTTAATTTTGAAAAACTCAGTTGAATCGAGCTTGAACCGGCCCGTTTAATTATTGAACCTGGTTTGAACCGGTCCAGTCTAGTTCGGAGCAGTGTCATCTTCTTCTTTCATATCACAGCATTATTCACTCACCAAAAAATCGAACAGCACTGATGAAGATGAAAAGTCTTCAGCCAAGGAGTTTCAAGCAATGAATGACCACCATTAAGGTGCTAATAGGATGGCCAAGAGGTCCCTAAGCTTCTTATATAAAGAGCCCCTCCTCATTCAATCTCCTCACACTTGAAAACTCTACTATCTCCCCACTGCTCCATTTTATGATGAAGCTTGAACCAGATCTCTGACTTGAGCATTTTTCTGAGCCAAAGAAGGTAAGGTCGGGTTCATTAGATTCAGGGAGAAATTAGCTACCCAACGGTAGTTCCATTTACTCCGAGGGTCGCCGAAGAAACGCCAGCATGATAGAACAGTGAAGCAGCTCCGGCAGACCGAAGCTACCCTATTTTGGTCAAGCTAAAAACGACCAATTAGAGCCATTCTCAAGCCAAAACAAGCTCTTCCAACACTTCCCCAGCCCTCATAGGACTGAATTAAAGCTAAAAGGTAAGCCAATTTGGCTTCCCTCTATGAATTTCGATCGGTTCTAAAGAGAGAACCGGTGGATCTTTACTGACCAAATTCTCCATCAATTTGACATGAATTGGTGCAATTCTTGATCCTAGGAGGAACCTCAGGACAAGAGCTACCTACCCAGATCAAAAGATCAGATAGTCGTGCCTACGACGGTAAACTTTCGAAGTTTTCTATCTCTACGTCTAGTTTTCTGGCGAAGCTCACTTTGAGCTCATTGTAGCATCAGTTCATGCGATTCAAAATGCAATTGAATTGTATGGAGTGTAGGAACTCAAATCCACCTTCAATTTAAACAATTAACTTTGATTGATCGGTCAATTTGATAAAACCAAATCCGGTCAGTTTGGAAGGTTGAAATTTGGGGGAAATTTTGGGGATTTCAAAAATTCAAGGGACTAAAGTGCAATTTCCTAAAATTGAGGGCCAATTGGTCATGGAAAAGATGTTGGAGGACCAATTGGTCAATTTTTGAATTATTCGGGCCAATTTTACAATTTTTATAAAATAGGGGCAAAATGGTAATTTTGGAAAATTTGGGGACCAAATTGGGAATTTAGAAAACTCAAACCCCTTTTTGTAATTTTGAATAAATTGAGGACACAAGGTGAATTTTAGAAGTTTCAAGTCTCAATTTGAAGGGAAATCAGCATTAGGAATCTAAAGTTAAAGAAAAAGAACTTTAGGGACCAAATAGTAATTAATTGAAAAGTTTGAGTATTTCATCCATTCATGATTAATGAAGGTTATTAGGCCAAGAGATAATAAACAAGGATGTTCATATCATGTAGGAACATGAAGTATAGGGAACGCCATCAAGGATGTGCTCACGTGGAGACAAAGAACCGGTTAAGAGAAAAATCAGTACGTTATCGTGCGAGTGGGAATCTTCACAACATACCCCGTTGGGATGATGAGTACCTTAGAATTTAAAACGCGCTATTATGTGAAATTTTATCATCACACCTGCTTGGGGTGATACGAGAAAATACGCGGAAAAACTACTTAATGGTTGTAAGTAGATCTGTCACACCCCGACCCGGTTTGGTTAGATCCCCGTGATCAACCTGTCACTCTCCCGATTTACAAAAGGATTTCCCCTTATATTATAAACCATAAAGAGTAAAGCATTCTTTAGACTTGCACCTTTTTTCCAGGAATATCATAAATTAAAACTGTATATTAATTTAATTTAATCATACCTGTCTTGCAGGTGTTTAATTGTGCTTGTCTTTTAAGGTTCGACTTCCTAGGACTTCCCGAAAGGGGTATAAGGGATGGGGTGAGTACAACTACTCAGTGAGTGGGATTATGTATCATACCTGGTTGGAGATGATAAGTAACATAGTATAAAAACTCACTTCTTAATGGTATTTTTAATCATCACTACTTAGAGAAAGTGATGTGAAAATTATGTAGAAAAACTATTTACGGGTTGTAAGTAGATCATACTTGGTTGATATGATGAGACTTCCTCGAATGAAGTCGAAAACCCATTCATCAGTTATGAACGGAGATGTCCTTATACCAGTTGGTATAATGGACAGTAAAAACCTGTTTTTGTTACAAGTGTTATGCTCTGATTGTGTGCCAATGCTTAAACTATTTGGGTAATCTTCTTGACGAGAGCTCAAATAGCTCCTATAGGTCGGGGGCCTCAGTTTTGGAACTTGAGGGCTAAAATGCCAGATTTTGAAAAACTCGAACGATGGACCATAGGCCAATGGACACGAGCAGGAGCTCATAAAAGAACTTGATATATATATGTGCCATAAAACTTAATAAGTGAATTGTTTGGCCATGGTACCAAGATATGACTGACATGCTCAATCAACTAGCGATAGTGCAACATGACAGGTCGACGGACCAGTCAAGACAAACAACTGCGGGTTAAGTTGAGAGTTGGGGCCGTTGGACCAGTGACACCACAGATTACATGACAATATGAGAAAATATTGTTTGTGTATGCACTATGAGTACGGGATCATCAAGACGCCCATGAGGGGTAGTGATGCGTCCTAAGGGCATTGGACGACCTGGTGGCTATAAGGGCAGTTCGTTGTTCCAGGTGTCTGTGCGAAATCTGGAGTAGCACAAAGCGCATGAGACCGGGGTGGGGACATGATGAGGTCTCTGTCCTCATACAGACACGAAGAAGTGATTTCGGGATTGTGGGTCAGATATCATGTACATCCACTCATTCCCAGGGTAGAAGTGGTCGTACTTCTATCCGGGTGGCAGGAAAAATCGCTCCGAAGGCACTAGCGGGTTCAGTAGTGATACTGACTTGAGAACATGTAACCTTCATGACAAAGGATGTGTGTTGGGTGATGACCACCCAAGGCGAGTTGGCATGAGCAGGAGCTCATAAACAAACATGAGTTTAAGCCATGAAAACTTAAAATGAATGATATGTTTGGCCATGGTACCAAGATAGGACTGACATACTCGATGGACTGGCAACATTGCGACATGATAGGTCAACAGATCAGTCGAGACAAGTAGTTGCAATTCGAGTTGAGGGTTGGGGCCGTTGGCTCAATCACAACAAATATTAAATAGCTTATGAGGAAAACTGTTGTTTTGTGCATGCACTAAGGTACGGGACCTTCAAGGCATCCAAGAGGGGTAGTGATGCATCCTAGGGGCTACTGGACAACATGGTGGAGATAAGGGCAGATTATCATGCCAGCAGTCAGGGAAGCTCGACGTAGCTTCATGCGCATGAGACCAGTGTGGGGTCGGGATGAGGTCTCTATCCTCATACAGACACAGAGTTTTCTTTACAAGACTGAGGGTCGGATGTCACATACATCCACTCATTCTCAAGGTAGAAGTGGACAGGCTTCTATATAGGTGGCCGGTAAAGTCGCTCCGATGCCACTAGTGGGTGCAGTGGACGTGCTGCCCTACAAATGTGTGTTCCCTTCATGATGAAGGGCGTGTGTTGATTGATAAACACACCATTTGTGGTTGATAATGAGATATGGCTATGAAAACCAAGATTTTGAGGATGAGATATTTTGAAAGAAAATAAGGTGTCATGCATACTCCAATTCAAACTTTTTCTTAAAGTCAAATTTTAAAACACCCATTCATTGAGTCGTTGAACTAACCCCCTCCCTTATACCCCTTTTTAGGTAACCAAGAGAAAGCCTACTTAAAGATCTCAAGCTAACCACACCTATAATACAAGTATGTTAAGTTTAAATTTCTTGCAATTTTGACTAATGTTATTCTAGGAAAGGTACAAGTTTAAAGGATGCCTTACTCATCTCGATCTCAAAGAAGGGGAAAACACTTAATAATTTGGGAGAGTGGCAGGTTGATCACGGGGATCTAACCAAACTAGGTTGGGGCATGACAACTTGAGTGGTATCAAAGCTTGTTTCCTCGAAAACATAATCAAAACTAGAAAATATAGTAAACTAATATGAATGATTTTAAATTTTTAGAAGGGCTCCCAAGAAAGGAATTTGGGTCCAAAATAGGCTCAAACAGAGATTCGCCGAAAAATCGTTCATAGATAGAGAAAGCTTCGAAAGCTTACCGTCGGTGGTGCGGCGGTCTGAACTCTTGATCTAAGGAGGTAGCTCTCGTCCTTAGGGTCCTCCTAAGATAAAAAAAATCACTACAAGTGAAGTCCAAATGAATGAGAATTCTTTTAGTGAAATCCGACACTTTCTCTCTCTAGCATTGATCTGCAACGATGGAGGAGGGCCAAATTGGCATACGTTTAACCTTTGTGGAGGTCATGTGAGGGCCGTGGGGACTTTGGGGAGGCTTGGTTTGGCAAGAGAAGGTCTGAATTTGGTCGAATTCAGCTTGGCCAAAACAAGGTAGCTTTGAACTGTCGGAGCTGCTTCACTGTTTGATTTTGCTAGCACTTCTCCGTGATCCTCAGGTCGAAGGGAGGTTGTTGTCAGGTACCTGACTTCTCCTGGAGTTTGTAGAACCCCACCATGCCTTCTGAGGCTGAGAAAACTGCCTAAGTTGGAGCTTTGTAAATGCCATCATTTTGAAGATAAGAACCAGTCGTTTCAAAAGAGAAAACCGAGCTGGTTAACAAATCATAACCGATAAAGAAAGGGTAAAACGGGAAATGGACAAACCCAAAGTGACTTAAAGAGTCATAAAAATCATGGAAAAGAACTTTGGGACAAATGGGAAGAGAAAACCAGATCGGTTCAGGTCTATTTCACCCTGAACCGGTTTGAACCATACATGAACCAGCTTCTAAATTCATTTTTCTTGGTGGCTTAAAATGTTCAAATTGGGAAATTGAGGCCACCATTAAATAGACAATAAATTTAGATTAATTTAGAAATTTTTAATTTTGAGAAAACCGATTGAATCGGGCCTGAACCGGCTAATTTTCACCATTGAACCCGGTCAGATCGGTCCGGTATGGTTTGGGACAATGTCATCTTCTTCATCAAGATGATAGCACTGTTCATCAATGCAAAAACTTTCCTTCTCTAGTGAAGGAGTAACTGCTCCCATCAAGCCATTTTCGGGCAAGGATAAGTTTAACCAAAATGGAAAGTGGTTGGGTAGAGGGTCCCCGAGCTCCCTATATAAAGAGCTCCTCTCCATTCATCCTCTACACATCTGAAATCTCCATTCTCTCTCAACTACTCCATTTTCCGGTGAAGCTCAAACCAGAGCTCTGACTTGGGCAGTTTTCTTGGTCTTAGAAGGCAAGGTTAGGTCAAACTCCGAGGGAAGTCAGCTACTTAATAGCAACCTCCTTCAACCCGAGGATCGTCGGAGAAGCGTCGATGGAATCAAACAGTGAAGCAGCTCTGATGGACCAAAGCTATCCTATTTTGGCAAAGCTTAATTCAACCAAATTCAGACCTCCTCCAGCCAAACCAAGCCTCCCCAACACCCCCACAACCCTCAATTTCCCAAATTCAACTGGTTTTCTAAAATTTAAAATTTTCTAAATTTATTTTCTACCAAATAGTGACCTCAATTTCCCAAATTGACATTTTTAAGCCACCTAGAAAAATAAATTATTGAATCAGTTCACTATGGTTCATCCTAGTTCAGTCCGGTTCACCCCGAACCAATCCAGTTCTATCCTCAATTCCTCTTCTCGGTTCTTCCTTACAATTTTTGTGAATTTTTGTCACTTGGGATCTTCCAATTTCCCACGTTAACCCTTCTTCACCATTTTCTGTTCATTAATTGGCTCATTTCTTCACATATAAATCTCTACCTGTTCTTTTTTCCGGTTTTTCTTTGGTCCTGAAGGACAGGTTTTACATGATCGGTCAAGGAGTAGCGACAGCATTTGAGCTTCCCCTCTCTTCTCCGGTGGTCATCGGGCTGAAAGGAGGGTGCAATTGAGTAGAGGACTTCCTCTTAGTTCTAAGGACACCCAATGCAACTTTAGAGGTTGAGAAAAGTCTCATTGTCAGAGCTCTAGTTTGCTGATCATTGAAAACTGGGACACTCCACCTTGTTTGCTTGATTATGGGATGCTAAGAACGAATGGAGGGGTGCTCTTTATATAGGGAGCTCGACAATTGACTGGGCTACCAACCGGTGTAGGACTTGGCCTCTAACTCGTCCGCCGGTGGTCATACTAGAGCTCTTCCCAGGTCGCCAGAGGAATTGCCCTCCCTCTCTCTCCTTCCCTTTTGTGAGCTGACTGAGGAAGAAGATGATGATATGGTGGGCATTCCATGTAGCGCACTATGATTGGTTTGTTTTTCTGACATGGCGTTCCAACTCAACCACCACGTTAGTCGTTGACTGGTTAACTAGACATGTGGCAGCATCCCATTGGCTGCTCGTGTCTGTGTGGTAGGCTGACCGGTCCGGTCCGCTGACCGTTGACTGGTACGGTCCAGTCCTGGTGAGACCTAGCTTCGTGATGACTCGAATTCAAAAATTGACCAGTTTATGCCCAATTCGACTAGTTATCTGAAATTTAAACATTTCTAAATTCATTTTCTATCTAATGGTTGCCTCAATTTCCCAAAATGACATTTTTAGGCTGCCTAGAAAAATGAATCATTAAACCGGTTCACTATGCTTCAATTTGTTTCAGTCCGATTCAGGTCTAATTCACTCCGAATTGATCTAGTTTTCCCATCCAATTCACTTCATGTTCTTCCTCGTGATTTTTATGAATTTTTGGTCACTTGGAATTTTTCAATTTTCCATTTTAGCCCTTCTTTACTATTTTTCAGTTCATTTATTGACTCGATTTACTCGTGAAAAGAATCGTTGGTTCTTTTTCCGATTTCCTTGGTCCGAGAGGACAGGTTTTACTATTAGTAACCGGTAGGGCTTCTCTAACCACTCCTCATTCCAGAATTGAAATGGGAGAAGATTACCATGGACTTCATGATAGGGTTAACCCCATCAGTACGAGGACACAATTCAATATGGGTCATAGTGTACCGACTCACCATTGTCATCCACTTTTTGCCCATCAAGCTAATAGACCTAGTGGAGAAGCTAGATAGGATGTACATAGTAGAGATTGTATGTTTGCATGGGGCACTAGAATCTATAGTCTAATAAGGATTTGAGCTTAACTTCTAGATTTTGGCCAAGTCTACAATTGTCACTTGAAACAAAGTTACACATAAGCACGATGTTACATCCTCAAACTGACAGGCAATCAAAGAGTACGATCCAATCACCTTTCGGTACTCTAATTTATGGAGAAGCTTGATTTTGAGCCAAAAATGGACCAAATCGATTGTGCAATTAATTAAAATAATCACATAAATATGAGAAAATTGATTAGGATCATGTTATGCCCGAATTAAAAGCTTAAAACTCAAATTATAATAAATAAAAGGTTTAGGTACTAATTTATAATTTCAAAAAAAGTTAGGAAGTTGAAATACAAATAAGGATAAATAGGAGGATATAAATGTGTTAAAGGAAAGATTAAGAAAATAAAAAAATAATTAGAAAAGTTTAGGGTCATAATGTAAATAAGAGAAACCTTTGTGATCTAAAAGTAAATATTCGAAAGTTTAAGAACTTTAATTCAAATATTTGAAAGATAAATGGTCTATTTATAAATAAGAGAAGAATAAATTACACTCACACTTTCCTAGATTGTAAGGGGAATTTAAATCGTTATTGTTATTTTCATCAACTTTAAATGAGTGGTTTGATAAAGTAAAGAAGCTTGATTTAATATTTTAGTGAGGTATTTTGTAAATATGAGAATAATGAAAGCATTTTTAGTGCATATTTATTTACAACATTATTTGTTGAAGGAAATCATTTGACCGCAATAAGTTTTGAAAGCACACGTAATTGAAGTAACAATTATTGGTTAGGAAACACTTAAAATAATTATTTATTTTGTATTTTAAGTAAAGATTAAATTAATGAAATGAATACTTGATGTTAGTGAAAATTTTTTAGTTTTATTACTCACGTGCACACACTATAACATCAATTTGAAGAATTTTAAAGAAAAAATGTCAAGTACAAAATTTTGTGATATAAACACTTGAATATAAAAGATAAAATTTATTTAATTAATTTATTTTTTTATGTGATACTTAGATTATATATAAATATTTATATTAATTTATGCAAGTTTAAAATTTTATAAAAGTTAGCATGTTTTTGAATATGCATTTGACAACTATTATTATAGTATATATAGTATGTAAGTAAGTTATTTGTAGTTTCAATATATAATTTGGATTATAGTGTGAAATTTATAAACTTGGGCGGGTGACGAAATTGTTATCTGGCTTGGAGGATTGATAAGTGACGAAGAGAAAATTTGTACCGAGGAGGATAATGACCAAATGACACTAAACAATCCAAAAGTTTACTCTAATTGGAACCGAAGAAATTAGGAGGATTGTTATCCGCGTGGAGGATAGATGAGTGAGGAAGAGTGAATTTGTATCATGGAGGATGATAATCACCAAATGAGACTAAACAATTCAAAAGTTTAATCTAATTGGAACCGAAGAAATTGGGAGGGGATCCATTAGAGGAATGCATGGTGCCTTGCGTTGGAGAGAATGTTGAAGGTAGTGATTTCGGTCCAAAGAAGCCAGTAAGATGTTGTATCCGACCGAATTATACATAATGAACATTTTAGCACCACAAGCGAAAGGAATATCGGAGTCGGGTCGACATTAGCCAAGAACAGTCAAAATGAGGACAACATATATTCAACGAGGAAAAACCGCTCAATTATTTATGAAATTGAAATTATGTATACATTATAATATAATATAGTTATAATATTAAGTACTTTTTAAAATAATATTTAAAAATATTTTATATTAAATAAAAATTTATCCAGATATGATTATAATTATTCAAATATATAAGTATTCGAGTAAAAAATCAGAAAAAAATAGAAATGATTAAAATTTTTAAAAAATAAACATTAAATTTTTGGGCATTTTGCCCTTCTTAATGACCAAAATACAAACTTTGTAAAAGTAAGTAATTAAGTGAGAAGTTTAGAGACTTTTGGACATTTTTGCAAATATGAACGTACATGGGTATAACTATATATAGATGAAAAGAGTTAATGGGTGGAGGTTAATCGAAATGAGTTTGCCGATGCTCGGGAATCGAGTGAACTAGGGCCCGATGGATAAAATAGTAATTTTGAAGAAAATTATGGTGTAGTATTCAAGTGCCGAGTAAAGTTTAAAACTGAACTAGGATATATGATTTGATTTGTGAAGAGGAATACAATAGCAAATCATGTGGAAATTACGCTTTTCAAGACAAAAGAGAAACCATTGGGATGAACATATCCCGATTATAACATTTAGTAGGATTTTTGAATTTGCACCGTTATTTTTAATACTTACAACCTTTTTAAAATTGTTGGTATGCTTTGGAAAAGATTTTGAGAAACACACTGAAAAGCTACACGAAGGATTTTATCAAAAGACGAGAGATACCTTAAACTATTTGAGAAACGAGCCATAACCCGATGATTTTGGAAAAAAGATGGGTGTAAACCCGAGGATTTAAAATTGGGTGATACTCGAACCTTTAAAGCAAGTTAGTAATGAAGGGGATAAGGCCCAAAGTTCATTTATAAAAGGGAAAAGACCTGTTGTTTATAAAATGGGCTAACACCATATATTTATGAAAGGGGCTAAAACCAACTATTTATAAAAGGGGTTAAGATCTATTACTTATGAAATGGGCTAAGAGACGTTTGTTATGAAAAGGGTTAAGACTTATTATTTATGAAAGGGTGTTACACCTTAACCTAATTTCTCTAGATCGAGTACCCATTCTAATGTATAGCCATTCGACCTATGCTAGTCTAGAAGTTAGAGTGTGGGTGGTACTACAACTCTCATATATATCGACAATCAAATAAACATTAAATTTGATTGTGTTTTTTTTAATAATAAATTCCGTGTCATTTCTGAATATACATCCAACGCTCTCTAGTTTTATGTAATGGAAAAAAGAAAAAGTTACTTTGCTCTTTTACTTTTTATATTTTGGGAAGAATTACACTGAGATTTTCCTTATTATTTCCAAAATTATTCATAAGCTGGCTGCATTTCCGAACTATATAAACTACATCTACATGGATCTCGTCCTCCTGCGGTATCTCCTAATTGTTTGTCGGCCAAATACTCGAACAAGAAGCAGTGAGCTCTGAAGAAAGACAAAAATGGGGAAGTCTCGTATCTGGTGTTCAGTTGGGATCTTTGCGCTACTGCTCGCTTCGGCCATCGCCGAGGATGTTGTTGTGTTGACCGAGGGGAACTTCGAGAAAGAGATCGGACAAGATAGAGGAGCTCTCGTGGAGTTCTACGCTCCTTGGTACTCTATGGATTCCGATTTCTACTAATGCTTTCAATTTTACGATTCTGTGCCCTATTTGCTTTTGATTGCTCGGATCAATAAGCCGTTTGCATTCAGAGATCTTGATTGATTAATCTTGCGTTCGTTGATTTAAAGCCGACAGATGCGATCTGACATTGTGGTTTGGCTGCTTGTTTGTATTTTTCCGATTTGCTAAGTATCTGGATAGTCAGTTTCTACTGGAAGTGCAAGATTTTGCTTCCTGACCATTTTTATGTCCTGATCGTTGACTGCATTTCACAGCTTCATTGGCTATAGTTACGAGTGTTGAGGAGTCATGAGGTTTTGTTGGGCACTCATACTCGGCTTTTAAAATTATGATTCTTCATTTGATGCCAGAACTTGTCGTATAAACTGATGTGAAGCTCATTTTATGTTGTCATGCGTTTAACCTACCCGTAGCTTGTTATCAACTCTGTTCTATCTATGAATTTGATGACATGAATATTTTGATAAGTATTTCCTTCTCATATTCTTGGCTTCTAATGGAGACTAATAGGACTCTAGTTTACCCATACATTTTTCATTGGTTGTTTGGTAGGTTGATTTACTCAACAAGTCCCCATTTTTTTTAACTTGTTTAATTGTACCAGGTGTGGTCACTGTAAAAAGCTTGCTCCAGAATATGAGAAGCTTGGAGCAAGCTTTAAGAAGGCAAAAGCTGTCTTGATTGGAAAGGTCAGCCACTTACCTTTTCGGTTTTGGGGGTTTTACGTATGTTATTGTGGAAACTTTATAAATTTACTGATTATGCCTTTACCTTTCTGTTGCATATGATGCTTTATTTCCTATGCTTATGATTATTTGAGTATGCCATATGCAGATCATTACACATTTTTCTTAATGATGTCTAGGTGGACTGTGATGAACACAAGAGCTTATGTAGCAAGTATAGTGTTTCAGGATACCCAACCATTCAGTGGTTTCCAAAAGGATCGTTGGAGCCCAAAAAGTGAGTAAAAAGCCATGGTTTCATCTCTGAGGAAGATTATTTGTGTGCAATGGTGGTTTATATATTTATTGTATTTTGTCACTGTTAAGGTATGAAGGGGCTCGTACTGCAGAGTCACTTGCTGAGTTTGTTAATAACGAAGGAGGTACTTATCTTTCATAGATTGAAAAGTTCTACTTTATGTTCACAAAGTTGCTGTTATACCTGCAACCATAGGCTACTTTTATCTCCTAGGGGCTGAAACTCAAATGTCTGGACAGTGCCTTGTGAGAGGGACAGTTATAACTGCTTAGTTATCTAATAGATAGCATATTTGCAGGTACTAATGTGAAGATAGCTGCAGTTCCATCTAATGTTGTGGTGTTGACTGCTGATAATTTTGATGAGGTTGTTTTGGATGAAAATAAAGATGTTCTGGTGGAATTTTATGCACCGTGGTGAGTGTATCATTAATATTAGATCAGAGATTGTTTGCAATAGGTTGTCATCAACCAAACAAATTTAGAATGTTGGGTATTGCTTCTGTTATATCAACAGCAGAGACATACATGAGATTTTTCCAAGAAAGTCTCTTGGTTCTGGTATATCATTCATTGTGGATATGAGTTTACCTGAGATAATCTCCTTTTGGTTATATTATTTATTGATTTGTGTTTTGTACTTGATTACAGGTGTGGCCACTGCAAAGCCCTTGCTCCTGTAAGTTTCCATTTTTTTGTGATAGAGGTTCTATTTCTTTTATATTTTAATCCAAGTTTTGGTCTCTTGCAGACATATGAGAAAGTAGCCAATGCATTTAAATTGGAGGAAGGGGTAGTGATTGCTAATCTCGATGCTGATAAACATAGGGATCCAGCAGAAAAGTAAGTATATCTTGATGTTAGCAGTTGTTGGATTTCAGTTATAGAGTCAGTTATTTCTTATAACCAACTTGAGTTGTTACTTTGGCAACATAGATATGGTGTGAGTGGTTATCCTACATTGAAATTCTTCCCCAAGGGCAACAAAGCTGGTGAAGAATATGAGGGTGGTAGAGATGTAGATGATTTTGTGAAATTCATAAATGAAAAATGTGGCACCAGTAGGGATGCAAAGGGGCAATATACCTCAAAGGCAAGTATCTATTTTTCTCCAAAAATATGTTATGCGCATTTCCAATTTTCTGACTTAAAAGGGGTTAATCTTTCGACAGGCTGGTTTAGTTGATAGCTTGGACACTTTGGTGAAGGAGTTTGTGGCTGCCAGTAGTGAGGAGAAAAAATCCATCTTGTCTAAGATTGAGAATGAGGTTGACAAACTCAAAGGTTCCACTGCCAGGTATTAAATGGTTTTACTTCAGCCGAGAAGTCAATTCCATCACATATTTAGTGTGATTAACTTGCCTAATATTTTCTAGAAAAATAAATCTGTAATATGTTGTGTTCTCTATCCATTTAGTTATGGGAAGATCTACCTGAAAGCTGCCAAGAAATGCATGGAGAAGGGCTCTGATTATGCCCAGAAAGAACTTGAACGGCTTCAACGCATGCTTGAGAAAGTGAGCTCTATCATGTCCTCCAAACTAGTGTTTTCATGAATAATCTTTCTGAAAGTAAATTCTCCATTATTGTCTTTATGTTTAAGAAACTTCTATTACATGTTACGGCACTGTTTTCATAGAAGTTCAGGTTGTATTTTGTGCTTGATGTGATATGCCACATTTTGCATCTGCTGATGTTGATCTTGTTTCTGCAGTCAATCAGTCCTGCCAAGGCAGACGAATTCACCCTGAAAAAGAACATTCTCTCGGCATTTACATAATCCCTTGAATCACTCTACTAGAAAAATGTGGTATCTGTAATCTTCTTTCACATGATATATGCCACGTTTTATTTCTATTGAGCTCACACATTAACTTGTTTCCGGATCTTGTAGCAATAATTTAGTGCATTTTTGCTCTTCAAATTGATCCTCATGTGTATGTCCTAGTTGATGACAATCTTTCTTTTTCTGCAAATCAGTGCACCATTAGATCTCGGCTGATGTTTATGGGCTATTTTTGGAAAACCATAACCTGAAAAATCATCTCCTGGTTGGATTAAATTCTAACCCTGAGCAACTGGAGTAGTTAAATTCTCAGAATGGTGAGATGAGATTCCTGTTTTTGTACTGTGAGATTCCTTTGCTAAAAGCTCAGATAAGGGTCTTATGTTTGAGCGATGAACATTGATCCTTTGAGCGTGGGGTTTGCGTTCATCTTATCTTTGATTAGGAAGTTCCTCTATAGTGAAACGATCTGACTGATCTATAACTTATGTTAGTTATTCTGATAATCTTCGACACAGTTTGGAGATTGTAATCCCTATATCCAACAAAAATATTCAAAATGGACTAAAGAACTTGCATTGCTGTCTCATCATATTACCTAAAAAGGACATGCTTTGGCGTCATCTGCCTAATCCCCAGCTGCCCTAAACGATCAATGCCGTATTGATTCTTCCAAACATAGGCCGTATTGATTCTTCCAAACATAGCCTCCTAGACGTAATTAGTTCTATAAGATCATGCACATGGCTGAGGCAAGCGGTCACTACCAAAACTTTCCTCCAACTTTGCCACCCAGAAAAGGATATTATTCGACAGGCACCGCTCACCGGTAAACAAACATCATTCAAGAAGAAAACAAGAGACATGCTGCCTCTGTTATTAGATCAACTTCTGTGGCTCAAATATGAATCAGATTCAGTAATATACTCAAATGGAGTAATTCATATATTCCACTCATTATCTATATAAAATAGTATACAAAAGTCTAAGTGTTTTCTCTTATTATTTTATCAAAATATTATTTCGTATCCATAAATAAATTTTAGGTTCAAAAATCATTTCTGAATATTTATAAAATTTTCTCATAATTCAATACTTTATTCATAAACTTATGAAGTTAATTTATACACCACACAAATTGAAGTAACAAAAAAATCATCAAACCATTCATCTATTTCATTGTAAACAAATCAACCTATACCTTTTAGGTACTATAATTTATCGTGTACTAAGATATTGAAACTAAAGTATTCTATTAGTCACCTATAATCACATAGTATATCATCTATAATCCCATACACATCCATCCTTCTAATACAAATATGTTGTCATTTCAAAATATTTCAAATATAATTTTCTAATTAAATTAATCCCCTAAAATAAAAAAGTTCATAATTGAGTCTTTATTTTTAGAAAAAAAAATTGTGAACTGCCCCCGCCTTTAAAGACATTTTGAGTTTTAGTCCACTTATTCAAAACCATTGATCTAACTTTCAATTTTTAATTGGGTGGGAGTTTGAAAGGTTTACTTATTTTTTAAAATAAGGAAAATCTTCTTATATATATTTTTAGTAATGATTTTTTATAAAAAAAATTGTTATTTAAAAATTCATAAATATCAAAATTATTCATACACTCGTACACCATGTCAAAATCACACTTGCTTTTACTTAATACTTCTTATTTTGGTGTGTGCTGCACTCCTATCTTACATTTTATTAACTCGAATTTATTCAACTAACAAACATTATCTTATGTTTAATTTTTTTAAATATTGAAAGTGGTTCGATTACATAACTTTTATATATTTATATTTTTTCCATTTTATCTCGACTAATGCTATATATGGTTTTTATCAACTTACCTTGTTACCTATTATTTTTTAGATCTTATCTTTTACTTTTTTTTTATAATTTTTTTTATTTACGATTAATCCTTTCACTTCCCTTAATTTATCATTATATCCTTAAACTTTTATTATTTATAATTTGATTCCTAAAACTTATTATTAATTACAATTTAGTCCTATACATTTTATCTATATCCATTAAGTTCATAATCCTAAAATAATTTAAGATTAACTATATTAATAATCATTTTCTACATAATATGTTATTTATTAAAATTAAACTTCTATTAATTACTATTAAGTTCTCAATTTTTAATTAGCTTATACTATTCCTCATTAAGTACCTAATTAACTAGAACTAAATTCTTAAATCTTTTTTAATTATAAATAATTCCCTAAATCTTTCTAAACACTTCTATTATGTACTTAAATTTTATTATACCATATTTAAGTCCTCCTATTTCTCATATTTTCAATTTAGTCCACAAACTATCTTGAATTTTACAACCTAGTGCTTAAAATTTTATTTTCTTCGATACTCAGTTAAAAGCTTCCTAATTAGTCCTACCACGATCCTATTTAACTCATCTATCTTCCTATGATTTTTTAAGCCTAAAATTCAATGATTTGGTTGAGTTTTGACTTAGTTTAAGGCTTCGTCAAACAACTGTAACAAATTAGACAAAGGCTGGAAACTAACCGGTAATGGCCTCTTGACTGAAGTTGAGGACTTGTGAAATTGAAATTATGTATACATTATAATATAATATAGTTATAATATTAAGTACTTTTTAAAATAATATTTAAAAATATTTTATATTAAATAAAAATTTATCCAGATATGATTATAATTATTCAAATATATAAGTATTCGAGTAAAAAATTAGAAAAAAAATAGAAATGATTAAAATTTTTAAAAAATAAACATTAAATTTTTGGGCATTTTACCCTTCTTAATGACCAAAATACAAACTTTGTAAAAGTAAGTAATTAAGTGAGAAGTTTAGAGACTTTTGGGCATTTTTGTAAATATGAACGTACATGGGTATAACTATATATAGATGAAAAGAGTTAATGGGTGGAGGTTAATCGAAATGAGTTTGCCGATGCTCGGGAATCGAGTGAACTAGGGCCCGATGGATAAAATAGTAATTTTGGAGAAAATTATGGTGTAGTATTCAAGTGCCGAGTAAAGTTTAAAACTGAACTAGGACATATGATTTGATTTGTGAAGAGGAATCCAATAGCAAATCATGTGGAAATCACGCTTTTCAAGACAAAGGAGAAACCATTGGGATGAACATATCCCGATTATAACATTTAGTAGGATTTTTGAATTTGCACTGTTATTTTTAATACTTACAACCTTTTTAAAATTGTTGGTATGCTTTGGAAAAGATTTTGAGAAACACACTGAAAAGCTACACGAAGGATTTTATCAAAAGACGAGAGATACCTTAAACTATTTGAGAAACGAGCCATAACCCGATGATTTTGGAAAAAAGATGGGTGTAAACCCGAGGATTTAAAATTGGGTGATACTTGAACCTTTAAAGCAAGTTAGGAATGAAGGGGATAAGGCCCAAAGTTCATGTATGAAAGGGAAAAGACTTGTTGTTTATAAAATGGGCTAACACCATATATTTATGAAATAGGCTAAAACCATCTATTTATGAAAGGGGCTAAAACCAACTATTTATGAAAGGGGCTAAGATCTATTGCTTATGAAATGGGCTAAGAGACGTTTCTTATGAAAGGGGCTAAGACTTATTGTTTATGAAAGGGTGTTACACCTTGACCTGATTTCTCTAGATCGAGTACCCATTCTAGTGGATAGCCATTCGACCTATGCTAGTCTAGAAGCTAGAGTGTGGGTGGTGCTACAACTCTCATCTATATCACTCGATGTGTCACATGTGCCGCCTTTCCATCTTAGTGCATTAGCACCTTGGGGTCTTGGTAGAACTCATGTCGCTCACCCACACACTTCGAGCACTTAGGCTCGCACACATCTAGGCTATTCGGGCTCCACAAGGTCATACAATACCCCATAATGCACTGCCATGTAGGATGATACCAGATAGGGACTAGAGTGAAGGGGTTGCAAACCTTCACCGCACTCACAATTAGTGTTCTAAGCACCGGGTCATAGTCGTCTTACCGCATCATGCTGACCTATGATCATATACTTATCACTCATCCTGCCATCTACTCGTTGTAGGGGTATACTAGGATGGTACCTAAACATGTTCCGGGTGTCCCAGGAAACATGGACATTTCTCATTTGTACCTCCCCAGTCTGCAAGGATAGCCAATCAAGGTCAGGTTCACTTTTGACCGCAACACTTAGCCTACCACACTCATTCCTATGGCCTTAGGTCTAAGTCATTTTTGGAGTTCTGGCTAACCGGTTTGATAACCGATGGCTCACCTCTTGGACGAGCCTTTCCCATGGGACCTCCTTGTCTCATTACTCAAGCTCATTCCTTTGATCACTCACTAAGTCATTTTCACCTCTTGACTTACCATCTAGGTGCTTCATTTTACCAATTTACCATTTAGTCCTCGTATTTGGCAAGAATGACCGTTCTACCTTTTTCTCTTAAAACTTCCCCCTCTTTGGACCTTAGACTTTTCCATGTCTTCCATTTGGGTCCCCCAAGTTCCCTTGAGTCCCATTCAAGTCCTTGATGACCAATGAAACATTTCAAGACACACTTTCTTGTGATTTTCAAAATGCCCCTAAGTTTTAGCAAAATTACACTTTTTCCCTTATTTAAAACATAGTTTTTGGGGTTCCTCAACCCTTCAAATTTCTCCTTTGAGTCCCTAAACTCTTTTAAACCATGTTTGGGTCCTTAGGTTTCCCAATGGTTACCTTTTAGCTATGTAAAACCATATTTTTACATTAAGGTCCCTAACTTTGTATTATTTTCTAATAGGTCCCTAATCCTTTGAAAATAGGCAACATCTTATTAGAGGATTTGTGTGTGACGTCTTCATCTATCTCATACCTTGTTTCTCATTTGAAAATGTATATTTCATTCTTTTTACTTGCGTCATGAAAGTCTTGGGGTCTATTTCATATTTGGTGTGGGGTGTCATTAGTATATTGGCAGGGTTTGCATCACCCAAAAATTTATTTTACCCCTTGGGAAGACACCATAAAAATCTTAATTGTATTGTAGTGCCCTAACTTTCAAATATTTGTATTTTGGCCCAACCTTAGACCCAAAATCAAATCAACTCTAAATTTTACCAAACTAAGTTGAGATGTCCCCTACTCCCTCCAGGCCATAGTATGACTGGTGTAAATCCCGTTCTTTGGAGTTAAGGAAAATCGGGGAAAGAACTAGTCAAATCGAGTTAGAAAACTGAACTGGTTCACAAACTCCGATCATTAGAAAATAGGCAAATTGGGAAATTTACAACTCTCGAGTGACCCAAAGAGTCATAAAAACCTTGGAAAAGGACTTTAGGACAATTTGGAAGAGAAAACTAGACCTCTTCAGGTGAATCGGATCCGAATCAAATTGAACTGGTTTGAACCACTATTGAACCGAATACTAAATTCATTTTTCTAGGTGGCTTAGAAAATTCAAATCGGAGAATTGAGGCCACCATTAGATAGAGAATGAATTTAGATGAATTTATAAATTTTTAATTTTGAAAAACTCTGTCGAATTGGGCCTGAACAACCTGGTTTAAGCGTTGAACCTGGTTCGAAGCAGTGTCGTCTTCTTCCTTCAGATGATAGCACTGTTCACTCATTGGAAAATCGAAAAGCAATGACGAAGATGAAACATTTTCATTTAGTACATTTCAGGCCATCAATGACTGTCATTAAGGTGCCAAACAGATGATTGAAGACTCCTCGAGCTCCCTATATAAAGAGCCCCTCTCCATTCATCCTCCATACACTTGAAAACCTCACTCTCTCTCAGCTACTCAGTTTTCCGACGAAGCTCGAACCAGAGATCTGACATAGGGTCTTTTCTGAGCCAAAGAAGGTGTGGTTAGGTTTCTTAGACTCAGAAAGATGTTAGCTACACTGCGGTAGTCTTTAATTGCTCCGAGGACCACCGAAGAAGTGCTAGCGTGATAGAATAATGAAGCAGCTCTGAGGACCACCGAAGCTGCCTTCTTTTGGCCGAGCTGAAAATGGCCAATTCAAGCCCTTCTCAATCTAAGCCAAACTCTCCCAACACTTCCACAGCCCTCATACAACTGAATTATAGCAGAAATCTAAGCCAATTTAGCTTACCTCTATAAATTCCAATCAGTGTTAGAGAGAGAACTAATGAAACTTCACTGACCAAATTCTCCATCAATTAGATATGAATTGATGTGATTCTTGATCCTAGGAGGAACCTTAAGATAAGTGCTATCTGCCCATATCGAAAGCTTGGACTGCCGCGCCCCTAACGGTACGCTTTCGATGTTTTCTCTCTCTACGTCTAGTTTTCCAGTAAAGCTTCGTTTGAGCTCATTCTGATGTCAATTCATGTGATTCAAAGTGAAATTGAATCATATGGATGTGTAGGAACTCAAATCCACCTTCAATTTCAACAATTAACTTCAATTGGGAAAATTTGCAGATTTTGAAAATTCGAGGGATTAAAGTAAAATTTACAAAAATTGAGGGCCAATTGGGCATGGAAAAGATGTTGGAGGTCCAATTGGTTAATTTTTGGAATTTTGGGTGAAATTTACCATTTTTGTAAAGTAGGGGCATCTTGATCGACCCTCCCACGACTCTTCCTGACTGACCCTTGTCCTCCCTAAACTATAGTGCTAAGACAATTCTACCTCCCTTTGTCGGAATAGTGAGTTTACAGAGCAAAAATTTTATAAACTTTGCTAATGAAATTGTTACACCATGAGCTAGTTTGGTCAGATCCCCATGAACAACCCGCTAGTCTCGTGGTCGATCAAGGGTTTCCCCCTTTCTAAACCTCGAGGAGTAAGACGTCCTTCTACATGTCTTTCATGGAATAGCATTATACAAAACCAAGTATTTGAAAATAGACATACCTGTCTTGTTCCAAATTAGTAGGGTCTTTAGGAAGGGTTTTTCCTCGGTTACTTGAAAGGGGTAAAAAGGGAGGGGGTGAGTTCTACAACTCAGTGAGCAAGTGTTGGGAGTGAGTTTTTAAGAAATAGTTTTGTTCAAATTGTGCCAAGATTATCATTTCCTTAAGAAGGATCTTTCCTCAAGTTTCAGTTTTCAATACCTTTTTCCCATTTCCATATTAGTGTGTTTAGCAACCAACACCCACCCTTCATCAGGAAGGGTAACACACATTCACAGATAAAATTCACCCTTGATATGTGGTCAATTGTAGGAATTCTTGATCCTAAAAGATACCTTAGGAAAATAGCTATCTTCATCAATAAAGAGATCGGACTACCGCACCCCTGATGATAAGCTTTCTCTCTCTACGCTAATTTTTACGGCGAAGCTTCGTTTGAGCTCAATCCTGACCCAAATGACATAGTTCAAAGCTCAATTGAATCGTATGGGACTGTAAGAATTGATCCATACCTTTAATTGGAGCAATTAACCCCGATTGAGTGATCAATTTGATGTAATCAAATTTGGCTAGTTTGAAAGGGGGAAATTGGGGAAATTTGAGAATTTCATAAAATTGAGGGACCAAATTGCAATTTCCCAAAATTGAGGGCCAATTGGCCATGCAAAGGATGTTGGAGGACCAATTGGTTGACTTTTGAAATTAATTGGTGTCAAATTGCCTTTTTTGTAAAGTAAGGACAAAATGATAATTTTTGAAAACTTGGGGACCAAATTGGAAATTTAGAAAACTTTAACCCCTTAAACAAATTTTAGTAAATTGAGGACCAAAAGTGAATTTTGGAAGTTTCGGTACTCAATTTGGGGAAAAGTTTTCATTAGGGACCTAAAGTGAAGGAAAATGAACTTTAGGGACCTAAGTGCAATTAATTGGAAATTTTGAGTTTAGTCGTTCATATGTGAGGAACGAAGGCTGTTATCCCAAATATTAATAGATAAGGGTGTCCAAATCATGTAGGAGCACGAGGGACTGGAACGCCAGCAAGAGAAGCTCGCGTTGACTTGGGAAAAACCAATTGAGGATGAACACATCATGGTTAATGGGTGAGTGGGTTTATTCACATTATACTCGGTTTTGATGATGAGCACTTCATAAATGAAAAACCACTTCTATATGAGATTTTAACATCACACCTAGTTGGAGTGATGTGAGACGAAATGAAAAAACTACTTACCATTGTAAGTAGAGAGCTCATAGCTATTTGGTATGATAGACTTCTTGGAAGGAAGGAGAAAACCCTCTTGTTGATGGTACCAAGATAGGACCGACATACTCGATGGGCTGACAGCAGTACGTGAGGACTAGGTCGACGGACCGGTCTTGACAAATAGCTGTAGGTTGAGTTAAGGGTCGGGGCAGTTGGACCAATGGCACCAAAGATAATTGGCTTTATGGAAAACTATTGGTTATGCATGCATTTGAGGTTCAGGACTATTGGTTATGCATGCACTTGAGGCCCGAGGCCTCAGTTTTGGTACTTGTGGGATAAAATGCCCGATTTTAGAAAATCACGTATAGTGGGCCCAAGGCTAGTTGGCATGATCAGGAGCTTGTAAACAAACTTGATGTATAAGCCATGAAAATTCCTAATAAATGGTTTATGTGATTTTGACATGGTACCAAGATAGGACCGACATACTCGATGGGCTGATGGCAGTGCATCAAGACTAGGTCGACAGACCGATCTAGACAAACAGCTGTAGGTTGAGTTAAGGGTCAGGGCAATTGGACCAGTGGCACCAAAGATAATTGGCTTTGTGGAAAACTATTGGTTGTGCATGCACTTGAGGTTCAGGACCATTAAGATGCCTAAGATGGGTAGTGATGCATCCTAAGGGCTACTGGACGACATGGTGATGATAAGGGCTGTTTGTTATGCCAGTAGTCAAGGAAACTCGACGTAGCTTCATGTGCATGAGACCGGGGTGGGGTCGAGATGTCACGCCCTGACTCGATTTGGTTGGATCCCTGTGATCAACCCGTCACTCTCCCAGTTTATTAAAGGGTTTCCTCTTATCATAAACCGTAAAGAGTAAAGCGTCCTTTAAACCTGCACCAATTTCGCGAATAGCATAATCAAAACTGCATGAAATTTTAAACTTTACATACTTGTCTTACATGTATCTTATTTGATGGTCTTTAAGGTAGGCTTTCTAGGATTTACTAAAATGGATATAAGGGAGGGGGAGAGTACGACTACTTAGTGAATGGGTTTTCAAAGGTCTACTTTTAAGTTTTAAGAAAAACATTTATATAGAGTGTGCCAGACTCCTTTCTTTTCAAAAATCTCTTCATTTTAAAAATTTGCAATTTTCCATAATTTATTAGTTAACACGGTGTGTCATCACCCAAAACACATCCTTCCTCATGAAGGTTACACACATTTGCAGGTCAGTATGACTCTTGAACCCACTAGTGGCTTCGGAGTGACATTTCCTACCACCTGGATAGAAGCACGACCACTTCTACCTTGGGAATAAGTGGATGTACGCGACATCTGACCCTCAATCCTAAAATCGCCTCTTCATGTCCATATGAGGACAGAGACCTCATCCTGTTCCCACCCCGATCTCATGCGCTTGGTGCTACTCCAAATTTTGCACAGACACTTGGAATGACAATCTGCCCTTATACTCATTGGATCGTCTAGGGCCCTTAGGATGCATCACTACCCCTCATAGGTGTCTTGATGATCCCGTACTCATAGTTTATGCACAAACAATGTTTTCTCAATATGCCATATATAAGTGGCGCCACTGGTCCAACGGCCCCAACTCTCAACTCAACCCGCAGTTGTTTGTCTTGACTAATCCGTCAACCTGTCATGTCGCACTGCCGCTAGTTAACTGAGCATGTCAGTCCTATCTTGGTACCATGGCCAAATAATTCACTTATTAAGTTTTATGTCACATATATTATGTTCGTGTACAAGCTCCTGCTCGTGCCTACTAGCCTTGGGCACATTGTACAAGATTTTCAAAATCGGGCATTTAGCCCCCAAGTTCCAAAACTGAGGCCCCCGGCCTATAAGAGCTATTCACGCTCCAGTCAAGAAGGTCTCCCAAATAGTTTAAGCATTGGCACATAGTCACGGGAGAACACTTCCGACAAAAATAGGTTTTCACTATCCACTATACCAACTAGTATAAGGACATCTTTGTTCATAACCGATGAATGGGTTTTCAACTTTCTTCGAGGATGTCTCATCATACTACCCAGTCAACTACTAAGTAGTTTTTTGCATAATTTTCACATCACATTCTCTAAGTGGTGATGATTAAAATACCACTAAATAGTGCATTTTTATATTGAGGCACTTATCATCCCCAACCAGGTATGATATATAATCCCACTCACAACCGGTAGTAGTTTTTAATTTTAAGTTGTGCTCATCATTCCAACCCGGTATGATGTTAGTAAACCCACTCACCCGATAGTGTAGTGAAATTACACTTAGTCAAGTTCCATCCTGAACAAGCTGGACCTCGACTGTCGTTCCCGATGTCTCGTTCTCCTACACGAAATGAACATAATTGTTCATTATTTTTTGGCATAATAGCCCTCATTCATTCCAAATGAATGAGAAAACCCAACTTTACATATATTTGCAATTAGGTTACTAAAGTTATTTTTCTTTAACTTTAAGTCCCTATTGTTGTGTTTTTCCTAAATTTGAGTCTCAAAACTTTTAAAATTTATCTTAGGACCTCAAATTATTTAATTTCGCACAAAGGTGTTTAATTTCCCAAATTTCCAATTTGGTCCCCCAACTTTTCCAAAATTACCATTTTGCCCTTCCTATACAAAAATGGTAAGTTTTGCCCCAAAAATTTCATCATTGAAATTCTGCCGATTCCATCTCTAGCACTAGTCGGAAATTGCAGAGAGGAGCCGAATTAGCTTACCTTTTGGTTCTAATTTGGCTGTGGGATGGCTGAGGATGTGTTGGAAAGGCTTGGTTTGGCTTGAGGTGGGCTGGAAATGGCTGATTTCAACTCGGCCGAAATAGGGCAGCTTTGGTATGCGAGAGCTGCTTCAATATTTCATCACGTCGGCTCTCGCCGACGACCCTTAGAGTGAACGGAGACTACAGACGTGTAGCTAACTTCTCCCCGGTTCTAAAGATCCTGACCTCGCCTTGTTTGGCTAAAAAAAGATCCAATGTCGGAGCTCTGCTTTGAGCTTTGCCAGAAAATGGAGTAGTTGAGAGAGAAAGGAGTTTTCAGATGTGGAGAGGATGAATGGGGAGGGGCTCTTTATATAGGGAGATTGGGGACTAGTTGGTCGTCCATTTGGCACCATTATGACTGATATTGAAGACCTAAAATGCCCTGAACATAAGTGTTTCTTCTTCGCCGGTGTTTCTTCAATTTTCCGGTGAGTGAATAGTGCTATCATCATGAGGAGGAAGATGACGCTGTTCCGAACCGGACCGGACCGGTCCGAACCGGGTTGAAGCTTAAACCAGCCGGTTCACCCCTCATTCGACTGAGTTTTTGAAATCTAAAAATTTTGAAGTTCATCTAAATTCATTTTCTATCCAATGGTGGCCTCAAATCTCAAATTTGAATTATTTAAGCCACCTAGAAAAATGAATTTATGATTCGGTTCAATAAAGGTTCAATAGCGGTCCAAATCGGTTCGAATTCGGTTCCCCTGAACCAATTTGGTTTTCATCCCCAATTCCTTCACATGTCCTTTCTCATGACTTTTGTGACTCCTTAGGTCACTTAGGGTCCATAAAATTACCGGTTTACCATTCCTTTATCGATTCCGGTTCATAAATCGACTCGATCCTTAAATCGGTTCAATCCGGTTCAGGTCCGGTTCACCCGAACCGGTCTAGTTTTTCTCTCCGACATTATTCTAAGGTTCCTTCCCAAGGCTTATGAATTTCTTTGGGGTACAATGGAGTTGAATTCCTCTATTTTGCCCGATCTCTATCGGTTCCAGTTTATGAACCAACTCGGTTTAATCCTGTTGGACTCGGTTCATCAAAACCGGTCTAATTTTCTTCTTCCAATTCATCCTAAGGTTCTTTTTCATAGTATTACGATCCCTTTGGATCACCTGGGAGTTGTAAATTCCTAAGTTTCCCATTCACAATTGATTGGATTTGGGAACTGGTTCAGTTTTCTCACTCGGTTTGATCGATTCTCTTCCTGGTTTTCCTTAGCTCAAAATGGCAGGGTTGACAACTTTCCCCTCCTTTTAGGAGTTTTGTCCCCAAAACTTAATTAGAAACCTTGTATGAGGAATCATTTCCTTTGATGCCCCTTTGGTGTTTCCTTAACATGCAAACTCTTCACCCGTTCTTTTAATTATCCCTTTTTTTACAATCTTCACTTAAGGAATTCCTTTTTCCCTTGTATTATTTACTCCCTCCATGGAGTTTGTCATAACTAGACATACCTTACTTCAAGGTATGTTCTTAGATTTTATCTCTTTGTTTGCTTAGAGTAGCATTCTTCCCCTTGAGGTTCTGTACTCAAGATTGGAAATTGCAAGATAACTAACCATTTCCGTGTCTAGTTAACCACTTGGTCATTGAAACCCTTAGCTCGACATCTTTTAGAGCATTACGTACCTATTTTCACTAATTTCTTTATCATAACTTTTTCATTCCATTTCGACTCTTTCCTCATTTATTGCTCATTACAACTTCGGTCCACATCATTATATTTGACCTAGTCATGCTTATTAGCTGACTCTTCAATACTTTGAGTCATGTTCTCCTCGGGGTTGTTGGGCTTACATGCCCTTGTAGCATGGCATTTTCTAGGACTTGTCTCTGTCTATTTGATTTCTAAAACATCTCCTAGAGTGTCTCTCTTAGCTTTTAGACCTTTCAGGGATCATATAACTTCATCCCTATTTTCTTTTGATAGCATTCATCAACTATCCTTCTTACCATTATCATCTCCTCCATCATGCCTTTGAAGTTATTTCTCACATAATCGCATGGATTCCTCTTATCTACTCATCTTTCCCCAACTTCTTTATTGGATCTTTTTGGTTACCATTGATTGGGTTTTCCAACACTATACCGGCAAGCTAGGATTCATCCTTTTTTAGGTCCATCCTCATTCCCATTGACATCCTTTACTCAAGGATTTTACTTTGGCCTTAATCCACTCTTACTTGTTTGAAATCATTTCACAATTCTTTATACCGTGTTGATTCCTTTTGGTTAACATGTCGATTTGCTTGGTTTGGGGAGTTTCCCTTTTTACGGTTTCATTCTCTACTATTTCCTTCAAAGTAGAGACTTTCACCTTATGAGTTATATGTTCCACCTTCTTACCATTTCTTGAAGGTTTCCTTTCTTCATCTCCTTACACCCTTTCTATATTGGGGCATTTGCCTGCTTTCAATTCTCCATTGTCTTAAATTTTTCGTTCCATCCCTTATTCCTTATTTGAGTAGATTTCGATTACCGGTCTTATTTCGTGTACTCCACACTATGCTCAGTTGTCCACTCCTTAGACTTTATATGCGCGTGTGGACTCTGAATTGTCTTACCAATTGTGGTTATTCCATCTTAGCTACATTTATTTGGGGGACTTACTTTCACAACATTTCTCGAACATTCTTTCTTTATTACCTTAGTATGGGTTGTCCACTCATTCATACTTGTCACAGCATCTTTTGGTGTTAACCCGTTAGATTATTTCCATTTAAGAAGGGTTCACATCCTCCTTGTTTCAAATTCTCTTGTTCGCCCTTCGTGAGATTCACTTAACCGTCTTAAGTCTATAAACCCGGTTTTGGCCATCGATTGTTTTAAGGATTTTCCTTCGTTCTTCTTTCCCAATGTTTTGGCCTTTTCACTTCTCCCTTCTTTGTTGTGGTTTAAATCCATGGTTTCTTCGAAGACCAGTTCTTTAACTATCTCTTTCTCTTTATTTTTCCGGTCCTATCATGTAAACCATGCACATTTGAGTTAAGGAAAACCGGGAAAAAAAACCCGGTCAAATCGAATAAGAAAACCAAATCGGTTTACATTTGGGAATAAGCAATATGAAAATTTACAACTTTCGGTTGATCCAAAGGATTTATTAAACATTGGAAAAGAAACTTAAGACAAACTAGAAAACAAAAACCAAATTGGTTTAGGTGAATTAGATTTCATAAGAACTTCAAAGTTAAGTGTGCTTACCTGAGAGTAGTGTGAGGATGGGTGACCTCCAAAGAGGTCATCCCCATTTCATTCTCCTCACACCTGAACACTTCTCTCTCTCTCTACTGCTCCATTTCCCGGTAAAGCTCGAACCAGAGCTTCGACTTGAACAAAGGTTGGGCTCTTTAGAATTGGGGAGAAGACAACTATCTGATAGCAAACTCCAATCAATCTGAGAATCGTTGGAGAAGCACCGACATGATGGAATAGTGAAGCAACTCCGGCGGACCGAAGCTGCCCTATTTCGGCCAAGCTGAAATCAGCCATTTCAAGCCCTCCTCAGGCCAGACCAAGCCCTCCCAACACTTCCTCAGCCTTTCCACGGCCGAATTAGGACCGAAAGGTAAGCCAATTTGACTCCCCTTATAATTTTTGATCGGTGCTAGAGAGAGAGTCGACCGAATTTCAATGACGAAATTCTAATCCAATTCCGCATCAATTGATACAATACTTGATTTTAGGATGAACCTCAGGATGAGACCTATCTGCCCAGATCGAAAGCTCGGACTGTCGTGCCTTCACCGGTGAGTAATCGAAGCTTTCTCTCTCTATAGTCTGTTTTCCGGCAAAGCTCCGCTTGAGCTCGTTCCGACGTTAAAATCTGTGATTCAAAGTTTCTTAGAATTATATGAGCATATAGGAACTCAATTTCAACTCCAATTTCAATAATTAGAAGTGTTTGATCGGTTAATTTGATGAAATTAAATTCGGTAGTGTCGAAGAGTTGAAATTGGGGGAAAATTTGGGGATTTTCGAAATTCAAAGGGGCCAAAATACAATTTTATGAAATTGAGGGTCAATTGGACATGAAAATAATGTTGGAGGAACAATTGAGGAATTTTGGAAATTTTGGGGAAAAACTTACCATTTTTGTGAAAGAAGGGCAAAATGGTAATTTTGGA
Organism: Trapa incisa; assembly: GCA_030064435.1. Classification (NCBI taxonomy): domain Eukaryota; kingdom Viridiplantae; phylum Streptophyta; class Magnoliopsida; order Myrtales; family Lythraceae; genus Trapa; species Trapa incisa. The sequence continues at coordinate 1,473,909 of CM057784.1, read as the reverse complement.
AAAATTGGGGAACCAAATTGGAAATTTGGAAAATTAAACCCCTTTTTGGTGAAATTGAATAAATTGAGGTCCCATGATAAATTTTAAAAGTTACGGGACTCAATTTGAGGAAAAACCGACATTAGGGACTTAAAGTTAAAAAGAAATAACTTTAGGGACCTAATTGCAAATAACTAAAAGTTTGGGTTTTCTCATTCATTAATGAATGAAGGCTGTTATTCCGAGTAATAATGAACAAGGTTGTTCATATCATGTAGGAATGTTAAATACCGGGAACGCCAGCAAGGACAAGCTCGCGTGAATACAAAGAACCAGTCTAGTGGAATTCACGGCATTAACAGGTGAGTGGGTTATTCACATTATAACCAATTGGGATGATGAGCATAGTTTAAAGTTAAAAACCACTTACCGGTTGTGAGTGGGTTATTCACATCATACCTAGTTGGGATGATAAGCATCGTTTAAAGTTAAAAACCACTTACCGGTTGTGAGTGGATTTATTAACATCATACCCGGTAGAGGATGATAAGTGCCTCGATATAAAAACCCACTGTTTAGTGGTATTTTAATCATCACTACTTAGAGAAAGTGATGTGAAGGTTATGCGAAAAAAAACTACTTACCGGTTGTAAGTAGATCATACTCGGTTGGTATGATGAGACTTCCTTGAAGGAAGTTGAAAACCCGTTCATCGGTTATGAACGGAGATGTCCTTATATCGGTTGGTATAATGGACAATGAAAACCTATTTTTTCGGAAGTGTTCTCCCCTGACTGTGTGCCAATGCTTAAACTATTTGGGAAACCTTCTCAACGGGAGCTCGAATAGCTCTGATAGGCCAGGGGCCTCAGTTTTGGAACTTGGGGGCTAAATGCCCGATTTTGAAAATCTCGTACAGTGGGCCCAAGGCTAGTTGGCACGAGCAGGAGCTCGTAAATGAACATGATATATGTGCCATAAAACATAATAAGTGAATTGTTTGGCCATGGTACCAAGATAGGACCGACATACTTAGTCAACTAGAGGCAGTGCGACATGACAGGTTGACGGACTAGTCAAGACAAACAGCTACGGGTTGAGTTGAGAGTCGGGGCCGTTGGACTAATGGCACCACAGATTACATGGCAATATAAGAAAACATTGTTTGTGAATGCATTGTGAGTACGGGATCATCAAGACGCCCATGAGGGGTAGTGATGCGTCCTAAGGGCATTGGATGACCTGGTGGCTATAAGGGCAGTTCGTCGTTCCAGGTGTCTGTGCGAAATTTGGAGTAGCATGAAGCGCATGAGACCGGGGTGGGGACAGGATGAGGTCTCTGTCCTCATATGGACATGAAGAAGTGATTTCGGGATTGTGGGTAGGATGTCACATACATCCACTCATTCCTAGGGTAGAAGTGGTCGTACTTCTATCCGGGTGGCAGGAAAAGTCGCTCCGAAGCCACTAGTGGGTTCAGTAGTGATACTGACTTGCGAATGTGTGTAACCTTCATGATGAAGGATGTGTGTTGGGTGATGACACACCGTGGTAACTAAGAAATAATGGAAAAATCCAAATTTTTAAATAATGGGATTTTTGAAAACAAAGGAGTCTGGCACACTCCATATAAATGTTTTTCTTAAAAGTTAAAAGGTTTTAAAAACTCATTCACTGAGTAGTCATACTCACCCCCTCCCTTATATCCCTTTCAGGAAATCCCGGAAAGCCTCCCCTTAAAGACCGTCAACTAAGATGCATGTAAGACAGGTATGTAAAGTTTTAAATTTCATACAGTTTTGATTATGCTATTCCCGGAAAAAGGTGCAAGTTAAAGGACGCCTTACTCTTTACGGTTTACGATAAGGGGAAACCCTTTAATAAACCGGGAGATTGGCGGGTTGATCACGGGGATCCGACCAAACTGGGTCGGGGCGTGACATATCATCTGGGCAGCTGTATTGATGCCCATCCTATTGTCCATCTTAGAGTGTAGTCTTTACTACATCTCATCCTTTCTTAGGGTTTTGTTCATTCTCTTTGGCTGTCCACTATTACTAGTTTTCCTCTTTCTACATGGTTCTCTTGTTCTCTCCAAAGAGGTCACACTAGGCCATTACAATACTCCCTTCCTTGGAAACATTTCCTAAATAAGGGTTGGTTCAATTTTCTCTTAATTGGGATACGCATGTCTTTCTGGGGCTTCCTTCCTTGGTAGGATTCTTTGCCTTTCCCTTGACATTCTTTTCTTACATTTGCTCTAGGGGATTCCTACCCTTAAATGACATCCCTTGATGTCATCTTCTCCTATTCACCTTTACTCCTCAAATCTTGTAGGCACATCTTTTATACTCTATCTGCATCCTCATTCGTACCCAATACCTGTCTATTTCTTTAGGGAGCGTACAATTCTTCCCTTGTTTCAAGATTTCTTGATCATTATGTGAGAGGCTTGTCTATTCCTTTCTTGGTTGGCCTTTTGGTCCCTTTAAGGATTTCTTTCATCCTTCTCTTTTGAGTATTTGACATTTCTGCCTCTCTCTTCTTTGTCAAAACTTACATTATGGTTTTCCGCGTATTGGCTTGTTAACTGCCTCACCTCCACCAATCCTTTGGTTTAGGTTTTTCTTAGGGCAGTTATCTTCTGGAGTACTCCTATCCTTAACGTCCATCTCACTGACCTTTTTAGGGTGTAGTCCTTTCTACCTCTAGGTCTTCCTTAAGCTGTCATTTATTTTCTTTAACTATTTTGTTGTCACAGTTTGCTTCCTTCTGTTATGTTGCTCCAAATCTCCAATTTGACTCTCTACCTTTTTCCAAAGGAAGTCATACTTGAAATCCTAAGACATCTCATTTGTCGTCAAACACTTAGCTTGTCTCTCTTGTGGATGTACTCCCTCCTTTTCTCCTAAATTATTGGAAATTTCCTCTTTAAGGGAGAGTTCTCTTCAGCTACCTTTTGTTTTGTTTATGGTTTTATCGAAGTCCTACCTTCAGCAACCCCCCCTTTTTTTCCTGCCACTTTGTTGTGATCTCGATAAGTTTCCTCTAGTCTGTGGTTGAAATTACAAGCGGGAGCCGTGTTCCTTGGGATGGTATCCTTCTCAATTTTCCCTTCTTAAGAAGAAGTTTAAATTTGGCATTCACCTCGTCATTTCTTGACCTCTTTGTGAACCGCTTTCTTAACCTGCTACATAGTTTCGGTCTCCAGTCCTTCATGTCTTTAGTGATCTTTGAGGAGGTATTCCCCTAAATCTATGAGGTGTGGGACACTCTTTCTTTCCTATAATAGTTTATCTTGGTACTTGTCCTTAGTAGGGTTGGGCACTTCTTCACATAATGTCACCATCGTTCATACATGTAATAGGTTATTCATTTGCATGGATTGTGGTGGTTCCTTTGAGTGGGGCCTTTCCAGGGTTACTGGTGGTTTGGTGCCTTGCCATCTTTGAGTTTTCTTGCTGAATCTCCTTTGCTAAAGGGTCATGGTAAGAGTCCTCCTAGGTTTCTTAATTCCCTGATTCATCTTCCATAACTGAAATGTAACTTTTCCTTAGTTTCAACGATAGTATGGGTTTGTTTGGTTTATTTGCCTTAGGCCATCTTCCTAGCAAGATCACGTCATTGGGAGTTAGAGATTTAAGAATGTTGAGTATTTCATTAATAAGGGAATACAAAAGGTTGGGGTTTTTAGCACTATCACATAAAGTAGTTCGCAGAATAGGTAGGAAGCTACGGTTTCCTTGGCAAGTATCCCCTCCTTGATAAGACTATACATCTGTACTAACATTCCTGGCTTTAGACTTGGCTCCTTTTGTACATAAGACTGTGACCTTAACATGCCCTGGCACCGTACTCCTTGGCGATACTGGATGTTTCCCCCATTTGGTCCTTTAAGGCTTCTACTATATCTCGGGCGTTGAGAAGCTTCTAGAGTTGTCTTCCAATGAGGACAGGGTGTTGAGCAGAGTCATTCCTAGTTTTCTTGGTTCCTCTCCTGGGAGCCATTTGTAAATTTTAAGATAAATCCTATTAGTTACTATATTTTCTAGTCAAGATTATGTATTCGAGGAAACAAGCTCTGATACCACTCTTGTTGTCACGCCCCAACCCAGTTTGGTTGGATCCACGTGATTAACCCACCACTCTCCTAGTTTATTAAAGGGTTTCCCCTTATTATAAACCGTAAAGAGTAAGACATCCTTTAAATCTGCACCATTTGCTGGAATAACATAATCAAAACTACATGAAATTTTAAACTTTACATATCTGTCTTACAGACATCTTAATTGATGGTCTTTAAGGGTAGGCTTTCCGGGATTTCCTGAAGGGAATATAAGGGAGGGGGTGAGTATGACTACTTAGTGAATGGGTTTTCAAAGGTCTACTTTTAACTTTTAAGAAAAACATTTATATGGAGTGTTCCAGACTCCTTTCTTTTAAAAAATCCCTTCATTTTAAAAATTCGGGTTTTTTCATCATTTCTTAGTTACCACGGTGTGTCATCACCCAACACACATCTTTCGTCATGAAGGTTACACACATTCGTAGATTAGCATGACTACTAAACCCACTAGTGGCTTTGGAGCAACTTTTCCTGCCACCCAGATAGAAGCACGACCACTTCTACCCTGGGAATAAGTGGATGTACGTGACATCCGACCCTCAATCCCGAAATCACTTCTTCGTGTCCATATGAGGACAGAGACCTCATCTTGTCCCCACCACGGTCTCATGCGCTTGGTGCTACTCCAAATTTCACACAAACACCTAGAACGACAATCTGCCCTTATACTCATTGGGTCGTCCAAGGCCCTTAGGATGCATCACTACCCCTAATGGGCATCTTGATGATCCCGTACTCATAGTGCATGCAAAAACAATGTTTTCTCATTATGCCATATAATCTATGGTGTCACTGGTCCAATGGCCCCGACTCTCAACTCAACCTGCAGTTGTTTGTCTTGACTAGTCCTTCGACATGTCATGTCACACTGTCGCTAGTTGACTGAGCATGTCGGTCTTATCTTGGTACCATGGCCAAGCAGTTCACTTATTAAGTTTTATGGCACATATGTTATGTTTGTTTACGAGCTCCTGCTCGTGCCAACTAGCCTTGGGCCCACTGTACGAGATTTTTAAAATCGAGCATTTAGCCTCCAAGTTCCAAAACCGATGCCCCCACCGTATAAGAGCTATTTGAGCCCCCGTCAAGAAGGTCTCCCAAATAGTCTAAGCATTGGCACACAGTCAGGGGAGAACACTTCCGACAAAAATAGGTTTTCACTGTCTACTATACCAACTAGTATAAGGACATCTCCATTCATAACCGATGAACGGGTTTTCAACTTCCTTCGAGGAAGTCTCATCATACCAACCGGGTATGATCTACTTACAACCGGTAAGTAGTTTTTTCGCATAATTTTCACATCACTTCCTCTAAGTGGTGATGATTAAAATACCACTAAGCGGTGAGTTTTTATACCGAGGCACTTATCATCCCCAATCGAGTATGATATATAATCCCACTCACAATTTGTCGTGGTTTTTAATTTTAAGTTGTGCTAATCATCCCAACTGGGTTTGATGTTATTAAACCCACTCACCCGATAGTGCAAAGAAATTCCACTTGGTCGGGTTCCATCCTTAACAAGCTGGACCGCGACTATCCTTCCTGATGTCTCGTTCTCAAACACGAAATTAACATAATTGTTCATTATTATTTGGCCTAATAGCACTCATTCGTTCCGAATGAATAAGAAAATCCAACTTTACATATATTTGCAATTAGGTCGCTAAAGTTATTTTTCTTTAACTTTAAGTTCCTATTGCCGGGTTTTTCCTAAATTTGAGTCCCAAAACTTTTAAAATTTATATTAGGACCTCAAATTATTTAATTTCGCATAAAGGGGTTTAATTTACCAAATTTCCAATTTGGTCCCCCAACTTTTCCAAAATTACCATTTTGCCCTTCCTTTACAAAAATGGTAAGTTTTGTCCCCAAAATTTCAAAATTCCTTAATTGGTCCTCTAACATCATTTTCATGCGCAATTGACCCTAAATTTATAAAATTGCATTATGATCCTTTGAATTTTGAAAATCCCCAATTTTTCCCAAAATTTTCCCCAATTTCAACTCCTTAGCACAGCTGAATTTGATTTTATCAAATTGATCGATCAAACACCTCTAATTGTTGAAATTGAAGTTAAAATTGAGTTCCCCCATATTCTTACAATTCAATAGCACTTTGAATTGCAAGGTTTGATGCCAGAACGATCTCAAATGGAGCTTCGCCGAAAAATGGACTATAGAGAGAGAAAGCTTCGATTACTCAAAGGTAAGGGCATGACGGTCCGAGCTTTCCATCTGGGCAGATAGCTCTTATCTTGAGGTTCATCCTAAAATCAAGAATCACATCAATTGATGTCAAATTGATTTAGAATTTCATCATTGAAATTCTACCAGTTCTCTCTCTAACACCGACCAGAAATTGCAGAGGGGATCTGAATTGGCTTAACTTTCGGTTCTAATTCGGCCGTGGGATGGCTGAGGAAGTATTGGCAAGGCTTGGTTTGGCCTTAGAAGGGCTTGAAATGGCCGATTTCAACTTGGCTGAAACAGGGCAGCTTCAGTCCGCCGGAGCTGCTTCATTGTTTCATCATGCCGGCGTCTCATTGACGACCGTCGAAGTGAACGGAGACTACGGACGTGTAGCTGACTTCTCCCTGATTTTAAAGAACCTGACCTTGCCTTGTTTAACTTAGAAAAGACCCCATATCGGAGCTCTGGTTTGAGCTTTGCCGGAAAATGGAGTTGTTGAGAGAGAATGGAGTTTTCAGGTGTGGAGAGGATGAATGGGGAGGTGCTCTTTATATAGGGAGCTCGGGCACCCGTTGGCTGTCCAGTTGGCACCGTTATTACTGACATTGAAGATCTGAAACACCCCGAACAGAAGTGTTTACTTCTTCTCGGCGTTTCCTCAGTTTTCGGCCAGTGAACAGTGTGTTGTCATCTTGAGGAAGAAGATGACACTCTTCCGAACCAGACCTGACCGGTCCGAACCGAGTTGAAGCTTAAACCGGCCGGTTCACCCCTCATTCGACCGAGTTTTTCAAATCTAAAAATTTCTTAATTCATCTAAATTCATTTTCTATCTGATGGCCTCAAATCTCAAATTTGAATTATTTAAGCCACCTAGAAAAATGAATTTAGCATTCAGTTCAATAGTGGTTCAAACTGATCCAAACTGGTTCGAATCTGGTTCTCCTGAACCGATTTGGTTTTCATCCCCAATTCCTTCACAAGTCCATTCCCATTACTTTTGTGACTCCTTAGGTCACTTAGGTTCCATAAAATTCCTGGTTTACCATTCCTTTATCGATTCTAGTTCATATACCGACTCGGTCCTTAAACCGGTTCAATCTAGTTCAGGTCTAATTCACCCGAACCAGTCTAGTTTTGCTCTCCCACTTTGTTCTAAGGCTCATTCCCAGGGTTTATGAATTTCTTTGGGGTACAATGGAGTTGAATTCCTCTATTTTGCCCAATCTCTATCAGTTCCAGTTCATGAACCGACTCGGTTCATAAATTGGTTCAATATTGTTGGACCCGGTTCATCGAAACCCGTCTAATTTTCTTCTTCCAATTCATCATAAGGTTCCTTTCCATAGTATTATGAACCCTTTGGATTACCTGGGAGTTGTAAATTCCTAAGTTGCCCATTCACAATTGATTGGGTTTATGAACTAGTTCAATTTTCTCACTCGGTTTGACAAATTCTCTTCTTGGTTTTCCTTAGCTCAAAAGGGCGGGGTTTACATGGGATGAGGTCTCTATCCTCATACGGACACGAAGTTGATTTTTGGTTTGAGGGTAAGATGTTGTGAACTTTCACTCATACCCAGGGTAGAAGTGGATGGGCTTCTATCTGGGTGGCCAATAAAGTCGCTCCGACGCCATAAGTGGGTCTAGTGGATAGGCTGCCTTACGAATGTGTGATCCCTTCTTGAGAAAGGGCGTGTGTTGACTGTTAAACACACCTAATGTAGAAAATAAGAAAAAAAGGGATATGATAAAATAGAACTTGAGGAAATAATATTTTTTTAAAGGAAATAAGGAGTTTGACACACTCTAATTAAATATATCTTATTTTTGGAAACTCCCACCCAATACCCATTCACTAAGTTGTCGAACTCACCCCTCCCTTTTACCCCTTTTAGGTAACCAAGGGAAAAATCAAACTTAAAGACCTCTCTGTATGAGAATTGTAAAGACATATATGTCTATTTAAAAGATTTTTAGTTTTGTGTAATATTATTATAGGAAATAAAGGAAAAAGGACGCCTTACTACTCGCGGTTTAGAAAAGGGTGAAACCCTTCATGAACCAAAGGGAGTGGCAGGTTGCTCACGGGGATCTGACCAAACTGAGTCGGGGCGTGACAACTTGAGTGGTATTAGAGCATGTTTCCTTAAATACATTATTAAGATATATAATATAGTAACTAAGAGAAAGTTTTAAAATTTTTAGATGGCTCCTAAGAGAGAAACCAAGAAAATTAGGACTGATGTTGCCAACATTACACTACAATCAGTCCCCGTAGGAAGACCACCTTGAAAGCTCTCCAATGCCTGAGGTGTAGTAGAAGTCATAGAGGACCAAGGGGCATTGTGGGAAAGTACGCAATGCCACCAAGGAATGTGGTGCCAGCACCTGTTGAGGTCACATCCATGAGTAAGAGGAGAGCCAACCGACCACCAAGGACACCATAAGGGACTTATAACCAAGGAGGGCGATTAGTAAGAACCTAGTATAGTATCTCCACAAGCTGAAACTACTTCTTGTAATAGGGATAACACCCAAAACGTATTGTACCCCTTATTAATAAAAATTCTAATTTTTCCAAAACTCTATCACTCAAACAAAATCGTGTCCTCATACCTCAACTATATGAAGAGAGGTCATGAAAAATAAGAAAGACTAGAGGAAATAGAACAAAGGAGAATATAGATAAAAGGAAAAAAGAAGTAGGAGGAATGTCTTGGGTGAGAAATGCAAGGATTAGGGAAGGACCAGTGACCAAAACCATGTAGCGATTTAAGTAAGCTATTCACAAGGAAGTTAAGAAATAGTAGGATAATTTTTTTTTTCAAACTTTCTTTTAAGAATGTTAAACAATAGAGGAATACCATATGAATTGAGGTAAGGTACAAGGGAAGTACACCTAGAACCTCCTTAGAAAGGGCAAACACGAAAAATGTCCTCCGACAACTTTAGGGTAGGACATGAAAAGAGTGAAGAGGGAAGAAATGTGCTTGGAAAGGGAACTCTGGGGTGGGATGTATACAACTAAGCACCCCTTGAAGGGACCATTGATGGGCGGTTGGACATAACATGGAATCCAAGGAACCAATCCATAATCAAGAACTACTTGAAGGAAGGATATGGAACAAAAAGGGAATTGGAGGATAGTGAAGGATTAAGGGCAGATAACCGATGGGTGTAAGAAAGGAAAGAAGAAAAAACGTTCAAGGAGTGTTAGGGAGGTTGAACGTGAAACTCATAGGACAAAAGTCCCTAGGTAGAATGATCAAGGTAGGAAGTGAAACCATAAAAAAAAGGGGAAATTCCCAAGCTAAGGAACCTACAAATGTATCATAAGAGGCTTAAACCAAAATAAGGAATCTCATAAAGGGGCATAAGTGATTAAGGATGTATCGGGATGGCCAAGTGTAACTGACTTTGGAAAAGTAGAGGAGTCAAATAGAGACTTCAGACGAACCTAGTGGAAGGAAGCAAGTAGTAACAACGAGATGGTCAAGGAGAATAAACGACGCACTAAGAAAACCGGGAAGTAATAAGGACTACACCCTAAAGGGCAATAGGATGGACATTAAGAATAAGTAGACTTGAGAGATAACTATCTCAAGATAATTAGACAAGGAGAATAGTATGGACGAGGTAGTTAATGAACTAACCCTCGTGAAGATCATAAATTTAAATTCCACCAAGGAAGGGAGAGATGGAAAGGACAAACATTTGGTAAATAAGGATGAAGAAAATTCTTAAAGAGATCAATGGCCAAGATCTTGAAATAAGGAGAATTTGAGCTCTCCCTAAAAGAAATAGACGTGTATTGGGGTACAAGTGGAAATGAGGATGAGGTACAAAAGACATGCCCACGAGGCTTCAAGAGTAAAGGTAAGCAGGAGAGGATGGCATCAAAGGATGTCATTTAAGGTTAGATGTCCTCAAAGGCAAAGGAAAAGGGTTGTCGAGAAACCTATAGTGGGAAAACATCCACAAGAGTAATATGAGTGTTATTAAGAATGTGATATGTGAATTTCAGGGAGAAATCGGAAAATATATTTATAAAGGATTCATCAAAAGTTTGGAAAGCTGAAACGATATACAAGAAACCTTATGCATGATACTTGACAAAGGAGCCAAAGGAAATAGAAAGGAATATGTAATTTCCTTACCTTAAACCTTTACATATGGAACACTGTAAATATAAGTACTTTCATTTGAAGTACCAAAATTTTGTACTAAATGAAACACATGAAGGGAAATTTTATCGCAAGTAATAAGAAACTTGCTTGAATACCAATGATAACTATAGAAATGTTGTGAAAAACTTATAAGAGCCTAACCTAGTTGATGAGATCTAACAGATTTGAAGCATGAGTCTAAAATAAGAGGTTCTAGGAAATGTGAGACAAAGGTTTAATAAACCAAACATTCGTGCAATACTCATAGAGTACCTTGATTTGGATTAATGGATGCAACCAATGAAAAATTCGAATGAGAGTGAAATCCTCAAATACCAATGAAATTAGTTTCTAAAGTGGAAAATTCCTCGGGACGGCATTAAAGGAAAGGTGGTCACATATGATCGAGAAAAATTTTTCTAAGGCAATACACTCAAATATAAAAAAGAAATCCAATGAGATGAAAGTCTTAAAAAAAGAATGATTTATAAAGTAATAAGTCGTAATAGAGAATAATGAAATGGTTATAAACAAATAACTCAATACAAAAGTATGTGAAGATTGGAAAATCTTGGAGAATGATATACCAACATGTCTTGCCATGAGGAAGGGCATGATGATGATGGAGTAAATAAAAAAGTACATGGTATTGTAGATCTAATAAGTTGGTACAATCTTTATGGAAAAAGGACCCTGAAATGGGAGGATATAATCCAATGATGGATGCATGAATCAATGGAAGAAGAATTGTTAAAGATTTTTAGAACCTTCTTTGGATTAAAAGGTGTCAAATGAACCTCCTAAATCAAATGAAACAACTAGTAAATATAAAGACCTTGTTATCATAGAACATCAATTCTCTAATGAGAGATAGGTATTTGAAAATATATTGAAAGTGATATTTCCTTTTGAATGGTATAAACAGAACTTGCTAAAGAGGGAAAAAGTTTTATGTAAACACAAAGTGATCAATTAAGATCCAAAGATACCATTAACTTGTGTGCAATTCAACCTTATAAGGAAGCCCCAACCGGAAATTTTAACCAATTAGAATGTATGGCTAAATACCTAATTTGCTTTGGATGAATTAGATAAAAAAAACCTGAGTAAAATTGTTCACTGATAAAATAAATAGTCTTGAGAAAAGATAACATTATCTTGAGAAGTTATTATGGTAAAATAAACAAATGTCCTTATGGAAAGTTATCGAAAATGAAACCACATAAGTGAACAAAAAAGGTAAGAAGTAAAGACTAATTTTGCATGAGTTTTGGGGACAAAACTCGTAAAAAGGTGGGGAGTAGTTGTCAAACCATGTTTTTAGTAACCCAAAATTTCGGTTGGAAAATTTTCCAATTATATATATAAATATTGAAGAGATGTTTACATATGAGAGTACATATATCCTTGTACAAAATTAATTTCCAAACAAACATAAAAGAAAGGGATTCGATAGTTAAGTTTGTACCATTATTAAATATATACCTATATTCAATTATTAGAATTAATACCCACAAATGCCCATCAATTTTTCAATTTAATGAGATAAATAACAACATTAAAACACAAAAATACCCATAATATAGTAATAAATCTTCTACATTTAACAAACAATTTTACAATTATATAAAGAGCTACTCTCTATTCATCCTCCTCACACCTGAAATATCCATTCTCTCTCAACTACTCCAATTTTCAGTGAAACTCAAACCAGAGCTCCGACTTAGGCATTTTTCTCAACCTCAGAAGGTGAGGTCAAGTTCTTTAGACTCCAATAGAAGTGATCTATCTTATAGCAACCACCGCTCGATCCAAGAATCGTTGGAAAAGTACCGAAAAAATCAAACATTGAAATAGCTCCGGCGGACTGAAGCTCCCCTATTTCGGCTGAGTTGAAATTAGCTGAATTCAACCCTTCTTAGGCCAAACCAAGCTCTCCCAACATCTCCATAGCCCTTAGATGACCTCAATCGAGCTGAATGGTAAGCCAATGCAACCCTCCTCAATTGTTGTAGGTCAAAGTTAGATAGAGAAACTATAAAATTTCACTGACGAAATTCTCCCTCGATATCAGGTTAATTGTAGGAATTCTTGATCCTAGAAGATACCTCAGGAAAAGAGCTATCTTCCCCAATAGAGAGATCGGACCACTGCACCCCCGACAGTAAGCTTTTGAAGCTTTCTCTCTCTATATTCAATTTTCCAACGATGCTTAGTTTGAGCTCGATCTGAACCCAAATGACGTGGTTCAAAGCTCAATTGAATCATATGGAAGTGTAAGAACTAATTCATACCTTCAATTGGAGCAATTAACCCCAATTTAATGGTCAATTTGATGAAATCAAATTCAGCCAGTTTGAAAGGGGGAAATTGGGGAAAATTTTGGGGAAATTTGGGAATTTCATAAAATTGAGGGACCAAATTGTAATTTTCCAAAAATTAAGGGCCAATTGGCCATGAAAAGGATGTTGGAGGACCAATTGGTCGATTTTTGAAATTATTTGGGGTCAAATTGCCATTTTTGTAAAGTAGGGGCAAAATGGTAATTTTAAAAAGTTGGGGACCAAATTGAAAATTTAGAAAACTTGATCACCTTAAACAATTTTTAGTAAATTGAGGACCCAAAGTGAATTTTGGAAGTTTCGGGACTCAATTTGGGGAAAAGTTCGCATTAGGGACCTAAAGTCAAGGAAAATGAACTTTAGGGACATAAGTTTAATTAACTAGAAATTTTGAGTTTTGTCTTTCAAATGTGAGAAATGAAGGCTGTTATGCCAAATATTAATAGATAAGTATGTCCAAATCGTGTAGGAGCATGAGGGACTGAAATGCCAGCAAGAGAAGTTCGCATCGATTTGGGAAAAACCAACCGATGACGAACACGTCACGATTAACGGGTGAGTGAGTTTATTAATATCATACCCGATTGGGATGATGAGCACTTCATAAAGAAAAACCACTTCTATGTGGGATTTTAACATCACACCCGGTTGGAGTGATGTGAGACGAAATGAAAAAACTAATTAGCAGTTGTAAGTAGAGAGATCATACCAGGTTGGTATGATAGACTTCCTAGAAGGAAGGAGAAAACTTGCCTGTTGGTTGCAAGCAGAGATATTATCACACCCAGTTGGTGTGATGAGTTGAAAGGTTATTTTGTTAGAAGTGTTCTACCCTCACTGTGTGCCAATGCTTAAAAGTTTTGGGAGACCATCATGACGAGAGGTAGAACAGCTCAGATAGTCTAGAGGCCTCGGTTTTGGAACTTGTGTGCTAAAATGCCCAATTTTGGAAAATCACGTACAGTGGGCCCAACATTAGTTGGCACGAGGAGGAGCTCGTAAACAGACATGATGTATAAGCCATGAAAATTCCTAATAAATTGGTTATGTGATTTCACCATGGTACCAAAACAGTACTGACATACTCGATGGGTAGCGGCCATGTGTTAGGACCAGGTCGATGAACCGGCTAGACAAACAGCTGCAGGTCGAGTTGAGGGTCGGGGCCATTGGGCTAGTGGCACCAAAGATAATTGGCTTTGTGGAAAACTATTGTTTGTGCATGCACTTGAGGTTCATGACTATTAAGATGCCCAAGAGGGGTAGTGATGCATCCTAAGGGCTACTGGACGACACGATGGATATAAGGGCAGTTTGTCATGCCAGCAGTCAGGGAAGCTCGACGTAGCTTCATGCGCATGAGACCAGGGTGGGGTCGGGATGAGGTCTCTATCCTCATACGGACATGGAGTTGTTTTCGGGTTTGAGGGTCGTATGTCTCAAACATCCACTCATACCCATGGTAGAAGTGGACAGACTTCTATCTAGGTGGCCGGTAAAGTCGCTCCGATGCCACAAGTGGGTGGAATGTACGGGTTTCCCTGTGAATGTGTGATCCCTTCTTGAGGAAGGGTGTGTGTTGACTGTTAAACACACCTAATGTTGTAAATGAGGAAAAAGGGTTTTGAAAAATTAGAACTTGAAGAAAGAACATTTTTTTAAAGGAAATAAAGACTATGACACACTCCGATTAAAGATATCTTATTTTTGGAAGCTCTCACACAATACCCATTCACTTAGTTGTTGAACTCACCCCCTCCCTTTTATCCCTTTCAGGTAACCAAGGGAAAAACCAAACTTAAAGACCTCCTTGTATGGGAAATGTAATGACGGGTATGTCTGTTTAAAATATTTTCAATTTTGTATAATGTTATTCCAGGAAATATAGGAAAAAGGATGTTGTACTACCCATGGTTTAGAAAAGGGCGAAACCCTTCATGAACAAAAGGGAGTGGCGGGTTGCTCACGGGGATCCGACCAAACTGGGTCGGGGCTAGACTTTAGCCTTCACATTCGTCAATTTCTGATCCCTTGATTTTTTAGTCGTTCTAGGGTGATCTATCTCTTCTACTTAGGTTTTTAGGGGGTTTAAGGCCTCATTGTCCTTCTTCCTTTTGCAAACGGTTATTATTTATTTTCCAAGTTCTTAATTTGGTATTGGGCTCACAACTTGACATAAATAATTTTTTATTTATTCAAAGAGGTTTGCTAGAATAAGCTTATTACTTGGACTCACTCTACTTTCTTCCTAATCCCACATATTAACTGATAGGGAATCCACCTTTGGGGAGTTATGGGACTCCTTGTCTGATGGCTTTGAGGATGATGAGCTTGTATCCACATAGTGCCCCTCGCATCCCTTATACAGGTTTAGACTAGGTTCCTTGGATTGAGGTGGGGTATTGTCATTGGGTGTTCCCCGAGCTCTAACTTCATGAGTCACCTCGATCCCGTATGTCACGCTCGGGCCTGGTTTGGTAAGATCCTCATGAACAACCTGCCGCTCTCCCGGTTCAAGAGGATTTTCCCTACTTCTTTAATTCAAGAGGAGCTAGACATACTTTCAACAATGTTCCCTGGAAAGACATATATAAAATAAAATACAAGCTTAAGAGGATTTAAGCATACCTGACAAGGGGTAAGGCTCGGTGTAATCCCTAGTCATTTTCTTGAAAAGGGATAAAAAGAGGGGTGAGTTTCTACAACTCAACGAATGGGTATTTTAAGAACAAAATGAAGTTTCGATAAAAATAGTTTTTAGGTTGGAGTGTGCCGGACTCCTCAATTCTTTTAAATTTTCTCATCTTCAAATTTTGTTTTTCAAAATCATTTCTTATTACCATGGTGTGTCATCACACAACACACATCCTCCATCATGAAGGTAAAACACACAATCGTAGGCTAGCACATCCACTAAACCCACTTATGCTGTCAGAGCGACTTTACTGGACACCTAGATAGAAGCACGTCCATATGAGGACAGAGACCTCATCTTTTCCCCACCCCGGTTTAATGTGCTTGAAGCTACTATGAGCTTCACAAGAGTTCTGGTACGACGAACTGCCCTTATACCCACCAGATCATCTAGAGCCCTAGGATGCATCACTACCCCTCTTGGGCATCTTGAAGGTCCTGTAAACACAATGCATGCACAATTAACATTTTTCACATAATTCCATATAATCTGTGGTGCCACTGGTCCAACAGCCCTAACCCTCAACTCGATCTATAGTTGTTTGTCTTGACTAGCCCAGAGACCTGTCATGTCGCACTGCCGCTAGTTGACTAAGTATGTCGGTCCTGTCTTGGTACCATGGCCAAACAATTCATGTACTTAAGTTTTCATGGCATATAAATTATGTTTGTTTATGAGCTCCTGGTCGTGCCAACTAGCCTTGAGATTTTCAAAATTGGGCATATTAGCCCCCAAGTTCCAAAATTGAGGCATTCGGCCTAACAGAGCTATTCAAGCTCCCGTCAAGAAGATCTTACAAAATTTTTAAGCAGTGGCACACAGTCAGGGGAGAGTACTTTCGACAAAAATGCTTTTCAACTTTCCATCATACTAGTCGAGTATGAGGATATCTCTGCTCATAACCCATGAATGTGTTTTCCACTTCCTTCGAGTAAGTTTCATCATACCAACCGAGTATGATCTAATTACACCAATAAGTAGTTTTTCCCCGTGATTTTCACATCACTCCTCTCAGATGTGAGGTTTAAAATACCACTTAGTTGTGGGTTTTCATTTTCGAGTTGCTTATCATCCCAACTGAGTATGATATAAAAATCTCACTCACTCGATTGTGTAGTGTATTTCCTCTCAGTCGGTTTTCGTCCCTTGCAAGCTTAATCTCAGCTGGCATTCCTAATATCTCGTGTTCTTACACGAAATGAACATTTTTTGTTTAGTATCATTTGACCTGATAAACTTCATTCATTATAAATGACTAAAATATTCAACTTTTCAAATATTTGCAATTTGGTCCCTAAAGTTATTTTTCTTTTACTTTAGTCTCTATTTGCTGATTTTTCTCCAAATTGAGTCCCAAAACTTTTAAAATTCTCTTGGGACCTTAATTTATTCAATTTCATAAAAAGGAGTTCAAGTTTCCCAAATTCCCAATTTGGCCCCCAATTTTTCTAAAATTACCATTTTGCCCTTCCTTTACAAAAATGGTAAGTTTTACCCCAAAAATTCAAAATTTTGCTCAATTGGTCCCATAACACTCCTATCATGCCCAATTGACCCTCAATTTCATAAAATTACATTTTGGTCCCCTCAAATTTTTGAAATCCCTAATTTCCCCCAATTTTCCCCCAATTTCAATATCCTAATATAACCGAATTTGATTTCATCAAATTGACCAATCAAACACTTTTAGTTGTTGAAATTGAAGTTAAATTAGAGTTTCTACATCTTCATATGATTCAATTTCACTTTGAATCTCAAGTTTTGACGTTAGAACGAGCTCAAACGGTGCTTCACCGAAAAATAGAACGTCGTGAGAAAAAGCTTTAATTGCTCACCGTCGGGGGTGCGGTGGTCCGAGCTTCCAATCTGGACAGATAGCTCTCCTCTTGAGGTTCCTCCTAGGATCAAGAATTGCATCAATTGATGCCAAATTGGGCGAGAATTCTATCATCAAAATTTTATCGATTCTCTCTATAGCACCGGTCGGAAATTACAGAGGGGAGCCGAATTAGCTTAACTTTTAGTTCTAATTCGGTCGTAGGAGAGCTGAGGAGGTCTTGGGAGAGCTTGGTTTGGCCTAAGGAGGGCTCGAATTGGCTGATTTCAGCTCGACCAAAACATGGTAGCTTCGGTCCACCAGAGCTGCTTCACTATTCGATCACACTGGTGCTTCTCCGGTGACCCTTGGAGCGAATGGATGCTACCACCGTGTAGCTAACTTCTCCTTGGTTATAATTAACCCAACCATACCTTCTTTGGCTTAGAAAAGACCTATATCAGAGCTCTAGTTCGAGCTTTACCGAAAAACTAAGCAGTTGAGAGAGAGTGAGGTTTTAAGGTGTGGAGAGGATGAATGGAGAAGAGCTCTTTATATAGGGGGCTTGGGGACTCATCCACCGTCCATTTGGCACCTTTATAACAGTTATTGATGGCCTAAAATGTACTGAATGAAAACGTTACCTCTTCGCCGGCGCTGCTTCGATTTTTCGACGAGTGAACAGTGCTGTCATCTGAACGAAGAAGACGAAACTGTTCCGAACCGGACCAGACTGGTACGAATTGGGTTCAAAGTTTAAACCGACCAGTTCACTCTCGATTTGAATCTAAAATTTTCTAAATTCATCTAAATTTATTTTCTATCCCATGGTGGTTTCAAATCTCAAATTTTAATTTTTTAAGCCACCTAGAAAAATGAATTTAATATCTAGTTCAATAGTGGTTCAAATCGGTCCAAACCAGTTCACCTGAACCGGTTTGGTTTTTCTCTCCCAATTGGTTCAAAAGTTCTTTTCCAAGGTTTATGATCCTTTTTGGGTCACATGGGAGTTGTAATTTCTCCAATTTGCCCGTTCCTCAATAATCGATTTTGTGAATTTGTTCGATTTTCTCACTTGGTTTGACCGGTTCTTTCTCGGTTTTCCTTAACTCCAAAGAGTGGGGTTTACAACTCTCTTCTCCTTTTAGAAGTTTTGTCCCAAAACATTATTCCACACTATTTGCATATTAGCTTAAACTTTGTATTGTTTCTAATTTTATATGTTATCGTCTTACAACCTTCTTGGTTGTTTTTTGTTCATCTCTTTCATCAGATACCTAAGATTCTCGTCTCATTCTCATCCTTTCCTCATTCCATGAAACTTACTTTAGCCTAGAATATCTTCCTTGAAGATCTAGAATCATTTTCTTTTGTTTACATCCTTCCTTCCCAAGGCACCATTTCCCATTCCAAGCTTCTTTTACCCAACAATCTTAGAACAATGAGTTCCGGTTATTTTTCTTCCACGGATTTTGGCGGTTATCACCTTTTTATCTTGTATGAATCCCTTCTTCATTCTTTGGTTATCACCTTTATGCTTGATTTTGTTATGCCTTACTCATAGACTTTCCTGCCCTAAGTCATATTTCCATGAGTCACTGAGGTTTACATGCCCCTTACTGCTTGACATTCTTTGTGATGTCTTTGACTTCGTGTTCCTATAACTGTATTGGTTTCCTTACTTACTCATCTTTCCCAAACTTCCTTATTCGGTCATTCAACCTTCAAATCCTTGAACTTCCTGATACTCGCTGACATATTTAAAACTCTTGATCTCATACTTTATTCTTTATTACCACTAGTGTCCTTCCTCTTTAAGATTTCTTCTCTTTCCAAATCCATTCTTACTATCATCAATATTCCCCCCACTATCATTCGTTCAAAGTTAGTTCCTTTCTTACTCGTATGGCATCTTTTGATGTCGTCCTCCTACTTACACGTTACTTGGGTTTGACTTATCCCTTGAATCTTTACGATTTCCTTCCCATTGCAGTTGATCCTTTCATCTCCAACATCTTGTTCTTGAGAAGCTTATTCTCTTTCTTATTTCGTTGATTCCATTTTCTCTTCATTGATACACCCATGTTTTCCCAAGATTCCTTTCTCTGGTGAGCTTCAAATTCCCTCTCTCCCGGGATTTCCTTCTGGTTTTACCACTGGAATTATTTATTTCTGGAATGTCTTTTGCTGTCATTTTTACCGGCTGAAACAAGGCAGCTTTGGTCCACCAGAGTTGTTTCACTGTTTGATCACGCTAGTGCTTCTCTAGCGACCCACGAAGCGAATGGATGCTACCACCGTGTAGCTGACTTCTCCCTAGTTATAAGGAACTAGGTCACACCTTCTTTAGCTCAGAAAAGACCCTATATTGGATCTCTGGTTTGGGTTTCACCAAAAAATTAAGAAACTAAGAGAGAGTGAGGTTTTTAAGTGTGGAGAGGATGAATGGAGAAGGGTTCTTTATATAGGGAGCTCGGGGACTCATCGGCTGTCCGTTTGACACCTTTATGACAGTCATTGATAGCCTGAAATGTACTAAACGAAAACATTTCCTCTTCACTGGTGCTACTTCGATTTTCCGATGAGTCAATAGTGTTGTCATCTGAAGGAAGAAGACGACATTATTCCAAACCGGACTGTACTGGTCTGAACTGGGTTCAAAGCTTAAACTAGCAGGTTCACCACTAATTCAAGATAATTTTTCAAATCTAAAAATTTCTAAATTTATCTAAATTCATTTTCTATCCAATGCTGGTCTAAAATCTCAAATTTGAATTTTTTAAGCCAACTAAAAAAATGAATTTAGTATCTAGTTCAATAGTGGTTCAAACTGGTCTAAACTGGTTCAATCCAGTTCAAATCTAGTTCACCTGAACCGGTTTGATTTTCATCACCCATTCATCCTAAATTCCTTTTTCATAACTCATGTGACTCTTTATGTCACTTGAGATTCATAATTTTTCCGGTTTGTCCTCTCTCTATCAGTTTCGGTTCTTAAACCAGCTCGGTTCATAAACTGATTCAATTTGGTTCGGATCTGGTTCACCTGAACCGGTTTGGTTTTTCTCTCCCAAATGATTCTAAAGTTCTTTTCCAAGGTTTTATGATCCTTTTTGGGTCACATGGAAATTGTAATTTCTCCAATTCCTCAATAATCGATTTTGTGAACCGGTTTAGTTTTCACACTTGGTTTGACCAATTTTTTCCCGGTTTTCCTTAACTCCAAAGAGTAGGGTTTACACCGTACCTCTCCAGCACTATAGCTATATACTCGTATACATGTAGCATCATGTTTATGGGCTCGAGGCTCACCTAGACTGATGGGAGCTTGTGAAAGGTCCTCACATATTTAGCATATGCCTCATAGTAGTTCTTCCATGCCTTCTCTTGTGCCAAGGTTCTTTCTGATTGCTGGGATGTCAGAGAAGGCGCCTGGTCCCTCTTAGGATGTGCATTTTTTGCTAGGGGTTCACCTCCTTCCTGGGGAGGGTTTTGCATGTTGAACATCCTCCTTAGTTGTTCATAGAGTGCCCTTCGATCTGTGGCCATTTCCTTAGTTCGAGCTCTTTTGAGTTCAAAGGTTCCCTTGCTATTTCCCTTGCTCAGGGTAGCAAACCTTACTGGTTCTGAGGTTGGGCGGGTTCATTTGGCTACCTTTCTTGGGGCCATTTTTCCTACAAGTGGAGGGCATTCATTAGTTGGTGTTTTAGGGCTCAATTTTTTTATACTTGCTTGGAAAACCTAGGCTCTGATAAAACTCAAGTTGTCACGCCCCGACCCGATTTGGCTAGGAGCCCGAGAGCAACCCACCACCTTTCCTTGTACTATTCGGGTATCACTACTGGGTTAGGACAAGAAAAGTAAAGGCGTATCATTAACTGGTTTTCCAAAGCAAAGTAATCTAACAACTTGATTGAAGTTTCATACCTTAGAGGGTGAAAGCTTCCCACTTGTCGCACTTCTCCCCTTCATCGTGTGTGCCTCCCTATAAAGGGGTAGGGGAGGAAGTGAGTTCTTCTAACTTAGTGAGGGGCTAAGCTATCGACGTACATCATTAATTCATATTTTTGTTTAAGATATTAGTTCAAATTTGCACAAAATTCAATTGCCCTTTATCAAAAAGATTTCACATATTTGCAAAGCAATCTCCAACCATTCCACTTGTGGATCAGAGTGCCTTTACCATCGACCCTGATAAAAGTCCATGACTTCTACCTAGAGTTTGAGTGGGCATCAATTACCCGACCCTAAGACCAACATCATACTCTGTGTCCACAAATGTGGGATGAGACCTGTCATGCCCCAACCCGGTTTGGTCAGATTCCCATGAGCAACCCACCACTCCTTTTGGTTTAAGAGGGTTTCACCCCCTTCTTATCTGCGAGTAGTCAGGTGTGTCACGCCCCTACCCTGTTTGGTCGGATCCCCGTGATCAACCTATCACTCCCTTGGTTCAAGAGGAGTTTCCTCTTCTTGATTCAAGAGGAGGCATGCGTAAATTCAAATCTTGTTCCTTGGAATAGCATTAATCAATCTAAAGCAAGCTTAAAAGAAATTTTAAGTGTACCTGATAGAGGGTACATCTTCGCACTCTCTCTCTTAATTGATCTCCTTACTCTTGAAAAGTGGGTAAAGAGAGGGGATGAGTTTCTACAACTTAGTGAGTGGGTGTTGGGAGTGAGTTTCAAAATATTTTTAGTTTATCAAAACCATGTATTGACATTTTATTTTTAAAGGATTTCCTTGAACTCAAATCTCCAAAACCTTTTTTCCATTACCATATTATTAGGTGTGTTTAGTCCACCCCTTGCCACGGGAGGCATTTAGCAAATAAACACACGCCCTTCACCAAGAAGGGTACACACATTTGCAGGGTAGTCACAGACTGCACCCACTTGGGGATCAATGCGACTTTGCTATCCACCTTGATAGAAGCCCATCCACTTCTACCTTGAGTCTAAGTGGACGTCCCAAATGTCCAACCCTTAGACCCGAATGTCACTTCGTGTCTGTATGAGGACAAAGACCTTATCCTGTCCCCACCCCAGTCTCATGTGTAAAAAGCTCCCAAAGCTTCATGATTGACTGGCACAACAAAGTGCCCTTATTGCCCTCATGTCATCCAACAACCCTTGGGACCCATCCATACCCCCTAGGGTGTCTTGATGGTCCCGATCCTTAAGTGCATCAACAAACAAAAATTTTCATATATTTATCCATCCTCTTTGGTGCCAACTGTCCAACGGCTTCGATGCTCAACCCGACCTATAGTTGTTTGTCTAGGCTGGTCTATCTACATAGCCCTGACGCACTGCTGCCAATCGATTGAGCATTGTCAGTCTTGACTCGATACTATGGTGCATCAAATAAACAATTCCATTTTTAATTAGGAGTTCTCATGGCTCTTCCTAATCATGTTTGTTTATGGGCTTCAGCCCGTGCCCACTGCACATGTTTTTCCAAAACTG
This sequence comes from Trapa incisa, assembly GCA_030064435.1. Lineage (NCBI taxonomy): Eukaryota > Viridiplantae > Streptophyta > Magnoliopsida > Myrtales > Lythraceae > Trapa > Trapa incisa. The sequence goes on along the minus strand of CM057784.1, from coordinate 1,451,118 downwards.
GGCCTTGAGCCCTAGGAGTTCAAAAACCGTGGCCCCTGGCCTATTAGAGCTGTTCTAGCCCCCGTCAAGAAGGTCTCCCAAATAGTTTAAGCTGTTGTCACATAGTTAGGGAAGAACACTTCTAACAAAAAAATCACTTTTAAATTCATCACACCAATCGAGTGTCATGATAAATCCACCTACAACCGATCTGCGAGTTTTTCCTTTCCTCAAGGAATCATATCATACCAACTAGGTATGATGCTTTTTTATTCCTTTCCTCAAAGCACATATTTCTGGTTTATTACACTTAGGTTCATAAAGTTCATAATCTTCTACTTTTGGGTCCCTAGTGTTAAAGTTTCCTCAAATTAAGTCTCGAAGACTTCCAATATCATCCTTGGGTCCTTAATTTACTTAAAATTGTGTAAGGGAGCTCAAATTTTCTAAATTCCCAATTTGGTCCCCAACTTTTCAAAAATTATGGTTTTGCCCCTACTTTCCAAAAATAGCAATTTGGCCCAAATATTTTGAAAATTGACCAATTGATCCCTCATTATCTTTCTCATTGCCAATTGGCCTTCAATTTTGAGAAATTACATGGAGGTCCCTCAATTTTTTGATATCCCCAAATTTTTGACAAAATTTCCCCCAATTTCTACCCCTCTTCCAAATCGAATTTAATTTCTTCAAATTGGCAATTCAATTGAGGTTATTTCTTCAAATTGATGAAATGCATCAGTTTCTACACCTCCCTACAATCTAATTTCACTTTGAATTGTAGGATTTAGGTATGAAATGAGCTCAAACGGAGCTTAATCGGAAAACTGATCGTAGAGAGAGAAAGCTTCGAAAGCTTACCGTTGGGGGCGCGACAATCCAAGTTCTTCATCGGGGAAGATTGCTCTTTCCTCAAGGTCCACCTAGGATCAAGAATTGGGACAATTGATGTTAGGATTAGTGGAATTTGATCAAAGAATTCCTTCACTTTCTCTCACTAGAACTAGACTATAATGATGGATGATGGCGGAATTGGCTTACCTTTCACCTCTGTAGCGGTCGTATGGTGGTCGTGGGGGCTATGGGAGGGCTCGATTTGACCACAGGAGGTCAGAAATGGCCGAATTTCGTTCGGCCAAAATAGAGCAGCTTCGGTCCGCTAGAGCTACATCACTGTTTGAACTCGTCGATTGGAGGTAGGCATCAGATAGTTGACTTTCTCCTGAGTTTGTAGGACCCAAATTAAGCTTTTGAGGCTAAGAAAAGTTCCCAAATCGGAGCTTTGGTTGGAGCTTCACCATAGAATAGGGCACTTCAAAGAGAAGAGTGAATGGAGGTGTGTGGAGGATGAACGGAGGAGAGGCCTTTATATAGGGAGCTCATGGACCCTGTGTCTAACCAGTTTCCATATTGGTCATGCTCATCTTGATTAGAAATTGCCCAAAACGGAGAAAATTTCCTTTCGCCGGAAAAGGAAAGGTTTTCTTTCCTCGATGAACAGTGTCATCCAAGGTGGAAGATGACACTCTTCCGCACGTGCGAGCTTTGCATGTGTGGGTCGGCCATGTGGCAGCACGTGATTGGCCGGTCCTACTGGCATGGCTGTCCAACTCAACCGCTATGTCAGCCATTGACTGGTTGACCAAACATGTGGAAGTCAGTGGTTGGTCAGTCAAGCTAAATGGTGATTCGACTCAGCTGCCACATCATTCGTTGATCAGACACGTGGCAGCCTCTCATTGGTTGGTCGTGCTTTGCGTGGCTGTTGATTGGGCGCATATTGACCGGCTGTCAGAGCGTGCCTTGCCACGCGTCGTGCTCTGATTGGACACACGAGTGCTGACTGGGTGTTGACCGGTCAGCAGTTTGTTGACCAATTGGACCATTGATCTGTCTGATCTAACTGGATTCAGTGACTAGAAAGTGAAAATCGGTCGGTTTAGGCCCGATTCGACCGGTTCCGTTGAATTTAAAAATTTCTACATTTATCTAAATTCATTTTCTATTCAATAGAGGCCTCAATTTCCCAAATTGATTATTTTAAGCCACCAAGAAAAATGAATTTAGTGACTGGTTCATGTATAGTTCAAATCGGTTCAGTCTAGTTCACCCCGAATCGGTCCAGTTTTACCATCCAATTACCTTCACAAACCTTCCCCATTATTTTTGTAACCTCTTGGTCACTTGGGATATCTAATTTCCCATGTAAACCCCTCTTTATTGTCCTCGATTCATTAAGTGAGTCAGTTTTCTCTTCAATTTGACCACTTCCTTCCCGGGTTTTCCCTTGACTCGGATGATGGGTTTTATAAGGCATCTTTTCCCTAGAATAGCATTATACAAAAATTAATATATTTAGAATCTACATACCTGCCTTAGGGTTCAACTGTGAAGGATCTTTAAACTTGGTCTTCCTTTCTCGTGAAAAAAGGTTAAAGGGAGAGAGTGAATTTCTACAACTCAGTGAGCGGGTGTTGGGAGTGAGTTTTAAAAAAAAAATTGCTTTATTTGTCAAAACCATTGCCAAGGTTTAATATTTCCTTTTTAAGGATTTCCTTAAACTCAAATCCCAAAACCTTTTTCCCATTTTAAATTTTTAGGTGTGTTTAGCTCTCTTAGACCATCCCCTTGCCTCGGGATGCATTTAGCAAACAAACACATGCCCTTCATCAGGAAGGGTACACACATTTGTAGGGCAGTCCAGACTACACCCACTTGGGGATCAGCACGACTTTGTTGTCCACCTAGATATAAGTCCTAGACTTCTACCCTGAGTTTGAATGGATATCCCAGACGTCCGACCCTCAAACCCAAATGCCACTTCGTGTCCGTATGATGACGGAGACCTCATCCTGACCCCACCTCGATCTCATGCGCAAGAAGCTCCCAAAGCTTCATGACTAACTAGCACGATGAACTGCCCTTATCACCACTATAAATCCCACTCGTTGGAGTTAAGGAAAACTGAAAAAAAAAACCGGTCAAACCAAGTGAGAAAATCGAACCGATTCACTAACCTGATTATCGGGGAACAGGTAAATTGGAGAATTTATAATTCCTGAGTGATGCAAAAGGGTTCATAAACCATGGAAAGAACCTTAGGACAAATTGGGAGAGAAAGACCAGACCGTTTTGGGTGAACCGGTATATGAACCGACAAGATTTATGAACCAGAACTTATAGAGAGAGGGCAAATCAGGAAATTTATGGATCCCAAGTAACCTAATGAATCACATAAGTCATGAAAAATGACTTTAGGATGAATGGAGGATGAAAACCAAACTGGTTCAGGTGAACCGGATCCAAACCAAATTGATACGGTTTGGACTAGTTTGAACCACTATTAAATCAGATGCTAAATTTAATTTTCTAGGTGACTTAGAAAAATCCAATTTGAAAATTGAGATAATCATTTGATAGATAATGAATTTAGAAATTTTTAATTTTGAAAACTCGGTCGAATCTGGCCAGAACCGGCCGGTTTAAGCTTTGAACATGGTTCAGACCGGTCCAGTCCAGTTCGGAACAGTGTCGTCTTCTTCCTTCAGATGACATCACAATTCACTCACCGGAAAATCGAACTAGCACCGGCGAAGAAGAAACATTTTTGTTTAGTATGTTTCAAGCCATCAATGACTGTCATAAATGTGCCAAACGGACGGTCGACGAGTCCTTGAGCTCCCTATATAAAGAGCCCCTCTCCATTCATCCTCTCCACACCTGAAAACCTCACTCTCTCTCTCAGCTACTCAGTTTTTCGGTGAAGCTCATACTAGAGCACTAATATAGGGTCTTTTCTGAGCCAAAGAAAGCATGGTCTGGTTCATTAAAATAGGATAGAAGTCAGCTACACGGTGGTAGTCTCCATTCGCTCTGAGGGTTGCCGAAGAAGCGTTGGTGTGATCGAACAGTGAAGTAACTCCAATGGACTAAAGCTGCCCTATTTCTGTTTAGCTAAAATCGGCTAATTTGAGCCCTCCTCAAGCCAAACCAATCTCTCCCAATACCTCCTTAGCCCTCCTACGGCCAAATTAGAACTGAAGGGTAAGCCAATTCGGCTCTACTCTGTAATTTACAACTGGTCATAGAGTGATAACCGACAAAATTTTGATGATAAAATTCTCACCAAATTTGGCTTCAATTGATGCAATTCTTGATCTTAGGAGGAACCTCAGGAGGAGATCTATTTGTCTAGATTGAAAGCTTAGACCGCTGCACCTCTGACGGTGAGCATTTGAAACTTCCTCTCTCTACATTTTGTTTTTCGATGAAGCTCCGTTTGAGCTCGTTTCGACATAAAAACTTGCTATTCCAAGTGCAATTGAATCGTATGAAGATGTAGAAACTCCAATTTAACATCAATTTCAACAATTAAACTTGTTTGATCGGTCAATTTGATGAAATCAAATTCAGTTGTGAGGGAAAGTTGAAATTGGGGGAAAATGGGGAATTTTTGGGGATTTCAAAATTTTGAGGGACTAAAATGCAATTTTATAAAATTGGGGGTCAATTGAGCATGATAAGAGTGTTAGAGGACCAATTAAGCAAATTTTAGAATTTTTGGGTAAAACATACCATTTTTGTAAAGGAAGGGCAAAATGGTAATTTTGGAAAAATTGGGGACCAAATTAAGAATTTGGGAAACTTGAACCCCTTTTTTTGAAGTTGAATAAATTGAGGTCCCAAGGAGAATTTTTAAAGTTTGGGTACTCAATTTGGAGAAAAACTGACACTTGGGGCCTAAAGTAAAAAAAAAAGTACTTTAGGGACCAAATTATAAATCTTTAAAAAGTTAGATATTTTTAATCATTCATAAAGAATGAAGGCTATCAAGCTAAATAATAATAAACAATTATGTTCATACCGTGTAGGAACACAAGATATTGGAAGTGCCAGCTGAAGCAAAGCTTGCAAGGGACGAAAGCTGATTTAAAGGAAATACACTACACCATCGGGTGAGTGAGATTTAATATCATGCTCGGTTGGGATGATAAGCACCTCGAAAATGAAAACCCACTGCTAAGTGGTATTTTAACCATCACACCTTATAGGAGTGATGTGGAAATCACGTGGAAAAACTACTTACCGATTGTAAGTAGGTCGTAACCGGTTGGTATGATGAAACTTCCAAGAAGGAAGTGGAAAACCCGCTTATCGGTCATAAGCGGTCCTCATGCTCGGTTGGTATGATGGATAGTTGAAAAGTTTATTTGTCGAAAATTCTCTCCCATGACTGTGTGTCATTGCTTAAAATTTTTGGGAGACTTTCTTGATGGGAGCTCAAATAGCTCATATATGCGGCCTCAATTTTGGAACTTGGGGGCTAATATGCCCGATTTTGAAAATCTCAAATAGTAGGCCCTAGACCAGTTGGCACGAGAAAGTGCTTGTAAACAAACATGATTATTATGCCATGAAAACTTAAGTAATTGAGTTATTTGGACATGGTATCGAGACATGACCGACATACTCAATGGACTAGTGGCAGTGTGACATGACAAGTCTTTGGACTTGTCAAGACAAACAACTGAAGGTTGAGTTGAGAGTCGAGGCCGTCAGACTAGTGGCACCATAAATTATATGGCATTATGTGAAAAATTGTTGATTGTGCATTCACTGTGTTACAAGACCTTCAAGACACCCAAGATGGATAGTGATGCGTCCCAAGGCTCTGGATGACCTAGTGGAAACAATGGCAGTTAATCGTACCGGAAGTCTTGCAAAGCTCGACGTAGCTTCAAGCGCGTGAGACTGGGGTGGGGATGGAATGAGGTCTTTGTCCTCACACAGACACAGAGTTTTGTTATGGGATGGAGGGTCAAATGTCATGAACATCCACTCATTCTCAAGGTAGAAGTGAACGTGCTTCTATCTAGGTGGCCAATAAAGTCGCTTCGATGCCACAAGTGGGTTCAGTGGACGGGCTGACCTACGACTGTGTGTCCTTCTTGATGAAGGGCATGTATTGTTTGATTAATACACCATTGTGATAATAAATGATTATGAAAACCGAGATTTAAAATGGAAAATTTTAAAGAAATTAAGAAGTTTGGCACACTCCAAATTAAAAACTATTATTTATCAAAAACTTAATTTTTTTTAAAATACCCATTCACATATTTGTAGAAACTCACCTCTCTGTTTATCATTTTTCAGGAAATAGAGAAAATGACTAGAGATAACACCAGGACTTACCCTCTATCAGATATGCTTAATTTCTCATAAGGTTGCATTTTATTTGATATATGTATTTATATGGAACAACGTTGAAAGTACGCTAGGCTCCTCTTGAGTTAAAGAAGGAGGAAACTCCTCTTTAACTAGGAGAGCGGCGGGTTGCTCATGGGGATCTGACAAAACCGGGTCGAGGTTTGACAACTTAAGTGGTATCAGAGCCTAATTCCCTTGAAACATTATCAATATTATGCCCTGACATTAACCCAACCTTATACTATTGTGTAGGAAGGAGAGTTCCTACGAAATTCGTTGTGAAATCTAGTACTCCACCCATAACCCTGAAAAAGACACCCAACCCAAGGGAGGAAGCCGTACAAAGGTTCCTAAAGGGTGAGAAACGAGTACCCAAGGACATGGTGCAAGACTACCAAAAACTGGTAGGAGCCTTACTAGAACTAGAAGGCATCATATACCCTCCTCCCACACAAGAAGAACCAGTATCACCTCCTTGAAGCCCAACCCCTCCTCTAACCCCCACAACAACTGGAGGGGAACCCAACCAAGAAGGAGGCCTCGGATAATTACTGGGATGTGTATGCCACCTTCATGAAGGTCCACCAAGTACCTCCACCTACTCAACCTGGCTTCAATCTCTCCCAGTGGGTGAAGTGGACCTATGAGTGTGAGGTTGAGGTACTAAAACGGTATAGATTGGAGGCCATACATGAGATTCGTCCTATTAGGGAATACAAATGGACCCCAACCAATTCCTTAGAGCCTTTTGATCAAGATACCTACAACCATTCTAGGGTTAATTCTAGTCTTATGACCCCAAGGGATTAGGGGGTAGAAAAAATTTCCTATAATAAGCCAAGTATGGAAAGAAAATAATTCTTAAATGAATGAAAGTGAAATTTTTGTTATATCTTCTAAATTCCTTGATAAATCCAAAGAAAAAGAGTGTGATAATAAAGATTAAAATAAAGGTAGGAAATCAGCTAAGGAAGAAAAGACGGGTTATTTATAGTTAACCTCAACCATTAAGACTTTCCCTCAAAAACTCGATAAGGAAGAATTCAGCTAAGGAAGATCTTAAATAAAAAGGGAAGTGAACACCAAAGAGTACAAATTTATGGAGGGTTCAAGGAGTTCATGATAGGCTCAAAGAATAAGAGTAAGGAAAAATAAGGAGTCAAATATTACAAAGGGAACCAAAAGAATGGAAGCTGATCAAGAAGAAAAGGAAGTAAGTATGGGGGAACACCAAGGATGTCAAGACCACCAAGTAAAGATGGGAAGAAGTTAGAATAATAAGAAAGCCTATAGCAACTACTTGTAAAGAACTAAAGATATGGTTTATTAGGAACTCAATAAGATAGGAAGAATTGTGGAAAGCAGAGGTATGAGACCAAAAGAGGTAGAAAAGTCAGAGTGAATGAACCATACCAGATCCTTAAGTTTAAGTGAAGATTAAAAAAAAAAGAAAACTTCTAAAGAACGGTAGGGTGATCAAATGAAAAAATCCCAAAACGGGAGACATTAGGAGAAGGATGTGAATAGGAAATCGGATTGAGGAAGGAGAAAGATACAGGTTAAGAAAAATAAATGAGGAAGTGTTGCGAAAGATTGAGACAAATAAGGACTTCAATATGATGTACAAATATTAAGCGAGTGCTTGGGAATGTTAAGTACGACTTACTTGCAATAAGACATGGGAACCCAAATGGAAATTTTAGACAGATCTAATTGAAAGAGATAAACTCCTATTGACCAGATCATCCAAAAGAGTAAACGAATCTATAGTAAGAACTGGGTAGTAGAAAGGAATACACCCTAATCGAGACAAGGGAAGAATACCAAGGACACAAAGATACGAAAGATTGGATATAAGAGGGATGAGAGAGTAACCTCAAAAGGAATAAATAAGTTTTGAGAGCAAATGAGGATGAGGTAAGACAAATGAAAAGTACTCGTAGGATCTCAAGAGTAAAGGTAAACATGTGAATATAGCGGCTAGAAGGGACATCTAAGAGTGAATATTCGCAATTGTAAAAGTTAGAAGGAAATTTCGGAAGAAAAAAAGTGTAAAACTTACCAAGAAAGGAAACCATGGAAGGACACCTGAGTACCAGTTAAGAGGAAAGGGAACCAATAAAATTGGGAAGAAGATAAGCTCCTCAAAGGCAAGCCGCTAGAAATGCAATGATCAAGTACAAAGGGAAAGAGATTGTGAAGATCCAAGGGATAAGTCAAACTCGAGTAACGTGTAAGTAAAAATACGACATTAAAAGACATCATACAAGTAAGAAAGAGACTGACCGGGATAAAGGATCGTGAAATGATCATTATGTGATTAAAAATAGATTTAAAAGAAGAAGAGACCTTAAAAAGGAAGAATGCTAGTGGAAATGAGGAATCAAATAAGTTATCAGAAGCTCAAGGATTTGAAGATTGAGTGACCAAATAGAGAAGTCGGAAAAGTCGAGTAAGTAAGGAAATCGTTATGACAATAGTGATGTGAAGTCAAAGACATGCTTCGAAGAATGTCATGCGGTAAGGTGCATGTAAACCTAACTATCCCGGGGAAAAACATGACTTAGGTAAAGAAGGATCTATAATTAAGGCATGACAAAGTCAAGTGTAAAGGTGATAACCAAAGAATGAAGAAAGGATCCATGTAGGATGAAAAGGTGATAAACATCAAAACCTATGGAAGAAAAAGACCAGAACTCATATGTCACGCCCCGACCCTTTTTGGTCGGGTTTCCTCCTTATTATAGACCGTAAAGAGTACGATATCCTTTAAATCTGCAACTTTTCTAGGAATAACATAAATAAAACTACATAATAATTTACATTAATCATACCTGTTTCACATGCCTCTTAGTTGATGGTCTCTAAGGGTATGTTTTCCAAAATCTCTTGAAAGGGATATAAGGGAGGGGGTGAGTACGACTAATTAGTGAATGAGTTTTCAAAAGTTTAAACTTTTAAGAAAACATTTATTATTGGAGTGTGCCAGACTCCTTTATTTCAAAAATCCTTTCATTTGAAATCTCGGGTTTATCACCATTTCCATATTAATCATGGTGTGTCATCACCCAACATACATCCTTCATCATGAAGGTTACACACATTCGCAGGTCAGCACGACCATTGAACCCACTTGTGGCTTCGGAGTGACTTTACCGGCCACTCGGATAGAAGTACATACACTTCTACCCTGGGAATGAGTGGAGGTATGCGACATCCAACCCTCAATCCCGAAATCAATTGTTCGTGTCCATATGAGGAAAGAGACATCATCCCATCCCCACCCCGGTCTCATGCGCTTTGTGCTACTCCAAATTTCACACAGACACCTAGATCGACAAACTACCCTTATACTTTCCGGGTCGTCCAGGGCCCTTAGGATGCATCACTACCCCTCTTGGGCGTCTTGATGGTCCCGTACTCACAGTGCATGCACAAACAATGTTTTCTCATTATGCCATATAATTTGCAATGCCACTTGTCCAACGGCCCCGACTCTCAACTCAACTCATAGTTATTTGTCTTGAATGGTCCGTCGACCTATCATGTCGCACTACCGCTAGTTGACTGAGTATGTCGGTCCTATCATGGTACCATGGCCAAATAATTCCTTTATTTAAAGTTTTATGGCTTATAATTCATGTTTGTTTACGAGCTCCTACTCGTGCCAACTGGCCTTGAGCCCACTGTATGAGGTTTTCAAAATCGGGCATATTAGCCCCCAAGTTCCAAAACCGAGGCCCCCCAGCCTATTAGAGCTATTTGAGCTCCCGTCAAGAAGGTCTCCCAAATAGTTTAAGCATTGGCACACAGTAAGGGGATAACACTTCTAGCAAAAATATGTTTTCACTGTCCGTTATATCGACCCAATATAACTAAATTTATTTTCTATTTAATGGTGGCCTTAAGTTTTCAAATTGATATTTTTGAGCCATCACTACCCCATATCGGGCGCCTCATTGGTTCTGAACTCATGGTTTGCACAATCAATAGTTTTCATTAATTATAGCCTTTATCTTTGGCACTACTAGCCCTCGAACCCGACAACCCAGCTTCAGCTCCATAACTACTAGACAAATGAGTTCGACAACCCAACTTCAACTCAGCAACTACTAACCCAATGAGTTCATCTATCTAACTTTAGCACATTATTTGATTGTATATTATTTTCAAGCATAAAAGCCTTATCTTGTATATGGTCCCATGCCCGTGGCCATTGGTCTTAGGCACACTCGAATGGTTCTAGCCTTACTATCACATGCTTCATGTTTTCTTTAAGACAACCTCCCAAAAGGTTTAAGCTTGTTCAATTATTCAAGGTAGGATAGTCTTGGGAAATCATTTCTAATTCAGGAAAAAGTACTCATCAGCCCAACCGGACGTGAGAAGGTCAGAGATGGCTGGGATTGGGCTCGACCAAAATGTGTTATTTCAAGTCCTTTGGAGCAACGTGAGTGTTTGGGTCCTCCGGTGTTCTTATAGTGGTCCTTGGGTCAAGTGGAGGGTGTGGTTGGGTGGAGGGCTTCCACATGATTCTAATGGCACCAATGGGAGCTTCAAAGGCTCAGAAAAAGCCCGATGTTAGAGCTCTAGTTTAAGCCTCGCTCGAAAACTAACCTCTTCTCCTTCTTCGCTCGTTGGTGGGATGAGGAATGCGATGGGAGGGGTGCTCTTTATATAGTGAGCTCAGCAACTGTCCATGCTACTGGCCAGTGTAGGACTCAGCCTCAGACTTGGTTGCCGACGATCATTCTGGAGCTTTTCCCGGTTCGTCGAAGACTGACCCCCTTCTTATCCTCTTCTCTGTCATCTGCTAAAAGGAAGAAGATGACACTATGCCATGTGTGCGAGATTCACACGCGCGGGCTTGCCACATGGTGTGCCATGATTGGTTAGCTTTGCTGATGCAGCATCCTATTGAGTAGCCTAACTAGCTCGCTAACCGAGCAAGTGGGGACCTCCCATTGGTTGCCTATTCCAACATAGCTGCTGACCGTATCTCTATCAACTACTGACCATGACACGTGACGTCCTCTAATTGACCGATTTAAATATGTTAGAGTTTCCCCCTAAAAGACAATGCCACCGCCATGTGTCAGCCTCTGATTGGCTGAGAATATCCAATGTGGCTTTGCCACGTTTTAACCTCTAATTCGTTGATCATTTCTTAAACATTCCAATTGGACATTGATGTGGCACTTTTGCCACGTGTTGACCTCTGATTGGTTGATTGTTTCTTAAACATTCTAATCAGATGTTGATGTAGCACTTTTGCCACGTGTTCGTGTCCCATTGGTCGGTCTGGCTAACTAAAACTTTCTAACATTTACTGTTGAACAGGGACACATGTCACCTTCCTATTGGTTAGTCATCGCTGAGGTGGATTTCCTCCTTGACCGTTGATCGATGACACATATCGCACCTTGATTGGTCAATGCTTGCAGGAGCTGACTGTGCACTAACATGGCTTGCTCCACCACATGTCACATATTGATTGGTCGTGCCTACTGATTGGGCGTTAACCTAGTAGCAGTTCATTGACCGGTTCGGTGACCCAAAATAAAAAATTGGTCGGTTCAGACCTGATTCGAGTAGTTTTTAGAAATTTAAAATTTTCTAAATTCTTGTAAATTAATTTTCTTTCTAATGGTGGCTTCAATTTCCCAAATTGATATTTTTATGCCATCTAGAAAAATGAATCTTTGAACCGATTCCATACATTTTGGTCCAATTCAGCCCGAATCGGTCTGGTTCTCACTTCCACTTTCACCCATGGTTACTTCCCATAGTTTTTTATCGACCACACGGGATCTTTCGATTTCCCGTTTTGGCTTGCATTTACTAATTCTAGTTCATCCCCATCTCGATTTTCCTTCAAATGTTTTCAGTTCCCTAACCCGATTTTCCTATGATGCGAAGACAAGGTTTACACACAACCCCAATGGACCTCACCAAAGCAATATACTCGTCTCACGACTCTTCCTTTTCTTTTAGCTTTTAAATGAAAATTTACTTTAGTGGACATGCACTTAGTCATTTTACACTTCTTATACATATTCTAAAGTCATGATTGTTACTCATTTGAAGGCAAACATTAAAGTAAACAAAGTATTTTGAGCGGTCCAATCGAACTCATCGTCAATACTCCCACTCACCATTTTCACCGGAATTTGTTCGTTCCAGGAGGTTTCCTTTTGATCTACTCTTGAGGTCCCGATTTGATTTATTGCATGTCCTCCCTACAAGAGTCATAATAGTGTATAGAGATCAATTTAATACCTTAGTTAAGCCTACAATTTTACATCGTAACATCCCTAAAAAATTACTATTTCTCCCCTCGAGCTCGGTTTACTCGACTTCCTTGTTGAAACATTTTCCTTTAACTATCCTTTTTCTAAGATTAGTTAGTAATGGCTTAGGGTCATAACCTCTCAAGGTTATACTTGTCTAAGTACTTAGAAATTCTTAAACTACCACTTAGCCACCTTACTTGCTCGAACTCACATTTCGGTCCCTAAGTTGGGAAAAATTACCATTTTTCCCAATTCTTTAAAACAAACCTTTTCGGGACCATAGATTTCTCAAATCTTCCATTTGGGTCCCTAAACTTTCTTTGGCATTGCTTAGGTCCTTACATTTCCCAAAAACCCATTTTGGCCGCACAAATCCCCTTGTTTACATTTTAGTCCCAAAACATTATATTTTGTAACATTTAGGTCCTTTTCTTTCTAAACATGCCAAATTAAAACCAGAACTTTACCAATATTTCCAATTGGCCTTAAAACTTTATTTGTACTCTTAAGAAGACACCATAGAAAGCTTATTCATAATTGGGTCCTCTAACTTTTCTTCATTTATATTTTAGTCCCCAATCATTTCTTTCTACCATTCAAGAGTTATTCGAACACCACAATGGATCTTGCCTTCTTTATCCCTTGGTGATTGAGGTTCCCTTCGGGTCTTGGTATCCATCATATTTGCTACCTGTCATAATGCCCTTTCCTTTTCGGGGGTCTCAACACATAGGCGAGTTAGCGAGAGTAATACTTGTGGTTTTGGTTGGAAGATGTCCATCTGGCAATTTCAAGCGTAGTGGCCTAGTTGCCCACATCCAAAAAATGTTATGACTTTCCAATTGTGTCCTCTATGACCCTCTCGACATTCCAGGCATGATGATTTCTTAATCACCTTGTATGCCTCATTCGTAATGCCCCGATTTTCCATAACTATGGAATTTGATCATCTTGCAAAGGGAGGAATCACTAAAGTTTCTTGTGGTAGTCTACCAAAGGCCTTAATATAAGCAATGCTCTCCCTAAGTTGATCTAGGTTCATTCATTGGGTGTGGGGTTCCCAAGGATGGGTCCCTTTCTTCTAAATCTTCATAGATTATCTTATGGCTGCCTTAGTCAGGTAATACATTAATTCCATAGAGAGGTTCTCAGTGTTTTGATGCTCCATAGCAGATTGGGTGGATTGTGGATAGCTTCTAAGGACCTCTTTCTGTAACCATATTTTCTTTCATTAGTATTCTTGAATATTTCCTCTCACACATAAGTTATTATGTTATAAATGAAAGCCTTATCGACACTATTCCTATTTTCTATCCACCTCAAAATTTTTTGTTCCCAAAATATTATCATTTGAAGATGTGGGCTATGATACCACCAAAAGTTGCCATGCCCCAACCTAGTTCCCAATCGGCGTCCTGTGCAACCCACCAATCCCCTCGATATTACAATGTTGGGTACCTTCACCAAGGTAAAACCAGAGGGACTAAAGATCATAATAAAAAGGCTACCTCAATTTTTTAGCGAAAATTTAAAATTTTATTTTATAAATGATGTGCCCAAAAAGTCATACAAATAACCCGGGAATAAAGCAACTGATAAGCAATAATTGAAACCTTTCTATGCAAGCTTAGAGATCTACCTCAATTTGTGCTTGTTTTATAGGTGATGTCCCGACTTGAACTTCACAAAACTTCAGTTTTCACTTGTAATTGTTTGGGGAGGGGATGAGCTCACAATTTAGTGAATGAGGTATTGACATCAGGCCACTACATGGCTTACGATATTATACTTCACATCAAACTATATACATGGATAGTAATTTCATGATTCTTATATTTAGGTAACTTATAGTTTTTCATGGCCCTTATCACTCAACCTTAGGGTGTCACATTTAAACACCATACAAAATAAATCATATAATGAGTAGCCAATGGAATGAACATGAACACACTATGTTCCAAAACACGCACACACAATTTATGTAGATATCGAGGATGTGTCCTCAATCATCTGTATACTCTGGATGTCCCCTCTGACCATGCACTCAAATATAAGTATACCATGTATGTCCACTATTGTCATGCACATAAGTATACTTAGAACCCAAGGCAATCTTGAAGCACAACTTACACCTTCCTTAACACCACTTCGAGTCTTACCCTATGTGTCGTTACTATCTCAATAGGTATCCTGATGATGCCCATATTCATAAACAGTAGGAATATACCAATTCAAAAGTAAAGCATCATATTTACAAGGCACTATTGGCCCTAATTCAATATCTTACAAGCATAGTCCCTATTCCGACCATCTCTGCACAAAGCACACAACATATCATATAGAGAATTTGGTCTATCACTCGACCTTCTCCCAAAATCAACAAGGTAGGCACACAACCCTAATATCTGGCCCCAATGGACTGCAACAAAGTAATACATCAGTCTCACGACCCTTCCTTTCTTTTAGCTTTTAGAGGAATATTTGCTTTAGTGGACGTGCACTTAGTCATTTTATACTTCTTATACATGTTCTAAAGTCAAGATTGTTACTCGTTTCAAGGCAGTCATTTATGCAAACAAGGTACTCTGGTTGGTCCAACTAGACTCGATGTCAATACTCCCACTCACTGTTTTCACTAGAACTAGTTTGTTCTGGCAAGTTTCCTTTTATTTTGCACTTGAGGTCCCGATTTGAGTTATCTTGTATCCTCTCTACAAGAGTCATAATAGTGTATAGATATCAGTTCAAGTACCTCAGTTAAGCCTACAAATGTTTCATCATAACTTCTCTAAGAAATTACGATTTCACTGATCGGGCTCATTTTACTTGGCTTCCTTGTCGAAAAATCATCATTTAACTAACATTCTTTTAAGGATAGTTAGAAATGGCTTAGGTTCATAACCTCTCGAAGTTATACTTGTCTAAGTACTTAGAAATTCTTAATCTATCACTTAGGCACCTTAATTGTGATGCCCCAACTTGGTTTGCTTGGAACCCCGTGATTAACTCGCCACCCCTTTTTGCACTAATAGTATTTTTGTCACGATAGTCAAGGAAAGGTAAATGCTTATAAACATAAGTGTTTTCCATAACAAAATTTACCAAACAAACTTAATAAAAATTATATTTTCTCGATCACTTGACTCGTTCATTGAGTTTTCTCTCTTCCTAGAGTGAATGCTTCCCTGAAATGGGTTTAGGGAGAGGGGTGAGTTTAAAACTCAGTGAGCAGGGTTTTAATGATGTTGTAACTTATTGTCCATGACTCAGCATGTACTCAAAATAGAACTTTTCCTTTTCTTTTATAACAAAAGGTTTATATGACATGATAAGCAAGCTACTACTTGTCTTATCTTTTAGAAAAGGAATATCATTTATGTTCACTGCTTGTTTCCCCCAAGCTCAAGGTAGGTTCCTTCCTAGTTGGAAGAATTTTCATAATTTGTTTGTGGTAGACCTACCATGGGTTTATATCACATAAACACACAAACACCATTTCTCAACAAAGGTATAAAAAATTCACAGAACAAACCATCAAAGGCTACAACATTGATATGTTCCACTAGTCGCCCAGAGCGACTTTATTGCCCACCCTTGTGAGAGGCTATATCCTCTTCCACATCTTCTGTGTGAGCACCATGTACCAAACCCAATAAATTATCAATATTTTTGTCCACTATTGAGAGATGAGACCTCTACCCCTTCTTCATCGGTTTATGCTAGAACATCATAACTTCCCTTTCTGCTGACCTGCTATCCATAACCCTTAGAACTAATACTGCTCCATACTAGGCGTCTCCTTGGTTTTGCACGATTGAAATCACACACAAATGTTTTTTTTTTATTTAAGACCTTTCTTTCTGTGCTGCTAGCCTAACGGGCTTCGACCTAGATTCAACTCAGTAGATTTAGCAAACATTATCAAATTGTGATAATTTTATTAAACTCTTAAATTAGAACTTATTTACGGTATTTGATCCCTTTTTCTATTAGCCTTGGGCCCACTTGAACGAGTTTTCAAAAATGTGTCCTTGGGCCCACTTAACTTTTCAAAATTGTGGCCTTGGGTCCACTTTCACAAAACTTGATCTAATCAACCCTTTGTCGACCATAGGACTCACCCATACCCTGCATCGATAGTCGAGAATAGATCACTCCCCTATTATGTATCCATATATCGTTCAAGGGTAATCATATAAACATGCTTCATGTTTTCTTCATAAATATATCCCAAAATCATTTAAGTGGTTTAGGGGAGGGGTGAGCTCACAGCTTAGTGAGTGGGACACTAACGCCATGCCACTAGATGGCTCATGACCCAGATCTTTCCCAAAAACAAACTAGTATGAGATTCTACTTTATGTACCCATATTTGCCTTTATAAGTCCCATAGTTTACTTTTTCCCCTTTGAGATGTGAGTCTTAGACCCTCCAGCTCGTAGTCTAAGCTTTGGTTGGGTTATCCTCGGTCTCCCTTTGGTTTTACACATTAAAATACAAGAACTGGGACTTACTCCCACACACAAGTATAGCCTATGTTCGAGCGGCACTTCCGAGTCACTCATGACCCGTGCCTCAACCTGGCAACTTAGGCATTAACGAAACATTGGCAACTCCTGGCACTAAAGTAAACAATCACACGCCCTTAATGGATTGCCACTCTTGCAATCCCAGATCGAGAACTATAGTGTGGGAGGCCCCATGGCTCTCTTCCCACAATTGGCCTCTGACTTGTAATGTCTCAAAGCTTGGTGCCTTGGTATCCCAGGGTCCTGGCAGCGTTATAGTCGCTCTCCCGCACAAGATGGCTCTAAGGCATGCATACAAATGGGCTACTCAGGCCCCAGACATATTCATATATCACCCCCAGAATGTAATGCCCCACTTGGATGATATGAGACAAGGAAATGAAGTGTGGGGATCGTGAACCCTCTATCGTAACTTGGATGATACAAGACAAATCGACCCTCTGACCTTAGACTCGGGTTTCACGGCATGATCCTTGACCCGGTCACTATAGTAGCATAGCACGCCTACTAGGAGTCAAACCCTCATCGACCCTCAACCCAATTAATATAAAGACTCTGAGTTGAAATACTTTCTTCCTAGTATCTTTTAACTGGTATCAAATTCATGTTTCAGTCTTATGACCAGTCCTTGCTCATTCTTCAAAGAATTGCATTTATTTTA
This sequence comes from Trapa incisa, assembly GCA_030064435.1. NCBI lineage: Eukaryota > Viridiplantae > Streptophyta > Magnoliopsida > Myrtales > Lythraceae > Trapa > Trapa incisa. Next base: position 1,433,446 of record CM057784.1, on the reverse strand, counting down.
GTGGGCATGATCATATAGATTTGCACTACTTATATGAGCTTTTAGATGCAAACTTGCTACATGGAAATCAAACAGTCACACATGCAAGTTAATTGAAACTCGGTCTATCCAATAGGAAGCCTCGTCAACAACCCGCTCACCTCTTTTCCTAGAACTTGTTCGTTCTGCGTGGTGTCCCAGAATCCTCTCTTAGTTCTACTAGCTTCCTTCTCTCATTCAATGCAAGGTTAAGCATCAATTTGGGTCAGGACTTCCCCTGACCACTTCACAACAACCTACCATACCATCTTTATTGTTTTGCGATTTAGCCCTTCTGGGTCCCAATTTTCTCGACACATTTACTGGTAACCCGACCATTGATCTAACCTTAGCTAAGGTTGATTTCCTAGGGCTTGAGCTTATTCTCTTTCTAATTAGCACTAAATGAAGTGCCTATAATTCCTCTACTAACCACATAGTTGTTCTATTTCCATCGAATTACAATTTGGTCCCCCACATGGGCAAAATAATCATTTTGCCCTTATACTTTCCTACTTGCCTTTTTGTAGACCTAAGAATTTCAAAAGTCTTTCATTTGGGTCCCTCAAGTCCTCTTGAGTCCTTATTAGGTTCCAAATAGGCCTTGGAACATTTCCAAGAGCTATTTCTCAAAATTACTAAAAGGCCCCTAAGTTTTGGCAAAATTATTGTTTTGCCCCTCGTCATGATAACATGGGTTTCAGGATCCATTTAACCCCAAATTTTCTCATGTAGGTCCCTAAACATTTATAAATTATGTTTAGGTCCTTAGACTACCCAAATATTGCCTTTTGGCCATGCAAATGCTCATATTTGCATTTTATTCCTTATCTTTACCTTCATTGCAAAATTGTCCCTAGACCTTTCCCAATAGGCAAACCTGGTCTCCAACCTTCACCAAACTTTCCATTTAGCCCCATAACTTTATTTTATTCCTTAGGAAGAACCCACAAAAAGCCTAAATTTCATGGATATACTCCTTAAATTTCAAAACTTTGCATTTTGGCCCCCGACCTTTGACCCACAACTAAAATATTTCTAAAAATTACCAAACTAAGTGGAGAGGTCCCCATGGCCTCCCTCTAGATCTTCTTAAACTTAGTTTGGCCAAGGTTGGCCAATGGATCTTCGATCAGGCTTTATCATAAACATGCATGCAGACAAGTTGAAGTTAGGTCGGAGCTGGAAATTTTTCGGCAATTGCATGTCGGTCATCGAGGCCATTTGGGTTAAAATCCAGACTCTCCCATGAATCAATGGCCACTTGAATGACATCAAACGGTGTTTTATTGCTCCAGCAATCAACATTTTTACTAGCTCAGCCACTGAACCCGTGATTTGGAACTTAGATCATTTGATTCATCCTCAAATCATACTCAAATTAGGCAAGGCCAAAGGCTAAGGAAAGTTAGTGGTTCAAGGTAATCAACAAATACTTTTGAGCTTATGAGGGCCATTGTGGCTATCAGAATTTGTACCAAAATCAGTTGCTCTACTTTTGGTCATCGGAGATCGAGTACTGTGCAATCTCATCAACGACGACAAAGGAGGAGTTGGGTGTCGAGACGAGTGGCGATGGAAAGTTGAGATCCATAGATTTCTAGGGGTACCAAGAACATCATCAGAGGTGGTCGGACGATAGAGATATTCTCTCTGGTAGTAAGGTCGTTAAAGATGGGGAGTAGTCGGTGGTTGGGAGAGTATTGTAGCAAACTAGTTTCCGGTGAATTTCTTGGCTAGTTTAGTGGATTTTGTCACAGATCATCCAATTCCCGACTAGTTCTTGAGAAAATAAAAATAGCAAAAAATTCTATATTAAATTTTCTATTGAATGGGCTTAAGAACCACTCTATTTGGACCTATTTAGCACTAGGAAAAATCGAGGGATTTTGGGACTCCCCCAGCTCAAACCCGTTCCGAACCGGTTTTCTCCCAATCCTCAATTTCTTATTCTGAGACTCTCCCTAGTGTCTCACACGATCCCTTTTCACCCTACTTGGCCTCCCCATTGATCCCTCCATTTTATTTCATCACGGTTAATGAATTAGGAATTTCCCAGTGTTACACCATGTTTCCCAAAGGAACCAACACCCACACATGAACCATCAAAGGAAAAATCTAGCTATCTACTGGAGTTAGTCAACAAGCAAGCATGGCTAGTGTAAGAGATAGTGAGGAAATTGGTGTAATTACTTTTCTCATGTTCAGAGCCATATTTATGGCTAATGAAATCAATAAATAAAACATTATGCACCAAAGTTTTATGATTCAATACATTAATTGAAAACTCATAAATCAAAGTAAAGGAAAGAAAAACATTTAGTAAAAAGGTTATAAATGTAAAAAAAAATCAGGAAAAGAATGATGAAGGGAATCATTAGGACAACTAAAGTCGAAAGAGTTGATGAGGATAGAGTCAACTAAAGTATTAGAGGAAAAGTAAAGATTTCAAAGGAAATGAAATTTGTTTAATTTGGGATGATGAGCACGTTCACACTTTTAGTATTTTTGGCAAGAAGGTCGAGAAATGGAAAGATAGGAAAAATCTCCTAAATCTTCCCTCAAAGAGTAAAAATGTAAATAAAATACAAGTGGAGACAAAGATCGAGTATAAAGGTGAGCAAAGAGGCGTGTTTACAAAGATTCCAAAAAGGGAATTAACCCTAATGAAAGGGTAAACTAGAAGAAGACATCAACAGATGTCATAAACTTATGGAGTATACACATATAAAAGATAGAAGGAAAGGTCAGAGTGTCATTGGAGGAATGACAAAAGAAATAAAATGGTTTTTGACAACGATACACTAAAGAAGAACGGTTTAAAAATTTTAATAAAGGTCAAAATGAAGGAAGGGAGTTCCAAAGGTGTGAAATGAGAAATACTATGGAAGTGAATTCCGGAGGAAAACTGTCACGCCCCGACCCGATTTGGTCGGATCCCCGTGAACAACCCGCCACTCTCCTAGTTTATTAAAGGGTTTCCCTTTATTATAATTCGTAAAGAGTAAGGCATCCTTTAAACCTGCACCATTTCCTAGAATAGCATAATCAAAACTGCATGAAATTTTAAACTTTACATACTTGTCTTATAGGCATCATAGTTGATTGTCTTTCAGGGTAGGCTTTCCGGGATTTCCTGAAAGGAATATAAGGGAAGGGGTGAGTACGACTACTTGGTGAATGGGTTTTTAAAGGTCTACTTTTAACTTTTAAGAAAAACATTTATATGGAGTGTGTCAGACTCCTTTCTTTTCAAAAATCCCTTCATTTAAAAATTTGGGTTTTTCCATTATTTCTTAGTTACCGGTGTGTCATCACCCAACACACATCCTTCATCATGAAGGTTACACACATTCGCATGTCAGTATCACTATTAAACCCGCTAGTGGCTTTGGAGCAACTTTTCCTACCACCCGAATAGAAGTACGATCACTTCTACCTTGGGAATGAGTGGATGTACGCGACATCCGACCCACAATCCCGAAATCACTTCTTCGTGTTCGTATGAGGATAGAGACCTCATCCCGTCCCCACCCCGGTCTCATGCGCTTGGTGCTACTCCAAATTTCGCACAGACACCTGGAATGACGATTTGCCCTTATACTCACTGGGTCATCCATGGCCCTTAGGACACATCACTACTCCTCATGGGTGTCTTGATGATCCCGTAATCATATTGCATGCACAAACAATATTTTCTCATATTGCCATGTAATATGTGGTGCCACTAGTCCAACGGCCCCAACACCCAACTGGCCTTGGGCCCAGTGTACGAGATTTTCAAAATTGGGCATTTAGCTCCCAAGTTCCAAAACCGAGGCCCTCGGCCTATCAGAGCTATTCGAGCTCCTATCGAGAAGGTCTCCCAAATTGTTTAAGCATTGGCACACAATCAGGGGAGAGCACTTCCAACAAAACATATGTTTTATCTATCCATTATACCGCCCGGGTATAAGGACACCTCCATTCATAACCGATGAACGGGTTTTCAACTTCCTTCGGGGAAGTCTCATCATACCAACCGGGTATGATCTACTTACAACCGGTAAGTTGTTTTTCCACATGATTTTCACATCACTTCCTCTAAGTAGTGATGTTTAAAATACCACTTAATAGTGGGTTTTCATACCGAGGTACTTATCATTGCCCAACCGGGTATGATATAAAATTTTCACTCACAACCAGTAAGTGGTTTTTAATTTTAAGTTATGCTCATCATCCCAACCGGGTATGATGTTAGTAAACCCACTCACCCGTTAACGTAGTGAATTCCACTTGACCGGTTCTTTTGTGTTCACGCGAGCTCGTCCATGCTGGCGTTCCCGGTATTTCGCATTCCTACACGATATGAACATCCTTGTTCATTATTACTCAGCATAACAATCTTCATTCATTAATGAATGAGAAAACCCAAACTTTTAGTTATTTGCAATTAGGTCCCTAAAGTTATTTCTCTCTAACTTTAAGTACCTAATGTCGGTTTTTCCTCAAATTGAGTCTTGTATCTTTTAAAATTTATCTTGGGACCTCAATTTATTCAATTTCACCAAAAAGGGGTTTAATTTCCCAAATTTCCAACTTGGTCCCCCAATTTTTCCAAAATTACCATTTTGCCCTTCCTTTACAAAAATGGTAAGTTTTGTCCCAAAAATTCCAAAATTCATCAATTGATCCTCCAACATTATTTTCATGCCCAATTGACTCTCAATTTCATAAAATTGCATTTTGGTCCTTTGAATTTCGAAAATCCCCAATTTTCCCCCAAATTTCAACTCTTCAACACTACCGAATTTTATTTCATCAAATTGATCAATCAAACACTTCTAATTATTGAAATTGGAGTTGAAATTGAGTTCCCGCATGTTCATACGATTCTAAGAAACTTTGAATCGCAGATTTTAATGCCAGAGCGAGCTCAAACGGAGCTTCGCCGGAAAATAGACTATAGAGAGAGAAAGCTTCGATTTCTCACCAGTGAGGGCACGGCGGTCCGAGCTTTCGATCTAGGCAGATAGCTCTTATCTTGAGGTTAATCCTAGAATCAAGAATCACATCAATTGATGCCAAATTGAGTTAGAATTTCATTATAGAAATTCTACCGATTCTCTCTCTAACACCAGCAGGAAAGTGTAGAGTGGAGTCGAATTGGCTTACCTTTCAGTCCTAATTCAGTCGTGGGTGGGCGAAAGAAGTGTTGGAAAGGCTTGGTTTGGCCTAAGTAGGGCTCGAAATGGCCAATTTCAACTCATCCAAAATAGGGCAACTTCAGTCCGCCGGGGCTGCTTCACTATTCCATCATGTCGGCGCTTCTCTAGTGATTCTCGAATTGACTGGAGTTTGCTATCAGATAGCTGACTTCTCTCTGGTTCTAAAGAGCCTGACCTCTCATTTGAGGTGAAAAAAAATTTTCAAGTCGAAGCTCTGGTTTAAGCTTCACCGGGAAATAGAGCAATAGAGAGAGAGAAGTGTTCGGGTGTGAGGAGAATGAATGGGGATAACCTCTTTATAAAGGTGTAAAAATGTATATTAAATGGGAGAGATTTATTACTATTATTAATATTACCATAAATTATTGGTATTAATTCCAATAATTTAATTTCGGTATTAAATTATTTGTATTAATTATAATAATTTAATTTAGGTATTAAATTATTTGTATTAATTATAATAATTAAATATATATTAATTTATTACTATTTATGATGGACGAGGTCACCCATCCTCACACTACTCTCGGGCAAACACGCTTAACTTCAAAATTCTTATGAATTCTTGTTCAACTGAACCAATTTGGTTTTTCTCTTCTAATTTGTCTTAAATTTCTTTTCCAAGGTTTAATGAACCCTTTAGATCACCCGAAAGTTGTAAATTTCCAAATTACTTTTTCCCAAATGATCGGGTTTGTAAACCGGCTCGGTTTTCTTACTCGAGTTGACCGGTTCTTTCTCGGTTTTCCTTGACTCAAAAGTGCGGGGTTTACAAAAACATACCTCAATAAAAGAACATATTAACCAATAAATAACCATGGGAATGAAGACTTATGAATATAATGGAAAGTTGGTCAAGTTCCACCTCCACCTTAAGGAACTCAATTATAACAACAGGGTATAATATGGAGAATACTAAATAAGACCCTGGTAACATAAATCCCTTGGATAAAGAATTAAGTATAATGGATAAATCCAATGGAAGAGCTAATGACAAATACACCAATAAAAAAATGTAAGTATGAAAAATAGGTGGGGGAGGGGAACTTCTAGGAAGGAAGTTCCCAACATGCTTGAAGAAAGAGTACGGTTATGGATGATAAGAGCCAATGATACAAACTAAGGTGTTTGTGGTGTGATAAACTGAAAAAGGTATTATAGTATCTAGGGAAGAAGGTTCCATAAGATGAAGTGGGATTAATAGACAAATGGTGTGTGAAACTCGTCTTCTCGAACCAAGGAAAATAGAAAAAGAATCGGCAATTTCCATGAGAAAACCGAACACTTAAATGAACTAAAAATGGTAAAAAAAAGGGTTAGAACGAAAATTTGGAAAATCCCAAGTAACCAAGAAGTCATAAAAACCATGAGGAAGAACCATGAAGTGATTTGGATAAGAAAAATGGACCAATCCAGACACGAACTAGATTGAACCAAATTGAACCGTGATGAACAAGCTCCTTAATTAATTTTTCTAGGTGGCTTAAAAATGTCATTTTGGAAAATTGAGGACACCATTAGATAGAAAATGAATTTAGATTAATTTAGTAAATTTTAATTTTTAGAAAACTATTCGAATTGGGCCTAAACTAGCTGATTTTCGTTTTCGGGTCAAGGAACTCGGTCAGTCCGGATCGGTCAATGATCTAGCTAGTCAACAGACCGTTGATAGGTCAGTAACCAGTCAGGACGCGTGACCAATCAGCACAAGACGTGTGGCAAAGCGTGCCCCATCAGCAACTCAGTCAATGCTTGAAATCGCTGACCAATTAGGGAAGGACACGTGTCCAGTCAACGGATGCCACGTAGACACGACCAATCAATGGGAGGTTGCCACGTGTTTGGTCAACCAGTCAATGGCTAATGTAGCAGCTGAGTGGGATTGCCATGTTAATTGAGCCAACCAATCTTGCGCTGCCATGTGGCAGGTCGGCATGTGCGAGCTTCGCATATACGGAACAGTGGAGTCAAAGAGTGTGTACGTTTCCCTTTCAAATAATTGTGTGTACCCTAGTTGGAAGAAAATTACTAGATTTCTTAAGTGAAACGGTATTTTATTAACTTGGAAGGAAATACAATAATTTGGGGGGGGGGGGGGGGGGGGGGGGGGGCTACATTCCTAGGGAACTCCAAGCATGCGTGTGTTTCTTCTGCATGAACTTATAGGCGATCCATTCCTAAAGATAAGGGTAATTAGGTCTCAAACCATAAGGTATTTACACTTAAGACCCAGAACTTTCCATAATAATGTTTTAGTCCCTAAGTGTACCTTATTTCCAATTAGGTTCCTAAGATTACCAAATAGTTTGTTTGGGCCCCAAAGTCCTCTAAATTTCCACCTAGGACACCAAAAAAATTTTAATTATAGAAAATTTACAATTTTTCAAAAAATATAATTAAGCCCCTATACATTCCAAAATTTGCATTTTGGTTCTTGACCTTGGATGTAAAACCCATCCTCTCAGATCAAGGAAACCGAGAAAGAATCGGTCAATTTAATGAGAAAACTGAACCACTTAATGAACCAAGAATGATAAAGAGGGGTTAAAATAGGAAATTGGAAAATCCCAAGTGACCAAAAAGTCATAAAAATAATGGGTAAGAACCATGAAGTAAATTGTATGGGAAAATCATACCAGTTTAGGGTGAATTGGACCTGAACTAGATTGAACCGGGTTGAACCATTAATGAGTTGGTTTCTTAATTCATCTTCTAGGGGGCTAGAAAATCTCAATTTGGAAAATTGAGGCCACCATAAGATAGAAAATGAATTTAGAATAATTTAGAAATTTTTAAATTTTGGAAAACTGATCAAATCGGGTCTGAACTAGCCAATTTTCATTGTCGAACCCAGTCGGACGGACCGGTCCAATCTAGAACAGTGACATCGTCTTCCTTGTGATGATAGAATTGTTCATCAATGTAGAAAAACCTTTCTTTTTCAGCGAGGGAATATTCCCTCTGATTATGGCATTTTCTAATAAGGATAAGCTCAACCAATATGAAAACTGGTATAGCAGAGGGTCACTAAGCTCCCAACATAAAGAGCTCCTGTCCATTGATCTTTCACACACCTCAAATCCTCTCCTCCTCCAAAGCGCTCAATTTTCTGGCGGAGCTCAAACTAGAGCTTCAACTTGGTCCCTTTTCTTAACCTTAGAAGGCAAACTCGGGTCCTACAGACTCTGGGGGAAGTCAGCTACCTGACGACAACCTCTTCTCGACCTAAGCATAACCGAAGAAGTGCCGACAAGATCAAAGAGTGAAGCTGCTTCATCGGTCTCAAGTTGCCCTGTTTTGGCAAATTAGAATTTGGCCAATTCAGACCTCCTACGACCAAACCAAGCCTCCCTTAGCCCCCAAGGCCATCACACAACCTATCCAAAGGAGAAATGTAAGCCAATTCGGCCCTCCTCCGTCATTGCAGATCGGTTATAGAGAGAGAAAATGATAGAATTCATTGATCAAATTCCCGCTAACCTTAACAGCAATTGTCCCAATTCTTGATCCTAGGAGGACCCTTAGGACAAGTGCTAACTCCCCAAATCAAGAACTCGGATTCCCGCGCCTTTGATGGTAAGCTTTCGTAGCTTTCACTCTCTACATACAATTTGCCGACGAAGCTCCGTTTTAGCTCGTTTTGAAACCAACTTCTGCAATTTAAAACTCAATTGGATTGTATGAAAGTATAGAAACCTATCCATCCCATCAATTGTAGCAATTAACTTCATTTAAATGGCCAATTTGAAGAAATCAAATTCGGTCAGTAGAAAGGGGTGAAATTGGTGGAAATTGGAAATTTTGAAAAATGGAAGGATCTAAATGCAATTTCTTAAAATTGAAGGACAATTGGCAATGAGAAAGATGTTGGGGGACCAATTGATCAATTTTTGAAAGAATTGGGACCAATTAGCCATTTTTGGAACTTAGGGGCAAATTGGTAATTTTGTAAAAGTTGGGGGACCAATTTGGAAATTTGAGAAAAAATGAGCCCCGTATACCTTTTTGAGAAAATTAAGGACCCAAGAGGGATATTGGAAGCCCTGAGGACTTGATTGAAAATAAATGAGCATTTAGGGACCTAAAGTCAAATATTTTGGACTTTAGGGACCTAATTGCAATAAGACAAAAATAAGGGCCCAAATGTAATTATCTATAAATAAAGGGGCTATTAATGTCAAGACATTCCTTATAAAGAAATTTAAACTATGTATGAATGAATTTGGATAAGGACGTGAACAAAGAAGCTCAAGCAAGACTTGGAAAGCTGACTAAGGACGAACACGTCACAACCATCGGGTGAGTGAGATTATTTAACGTCATACCTGGTTGGGGTGATCAACAAATTTAAAACTGAAAACCTACTTACTAGTTGTGAGTGGGATTTTTTATACATCATGCCCAGTTGGGATGATGGGCACCTTTTTAAGAAAGGAAAAACCCACTTACCGGTTATAAGCAGACCTACCTCTATCATTATAGCCAGTTGGTACGATGAGTACCTTAAGCTAAAATAGACTTTTTGTCGGAAGTATTCTCCCCTGACTGTGTACCATTGATTAAACTATTTGGAAAAACTTATTGACGAAAGCTAGAATAGCTCTAACAGGCCAGGGGCCTCGAATTTGAACTCATAGGGCTCAAGGCACAATTTTGAAAAACTCGTGAAGTGGGTCAAATGCCAGTGGGTACGGGCTGGAGCCCATAAACAAACATGAATAGGAAGAGCCATGAAAACTCTCATTAAAAGTGGAAATGTTTGTGTGATTCACCACGGTACCAAGTTAGGACCGACAAGGCTCGATGGGCTAGTGGTAGTGTTCCAGGACTAGGTCGACGGACCGGTCAGGCAAACAACTACATGCCGAGTCAAGTGTTAAAGTCATTGGAGTATTGGCACCCAAGACAATGGTTATATATAAGAAAACTATTGTTTGAGCATGCACTTTGATTCAGGACAATCAAGATGCCCAAGGGGGTAGTGATGTGTTCCAAGGACTATTGGACGACATGGTGGCGATAAGGGAAGGAGAAGCTGATGTGTTTGGGCTTCTCATTGTACTAGTTAGTCATGAAGCTACTGTGTTGGGGCTTCTTGCACATTGAGACTGGGGTGGAGGCAGGATGAGGTCTCCATCCTCATATGGACACAAAGAGATATTGAGTCTGAGGGCCTGACGCCTAGGGCGTCTCTCAAACTCAAGGTAGAAATTAGGGACTTCTATCATGGTGGACGGTAAAGACGCTCCGATCCACAAGTGGGTGCAGTGGGTGTGCTACATCAGTGAACTGTGTACCCTTTATGATAAAGGGCGTGTGTATGATTGCTAAAGGGGTGTGCTAAAAGAGCTAAACATACAAAGGCTTTAAAAAGGATGAAAGGTTTTGAAGAATGATGTGTTAAATATTTTGATAAACTAGTTATTTTTAAAAATCTTTCTCCAACACCTGCTCACTGAGTTGTAGAAACTCACCCCCTTCATTTAACCCCTTTCAAGAAAGGAGACTAAATCTTAAGCAAATCTTAAAGCAGAATCCTATATCAAGTATGCTTTAAGGTTTTTAATTATTAAGTTTTGTATAATTCTATTCCAGGAAACAATGTCAAAAGTTACGCTTAACTCCTCGCAACCTTGGGAAGGGGTGATCCTTCTTAGACCAAAGGGAGTGGTGGGTGCTCACGGGGTTCTAACCAAACTAGGTCGGGGTGTGACAACTTGAGTAGTATCAGAGTTTGTTTTCTCGAATTAATTATCAAGACTATATAATCTAAAATTAAATGAAAACTACCCACCTTGTAGGAACCATGGCCCCAAGAAAAGTAGTCAAACTAACCCATTCTACCACAACCACTACAAGACCGATGAGAAATCCCATCCTAGGTGAAGAAGTCAGCTTAAGAGAATCTAGGAGGACTCCACCAACTATACCAAGAATAACTTCCAAGTAGAGAAAGCTCTACACGAAGTTAATCAGGTTGTTCAAGGAGCCCTACCCTCCACCGAGGAAGGACGATCACCCTGAAAGAAATACGCGCACCCCAGATGGTGAAGTACAAACCTGTAGGCTACTCTTTGGACGATGGTACAAACAAGTCATTCTAAGGCACAAAACCTATGCCATAGTAGAGGCCATAGGGACCCTACTCACAAAGAGAGAACAAGAAGGAAAGAGGAAACTTTTTGATGCCTTAGCTGTTAAAGGAACTATAAAAAGGTACGTAAAGCATCATGTTATAGGTGTGGACAGCCATGACACATTGAGAGGAGCTGTCCAATACCCCAAGGACGTAGGGCAATACTTTTTCGATAATAAATCACTAAGAAAGATTTTTCAATACCCAAGATGCCATGAGGGTACAAGTAGGGAAGTAACCTGTTATAGGTGTGGACAAGTAGGACATAGGATGAAGAATTGCCCCACCCCCCATGGAATTAGTACAATACCTCTTAAGAACACATCGACTATTGGGGTCTGAAGGGATGGAAGGCGAAAGAACATCTCAAGAACCATAGGTCCAACTAGAGATTTCAAGGAGAAGACTTGTCAAGACCCTAGTGTAGTAGAGAGTACTTACCGTTCATTGTAACTATCTCCCTCTTTGGGGACAAAGCCCAAACGTATTGTACTCCTTATCAATTAATAAAGGACTCCAAATTTCTAAAACCATGCCTCTCATATAATGATATAGTCTTGTGCTTCAACTATATGAGGAGGAGTCACGGAAGGCAAGAAGGACTAAAGGTAGGGCCTAGAGAAAAATTACAAACAAAGCAAAGTATAGATGAAAGGAAGTTTTTCTTAAGGAGAGTTACAAGCCATCTAGGGGAAAGGAAACACCTCCGCAAAAGAAGACCCAAATGTTGGATGCCAAACGAAAAGTCTCGGGATAGTGAAGTGTGACCTACCTTGGAAGGGCAGAGGAGCCAAGTAAGATTACAGATGAACCTAGCAATGGGAAGTGACTAGTAACCATGGGGTGATCAGGAGGATAAACAATGCCCTAAGAAGGACAGTGAAGTAGTAACAACTACACCCTAAAAAGGGTGATAGGTTGGGCATCAAGGATAAGTAAACTCGAGAGACAACTACCCCCATACAGCTAGACAAGAAGAATAAAAGGGAGGCAGTTAATGAACTGTCACTCGTGAAGGTCATGGATTTAAACTTCGGTGAAGAAGGGAGAGGTGAAAAGGCCAAACATTGGAAAAGAAGGATGAAGGAAATCCTTAAAGCAATCAACGACCAAAAGAGATTGATGACCACACTTAAACTACAAGAAGGATTAAGTATGCATCTCGTAAGGTGATCTAGAGACCTTGAAATAAAGAGGATTTGAACCCCTAAAGAAATAGACTTGTAATAGGATGTAAGTGGGAATGAGGATAGGGTACAAATGACGTGCCCGCAAGATTCAAAAAGTAAGGGTAAGCAAGAGAGGATGGTATCAAAGGATGTCATGAAGTTGATTTAAGGTTAGATACCCTCAAGGGCGAATGAAAAAGGAATTCTAGGAGAAAGGGGAAGAATCCTACCAAGGAAGGAAACCCTGGAGAGGCATACATATCCCAACTAAGAGGTAATGGAACCAATTGAAGTGGGATAAGAAGATAAGCTTGTAAATGAAGTGCATGTTGAGGTGAAAAGATCAAGGGAAGTGTATTAGGATGGCCCCGGGAGTAAGTTAAACCCAAGGAACAGTAAATAAAAGAAATATGTGATAGCATATGTGATAACAAGTGGGAATGGGAGGAGTAGCCATAATAAGAAAATAAAAGAAAGGATATCCGAAAAACCCTAAAAGTATACGCTCTTTAAACAACATGAATAAAGGAAACAACCGCGGGCATCAAGACTTATTGAAGTTTATGCTCGTTTAATGGAGCTCAAGATTTGACAACTGGGCATAACAAGGGGTGCACGAAATAAGACCCAATGATCGAAAGTTCCTCACATAAGAAATAAGAGGCGAAATGAGAATTTAAAGGCAATGAAGGATCAAAGGCAGACAGAATGCATTGATTTAAAAAGAGTGTAAGGAGGTAAAGGAAAGGAACCTTCAAGGAATGACAAGAAGGTTGAACGTATAGCTCCTAAGGTGGAAGTCTATACTTTGAAGGACATAGTAGAGAATGAAACGATCAAAAGGAACTCCCCAAACCAAGGAATTGACACGTAGATCGAAAGGGATCAACTCGGAATAAGGAACCATGAAATGGTCACGAATGTGTAAGGAAGGAATGGAGAAAGGGAATCCTTTAGTAAAGGATGCCATTGGAAGATGTGGAAGGGCATAAGGAAGGAAAAATCCCAAGCATGTCGGTAAGGCAAGATGTAATCGAGAAAACTCAATGAGGAAGTTGGTAAAGGATGAGTAGATAAAGAAAACTGACATGGTTATTAAAGACATGACGTCAAAGGTAAAAAGGATAATTGGATAACAGTAAAGGTAGTCGAGGAATACTGCCAGATGAAAAGAAGGGATGAAATTATACGATCTCTGAAAGGTTGGAAAGTCGAGAACAACCATCAAGGAAATGTTCCAGAATTTTAATGGACAAAGACAAGTTCTAGTACATGTCATGTTGTAAGGGACATATAGGTCTAATAGTCCTAGGAAAAATGTGACTCAAGTAAGGAAGAGTCAATTAGTTAAACATGAAAAGGTCAAACATAAAATTTGGACTGGAGTTGTAATAAAAAAACGAATGGAGGAAGGGTTAAAATAGGATGAAAAGGTGATAACACCAAAACCTATGAAAACAAGTACGAAAAGCTCAAAAAGACACCGAGTTAAGGGTTTCAACGATCAAGAGAATAACTAGACACGAGAACAGTTGGGCATTTTGGAACTTCCCAATCTTGGAATTCTAGACAAAAACCATCAAGAGGAAGGGTCTTACCCCTAAACGACAAGAAGCATAGGATCTAAGAAATTAATTGGACATGGGGATAAGACAAGCCAAAGGAACTAAGTCCAAATAATAAATGAATGATTGAAAGGGAAGGAAATTCCATAAGTATGTTGCATGCGAGACTAAGTGAAAGAGGTAACCAAAGTGGTAGCTTGTCAAAGCAAACCCCAAGTTGACATCAAGGGAAATTATTCTCGATGCAAAGGATACTAATTACATTTTGGGGACAAAACTCCTAAAAGGAGGGGAGAGTTGTGAAACCCGTCCTCTCGGATCAAGGAAACTGGGAAAGAACCGATCAATTTAATGAGAAAATCGAACCACTTAATGAACTAAGAATGATAAAGAGGGGTTAAAATGGGAAATTGAAAAATCCCAAGTGACCAAAAAGTCATAAAAATCATAGGGAAGAACCATGAAGTTAATTGGATGGGAAAATCGAACCAGTTCAGGGTGAAATGGACCTGAACCAGACTGAACCAGGTTGAATCATGGATGAATCGATTTATTAATTCATTTTCTAGTGGCTTGGAAATCTCAATTTGGAAAATTGAGGTCGCCCTTAGATAGAAAATGAATTTAGATTAGTTTAGAAATTTTTAAATTTTGGAAAACTGGTCAAATCGGGCCTAAACCGGCCAATTTTCGTCGTCAAACCCGATCGAACTGGACCAATCTAGTCCAGAACAATGTCATCGTCTTCCTTAGGATGACAACACTGTTTATCAATGTAGAAAAATCTTCCTTTTTTGACGAGGGAATATACCCTCCGATTTCGACATTTTCTGATAAGGATAAGCTCAACCAATATGGAAAATGGTAGAGCAAAGGGTCTCCGAGCTCCCCTACATTCATCCTCCAAACACCTCAAATCCTCTCCTCCTTCAAAGTGCTCCGTTTTTTAGTAGAGCTCAAACTAGAGCTCTGACTTTGACATTTTTCTCAACCTTAGAAGGCAAACTCAGGTTCTATAGACTCCAAGGAAAGTCAGCTACCTGACAACAATCTCTCCTCAACCCAAGAATCACCAGAGAAGTACTTACGAGATCAAACAGCGAAGCAACTCTGTCAGTCAAAAGCTACCCTATTTTTTTCGATTGGAATTCGGCTAATTCAGACCTACTATGGCCAAACCAAACCTTCCCTTAGCCCCCAAGGCCATCACTCGACCTCTATAGAGGATAAAGGTAAGCCAATTCAGCCCTCCTCTGTCGTTGCAATTCGGCTCTAGAGAGAGAAAGTGATAGAAATCATTTATCAAATTCCAGCTAATCCTGACAGCAATTGTTCCAATTCTTGATCATAGGAGAACCCTGAGGACAAGAGCTAACTCTCCAAATCAAGAACTCGGATCGCTACACCTCCAATGGTAAGCTTTCGAAGCTTTCTCTCTCCATGTACAGTTTTGTGAGAAGCTCCATTTAAGCTCATTTCATACCCAAATTCTCCAATTCAAAGCTTAATTGGATTGTGTGGAAGTGTAGAAATTGATCCATGCCATCAATTGGGTCAATTAACCCCATTTGAATGGCCAATTTGAAGAAATCAAATTGAGTCAGTAGAAAGGGGTAAAATTGGTGGAAGAATTTGGGGAAAATTGGGAATTTTGAAAAATTGAAGGACCTAAATGCAATTTCTCAAAATTTAAGGTTAATTGGCAATGAGAAAGATGTTTCAGGACCAATTGATCAATTTTTGAAAGAATTGGGACCAATTGGCCATTTTTGGAACTTAGGGGCAAATTGGTAATTTTGTAAAAGTTGGGTGACCAATTTGGAAATTTGGGAAAATTTGAGCCCCATATACCATTTTGAGAAAATTAACGACCCAAGAGGGATATTGGAAGCCCTAGGGACTTGATTGAAAATAAATGAGCATTTGGGGACATAAAGTCAAAGATTTTGGACTTTAGGTACCTAATTGCAATAAGACAAAAATAAGGACTTAAATGTAATTACTTGGAAATAGAGGGGTTATTCATACGATACCGTTCCTTCTAAGGATATTTAAACCATGGAGGAACGAATTCGGATAAGGACATGAACAAAGGAGCTCAAGGAGGACTTTGAAAGCTAACTAGGGACAAACACGTCACTGTTATCAGGTGAGTGAGATTATTTAATGTCATACCCGGTTGGGGTGATAAGCAAATTTAAAATTAAAGACCTACCTACTAGTTGTTAGTGGGACTTTTTATACATAATGCTCGGTTGGGATGATGGGCACCTTTTTAAGAAAGGAAAAACCCGCTTACTAGTTATAAGTGGACCTACCTCTATCATCACAATTGATTGATGGGATGAGTACCTTAAGCTAAAAGAGACTTTTTGTCAGAAGTGTTCTCCCTTGATTGTGTGACATTGCTTAAACTATTTGGGAGACCTTTTTTACAAGAGTTAGAATTGCTTTAACAAGCTAGGGGCCTCGAATTTGAACTCATAGGGCTTAAGGCCCAGTTTTGAAAAACTCGTGAAGTGGGCTCAAGACCAGTGGGCATAGGCTGGAAATTGTAAACAAACATGAATAGGAAGAGCCATGAAATCTCTCATTAAAAGTGGAAATGTTTGTGTGATTCAACACAGTACCAAGTCAGGATCGATAAGGCTCGATGGCCTAGTAGTAGTGCGCTAGCACTAGGTCGACAGACGGGTCAGGCAAACAATTACAGGTCGGGTCGAGTGTCGGGCCGTTGGACCGTCGGCACCAAAGATAATGGTTATATATAAGAAAACTATTGTCTATGCATACACTTTGATTTGGGACCATCAAGATGCCCAAGGGGGTTGTGATGGGTTCTAAGGATTGTTGGACGACATGATGGCGATAAGGGAAGGAGAAGCTATTGTGTTAGGGCTTCTCATCGTACCAATTAGTCATGAAGCTACTGTGTTGGGGGTTCCTGTGTATTGAGACTAGGGTAGAAGCGGGAAAAGAGATGTTGAGTTTGAGGGCCTAGCACCTACGACATCACTCATACTCAAGGTAGAAGTCAGGGACTTCTATCATGGTGGACGGGAAAGACGCTTTGGTTCACAAGTGGGTATAGTGGTTGTGCTGCATCGGCGAACGTTTGTACCCTTTATGATAAAGGGCATGTGTATGATTGCTAAATGCCTCTCGAGGAAAGGGGATGTGCTAAAAGAGCTAAACACACAAAGGTTTTAAAAAGGATGAAAGGTTTTGAAGAATGATGTGTTAAATGTTTTGGTAAACAAGTTATTTTTAAAACTCATTCCTCAACACCCGCTCATTGAGTTGTAGAAACTCACCCCCTCCCTTTAATTCCTTTCAGGAAAGGAGACTAAATCTTAAGGAAATCATGTAGCAGAATCCTATATCAGATATGCTTTAAGGTTTTTAATTATTAATTTTGTATAATGCTATTCTATGAAAAAAGGTCAAAAGTTACACTTGACTCCTCACGGCCTTGAGAAGGGGTGATCCTTCTTAGACAAAAGGGAGTGGTGGGTTGCTCACGGGGTTCTAACCAAACCGGGTCGGGTGTGACATTGGAACTCATCAATTCATCATTAATTCCTCCCAATTGGGTCCTAACATGATTCTAATCATCTTCCCCATGTCCCTTGGTTCATTTCGAGCTTTAAAAACCCCATTTTGTCTTGGAAATGAGCTTGAATGAAGCTTTATCGAAAAATGGTACTAGAGAGAGAAAGCTTCGATTATTCACTGGTGAGGAGTCGGCGATCGGAGATTTCATTTCCATGGGATTCCTCTTTTCCTGGGAATCCTTTCTGGATCAAACCTCGGCACAATTAATGGCCTAAGCAGTGAGAATTTCTAAATTTAATTCCCAGGCAAAGTATACTAATAATAGTGAATTTCAGCGATGGGCGGTAGAGGAGACTTACCAAGACGGCTCGTGAGAGGTTAGGGCTCCTCTAAGGGAGGTTTGAGGTGCTTGGTTTGGTCGTGGTTGCTCCAGGGATGGCTTGAATGTAGCTCTACTGATACTGATTGTAGACAGTTGGGAGAGCAAGTTCACTATGCGAGCTCGTAGGTGCTTCTCCGGTGATCCTCGAGCTGAAAGGAGGTTACAGCGAGGTAAAGGACTTCCTTCCAGTTTCAAGGAACTCAAATTCTACTAGTGAGGTTGCAAGAAAGACCCTCATTGGAGCTATGGTTTGTGCCTCATCGAGAAATGGAGTACCTTGTCTTCTTCAATCGTTCGAGAGATGAGGAAGACGAACGAACAAGAGCTCTTTCTATAGGGAGCTCGGCAAATGACAAGGATACTATTCTGCCTAAGACTCGACCTCAGACTCACCCGTTCACAATCATTTCAGAGGATTTTTTGGTTGCCACAGACTCAACCGCCCTCCATCGACCTTATCTTGTAATCTGCCCAAGGTTGAAGATGACATTGTGTGTGCGTGTGCAAGCTTTACATGAGCGAGCTGCCACGTGGTGTGTTGTGATTGGTTGGCTTCATTGACACTGCTTCCCACTTAGCGTCTAAGTCACCCTTTGACTCGTTGAATAGCCATGAGGCGACCTCCCATTGGTCGCTCGTTCCAACATGGTCGTTGACCGTACTTGGTCATCCTATGACCATGACAGGTGGAGTCCTCTCATTGGATAATTTAAATAAATCAAATTTCCCTCCTAACGCACTGTCCGGCTACTACGTGTCAACTTCTTATTAGTTGGGGCCATCCGATGTGGCTCTGCCACATGTTGGCCATTGATTGGTCGATCGTCTCTCCAACATCTCAATCATCTGCCATGTGTCAACTCCCCATTGGGCAGCCTAGTTGGCAAGGCCTCTCCTACGTTGACTGTTGACTGAGGACACATGTCGCTCTCCTATTGGTTGGTCGTTGGTGACATGGATTTGATCATTAACCGAGGTCACATGTCATGCTCTGATTGGTCAGCATTTCAAGGCACTAATTGAGCAGCTGACTAGATGTGCTTGGCCATGTACCCCACACTGATTGGTCACACTCGCTGACACGGCGTTGACCTAACAGGCGGTTCATTGACCAGCTGGACCATTGACTGGTTTAGTGAGACTAGGTTCGGTGACCCAAAATAAAAACAAAATTCATCAGTTTAGGCTTGATTTGACTGGCTTTCTAAAATCTAAAAATTCCTAAAATTGTCTAAATTCATTCTCTACAAAATGGTGCCTTCAATTTCCCAAATTGACATCTTTAAGTCACCTAGAAAAATGCATCTTTGAACTAGTTCTTCACGGTTCAATCCAATTCAGGTCCGATTTTCATCTCCAATTCACTTCATCATTCTTTTTTGTAAAGTTTGGGTCTTTGTTGGCCCCTTGAGCTCCCTAATTTATTTCGGACCACTTTGACTCTAGGTTTTTCTTTTTCTTTTTTTAATTTCTAGTTTCCTATTCCGACTTTCTTATTATGAAGAAACAAGGCTGACACTTTTCTTCACCACTCAAGGTGAATTCGGGTTCTCTAGAGTCCTTTAGAAGTCCTCTACATGACTACATCCTCTATTCACCCTGAGGATCACCAGAAAAGCGTTAGCGAGCTTGCATAGTACCGCTGCTCCTTCGGTCGTCAACAACTAAAAAGACTCGAGCTCAATTTGAGCCACCCACCAATGAACCAAGCCCTCCAAACCATCCCTGATGGATTTCACACCTTCCTTGAACCGTCGTGGTAAGTCCCCTCTAATGCCCTTCGCCGAAAATTACTGTTTGCAATGTGTTTTACTTGAAAATTTAACCGATGAATACGCACTACTCAGGCCATCAATTGAGGTACAATTTGATATAAGAATAATCCCAAAGAGAAGAGCTATCTTCATGTATCAAAAGTGCCGACCACCAGGCACTCACCGATAAGTAATCAAATTTTTCTCTTTATAGGATGATTTTTCAATAATGCTCCATTTAAGCTCATTTTTAAGCCAAATTGGATGATTAAAAGCTTGAAATGATCCTAGGGATGTAGGGAAGATGACGTGAATCAAATTGGACACGTCGTCATTCACAACTTAAGGGATAAAGGAGCTAAAGAAGGATTGCATGGGCTGATTGGAGCGATTGCAAAAAATCAAACTTGAAGCCCAATAGAAGAGTACAATAAGAGCCCAAAAGAATACTACAATTCGAATGGAAGATGTATCGATACAATAAACCTTCTTCAATATTGAAGAATAAAATAATATATTTCCTAGATATATATAAGATAATATTCTAAGTTTGTAATATTTATTATCTTATAAATCTCTAAATAAATGAACAACAAATATCTTTAAAATATTTTATATATGAATAATTTGTGGTTGGCATGTCAACCGTAATATTTGATTTCCTTATTTATATGATAGCTAATATTAATAAGTGTCTATAAAAGGCTAACTTCATAGAATTGTAAAGACATATCTTTGATTTCAATAATATTGTGAGTTGTATGTTTTCTTTCTTTTTTTAGAGAACTTTTGAAGTTATCAAGTATTTTACTTGTATTGTTTAAGCAATCAGACTTATCACCAAGGTTTTCTAAGAGGTTTCCCTAGAAGATTTTGGTGTGGCATCTACATTTATTTAGTACCTTATTTCACAACTAAATAGGTATATTCTATTATTTTTACTTGCATCGTAAAAGTTCTAAGGTTTTTTTTCATATTTGGTGTAGGGTGTTGTCAATATATTAGTGGGATTCACATCAGTTAGTATCAGAGCATATGGTTGAACGGCAAGTTTCATACTATCCTTTCAGATTTTGTTCTATTTTCATTATATTCTACCTATTTCTATTCACTATACAAAAACTAACAAAAAATCTCTTTTTTCTTATATCTAGTTCTATTTTCATTATCTTTTTTTATTTCTAGTCTCCATAAAAAATCTCATCTAATTTTTTATCCACTTTCTTTACAATTAAAAAAAGTGTAAAAAAGTTAAAAAGTTTAAAAAAAAACCAGAAAAAAACCTGCAAAAAAGTAAAAAAAAATGCCAAACAATGTGCAAAAAAAGAAGCACAAAAATCTATACTTATTACCTTATTCATTCTAATTTATTAGATTTTCATTCTTTTTTTCTATATTCATTTAATATCTTTGTAACTCACATTTGAATTCTTTTATACTTTTTGAAACTTGGTTGAATTGTCTTGATTGTTTCTCAAGTTGAACCGTTTTATAAAAACGATTTATTTTTTTAGTTCAATTAAGATTGAAAGAAGACATTTAAGTGGAAAAGGGCAAGAGTGTTTTAAATTTATGAGAAAAGCCATTTGAGTATGAAATATTGGTGTTTGTGGGAAACATGTGAGGGTGAATTGCGAGTTATTTTGTTTCTAATAACATGCAGGATTACAAGGGCCAACATCGAGAAAAAATCTTGAAAGAAGAGTATTCCCCACAACCCATTCAAAACCTAAGTTGGGATGCAATGATGAAACAAATGGTGAAGTCTGCATTTGAGCCACTTCACACGCAAATGGATCGCTTGGAGAATGGTGTGAGATGCCGTTTGCATCAACATACTCCCATTGAATATTGACCTTAGGGCTTTCAATATAGGTGTTTCGGTACACAAGAACTTGAAGAGTTTGATGATCTCTAAGTTAATTGTGATAGCATCAGGCATGATTCCATAAATCAATATACTCCAAGGGAAAGGCCATGGATTGATGACATCTTGGACAAATAATGAGAGAATCTATTTCATACTTGTAGTTCTATGAAAAATAAGGTTTATTCTATTATAATAGATGTGGTTAGCTACACTAATATTGCTAGCACTGAGCTTATATGAAAAGTTGGCATTACCTACACTGAAGCATTAGAAGCCTTATCCAATTCAAAGATTGAACGATCAACACAAACTCGAGATAACCAAACAAGTGTTGGTTTCATTCTCTATTGGAAAATATAAAGATGAAGTATTATGTGATGTGGTACCAATGCATGCATGTCATATTCTATTGGGACAACCTTGGAAATTTGATCGTCAAGTTACACATGATATATTAACAAATAGGTACTCATTTGTGTTGAATAATAGATCGATATCTATTGTACCTTTGACTCTACAATAAATTCGTGAGGTTCAATCGAAAAAAAAGGCAAATGAAAAGAAAATAGCAGAAAAATAAGGAGAGAGAAAAGCCAAAATTGAAAAAGAAGAGAAAATTGTTATAATTGAAAAGAAAGAGAAAAAAAATAATTTTATTACAAGAAAAAGTGAGATAAAGAGAGATGTAATTTTACAACATGCCCTTAAATTACTTATGTACAATGATATTTTTTTAATACTAACCCCATTATCTAATATTTGTCAAGCAATATTATCATTTTTTGTAGGAATTTAAGCTTGTTCATAAGAAGTTATCTCTTGTTTTATCATCAAATCAAGGAATCAATCATCAAATTCAAAACTAATTCCTAAAGTTCATGAAAAAGAGAAGCATGCAAAAGAGAGTTAATTCATGTGTTGTGCAACTATCCAAAAAGGGTAAAAATTGGCAGACATGCATAGATTGTTGAGCTATCAACAATATCATGGTAAAGTTTTGACACCTTATTCCTTATTTAGATAATATGATAGATGGGTTGTATGGATTTTATTTTATTTCAAAAATAAAGCTTAAAATTGAATATAATAAAATTTGAATTAAAGATAAATTTAAATTGAAAAATGCATTAAAGATAAAATCTAGTTTATATGAATGGTTAATTATGATTTTTTTGTTTGACTAATTCAACTAATACTTTTATGAGAATATGGAATTATCTCTTACATGCTTTTATTGAAAAGTTTATGAATGTATATTTTGATGATATAAAAATATATAATATATCCTTATATGAACATTAAATATATTTAAAAGTTGCCTTAAATATTTTTAGGAAATATATGTTATTTTCCAATTTTAGAAAATGTATATTTTGTTGGGATAATATTGTATTTCCTAAATATATGTTATTAAGGTAATTCAAAATTGGTCAACAATTTATTCGATAAGTTAGGTGAGAAGTTTTCTTATATTAACTAGTTTTTATACACTTTTTGTTCCTCACTTTAGTAGTTTTCCTACACCTTTCACTGTGATTTTAAAAGAGAATATATCATTTAAATGGTGTAATGAGTAAGAAAGGATTTTCAAACTAATAAATGATAAACTAACTAATGCCTTTTTACTTGCAATACCTTTTTTTTAAAATATTTAAAATTGAGTATTATACATCAAGAATAAGTATTGGAGATGTATTGATATAGAAAATAAGATCAATTGCATATTTTAGTAAATAGTGGAGTGAGGTAGCTCGCAATTATCTTGTTTAAGACAAGTGGGTATATGTTTGTGCTCAAATTCTACAAAGATGACAACACTACCTAAGGCCAAATAAGTCTATGATTCACATTAATCATGATTTGATTTTACACCTTAAGGAGCAACATAGACTGAACAAGCGTTATGCAATGTGGGTGATTTTAATCAAAACTTTTTCATACATTATCAAGTATAAACATGGTATGAAATAAATAGTTGTCGATGCACTATCATGAAGGTACGTTATGTTTACAATCCTTGATAGTAAATTTCTTGGTTTTGATTATATTAAGGAATTGTATGTAAATTATTATAATTCTTGTGAAGAGAGTGGAGGTTATATAATTTACGAGTTTATAAAGTTTTGCTTGCAAAATTGGTTTCTTTTTCAAAAAAAAAAAACAAATTTTGTATCCCTTAATTTTCAAGGAAAGTTAATAAATTATATGTTGTAATACTTCTTGGATAATTTAGGGTAGCTAAGACTTTTTCGATATTACATGAGAATTCTTTACATCCACATATAAAAAGAGATGATGAGAAATATTGTTTGATATGCACTACATGTAAACAAGCTAAGTTTAGGCATAACCTTAATAGATTGCATATTCATCTTCCAATTCCTAGTGTTGACCTCCTTGTATTGATATCTCCATGGAATTCATTCATGGGTTACTTAGAATTAATAGGGGAGATATTTTATGTTTCTCATAGTTAAACATTTCTTAAAAATGACATCTCTCCTTCCATGTCATAAAATTGATTATACATCAAATGTTGCAGAATTATTCTTTAGAGAATTTGTAATATAACATGGTATTCATATAATTATTGTATATGTGTTCATGATTATAAATTCCTAAGTTACTATTGGAATATTTTTTTGAGTAAATTGGAAAGAAAACTTTTATTTTCAACTACAAATTTACACAGAGTTGAGTTTCCATATAATTGCTCTATTTATTTTACAATTAGGTTTTCACTATTTGAAGTTGTTTACAATTTTAATTCATTGACTCATGTTGATTTCACATCACTTAATGTTGATGAGTTAGTAGATATATATGGAAACATGGAAGTCGAGTTCGTGAAACCAATTAAGAAGAAGAAGACAAATATGCACATGGAGTGGCATATTCAAGCGTATGAAAATCAAGCAAACCAAGGCTTCAAGAATATGGTTTTTTACCTAGGAATTTGGGTTAAACTCCTTCCTAGAGGAGATGTATCAATTGGAGTGTTGAATATCATCAATAATACTTACAAACATGTGTTATCTTGTAAGTAAAGGGTAAATTATAGTTTCAATATTTCTAATTTGATGTCTTTTGATGTATGTGACAAGGAGATTAATGCTTTGAGTACAAATCATTTTCAAGAGTGGGAGAATGATGTGAATCAAATTAGGCACGATGTGATTCACAACTTAAGGGCTAAAATAACTAAAGAAAGATTGCATGGGCTAATTGGAGAGATTGTAGAAAATCAAACTGGAAGCCCAATAGAAGAGTTTAACAAGAACCTAAATTTAAGTATTTCTAAATTTAATTCACAGGCAAAGTACACTAAGAATAGTGAATTTCGATGATGAGCAGTAGAGGAGACTTACCAAGACGGCTCACAAGAGGTGAGGGCTCCAATAAGGGAGGTTTGGGGTGCTTAGATTGGTCGTGGTTGCTCCGAGGATGGTTTGAATGCAGCTCGACTTATACTTGTCGTAGACAGTCGGGGGAGCAAGTTCACTATGCGCACTTGTCGACACTTCTTCAGCAATCTTCGAGTTGAAAGGAGGTTACAATGAGGTAGAAGACTTCCTCCCAAATTCAAGGAACCCAAATTTGGCTTTTGAGGTTGCAATAAAGGCCCTCATTGGATCTCTAGTTCGTTCCTCATTGAGAAATGGAGTACCTTGTCTTCTTCAATCGTTCGAGAGATGAGGAAGTTAGACAGGGAGGAGCTCTTTATATAGGGAGCTCGGCAACTAACAGAGCTACTGATCTGCCTAAGACTCGGCCTCACACTCGCCCATTCAAGGTCATTTTGGAGGATTTTTCGGTCGCTAAAGACTTGGCCGCCCTCCATCGACCTTATCTTGTCATCTACCTAAGGTTGAAGATGACATTTTATGCGAGCGAGCTACCACGTGGTGTGCTGTGATTAGCTGGCTTCACTAACGCTACTTCCCACTCAGCGTCTGAGTCACCCTTTGACTTATTGACCAGCCATCTGGTAGCCTCCCATAGGTCACTCGTTCCAGCGTGGCCATTGACCATACCCGGTCATCTTTTGACTATCACATGTGGCGTTCTCTGACTGGATAATTTAAATAAATCAGATTTCCCTCTTGACGCACTTTATGGCTACCACATGTCAACCTCTGATTGGTTAGGGCCATCCAACGTGGCTCTACCACATGTCAACCTTTGATTGGTCGACCGTCCCTCCTACATCTCAGTCGGCTGTTGACGTGGCACTTTGCCACGTGCTAGCTCCTCATTTGGTAACCTGGTTGATGACGCTTCTCCTAAGTTGATCGTTGATTGAGTACACATGTCGCTCTCCTATTGGTCAATCGTTAGTGGCGTGGATTTGATCATTGACCAAGGGCACGTGTCAAGCTCAGGTTGGTCGGCGCTTTGAGGTGCTAACCGAGCGGCTAACTAGGTGCGCTTTGCCACATGTTACGCATTGATTGATCTCGCTTGTTGATTGAGCATTGACCTCCTTGGATTGATATCTCCATGGAATTCATTCGTGGGTTACTTAGAATTAAGAAGGGAGATATTTTATGTTTCTCATAGTTAAACATTTTTTAAAAATGACATCTCTCATTCCATGTCATAACATTGTTCATATGTCAAATGTTGTTGATTTATTATTTAGAGAATATGTTATATTACATGGTATTTATAGAACTATTGTATATGTTCATGATTATAAATTTCTGAGTTACTTTTAGAATATTTTTTTGAGTAAATTGGAAAGAAAACTTTTGTTTTCAACTACAAATTTACATAGTGTTGAATTTTCATATAATTGCTCAATTCATTCTACGATTATGTTTTCACTATTTGAATCTTTTTATGATTTTAATTCATTGATTCATGTTGATTTAACATCACTTAATTTTGATGAGTTTGTAGATATAGATGGAAACATAGAAGTCTAGTTCATGAAACCAATTATGAAGAAGACAAATATGCACATGGAGCAGCATACTCAAGCATATGAAAATCAAGCAAACCAGGGCTTCAAGAAGATCATTTTTTATCCAAGAATTTGGGTTAAACTCCTTCACAGAGGAGATGTATTAATTGGAGTGTTGAAGATCATCAATAATACTCACAAATAGGTGTTATCTTGTAAGTATAGGGAAAATTATAGTTTCAATATTTCTAATTTAATAACTTTTGATGTAGGTGACAAGGAGATTGATGATTTGAGTACAAATCATTTTCAAGAATGGTAGAATGATGTGAATCAAATTGGGCACGATGTGATTCACAACTTAAGGTCTAAAATAATTAAACAAAGATTGCATGGGTTTATTGGAGCGATTTTAGAAAGTCAAATTGGAAGTCTAATAGGAGAGTACAACAAGAGCCCAAAAAAGGCTATAATTTGAATGGAAGATTTATCAAAATAATAAATATTCTAGAATATTGAAGAATAAAATAATATATTTCATAGATATGTATAAGATAATATGGTAAGTTTATAATATTTATTATCTTAGATATCTCTAAATAAATGTACAACAAATATCTTATCAATATTTTATATATAAATAATTAGTAGTTGGCATATCAACCATAATATTTTATTTTTTTATTTATAGGATAGCTAGTATTCATAAGTGCCTATAAAAGGCTAACTTCATATAAAAGACAAATCTTTGATTTCAATAATATTGTGAGTTTTATATATTATTTCTATTTTGAGAGAACTTTTAAACTTATCAGGTTTTTTACTTGTTGCGTTCAAGCAATAAGACTTATTATCAGGGTTTTCAAAGAGCTTTTCTTAGAGAATTTGGATGTGGCATCTACATTTATCACGTACCTTATTTTTCAACTAAACAAGTTATATTTTATTCTTTTTACTTGCCTCATGAATGTCTTTGAGTTTTTTTCCATATTTGGTGTAGGGTGCTATCAGTATATTGGTAGAGTTCGCATCAAAAAATGGTTACAATAATGTTATGACTCAATTGGTAAGGTTTAAGATTGATTTAAGCTTAATTAATGTTGTAGGAGTAATTTGTAATTTTTAAAAGTTTATGGACTAAATTGTAATTTTTGAAAAATGGAGTATTTTATTACAAATAGTGAGAAATCAAGTAACCATTTGGATATAATGAGAAATTAGGGATCTAAATGGAAGATTTGATAATTTTAGGGATCTAATTAGAGATAAGGTATAACTTAATGACCTAATTGTAATTAACAAAAAGTTACATGTCTTAAGTGTGGATACATTATTATTTGCGTCTTAATTGCTCAATTTGTTGTAGGAACCGATCATCTACAAGTCCATGCAAAGGAAATGCACACAAGGCTCGGAAATCCCCTAGGACAAATAAGTCTCGAAATATGGGTGAGTGTGATTTCTAGCATCGAGTTCAATTGGTCCGATGGTGTATTATTACTCGCAAGAATTGAAAATCTCTTTTCTAGAAATAAAATACAATTACTACAGAAATTGCTTAAACTATTTTGGGATTTATTTTTGTTTCGAGCATGAATAATGATAGTAGAACTACCCGTGAAAGGTGTGTGAACACACTTTAAGGCGATGATCTAATTCAACTATCGATGCCAGGATATGAGTGAGACCCATGATCAATAAAGAGTTTATTAGATTTAGTTATGTGAAAGTTGGCCCAATGCCATATTTTTTAAAACACGTACAGTGGGTCCAAGACTAATGGAAATGGGTCTAACTACGTAAATAAGATATAATTTAAGAGCATAATAAAATTTATCACTAATTCATAATGTTTGCTTAAGCTGCTAAGCCAAAATCGAGTTAGAGCTCGTTAGGCTAGCAACGCAAATAAAATGGTCTTAAAGCAAAAGACTATTGTTGTGATTGCAATCGTACGAAACCAAGAGACACCTGATATGGGGTAGTGATGATTTTAAGGATTATTGGACAGCAAGATTGGGACAAGGAAAGATATGCTGGTCAAGTATGTTACGAGGCTCTAGGAGTCCCAATGTGCATTGACACCGAGTAAGAAGGGGAAGAGGTCTCATCCATCAATAGTTCACAAGTTCACTTTAGAAATGTTTAGAGGTTGGGCAATGGTATTCACATAAATGAATGGTTGAGGTTGTAGCTTCACACTAGTGTGTAGAGGTTGTGGCCTCTCAAAGTTGACGATAAAGGCGCTATGGGCCACAAGTGGTACAGATTGAGGTTATAGCCTCATAGTGTCTATTCTGTGAATGATTGATTTATTTAATGAGAAAGGGTGTGTGCTTATTTGTTCGATACAAATCTATGAAAAGTTTACTATAAACAAATCATGAAAAGTTTTTTCAGGTTGGAGGGGATATATTTTGTTTAGCTTGTTAGATATAAGCAATGGATTAAACCGAGAAATCATGAGAATCATTTTTTAAATTATAAAACAAGTAGTAGATTGTTCATCTATTATTCAAACCCATTCTATTTAAAGAAAAGAATCCATATATTTTTTGAGTATGTGTTGAATTATAAACCTCACTGAATTGTAAAACTCATGCTAAGAAGTAATATAAATATTAGGTATTAAAATGTAAATTTGGTAACTAAAATACAATTTCTAAAAAGTATGAGTAATAAAGTGGAAATAATTATAGTTTAAGTATCAGAAGGAAAAGTTTAGAAATACATGTATTTGAAATAAAAATAAGAGAACTTTAGTTCTGAAAAAAATTGTAAAGTTTAGGGATATAAGTTTAAATAAAGAAAGGTTAGCTTATAAATTCAAGTAAATAAAGGGCCGAGTGGAAAAATATGATTTATTGATCATCAAATAAGTGAATTGATCCACTAAAATTATAAATATGGGAAAGTTAAGAGACCCTCCTAGTACTAATAAAAACAAACCAAAACTATAAGATTTGAACGAATAAGGGTGATTTTAGGTGGAAAGTATACCTAATTAAGCAATTGAGATAGATCGAACATTTAAAAAGAGAAAAAAAATCCCAAGTTGATGTAAGTGATATTATTAACCCCGATAGTACATTGGAACGTATGAAAAACTTTATTAGCTTTATAAAATACTTGGATGCTGTATGTAAAATAGATATATAAATATATAAAACACGTATAAAAAAAATATAATACAGTGGTCTTTTATCAAAATATTAGGTACATTTCGAAAAACTAGGAGTTAGGAGAACTAAATGTTTATATAATACTAAAACTTGAATTTAATTGAATGGAAAACTAAGATCAAAATAAGAATAAAAATATGAATGGAAAATTAAATTTTAAATTAAGATAGAAGTGAAATTGGATTACAAATCAAGGTTTGAAATTGAGAATAAAAATTTAAATAAATAATAAAAATACAATCAAATTATAGATTAATTTTTGAATTATAAAAGTGAGAATCGAGAAAAAAGTTGATTTTTAACCTAATAAAATCGAAATTTTAGATTAAATTACCAATAACATGGTAAGAGATTAAAATATAATTTTAAAAATTTAAAACAAATAAAAAATGATACTGAGTCCGATCATCAAAACTGACCCGACTCCAGCCCAACTGACACTCCACGGAACCTCCTCTTCTCCTAACATAAACTCAATAATGGGTAGTTCCGGTATTTTCATCAATTTGATCCAATTATCAACCAAATATCATACCACAAATTATATGATGGACTTGAAAAACTATTAACTGAAAATGAGTTTGGAGGCTAATAGATTTATGAATTAAGATATTCCATGGTAATCAATAACTATCAGAATTTGCTATGTATAATAAGTGGAGTGAGGTTTATTTCTGGTGTATCAATACACTGATTTATAGTGGCGTATTATAATATATTTATCAAGAGGCATAAGAGTACATCTCAATCATAGTCTTCATTGTATGACATTCAAATAAATAGTGGGTAAAGTATTTCTAAAACATGTTATATAAATATAATAGTTAATATTCATAAATATTTTGAAAACATCAAATTTATGTAATTAAGTAAAAATTGTTCTAGGACACCTCCCAATAGAAATAAGTTTTGAAATACTATATTTGAGAAATAATTGTTTAATAAGTTATTTTAAAAAAATATTAGAGTTTGAGATCTATGGAATATCTTCAGCACACTGGCATTACAATTTATATGTATATACAACTTTAAGTTATTGACGAGTCATTTTTGTTCCTCCCTCCATTCACATTTGTGCATGCATGGTTCATGCAACTTATATTCTCACCAGTTGGACGTTGACAGCTCCACCAACCAGAGAGAAATGAACGGCTGGCTGCATCATTGTAATTTTGGATCCTCATCTATTCGTAGAATCGGACCATTAACTCGGCTTTCTCGTCGATCATATCATGACCGCCATCTGCGTTGCAATTATCACCATCACTGCCGCAACCACGGCCTTCCTCCTCAGCCCATGGAAGTTCAAGGCAGAGGAGTACCTGCTCCTGCCTCCCGCATTGGTGGAGGAAGAATGGTATGGCGAGACGTTAGGGCCTCATCGTCGCGTCCACGAGTCGGTCTTCAGTCAATGGGTTATCAGCAGCTGCAGCTACCACCAAGGGAGGAGGAAAATCGACGCCACATTGAGTCTACGATCATATTCAATGCATCGCCCAAGGCGGTGGGCACCTCCATTTGTAGGGCAGCAGTAGCGGCCTCTACATGAAGAGAACTGCACGCAAGTTCATCACCAGCGTTTGTTCTTGGCCTTATGGGAAGGAGGAGGTCGTGGTTTGCTGTCTGGACAATAGAGGTCCTAAGATTGGGAAGATTGAGCGACACTCTCTGCAAACTTAATAGGGAAGGAATAAAGGAAAAAGGGGAGAGGTTTTGTGCTGAAATTAGTATGATGTCAGCTATCTTTTTTTATGCCGTGGGATGTAATTTGCTATATCCAGAGCTTGTCTGATAGAAATTAAAAGGTATAATGAGTGAGAATATTCAAGTGTTCAAATAATATTATTTTTCAGATGACCAAATTATTCATCATTCACGGAGGAAAACTCATGGACTTCATTGAGAAACAGGGGAAATAGGGGCACAAGAATCTCATATGCCACTGAAACCTTTCTTTTTTAATGAGTGTACAACTTACTACATCACCTATAAGAAGAGTACATTACTCCGTTTTTGCCAGTTTCATACCTATAAGAAGAGTACATCACCTATAAGAAGACTTGTCAATTCCACGTACAAACTTCATGAAACATAATGTTCAAGTTTCAGAACTTCTGGACTCTCTTTTTGTCGCACAAGTCTTTAGCTCAGAAAGGTTTTCCTACTTAAGAAGGTGAGATCAAAGTCCAAAACCAATACTTGGCAACCTCTCCCTCCCCTCACCATTTAGGGTGAGCTCACAACTTTTCCATTACATCTTCAACCGAATGAAGCAACCTAAATGACAATGCATTGCAGAAGAAAGAACCTAAAAGCTAACTTGAAGCTGATAATGAGTTTAAATTCAATCAAAAGCCCCCCATGGCCTTCGCATAGATCCAGTGAATTTTGTCCACTCCAAACCTAAGTTGCTACTGCAAGAAATCAGAAACAATCAGAAATAGGATATCATAAATGAACTGCACAGAGCACATCTGCAACATGTTTTGTTCAACGGCATTCTAATATTACATTACTTATCCATTCAATGATATTAAGCTAGCATAATCAAGTCCAACCACATAAGGTAAAAGTAGGATATGATCACAACACAGTCCTTCACAATTTCCACCAATATCAAATTTTATTTTTGAATAGTTTTCCATGGAGTATGAAGCAACTGATCTCCCCAACAGTAATTGGTGTGGACAACTTGATTCATCCAGGTAGTGAAGTGCATGTAACCTTGAAGTATATAACTCAATCAAAAAATCAATTTCATTTTAGATGATGATTAAGCATTTAGACATATTAAATCAGAAACTTGATTAAGATGGAGTACTGCCACAGAACTAAATTTTCTGATTATTTACCTGGTATATATAGTTTCTGCCAAAAAAGGGAGACCCAACTGGAACAAGGCATGGATCATATCCCATTCTGACAATGGCCTAGATATGCTTCTAGTTGTCCAGTTGCTGCCAATATAAGACCTATTACATGTAGAGCAGCATATCATGCCTGACATGACTTGCATAGACAACAACAGCAATGATGGTTTTTCATGCATAAATTATTTTTCTGCCTCCCATTTTTAGCATTTTATACATAAGCAATCTTTTTTATTCATTACTAAAGAAAATAAAATTACCAAGAAATGGAGCCGAAGGTTTCCTCGGGCGTGATTTATATTCAGGATGGAATTGCACACCCACATAGAAAGGATGGCTGGGAAGCTCCAAAATCTGTGGATCAGATCATAATGATGCTCAATAACTACAAGATAAATTAACCTCAGTAAAAACTCCACTGGAGACATGTTTTCAACAGCCAAACAAACTTGTAAGTCTGTTGTCTCTTGAACACAAAAATCAGTCAAGAATGCGATATAACCATTTGACAATAAACATGTACCTCCATTCGTTTGCCAGTCTCATCCCTGCCTACAAATTTTAATCCAGCTTCTTCTAATTTTCCAATCATCTCAGGATTAACCTGCCTCATACAAAGATTTTGTGATCATCTTGGAAGGCCAAACATGAGAAATTGCACCTTTTCCAAAACTAACCTCATATCTGTGTCGATGCCTTTCATCCACATATTCTGAATTATGATACCTATTAATCAATAAAAAAGTCCTAATTCAGAAATCATCGAAGACTAACTACTAAAGTTTTAACCCAACAATTTTAGAAGGTTTAAGTCCAATTGGAACAAGATATGTAAGATAAAATTTTATAAGCATAACTACACAACTTATCCAGTAAATAACACAACTATCATCAGACTACGTTTATCAGACAATTTTTCATGTTTGTCATCAATCAAGAGGTCACTATGTTCAGCCTATCTTCATTTCAGAAAGGGGTGCATTTATATGAACCAAGCTATTCTTGGCATAGAAGATAGATAACATACAGTTTGGAAGTGATACAATTGGGCGTCTCAAATAATGTTCTCCGTGATCCCAATCTCATGGTGCTTCCCATGTGGGTTCTTGATCCCTTAATACAAGAGAACAATAAAAAATGGGCAATATTCCCACAGAAAGCTACTAAAGAAAGTGAACAAAAACAAAAAGATACCTCAGGCATGAAAATCACAACTGGATTTGGTGTGTTCTCATCAAATTCAGTGCTATTTGCTGTATCCAAGCCCAAAATCTATACAGATGTTGATGTTCGGACAGTATAAATGAGATAATGCAAAAACAAGAAAACAAACTACCTGAAGATAGTAACTTACAGATTGAGTGTATTCTATCACTGAAATCTGCATGCCCAAGCAAATCCCAAGATAAGGAACTTTATTCTCTCGGGTATACTTTGCAGCCAGTATCATTCCTCTCACACCACGGTCTCCAAATCCACCAGGGACGATGACACAAGATGCATTCTGCAAGTTTATTAGAGAAAGAAAATAATACTTACACATACTGAAGCAAAGGTAAAAGAAAAATATGTAAAGACATCTCAAATAATTAAATATGATTAATACAGGAATTGCTTTTTCTCAGATTATACAAGTTTCAGTTTCACTAACAATGGAGTGTCGCCTAATTATGAAATATGTCATAAACCATACAGCTCTGTTACTAAGGTCATAGGGTCCCTGTTCTTTAAGTATGTTGTGTAGATTCCAAAGTGATGCATGCAAATTGTATGTTTCCAACTTAAAACTCAATATGAGATGTACTGGACTCGGGGAAAATTCATGATCCAAGGTCAGCAGAGAAGTTAGTAATTCTGAACAAATTGAACATTCAGCACCGGCAGAAATCTTGGTTGTGTTTATACTATTATATCTAACTCTAATAAAGATATACTTGTCACCACAAAGTACTGACATCAGCAACCAAAAGACATTATAAATACTATCCTTAGGCCAAAGGAACAGAACAAAGGATAAGAATAAATTTGAGTTTATCATAGGTATCCATTAAACTATATTTTTTTTCTTTTTATGAGATTCAACACACAACTCAAGGTGAAAAAGGCCAAGTTCTTTCTTGTGGCATTGGAATTGCAGGAGAGGGTAAACTGTAGTTATCAAGCCTGAATTATCTTAATTTCTGAGGTTTATGTTTTCTTCATGAACCCATAGAAGCAATATGAATGAAAAACCATAGATGCAATCGCAAATCTTCCTAGATCAGCAGATGAATTAAAACCAATAAAAACAGAAGTAAAATCCCTGTATCATTGTAATAACATCATAACCGCCAGGAAATAAAAACAAAAGTAGAAGAGAGCCAAATCATATTTCCTATATAGAATTATCTGTAATCAAATAAATTAGTAAACTAGCACACCAATCAGGGAAACAGCGACATAATGAATATAAGATGCGAACATTACCCTCAGAGTCCTCCATGCAGCGGCATGTGCTTCGGGATTCTGAAAAAATAAGCAACTCATGTGATTATTTCCTTTTTGAGATGATTAGCAAATGTCATCCAGTGCATGTTAAATGAACATAGAGGATGTACAGATTTTGCAGTGTCATCTTCAAGGTCTGAAGCTGCAATCCAATCAATTGCTGGCTTTAGAGAACATGCAATACATGCATGTAAAAGGGCCTGAAAGAAAGCAAACCAGAATCCATTACATCTAAGATACAAATTCCCATTATATACGTCTGGAATATCTGAGAGTGGAAAAGTCCAACTCCAATGTTTTTATATTTGAAGAGAGGTGAAACTTGAAAGAATATCATGTGATTATTTCATCTTCAAAAAGTCAGTCCTTTTAAGTTTTAAAATTAAAAAAAAGTACATAATGGTAAAACCTATAAAAAGATTATTTACTGTCTATAAACATCTCAGGTAATCAGAATGAGACCTTTACAACAGAGAGATATGAATCAGTCAGGCCAACATATTTCCCAACCATGGCAATCCTTACCTGCAAATATCCGCTAGCCTTTTAAAGTGAATGTGCTAACATAAAATACAAGTGTCCTTCAGATAAATGTTAGTACTAACCGAACTGGTAAGATTATCAAAATTCTCAGCCATATTCGTCCAATCTCTAAGATCAGGAGCTGAAGTATCGCTGTAACACAAACTCTGCAAATATTAACTATGTTTGAAATGCCTATATGCAAGTTGTCAGAACATAGCTCAGTAACACTTCTTGATGATCTGCTGAGTGCTTGTTTGTTTTCTACTATTTTACAAGTCAGAAAGATATTTATGAAAACAAATGAATAGCTGCAACAGGACAAATTAATTAAGTAATAAAGTAAATGTAAAGAAATATCCATACATTCAACTGGTTAATTTGGTGAGAAAACTTTTCTTTAAATTGGGAGTTTAAATGCATCAGGGAAAAGTGAAGTTTTGAGGAAACTAATTTAATGAATAAAATGCTATCTTAGGAACAAAGACGAGGAAGATCATTCCTCTAGGACATAAAAAACAGACTTACCCAAGCAAGTTGAATTGTTTTAGTATAGAACAATGAGCATTTTGGTTCTGAAAGAAAATGGTAAAAGGAGATTAAGAAGATTGCAAGATAAGTTGACAATCCTGAAAGGAATCAAGAGCAGCAATACAACTTACCCGAAGTAAAAGAGGAACATGCCAGATGTTTGGAACATCATGGATATTGAGAATATTTTCAAGCTGTTTAGGACAGAAGAAAATTAGTTTATTTCATCAAAATTAAAATAGTTAAAAATGTGTCATTTTACTCAAGAATGTCAAGAAATACAAACAAATTACTGGAACATGGCAAAACTGTGAAAGCTTCTGCTTTGTATTTTCCAACAATGGCTGCATATAATAATCATAATAAAAAATATTAATAAAAGTTAGGGTTAGATTCAAGCACAAGCAATCAAAGATAACAATTTCAAAATATATTTGGGAAAATCAACACTGTTATGGCCCTTCCACTATGTAGGAAACCAAATTTATTTTACATAATAACACTGACAAATTAATTACTAATGCTGAAAGATATAATCACATCAAAGAAGCAAAGGAAAAAAAATGCCGAAGATTATAATCATCTTTAATCACCAGTGAAAACCAAATATTTGCAAACCAAGATCACCTCCAGGAATAACAAATTTATAACATGTGACTGACTTCTTACATGGCCAACCAACAGAACCAGATGTGAAATTTTATACCTGTGCAGAGCGGCATGCCAGCAGATGGGGAGTCAAGCCTAATGCCCTCAATTCCCGAACACTATGTTGTGTAGGCTTTGTTTTCTGCCAAGTGCCCATAAATATGAGAGGTTGGGAAAACTTAAAGGGAGAGGGATAAATCCAATTTTGTAAACAAAGTCACAAAATTAAACCAAGTAGCACATGATATTATGCAAAACTCATCCGAGTAAGGAAATATTTACTTGTTCTCCCACAACACCAAGTACAGGTATCAGGCTAACATGAATCAGGCAGAAATTATCATGGCCTGAGAAGAGAATTTAACATTAATTAGTAAAGAATATGAGTTATATGATACCAATTCATTAAAACAGACTACTTATCATGTCGGCAAATATTGAACTTCACAGGGTTTGAGCAAATTTAAACTATTTTGAATTTTCATTGAGAAGTATCATAAATTTGCATTTTCTTGTAAGAAGCACTCCATTAACTGTATAGCAACTTTTTTATTTATAAGCTACCATTTAAAAATTCTATCCATAGGATAGTTCATGCATTGTGTATCAAACTTTTTTATTTATAAGCTACCATTTAAAAATCCTATCCATAGGATAGTTCATGCATTGTGTATCATGATATACATGATCAAAATAACCAAACAGAAAAAAAAAAGGTGGGAGAAAAGAAAAGACAGAAAGAGTCAATAAAATGGAGGAAAGTAATTCCCTGAAAGCAAAGGACACAACAGGGCACCTGTTGCACAACAAATCAAGTAATCAAGTGGCAGACATCAAATCTTACCAACTGAAAAGGACAATTGTCGCAAGGCCTCAATGAAAGGCATCGATTCAATGTCACCTTAAAGGGAACAAATAAATCAATCAGCACAGTATAAAAATAACATGTTCCACTAACTCCAGACATCTCGAAATCTTCCTCACCTACAGTCCCTCCCAACTCTATAACACAAACATCTGGTGGACCCTCTTTTCCATCCACAGGAATGAGGGATACTGTCTTTATCCAATTCTTTATGGCATCCGTAATGTGTGGAACCACCTGCAATACACTCAAATAGAAATGAGAAACTGAACTTCAATTTTGAGCATTTAATCAGAAATAATTACCATCTTCTATATCACCTGAACTGTCTTTCCAAGATAATCACCTCTTCTTTCCTTCTCAAGAACAGACTGGTTAAAGTTGAGCAGATTCATTATTTTCCATTTTCCAAGCAGTAGCAGGGCGAGTAATATCTGATTTACATGAAACAAAATGAAGAACCTGATATATCTTTCCAGTGGTGATGTTATTATCCTTGGTAAGGGTCACATCAATGAATCTTTCATAGTTTCCCAAGTCTAAGTCAACCTAGCAATTATAAAATACAGTTAGAATTGATAAACTTTAGGCCTATACAGCATATTTGTTTTGAAAACACTGCAGCGAAAAAAAAGACAAAACAAAAAAGATAAACAAATGAGACTGAGAAATGGTGCAACCTCTCCCCCATCATCCAGAACAAAAACTTCCCCATGCTCAAATGGAGACATTGTACCAGCATCTGTATTCAAGTAGGGGTCTGCATGTCACAGGAAAGAGCGTCCAAAATTGAGATGATCCGGTAAAACTAAGAAACGGTACCAATATAACTGATACTTGGACAGAGCAAAAAAAATGAAAAAAATGAAATCCTTTTTTTCCAAAACTTGCCATTGCCTATAACTTAATCGATTGTGTCCTCAAGACAACTTTGAAATTCATCATTGAATAAGCGAATGAAAAGGAAGTCCACCCTCATTTCAGTCCCTTTGCAGCATTTTAGAAAAGAAGTCTCACGCCCTAAAGCAAATTAAGCATATGAAAGATCACCCAACAGAAGTTCTCCTTTCTCCCTGGAGAGAAAGGGTTAGACAGCATCGAATTAACAAGTAACCAGTAAAGAAACATTAAGCATTTGAACGTACTAAGCTAGCGCAATGGATTCCCATAGACGAAGAAGTGGAGATATCATGAGAGACGGGCCGGAGAGAGAGAGGAGGAGGAGGAGGTTCAAGATAAAGCACCTATCTTTATGGAGGTGACACGAAGGCCACATGCTTTGAGGACAACCCCGATGCTGCTCGCCGTCACACCTTTGCCGAGTCCACTCACGACTCCACCCGTCACCAGCACGTACTTCATCCTTCCCTCGCTCGCACCGTCAACTTCCTTACAGGGTACCGACGGTTGGAACAAGACAAACACCACCAAAAGTCTTTGTGGAAATGTACGAGGGAGAGATAAACTTGCTAGAAGGAGAGGGCAGAGAGGAGAGTTGGGAGATGGCTGACGGCGAAGGAACGACAAAGGAGGGAATTGGACTAAGAGAACAAACACATGATACCTTTTTAAAGCAAACAAAAAAAGAAAAAAATAGTAGGTTTACATCAAGTCAACATATAATTTGGAGCAAAATAAAAGTCAACATCTAATTAAAATGAGAAAAATATCATTAATCCTCCTTGTTTTGGCGGACCACTAATTTATTATAATATGTTGTAATCAAATTTTGAAGGGAGTAATAGTTATTTTTACCGATTTTAAAATTTATTATGAATTTTATTTTATTATAAGGATATACGTGTAAATTTTAATTTTATTGACATCCCAAGTGCAAACACACTTTATTTTGTAACAAAAATCTATATAATTTTTAATTTTAATGACATATCTACCTCAATTAACATTTGCTAGTTAAATTTATTGTGGGTGTTAAATAAAATTATGCAATAAAGTTGAATTAAACGTGGTAACAACTAAAATTTTTAATTGAACATGTCAATCCCTATGGAAGAAGATTGGGCAAATGGGCTACATAGAAAAATTAATAAATTTATAAATTAAAAATGGGTTGTACTTGCATAAAATAAAATTTATTTATATATATAATTTATTGGAGTATATAATTTTAGTTTTATATACATAATAAACTATATAATTTTATATAAATTAGTTTATTAGTTTATGTAAAATTAAACATAAGAATTTATAAAATATTTGTGCAACCATCATAAATACAAACTTGTGTAATGCATTTGTCACTACCTTACCTCAACCCTTGTGATCATACTTAGATTTTCACAACATTTTCTAGACTTTTATAAAAAGGTCACAACTTGTATGGTTTTACCACAATATTTTATCATCTATTATAATCATTTATCTCACTTATAACCACATCAAAATGCTTATCATCCTTCAATAAAAAAATAAACATGATTAAAATGTTATGATAGAATGACCAATTGAATAAATAAACTTGTAGAAATTGAGTAGTTCATGATTTTCTAATTTGTAAATATTTTGATAGTAAAATTTTTAAGTAGAGAGTGAACATATATCACTCAGATCTCATAAATAATACATGTGAAATATAAATATACAAACCATGAACATATATCACTCAATTAATATAATCATACAAACCATGATATCTACTCTATATTGATTAAATTAGACATATTTTTATTTTTAAGATCAAATGAGTAAAATAGGGTGAGTTATGACATTATTTTTAAATTATGAGAATTAACCTCAATGGAGTGTAATTCAAATAATACACCTATCACGAAATACGATACATGTTAAATGTCACAAAATTATTCTGCATGTATTTTTTGAATATGGGATAAACCCACTATTTAGTGATATCCTAATACAGCCAAACAATAAGTACACAACCATTTGGTAGTTGTCTGACCATATTAATTGAACTCTCGGTCAATAAATGGACATGCCCTATAACTCTATCGTCACGTTCCAATATGATTCTGTCGGACGAAAACCCGTGAATCTCTCATCCATCCTTGTCGATGCCAATATTGCGAGTACCTTCACTATAGTGAAATCGAAGGTATTAGGGTTTTCGATAATACACACTTGAAAAATGCAATGAAATTTTGAAATTTTTCTTTAAAGTCTCGCATTTGAGCCCACTAAAACGATTTATCGAAATAACTCAGGAAAAATAATAATATTATAATAAACTTAAATCACATTTGTGAGTAGTTTATGAGGCTACCTTAGATGGTGCCTGCCTTGGGAAGATTCTTCCACCTGTTGCATTGTGCCTCATCGGCTTAAACCTGCAATTTGTTTAAGGGGAGTGAACTCATAGCTCAATGAATATGACAGTCACATCAGGCAACTATATGGCTTACTACTCAGGCATTCCGTGTAAATCACCTAACACAATTCTCTATTTCTTTAGTTGGACTTATGATCTCGAGTCCCATGGTTTACCTTGCCCCTCGAGACACTTATCTCGGGCCAGCCTGACCCGTAACCTACCCTACGAATGGGTTACTCTCCGTCACTTCCATTGTTCCCATAAGAAAAAAAGCCACATATATATACCAAGCAATAATTAAAACATTGGGAAACTAAAGTCTCACACATACGTATGGCCTACACTCAACCAACACTTCCGGGCTACTTATGGCATGTACCTCATCCCAGGCTACTCATGTAAACCCCGTCCTTTTACAATGAGACAAACCAGGAAAAGAACCGGTCATTTCCAAAGAGGAAACCGAGTCAGTTCATAAACCTTAACCGATAGAAAAAGAGCAATTTGGGAAATTAACAAATCCCGAGTGACCTAAAGAGTCATAAAAGTCATGGAAAAGACTTTGGGATGAATTGGAAGAGAAAACCAAACTAGTTTAGGTGAACTGGACCTGAACCGGTTTGAACCACTATTAAACTGATTTCTAAATTTATTTTTCTAGGTGGTTTAAAGTATTAAAATTGTAGAATTGAAGTCACCATTGAATAGAGAATGAATTTTAAAATTTTTAATTTTGAAAAACTCAGTCAAATTAGGCCTAAACCGGTCGGTTTAAGCATTGAACCCGGTTCAGAATAGTGTCATCTTCTTCCTTCAAATGACAATGCTGTTCATTGGTCGAAAAAGTGAGCAACGCCGACGAAGGTGAAAAATCTTTGTTCAGGGCATTTTAGGCCATGAATGATTGCCATAAAGGTGCCAATCTGATAGCTAGAGTGTAAACCCCGAACATTTGAGTTAAGGAAAACCGGGAAAAGAACTAGTCAAACCGAATAAGAAAACCAAACCGGTTTACATTTGGGAATAAGCAATATGAAAATTTACAACTTTCAATTGATCCAAAGGATTTATTAAACATTGGAAAAGAAACTTAATACAAACTAGAAAACAAAAACCAAATTGGTTCAAGTGAACTAGATTCTATAAGAACTTTAAAGTTAAGTGTGCTTACTTGAGAGTAGTGTGAGGATGAGTGACCTCCTGGGAAGTATGAACTTTTTTGTAACCCGAAATTTCGGTCAAAAATTAAAATTTATGGCAATATTAATACTAGTAATAAATCTCGCCCATTTAATACACGAGTTTTACGACTATATAAAGAGGTTATCCCCATTTCATTCTCCTCACACCTGAACACTTCTCTCTCTCTCTACTGCTCCATTTCCCGGTAAAGCTCGAACTAGAGCTTCGACTTGAACAAAGGTTGGGCTCTTTAGAACCAGGGAGAAGACAACTATCTGATAGCAAACTCCAATCAATCCGAGAATCGTTGGAGAAGCACCGACATGATGGAATAGTGAAGCAACTCCGATGGACCGAAGCTGCCCTATTTCGACCAAGCTGAATCGACTATTTCAAGCCCTCCTCAGGCCAAACCAAGCCCTCCCAACACTTCCTCAGCCTTTCCACGGCCGAATTAGGACCAAAAGGTAAGCCAATTCGGCTCCCCTTTATAATTTTCGATCGGTGCTAGAGAGAGAGTCGATCGAATTTCAATGATGAAATTCTAATACAATTCCGAATCAATTGATATAATACTTGATTTTAGGATGAACCTCAGGATGAGACCTATCTGCCCAGATCGAAAGCTCAGACTGTCGTGCCTTCACCAGAACGTTAAATACTGGGAATGCCAACAAGGACAAGCTTGCGTGAATACAAAGAACCAGTCTAGTGGAATTCACGACATTAACGGGTGAGTGGGTTTACTAACATCATATCCGGTTGGGATGATGAGCGCAACTTAAAGATAAAAACCACTTACCGGTTATTTAGTGGTATTTTAATCATCACCACTTAGAGAAAGTGATGTGAAAATTATGTGAAAAAAAACTATTTACCGGTTGTAAGTAGATCATACCCGGTTGGTATGATGAGACTTCCTCGAAGGAAGTTGAAAACCCGTTCATCGGTTATGAACGGAGATGTCCTTATACCGGTCGGTATGATGGACAGTAAAAACCTAGTTTTGTTGGAAGTGCTCTCCCCTAACTATGTGCTAATGCTTAAACAATTTGGGAGACCTTCTCGACGGGAGCTCGAATAGCTCTTATAGGCCGGGGGCCTCGATTTTGGAACTTGGGGGCTAAATGCCCGATTTTGAAAATCTTGTACAGTGGGCCCAAGGCCAGTTGGCACGAGTAGGAGCTCGTAAATGAACATGATATATGTGCCATAAAACTTAATAAGTGAATTGTTTGGCCATGGTACCAAGATAGGACCGACAGCTCAGTCAACTAGCGGTAGTGCGACATGACAGGTCGACGGACTAGTCAAGACAAACAGCTGCGGGTTGAGTTGAGAGTCGGGGCCGTTGGACTAGTGGCACCACAGATTACATGACAATATAAGAAAACATTGTTTGTGCATACACTGTGAGTACAGGATCATCAAGATGCCCATGAGGGGTAGTGATGCGTCCTAAGGGCACTAGACGACCTGGTAGCTATAAGGGCAGTTCGTTGTTCCAGGTGTCTGTGCGAAATCTGGAGTAGCACGAAGCGCATGATACCGGAGTGGGGATAGGATGCGGTCTCTGTCCTCATATGGATATGAAGAAGTGATTTCGGGATTGTGGGTAGGATGTCACGTACATCCACTCATTCCCAGGGTAGAAGTGGTCGTACTTCTATCCGGGTGGCAGGAAAAGTCGCTCCGAAGCCACTAGCGGGTTCAGTAGTGATACTGACTTGCGAATGTGTGTAACCTTCATGATGAAGGTTGTGTGTTGGGTGATGACACACCGTGGTAACTAAAAAATAATGGAAAAATCTAAATTTTTAAATGATTTGATTTTTGAAAATAAAGGAGTCTGGCACACTCCATATATATGTTTTTCTTAAAAGTTAAAAGCTTTTAAAAACCCATTCACTGAGTAGTCGTACTCAACCCCTCCCTTATATCCCTTTCAAGAAATCCCGGAAAGT
Organism: Trapa incisa; assembly: GCA_030064435.1. Lineage (NCBI taxonomy): Eukaryota > Viridiplantae > Streptophyta > Magnoliopsida > Myrtales > Lythraceae > Trapa > Trapa incisa. The sequence goes on along the minus strand of CM057784.1, from coordinate 1,389,344 downwards.
CTCCCCTTAAAGACCGTAAACTAAGATGCCTGTAAGACAGGTATGTAAAGTTTTAAATTTCATACAGTTTTTATTATGCTATTCCATGAAAAAGGTGCAAGTTAAAGGACGCCTTACTCTTTACGGTTTACGATAAGGGGAAACCCTTTAATAAACCGGGAGAGTGGCAGGTTGATCACGGGGATCTGACCAAACCGGGTTGGGGCGTGACACAGAGAGTCCCCAATATCCCTATATAAAGAGCTTCTCCTCATTCATCCTCCTCACACCTGAAAACTCCCATCTCTCTACTACTCCAATTTTCGGCGAAGCTCGAACCAGAGCTTCGACTTAGGCATTTTTTTGAGCCAAAGAAGGCAAGGTCAGGTTTCTTAGACTTGGGGAAAAGTCAGCTATCCAACGATGGTAACCATTCTTTCCAAGGATAGCTGGAGAAGCGTTGGCGTAATCAAATAGTAAAGCAACTCCAACGGATCGAAGCTGCCCTGTTTCGGCCGAGCTGAAAACGACCAAATTGAGCCCTCCTTAGGCCAAACCAAGCTCTTCTAACACTTTCACAGCCCTGATACGATCGAATTAGAGCTGAAAGGTAAGCCAATTTGGCTCCCCTCTATAAATTCTAATTAGCGTTAGAGAGAGAAACGACGAAACTTCACTGACCAAATTCTCACTCAATTTGACATGAATTGTTGCAATTCTTGATCCTAGGAGGATCCTTAGGATGAGAACTAACTACCCCGATCGAAAGCTTAGACTGCCTCACCTCCGACGGTAAGCTTATGAAGCTTTCTCTCTCTAAGTTCAGTTTTTCGACGAAACTCCATTTGAGCTCAATTAGGACCCAAATGATGCAATTCAAAGCTCCATTAAATCGTGTGGAAGTGTAGCAATTGATCCATATTTTCAATTAGATCAATTAACCCCGATTGAATGGCCAATTTGATGAAATCAAATTTGGCCAGTGTGAAAGGGGGAAATTGGGGAAAAATTTTGGAAAAATTTGGGAATTTCGTAAAATTGAGGGACCAAATTGCAATTTTCCATAATTGAGGGTCAATTAGCCATGAAAAGGATGTTGGAGGACCAATTGGTTGATTTTTGAAAATAATATGGGTCAAATTGCCATTTTTGCAAAGAAGGGGCAAAATGGTAATTTTTGAAAAGTTGTGGACCAAATTGGAAATTTGGAAAACTTGAACTCCTTAAGTGATTTTGGAAGTTACGGGACTCAATTTAGGGAAGACTTTGCATTATGGACCTAAAGTCAAGGAAAATGAACTTTAGGGACCTAAATGCAAATAATTGAAAGTTTTGAGTTTAGTCATTTATACGTGAGGAACAAAGGTTATTATTCCAATTATTAATAGATAAGGTTGTGCAAATCATGTAGGAGCATGAATGACTGGAACTTTAACAAGAGAAGCTCACGTCAACTTGGAAAATCAACCGAGGATGAACACGTCACGGTTAATGGGTGAGTCGGTTATTCACATCATACCCGGTTGGGATGATGAGTACTACGAAAATGAAAAACCACTTATATGTGGAATTTTAACATTACACCTAATTGGAGTGATGTGAGAACTATGCAGAAAAACTACTTACTGGTATGATGAACTTCTTGGAAGGAAGTAGAAAACCCGCTTACCGGTTATAAGCAAAGATGTCATCACACTCGATTGGTGTGAGAAACGAGTTGAAAAGTTATTTTTTTCAGAAGTGTTCTCCCCTAACTGTGTGCCAATACTTAAAACTTTTGAGAGACCTTCTTGATGAGCGCTAGAATAGCTCAGATAGTCTAGAGGCCTCGATTTTGGAACTTAGGGGCTAAAATGCCGGTTTTGGAAAATCACATACAGTGGGTCCAAGGCCAGTTGGCACAAGCAGGAGCTCATAAACAAACATGATGATAAGCTATGAAAATTTTTAATGAATGATTTATGTGATTTGGCCACGGTACCAAGATATATTTGGCATACTCGATGGACTGGCAGTAGTGCGACAGGACTAGGTCGACGGACCGGTCTAGACAAACAGCTGTAGGTTGAGTTGAGGGTCGGGGCCGTTGGACCAGTGGCAACATAGATAAATGGATTGGTGGAATACTTTTGTTTGTGCATGCACTTAAGGTTTGGGATCATCGAGACGCCCAAGAGGGGTTGTAAACCCCGTCCTTTAGTAATGAAAAAAACCAAGGAGAGAATCGGTAAATTTGAATCTTTAAACTGAATTGGTCTACAAGTCCAATGGTTAGGGACACGCAATTTGAAAATTTCTAACTCCCATGTGACTCAACAAGGATCATAAACATGGGAAAAGAACCCTAGGATGAAATGAGGAGGAACGACCGAAGTAGTTTAAGAGAACCAGGTCTGAACCGGATAGAACCAGTTTATGAATCGAGTCGATTCATGAACCGAAACCGATAGAGAATGGCTAAACCAAGAAGCTTATGGATCCCTTGTGATTCAAAGAGAATTATAATCGTTGGGAAGGAACCTTAGAACAATGTGGGAGAGAAAAACCAGATCAATTCGGGTGAACCGGACCCGAACCTGATTAAACCGGTTTAAGAACCAAGCCGATTCATGAATTGGAATCAATTAAGAAATGGTAAATCGGGAATTTTATGGACCCTAAGTAACCCAAGGAGTCATAAAAGACATAGAAATGGACTTGTGAAGGAATTGGGGATGAAAACCAAATCGGTTTAGGTGAACCGGATCCGAACCGGTTCAGACTAGTTTAAACCACTATTGAACCGGATCCTAAATTCATTTTTCTAGGTGACTTAAATAATTCGAATTTGAGATTTGAGGCCACCATTCGATAGAAAATGAATTTAGATAAATTTAGAAATTTTTAGATTTGAAAAACTCGGTTGAATGTGGGGTGAACCGACCGATTTAAGATTTGAACTCGGTTTGGACTGGTCCGGTTCAGTTCGGAACAGTGTCATCTTCTTCCTCAGGATGACAACACTGTTCACTCACTGAAAAATTGAAGCAGCGTTAGCAAAAAAGAAATGTTTCCGTTTAGTACATTTTAGGTCTTCAATGCTTGTCATAATGGTGACAAACGGATGACCAACGGGTCCCCGAGCTCCCTATATAAATAGCCCCTCTGCATTCATCCTCTTCACACCTGAAAAGCACACTCTCTCTCAGTTGCTTAGTTTTTTGGTGAAGCTCAAACCAGAGCTTCGATATAGGGTCAATTCTAAGCTAAAGAAGATGAGGTTAGGTTCATTAGAACTGGGGGGAAGTCAGCTACACAGTGGTGACATCCGTTCGTTCCGAGAGTCGCTAGAGAAGCATCGATGTGATCGAACAGTGAAGCAGCTCTAGCGGGCCGAAGTTGCCCTATTTTGGCCGAGTTGAAATCGACTAATTCGAGCCCTCCTTAGGCCAAACCAAGATCTCTTGACACCTCCTCAGCCCTTCCACGGCAGAATTAGGAACGAAAGGTAAGCCAATTCGACTCCCCTTTACAATTTCCGATCAGTGTTAGAGAGAGAGTCAATCGAATTTCAATGACAAAATTCTAATGTAATTTGACATCAATTGATGTCATTCTTGATCCTAGGAAGAACCTCTAGAGGAGAGCTACCTGCCTAGATAGAAAGCTGAGACCGTAGCGCCCTCGTCGGTAAGAAATCGAAGCTTTCTCTCTCTACAATCCGTTTTCCAACGAAGCTCCGTTTGAGCTCATTCAGGCATTAAAACCTGTAATTCAAAGTTTCTTAGAATCATATGAACATGTAGAAACTCAATTTCAACGAATAGAGGTGTTTGATCAGTCAATTTGATTAAATCAATTCCGGCTGTGTTAAAGAGTTGAAATTGGGAATTTTCAAAAATTTGAAGGACCAAAATATAATTTTCTAAAATTGAGGGTCAATTGGTCATGATAAGAATATTAGAGGGCCAATTGAGAAATTTTAGAATTTTTGGGGCAAAAATTTACTATTTTTGTTAAGGAAGGGCAAAATGGTAATTTTGGGAAAATTGATGGACCAAATTGAAAATTTGGGAAATTAAACCCTTTTCGCGGAATTTAATAAATTGAGGTCCCAAGATAAATTTTAAAAGTTTCAGGACTCAATTTGAGGAAAAACCCGACAATAGGGACTTGAAGAAAAATAAATTTAATGACCTAATTACAAATATATATATATAGTTGAGTTTTCTCATTCATTGGAACGAATGATGGCTATTAAGCCAAAGAATAATGAACAACTATGTTCATTTCATGTAGGAGAATGAGACATCGAGAACGCCAATTGAGGTCCAGCGTGCAAGGGACGAAACTCGACTAAGTGGAATTTCACTGAACGATCGGGTGAGTGGGATTTTATATCATACCCGGTTGGGGATGATAAGCACATTGTAATGAATACCCATTACTATGTGGTATTTTAAACATCATGACTTGGAGTAGTGATGTGAAAAACTTGCGGAAAAACTACTTACCGATTGTAAGTAGATCATATCTGGTTGGTATGATGAAACTTTCTCAAAGGAAGTTGAAAACTCGTTCATCGGTTATGAACAAAGATGTCCTTATATCGGATCAGTATAATGGATAGTGAAAACATATTTTTGTTGGAAGTGTTCTCCCATAACTGTGTGCCAATACTTAAACGATTTGGGAGACCTTCTCGACGGGAGCTTGAATAGCTCTTATAGGCCGGGGGCCTCAGTTTTGGAACTTAGGGGCTAATATGCCCGTTTTTTTTTTGAAAATCTCGATCAGTGGGCCATAGGCCAATGGGCACGAACAGGAGCTCATAAATGAACATAATATATGTGCCATAAAACTTTAGTTAGTAAATTGTATGGTCATGGTACCACGACTAGTCCAACATTCTTAGTCAACTAGCAGCAGTGCGACATGACTAGTCTTTGGACCAGTCAAGACAAATAGCTGCAGGTTGAGTTGAAAGTCAAGATTGTTGGACTAATGACACCACATATTACATGGCATATTAAGAAAACATTATTTGTGCATGCACTATGAGTACGGGATCATCAAGACGCCCATGAGGGGTAGTGATGTGTCCTAAGGGCCTTGGACGACCCGGTGAGTATAAGGGTAGTTTGTCGTTCCAAGTGAATGTGCGAAATTTAGAGTAGCACCAAGCACATGAGACTAGGGTGGGAACAAGATGAGGTCTCTATCCTCATACGGACACGAAGAATCAATTTCGGGATTGAGGGTCGGTATCACATACATCCACTCATTCTCAGGATGGAAGTGGTTGTACTTCTATCTAGGTGGTCGGTAAAGTTGCTTCAAAGCCACAAGTGGGTTCAGTGGTTGTGCTGGCCTGTGAATGTGTGTAACCTTCATGATGAAGGATGTGTGTTGGGTGATGACACACCATGATAAATAAGAAATGGTGAAAAAACCTAAATTTTTAATCAAAGAGATTTTTGAAAAGTTAGGAGTTTGGCACATTCCAATACAATTGTTTTCCTAAAAGTTAAAAGTAGACTTTTAAAAAATTCATTCACTAAGTAGTTGTACTCACCCCCTCCCTTATACCCCTTCCAGGTAGTTCTGGAGAGTCTGTCCTTAAAGACTTGCGAATTTAAACACCTGCAAGACAGGTATGATTATTTTAAAATTTCTATGCAGTTTTGATTTATGTTATTCCTGGGAAAAGGTGCAAAGAACGCCTTACTCTTTACAGTTTAGTAAAGGGGAAACCCTTTAAATAAATAGGGAGAGTGGCGGGTTGTTCACGGGGATCCGACCAAACCGGGTTAGGGCGTGATATGGGTAGTGATGCGTCCCAGGGGCTACTGGATGACATGGTGGAGATAAGGGCAGTTTGTCATGCTAGCAGTTAGGGAAGCTCGACGTAGCTTCATATGCATGAGATCGGGGTGGGGTCGGGATAAGGTCTCTATCCTCATACGGACACGGAGTTGATTTTGGGTTTGAGGGTCGGATGTCACAAACATCCACTAATTTCGAGGGTAAAAGTGGATGGGCTTCTATCTAGGTGACCGATAAAGTCGCTCAAACGCCACAAGTGGGTGTAGTGGATGGGCTACCTTGCGAATATGTGATTCCCTTCCTGATTAAGGGCACGTGTTGATTGTTAAACACACCTGATATGAAAATGAGGAAATGGTTTTGAATAACCGAGAATGAAAGGAAAATAATATTTTTTTAAAGAAATAAGGAATCTAACACACTCCAATTAAATATGTTTTGTATACTCTCTCCCAAAACTCATTCACTGAGTTATTAAACTCACCCCCTTTACCCTTTTACAGGTAACCAATTGAAAACCTACCTAAATTCCTTCTAATAGCTGAACCTACAAGACAAGTATATAAGGTTAATATATTCAGTTTTGATTAATGTTATTTCTGGAAAGGTACAGGTAAAAAGGACGCCTTACTCCTCACATTTTGAAGAAGGAGAAAACCCTTAATAAACTGGGAGAGTGGCGGGTTATTCATGGGGATCCGATGAAATTGGGTTAGGGTGTGACAACTCAATCCCACAAACATGGGCTGCTGATGGTCGCACACTTGGGCTACTCAAGCCCGTACACATACAGGCTACTTAGGCCTATGCACTCAACACATTTCGAAATGTACTACTGAATAATGATACCAAATCCAGGAAAAACTAGAGTGTGAAAGCCATATGCAACTTGAGTGTCATCTCGCAGCTTGGTGTCTCAGCACCCAGGGTCATGGCTACATTGACCATACTCGCCGGCACATGCTCCTTACGCATACAACTCAATTCTGCTACTTCTCGTCATAGTGCTGTACTAGGATGGTACTTGTAAGTCAACCGGGTGTCCCAAAAAATCTGGAAGCAAACAAAACATCTTTTCAAACTCCTCCCCAATTTCTCTTGAGTGACAGTACAACCTCATTCGACGTCATTCCATCGCCCATCTCTCTTGTACCCACACCCCAATGAAATCACATAACACACAATCATAATTATGGCACTCATGGCCTAAATTTCATAATGGTGCATATAACATGTCATGCTCCGACCCAGTTTGGTCAAATCCCTATGATCAATCTGCCGCTCCCTTGGTTTAAGAGGGGTTTCCCCCTTCCTTTAATCAAGAGGAGCTAGGCGTAATTTTAACCTTGTTCCATAGAATAGCATAAATCAATAAAATGCAAGCTTAAAAGAACTTTTAAGCATACCTAACATAGGGTAGATCTTGGTGTTTTCTTTAATCATGTTTTCCCCTACTCCTGAAAACGGATATAAAAGAGTGGGTGAGTTCTACAACTTAGTGAGTGGGGGTTAGAAGTGAATTTTCAAAACAAATAGTTTTAACTAAATTGTGCTAGGGTGGTTATATTCTTTCAAAGAAATTTTTTTCTCATGTTCCGATTTTGAAAACCTTTTTCTTGAATTCCACATTAGGTGTGTTTAGCAGACAACACACACCCTTCATAAGGAAGAAAACACACATTTGTAGGTGCAGTCCATCCATTGCACCCACTTGTGGCTCGTAGAGTATTTACCGACCACCAAGATAGAAGCCCGTCCACTTCTACCCTAGGTCTAAGTGGATGTTCATGACATCTGACCCTTAGACCTGAATATCACTTTGTATCCATATGAGGATATAGACCTGATCCCAACCCCACCCCAGTCTCATGCACAAGAAGCTACGTCGAGCTTCTCGATTGCTGGCACGACAAACTGCCCTTATCTCCACCATGTCATCCAGTAGCCCTTAGGACGCATCACTACCTCTCTTGGGCATCTTGATGTTTCTGTACCTAAAGTGCATGCACAAAACAATAGTTTTCACATAGCCATTTATTTTTGGTGCCACTAGTCCAATGGTCCTGACCCTCAACCGACATGCAGCTGTTTGTATAGGTCGGTCCATCAACCTAGCCCTCATGCACTACTGCCAGCCCATCGAGTATTATCGGTCTTGACTTGGTACCATGGCAGAATCACACATCAATTTCATTAGAGTTTTCATGGCTTTCTCAACTCAAGTTTGTTTACGAGCTCCTGCTTGTGCCCACTGGCCTTGGGCCCACTGCACATGATTTTCCAAAATTGGGCATTTAGCTCCACAAGTTCAAAAATCGAGGCCTCTAGCCTATATGAGCTGTTCTAGCTCTCGTCAAGAAGGTCTCCCAAAAGATTTAAACATTGTCACATAGTCAGGGGATAACACTTCTAACAAAAATATATATTTTTCCTCATCTCACCAACTGGATGTGATGATATCTTCGCTTACAACCGGCTAGCGGGTTTCTCCTTTCTTCAAAGAAGTCCAACATACCAACCGGTTATGATTTACTCTACTTACAACTGATAAGTAGGTTTTAGCTTAATTTGCACATCACCCCATCTGGGTATGATGTCAAAATCCCACTTACATGTATTTTTTCGTTTCTAAAGTGCTCACCATCCCAATCGGGTATGATGTGAATAAGCCCACTCACTCGATGATATTGGCATATTCTTTTCCATTCAATTTTTGCCTCAATGCTAACTTATCCTTGCTGGCGTTGTGGTCTCTCGTGCTCCTACACGATTTGGGCACCCTTATCTATTAAAGTTTGGCATAACAACCTTTGTTTCTCACATATGAGTGACTAGGCTCAATATTGTTAGTTAATTGCACTTAGGTCCTTGAAGTTCATTTTATTTGACTTTAGGTGCTTAGTGCTAACTTTTCCCCAAATTGAGTCCCAAACTTCAAAATATTCTCTTTGTGGCCTTTTACTCAAAATTGTTTAAGGGGATAAAGTTTTCCAAATTCCCAATTTGGTCCCCAACTTTTCAAATATTACCATTTTGCCCTTACTTTCAAAAAATGGCAATTTGACCCCAATTTTTTCAAAAATCGACCAATTGGTCCTCCAACATATTTTTCATGCCCAATTTGCCCTCAATTTTGAGAAATTGCAAAGAGGTCCCTCAATTTTACAAAATCCCCAATTTCTCTCCAATTTCCCCCTTTCAAACAGGTTAAATTTGATTTCTTCAAATTGACCATTCAATCGGGGCTAATTGCTTCAATTAGAGGTGTAAATCAGTTCCTACACTTCCATACAATTCAAGTGAGCATTGAATAGCATGAATTGAGGCTGAAATGAGCTCAAATGGAGCTTCGTCGGAAAATTGTGTGTAGAGAGAGAAAGCTTTGAAAGCTTACCATCGGAGGTGCGGTGGTCCAAGCTCTCTATCTAGGTAGGAAGCTCTCATCTTGATGTACCTCTTAGGATTAAGAATTTCTACAATTGGCCTGGAATCGAGGGAGAATTTCGTCAGTAAAATTTCATAGTTTCTCTCTCTAATTATAACCAGAAATGACAGAAGTGGCCCAAATTGGCTTACCTTCCAGCTTTGTTACAGTTGTGTGAGGACCGTAGGAGTGTCGGGAGGGCTTGATTTGGCCGGAGGAGGCTGAATTTGGCCAATTTCAACTCGGTCGAAATGGGGTAGCTTTGATCCTTTGGAGCTACTTTATTGTTTGATTCCATGATGCTTCTCCGACGGTCCTTGGGTCAAACGGAAGTTGCTATCATGTAGCTGACTTCTCCCAGAATCTAAAGAACTCGACCTCGCCTTATAAGGTTGAGAAAAATGCCTACATTGGAGCTCTAGTTCGAGCTTCACCAGAAAATTGAGCAGTTGAGTGAGAATGGAGATTTTAGGTGTGAGGAGGATAAATGGAGAGGAGATCTTTATATAGGGAGCTCAGGAACTCTCTGACCAACCATTTCACATCTTGGTCATGCTTATCCTTGCCCATAAATAACCTAATCGGAGCCATTTTTCCTTCGTCGGCGCTGTCTATTTTCTGCTATGAATGAACAATACTATCATTTGAAGGAAGAAGACAACACTGTTTCGAACTGGACCAGACCAGTCTAATCGGGTTCAATGCTTAAATCGGCTGGTTTAGGCCCGATTCAACTGATTTTCTCAAAAAAAAATTTTAAATCCATATAAATTCATTCTCTATCCAATAGTGGCTTCAATTCCCCAATTTGAATATTTTAAGCCACCTAGAAAAATAAATTTAGTAATTGGTTCAATGATGGTTAAAATCGGTTCAATCCAGTTTAGGTCCGGTACACCTGAATCGGTCTGGTTTTCTCTTCCAATTTGTCAAAGAGAAAATCGAGTCGATTCATAAACCTTAATCAATAGAGAAAGAGAAATTTGGGAAATTAACAAGTCCCGAGTGACCTAAAGAGTCATAAAAGTCATGGAAAAGGACTTTGGGATGAATTGGAAGAGAAAACCAAACTGATTAAGATGAACCGAGCCTGAACCGGATTGAACTTGTTTGAACTACTATTGAATTGGTTTCTAAATTCATTTTTTTGGGTAGCTTAAAATATTCAAATTGGAGATTTGAAGCCACCATAAGATAGATAATAAATTTAGAAAATTTTAATTTTGAAAAACTTAGTCGAATCGGCCCTAAACCAATCGGTTTAAGCATTAAATCCGGTTCAGACTTGTACTCTAAACCCCGCCCTTTAGAGTTTTGAAAAAATTGGGAAAATAACCAGTCAAACTGAGTGAGAAAACTGAATCAGTTCACAAAACCAATCATTAGAGAACAAGCAAATTGGGAAATTTACAACTCTGAGTGACCTAAAGAGTCATAAAAACCTTGGAAAAGGATCTTAGGACAATTTTGGGAGAGAAAACCAGACCGATTCAGGTGAATAAGATCTCAACCAGATTGAACTAGTTTGGACGGGTTTGAACAACTATTGAACTAGATGCTAAATTGATTTTTTTAGGTGGCTTAGAAAACTCAAATTGGAGAATTGAGGCCGCCATTGGATGGAGAATGGATTTAGAAAATTTTAATTTTGAAAAACTCAGTCGAATCGGGCCCGAACCAACCGATTTAAGCATTGAACCTGGTTTAGACTGGTCTGGTTCAGAACAATGTCATCTTCTTCCTTTTGATGTCAGCATTGTTCACTCCCCGAAAAATTGAACCAGTGGCAACGAAGAGGAAATGTTTTCATTCAATACATTTTAGGCCATCAATGACTGTCATTAAGGTGCCAAACAGACGGCCGACGAGTCCCCGCGATCCCTATATAAAGAGCCCCTCTCCATTCAATCTCCACACACTTGAAAACCTCACTCTCTCTTAGCTACTTAGTTTTTTGATGAAGCTTGAACTGAAGCTCTGATATAGAGTCTTTTCTGAGCCAAAGAAGGCATGGTCAGGTTCCTTAGACTCGGGAAGAAGTCATTTACACAGTGGTAGTCTCCATTTGCTCTGAGGATCACGGGAGAAGCACCAATGTGATCGAACAATGAAGCAGCTCCAGCAGACCAAAGCTATCCTATTTTTGTCGAGCTGAAATCAACCAATTGAAGCTCTCCTAAGGCCAAACCAAGCTCTCCCAACACCTCCCCAGCCCTCCTACTACTGAATTAGAGCGGAAAGGTAAGTCAATTTGGCTCCCCTCTGTGAATTTCGATTAGTGCTAGAGAGAGAACCGACATATCTTTACTAACCCAATTCTACCTCAATTTAACATGAATTGAGGTGATTCTTGATTATAGGAGAAACGTTAGGACAAAAACTATTTGCCTAGATCGAAAGCTCGGACCGCCATGCCCCCGACAGTAAGCTTGCAAAGCTTTCTCTCTCTATGTTCTATTTTTTGGTGAAGCTCCATTTGAGGTGCAATTGAATCGTATGGAGGTGTTGGAACTCAAATCTAACTTCAATTTTAACAATTACACTCATTTGATCGATAAATTTGATGAAATCAAATTCGGCTGAGTTGGATGGTTGAAATTGGGGATTTCAAAAATTCAAGGGACTAAAGTGAAATTTCCTAAAATTGAGGGCCAATTTTTCAGGATAAAGACGTTGGAGGACTAATTGGTCAATTTTTAGAATTTTTGGTGCAAAACTTACCATTTTTGTAAAGTAGGGGGCAAAATGGTAATTTTGGAAAAATTTGGGACCAAATTGGGCATTTGGAAAATTTTAACCCCTTTATGTAATTTTGAATAAATTGAGGTTTCAAAGTAAAATTTTGAAGTTTGGGGACTCAATTTGGGGAAATTCGGCATTTGAGACCTAAAGTAAAGGAAAAAGATCTTTAGGGGACCAAATTGCAAATATTTGAAAAGTTGGGTATTTTATTCATTCATAATGAATGATGGCTATCAAGGCAAAGGATAATGAACAAGGATGTTCATATAGTGTAGAAATGTGAACCACTAGGAATGCCAGCTAAGGCAAGCTCGCGAAGGGACAAAAAGCTGGTTAAGAAGGATTCACAACATTCACGGGTGAGTGGGATTTTTATATCGTTCTTGGTTGGGATGATATGCAACTCGGAAATGAAAACTCACTACTAAATGGAATTTTAACCATCACGCCTGAATGGGTGATGCAAAAATTACACGGAAAAACTACTTATCGGTTGTGTAAACCCTACTCCTTAAAGACAAGGAAACTAGGGAAAGAACCAGTCAACCCGAGTGAGAAAATTGAATCGATTCACAAACCCGATCATTAAGAGAACTGGTAATTTGGGAAAGTTACAACTCTTGATTGACCCAAAGGGTTCATAAAATCTTGGAAAAGAACCTTAAAACTAATTGGAAGAGAAAAACCAGACCGTTTCTGCTGAATCGGATCTAAGCCAGATTGAATCATTTTATGAACTGGAACCAATAGAAAAAGGGTAAACTAGGAGATTTATGGATCCCGAGTGACCTAAGGAGTCACAAAAGTCATGAAAAAGAAATTTAGGATGAATTAGAGATGTAAAATAAACTAGTTCAGGTGAATCGGATCCGAACCGGATTGAACCAGTTTGGACCGATTTGAACTACTATTGAACGGGATGCTAAATTCATTTTTGTAGGTGGTTTAGAAAATTCAAATTTGAGATTTGAGGCCACCATTGGATAGAGAATGATTTTAGAAAATTTTAATTTGGAAAAACTCGATTGAATTGGGCCTAAACTAGCTAGTTTAAGCTTTGTACCAGGTTCGGACTGGTCTGATTTGGTTCGGAGTAGTGTCGTCTTCTTCCTCTATATGACAACACTGTTCACTCACTGGAAAATCGAGCAGTGCTGGTGAAGCTGAAAAGTTTTCGGACAGGGAGTTTCAAGCAATGAATGATCACCATTAAGGTTTCAATCAGACAACCAAGAAGTCTTTGAGCTTCCTATATAAAGAGCCCCTCCTCATTCATCCTCTCCACACTTGAAAACTCCATTCTCTCTCAACTGCTCCAATTTCTAGGGATTCTCAAACTAGAGCTCCGATATATGGACTTTTCTGAGCCAAAGAAGCTGTGGTCGAGTTCTTTGGATTCTAGGAGAAGCCAGCTACACGCCTGTAGTCTCCATTTGCTCCAAAGGTCGCCGGAGAAGCGCTGACGTAATCGAACAATGAAGCAGCTCCGACAGACCAAAGCTTCCCTATTTTGGCCAAGCTGAAATTGGCCAATTCGAGCCCTTCTCAAGTAAATCAATCTCTCCCAACACCTCCACAGTTCTTCTCTAGTGGAATTAGAGTTGAAGGGTAAGCCAATTTGGCTCGTCTCTATAAATTCTGATCGATGCAAGAGAGAGAACTAGCAGAACTTCGATGATTAAATTCTCACTCAATTCAATATCAATTGATACAATTCTTGATCCTAGGAGGAACCTCTGGACAAGAGCTATCTACCAATATTGAAAGCTCGGACTATCGTGCCCCCGATGGTAAGCTTTCGAAGCTCTCTAAGTTTAGTTTTTCAACGAATCTCCATTTGATCTCATTCCTGCATCAAATCGTGCGATTCAAAGTGCAATTAAATTTTATGAAGGTGTAGAAACTCTAATCTAACTTCATGTTCAACAATTATACTCATTTGATCGGTCAATTTGATTAAATCATAATCGACTGAGTTAGAAGGTTGAAATTGGGAATTTCAAAAATTCAAGGGACTAAAGTGCAATTTCATAAAATTGAGTGTCAATTGGGCATGATAAAGATATTGGAGGACCAATTGGGCAAAATTTGGAATTTTGGGGCAAAACTTACCATTTTTGTAAGTAGGGGCAAATTGGTAATTTTGGACAAGTTGGGGACCAAATTGCAAATTTGGGAAACTTGAACCCCTTTGTGTGATTTTGAATAAATTGTGGTACTAAGGTGAAATTTAGAAGTTTTGGGACTCAATTTGGGGAAAAAATCCGCATTATGGACATAAAGTTAAAGAAAAAGAACTTTAGTGACCTAATTGCAATTAATCAAAAAGTTTGAGTAGTTCATCCATTCACAATGAATGTAGAAATGAACAAGTATGTTCATATTCTGTAGAAACATGAAATACCAAGAACGACAGCAAGGATAAGCCCGCGTGAAGACAAAGAACCGGTCAAGTGGAGATCGCTACATTATCGGGTGAGTGGGATTTAATATCATATTCGATTGGGATGATAAGCACCTCGGAAATGAAAACCCACTATTATGTGGTTATTTTAACTATCACACCTATAGGGAGTGATGTAGAAATTAAGTGGAAAAAATACTTACTAGTTGTAAGTAGATCATACCCGCTTGGTATGATGAAACTTCCTGGAAGAAAGTAGAAAACCTGCTTATCGGTTATAACCGTAGATGTCCTTATACTCGGTTGGTGTGATGGACGGCTAAAATTTCACTTTGTCAGAAGTGCTCTCCCTTGACTGTGTGCCACTGCTTAAACATTTTGGGAGACCTTCTTGATGGGAGTTTGAATAGCTCAGACAGTCCAGAGGGCTCAGTTTTGGAACTTGGGGTCTATTATGCTCGATGTTGAAAATCACAAATAGTGGGCCATAGGCTAGTTGGCATGAGCAGAAGCTTGTAAACAAACATGAATTTGAGCCATAAAACTTAAATGAATGAACTGATTAGCCATGGTACCAAGACATGATCGACATACTCGATGGACTAGCGGCAGTGCGACATGACAGGTTGATGGACCAGTCAAGACAAATAGCTATAGGTCGAGTTAAGGGTCGGGGCCATTGGTCCAGTGGCACCAAAGATTAATGCCTTTTGAGGAAACTTTTTTTGTGCATGCACTTGAAGTTCAGGACTATTAAGATGTCCAAGAGAGGTTGTGATGCATCCTAAGGGCTGCTGGATGATATGGTGGCTATAACGGAAAAGAGAAGCTACTAGGTTTGTGTTTCTTGTCATACTAGTTAGTCATGGCGTTATGTATTTGTACTCCACAAAGTTTTTGTGTTTGTACTCTACGGAGTCTCTGTGTTTGGACTCCACGAAGCTACTGTGTTTGAGGCTTCCTGAAGCTTCTATGTTTGAGTTTCATGCGCATGAGACCGAGATATTCAAGCGTGTTCCCTTCATGATGAAGGGAGTGTGTTGGTTAATAAGCACACCGATTATGGTTGAGGAGTGAGTAATGGCTATGAAACCGAGATTTTGAGGATGAATTATTTTAAAAGAAATTAAGGATCTGGTACACTCCAATTCAAATATTTTCCCTAAAAGTCAAACTTTAAACACCCATTCATTGAGTAATTGAACTCACCCCTCCCTTATATCCCTTTTTAGGTAACCAGAGAAACCTATCCAAAGACCTCATGTTAATCACACCTGCAAGACCGATATGTAAGTTAAAAAGTTTATGCTATTTTGATTTATGTATTCCAGGAAAGGTACATGTTTAATGGACACCTTACTCCTCCCGGGTTAAATGAGAGGAAAACCCTTAGTAAACCAGGAGAGTGGCAGGTTGCTCATGGGGATCCGACCAAACCGGGTTGAGGCGTGACAACTTGAGTGGTATTAGAGCCTGTTTCCGGGAATACATTATCAAGACTAGAGAACATAGTAACTAATAGGAATACTTTTAAAATTTTCAGATGGCTCCCAAGAGAGGAACTAAGAGAACTAGAGACATAGTCTCTGACACGGCCCAACCAACCCTTCCTATGGAAACTCCCTGAGGAGCCAAGACAATCCCACCAGGATTGTATGAGGAGTTTGCCTGAGTGTTTGGATGGCCTAACCTCACTCCTGAGGTGGACTCCAACCCTCGAGCCGAGCTTGAGGAAGTATAATCTCATCCTCCTCCTACTAATGTTCCTCCTCCGATGGATATTCCTAAATACCTCAAAACCCTCCGACAATTAGGATGTAAACTATTCCTAGGAGAAAAGGATGCGAGGGTTGCTATGGATCGGCTAGATAGCATCAAGAGACTCATGGGGATAGTCAAGATTTCACCAAAGGATATGGTGATCCTTGCAAAGTTTTTCCTGGAAGCTAGTGCGAAGAGGTGGTGGGATAACGTTAGAAGCTTGCATGCCACCACCCTTACATGGGAGAAATTCAAGTAAAGATATATGGAGGAATATCTAGCTCGACATCTAATCAATGAGAAGAAAAAAGACTTCCTCCAACTCCGACTTCGACAAGGGCTTAACTCTATCTCGGAGTATGAAACCAAGTTTAATGAGTTAAGACCCTTTGCCCCTGACCTAGCCGGACCTGTGGATGTTTGCCAACGATTTGTAGACGATCTTAATATGGACATATGAGACTAAATGGGAGTACTAGGATGCCCCATGGATTTTACTACTATCATCAATATGGCCCATGAATGTGAGCATCTAGAACAGACCAGTAGGAAAGAGGAAGGAGGCCAAGATAGACGAGGAAGACAAAAGGAGTTCACTGGACAGAAATGGAGAACAAGAATGGGGTTCTCTTGTCACGCCCCGACCCAGTTTGGTCGGATCCCCGTGATCAATCCACCACTCTCCCGGTTTATTAAAAGATTTCCCCTTATTGTAAACCGTATAGAGTAAGGCATCCTTTAACCTGTACCTTTTCCTGGAATAGCATAATCAAAACTGCATGAAATTTAAAACTTTACATACTTGTCTTACATACATCTTAGTTGACGGTCTTTAAGGGGAGGCTTTCCGGGATTTCCTGAAAGGGGTATAAGGGAGGGGGTGAGTACGATTACTCAGTGAATGGGCTTTTAAAAGCTTTTGACTTTTAAGAAAAAAATTTATATGGAGTGTGCCAGACTCCTTTATTTTCAAAAATCCCTTCGTCACCCATCCTCACACTACTCTTAGGCAAGCACGCTTAACTTTAAAGTTCTTATGAAATCTAGTTCACCTGAACCAATTTGGTTTTTGTCTTTTAATTTGTCTTAAGTTTCTTTTTTCAAGGTTTAATAAACCCTTTGGATCACCCGAAAGTTGTAAATTTCCATATTGCTTGTTACCAAATGTAAACCGGCTCGGTTTTCTTATTCGGTTTGATCGGTTCTTTTTCCAATTTTCCTTAAATCAAAAGTGCGGGGTTTACAACTCTCCTCTCCTTTTAGGAGTTTTGTCCCCAAAAATTAGTTAACATTCTTGCATGAGCAATCATTTCCTTCGATGCCCCTTTGGTGTTTGCTTAAGATACAAACTTTTCTCTCGTCCTTGAAATTAGTCCCTTTTACAAACTTCACTTAAGAAATTCATTTTTGATAATATTATTTACTCCCTCCATGGAGTTTTTCATAACTAGACATACCTTACCTCAGGGTATGTTCTTAGATTTTATGTCTCTCTTTGCTTAGAGCATCATTCTTCCCCTTGAGGTCCTATACTCAAGATTGGGAATTCCAAGATAACTAACCATTTTCGTGTCTAGTTAAATGCTTGATCATTGAAACACTTAGCTCGTTGTCCTATAGAGCATTTCGTACTTATTTCATCGGATTTCTTTATCACCACCTTTTCGTCCCATTTCGACTCTGCGTCCATTCGTTGTCTATTATAACTTCAGTCCAAATTGTTATATTTGACCTCGTCATGCTTATTAGCTGACTCTTCCTTATTTTGAGTCATATTCTCCTCGGGTTGTTGGGCTTACATGTCCTTACAGTATGGCATTGTCTAGAACCCGTCTCTGTCCATTTTATTTCTAGAACATCTCCTGAAGTGTCTCTCTTAGCTTTTAGACCTTTTAGGGATCGTATAACTTCATTTCTCTTTTCTTTTGATAGTATTCCGTAACTATCTTTTTTTTTTACCATTATTAACTCCACTTACTCAATTGTGTTGGTTCTCCTTACCCTCTCATTCCTTTTCGACTTCCTTATTGAGTATTTCCTGTTCCAATTAATTAAATTCCCAGATGTTTTATCGATATGCTGGGTTTTGTCCTTTCTTAGATCCATCATCATTTCCGATGGTATCCTCTACTCAAGAATTTTCCTTTGGCCTTAATCCCCTCTGATTTGTTCTCAACCATTTCACAATTCTTTATTTTTTTGGTCCAATCGTCTAGGCAGATGTATCACTCGTTCTTCATGCCCATCCTATTATCCATCATAGAGTGTAGTCATTACTAGATCTCATTCCTTCTTAGGGTTTTGTTTATTCTATTTGGCTGTCTATCGTTATTAGTTTTCCTCCTACTTGGTTGTCCTGTTCCCTCCAAATAGGTCAGCATGGGCCATTATGATACTTCCTTCCTTGGAAACATTTCCTAATTAAGAGTTGGTTCCTTTCACTCCACATTGTGTCCATCCGCCCCTAAATAATTCCTTTAGTTTAATTTCCTTCTTAGGACCTCATTTTTCCTTAGTACTCAACTTTTCCATCTCAACCAACATTTCATTTGTGAGCTTATCATTCCTTCTATTTTGGTCGGTTCCATTTCCTCTCAATTGGGATACACATCTCTTTTCGGGGCTTCCTTCCTTTGTAGAATTCTTTCCCTTTCTCTGGGCATTCCTTTTTACATTTGCCCTGGGGGATTTCTACTCTTGATGTTGTCTTCTCCTGTTTACCTTTACTCCTCAGGTCTTACAAGACATCTTTTATACTCTATCCGCATCCTCATTCATACCCAATACCTATCTATTTCCTTAGGAAGCGTATAAATCTTCCTTGTTTCAAGATTTCTTGATCATTATGTGAGAAGCTTGCCTATTTCTTTCTTGGCTTGAGTTTGGTTGATAATTTGGCCTTTTGGTCCCTTTAAGGATTTCTTTCATCCTTCTCTTTCAGAGTATTTGACCTTTCCGCCTCTCTTCCTTATCGGAACTTACATCATGGTTCTTCCGCGTATTAACTAGTTAACTGTCTCACCTCCACCAGTCCCTTGGTTTAGGTCTTCTTAGGGTAGTTGTCTTCTCGAGTACTCCTATCTTTAACGTCATCTCACTGACCTTTTTAGGGTGTAGTCCTTTCTACTTCCCGGTCTTTCTTAGGTATGTTGGTTAGAGACTTTGATTTTTAACTTTTCTGCTTTTTCCAAAAGAGGTAGTACTTTAAAATTATATCACTTTTCCATGGCATGTTATTCTTGGCCTCTAATACTTCCTTCCTTCAAGTAGTTTCTAATGAGGGGTTGGCTCCTTGCAAATCCGCCAACCAATGATTCATTTTCACAGCGTATTCCTTCTCTTCTTCACTCTCACTGTGTCATTCCCTAGAGTTTCGAAGGACTTTTTTTTTTGTGTTTGCCCCTTATGAGAGGGTTCTAAGTATGCTTCTCATGTACCTTATCCCTATTCATGAGGTATCCTTCTTAGTTTGACCTTCTTAAGAAGTTTTTTGTATTCACCTCGTCTTTTCTTGACCTCTTTTTGAATTGTTTATGTAACCCGCTCCATGGCATCGGTCTCCAATCCTTCATGTCCTTCGTGACCTTTGAGGAGGTATTGCCTTAAATCTATGAGGTGTGGAACACCCCTTCTTTCCTTACACCTATAATAGTTCAACTTGGTACTTGTCCTTCGTAGGGTTGGGCACTTCTTCAGGTAATGTCTCCATCGTTCATACTTATAATAGGTTATTCCCTTATATGGATTGGTGTGGTCCCTTCTTTCCTTTGAGTAGGGCATTTCCAGGGTTACTATTGGTTTGGTGCTCTACCATTCTTGAGTCTGATCACTTTGACAATTTTCTTACTGAATCTCCTTTGCTAAAGGGTCATGGTAAGATTCCTCCTAAGTTTCCTGATTCATCTCCCATTACTGGAATGCGACTTTTCCTTAGTTTCTAGGATAGTGTGGTTTTGTTTTATTTTCCTTAGGCCATATTCCTAGTAAGATCACATCCTCAAAGGATAGAATTTTGGAGAATTTGAATATTTTATTAACATGGGAATACAAATGGTTGGGCTGTCAGCCCTATCACAGAAAATGATCACAAATTAACTAGGGAGCTATGAGATTCTTGATAAGATCCTCCTTTATACTTAGGGTTGTGCCATCAATAGGTCCTAGCACCATTCTCCCAGATACTTCCCCATTTGGTTCTTCAACATTTCTGCCACGTCACAGGCATTTGGGAAGCTTCTAGGGTTGTCTCCCTACGAAGGTAGGGTGTTGAGTAGAGCTCTACCAAGTTTTCTTGATTCCTCTCTTGGGAGCCATATGAAAATTTTAGGATAAATCCTATTAGTTACTATATTTTCTAGTCTTAATTATGTATTCGAGGAAACAAGCTCTGATACCACTCTAGTTGTCATGCCCCGACCCGGTTTGGTCGGATCCCTGTGATCAACCCGCCACTCTCCCGATTTATTAAAAGATTTCCCCTTATTGTAAACAATAAAGAGTAATGCGTCCTTTAACCTGCACCTTTTCCTGGAATAGCATAATCAAAACTGCATAAAATTTAAAACTTTACATACCTATCTTACAGACATCTTAGTTGACGGTCTTTAAGTGGAGGCTTTACGGGATTTCCTGAAAGGGATATAAGGGAGGGGGTGAGTACGACTACTCAGTGAATGGGTTTTTAAAAGCTTTTAACTTTTAAGAAAAACATTTATATGGAGTGTGCCAGACTCCTTTATTTTCAAAAATCCATTCATTTAAAAATTCGGGGTTTTCCACCATTTCTTATTTACCACGGTGTGTCATCACCTAACACACATCCTTCATCATGAAGGTTACACACATTCGCAAGTCAGTATCACTACTGAACCTGCTAGTGGCTTCAGAGCGACTTTTCATGCCATCCGGATAGAAGTATGACCACTTCTACCCTGGGAATGAGTGGATGTACGTGAAATCCGACCCACAATCCCGAAATCACTTCTTCGTGTCCGTATAAGGATAGAGACCTCATCTTGTCCCCACCCCGGTCTCATGTGCTTGGTGCTACTCCAGATTTTGCACAGACACTTGGAACAACGAACTGCCCTTATAGCCACCAGGTTGTCCAGTTCCCTTAGGACACATCACCACTCACATGTTAACGCAGTGAATTCCACTTGACCGGTTCTTTGTGTTCACGTGTGCTCGTCCATGCTGGTGTTTCCGGTATTTCGCGTTCCTACACGATATGAACATCCTTGTTCATTACTACTTGGCATGACAGCCTTCATTCATTTCCAATGAATGAGAAAACCCAAACTTTTAGTTATTTGCAATTAGGTCCCTAAAGTTATTTCTCTTTAACTTTAAGTCCCAAATCTCAGTTTTTCCTCAAATTGAGTCCCATAACTTTTAAAATTTATCTTGGGACTTCAATTTATTCAATTTCACCAAAAAGGGGTTTAATTTCCCAAATTTCCAATTTGGTCCCCCAATTTTTCCAAAATTACCATTTTTCCCTTCCTTTACAAAAATGGTAAGTTTTGCCCCAAAAATTCCAAAATTTCTCAATTGATCCTCCAACATTATTTTCATGCCCAATTAACCCTCAATTTCATAAAATTGTATTTTGGCCATTTGAATTTCAAAAATCCCCAAATTTTCCCTAAATTTTCCCCAATTTCAACTCTTCAACACTACCGAATTTGATTTTATCAAATTGACCGATCAAACACTTCTAATTGTTGAAATTGGAGTTGAAATTAAGTTCTTGCAAGTTCATACGAATCTAAGAAACTTTGAATCGCAGATTTTAACACTGGAACGAGCTCAAACGAAGCTTCGTTGGAAAATAGACTATAGAGAGAGAAAGCTTCGATTTCTCATCGGTGAGGGCACGACAGTCTGAGCTTTCGATCTAGGTAGATAGCTCTCATCTTGAGGTTCATCCTAGAATCAAGAATCGCATCAATTGATGCCAAATTGAGTTAGAATTTTATTATTGAAATTCTACCAGTTCTCTCTCTAGCACCGACCGGGAATTGTAGAGGGGAGCCGAATTGGTTTACCTTTCAGTCGTAATTCGGTCGTGGGAGGGCTGAGGAAGTGTTGGGAAGGCTTGGTTTGTCCTGAGGAGGACTTGAAATGGTCGATTTCTGCTTGGCCAAAATAGGGCAACTTTGGTCCGCTAGAGCTACTTCACTATTCCATCATGCCAGCGCTTCTCCAACGATTCTCGAATTGACTGGAGTTTGCTACCAGATAGCTGTCTTCTCTCCGGTTCTAAAGAGCCCGACCTTTGTTCAAGTCGAAGCTCTAGTTCCAGCTTCACCGGGAAATGGAGCAGTAGAGAGAGAGAGAAGTGTTCGGGTGTGAGAAGAATGAAATGGGGATGACCTCTTTATATAGGTGTATTAAATGGGAGAGATTTATTACTAGTATTAATATTGCCATAAATTAATGGTATTAATTTCAATAATTTAATTTTGGTATTAAATTATTTGTATTAATTCCAATAATTAAATATATATTAATTTATGGCTATTTAAGATAAGCGGTACGCATTTCGGGTTAAAAAAATATTCATACTTCCCAAGAGGTCACCCATCCTCACACTACTCTCGAGAAAGCATGCTTAAGTTTAAAGTTCTTATGGAATCTAGTTCACCTGAACCAATTTGGTTTTTGTTTTGTAATTTGTCTTAAGTTTCTTTTCCAAGGTTTAATGAACCCTTTAGATCACCAAGAAGTTGTAAATTTCCATATTGCTTGTTCCCAAATGTAAACCAGCTTGGTTTTTTTTATTCGGTTTGACCGGTTCTTTTCTCGATTTTCCTTAACTCAAAAGTGCGGGGTTTACAAAATGGGTGAACTTGGTTAATATGTCCACTATGACCCAAATTGCATCTCGTCCCTTCCTTATCACAAATAATCCCGTGACAAAGTCAATAGACATGTGCTCTCATTTCTATTTCAGGATTGGCAAGGGTTGCAGTAGTCTTGATGGTTTCTAATGCTTAGCTTTAATCTGTTGATAGGACAATCATCGAGCTACATATTCCGCAATATCCCTCTTCATTCTTTTCCACCAATATCCTTGTTTGAGGGTGTGGTACATCTTTGTACTGCTCAGATGCATCGCATACACAGAATCGTGTGCATATTCCAGAATTAACCTCTTCAATTCCTTATCTTGAGGCACACGCACTCTACCCTTGTAGATTAGTACTCAATCGCCTTGTAAGTTGTAGTCTGATTTCGTCCCTCTGTTAACCGGGTCCAAATAGTATTGGAGTTCCTTATCAGCCTTTTGTTGGGCCTTAATCTACTCTATTAGACTGGGTCTCACCACCACATCAGCCAACAAGCATTTCTCCCTCTTGTCCATCTTCAGGTCCACCTCCATTCTCCCCAACTATTGTAACAAGGGTAAGTAACTTGTCTTTATTTGTGCCACCTTAGTTTGGTATTTACGACTTAGGGCATCTATCACCACATTTGCCTTCCTAGGGTGATACTCTATCATAAGGTCATAGTCCTTAACCAATTCCAACCATCTCCCTTAGCAGAGGTTCAACTCCTTCTGAGTTAGAAAGTATTTAAAACTCTTGTGATCTGTGTATATCCTACACTTAACCCCGTAGAGATAGTATCGCTAAATCTTTAAGGCGAACACTATCGCAGCTAATTCCAAGTCATGGGTAAGGTAATTCATCTCATGTACCTTAAGTTGTCGCGATGTGTAAGCGATAACTTTTCCTTATTGCATTAGTACACATCCGAGTCCTTGTCCGGATGCATCACTATAAATGGTGTACTCCCCCGCACTTTGGTCAGGAAAGGAGATTACCGGTGCGGTTGTCCAATGAGTCTTCAACTCTAAGAAAGACTTTTCACAACTTTCATCCCATTTATACTCTAATCCTTTCCTAGTGAGCTGAGTCAAAGGGGCAGCTATCTAAGAGAAATCCTGCACGAACCATCTGCATTATCCTGCCAGGCCTAAGAAACTTCATAACTCCGAAGGATTCCTAGGCGCCTTCCAATTGGATGTGGCTTCCAGCTTTGTCGGGTCTACTTTGACTCCATCTTTGGACACTACATGTCCTAAGAACCCTACATCCTGTAGCCAAAACTCAAACTTGGAGAATTTTGCATATAAGCGGTTTTCCCTCAGTATCTCCAAGGTGATCGCCAAATGTTCTTCATGTTCCAACCTAGTTCATGAGTATATAAGAATGTCATCTATAAATACTATGATGAATATGTCCAAGTGTGGTTGGAACACTTGGTTCATTAAATCCATGAAGGCTACAGGGGCATTGGTTAAGCCAAAAGGCATCACCTTAAACTCATAATGCCTATATCGGGTCCAAAATACGGTCTCAGGAATATCTTCTTCTCTAATCCTAAGTTGACGGTAGTCATACTCAAGATCTATCTTGGAGAAGTAGGCTACTCTTCTTAGTTGGTCAAATAGGTCATTGATCCGTGGAAGTGGATATATGTTCTTGATAGTGACCTGGTTTAGCTTTCTATAATCTATGCACAGTCTCATGCTCTCGACCTTTTTCTTTCCGAATAGGACTGGTGCACCCCATGGAGACTGGCTAGGGCGTATGAAGTCCTTCTCCAATAGCTCATCTAGTTGTTCCTTAAATTCTTTTAGCTTTGTTGAAGCCATGTCATAGGGGGCTTGGGATATGGGGTTTGTACCTGGAATAATTTCTATGGTGAACTCCAATTGTTGGTTTGGGCTTAGTCCAGGTAATTCTTCCAGAAATACTTCTGTACAGTGTTTAACCACTGGAATGTCTTCGGGTCCCTTCTACTCAAACTTCTTGTTGATGACCATGGCTAGAAAAGTCATACAATCTTTTTGTTTCATCTTTTGGGCATTTATGTGGGACACCATCTGTACTTCACCCTTCCTCCGGTCTCCTTGGAATTTCAGTCTATTTGTCTCGGGAGTGAGAAAGGTTACTATCTTCTTTCCACAGTCCATCCTAGTATGAGGGTTACTTAACCAATCCATTCCAAGGATTACTTCTACCTCTTAGAGGTAACAAAATAAAATCTACATTGAGTTTAACTCCTCCAATCTTTATCATACATCCCTTTAGCTGCTTGTTCCTATTTAACCATTCTCCTATGGGTGTGAGGATGTTGAGACTTTGTCCTAGAGGGGTGAATTCTAGGGATAAACTTGGAATTAGGTCCTCTTTGATAAAAGATCTCTTTGCTCCTAAGTCGAAGAGTGCGTAGACATGTTGTCCCCATAAATGCACATACCCTAATTGGAGAAATGTATATTTTTAGAGAAAAGATTTTATTTATTGAATAAAATTTCAATAAAGGTTTTTATTAAACTAATTAGGAGGGTTTTGGGAAGTACCTTCTATGGTACTAGGGTCTTTCCTAGCGCTTCTTGAGTGAGGTTGTATACCCTAGCTGGTACTCTAGCTGTGGCATCTTGCATGGGATTCCTAGGGTTCCCTTGAGGTGATCCAAGCATATTTTATTGCTTGTTCTCTCTCAGAGTGGGGCATTCCTTTGCAAAGTGCCCCACTTGTCCACATGCAAAACAAGATAAGCATGCTCCCTCGTGGTGCCTTTGGCACCTAGGACAGCAAGGGTTTCCTTGTGGCAAGGTGGGGAATACTCTCTAGGGAGGTGGGGTGCATCCTTCCTCCTTTGAAATCCTACTTTATTTCTCCATCTTGGACCATTATGCTCCCTCTGTCCTCCATGACGGCTTTCCCCATGTCCTCCATCGAGGTTGTCTGCACCATTCAGCGGCGTCAGGTTTGCACCAATCACTAACATTCGTGAGCCATACTGATCACTATGGCCAGATCCATGAGGCGTCCTAGTACTCCCATACGGTCTCCTAAGGATGTGTGTTCTAACTCCTTCCTAGTATTGGTACTATTCATGGGGTTTCTTTCTATCGTACTTCTTTCCTTTCTCTTTTCCCTGTCATGTCTTACTTGTCTTAACATCTTTAGTGCTCCCCCTAACCTTCCTTCTTTCTTCTTTCATTCCTATGGTTTTCTTTAGAATAGTTTATTTGTTTTCTTTACTCTTATCTTTTGAACTTTTCCTTAACTCCTCAGACTAATCCCCTATTCTTTAATGCTCACTTCCTTTTGTTCTAACTTCTCCTTCCTTCCCTTAGTTAGGATTTGTCATCCTTGGGTGAACTCTAAGAGTTTCTTTCTTGCCAAATTTCATTGTACATCTGAGGAAAATTTTAAGGGTTAAGGTTAATTAGAAATAACCCGTTTTTCCTTCCTTGTGTGATTTTCTATCCTTTTATGTTGATCTTTATTAGCATATGCTCATTGTTTGAATTTATCATGGAAACTCATAAGTTTTATAAAGAAGAATTTAACTTCATTCATTCAAGAAATTTTCTTGCCATACTTGGCTTATTACAGAAATTTTCAATCCCTCTAATCTCTTGGTGTCATAGGCCAAGAGTTAGCCTTAGAACGGTTGTGGGATTCTTGATCAAAAGGCTTTGAGGAACTAGTTGGGGTCTACTCGAATTCCCTTATGGGATGAATTTCATGTATGGCCTCCAATCCATACCGCTTTAGTATCTCTACCTCACAATCATAGGTCCACTTCATCCACTCGGAGGGATTGAAGTTGGGCTGAGTAGGTGGGGTACTTGATGGACTTTCATGAAGGTGGCCTACGCATCTGAGTAGTTGTCCCAAGCCTCTTTCTTGGTTGGATTCCTCTCTGGTTATTGTGAAGCTGGAGAAGGGCTTGGCTCCTAGGAGGAGGTACTGACTCCTCATGTCTTAGAGGAGGGTATGTAATGCCTTCTGGTTCCAATAAGGCTCCTACCAGTTTTTGATAGTCTTCCACCATGTCCTTGGCCACTCTTTCCTCACCTTTTAAGAATCTTTGAGATGTTCTAGCTCCCATCAATAAGGTCTCCCAAATAGTTTAAATAATTGCACACAGTTAGGGGAGAACACTTCTGACAAAAAGTATATTTTCCAGTTTATCACACCAATCGGATATGATGACCTCTTCGCTTATAACCGGTAAAAGGGTTTTGCATTTCCTTAAGGAAGTTTGTCATACCAATCAGATATGGTCATCTCTAATTACAACTAGTAAATAGGTTTTCTTTTCACAAAAGTAAACTCATCATCCCAACTGGGTATGATGTGATTAAGCCCGATCACAAGTGGTTTTTCATTTTTAAAGTGCTCACCATTCCAACCGGGTATGATGTAAATATGTCCACTCACCGATGAACATGACATGTTCGTCCTCAATCGGTTATCAATTCTACGCAAGCTTTCTCTTGCTTGCATTCTGGTCACACTTGTCTCTACACGAATTGGGCAGCCTTATAAGTTAGCGTTTGACATAAAGCCTAGGCTCACAAATTATCGATTAATTGCACTACGGTCCCTAAAGTTCATTTTTATTAACTTTTAGTCTCTAATGCCAAAATTTCCACAATTTGAGTCCCAAGGTTTCCAAAATTCCCTTTGAGTCCTCAATTCACTCAAAATTGTATAACGGGCTCAAATTTTCCAAATTTTCAATTTGGTCCCCAACTTTTCAAAAATTACCATTTTGCTACTTTCTAAAAATGGCAATTTGACCCGAGATATTTTAAAAACCGACCAATTGGTCCTCCAACATCTTTCCCATTGTCAATTGGCCTTCAATTTTGGGAAATTGTAAAGAGGTCTCTCAATTTTTTGAAATCCCCAAATTCCCCAAAATTTTCCCTAATTTTCCCCTTTCAAACTGTCCGAATTTGATTTCTTCAAATTGACCATTCAATCGGGGTTAATTGTTTCAATTGGAGGTATAAATTAGTTCCTACAATTCCATACGATTCAATTTATCTTTGAATTGCATGAATTGAGGCCAAAATATGCTTAAATGGAGCTCCACTAGAAAATCATTTATAGAGAGAGAAAGCTTCGAAAGCTTATTGTCGGAGGTGCGGTGGTCCGAGCTCTCGATCGAGGAAGGTAGCTCTTGTCCTGAGATTCCTTCTATGATCAAGAATTACTACAATTGATATCAAATTGAGGAAGAATTTTGTTAGTAAAGTTTAGCACTTTCTCTCTCTAACTCCGATCAACAATGACTGAGGAGGAATTGGCTTACCTTTTTGCTCTATTAAGGTCGTATGAGGGCTGTAGGGGTGTTGGGGAGGCTTGGTTTGGCCGGAGGAAGGATGAATTTGGCCAAATTCAGCTAGGCCAAAATAGGGTAGCTTCAGTCCGTCGGAGCTACTTCACTATTTGATTCCACCAACGCTTCTCTGGCTGTTCTTGCGTCGAAAGGAGGTTGCTGTCAGATAGCTAACTTCCCCCAAAATCTATTGGACCCAACCTTGCCTTATGAGGCTATGAAAAAGGCCTATATTGGAGCTCTCATTTGAGCTTTACAAGAAAATGGAGCAGTTGAGGGAGAATGAAGATTTCACGTGTGTGGAGGATGAATGGAGAGGAGCTCTTTATATAGAGAGCTAATCCTTACACAAAAATGGCTTGATCAGAGCTATTTTTCCTTTGTCAGTGTTATTCGTTTTCTATATTTAATGAACAGTGTCATGCCCTAACCCAATTTGGTTGGATCCCCGTGTACAACCCATCGCTCTCTCAACTCAAGAGGTGTTTCCTCCAACTTTATCTCAAGATGAGCCATGCGTAATTTCAACCTTGTTCCCTAGAAGAAATATATCCAATAAAATGCAATCTTAAAGAAATATAAGCATACCTGATAGAGGGTAAGTCCTGGTATTTTTCTTAGTCATTTTCTTTTTCCTGAAAAGGGATAAAAAGGAGGGGGTGAGTATGACTACTCAGTGAATGGGTTTTTTAAGAAAATATCTTTTAGGAAAAGAGTTGTATTGGAGTGTGCCAGACTCCTTTCTTTTAAAAATCCTTTGAATTTCAAATCTCGGGTTTTTCCATCATTATCATGATGTGTCATCACCCAACGCACATCCTTCATCATGAAGGTTCAACACACAATCGCAGGCCAGTACGACCACTAAACCCACTTGTGGCTTCAGAGTGAGTTTATCGGTCACCTAGATAGAAGCACGTCCACTTCTACCTTGAGAATGGATGTCTACAACATCCAACCCTCAATCCTGAAATCGATTCTTCTTGTTTATATGAGGACAGAGACCTCATGCCGTCTTCACCCCGGTCTCATACGCTTAGTGCTACTTCAAATTTCGCACGGTCACCTGGTACGACGAACTGCCCTTATACTTACCAGGTCGTCCAGGGCCCTTAGGATGCATCACTACCCCTTATGGGCGTCTTGATGATCCCAAAATCATAGTGCATGCACAAACAATATTTTATTATCATGCCATGTAATCTGTGGTTCCATTAGTCCAACGGCCCCAACCTTCAACTCAACTTGTAGCTGTTTGTCTTGACTAGTCCGGAGACCGGTCATGTCGCACTACTGCTAGTTGACTGAGTAAGTCGGTCCTGTCTTGGTACCATGACCAAACAATTCATTTATTAAAGTTTTATGGCACATATCTCATGTTTGTTTACGAGCTCGTGCTCGTGCCCACTAGCCTATGGCCTACTGTTCGAGATTTTTAAAACTGGGCATAATAGCCCCCAAGTTTCAAAACCGAGGCCCTCGACCAATAAGAGCTATTCGAGTTCCCATCAATAAGGTCTCCCAAATAGTTTAAGCATTGGCACACAGTCAAGGGGAGCACTTCCGAAAAAATATATTTTTAACTGTCCATTATACCGACTGGGTATAAGGGCATTTCTACTCATAACTGATGAGCGCGTTTTCAAATTCCTTCTAGGAAGTTTCATCATACCGACCGGGTATGATCTACTTACAATCGGTAAATAGTTTTTCCGTATGATTTTCACATCCCTCTTCTAAGTTGTAATGTTTAAAATACCACTTGATAGTGGGTTTTCATTTTGAGATACTTATCATCCCCAACCGGGTATGATATGAAATCCCACTCTCCCGTAAATGTCGTGAATTACACTAGACTGGTTCCTTGATTTCACACGAGCTTATCCTTGTTGGCGTTCCCGGTGTTTTTTGTCCCTACACGATATGAATATCTCGGTTTATTATCTCTCGGCCTAATAGCCTTCATTCATTCCAAATGAATGAGAAAAACTAAACTTTTATTTAATTACAATTAGGTCCCTAAAGTTATTTTTCTTTAACTTTAAGTCCCTAAATGCTGGTTTTTCCTCAAATTGAGCCCCAAAACTTTTAAAATTCCCCTTGGGACCTCAATTTATTAAATTTCACAAAAGGGGTTTAATTTTTCAAATTTCCAATTTGGTCCCCCACTTTTCCAAAATTACCATTTTGCCCTTTCTTTACAAAAATGGTAAATTTACCCCAAAAATTCTAAAATTTCTCAGTTGACCCTCTAATATTCTTATCATATCCAATTGATCCTCAATTTTAGAAAATTTCATTTTAGTCCCTCAAAATTTTCGAAAATCCTCAATTTCCCCAATTTTTTCCCCAATTTCAACTCATTAACACAACCGAATTTGATTTTATCAAATTGACTGATCAAACACCTCTAACTGTTGAAATTAAAATTGAAATTGAGTTTCTCCATGTTCATACGATTCCGTAGAACTTTGAATCGCTAGTTTTAATGCCAGAACGAGCTCAAACGGAGCTTCGTTGGAAAATATACTGTAGTGAGAGAAAGCTTCGATTACTCACCGGTGAGGGCACGATGGTCTGAGCTTTCTATATGGGTAGGTAGCTCTCCTCCAAAGGTTCTTCCTAGGATCAAGAATGACATCAATTGATGTCGAATTGGATTAGAATGTTGTCACTGAAGTTTGGTCGGCTCTCTCTCTAACACCGATCAGAAATTACAAAGGGGAGCCTAATTGGCTTACCTTTCGGACCTAATTTGGCCGTGGAAGCATTGAGAAAGTGTTGGGAGGGCTTGGTTTGACCTAAGGAGGGCTCGAATTGGCCGATTTCAACTCAGCCGAAATAGGGCAAATTCGGTCCGTCGGAGCTACTTCACTGTTTAATCACGCTGGCACTTCTCCGGCTCTCGAAACGAATGGATGCCACCACCGTGTAGCTGACTTCTCCCCTGTTCTAAGGAATCTGACCTCACCTTCTTTGGTTAAAAAATGACCCAATATCTGAGCTCTGGTTCGAGCTTTGCTAGAAAACTAAGCAATTGAGAGAGAGTGAGCTTTTCAGGTGTGAAGAGGATGAATGGAGAGGGGGTCTTTATATACGAAGCTTGGGGGCTCCTTGGCCGTCTAATTGGCACCTTTATGATAGGCATTGATGGCCAAAAACATATTGAACAGAGACGTTTCCTCTTCACTAGTGCTGCTTCGATTTTTCAGTGAGTGAACAATGTTGTCATTTGAAGAAAGAATATGACACTATTTCGAACCGGACCGGACCGGTCCGAACTGGGTTCAAAGCTTAAACCGGCCGGTTCACCCCTCATTCTCCCAAATGGTGGCCTCAAATCTCAAATTTGAATTGTTTAAGCCACCTAGAAAATGAATTTAGGATTCAGTTCAATAGTGGTTCAAACCGGTCCAAACAGGTTTGGATTTGGTTCACCTGAATCAATTTGGTTTTCATCCCCAATTCCTTCACAAGTCCTTTTACATGTCCTTTGTGACTCCTTGGGTCACTTAGGGTCCATAAAATTCCCGGTTTGCCATCTCTTTATCGATTCTGGTTCATAAACCAACTCGGTCTTTAAATCGGTTCTATCCAGTTTGGGTCCGGTTCACCCAAACCGATCTGGTTTTTCTCTCCCACTTTGTCCTAATGTTCCTTCCTAAGATTTATAATTCTCTTTGGATTACAAGGGGTCCATAAATATCTTGGTTGTTCTCAACTTTCCTTTAGAATTTTAGAACATTTCCTTAATGATTGTTCTCAACTTTCCAACATTTCAAGGATCATCTAGTTTCGTCCCTCTTTTCATCTGGTAGTATTCCTCGACTACCTTTACCATTATCCAATCATCCTTCTTGCCCTTGACGCCATGTCTTATATAATTGTGTCCATTACATACCGTATTCCTTATCAGAGAAACTTCTGATTATTAGTATTATTTCATGTACTCCACTTTATGCCTAGATGTCCACTCCTTAGGCTCCATCAAGTGAAAGTAGACCACACCAGTCTTGATGTAATTGGTCATTTCCTTTAATCAGTTCTTAAATGGAGGGCTTACCTCTCTAAGGCTTCTTAGATGTGCTTTCCTCTATTTCCTTTTCACGGGCAGTCCACCCCTTTCTTACTTGTACGACATCTTTTGATGCTATCCTCCTACTTACCCGTTCCTTGGGTTTAACTTACTCCTTGGGTCCTCTTAGTATGCTTCACTTGGTTCTTTCACCTCAGTATGAACATCATTTACAAATTCATCTCCTCATCCCTCGTCACTTGGTTCCATTACCTCTTATTTGGGACATGTATTCCTCGCTAGGGTTTCCTTCCTTGGGAGGATTCTTACAATTTTCTCCAAAAATTCCCTTTTCATTCGCCCTTGAGGACATCTAACCTTAAATGACATCCTTTAATGTCATCCTCTCTTGCTTACCTTTACTCTTGAAACCTTGCAGGTACATCTTTTGTACCCCATCCTCATTCCCACTTGTACCTCAGTATACGTCTATTTCTTTTAGGGAGAGCTCACATCCTTCTTGTTTCAAGATCTCTTGATCGTTCTGCAAGATGCTTACTTAACCTTCTCATGGCTTTTGGTCATTAATCCGGTCTTGGCCATTGCTCTCTTTAAGGATTTCCTTTGTTCTTATCACCCAAATGTTTGGCCTTTCCACCTCAACTTTCTTCGCCGAAGTTGTAAATTTATGACCTTCATGAGGATCAGCTCGTTAATTGCCTCGTCCCTACTATTCTCCTTATCTAATTATCTTGAGACAATTTTCTCTCGAGTCTTCTTGTCCTTAATGTCTATCTTATTGCCCTTTTTAGGGTGTAGTCCTTACTACTTCCCGGTCCTTCTTAGGGCATCGTTTATTCTCCTTGACTATCTTGTTGTTGCGATTTGCATCCTTCCACTATATTCATCTGAAACTCCTATTTGGCTTTTCTTCTTTTTCCAAAGGAGGTCGCACTTACCATCTCGAGACATCACATTTGTCTTCT
Source organism: Trapa incisa (assembly GCA_030064435.1). NCBI lineage: Eukaryota > Viridiplantae > Streptophyta > Magnoliopsida > Myrtales > Lythraceae > Trapa > Trapa incisa. The sequence continues at coordinate 1,356,069 of CM057784.1, read as the reverse complement.
AATGCTCAACTTGTCTTCTCCTGTGGAGGCATTTCCTTGCCACTAGATAACTGGAAATTTTCTTAAGGAAGAATTCTCTTCATCAACCCTCTATTCTGTTTGTGATTTATCGAGGTCCTACTTGTAGTCTTTTTTCCTTCCTCATGTAGTTGAGGCACACCGTTGCACCATCATTGAGGGATAGAAAAGTTTTAGGAACTCGAAATTTTACTTTCGAAATAGGATTACCAACTTGGGGCTTTAGCTTTTTTTAAAGGGAGATTAGGACGGGAAGTACCCACAATTACGCTAGGATCTTGACGAGCTTCCTCCTAGTGTGGTTAAAATTTTGAGTAGGAGTCGTATTTTCTTGTGGTGGTATCCTTTTAGATTCCTGTAGCTGTGAAGGCGTTATTCTTGGAAAGTATTGCTCTAAATCCTTGTGGTGTGGGATAGTCCTTCACTTCATGCCCCATTTCCCTTACACTTATAACATTTTATCTTGATACCTATCCTTAGTAGTGTTAGGCACTTTCTTAAGCAATGTCCCTATTGTCCACACTTTGTAATAGGTCATTTCCTTGCCCAGTTGTTACTCCAAGAGTTCTCCTAGACTCCTTAATCACTTTTACGGGTTTATTGTTGTGCCTTCCTTGCCCAATAGTTCCCTTGGTTTATTTCTTTATTTGGGATGGGAATCTCCTTGGTCTCCAAAGTGTCTAGGGTCATGCGGTTGGTTTGGTTACTTCTAGGCTAATCTTCCTACAGCTTAGGCGCAAGAACATTTTTAAGAGACACGATTTTAGGAATTTTGGAGTTCTTCATTAATGAAGGAGTACAATACATTGGGGTCTTAGCCCTATTACAAAAAGATGGTCATAAAATAGATTGGGAGCTACTAGTTTCTTGATAAGTATTTTCCCTATGTAGGGTTATAAGCTCTTGTTGGCATCCTTGGCTTCAGGCTTGGCTCCTCTTCATACTTGAGTTTGTAACCCCAGCATATCCCAGCACCATACCCCTTGGTGGTACTAGATACTTCTCCATTTGGTCCTTTGGTACTTTTATTATGTCTCAGGCATTGGAGAGCTTCTAGGGTTGTCTTCCTACAAGGATAAAGTGTTGGGTGGTGTTGGTGATGTCATCACTAGTTTTGTTGGTTCCTCTCTTGTGAGCCATTTGAAAAATTTTTAAACTTTCTCTTAGTTACTATGTTATATTGTCTTAATGATGTATTCAAGGAAACATGCTCTGATACCACTCAAGTTGTCACTTCTCGACCCGGTTTTGTCGGATCCTCGTGAGCAACCCACCACTTTCTTTGGTCCATTAAGGGTTTCACCCCTTTTTAAACCGTGAGGAGTAATGCGTCATTCTTTCCTGTCTTTCCTGGAATAGCATTATACAAAACTGAATATCTTAAAATTGACATACCTGTATTAAAGGGAGGTCTTTAAGCTTGATTTTCCCATGGTTACCTAAAAGGGCTAAAAGGGAGGGGGTGAATTTTACAACTTAGAGAGAGAGTGTTAGGAGTGAGTTTTCATAATAACCTTAGTATATCCAAACCACACCAAGGTTATAATTTCCTTTTTAAAAGGGTTTTTACTCAAAATTTGGTTTACAAAACCTTTATCCTGCCATGAGTGACATTTTCTTTCAAAAGGGTTGCCTCAATTTTCTTTAAGCTTGGTTTTCCCTTGGTTACCTAAAAGGGCTAAAAGGGAGGGGGTGAGTTTTACAACTTAGAGAGCAGGTGTTAAGAGTGAGTTTTCATAATAACCTTAGTTTATCCAAACCACGCCAAGCTTAAAAGGGTTTTTACTCAAATTTTGGTTTACAAAACCTTTTTCCTGCCACAAGTGACATTTTATTTCAAAAGGGTTTCCTCAATTTCAATTTTTTTTCCAAGGTTTACAATTCATTTTTCTAAAGATTCTCAAATTCTTTCCAAGGTTTTTAAAACCTTTTTCCCATTTCCATATTAGGTGTGTTTAGCAAACAACACACGTCATTCATCAGGAAAGGTACACACATTCATAGGTGCAACCCGTTCACTGCACCAACTTGTGGCTTGTAGCATCTTTACCGGCCACCAAGATAGAAGTCCGTCCACTTATACCCTGGGTCTGAGTGGATGTTTTCAAAATTCAACCCTCAAACCTGAATACCACTACGTGTTCGTATGAGGACAAAGACCTCATCCCGACCCCACTCCGATCTCATGCACAAGAAGCTACTCCAAGCTTCGCGACTGACTAGCATGACGAACTGCCCTTATCTCTACTATGTCATCCAATAGCTCTTAGGACCCATCACTACCTCTCTTAGGCACCTTGATGGTCATGTACCACAAGTGCATGCAGAAACAATAGCTTTCACATATAGCCATTATCTTTGGTGACACTAGTCTAATGGCCCCAACCCTCAACCTGACCTACAATTATTTGTTTAGGCCGGTTCGTCGACCTGGACCTGATGCACTACCACTAACCCATCGAGTATTGCCAGTCCTAACTCAATACCATGACGAAATCACATACACAATTTCATTAGAAATTTGATGGCTTTCCTTTACTCAAGTTTTCTTACAAGCTCCTGCTCGTGCCAACTGGCCTTGGACCCAATTCACGTGATTTTCCATAACTGGGCATTTTGCAATATAAGTTAAAAAACCAAGGCCTCTGGCCTATTTGAGCTATTCTAGCTCCCGTCAAGAAGGTCTCCCAAATAGTTTAAACAATGACACATAGTTCATTCAATGTAGAAAACGGACAGCACTGATGAAGGAAAAGCGGTTATGTTCAGGCTGTTTTAGGGCAAGGATAAGTTTGACCAAGATGTGAAATGGTTGGGCAAAGAGTCCATGAGCTCCCCATATGAAGAGTTCCTCTCCAGTCATCCTCCTCACACATGAAATCTCCATTCTCTCACAACTGCTCCATTTTCTAGTAAAACTAAAAACCCTAGCTCTAACTTGGGGCAGTTTTTTGAGCCTTAGAAGGCGAGGGCAAGTTATTTAGACACTAGGGGAAGTCAACTACCTAATAGAAACTTTTGTTCGACCTGAGGAGCACCAGAGGAATCAAACAGTGAAGCAGCTCTAAAAGACTAAAGCTACCCTATTTCGACCAAGCTGAAATTAGCCAAATTCAGCCCTCCTCCGGCCAAACCAAGCCCTCACGACACCCCTACGACCCTCATATGATCGCATCAAAGCTAAAAGGTAAGCCAATTCGACCTCACTCTGTCATTTCCAATCGAAGTTAGAGAGAGAAACTACAAAATTTCACTGACGAAATTCTCACTCGATTTGATGTAAATTGTAGAAATTCTTTATACTAAGAGTTACCTTAATATGAGAGCTATCTGCCTAGATAGAGAGCTCGAACCACCGCACCTCCAACTGTAAGATTTTGAAGCTTTCTCTCTTTACGCAAATTTTTTTGGCGAAGCTTCGTTTGAGATCGTTTTGACATCAATTCATCTGATTCAAAGGTCAATTGAATCAATTGGAAGTGTAGGAACTGATTTACACCTCCAATTGAAGCAATTAATTCTGATTGAATGGTCAATTTGAAGAAATAAAATTTCACTAGTTTGAAAGGGGATATTGGAGAAAAAACTTTTGGGGAAAATTAGGGATTTCGTAAAATTGAGGGACCTCTTTGCAATTTCCCAAAATTGAGGGCAAATTGGGCATGAAAAAGATGTTGGAGGACCAATTAGTTGACTTTTAAAACAATTGGGAAATTGCCATTTTTGGAAAGTAGGGGCAAAATGGTAATTTTTAAAAAGTTGGGGACCAAATTAGGAATTTGGAAAAGTTGAGCACCTTAAACGATTTTGAGTAAATTGTGCACCCAAAGAGAATTTTTGGAAGTTCAAGACTCAATTTTAGGAAAAGTTAGAAATAGGGACCTAAAGTCAAAGAAAATGAACTTTAGGGACCTAAGTGCAATTAACTAACAATTTTGAGACTATTCACTCATATGTGAGAAACGAAGGTTGTTATGCCAAACTTTAATAGATAAGGGTGCCCAAATTGTGTAGGAACATGAGAGATCGGAATGGCAGCAAGGATAAGCTAGGGTAGAGGCAAAAACTGACTAGAGAAGAATACGAGACAATCATCGGGTGAGTGGGCTTATTCACATCTTACCCAGTTGGGATGGTGAGCACTTTAGAAATGAAAAACCACTTGTAAGTGGAATTTTAACATCACACTCGATTCGAGTGACGTGCGAACTATGATAAAACCTACTTACTGATTGTAAGTATAGGAAATCATACCCGATTGGTATGATGGGCATCCTTGAAGGAAGGAGAAACATGCTTGTCGGTTGTAAACAGAGGTATCATCACACCCGGTTGATGAGATTAGGAAAAATACATATTTTTGTCATAAGTGTTCTCCCTTGACTATGTGTCAATGCTTAAATCTTTTGGGAGACCTTCTTGATTGGAGCTAGAACAACTCATATAGGCCAGAGGCCTCGAGTTTTTATCTCATGGGGCTAAATGCCCGGTTTTGGAAAATCACGTGTAATGGGCCTAAGGCTAATTGGCATGAGCATGAGCTCGTAAAAAAACTTGAATTGGGAAAGCCATGAAAACTCTAATGAAACTCATGTGTGATTTTGACAAGGAACCAAGTCAGGACCGACAATACTTGATGGACTAGCGGCAGTGCATCAAGGCCTAGTCAATGGACTGGTCTAGACAAACAACTGCAGGTTGGGTTGAGGGTCAGGGCCGATGGTCCAGTGGCACCGAAGATAAATGGCTATGGGAAAACTATAGTTTTGTGCATGCACTTGAGGTATAGGACCATCAAGACGCCCAAGAGGAGTTGTAAACCCTGCACATTTGAGTTAAGGAAAACCGGGAAAATAACCGGTCAAACCGAATAAGAAAACCAAACCGGTTTACATTTGGAAATAAGCAATATGAAAATTTACAACTTTCGGTTGATCCAAAAGATTTATTAAAAATTGGAAAAAAAAACTTAAGACAAACTAGAAAACAAAAACCAAATTGGTTCAGGTGAACTAGATTCCATAAGAACTTCAAAGTTAAGCGTGCTTACTTGAGAGTAGTGTGAGGATGGGTGACATCTTAGAAGTATGATTTTTTGTAACCCGTACAGCTTATCATAAATAGCCATCAATTAATATATATTTAATTATTGAAATTAATACCAATAATTTAATACCTGAATTAAATTATTGGAATTAATACAAATAATTTAATATCGAAATTAAATTATTGGAAATACCGAAATTAAATTATTGGAATTAATACCAATAATTTATGGCAATATTAATACTAGTAATAAATCTCGCCCATTTAATACATGGGTTTTACAACTATATAAAGAGGTCATCCCCATTTTATTCTTCTCACACCTGAACACTTCTCTCTCTCTCTCTCTACTGCTCCATTTCCCGGTAAAGCTCGAACCAGAGCTTCGACTTGAACAAAGGTCGGGCTCTTTAGAACCGGGGAGAAGACAGCTATCTAATAGCAAACTCCAACCAATCCGAGAATCGTTGGAGAAGCGCCGACATGATGGAATAGTGAAGCAACTAGGGCGGACTGAAGCTGCCCTATTTCGACCAAGCTAAAATCGACCATTTCAAGCCCTCCTCAAGCCAAACCAAGCCCTCCCAACACTTTCTCAGCCTTTCCACGGCCGAATTAGGACCAGAAGGTAAGCCAATTTGGCTCCCCTTTATAATTTTCGATCGGTGCTAAAGCAAGAGTCGACCGAATTTCAATGACGAAATTCTAATCCAATTCTGCATCAATTGATACAATACTTGATTTTAGGATAAACCTCAGGACGAGACCTATCTGCCCAGATCGAAAGCTCGGACTGTCGTGCCTTCACCGGTGAGTAATTGAAGCTTTCTCTCTCTACAGTCTGTTTTCCGGCAAAGCTTCGTTTGAACTCGTTCTGACGTTAAAATCTGTGATTCAAAGTTTCTTAGAATCCTATGAACATACATGAACTCAATTTCAACTCCAATTTCAATAATTAGAAGTGTTTGATTGGTTAATTTGATGAAATCAAATTCGGTAGTGATGAAGAGGTGAAATTGGGGGAAAATTTGGGGATTTTCGAAATTCAAAGGGGCCAAAATACAATTTTATGAAATTGAGGGTCAATTGGGCATGAAAATAATGTTGGAGGACCAATTGAGGAATTTTGGAAATTTTGGGGGAAAACTTACCATTTTTGTGAAAGAAGGGCAAAATGGTAATTTTGGAAAAATAGGGGAACCAAATTGAAAATTTGGAAAATTAAACCCGTTTTTGGTGAAATTGAATAAATTGAGGTCCCACGATAAATTTTAAAAGTTACGGGACTCAATTTGAGGAAAAACCGACATTAGGGACTTAAAGTTAAAGAGAAATAGCTTTAGGGACCTAATTGCAAATAACTAAAAGTTTGGGTTTTCTCATTCATTAATGAATGAAGGCTGTTATGCCGAGTAATAATGAACAAGGTTGTTAATATTGTGTAAGAATGTTAAATACCAGGAATGCCAGCAAGGACAAGCTCACGTGAATACAAATAACCAGTCTAATGGAATTCACAACATTAACGGGTGAGTGGGTTTACTAACATGATACCCAGTTTGGATGATAAGCACAACTTAAAAGTTAAAAACCACTTACCGGTTGTGAGTGGGTTTGCTAACATCATACCCGGTTGGGATGATGAGCACAACTTAAAAGTTAAAAACCACTTACCGGTTGTGAGTGGGTTTACTAACATCATACCCGGTTGGGGATGATAAGTGCCTTGATATAAAAACCCACTGTTTAGTGGTATTTTAATCATCACTACTTAGAGAAAGTGATGTGAAAGTTATGCGAAAAAAACTACTTACGGGTGTTAAGTAGATCATACCCGGTTCTTATGATGAGACTTCCTCGAAGGAAGTTGAAAACCCGTTCATCGGTTATGAATGGAGATGTCCTTATACCGGTTGGTATGATGGACAGTAAAAACCTATTTTTGTCGGAAGTGCTCTCCCCTGACTGTGTGCCAATGCTTAAACAATTTGGGAGACCTTCTCGACGGGAGCTCGAATAGCTCTGATAGGCCAGGGGCCTCGGTTTTGGAACTTGGGGACTAAATGCCCGATTTTGAAAATCTCGGACAGTGGGCCCAAGGCCAGTTGGCACGAGCAGGAGCTCGTAAACGAACATGATATATGTGCCATAAAACTTAATAAGTGAATTGTTTGGCCATGGTACCAAGATAGGACCAACATGCTCAGTCAACTAGTCAAGACAAACAGTTGCGGGTTGAGTTGAGAGTCAGGGCCGTTGGACTAGTGGCACCACAGATTACATGGCAATATAAGAAAATATTGTTTGTGCATGCACTGTGAGTACAGGATCATCAAGATGCCCATGAGAGGTAGTGATGCGTCCTAAGGGCACTAGACGACCTAGTGGCTATAAGGGCAGTTCGTCGTTCCAGGTGTCTGTGCGAAATCTAGAGTAGCACGAAGCGCATGAGACCGGGGTGGGGACAGGATGAGGTCTTTGTCCTCATATAGACATGAAGAAGTGATTTCGGGATTATGGGTAGGATGTCACGTACATCCACTCATTCCTAGGGTAGAAGTGGTCGTACTTCTATCCGGGTGGCAGGAAAAGTCGCTCCGAAGCCACTAGCGGGTTCAGTAGTGATACTGACTTGCGAATGTGTGTAACCTTCATGATGAAGGATGTGTGTTGGGTGATGACACACCATGGTAACTAAAAAATAATGAAAAAAATCCAAATTTTTAAATGATGGGATTTTTGAAAACAAAGGAGTCTGGCACACTCCATATAAATGTTTTTCTTAAAAGTTAAAAGCTTTTAAAAACCCATTCACTGAGTAGTCGTACTCACCCCCTCTCTTATATCCCTTTCAGGAAATCCCGAAAAGCCTCCCCTTAAAAACCGTCAACTAAGATGCCTGTAAGACAGGTATGTAATGTTTTAAATTTCATACAGTTTTGATTATGCTATTCTAGGAAAAAGGTGCAAGTTAAAGGACGCCTTACTCTTTACGATTTACGATAAGGGGAAACCCTTTAATAAACCGGGAGAGTGGCGGGTTGATCACGGGGATCCAACCAAACCGGGTCGGGGTGTGACAACTAGAGTGGTATCAGAGCCTATTTTCTCGAATACATAATCAAGACTATAAAATTTTGTAACTAATAGGATTTATCCTAAAGTTTTCAAATGGTTCCCAAGAGAGGAACCAAGAAAACTAGGAATGGCTCTACTTAACACCTTATCTTCGTAGGAAGACAACCCTTGAAGCTTCCCAAATGCCTAAAGCATGGCAGGAATCTCAAAAGAGCAAATGAGAAAGTATCCCAGAGAATGGTGACAGGACCTATTGAGGTCACAATTCTAAGTATAAAGGAAGTCAAGCATGAAGCCATAAAATGGGGCATATAACCTTACATAGGAGGATGCTTATCAAGAATCTCGTAGCTCCCTAGTTATTTGGTGACCATTTTCTGTAATAGGGTCAAAATCCCCAACATATTGTACTACTCTATTAATGAAGTACTCCAAATTCCTAAAAACCCTGTCCCTCAAATGATGTGATCTTCAAGGAAGACTCCAAAAAGAAAAAAAAAACTCTCACGGTATCCAGACTTAAGGATGAAGGAGCACTAAAACTAACAATTTCCAAGAAAACGCCAGGAGGAACCACTTATGTTCATGTAATTACAAGCATGAATGATAGGGACACTACGTGGAGAAGTGCCCAACCTACAAAGGACAGAAATCAAGTTAACCTAGAGGGGTATAGGACACGAAGTGAAAAACTGTCCCACATCGCCAGGAGTCAAGACAATATTTTCCAAGAATAAACACCCCACAACTATAGGAAATCCGAAAGGATGCCATCCCAAGAAACATGACTCCATTTGCAACCACAAATAAGAGGAAACTCTTCAAAATCTTAGCAAAGTGGTAAGAAGGAAAAAGGGGTAAAGGTAGGACCTCAATAAAACCACAAATGAAACAAAGGATAGCTGAAGAGAATTCCCCCTTTAAGAAGAAAATCCAAACCATTTAGGAGCAAAGAAAGGAGTGCATCCACAAGAGAAGACAAGATGAACATTTGATGACAAACAGGACGTATTGGGATTACAGGAATAAATCACCTTGGAAAAAGCAACTATGTCAAATAGGAAGTTTGGACCAACAGGACAAGAGAAAGCAAGTCATTACAACAAGATAGTTAGAGGGAACAAATGACACCCTAAGGAAGATCGGGAAGTAGAAGGGACTACACCCTAAAAATGTCAGTGAGATGGATGTTAAGGACAGGAGGACTCGAGAAACAGCTGCTAAGAAACTTAGACCAAACAAATGGTGGAGACAAAGCAGTTAACGAACAAATACTCGAGAAAGCCATAATGTAAGTTCTGACAAAGAAGAGAGAGGCAGAAAGGTCAAATACTCGGGAAAAGAAGGATACAAGAATTCCTTAAAAAGACCAAGGGCCAAATAATGACTAAACTCAAGCCAAGAAAGGAATAGGCAAGCCTCTCTCACAATGATCCTGAAACAAGGAAGATTTGTACGCTCCCTAAAGAAATAGACAGGTACTGGGTACGAATATGGATGCAAATAGAGCATAAAAGATGTGCCTAAAAGTTTTAAGGAGTAATGGTAAATAGGAGAAGACGACATCAAGGGATGTCATTTAAGGGTAGAAATCCCCTAGAGCAAATGTAAGAAAAGAATGTCAGGGGAAAGGCAAAGAATCCTACCAAGGAAGGAAGCCCTGGAAAGACATGTGTATCCCAATTAAGAGGAAATAGAACCAACCCTTATTTAGGAAATGTTTTCCAAGAAAGGAAGTATTGTAATGGTCCATTATGACCTGTTTGGAGAGAATAGGAGAACCATGTAGAAAGAGGAAAACTAGTAACGGCGGACAACTAAAGATAATGAACAAAACTGGATGGAGTGAACCTTCCCAAGCAAAGTAATCGACACATAGATCGAAAGCAATTATTGTAGAATGAAGAATCATGAAGTGATTTATGAGCAAGTAAAAGAGGATTAAGGAAAAAGGAAGTCATTGAATAAGGGAAGTCACTAAAGAAGAGAAAGGACATAAGAAGGGAAAAAAAATCCTTGTATGTCAATAATCATCAGGAAACCCAACGATTGGAATTGAAAGGACCCAATAAAAACATTTGGAAAGGATGAGTAGGTAAGAGAAATCCATGCGGTTATGTGAGACATAACTTCAAAGGCATGATGGATGAGAGGATAATGGTAAAAAGGATAGTTGAGGAATGCCATCAAAAGAAAAGAGGGATGAAGTTATATGATCCCTGAAAGGTAAAAAAAAAAAAGCTAAGAGAGACCCTCAAGGAGATGTTCTAGAAATCTAATGGACAAAGACAAGTCCTAGAAAATGCCATGCTGTAAGGGGTATGTAAGCCCAACAATCCCGAGGAGAATATGACTCAAAGTAAGGAAGAGTCGGCTAATAAGCATGATGAGGTCAAATATAAAAATTTGGACTGAAGTTATAATAGACAACGAATGGAGAAATGGTCAAAATGAGATGAAAAAGTGAGAATAAAGAAAATTGTGGCAACCAGTACATAACGCCCGAAAGAACATTGAGCTAAAGGTTTCAACGACCAAGGGGTTAACTAGACATGGGAATGGTTAGGTATCTTGGAATTTCCAATCTTGAGTACAGAACCTCAAAGGGAAGAGTCGGCTAATAAGCTTGACGAGGTCAAATATAAAAATTTGGACTGAAGTTATAATAGACAACAAATGGAGGAAGGGTCAAAATGAGATGAAAAAGTGAGAATAAAGAAAAATGTGGCAACCAGTACGTAACACCCGAAAGAACATTGAGCTAAAGGTTTCAACGACCAAGGGGTTAACTAGACATGGGAATGGTTAGATATCTTGGAATTTCCAATCTTGAGTACAGAACCTCAAAGGGAAGAATGTGCACTAAGCAAAGAAAGATATAAATCTAAGAATATACTGTGAAGTAAGGTATGTCTCGTTATGATAAACTCCATGAAGGGAGTAAATAATATAAAGGAAAAGAAATTCCTTAAGTGAAGGATGTAAAAAGGACTAATTAAAAGAACAAGAGAAGACTTTGCATGTTAAGCAAACACCAAAGGGGCATCAAAGGAAATGATTGCTCATGCAAGGATGTTAACTAAGTTTTGGGGACAAAACTCCTAAAAGGAGGGGAGAGTTGTAAACCCCGCACATTTGTGTTAAGGAAAATCGGGAAAAGAACCGGTCAAACCGAATAAGAAAACCAAACCGATTTACATTTGAGAATAAGCAATATGAAAATTTATGATCCAAATGATTTATTAAACATTAGAAAAGAAACTTAAGACAAATTAGAAAACAAAAACCAAATTGGTTCAGGTGAACTAGATTCCATAAGAACTTCAAAATTAAGCGTGCTTATGTGAGAGTAGTGTGAGGATGGGTGACCTCTTGGGAAAGTATGATTTTTTATAATCCGAAATTTCGGTAAAAAATTTTTATGCAAACGTACGGCTTATCATAAATAGCCATCAATAAATATATATTTAATTATTGAAATTAATACCAATAATTTAATACCTAAATTAAATTATTGGAATTAATACAAATAATTTAATACTGAAATTAAATTATTGGAATTAATACCGAAATTAAATTATTGGAATTAATACCAATAATTTATGGCAATATTAATACTAGTAATAAATATCGCCCATTTAATACACGGGTTTTACGACTATATAAAGAGGTCATCCCCATTTCATTCTTCTCATACTTGAACACTTCTCTCTCTCTACTGCTCCATTTCCCGGTAAAGCTCGAACCAGAGCTTCGACTTGAACAAAGGTCGGGCTCTTTAGAACTGGAAGAAGACAGCTATCTGATAGCAAACTCCAATCAATCAGAGAATCATTGGAGAAGCGCCGGCATGATGAAATAGTGAAGCAATTCGGGCGGACTGAAGCTGCCCTATTTCGACCAAGCTGAAATCAGCCATTTCAAGCCCTCCTTAGGCCAAACCAAGCCCTCCCAACACTTTCTCAGCCTTTCCACGGCCGAATTAGGACCGAAAGGTAAGCCAATTTGGCTCCCCTTTATAATTTTCGATCGGTGCTAAAGCGAGAGTCGACCGAATTTCAATGATGAAATTCTAATCTAATTCCACATCAATTGATACAATACTTGATTTTAGGATGAACCTCAGGATGAGACCTATCTGCCCAGATCGAAAAATCGGACTGTCGTGCCTTCACCAATGAGTAATTGAAGCTTTCTCTCTCTATAGTCTATTTTTCGGCAAATCTTCGTTTGAACTCGTTCCGACGTTAAAATCTGTGATTCAAAGTTTCTTAGAATCCTATGAACATACATGAACTCAATTTCAACTCCAATTTCAATAATTAGAAGTGTTTGATTGGTTAATTTGATTAAATCAAATTCGGTAGTGTTGAAGAGTTGAAATTAGGGGAAAATTTGGGGATTTTTGAAATTCTAAGGGGCCAAAATACAATTTTATGAAATTGAGGGTCAATTGGGCATGAAAATAATGTTGGAGGACCAATTGAGGAATTTTGGAAATTTTGGGGAAAAACTTACCATTTTGTGAAAGAAGGGCAAAATGGTAATTTTGGAAAAATAGGGGAACCAAATTGAAAATTTGGAAAATTAAACCCGTTTTTGGTGAAATTGAATAAATTGAGGTCCCACGATAAATTTTAAAAGTTACGGGACTCAATTTGAGGAAAAACCGACATTAGGGACTTAAAGTTAAAGAGAAATAGCTTTAGGGACCTAATTGCAAATAACTAAAAGTTTGGGTTTTCTCATTCATTAATGAATGAAGGCTGTTATGCTGAGTAATAATGAACAAGGTTGTTAATATCATGTAGGAACGTTAAATATCGGGAACGTCAGCAAGAACAAGCTCACGTGAATACAAACAACCAGTCTAATGGAATTCACGGCCTTAACGGGTGAGTGGGTTTACTAACAACATACCCGATTGGGGATGATAAGTGCCTCGATATAAAAACCCACTATTTAGTGGTATTTTAATCATCACTACTTAGAGAAATTGATGTAAAAGTTATGCGGAAAAACTACTTACGGGTTGTAAGTAGATCATACCCAGTTGGTATGATGAGACTTCCTCGAAGGAAGTTGAAAACCCGTTCATCGGTTATGAACGGAGATGTCCTTATACCGGTCGGTATGATGGATAGTAAAAACCTATTTTTGTCGGAAGTGCTCTCCCCTGACTGTGTGCCAATGCTTAAACAATTTGGGAGACCTTCTTTACGGGAGCTCAAATAGCTCTGATAGGCCATGGGCCTCGGTTTTGGAACTTGGGGGCTAAATGGCCGCGCAGGAGCTCATAAACAAACATGATATATATGCCATAAAACTTAATAAGTGAATTGTTTGGCCATGGTACCAAGATAGGACCGACATGCTTAGTCAACTAGCGGCAGTGCGACATGACAGGTCGACGGACTAGTCAAGAAAAATAGCTCTGGGTTGTGTTGAGAGTCGGGGCTGTTGGACTAGTGGCACCGCAGATTACATGGCAATATAAGAAAACATTGTTTGTGCATGCACTGTGAGTACGGGATCATCAAGACGCCCATGAGGGGTAGTGATGCGTCCTAAGGGCACTAGACGACCTAGTGGTTATGAGGGCAGTTCGTCGTTCCAGGTGTCTGTGCGAAACCTGGAGTAGCACGAAGCGCATGAGACCGGGGTGGGGACAGGATGAGGTCTCTGTCCTCATACGGATATGAAGAAGTGATTTCGGGATTGTGGGTAGGATGTCACGTACATCCACTCATTCCCAGGGTAGAAGTGGTCGTACTTCTATCCGGGTGGCAGGAAAAGTCGCTCCGAAGCCACTAGCGGGTTCAGTAGTAATACTGACTTGCGAATGTGTGTAACCTTCATGATGAAGGATGTGTGTTGGGTGATGACACACCGTGGTAAGTAAGAAATAATGGAAAAATCCAAATTTTTAAATGATGGGATTTTTGAAAACAAAGGAGTCTGGCACACTCCATATAAATGTTTTTCTTAAAAGTCAAAAGCTTTTAAAAACCCATTCACTAAGTAGTCGTACTCACCCCCTCCCTTATATCCCTTTTAGGAAATCCCGGAAAGCCTCCCCTTAAAGACCGTCAACTAAGATGCCTGTAAGATAGGTATGTAAAGTTTTAAATTTCATACAGTTTTGATTATGCTATTCCAAGAAAAAGGTGCAAGTTAAAGGATGCCTTATTCTTTACGGTTTACGATAAGGGGAAACCCTTTAATAAACCGGGAGAGTGGCGAGTTTATCACAGGGTTCCGACCAAACCGGGTTGGGCGTGACAGGGGTAGTGATGCATCCTAAGGACTACTGGACGACATGGTGGAGATAAGGGCAGTTTGTCATGCAAGTAGTCGGGAAGTTCGACGTAGCATCTTGCACATGAGATCAGGGTGGGGTCGGGATGAGGACTTTGTGAACTGGTTCAGTTTTCTCACTCGGTTTGATCGGTTCCCTTCTCGGTTTTCCTTAGCTCAAAAGGGTGGGGTTTACAACTCCCCCCTCCTTTTAGGAGTTCTGTGCCCAAAACTTAATTGGCAACCTTGTATGAGGAATCATTTCCTTTTATGCCCCTTTGGTGTTTGCTTAACATGCAAACACTTCTCTCGTTCTTTCAATTAGCCCTTTTTACAACCTTCACTTAAGGAATTCCTTTTTCCTTTCTATTATTTACTCCCTCCATGGAGTTTGTCATAACTAGACATACCTTACTTCAGGGTATGTCTTTAGATTTTATCTCTTTCTTTGCTTAGAGCAACATTCTTCCCCTTAAGGTTCTGTGCTCAAGATTTGAAATTCCAAGATAATTCACCATTTCTGTGTCTAGCTAACCACTTGGTCATTGAAGCCCTTACCTCGACATCCTTTAGAGCATTTCTTTAACATCACTTTTCTGTCCCATTTCGACTCTTTCTTCATTTGTTGCTCATTACAAATCAGTCCAAATTATGTGGGACTTTGTCATGCTTATGAACCGACTCTTCCTTGTTCTTAGTAATGTTTTCATCGGGCTTGTTGGGTTTTTCTTGTCCCTTACAGCATGACGTTTTCTAAATCTTGCCTCTATATCTATTATATCTCCAAAACACCTCTTTTAGGGTTATTCCTTATTTTTCAACCTCTTAAGAATTGTATAACATCATCCCTCCTTTCTTGTGGTAGTATTCCTCGACTACATTTACCGTTATTAACTCAATTTACACAACTATGTCGGTTCTCCTTACCCACTCGTCCTTTTTTGACTTTCTTATAGTATTTTGGTTCCGATTATTTGATTTCCATATGTTTTACTGACATGCTGGTATTTTTCCTTTCTTAGGTCCATCATCATTCCCCATAACATCCTTTATTCAAGGATTTTACTTTGGCCTTAATCCACTCTTACCTATTCATAATTATCTCACCTTCTTTATATTGAGTCGATTCCTTTCGGTCTACATGTTGTTTGCTTAGTTTGGGGAGTTTCCCCTTTTTACAATTTCATTCTCTACTATTTCCTTCAAGGTACAGACTTTCATCTTAGGAGATACATGTTCAACCTTCTTACCATTTCTTGAAGGTTTCCTTTGTTCATCTCCTTGCACCCTTTCCATATTGGGGCATTTGCCCGCTTTTAGTCCTCCATTGTATTAATTTTTTCCCTTTCCATCCCTTATTCCTTATTTGAGTAGTTCATTAATCTTATTTTGGGTACTTCATATTATGCTCAGTCGTCCACTATTTAGGCTTTATACTCATGTGGACTACGACCGGTCTTATCAATCGTGGTTATTCCTACATATCCACATCTTATCTGGAGGGCTTACTTTCCCAACGTTTCTCATACATTCTTTCCTTCCTTACCTTATTATGGATAGTCCACTCATTCTTACTTGCCACAACATCTCTTAATATGCTTCCTTGGGTTTCTTTCACTTTAGCATGCACTTTTATTTGTGGATTTGTCTCATCACCTCTCGTCACCAGGTTCCATTTATTCTTTATTACATCATGTATCCTTTCTTAGGATTTCCTTATTTGGAAGGATTCTTAACCTTTTCTCCCAAAATTTCTTTTTCATACATCCTTGAAGACACCTTACTTTAAATGACATCCCTTGATGCTATTCTTTCAAGTTTACCTTTACTCTTGAGATCCTTCGGGTACGTCTTTCATACTCCATCCTCATTATCACTCACACCTCAACACATGTCTAGAGCTCACATCCACCTAGTTTCAAAATCCCTTGATTACCCTTCGAGAGGTTCATTTAACTGTCTCAAGACTTTATAGTTCCGGTTGTGGCCATTAATTTCTTTTAAGAATTTTCCTTCGTTCTTCTTTTCCAATGATTTTCCTTTTTTACTTCTCCCTTCTTTATCGTGGTTTAAATTCCTGGTTCTCTCGAAGGCTAGTTCTTTACTATCTCATTCACACTATTTTTTTGATCCAATCATCTGGGCAGTTGTATCACTCTTCCTTTATGCCTATCCTTTTGTTCTTTATAGAATGTAGTCTTTATTACATCTCAGCCTTTCTTAGGATTCTGTCCATTCACTTTGGTTTCCCTCTGCTAGCAGTTTCTTCTTTCTACTTGGTTCTCCTGCTCTCTAAGCCACCACGAAACTTACTTCCTTTGAAACATTTCCTAACTAAGGGTTGTTTCCTTGTACTCCACATTATGTACATCCGCCCATCCATAATTTCTTCAAGGGTAGTTAGTCGTATGCATCCCTCCAAAGTTTACTTTCATAATGTATTTCTTTATGGAGTGTTCAAATCTTCTTTGTTTCAAGATTTCTTGACAATTGTGTGAGAGGCTTGCCTATTCTTTTCTTGGCTTGAGTTTAGTCATTAATTTGGCCCTTAGTCCTATTAAAGATTTCTTTCATCCTTCTTTTCTCGAGTATTTGACCTTTCCGCCCCTCTCTTCATTGTTGGAACTCAAATTAGGGCTTTCCCGTGTATTAGTTCGTTAACTGCCTCATCTCCACCATTCCTTTGGTCTAAGTTTCTTAGGGCAGTTGTTTCTCGAGTCCTACTGTCCTTAACATCTATCTCACTAACCTTTTTGGTTGTAGTCCTTTCTACCTCTCAGTCTTCCTTAGGGTATCACTTATTTCCTCTGACTATCTTGTTTTTTATGGTTTTCTTACTTTTGTTATGTTGGTCAGAGATTTCAATTTTTTACTTCTCTACTTTTTCCAAAAGAGGTTGTGCTTTAAAATTATATCACTTTTCCAAAGCAGGTTAGTCTTGGCCTCCGATACTTCCTTCCTTCAAGTAGTTTCTAATGAGGGGTTGGCTCCTTGCACTCCACGTTATGTCCATCTGCCAACCAATGATTCCTTCAAGGCACTTGGTTGTATGCATCCCTCCAGAGTTCCCTTTCACAACGTATTCCTTCTTCTCATTGTGTCATTCTCTAGAGTTCCGGGGGACATTTTTCTGTGTTTGCCCCTTATGAGAGGGTTCTTAAGTATGCTTCCCATGTACCTTATCCCTATTCTTAAGGTATCCTTCTTGATTTAACCTTCTTAAGAAGTTTTTTGCATCTACCTCATCATTTCTTGACCTCTTTGTGAACCGTTTACGTAACCTGCTCCATGGTATCGGTCTCCAATCCTTCATGTCTCTCGTGACCTTTGAGGAGGTATTGTCCTGAACCTATGAGGTGTGGAATACTCCTTCTTTCCTTACACCTATAATATTTCATCTTGGTACTTGACCTTTAGTAGAGTTGGGCATCTCTTTCAAGTAATGTCCCATCGTTATTCCTTTACATGGATTGTTGTGGTTCCTTCTTTCCTTCTAGTGGGGCTTTTCCAGGGTTACTAGTGGTTTGGTGCTTTATCATTCTTGAGTCTAATCACTTTGACAAATTTTTTTTTGCAGAATCTCCTTTGCTAAAGGGTCATGGAAAGAGTTCTCTTAGGTTTCTTAATTATCTGATTCATCTTCCATAACCGAGATGTGACTTTTCCTTAGTTTCCAAGATAATGTGGGTTTGCTTTATTTTCCTTAGGCAATATTCCCAACAAGATTGCATCATCAGGAGATAGAGTTTTGAGAATTTGAGTATTTTATTAATAGGGGGATACAAAAGATTAGGCTTTCATCCCTATCACAGGAAATGGTCATAAAATAACTAAGGAGCTATGGAATTCTTGATAAACATCCTCCTCCATACTTAAATTTGTGCTATCAATAGGTCCTAGCACCATTCTCCAAGATAATTCCCCATTTGGCCTTTCGAGATTCCTGCCAAGTCTCAGGCATTTGGGAAGCTTCTAGGGTTGCCTTTCTACGAGTATAGGGTATTGAGTAAAGCCATTCCAAGTTTTCTTGGTTCCTCTCCTGGGAGCCATCTGTAAATTTTAGGAGAAATCCTATTAGTTACTATATTTTCTAGTCTTGATTATGTATTCAAGGAAACAGGCTCTGATACCACTCTAGTTGTCACGCCCCGACCCAGTTTGGTCGGATCCCCGTAATTAACCCGCCAGTCTCCCGGTTTATTAAAGGGTTTCCCCTTATTATACACCATAAAAAGTAAGGTGTCCTTTAAACCTGCACCTTTTCCAAGAATAACATAAACAAAACTTCATAATGATTTAGATTTATCATACCTGTATCACAAGCATCTTGGTTGATGATCCTTAAGGGTAGACTTTCTGAAATCTCCTTAAATGGATATAAGGGAGGGGGTGAGTACGACTACTCAGTGAATGGGTTTTTAAAAGTTTGACTTTTAAGAAAAATAATTATTATTGGAGTGTGTCAGACTCCTTTCTTTCAAAACCATTTCATTTGAAATCACGGTTTTTCCACCATTTCCATATTTAACCATGGTGTGTCATTGCCCAACACACATCCTTCATCATGAAGGTTTCCACACATTCGTAGGTCAGCATGATTACTGAACCCACTAGTGGCTTCGAAGCAACTTTACTAGCCATCCGGATAGAAGCACGATAACTTCTACCCTGGGAATGAGTGGATGTACACGACATCAAACCCACAATTCTGAAATCACTTCTTTGTGTTCACATGAGGATAGAAACCTTATCCTGTCCCCACCCCGGTCTCATGCGCTTGGTGCTGCTCCAAATTTCACACATACACTTGTAACGACAATCTGCCCTTATACTCACCAGGTCATCCAAGGCCCTTAGGACAAATGGCGTCTTGATGATCCCGTACTCATAGTGCATGCACAAACAAAGTTTTCTTAAATTGCCATGTAATATGTGGTGCCATTTGTCCCAACGGTCCTGACCTTCAACTCAATCTGTAGTTGTTCGCACTGCTAGTAGTTGACTGAGTATGTCAGACCTGCCTTAGTACCATGGCACATACATCATATTTGTTTACGAGCTCTTGCTTGTGTCCATTGGCCTATGTTCCACTGTTCAAGTTTTTCAAAAACAAGGTATATTAGCCCTTAAGTTCAGAAAACGAGGCCCCCAACCTATAAGAGCTATTCGAGCTCCTGTCAAGAAGGTCTCCCAAATAGTTTAAGCATTGGCACACAGATAGTAGAGAACACTTCCGGCAAAATAGGTTTTCACTATCCATTATACCGACCGATATAAGGACATCTCTGTTCATAACCAATGAACGGGTTTTCAACTTCTTTCGAGGAAGTCTCATCATACCAACTGGGTATGATCTACTTACAACCAGTAAGTAATTTTTTCGCATAATTTTCACATCACTTTCTCTAAGTGGTGATGATTAAAATACCACTAAATAGTGGGTTTTTATACCGAGATACTTATCATCCCCAATCGGGTATGATATATAATCTCACACACAACCGGTAAGTGGTTTTTAACTTTAAGCTGTGCTCATCATCCCAAACGGGTATGACATTAGTAAACCCACTCACCAGTTAACGCAGTGAATTCAACTAGACTAGTTCTTTGTATTCACGCGAGCTCGTACATGCTAGCGTTCCCGGTACTTTGTGTTCCTATATGATATGAACATCCTTGTTCACTATTACTCTGCATAATAGCCTTCATTCATTTCAAATGTATGAGAAAACCCAAACTTTTTAGTTATTTGCAATTAGGTCCCTAAATTTATTTCTCTTGAACTTTATGTACCAAATGTCGGTTTTTCCTCAAATCGAGTCCCGAAACTTTTAAAATTTATCTTGGGACCTCAATTTATTCAATTTTGCCAAAAAGGGGTTTAATTTCCCAAATTTCCAATTTGGTCCCCCAACCTTTCCAAAATTATCATTTTGCCCTTCCTTTACAAAAATGGTAAGTTTTGCCCCAAAAATTCCAAAATTCCTCAAGTTGTCCTCCAACATTATTTTCATGTCCAATTGACCCTCAATTTCATTAAATTGCATTTTGGTCTATTGAATTTCAAAAATCCTCAATTTTCCCCCAATTTCAACTATTTAACACTGTCGAATTTGATTTAATCAAATCGTCCAATCAAACACCTCTAATTGTTTAAATTGGAGTTGAAATTGAGTTCCTACATGTTCATACGATTCTAAGGAACTTTGAATCACAGATTTTAACACCGGAATGAGCTCAAACGGAGACTCACCGGAAAATAGACTGTATAGAGAGAAAGCTTCGATTTCTCATCAATGAGGGCACGGCGGTCCGAGCTTTCAATCTAGGTAGATAGTTCTCATCTTGAGGTTCATCCTAAAATCAAGAATCACATCAATTCATGTCAAATTGAGTTAGAATTTCATCATTGAAAATTTGCCAGTTCTCTCTCTAGCACCTAGAAAAATGAATTTAGCATTTGGTTCAATAGTGGTTCAAACCGGTCCGAACCGGTTCAGATCCGGTTCACCTGAACCGGTTTGGTTTTCATCTCCAATTCCTTCACAAGTCCATTTCCATGCCTTTTGTGACTCCTTGGGTCACTTAGGGTCCATAAAATTCCCAATTTGCCATCTCTTTATCGATTCCGATTCATAAACCGACTTGGTCCTTAAACCGGCTCAATCTAGTTTGGGTCTAGTTCACCCAAACCAATCTAGTTTTTCTCTCCCACTTTGTTCTAAGGTTCCTTCCCATGGTTTATAAATCTCTTCGGGTCATAAGGGATCCATAAATTTCCTATTTACCCTTTCTCTATCGGTTCTTATTCATGAACCGACTCGGTTCATAAATTGATTCAATCCTATTGGACCCGTTTTATCCAAACTGGTCTAGTTTTCTTCTTCCAATTCGTCCTAAGGTTCTTTTCCATAGTATTATGATCCCTTTGGATCACCTAGAAGTAGTAAATTCTTAAATTGCCCATTCACAATTGATCGGGTTTGTGAACCGGTTCTGTTATCTCAGTCGGTTTGACCGGTTCCCTTCCAAGTTTTCCTTAGCTCAAAAGGGTGGGGTTTACAGTTAAGGCTAGGTTGACGGACCGGCCTAGACAAACAGCTGCAAGTCAGGTTGAGGGTCAGGGTGATTGAACTAGTGGCACCAAAGATGGCTATATGTGAAAATTATTGTTTGTGCATGAACTCGCGGTATAGGACCATCAAGACGCCCAAGAGGGGTAGTGATGGGTCCTAAGGGCTACTGGACGACATGGTGGAGATAAGGGCAGTTCATTGTGCCAGTCAGTCGGGAAGCTCGGAGTAACCTCCTGTGCATGAGACCAGGGTGGGGTCGGGATGAGGTCTCTGTCCTCATATGGACACGGAGTAGTATTCAGGTTTGAGTGTCGGATGTCAAGAACATCCACTCAGACCTAAGGTAGAAGTGGACAGACTTCTATCTTGGTGGCTGGTAAAGTCGCTCCAAGCCACAAGTGGGGTGCAGTGGATGGGATGCACTTGTGAATGTATGTTACCCTTCTTAAAGAAATGATAATCTTGGCACACTTTAAACAACACTATTTCATGAAAACTCACTCCCAACACCCGCTCACTAAGTTGAAGAACTCACCCCTCGCTTTTTTTACCCCTTTCAGGTGATCGAGGAAAGACCCTTCCTAAAGACCCTACTAAATTGGAACAAGACAGGTATGTCTATTTTAAAATAGTCAATTTTGTATAATGTTAATCTAGGAAAGAAAAGTAAAAGGATGCCTTACTTCTCATGGTTTAGAAAAGGGGGAAACCCATGATAGACGATGAGAGTGGCGGGCTGTTCACGGGGATCTAACCAAACCGGGTCGGGACATGACAACTTGAGTGCTATCAGAACCTATTTCCTCAAATGCATTATCAAGACTACATAACATAGTGACTAAGAGGAATAAATCTTAAAATTTTAGATGGCTCCCAAGAGAGGAACCAAGAGAACAAAAGTCACAGTTTTTGATATTGCCCAACAACCCCTTTCTATGGAAACTCCCCGAGAAGCCTAGACAGTTCCACATGGACTAAGCTCAGAACATCAGAGAATGTACGAAGAGTTCACCCGGGTGTTAGGACGACTTAACCTTACCTTTGAGGTGGGCACCAACTCTCGAGCTAAGCCTGAGGAAGTACAATCTCATCCCCCTCCTGTTTACAATCCTCCTCCAGTCGACATCCCCAAATACCTCAAAACTCTCCGCCAACTGGGGTGTAAGCCTTTACTATGAGAGAAGGATGTTGGAGTTGCTATGGACTGGCTGGCCAGCATTAAGAAGCTCATGGGGATAGTCGGGATTTCACAAGAGGACATGGACTGACTGGCATAATTTTTCCTAGAGGCTAGTGCGAAAAGATGGTGGGATAATGTCAAGAGCCATACCACCACCCCCATTTGGGAACAATTTGAGGAGAGGTACACAGATGAGTACCTGGCTCCGCGTCTAATTTATGAGAAGAAGCAAGATTTCCTCCAACTCCGACAAGGGCTTAACTCTATTTTGGAGTACAAACTAAGTTCAATGAGTTAAGACCCTTTGCCCCTGACCTAGCTGGACCAGCATATATATGCCAACGATTCGTGGACTGTCTCAACATGGACATATGATACCAGATGGGAGTACTAGGATGCCTCATGGATCTGGCAGTGGTGACTAGTATGGCTCACGAATGTGAGCGACTGGTACAAACCTGACGTCACTGAATGGAGTAGGTGAACCAGAAAAGGACAAGGACCAAGGCCATCATGGAGGACGGAAGGATAAAAATGGTCTGAGATAGGGAAATAGGGTGGGTTTCCAAAAGAGGAGGGACGTACCACCACCCCCACGAAGAGCAATCCCCACCTTACCACAAGGAAACCCTCGCTGCCCTAGATGCCAAAGATGCCATGAAGGAGCATGTTTATCTTGTTTTGGATGTGGGCAAGTGGGGCACTTTGCAAAGTAATGCCCCACTCTTAGGGAGAATAAGCAACAAAACATTCTTGGACTACCACAAGGAAACCCAAGGACTCTCCGACAAGATGTCACGACAAGGGTACCAGCTAGGGTATACAAAATCACCCAGAAATAGGCTAGAAAAAACCCTATTACTGTAGCGGGTACATCCCAAAACCCCAACTAAAATTGAGATAAAATCTGTAATTTAATTTTTATTCAATAAAGGATTTTTTTTCTAAAAACATGTGTTTCCTTCAATTAGGGTACATATACTTGTGAAGGAGAAAAGTCTACGCCCTCTTCGACTCGGGAGCAGAAAGACCCTTCATCAAAGAAGATCTAATCCCAAGTAGGGATTCGATAGGGACAAACAGTTGAAGGGATGCAAGATCATGATTGAAGGAGTTAAACTAGAGGCAGATTTGATCCCATTACCTCTAAGAAAGGTATAAATAATATTGGGAATGGATTGGTTAAGTACCTATCAAGCCAAGATGAACTGTGGGAAAAAGTAATAACTTTCCACACGCCTGAAACACTCGGACTATGTTTCCAAGGAGACCGGAGGATGGGAGAAGTACAAATGGTATCCCACATTAGAGCCCAAAAGATGATACATAAAGGTTGTATAGCTTTTCTAGCGATGATCATCAACGGGAAGTTCGAGGATAAGGGACCAGAAGGCATACTGGTAGGTTAACACTACCCAGACGTATTACCAGTAGAATTACCCGGATTACCCCCAAACCAACAATTGGAATTTACCATAGAAGTAATTCTCGAAATACATCCCATATCCCAAGCCTCTTATCGCATGGCTCCGGCAGAGTTAAAGTAATTAAAGGAGCAGCTAGATGAGCTATTGAAGAAGTGTTTCATATGCCCTAGTCAGTCTCCATGGGGTGCACCAGTCCTATTCGTAAAGAAAAAGCATGGGAGCATGAGGCTATGCATAGACTATCAGAAGTTGAACCAGGTCACTATAAAGAATAAGTATCCACTTCCCCGAATCGACGACCTATTCGACTAACTAAAAGGAGTAGCCTACTTCTCCAAGATAGACCTTCGGTCATGATACCACCAACTCAGGATCCGAGAGGAAGATATCCCTAAGACCACCTTTCGGTCTTGATACAGACACTATGAGTTTAGGGTGATGCCTTTTGGCTTGACAAATGCTCCTGCAGCTTCCATGGATTTGATGAGCCAAGTGTTCCAGCCACACTTGGACAAGTTTGTAATAGTATCCATAGATAACATACTTATATACTCATGGACTAGGTTGGAACATGAAGAACATCTAGCTATCACCTTGGAAACACTACGAAATAATTGCTTATATGTGAAATTCTCCAAGTGTGAGTTCTACTTGTAGGAGGTAGGGTTCTTAGAGATCATAGTGTCCAAAGATGGAGTCAAGGTAGACCCGACAAAGGTGGAAGCCATATCTGATTGGAAGGCACCTAAGAATCCCTCTAAGATATGCAGTTTCTTGGGCTTGGGAGGATATTACGGACGGTTTGTGCAGGATTTCTCTAAAATTGCTGCCCCTTTGACCCGTCTCATGAGGAAAGGAGTAGAGTATAAGTGGGATGAAAGCTATGAGAAAACTTTCATGGAGTTGAAGACCCGTTTAACAATGGCACCCGTACTTTCTCTGCCTGACTCAAATGCAGGGGAGTATATCATCTATAGTGACACATCCGGATAGGGACTTGGATGTGTATTAATGCAACAAAGATATGTTATCACCTATGCCTCGCAACAACTAAAGGTAAATGAGCAGAACTACCCTACCCACGACTTGGAGTTAGCCACAATAGTGTTCGCCCATAAGATTTAATGACACTACCTATACGAGGTTAAGTGTAGGATATATATTGATCACAAGAGTCTTAAGTACTTCCTAACTCATAAGGAGTTGAACCTCCACCAAAGGAGATGGTTGGAATTGGTTAAGGACTATGACCTTGTGATAGAATATCACCCTGGTAAGGCCAATGTGGTGGTAGAAGCTTTAAGTCTCAAATACCAAGTCGAGGAGGCGTAGATAAAGACCAGCTACATACCCTTGTTGCAACAGTTGGGAAGAATGGAAGTGGACCTTAAGGTGGACAAGAGAGAGAAATACATATTGGCTGACGTAGTGGTAAGACCCAGCCTAATAGAGCAAATTAAAGTCCAGCAAAAAGGGGATAAGGAACTTCAGCCCTATTTGCACCCAATCAACGGAGGGACGAGACTGGACTACGACCTTTGAGGCGATGGAGTGCTAACCTATAAGGGTAGAGCATGCGTGCCTCAAGATAATGAACTAAAGAGATTAATTTTAGAACAAGCACATGACTCGGTCTATGCAATGCATCCAGGCAGTATCAAGATGTACCACACACTCAAACAAGGTTATTGATAAAAAGGGATGAAGAGGGATATTGCAGAATATGTAGCCTGATACTTTTCATGTCAGTAGATTAAAGATGAGCATCAGAAACCTTCAATACTGTTACAATCCTTACCAATCCCTGAATGGAAATGGGAACACATCACTATGGACTTTATCACGGGACTACTGGTGACTAGAAAGGGACGAGACGCAATTTGGGTCATTATGGATAGATTGACCAAGTCCACCCATTTCCTACCTTTAAGAGTGACGGATTCGATAGAACAACTGGCCATCTTATACATAATGGAGATTGTGAGACTCCATGGCATCCTGGTAAGCATAGTATCAGATAGAAACCCTAGATTTACCTCAAGGTTCTAGCCTAGTTTGCAAAATGCCTTGGGAACCAAGCTCCACATGAGTACGGCATTTCATCCTTAGACCGATGGACAATCTAAGCGAACAATTCAAACCCTGGAAGACATGCTACAGGCATGTGTACTCACCATGAATAAGGGTTAGGAGGAATACTTGTACCTACTGTAGTTTGCGTACAATAACAACTACCAGGACAGTATTCAAATGGTCCCTTATGAGGCCCTTTATGGATGACCATGTCCTACCCCCTTATTTTGGGAAGAGGTAGGAAAAAGGAAGTTGGAAAGGGTCGAACTAATCAAGGATGCCACAAAGAAGATTAAGATTATAAGGAGTCAACTTAAGGCTGCTCAAGATAGGCAAAAGTGCTATGCAGACCATTGGAGAAGGGATCTGGAATTTGATGTGGGAGACCAAGTGTTCCTCAAGGTATCCCCATGGAGGGGAATACTTAGGTTTCAACAACGGGGGAAGTTGTAAACAAGGTACATCGATCCTTACACTATAGTTCAAAGGATAGGGTCGGTGGCATATAAACTAGAACTACCTTCGAACTTACAAAGAATACATGATGTATTCCAAATCTCGGTACTCCAGAAGTATCAGCCTGATCCCAATCATGTGTTGGACCGACCTCCACTTGAACTAGAGGAGAACCTGACCTATCAGGCATAACTAGTCCAAATCATCGATCGGAGAGAAAAGAACTTAAGGAAAAAGAAGATTTCCGTGGTCAAGGCTCTCTAGAAAAATGGATCAGTGCAAGAGGAGACATGGGAAACCGAGAGTGTTATGAGAGATGGATACCCTCACTCATTTGATATGTAAACCATTTTGGGGACAAAACCCCTAAAAGGAGGGGAAGGTTGTAAAGCCCATCTCTTTATAGTTAATAAAATCGGGAAAAGAACCGATCATTTCGAAAGAGAAAACTGAGTCGGTTCACAAACCTTAACCGATAAGAAAAGGGTAAATTGGGGAATTTACAAATCCCGAGTGGCTCAAAGAGTCATACAAATCATGGAAAAGAAGCTTGGGACAAATGGGAAGAGAAAACCAGACTGGTTTATGGTCAATCGGACCTGAAGCAATTTGAACCTGTTTGAACCTTACTTGAACTAGTTTCTTAATTTATTTTTCTTGGTGGCTTAAAATGATCAAATTGGGAAATTGAAGCCACCATTAGATAGAGAATGAATTTAAATGAATTTACAAATTTTTAATTTTGAGAAAATCGGTCGATTCAGGCCTGAACCTGCCCGGTCCAGTTCAGAAAAGTGTAATTTTCTTCCTCTATATGACATCACTGTTCATTCAATGCAAAAAATAGATAATGTTGGTGAAGGAAGACAACTCTGATCAGGCTATTTCAGAGCAAGGATAAGCTCGACCAAAATGGAAAGTTATCGGGCAATGGCTTCCCGAGCTCCCTATACAAAGAGCTCCTCTCCATTCATCCTCCATATACCTGAAATCTCCATT
This sequence comes from Trapa incisa, assembly GCA_030064435.1. Lineage (NCBI taxonomy): Eukaryota > Viridiplantae > Streptophyta > Magnoliopsida > Myrtales > Lythraceae > Trapa > Trapa incisa. Next base: position 1,328,419 of record CM057784.1, on the reverse strand, counting down.
CTCTCTCAATTGCTCCATTTTCCAATGAAGCTCAAACTAAAGCTCTGATATAGGAATTTTTTATAGCCTTAGAAGGTAAGGTCGAGTCCAATAATCTCCAGGGAAAGTCAGTTACCTAATATCATTTTCCTTTCAACCCGAGGACCATCGGAGAAGCGTCGACGAAATCAAACAGTGAAGCAGCTCCGATAGACCGAAGCTGCCCTATTTTGGCCGAACAGAATTCAGCCAAATTCAGCCCTCCTCCGGCCAAACCAAGCCTCCCCAACACTGCCATGGCCCTCATACGACCTCGTTAGAGCTAAAAAGTAAGCCAATTCGACCTTCATTAGTCATTGCAAATCAGAGTTAGAGAGAGAAAGTGTTAAACTTTACTGACAAAATTCTCCCATGATTTAATATCAATTATAGCAATTCTTGATCCTAGAAAGAACCTCAGGACAAGAGCTACCTTCCCTAATTGAAAGCTCGGACCGTCACACCTTTAACAGTAAGCTTCCAAAGTTTTCTCTCTCTACATATAGTTTTCCAACGAAGCTCCGTTTAAGCTCAATTCGGATCCAAATGATGAGGTTCAAAGCTCAATTGAATTGTATGGAAGTCTAGGAATTGATCCATACCTTTAAGTGGAGCAACTAACCCCGATTCAATAGCCAATTTGAAGAAATCAAATTCGGTCAATTTGAAAGGGGGGAATTGGGGGAAATTTGGGATTTCGAAAAACTTGAGGGAGCTCTTTGCAATTTTCCAAAATTGAAGGCCAATAAAAATGAGAAAGATGTTTGGGGACCAATTGGTCGAACTCCACAAGGCACATGTAGTCTTCCCACCTTTTCCCAAAGTTCAAGAGGCACACTCTAATCATGTCCTCTAGAGTTTGGATCGTCCTCTCTTAATACCCGTTAGTTTGGGGTTGGAATGTCGTGCTCATGTGTAACTTCATTCTAAGCGATCATTGTATACTTGGCCAAGATCTAGACGTGAATCTCAGATCCCTGTTCGACACTATATATTTTGGGACTCCTTGAAGGCGTACAATTTCTGCAATGTATTATTCTAGCTAGCTTTTTGTAAACCTCACCCTTTGGAGTTAAGGAAAACTGGTAAAACCGAGTGAGAAACACCGAACCGGTTCACAAACATGATAATTAGAGAATGGGCAATTTGGAAATTTAACACTCTTGATTGATCCAAAGGGTTCATAAAACCTTAGAAAAGAACCTTAGGATAAATTTGAATAGAAAAACCAGACCGGTTTAAATGAACCAGATCTAACTGGATTGAACTAGTTTATGAACCGAGTTGGTTCATGAATTGGAATTGATAAAGAAAGGGCAAACCGGGAAATTTATGGATCCCAAGTGACCTAAAGAGTCACAAACATCAAGAAAATGGAATTTAGGATGAATTGGAGATGAAAACCAAACTAGTTCACCAGAACCAGATCAAAACCAGATTGAACTGGATGGATCGGTTTGAACCACTATTGAACCAGATGCAAAATTCATTTTTCTAGGTGACTTAGAAAATTCAAATTTGAGATTTGAGGCCACCATTGGATAGAAAATTAATATAGAAGAATTTAGAAATTTTTAAATTTAAAAAAATTGGTCGAATCGGGGGTGAACCGGCCAGTTTAAGCTTTGAACTCGATTCAGACCAGTCCGGTCCGGTTCGGAATAGTGTCGTCTTCTTCCTTCAGATGACAACACTGTTCAGTCAAGGAGTTTTAGGCAATGAATGACAACCATTAAGATGCCAATCGGATGGCCAAGAAGTCCCCAAGCTTCTTATATAAAGAGTCTCTTCTCATTGATCCTCTCCACACCTAAAAACTCCATTCTCTCTCAACTGCTCCATTTTTTGGTGAAGCTCAAACCAGATCTCCGACAAAGGGTCTTTTTTGAGCCAAAGAAGGCATGGTCAAGTTCTTTAGAACCAGGGAGAAGTTAGCCACCCGATGGTAGTCTCCATTTGCTCTAAGGGTAGTCAGAGTGACACCGGAGTGATAGAATAGTGAAGTAGCTCCGGCGGACCAAAGCTGCCCTATTTTGGACGAGCTGAAAATGGTCAATTCGAGCCCTCCTCATGCCAAACCAAGCCTTTCCAACACCACCACAGCCCTCCTATAGTTGAATTAGACGAAAAGATGAGCCAATTTGGCTCCTCTCTATAAATTCCAATTGGTGCTAGAGAGATAATCAACAAAACTTTAATGACTAAATTCTCATTCAATTCGGCATCAATTGATGCAATTCTTGATCCTATGAGTATCCTTAGGACAATAGCTATCTACCCAGATTGAAAGCGCGCCCCCAACGGGAATCTTCCGAATCTTTCCTTCTCTAAGTCCAGTTTTCTGGAGAAGTTCCGTTTGAGCTCATATCTACACCAAATCGTGCGATTCAAAGTGCAACTGAATCGTATGAAGGTGTAGAAACTCTAATCTAACTTTAATTTCAACAATTAAACTAATTCGATCGGTCAATTTGATGAAATCAAATTCCGTAGAGTTAGAAAGTTAAAATTGGGAGATATTTGGGGATTTCCAAAATTAGAGGGACTAAAGTGTAATTTTATAAAATTGAGGACCAATTGGGCATGATAAAGATGTTGTAGAACCAATTGGGTAATTTTTGGAATTATTGGGGCAAAACTTACAATTTTTGTAAAGTAGGGGCAAAATGGTAATTTTGGAAAAGTGTGGGGACCAAATTGGAAATTTAGGAAATTCAACCCCTTTTGTGGATTTGAATAAATTAAGATAAATTATAAAAGTTTTGGAACTCAATTTGATGAAAAAAAATCGGCATTATGGCCTTAAAGTTAAAGAAAAATAATTTTAGGCACCTAATTGCAAATAAAGGAACACTTTGGTTTTCTCATTAATTTGGGATGAATGAGGGTTGTTAGGCCAAATAATAATAAACAAGAACATTCATATCGTGTAGGAATACGAAGTATCGAGAATGCCAGCAAGGACAAGCTATGTGAATACAAAGATCCGGTCAAAAGGAATTCACTACATTAACGGGTGAGTGGAAATTTAATGTCATACCCGGTTGGAATGATAAGCAACTCGAAAATGAAAACCCACTACTAAGTGGTATTTTAATCATCACACCTGAGAGAAGTGATGTGGAAATCAAGCAGAAAAACTACTTACCGGTTGTAAGTAGATCATACTCGGTTGGTATGATGAAACTTACTCGAAGAAAGTGGAAAACCTGTTCATCGGTTATGAGCAGAGATGTACTCATACTCCGTTGGTATGATGGACAATTGAAAAGTATATTTTTTCGGAAGTGCTCTCCCTTGACTATGTGCTACTACATAAACATTTTGGGAAACCTTCTTGACGGGAGCTCGAATAGCACTATTAGGTCGGAGGCCTCGATTTTGGAACTTGAGGGCTAATATGCCCAATTTTTTTAAAATCTCGAATAGTGTGCCCTAGGCCAGTTGGCATGAGCAGGAGCTCATAAACAAACATGATTAATATGCCATGAAAACTTAAGTAATGAGTTGTTTGGCCATGGTACCGAGACATGATCGGCATATTTAGTCAACTAGTGGCAATGCAACATGGCAAGTCTCTGGACTAGTCAAGACAAACAGCTGCAGGTCGAGTTGAGAGTCCGGGCCGTTGGAACAGTGGCACCATAGATTATATGGCATTATGTGAAAAACTATTGATTGTGTATGTACTGAGTTACGAAACCTTCAAGATGCCCAAGAGGGGTAGTGATGTGTCCTAGGGCTCTAAACGACCTGGTGGATATAAGGGCAGTTAGTCGAATCAGAAGTCTTGCAAAGCTCGGAGTAGCTTCAAGCACATAAGACTGAGGTGGGGACAGGATGAGGTCTCTATCCTCATATGTACATGAAGATTTTTTATGGGATTGAAGGTTAGATATCGCGAATATCCACTCATTCTCAAGGTAAAAGTGGACGTGCTTCTACCTAGGTGGCCCGTAAAGTCGCTCCGACGCCACAAGTGGGATCAATGGATGGGCTGGCCTGCGATTGTGTGTTTTACCGTCATGAAGAAGGACGTGTGTTGGGTGATGACACATTGTGGTAATAGGAAATGGTTATAAAAATAGAAATTGAGAATGATAGGTATTTTTAAAAAAAATAAGGAGTCTAGCACACTCTAAATCAAACATTTTTCCTAAAAGTTAAATTTTGAAAAGCACCATTCACTGATTTGTTGTACTCACCCCCTCCCCTATATCCCTTCTAGGTAACCCCAGAAAGCTTACCGTAAAGACCAATAGCTAACACACCTGTAAGGCAGGTATGATAAGTTTAAAATTTTGTGCAGTTTTGATTTATGTTATTCCAGGAAAGGTGTAGGTTTAAAGAACGCCTTACTCCTCGCGGATTATAAATAAGGGGCAACCTTTAGTAAACTTAGAGAATGGCGGGTTGATCATGGGGAACTGACCAAACCGGGTCGGGGTGTGACAACTTCAGTGGTATCAGAGTCTGTTTCCTCAAATACATTATCAAGACTAGATAAAATAGTAACTAAGATAAAGTTTTATTATTTATAGATGGCTCTAAGAGAGTAACCAAGAAAACTAGGACTGACGTCATCAACACCACCCAACACCCAGTCTTCGTAGGAAGCCAACCCTAGAAATTTTCCCAATTCCTGAGGCATAGTAAAAGTCTTAAAAGACCAAATGGGGAAGTATCCAAGAAGATGGTGCTAGGACCTGTTGAGGTCACAACTCTAAGTACGAAGAGAGCCAATCCTAAAGCCAAAAACACCAGCAATGGGCGTATAACCTTACCTAGGAGGATGCTTATCAAGAACTCCATGACTCCCTATCTACTTTGTTGCCACTTTTTGTAATAGGGCTAAAACCCCAACATTTTGTACTACTCTATTAATGAAGTACTCAAAATTCCTAAAAACCCTATCTCTCAAATGATGTGATCTTGCTAGGAATATGATCCCAAGAAAAGTGACCAAACAAACTCGCGCTACCATATAAACCAAGGAGAATCCCATTCCAGTTAAGGAAACTGAATCAGAGAAAATAAAAAATCTAGGAGGACTGAGAGAGTGATCCTTTGCCAAAGAAGACCCAAGGTATTTGACTCAAGGACAGCAAAACACTAAACCACCAACAATTCCCTAGAAAGACCTTGAAATGCTTGAAGTTAAGGAGGAACCACATCGGTACATGTAAGAAATAACATAATATGGTATAAGGGAATATGACAGGTAGTCAAGGACTGTTCCATACCCCATGGACTGAGGGCAATGCCACCTAAGGACTACACCAACTATCGAAGTCCAAGGTCATGGAATACAGGTAGGATCGGAGGCCAAAAACTGTGGAGCGAGTTAAGCAAGCTATTCACAAGGAGGACAAGAAATAGCGAGGTAAAGGAAGGAAATTCGAACTTCTTCTTAAGAAGGTCAACCATAAAGGAATAACATAAGAATAGAGGTAAGGTATATGGGAGGTACGCCTAGAACCCCCTCAGAAAGGGGCAAACACGGAAAACGTCCTCTAGAAATTTCAAGGTAGGATACAGTAAGAATGAAGAAGAGAAAAAAGGTGTTACAAAAAGGAACTCTAGAGGGATGCATACGATTAAGTACCCTCTTGAAGGGATCATTGATTGGCAGGTGGACATAATGTGAAGTGCAAGGAACCAACCCATCGTTAGAAACTTCTCGAAGGAAGGATGTATTGGAGGCCAAGTATGACCAGCTAAGCAAAAGAGCCAAATAATGATTCGAGGAGAAACTAGTAGAAAGAAGTAACTAGTAATAGTAGGATGGACATGAAAGACAAGTGATATAACTATCCAAACAATTGGACAAGAAAAATAATAGGAATGAGGCAGTTAACGAACTGATCTTTGGGAGAACCATGGATTTAAACCATGACAAGGAAGGGAGAAGTGAAAAGGTCAAAACATTGGAAAAGATGGATGAAGGAAATTCTTAAAGAGATCAATGGTCAAGACCAGATTTATGATCAAAAGCCATGAGATGGTTAAGTGATCCTCTCGAAGGATGATCAAGGGATCTTGAAACTAGGTGGATGTGAGCTCTCCTAAAAAAGAAATAGGCATGTATTGTGGTACGAGTGAGAATGAGGATGGAGTACGAAGGATGTACCCGTAGGATCTCAAGGGTAAAGGTAAGCATTAAAGAATGGCATCAAAGGACATCATTTAAAGTTAGGTGCCTTCAAAGATGAATGAAAAAGAAATTATAGGAGAAAAGGGTAAGAATCCTCCCAAATAAGGAAACCCTAAGAAAGGATACATGACCTAACAAAGAGGAAATGGAACCATGTGACAAGAGATGAGGAGATGAATTTGCAAATAAAATGCATGCTAAGGTGAAAGGAATCCAAGGAAGCATGTTAAGAGAATCCAAGGATTAAGTTAAACTCAAGAAAAGGGTAAGTCAGAAGATAACATCAAAAGATGTCATACGAGTAAGAAATGGGTGGACTACCCATAATAAGGGAATAGAGTAAAGCGCATCTAAGAAATCTTGGAGAGGTAATTCCTCCAGTTAAGAAATGGAAATTTTAAGACAATCAAGGATTAATGGTGGGCAAATACCCAATATAAAAAGGAGTGTGAAGAAAGGAAGAAAGAAATCTTCAAGAAATGGTAAGAAGGTTGAGCATATAGCTCTTAAGGTTAAAAATCTCTACTTTGAAGGACATAGTAGAGAATGAAAATCATTAAAGGAGAACTCTCTAAAAACAATGAAATCGTCAAATGGTCACAAGTAAGTGAGAGTGAGTTTAGGGAAAAAGAAAATCCTTGACTTGCACGTTGGTAAGTAATCAGGAAGTCCGATGACTTGCACTAAAAAGACTCAACAAGGAAGTTAGAAAAGGACGAGTGGGTAAGGAAAGCTGACACGGTTGTGTAAAATATTTTGTCAAGGCATGAGGGATGACTGGATAACGGTAAAAGTAGTCAAGGAATACTACCCGGTAAAAGAGGGATGAAGTTATTCAATCCCTGAAGTGTTGGAAGGTTAGGAACACCCAGTAAGGAAGTATTCTAAAATTTAAAATGGTCAAAGACATGTTCTAGAGTATATCATGTTGTAAGGGGCATGTAAACCCAACAATTTCAAGGAAAATGTGACTCAAGTAAGGAAGAGACAGTTGATAAGCATGATGAGGTCAAACAAAAGTTTGATCAAAATTGAAATAAATGACGGATGAAGAAAGGGTCAAAATAGGACGAAGGGATAATAACACTAAAACCTATGAAAAACAAGTACGCAATGCTCGGAAGAACACTAAGCTAAGAGTTTCAATGATGCAAAGAATAACTAAACACAGTAACAATTGGGCATGTTGGAACTCCCAATTTAGAAATTTTGAGTAAGAACATTAAGGGGAAGAATCTTACCCTAAGCAAGGGAAGATGTGAACCTAAGGAAATACCTTCGAACTCATAGGCAAGACATACTAGTTATAATAAACCCCAGGGAGGGAGTAAACAATGTAAAGGAAAGGAACTTCCTTAAGTGCATAATTTAAAGTGGTCTAAGTGGAAGAATGATCGAAGTGTTAATATGTTCAAGTTAACATTAAGGAAAGTTATCCTAGAGTGAAAAATGTCAATTAAGTTTTGGGGACAAAACTCCTAAAATGAGGGGAGAGTTGTAAACCCCGCCCTTTGGAGTTAAGGAAAACCGGGAAAAGAACCAGTCAAACCGAGTGAGAAACACCGAACCTGTTCATAAACCCAATCACCAGAGAACGGGCAATTTGGAAATTTACAACTCTTGAGTCATCCAAAGGGTTCAAAAAACCTTGGAAAAGAACCTTAGGACAAATTTGAAGAGAAAAACCAGACCAGCTCAGGTGAACCGGATCCAACTAGATTGAACTAGTTTATGAACCGAGTCATTTCATGAACTAGAACTGATAGAGAAAGGGAAAACCGGGAAATTTATGGATCCCGAGTGACCTAAAGAGTCATAAAAGACAAGAAAAAGAACTTTAGGATGAGTTGGAGATGAAAATCAAACCGGTTCAAGTGAATCAGATCCGAACCAGTTTGGACCGATTTAAACCACTATTGAACTAGATGCAAAATTCATTTTTCTAGGTGGCTTAGAAAATTCAAATTTGAGATTTGAGGCCACCATTGGATAGAAAATGAATTTAGAAATTTTTAAATTTGAAAAATTTGGTAGCATCGGGGGTGTACCAGCTGGTTTAAGCTTTGAACCCGATTTGAACTGCTCTGGTCTGGTTCGGAACAGTGTCGTCTTCTTCCTTCAGATGACAGTACTGTTCACTCGCCGAAAAATCGTGCAGTGCCGGTGAAGCTGAAAAGTCTTTAGCCAAAGAAGGCATGGTCGGGTTCTTTAGAACTGGGGAGAAGTCAACTACCTGATGGTAGTCTCCATTTGCTCCGAGGGTCGCTGGAGAGACACTAGCGTGATAGAACAATGAAGCAGCTCCGACGAACCTAAGTTGCCCTGTTTTGACCGAGCTGAAAATGGCCAATTCGATCCCTTCTCAGGCCAAACCAAGCCTTCCCAACACCTCTATAGCCCTCCTACAGTTGAATTAGAGCGGAAAGGTAAGCCAATTTGGATCCCCTCTATAAATTATGATCGGTGCTAAAGAGAGAACCGATAGAACTTTGATAACTAAATTCTCATTCAATTCGGCATCAATTGATGCAATTCTTGATCCTATGAGAAACCTCAGGGATGAGAGCTATCTGCCTAGATCGAAAGCTCGGACCGTTGCACCCCTGACGGTAAGCTTTCGAAGCTTTCTCTCTCAAAGTACAATTTTTTGGCAAAGCTCTATTTGAGATCATTCTGGCACCAAATCGTGCTATTCAAAGTGAAATTGAATTGTATGAAGGTGTAATAACTCTAATCTAACTACAATTTCAACAATTAAACTCATTTGATTGGTCAATTTGATAAAATTAAATTCGGCTGAGTTAGAAGGTTGAAATTGGGGGAAATTTGGGAATTTCAAAATTTTGAGGGACTAAAGTGCAATTTCATAAAATTGAAGACCAATTGGGCATGATAAAGATGTTGGAGGACCAATTGGGTAATTTTGGAATTTTTGGGGCAAAACATACCATTTTTGTAAACTAGGGGCAAAATGGTAATTTTGGAAAAGTTGGGAGTACCAAATTGGAAATTTGGGAAATTGAACCCCTTTTTATGAAATTGAATAAATTTAGGTCCCAAGGTGAATTTTAAAGGTTTTGGGACTCAATTTGAGGAAAAACCAGCATTAGGAATATAAAGTTAAAGAAAAATAACTTTAGTAACCTAATTACAAATAAATGAACAGTTTGGTTTTATCATTCATTTGGAATGAATGAAGGCTATTAGGTCAAGGGATAATGAACAAGGATGTTCATATCGTGTAGGAACATGAAGTACTGGGAACACCAACAAGGACAAGCTCGCATGAATACAAAGAACCGGTCGAGAGGAATTCACTACATTAATGGGTGAGTGGGAATTTAATATCATACCCAGTTGGGATGATAAGCAACTCAAAAATGAAAACCCACTGCTAAATGGTATTTTAATCATCACACCTAAAAGGAGTGATGTGGAAATCAAGCGGAAAAACTACTTACCGATTGTGAGTAGATCATACCCGGTTGGTATAATGAAACTTTCACGAAGGAAGTGGAAAACCTATTCATCGGTTATGAGTAGAGATGTCCTCAAACTCCGTTGGTATGATGGAAAGTTGAAAAGTATATTTTGTCAGAAGTGCTCCCCCTGACCGTGTGCCACTACTTAAACATTTTGGGAGACCTTTTTTACGGGAGCTCGAATAGCTCTATCAGGCCGGATGCCTCAATTTTGGAACTTGGGAGCTAATATGTTCGATTTTTTAAAATCTCAAATAGTGGGCCCTAGGCAAGTTGGCACGAGTGGAGCTCATAAACAAACATGATTAATATGCCATGAAAACTTAAGTAATGAGTTGTTTGGCCATGGTATCAAGACAGGACCGACATACTCAATCAACTAGTGGCAGTGCAACATGATAGGTCTCCTAAATAGTCAAGATAAACAGTTGCAGGTTGAGTTGAGGGTTGGGGCCGTTTGACCAGTGGCACCACAGATTATATGGCATTATGTAAAAAATTGTTGATTATGCATGCACTATGTTATGGGACCTTCAAGATGCCCAAGAGAGGTAGTGATGCGTCCGAGGGCTTTGGACGACCTGGTGGATATAAGGGCAGTTAGTTGTACTAGAAGTCTTGTAAAGCTCAAAGTAGCTTCAAGTGCATGAGACCGGGGTGGAGAAAGGATGAGATCTATGTCTTCATACGAACACAGAGATTTGTTATAGGATTGAGGGTCGGATGTCGTGAACATCCACTCATTCTCAAGGTGGAAGTAGACGTGCTTCTATTTAGGTGGTTGGTAAAGTCGCTTTGATGCCACAAGTGGTTCAGTAGATGGGCTGGCCTACAATTGTGTGTTTTACCTTCATGATTAAGGATGTGTGTTGGGTGATGACACACCGCGGTAATAAGAAATGGTTATAAAAACCAAAATTGAGAATGAAAGGTTTTTTTTTTAAAAAATAAGGAGTCTGACACACTCCGAATCAAACATTTTTCCTAAAAGATAAATTTTGAAAAAAAATATTCACTAAGTCATTATACTCACCCCCTCCCTTAAAACCCTTTCAGGTAACCCTAGAAAGCTTACTCCAAAGACCACCAGCTAACGCACCTTTAAGGTAGGTATGATAATTTTAAAATTTTGTGTAATTTTGATTTATGTTATTCTAGGAAAGGTGCAGGTTTAAAGGACGCCTTACTCCTTACGCTTTATAAATAAGGGGCAACCTTTAGTAAACTGAGAGAGTGGCGGGTTTATCATAGGGATCCGACCAAACCGGGTCAGGGCGTGACACTTTTCCACTAGGTCTATCAGCCTGATGGTTAGGAAGTGGGCAACCTTGGTGAGGTGGTCCACTATGACCCATATTCCATTATGTCCTCCGACTAATGGGTATAATCCCGTCACGAAGTTCATGGTAATCTTCTCCCATTTCCATTATAGAATTGGGAGCGGTTGGAGGAGCCCTACCGACTTCTGGTGCTCGGCCTTGATTTGTTGACAGGAGAGACACCAGGCCATGTACTCCACGATCTCCCTCTTCATACCTGACCACTAGTATCATTCATTTAAGGTCTTTTAGACTTTGGTGTTGTCTAGATGCATCATGTACACAAAATTGTGTGTCACCTCGGGTATGCCATCCTTTAGTTTAGTGTCATTGGGGACTACTACCCGACCCTTAAAGAACAGTAATTCATCCACCCAGAAGCAAAAGTCAATGGGGGTGTCCTCCATCATCTTGTCCATATACTTCTTCAAAATGTGGTTAGTTTTTTGTTTGACCCTAATTTAGTCCATCAAGGTGGGTTAAACAATTAGATTCACTACCAAACATGAGGTCACTTCCTTCATGTCGAGAGATATGCAATGCTACTTCAGTTATTCCAACATGGGTAAGTACACCGACCTTACATGAGCTAGACTTACCTCGTACTTTTGGATTAGGGCGTCAACTGCCACATTTGCCTTCCATGGTTGGTATTCTACAATAAGTTCATAGTCCTTAATTAATTTCAGCCATCACCTCTACCTCAGGTTTAGCTCATTTTGCGTCAAAAGGTATTTGAGGCTCTTATAATCAGTGAAGATCTAGCATGTTACCCTATATAGGTAATGCCTCCATATTCTGAGGGTGAATACTATGACTTTCAACTCTAGGTCATGAATTAGGTAATTCAATTCGTGCTTCTTCAGCTACCTTTGTTGCATCAACACACATCCAAGCTTGTGTCCTGATGCATTACTATACAAAGTTTATTCTCCCCATTCATATTTGGGAGAGCAAGTACAAAGGCCGATGTGAGTCTATTTTTGAGTTCCTGAAATGTTGTCTCACATTTATGACTCCACTCATACTTGATGCCTTTGCGTGTAAGCTGCTTCTTTGGGGCTACTATATGGAGAAATCCTCTGTAAACCTTCGGTAGTATCCAACCAATCCCAAAAACTCCTCACTTATGTGGGGTTCTTGGTGCTTCCCAATTGGAAATTGCCTCAATCTTGGCAGTCTACCTGAATCCCTTTTCCTGATATCACGTGCCCTAGGAATGCCACTTCCATTAGCCAGAATTCACACTTGGTGAATTTGGCACAAAACTGCTCCTTCTGTAGTGCTTCTAGAACTATTCAGAGGTGTTGTCGTAGATGAAGACTATGACGAACTGGTCGAGGTAGGGTTAAAATATCTAGTTCTTCAGGTCCATGAACCCTGCTAGTGCATTTGTTAATCCAAAGGGCATTACCTTAAACTCATAATGTTCATACCTCGTTCTAAAGGCAGTTTTCTGGATATCTTCATCCTTGACCTTCAACTGGTGGTACCTAGACCGTAGGTTAATCTTTGAGAAGTGGGACGCTCCTATCAATTGATTGAACAAGTTGTCGATCCTGAGGAATGGATATTGGTGTTTGACTGTTGTCTGGTTCAACCGACGATAGTCGATGCACAATCTCATGCTTCCATCCTTCTTTTTCATGAATAGGATTGGGGCACCTCAAGGAGAGTATCTAGGTCTGATGAATCATTTTTTCATTAGCTCATCAACCTATTCCTTTAGCTCCTTAAGTTATGTTAATGTCATCTGATATGGTGCTTGCAATATCAGGTTAGTCCATAGGATGATGTCGATCATAAAGTCAAACTATCTGTCTAGGGGCAATCCAGGCAAGTCCTCCAAGAATACATCCAGGTATTCTTGCACAATTTGAGTGTTGTTGAGTATTGTTCCTTTTGTCTTGGCACTGATAATTTGTGCTATGAACATTTCACACACTTTATGCATCATTGTCTCGGCCTTTAGACTAGATATTAGGTATGGTTTAGTCAAACCTTTCTCCACTTGGAATACCACTTCCTTGGAATTCCCAACCCGAAGAGTTACAATTTTATTCTTGTAGTCCAGCTTGAACTGGTGGGTGGATAAGCAATGCATTCTAGGTGTAATATTTGCACTAATGTTCAACCTCATGCGAGTCAACCATTTATATCATACAGGAAAAGTTTTTTCATGACTTATTTATTATTACTTCATTATTCTTATTACATAGCCACATCCTAGGTGGTTAACAAAGGTTTTCTTTATAACCATTTTGGTTTGTGAGGTCAAATACCTCATGTAGATTTTAATTAGCACATTTCCACCATACTTCATACCTCAAACATCTTTTAGTGAGTATAACTCATGCATCTTCCCTTTTTGGCTTCCCAATCATTTGTTCTCTCATCTTGGGGTGCCTTTTCAAAATTATAACTTATTTTCGTTATTAATGAAGTGATTGGGTATCCAAATTTGAGGTAGAGGTTTCTGGCAACTTGGTCTCTTATGGAAATCACTAAGGGATAAAAGAAAAGAGTACTCAATAGTAACATATCACTAATGGATATAAGCATCAGTATTTAGATTTAGGGCTTAACATAAGAATTTCGTTCCATGAAGGTTAACACAGTCATAGAAGAGAACTTTTTACTGCTTGTGTGAGTACCATTACCCAATCCCGTAAATAATAATCAAGTTTATCCACTATTTAGTGATTATACCTTTTTTCATTAATCAAGGTCTGATACGCATACAACTTTTAGAGCCCTTTATATATTGAACCAACCTTTCTTTTTTTGTACAAGTTGTACAATAAATCAACACTTGGAATTACCACTACCACTTACCGAGTATCTATCAATCCATTGTCTACCAAATGTTATAGATGAAAAGTAAAGATAATTATTGAAAATTTTAATTTTGATAATTTTATTATACATTTGGTAAATGAAAATAGGCTGAATTGCCTAAATATATTTTTTTATTAAAAAATTAAAAAGAAAAAACTGGTGCGAATCAGTATAAATATTCTGAGTAAAAAAAATTAATATGTTAATTAAAAATAAAAAAAATAGTAATTTATATATTTATAATAAAAATTTAACAAATTAATGTTTAAAGTCCCAGCCATGGATATCTACCGGCTTGGGAGGGGTACTGGGCTGCAGCAGAGTGGCTTTTTAAATACACCGGTGGATTCGTAATTTTTATAAAAATTACAACTATTTATGATAATTATGAAAATAGTTCTATAAGCAAGAGATGTAAGTAAATTTCGTATATTATATAGAGTTGTTAAATATGGATGCTTTTCTGGATTAAAAGTATTATAATCATTCTAAATATCATTACATAATGATTAATAAATTGTTCTGCAAAATATTATTCTGAAAAAGTATTTTCTTTAATACGTATTTTACTTAAATTTTGTATTAATTATTAAAAAAATATATTGTACTCTCAGTTTGCATTATGTATATACAGTGAAGAATTTCCACCTTTTTGTAATCTGGCAGGTAGTTCATCTAAATACACGACAATGTTTATGCAAGAGCACAAGATATTGTGGTGGAGAGGAGCGGTTTCTGCATCTACGACTCGAGAGACTTCAGCTACGAAAACATCCAAGAGGGACAGGACGAACTGCCCGGTTGGTTGAGCGAGGGGGTCCACCATAACCAGCCGTGCCCCAGACATGGCAATCAAGAACCGCAGAAGACGGCTGGGAGTTTCACAGGTGCTCTTCTTCGAAATATGTGAGATGCAAGTGAATTTGCGTGATCGTGGTAGTCTATGTCCCAGTAGTTTATGGTGCAACCAAAAGTGGTGATTTCAAGGGACGTATGGCTAGGCAGTAGATCTGAATGGGTTCATCAGACCTGGGCCCTGACCCAAATCCAAAATGGATCGGACAGGAATTTTTTTTCCGTATTTGCATCAAATCACGTCTTTTGCAACCACTTTTTAACCTCTATATAATATAAAAACTTAAAAACTATTGACAGCTTAAGAAATTAAGGCTAAGTTTGTATATTTGGAGTGATTTTGAATTGAAGTGCTAGCAAGGATTGGGAATAGAAGTTAAGTAATAAATTTAGATTTATTAAAATTTTTTAATAATTGTTCATTTGGATAGAGTTATATTAAGTTTAAATATTATTAATAAAAAAATTACAACTATAAATTTATTATTTTAATTAAATTAAATAATTTATTATTTAACACCGTATCCAAATCACTCCAAATGTACGGTACAAACACAAAATAATGGCTAATATCTTAAATAACAGCTTAATCTACTTTGTTTAGAATACTTTAAATAAATCACGACCGAATATTTTTATACCACGTTTCCAAATGTGAAAAAAATACCAAATATATTCTATTACAGTAACTTAAATATATTAAGTATAATTTAGTGGGATAGAAATAAATTATTTTATAAAATTGAGAAGTTTGAATATAAGCACAAATATCTATAAAATTCTTAATTTTGGTTAAAATATAAATGCTATTTTTTTTGGAGTTTTAGTACTATTTAAATTATTTTAATACTATTTTAAATGTTTATATTATTATTTAATTATTTTTATTTATATATATTTTAAATAAATTTATATATTAATAATATTTTATATATAATTACTAAAAACTCTCCACTCAAACAAAAGTAAATTGATTGCTACTTATTAATAAATGTGAATTTATTATCTGCTTCATAATTTTATCACAAAACCATCTGTTAAAATTTGAGAATTTTACATTAAATAAAATGGTTAAAAAATGTTTTAAATATATTAATTTAGAAGAGTTTCACCCATTAGAAATTATAATTTTTAAGTGGTATTTACATTGTCTTATAATATGTTATCAAAGATATAAACAAAATTGAGCAGTAATATTTTTCAATATAAAAAAATATTTAATTTAAAGTCTTTATTAGTCTTATAATACAAAAAAATTAATGGTATATTTAAAATTATACGAAGATAAGTGATAAAAATTAATAATTATATATTAAATAAAATAAAATATTACTTATTTGTTCAAAAACACTTAAAATTTTGTATTATAAGTTCCCCTCATTTAGTTCTCTAATTTTGACACTCAAATATAATTTTCATAACATACTGTTAAAATATTTATTGTAAGAACTTGTCTATTTGATGTGCCAAAAATTGGAGAACATAATTGATGGAAATTTTTGTCCAAAAAATTGATGAAAGTCAAAAGATGATAAGTATTAGTTCTCATAAATGTTGGATCCAACAAGTTTGTTTGCCACCAAAAATAATATAAATTCAATTACTAGAATTTCGAAGCTACGCTTTATTTATTCCAAAGCACCATTCCAAACTTGAGAGGGTTCTTTCACTACGTGTTATTGAGCTTGAGGGTACGTTCCTTGCAATGGACATAAGTGAACGTTGGGACAAGAGGGCCCGTTGTTTCCTAGCCAACAAAAAGTGTACCAACATCGTTGTTGGACGTATTGAAGAAACAGCTAGGAACCATCCTTCCCCTGTCTCCATTCATAGACAATCCAAATAGTCCTCATAGCACTACCCTAAAGAATGAGGTGAGCAGACAGGGCAAACAACACCACATGTATCAATGGGTTTTTTTTTTTTTATAATAGTAAGTCAATATTACACATTTTTTAAATTAAAATAAGAAAGTCTTTAAATAATTATAAGTTGAACCACTAAATATTCAATAAAATACTTCATTATTTACAATCTAATAAAAAGTGCGTCTTCCCATATCCATTCATATGCGCCAAACATTTTTTTAATAACAATAATGTTTAGATGTAATTATATTTTAATAATTTATCATATAATATATCTAATTTAATATATTAGACTATGATATCAATGCCCATTGATAGCTTCTTCTTTTAAAAACTATTACAACAGTTTAGCATTCCCATCTGTCGATTTTCCAATAACGCCGCCATGAAGAGCCAGCTCCCTCCATCCAGCGACGAGGACGAGGAGTACTGCCGCCCTCCCTCCGCTGGCCCTTACTGCTGGTGGAGGTCCACTGCAGCCTTCGAAGACTACTGCACCACACAGAGCAAGCAGTCCCCCAACATGAGGGGGCTCTCCGGCAAGGTCCGGGTCCTTAGGGAGATGGAGAGGCTGGCCCTGGTGGCAGCAGGGGATGGCCTCGATGAGCTTAGGCAGAGGCTGCTTACGTACCGCGCTGGGGACTTCTGGACCCCTGCCGGTGGCATTACAAGGGAGGAGATGGAGATTCCAGCAGCGAACACCGTGCTGCTGGTGGGCTTCATTGGATCCGGAAAGAGCTCCCTCATCAACCTCATGTATAGCGTCCTAGGACGCGCCGGAATCATCCCTTTTGCTCAGACTTCTTCAAGTAAGGTTCTATACTATGTACTGTGAGCTCTGCACTGTCCAAAAAACTATCCAAAATGCAATGGGTCGTTGGTGTCCTAGGAAGTTTGTATGCGTTCATTTATCGGAAAAGAACTGCGGTGTAAGCTAGTTTTTATCCCCCATTGTACCATTTCAGCCAAGCTATGTTGACTCAAGATTAGTTTTGTGCAGCTAACCTCTACAACAATCTCACCAGGAATAGAATATGACAAGTGAAGAATTTTCACCTATTTCTTTGTACTATGGCAGGTAGCTCATCCAAATACACGACAATGTTCCTGCAAGAGCACAACATACTGAGGTCGAGGAAGAGTGGTTTCTGCATCTACGACTCGAGAGGCTTCAGCTATGAAAACGTTCAAGAGGGACTCGACGAGCTATCCGGTTGGTTGAGCGAGGGGATCCACCATAACCAGCCGTGCTCAAGACCAGGCAATCAAGAACCGGCCGAAGACGACTCGGAGTTTTACAGGCCCTCTTCTTCGAATTATGTGACGAGGCAAGTGAACAGCGTGCTGGTGGTAGTCAATATCGCAGAAGTTTATGGTGCAGCCAAAAGTGGTGATCTCAAGCCACTCATGGCCACCAAAGAGCTCTTCAGCTTCCATCCTCTCCGAATATGCCGTAAGTTTTTTTCTCATGAAAGACCATAACAAGACCCTGAATATTATTCATCAGTGTGTTGGTTAATAATTGGCGACCATATCTTACAAAGACATCTATCATGCAGATGAGAATCCGATCCTGATCATGACACATGGAGATATGCTACAGCCAGAGGAGAGGCTTGAAGCAAGATTGAAGCTCTCTGAGTTGCTGGGGGTATCTGAGGCCACAGGACTCTATGATGTTGTTTGTCTCACGGAGTATGGTTTTCTGGCAGAGGAGTCGGACCCCGTTACAGCCTTCGCCATCTCCGAAGCCATCTACAGGGCGCTTCTGGTCTCGGACCGGACGCATGCTCCCAAGAGGAGACTTGGGGACTGGGCGATTATGGTGCTTTCGTGGCTGCTCTGCTTCTTTGGAGCTGTGTTTTCTCTTCTGGCTGAGTTTTGCAGAAAACTGGGTCAGGGCCGATGCTTTAAGATTTGACCTGTTTAGGAACTGACTTTGATTCGGCACATATTGGAAGATGGGCATGCGCAAATAATGTGTATAACAGTTAGGATGACTATATTAGTAGATGTGAGGTCGTGGAAAAGAAGATTCTGCAAATTTTACTGCTTACTATTGCTGGTTCTGAACTATCAAATAAATTCGTCAATAGGCATTTAGATAGGTCGATTTGTCAAAGCTGCCCACAACATAACTCATCACATAAGCACCTTTGCCTCGGGTAAACAAGTTAGATGTAAACATATTTTGCTGCAATAAATGGTAGCCCCATATTTTCATTATCCTTTCCATTGTGATATTGATTGATGCTCCTGCCATTAGAATTACATATGAACGAGAAAGAAAATGTGTATATAACAACTTCCAATGAAAGGGGTTTTGCAATTTAATGGCAAGCAATATGGTATGAAAACTCTTCAATTAGAGGAGAAAATCCGTCTTCGCAAGACCAAAGATCTATCAAGAGACTTTTCAAATTTAAAAGAGGTTGACGGGAAGAAAGAAGAAATTTGATGACACGGAAATAATGTCCAGCCACTCGGATGACAACAAATTTCAGGTTCTTCCTTCTGATCCATGACCTACTAATGGTTACCCATATTCTGAAGTGTATATCATGCGCTTTGTCACAATCGTGAAATAATTGTGCCCATAATTCTAAACAATTCATGCTTGAATTACTGCATTTCGTGTCAATTCACAATTATATATATTTTTCCAAAAATAAATGATGTTTATCAAAGTGCCACTCTTATTTTTTATCTATTTTATAATTTAGTCTATAATCCTTTGTATTGAATAAAATTAGAAATCGAGATTAAATAAAGATAAAAAATTAGTATCATTTAAATTAAAAATTTATAATTTATTCAAATTAAGTTAGATTGAATGTCATATTGATTTAATTTTTTGGTCGGTACAATAACAACACGATACGTATACTCGATATTAAAAGAGTTAGTACCTTCACATATTTAGAATTGATTATATGAAATACTCATAATATAAAAAAGTTCTAATTCATTAAAAACCTCTTTTAAAATAAAATAAATTTAAAAATATGTAGAAAATTTCAATAAATAAAAATAATTAATAAATTTGGTATTAAGTTCTTGGATTTATATCTCAAATCTATTTTTATGGGAGATATGTTGGGTTAGACACTTATAACTATGTTGGTGATTATCTCTTTACCTGAAAAATAGTTTGGGAGGTGTTGAGTCCCAACTCAACTCAGGACTTTAAGCCAGTTCATAGCATCAATCCCATTTTTCCACCCAAAATATACGACATTCATATATTTTATAAATTGTACATATGTATAACTAATTACTATAAACCCTGTTTTTTCAAAGATAAGTAATACGAAATAGGAAATAATTTTTTTTTGAAATGAAATCATATATTAAAATGAACCAAAATTTTGAAAAAAAAAATAGAAAATTGGAAAATTTTAAGTGATTAATAAGTATCCAAGAACAAAGGAAAATAAGAGGTAAAAACAAGACTGATTTAGTATAAATCTACCTGAACTAGATTAAATCATATTGAACCGGTTTAAAAATTTATTTTTTAGGTGAATTAAAAAATTAATTTGGAAAATTGAAATCACCATTCTGTACAAAATGAAATTAGATAAATTTAAAAAACTGGTCGAACCGAGCCTGAACCGACCAATTTTTTATTTCGAGTCACCGAATTCGATCCAACCGAACCGATCAATAGTCTACCCAGTCAAAGGACCGCCTGCTAGGTCAGTACTGTAAACCCCATCAACTCAAACCAAGGGAATCGAAAGGAGAACTAGAAGTATTCAAGAGAGAAAGTGAGAGTCTAAACTAACCTGAATTATTTGGAAAGGGGAAATATAGGAATTTGGAGAATTCCAAGTGGACAACGAATCCCCAAACATCAAGGAAAAGAATCATGAAGTCGATTAGATGGGAAAATCAGACCGGTTTGGGGTGAACCGAACTCGAATTGGAGTGAACCGGGTTGAACCGTCAAAAACAAATTCTAAGATCTATTTTTTATGTGGCTTAAAAATATAAAATTGGAAAATGCAAGACACTATTGGATAAAAAATAAATTTAGATAAATTTAAAAAATTTAATTTTTGGAAAACCAATCGAATCGGGCTTGAATTAATCGATTTATGATTTCGGGTCGCTCGACCCGGTTGTACCGGACTAGTCAACGATCCAACCGATCAACGGACCGTTGTCAGGTCAGTGTCTAGTCAGCAGGTGTGACCAATCATCACGCGACACATGGCGAAGCACGTCTGGTCAGCCGCTTAGTCAGCGCCTAGAAGCATCGTAAACCCCACCCTTTTGAGCTAAGGAAAACCGGGAAGGGAACCGGTAAAACCGAGTGAGAAAATCAAACCGGTTCACAAACCCGATCAATTGTGAATGGGCAATTTAGGAATTTACAACTCCTCGGTGATCCAAAGGGTTCATAATACTATGGAAAAGAACCTTAGGACAAATTGGAAGAGGAAAATTAGACCGATTTGGATGAACCGGGTCTAACAGGATTGAACTGGTTTATGTACTGAGTCGGTTCATGAATTGGAACCGATAGAGATCAGGCAAAACAAAGGAATTCAACTCCATTATACTCAAAAGAAATTCATAAACCTTGGAAAGGAACCTTAGAACAAAGTGGGAGAGAAAAACCAGACCAGTTTGGGTGAACCAGACCTGAACCGATTAAACCAGTTTAAGAACCGAGTTGGTTTATGAACCGAAATTGATAAATAGATGGTAAACTGGGAATTTTATGGACCATAAGTGACCTAAGGAGTCACAAAAGTCATGGAAATGGACTTGTGAAGGAATTGGGGATAAAAACCAAACTGGTTTGGACCGGTTTGAACCACTATTGAACTGAACCCTAAATTCATTTTTCTAGGTTGCTTAAATAATTCAAATTGGAGATTTGAGACCACCATTGGATAGAGAATGAATTTATAAATTTTTAGATTTGAAAAACTCGATTGAATGGGGGGTGAACCAACCGGTTTAAGCTTTGAACCCGGTTCAAACCGGTCCGGTCCGGTTCGGAACAGTGTCATCTTCTTCCACAAGATGACAACACTATTCACTCACCGAAAAATCAAAGCAGCGCCGGCGAAGAAGAAATGTTTCCATTCGGTACATTTCAAGTCTTCAATACATGTCATAAAGATGCCAAACAGACGGCCAACAGATCCCCAAGCTCTCTATATAAAGAGTCCCTCCCCATTCATCCTCTCCATACCTGAAAAACTCCATTCTCTCTCAACTGCTCCATTTTCCGACGAAGCTTGAAGCAGAGCTCCGATATGGAGTCTTTTTTGAGCCAAACAAGGTGAGGTCGGGTTATTTAGAACCAGGGAGAAGTCAGCTATACGCATGTAGTCTCCGTTTGCTCCGAGGGTCACCGGAGAAACGTCGGCGTGATGAAACAATGAAGCAGCTCCGGCGAGCTGAAGCTGCCCTATTTTGACTGAGTGGAAATTAGCCATTTCGAGCCCTCCTCAGGCCAAACAAAGCCTTCCCAACAGTTCCTCACCCTCCCACAGCCGAATTAGGACTGAAAGGTAAGCCAATTCGGCTCCCCTCTACAATTTTTGGCCGGTGCTAGACAGAGAATCGGTAGAATTTCAATTATAAAATTATAACTCAATTCAGCATCAATTGATGCAATTCTTGATTCTAGGATGAACCTTAGGACGAGAGCTATCTGCCTAGATCAAAAGCTCGGACCGCCATGCCCTCACTAGTGAGTAATCGAAGCTTTCTCTCTCTAAAGTCTATTTTCCAGTGAAGTTTCGTTTGAGCTCGTTCCGATGTTAAAACTCGTGATTTAAAGTTCTATGGAATCTTATGAACATGGAGGAACTCAATTTCAACAATTAGAGGTGTTTGATCGGTCAATTTGATGAAATCAAATTCGGTTGTGTTAAAGAGTTGGAATTGGGGGAAAATTGGGGATTTTCAAAAATTCGAGGGACTGAAATGAAATTTACTAAAATTGAGGGTCAATTGGGCATGATAAAAATGTTAGAGGGTCAATTGGGCATGATAAAAATGTTAGAGGGCCAATTGAGGAATTTTTGGGGTGAAACTTACCATTTTTGTAAAGGAAGGGCAAAATGATAATTTTGGAAAAGCTGGGGGACCAAATTGGAAATTTGGGAATTTAACCCCTTTTTGTGAAATGGAATAAATTGAGGTTCTATGATAAATTTTAAGAGTTTCGGGACTCAATTTGAGGAAAAACCAACATTTGGGACTTAAAGTTAAAGAGAAATAACTTTCAGGACCTAATTGCAAATAAATAGAAAGTTTGACTTTCTCGTTCATTTGGAATGAATGAAGGCTATTAGGCCAAAGGATAATGAACCGAGATGTTCATATCGTGTAGAAACACGAAGTACCGGGAACGCCAACAAGGACAAGCTCGTGTGAATACAAAGAACCGGTCTAGTAGAATTCACGACATTAATGGGTGAATGGGTTTACTAACATCATACCCGGTTGGGATGATGAGCACAACTTAAAATTAAAAACCACTTACCGGTTGTGAGTGAAAATTTTATATCATACTCGGTTAGGGATGATAAATACCTCGGTATGAAAACCCACTATTAAGTTGTATTTTAAACATCACAACTTAGAGGAAGTGATGTGAACATCATGCGAAAAAACTACTTACAGGTTGTAAGTAGATCATACGCGGTTGGTATGATGAGACTTCCTCGAAGGAAGTTGAAAACCCGTTCATCGGTTATGAACGGAGGTGTCCTTATACCCGGGCGGTATAATGGATAGAGAAATCATATGTTTTATTGGAAGTGCTCTCCCCTAACTATGTGCCAATGCTTAAACAATTTGGGATACCTTCTTGACGGGAGCTCGAATAGCTCTTATAGGTCGGGGGCCTCGGTTTTGGAACATGGGGGCTAAATGCCCGAATTTGAAAATCTTGTACAGTGGGCCTAAGGCTAGTTGGCATGATATATTCCAGCAAAAGGTACATGTTAAAGAACAACTTACTCTGTACGGTTTATAATAAGGGGAAACCCTTTAATAAACCGGGAGAGTGGCGAGTTGATCATGGGGATCCGACCAAACCGGGTTGGGGTGTGACAAGCATTGACCAATCAAGAGGCGACACATGTCCTCAGTCAATGGTCAAATGAGGAAAACCCACGTCAGTGGTGATCGACCAATAGGAAAGAGTCACGTGTCTCGATCAACGGTCAATGTCGGAAAGGCCAAGTAAGCAAATATCGACCAATGAGAAGCTGACACGTGGCAAAGGTGCCATGTTAACATCTGACAAGGATGTCGGAGAAATGACTGACCAATTAGAGGTCAACACATGGCAGCACCACATTAGATGGCCTCAGCCAATCAGAGGCTGACATGTGGCAGTGAGACTATGCATTAGGAGGGAAATCTAACGCATTTTAAACAGCCAATCAGAGGACGTCATGTGTCAGGGGTTAATGGGAGGGAGCAACCAATGGGAGGCTACCACGTGTCTAGTCAACGAGTCAAAGGCTGACTAGGCTATTGAATAGGATGTTATGTCAACAACGCTTGCCAATCATAGTGTGCCACGTGGAAAATCCACACGTGCGAAGCACGCACACGCGGAATAGTGTCATCTTCTATGTCATGTCCCAACTTAGTTTGGTTGGATCCCCGTGAACAACCCGCCGCTCTTTCTCGGTTCAAGAGGAGTTTCTTCCTTCTTTTACTCGAGAGAAGCCAAGCGAAATTTCAACCTTGTTCCCTGGAAGACATATATCAAATAAAATGCAAGCTTAAGGAAAAATTAAGCATACCTGATAAAGGGTAAGGCCCGGTGTTACTCCTAGTCATTTTCTCTTTTCCTGAAAAAGGATAGAAAAAAGGGGTGAGTTTCTACAACTCAGTGAATGGGTTTTTCAAAAGTTTATTTTTAACTTTTAAAAAAAATAATTATATTGGAGTGTGCTAGACTCCTCACTTTTCAAAAATCCATTCATTTAAAAATTCAGGTTTTTCACCATTTCTTATTATCACGGTGTGTCATCACCCAACACATACTCTTCATCATGAAGGTTACACACATTCCCAGGTCAGCATGACCACTGAACCCACTTATGGCTTCGGAGTGACTTTACCGACCACCTAGATAGAAGTACAACACTTCCATCCTGAGAATGAGTGGATGTACGTGACATTCGACCCTCAATTTTGAAATTGATTCTTCGTGTCCATATGAGGATAAAGATCTCATCTCGTCCCCACCCTGGTCTCATGCGCTTGATGCTACTCCAAATTTCGCACGGTCACCTGGAACGACAAATTGCCATTATACTCACCGGGTCATCTAGGGCCCTTAGGACGCATCACTACTCCTCATCGGTGTCTTGATGATCTCGTACTTATAGTGCATACACAAACAATGTTTTCCTAATATGCCATGTAATCTGTGGTGTCATTAGTCCAACGGTCCCGACTTTCAACTCAACCTGCAGCTGTTTGTCTTGACTAGTCCGGAGATCGGTCATGTCGCACTGCTGCTAGTTAATTGAGAATGTCGAACCAGCCTTGGTACCATGACCATACAATATACTTATTAAAGTTTTATTGCACATATATTATATTTGTTTACGAGCTCCTGCTCGTGCCCATTGGCCTATTGCCTACTATTGGAGATGTTTAAAATACCACATAGTTGTGGGTTTTCATTACGATATGCTTATCATTCCCAACCGGGTATGATATAAAATCCTACTCACCTGATTGTGTAGTGAAATTCCACTTAGTCGAGTTCCGTCCCTTCCATGCTCGACCTCAACTGGCATTCTCGATGCCTCATTCTCCTACATGAAATGAACATAGTTGTTCATTATTATTTGGCCTAATAGCCCTCATTTGTTCCAATGAATGAGAAAACCCAACTTTATATATATTTGCAATTAGGTCCTTAAAGTTATTTTTCTTCAACTTTAAGTCCCTATTACCGGGTTTTTCCTCAAATTGAGTCCCGAAACTTTTAAAACTTATCTTGGGACCTTAATTTATTAAATTTCGTGAAAAGGGGTTTAATTTCCCAATATTTTCAATTTGGTCCATCAATTTTTCCAAAATTAACATTTTGCCCTTCCTATACAAAAATGGTAAATTTTGCCCCCAAAACTCTCAAATTTCTCAATTGGCCCTCTAATATTCTTATCATGAGCAATTGACCCTCAATTTTAGAAAATTACATTTTGGTCCTTTGAATTTTTGAAAATCCCAAAATTTCCCCAAAATTTCCCCTAATTTCAACTTTTTAACATAGCCAAATTTAATTTCATCAAATTGACCAATGAAACACCTATATTCATTGAAATTGAGTGTCTACATGTTCATACAATTCTAAGTAACTTTGAATCGCAGGTTTTAACGCCGGAACGAGCTCAAATGGAGCTTCGCAGAAAAACGGACTATAGAGAGAGAAAGCTTCAATTTCTCACCGGTGAGGGTGTGGCGGTCTGAGCTTTCTATTTGGGTAGGTAGCTCTCCTCCAGAGGTTTTTTCTAGGATCAAGAATGACATCAATTGATGTGGAATTGGATTAGAATTTCGTCATTGAAATTCGGCTGACTCTCTCTCTAACACTGACCAGAAATTGTAAAGGGGAGTCGAATTGGCTTACCTTTTGGTCCTTATTCGGCTGTGGAAGGGCTGAGGAGGTGTTGGGAGAGCTTGGTTTGGCCTAAGGAGGACTCGAATTGGCCAATTTCAACTCGGCAGAAACATAGCAGCTTCGGCCCGCTGACGCTTCTCCAGCGACTCTCGGAACGAACGAATGTCACTACCGTGTAGTTGACTTTCCCTTAGTTCTAATGAACCTGATCTTGCCTTCTTTAGAATTGACCCTATATCAGAGCTCTGGTTTGAGCTTCACCGGAAAACTAAGCAACTAAGAGAGAGTGAGCTTTTCAGGTGTGAAGATGACGAATGGAGAGGAGCTCTTTATATAGGGAGCTTGGGGACCCGTTGGCCGTCCGTTTGACACCTTTATGATAGGCATTGAAGACTTGAAACATACCGAACGGAAACATTTTTTTTTTCGCCGGCACTACTTTGATTTTTTGGCGAGTGAACAGTGCTATCATCCTAAGGAAGAAGATGACACTGTTTTGAACCGTATCGAATTGGTCCAAATTAGGTTCAAAGCTTAAACCGGCCGGTTCACCCCTCATTCGACTGAGTTTTTCAAATCTAAAAATTTCTAAATTCATTTTCTATCCAATGGTGGTCTCAAATCTCAAATTTGAATTTTTTAAGCCACCTAGAAAAATGAATTTAGGATACGGTTCAATAGTGGTTCAAACCGGTCCGAACTAGTTGGATCCGGTTCACCTGAACCTGTTTGGTTTTCATCCCCAATTCCATCACAAGTCCATTTCCATGTCTTTTGTGACTTCTTGGGTCACTTAGGGTCCACAAAATTCCTAATTTGCCATCTCTTAATCGATTCCAGTTCATAAATCGGCTCAGTTCTTAAACCGGTTTAATGTTCAGGTCCGGTTCACCCGAACTGATCTAGTTTTTCTCTCCCACATTGTTCTAAGGTTACTTCCCAAGGATTATAAACCTCTTTGAGCCACAAGGGATCCATAAGCATCTTAGTTTACCCATTCTCCATCGGTTCTGGTTCAATGAATCAACTCGGTTCATAAATCGGTTCAGACTCAATTCTCTTGAACTACTTTGGTCTTTCTTCCTCATTCCGTCCTAGGGTTCTTTTGCCCAAGTTTATAAATCTTTTTGAGTCACATGGGAGTTAGAAATTTTCAAATTTGCTCATCCCCTAACAATCAGGTTTTTAGACCAATTCATTTTAAAGATTCAAATTAACCGGTTCTTTCCCCGGTTTTCTCATTACTAAAGGATGGGGTTTACATTCTACCTTAGGCTGACAAACGGTCTGCGACCGCCGAAGGAAGACCGGATCTTCTACCTCTAGAAAATCAACCACCACCGATGTAATAGTTTGAGTCAGATGCTGAAATCAATGCCGGTCGTTAGCCCTGTCAGTTGCCGAGCTCCCTATATAAGGAGCACCCTCCCACTCGGCATCCCCACTACTTGAGCGCCCCATGAAGACTAACAGCCCAATTTTCGACGAAGTGTAGACTAGATGTGGAACCCGTCCCCTTGGACCCAAAAAACTGGGAGGAGGATCAGCCCGATTACCTAAAACCGGGCAAATTTAATAAATAGAAAATAGTAAAGAAGGGCTTACATGAGAAATTGGAAAATACCAAGTGACAAAAAATTCACAAAAATTGTGAAGAAGAACTGGACCCGAACCGAACTAAACTGGAACAGACCATAGTGAACTGGTTTAATAATTCATTTTTCTAGGTGGCTTAAAAATGTCAATTTGGGAAATTGAGGCCACCATTAGATAGAAAATAAATTTACATGAATTTAGAAAATTTTAAATTTCAAAAAACCCATTAAATCGGGTCCGAATTGGCCGATTTTCAAATTTGGGACAACGAACCTGATAGGACCGAACCGGTTAGCAAACCAGACCGCTCAACGGTCAACAATGCCCCGTCAGTAGCCATGCAGACACGGGCAGCCAAAGAGAGACTACCACGTGTCCGATCAACGATCAGTAGGTGATATGTTAGCATGCCACACAGACATGGGCAGCCAATGAGAGTGTGAAATCCGTTCCCCCAGACCAAGTCAACCGGAGAAAGAACCAACAGTTTTGAAAAAATTGAGCCGAAAAATGAACCAAAAATGATAAATAAGTGTTAAAATGGGAAATTGGAAAATCCCAAGTGAACAAATATTCATAAAAATCATGAGGAAGAATCGGGAAGTAGAATTGATGAGAGAACCCAACCCAAACCGAACTGAACCAAGATGAACCATAGTGAACTGATTAAATGATTCATTTTTCTAGGCAGCCTAAAAATGTCAATTTGGGAAATTGAGGCCACCATTAGATAGAAAATAAATTTCAATGAATTTAGAAATTTTTAAATTTGAGAAAACCGGTCAAACCGGGTCCGAACCGACCAAATTTTGAAGTTGGGTTACCGAACCCGGTCAAACTGGACCAGTCAACGATCAATGACGCCTAATCAGTAGCCATGCAAGAACAAGCAACCAATGAGAGGCTGCCACGTGTTTGGTCAATGGTCAACAGATGACCACTCATAATGCCACGCAAACACGGACAACCAATTAGAGGCTGCCACATGTCCAGTCAACGAATCAATGGTTGACGTTGTGATTGAGTTGGACCTCCACATTAGAAAAACTAGCCAATCACAGTGTGCCACTTGGCATGCTTGCCACATCATCGTCTTCAACCTCTAGCCACTAATAGAGAGAAGAGAGAAGAGAGAGAGACTAAAAAAGCTGGAGTCTCCTGTGACTCAGAAATCTATCCGGTTAGGTTGCGAGGGTGAGTCTCACACTGACCGATAGCCTGAAGAGTTGCCAAGCTCCCTATATAAATATCACCCCTCCATTCATTCTCAATGAACTGCTCAGTTTTCTAGCAAGTAGAAAACTAGAGCTCCGACATTAGGGCTTTTCTCCACCTCAGAAGCTGCATTCAGTATCATTAGAATTGGAAGGAAGTCCTCTACAAGGTTGCACCCTCCTTTCAACCCGAGGGCCACTGTAGAAGTGCGAGGAAGCTCAAACAGTAACATCGCTCCTCGGCTGTGAGCATCCTAAACTGCATGAGTTCAACTCGAGCCATCCCCAGGCCAATTCTGACCAAACCAAGCCCCCTAAACGCCACCTAGAGGTGCCCCGACCTTCCCCCAAGCTAGCACAATAAGCCTCTTCGCCCGAAAATACTGTTCACGGTGCATTTCTGTAAGAACTGAAACTAAGAAATTCACATAGCTTAGGCCATCAATTGAGGTGCGGTTTGATCTAGGGAGGATCCCTAGGAGGAGAGAAATTCAAAGAAAGCAGGAGCTCCGGTCATCGGACCCTCACCGGTAAGATATCGAAGCTCTCTCTCTAGACAGAATTTTCTAGCGCAACTCCATTTGAGCTCATTTCCGAGCCAAATCGAGCGGTTCAAAGCTTGAAATGATGAGATAAACATAGAGAAGATGATTCAAATCAAGAATGAGGGCAATTAACCAAGTTTTGGGGGTTAATTGAACGAAATTGTGATTAAGGGACCAAATTGCAAATTTTGAAAAATTGGGCAATTTGGGGATTTTTGGAAAATTGGGGGCCGAATTGCAATTTAAGGAAAATTGGGGCATTTTCATGAAATTAACTTCCAATTGAGACCCAATTAAGCAATTGAATGAAATGGAGGGCCAATTGGAAAATTTTGAAAGTTCAAGGACCAATTGGTAATTTTTGAGAAGTTAAGGACCAATTGGAAATTTTGGAAAAATTGAGGACCAATTGGTAATTTTGGAAAAACTAAGGACCCGTGAGTAAAATTGGAAGTCCTAGGGTCTTAACTGAGATTAATGATGATTGGGGACTAAAATGTAATGTTATAAACTTTAAGGGACCTAACTACAATTAAGGCATACCATAAGTACCTATGCGCAAATACCGAAAAGTATAAGGTCCCTTCTGTCAATACTCCTAATATGGATGCTCGAACCATGTAGGCACGAGTCATACGAGTATGGGTGCTAAGGAGCACATTGAAGATTGGAAATCCAACTGGGATGAATTCGTCACAGTACCAGGTGAGTGGGATTTTTAGCATCATACTCGGTTGGGGGTGATGAGAACCGTTTTAAAGTTTGAAAAATCATTTTTCCAGGAATGGTCTCCTCTGACTGCGTGAAACTGCTTAAACATTTTGGGATACGTTCCTAATGGGAGTTGAAATTGCTCTAATAGGCTTGAAGCCTCAGATTTGAAAATGATAGGGCCGAAGGCCTAGTTTTGGAAAACTCATGAAGTGGGCCCAAGGCTAGTGTGCACGGGTTGGACCCGTAGACAAACATGAGTTATAAGAATGATGAAAACTCTTAGAAAAACTGGAACTTTTGTTTGATTTACCACATGGCCAAGATAGGACTGACAAGGCTTGATGAGCTAGTGGTAGTGTGCTCAGACCAGGTCGACGGGCTGGTCAAGGCAAACAGCTGCTGGCCAGGTCGAGTGTTGGGGTCGGTGGACCGTTGGCACCAAAGAACATGGTTAATGAATCAAAACTATTGTATGCATGCATGAGGAATCTAGGAGCATCTACACGCCCAAGAGGGGTAGTCGATGGATCCCAAGGGCTGTTGGATGACCCAAGGAGGCCTAAGGGCAGTTTAGCATCAAATATGCTGAAAAGCTCTGATTGCTTCCTATGTATTAAGGCCATGGCTGGTGGGGAAATGAGGTCTTGAGACCGAGGCAGTGTACCTCTATTAGGGTAGAGGCATTGTACCTCTATTAGTGGAGGCAATGTACCTCTATCAGCAGAGGCAGTGTACCTCTATTAGGGTGGACGGTAAAGGCACTCTAGTCCACAAATGGAATAGTCGGGGACTATTATGTGAATATGTGATCCCTTTATATGATTGAAAGGGAGTGTGAATACTTTCTAAAATGCTGCCTGAAGGGTTCCAGAAAAGATAAACTCATATTACAATAAATTAAAAGCATAAAACTTTTTGATAGACTAATTGTTTTGAAAATGCACTTTCTAACCCCCACTCACTGAGTTGTAGAAACTCACCCCTCCTATTAAACTTTTTCATGAGAAACACCTCGCTACTACAAGTCGATGCTAGAAGAGAAAGCCAAGGGCACCGCCATCAAGTAACTTTTATGTTTTGTAAACTTTGTTATGGAAAACAGCTACTCCAATGCCTTTACCTTCTTTGGACTATTTGGTAGAAATACTAGATTAGTCGAGGAAGGCTGGCGGGTTGATCACAGGACTCCGACCAAACCTGGTCGGGGTGTGATAGCTTAAGTGGTATCAAAGCAATGTTTTCAAAACAAGATTTCAAACCTAAAAGCCCTACAACCCTAATTCACGATAAACTCTTGTAAAACAAATATGACGACCCCTAAAGAAACTGGACTAACCCATGTTGCCGTAGCCACCCTAGAACTGGGCAGAAATCCTACCCCGCATGAGGGAATTAGCTTGGGAGCTCAAGAGTCTAGGAGGACCCAACCTATGAGACCAAGGATGTCTCTTGAACCAATGAGACTTTACGAAGTATTCATCAAGGTATTCGAGGAAGCTTACTTCGCGCTTAGGAATAGGGACCATTCCGTAAGAAGTGCGCACCCGAGGATGGTGACACGTGGAGGACCCCAACGAGCACTAGGAGAAGCTTCCCAAAGCCTGAGATGGAGAAGAAGTTATAAAGGTCCACGCAGGAAAGTAACTTGCTACAATTGTGGACAAAGGGGGCACTTCGCATGAAAGTGCCCAATACCACTAAGGAATGTGGTACCCACTCCTGGAAGCACCATCTCCATGGGTAGGGAAGGATAAAGAAGGGAAAAGAAAGGAAAATAGGGCAGAGGAAGCTGCTCCACTACTTAAATACCGAATGACCCACATAGGAGCAAATGTCGAGATAACCTGTTATAGGTGTGGAGAAATAGGACACATGATAAGGAAATGTCCCACACCACCATGATGGATGGCAATGCCTCCTAAGAATAATACCTCCTCGACTACTAGAGTCTGATAGCATGAAAGATAGGAGGCCACCTTAGAAGCCATAGCTTCAAATGAGGATTTTAAACCCACCCCGGAGGGAGTTTCTCAAAATTCTAGCATAGAGCTTCCCGACCTTTCTTTTAACCATCTCCTTTAGAGGGGAGAGCTCCCCAAATGTACTGTATTTCGGTCCCAATAAATAAGATTTCATGTTCACATAAAATTCTATTGCCCTAAATCATAATGTGCCCAATCAAAATCTTGT
This sequence comes from Trapa incisa, assembly GCA_030064435.1. Classification (NCBI taxonomy): domain Eukaryota; kingdom Viridiplantae; phylum Streptophyta; class Magnoliopsida; order Myrtales; family Lythraceae; genus Trapa; species Trapa incisa. Next base: position 1,296,004 of record CM057784.1, on the reverse strand, counting down.
GCCCGAGGACGAATAACGAACGAGAAGGACAAACCTAAAGAGGTCAACATACTCTGATCTCCCTAAAAGAGGCAAGCCTAAGTAAGCACAAGACGAGGACGAGAACTAGAAGTTCCTTCGGTAGGAACATGAAGTTAGGGATGGCAAAGTGTAACCTATTTTGGAAAAGCAGGGGAGCCAAGTTGGGTTACAAACCCACATAGTGAAAGTAGACAACTAGTAACTATGGTATGACTAAAGGAGACTAAAATGATGGCCTAAGCAGGACTGAAAGGGGTAGTGACAACCACACCCTAAAGAAGGCGATAGGATGGGCATTAAGGACAAGTGAAATTGAGAGACAACTATCTCGAGACAATTGGACAAAGAGGGCAATAGAAACAAGACGGTTGAACGAATCAACCCTCATGAGTATCACAGATTTAAACCCCGACAAGAAAGGAAATGTAAAAAGAGGCAAACGTCAGAAGAGAAGGATAAAGGAAATCCTTAGAATGATCCATGGCCAAAGGGAATTGGCAACCACCCTCGAGCTTCGAGAAGGACAAAGTGAACCTTTCATGAGGTGATCAGGAGACCTCGACACAAAGAGGATTTAAACTTTCGAAGGAAACTTGTAATAATTGCAAGTAGGAATAAGGAAAGGGTATAAAGGAAGAGTAAGAAGAAAAGGATGACATCAAAGGATGTCATGAAATTGATTAAAGGTCTGATACCCTCAAAGGACGAATGAAAAAGGGAAGTATACCCAAGGCCCAATGAGTGATACGAAACCTAAGGAGCGGATAGTAGGATAATAAACTTAGTTAATACCATAACGAGTGGGAATGGGTGGAATACCCATAATAAGAGATCCGGAAAACATTGGAGAGTGCACCCTCCAATTAGGGAGTAATCAAAGGAAAACTTCAAGAAATGATGAGTAGGATAAATGCATGACTCAAAGATGGAAAGAAATCCTGACTACAAGGCAAAAGAGTAGGAGATAAAACCAACAAAGGGAACTCCTTTGGGTGGAATCAAGGAATGGACAAGTAAGTCATAAGAGATTAATTTGTAATAAAAGAGTTATGAAATGGTCATGATCGAGTAAGGATGTATCTGAGAAAAAGAAGTCCTTGAGTAAGGACGCCAATGGACATGAGGGAGGATTGAAAGGAGGAAATCCACCAGTATGTCGGTAAATCAAGAAGTGGGCGGGAAACTGATAAGCCCAATAAGGAACGGAATAATGGACCAACATAAGACAAAAATGGATAACAACGAAACCCATGGGAAGTAAGTGTGAAAGGCTTGACGGGACAACGAGATAAGTAGATTCAACGACCAAGGAAGTAAATAAATCCAAGTACAATGGGACGTTGTAGAAAACCCAATTCTAGACAAAACCCTCAAGAGGAAAGGTCTGACCCTAAATGGCAGGGAGCATTGGACTTAAGAAAGTACTTGGACACGAGGGTATGGAAACTCAAAAGAACTAAGTATGAGGGGGTAAATGAATGAAAAAAAAGGGGTAACCAGAGCAATAGGATGTTAAATCAAACCCCGAGTTGACCGTAAGAGAATCCATTTTCGATGTCAAGGATGGATGGCTAAGTTTTGGGGATAACACTCCTAAAAGGAGGGGAGAGTTGTGAAACTCGTTCCCCCGGACCATGTAAACCAGGGAAAGAACAGATGATTTTGAGAAAATCGAGCCAAAAAAAACAAAAAATGATAAAGAAGGGTTAAAATGTTAATTTGGAAAATCCAAATGACCAAAAATTCATAAAAATCATGAAGAAGAACCGGTAAGTAGAATTGATGAGAGAACTGGACTGGTTCAGGGTGAATTAGACCCGAACTAGGATAAATCATAGTGAACCAGTTCAATGATTCATTTTTCTAGGTGGCCTAAAAATGTTAATTTGGGAAATTAAGGCCACCATTAGATAGAAAATGAGAAATTTTTAAATTTCAAAAAACTAGTCGAATTGGGTCCAAACCGGTCAAATTTTGAATTCGGGTTACCAAACCCAGTCAGACAGGACATGTCAACGATGCCTAGTCAGCAGCCGCGTAGACACGAACAGACAATGGGAGGCTACCACGTGTCTAATCAATGGGTCAACAGCGAACGCGACGGTTGAGTTGGATCTCCATGTCAGAATAACTGACCAATCATAGCGTGCCATGTGGCACGCCCACCACGTCATCATCTTTTCTCCACCTCGGAAGCTGCATTCGGTACCATTAGAATCGGGAGGAAGTCATCTACACGGCTGCACCCCCCTTCAGCCCGAAGGCCACCGTAGAAGAGCGAGGAAGCTCAAACAGTAACGCCACCCCTTGGCTATTAGTAGCCCAAGCTGCTTCAGCTCAACTCAAGCCATCCTTAGGCTAATTCCGACCAAACCAAGACCCCCAAATGCCACCTAGAGGTGCCATGACCTTCCCCTGAGGTAGCACGACAAGTCCCTCCACCGAAAAATACTATTCACGATGCATTTCTGTGAGAATTGAAACTAAGAAATTCACACTACTCATGCCACCAATTGAGGCACGGTTTGATCCAAGGAGGATCCCTAGGAGGAGAGCAATTTAGAAAAAGCAAGAGCTCTGGTTACCGTACCCTCACCGGTAAGATATCAATGCTTTCTCTCTCATGACTGAATTTTCTGACGAAGCTCCATTTGACGTTATTTTCGAGCCAAATCGAGCGCTTCAAAGCTTGAAATGATGAGAAAAACATATAGAAGATGATTCAAATCAAGCATGAGGGTAATTAACCAAGGTTTGGAGGTCAATTATACAAAATTGTGATTCAGAGACCAAATTGCAATTTTTAAGAAATGGGAATTTGGGTGTAAACCTTGCCCTTTTGAATTAAGGAAAATCGGGAAAAAGAACCGGTCAAACCGAGTGAGAAACACTAAACCGGTTCACAATCCCAATCATAAGGGAACGAGAAAATTGGGGAATTTACAACTCCTGAGTGACCCAGAAAGAGTTCATAAACCTTGGAAAAGAACCTTAGGACAAATTGAGAGAGAAAAATCAGACCGGTTTGGGTGAACCCGATTTGAACCGGTTTATGAACCGAAACCCAAAGAGAGAGGGCAAACCAGGAAATTTATGGACCCCAAATGACCTAAGGAGTCACAAAAGTCATGAAAAATGACTTTAGGATGAATTGGAGATGAAAACTAAACCGGTTCTGGTGAATTGGATCTGAACCGATTTGGACTGGTTTGAACCATTATTGAACTGGATGCAAAATTTATTTTTCTAGGTGGCTTAAAAAATGAAAATTGAGATTTGAGGCCACCATTGGATAGAAAATGAATTTAGAAAATTTTAGATTTAAAAGATTCGGTCGAATATGGGGTGAACCGACTGGTTTAAGCTTTGAAAATTTATGGAACAGTGTCATCTTCTTCCTTCAGATGACAACACTATTTCGTCGTCAGAAAATTGTGCAGCGTCAGCAAAGTTGAAAACTCTCTGGCCAGGGTGTTTCAGGCAATGAATTACCGCCATTAAGGCACCAACTGGACAGCCAAAAAGAGCCCCTCCTCATTCATCCTCTCCACACCTAAAAACTCCATTCTCTCTCACGTGCTCCATTTTTCGGTGAAGCTCGAACCAGAGCTCTGACTTGGATACTTTTCTGAGCCAAACAAGGCGAGGTTGGGTTTTTTAGAACTGGGGGGAAGTCAGCTACACGCATGTAGTCTCCATTTGCTCCTAGGGTCGTTGGAGGAATGTCATCGTGATCGAACAGTGAAGCAGCTCTAGCGGACCGAAGCTGTCCTATTTCGGTCGAGCTGAAATCAGCCAATTCGAGCCCTTCTCAGGCCAAACCAAGCCCTCCAACACCTCCACAACCCTCTTAAAGTTAAAGAAAAATAACTTTAGTAACATAATTGTAAATAAAGGAGATGTTTGGTTTTCTCATTCAATTGGGATGAATGAGGGCTGCTAGGCCAAATAATAATGAACAAAAATATTTATATCGTGTAGGAACACGAAGTACCAAGAACGCCAGCTAAACCGGCTAAGAGCAATTTCACTACATTATCGAGTGAGTGGGATTCTTATATCATACCCGGTTTGGATAATAAGCACCTAAAAATGAAATCCCACTAGTAAAAAAACATACCAACTCTAATGCATTATATCCCATCAAAACTCCGAAGTTAAGTGTGCTTGTGCGACAGTAGTGTTAGGATGGGTGACCTCTTGGGAAGTATTCATGTTGCACCCCTTAATAGTTGTCAAATTGTATTTTTTATAACCCAAAATTGAAAAAACATACCAGTAGTAATGCACCAAATCCTATCAAAACTACCAAGTTAATTGTCCTTGGGTGAGACTAGTGTTAGGATGGGTGACCTCCTATGAACTTATTTTTTTTAGTAACCCAAAATTTCGTTAAAAAATATTTTATGTAATTATATTATAAGTTTAAAATTCAATTGATATAATTGGAATAAATAAAATGAAAAGTGTTGTTTTGATCGAAATAAATAAATACTTTGTAAATTACTTTAGGTGAAAATAATGAGATAATTATGTTTTTTTAGCTCTAAGAGAATTTGGTTTAATTAGTATTAATCTTACGCCCTGCATTAAATACCTATAAATTAATACCTATATTTAATTATTAGAATTAATACCCATAATTTAATACCTACATTTAATTATTGGAATAAATACCAATAAAAACATATCTATTTCCCAATTTAATGAGAATAATGGCAACATTAATAGTAGTAATAAATCTTCCCCATTTAATACACAATTTTGCACATGAACACTCTTCTCTCTCTCTACTAATGCATTTCCCGATTAAGCTCGAACTAGAGCTTCGAATTGAGCATTTTTCTTAACCTCAGAAGGAGAGGTCAGGCTCTTTAGACTATGGGGAAAGTCAACTATCTGATAACAAACTCCATTCAATCCAAGAATCACCGAAGAAGCACTGACATAATCAAACAATGAAGTAGCTCCGATAGACCGAAGCTGCCCTGTTTTGGCCTAGCTAAAATTGATCAAATTCAGCCCTCCTCTAGCTAAACCAAACTCTCCCAACATCCCCACAACTCTCATACGACCTCAATGAAGCTGAAAGGTCAATAATAGGAATTCTTGTTCCTAAAAGGTACTTTAGGAAGAGAGCTACCTTTTTAGGAAGAAAGCTCAGACCGTCGCACCTCCAACGGGACAAGTGTGATTGGAACGCCAATAAGAGAAAGCTCATGTCAACTTGGAAAACCAACCGTGGATGAACACGTCATGGTTAACGGGTGAGTGGGCTAATTTACACTTCATACCTGGTTGGAATGATGAGTATTTTTTTCTAAATTAGAAGCCATCGTGAGTGGGGTAATTTACACTTCATACCCGATTGGGATAATGAGCATTTTTTTCTAAATTGGAAGCCATCGTGAGTGGGCTAATTTACACTTCATTCCGGGTTGGGATGATAAGCACCTCAAAAATGAAAATCCACTATTAAGTGGTAATTTAATCATCACGCATGAGAGGAGTGATGTGGAAATCACGCGGAAAAAAACTACTTACCGGTTGTAAGTAGATCATACCCGGTTGGTATGATGAAACTTCCTCGAAGGAAGTGGAAAACTCGTTCATTGGTTATGAGCGGAGATGTCCTCATCCTCAGTTGGTATGATGGACAGCTGAAAAGTATATTTTGTTGGAAGTGCTTTGCCCTAACTGTGTGCCAATGCTTAAAAGTTTTGGGAAACCTTCTTGACAAGAAATGGAATAGCTCTGTTAGGCTAGATGCCTTGATTTTGGAACTGGTAGGTCTAAATGCCCATTTTTAGAAAATCACGTACAATGAGCCCAAGGCTAGTTAGCACGAGCAGGAGCTTGTAAATAAACATGATTCTAAGCCATGAAAACTTAAGTAAATGAATTGTTTGGCTATGGTACCAAGATAGGACTGACATACTCGATAGACTGGTGGCAGTGCGACATGACAGGTCGATGGACTAGTAAAGACAAATAGCTGCAGGTCGAGTTGATGGTCGAGGTCTTTGCACTAGTGGCACCAAAGAAAATGGCTAAGAAAATGAAAACTATTGTTTGTGCATACACTTGAGGTTCAGGACCATTAAAATGTCAAGAGGGGTAGTTATGCGTTCTAAGGGCTGCTAGATGACATGGTGGCAATAAGGGAAAAGAGAAGCTATTGGGTTTGTGTTTCTCATCATACCAATTAGTCATGGAGTTCTGTGTTTGTACTCCATGGAGTTCTATGTTTGTACTCCATGGAGTTTCTGGGTTTAGACTACACAAATCTGTTGTGTCTGGGACTTCATGAAGCTTATGTGTTTGAGTTTTATGTGCACGAAATCAAGATATGGTCTCTATCCTCATACGGACACATAGTTTTAATCATGTGTATTCCCTTCCTGATGAAGGGCGCGTGTTGTTTGTTAAAAGCACTTAAATGTGGAAATGGGAAAAAGGTTAGGAAAACCTTGGCAAGGATTTGAGAATCCTTGGAAAAAGAAAAGGAAAAAACTTGGAATAAGGTTTGGGAAAGAAATTTTGAAAGAAAATGCCACCCTTAGTAGGGTAAAGGTTTTAAAAATCACTATTTGAGAAAAGAATATTCTTAATGGAAATAAAGAGTTTGACACACTCCAATTTGAAAACATTTTATTTAAAAAAAATAATTGGCAAACCTTGGGAAAAGGTGTTGAATTCAGAATTTGAGAAAAGAATATTTTAAAAGAAAATAAGGAGATTGGCACACTCCGATTAATGTTGTTTTGTTTATGAAAACTCACTCCCAACCCCCGCTCACTGAATTGTAGAACTCACCTCCTCCCTTTTACCCATTTCTAGTTACCAAAGTAAAACCAATCTTAAAAACTTCCGTGTATGGGAACTATAAAGATAGGTATGTCATTTTTTAGTTTTGTATAATGTTATTCCAAGAAAGATAAAGGTTTAAATGACACCTTACTCCTCATTGGTTTAAAAGAGGGGAAAACCCTTAGTAAACTAGGAACAGTGGCGGGTTGCTCTTGGGGATCCGACCAAACCGGGTCGGGCGTGACAACTAAAATGGTATTAGAGCATATTTCCTCGACAACATTATCAATACTATATAACAAAGTAACTAGGAGAAAATTTTAAAATTTTTAGATGGCTCCCAAGAGAGGAACCAAGAAAACTAGGATTGATGTCACCAACATTACCCAACAATCTGTTCCTGTAGGAAGACCACCCTAAAAGTTTTCCAATGCCTAAGGTGTAGTAAAAAGTTATTGAAAATGAAACCACATAAGTGCACAAAAAAAGGTAAGAAATACAGACTAATGTTGCATGAGTTTTGGGGACAAAACTCCTAAAAAGCTAGGGAGTAATTGTAACACCATGTTTTTAGTAACCAAAAATAAAAAAAAAAAAAAACATACCAACTCTAATGCACCAGATCCCATAAGAACTCCAAATATAAGGATGCTTGGGCGAGAGTAGTGTTAGGATGGGTGACCTCTTGGGAAGTATTCATGTTACACCCACTCAGTAGTTGTCAAATTATATTTTTTTATAACCTAAAATTAAAAAAACATTCCAGTAGTAGTGCACCGAATCCTATCAAAACTTAGAAGTTAATCATGCTTGGGTGAGACTAGTGCTATGATGGGTGACCTCCTGTAAAGTTGTCTTTTTTAGTAACTTGAAATTTTGTTCAAAAATATTTATGTAATTATATTATAAGTTTAAAATTCAATTGATATAATTATAATAAATAAAATGAAAAGTGTTGTTTTGACTGAAATAAATAAATACCTTTTAAATTACTTTAGGTGAAAATAATGAGATAATTATGTTTTTTAGCTCGAAGAGAATTTGGTTTAATTAGTATTAATCCTTCACCCCTACCGTAAATACCCACAAATTAATATCTATATTTTATTATTTGAATTCATACCCATAATTTAATACATACATTTAATTGTTGGAATTAATACTAATAAATACCCATCAATTTACCAATTTAATGAGAATAATGGCAACATTAATAATAGTAATAAATCTTCCCAATTTAATACACAATTTTACATCTATATAAAGAGCTCATCCCCATTCATCCTCCTCACACTTGAACACTCTTCTCTCTCTACTGCTCCATTTCCCGACGAAGCTCGAACCAGAGCTTCGACTTGGGCATTTTTTTAACCTCAGAAGGAGAGGTCGAGCTCTTTAGACTCCGAGGAAAGTCAGCTATTTGATAGCAAACTCCATTCAATATGAGAATCGCCGAAGAAGTGCTGACATAATCAAACAATGAAGCGGCTCCAGTAGACCGAAGCTGCCCTATTTCGGCCTAGCTAAAATTGGTCGAATTCAGCCCTCCTCTGGCCAAACCAAACTCTTCCAACATCCCCACAACCCTCATACGACCTTGACGAAGCTGAAAGGTCAATAGTAGGAATTCTTAATCCTAGAAGTTACTTTAGGAAGAGAGCTACCTTTCCCAATAGAAAGCTCAGACCGTCGCACCTCTGACGTGACAAGTGTGATTGGAACACTAGCAAGAGAAAGCTTGCATCAACTTGGAAAACCAATCATGGATGAACACGTCATGATTAATGGGTGAGTGGGCTAATTTACACTTCATACCTGATTCGGATGATGAGCATTTTTTTATAAATTGGAAGCCATCGTGAGTGGGCTAATTTACACTTCATTCCCAGTTGGTATGATAAGCACCTTGAAAATGAAAACCCACTATTAAGTGGTAATTTAATCATCATGCCTGAGAGGAGTGATGTAGAAATCACGCAAAAAAAAACTTCTTACAAGTTGTAAGTAGATCATACCTAGTTGGTATGATAAAACTCCCTCGAAGGAAGTGTAAAACCCGTTCATCGATTATGAGCAGAGATGTCCTCATACTCGGTTGGTATGATGGACGATTAAAAGTATTTTTTGTCAGAAATTCTTCCCCTTAACTGTGTGTCAATACTTAAAACTTTTTGGAGACCTTCTTGACAAGAGCTGGAATAGCTCTGTTAGGCCAGTAGCCTCGATTTTTGAACTGGTAAGGCTAAATGCCTATTTTTAGAAAATCACATACAGTGGGCCCAAGGACAGTTGGTATCAGAAGAAGCTTGTAAATAAACATGATTCTAAGCCATGAAAACTTAAGTAAATGAATTGTTTGGCTATGGTACCAAGATAAGACTGACATATTCGATGGATTGGCGGTAGTGCAACATGACAAGTCGATGGACCAGTCAAGACAAATAGTAGTAGGTCGAGTTGTGGGTCGGGGCTGTTGAACCAGTGGAACCAAAGAGAATGGCTAAGAAAATGAAAACTATTGTTTGTGCATGCACTTGAGGTTCGGGACCATTAAGACGCCCAAGAGGGGTAGTGATGCGTCCTAAATTCTCATCATACCAATTAGTCATGGAGTTCTATGTTTGTACTCTACAGAGTTCTGTGTTTGTACTCCCCAGAGTTCTGTGTTTGTACTCCACGGAGTTCTATATTTGTACTCAATGGAGTTTCTGTGTTTGGACTTCGCGAAGCTGCTATGTTTGGGACTTCATGAAGCTTCTGTGTTTGAGTTTCATGTGCACGAGATCGAGATATGGTTTCTGTCCTCATATAAACACAAAGTTTTAATCATTTGTGTTCCCTTCTTGATGAATGGCGTGTTTTGTTTGTTAAAAGCACCTAAATGTGGAAATGGGAAAAAGGTTAAGAAAACCTTGGGAAGGATTTGAGAATCCATTGAAAAAGAAATGGAAAATCCTTGGAATAAGGTTTGGGAATGAAATTTTGAAAGAAAATGCCACCCTTGGTAGGGTAAAGGTTTTAAAAACTAGTATTTGAGAAAAGAATATTCTTAAAGGAAATAAGGAGTTCAGCACACTCCAATTTGAAAACATTTCCTTTAAAAAAAATAATTGGCCAACCTTGGGAAAAGGTGTTGAAACTAGAATATGAGAAAAAATATTTTAAAAGAAAATAAGGAGTTTGGCACACTCCGATTAATGTTGTTTGGTTTATGAAAACTCACTCCCAACCCCCGCTCACTGAGTTGTAAAACTCACCCCCTCCCTTTTACCCCTTTCAGGTTACCAAAGGAAAACCAATCTTAAAGACTTCCCTGTATGGGAACTATAAAGATAAGTATGTTTCTTTTTCAGTTTTGTATAATGTTATTCCAGGAAAGATACAGGTTTAAAGAATGCCTTACTCCTCCCGGGTTTAAAAGAAGGGAAAACCCTTAGTAAACTGGGAAGAGTGGCGGGTTGCTCATGGGGATCTGACCAAACCGGGTCGGGGCATGATACTAGCTCTAGACACTCTTAGAACGAGTTGGGAGCAAATAGAGAAGTGGGAAGGGGATCGCACAATGAACTCACTTTGGAGCTCAAAATAGCGAGCTCCTAACCGACCTATCCTTGACACACTCGACCCTTCTGCTACCCGCATTGGCCATCTTTGACCACATAAGACTCCCCAAAACCCTCTACAGATCCCGGTAAGTCCAATTTGTCCTCTCCTCATTAGAATTCCTAAGTTTCAAAGCTGCACCCCTGAAACTTCTCTCTTCAAATTCTCGTAGGACAGCGGCAAATTGCAGCGGAATTCAATCCTGGTAGGTTTCCCTCGACTAGCACTAGATGCCCCCCACCTCAAGTTCTGACCACCGCCCCTCCGTCGGTAAGACACGCAAGCTTTCTATCTCTACTATAAATTTTTCTATCAAGCTTCGATAAGGCTTAAAACTCAACCAAATTCGGAAATTCAAAGTGTAGGATGATTGAGGGGAGTTAGAGGAGACGGATTAAGGCAAGAATCAAAGAAATTAAAAACTTACAGGCTGCCAATTGGATGAGGTAAGATATGAAGGTTCATATGCTTGAATTGGGGAAGCAAATGAAGTTCAATTTGGGGATTTTGGGGACTTTTGTGCAATTTTTGAAAAATTGAAGGATCAAATGGCAATTTTTTTAAATTGAAGGTGTTTTCATGAAATTCATGCCAATTGGGCAAAATAGAGGGTAAATTGGAAATTTTTGAAAAGTTTGGGACCAAATTGAAATTTTTGGAAAATTAATACTAAAGAGAAATTTTGGTAAATTAAAGGCCAATTGGTGAAATTAAAAGAGTTAAGGACTTAAGAAGATTGATTGGAAACCCCAAGGGTTTAATAGAAATTAAAGGGACATCAGAGACCTAGGCACAATTAAGGCAAGATATGGGGCCCTAAGTGCAAATACGAGAGAATGTATGACCCCTTTAGTCAACACATCCTAATATAGACACTTCTACATGCAGAAACGGACTACTTGTGTGCCGGCTCCCAAAGTACACCGAGGAGAGAGACTTCACTGGCACGACGCCGCTGAGATCACCGGGTGAGTGAGAATCACTATAACGTCTATTCCGGTTGGAAGGATGGTTCTTTTGAAAATGATTTTCTTGGAATTAGCCTCCCCTGACTAGGTGACTCAGCTTAAAATGTTTAAGAGCGAATTCTGAGGCATAGGCTTGGTATGTTAATGGGTCCAATGCCGATGGATACGGGTATGTACCCATCCAGAACTAGTATATGAGGATTCATGCTAAAAGATCCAAATAATGAGAAATTGTGTGTGACACCTGTAGAGCCAAGTCTAAGTTGTTGAGCTTGTTGGGCCAAACTACTACTTTGTTGAAGCCAGGTCATCGAACTTGTTTGGCCAATACGTGTGGGCCGAAGCCAAGCCGACAGACCGTTGCGCTAGAGGGCCAAAGATAATGGCTATGACTTAAAAGACTATTGATTATGCCTGCACTGTGATGTTCAGACCATCATGACACCTAGCATGAGGTAGTGATGGAGCCCAAGGACTGCTGAACGACCCAGGGTGCATAAGGGAGGTATGTCGTCCAGTAGGTCATGAAGCTCAAGGATCTTTCTACGCATTGAGACCAAGGCAGTAGGGTAAAGGAGGTCTCCTCCCACTAAGCGGACATGATGAAGTGATCAAGGTTTGAAGGTCGAACTATTGATATCCACTCAAACTCCGGGTAGAGGTAGTGCACCTCTATCAGGGTGGACTGTAAAGGCGCTCCACTCCATCAGTGGAATGGTCAGGGACTGTTCTGCGAATGTGTGATCCCTCCTATGATAGGAGGGCGATTGTTGATCATGTGAATAACGATAAATGGATAAATTAATGGACAGAGTAATGAACTAAAGTAAACATTATAGTAGTTTCCCTCACTCAGTATTTTTTATTCATTCTCCTTCTCTCACCCTTTTAGGCTAGCACCAAGATGGAAAGTTCCCGGACACACTTTGACCATCGAGGTACATTTCCTACCCTTAACTTAAACTAAGGGTTTGAATGTAAAAATGCCTTTACCTTCCATGTCTCATTCAAGTAGTAATACTCGTATGATGAAGGAAAGGGTGGTAGGTTTATCACGGACCCCGATCAAACCAGGTCGGGGTGTGACACTAGAGCTCCAGCAACGGGTCTTTTCTTAGCCAGAGGAGCTCCGGTTGGTGGCATCAAAAATGGTTTGTAGTCTTCCAGCTAGCAGACCCCTCAACTAGACATGAGGACTCCATGGGGAGCATTGGAGTGATTGTATAGTGAAGCTGCTCCGACGACTCGAAGTAGCTCACCTCCGGCCAATTGAATTTAGGATGCCTTCGACCTCCTACAGCTGAACTCGACCTCTCACGACACCTTTGAGATACCTCATGATCATTCCTAGTCGCCAGGTAAGCTAATTTTTCCCCTTCCTACCAGAACAATGGAATTTTAGAACTCTACACAAGGCAAACTTCTCTCTTCTAATTTTCACCGTCTAACGATCAATGGCCGCAGGACTCAATTTTGGAAGTACACCCTCAACGAGTACTAGTTGCCCATACTTGGAGCTCTGACCATCACCCCTCCTCCTATAAGCATGCTAAGCTTTCCCTCACTTAGTCCAGATTTTGACAAAGCTTTGTTTGAGCTCGTTTCAAGTTCAAACACTGCGATTCAAAGCTTAAAATGATCATGGGAGGGTAAGGAAACTGATTAGAAGTATGCTAGGAGGAAATTGGCAGAGTATTGCTTTCAATTTGATGAAATTGGTCTCAGGGCAAAGAGGTGATAAATTGGGGAAATTTGGAGATTTTCAAAAATTGAAGGGCCAAAATGCAAATTTTAGAAAATTTGAGGACTAATGAGTAATTTCAAAGAGATTAGGGGTCGATTGATGATTTTTGAAAATTCGGGGCAATTTAGTGATATTTGGGAAAAGTAGGGGCGATTTAGTAATTTTGGAAAATTGGGGCCAATTGGGGATTTTTGGGAAAATTAGGGCTGAATTTAAATTCTTGAATAATTGATGACTTGGACCATGTAGGACGGGCTGTACGAGGACCTACATCGAGGAGCATGTCATGGATCGGAACCGAGTGGGATGAACGTGTCGCGACTATAGGGTGAGTGGGAATTTCCAGCATTGGTCCCGGTTGGGATGATGGCCATGCTCTTAAAATTGAAAAATGTTTTCCCGGAATTAGCCTCCCATGACTAGGTGACTCTGCTTAAATAATTTGGGAGCTAATTCTTTTGGTGGGCTAGATGATGCACGTGAGCCCAAGGCCAATGGGCACAAGTACATGCCTGTTGAAAACTAGTAAGTAATGAGCCATTAAAAGTGTCTATAATGGATAATTGTGTATGATACCTATCGAGCCAAGGTCAAGATGTTGAGCTTGTTTGGCTAAACGACTGCTAAGTTGAAGCTAGGTCGTCGAATCCGTTGGGCTGGTGAGCAAGGGGCCAAAGCCAAGTTAATAGGCTCATAGGGTGGGTTGGCCAAAGAAAATGGCCTTAACTGATAAGACTTTGTTTGTGTATGCATGAGATGTGAAACCATCGAGTCACCTAGTATGGGGTAGTGGTGGTTCCAAGGGTTGTTGGATGACCTAGGGATCATAAGGGTTGTCCATCGTCTAGTATGTCAAGAAGCTTTGGGAGCTTCCAGTACACTAAGACCGAGATCAGAAGGAGAAGAGGTCTCATCCCAAATCATGGACACGAAGCATGGTTAGGGTTTGTGGGTTTGATCACTAATGTCTAGTCAAACTCAGGGTAGAGGTCATGGGCCCCTATCAGGGTGGACGGTAAAGGCGCTCTGGTCCATAAGTGGAACAGGTCGTGTGATCCCTTTTTATGATAAAAAGGGCTATTGATGTATGAAACCTGCATGGATTATGAGAAAAAGGAGAAGAAATAAATTTATAAAATCGATCGCTGTAGAAACTTTCCCCTCACTGAGTTGTATACTCATTCCCCTCCTTTAACCCTTTTTAGGAAAACTAAAGAGGGAGTCGGGCCAAGTATAATTGAAGTCCAAGCGAAGGCTCGAACCCTTAAGGTAAGTACCATACTATGAGTTCCAAATATTGAAAACATGTATTGGCACGCCTTTACCTTCTTGGAAGGGTAGCAGGTTGATCACAGGACTCCGACCAAACCAGGTCGGGTGTGATAAGCGCCCAGTTAGCACGCATGACCAATGAGAAGTCGCCACGTGTCTGGTCAACGGGTGACTCAGATGTTGAGTGGGCAACCATGTCAACGATGTCAGTCAATCACAACATGACACGTGGTAGCCTACATGTGCAAAGCTCACATCCATAAGCACAGTGTTGTCTTCAACCTCTGAATGGGCAAAGAAGAAACATCTAGAATGGTGGTGATAAGTCCAATGGTCAATAAATTCCTTTGATAAGGCCTTAAATTAGAGTGTTAATGGCCAATCAATAAGTCCCCAAGCTCTTTATATAAAGAGCTCCACTCCAGTCGTCATCTTCATCCCTCAAAACCCTGAAAAAGATGAACTACTCCACTTTTTGACCAACCTCAAACTAGAGCTATAAAATTGGCCCTTTTCTCCACCTCTGACTGAGCAATTTGGCTATTAGTAATCCTAAGAAGTCTTCTACCTTCCTGCACACTGGCAAGGCCGCACAATAGTGGAACTTCAATGACAAAATTTGGGCATAAGTTTTCAAGCTAAAATCCGACCACCGACTATCTACAACAAGGCCAACCCTCCCATAGCTCCCTACAACTAAACCTCGACCTCCATGGACCTTTGTGGTAAGCCAATTTCGCCATCCCTCATCAAAATAGTAAAATTTCATAGTGAAATCGTCATAAGCATTGCTAATGAAAGTCTCCTTACTCAGGCAGTCAAGTAACACAAAATTTGATCCTAGGAGGATCTACTTGACAAGCACTAGCCACCCATATCCAAAGTTCACACAAGCGCCCCTTCGCCAGTAATAAATGAAAACTTTCTCTCTATAGAAAGATTTTCTAGTGAAGCTCCATTTGAGCTTTATTTTGGGTCACATTAAGTAAATCAAAGCTTAAAATGCTCGTAGGAAGATATAGAAGATGATTAGTAGGATGATAAGATGAAATTAACAAAGTTTAAACTTTCAATTTGATTAATCAAAGATTTTGGGCTTAAGTGCAAATATTAGAAATTGGGCAAATTGGGGATTTACGAAAGTTAGGAGATTTTTATGAATTTGACATCAATTGACTATGGAAATTTAGAAGCGACTAAAAAATCAACAACAAAAGAAGTCATTAGATAAAATAAAGGAATGAAGGCGAAGACAACGATAAAAGAAGGTATACATGGAATCCTCAAGTGGTAATGGAGATAGGAGACTTAAATCTCCATGGAGAAAAGTCCTTACTTCGAGAGACGGAAGTAGAGAATGAGATAAGTGGAGAATGTGACTAAGGAAAAACCCAAAAATGTAGGTTATTACCTGAAAAAGTGCAAGTTACAAATAAAGGTGGGATAAGTGTGGAAAGATCACGGGAAGGTGCACTAGGTTGAGGAAATGGAAGTTCTCATGAATGATATATTCAACTAAATGGAGTTGTACTATGTCAAGTACTCAAAGATGCTTATTGGTTAAGAGGGCATCAAATAAATTTCCTAACCAAAAAGGGATGGTTGCAAAACCGTATAAGGAGAGAAGAAGGTAGTGAGATGGAAGCCCACCCATGACCAAGAAAAACCTCGGAAGTCATTAACCGTTAAAAAGACCATAACATTCTAGCCAAGGTGAAATAATGAAAAACACTTGGCATGGACCTTGTCATGCCCCTACCCGATTTGATCAGAGTCCGTGATCAACCTGCCACCCTTTCTGGCATCATTCTAGTATACTTATCCGAATGAGACAAGGAAGGTAAAGGCATGTTTACGTTCAAACCCTTACTTTAAGTTGGGGGTAGGAATCATACCTTGAGGGTCCAAGCGCGTCCAAGAACTTTTTCGTATGGGTATTAGACCTGAAAGGGTGAGAGGAGGGGAATGAGTACATAATAATCAATGAGGGAAATTACTATAACGTTTATTTAAATTCATTTATCTGTCCATTAAAATTTTCCATTTTGTCGTTATTCACACGCTTCACATGTTCACAACCGCCCTCCTATCATAGGAGGAATCACACATTTGCAGAATAGTCCTTGATCGTGCCACTCGTGGACCAGAGCACCTTTACCGTCTACTCTGATAGAGGTGCACTGCCTCTACCCGGAGTTTGAGTGGACATTAATAGTCCTACACACAAACTCTTATAACTTCACCATATCCGCTTAGTGGGACAATACCTCATTTCCCCTACTTCCTCAATCTCCATGTGCAGGAAGGTACTCGGCTTCACGACCTACTAAATGACAAAACTGCCCTTATGAACCATGGGTTGTCTAGCAGTCCTTGGGCTCCATCACTACCTCATGTTAAGTTTCCTGATGGTATAAACATCACAGTGCATGCACAATCAACGGTCTTTTTAATTATATCCTTTGTCTTTGGCCCTCCAGCGCAATGGTCTATCAACTTGGCTTTGGCCCACGCGTACTAGCCCAACAAGTTCGACGACCTAGCTTCGGCAGAATAATGGTTTGGCCTAACAAGCTCGACAACTCAAACTTGGCTTGATGGGTATCACACAAAGTTTCCATTATTCAGATCTTTTAATCAGCATTCATCACATATTCGTTATGAACGGGTCCATGCTTGTTTCCATCGGCCTTTGGCCTACTAGCATCTCCTGCCTAAGCTTGGAATTAGCTCCCAAATATTTTAAACAAGGACACTCAGTCAGGGAGGGGGGGTGCTAATTATGAGAAAATAGTTTTCAAAGATAAACCGTCATTCCAACAAAAATTGACGTCATAGCAGTTCCCACTCATCCGGTGATTTTGGCAGGGTTACGTCAGCAAATTCTCTCTCCTTGGTGCACTTCAGGGGTAGGCACTTGAGTAATCCATTCATGGAGGGTACGAGTGTTTGTATTAGGAAAAGGTCATACCCTCTCTTATATTTATACCTAGGGCCTCATACTTTGCTTAAATTGCACCTAGGTCCCAGATTTCTCTTGAATCTCTATTAAGCCTCTTGGGTTCCCAATTATTCTTTTTGGGTCCCTAAATCTTTTAATTTCACCAATTGGTCCTTATTTCACCAAAATTGCCCTTTGGTCCTTAATTTTCCAAAAATTGCAATATGGTCCCCAACTTTTCAAATTTTCTAATTTGCCCCCAAATTTGTCCTAATTGCCCAATTGACCCTCAATTGGGGTGAATTTCATGAAAACACCCTCAATTTCGTAAAATTGTCATTTTGTCCTCCAATTTTCAAAAATTGCATAAAAGTCCCCAAAATCCTCAAATTGCGCTTCATCTTCTTCCCCAATTCAAGCATATGAAGTTTCGGATTTTACCTCGTCCAATTGTTGGCCTGTAAGTCCTTGATTTCTTCGATTCATGCCTTTATTCATCTCCTCCAGCTCCCCCCGATCGTCCTACACTTTGAATTTTAGAATTTGGTTGAGTTTTAAGCCTCGTCGAAGCTTCGTTGAAAAATTTATAGTAGGGAGAGAAAGCTCGCGTATCTTACCGGTGGAGGGGCGGTGGTCAGAGCTTGAGGTGGGGGCAGCTAGTGCTCGTCGAGGGGAACCTAGCAGGACTGAATCCTGCTACAATTCGTCGTTGTCCTGCGGGAATTTGAAGAGAGAATTTTTGGGGGGTATAGCTCTGAAACTTAGAAATTTTGATGATGAGAGGCGAAATTGAGCTTATCGGGGTCTGTAAGGGTGTTGTAGAGGGTCTTAGGTGATCAAAGATGGCCAATGTGGGTGGCGGAAGGGTAAAGAGGGTTGAGGCTAGGTCAAGGAAGAGCTCTCTTCTTCGGGCTCTAGAGCGACTTCACTGTGCGATCCCTTGTACACTTCTCATGGCATCCTCTGGTCATTCTGAGAGTGTATAGAGTTAGAGCACTCTTCATTAGTTCAAATGCCACCCATCAAAGCTTCGTTTGTGGAGATTTCACCCATCGTCGGAGCTTTGGTTTGCATCTCTCCGAAAAATGCGCTCTCTTCTTCTTCGCTTCATTGTGAGATGTTGAGGATGAATGGAAGGGTGCTCTTTTTATAGGAAGCTCAACAACTGTTCAGGCTATTCGCTAGCGTAAGACTCAACCTCCGACTCAGCCTCCGGCAACCTGACCGGAGAGTTTTTCGAGTTGCAAGAGACTCCCGCTTTTTCGGCGTCTCTCTTTCCTCCCTTCTCTCTGTCAGCGTCTAAAGGTTGAAGATGATGACGTGGTGGTTGTGCCACATGGTGCATTGTGATTGGTCAGTTTTTCTAATGTGCAGTGCTAGCTCGACCACCGCATCAGCCATTGACCCGTTGACCGAACACATGGTATCCTCTCATTGGTTGCTCATGTCTAAGTGGCGTGCTAACAGGACAACTGTTGACCGAACACATGGTAGCCTCCTATTGGCTGCCCATTTCTGCGTGGCAGGTGATAGGGTGCTAGCTGTCTAATGATCATTGACCGCTTTTTGTTGTCCATTGACCAGTCGGACCGTTGACCAGTCTGGTCTGACCGGTTTTGCTCTCCAAATTTAAAAAATTGGCCGGTTCAGACCCGGTTCAATCATTTTTCTAAAATTTAAAATTTTCTAAATTTATCTAAATTTATTTTCTATATAATGGTGGTCTCAATTTCCCAAATTAACATTTTTAAGCTACCTAGAAAATGAATTTGTGAACTAGTTCACTATGGTTCATGCTAGTTTAATCCGGTTCTATCCCCAATTCCACTTCCCGATTTTTCCTCATAAGTTTTGTGAATTTTTTGTCACTTGGGATTATCCAATTTCCCACGTTAACCCTTCTTTACTATTTTCTATTGATTAAATTGGTTCAATTTTTTTAGTAATGGCGTCGATTCTCCCCCCGGTTTCTTTGATCCTAGGGGACAGGTTCCATAGACCTAGTGCACACACTAGCCAAAGACGAGCTCAGGAGAAGAAAATCATCTGACCATGAACACATACAAGGAGTAATGATGACCAGAAGGGTAGAAGAATCTACGCTATCTTTGGTAAGGAAAACTCTATCGGTTGGAAGGATGTCGAGCCAAGTTTATTTTGAATGAGGTGTGGAAAAATTAGAAACTTAAACGTTGGTCGTAGGATGACAAACATTCTATTAGAGGAAGTTTTGTATGTACACACAAGGAGAAAACTACTACCACATGGACCCAAAGGAGAATCACAAAAATCTCGCAATCTGAGTAGAATGTAAGTTGAAGGAGTCTAATAGTAAAAGATATATAATTAGGATGCATGAACTACCCTCGAAAAAAATAACATATGAAGACCTAACTGTAAAGTATAAGGTGCTGGGACTCGAATGGGAAGTCATATTTCATGACAAGATTAACAAAATCTAAGGTACGATGACAAGAAGCCACTAAGGGACACGAGCATATGACCTTACCACCCAAAATGGTTATATAATAAACCTTGTCAATCACTTAGGACAAGGAGTTGTGTAATGTCAGGACAAAGAGAAAGTGTTATGGAAGGATAGCAAGTAGATGTGAAGAAATTTTCTAGGTGATATAATGAGACAAAAAAGGAAAAGATGTTAAATGAATGCCCCATTTGAACAAATGATTGGTATTATAAATTTTCGAGGAGACCTAGGGATTTAATCAAGGAATCGATACTGATTAAGTACAAAGGAAGTACTTAAAGAAGTGATGGAATGTGATTAACTTTGAATGTCACGCACCGACCCGGTTTGGTCAGATCCCCGTGATCAACCCGCCACTCTCCCGATTTACTAAAGGGTTTCCCCTTATATTATAAACTGTAAATAGTAAGGTGTTCTTTAGACCTGCACCTATTTCCAGGAATATCATAAATTAAAATTGCATAGTAATTTAAATTAATCGTACCTGTCTTGCAGACATTAATTACACAAATCTTTTAAGGTTCAGCTTTCCGCAACTTCCTGAAAGGGGTATAAGGGAGGGGATGAGTAACTACTCAGTGAATGAGATTCAAATATTTTGAATTTCAAGAAAAACATATGGAGTGTGTCAGACTCCTTTCTTTTCAAAAATCCCTTCATAAAAAAAATCGGGTTTTTCCATTATTTCTTAATTACCGGTGTGTCATCACCCAACACACATCCTTCATCATGAAGGTTACACACATTCGCAAGTCAGTATCACTACTGAACCCGCTAGTGGCTTCGGAGCGACTTTTCCTGCCACTCGGATAGAAGTACGACCACTTCTACCCTGGTAATGAGTGGATGTACGTGACATCCGACCCACAATCCCGAAATCACTTCATCATATCCTTATGAGGATAGAGACTTCATCTTGTCCCCACCCGGGTCTCATGCGCTTGGTGCTACTCCAGATTTCGCACAGACACCAGGAATGACGAACTGCCCTTCAAGCCACCAGGTCGTCCAGTGCCCTTAAGATACATCACTACCCCCACATGGGCGTCTCGATGATCCCGTACTCATACTGCATGCACAAACAATGTTTTCTTATGAAGCCATGTAATATGTGGTGCCACTAGTCCAACGGCCCCGACTCTCAACTCAACCCGTAGTTGTTTGCCTTCACTAGTCCGTCGACCTGTCATATCGCACTGTCGCTAGTTGATTGAGCATGTTGGTTCTATCTTGGTACCATGGCCAAACAATTCACTTATTAAGTTTTATGGCACAAGCTCCTGCTCGTGCCAACTGGCCTTGGGCCCACTGTACGAGATTTTTAAAAACCTGGGCATTCTAGCCCGCAAGTTCCAAAATCGAGGCCCCCGGCCTATAAGAGCTATTCAAGCTCCCATCAAGGTCTACCAAATAGTTTAAGCATTGGCACACAGTCATGGGAGAACACTTCCAACAAAATAGGTTTTCACTGTCCATTATACCAACCGGTATAAGGACGTCTCCGTTCATAACCGATGAACAGGTTTTCAACTTCCTTCGAGGAAGTCTCATCATACCAACCGGGTATGATCTACTTACAACCGGTAAGTAGTTTTTCCGCATAATTTTCACATCACTTTCTCTAAGTGGTGATGATTAAAATACCACTAAATAGTAGGTTTTTCTACCGAGGTACTTATCATTCCCTACCAGGTATGATATAATATTTCCACTCACAACCGGTAAGTGGTTTTTATCTTTAAGTTGTGCTCATCATCCCAACCAAGTATGATGTTAGTAAACCCATTCACCCGTTAATGCCATGAATTCAACTAGACCGGTTCTTTGTATTCACGCCATCTTGTCCTTGCTGGCGTTCTTGGTACTTCGTGTTCCTACACGATATGAACATCTCGATTCATTATCCTTCGGCCTAATCACCTTCATTCATTTCAAATGAATGAGAAAGTCAAACTTTCATTTATTTGCAATTAGATTCCTAAAGTTATTTCTCTTTAACTTTAAGTCCCTAATGTTAGTTTTTCCTCAAATTGAGTCCCAAAACTTCTAAAATTTATCATAGGACCTCAATTTATTCCATTTCACCAAAAGGGGATTAATTTCTCAAATTTCCAATTTGGTCCTCCAACTTTTCCAAAATTACCATTTTGCCCTTCCTTTACAAAAATGGTAAGTTTTGCCCCAAAAATTCTAAAATTTCTCAATTGGTCCTCCAACATTATTTTCATGCCAAATTGGCCCTCAATTTCATAAAATCTCATTTTGGTCCTTCAAATTAAAAAAATCCCCAAATTTCCCCAATTTCAACTCTTCAACACTACCGAATTTGATTTCATCAAATTGACCGATCAAACACTTCTAATTGTTGAAGTTGGAGTTGAAATTGAGTTCCTACATGTTCATACGATTCTAAGGAACTTTGAAATTGCAAATTTTAACGCCAGAACGAGCTCAAATGGAGCTTCACCGGAAAACAGATTGTAGAGAGAGAAAGCTTCGATTTCTCGCCGGTGAGGGCATGGCTCTCATGCCCCAACCTGGCTTGGTCGGATCCCCGTGAAACACATGCAACTCTCCCGATTTATTAAAGGGTTTCCCCTTATTATAATCCGTAAAGAGTAAGGTGTACTTTAAACCTTTACCATTTCCTAGAATAGCATAATCAAAACTGTATGAAATTTTAAACTTTACATACCTGTCTTACAGGCATCTTAGTTGATTGTCTTTCAGGGTAGGCTTTCCAGAATTTCCTGAAAGGGATATAAGGGTGGGGTGAGTATGACTACTCAGTGAATGGGTTTTTAATGGTCTACTTTTAACTTTTAAGAAAAACATTTATATGTAGTGTGTCTGACTCCTTTCTTTTTTCAAAAATCCCTTCATTTAAAAATTTTGGTTTTCCCATTATTTCTTAGTTACCGGTGTGTCATCACCCAACACACATCCTTCATTATGAAGGTTACACACATTCGCAAGTCAAAATCACTATTGAACCTGCTAGTGGCTTCGGAGCGACTTTTCCTGCCACCTGGATAGAAGTACGACCACTTCTACCCTGGGAATGAGTGGATGTACGCGACATCCGACCCACAATCTTGAAATCACTTCTTCATGTCCGTATGATGATAGAGACATCATCCTGTCCCCACCCGGGTCTCATGCGCTTGATGCTGCTACAGATTTCGCACAGACACCTGGAACGATGAACTGCCCTTATAGCCACTAGGTCGTCCAGTGCCCTTAGGATGCATTACTACCCATTATGGGCGTCTTGATGATCCCGTACTTACAGTGCATGCACAAACAATGTTTTCTCATATTGCCATGTAATCTGTGGTGCCACTAGTCCAACGGCCCCGACTCTCAACTCAACCCGCAGTTGTATGTCTTGATTGGTCCGTGGACCTGTCGTGTCACACTACCGCTAGCTGACTAAGCATGTCGGTCTTATCTTGGTACCATCGCCAAACAATTCACTTATAAAGTTTTATGGCACATATATCATGTTCGTTTATGAGCTTCTGCTCGTGCCAACTGGCCTTAGGCCCACTATACGAGATTTTCAAAATTGGGCATTTAGCCACCAAGTTCCAAAACCGAGGCCCCCGGCCGATCAGAGATATTTGAGGTCCCATCAAGAAGGTCTCCCAAATAGTTTAAGCATTGGCACATAGTCAAGGGACAGCACTTCCGATAAAACACATGTTTTCTCTATTTGTTGTACCGTCCGGTATAAGGACACCTCCGTTCATAACCAATGAACGGGTTTTCAACTTCCTTCGAGGAAGCCTCATCATATCAACCAGGTATGATCTACTTACAATCGATAAGTAGTGTTTCCGCATAGTTTTCACATCACTTCCTCTAAGTAGTGATGTTTAAAATACCACTTAATAGTGGGTTTTCATACCAAGGTACTTATCATTCCCAACTAGGTATGACATAAAATTTTCACTCACAACCGGTAAGTGGTTTTTAATTTTAAGTTGTGCTCATCATCCCAACCGGGTATGATGTTAGTAAACCCACTCACCCGTTAATGCCGTGAATTCCACTAGGCCGGTTCTTTGTATTCACGCGAGCTTGTCCTTGCTAGCGTTCCTGGTACTTCGTGTTCCTACACGATTTGAACATCTCAGTTCATTATCCTTCGACCTAATCGCCTTCATTCATTCCAAATGAATGAGAAAGTCAAACTTTTAGTTATTTGCAATTAGATCCCTAAAGTTATTTTTCTTTAACTTTAAGTCCCTAATGCTGGTTTTTCCTCAAATTGAGTCCTGAAACTTCTAAAATTTATCATAGGACCACAATTTATTCCATTTCACTAAAAGGGGTTTAATTTCTCAAATTTTCAATTTGGTCCCCCAACTTTTCCAAAATTACCATTTTTCCCTTCCTTTAAAAAAATGGTAAATTTTGCCCCAAAATTTTCAAAATTTCTCTATTGGTCCTCCAACATTATTTTCATGCCCAATTGACCCTCAATTTCATAAAATTTCATTTTGGTCCTTTGAATTTCGAAAATCCTCAATTTTCCCTCAATTTCAACTTCTTAATACAATCGAATTTGATTTCATCAAATTGACCCATCAAACGTTTCCAATTGTTGAAATTGAAGTGGAAATTGAGTTTCTACATGTTCATACAATTCTTTAGAAATGTGAATCGCAAGTTTTAAAGCTGGGACGAGCTCAAACGGAGCTTCGTCGGAAAATGAACTATAGAGAGAGAAAGCTTCGATTACTCACTGGTGAAGGCACTACGGTTTGAGCTTTCAATCTGGGCAGATAGCTCTCGTCCTGAGCTTCATCCTTTCGGTCCTAATTTAGCCATGGAAAGGCTGAGGAAGTGTTGGGAGGGCTTGAGATGGTCGATTTCAGCTTGGCCGAAATAGGGCAGCTTCGGTCCGCGGGAGCTGCTTCACTATTCCATCATGCCGTGCTTCTCCAACAATTCTCGGATTGACTGAAGTTTGCTATCAGATAGTTATCTTCTCCCTGGTTGTAAAGAGCCCGACCTCTCCTTCCTAGGCTAAAAAAAATGTTTAAGTCAAAACTCTGGTTCGAGCTTCACGAGGAAATGGGGCAATAGAGAGAGGGAGAGAAGTGTTCAGGTGTGAGGAGAATGAATGGGGATGACCTATTTATACAGGTGTAAAATAGTGTATTAAATGAGAGAGATTTATTACTAGTGTTCATATTGACATAAATTATTGGTATTAATTCCAATAATTTAATTTTTGAATTAAATTATTTGTAGTAATTCCAATAATTTAATTTGTGTATTAAATTATTGGTTTTAATTACAATAATTAAATATATATTGATTTATTTCTATTTATGATAAGCCGTTTTGCATACAAATTTTTTACCGAAATTTCGGGTTACAAATTTCTAGTTCACCTGAACCAATTTGGTTTTTGTTTTCTAATTTGTCTTAAGCTTCTTTTCCAAGGTTTAATGAACCCCTTTAATCACCCGAAAGTTGTAAATTTCCATATTGCTTGTTCCCAAATGTAAACCGGTTCGGTTTTCTTATTCGGTTTGACCGATTCTTTTCCCGGTTTTCATTAACTCAAAAGTGCGGGGTTTACAACTCTCCCCTCCTTTTAGGAGTTTTGTCCCCAAAACTTAGTTAACATCCTTGCATGAGCAATCATTTCCTTTGATGCCCCTTTGGTGTTTATTTAAGATACAAACTTTTCTCTCGTCATAGAAATTAGTCCCTTTTACAACCTTCACTTTAGAAATTCCTTTTCGTTAATATTATTTACTCCCTCCATAGAGTTTGTCATAACGAGACACACCTTACCTCAGGGTATGTTCTTAGATTTTATCTCTCTCTTTGCTTAGAGCAACATTCTTCCCCTTGAGGCCGTGTAATCAAGATTGGGAATTCCAAGATAACTAACCATTTCCATGTCTAGTTAACCACTTGATCATTAAAACACTTAGCTCATCGTCCTATAGAGCATTTCGTACTTATTTCCATGGATTACTTTATCACCACCTTTTCATCCCATTCCGACTCTTCCTCCATTCGTTGTCTATTATAACTTCGGTCCAAATTGTTATATTTCACCTCATCATGCTTATTAGCCGACTCTTCCTTACTTTGAGTCATATTCTCCTCGGGTTGTTGGGCTTACATGCCCTTACAGCATGGCATTTTCTAGGACTCGTCTCTGTCCGTTTGATTTCTAGAACATCTCCTGAAGTGTCTCTCTTAGCTTTTAGACCTTTTAGGGATCGTATAACTTCATTACTCTTTTCTTTTGATAGTATTCCTCAACTATCCTTTTTTTTACCATTATTAACTCCACTTACTTAATTGTGTTGGTTCTTCTTACCCACTCGTTCCTTTTCGACTTCTTTATTAAGTATTTTCGGTTCCAATTAATTAAAGTCCAAGATGTTTTACCGACATGCTGGATTTCGTCCTTTCTTAGATCCATCATCATTCCCAATGATATCCTCTACTCAAAGGTTTTCCTTCGGCCTTAATCCCCTTTGATTTGTTCGCAACCATTTCACAATTCTTTATTTTTCTGGTCCAATCATCTAGGTAGTCGTATCACTTGTTCTTCATGCCCATCCTATTGTCCATCATAGAATGTAGTCTTTACTACATCTCATTCCTTCTTAGGGTTTTGTTTATTCTATTTGGTTGTCTATCGTTATTAGTTTTCCTCTTTCTACTTAGTTCTCCTACTTCCTCCAAACAGGTCAGCCTAGGCCATTACGATAGTTCCTTCCTTGGAAACATTTCCTAATTAAGGGTTGGTTCCTTTCACCCTACATTGTGTCCATCCGCCCCTCCATAATTCCTTTAGTTTAATTTCCTTCTTAGGACCTCATTTTTCCTTGGTACTCGACTTTTCCATCTCAACCAACATTTCATTTGTGAGTTATTGTTCCTTCTATTTTGGTTGGTTCCATTTCCTCTCAATTGGGATACACATGTCTTTTCGGGGCTCCCTTCCTTTATAGAATTCTTTCCCTTTCTCCAAACATTCCTTTTTACATTTGCTCTGGGGGATTTCTACGCTTGATATTGTCTTCTCCTATTTACCTTTATTCCTCAGGTCTTTCAGGACATCTTTTATACTCTATCTGCATCCTCATTCATATCCAACACCTATCTATTTCCTTAGGGAGCATACAAATCTTCCTTGTTTCAAGATTTCTTGATCATTATGTGAGAAGCTTGCTTATTTCTTTCTTCGCTTGAGTTTGGTTGTTAATTTGGCCTTTTGGTCCCTTTAAGGATTTCTTTCATCCTTCTCTTTCAGAGTATTTAACCTTTCTGCCTCTATTTTTTGTCAGAACTTACATCATGGTTCTTCCACGTATTAGCTCGTTAACTGCCCCACCTCCACCAGTCCCTTGGTTTAGGTCTTCTTAGGGCAATTGCCTTCTCGCGTACTCCTGTCCTTAATGTCATCTCACTTACCTTTTCAGGGTGTAGTCCTTTCTACTTCTCGGTCTTCCTTAGGTACGTTAGTTAGAAACTTTGATTTTTTACCTTTCTGCTTTTTCCAAACGAGGTAGTACTTTAAAATTATATCACTTTTCCAAAGCAGGTTAGTATTGGCCTCTAATACTTCCTTCCTTCAAGTAGTTTCTGATGAGGGGTTGGCTCCTTGCACATCTGCCAACCAATGATTCCTTTTCACAATGCATTCCTTCTCTTTTTCACTCTCACTATGTCATTCCCTAGAGTTTAGGGGGACATTTTTCTGTGTTTGCCCCTTATGAGAGGGTTCTAAGTACGCTTCTCATGTACCTTATCCCTATTCATGAGGTATCCTTCTCGGTTTGACATTCTTAAGAAGTTGTTATATTCACCTCATCTTTTCTTGACCTCTCTTTGAATTTTTTATGCAACCCGCTCCATGGTATTAGTCTCCAATCCTTCATGTCCTTTAGTAGGGTTGGGCATCTCTTTAGGTAATGTCCCATTGCCATTCCCTTACATGGATTGTTGTGGTTCTTCCTTTCCTTCTAGTGGGGCTTTTCCCAAGGTTACTATTAATTTGGTGCTTTATTGTTCTTGAGTCTGATCACTTTGACAGTTTTCTTACTGAATTACCTTTGCTAGGGTCATGGTAAGAGTCCTCCTAGGTTTCCTGATTCATCTTCCATCACTGGGATGCGACTCTTCCTTAGTTTCTAGGATAGTGTGAGTTTGTTTTATTTTCCTTAGGCCATATTCCTAGTAAAATCACATCCTTAGAAGATAGAGTTCTAGGGAATTTGAATCTTTTATTAACATGTGGATAGAAAAGGTTAGGCTCTCAGCCCTATCAAAGAAAATGGTTACAAATTAACTAGGGAGCTATGGAATTCTTGATAAGCATCCTCCTTTATACTTATGGTGGTGACATCAATAGGTCCTAGCACCATTCTCCAGGATGCTTCTCCATTTGGTCTTTCGACATTTCTGGCAGGTGTCAGGTATTTGGGAAGCTTCTAGGGTTGTCTCCCTATGAAGGTAGGGTTTTGAGTAGAGCCCTTCCAAGTTTTTTTGGTTCCTCTCCTGGGAGCCATCTAAAAATTTTAGGATAAATCCTATTAGTTACTATATTTTCTAGTCTTGATTATGTATTCGAGGAAACAGGCTATGATACCACTCTAGTTGTCACGCCCCAACCCGGTTTGGTCGGATCTCCGTGAACAACCCGCCACTCTCCCGGTTTATTAAAGGGTTTCCCCTTATTATAATCCATAAAGAGTAAGGCGTCCTTTAAACCTGTACAATTTCCTGGAATATCATAATCAAAACTGCATGAAATTTTAAACTTTACATACCTGTCTTACAGGTATCTTAGTTGATTGTCTTTCAGGGTAGGCTTTTCGGGACTTCCTAAAAGGGATATAAGGGAGGGGGTGAGTACGGCTACTCAGTAAATGGGTTTTTAAAGGTCTACTTTTAACTTTTAAGAAAAATATTTATATGGACTATGTCAGACTCCTTTCTTTTTTCAAAAATCCCTTCATTTAAAAATTTTGGTTTTCCCATTATTTCTTAGTAACCGGTGTGTCATCACCTAACACACATCCTTCATCATGAAGGTTACACACATTCGCAAGTCAGTATCACTACTGAACCCGCTAGTGACTTCGAAGCGACTTTTCTTGTCACCCAGATAGAAGTACGACCACTTCTACATTGGTAATGAGTGGATGTACGTGACATCCGACCCACAATCCCGAAATCACTTCATCATGTCCGTATGAGGATAGAGACCTCATCCTGTCTCCACCCGGGTCTCATGCGCTTGGTGCTACTCCAAATTTCGCACAGACACCAAGAATCACAAACTGCCCTTAAAGCCACTAGGTCGTCCAATGCCCTTAGGATACATCACTACCCCACATGGGCGTCTTGATGATCTTGTACTTACAGTGCATGTACAAAAAAATATTTTCTCATATTGCCATGTAATATGTGGTGCCACTGGTCGAACGGCCCTGACTCTCAACTCAACCCGCAGTTGTTTGTCTTGACTGGTTCGTCGACCTGTCATGTCGCACTGCCTCTAGTTGACTGAGCATGTCGGTCCTATCTTGGTACCATGGCCAAACATTTCACTTATTAAGTTTTATGGCACATATATCATGTTCATTTACGAGCTTCTACTGGTGCCAACTAGCCTTGGGCCCACTATACGAGATTTTCAAAATTGGGCATTTAGCCCCCAAGTTCCAAAACCGAGGCCCACGGCCTATCAGAGCAATTCGAGCTCCCATCGAGAAGGTCTCACAAATTGTTTAAGCATTGGCACACAGTCAAGGGAAAGCACTTCTCACATAACATATGTTTTCTCTATCCATTATACCGCCCGGTATAAGGACACCTCTGTTCATAACCGATGAACGGGTTTTCAACTTCCTTGGAGGAAGTCTCATCATACCAACAGAGTATGATCTACTTACAATCAGTAAGTAGTTTTTTCGCATGGTTTTCACATCACTTCCTCTAAGTAGTGATGTTTAAAATACCACTTAATAGTGGGTTTTCATACCGAGGTACTTATCATTCCCAACCGACTATGATGTTAGTAAGTGGTTTTTAATTTTAAGTTGTGCTCATCATCCCAACCGGGTATGATGTTAGTAAACCCACTCACTCGTTAATGCCGTGAATTCCACTAGGCCGGTTCTTTGTATTCACGCGAGCTTGTCCTTGCTAGCGTTCCTGGTACTTCGTGTTCCTACACGATTTGAACATCTCAGTTCATTATCCTTCGACCTAATCGCCTTCATTCATTCCAAATGAATGAGAAAGTCAAACTTTTAGTTATTTGCAATTAGGTCCCTAAAGTTATTTTTCTTTAACTTTAAGTCCCTAATGCTGGTTTTTCCTCAAATTGAGTCCTGAAACTTCTAAAATTTATCATAGAACCACAATTTATTCCATTTCACTAAAAGGGGTTTAATTTCTCAAATTTTCAATTTGGTCCCCCAACTTTTCCAAAATTACCATTTTTCCCTTCCTTTAAAAAAATGGTAAATTTTGCCCCAAAATTTTCAAAATTTCTCTATTGGTCCTCCAACATTATTTTCATGCCCAATTGACCCTCAATTTCATAAAATTTCATTTTGGTCCTTTGAATTTCGAAAATCCTCAATTCCAACTTCTTAATACAATCGAATTTGATTTCATCAAATTGACCCATCAAACGTTTCCAATTGTTGAAATTGAAGTGGAAATTGAGTTTCTACATGTTCATACAATTCTTTAGAAATGTGAATCGCAAGTTTTAACGCTGGGACGAGCTCAAACGGAGCTTCGTCAGAAAATGAACTATAGAGAGAGAAAGCTTCGATTACTCACTGATGAAGGCACTACGGTTTGAGCTTTTGATCTGGGCAGATAGCTCTCGTCCTAAGGTTCATCCTTTCGGTCCTAATTTAGCCATGGAAAGGCTGAGGAAGTGTTGGGAGGGCTTGAGATGGTCGATTTCAGCTTGGCCGAAATAGGGCAGCTTCGGTCCGCGAGAGCTGCTTCACTATTCCACCATGTCGGTGCTTCTCCAACGATTTTTGGATTGACTGAAGTTTGCTATCAGATAGCTATCTTCTCCCCGGTTTTAAAGAGCTCGACCTCTCCTTCCGAGGCTAAGAAAAATGTTTAAGTCGAAACTCTGGTGGGTATAAAATTATTGGTATTAATTATAATAATTAAATATATATTAATTTATGGCTATTTTTGATAAGCTGTTTCGCATACAAATTTTTGACCGAAATTTCGGGTTACAAAAAAAATCATACTTCACAGGAGGTCACCCATCCTCACACTACTCACTACTCTCGGGCAAGCACACTTAACTTTAAAGTTCTTATAAAATCTAGTTCACCTAAACCAATTTGGTTTTTATTTTCTAATTTATCTTAAGTTTCTTTTCCAAGGTTTAATTAACCTTTTGAATCACCCGAAAGTTTTAAATTTCCATATTGCTTGTTCCCAAATGTAAATCGGCTCGGTTTTCTCATTCGGTTTAACCTGTTCTTTTCCTAGTTTTCCTTAACTCAAAAGTGCGGGGTTTACAATGGCGGTCCGAGCTTTCGATCTGGGCAGATAGCTCTCATCTTGAGGATTATCCTAAAATCAAGAATCACATCAATTGATATCGAATTGAGTTAGAATTTCATCATGGAAATTCTATCGGTTCTCTCTCTAGCATCGGGGGGAAATTTTAGAGGGAAGCTGAATTGGCTTACCTTTCAGTCCTAATTTGGCCGTGAGAGGGCTGAGGAAGTGTTGGGAGGGCTGGGTTTGGTCTGTGGAGGGCTCAAAATGACCAATTTCAACACGGCTGAAATAGGGCAGCTTCGGTCCAGCGGAGCTGCTTCACTATTCCATCATGTCAGGGTTTCTCTAGTGATTCTCGGATTGACTGGAGTTTTCTATCAGATAGCTAACTTCTCCTCGGTTCTAAATAGCCCAACCTTTTCTTTCGAGGTTAAGAAAAATGTTCAAGTCGAAGCTCTAGTTTAAGCTTCACCAGGAAATGGAGCAATAGAGAGAGAGAGAGAGAGAGAGAAGTGTTATGGTATGAGGAGAATAAATGGGGATGACCTAAATTTCGGGTTACAAGAAAATCATACTTCCCAGAAGGTCACCCATCCTCACACTACTCTTAAGCAAGCACGCTTAACTTTAAAGTTCTTATGGAATCTTCACCTGAACCAATTTGGTTTTTATTTTCTAATTTGTCTTAAATTTTTTTCCAAGGTTTAATGAACCGTTTGGATCACCCAGGAGTTGTAAATTTTCATATTGCTTGTTCCCAAATGTAAACCAGCTCGGTTTTCTTATTCAGTATGACCGGTTCTTTTCCCAGTTTTCCTTAACTCAAAAGTGCAGGGTTTACAATGAAGTTGCCATAAATAAGGAAGATAATAGAAACGAGGGATAAAACTATCACTATCTTGAAGTAAGAGTCAATTAGAAACTTTTGGTAATGGAAAAAGGATCCAAGCAACCATTAAGGTGACTCCAAATTAGGCCAAAATGGATAAAATCCCAATAGGATCACTCGAAAGTGACCAACACCTTCTCGAGAGAAGGGGATTCAATATTTCCAAGGTGAAATATGTGAAAGTGTGGAAAAGATGTCACTATGAGCCAAAGACACTATCAAAGCAAACAAAAAGGTGTAATTGGATCTAAACCCGAAAATAAACTTCGATGAATACTCAAAATCGGATCATAAGAAGGGAAGAACCCCAACAAAAGCAAATGAGAAAACTTTAGTCGTTAGAATTCGAGAAGTAAGGGGGGACTAAAATTATTATAAGGAACTTGTAATAATATCAAACAAGTTTTGAGGAAAAAACTCCTAAAAGAAGGGGAGAAATTGTAAAGCCCGTTTTCCAAATACAAGTAATTCGGAATAGAGAAGTGAAATTTTTTTGAAAGGATACCATGAATTAAAGTGAACAAAAAATTTGAAAAGAAAACAAAAATGGGAAATTGGAAAATCCCAAGTGATCAATGAGGATCCAAAAACCAAGAAAAAGAACCATGAAGAAAATAGGATGTGAAAACCAGACCGATTCACAGTGAACTAGTCCTGAACCAGTTCAAAGATTCATTTTTCTAGTTGACTTAAAAATATCAATTTGGGAAATTAAAGTCACCATTATGTGGAAAATAAATTAAGACAAATTTAGAAATTTTTTTATTTTTATAAAACTAGTCGAACTAGGATTGAACCGATCGATTTTCAATTTTTGGGTCACCGAACCCGGTCCTACCAAACCGGTCAACGGTCTAGTCGGTCAATAGACCACTTACGAGGTCAGCACCTAGTCAATGTGCATGACCAATTAGAACATTACACGTGGTAAAGCGAGTTGAGTCAATAGCTGGGTCAGTGTCTAGAAGTGTCGGCCAATTAGAGTGTGACACGTGTCCTCGGTCAATGATCAAATGAATAAAAAGCCAAGTCACCACAGACCGACCAATGAGTGAGTGACATGTGTCCTCAGTCAACAATCAACTTAGGAGAAGCCTCGTCACCAGGGCTGACCAATGAGGTGTTGACATGTGGCAAAAGTGGCACGTCAGTGCTTGACTAGGACATCGAAGAGTGGTCAACCAATTAGAGGTTGACACGTGGCAAAACCACGTTGGATAGCCATGACCAATCAGAGGCTGACACATGGAAATGTCACTATGTGTTAGGTGGGAAAACGAACAAATTTAAATTAGCCAATAAGAGGATGGCACGTGTCATGGTCAACGGAGGGCTAGATTCGATTAGCGGCAATGTCGGTTTAGGTGACCAATGAGAAGTTATCGCATGTCTGGTCAATGGGTGACTCCAATGCTGAGTGAGAAACCACGTCAGCCACACCATCCAATCACAATGTGACACATGGCAGCCAACACGTGCGAAGCTAACATGCGTGCACAAACTATCGTCTTCAACCTTTGAATAGGTAGAGAAGAAACAACCGAAACGACTATCATAACTCTGATAGCCAATAAATCTATCCAACAATGCCTTAAATCAAAGAGTTAATGGTTGATCGATGGATGATTAGACAAAACGGTTAGTCCTCGAGCTCTCTATATAAAGAGCCTCTCTCTATTCATACTCTCCATCCATCAAAAACCTGAAAAAGACAAACTACTCAACTTTCCGACCATCCTTAAGCCAAAGCTCTAACATCGACCCTTTTCTCCATCTTCTACCACACAATTTAGTTCTTTAAAATCCTAAAGAAGACCTCTACCTTCCTATACACTCCGTTTAGCTCGAAGATTTCCAAAAAAGCTCTAGCGAGGCCGCACAATACCAGAACTTCGACGACAGAATTTGGGCATAAACTTTTGAGCTAAAATATGACCACCACCGACCCTCTACAACTAGGCCCACCCTCCCACGGCTCCCTACAACTGAACCTCGACCTACCTAGACCATTGTGGTAAGCCAATTCTGCCTTCCCTCGCTAGAATAGTAAAATTTTAGAGCAAAATCATCATAAACTTTGCTAATGAAATTCTCCATGCTCATGCAATCAATTGACACAAAATTTTATCCTAGGAGGATTCCCTTGACAAGCAATAGCCACCCATATCAAGAGCTCCCACAAGTGCCCTTTCACCGGTAAGAAATTAAAGCTCTCTCTCAAGAAAAATTTTCCGGTGAAACAACGTTTGAGCTTGATTTTGGGTCAAATTAAGTAATTCAAATCTTAAAATGCTCGTAGAAAGATGGAGAAGATGATTAGTATCATGATAGGAGGAAATTAATAAGGTTTAAATGTTCAATTTGATGAATTAAAGATTCAGGTTTAAAGTGCAATTTTTAGAAATCAAGCAAATTGGGGATTTTCAAAAGTTTGGGGATTTTTGTGAATTTGACATCAATTGAAGATCAATTAAAAAAATAAGAAATGTTTTGAGATTTAATTGTAATTTAAAATAATTTTTGGGAATTTAATTGTAATTAAAAATAATGATAAGGATTTATTTACAATTTTAAATAATTTCATTTTTAATAAAATTATATAAGGGATGAAATTGCATATAAAGTAAAGTTAGGAGATTTGGGTAATTATTTGGGAATTATTTCCAATAAAATAAACCTAAGGACTTGTACGTAATTAGGAGAAAATATAGGGATCTAAGTGAAAATTTTAGTTATTTGAATAATTCATTATTTGTGATAATGTAGCTACGAAAATGAGACTTTTATCTACAACTGCAAGAATTGTTCAATGGCAAGCGGAAATCCATCCGGGATGAACAAGTCATGAATATCAGGTGAGTGAGATTTTTGGCATTATGCCCATTTAGGATGATAAATGTACTTTCATACTATCAAAAGTTAAAATATTTTCCAAAAATAGTCTCCACTCATAGTGTGGAACTACTTAAGATATTTATGAGATATTTTTGTTGAAAGCATGAAGCACATATTTTATTGAGCAAGAATTACTCCAGTGTGCCCCATGCCTTAGTTTTGAACTGAAGTGGACCAAATGCCATGTTTTGGAAAACTCATTAACTGGGCCCAAGGCCAATATAAAAAGGTAGAGGCCCATAGATAAATTTTGATTTATGAGTCTTATGAAAACTTTCATAAATGGTCAAATTATGTGATTTATCTACCAAGTTGTAGCTGGGTCGTCGAACTCGTTGGGCTTATAGCACCAAAAATAAAGCTATTAACTAAAAAGACTATTGGTTGTACATGTTGAGATACGGAACCATCGAGGTATCCGATATGAGGTAGTGTTGATTCTAATGGCTGTTGGACGACTCATAGAGCATAAGGGAAGATTTGTCATAAAAGTATGTCAAGAAGCTCTAGGAGCTTCATGCATATTTAGACTGAAGAAGAAGGGGAGATGTCTCATCCCATAATAGTGGACACGAAGTTTCGGATAAAGTCTGGAGGTTAGGCAATGGTGCTCACACAGACTTATGGTAGATATTATGACCTCCTCCTACCCGGATGGACGATAAAATCATTTCTATCCATAAGTAAAATAGTCGGAGACTGCTTTGCGAAGGAATGAACCCTTTAATGATAAAGGACGTGTGTTTTCTTATTAAACCAAAATTCATGTGGAAGAATTGTGTTAACAATTAAACAATTATTTTAATATTCTCGAATAATTTCTTTGTTAACCACTCACTAAGTTGTAGATTTCACCCTCTACCTTAAACCTCTTTTAGGATAATCATGAAAAGGAACTCGTGCGAAGAATTTGTTTCCTGTTATGTCTTGTGCATTAATTATATTCTGGTAAATTTTATAAAAAGTTACTTTCTTGAAAATATTTTTTGAAATATTTTCAGATTACGTCTGACTCATTCCAGTACCATAGTGGTGGTCATTCTTTTTATACCAGGAGGGGTGGCGGGTTGTTCACAGTGTTCCGACCAAACCGGGTCGAGGTGTGACAATTACTATTTATTAATCATCAAGTAATTTCAAATATTATGTTCACTTTTCAAATTTTATAGCATTAATCTCAATATACGTTCAATCTCAAACACAATCATCTTGTCATATGTAATGCCACATAATATTCATGTCTCCAAGCCTTGACACACGAGTGTTTGGGGCTACGAGGGTATATGTTTTCATGCATATGCACTCTTAAGGTACTATATAAGACAATCCTCTCATAGGGATGTCGAGGTAGTGACCTCGATCATCTATATTTTTTGTTCGTTTATCGTCCATCTTGTACAAAGTATGTGTGTATGCCTCGACATCCCTTGTCCACCCCACACTGAGGTATACTTGGACATTTCATAGGTCTCAAGCAACCTGTAAGCTTATACATCATTCCCACATGAGGTATGCATCATTCTCACTTCGAGTCAATCTAGACGTTGATACTACCTCCTATATGTATCCTGTCGACACCACAACAAACATCATAATGTACATCTCAAGCATGCAATAATAAACGCTTCATCTAATATGTTAGAGAGAATGCTTCATACACCATAATGTGCATAACATGCATGTAACAATAAGCACTTTATCTCATATTATAAAGATAACTCTTCACACATCATAATGTGCATAACATATATGCAACAATAATCACTTCATATCATATAATAATAAAACATTTTTTATCTTTTCTAGAGTGCAATTATCTCAACCAGCTCGTCTACTATTATCTTCAATTAAATTCTATCACCGTTCATACAAAATCAGCCTATTAATACTTAATTCCCTTTTTATTACATGTGGCCCTTAACCTTTCCCCGCATATATCACCATTATTAAGTTTTGTCAGTCCATTTTCATGTATATCATATATCTTCATGTATATTGTTTTTACAACTTATTTATGGTGACTTTCCAAAACATACTTATATTATTGAATTTGTTATAAAACTTGTAAAGAATAGTGTTCGGTCAAATCGAACTTGACAACGATATACTCACTCACCAGTTATTCTAGACTTGTTTGTCATGAATGTACTCCAAATCACCGTGTTCCATTTGCACGATCGTTATTTATGTGTATATGTTCCTACAAATAATATATACATAATAATCTAGCATCCACACTCTTTAAAGTTGATATATGTCGATTTATTTTATACCACACTGGGATTTCCAAAAATTATGGGT
Source organism: Trapa incisa (assembly GCA_030064435.1). Lineage (NCBI taxonomy): Eukaryota > Viridiplantae > Streptophyta > Magnoliopsida > Myrtales > Lythraceae > Trapa > Trapa incisa. Next base: position 1,258,531 of record CM057784.1, on the reverse strand, counting down.
TTGCCCTTAAGGCACGATTTGTCCGATTTGCAGATCGACAACTCATTTTCACTAACATTTTTCATATATCATTTCCATAGAGAAATTTCACAAAATTATCCAAATGACCATTAGATCCTTTTCTACAAAAATCACCTTAAAGCACTCATATTTGTAAAATTACCATTTTGCCATTTTTCTTACAAAACTTCAATTTTTGCCCCTTTATTTTTTTAAAATTATTATTTTCATTCACAACTTTTCAAATCTAACCATTCTTCCCCTTATGGTTCAAAATGACCATTTTCTCATTTTTAGGTAAAAATTTTCATTTTACCCTTTATTTATCAAAATTGACAATTTTGCACATAGCCCCATAGGCTTCCCTTGATATTATTCCATAAGTTCTTCCCTTTTTGCAAACTAGTCCCAAAACTTTTTAAATTTTTCACTTTAGTACTTTTTAAAGTTTGCACTTTAGTCTCCGAACTTTGAAAACAACTCCAACCAACTTCAAAATTTTTAAAGCCACCCCAAAATAATTTCATTTATCTCCCAATGGCTCATGGGAGGATCTTGGGGTCTTACCCTAACTAAATTTGGTCGTTTTGCAAAAATGGCGAAAACTAAGCTATCGAAGATTTTTTCATAAATACTCATTGGAGAGAGCACCATCGGTGGCCAAAAGGTAGGTGTTTTGAAGAAAAGACACATGTGACTCATTATGTGGTGGTGTCCAACAAAGTGGTTGCCGGTGTTGGTGAATTTTGACCCTCGAAGGCTATTGTCGAAAGTTCCAAAAGAAACCCATTAGGAGAAATCAGCTCGACAAGGCTTGTGGTAGGTAGAGGAGAGGCAAGTTTTTTTAGCACTGGTGTCAGTTAGAGTGGTGGCCAAAGCTAGCCGAATTCAATCCCTAAAGAGTGGAAACACCGCGCAATTTTTCTTTCCCAAGCCAGTGTCAACAAAACTACCCTTTCCAATTGTGAGAGAAGGTATTGTGGACCGATAAGGTGTCAGGCTCATGTCTACTTAAAAGCCATGACTTGTAAGTATTGGTACCTTTCCAACCTTATAAACCCACAACACTTCTCTATATTATCCAATGTGGATCTTATTCTCAACACCAACTAGTGTCGTGCAACATAAATCTATCAGCAAAGTGGGTAGAGGGATAGTGAGTCAGGTCAAGCAGATAAAGTCAGTCAGATTTGTGATCCAATGTCATGCCCCAACTTGAATTCTCAGGTCATGTTCTTATGGAAACCACCACATCCTCACGACACTAGGATGGTGGGGACTTTTATCATAGTAGAGTTGACATGATTTAAGTCTTAGAAACTACAAACATACATAATTTGTAAAAGAAATTTAAAATTTTCATAAACCATATGTTGAGCCCCCAAAATATTAAATACAATTTCCCTTACAAATAAAACAACCGATAATCAGAATTGTTAACCATTGTGCACGCAACAAAGTATTCTACCTCATTAGTGTGTCCTCGGAGTTGATACTAATGTGAACTCCTTTAGTGCTCACTTGCCCAAACCTGAAATATTTTTGGGGAGGGGGTGAGCTCACAACCTAGTGAGTGTGTTTACTGATGTTGAACCACTACATGGTGTACGACCCAATCTTTACTAAATTTTCTTACCATGGATTATTTCTAAGTGCATAGGATTTTTCTCATTTTACTTGTTACAATTTTTTGTATTGATTTCTTCTTTAATTTATCTCTTATATCATACTCAATGCAACATAAATAAACACACATTCCTAAGGGTTGTCCACATGCGACCACTAGATTAGAGGGTAATCATGCGTACGTATTTCGCACTCGTGAGGTCATCCCAAATGACTTTCCCTCTCGTGCCATCGTTGATGGAACAAATGCAATACCGATGTCACACCCAGTGGCCCAACCATTGTATTCCCTAAGGGCTCACACACGAGCAACTCAGGATTATGAGGGTATTGTGCGTTATATAACCGCACTCACTTGGAACATCCGAGATGAACTATCTCCCTCATACGGATATCGATGATGTGTCATCTAGTATTCTACATCCCTTAAATCCATTCAACCTACATCGGGATCGCATGGGATGCCTGGACCCTAACCATAAGCCATCTTGGGTCTTGAGAATTTCTAGAAGCCACTCTTCCCTTGAATCACCATTTTCGTTATTCCCTATACTTCGACACCACCTTTTATTTCTGGTGTCATGCCGACGTCATAACTTGTCCACCCAAACAAGTCATAACAAGCATAATCAATCATATCAACAATAGCAATAACAACATTTTTTACCCAGACATGTAATATGTTATCCGACCGATCCGCTACTCATATTTTTATGCATATATCACATTTCACATTTACATATGGAAGTGTTATACTTCATGAATTGAGGTATGCTAGATGACCGACCCCACTACCCTTGCTCTTATTTATTCAAGTAGCTTATCATTATTTGCCTTATTTACTTAATTGAATAACATGGAGCCTAGCTCCCCTTTTTTACTTTTAGAAATTCATGGTGTATTAGTCTTTTTAGGAAAATCACCCTTCAAACATAGTTTCAATTTTTATCTTCTAACATCATAATTACTAGTCCATTCATAATTTAGCATACACTTTCATAACCCTATTTATCTTTTAAGCAAGCTTTATCATGCTCTCCTTAATTTAAGGCATTTAATGTAAAAATATGTAAAGGGCCATGATCGGTATAATATAGTCGTCTACAAACTCACTCATCTTTTTTCCTAGATTTGTTAGTCCCAGAAGGTTCTATTTTGTCTGTTTTAGGATGCACGTACTCCTGCATTGTTTGGGATAGTGATTTCACAACAAATTTTGAATTATACAAATAAGTCCATATTTGGTTTTTCCTTAGTTTACCAAAGCACTACCCCGTAATTTTTCAAAATTATGGCTTTATCCCTTTTAACCGAGTTCACCCGAATTTCGCATTAGTGAGCTCATTCATATAATTATCCCTATTGCTCGATATTTCTATATTTTACCCTTGGTTACTTTACCCATATTTATTTCGAATTCCCCAAAATTCCCATATCTTCTAAAAATACTCAACTTTTACCTTTTTATCCCTTAAACTTCCTAAAATTACCAAAATGCACTTATTCTTTTTACTACCTCTTTTTATAAGTCAAATTCCTTAAATATTCCATTTTGGTCTCTACATTGCACCTTAACTCCATTATGGCCCTTAAGTTTACTAAATTGCCATTCGGCCCCCACTTTTCACATTATTTACCATTTTACCCCTTAAGCTTCCTAAAATTACCAAAACGCCCTTATTATTTTTGCTACCTCTTTTTATAAGTCAAATTCCTTAAATATTTCATTTTGGTCCCTACATTGCACCTTAACTCCATTATTTCCTTAAGTTTACTAAATTATCATTTGGCCCCACTTTTTACTTTATTTACCTTTATACCCCTTAAACTTCCAAAAATTACCAAAATACCCTTATTCTTTTTACTACCTCTTTTTATAAGTCTAGTTTCTTAAATATTTTAGTGTGGTCCCTGCATTTTACCTTAACTCTATTAAGGTCCTTAAGTTTGCTAAATTATAATTTGACCTTACTTTTTATTCCATTTACCATTTTACCCCTTAAACCTTTTAAAAACTTCATTTTGGTACTTAGAAAATTTTAAACTCTTAATTTAAGTCCATAAGTTTCTTAGCATATTATATTAGCTCCCTATATTTTTACTGACTTTGTTCCTATGTCCCCATATTTTTGAAAGTTTGCATTTGGCCCCTATTCTTTTCAAAAATTACAATTTAGTCACCAACTTTTTTATATCATCAAATAACCTCAATCACTTTAGTAACAAGTCCTAATATAGTCCTAAGAATGTTCCTTAGGTCCAACGACCCTATTCCGGCCGACCCTAGCTAGAATAGTGTCGTTTATGTCGCATTTGGCCTATCACCAAAAAAAAAACAACATATAGTCGAGTTTTGGGTTATAACTAGCCGAAAAGAGAACGATGGTCGTCAGCTTCAATGGGGTTGGAAAGCTAACTTCCCTATGAGTTCAAAGCCACCTTGATCACCTTTGGAGATGGTCGGGATCACCTGCAATTCACAATTTACATAGGAGTGTTAAAAATAGAGTCTAAATGAAACATCTATGGAGGAGAATGACCACTAGGCTTATATTCAACTTGCAAGGCCAATATGGTTCATTAGCCTGAGTCAAAAGGAGGCCATGGAAAGTTTCATGCGATTTTAGGACATCGGGTAGAGGAGGATTTGGCTCTGAAATAAGTTGACCATTTTCTAGCGATAAGGGGTTTGTTACTATGCGGGATCATCGATGCAGGTAGGAGGGATGTCATTGCGGGACACCATTGCAAATAGAAAGACAACCTCCATGTGAGCACTAGGACACCAAAATCACTAAGCTTAATGGTTTGAGGGAGGATAAGTTCTACCTGAACGTGTCTGTTATTAGAAGCTCACTACTAACTCTCTCTACTTTCAGAGCGAAATTGGAATGAATGAGGGAATTATATCTCTATTGCTCATATGGAGTGATAGATTTATGAGTTGTCACTTCAATGATAATTTTTATTGGTGGGATTTGATCAAAATCGGGGTTTTTTGAGCAATTCCCCTTTGCATTATGTAGAGAAGATTTTTGTTAGAAAGTGGGTGGAGGGATTGAACAATACCGGGTAGTAGGTTCTAGGTTGGGCGGGAGAGACAACACTTGTGCACACGCCCACACGTGTGTGTGCTCATCGTGGCACATCGACCAGTTTACGGTATTATAGAAAGGTAGTAAATCACATTCAGTTGGTCCAATTGGACTCATCATCAATACTCTGACTCATAATTTTCATCGAGACATGTTCGTCCCGACTGTAATTTTCCTTAATTCTAGTTGTGTGATCCACATGTGATCAACTATATGATTCATTTTTACATTAATCAAATTACATAACCGTGGTCAATTTAGATATCAACTAAGTACTTATATATATATTATCCCATAATCTACTAAAAGATACTATTTTTCCCTTCAAGCTTGGTTCTCTCGACCCACATGTCAATGAAGAAATTTGACTAACACCCTCCTATGATTTCATTCCACATATCATAGGTTAAAACACACATTTGGTTATATTTACCAAAATAACCAAAAGTTTCTAAGTTCCCCAATTAGATAACTCAACTTTTCCAAAGTTTGCATTTTGGTTCGCACAAAATTACCATTTTGTCCCTATTCATCAAAATTCCTCATTTTGGACCCTAAACTTCCCAAGACTCTCATTTGGGCCCCAAATTCCTTTAGACACATTTGAGGTCTGGGGTATGCATTAATTACATTTTGGTCCCTAAAATGGGCAAAATTACCATTTTCCTCTTACTTTCCAAATGTGTCATTTTTGCCTCTTTACTTTTGCAAAATTACCATTTTTCCCTCCATAGTTTAAAATGAACTATTTATTTCCCCAATGGGCATAAATTACCATTTTTCCCCATTTGAGAAAATTTACCATTTTGCCCATCATTTACAAAAACTTACAGTTTTGCCTCCAAACTCTCGAAAATAATTTTAGACATCGCCATTTGTCTTAAAAATCACATCCGAACACTTTAGGATACTCTTGGGGACTTTTTCCAAAACATTCCCCATTTTTTTCAAATTGGGCCCATACTTTCCATATTTGCACTATAGTCCCCAAAATTTAAAGCTTAATCAAACTAGCTTCTAATTTCATAAATCACTTCCAATTACTATCATTATACTTCTATTGGCTCATGGGAGGAGTAGGCGATCTTACCTTAGCCAAACACACCAAATTTGACCATTTTCCAAAATTGTTTGAAAGAGAGCTATTCTAGGAGTTGTCAAAAGTTCTCACTGGAGGTAGCCGAAGAGGTGGCTAGAGCTTAGGCATTTTGTAGCCAAGGTTCAATCAAAACGTCTTTATGGTGATGGTAGACCAAGTGGTCACTGCAGTTGGAAAATTTGGTCATCAACTAGTTGCGATCTGGCAGATCCCTACAGATCCACTGATGGAAATCGGCTCGTGGTGGCCAATTTATCCCTTACCGGAGATCGACCCTTATTATGGAAAGGTAGAGAGGAGACATGATGTCACTCTGGCACTAGTGGCTAGATGTGGCTAAATTTGGCTCCACAAGACCAGCGTCGACAAATAGATTTTCTCTCTCGGATATGGGTCAGTCAAAATGACTCTCGTATGGAGTTTTCCGACCACTAATAAGTCAGGACCCGACCGTAGAACTCAAGACGAGTCCATATGTGCCATTTTGACACCAAGATAATTTCATTTGGTGGTCGTATAAGAGAGAATTTCTCATTTGATGATCAAAATGTTGATGAGTTTTGCAATATCAGGATTTCTGATTTTTGATCGAAAAATCAATATGTTCAAGAGGAGTTAATGCAATTAACTTCATAGGGGGAATGATTGATCAATTGTTAGTTGATCTATATAATTTATGGCATGCAATTTGGTCCAAAACTGAATCAATTTGATTGATATTGGTGATGAGGTATGGTCGGAACCCGTTAGGTGTTAAGGAGAGCACACAATCATTATCGAGTGAGTCAGGTCGACCCGACTCAGATTTGGGTAATTAATTTCCTTTCTCATCCCTTCTATTTTTGCAAATTAAATAACATTTGTGTCGTTTTTGGGTCCCCTCGGTAATTTAATCCAAAATCCTGACATCGTTCAATCAAAAATTGACTTTTTCCTAGAATCTCTATTTTTTGTGCTTGGGAATCCGATCGAATCTCTATTCCCAACATTGTGTTCCTATTCCCACTTCCATTCTTGGTTTATGATCTGATTCAATTTTCCAATCCCAACTTAGGTTCTATTCCCTATTCTTCGAGATTCAATTCTCGGCTTAGGTTTTCATTATTGGTTCGGGATTCCATTCTTGGTTTTGGTTTTATTCTCAGTTTGGAATTTCATTCCTAGTTTAAGTCCTCATTCCCTATTTAATCTTGATTTTTTGTCCAGGTAGGCTTAACTCCGATTCCGAAAGTTCTGGTGTTATAACTACTCCCCTCCTTTTATGTATTTTATCCTCAAAACTGAATCATTCCCTAGGTTGAGGATTTTCCTTTCATAGCCCATTCGGGTCCTTTCACTTCCTCAAATTCACATGGTCGTAATACGACCAGACATTCTTACCATCTTCCATTTACATTCTTATGCCAACTACCTTTTTGTCCAATTTTCTTATTCATCTTGGACCTATCATTTATCTTAGGCTTGAGGTAACCTTTTTTTTTTCAACACGTCCATCGGGAAGATCATGTCATTCTCTATAAGTAACCTCATTGAGTCATCATTATGAGAGGTTTCTACCAATCACCTTAGATTATAGATCATACCTCTCGGTTACCCGTATACTAACCTATTTATGACATCCCAATTTTAATGCATATCTTTGGTAATCACCAATATCATAGGTTTTAGCATCAACTTGCAACTTACCCATATAAGTACCGTTCCGTACTTAGCCATTATGGGTGTTTCCCCCTTTCTTTGTCCTATTTATCGCACACGCACATCTTAATACTCGTAACATGTCTCAAGGTTGGGAATATTAATATTGTCTCCCCATAACATAAATGTCCCATCACAATCTAGTAATCAAAATCCTCTTTTGAACTCTATTTCATCTTTCAAACTCGTAATACTTAAATACCCTTATTGTAAAATTTTGATTATGGTGGTACTTTCCTCATTACATAAGATGATTCTTATTTTATATCTCTAATTCTCAAATCTCAATGTCTGATACATCATGTAACACCATGTTTAGGAACCCAAAAATTTCAATCGGGAATTTAAAACAGAAATAAAAATATCAAGAAGTGAACGTTAAATGTGAATTCAATTATTTCAAGATCAGAATAAGTGACTGTGCAAGGTCGGATTAAAGAGGATAGATTTAACCGGTGAGATTAAATATATTATAAATATATATATTTGTATATATATATATATATAAATATGAAGTTGAATTTAAAAAAAATAGACCTTGAGATACAACCCAATAATGAAACAAATAAGAAATAACATCAAAGTGTTAGGCTAAATAATTTATTTAATGTAAAAGAATATAAGTTACGGTAATGCAAAAAAATATGAGTTACATTAAGGATGGTCCAAGGTTAATATATTGAAGCCCAAATAAATTGGGTCATAAACAAAATCCAACAATCCTAACTACTAGCCCAAAATCAATAAAAGCAATCAATATCCAATAATAGCTAGCTACAATCCAATCGGCCTAATTACAATAAAAGGCTTCATAAATTTAACTAGCCCAAGAATAAAAGTAAGAGGCTCTAAGTTACACAACTCAATCATATGTATATGTAATGTCTATTACATATGTAGACACTGTCCACAACAAGAAGCAATACATGGACAAGCCCATGCTACCTTGCAGTGAGGCAAATGATTCTAATAAGTTCAACGTTAATTTACTCTTAAATCACACACCCAACTACAAATAAGCGGTTGATATGCCATAATATTAAACATATTGGATACTTACCAAAAAACAAGCAATGAACTAGAATATCCGATTGGGCTAGCCTTAATTAACAATGTGAGAGATGAGGAATCCATCAATACCTTCATACAAACAATGAGATTATAAGTATGGGAAACATATTGATAAATGGAAATTAAAGTCTTATAAGGACTAACCTGGCTGTGTATGATAAGTATTATTAATTTAATGAGACCTAAACCCAATGAAAATCTAAACTCATGCCAACTATGGACGTGAGAAGTCCATAGTAAATATAAGGGAAGGTCTATTATCTAACATGAAATATTATGTTCCAAACATGAACAAACATAAGTCATCTTAGTAGATTTCCTTGAAAAAAGTAAAGGCTAATCTAACAATCAAGCCTAATATAAACTAACCTCTTGAATTGAGCAAGGGTTGTCAAATCTTAACCAGTCATAAGTGGACCTTGGAAGAAGCCCAAGGAAAGTCAAACTAATACATTCTTTAGCAAGAATCTGACATGCAAATTAATCAAATTGCAACTGGTATATCTGTCCAGCTTGTACACTATAACTAGATCACACATAATTCATTAATTTTTATGAGAGTTTTCAAGTATAAAAGCCTTATCTTATCAACGGTCTTTGTCCTACTTCTCTTTAAAATTATAGACATGAGTCTAGTGGGATATTTTAATCATCATACAAAATATATTTCAAAAATAATTATTTTAGCTTGATTTACAGGGGAAATATATTATCAAAATATTTTACTTAATAAAATATAGAAAATTGTGAGTACTATTACATCATTAATCTAATTGGTACTGATGTTAAAAATTCACTAATCGTTATTCGAAAACATGTTTGTTCTAAAAAGATTTTCGAATATTCATACTCATCTTGCACGATCATGTATGTTTTGCTCGCTTAGTACTTTTCACTCCCTTATCACTTTTCACTGGATCATAGTTTTTCCCGTACTTCGCCTTTAGTGGTATTTTTATAATTTTAACATTCTAATTTACCATCTATCCAAACACATATTTTACCACCCTTTCTTTTCTTTTCCTATTAAATGTGTTCTTAACTAAAATTTTAATAATTTCACCCAAAAAATAGAGATATCTACATAATTATATTTAAAAATAACATATTTAGAATTTTAATTACAATGCTGAATATATTAATAAAATTTTCATTTATGCACTTAATTAATCTATATTTTGTATGCGGCTAGAAAATCCTCAATTCTCTTATCAAGTATCTTTTTAAAAAATAATTGCAAGGTGTAAACGTGGAAAGTATGATCGTTGTGGGTATTCAAACGGTATGGTGAAGAAAACTCCAGCTGTCATTAGCTTTATTTATGATCGATCTAAGAGTAATGATGACAGCATTAATGGACGACCTTCAATACTTCTATAATTTTACCAATAAACTTAACATTATAAAGTAGCACCAGATTTAGGTAGCCATAATGTTCTAGACATCCACTAATGTCAACCAGTATGTATTGCACCTACCTACCTTATTGGGAGAGCCCGTGCAAGGAGCCAGTAGGCCGCCTTCAATAGGCATGCGATTGAAATTATAGTACTGACCCCTCCGAACCTGAATTTCTGCAACCTTGCAAATCTCCGATTGAAGTTATAGTACTGACCCCTCCAAACCTGAACTTCTGCAACCTTGCAAATCTCCAACGCCGAGAAGCTTGAGATTTCAATGCTCTTTATTCTACGGGTCCGATTTTCTCAATGAAGGGTTATTTGGTGAACGATACAACGCCCAACTTATCCATCTCAATTCCCCGATTCACACTTAAGTCAAGCTACAAACCTCCCACAAAGATCACAATAACCGATAAAAAGGTTTTCGGTTTTTAGCGTCTATATCCAGTGAGATTTAATCACCAAATTAGAGAGAAAACAGAAGCTCGGTAATTAATTAATGTGAATTGAAGATAGGAAAATTTAAGGGTTTTACTTTTTAGGATACGGGGTTCTACCGATGAAGGGGAGTGAGGAATTCGTATTGGGACGGATGGATACGCTTCATATAGGGTTTCTCGGACTCCCTCCCATGTCAGGCTCGCTCCTCTTTATTATATGAAATTACACCAACTGTGCCTCCCAATGTAAAAGCAGGCCTAACGATCAGAGAATACTCCCTAATCTACTCGGCAATATTAAGGATTTTTTATGGTATTTTAAGACACCCATCCATAGTAGTACCAATTCCAGAAGGTGAGGCCTTGAGACCGATACTCTTCGTAGCCTGCTTGAAAAGCTCTCGATCCTCCGCCTTCTTGGTGGCGTCAAGCTTTGCCCCGATTAGCTCAACCCCGTATGTTTCCAAAATTTTCAGCATACCAGAAACTCAAATAGGAGGACCAGAGAAGCAAAGGGCTCAAATAAAAAAAACAATCTCGGCAAAACGGTACAGAGGAACCCCAACATTGCTGCAGCACCCAGAGCCGCCACGATAAGATACGGACGATTCTCAACAAATGACCTGATACAACCAACATTTCTTCTTCTTATCACAACCCTGATCACTTAACTCTCGCGTTTCCAATGTGCGCCAGAGAAGCTCAATATTCATCAGCGTTGATGGAAATTTCAATTCCAACGTTGAAGAACCACTTCAAATGATATATATCGCTAGAGCAACGTGTTTTCCACGCATGCGTGGAAACCGTTACCGATGGAGAAGTAAAATCGAAGATGTTGAAAACAGTAGATCGTGAAACCTGGTGAAAATCGAGATAATTTTTCGGATTTACTGCAGCTATATATATATATATATATATATTAATTTCTCCTTCATATATTTAATAAATATTTATATTTATTTTCACTTAATTTTTTAGATTTATTAGATTTTGAATTATTTAAACTAGTTAAATTGTTTATATGGAATTCAAAATCAAATCAATCATATTTTAAATTTAAAACAAAAAAAATTTGAAATAATTTATGATGAATTGTTTTTTCAAAATATTAGTGTTATATTCATGTTAGAGGAACTATTTAATGGTAATTAAAAAAATAATTCGTTATTATACTTCCAACCACATATTTTAAGTTTATTATAGTAGTTAGTGCATGTAAAGTAAAGTAGTGTGACAAAAAAATATGATGTCAAATATATAGAAAATTTATAAAGGAGTAACTAATATATATTATAATAATAGATCAGTTTTAATAAATTTAATATAGTATATAATCAGTAAATATATTAATTTTCGTTTTCACTTTTTAATAAAATTGTTCAAATATAAAATTGTTGAATTATTTTATTAATAGAGGTTGCGAATTTTATTACAAATCTAATACCTATATAAAGGCGATAGAGTAGATTGGGATAATAAGTTGTAAAATTTTAAATAATATAAATTGTGTAAAGGGAAAGTAACTTCTTATCAATTTAAAAGAATATATATTAAATTTTTTGTTTAATTTTTATATGTATAATACTTTTAATATAATAATTAATTATTTGAGATACCTATATACGTGAACACTAAACTCTTATAATACTATTAGATCATACTATTTATAAAATATAAAATTGTGAAAAAATAGAAAATTATCAAAAAAATAAAAAAAATATATCATTTTATTTTATAGTACTTTTTATTATATTCTTTTAATTTTTTAAACATAATATTTACATTATTTCTAAAATGAAAACCGAAGATATTATTAGTTCGTATACCATAGTTAATAATCTTCTCTATTATATTAAATATTTGTATCTACCCCAATTATTATTTTATAAAAGAAAAGAAACTGCAACTAGTAGAACGGTTATGTAAACTTATATTCAAAGTACTCAGATAATTTATTTTTGGTTGGACTGAAATGTGACGAATATGATAGTTGTGGAAGTGATTTGTAATTTTCTTACAATATATTTGAATATATCGAGACTATAACTATTTAAAAGTTAGTGATGACTATAAATAGTTCGGGTGGCTCAAAATAATTTTTTTGCAAGGATTAATGATACTTTTCATACGTACAAGTCGTCTTTGATAGTTCTAGGGTTCTTGAGATCAAGACATTCCTTCTATTCTTCATTTTTCTGGTTCAATTGAAAGGAATTTTGCAGTTTAATTGCTATACATATATCTCAAAGCCTCTAACATTTTGGTCCAAAATATTGCATACTGGGCACAGTTCCATAAGCTGATGGGGCAATTTTGCATCTTAGACGGTTAGACCTCCCCTCATGTTTTATAGAGGGAAAACGAGATGCAAGCTACCGTATTTTATGTATATATAAGTTTGCCTGAACGAATTACCTTTTCTAGTAATAAAAGAATAAAAGAGTGCTGGGAACCATTTGGTCTTTACCAAGACCATTCCATTTAATAATAGTAAAGAGACTAAACAGAACATCATTACATACAGGGACGGACCAATTGTCCTCTGTTAGCATTAAAATTTTCAGCTCTTATCAGTAGTAGTCCCTATAGATTCTGGAGAAAAAGCATGCCCCACTTACCTACAAGAATCCCAAATCATCACCTTGCATCATTGGACAGTTGGACGCATCATGTCCCATATGCCCGCAGCAGGGGACAGAACATAGTCTGTGGTGTTTCTGGTTAATGTCCACCCCGCTGTCCCTCTGTTTCCTCTCTTTCATCTTCCCAAGAGTGATCAAATGGTCTGTGTGCCCGGCTGTGAACCCATGAACTAGACCATCTGGATCTTCAGCCTCCTGTAGAATCAATGAGTCTGACGGGCTGTTACTGTAGGAGATCCCATTAGTCCCTTGCTTGTGGCCAGGAGCATATTCTTTGATTTGTGAAATCAGCATAGAGATTTGGTCGCAAGCAACGCCCAGTCTTTCATCAGTTTCAATTGATTCAGAAACTAGAGTTGAAACCATCGATTGAAGGAGCTGTATCTTTCCAGCATATTCCTCCGTGTTATGAAGGTTTAACTTTGAAAGGCAATCATTACGCCACCTTAGGGGCAGATACCGCTCAGGGATGTGGAAGTAGTTGTTGGTGGATAAAACCCGAAGGACGTGCCTGCAGAGGATGCCTGAGAATTCAAACTTGTTGCAGCTGCAGCTGATGAACTCATCATGTGGAGACCACAATACCTTAAAACCCCCTCCTCCCACATCCATCTCCGTGTGGTGTCTCACGATAAAGTAGGTTCCATCTACAAGTATGGAAGCATACTGTGGAGCCCATACAAGCTCTTCCTGCAGCATAACAAAGGAGTGAGGTGTCAGAACATTGGCAGCATGTGATTCAATTGGAGATCCTATTTTTAGGGTCACCCTCTGAATCTTCCCTTGCATCTTTTGCTTAAGTCCTGCTTCCTCTTTAGACTCAATGATGGCAGCAACCTATAGACAGGAAGAAAGGGTATAAATATATAAACATAGCATCTAAGTAAGAGTCTTTACTTTCATTGTGGAAAAATAAGGTAAATAAAAAGATTAGTCTAGATAGTTTCCTTGCCTGCTCTATGAAGTTGGTGAGAACAGACTGGACACTCAAAATCCTTTGTATGTAAGCATTTATTGATTCTGACTGGGAAGGATCTGCCATTCCGGCAAAGAAATAGGATCTTAAATAGGGGAGAGCCCAGAAATCACGCAAAGAATACAAACTAAGGATGTGCTTATTGCCATGAAGTCCATAGGCATTGCACATCTCCCTCCATCCCAGCTCGAAATCATCCACACAGTGCAAGTTATAGAGCCGGATGAAATCAGCTTTCCATTTGTCATATTGTGACCCCAGAAGAAGGGAAAACCAATCTGAAAATTTTGCAACAATATGCCAAATGCAAAAAGCATGCTTGGTTCTTGGCATATAAAGAGCAATTGCTTCTTTGAGCCACATGCTTTGATCGGTTAAAATAGTCTCCGGAGCTTTTCCCTTCATGAAATCTAAGAAAGTCTAACAAGCAAATTTTAGGGTTAGAAAAGGGTTTAACTGAAGTTTCAATAAATGCACAGGAAAGTGGAGATGCATTCCTTCATATGGTTCTCCAAAAGGCATTAAAGAGGATTTCCATTTCAAAAGACATTTCTTGAAATATATATATATATATATATATATCAACTTTCTTTCACAAACTTGCAGTCAAGCAATTATATATTATTCTCTGCTAATAAGTTGAGACTAGTGATTAGGTTTATCTCCTGTAAACAAGAGTATAGTGTTAATATGTGAACCATGGAAGGAAAATCTTAAGTACATCAAGTCATACCTTCAATGCCCATGCAAATGACTCTACATTCTCATCCCTTAGAAGTACACAACCAAAGAAACAATTTAATCCGTGATTGTCAACACCAATCCAGAGCCCCAAAATCATATCATAAGCTACCAAGCGGTGGGTGGTATCAAAAACCACTGCATCTCCAAAGACCTCATAGGAATTTATGGAAGAACCATAAGACCATGCAATATGTTCCAACCGGTTATTCACATCAAGCTGAAAGTTGTACCTGAAACTTGGGTCACTGTCCTTTTTCTCCTTGCACATTTTCAGAAGATCTGTAGCATCATGATCACGGTCTACATTTCTAAAAGACTGAAGTAGATTTCTAACATCTACCTCAGTGAAAGGTAAAGAACCCAACTTGATACCCTTCTCAAGTTCCATCAGTCTCAGCATTTGTCTCACTGACATCCCAGCTTTGGCATACAAGCAAATTCGACCCTTGTCATCCGCAGAGATGATACAGGAAGAAGGAACAACATTCATCTCATTTGTTTTTAGGAGTTCATGATTATGTATGTTATTGAAACCAGTCACACGCCATTCAGGTACATCAAAATCTGCCCTCTTCACGATCCGCATGAAAGCTTGGCATCCACATCGGGATGATTTCCTGTTCCTCATAAGCTTTCCATCTTCAGAAGGCTTCAGCTGTGGGAAGCCTCCGCGGTGACAAGTAAAGTCCCTCCTAGTGACTCCCCTACCAACCCCATCTTTTCCTCTCGTCCTATGCCGTCTAATCGAAAATCCACACTGCTTAGCAAAGCTGCAGTAGAACTCATAAGCAGCATCTTGGGACACAAATCTCTGTCCAATAAATGGGACAAGGTTGATGGAAGTTTGCCGCAACAGTATAGATTCCTCTGGTGTCTCCTCAACTGAGGAGATGTCAGGTGGAGATGATTCCATATTACTATCAGAGGCTTCTCTTACTGCACTAGCCAAGTTTGACATCATATCAACCATGATCAATCAGAAACAAAGAGAAGAACCTGCAAGTACATTTTGTAACAGTTACTCTATTACGGAGGCACACTTCATTTTCCTTGTAAAAATATTAACTTGTAAATATAATGCTCTCTCCACCAAATCATCATACTCAATGGAAACTATCTCAAGATATCCAACATAAACAAAATCGTAGAGGTTTCTTGTACTCCACCAATGAATGTCCATCAGAAACGAAACCATCACAACTAAGAACTAAATATAATGTTTATTAGAATCAAATGGATTGGTTTCACATTTAGCTGTAAATAAAAAAAATTACTAACAATGGTAAGCATGGTATCTCGTCCAATAAAATTATTCAATGCAGAAAGCTACAGTGTCAATCTCTATGCAAGTTTATTGCAGGAGAGAGCTTGTGGCTTGATCAGAAAGCTAAATCTTATACCATTATCAGAAAATTCCACCAAGCTTGAGTCTCACTGCCCCAAATCAAACCTAACCAGCTGTCGTAATTCTATTCACTAAACCCCATTTCGATATCAACGCCAGAATGCAAACCCTAAAGCCATCCAATAGTTCCAGGGAGAATCAAAATCAATTTTTTTACAGCCTAACCATGTTCTAGTGAAAGAAATTACGAACCAATTCGACAAACTGACAACTGAGACACGGACTAGGGTGTCCTCAAATCGACCCGGTCACTGAAGATGACCGAGAACGCGGCGAACGGACGGTAACGTGGGAGAGAGCTCCGGTGGAACGGTGAAAAGCGCACACCCTAAGACGACAATAGCTTTCTTTCGTGAAGTCGAGCTACCGTGCACTGCAAGTGGACATGGGGTTACCGTACGCATATGGTGGGCGAACAACCGTCGGATTTTCCAGCGGACGGTGGAAAAACTGGGATTTTCGCAGTTTATTTTTTGCCCGACTTTTCGCAGATTTTTATTTTATTTTGCTCACTAGGACTTTTTGGCAGGTTGACTCCACGATTTGGTGGCCTTCTCCTGAGTCACGATAGGCGGATTTTTGGGCAAAGAGACGAAGGGCGGACCTAGTTAGTTTTTTTCGCTCAAAGATCTAATTAGTTATTATGATGTATAAAGCCTCACTTGGCTCGGCCGAAAAATAGTGCACGTGCCATCCAGTGTTAGTCAGAGCTTTTGCTCTTATTCAAGTAGGGTCAAAACTTATGAGCAAAAAAAGTAGGGTCAAAACGAATCTTTGAATTTAACATTCTCTCATTCAGTTTTAGAGATTTTAAGAAAATAATTGACATCTTAAACCTTGAGCCCCCTTATGGTTTCACAAAAAAAAAACAGGTCTTCCATTATTTCTTGTTTGTGATCGATCATATGCTCTGTTATAATTTATTTTGATTTTGATTGTACTAAATATATGATTTGATATATTTCTATGATCTTCTTGTTTGCCTTGCCCCCGATTATATGTTATTGCCTCATTGTTTATCTACTTTCACTTTTTTTTTCACAATTAAGTGTGAGAATTGTACCCGTTGACATTCCAGAGGCCAAAGGTTCGAGTCATTGACTAGATAGATCCAACAAATTCGACTAATTTTATTTTAATTTTAAAATGATCAAAAGATGTCAAATAATTTTTAAAATCCCACCATATGAACTAAAACGCCCTTATTTTAGTTGATTGAGCGGAAAAAAATCCTTTGTTATCCTAATCAATTGAGTTTTGTTATTTTGTAGTTGAATAAACTAAAATGTGATTATTGGGCGAAAAAAAAGGGACGGTTAAAAACCAAATTAAGAAAATAAAAGGAAATGGCTAAAAACCACTACCAACAGTATCTTATTTATTGAAATAGTGGAACATGGTATGACATTTTTTGGCACCCAATGTTGATCACAAATTGAAAATTTTGCCATAATTTACTAAGATTGACCCGTGACGGGTATTAATAACACTTATACTCGTTTCATAAATGTAAATATGTTTATTTGCACATTTTTTTGTATAATTTATTTTTTATTTGTTATAATATTTCATTATTAATTTAGAGTTCAGTACTTACCCTCCAAATATGTGGAAATAGAGATCTGAATGGCACAATGGGATTAGTTTATATCTCATCCGAGTGGCATTTTTGAATGGAGTTAAATTCCATTTATATTGAATTTTTTTTTTGTTTGAATCCCATTTTATCTTATACGGAAAAACTAATAAGAAATATAAACCAATAGGAATAAGCCCTGTTTTTTTTGCAGAAGAAGCCCTTTGTTTTGCTTATGGGAAGAAGCTTTTTTTTTTTTTTTTTTTTGCTTATGGGAAGAAGCCCTATTAGATGCCACATTTGCATCCCCATTGTTACATCTTTATTGGGTAGTTCTAATAGGTTTATATATTATCCAAATTTGTTATTAAAAAATTGAAAACTATAAAAATTATTCAATTATGTGTTAAATTATAGTAAAATTTCAATTATGGTAATAAGGTTGTAAATTTTATAGCAAAATTGATAAATTTTTATAATATTTAATTATTTGTAAAATTATGGTAATATAATATCAGGAGGCTAGTTAAAAAACTTTTACCAAAATTATAAATTTTAAAATTATAAGAACAAAACTATACATAAATTTTTATGTAAAATTTTGCAAAATAATTATCCTTATTTACTAAATATATAAATTGTAAAAATTTTACTAATTTTAGAAATTGTGAAATTATATTACAAAACTACGTGTATTTATATGTAAAAGCTATAAAAAAAACAATTATCATCATTTACTAAATATATAAATTGTAAAAACATTTAATAATTTTATAAATTATAAAAGTATAAGAACAAATTGAACATAATTGTTTATGTAAAATTATAGAAAATAATTATCATGATTTACCAAACATATAAATTATAAAATTTTATATAATTTCTAGAAATTATTTGAAAGAAACATTACATAAATAATTATTGTGATGTAAAATTATATAAAAACAATTATCGTGATTTACTATAATTATAAATTGAAAATATTTTACTAATTTTATAAATTGTAAAATTGTAAGAACAACATTATATGTAAATGTTTTTATGTAAAATTATACAAAATAATTATGGTGATTTACTAAATTATATGGTAAAAATACTAATTTTATAAAAATGCAAACTTATATGTATAAAACTACAAGTAAAAGTTTTTATATATAAAAACTATAGACAAAATTATCATGATTTATTAAACATATACATTGTAAAAGTTTTACTAATTTTATAAATTATAAAATTAAACGTACAACTTTGGACATAATTTTATTATGTAAAATTATACAAAATAATTATCATGATTTTCTAAACATATAAATTGTAAAAAAAGTATCTAATTTTATCAATTGAAAATTATAAGAACCACATGTAGATAAATAATTATCGTAATTTTACTAAATATATAAATTGTAAAATAATATAAAATTAATTATTGTGATATACTAATTTTTTAAATTGTAAAAAAATTACTAATTTTATAAATTGTAAAATGGTTACTAATTTTATAAATTGTAAATATGAAAAATATTTTTATGTAAAATTATACAAAATAATTATAATCATTTACTAAAAGTATAAATTGTAAAATTTTATCTAATTTTATAGTTTGTAAAATTAATAGAACAAAATTGTATACAAATAATTATCGTGATTTGACTAGACGTATATATTGTAAAATTATAGAATTTAATATAATTATCTGGTACATATAATTTTAAAATAATTGTATCTATCACCTAATTGTATATAATTTTTAAAATTATTATTATATTATTATATTATTATAATAATTTTACAAATAAATTCTCTAAAAATCATTTTACTTGCAATTGAGTCCTCAATTTTTTAAAATCATAAATTGACTCTCAATTGATGTTAATTTCATAAAAATTATTGAATTTTTAAAAATCCCCGATTTATTCAATTTTATCAAAACTTACATTTTGGCCCCAAATTCTTGCTTTATCAATTGAGAGCTGAAATCATATTAATTTTCTCCTAATATGCTACTAATCATCTTCCCCATCTTCCTATGAGCATCTTAAGCTTTGAATCACTTCCATTGACCCAAAATTGAGCTCAAACGGAGCTTCGAAAAAAGTTTTCTAGAGAGAGAAAGCTCCATTTACTTACATGTGAAGGGATGATTGCCGGAACTTTGAGTATGGATAGCTAGTTGTCATGTCTCAACCCGGTTTGGTTGGATCCCGTGATTAACCCGCCACTTCTTCTTGCACTAAGATGGTATTCCTACCAAGATAGGCCATGAAGGGTAAAGACTTACCAGTATATGTGTTTTCCATAACAAAATTTATAATACAACTAAATGAAAATTTACCACTTTGTGGAAATCTCAGCTTGCTTCACAGGCTTTCTATCTCCTTGATATAGAAGCTTCCCTAAAAGTAGTTTAAGGGAGGTGGTGAGTTTTACAACTCAGTGAGTGGGGATAAGGTGACTTTTCCTGGGTAAAAAGGTTAATAATTTGTTAACATATAATGCCATTCTACTTTAAGGGTTTTGTGGGTTTAACTCCACGTCCACATAAAAGGGATATCTTATCATTCACTTTTTCGGGTTTAGTCTAGCACACAACCACACATGCCTTTTATCATCAAAATGGATAATACTTTCACAAAGTAGTCTCTGACCACACCACTTGTGGTCCGGATCGCCTTTACCGACCACTCTGGTAGGAGGTTGCACCTTATACCAAAAGTCTGAGTGAGCTCTACTGCCCATCCCCCAAACTTAAATTAAACTTTGTGTATGCTATTGTGGGACAAGACCTATCATCCCCTGACCCTATTTGGTCGGAACCCCGTGAGCAACCCACCACCTTTTCTTGCACCATCCGGGTACCTCTACCGGGACGAGACAAGAAAAGTAAAGGCATATGACCTGCTGAATTTTCGAAACGAAGTAATTAAAACAATTATAGTAAATTTTCGTACCTTGTGTGTGTAGGCTTCTCGCTTCGACCTCTCCCCCTCTTTAGTATAAGTGCTTCTTTGAAAGGGGGTAAGGGAGGGGGTGAGTTTTCATAACTTGGTGAGGGGTTAAGCTATCAACATATTTAAGCATTCATATTGTTTATTTAGTTTGTTTGTTTGATTAACACACCATTATCCGCCCCTTTAACATCAAAGGGGGATCACATGTTTGTAGAACAGTCCCTAACTATTCTACTTGCAGACCGGAGGGTATTTACCGCCCACCTTGGTAGAAGTTCACAATTTCTACCAAAGTTTGTGTGGGCATCAATCACCCCATCCCCAAACTCTAGTTCGTACTTCGTGTCCGCAAATGTGGGACGAGACCTCTCCCCTCCCACCTCGGTCTTAGTGCGCAAGAAGCTACTTGAGCATCCCAACATACTTAATAACAATGCTTCCCTTATGCTCCCTGGGTCATTCAGCAGCCCTTAGAACCACCACTACCCCATACTAGGCACCTGGATGGTTTCGTATCTCATACATGCACAAACAATAAGTATTTTCAGTTAAGACCTTTTATCTTTGGTGCTACCGCCCCCCATGAGCTTACTGACCTGACTTCGGTTTGGTATTACTAGCCCAACGGGTTCGACGACCTGGCTTTGGCTCGGTGACCACTAGCCCAATGAGTTTGACGACCCTGGTCATGGCTTAGTAGCTATCACACATAATTTACCCATTATATGAGTTTTCATAGATTCATTACTTATCTATTTGTCTACGGGCTTAAGCCCGTGCCCATTGTCCTTGGGCTCACTCGAGTAATACTAGCTATGATTACTACATGATTCATGCTCTCATCGGAAAAGTCTACCAAAAATTTTTAAGCTAGTTCAAGCAATCAGGAGAGAGCATTTCCGAAAAATAGTTTTCAATTCAGGAAGGCATGTTCATCAGCCCAACCGGACGTGATGCTAAAAGCCCACTCACCTGGTATGTCACGACTTGTTTCCAACTAGATTTTGGCCTACCACGTGCTCCTCCGCACAAGTAATTGAATCGTCTATCCTACATAGTCCAAGCATTCACATTAGTAAAATTGGCATGAAGGTCCTTAATTATGCCTTGATAGCAATTAAGACCCAAAGTATATACTTAATTGCATTTAAGTCCCTAATTTCTCTAAAATTACCAAGTGACCCTTAATTTCTTCAAAATTACCAATTGTGTCCAATTTTCCTCAAAATCACCAATTGGCCCTCAATTTCCTCCAAATTGCCAATTAACCCTCAATTGAAAGTTAATTTCACAAAAATCCCCCAATTTTTGAATTTCCCCAATTTTCGTCCAAACTTCTCCAATTTGTTCATTTTTTATCCTAAAATCTTATTTCATCAAATTGATCCCTCAAACTCGGTTGGTTAATTGATCCCTAGCATGATACTAATCATCTTCCTCACATTCCCACGATCTGTTCATGCTTTGAATCATCTTATTTGGCCCTGCAATAAACTTAAACGGAGCTTTGTCGGAAAATTGAACTTAGAGAGAGAGAGAGAGCTTCAAAATCTTACCAACCGAGGTGCGGTTGCTGGAGGTCTGGATTTGGGAAGTTAGCACTTGTCGGGAGAGTCCTTCAATGATTAAAATTCACCCCAATTAATATCCCATGCAGGGAGAATTTGATTAGTAATTTTCTATAACTTTCTCTCTCTAGAATTTTATCACTCCAACGAGTGGAGGCAGAATGTACTTACTTGAAAGCTTCAGGGAGGTCGAGGGTTGGGAAGGAGGAGTCGTGGGAGGGTCATTGTAGACCCCGTCCCTTAAAGACAAGGAAATTGGGAAAGAACCAGTCAACTCGGGTGAGAAAACTGATCCAATTCACAAACCCCAACCGTTAGAAAAAGGACATAACGAGAAATTTACAAATCTCGAGTGACCTAAAGAGTATTAAAAGTCATGGGAAAGGACTTTGGGGGTGAATTGGAAGTAAAAACCAGACCGGTTCGAGTGAACCTGATTGAATCGTTTTGAACCACTATTGAACCGATTTCTAAATTCATTTTTCTAAGTGGCTTAAAAAAATCAAATTGGAGAATTGAAGCCACCATTGGATCGAGAATGAATTTAGATGAATTTACAAATTTTTAATTTTGAAAAACTCGGTCTAATCAGGCATGAACCAACTGGTTTAAGCATTGAAACTGATTCAGACCGGTCCAGTCCGGTTCGGGTCAGAACAGTGTCATTTTCTTCCTTCAGATGACAACAGTACTCACTCGTCAGAAAATCGAGTAGCACCGACAAAGATGAAAAGTCTTCGGCCAGGGAGTTCCAAGCAATAAATGACTGCCATAAAGGCGCCAATCGAACAACCAAGAAGTCCTCGAGCTTCCTATATAAAGAGCTACTCCTTATTCATACTTCTCATACTTGAAAACTTCTCTCTCTCCCTATTGCTCCATTTTCTGGTGAAGCTTGAATCAGAGCTCCAACATTGGGGTTTTTCTGAGCCAAAGAAGGCGAGGTCAGGTTTTTAAGATTCAGGGAGAAGTTAAATACCCGACGGTAGTCTCCATTTGCTCTGAGGATGACCGGAGAAGCTTCGACGTGATCAAATAGTGAAGCAGCTCTGATGGATCGAAGTTGCACTATTTTAGCCGAGCTAAAAATGGCCAATTCGAGCCTTCTTAGGCCAAACCAAGCTCTACCAGCACTTCCACAACCCTCGTACGACTGAATTAGAGCTGAAAGACAAGCCAATTTAGCTCCACTCTATAAATTCTGGTTAGTACTAGAGAGAGAACCGACGAAACTTCACTAGCCAAATTCTCTCTCAATTCGGCATGAATTGGTGTGATTCTTGATCCTAGGAGTAACCTTAGGATGAGAGCTATCTTTCCAGATTAAAAGGTCAGACCGTCGTACCCCCGATGATAAGCTTTCGAAGGTTTCTCTCTCTAAGTTCTGTTTTCCGATGAAGCTCCATTTGAGCTCAATTCGGATCCAAATGATGCGATTCAAAGTTCCATTAAATCATATGGAAGTGTAGGAACTAAATTTTACCTTCAATTTCAACAATTCAACCTGATTGAATTTCCATTTTGATTAAATCAAATTCAGCTAGTTTGAAAGGGGAAAATTTGGGATTTCAAAAATTTGAGGGACTAAAGTGCAATTTCCCAAAATTGAGGGCTAATTCACAATGAAAAAGATGTTGAGGACCAATTAGCTTAAGAAAAATCTTGTAATTGAAAATTTTTATTCAATAAATAAAGCCTATCCTCTAAAAATATATGTTTCTTCAATTAGGGTATGTGCATTTATCGGGACAATAGGTCCACACCCTCTTCGACTCAGGAGATGAGAGATCCTTCATCAAAGATGACTTAATTCCAAGTTTACCCCTAGAACTCACTCCTCTAAGGAAAAGTCTCAACATCCTCACACCCTTAGGAGAAGGGTTAAATAGGAACAAACAATTAAAGGGATGTGAGATAAAGATTGGGGGGATTAAACTTGAAGCAAATTTGATTCCATTGCCCTTGTGGGAGGTAGAAGTGATCCTTGGGGTGGATTGTGTCATGCCCCAACCCGGTTTGGTTGGATCCCTGTGAACAACCCGCCACTCTCTTGGTTCAAGAGGAGTTTCCTTCTTTTACTCAAGAGGAGCCAGACGTACTTTCAACCTTGTTCCCCTGGAATGACATATA
Source organism: Trapa incisa (assembly GCA_030064435.1). Taxonomy (NCBI): domain Eukaryota; kingdom Viridiplantae; phylum Streptophyta; class Magnoliopsida; order Myrtales; family Lythraceae; genus Trapa; species Trapa incisa. Next base: position 1,234,107 of record CM057784.1, on the reverse strand, counting down.
TAAAATAAAATGCAAGCTTAAGAGAAATTAAGTATACCTGACAGAGGGTAAGGCTTGGTGTTATCCCTAGTCATTTTTTGTATTTCCTAAAAATGGATAAAAAGAGGGGTGAGTTCTACAACTCAGTAAATGGATGTTTTAAAAGTAATTTCAATAAACTAGTTTTTAAATTGGAGTGTGTCAGACTCCTTATTTTCTTTATAATTTCTCATTTTCAAAATCTCAGTTTTTCATAGCCATTTCTCAACTCAACGGTGTGTTTATCAACCCACACACGCCCTTCATCATGAAGAGAACACACATTCATAGGCCAACCCGTCCACTGTACCCACTTGTGGCATTAGAGCAACTTTACCGACCACCTAGATAGAAGCACGTCCACTTCCACCTTGAGAATGAGTGGATGTACATGACATCTGACCCTGAATCCTGTAACAAAACTCCATGTCTGTATGGGGACAAAGACCTCATCTTGTCCCCACCTCGGTCTCATGCGCAATGAAGCTATGCTGAGATTCTCAAGACTTCTAGTATGACTAACTACCCTTATCTCCACCAGGTCATCCATAGTCCTAGGACGCATCACTACCCCTCTTGGGCATCTTGAAGGTCCCGTAACACAGTGCATGCACAAATTAATAATTTTTATCATAAGCCATATAATCTTTGGTGCCACTGGTCAAACGGCCCAGACTCTCAACTCGACCTACAGCTGTTTGTCTCAACTGGTCCGTAGACCTGTCTTATCGCACTATCACTAGTACATTGAGTATGTTAGTCTTGTCTTAGTACCATGGCCAAAAAATTCATTCACTTAAGTTTTCATAGCTTAAAATAATGTTTGTTTATGAGCTCCTGCTCGTGTCAACTGGCCTAGGGCCCACTGTTAAAATTTTTTTAAAATCGGGCATATTATCCCCCATGTTCCAAAACTGTGGCCTCCGACCTATCTGAGCTATTCAAGCTCCTATCAAGAAGGTTTCCCAAAAATTTTAAGCAGTGGCACACAATCAAGGGAGATCACTTATGAAAAAATAAACTTTTCATTTGTCTATCATACTAATTGGGTATGAAGACGTCTCCGCTTATAATCGATAAGCGGGTTTTCTACTTCCTTCTAGGAAGTTTATACCAGCTGGGTATGATCTACTTACAACTTGTAAGTAGTTTTTCCGCATAATTTCCACATCACTCCTACTAGATGTGATGGTTAAAATACCACTTAGTAGTGGGTTTTCATTTCTAAGGTGCTTATCATCCTAACCGGGTATGATATTAAATATCCCACTCACCCGACCGTGTAATGAATTTCCTCTAAATTGGCTTTTGTCCCTTGCGAGATTTGTCTTAGCTGGCGTTCCCGATATCTCGTGTTCCTACACGGTATGAGCATCCTTGTTGATTATCATTTGGTTTGATAGCCTTCATTCATTATGAATGACTAAAATATCTAATTTTTCAAATATTTACTATTTGGTCCCTAAAGTTCTTTTTCTTTTACTTTAGGCCCCAAATGCTGGTTTTTCCCCAAATTGAGTCCCGAAACATTTAAAATTTTACCTCGGGACCTCAATTTATTCAAATTCACAAAAAGGGGTTCAAGTTTCTCAAATTCCCAATTTGGTCTTCAAATTATTCCAAAATTACTACTTTGCCCCTCCTTTACAAAAATGGTAAGTTTTACCCCAAAAATTCCAAAATTTGCTTAGTTGGTCCTCTAACACTCTTATCATGCCCAATTGACTCTCAATTTTATAAAATTGAATTTTAGTCCCTTGAATTTTCAAAATTCCCAAAATTTCCCCCAATTTCAACTTTCCAACATAATCGAAGTTGATTTCATCAAATTTACCGATCAAACAAGTTTAATTGTTGAAATTGAAGTTAAATTGGAGTTTCTACATCTTCATACGATTAAATTGCAATTTGAATCACATGATTTGATACCGGAACAAGCTCAAACGGAGCTTCGCTGTAAAATAGAACATAGAGAGAGAAAGTTCCGAATGCTTACCGGCGGGGGCGCAATGGTCTGAGCTTTCAATCTAGGCAGATAGCTCTTGTCTTGAGGTTTCTCCAAGGATCAAGAATTGCATCAATTGATGCCGAATTGAATGAGAATTTTATCATCGAAATTCTACTAGTTCTCTCTCTAGCACTGGTCAAAAATTAGAGAGTGAGTCAAATTGACTTACCTTTAAGTTCTAATTTGGCTGTAGGAGGGCTGATGAGATGTTAGGAGAGCTTGGTTTGGCCTGAGTAGGGCTCGAATTGGCTGATTTTAGCTCGACAGAAACAGGGTAGCTTCAATCCACCAGAGCTGCTTTTTTGTTTGATCACACCAATGCTTCCCCGATGACCCTCAAAGAATAAAAAGACTACCATTGTATAGCTGACTTCTCCTCGATTTTAAGGAACCTGACCACGCCTTCTTTGGCTAAAAAAAGACTCTATATCAGAGCTCTGGTTTGAGTTTTGCCGAAAAACTGAGTAGTTGAGAGAGAGTGAGGTTTTCAGGTGTAGAGAGGATACATGGAGATGAGCTCTTTATATAGGGAGCTCGGGGACTTGTTGGTCGTCCGTTTGGCACCTTTATAACAGTCATTGATGGCTTGAAACGTACTGAATGGAAACGTTTCCAGTTCACTGGCACTGGTTTGATTTTTCAGCGAATGAATAATGTTGTCATCTAAAGGAAGAAGACGACACTCTTATAAATCAGACTAGACCGGTCCGAACCGGGTTCAAAGCCTAAACCGGCCAGTTCATGCCCGATTCAATTGAGTTTTTCAAAATTAAAAATTTCTAAATTCATCTAAATTTATTCTTGATCAAATGGAGGCCACCTAGGAAAATGAATTTAGCCTCTGGTTTAATAGTGGTTCAAACTGGTCCAAACCGGTTCAATCTTCTTTAGATCCGGTTCACCTGAACCGGTTTGGTTTTCATCCCCCATTCATCCTAAAGTCCTTTTTCATGTCTTTTGTGACTCTTTAGGTCACACGAGATCCATAAATTTCTCGGTTTGCCCTCTCTCTATTGGTTTCAGTTCATAAACCGGCGTGGTTTATAAACTGGTTCAATTAGGTTCGGATCCGGTTCACCTAAACTGATCTAGTTTTTCTCTCCCAATTTGTCCTAAAGTTCTTTTCCAAGGTTTTATGAACCCTTTGGGTCACTTGAGAATTGTAAATTCCCCAAATTGTTCATTTTCTAATGTTTGGGTTTGTGAACCGGTTCAGTTTTTCTCACTTGGTTTGACCGGTTCTTTTCCCGATTTTCCTCAACTCAAAGAGTGAGGTTTACTTAATGAGGATGGATTACGAGTGAACCGCTAGGGTACGAGTGAGAATGAGGATGGAGTACGATGGATGTACCCGTAGGATCTCAAGAGTAAATGTAACCATGAAAAGAATGGCATTAAGGGACATCATTTAAAGTTATGTGCCTTCAAAGATGTATGGAAAAGAAATTACGGGAGAAAAGGGTAAGAACCCACCCAAATAAGGAAAATCCTGAGAAATGATGCATGGCCTAATAAAGAAGAAATGAAACTAGGTGATGAGAGGTGAGGAGACGAATTCGCAAATAAAATGCATGCTAAGGTGAAAGAAACCTAAGTAAGCATATTAAGAGATGTTGTAACAAGTAAGAATAAGTGGACTATCCATAATAATGTAATGAAGTAAAGAACGCCTGAGAAATGTTGGGAAGGTAGACCCTCCAAATAAGATATGGTTATGGAGGAATAACTACAATTGGTAAGATAGGTCGTAGTCCACACACGCATAATGGAGCCTAAAGAGGGGACTCCTGAGCATAGTATGAAGTACACGAATTAACACTAATAAGTTCCTCAAATAAAGAATAAGGGATGAAATGGAATTTTAAGATGGGGAAGGATTCTAAGTGGGAAAATGCCATAGTATAGAAGGAAAGTAAGAAAAACGGAGGAAGAAACCTTCAAGGAATGGTAAGAAGGTTGAGCATGTAGCTCCTAGAATAAAAGTCTCTACCATGAGGGACATATTAGAGAATGAAATCGTAAAAAGGGAACTCCATGAACAAAACAATAGATTGAAAAGGTTCAAACGGGAATAATGAACTATAAAATGATTACGAACAAGTAAGAGTGGATCAAGGCCAAAGGAAAATCCTTAAGTAAAGGATGTCATTGGGAATGAGGATGGACCTAAGAAAGGATGAATCCCAACATGTTAGGAAAACATCTGGAAATCAAATAATTGGAATTGGAAAGACTCAATAAGGTAGTTGAAAAAGGACAAGTGGGTAAGGAGAAATGGCACAGTTTTGTAAGTTGATGTGGACAACGGTAAAGGTAGTTGAGGAATACTACCAAAAGAAAAGAGGGATGAAGTTATACAATCCCTGAGAGGTTGGACAGTTGGGAATAATCCTAAAGGAGGTGTTTTGGAAATCTAATGGGCATAGAGAGAAGTTCTAGAAAACGTCATGCTGTAAGGGGCAGGTAAACCCAACAGTCCCAAGGAAAACATGACTCAAAATATGGAAGATTCAGTTAGTAAAAATGACAATGTCAAACATAAAATTTGGACTAAATTGTAATGAGCAACAAATAAAGGAAGAGTCAAAATAGGACGAAAAGGTGATGACAAGGAAATCCATAAAAATAGGTACGTAATGCTCTAAAGGACGTCGAGCTAAGGGTTGGAACGACCAAGAGGTTAACTAGACACGTGAATGGTTAGGTATCTTGGAACTCCCAATTTTGAGTACTTGTCCTTAAAGGGAAAAATATTGCTCTAAGCAAAGAGAGATGTGAATCTAAGGATATACCCTTAAGTAAGGTATATCTTGTTATGATAAACTCCATGAAGGGAGTAAATGATATAAAGGAAAAGAAGTTCCTTAAGTGAAAGATGTAAAAAGGGCTAGTTGGAAGAGCAAGAGCAGAGTTTTCTTGTTAAGCAAACACCAAATGGATATCAAAAGAAATGATCCCTCATGCAAGGTTGCTAATTAAGTTTTGGGGACAAAACTCTTAAAAGGAGGGGAGAGTTGTAAACCCTGCCCTTTTGAGCTAAGGAAAACTAGGAAAAGAATCGGTCAAACCGAGTGAGAAAAACAGAACCGGTTCACAAACTCGATTATCAAGAAATGGGAAATTTAGAAATTTACAACTCCCGGGTGATCCAAAGGGTTCATAAAACCTTGGAAAAGAACCTTAGTACAAATTGGAAGAGAAAAACTAGACCGGTTTAGATGAATTGGATCCAACTGGATTGAACCGATTTATGAACTGAGTTGGTTCATGAACCGAAACCGATAGAGAAAGAGCAAACCGGGAAATTTGTGGATCTCGAGTGATCCAAAGAGTCCCAAAAGTCATGAAAATGGAATTGAGAATGAATTGGAGATGAAAACCAATCCGGTTCAGGTGAACCAGATCCGAATTGGATTGAACCGGTTTGGACCTGTGTTGAACCACTATTGAACCAGAATCTAAATTCATTTTTTTAGGTGGCTTAATAAATTCAAATTTGAGATTTGAGACCACCATTGGATAGAAAATGAATTTCTATGAATTTAGAAATTTTTAGATTTGAAAAACTCGGTCGAATGAGAGGTGAACTAGCCAATTTAAGCTTTTAACCCAGTTTGGACCGGTTTGGTCCGGTTCGGAAGAGTGTCGTTTTCTTCCTTTATTTGACATCACTGTTCACTCACCAAAAAATTGAAGCAGCGCCGAAAAAGAAGAAACATCTCTGTTCAATACATTTTCGGCCATTAATACCTGTTATAAAGGTGCCAAAGGATGACCGATGAGTCCCCGAGCTCCCTATATAAAGAGCCCTTCTCCATTCATCCTCTCTACAGCTAAAAAGCTCACTGTTTCTCAACAACTCCATTTTTCGGCGAAGTTCAAACCAGAGCTCCGATATAGGGTCATTTCTGAGTCAAACAAAGCGAGGTCGGGTTCTTTAGAACCGGGGAGAAGCCAACTACATGCATGTAGTCTCAATTTGCTCCAAGGGTCGTTGGAGAAGCGCTGGTGTGATGGAATAGTGAAGTAGCACCAACGGACCGTAGCTGCCCTGTTTCGGTCGAGTTGAAATTGCACATTTTGAATCCTTCTTAGGCCAAACCAAGCCCTCCCAACACTTCTTCAACCCTCCCACAGCCAAATTAGAATGGAAAGGTAAGCAAATTTGGCTTCCCTCTACAATTTCCGACCGGTGCTAGAGAGAGAAGGGTAGAATTTCGATGATGAAATTCTAACTCAATTCGGCATTAATTGATGCAATTCTTGATTCTAGGATTAACCTCAGGATGAGAGCTATCTGCCCAAATCAAAAGCTCGGACCGCCGTGCCCCAACGGTAAGCTTTCGAAGCTTTCTCTCTCTATAGTCTATTTTTCGGCGAATCTTCGTTTGAGCTCGTTCCGACATCAAAACTTGCAATTCAAAGTGCTATTGAATCGTATGAAGATGTAGGATCTCAATTTTAACTTCAATTTCAAAATTAGATGTGTTTGGTCGGTCAATTTGATGAAATCAAATTTACCCGTGTTAGGGAGTTGAAATTGGGGAAAAATGGGGATTTTTGAAAATTCGAAGGACCAAGATGCAGTTTTATAAAATTGAGGATCAATTGGGCATGATAAAAATGTTAGAGGGCCAATTGAGAAATTTTAGAATTTTTGGGGTAAAACATGCCATTTTTGTAAAGGAAGGGCAAAATGGTAATTTTGGAAAAGTTGGGGGGCCAAATTGGACATTTGGGAAATTAAACACCATTTTATGAATTTGAATAAATTGAGGTCTTATGATAAATTTTAAAAGTTTCGGGACTCAATTTGAGGAAAAACCGGCATTAGGGATTTAAAGTTAAAGAAAAATAAGTTTAGGCACCTATTTACAAATAAATAAAAGTTTTATTTTTTCATTAATTTGGAATGAATGAAGGCTATTAGGCCAAGGGATAATGAACCAAGATGTTCATATCGTGTAGGAACATGAGGTACCGGGAACACCAACAAGGACAAGCTCGTGTGAATACAAAGAACCGGTCTAGTGGAATTCATTGCATTAACGGGTGAGTGGGATTTTATAACATACCCGGTTGGGGATGATAAGTACCTCGAAATTAAAACTCACTACTAAGTGGTATTTTAAACATCACAACTTAGAGAAGTGATGTGAAAATCATGTGGAAAAACTACTTACCGGTTGTAAGTAGGTCATACCCGGTTGTTATGATTAAACTTCCTCGAAGGAAGTTGAAAACCCGTTCATCGGTTATGAGTGGAGGTGTCCTTATACCTGGTCGGTATAATGGATAGTTGAAAACATATTTTTGTTGGAAGTGCTCTCCCCTGATTGTGTGCCAATGCTTAAATGATTTGGGAGACCTTCTTGATGGCAGCTCGAATAGCTCTTATAGGTCAGGGGCCTCGGTTTTGGAACTTGGGGGCTAATATGGCCGATTTTGAAAATCTCGCACAGTGGGCCCAAGGCCACTTGGCACGAGTAGGAGTTCATAAACAAGCATGAATTATATGCCATAAAACTTTAAATAAAGAATTTGTTTGGCCATGGTATCAAGATAGGACCGACATACTTAGTCAACTAGCGGTAGTGCGACATGACAAGTCGATAGACAAGTCAAGACAAACAACTACGGGTTGAGTTGAGGGTCGGGGTCGTTGGACTAGTGGCACCACAGATTATATGGCATGATAAGAAAATATTGATTGTGCATGCACTATGATTACAAGACTATCAAAATGCCTAAGAGGGGTAGTGATGCATCCTAAGGGCACTGGATATCCTGGAGGGTATAAGGGCAGTTCGTCATATTAGGTGACCGTGCAAAATTTGGAGTAGCACCAAGCGCATGAAACTGAGGTGGGGACGGGATGAGGTCTCTGTCCTCATATGAATACAGAGAATTGATTTTGGGATTGAGGGTTGGATGTCGGGTACATCCCCTCATTCTCAGGGTAGAAGTGGTCTTGCTTTTATCTAGGTGGCAGGTAAAGTCGCTTCGACCCCACAAGTTGACCTGCAAATATGTGTTTGATCTTCATGATGAAGGTTGTGTGTTGGGTGATGACACACCATGATTAATAAGGAAATGGTGGTAAAAACCAAGATTTGATACGAAAGGATTTTTGAAAGAAAGGGGTCACGCCCCGACTTGGTTTGGTTGGAACCCTGTGATCAACCCACCACTCTTCCGGTTTATTAAAGGGTTTCCCCTTATTATAATCCGTAAAGAGTAAGGCGTCCTTTATACCTGCATCTTTTCCTAGAATAACATAAATAAAAACTACATAATATTTTTAATTTGTCATACCTGTCTCACAGGAGTCTTAGTTGATGATCTTTAAGGGTAGACTTTTTAGAATTTTCTGAAAGAGATATAAGGGAGGGGAGAGTACGACTACTCAGTGAATGGATTTTTCAAAACTTTTACTTTTATGAAAAAGATTTGTATCGGAGTGTGCCAAACACCTTTCTTTAAAAAATCCTTTCAATTCAAATCTTAGTTTTTACCACCATTTCCATATTAATCCCGGTGTGTCATCACCCAACATACATCCTTTATCATGAAGGTCAAACACACATTCATAGGCCAACACGACCACTGAACCCACTTGTGGCTTCAGAGCAACTTTACCGGCCACCCCGATAGAAGTATGTCCACTTCTACACTTAGAATGAGTGATGTACATGACATCCCACCCTCAATCCTGAAATTAATTCTCCATGTCCGTATGAGGACAGAGACCTTATCCCATCCCCACGCCTGTCTCATGTGCTTAGTGCTACTCCAAATTTTGCCCGGACACCTGGTACAACGAAATCCCATTATACTCACCGGGTTGTCCAGGGCCCTTAAGATGCATCACTACCACTCATGGGCATCTTGATGATCCCGTAATCATAGTGCATGCACAAACAGAATTTTCTTATCATGCCATATAATCTGTGGTGCCATTGGTCCAACGGCCCTGACTTACAACTTAACCTGCAGCTGTTTGTCTTGACTGGTCTAGAGACCTATTATGTTGCATTGCCTCTAGTTGACTGAATATGTCGATCCTATCTTGGTACCATGGCCAAACAATTCATTTATTGAAGTTTTATGACACATATCTCATGTTTGTTTACAAGTTCCTGCTCGTGCCCACTAGCCTATGGCCCACTTATTTGAGATTTTCAAAACTGGGCATAATAGCCCCCAATTTCCAAAACCGAGGCCTCCGACCTATAAGAGCTATTCGAGCTCCAATCAAGAAGCTCTCCCAAATAGTTTAAGCATTGGCACACAGTTAAGGGAGAGCACTTCCGACAAAATTATATTTTCAATTGTCCATTATACCGACCTGGTATAAGGACATCTCCGCTCATAACTGATAAACGGGTTTTCAACTTCCTTCGAGAAAGTTTCATCATACCAACCAGGTATGATCTACTTACAATTGGTAAGAAGTTTTTTCACATAAATTTCACATCACTCCTCTAAGTTGTGATGTTTAAAATACCACTTGATAGTTGGTTTTTATTTTTAGGTACTTATCATCCTCAACTAAGTATGATATAAAATCCCACTCACCCGTTAATGCAATGACTTCCACTAGACCAGTTCTTTGTATTCACGTGAGCTTGTCCTTGCTGGAATTCCCGATACTTCGTGTTCCTACACGATATGAACATCTCGGTTCATTATCCTTTGGCCTAATAGCATTCATTCATTCCAAATGAAAGAGAAAATTAAACTTTCATTTATTTGTAATAGACCCTTAAAGTTATTTCTTTTTAACTTTAAGTCCTGAATGCCGGTTTTTCCTAAAATTGAGTCCGAATTTAAAATTTATCATAGGAACTCAATTTATTCCATTTCACAAAAAGGGGTTTAATTTCCCAAATTTCCAAATTGGTCCCCCAACTTTTCCAAAATTACCATTTTGCCCTTCCTTTACAAAAACGGTAAATTTTACCCCAAAAATTCTAAAATTCCTCAATGGACCTCTAACATTTTTATCTTACCCAATTGACCCTCAATTTTAGGAAATTGCATTTCGATCCTTCAAATTTTCAAAACACCCCAATTTTCCCTCTAATTCCAACTTCTTAACACATTCGAATTTGATTTTATCAAATTGACAGATCAAATATTTCCAATTGTTGAAATTGAAGTCGAAGTTGAGTTTCTACATGTTCATAAAATTCTTTAGCAATTTGAATCGCAAGTTTTAATGTCGGGATGAACTCAAACGGAGCTTCGCCGAAAAATGAATTGTAGAGAGAGAAAGCTTCGATTACTCACTGGTGAGGGCACAACGGTCCGAGCTTTTGATCTGGGCAGATAGTTCTTGTCCTAGGGTTCATACTAGAATTAAGAATTGCATCAATTGATGCTAAATTGAGTTAGAATTTCATCATCAAAATTCTGCCAGTTCTCTCTATAGCACCGACCAGAAATTGCATAGGGGAGCCAAATTGGCTTTCTTTTCAATCCTAATTCGGCCGTGGGAGGGCTAAGGAAGTTTTGGGAGGGATTGGTTTGGCCTGAGGAGGGCTCGAAATGGCTGATTTCAATTCGGCCAAAAAAGAGCATCTTCGGTCCGCTGGAGCTGCTTCACTGTTCCATGACGTAGGCGTTTCTCCGGCGACCCTCAGAGCAAACGAAGACTAAAGGCGTGTATCTAATTTCTCCTCGGTTCTAAAGAATTCGACCTTGCCTTCTTTGGATTAGAAAAGACCCTATATCAGAGCTCTGGTTCGAGCTTCACAGGAAAACTAAGCAACTGATAGAGGGTGAGTTTTTCAAGTGTGGGGAGGAAGGATGGAGATGGGCTCTTTACATAGGGAGCTCGGGGACTCGTTGGCTGTCCGTTTGGCACCTTTATGACAGACATTGATGGCCTGATACGTATCAAATGGAAATGTTTCTTCTTTGTCAGTGCTGCTTCGATTTTTTGGCGAGTGAACAGTGCTGTCATCTGGAGGAAGAAGATTACACTATTCCGAACCGGTCCAAATCGAGGTCAAAGCTTAAACTAGCTGGTTTACCCCTCATTCGATCGAGTTTTTAAAATCTAAAAAATTTTGAATTCATCTAAATTCATTTTCTATCCAATGGTGGCGTCAAATCTCAAATTTGAATTATTTAAGGCACTTAGAAAAATGAATTTAGGACCCGGTTCAATAGTGGTTCAAACCGGTCCAAATCGGTTCAGATCCGGTTCACCTGAACCGATTTGGTTTTCATCTCCAATTCCTTCACAAATGCATTTTCATGACTTTTGTGACTCCTTAGGTCACCTAGGGTCCATAAATTTCCCAGTTTACCATCTCTTTATCGGTTCTGATTCATAAACCGGCTCGGTTCTTGAACCGATTTAATCCGATTGGGGTCCGGTTCACCCGAACCGGTCTGGTTTTTCTCTCCCACTTTGTTCTAAGGTTCCTTCACAAGGTTTATAAATCTCTTTGGGTTTACATGCCCTTTATCACATGACATTCTTCCAAACTTGTCTTTGACTTCACATCACTATAGCCATATTGATTTCCTCAGTTACTCATTTTTTTTTAGAATTCTATATTTGGTAATTCAATCTTCAAGTCCTTGAGCTTCCGGTAACTTACTGACATACTAAAACTCTTCCTTTCTTATTTCTTTCTTCAATTCCACTAGTGCCCTTCCTTTTTAAGGTCTTTCTCCTTTTTAATCCATTTTAATCACATGGTGATCATTTCACGATCTTTATTCCGGCCAGTCCCTTTCTTACTCATATGACGTCTTTTGATGTCGTATTCCTACTTACATGTTACTTGGGCTTGACTTATCCCTTGTATCTTCACGATCTCTTTCCCTTTGTACTTGATCCTTTCGTTTCTAGTAGCTTATCTTTGAGGAGATTATCTTCTTCTAAATTTTGTTGGTTCCATTTCCTCTTAACTGGTACTCATGTGTTCTTCCACGGTTTCCTTTCTTGGTAAGTTTTACACTTCTTTTCTCCCGAAATTTCCTTCTAACTTTTATCATTGCGAATATTCAATCTTAAATGCCCTTCCTTGTGCTATCTTCACCTGCTTACCTTTTTCTCTTGAAATCCTATGGGTAATTTTCATTTATCTTACCTCATTCTCATTTGCTCTCAGAACTTATTTATTCCTTTGAAGTGAACCTCTCATGCCTCTTGTATCAAAATCTTTCGTATCTTTGTGTCCTTGGTATTCCTCCCTTTGCCTCGATTAGGGTGTATTCCTTACTACTCTCTAATTCTTATTAGAGCTTCATTTACTCTTTCGGATGATTTGGTCAATAGGAGTTTATTTCCTTCAATTGGATTTGTCTAAAATTCCTATTTGGGTTTCCATGTCTTCTTGCAAGTAGATCGTACTTAACCTTCCCAAATACTCCATGAATTTGTACTCTTTGATGTTTACTTCCCTTTATTCCAACTTCTTTTTTCCTTTTCTTAGTTAAAATCTCCCTTGGATGAATTCCTTTTATTATACTTATGAGGGAAAGCTTTAAGGGTTTAGCTAACCCATCTTCCTTAGGTAATTTCCTACCTCTTACTTTAATTTTTCTTATTATTAGACCTTTGAATTTATCAAGGAACTCAGAAATTTGATAAAAAATTTCATTTTCATTAACTTAAGAAATATTTTCTTGCCGTACTTAGCTTATTACATAAAATTTCTACCCTCTAATCCCTTGTGGTCATAGGTCGAGAGTTAACCCTGGAGCAATTGTAGGATTCTTGATCATAAGGTTCTAAGGAACTAGTTGGAGTCTACTTGTATTCCCTTATAGGACGAATCTCATGTATGGCCTCCAATCTGTACCGCCTTAGTACCTCAACCTCGTACTCATAGGTCCACTTCACCCATTGGGAGGGATTGAAGCCAGGTTGAGTAGGTGGAGGCACTTGGTGGACCTTCATGAAGGTGGCATATGCATCCCAGTAATTATCCCAAGCTTCTTTCTTGATTGGATTCCTATTCGGTTGTTGTGGGACTGAAGGAGGAGGGGTTGGGCTTCTAGGAGAAGATACCAGTTCCTCTTGTCTAGGAGGAGGGTATATGATGCCTTCCGGTTCCAATAAGGCTCCTACCAGTTTCCGGTAGTCTTCCACCATGTCCTTAGGTACTCTTTCCTCATCCTTTAAGAATATTTGTATGACTTCCTCCCTTGGGTTGGGTGTCTTTTTTAGGGTTATTGGTGGAGGACTGGATTTCACCGTGAACTTCCTTGGAACTCTCCTTCCTATACAATATTTTAAAGTTTGATTAATGTCCAGGCATAATATTGATAATGTTTCAAGGGAACTAGGCTTCAATACCACTCAAGTTGTCACGCCCTGACCCAGGTTGGTCGGATCCCCATGAACAACCCGCCACTCTCTTGGTTTAAGAGGAGTTTCCTCCTTTTACTCAAGAGGAGCTAGGCGTACTTTCAACCTTGTTCCCTAGATTGACATGTATCAAATAAAATGCAAGCTTAAGAGAAATTAAGCATACCTGACAGAGGGTAAGGCTTGGTGTTATCCCTAGTCATTTTATCTATTTCCTCAAATGGGATAAAAAAGTGGTGAGTTTCTACAACTCAATGAATGGGTGTTTCAAAATTAATTTCAATAAACTAGTTTTTAAATTGGAGTGTGTCAGACTCCTTATTTTCTTTATAATTTCTCATTTTCAAAATCTCAGTTTTTCATAGCCATTTCTCAACTCAACGGTGTGTTTATCAACCCACACACGCCCTTCATCATGAAGAGAACACACATTCATAGGCCAACCCGTCCACTGTACCCACTTGTGGCATTAGAGCAACTTTACCGACCACCTAGATAGAAGCACGTCCACTTCCACCTTGAGAATGAGTGGATGTACATGACATCCGACCCTCAATCTCATAACAAAACTCTGTGTCTGTATGGGGACAAAAACCTCATCCCGTCCCCACCCTAGTCTCATGCACAATGAAGCTACGTCGAGCTTTCCAAGACTTTTGGTACGACTAACTACCCTTATCTCCACCAGGTCGTCCAGTGCCTTATGACGCATCACTATCCCTCTTAGGTGTCTTGAAGGTCCCCTAACACAGTGCATTCAGAAATCAATAATTTTCCACATAAGCCATATAATCTGTTGTGCCACTGGTCCAATGACCCTGACTCTCAACTCGACCTTCAGCTGTTTGTCTCGACTAGTCCGTGGACCTGTCCATCGAGTATGTCGGTCCTGTCTCAGTACCATGGCCAAACAATTCATTCACTTAAGTTTTCATGCCTTAAAATCATGTTTGTTTACAAGCTCCTGCTTGTGTCAATTGGCCTAGGGCCCACTGTTCGAGATTTTTCAAAATCAGGCATATTAGCCCCCAAGTTCCAAAATTGAGGACTCCGACCTATCTGAGATATTCGATCTCCCGTCAAGAAGGTCCCATAAATTTTAAGCAGTTACACATAGTTAGGGAGAGCACTTCCAACAAAATAAACTTTTTATTTGTCTATCATACCAACCGGGTATGAAGATGTCTCCACTTATAATTGATAAGGGGGTTTTCTACTTCCTTCCATGAAGTTCATCATACCAACTAGGTATGATCTACTTACAACTGGTAAGTAGTTTTTCCGCGTAATTTTCACATCACTCCTACCATGTGTGATGGTTAAAATACCACTTAGTAGTGGATTTTCATTTCCAAGGTGCTTATCATCCCAACCAAGTATGATATTAAATATCCCACTCACCGATTGTGCGGTGTGTTTCCTCTAAATTGGCTTTCGTCCCTTGTGAGCTTTATCTTAGTTGGCATTCCCGTATCTCATGTTTCTACACAGTATGAACATCCTTGTTCATTATTATTTGGCTTGATAGTCTTCATTCATTATAAATTACTAAAATATCTAACTTTTCAAATATTTGCTATTTGGTCGCTAATGTTCTTTTTCTTTTACTTTAGGCCCCAAATGCCGGTTTTTCCCCAAATTGAGTACCAAAACTTTTAAAATTTCACCTTGGGACCTCAATTTATTCAAATTCACAAAAAAGGGGTTCAAGTTCCCCAAACTCATAATTTGGTCCTCAATTTTATAAAAAATTACCATTTTGCCCCTCCTTTACCAAAATGTTATGTTTTACCCCAAAAATTCCAAAATTTGCTCAATTGGTCCTTAAACACTCTTATCATGCCCAATTGACAATCAAGCAACTTTAGTCCCTCGAATTTTCAAAATTCCCAAAATTTCCCCCAATTTCAACTTTCCAACACAACTGAATTTGATTTTATCAAATTGATTTATCAAACAAGTTTATTTGTTGAAATTGAAGTTAAATTAGAGTTCCTACATCTTCATACAATTAAATTGCACTTTGAATCGCATGATTTGATGCTAGAACGAGTTCAAACGTAGCTTCGTCGAAAAATAAAATGTAGAGAGAGAAAGCTTTGAATGCTTTCTAGCGGGGACGTCGCGGTCCGAGCTTTCAATCTAGGCAGATAGCTCTTGTCCTGAGGTTACACCTAAGATCAAGAATTGCATCAATTGATACCGAATTGAGTGAGAATTTTATCATCGAAATTCTGTTGGTTCTCTCTAGCACTAGTTGGAAATTACAGAGGGAAGCCAAATTGGCTTACCTTTCAATTCTAATTAGGCCGTAGGAGGGCTGTGGAGGTGTTGGGAGAGCTTGGTTTGGCATGAGAAAGGCTTGAATTGGCCAATTTTAGCTCGATAGAAATAGGGTAGCTTCGGTCCACCGGAGTTGCTTTAATGTTCGATCACATTGGTGCTTCTTTGGCGACCCTTGGAGAAATTGAAGATTACCACTGTGTAGCTGACTTCTCCCCGATTATAAGGAACCGGACCACACCTTCTTTGGATTAGAAAAGACCCTATATCAGAGCTTTGGTTTGAGCTTTGCCGAAAAACTGAGTAGTTGAGAGAGAGTGTTTTCAAGTGTGGAGAGGATGAATGGAGAGGGGCTTTTTATATAGAGAGATGGAGGACTCGTCGACTGTCCGTTTGACACCTTTATGACAATTATTGATGGCCTAAAACGTACTGAATGGAAATGTTTCCACGTCGCTGGCATTGGTTTGATTTTTTGCCAAGTGAACAGTGCTATCATATAAAGGAAAAAGACAACACTGTTCTGAATCGGACCGGACCGGTCTGAACTAGGTTTAAAGCTTAAACCAGCTGGTGCAAGCCCGATTCAACCAAGTTTTTCAAAATTAAAAATTTTTAAATTCATCTAAATTCATTCTCTATCAAATAGTGGCATCAATTCTCAAATTGGAATTTTCAAAGCCACCTAGAAAAAATGAATTATCATCCGGTTCAATAATGTTTCAAACCGGTCCAAACCGGTTCAGTTTGGTTCAAATCCGGTTCACTTGAACCTATTTGATTTTCATCCCCCATTCATCATAAAGTCCTTTTTCGTATCATTTATGACTCTTTAGGCCACTTAGGATCCATAAATTTCTCGTTTTGCCCTCTCTCTATCAGTTCTGCTTCATTAACCGGCTCAGTTTATAAACAGGTTCAATCCGGTTAGGATCTGGTTCACACTAACTGGTCTGGTTTTTTCTACCAATATGTTCGAAAGTTCTTTTCCAAGGTTTTATGAACCCTTTGGGTCATTTGGGAGTTGTAAATTCCCCAAATTGTTCATTCTCCGATGATCTAGTTTATGATCCGATTCAATTTTTCTCACTCGGTTTGACAGGTTCTTTTCCCGATTTTTCTTAACTCCAAAGAGCAGGGTTTATAGATTGGTTAAGTAACCATCATGCTAGCATAGACCATGGAAAGAAATCTGTGACCTTCCACACTCCTGAGAGAAATGGATTAAAATTCCAAGGATACAAAGTAATAGTGATGTATAGATGGTGTCCCATATTAAGGCTCAAAAGATGATACATAAAGGCTGTTAAGCTTTTCTGGACATGGTCATCAACGAAAAGTTTGAAGAGAAGGGACTTGAAGACATTATGATAGTTAAACATTATCTAGAAGTATTTCCGTAATAATTATTGGACTACCTCCAAGTTGGCAAGTGGAGTTCACTATAGAAATTTTCCCAAGAACAAACTCCATATCCCAACCCCCTTATCGCATGGCTTTCGCGGAATTGAATGAATTGAAGGAGCAACTGGACGAACAATTGGAGGAGGATTTTATACATCCTAGCCTGTCTCCATGGGGTGCACCAATCCTATTCATGAAGAAAGAGGATGGGAGCATGAGACTGTGCATAGATTATAGGAAGTTGAATAAGGTCACCATCAAGAATAGGTACCCACTTCCACGGATTGATGACCTATTTGACCAACTGAAGGGAGCAGCCTACTTCTCCCAGATAGACCTTCGGTCATGCTATCACCAACTCAGGATCTGAGAGGAGGACATTCCCAATATGACATTTCGATCCCGATACAAACATTATGAGTTCAAAGTGATGCCATTCAGATTAACAAATTCTCCTACAGCCTTCATGGATTTAATGAACCAAGTGTTGGAACCACATTTGGATAGGTTCGCGATAGTATTCATAGATGATATTCTCATATACTCACGAACTAGGTTGGAGCACAAAGATTATTTGGCGATCACCTTGGAGATATTGAGGGATATTGTAGAATACGTAGTTCGATACTTGTCTTGTCAGCAGATAATGGCTGAGCATCAGAAACCATCAGCACTACTCCAACCCTTGCCAATTTTGGAATGTAAATGGGAGCACATTACCATGGACTTTGTCACAGGACTACCTATGACTAGGAAGGATCGAGATGAAATTTGAGTCCTCGTGGATAGATTGACCAAATCCGCTCTTTTCCTTCCAATAAGTGTAACGAATACAGTGGAACAACTGTCCATCTTATACATGAAGGAGATAGTAAGACTCCATGGTGTCTTGATGAGTATAGTATTGGATAAAGACCCACGATTTACTTCATGGTTCTGGCCAAGTTTAACCAAGCTCCATATGAGTATGGCGTGTCATCCTTAGACCAATGGATAGTGTAAACCCCACTCCTTTAGAATAAGAAAATTGGGGAAAGAACCGGTCAACCTAGGTGAGAAAATTGAATCGGTTCATGAACCCCAATCGATAGATAAAGGGTAAATCAGAAAATTTATGGATCCCAAGTGACCTAAAGAGTAAAAAAGTTATGAGAAAGAACTTTAAGATGAATTGGAGGTGAAAACCAAACCAGTTCAGGTGAACCAGAAATGAACTAGATTGAACTGATTTGAACAGGTTTGAACCACTATTGAACTGATTTCTAAATTTATTTTTCTAGGTGATTAGAAAATTCAAATTGATGAATTAAGGCCACCATTTGATAGATAATGAATTTACAAGTTTTTAATTTTTAAAAATTGGTCGAATCGGGTATAAACTGACCAGTTTTAGCATTAAACCCAGTTCAGACTGGTATAGTTCGGAGTAGTGTCATCTTCTTCCTTCAGATGACAACATTATTCACTCGCTGAAAAATTGAGCAATGTCGACGGAGATGAAAAGTCTCCAGCCAAGGAGTTTCAGGCAATGAATAACTTCCATAAAGGCACTAATCGGATGGACAAGAAGTCACCGAGCTTTCTATATAAAGAGCTCGTCCTCATTCATCCTCCTCACACCTGAAAACTCCGCTCTCTCCCTACTGCTCCATTTTTCAGTGAATCTCAAACTAGAGCTCCGACTTGGGCATTTTTCTGAGCCAAAGAAGGCATGGTTGGGTTCTTTAGATTCAGGGAGAAGTCAGCTACACGACTATAGTCTCCATTCGCTCCAAAGATCACCGGAGAAACGATGGCTTGATTGAATAGTGAAGCAGCTCTGGTGGACCAAAGTTTCCTTGTTTCGACTGAGCTGAAAAAGGCCAATTTGAGCCCTTCTTGGGCCAAACCAAGCTCTCCCAACACTTCCACAGCCCTCATACAGCTGAATTAGAATGGAAAGGTTAGCCAATTGTACTTCACTCTATAAATTCCGATTAGTGTTAGAGAGAGAACCAATGAAATTTCACTAGCCAAATTCTCCATCGATTTGACATGAATTGATACGATTCTTGATCCTAGGAGAAACCTTAGTATAAGAGCAATCTACCTAGATCGAAAGCTAGGACCGTCGTGCCCCCGATGGTAAGATTTTGAAGGTTTCTCTCTCTAAGTTCAATTTTCCGATGAAGCTCCATTTGAGCTCATTCCGATGTCAATTCATGCAATTCAAAGTGCAATTGAATCGTATGGATGTGTAGGAACTTAAATCCACCTTCAATTTCAATAATTTACTTCGATTGATCGGTCAATTTGATGAAATCTAATCTGGTCAAGTTGGAAGGTTGAAATTGGGGGAAAATTGGGAATTTTGAAAATTCGAGGGATAAAGTGCAATTTCCAAAAATTAAGGGCCAATTGGGCATGAAAAAGATGTTGGAGGTAAAATTGGTCAATTTTTGGAATTATTTGGGTCAATTTGACCATTTTTGTAAAGTAGGGGCAAAATGGTTATTTTGGAAAAGTTGGGAACTAAATTGGGAATTTGGAAAACTTGAACCCCTTTTGCAATTTTGAATAAATTGTGGTCCCAAGGTAAATTCTTGAAAATTCGAGACTCAATTTGTGGGAAAATGGACATTAGGGATCTAAAGTTAAAGTAAAAGAAATTTAGGGACCTAATTACAATTAATTGAAAAGTTTGGGTATTTTATTCATTCACGATGAATGAAGACTATCAATCCAAAAGATAATAAACAAGGATGTTCATATCGTGTAGGAAAACAAAGTACCAAAAATGCCTGCCAATATAAGTTCACAGGGAGACAAAAAATTCGGTTAAGAGGAATTCACTCAACGGTTGAGTGGGGATTTTCACATTATACCAGTTGGAATGATGAGCACCTCAGAAATGAAAACCCACTACTAAGTGGAATTTTAAACATCACACTTGGATGGAGTGATGTGGAAATTATGTGAAAAAAACTAATTATCGGTTGTAAGTAGAACATACTCAGTTGGTATGATTAACTTACTAGAAGGAAGTAGAAAACCTATTCATCGATTATGAGTGGAGATGTCCTCACACCCGATTGGTGTGATGGACAGATGAAAAGATTATTTTTTTTTGGAAGTGATCTCCCTTAACTCTTTGCCATTGCTTAAATGTTTTGGGAGACCTTCTTGACAGGAGCTCAAATAGCTCAAATAGGCTAGAGGCCTTAGTTTTGGAACTTTGGGGGCTAATATGCCTGATTTTGAAAATCTCATACAGTGGGCATAAAGCCAATTTGCACGAGCACGAGCTCATAAACAAACATGAGACTAAACCATGAAAACTTTAAATGAATTATGTGTTTGTCCTTGGTACTAAGACATGTCCGACATACTTGATGGACTCATGGCAGCGCGATATGACAGGTCGACAGACCAGTTGAGACAAATAGTTGTAGGTCGAGTTGAGGGTCGGGGCCATTGGACTAGTGCACCAAAGATTAAATGGCTTAGGAGGAAAACTTTTGTTTTGTGGATGCACTGAGGTACAAGACCTTAAAGATGCCCAAGAGGGGTAGTGATGCCTCTTAGGGGCTATCGGACAACATGGTGGTGATAAGGGCGGATTATCGTGCCAGTAGTTGGGGAAGCTCGACGTAGCTTCATGCGTAGGGATGTCAATAGCTTGGGTTGGGGCAGGTTTTAGCGGACCCATATCCGAGTGGACCCGAGCCTCGGGTCTACTTGGTCGAGTCCAGACCCGACCTGATTTTGGGTTTGCTAGACCCGAGACCCACATGGACCCAAGGCTCGGGTCCAGAAATTGGACATGAACCCACTGCTCGGGTCTATCTTATTTTTTTTATCAAATATAAAAATTTCAAA
The DNA here is from genome assembly GCA_030064435.1 of Trapa incisa. Taxonomy (NCBI): domain Eukaryota; kingdom Viridiplantae; phylum Streptophyta; class Magnoliopsida; order Myrtales; family Lythraceae; genus Trapa; species Trapa incisa. Next base: position 1,213,204 of record CM057784.1, on the reverse strand, counting down.
ATTATTGTAATATATAAAATTTCTAATATTTATTTGGTAATTCAAATTTTTAAATATTTATTAGCTTTAATTTATCTAATAAATTACTAGTATAATTTTTTATTAACTTTAACTTATAAATAATGAGAAATGATCAATCAAGAATATGATACTGTGACAAAATTAGGATATAAATACGAATTAATTGACAACTTACGGGAAGTTAGGACGAGCACCACCAAGAATATTTGCACGAACATCTTCATCTCTATCACTCTCTCTCATTTTCGGATAACTTTTTCACTTGTAAATGCTTATCTTCATTTATATACACAAAAAGGATAATGGTGTGGGTTGTATAGGCATGCACGTAGGTGGTTCCCCATATTAACATTGTTTAATCATGTGACATTTTTTTCTGTATAATTATTAATATATAAAATTTTATTTATATAATTTAAATTTAATTTTTTTAGTTAAAAATAAATTATAAATCCCTTAATCATGACAAAACTTTGAATATTGGTAACAATTTTGTATCAAATGATACATTTAATTAGAGATATAATTTAATGTAATATGAATTTTTATAGTGTAATTCTTCTAAGTATTTATAAATTTATTATAGTATAAGAAAGGAAAAATAATTAATATAGAGAATATATTTATAAATCTGTTTGTGTATAATAAAGGAAAAAATAATATAATATAATGAGAATATATTTATAAATCTATTAAGGTATAAGAAATGAAAAAAATTAATTATTATTTAAGAAAAGAAAAAAATTATGTAATATATAACAAGAAAATATTATGTGATAGAAAAAATAAAGTAATTTTTAAATAATTTTTTATTAGAATTTTTTAATATTTTTTTCACTACAATTAATGAAAGGATGTGGTTTCATTAAAAAGGAAAAAGAATTAAAAAGGATTGTGGGCCCACCTTCGAGTCCATCCAACAGGACCTGAGCCCGTAGGACTTAGCTAGTAGGACCTGAGGCACGAGTCTCAGGTCCAATCTCTGGACCCGAACCTGAGCAGACCCGAGGCTCCTTGGGTCCGCTCGGGTCGAGTAGGGACCCGAAGCTCGGGTCTCAGGTGCCATTGACATGCATATTCATGTGCATGTAATCAGGGTGGGGTCGGGATATAGTCTCTATCCTCATATGGACACAAAGTTTTGTTTATGGGATTGAGGGTCAGATATCATGTACATCCATTCATTCTCAGGGTAGAAGTGGACGAGCTTCTATCTAGGTGGTCGGTAAAGTCGCTCCGACGCCACAAGTGGGTGCAATGGATGTGTTTCCTTGCGAATGTGTGATCCCTTCATGGTGAAGGGCGTATGTTGAATGTTAAACACACCGATTGTGGTTAATGAGGAATAATAGTTTTGAAAACTGAGATTTTGAGGATGAAAAATCTTAAAGAAAATAAGTAGTCTAGCACACTACAATTCAAAGTATTTTTTTGAAAGTCATGTTTTAAACACCTATTCATTGAGTCATTGAACTCACCCCCTTCCTTATACCCCTTTTTAGGTAACCAAGGGAAAACCTACCCAAATACCACCAGTTAACTACAATTGTAAGACCGGTATGTCAAGTTTAAATTTCATGCAGTTTTAATTAATGTTATTTCAGGAAAAATGTAGGTTTAAAGGATGCCTTACTCCTCATAGTTTAAAGAAGGGGAAAACTCTTAATAAACCGGAAGAGTGGTGGGTTGATCATAGGGATCTGACAAAACCAGGTAGGGGCATGACAACTTGAGTGGTATTAGAGCCTATTTCATCGAATACATTATCAAGACTAGATAACATAGTAACTGATAGGAATAATTTTAAAATTTTCAGATGGCCTCAAGAAAAGTAGCTAAACAAACTCGCGCTACCTTAGCCATTCCAGAAGCTAGGGAGAACCCCATCCCAAGGGAGGAAATGAACTAGGAATATAGGACCCTTGGAGTAATCCCAGGTCAAAGAGGACTCGACAAGAAAGCCTCCAAGGTGTTCAGGCTTAAGGACGATAATGCATCAAGCCATCTGCAATCCCTTAAAAAGGCCCCACAATGCTCAAAGTATGGTAGGAACCACAAAAGTCCACGCAAGGAGATGACTTATTATAGTTGTGGGCAATGGGCACACTACATTAGAAGATGCCTGACATTTTAGAGGACAAGACCCGAGAGGAATTGTTATGAGTGTAGGAGGGTGGGACACATAGCAAGGATTTGTCCCACATTGCAACGAATCCAAGCGATACCTTCCAATAAGGACACCTCCACCCCTATAGAAGCCTAAAGGGATAAATGTCATGCCCCAACCTGGTTTGTTCGGATCCTCATGAGCGACCTACCACTCTTCCAGTTTATTAAAAGGTTTCCCCTTATTATATACCGTAAAGAGTAAGGCGTCCTTCAAACCTGCACCTTTTCCTAGAATAACAAAAATTAAAACTGCACAATATTTTAAATTTATTGTACATGTCTTACAGGTGTCTTAGTTGAAAGTCTTCAAGGGTAGGATTTCCAAAATTTCCTAAAGGGGATTTAACGGAGGGGGTGAGTATGACTACTCAGTTAATGAGTTTTTCGAAACTTTTAACTTTTAGGAAAAAAAAATTTATATTGGAGTGTGCCATACTCTTTTATTTCAAAAGTCCTTTGATTTCAAATCTTGTTTTTTCACCACCATTTCTATATTTAATCACGGTGTGTCATCACCCAACACACATCCTTCATCATGAAGGTCAAACACACATTCGTAGGTCAGTACGTCTACTGAACCCACTTGTGGCATTGGAGCGACTTTACCGACAACCTAAATAGAAGTACGTCCACTTCTACCTTGAGAATGAGTGGATGTTCGCGACATCTGACCCTCAATCCTGAAATCAATTTTTTGTGTTCGTATGAGGGCAAAGAGCTCATCCCATCCCCACCCTTGTCTCATGCGCTTGGTGCTACACCAAATTTCGTACGGTAACTTGGTATGACGAACTACCCTTATACCCACCAGGTTCTCTAGTGCCCTTAGTACACATCACTACCACTCTTGGGTGTCTTGGTGGTCCCGTAATCATAGTGCATGCACAATTAGTGTTTTCTTATCATGCCATATAATTTGTGGTGCCACTGGTCCATCGGCCCTAACCCTCAACTCAACCCGTAGTTGTTTGTCTTGACTGGTCCGTCGACCTGTCATGTCACACTATCACTAGTTGACTGAGTATATTGGTCCTGTCTTGGTACCATGGCCAAACAATTCATTTATTTAAAGTTTTATGGCATATAACTCATGTTTTTTATGAGCTCTTGCTCGTGCCAACTGGCCTTAGGCCCATTATACGGGATTTTCAAAATCGGGCATATTAGCCCCCAAGTTCCAAAATCGAGGCGACTGACCTATAAGAGCTATTTGAGCTCTCATCAAGAAGGTTTCCCAAATCATTTAAGCATTGGCACACAGTCAGGGGAGAGCACTTTCGACAAAAATATGTTTTTAATTGTCCATTATACCAATTGGGTATAAGGAAGTCTCCGCTCATAACCGATGAACGGGTTTTCAACTTCCTTTGTGGAAGATTTATCATACCAACGGTGTATGATCTACTTATATCTGGTAAGTAGTTTTTAGCATCATTTTCACACCACTTCTCTACGTTGTGATGTTTAAAATAACACTTAGTAGTGAGTTTTCATTTCGAGGTACTTGTCATCCCCAACTAGGTATGATATAAAATCCTACTCACCCGTTAATGCAGTGAATTCCAATAGACCGGTTCTTTGTATTCACTGGTGTTCCAAGTACTTTGTGTTCCTACACAATATGAACATCTCGATTCATTATCCTTTGGCCTAATAGCCTTCATTCATTCGAAATGAATGAGAAAATCAAACTTTCATTTATTTTCAATTAGGTCCCTAAAGTTATTTCTCTTTAAGTCCCTAATTCCGGTTTTTCCTCAAATTGAGTTCCAAAACCTTTAAAATTTATCATAGGACCTCAATTTATTCAATTTCACAAAAAAGGGGTTTAATTTCCAAATTTACAATTTGGTCCCCCAACTTTTCCAAAATTACCATTTTGTCCTTCCTTTACAAAAATGGTAAACTTTAATTTGTGCTCATCATCCCAACCGGGTATGACGTTAGTAAACCCACTCACAACCGGTAAGTGGTTTTTAACTTTAATTTGTGCTCATCATCCCAACCGGGTATGACGTTAGTAAACCCACTCACAACCGGTAAGTGGTTTTTAACTTTAATTTGTGCTCATCATCCCAACCGGGTATGACGTTAGTAAACCCACTCACCCGTTAATGTCGTGATTTCCACTAGACTGGTTCTTTGTATTCACGCGAGCTTGTCCTTGCTGGCGTTCCCGGTATTTAACGTTCCTACACGATATGAACAACCTTGTTCATTATTACTCGGCATAACAGCCTTCATTCATTAATGAATGAGAAAACCCAAACTTTTAGTTATTTGCAATTAGGTCCCTAAAGTTATTTCTCTTTAACTTTAAGTCCCTAATGTCGGTTTTTCCTCAAACTGAGTCCGGTAACTTTTAAAATTTATCGTGGGACCTCAATTTATTCAATTTCACAAAAAAGGGGTTTAATTTTTCAAATTTCCAATTTGGTTCCTCTAATGTTTCCAAAATTACCATTTTGCCCTTCTTTCACAAAAATGGTAAGTTTTTCCCCAAATTTTCCAAAATTACTCAATTGGTCCTCCAACATTATTTTCATGCCCAATTGACCCTCGATTTTATAAAATTGTATTTTGGCCCCTTTGAATTTCGAAAATCCCCAAAATTTCCCCCAATTTCAACTCTTTAACACTCCGAATTTGATTTTATCAAATTAACCAATCAAACACTTCTAATTATTGAAATTGGAGTTGAAATTGAGTTCCTGTATGTTCATACGATTCTAAGAAACTTTGAATCACAGATTTTAACGTCGGAATGAGCTCAAACGGAGCTTTTCCGGAAAATAGACTGTAGAGAGAGAAAGCTTCGATTATTCACCGGTGAAGGCACGACAGTCCAAGCTTTCGATCTGGGCAGATAGGTCTCGTCCTAAGGTTTATCCTAAAATCAAGTATTGTATCAATTTATGCGGAATTGGATTAGAATTTCGTCATTGAAATTCGGTCGATTCTCTCTCTAGCACCGATCGAAAATTATAAAGGGGAGCCGAATTGGCTTACCTTTCGGTCCTAATTCAGCCGTGGAAAGGCTGAGGAAGTGTTGGGAGGGCTTGGTTTGGCCTTAAGAGGGCTTGAAATGGTCGATTCCAGCTTGGCCGAAATAGGGTAGGTTCGATCTGCCGGAGTTGCTTCACTATTCCATCATGTCGGCGCTTCTCCAACGATTCTCGGATTGACTGGAGTTTGCTATCAGATAGCTGTCTTCTCCCCGGTTCTAAAGAGCTCGACTTTTGTTCAAGTCGAAGCTCTGGTTCGAGCTTTACTGGGAAATGGAGCAGTAGAGAGAGAGAGAAGTGTTCAGGTGTGAGGAGAATGAAATGGGGATGACCTCTTTATATAGTCGTGTATTAAATGGACGAGATTTATTACTAGTATTAATATTGCCATAAATTATTGGTATTAATTCCAATAATTTAATTTCGGTATTAATTCTAATAATTTAATTTCGGTATTAAATTATTTGTATTAATTCTAATAATTTAATTTAGGTATTAAATTATTGGTATTAATTTCAATAATTAAATATATATTAATTGATGGCTATTTATGATAAGCGTACGCTTAATTTTAAAGTTCTTATGTAATCTAGTTCACCTGAACCAATTTGGTTTTTGTTTTCTAATTTGTCTTAAGTTTCTTTTCCAATGTTTAATAAATCCTTTGGATCGACCGAAATTTGTAAATTTTTATATTGTTTATTCCCAAATATAAACCGGTTTTGTTTTCTTATTCGGTTTGACCGGTTCTTTTCCCGGTTTTCCTTAACTCAAATGTGCTGGGTTTACAGTGGCCCACACTCGCTTAATAGAGCCTAAGGAGTGGATGGCTGGACATAAAACAGAGTGCTAGGAACCAATATATTAGTAGGAGCTCTTCGAAGAGAGGATAAGGAACAAAAAGGAAACGGAGAACAGTGAATGATAAAGAGCGAGCAAGATCTCAGAAGGGTGTAAGAAAGGAAAGAAGGAAAAGCCTCCAAAAAGTGTTAGAGAGGTTGATCCAGGACGGGAATCCTTAGGTAAAGGATACAAGTAGGAAGTGAGACCTCAAAAAGGGAAGTTCCAAAGCTAATGAACCACCAGATGGATCCTAAGAGGCTTAAACTGACATAAAGAACCTCATAAAGAACCATAAGTTGTTAAGGGTATGTCGGGATGGCCAAAGTATTACATGATTTGGAAGAGCAAAGAAGTCAATTAGAGATTTTCAATGAACTTAGAAAAGAAGGAAGCAACTAGTAGCAATAAGATGTTCAAGAAGAATAAACGAGACCCTAAGAAGGACCGGGAAGTAGTGGAGACTACACTCTGAAGAAGGGTAATAGAGTGGGCATAGTGTTGAGTACATGAAATAAGACCCAACAATTGGAGATACCTTGAGTAGGAAAGTAAAGGGTGAACTGGGAAATTATGATCAACAAATGATTAAAGGTGGATAAGATTTCTAATTAAAAAGAGTGTAAGAATGCGAAGGAAGGAAACCTTCAACGAGTAGTAAGAAATTCGAACATCTAGCAACTAAAAAGGGAAATCTCTACTTTGAAGAACATATTAGAGAATGAAAAATCATTAAAGGAGAACTCCCCAAAACAATGAAATCATGAAATGGTTACAAGCAAGTAAGAGTGGGTTTAGGGGAACGAAAAATCCTTGAGTAAAGGATGTCACCAGAAATGAAGAAAGACATAAGAAGGGAAGAATCCCAACATGTTAGTAACTTATTAGGAAATTCAATGATTGGCATGAGAAAGACCCAATAAAGAAGTTGGGAAAGGACGAGTGGGTATGGAAAAATTGACACGGTTATGTAAGACATGTTGTCAAGGCATGAAGGATGATTGGATAACGGTAAAGGTATTCGAGGAATAGTACCAGATGAAAAGAGGGATGAAGTTATACAATCCTTGAAAGGTTGGAAAGTTGGGAACAACCCTAAAGGAGGTGTTGTAGAAGTCTAATGGACAGAGACATGTTCTGGAATATGTCATGTCGTAAGAGACATGTAAGCACCAACAGTCATGAGTAAAATGTGACTTGAGTAAGAAAGAGTCTGTTAGTAAGCATGACAAGGTCAAACATAATTTTGACCGAATCTATAATCAATGATGAATGAAGGAAGAGTCAAATTAGGATGAAGGGATAATAACATCGAAACTTGTGAAAACAAGTACGTAATGCTCGAAAGCACGTCAAGTTAAGGGTTTCAACGATGAAGAGAATAGCTAGAAAAAAGAACAACTGGGCATCTTGGAACTCCCAATCCTAAAACCTTGAGTAAGAACCTCAAAGGGAAGAATCTTGCCCTAAGTAAAGGGAGATGTGAACCTAGGGATATACCTTTGGACCCACGGGCAAGACACACTAGTTATGATAAACTTCATTGAAGGAGTACACAATGTAAAGGAAAAGAAATTCCTTAAGTGGACTAAGTGAAAGAACGACCAAAGTATTAACATGTCCAAGTTGACATTAAGGGAAGTTTATCCTAGAGTGAAAAATGCTAATTTAGTTTTGGGGACAAAACTCCTAAAAGGAGGGGAGAGTTGTAAACCCTGCTCCTTTTGGAAAAGAAAATCGGGGAAAGAACCAGTCAACTTGGGTGAGAAAACCGAACCGATTCACGAACCCCAACCAATAGAGATAGGCTAAACCGAGAAATTTATGGATCCCGAGTGACCGAAAGAGTCACAAAAGTAATGAGAAAGAACTTTAGAATGAACTAGAGGTGAAAACCAAACCAGTTCAGGTGAACTGGACCAGAACCGGATTTAACTGGTTTGAACCACTATTGAACCAGTTTCTAAATTCATTTTTGTAGGTGGCTTAGAAAATTCAAATTAGAGAATTGAGGCCACCATTTGATAAATAATGAATTTACAAATTTTTAATTTTGAAAAACTCGGTCGAATAGAGCATGAACTAGCTGATTTAATCATTGAACCCTGTTCAGATCGGTCCAGTTTGGTTCATAACAGTGTCATCTTCTTCCTTCAGATGACATCACTATTCACTCGCTGAAAAATCGAGCAGCACTGATGAAGATGAAAAATCTCTGGCCAACGAGTTTCAGGCAATGAATAACCAATTCAAAGGGCAATTGAATCGTATGGATGTGTAGGCTCAAATCCACCTTCAAGTTCAATAATTAATTTTGATTGATCGGTCAATTTGATGAAATCAAATCCGATCAGGTTGGAAGGTTTAAATTAGAGAAAAAATTGGGGAAAATTGGAAATTTTGAAAATTCGAGGGACTAAGGTGCAATTTTCTACAATTAAGGGCCAATTGGGCAACAAAAAGATGTTGGAGGACCAATTGGTCAATTTTGGAATTATTGGGGTCAATTTTACCATTTTTGTAAAGTAGGGGAAAATGGTAATTTTAGAAAAGTTAGGGACCAAATTGTGAATTTAGAAAACTTGAACCACTTTTTTCAATTTTGAATACATTGAGGTCCCATGATAAATTCTTGAAGTTCTAGGACTCAATTTGGAGGAAAATTGGTATTAGGGACTTAATGTTAAAGATAAAGAACTTTAGGGACCTAATTGTAATTAATTGAAAAGTTTAGATATTTTATTCATTCGCGAAGAATGAAGGCTGTCATGGCATATGATAATGAACAAGGATGTTCATATCGTGTAGGAACACGATGTACCAGAAATGCCAGACAAGACAAGCTCGCGCGGAGACATAAAAGCCGGTTTAGAGGAATTCACTCCATTAACGAGTGAGTGAGAACTTTCACATCACACCCGATTGGGATGATGAGCACGTCAGAAATGAAAACCCACTACTAAGTGCAATTTTAAACATCACACCTAGATGGAGTGATGCGAAAATTACGTGGAAAAAAAAATACTTACCAGTTGTAAGTTGATCATACCCGGTTGGTATAATAAACTTTCTAGAAGGAAGTAGAAAACCCGTTCATCAGTTATGAGCGGAGATATCCTCACACTCGGTTGGTGTGATGGACAGATGAAATGTTTATTTTGTCGAAAGTGCTCTCCCCTAACTTTGTGCCACTACTTAAACATTTTGGGATACCTTCTTGACGGGAGCTCAGATAGCTCAAATAGCCCGGAGGCCTTGGTTTTGGAACTTGGGGGCTAATATGTCCGATTTTGAATATCTCATACAGTGGGCCCAAGGCTAGTTGGCACGAGCAGGAGCTCATAAGAAAACGTGAGAATTTGCCTTGAAAACTTTAAATGAATTATGTGTTTGGCCATAGTACTAAGACAAGTTCGACATACTTGATGGATTGGTGGTAGTGCGACAATACAAGTCGACAGATAAGTCGAGACATATAGCTACAGGTCGGGTTGAGGGTTGGGGCCGTTGGACCAGTAGAACCAAAGATTAAATGGCTTATGAGAAAAACTGTTGTTTTGTGCATGCAATGAGGTATGACACCTTCAAGACGCCCGAGAGGGGAAGTGATGCGTCCTAGGGGCTACTAGACGATATGGTGGTGATAAGGGCAGGTTGTTGTGCCAGCACTCAGGGACGCCTGATGTAGCTTTATGCGCATGAGACTTGGATGGGGTTGGGATGAGATCTTTATCCTCATACGAACATGGAGTTTTCTTTACGAGTTTGAGTGTCGGATGTCACATACATCCACTCATTCTCTGGGTAAAAGTGGACGAGCTTCTATATAGGTGGTCGGTAAAGTCGCTCTGACGCCACAAGTGTGTGTAGTGGAATTGTTGCCCTGCGAATGTGTGATCCCTTCATGATGAAGAGCATGTGTTGAATGTTAAACACATCGACTGTGGTTAATGAGGAATAATGGTTTTGAAAACTGAGATTTTGAGGATGAAATGTCTTAAAGAAAATAAGGAGTCTGGCACACTCCAATTCAAACTATTTTTTTTGAAAGTCAAGTTTTAAACACCCATTCACTAAGTTGTTGAACTCACCCTGTCCCCTTATGCCCCTTTTCAGGTAACCAATGAAAAACCTACCCAAAGACCTCCAGTTAACTACACCTATAAGACAAGTATGTCAAGTTTAAATTTCATGCAGTTTTGATTAATGTTATTACAGGAAAAGTACAGGTTTAAATGACGCATTACTCCTCCCAGTTTAAAGAAGCGAAAAACCCTTAAAAAACTTGGAGAGTGGCAGTTTGATCATAGGTTCTGACCAAATTGGGTCGGGGCATGACGAAAAGTCTAAGCAAATTATCTAGACCTTGGAAGATTTGCTGATGGCATGCATACTCATCATGTACAAAGGTTGGGAAGAATACTTGTGCCTAATTGAATTTTCTTACAATAATTGCTATTAGGCCAATATTCAGATGGCTCCTTATGAAGGCCTTTATGGACGACCTTGCTGTACCCCTTTATTTGGGGAAGAAGTGGGGGAAAGGAAACTTGAAAGGGTTGAGTTAATCGAGGATGCCATAGAGAAAATTAATGTAATTAGGAGTCGCCTTAAGGCCACTCACGATAGACAAAAGAGTTACACAGATCATCGGAGAAGAGATCTAGAGTTTGATGTGGGACTCCAAGTGTTTCTCAAGGTATCCCCATGGAGGGGAATAGTTAGGTTTCAACAATCGGGAAAGTTGAAACCAAGGTATATTGATCCTTATCCCATTATTCAACTAAGATGAAATGTAAGATAGGTATCTAAAGTTTTAAATTTCATGTAGTTTTGATTATGCTATTCCAGGAAAAGGTGTAGGTTAAAGGACGCCTTACTCTTTACGGTTTACAATAAGGGGAAATCCTTTAATATATCGGGAGAGTGGTGGGTTGATCATGGGGATCCGACCAAACCGGGTTGGGGCATGACAATGTCGGTCATGTATTGGTTCCATGGCCAAATAATTTATTTACTTAAGTTTTCATAGCATAAAAATCATGTTTTGTTTATGATCTCCTGCTCATGCCAACTGACCTAGGGCCACTGTTCGAGATTTTCAAAATTTGGCATATTAGCCCCCAAGTTCCAAAACTGAGGCCTCCAGCCTAATAGAGCTATTCGAGCTCCTGTCAAGAAGGTCTCCCAAATTGTTTAAGCAGTGGCACATAGTAAAGGGAGAGCACTTTCGACAAAATATATTTTTCAATTGTCCATCATACCAACCAAGTATGAGGACATCTTCGCTCATAACCGATGAACGAGTTTTCCACTTCCCTCGAGGAAGTTTCATCATACCAAGTAGGTATGATCTACTTACAACTAGTAATTAGTTTTTTCTCTTGATTTCCACATCACTAATATCATGTGTAATGATTAAAATACAACTTAGCAGTGGGTTTTTATTTTCGAGGTGCTTATCATCCCAACCAGGCATGATATAAAAATCTCACTCGCCTGATCGTGTAGTGAAATTCCTCTTAGCCGGCTTGTTGCCCTTACTCGAACTCGTCTTAGGTGGCGTTCTCGGTACTTTGTGTTCCTACACGATATGAACATTCTTGTTCATTATTTTTTGGCTTAATAGTCCTCATTCATCCCAAATGAATGAGAAACCCAACTTCTCCTTTATTTACAATTAGGTCCCTAAAGTTATTTTTCTTTAACTTTAAGTCCCCAATTGCCGGTTTTCCTCAATTTGAGTCTCGAAACTTCTAAAATTCATCTTAGAACCTCAATTTATTCTAATTCACAAAAGGGGATTAATTTCCCAAATTTTGAATTTGGTCACCCAACTTTTCCAAAATTACCATTTTGCTCCTAATATACAAAAATGGTAAGTTTTGCCCCAAAAATTTCAAAAATTTCACAATTGGTCCTCAATTTTATGAAATTGTACTTTAGATCCTCTAATTTTTTAAATTCCCAAATTTCCCGCAATTTCCCCCTAATTTTAACCTTCTAACTCTACCGAATTTGATTTTATCAAATTAACTGATCAAATGAGTTTAATTGTTGAAATTGAAGTTAATTGGAGTTCCTACACCTTCATACGATTCAATTGCACTTTGAATCACAAAATTTGATGTCAAAATGAGCTCAAATGGAGCTTCAGTGAAAAATTGGACTTAGAGAGAGAAAGCTTCGAAAGCTTATCGTCGAGGGCACAACGGTTTTAGCTTTCGATATGGGAAGATAGCTCTCATCCTGAGGTTCCTCCTAGATCAAGAATTGCATCAATTAATGCTAAATTGAGTAAGAATTTTATTATTGAAGTTCTGTCGGTTCTCTCTCTAGCACTGGTGGGAAATTATAGAGTGGAGCCTTATTGGCTTACCTTTAAGCTCTAATTCAGCTGTAGGAGGGCTGTGGAGGTGTTGGGAGGGCTTGGTTTGGCCTGAGTAGGGCTCGAATTGGCCAATTTCAGCTCGACCGAAACAGGGTAGCTTTGGCCCGCTGGAGCTGCTTCACTATTCGATCACGCCGATGCTTCTCTAATGACCCTCGGAGTGAATGGATACTACCATCATGGAGCTGACTTCTCCTCGGTTCTAAGGAACCCGACCATGCCTTCTTTGGCTCAGAAAAGATCCTATATTGGAGTTCTCGTTCGAGCTTCATCAGAAATTGGAGCAGCTGAGAGAGAATTGAGTTTTTAGGTGTGGAGAGGATGAATGTGGATGGGCTCTTTATGTAGGAAGCTTGGGGACTTCTTGGCCATCCAATTGGCACCTTAATGGCTGTCATTCATTGCCTGAAACTCCCTGGCCAGAGACTTTTTAGCTTCACCGGTGCTACGTGATTTTTTGCTAAGTGAATAGTGTTGTCATCTAAAGGAAGAAGACAACACTATTCCGAACCGGACCAGATCGGTTCGAATCGTCTTCAAATCTTAAACCGACCGATTCACTCCCGATTTGACTAAAATTTTCAAATATAAAAATTTATAAATTCATTTTCTATCCAATGGGGGCCTTTAATCTTAAATTTGAATTTTCTAAGCCACCTTGAAAAATGAATTTAGCTTTCAGTTCAATAGTGGTTCTAATGGTCATCCAGTTCGCCTGAACTGTTTTGGTTTTCATCTCCAATTCATACTAAAGTACTTTTTCTTGACTGTTGTGACTCTTTTAGGTCACTCAGGATCCATAAATTTCACAGTTTGCCCTTTCTCTATCAGTTCCAGTTCATGAACCGACCCGATTCATAAACCGGTTCAATCTAGTTGGATCTGGTTAATGTGAACTGGTTTGGTTTTTCTCTTCCAATTTATCCTAAGGTTCTTTTCCAAGACTTTATGAACCCTTTGGGTCACTTAGGAGTTGTAAATTTCTCAAATTTCCCATTTTCTAATGATCAAATTTGTGAATCACTTCAGTTTTTCTCACTTGGTTTGACCAATACCTTTCTCGGTTTTCCTTAACGAAAAAGGTTGGGGTTTACACTCTCCCTTTACCCCTTTTAAGGTAACCTAGGGAAAAACCTACCTACATAAATTCCACTAACTAAACCTGCAAGACAGGTATGTAAATTTAATTTATTTTAGTTTTGATTAATGTTATTCTAGGAATGGTATAGGTACAAAGGATGCCATACTTCTCATGGTTTAAAAGAAGGGGAAAACCCTTATTACCCGGAATAGTGGCAGGTTGTCCATGGGCATTCGACCAAATCGGGTCAATGCATGACTAACACTGTTCCGAACTGGACCGAACTGGTCTGAATCGGGTTTAATGCTTAAACCAGCTAGTTTTTGCCCGATTCGACTGAGTTTTTCAAAATTAAAAATTTCTAAATTCATTCTCTATCCAATGGTGGCTTCAATTCCCCAAATTGAATATTTTAAGCCACGTAGAAAAATAAATTTAGCAACTGGTTCAATGATGGTTCAAACCGGTCCAAACTGGTTCAATCTGGTTCAGAGCCGGTTCCGTTGAACCAGTTTGGTTTTCTCTTCCAATTCATCCCAAAGTCATTTTCCAAGGTTTTTATGACTCTTTGGGTTATTTGGGAGTTATAAATTTTCCAATTTTCCCTTTCTGTAACAGTTGGGATTCGTGAACCGATTCGGTTTTCTCACTTGGGTTGATCGGTTCTTTCCCGGTTTTTTTTAACTTCAAGGGATAGGGTTTACAACTACTCTTTATGTAAACCCCATCCATTTATAAATAATAAAATTGGGAAAAGAACTAGTTGTTTTAAAAGAGAAAATCGAGCCGGTTCATGAACCACAACTAAGTGACTCAAGGATTCAAAAAAATCATGGAAAAGGACCTTAGGATGAAATCTCCTCCTCCTTCGAAGTGCTTAGTTTTCCGGTGAAGCTTAAACCAGAGCTCTGACTTGGGCACTATCTTCAACCTCATAAGCCAAATTCAGGTCCTACAGACTCAGGAAGAAATCAACTACCTAAAGATGACCTCCATCCGACCCGAAGATCGTCGGAGAAGCTCCAACGAGACCAAATAGTGAAGCAGCTCCATAGGTCCGAAGCTACCTTGTTTTGGCCGATCTAAAATCAGTCAATTCAGACCTGCTACGACCTAATCGAGCCCACCCTTAGCCCCCCAGGCCATCACATGACCTCTCTAGAGGAAAAAGGTAAGCCAATTCGACCCTTCTTCATCGAAACAATTCATTTATAAAGAGAGAAAATACTATATTTCCTTGACCAATTCTCACTGATCCTAACACTAATATTACAAATTATTAATCCTAGAAGGACCCTAAGGATGAAAACTACCTTTCTAGATCAAGAACTCGGATAGTCACTCCTCCAACGGTAAGCTTTCAAAGCTTTCTCTCTCTACATCCAATTTTTTGGCGAAGCTCCGTTTGAGCTTATTTCAGACCCAAAATTCGCAATTCAAAGCTCAGTTGGATTGTATGGAAGTATAAAAACCGATTCATGCCACCAATTTGAGCAATTGACCTCGTTTGAACAGCCAATTTGAAGAAATCAAATTCGATCAGAAGAAAGTGGTGAAATTGTGGGAAACATTTGGAGGAAATTAGGGATTTCAAAAAAAATGATGGACCTTAATGCAAATTTTCAAAATTGGAGGTCAATTGGTAATGAGGAAGATGTTGGGGGGACCAATTGGCCATTTTTGGAATGTTAGGGGTAAAATAGTAATTTTGGAAAAGTTGGGGACCAATTTAGAAAATTGGAAAATTTTAGCCCCATTCACAATTTTAAGAAAATTAAGGACCCAAGGAGGATAGTGGTAACCTTGGGACTTGATTGGCATAAAAATTGAGCACTAGGGACATAAAGTCAAGAAGTATGAACTTTAGGAACCTAAGTGTAATAAAATCAAAGACCACGACTTAGTTGCCAATACGTAAGAACAAGAAGACTTTTACGTCAAACATTCCTTATAAAGATGTTCAAAACGTGTAGGAACACTTTGGACCAAGAAGTGTGCAAAAAGGGAGCACAGCTCAGACTTGGCAAACCGACTAGGGGCGAAAACGTCACAGTCATTGGGTGAGTGGGCTTACTAATGTCATACTCTATTGGGATGATTAGCATGTTTTTAACGTTGAAAGACCCATGTGAGTGGGAAATTTTATACATCATACTCGGTTGGTATGATGAACACTATTTGAAATAAAAATCACTTACTGGTTGTGAGTGGACATATCTCTATCATCATACCCGGTTGGTATGATGAGTACATTTGAGTTAAAAACCATTTTATCAGAAAGGTTATCCCCAAACTGTGTGCAAATGCTTAAACTATTTGGGATACTTTTCTGACAAGATCTAAAACAACTCTAATAGGCCGAGGGCCTCAATTTTGAACTTATAGGGCTCAAGGCCCAACTTTAAAAAAATCGTAAAGTGGGCCCAAGGCTAGTGAATGGGTGTAGTCTAGGACTTCCATGCAAATATTTGTAAACTTTATGATAAAGGGCGTGTGTATGTTTGCTAAACACCTCCCGAGCAAGCAGAAGTATTAAAAAGAGCTAAATACACACAACAGTAAATAATTGCGAAAAGGATGAAATGTTGTGAAGAATAATTTGATAAACTTTATTTTAAAAATTCACTTCCAACACCTGCTCATTGAGTTGTAGAAGCTCGCCCCCTCCCCTTTTCCATTTTTCAGGAAAAAGGAGACCAAACTTGGAGATCTCACAAAGATGAATCCTAAGTCATGTACGCTTAATATTCTTTTAAACTTTTCTTTAGTTTTGTGTAATGTTATTTAAGGGAAAAAGTTCAGAAATTATGCCTAACTCCTCTTGGTCTTGAGAAGGGGTGATCCTTCTTAAATTAAAGGTAGTGGCAGGTTGCTCACAGAGATTTGACCGAGCCAAATCGAGGCGTGACATCACATGTGGCAAAAGGTGCCACGTCAATGGCCGATGAGGATGTCGGAGAATAGTCGACCAATCAGAGGTTGAGATGTGGAAAATCCTTTTCAGATGGCCACAACCAATCAAAGGTTGACACGTGACATTAGAACAATGCATTAGGTGGGAAAACAGATGAATTTGAATGAACCAATTAGAGGACGCCACATGTCATAGTCAATAGAGGGCTAGCTTCAGTCAGCGGCCACGTCAATTTAGGCGACCAATGATAGGTCGCCATGAGTCTAGTCAATGGGTCAACAGGTGACTTAGTCACTAAGTGAGAGGCCGTGTTAGTAACATGATCCAATCAAAGCATGACACGTGCTAGCATTCTCATGTGAAGCTCACACGCGCACACACAGTATCATCTTCTTCCTACAGATTTCTGAATGGGAAGGGAGAAAGACCGATGTCATCACTTTGGTGAGTCTTTAATGGCTCCAAAATGGCCTTAAATTGGCGAGTTAATGGCCGATCGATGGGTAGATGGCTAGAATGGTTAGTCTCTGCGCTCCCTAAATAAAGAGCTCCTCTCCACCTCTCCATTGATCAGAGAAGCCGAATAGCTCCACATTTCGACCATCCTCAAACCAGAGCTCTAACATCTACCCTTTTCTCCACCTTTGAGCATGCAATTGTATTCCCTCCTAAACACACATAACAGTAAAGGATTGTGAAAAGGATGAAATGAGTTGATGAACTTTATTTTGAAAATTCACTTCCAACACCTGTTCACTGAGTTATAGAAACTCACCCTCCTTTTTTCTTTTTTATTTTCTTAAGAAAAGGGAGACCAAACTTAGAGAGCCCACAAAGATGAATCCTAATTCAGGTACGCTTAATGTTGTTTTAAGCTTTTCTTTAGTTTTTTCTAATGTTATTTAAGGGAAAAAGTTCAGAAATTACGCCTGACTCTTCTTGGTCTTAATAAGGGGTGATCCTCAATCTCGAAATCACTTCTTCATATCCGTATGAGGACAGAGACCTCATCCTGTCCCCACCCCGGTCTCATGTGCTTGGTGCTACTCCAGATTTCGCACAGACACCTGGACCAACGAACTGCCCTTATAGCCACCAGGTCGTCTAGTGCCCTTAGGACACATCACTACCCCTCATGGGCGTCTTGATGATCCTGTACTCACAGTGCATGCACAAACAATGTTTTCTTATCAAGCCATGTAATCTATGGTGCCACTAGTCCAACGGCCCTGACTCTCAACTTAACTCGCAGTTGTTTGGTCCTATCTTGGTACCATGGCCAAACAATTTACTTATTAAGTTTTATGGCATATATATCATGTTCGTTTACGAGCTCCTGCTTGTGCCAACTGGCCTTGGGCCTACTATTCGAGATTTTCAAAAAACTGGGCATTCTAGCCCGCAAGTTCCAAAATTGAGGCCCCCGACCTATAAGAGCTATTTGAGCTCCCGTCAAGAAAGTCTCCCAAATAGTTTAAGCATTGGCACACGGTCAAGGGAGAACACTTCTGACAAAATAGGTTTTCACTGTCCATTATACCAACCGGTATAAGGACATCTTCGTTCATAACCGATGAATGGGTTTTCAACTTCCTTCAAGAAAGTCTCATCATACCAACCGAGTATGATCTACTTACAACCGGTAAGTAGTTTTTCCGCATAATTTTCATATCACTTTCTCTAAGTGGTGATGATTAAAATACCACTAAATAGTAGGTTTTTATACCGAGGTACTTATCATTCCCTACCGAGTATGATATAAAATTTTCATTCACAACCGGTAAGTGGTTTTTATCATTAAGTTGTGATCATCATCCCAACCGGGTATGATGTTAGTAAAGCCACTCACCCGTTAACGTAGTTAATTCCACTTGACTGGTTCTTTGTATTCACGCGAGCTCATCCATGCTGGCATTCCCGATATTTCACGTTCCTACACGATATGAACATCCTTGTTCATTATTACTCGACATAACAGCCTTTATTCATTTCCAATGAATGAGAAAACCCAAACTTTTAGTTATTTGCAATTAGGTTCCTAAAGTTATTTCTCTTTAAGTCCCAAATGTCGGTTTTTCCTCAAATTGAGTCCCGTAACCTTTAAAATTTATATTGGGACCTCAATTTATTCAATTTCACCAAAAAGGGGTTTAATTTCCCAAGTTTCCAATTTGGTCCCCCAATTTTTCAAAAATTACAATTTTGCCCTTCCTTTACAATAATGGTAAGTTTTGCCCCAAAAATTAGAAAATTCCTCAATTGGTCCTCCAACATTATTTTCATGCCCAATTGATCCTCAATTTCATAAAATTACATTTTGGCCCTTTTAATTTCGAAAATCCCCAATTTTCCTCCAATTTCAACTCTTCAACACTACCAAATTTGATTTCATCAAATTGACTGATCAAACACATCTAATTGTTGAAATTGGAGTTGAAATTGAGTTCCTGCATGTTCATACGATTCTAAGAAACTTTGAATTGCAGATTTTAACGTCGGAACGAGCTCAAACGGAGCTTCGCTGGAAGACAAACTATAGAAGGAGAAAGCTTCGATTTCTCAACGGTGAGGGTACGACGGTCCGAGCTTTCGATCTAGGCGGATAGCTTTCATCTTGAGGTTCATCCTAGAATCAAGAATCACATCAATTGATGTCGAATTGAGTTAGAATTTCATTATTGAAATTCTGTCGGATCTCTCTCTAGCACCGATCGGAAATTGTAGAGGAGAGCCGAATTGGCTTACCGTTCAGTTGTAATTCGACCGTGGGAGGGCTGAGGGAGTGTTGAGAAGGCTTGGTTTTGCCTAAGGAGGGCTCAAAATGGCTAATTTCAACTCGGCCGAAATAGGGCAGCTTTGGTCCATTGGAGCTGCTTCACTGTTCCATCATGTCGGGGCTTCTCTAGTGATTCTCGGATTGACTGGTGTTTGCTATCAGATAGCTGACTTCTCCCCGATTCTAAAGAGCCCGACCTCTCTTTTTGAGGTTAAGAAAAATGTTGAAGTCGAAGCTCTGGTTTAAGCTTAACTGGGAAATGGAGCAGTAGAGAGAGAGAGAGAGAGAGAGAGAGAGAGAGAGGGAAGTGTTCAGGTGTGAGATCCTCACACTACTCTCAAGCAAGCACGCTTAACTTTAAAGTTCTTATGTAATCTTGTTCACCTAAACCAATTTGGTTTTTGTCTTTTAATTTTTCTTAAATTTCTTTTTCAAGGTTTAATGAACCCTTTGGAACACCCAGAAGTTGTAAATTTCCATATTGCTTGTTTCCAAATGTAAACCGGCTCGGTTTTCTTACTCGGTTTGACTGGTTCTTTTCCCGATTTTCCTTAACTCAAAAGTGCAGGGTTTACACATTCCCTGGAATAGCATTAGTCAAAACTAAGGAAAAGCTTAAACAACTTTAAGTGACTTGGGGTTCAACATCATGGGTTCTCTTGGTTAGGTTTCCTTTTTTCTGAAGAATGGAAAAAGGGAGGGGTGAGTTTTCAAAACTCAGTGCGTGGGTGTTGGAAGTGAGTTTTCAAAAAGATTTAGTTTTTAAAGTAATTCCTAAAATTGCTACCTTCTACCTTGGGTCAAACATCAAAAACCCTCTGGACTACTGCAGCCCCTCCTGATCCCTGAATAGAAATGGGAACATATCACTATGGATTTCGTAATCGGGATGCTATTGACAAAAAGAGGTCAAGATACAATATGGGTTATCATAGACTAGCTAACTAAGTCCGCTCACTTCCTACCCATAAGGGTGACAAACCTGATAGAAAAGCTAACCGCCTTGAACGTGGAAGAAATTGTACGACTCCATGGGTCCTCGTAAGCATAGTATCGGATTGGGACACTGGGTCAATCTTCCAGTTGTGGCACAGCCTACAAGTTGCCCTAGGGACTAAACTCCACATGAGCACTGTCTTTCACCCTTAGAAAGATGAGCAATCTGAACGAACCATCTAAACCCTAAAAGACATGCTCTAGGAATGCATTTTGATGATGAACAAGGGTTGAGAGGACTACCTATGCCTCATGGAATTTGCATACAATAATAGTTATCAAGCGAGCATCCAAATTGCACCCTACGAGGCCCTCTACGGGCGACCCTATCGTAGGCCCCTATTTTGGGAAGAGGTAGGGGAAAGAAGACTCGAGAAGGTCAAATTCATAGAGGATGCAACTGAGAAGATCTAGACAATAAGAAGTTGACTCATGGCAGCTCAGGATCGATAGAAGAGTTATGCCGACCACCAGAGAAAAGACCTAGAATTTGAGGCAGGGGACCAAGTATTCCTCTGAGTTTCATCATGGAAGGGAATACTTAGGTTTCAACAGAGAGGAAAATTAAAACCAAGGTACATAGGTCCATACGTTATAATTTAGAGGATTGGACCTGTGGCATACAAGCTGGAGTTACATCTGACCTTGCAAAGAATTCATGACATATTCCCCATGTCGGTACTGTGAAAATATGAGCCTGACCCCAACCAAGTGCTAGATCAACCACCACCAGAAATTAAGGAAGACCTGGTCTATGAGGTAGAGCTGATACGAATCCTCGACCGATGAGAGAAGAACCTCAAGAATAAGAAGATTTAAATGGTGACGATACTCTGGTGAAATGGTCAAGTAGAGGAGGAAACGTGGGAGACCGAGTCAGTTATAAAGGTTAGATACCAACAATTGATCAATATATAAAATGTTTTGAGGACAAAACTCCTAAAAGGAGGGGAGACTTGTAAAATCCATCCTCTCAAACCAAGGAAAAATCAGGAAAAAGAACCGACCAATTTTCATATGAAAAACTAAGCCAATTAATGAACTAAAAATAGTAAAGAAAGGCTAACATGGGAGATTGGAAAATCCCAAGTGACCAAAAATTCACAAAAATCATGGGGAAAACCACGAAGCAAATTGGAGGGGAAAATCGGACCGGTTCGAGGTGAACCAGACCCAAACAGGATTGAACCCCATTGAACCATTGTGATCCAATTCAAAGATTCATTTTTCTAGGTGGTTTAAAAATGTCAATTTCGGAAATTGAGGTCATCATTAGATGGAAAATAAATTTAGAAATTTTTAAATTTCGGAAAACCTATTGAATTGGGCCTAAACCGACCAACTTTTAAATTCTAGTCACCAAACACGGTTGGACCAGACCGGTCAATGGTCCAGCCGGTCAACGATCCAAACCGGTCAACAGGTTGGACCGGTTAATGGTGAATGATGCCAAGTCAGCAGCCACACATACACGGACAACCAATGGAAGGCTGCCACGTGTCTGTTGAATGGTCAGCGGATGGCCGGTCAACTCACCATGTAGACACAAGGAGCCAATGGGAGGTTGCCACGTGTCCGGTCAACGACTGATGTGGTAGCTAAGTTGGAACGCCATGTTAGAAAAACCAGTCAATCACAATGCACCATGTGCCACACCTACCACGTCATTGTCTTCAACCTCAGTCTGTTAATTGAAAAGAGAGAGGAAGAAGAGCGCTTCTTTCAGTGACCCGAGAAGAGCTCCAGTATGACCACCGGCGATTGAGTCAGAGGCCGAGTCCTACACTGACCGGTAGCTTGATCAATTGAGTCAGAGCTCCCTATATAAAGAGCACCCCACCATTCGTTCTTAGCATCCCAAAATCGAGCGAAAAAGGTGAAGTGTCCTAGTTTCCAACAAGCAGCAAACAAGAGCTCTCGCAATGGTACTTCTCTTGACCTCAAAAGCCACATTCGGTGTCGTTGGAATTGGGAGGTAGGGGAAGTCCTCTACCTAGCTGCACCTTCCTTTCAGCTTGTGAACTACCAGTGAAGAGCGAGGAAGCTCAAACAGTGCTGCCACTCCTTGGCTAGACAGCAACCCAAACCATGAAGCTTAGTTGAGCCATCCCTCAGCCAATTCCAACCAAACCAGGCTCCCCAAACTCCACCTAGAGGTGCCCCGACCTTCCCCCACGCTAAGTAGGTAAGCCCCCACCACCACCCCTCGTCATAAACACTGTTCATATTTCCTTTTAGTAAAAACTATAATTGAGAAATTCACACTACTAAGGCCAACAATCGAGGCGTGGTTTGATCCAGGAAGGATCCTCACAAAGAGAGCAACTCGGTAATAGCAAGAGCTCCGGTCACCGGACCCTCACCGGTAAAATATTGAAACTTTCCCTCTCTAGACTGTATTTTATGGTGAAGCTCCGTTTGACCTCATTTATAGGCCAAATGAAGTGATTTAGGGCTTGAAATGACAAGCAAAACATAGGGAAGATGATTCAAATCAAGAATGGGGGCAATTAACCAAGTTTAGGAGATTAATTTAACAAAATTAAGATTCGAGGACCAAATTGCAATTTTGAGAAATTAGGCAATTTGGGGATTTTTGGAAAATTGGGGGCCGAAGTGTAATTTGAGGATATTAGGGGCATTTTCAGAAAATTAACTTCCTATTGAGGTCCAATTGGGCAACTTCAATGAAATGGAGGACCAATGGGCAATTTTTCAGATGTTAAGGGCCAATTGGCAATTTGGGGGAAATTAAGGACGAAATGGCAATTTCGGATAAATTGAGGGTCAATTGGGGGTTTTGGAAAAATTAAGGACCCAAGGAGGATAATTGGAAATCCTCAGGGATGGATAGGGACCTAAATGTAAAAATTCTAAACATTAGGGACCTAAATGCAATTAATTCATAAGGGGAAGACCTATGCACAAAATACTCAAAAACATGCAGCCTCTTATGTCAATCCTCCTAATATGGGTACTCCTGCTATGTAGGAGCAGATTGCCCAGGTAACGACGTAAAGAGGTGCACAACGAAGTAAGGTCTTATCGGGACAACCCCATCGTGATTATCGGGTGAGTGGGAATACTACAACATCAATTCTAGTTGGAATGATGGCTCGCATTAAAAATGATTTTCTCAGAATTAGCATCCCCTAACAGGATGGCTATGCTTAAAACATCTTGGAGCTAATTCTAGGGCCTAGGCTTAGTACTACAAGTGGGCTCAAGGCTGATGGACATTGGCATGAACCCGTTTAGAACCAGCATGTTGTGAATTGCTAAAAGCTTTAAAATGGGTAATTGTGTGTGATACCCACTAAGCCAAGGCTGGGATGTTAGGCTTGTTGGGTCGTATAGCTACTAAGCCAAAGCTAGGTTGTCGAACTTGTTGGGTTAGTGTGCGTAGGCCAAAGCCAAGCCAATAGACCCTTATGCTGAAGAGCCAAATATGATGGCTAAGAATGAAATGACTCTTGATTATGCATGCAAACTGTAATTGGGACCATCAGGACACCTGGTATGAAGTAGTGGTGGACCCCAAGGGTTGTTGGATGACCCATGGAGAATAAGGGCAGTCTGTCGTCTAGTATGTTGAGAAGCTCACAGAGCTTCCTACACACTGAGATCGAGGTAGTAGGGGGAAGGAGGTCTTGTCCCACAAAGTGGACACGAAGTGTGATTTAGATTTGAGGGTGAGAAGAGTATGGTCCACTCAAACTCGGGGTAGAGGCTGTTATCCTCTATAAAGGTGGACGGTAACGGTGCTCTAGTCCACAAGTGGAACAGTCGATGACTGTTTTTGCAAATGTGTGATCCCTTTCTATGATAGGAAGGGCATGTGATTGTGTGTGTAAACTCAAGAAGGGGCTGAACTTGAAATGCTATAATCCTGAAATTGCCTAATTAAATACATCCCTAAGATTTCTCCCACTCATTGAGTTGTGGAATTCACCCCCTCCTTCTAAACATTTTTTAGGAAGGAAGAGAACTACCCGAGGATTTTCCTTTGCCAGGACCTGAACGAGGTATAAATTAAATTTCCAATTTTGTTTAATGTTGTTCCAAGAAAACATGACAAGTACTACACTTGACTCTTCTTAATCCCGGGGAGAAATCCCTCATCGAGGTTCAGGAGAGTAGCGGGTTGATCATAAGTCTCCGACCAAACCGGGTCGGGGCGTGACAGCCTTTTTCTGACAAAGCTCCATTTGAGCTCAAATCGGCACCGATTAAGGTGATTCAAAGGCCAAAATGATCATGGGGAGATGGGGGGAGCGATTAGCAGCATGATAGGGGGCAATTGCCCAAGTTTGGGTGGTCAATTTAATGAATCCAAGATTCGGGTGTCAAAATGCAATAATATGGAAAATTTGGGCAAATTTTGGAAATTAGGGGCCAAATTATAATTTAAAAGAATTTGGGGGACTTTCATGAAACTAACTCCTAATTGGGGACCAATTAGCCAATTTGATGAAATTGGGGACTAATTGGAAAATTTTGAAATTTAGAGGACCAATTGGCAATTTTGGAAAAATTAATAGCCAATTGGTAATTTTGGAAAAGTCAAGGACCGCGGAGGGATAATCAGAGATCCAAGGAACCAAATTAAAAATTTTAAATGCCCTTCATGCTAGGACTCCTCTCATGAGCATGTTCAAACCCTTCAGGGACATATTGAACCAAAACGCATGCGAGATGGCACGACGAGGATGGGAAGTCCAACTAAGGCAAACTAGCCTTGTTTATCGGTGAGTGGGTTTAGCATCACGCCCAGTTGGGCTTATGATTTCCGCATACCCGTATTAAAAATGATATTTTTCCAGGGCCGCCCTCCCCTGACTAATTGAATAGCTTAAACATTTGGGAGGCTTTCCTGACATTGCACGAGGTGAGGCATGTAAAGTCGAATGATATCGTTCGAGTAGGCCTATGGCCAAATGGGCACGAGCATAGACCCGTAGACAAAATGAGTTACATGCGCTTGAAAAACTCTCATAAGGACTGGCAAATTGTGTGTGTTTGGTTACAGCGTCAAAGCTGAACAGACAAAATTGTTGGGTAGTGGTTGTTGAGCCGAAGTCGGGTCATCAAACTCTTTGGGCCAGTAAGTTACGAGACCGATGTCAAGATGTCGAGTCTGTTGGGCCAGTTACACCAAAGATTATAGTCATAATAAAATGAAAATTATTGATCTTTACATGCATGAGATTGTGGAGCCATCGAGATGCCTGGTATGTAGTGGTAATTCCAAGGGCTATTGGATGTCTTAGGGAGCATAAGGGTGGATTGTCCCCCAATATTTTGGGAAGCTCTAGGAGCTTCCTGCACACAGAGACCAATGTAGCAGGGGGGAAAAAGGTCTCGTCCCACAAAGCGGACACGGAGAATGATTAGGGTTTGAGGGTTAGACATGTGAGTTCCACTCAAACTTAGGGTAGAGACTGTTAACCTCTATGAGGGTGGATAATAAAGTCACTCCACAAGTAGGACAGTCAAGGACTTTTCTGCGAACGTGTGATCACATCCTATGATAGAAAGAGCGTGTGATTGTGTGCCAACTCGAGAAGGGGTAGAAAGTGAAATACCATAGAGATGACAACACATAATTAACTACATCCCTAAGCTTTTTCCCATTCACTGAGTCTTTGAACTCATCCCCTCCCCTAAACATTTTTTTCAGGAAGGAAGAAGACCCCACAAAAGTTTCCCCTCGCCAAGACTCAAACTAGGTATGAATTATATTTCCAGTTTTGTTTAATGTTATTCTAGGAAAATATGCTAGGTAATACACCTAACTCTTTATAACCGAGGGGAGGAACCACTCCTCAAAATCCAGGAGAGTTGCGGGTTAATCACAAGGTTCCGACCAAACCTGGTCAGGGCGTGATATTAAGTCTCGCTTGTTTACAGCTCTGATACTAGTTTTACCCGACCCAAATGTGGGGGAATAAATGGTCTATAGTGACGCATCCGGACAAGGACTAGGGTGCATCCTAATGCAACAAGGAAGGGTCATCGCATATGCCTCTTGATAAATGAAGATGCATGAGAGAAACTACCCCACCCATGACTTGGAGTTAGCGAAAATAGTGTTCACCCATAAGATTTGGTGACACTACTTGTATGGGGTCAGGTGTGAGATATACACGGACCACAAGACCTTGAAGTACTTCCTAGCCTAGAAGGATCTCAACCTCCAGCAAAGTAGATGGCTGGAGTTGGTAAAAGATTATAATTTAATGAGAGAGTACCATCTCAGCAAGGCTAATGTGGTACTGGATGCACTCAGCCACTAGAATGGCTTCTATAAGGACGAGCTATTTGCCCTTGCTAGAACAACTAAGTGGCTTGAAGGTGAACCTCGACCATGATGGGGAGAGGAGATGCCTAGTGGCCAACATAGCCTTACGACCCAACTTGGTGGACTAAATATGGGCCCTACAAAGGTAGGACGAGGAGCTCCGACCGTATTTAGTCTAGACTGACAAAGAGCGAACCCGAGATTCTTTTATCAGGAGAGATGGGTTGATAACCTTCAAGGAGAGGGTCTATGTACTGAACAAAAAGGGGTTGAGATGATCAATATTAGAGGAGGTCCATGATTTGGTATATGCCATGCACCATGGTAGCACGAAAATGTATCGTACCCTAAAACTAAGGTACTCATGGAAGGGAATGAAGAAGGATATCACAGAGTATGTGGCAAGGTGTCGGTCATGCCAACAGATTAAGGAAGAACACCAAAAGCCCTTCAGACTATTGCAGCCCCTACCGATCCCCGAATGGAAGTGGGAGCACATAACCATGGACTTTGTGACAGGGCAGCCAATGACAAGAAGAGGACGGGATGCGATATAGGTCATTGTGGACCAATTAATTAAGTTCACCCATTTCCTACCAATAAAGGTAATCAACTCTGTGGAAAGGTTGGCTGCTCTATATGTGGGGGAGATCGTAAGACTCCATGGGGACCCAATAAGCATAGTATCGGATAGAGACCCAAGGTTCACCTCCCGGTTTTGGCCCAGCCAGCAAGATGCCATGGGAAACAAACTCCACATGAGCACTGCCTTCCACCCTCAAACAGATGGATAGAGATGATCCAGACATTATAGGATATGCTCCAAGCATGTGTCCTAACGATGAATAAGAGCTGGGAGGACTATCTGTGCCTCATGGAGTTCTCTTATAACAACATTTATCATGCCAACATACAGATGGCACCGTACGAGGCCCTTTATGGGCGACCATGTCATACACCACTATTTTGGGAGGAAGTAGGGGAGAGGCAGCTCGAGAAGGTTGACCTTATAGAGGATGCAATGGAGAAAATCCAAATAATAAGGAGTCGGCTTAAGGAAACCCAGGAAAGACAAAAGAGCTATGCTAATCATAGGAGGAAGGACCTAGAGTTAGAGGTATGAGATAAGATATTCCTCAAGGTATCGCCATGGAGAGGGATACTCATGTCTCAATAGTGAGGAAAGTTGAAACCAAGGTACATTGATTTGTATGCCATAATTTAGAGGGTTGGACCGGTAGCATACAAGCTTGAATTATCTCCAAATCTACAAAGAATACACGATGTGTTCCATATGTTGGTACTCCAAAAATATGAGCCCGACCCTAGTCATGTATTGGATCAATCACCGCCTGAGATGGACGAAGACCTAATTTACGAGGTGAAGCTGATACAAATCCTTGAAAAACGAGAGAAAAACCTATATGGAACAAGAGGATCCCCATGGTGAAAGTTCTTTGGCAAAGTGGCCAAGTAGAAGAAGAGACATGGGAAACGGAGTCTATTATGAGAGAAAGCCACCCTCAATTCTTCGATATGTAAAAGTTTTGGTGACAAAACTCCTCTAAGGAGAGAAGTTTTAAACCCCTATTCACATAAAAAGAAAATCGGGCTAGAGAATAGGGAAATTTCGTGAAAAAATCGAAGTTCGATCTAACCATAATGGAAGAGTACAAGTCAAACATGAAAATAAAAAACCCAAGTGACTGATAAGGACCCAAACATTAAGAGAGGGAACCGTGAAGGAAAATGGGGGTGAGAACCAGACCAGTTTAGGCCGAACCAAATTGAACCAAGATGAACCTTAAAGAACTAGTTAAAAGAATTATTTTTCTAACTAGCATAAAAATATCAAATTGGGAAATTGACGCCACCGCTAGGTATGAAATGATTTAAGAAGAATTTAGAAATTTTTAATTTAAAAAAACTGATCGAATCGAGCCTGAACCGGATAATTTTCAAATTTGGGTCACTGAACTCAGTTGTACCAAACCTGTCACGCCCCGACCCGGTTTGGTCGGAGTCTGTGATCAACCTGCCACCCTTCCTTGCACCATTCAGGTACATCTACTCGAATGAGGCAAGGAAGGTGAAGGTGTGTCCACGTTCAAATCCTTACTTAAGTTGGGGGTAGGAAGCGTACCTTGAGGGCCTAAGTGCGACTGGAATTTCCTGTCAGGGTCATGTCCTACAAAGGGGTTGAGGGAGAGGGGTGAGCTCGACAACTTAGTAAGGGGAAACTTACTATAATAGTTTACTTGATTTTATATTTTATTTAACTTATTTCCATTATTTCACACATTCAAAAAATCAACAACCGCCCTCCTATCATAGGAGGGATCACATGATCGAAGAACGGTCCTCAACCGCGCCATTTGTGGACTAGAGCGCCTTTACCGTCCACCCTAATAGATGGATGCTGCCTCTACCTAGAGTTTGTATAGATATCAATAGTCCGACCCCAAACTCAAATTCTTCCACCATGTGCGCTCAATGGGACAAGACCTAATTCCACCTACTGCCTTGGTCTCCTTGCGCAGGAAGTCCTCAGCTTCACGACCTACTGAACGACGATAGTGCCCTTATGCTCTCTGGGTCATCTAGCAGTCTTTGGGTCCCATCACTACCTCATGCTAGGTGTCCTGATGGCCTGAACCTGACAATGCATGCACAATCAATAAGCTTTTTAAGTCATAGCCATTATCTTCGGCCCTCTTGCACAATGGTCTATGAGCTTGGCTTCGACCCCACCACACATACTGGCCCAACAAGTTCGATAACAAACTTCAGCAGAGCAGCAGTTCGTCCCAACAAGTTTGACAACTCAGCTTGGCTCGATGGGTATCGCACAAGTTCCCATTATTTTGGTATTTTAGCCTCATGTATCACATGTCTGTTTTGGACGGGTTCATGCGCGTATCCACTAGCCTTGGGCCCACTAGCATCTCAAGCCAAAGCCCGGAATTAGCTCCCAAATATTTTAAGTAGAGTCACACAGTCAGGGGAGGCTAATTTCGAGAAAACAATTTTTCAAATTTTAAACCGTTATTCCAACCGGAATGGACGTCATAGCGGTTCCCACCCACGCGGTGATTTTGGCGGGGTCGCACCGATGGTGTCTACCCTCGTAGTTCCTCTTCTAGAAGTAGGTGCCCAAATAGTCAGTCCCTACATGTCATGGATGTCCTTGTTAGGTCGTTGAACTAAGGAATTGTACTTCTTGGCATATTTGTGTATAAGCCTTCATATTTGACCTTAATTTCACTTTAGTCCCCGAGTTTTGTGCGTTCATCTTTTCCTCCTGAATTATCATTTTTTTTCTTAATTTTCTAATTATCCCTTTACCTCCTTAATTTATCAACATTGCCCCTGGTTTCCTTTAATTTTCTAAAACTGCCATTTAGCACCAAATTTTTCAAAAATTACAATTTGACCCCCAATTTTCAAATTTTATAAATTGGTCCTCCATTTGATCCAACTTGTCCAACGGACCCTCAATTGGAAGGGAATTACATAAAAAGACCCTTAATTTTGTCAAATCGCCATTTGGTCTCCAATTTTCAAAAAATCCTCAATTTGTCCAAAATTTTCAAAAATTGCATTTTGGTCCCCCAACTTTGCCAAATTTGTCCAATTTTCCCAATTGACTCTCAATTGGGGTGAATTTCATGAAAATACCCTAAATTTTGTGAAATTGCCTTTCAGCCCTCCAATTTATGAAAATTGCACAAAAATCCCCCAAAATCCCCAAATTGGCCTGCACCTTCTTCCCCAATTTGAGCATATAACACTTCAAAACATACCTCGTCCAATTGGCGGCTTGTAAGTCCTTGTTTTCTTCAATTCTTGCTTCTAATCACCTCCTACAGCTCTCCTTGATCGTCCTGCACTTCAAATTTCTAAATTTGGCTTGGTTTCGTGCCATGCCGGAGCTCCGCTGGAAAAGTTACAAAAGAGAGAGAAAGTCTACATTTCTTACCGACGAAGAGGTGGTGGTCGGAGCTTGGGGTGGGGGCAACTACAACTAGTCAAGGGAACCTAGCAGGATTGAGTTTTGTTGAAATTTGTTGTTGCACTGTGAGAATTTGAAGAGAGAAGTTTCGGTCGGTGCAGCTCTGAAATTCTGAAATTCCGATGTGGGGAGGTGAAATTGAACTTATCGGGGCCTGTAGGGGTGTTGGGGAGGACCTTAGGCGGTTTGTGGTGGCTAAGGTGGGCGGTGGAAGGACCAGTTGGGGCAAGGTGGTGTCAGGCAGGAGCTTGTTGCTAGGATCTCTAAAGCAGCTTTACTGTGCAATCTCCCTTGCACCTCCTCGAGCACTCCCCAATTGTGTTGAGGAGGTCTGGAGCTAGAGGATTATTCCTCGGTTCCAATGCCACCCTTTAGAGCTCTTTTGGTGGAGGTTTCGCCCGTCGTCGGAGCTCTAGTTGGAAGCTCGCCGGAAAACTCACTCTTCTTCTTCTTTGATCGATTATGAGATCTTGAGAATAAATGACTGGGTGCCCTTTATATAGGGAGGTTGGCAACTGCTTGGGCTACCTACTAGGATAAAATTCGGCCTCTGACGCGGCTTCTAGTGACCTGACCAGAGCAGTTTTGTCCCTTATTGTTGATTCAATCTCCCATGTCTCTTCCGCTACTTGGCCATTCTGCTAGAGTATCCTCACTGTAGGGATAGTTTTGTTCTGGGGGTTCTTCTCATGTCAGTCGAGGATCCGGATAGGTTCTACTTGGTAGGTTAGGCCTTCCTCGATTTCCGGTTGTGGCTCATCTAGTATGTGACTGGCGTCGAGTTTGTACTTTCGTAGTAGGGACACATGGAAGACGTTGTGGACCTCTAAAGGTCTGGAGGCAACTCCAACTGGTAGGCTACAGGTCCGACCCTATGAATGATGGTGTATGGGCCAATGTACTGGGGTTTCAACTTCTCTGTTTGTTGAAACCTAAGTATCCCTTTCCAAGGCGACACCTTTAGGAATACTCGGTGTCCCACTTCAAATTCTATATCCTTTCTCTGGTTATCGGCATAACTTTTTTGCCTATCCTAGGCTACCTTGTGTCGGCTCCTTATGATTTGGATCTTCTCTAATGCGTCTTCTATTAATTCTACCCTTTCGAGTTTTCTTTCTCCTACTTCCTTCCAAAACAAGGGCGTGTGACAAGGTCGTTCATAGAGGGCTTTGTAGGACGCCATTTGGATGATGGCCTAGTAGCTATTGTTGTACGTGAATTCCATGAGGCATAGATGGTCCTCCCAATTTCGCTTCATGGTTAGAACGCACACCCGTATCATATCTTCCAAAGTTTGGATAGTCCGTTCAAACTGCCCGTCTATTTGAGGATGAAAAGTTGTGCTCATGTGGAGTCTAGTGCCTAGCACTGCCTGAAGGCTGGGCCAGAATCGGGAGGTGAACCTCGTGTCTCGGTCCGATATGATGCTTACTAGTACTCCGTGGAGTTGTATGATCTCCCCCACATATAGGGCAGTGAGCTTTCCTATCGAGTCTATCACCCATATGGGTAGGAAATGTGAAGATTTGGTCAGTCGATCCACCATTACCCATATGGCATCTCGACCCCTTGTTGTCGGTAGTCCGGTCACGAAATCCATGGATGTGCTCCCATTTCCATTTTGGGATCGGGAGAGGCTGTAGTAGCTCAAAGGATTTTTGATGTTTGGCCTTAATTTGTTGACATGATAGGCATATGGCCATGTACTCTACGATGTCCCTCTTCATTCTCTTCCACCAATATCCTTATTTTAGGGTGCGATACATTTTCGTACTGCCCGGATGCATAGCGTACATCGAGTCGTGGGCTTCTTCCAGTATCCCCCTCTTTAATTCCCAACTATTTGGTACCCACACTCTCCCTTTGAAGGTCATCTCCCCATCATTCCTGACTGCAATGTATGGCACTACATTGTTCTCGTTTGTCTCCCAATAGGGACGGAGTTCCTCATCTTGCTTTTGTAAATCCTATATTAATCTAATAGATTGAGTCGTACAATCAGGCTGGCTACTAGGCTACCTTGGTTCTTTTCCATGTGGGTGGGGTAATTCTTCTCGTGGGGCTTCAAGTGTTGTGAGGCATAGGCGATGACTCTTCCTTGTTGCATTAGGACACATCCTAGTCCTTGTCTGGACGCATCGTGGTACATCGTGTATTCCCTAGCATCCGCATCGGGTAAGGCCAATACCGGGATCGTGGTGAGTCGAGTTTTGAGCTCTTGTAAGGATTCTTCACACTTAGCATCCCACTTGTAGTTCACTCCTTTCCTTGTGAGGCGAGTTAAGGGATCTGCTATCCTGGAGAAATCTTCCACAAATTTCTGGTAGTATTCGGCGAGGCCGAGGAAGCTACGGATTTCTGTCGGGTTACTTGGGGCTTTCCAATTTGATACGGTTTCTATTTTTGCTGGATCCACCTTTACTCCTCCTTTGGACACTATATGCACTAGGAAGCCCACTTCTTGTAGCCAGAACTCGCACTTAGAGAATTTGGAGTACAACCGGTTTTCTCGTAGGGTACTCAGAATTATCTCCAAGTGTGTCCGATGCTCTTCTTCAGTCTGGGAATATATGTGAATATCGTCTATGAATATGATAATGAACTTGTCTAGATATGGCTGGAACACCCGGTTCATCAGGTCCATGAAAGCCGTAGGTACATTGGTCAGTCCGAAGGGCATTACTCTTAACTCGTAATGCCCGTACCGTGATCGAAAAGTAGTTTCTTGTATGTCCTCTTCACGAATCTTCAGTTGATGATATTAAGACCTTAGGTCAATCTTGGAGAAGTACGCGGCTCCTCTAAGTTGGTCAAATAAGTCATCTATCCTGGGAGAGGGTATTTATTCTTAATCGTCACTTGGTTCAGTTTCCGGTAATCGATGCAAAGTCGCATACTTCCATCTTTCTTCTTGACAAATAGTACGGGTGCACTCCAGGGGGACTGGCTTGGGCATATAAATCCTTTCTCTAAATGTTCGTCCAATTGATATTTCAGCTCCTTGAGTTCCGCGGGTGCCATATGCTAAGGTGCTTGGGATATAGGGTGGGTGCCTGGCGGTTGGCGATCTGGGGGTAAACTAGGTAGTTCCTCCGAGAAAACTTCTGGATAATGGTTAACCACTGGAATCTCTGCTAGAACCTTCTCCAGTAGGTCTTGCAAGTGATTTGTGTTAGGAAGACCTTACATCCTTTCCTTAGCAAGTCTTGAGCTTCCATACAGCACACCAGATGTATATCGACTCCTCTACTGTCTCCTTCAAATACAGTTTCTTCTTTTCCTGGGCCATGGAAGGTTATACTCTTTTTCCTAAAATCTACTTGGACTTGATGCATGCTTAGCCAGTCCATCCCTAAAATGATCTCTACTTCTTGGAGCGGAAGAGGAATCAGGTCTACTTTCAGGGTTGTTCTTCCGACTTACACTTCACAGGCTTTAATGTACGTGTGTCTTTCCATGGTTTTGCCTAATGGGGTGAGGATGTGGAGTGGTGGCCAGAGAGGAGAGGTTTCCTTAGGGAGTTTCGAGACTAGAGTTTCCCTAATGAAAGAGCGTTCCGCCCCAGAGTAAAAAAGGGTATACCTTGCCTTTCCGAATACTTGGACGTAGCCAGCCACTAGGCTGGGGTCCTTCTGGGCTTTTTCCTGGGTCAGGTTGTAGACCCTTGTTAGAACTCTCGTGGGTGCTTCCCATCACCCGTTGTTTGGTCTTGGGTTCCTGGGTGGTGGTGGTCATGTAAGGCACTTCTCGGGCTACCCGAGTGTCGCCCTGGGGTGTAGGTGTTGGAAGGGGATTCTTTTGGGACTCTTAAGAGATTTGGATTTTCTTGAAAAAAAATTTCTTTATTTGTTGGACCAGAAAAACCCCGGCCAAGTTTTATTACAATAGATGCTTCTAGAATTTCCTACACCTCTCTATCCACACCAGTTGACTGACCTAGAATTATACCTATGTGGGTTGCAAGAGTCTACATCAGGGGTCTCAAGGTGTGTTCTCCTTCTGGGTGGGCACTCGCCTCCATGGTTACTGCTACAACGGGGGCATAGATTCATGCTAGGCTCCTCGAATTTTGTGGATGCTGATAGACTTCGGGCCCTCCTGGCCTGTATGGGGTGAGCTATATTTATGCCATATGAGCGTAGGACAGCTGCATCGTGGGCATGTTGGGTGGGGCTCGCTGTACACATACTGCTATGAATTGGGGGAAGACGGTGAAAAACCCTTACATAGTTAGTGTAGGCTTCCCAAAAATTCCTCTCACTTTCTGCCTGAATCTGGACCAAGTCGGTTTCCCTTGGTGGAGATACTTCATCTTCCACTGAGTATAGAGGGGTCCTATCTTGGGGTGCATCCCATGGGTTGGGCTCTTCTAGGGCCTCCACTCGTTGCTCCATAGCGTGGATTCAGGGAATATATTCTTCAAAGATGTTTTTGTTCATAGTTTTTGCAAGGTCATCGGGAATCATGGTTACGATGGGTTGTGGAAAACTAATGAGGAAAGTTATACTCTGATACCACTCAAGTTGTCATGCCCCAACATGTTTTGGTCAGAGTCTGTGATCAACCCGCTACCCTTCCTTGCGCCATTCAAGTACATCTACTCGAATGTGGCAAGGAAGCTGAAGGCGTGTCCACATTCGAACCCTTACTTAAGTTGGGGGTAGGAAGCGTACCTTGAGGGCCTGAGCGTGTCTGGAACTTCCTGTTGGGGTAATATCCTACAAAAGGGTTGAGGGAGGGGGGTGAGCTTGACAACTCAGTGAGGAGAAACTTACTATAACGGTTTACTTGAATTTATCTTGTATTCAATTTATTTCCATTATTTCACACATTTATAGAATCAATAAACTCCCTCCTATCATAGAAGGGATCACATGATCGTAGAACAGTCCTCAACCGCGCCACTTGTGGACCGGAGCACCTTTACTGTCCACCTTGATAGAGGGATGCTGCCTCTACCTAGAGTTTGTGTTGATATCAGTAGTCCAACCCCAAACTCAAATTCTTCCACCATGTCCTCTCAATGGGGTGAGACCTCATTCCCCCTACTGCCTCGGTCTCTGTGCACAGGAAGCCTTCAGCTTCATGACCTACCGAATGATGATATTGCCCTTATGCTCCCTAGGTCATCTAGCATCCCATCACTACCTCATGTCAGGTGTCCTGATGGCCCAAACCTCACGGTGCATGCATAATCAATAAGCTTTTTAAGTCATAGTTGTTATCTTTGGCCCTCTTGCACAACGGTCTGTCAACTTGGCTTCGGCCCCACCACGCGTACTGGCCCGACAGGTTTGATGACCCGGCTTCGGCAGAGCAGCGGTTCGGCCCAACATGCTTGATAACTCAGCTTGGCTCAATGGGTATCGCACAAGTTCCCATTATTTAGGTATTTTAGCCTCATATATCACATGTCTGTTTTGGACAGGTCCATACCCGTATCTACCAGCCTTGGGCCCACTAGCATCTCGAGCATAAGCTCGGAATTACTCCCAAATATTTTATGCAGAGTCACCCAGTCAGGGGAGGCTAATTCCAAGAAAACAAATTTTCAAATCTTAAACTATCATTTCAACCGGAATGGATGTCATAGCGGTTCACACTCACCCGGTGATTTTGGTGGGGTTGCACCGATGGAGTCTAGCCTCGCAGTTCCTCATCCGAAAGCAAATGCTCAAATAGTTAGTCGCTACATGTCATGGATGTCCTTGTTAGGGTATTGAACTAAGTAATTGTACTTCTTTGCGTATAAGCCTTCATATTTGTCCTTAATTTCACTTTAGTCCCTGAGGTTTGTGCATTCATCTTTTCCACCTCAATTACCTTTTTTTTTCTTAATTCGAACCGCAAATTTTCTAATTATTCCTTCGGCTCCTTAATTTTATCAACACTGCCCCTAGTTTCCTTTAATTTTCTAAAACTGCCACTTAGCCCCAAAATATTTCAAAAATTACAATTTGATCCCCAACTTTTCAAATTTTACAAATTGGTCCTCCATTTGATCCAACTTGTCCAACAGACCCTTACTTGGAAGGGAATTACATAAAAAGACAATTAATTTTGTCAAATCGCCATTTGGTCTACAATTTTCGAAAAATCCTCAATTAGCCCAATGTTTTCAAAAAATGAATTTTGGTCCCCTAGCTTTGCAAAATTTTCACTTTGCCCCAAATTTGTCCAATTTGCCCAATTGACTCTCAATTGGTGTGAATTTCATGAAAATACCCTCAATTTTGTGAAATTGTTGTTCAGCCCTCCAATTTTTGAAAATTGCACAAAAGTCCCCCAAAATCCCCAAATTGGCCTCCACCTTCTTCCCCAATTTAAGCATATGAAACTTCGGTTCTTACCTTATCCAATTGGTGGCCTGTAAGTCCATGTTTTCTTCAATTCTTACTTCTAATCACCTCCTATAGCTCTCCTCGATCATCCTGCACTTCAAATTTCTGAATTTGGCTAAGTTTCGTGCCATGCCGGAGCTCCGCCTGAAAAGTTACAGTAGAGAGAGAAACCTTGCATTTCTTACCGACGAAGAGGCGGTGGCCGGAGCTTGGGGTGGGGGCGGCTAGAGCTAGTCAAAGGGAACCTAGCAGGATTGAGTTTTGCTGAAATTCATTGCTGCATTGCAGGAATTTGAAGAGAGAAGTTTCGGTAGGTGTAGCTCTGAAATTTCGAAA
The DNA here is from genome assembly GCA_030064435.1 of Trapa incisa. NCBI lineage: Eukaryota > Viridiplantae > Streptophyta > Magnoliopsida > Myrtales > Lythraceae > Trapa > Trapa incisa. The sequence goes on along the minus strand of CM057784.1, from coordinate 1,176,021 downwards.
TTCCAATGAGGGGAGGAGAAATTGAGTTTACCATGGCCTATAGGGGTGTTAGGGAGGACCTTAGGCAGTTAGTGGTGGCCAAGGTGAGCGGTGGAAGGACCGGTTGGGGCAAGGTTGTGTCGGGCAAGAGCTCGCTGCTTCGAGCTCTAAAGCAGCTTTACTGTGCGATCTCCCTTGCACCTCCATGAGCGCTCCCTGGTTATTTTGAGGAGGTCTGGAGCTAGAGGATTCTTCCCCAGTTCCAATGGCACCCTTCGGAGCTTCTTTGGTGGAGGTTTCGCCCGTCGTCAAAGCTCTGGTTTGAAGCTTGCTGGAAAACTAACTCTTCTTCTTCTTCGATCAATTGTGGGATGTTGAGAACAAATGAGTGGGTGCCCTTTATATAGGGAGGCCGGCAACTGCTCAGGCTACCCGCCGGGGTAAAATTCAGCCTTTAACGTGGCTTCCGACGACCTGACCGGAGCGGTTTTTTGAGTCGTCGGAGACTCGAGCTTTTTTGGTGACTTTCTCTCTCTCTCTCTCTCTCTTCTCTACCATTACGACTGACCAATGAGAACAGGACACGTGGCAAAATTTTCACATCATCATCCGACTAGGACGTCTAAGAAATGATCGACCAATTGGAGGTTGACACGTGGTGAAGCCAAATCAGATAGCCCCTACCAATCAGAGGTCACCACGTGGTAGTGGCACTGTGCAGGAGGGAATCTAATGCAATTAAAAAGGACCAATTAGAGAACACCATGTGTCACGGTCAATGACAGATAAGGATATGTTTAGCGGCCACGTTGGAATGTGCGACCATTGGGAGGCTACCTTGTGTCCGATCAGTGAGTCAAAGGCTAACTAGGCTGCTAAGGAGGGAGTTGTGTCACCAAAGCTAGCCAATCATGGTGCGCCATGTGGCAAGGTGACACATGCAAAGCTCATACGCGCGACACATTATTGTCTTCCTCTCTTGGGTGATAGAGAGAAGGACATAAGGGGGAGAGAGAAAATCGTTGGTGACTCGAAAAAAGCTCCAATCTGGCCACCAACGAGAGAGGTGGGGGCCGAGTCTTACGCTAGCTGGTAGCCTGGACAATTGTTAAGTTCTCTATATAAAGGGTACCACTCCCCTTGCATTCCTCATCCCACCAGCGACCAAAGAAAGAGAAGAGGTCTACTTTCCACCGAATCTTAAACCAAAGCTTCGACATTGAGCATTTTATAAACCTCTGAAGCCCCCCTTAGTGTCATTGGAACCAGAAAGAAGTCCTTTGCCCGATTGCCACCTCAGCTCAACCTAAGGACCACCAACGGAGCCTCGGTGAGCTCAAATAGGACTTCTGCTCCTTCGGCTGAGAAGAAGCCAAACTCTTCAAGTTGCACCCTGGTCACCCCCGACCTAAGGCAGCTAAACCGACCCATCCCTAGCCTTCCTTAGCCTATACCAACCCTCTACAACCTGTGAGCTAAGCCAATTCCACCCTATGTCGCTAGAATTTTGATGTTACAGAAGCTATCTTGTCTGAACTTCTCTCATTAAATTCATGATTCTCCAACAGACAATTGGCCAGCAAATTTGTCAAGCCTCGACCCGGTTTTATCAGAGTCATGTGATCAACCTGCCACCCTTCCTCGTACTAATTTAGTATTTCTACCAAATAGTCCAAAGAAGGTAAAGGAATTGGAGTACCTATTTTCCATAATAATGTTTACAAAACATAAAAGTTACATGATGGCGGTGTCCTTGGCTTGCTCTTCTAGTCTTAGTTCATCATAGCGAGGTGTCTTCCCTGAAAAAGTTTAATAGGAGGGAGCGAGTTTCTACAACACAGTGAGTGGGGGTTGGGAAGTGAGTTTTCAAACAACCAGTCTTATCAAAATGTTTTAGACTTTCATTTTATTGTAATATGAGTTCATCTCATCATAATATTTCCACTTGCTTGGGAGGTACCTCAGCAAATAATCACATTCCCTTTCTATGATAGAAAGGGATCACACATTCACAGAACAATCCCCGACCGTTCCACTTATGGTTCTATGCGTCTTTACCGTCCACCTGAATAGAGGTGTACTGCCTCTACCTTGAGTTTGAGTGGATATCAATAATCTAACCCTCAAACCCTTATCATGTCCGCATGGTGGGACGAGACCTCATTTCCCCTCTAGCCTCGGTCTCGAGACCTCTTTTCCCCTCCGGCCTCGATCTTAGATCTTCATATTGTCCACTTTGTGGGATGAGACATCATTTCTCCTCCAGCCTCGATCTCAGTACGCTGCAAGCTATCAAAGCTTCATGACTGACTAGCAACAGACCCGCCCTTATTGCATCCAGGTCATCCAACAGCCCTTGGAACCCATCAACTACCCCTCTCAAGCGTCAAGATGCTCTCGGATTCCTCATGCATGCATATAACAGTTTTGATCCATTAACCATGCTTTTTGGTTCCATCGGTCCAACGGGCCCCACACTCAACCTGGCATGCAGCTGTTTTCCTTGATCGGCCCATCGACCTAGTCTGGATGCACTACCACTAGCCCATCGAGCATTGTCAGCTTGTCTTGGCCCCATGGCAAATCACACAACAATTCCAGTTTTTTTAGAGATTTCATGGTTCTTATAATTCATGTTTGTCTATGGGTCCAACCCGTGCACATTGGCTTTGGGCCCACTTCACGAGTTTTCTAAAACTAGACCTCCAACCGTACCCTTTTCAAATACATGGCTTCAAGCCTATTAGAGCAATTTTAGCTCCTATTAGGAATGTCTCCCAAAATGTTTAAGCAATTTCACACAGTTAGGGGTGACCATTCCTAGAAAAATAATTTTTCAAACTTAAAAACGGTTCCCATCACCCCCCCAACTAGGTATGATGCTAAAAATCCCACTCACCCAGCAATAGTAACGTGGCCTCCCTATGAGTTCTTGAGTTGTGGTGCACTTCCTCACGACGGTACTAGAGCAATTGACTCCTACAAGGTTCGAGTACCTTTATTAGGTATATCGACATAAGGGACATCATAGTTTTAGGTCTTTGCGTACAGGTCCTCGCGCTATGCCTTAATTGCATTTAGGTTTATTTTTTTTGTAAGCTTACATTTGGATCCCCAAATTTCATTTAATCTCAATTAAGTCCTAGAACTTCTAATTATTTGTCAAGGCCCTCAAATTTTCCAAACTTACTAATTGGTCCTCAATTTTCCCAAAATTACCATTAGTCCTTAACTTTCCAAAAAAGACCAATTGGTCCTTGAACTTTCAAAATTTTCTAATTGGCCCTCCATTTCATCCAATTGAAAGTTAATTTCATGAAATTGCCCCAATTTTCCTCAAATTGCAATCTAGACCCCAATTTTCTAAAAATCCCCAATTCGCCCCATTTTTTCAAAATAGAAATTTGCTCCCCGAATCTCAATTTTGTTCAATTTACCCCTAAAACTTGGTTAATTGTCTCAATTGGTGATTTGAATCATTTTCTCTATGTGTCCCTTGTCATTTTGAGCTTTGAACCGCTCGATTTGGTTTAAAAATGAGCTCAAATAGAGCTTCGCTGGAAAATACAATCTAGATAGAGAAAGCTTCGATATCTTACCGATGAGGGTCTAACAATTGGAGCTCTTGATTATTCTGAATTGCTCTCCACCCGGGGATCCTCCCTGGATCAAACCATGCCTCAATTGGTGGCTTGAGCAATGTGAATTTATTAGTTTTAGTTCTTACATAAATGCATCGTAAATAGTGTTTTTTGAGGAAGGCGTGGTGAAGGGGCTTACTATGCTAACTCGGGGGAAGGTTGGAGCACCTCTAGGTGGCGTTTGGGGGCTTGGTTTGGCCGGAATTGGCCTAGGGATGGCTCGAGTTGAGCTCGAGCAGCTTGGGTTGTTGATAGCCGAGGAGCAATGCTACTATTTGAGTTTCCTCATTTTTCTATGGTGGCTCTCGGGCATGAATGGAGAGTGCAACTATGTAGAAGACTTCCTCCCAGTTCTAATGGTACCAAATGCAGCATCAAAGGTGGAGAAAAGCACTGATGTCGAAGCTCTGGTTTGCTGCTCATAGGAAAACTGAGTACCTCTCATTCTTCGGTCGAACGTGGGATGTTGAGGACGAATGGCGGGGTGCTCTTTATATAGGGGGCTTGACAACTGTTTAGGTTACTGACCGGCGTAAGACTCAGCCTCCGACTTGGATGCCAATGACTTGATCGAAGAGATTTCTAAGTTGTCGAAGACTCAACTTCTCTGACCTCTCTCTCTTCTCTCTTCTCTCTTCTCTCTTCTTTATGTTAGCGGCTCGAGGTTAAAGATGATGACGTGGCAGGAGTTCCATGTTGCATGCTGTGATTGGCCAGCTACCACGTCACTGTTGACCATTGACCGGACACATGGCAGCCTCCCACTAAATGCTCGTGCTTGCGTGGCTGCTGATTGGGCACTGTTGGCTGTTGACCGTTGACTAGTTCATTGATCGGTCTGGTCCAACTGGGTTCGGTGACCCAAATTCAAAATTTGGCCGGTTCAAACCAGATTCGACCGATTTTCTGAAATTTAAAAATTTCTAAATTCATCTAGATTCATTTTCTATCTAATGGTGGCCTTAATTTCCCAAATTGACATTTTTAACCCACCTAGAAAAATGAATTATTGAATTGGTTCACTATGGTTCATCCCGATTTGGATCCAATTCACCCCAAATTGGTCTGGTTCTCTCAGCAATTCCATTTCACGGTTCTTCCTCATGATTTTTATGAATTTTTGGTAACTTGGTATTTTCCAATTTCCCATTTAACTCTTCTTTATCATTTTTTTGTTTTTTCAGCTCGGTTTTCTCAAAACCGCCCGTTCTTTCTCCAGGGAATGTGTTTCATAACTCTCCCCTCCTTTTAGAAGTTTTGTCCTCATAACTTAGTCATCCATCCTTTACATCAAAAATGGATTCTCTTGCAGCCAAATTGGGATTTGATTTGACATCCTTTCGCTTTGGTTACCCTTTTTTGTTCATTCATTTGCACCCTTTAGTTATTTTGACTTGCCTTACCCCTGTGTCCAAGTAATCTCTTAAGTCCAATGTTCTCCATCTTTTGGGTTCAGACGTTTCCTCTTGAGGGTTTTGCTCAGAATTGGGAGTTCTAGAATGTCCAATCATACCCGAGTCTATTTACTTCCTCGGTCATCGAATCTACTTAGCTCGTTGTCCTGTTAAGCCTTTCGCACTTACTTTCCAAAGGTTTTGTTGTCATCCCTTTTTGTCCTAGGTTGGTCCCTTATTTTGTTCCTTATTGGGCTTCCCCATTTCCAACCACTAATTCCCCCTACACTCCTTGATTTACTGACATATTGGTGGGTCTCTTCCTTTCAATCCTCCCTCACGTCTAACGACGTCCTTACTTAAGGATTTCATTTTGTTCTTAGATCCATCCTTACTCAATCGGGGCCATTTCATGGTTCTTTTATCCCGAATGAATCTCGTATGGCTTACTTTCCATTCCTTAATTTCACTTGATGGATTTCCCTTGTTGGTTTTATCTCCTACTCTCGTACCTTGAAGTCGGGATTTCTTTCTATTCTTTGTGTTGCACGTTCATCCTTCTCATCCTTTCTTGAAGGTTTCCCTTAATTAGCTTTAGTTGAAGGGAGCATTTTCTATGGTCTCTTGGGTATCCTTCCTTAGGTTTCTTATTTATGGGCATTCCATCAATCCCCTCTTGTTACGTCATCATCTGAGGTTATCTTTCTACTACCCATTCCTTCTGCTTTGCTTTGCTCTTTGGGCTTTGGGTACACTCTCTTCAGCATCTGTCCAAGGGGTATCAGACCCTAAACCAACTCTGTGACATCATTTGATGTCGTTCTTTTGCTGCTTAACCTTCCTTTGTATCCTTTTCTTATTCCTACAAGTTTACTTGACTTTGGGAAAAGTTCAAATCCTCTTTGTGTCGATGTCTCTTGATCGCCACACGAAAGGTTCACTTATTCCTTATTGCCCATCATATCACCTTCTCTAGGGTGTAGTTGTCACCACTTTTTCGGTCCTTCTTAGGTCGTCATTTAGTCTACTTGGATTATCCCATGGTTACTATGCTAGGTTCCTTTGTAGTCCTTCTCGACTCCTCTACTCTACCAAAGCAGGTTACACCTTGCTATCCAAAACTCCATGTTTCCACCCTAGGAATTTCTGGTCTTGGCCCTTATCTTGTGCACTCCATACTATGCCACGTCGTCTGATCCTAGGTTTCTTTAAGTAGGTGGGGTTAGAGACTAATCTTGAGGTTTATTGCTCTTTAGTTAGTGGGCGTACACCTTCGAAGGTCCTCTCCTCGTAAATTCTTTCCTTTGTTTCCTAGTCATGGTTACCTTACCTATCCCAAAAGGGGGTTGTGATCTCCTTTGCTGTTGTCTCCTCATTCGCCCATTCTTCGGGTTTAGCCATATGCATGGTCCTCTTACATAGGCTTGCCTCTTTCGGGGAGGTCGGAGTACCTTGACCTCTTTTAAAGTCATTATTTGTCCTTATTAGGTTTGCCCTTCTCATTCCTTATTTGTCCTAGGGCACAAGATTTTGATCGGACTCATTATGAGTCGAGGCAACAAAATTTTATGAGAAGTTAAAATCTTATTTCTTGGGAATTGAATACAGTACACTTGGGGACCTCTTCCTTCTAAGGGAGATGGTTAAAGTAAAGGTCAGGAAGCTCTATGCTGGAGTTTTCAGAAACTTTCTTCGGGGTGGGTTTAAAATCCTCATTTGGAGTTGTGGATTCTAAGGCAGCCTCTTGTCTTCCATCCTCTCAGGCTCTGGTAATCGGGGAGGTATTATTCTTAGGAGGTATTGCCATCCATCCTGGTGGCGTGGGACATTTTCTTATCATGTATCATACTCCACACCTATAATAGGTTATCCCAACACCATTTCCTACATGGGTCTTTTGGTATTTACATGGTAGAGAGGCTTCTTCTGCCCTCTTTTCCCTTCTTCATGTCCTTCCCTACTCGTGGAGGTAGTGCTTCCAAGAGTGGGTACCACATTCCTTAGTGGTATTGGGCACTTACATGCATAATATCCCTTCTGTCCACAATTGTAGCAAGTTACTTCCCTGTGTGGACCTTTATAGCTTCTTCTCCATCTCAAGCTTTGGGAAGTTTCTTTCGGTGCTTGATGGGGGCCTCCACGTATCACCATCCTCGGGTGTGCACTTCCTACGGAATGATCACTGTTCCTAAGCATGAAGCAAGGTTCCCCAATTACCTTGATGAATCCTTCATAAATTCTCCTTGGTTCAAGAGACATGCTTGGTTTCATGGGTTGGGTACTCCTAGGCTCTTGAGCTCCCAAGCTAGTTCCCTTTATTTTATTTAAAATTCATTCTTCCTTGTTTTCTTGATTTTCAAAGCCATTTCTTTATCATCAACCATAAATAGTGTATTTAGCAACCAACACATGCCCCTCATCATGAAGGGATCACACATTCATAGGGTAGCACGTCCACTGCACCCACTTGTGGCGTCGGAGCGACTATACCGGCTACCTAAATAGAAGTACGTCCAGTTCTACCTTGAGAATAAGTGGATGTACGTGACATCCAACCCTCAATCTCGTAAATAAAACTTCGTGTTCGTATGAGGACCGAGACCTCATCCCAACCCCACCCGAGTCTCATACACATGAAGCTACGTCGAGCTTCCCTGACTGTTGGCACGACAATCTGCCATTATCTCCATCATGTCATCTAGTAGCCCATAGGATGCATCACGACCCCTCTTGGGCATCTTGAAGGTCTCATACCTTAGTGCATCTATAAAACAACAGTTTTTCACATAAGCCATTTAATTTGTGGTGCTACTGGTCCAACAGCCCCAACCCTCAACTCGACCTGTAGCTGTTTGTTTTGACTGGTCCGTTGACCATTCATGCAGCACTGTCGCCAGTCCATCAAGTATGTTGGTACTGTCTTGGTACCATGGCCAAGCATATCATTCATTTAAAGTTTTAATGGCTTAAACTCATGTTTATTTACGAGCTCCTATACGTGCCAACTAGCCTTAGGCCCACTATACGAGATTTTCAAAATCAGGAATATTAGCTCCCAAGTTCCAAAACTTAGGCATTTGGCCTATATGAGCATTTCAAGCTCCCGTTAAGAGGTCTCCCTAAAAGATTAAGCTGTGGCACACAGTCAATAAAGAGCACTTCCGACCAAAAATAATCTTTTGATCGTCAATCACACCAACCATTTGTGAGGACATCTCTACTCATAATTGATGAACGGGCTTTCTACTACCTTCCAGTAAGTTCATCATACCGATCGGGTATGATCAAGTTACAACCGGTAAGTAGTTTTTCCTCAATTTGGTCCCTAAAGTTCTTTTTCCTTTACTTTAGTACCATATGTCGATTTTACCCCAAATTAAGTCCCAAAACTTCAAAATTATACTTTGAGACCTTAATTTATTCAAAATTACATAAAGGGGTTCAAGTTTCCCAAATTTCCAATTTGGTCCCCAATGTTTCAAAAATTACCATTTTGCCCCTACTTTACACAAATGGTAAGTTTCACCCCCACAAATTGACCAATTGGTCCTCCAACAACTTTATAATGCTCAATTGGCCCTCAATTTTATGAAATAGCACTTTAGTCCCTCGAACTTTTGAAATCCCCAAAATTTCCCCAATTTCAACCTTCTAACTCAGCCGATTTTGATTTCATCAAATTGACCAATCAAATGAGTTTAATTGTTGAAATTGAAGTTAGATTGAAGTTCCTACACCTTCATACGATAAAATTGAACTTTGAATCGCGTGATTTGACATCGGAATCAGCTCAAGCGGAGCTTCGCCAGAAAACTGAACGTAGAAAGAGAAAGATTTGAAAACTTACCGTCGGTGGGTGGTGGTCCATGCTTTCAATCTGGGAAGATAGCTCTTGTCCTGAGATCCTTCCTAGAATCAAGAATCACCTCAATTCATGTAGAATTAAGGGAGAATTTAGTCAGTGAAGATCTGTCAATTCTCTCTCTAGCACCGATCGGAATTCACAAAGGGGAGCCAAATTGGCATACCTTTCCACACTTATTCGAACGTAGTCACCTTTATGATAGTCATTGATGGCCTGAAATGTAGCTATTTATGGTTTTGTGACTATTTAGGTCACTCGGGATTCATAAATTTATGGTTTTGCCCTTTCTCTATTGGTTCTGATTTATAAACCGACTCGGTTTTCTCTTTGGAAATGATTGATTTGATTTGGTTCGAATCCGTTTCACCTAAACCGGTTTGGTTTTCTCTCCCAAATTGTCATAAGGCCCTCTTCCAAGGTTTTTATGATACCATTGGGTCACTAAGGATTTGTAAATTACCCAAATTCCATGTTCTCTGGTGATTGGGTTTTTGAACTGGTTCAATTTTCTCACTTGGTTTGACCAGTTCTTTTCCTAGTTTTTCCTTAACTCCAAATGGCGGGGTTTACAACTCTCCCCTCCTTTTAGGAGTTTTGTCTCCAAAACTTATTCCACATCCTTTGTACTAGAATGAACCTTCATTGATTTAATTTTTTTGTAGTTTATCGGCCTACAACCTTCTTGTTTGTTTTCGTTTATCCCTTACATCACATACCTAACATTTTCATTTCATTCTCATCCATTTCTCATTCCATGGAGCTTACTTTAGCTAAGCATATCTCCCTGGAAGATGTAGGATCATATCCTTAAATTTACATTCCTCTTTTCCCAAGGCACTATTTCTCCATTCCAAACTCATTTACCTAAGATTTTAAGACTAGGAGTTCTGGTTATTTTCTTCCATGGGTTTTGGTGTTATAACCCGTTCATGCTACATGGATCCTTTCCTCATTCTTTGGTTATTACTTCTTCATTCCACATTTTAACGTTTGACCTCATCATGCTTTAATCATAGATTCTTGCTTACCTAAGTCATATTTCCCTGGGACAGTTAGGCTTACATGTCCCTTACTACATGACATTCTTCGGAACTTGTCTTTAACATCACAACTGTATTGGTTTCCTTACTTTCTCAGCTTTTTCAGACTTCTTTATTCAGTCATTCAACTTTCAAGTCCTTGAACTTCTCGATAACTTATTGACATACTAAAACTCTTCTTTTCTTACAATATTCCTCATTCCCACTAGCGTCCTTCCTTCTTAAGGTCTCTTCTCTTTCTTAATCCATTCTTACTCACTCGTTATCATTTCGTGATCCTTTATTCCGAGTTAGTTCCTTTCTTACTTGTATGACATCTTTTGATGTCGTCTTCCAACTTACCCATTACTTGGGTTTGATTTATCCCTTGGACCTTCACGATTACTTTTCCTTTGTACTTGATCCTTTCACCTCCAATAGCTTGTCTTTGAGGAGCTTATCTTTTTTCCAATTTCGTTGGTTCGATCTCCTCCTTATTGGTACACATATGTTTTTCCAAGATTCCCTTCCTTAGTAAGTTTTACACTCCTTTTCTCTCGAAATCTCCTTCTAGTTTTACCATTGCGAATATCCAACCTTGAATGACATTCCTTGGCACCATCTTCTCCCGCTTACCTTTACCCTTTGAGATTCTACGAGCACTTCTCGTCTATTTCACCTCATTATCACTTGCTCCCAGTACTCATCTATTCCTTTGAGATGGATTTTACATCTCCTTTTGTGTCAAAATCTTTCGTTCATCCTACAGAAATCTATTTAACATTTTCGTAGCTTTTGGGTTGTTACTCCGGTCTTGGTCTTTGATCTATTTAAGGCTTTCCTCTATCCTTACCTCTCAAAGGTTTTGACCTTTCCATCATTTCCTTTTTCACTAAGACTATGACCTCCACAAGGATCAATTTGTTAATTGTCTCGTTCGTTTTCTCCTCTTAGTCATTTATCTTAAGAGGATTGTCTCTCGAATCTTCTTGTCTTTGGTATCCATTCCTTTGCCCTATTTTGGGTATCATTCTCATTACTTTCCTATCCTTCTTGGAGTGTTGTTTATTTCCCGGATGATCTGGTTGTTATGGGCTATCTCCTTAAATAAGATAAATCTAACATCCCTATTTGGGTTTCCATGCTTTATTGCAAGTAGATCATACTTAATCTCCCCAAACACTCACTTAACCACTTGTACTCTTACTGAGGTCCTTATTTCGGTTTCGGTCTCTACGACATTTCCTCGGTTGATTTTCTTAACCTAGAGCTTTCTCCTTCCATGATCCAACTTCCTATTCTCATCCTTCTTCTAATGTCTCCCATTATGGGATTCTTAAGTTTGATCTCCCTACTATTCCTTAGAAGTTCCCCTTTTAGTCTTCACTCATACTTAAGGATCTTGTATGGTTCATTCCCTCTGGCTTTTCTTCCTTTATGGTTCCATACTTCTGTTTTCCACAAGTCTCCTTATGTTATAGAGTTCCTAAGAAATTGTGTCTTAGTTCTTTACAAGTAGGTGTTATACCTTGGCTTTCTTGCTATCAAATTTTATTCTTATCTTACCCTGGTGGTCTTGACATCCTTGGTGTTCCCCCATAACTTACTTCCTTTCTTCGTGATCAGCTTCCATTCCTTTGGTTCCCTTTGGAATAATCCACTCCTTGTTCCTCCTTACTCTTATTCTTTAAGCTTTTCCCTAACTCCTTGAACTCTCCATAATTCCATACTCTTTGATGTTTACTTTCCTTTATTCCAACTTCTCCTTCCTTTTCTTAGTTAAGATCTCCATTGGATGAACTATTCCATGCCAAACTTATTGTACTTCTGAGGGAAAGTCTTAAGGATAGAGGTTAACTATAAATAACCCATTTTTCCTTCCTTAGGTGATTTCCTACCTTTTACTTTAATCTTTATTATCACACTCTTTTTACTTTGAATTTATCAAGGAACTTAGAAGTTTTATTCAAGAAATATTTTATTGCCATACTTGGCTTATTACAGGAATTTTCTACCCCCTAATCCCTTAGTGTCATAGGCCGAGAATTAACCCTAGAACGATTGTGGGACTCTTGATCAGAAAGCTCTGAGTAACTAGTTGGGGTCCATTCGTATTCCTTAATGGGACTAATTTCATGTATGGCCTCCAATTCGTACCACCTTAGTACCTCGACCTCACACTCATACGTCCACTTCATCCATTGAGAAGGATTGAAGTTGGACTGAGTAGGTTGGGGTACTTGGTGGACTTTCATGAAGGAGGCATACGCATCCCAATAATTATCCCAAGCCTTCTTCTTGGTTGGATTCCTCTCTGATTGTTGTGGGGCCGGAGGAGGAGTTGGGCTCCTAGAAGGAGGTACAGGTTCCTCTTGTATTGGAGGAGGGTAGGTGATGCCTTCTGGTTCCAATAGGGCTCCTACCAATTTTCGGTAGTTTTCCACCATGTCTTTGGGTACTCTTTTCTTGCTTTTTAAGAATCTTTTAATGGCCTCTTCCATTGGGTTGGGTGTCTTTTTCAAGGTTATGGGTGGAGGGTTGGATTTCATAGCGAACTTCCTAGGGATTCTCCTTCCTACACGATAGTTAAAGTTTGATTAATGTTAGGGTATAATATTGATAATGCTTCAAGGAAACTTAGCTCTAATACCACTCAAGTTGTCACACCCCAACCCGGTTTGGTCGGATTCCCATGAACAACCCGCTGCTCTCTTGGTTCAAGAGGGGTTTCCCCATTCTTTAATTCAAGAGGATCCAGACGTAAGTTTAACCTTGTACCTTGGAATAACATATATCAAATAAAATGCATGCTTAAGAAAGTTAAGCATACCTGGTACAAGGTAAGGCTTGGTGTTATCCCTAGTCATCTCTTTATTTCTTGAAAAGAGATAAAAGGGGTGGGTGTGTTTCTATAACTAAGTGAAAGGGTATGTTAAAAGAAACGTTCAATAAAACGATTTTTAAATTGGAGTGTGCCAGACTACTTATTTTTTTTCCAAAATTCATTCTTACTTGTTTTCTCAGTTTTCAAAGCCATTTCTTTATCATCAACCATAAACAGTGTGTTTAGCAACCAACACATGCCCTTCATCATGAAGGGATCACACATTCGTAGGGCAACACATCCATTGCACCCACTTGTGGTGTCGGGGCGACTTTACCAGCCACCTAGATAGAAGCACATCCACTTCTACCCTAAGAGTGAGTGGATGTACGCAACATCCGATCCTCAATCCTGTAAATAAAACTTCGTACCCGTATGAGGATAGAGACCTCATCCCAACCCCACCCCGGTCGCATGCGCATGAACCTACATCGAGCTTCTCTAACTATTCGTACGACAATCTACCATTATCTCCACCATGTCATCCAGTAGCTCCTAGGACACATCACTACCCTTCTTGGGTGTCTTGAAGGTCTCTGCCTCATTGCATGCACAAAACAACAGTTTTTCATATAATCCATTTAATCTATGGTACCACTGGTCCAACGGCCCCGTCCCTCAACTCGACCTGCAGCTATTTGTCTCGACTGGTCCATCAACCTATCATGTCGCACTGTCACCAGTCCATCGAGTATGTCGATCATGTCTTGGTACCATGGCCAAACATATCATTTATTTAAAGTTTTCATGGTTTAAACTTATGTTTTTTTATAAGCTCCTACTCGTACCAACTGGCCTTGGGCCCATTGTACGAGATTTTCAAAATTGGCCATATTAGCCCCCAAGTTCCAAAACCGAGGCCTCCGATGTATATGAGCATTTCGAGCTCCCGTCAAAAAGGTCTCCCAAAAAGTTTAAGTAGTGGCACATAGTCAGTGGAGAGCACTTCCAACCAAAAATAATCTTTTGATCGTCCATCACACCAACCGGGTATGAGGACATCTCCACTCATAATAGATGAACGAGTTTTCTACTTCCTTCCATGAAGTTAATCATATCGACCGAGTATGATCTACTTACAACCAGTAATTACTTTTTCCGCATAATTTCCACATCACTCCATTTAAGTATGATGTTTAAAATTTTCACTTAGCAGTGGGTTTTCAATTTCGAGATGATTATCATCCCAACCGGGTATGACACAAAATCCCACTCACCCGTGAATGTCGTGAATTCCTCTTAATCGGCTTTTGTCTCCTCGTGAGCTTTGTCTTAGCTGGCATTCCTGATATTTCGTGTTCCAACATGGTATGAACAATCCTTGTTCATTATCCTTTGTCTTAATAGCATTCATTCATTATGAATGAATAAAATACCCAATTTTTAAATATTTACAATTTGGTCCCTAAAGTTCTTTTTCCATTACTTTAGGTACCATATGCCGATTTTTCCCCAAATTGAGTCTCTAAACTTCAAAATTATACTTTAAGACTCAATTTATTCAAAATTACACAAAGGGGTTCGAGTTTCCCAAATTCCCAATTTGATCTCCAACTTTTCCAAAATTACCATTTTGCCCCTACTTTACAATAATGGTAAGTTTCACCACAAAAATTCCAGAAATTGACCAATTGGTCCTCCAACATCTTTATCATGCCCAATTAGCACTTAATTTTATGAAATTGTACTTTAGTCCCTCAAATTTTTGAAATCCCCAAAATTTCCCCCAATTTCAACCTTCTAACTTAGTCGAATATGCACTTTGAATTGCACGATTTGACGTCGAACAAGCTCAAACGGAGCTTCGTTGAAAAACTGAATGTAGAGAGAGAAAGCTTCAAAAGCTTACCGTCAGGGGTGCGGCGTCCGAGCTTTTGATCCAGGCAGATAGCTCTCATCTAGAGGTTCTTCCTAGAATAAAGAATCACCTCAATTCATGTTGAATTGAGGGATAATTTAGAAAGGTGAAGATCTGTCAGTTCTCTCTCTAGCATTGCTCATAATTCACCGAAGTGAACCAAATTGGCTTACCTTCAGCACTTATTCAGTCGTAGAAGGGCTTAGGAGGTGTTGGGAGATCTTAGTTTGGCATGACGAGGGCTTGAATTGGCTGATTTCAACTCGATAGAAATAGGGTAGCTTCGGTCTGTTGGAGCTGCTTCACTGTTCGATCTCGTCAATGCTACTCCGGCGACCATGAAAGCAATTGGAGACTACCACAGTGTAGCTAACGTCTCCCTAAGTCTAAGGAACCTGACCATGCCTTCTTTAGATTAGAAAAGACACTATATCAGAGCTCTGGTTTAAGCTTCATCAAAAAACTGAGTAGTTGAGAGAGAGTGTGGTTTTCAGATGTGTGGAGGATGAATGGAGAGGGGCTCTTTATATAGGGAGCTCGGGGACTTGTCCTTCATCCATTTGTCACCTTTATGACAACCATTGATGGCCTGAAACATACTGAATGGAAATATTTCCTCTTCGCCGGTGCTAGTTTAATTTTTCGGTAAGTGAATAGTGTTGTCATCTAAAGGAAGAAAACCACACAGTTCTGAACCGGACCGTAATGGTTTGAATCGGGTTCAAAGCTTAAACTGGCTGATTCATGCCAAATTCGACCGAGTTTTTCAAAATTAAAAATTTCTAAATTTATCTAAATTCATTCTTTATCCAATGGTAGCCTCAATTCTCCAATTTGAATTTTCTAAGCCACCTAGAAAAATGAATTTAGCATCCAGTTCAATAGTGGTTCAAAACTGTCCAAACTGGTTCAATCTGGTTCACCTAAATCGATTTGGGTTTTCATCTCCAATTTGTCCTAAAGTCCTTTTTCATAACTTTTGTGACTTTTTAGGTCACTTAGGATCCATAAATTTCTCGGTTTGCCCTTTCTCTATTGGTTCCATTTTATTAACCGACTCGATTTTTTCTTTGGAAATGACCGGTTCGATCTAGTTCGGATCATGTTCACCTAAACCGGTCTGGTTTTCTCTCCCAGATTGTCTTAATGCCCTCTTCCAAGGTTTTTATGACCCCACTAGATTACTCAAGAGTTGCAAATTTCTCAAATTGCTTGTTCTCTAATGATCAGATTTGTGAACCAATTCGATTTTCTCACTCAGTTTAACTGGTTCTTTTCCCTGTTTTTCCTTAACTCCAAAGGGTAAGGTTTACAGATGTCCACTCAAACTTGAGGTAGAGGCCATGATCCTCTATCAAGGTGAATGGTAAAGGCGCTCCGGTCCACAAATGGACCAGTCGGGGACTAGTTTGTGATGGTATGATCCCTTTTTATGATAAAAGGGCAATTGATATGTGAATATTGTGTGAATGTTGGGTAATGAAATTAATAATGGAAATCAAAACCAACGATTGTTGTAGAAATTTCCCTCACTTAGTGTATACCCATTTCCCTCCTTTAACCCCTTTCCAAGAACACTTACAAGGAGTCGGACCAGGAGAGGTTAAAGCCCGAGTGAAGGCTCAAACCCTCAAGGTACATCCCACGGCCCAAATCTGGATCATATTATGGGAATGTATGTCAATATGCCTTTACCTTCTCCTAGCCATCGATATAGGAATATCAGGTTGGTCCAGGGAAGGGTGGCGGGTTGATCACCAAACGCCGACCAGACCCGGTCAGGTGTGATAGGGACAAACAAAGAGAACCACTAAAGAAAAGCCCAAGTAGGCACATACTTACCATAAAGGATCAATGATAGGTAAGGATTGTTAATAATGTAATTAAGGACCAGCACACAACCAAAGGGGAAAGGTTAATAATCTTAAGGCAAGAAGAGCAAGAATGAAAAGTTCGGAAGGGGCATTTTGCCGAGAATTTTTAACAACTAAAAGAATGGCCAAACAATGGAATGATTAAGCATTTATGAGAACATGATCCTGTGATCTGGACTAATTCTTGGACTGAAACCTCAAGAGAGAGAGTTTTAACTGTAAATGGCAAAATGGTTGGACCTAAGAAAATACCTTCGAGCAGATAGGTAAGTAAAGCTAATCATAATGAACTCCACGGAGTAACTAAATGCTCGAAGAGATGAGAAACCCCTCAAGGATGTTATATAAAGGGCAAAGTAAAAGAGTACCCATAGTGACATATTGCCTAGAGTAATCATAAGAGCGAGGTAGCACTCAAGAGAGAAGAAATCGGAGAGCAGATCGTTAAAAGATCTTTTTCTCGAGTTGAATGCCTAATCATAACATTAAGAATGATAGTGAAATAATTGATGATGAATGGACACCCATGATGGGAGAATGAAGGATTTAAAGTCCAAAATATGATATGAGATACGTTATGCTCTCAAAAGAAAATGCAGATACATGAAGTTTGGCAAGAGTGGTGCCAATTGAAAATGGCATGAAGCATTCAGAAAATTACGACTAAAATGGTTATGAGAAATAATTGATAACCACCTAGAATGAGTGGTTAGAAGAGGAGAATAAAAAGAAAATGAGAAAGGTTAAGAAGAACTTCTCATTCAATGTAACAGCTACTTCATGGAATAATGGACTTCTAAACAAAGGAAATCAATTATTTCCACAAGTAGTACTCTAACAAAAAAATGAGTGATGAAACACTCTAGTGGAGTAAGGAGAAGATCTTGGAGGAACAAGCATGAAGTTCTCAAATAAGGCTTAGTAAAAGTACCATTTAATGGAGTTTTGGTAAGTAAGTCAATAAGGACTAAATAATGAAGACGTATGCTTTGAACATTTGGATAATGTTCATGGTGGTCGAGGAATACTACCAACTAAGAGTGATGAGCGAAGTCCCATAATTCCCTACGGATTAGAAGATGAAACTCTATCATAGAGATATTTTAGAAATATATGAGTGAAAGCACTTTACAATGCTAAGGACACATGAGTTCGAACAAATAAAATAATATAACTTATGGAAAGAAGGATCATTCATCGGACCATGATTGGGTCAAAAGAAAGTCTGAATAAGAACCAGACAAGTTGCCCTTGAGTTAAGAAGCTAAAAAATGGGCAAAGGGATAAAAGTTAAAGTTCCTTACAAGAAGGACCCTCAAATAAGGAGGATTATTGTCACACCCCGACCTGGTTTGGTCAGATCCCTATGAACAACCCACTACTCTCCCGATTTATTAAGGGTTTTCCCCTTCCCTAAACCGTAAGGAGTAAGGTGTCCTTTTCACCTGTATCTTTCCCGTAATAACATTAATCAAAATTGAATATATTATCCTTATATACATGTCTTGTAGGTTCAACTACAGGAAAGTCTTTAAGTGGGTTTTCCCTCGTTTACCTAAAAAAGGGGTAAAGGGAGGGGTGAGTATGACAACTCAGTGAATGGGTGTTGGGAGAGAGAGTTCATAATTAAAACATTTTTAATCGTAGTGTGTCAGACTCCCTATTTCTTTCAAAAATATTCTTTTCCTTAAATTCTTGATTTTTCAAACCATTTTCCTCATTTCCACATCAGGTGTGTTTAACAATAAACACACGCCCTTCATCAGGAAGGGAATCATACATTTGCAGGACAGCCCGTCCACTGTACCCACTTGTGGAGTCGAATCATACGTTGGGCAATGCCCTTAAGTAATCCAAAGGGAAGGGGATGAAGAAGATCCCCAAGATCTAAAGGAGGAATTTAATTGAGAACTAAAGTCGAAAAGATAAATGGGGATAAGAATCCATCCTATGAAATAGAGCATGTTTGAATATAGGATCGACAAGAAGAGAATCTTAAGAATGAAAAGATTCTAATAGAAATTGTATTCCATCTATGTGGCTAGATTATGGAAGAACACGAGCTTTGTGAAAGGGAAAGATACCTTGATCTAAATAAGGCATAATGAGTTTTGAGGACAAAACTCCTTAAAAGGATGGGAGTAGTTGTAAACCCTATTCTCTCATAACAAGAAAGCCGGAAATAAGAACTAGAAAATTTTGAGAGAAAACCAAGGTTCAAAGTGAACCGAAAATAGTAAAAAGAAGCCATCATGGGAAATTTGAAAATCCCAAGTATACAAAAAAGACCCAAAAAATTATGGAAATGGATCATGGACCAAATTGGATGTGAGAACTGGAATGGTTCAAGGTGAACCAGACTAGAACTGGGATGAACCGAGAAGAATCAATTCAAAGATTCATTTTTTTATGTGACATAAAAATATCAATTTGGGAAATTAAAGTCAACAATGTGTAGAAAATGAATTTAGATAAATTTAGAAATTTTTAATTTTTAGAAAACCGGTCAAATATGGCTTGAACCGGCCGATTTTCAATTTTGGGTTACCGAACCTGTCTAACTGAACCAATCAATGGACCGCCTGCAAGGTCAGTGCCCAGTTAGTGCGTGCAACACGAGGCGAAGCGCTCCCATTCAGCCACTCAGTCAACGTCTAGAAGCGCTAACCAATCAAAGCATGACAAATGTCCTTAGTCAACGATTAGACAAAAAAATCTACATCACAAAAGACTGACCAAAAAGGGAGCAGCACGTGTCCTAAGTTAATGGTCAACTGAGGAGAAACCTCGACAATAGAGTTAACCAATCTGGTGTTGACATATGCAAGGTGCCATGTTGGCAACCAACTAGGATATCGGAGAACGATCCACCAATTAGAATTTGACACGTGGCAAAGCCATGTCGGATGGTCGTAACCAATTAGAGATTGATACTTGGCAATGGTACAGTACGTCAAGTGGGAAAACTTAGGAATTTAAATCAACTAATAAGATGATGCCACATGTCATGGTCAACCAACGGTTAAATATGGTCAAATGCCACGACGAACAAAGCGACCAATTGGAGGTCGCCATGTGTCCGCTAACGAGTCAACAAATAGCTCGGACGCTAAGTAGGACGTCATGTCAGTAAAGCTATCCAATCATAGAGCGTCACGTGGCATTTCACACGTGTGAAGCACACACGTGCATGCACTGTGTCATCTTCAACCTTTGAACGGGCAGAAATGGAATGACCAGAATGGCTGCCATTACTCTAATGGCCAATAAATCCCTCTAACGAGGCCTTAAATAAAGGGTTAATGGTTGATCGATGGATGAATGGATAGAACGGACACCCCACGAGCTCCCTATATAAAGAGTTCCATCCCATTCATCCTCCTCATCCCTCGAAAGCTTGAAAAAGACGAATTACTTCCGTTTCCAACCATCCTTGAACCACAGCTCCGACATCAACCCTTTCCTCAACATCCGAACGTGAACTCGGGTTCACTAAAACCGGGAGGAAGTGCTCTACCTTGCTGCAAACTCCTTTCAGCTCAAAGATCACTAGAGAAGCATCGATAAGCCCACACAATATAGTCACTCCAGTGGTCGAGAAGTAACAAAAATTTTCGAGCTGAATTTCAGCTATCTCAGACCTCTTATGGCCAGGCTAACCCTTCCACGACCGAGCCTAGTCCTCCTTGAGCATTCAAGGTAAGCAATTATCGCCACCTTCGCCGGACTAGTGAAATTTTAGAGAGATAAACTATTCATACTTTGTTGATCCAATTATCCCTGTTCATGGCATCAATTGAGGCGAATCTTAATCCTATAAGGATCCTTTCAACGAGAGCTAGCTTCCGAAATCAAGAGCTCAGGTGAGTGGGATTACTAGCATCGAGTTTGATTGGACCGATGATGCATACTTAAGAACATGCTTTACTTTGAAAACCAATTTTCCTAAGTATAATTCTCTAACTATATGAAACTTATTAAACCTTTTGTGATTTTACTTTTGAAGAAAGTATAAAGTATGAAATTAGGACAAACCCATGACGATGTATGGATACACTTCAAGTGGAATGGTCTAACTTTGACCCTTGATATCAAAAATGGACGGGGCATATGTTTGACAATGATGAAATAGATATTGTTTTGTCCAAGTGGGCCCAAGGCCTTGTTTTGAAAACTCGTATGAGTAGACCTAAGGCCAATGGAAATAAGGTAAACCCATAAATAAGTTTCTAATTTAAGAGACTTATAAAATTATCATAAATAGATAATATTTGTTAATGTTATTGAGCTAGAATCAGGTTAGAGCCTATTGGGCTAGTATCACAAACATAAAGGTTAAATCCCAAGACTTATGTGTGATTGCAATAGTACAAAACCAAAGAAACAGGTAGTACAGGGTAGTATTGGTTCTAAGGACTACTAGACAGAAAGGTTGGTACAAGGGAAGCTATGTTGTTCTGGTATGTCTTAAACCTCTAGGAGATTTGTGTGCATTGAGATCGAGTGGATAGAAGAGTGAGCTCTCACCCCTGCATATGGGGATCGAAGTATCAATAAGTCTGGGGTTGGATTAAGATGCTCACACAAACGATATGGTGGGGGTTGTGGCCTCTCATGATGGTAGACGATAAAGATGCTAGGGTTCACTAGTGGAATAGATGAAGTTGTAACCTCTGAGAGTTTGTTATGCGACTGTTTGATCTCTTTACTAAAAAATGGTGTTTGATTGTTTTCCAAAACAAACCCACTAAACTAGTAATCTCATACTAGGAAAGATATCCTATTATCCACTTGAATCTTATAATTTTAGTCTTATTCACAAAGTTTTAAACTCACCCACCCTTCCCCTTTCAAGTCATAGAATATGGCACATCGTAAATTATTATTTTATATTTATGTATTGAAACATTTGTCCCAACAAATTTTTAGAAAAATTTATCTCATACACCATTTCCCTTTTAGTTTTGAACTTTACTTCTATCAATACAATAAATATGAAATTTAATCATATTATAGTATTAGGAGAAGTGACGAATTATTTAAATGATTTCGTTTAAATGTGAACGGGTATAACTCTTCATCTCTCTCATAAGCTATAATAAGCACTGCACTTACTCCTCTTCTTATGCTTCCATAAAAGTTTCACTTCTTGGTCTATTTACACTCATATTTAAAATGGTCTAAGATCACACTTGAAACAATCTATCGAAGTCTTGCTAGGATATAAATGGCACATTCTCCTGCCTCTACCTACACCTCTTCTTGTAGGTCTATACTCAGTAACTTGTCTTTCTGTACTTATATCATTGCTAGAGATCTTCTAGTCTTTTTTTTCTTCATTTTCACAAGCATCCTTTGTTCATGCTTCTACAACTCATATATAGTAAGCAAATATGTGTTATTAGACTCTTAAATAGAGCACACCATATAATTGAATCTTATAATTATTTATCTTGGAATTTCTCTATAATTATTCTTGATTTCATTCTTTCTCTGCATTTTTATGCGGTTAGCTATTACCAAAGTTCTATAAAAATATTCAAGACACTCTCTTTTTCCTTCATACCAAGTAGCTAAAACTCCTTTGATAGACTCTCTAATTGAGCTCTTCAAACCTTAGTAAATCCTAGGAGTTTCTCATTAATTAACTCTCAAATATCCTTAGTATATTTGCATAGGAGGTCTCTAACAAAATCTGATCAATAACCTAAAACAAATAGTTTTTGCATGAAGGTCTTTCAACTTCTCATCTTCGAGTACTTTGGGATCTTCTTCTTCATTGTTCCCTAGGATTTCATCATCTCCGATACTCTACGTAACCCTTAGATCTTAACACATTTTCCATGAAAGAGCCTAATTATCATAATTACCATTAAACATGAAAATCGCAACCTTAATAAAAACACTCCCTTGAGTGTCATGCTTTTTTTGATCCTTCTTTAACAAGATCTAGATCTGCAACATGATTGCCACCTTCCAAAGCATCTATCGGCTCTCCATGGCCATGTTACCACTGTTAATGGTCCGGACGAGGATGAGATTTGAACTTGTGACTGGATTTTGGGTTTTCTTCTTTGGCCATGAAAAATTTATTTCTGGTTGGGTCCAATCGATTTCTCCTTTAGCCTTATACGATACGTATCTAAAGTTCCGCTACTGGTGCCCAGTCAATTAACCCCTAGCATAAAAGAAAGTATCAAAGCCCCACAGTCTTAGAATTATTGAGACCGGTGTTTAATAAATAGGAGGTGGGTCATGACGTGATCTATATACGAGTACATGTTAATTAAATAAATATAAATTTATAAGCTTATATAAAAATTTGTTTGTATTACTTATATGCATTTAATCAATCTTATAATTAGAACTGAATTTCGATAGTATCGTTTTAACTCTGAGTGGAGGATGGTGTCAGTGCGTTGATAGTTGTCCCATATACTCATAGTAGTGTGAGATTCTGCTGGAAATGGAATCGTGTGATTCTCATTTTATTCAACACAAAGTGGAGCCTTGCCATCAAATGTAGGTGAGGAGGCCGCTTCTTTCATTTGCATGTTTCAATAAATGCCATGTGAGAGGATAAAGAAGCACAACAACCAGCACAAAACAATTGAACTGTCTCAACTACGTATAATAATGCATGGCCCTCCAGCTTGTTCGCTGAAATGCTATAAATTCATCCGATTTCACCGTGAAGCAATCACTCAATGAACTGCAATGGAATGTTTACATACAAAGGATGCAGTGAACCGTCAATGGCAAAGGGGCAGCTATGCACTACTAGGTGGATGTAGCTGGATTGAGGCGGCGGACTCAGACGGGCGGTGGCAGAGAGGGATCCGTCTCAGGTCCAGGCCGAGGCTGAAGTGGCTCGTAGGGCTGTCACCGGCCAAGAAGATGATCTCTTGGGTTCGCAACGCGTATATGAGGATGATGCTAGCATTGGCCTACTCGCGGCTGGTGAGGGCAGGCTACAAAAGAGGAAACCGCCCGGTCGTTCGGTTCAAGAGTTGTCCACGGAAGGAGCCGGTGGCTGTGGTGCTGCAGCAGCCAGTGTTCCCACCTTTTTCAGTGAACTGTTAAGGGTTAGACCATGTTACTGAGAGTAGAGAGAGCAAACTAAGTTCCCATCAAATAAAATAACTCTGATGCTGGAGAGCTGTCTCCAAAGCAATCGATTATCCCTTCAGATCATGACTCCCGTGAAAAATTGATAAAATATTATTTTAAAATAAATGGTTCTAGGGAAAATAACTAGTTATAAATAATTATTAATAGATAAAACATAAAGAAAATATATGTCTGATCAAGAACGTTCTTCCTTGCTGCTTTACAATTTGTATCCAGATCTTGGATTAAGCTCAACAAGGACGGTACTTCGCTCCGATATCTCCAGCAAGCAGGAGTAGTTTCAGTTCTTCGCCATCATAATGGTCACTCACTGGATGCCGGCTAGTATTGTATTCCTTTTCTAGGAAACGCAACTCTAGGCACTTAGAGTAGAGATAGGCTAGCTATGGCCGTTTCTACCAGCATTACGCATATGATCGTATTGGAAGTCTTCTGGTACTATTCTTCATCATCTCTTCCCTCTAATCCTTGCTTGAAGAGAATTCAAAGAAACTCTCCCGAGTTTGATAATCCGTCACACTTGGAGCTTGGGCTCATTGGAGCGTTTGTATGAAGCATGCTCCTGCGTAGGGAGCTAACTGTGTAGCTGCTAAGCTTTAGCCTTTTGTGTAATTAAGTTGCCTTAATTACAAAAAAAAATGTAGTCGGGTGAGTAGTCTTTTTTCTCTTCGGCCAACCGGTTGGTCATTACTACTGCCTCATCTCGATATGACAAAGTGTGGTATGTGGCACCTACTTGATATTGTAATTTCTAAGCATATTTCAATTATATATTAAACTCTTATTTACAATCATTTAGAATATAATCTCACCTCTGATATTTCAAATTCTCAATTAAAATGATTATACTTATACAATATACTTTTAATATGATGTAGGTGATCCTTTAGTGTATCCTTACACTACTTATTCTTCCAACTCCCAAATTAGTGAATTAGTTTCCTCACATGGACCACTAAATTTATTCTCTATAATTCACCTAATAATTCTTATATTATTTTATTTTTAATAATTTCTCTGACCCTTCCCTCTTAATCTTAGTGCTTCATTTTCGAGTAATACATGTAATTCTCCAACTTATCATGTACAAAAACAATCAAATGTATATTGCCTTATTTTCGAGTGAATACAGGTAATTCCCCAACTCATTATTTTAAAATGATCAATATATATATATATATATATATGCACAATTAGATAGATCCAAACAACAATCAATTATATATATATAATGTTACGCCCCAATCCGCCTATACTCGGGTGACACCTCTAGGCTCCTCATGGCCCGTGCCTCAACCTGACTACTTAAACCTCAAATAAATATGGGCTATTCACATTCCTATGCACACAATAAAATGCCCAAAATGTATTGCATCATCGATGGGACCATACTAGGAAGCTGGAGTGTGAGAGTCAGAATGACACTCTTACCACAACCGGCACTTTTTGTGTGTTATCTGGTAGCTGGGTATTCTCGGCACCCGTGTCATGGCAGCATTGCTGCTACTCACTCTTATGGAAATTGGCTAACTTAGGCCCAAACAATATGGGCTAATCATGAACCTATTTAAATAATTACACACCTATAATGTAGCGTCGCTTAAGCAATACCAGATCGGTAAACTAGAGTGTGGGAGTCACAAGTGCGCTCGTATCACAACCGACACTTCTTGAGTATAGTCTTGTAGCTAGGTGTCTCAGCACCTAGGGTTATGGCAACCTCGCAGCCATTCGCTCACACAATAATGGGCTATGTTAGGCCCTAAACAAAATATGGACTACACACATCCCTATGCATACAATAACATGCCTGGAATGTACCACTACTTGGGCAATACTAGATTGGTAAAGTGGAGTGTAGGAGTCGCAAGTGCGCTCGTACCAAAACCGGCACTTCTCGAGTGTCGTCTCATAATTGGCTGTCTTGGACCGCAAACATATATCATCCTCAGAGTGTACCACTACTTGGATGATACCAAACCGGGAAACTGGAGTGTGAGATTCACGTGAATACTCTGTCGCAACCGACAACCGTTGGTGTCGTCTCGTAGCTGGGCATCTCACCAATCGGGGTTATGGTCGTATTACTAGCACATGTTGGCCCATGCCTTGTACACATTTAAGTCAATTCTACCATGGTCTCATCGTGGTGGTGTACTGAGATAGTACCTATACATCATCTAGGTGTCCTTGAGAAACATAGAAGATTAGACACAATCACTCCCCGGTCTCCTTTCCATTTTTTCTCGAGCAACGACACAACCTCTTAGGCGTCCATCCATTCATCCCTCCCCCCTTCCCCTCCTATACCGATATCAACAACAAGCAACATCATGACTTGTGGTCATACTCAGGCACTCATGGTTGGGTTACATAATGGTGCTTAACACATCTCATTACCTGAGAGCTTAGTGCATCACTCGTTCAACTCCCTAATTTACATAGCATAATCATGTAGCAATCAACATGTTTATAACAAGATATACTTGGGAGTACAATCCTTCATTAGACTGACTCCCCATGCAATTTAATAAAACCCAAGAGCCCATCCGGTCTCTAGGTCATCTCCTTAAATCACATGGTGAGCATCGTGCCCTAGACTCGATTCTCATGGCCTACCCCATGCCCGGGTGACCTAACTCATCTTGCAAACCTGACAAACAATAAATTAAGGAGTCTAACTTGTCACTCAGTTGTCTACTCATAATACATAATTTGGGCATCATGTTGCATACCTGCGTCCCACAGCCTATCCCGTACCCGATCACTAAATTTAGCATGCACATGTCAAACACACAAGTTAGGAGCCTGACCTATCACCAATCGTCTCCTTAAAATTTTGGCATCATGCCCTACAGCTTACTACATGCCTGCTCACTAAATTTCAGCATGCAATATAGCATTAATACTTATTTGGGAGTCTAACCTATGACACGGCCATCTCCCCAATTCCACAACAATGGCCCAAGGCCCAAAAATGGCTGGTTTCTTTGGAACCACACTCATGCCATTTACCCCGGTCTCACAACCGGTACTTTGTTTATATTTAATAAATCACATTTGATATAATGGGCATGACTTTTGTCATTTTGCACTTTTTATATGACTTTTAAGAACAAATTTCTACTCATGATGCACAATCAATAACATACTTATTTATGCTCTGGTTGGTCCAATTGGACTCGCTGTCAATACTTACTCACCTTTTTTCCCGGAACTTGTTCATTACACGAGGTTCTCGGAATCCATTATCATGTTACTAAATTTAGCATGCACGTGTCAAAACACAAGTCAGGACTCCAACCTATATTCAGTCATCTCATAATAATTTTGGCACCATGCCCCACATCTTAGTCCTACAGCTTACCATGTGCCCGTTCACTAAATTTCATCATGCAATACAACAATATTACTTATTTGGGGGTCTGACCTATCACTTGGACATCTCCCCAATTTCACAATAATGGCCTAAGGCCAAAAAATTCTCGGTTCCTTTGGAACCGCACTCATGCCATTTACCCTAGTCTCACGACCGGTCCTTTGATTATCCTTTAAAAATCACATTTGATTTAATGGTCATGATCTTAGCTATTTTGCACTTCTTATATGAGTTCTGAGCCCAACTTTCTACTCATGGTGCAAAATCAACAACATACTTATTTATGCTCCAAACGATCCAATCATACTCGTTGTCAACACCAACTCACCTCTTTTCCCGAAACTTGTTCATTTCACAAGGTTACCGGAATCGATTCTCGATTCCACTAGTGTGCTTCTTGCATCCTCTGCAAGGTTAAGAAATCATATGCTCAACTTCACTTCTAACCATTAACAATCAACATATCCTACTCTTTCTACAGTTTTATGGTTTAACCCTTCCAGGCCCCGATTACCCTACTAGTTAATCATCTATTATATTTGATAATTAATTGTAATTAAATATATTATGAATGGTACCTTTTTCAATATTTATCATTTAGATTACTCCTTTATTTTTGCTTTCGATTAATTTTAAAATAATAGTAACTTTAAAATGCCATTTTCTTGGTTAAAGGCCTAACAAAATGAGTCATTTCAACATCTTCGATATTGTCTTTATCATAAAATCATTTAAATATGTTATATTTTACCATAAATCATTAATATTTTTACAAATACGTCATGTACACATAGCATTTAAATAATTTAAAAAGGATATTAAATAAATTAAATAAAGAGAGAGAAAATAGTTATTGTTGCCTCACCACTGGCCTTGTCAGACTTGAAATATCTGCCTTTAACTTTTTATACTAATTTTTTATTAAAATTATAAAAGAATTTTTAAATATATTATTATTATTATTTTAAATAAAAATAATAATAAATAATGTATTAACAAAGGTATTCCCTCCGATTGCAAGTGCAACGTCTGTGGACGACTTCGCACAATTTTCCTTTTTATTTAAAAATATTTAATTTTTTAATATTACTATATATTTTATATTAGAATTAGTATAAAGATAAAATTTCAGACATTTGGAGATTAATAGAAAATATTCCGGTTAAAATTGAAACTTACACTAAAGTTAAGGCTTTTTAAGCTAATATCAAAGAAATTATCATTTACTAATTTTTCTTTTTTAAGGTTGGCTCACTTATTGACATTTAGCATTTTATAAAAATGATCAATTGAGGATTTTATCATATGTTATGGTATCTATGCACGTGAACCTTGTATTGGAAAATTTCATATTAATATAAGTGCAAAATACAAAACATATATAATTTATTACGTCACAAACTGAAATTTCAGGGGATGTTTATTACTTCATCAAAAACATGTACAAACTAGTGGTAATGAGCTGGAATCGAGTTGTCCACGTGCAAGTTTTGCATCATTAAAAAGATTTTAATACAAAATTTAGTTTTACGTAAAATATATATTTTAGTAATACAATACTCTAATAATAATTAGATTATTATAAATTAATTTAAAATTTTAAAATCCATATATTAATTATTATCATATTCTTACTACTTTTAGTTTTAGACCCATATTATCCTATTCTAATATATATATATATATATATTAGTGTGAAGTAATATATTTCACATTTTTTTCTAAAATGGTCATATGTTTTACGTATTAATTAATAATAATTTATAATTAAACTAATTAAATCATTTTTAATAACTTTTGTTCTGTAACTAAGGAGATAAATACCTACAACCTAACTATGTCAACAATGTTGTTGTATCAATTAATTAAAATCAATTTTATTATTATTTAAAATATAAATATGATGATATAATTTTTTTGTAATTTTTTAAAAAATAATGATCATTCTCGTTTTAATTCATTAGTAAAGTAATTTTACTGATATGTTTAGATTAGAGGTTCAAATTTGATCGGCCCCGAAAATATACCTGGGTCCATCCGGCAAAAAAAAGGGTTGGGTTTGTCCATACTGGATCGCTTGGTCGGGGTTTCACGGTTCCATTCCCACCCTTGAAATTATTCCTTCCCTTATTGAAATAAGCAATATCTGAAATTAAAAAGGCTTTATAATATTTCTATAAATTTGACTAATAGACATTGTTTATTATATATTTTGAGTTAATAATTCTTAACATATTTTATATAAGATAAAATCAAAATATTATAACTTCAATCATACATTATAAAATCCAAATCATTCAAACCATTATAAATATTATTTTCATGTAACATAAGTTATTTGGAGGCTTTCTATTATTTTTTCTTTCACATAATATAAATTTATTAATTCAATAATTAGTAAATAAGCATGGTTGGAGTTAGTTAAATGATTTGATGGTTGTATATATTTATAAATAAAAAATTCTAACTATTTACATGGTATTTAACACACTGTTCATCTAATACCCCTCTTAATACTATTTTGTTAAATCCTTAAATCAACTATATCTTTGCAGGCTAATTAATTTAACTTCAATACTATTAAAAGTTAATAAATTTTCTAATATTACCGAGATAAAGATTTATTATTTAATACATATTATATTCGTCTATTATAATAGATTTACTTAAAATGAATTCGTCTTATTTATAATTTTTCTAATGTTAAGTTTGATTTCCCCCACTAGTACAATTGCCAATTTTTGAGATTTTGGATCCAATAATAGATGGAGTAAAACCGCATTCCTCTATATTGTCCATCATAATCTCTTAATATAATCTTTATTCCTATACATAAATTTAATCGAATAAAAAAATAATAATAATCAATATTATAAATACTTATTGTTGGTTATGGTTATTTTGGAGATGTATTGAATGATTGTTTAATATTATGAGAAATTCATTAAGTATTTCGAATGAACGTGCAAATTAGTTTGTATGATAATAGGAAAGCATAGAATTTTGATAAAATGGATTGTTCATCTTTTTTTATATCTCTATATTATTATTATTTGTTTAAATGACTCGAACAAAAGTGTATTCCCTAGAGTTGAATCAAGCATTTAGTAATGGGCTATTCGCACTTATGTAAGAATTATACTATTGTTGCGTAGTTTTTATTATATTAAAATTTTGTTTTGAGTATATATAGATAGATATATAGTGTGTACTGGTATGGTAAAGTAATTGTAAAAATATATGGAAAGTATCAAGTTATAAGTAATATTTTCTATATGGTAAGTGTCATGATCGCAAGCAAGAACAAGCTCGCGTAAATACAAAAAATTAATATAGTGTAATTTATTACGTTAACAGGTAAGTGGGTTTACTAAAATAATACTTGGTTGGGATGATTAGTACAATTTAAAATTAAAAACCACTTACTAGTTGTGAGTGAGATTTTATATCATACCCGGTTGGAAATGATAAGTGTCTTGGTATAAAAATCCACTGTTTAGTGTTTTAATCATCACCACTTAGAGAAAGTGATGTAAAAATTATGCAGAAAAACTACTTACCGGTTGTAAGTAGATTATACCCGGTTGGTATGATAAGACTTCCTCGAATGAAGTTGAAAACCCGTTCGTCGGTTATGAATGGAGATGTCCTTATACCGATTGGTATAATGGACAATGAAAACCTATTTTGTCGGAAGTGATCTCCCCTAACCGTGTGCCAATGCTTAAACTATTTGGGAGACCTTTTTGACGGGAGCTTGATTAGCTCTTATTGGTCGGGGGCCTTGGTTTTGGAACTTGAGAGCTAGAATGCCCAGTTTTTGAAAATCTCGTATAGTGGGCTCAAGGCCAGTTGGCACGAGCAGGAGCTCGTAAACGAACATGATATATGTGCAATAAAACTTAATAAGTGAATTGTTTGGCCATGGTACTAAGATAGGACCAACATGCTCAGTCAACTAGCGGCAGTGCTTACTCCTAGATGTAAGTGCTTCCTAAAAGTAGGTAAAGTAAGGGTGAGTTTTCATAACTCTGTGAGGGGTTAAACTATCAACGTACTTAAATATTCAAAATATTTACTTAGTTTTCCAGTTTGATTAGCACACAATCAACCACACTTTATCATCAATGGGTTCATACGTTCACAAAGCAGTCATCTCCACTTATGAACCAGAGCGTCATTACCGTCCACCTTGGAAGAAGTTCACAACTTATACCAAAAGTCCATGTGGGTATCCATTGCCCAACCCCCAGACTTGAGTTTGTACTTCGTGTCCACAAATATGGGACAAGACCTCCCCCCTCCGACATTGGTCTCATTGTGCATAAAGCTCCTGAAGCTTTTCGACATACTGGACGATAAAGCTTTCTTTATACTTCATGGGTTGTCCAGCAGCCCTTAGAACCACCACTACCCCTTATCGGACCTCTCGTTGGTTTAGTAACATGACATGCATAATCAACTGTCTTATATTTATTGACCATCATCTATGGTGATACCATCCCAACAAGTTTGACAACTCGACTTCAGCTCCGTAGCTAATTCATACAATCAATTGATTATAAAATTCTTTTAAGTATATAGACTTTAACTTGTTTACAGGCCTAAACTCGTGCCCGTTGGCCTTGGGCCCACTCGAGCAAGTCTAGATCTAATAATGCATGATTCATGCCCTCTTAAGAAACTCCCAAAAAGTTTAAGCTGATTCAAGCAATCATTTTTGGAAAAAAAATTTTATATTCTAGAAAGTGCGTCCATCAGCCAAATCGGACATGATGCTAAAAACTCACTCACCCAATATGTCATGACTCATTTCCCCGGGCTGGATCGTCGGCACTTTCGAGGTGTTCCACGATTGTAGGTAGGGGTACCTTTCTCGTACCTACAATATTTCATATATGGAATTATTCAGCTATCCGATTCATTTCACTTAATCCACATACTTTATCATCGTGGAAAATAAATTCCTGGTTCACTACCAACTCCCATAAACTTACTAAGTTTTGCAATAAATCCCCCTAATTTCCCTTAATTGTAATTAAAATCCCTAATTTATACTTAATTATAATTAAGTTCCTAATTTCTTCAAAATCATCAATTGGCCCTTAATTTTTTTTAAAATTACCAAGGGATAGGCTGTGAAGCTCATCCAAACTTGTGGTAGAAGGTGTAACCTTCTACTAGGGTAGTCGGTAAAGTCGCTTCGGGCCACAAGTGGAACAGTCGGGGATCCTTTTAATGATAAAGGGCGTGTGTGTTTGAATGCTAAACTAAATACATAAAGGAAAAATGTAGGAATTCCTTTTTTAACGAAGAAAAGGAAAGTGAGGGTTAAGTCACCTAATAATGACATAATGGGAAAATAAAAAAAAAATTATTACCCTTATTCCCTAAACCACCTGCTCACTGAGTTCTAAAATTTACCCACTCTGTTTTTTCCCTTTTACATAAAAGAAAGTTTTCAACCTTGCCAAGAAGAACCCCAATCTAGCCCAATAGCTAAGGTACCATGTGTATGAATTCTTTCTCTTGAAATTATTTTTGATAATGTTATTTCATTGAAACTATGGAGAATTTAAGTTACACCTGACTCTTAACTTTATTTCAGAGAAGATTATCCTTCTATATCGAGAAGAGTGGTAGGTTGATCACGGGGTTCCAACCAAATCAGGTTGGGGTGTGACAGTGTAAAGGTGTAAGTAACCCGCTATGTTAGGGTTTTAGTAGCCCATTTTGTGCGGGAGATTGGTGGTTAGACGATCATGACCTCGGGTGCTGAGACACCCAACTGCGAGATGACACTCGAGAAGTGTCAATTGTGGTAGAGTGTCTATGTGACTCCCACACTCCAGTTTTCCGAACTGGTATCGCCTATGCGGCAGTATATTCTGGGGCGTGTTGTTGTGTTTCGGGCATAAGTTACCTATTGTTTAGGGTTTGAGTAGTTCGGGATAAGGCACAAGCCATGAATAGCCCATAAGTGTTGATCGAGTGTAAGTCATCCCTTGTGTGCGGGACATAAATTCCCAGTGTATGCATGTTGTCATGATGTTTTGGTCATTATATAAAAATCAAAGGGGGAGACCGAGAATAATCTAACTGTAGTATAGACTATATGTCGAATAGCCCAAGACTAGTATCTTCATGGACAAAGTAAACCACAAGAGTCATAATGGTAAATACAAGTAATTAGATAGAAGATCATGATAGGTAGTTTACGAGAAATATTTGGGTCGTAACCATATAGTGACACAATATTTCATTCAGATAGTGAATGGAAGGATATTCCCTAGGTGCACATGTGCCTAAGATAACATTGTACCTTGCTTAGAAAGATGCTTATGTTTTATCATATTGTTATTGTTATTGATGTTGGGATATTTGATAAATAGTTTTGTGGGCTCCCACACAAAAATTTGAAAGAAAATTTTTAAATTCTCATTGCATTTTACTTGTATTGTATCCTAAGTTATAATATTTCTAGTTCTCACGATAGTAAATATACCCACCATTATAATTATCGACGGGACGTACATGGTTCACAAGAATCTGACCGATAGAATTGACATGTTATTGTCAACTGATCATAGGGATTATATAATACTTTCAACGAACACATCAATTTAAAGAAACTATATAAGACCTCTTTTATATTAAATTTATTTTCAATTCAATCAAGAGTAGAGGGAATATCTCTCAATCCAGTGCGAGAAGTGACACTCAACTATGAGATATAACTCATTCGACTCAGAGATTCACATCAACAGCGAAATTGATATTCCAATTAATTGAACGAATAACAGACGTAGGGGAAGGGAAAGGAAGGGGAAATCCCATCACCAATGAGAGAAAGTAAATGCTAATTCTCTGTGCAATGATTTTGTTAGTGTTGATCTAGGTTGTTTGATATACCAATTTTTAAAGCACTATACTTCAATACTGCCAGCAATAATTTATAGGGGTGTGAGGCCAAGAAAAATACGTAGACTTAGTTAGAGGCGGTTGGGAGAGCTATGGGAAGGACGGGCGGAGGGTAAGTGGAGGTTGCGCTGAGCAGATACCAACGAGGTTTACTAACCATAGAGATGTGAACGACATTCAGTAGATATGTACGTTCTTCACTTTCCATGATTTCATTAGAATATTTTAGCACTACTTGACTCATATTTCCATAACCTCAAAAATAGTTTAATTAGGGTTACAAAATGAGCCTCATCCATCATAACCTTTATCATCAACATATGGATGCGTGGGTATTCTCTGCCAAGGAACCTCCTACTTGTACGAGGAGACATAATAAATTTATATGCTTGTAGCACAAATGATAACTTCATGTCCAGCGCATATGGGCCACTAACCTAGAACATTGGTTACTTTGGACGAATTCACAATCTTCTCTTCTTGTTGAGAAGAGAAAGGCGTTATAATATTTTAGAAATTAATAATTTTAAAGTTTATATCTTAAATAAGGCTTTAATATTTACAAAAATTCAATTATATAATTTTTCTACTTAAATAAAGTCATAGATTTTATATAATAATTTAAATAAAATTATAATCATATATAATAACTTCAATAAAATCATTCCTTATATATTTAATATTATATATTATACATATGGTTGTATAACTAATAGGAACTCCAGCACCCCTTTCATCCAGGGGCTATAGCTAGGCCATCACAAGCCGCCCAGAGTTCGGCCACTAGATGTTGGATTATCCAAGGCCCCTAGCAAAACCACAACTCGAGGAACTCGTCAGAGTTCCACCCGGTGGAGGTATTTTTTAAACAGTGAAGGGTTTAGGCCCAACCAGCATAAAATTCCGTAGTCTGTTGCAGGCAAGAATTTGCAGGTCTTGTTATGGTACCCTGCAATGAAAAAGTGAGAATTTAGATGCATCCGTAGGTTCCATGCTGACAGTGGGAAGGTGAGCCCATAGGACTTTCAGCAAGTGGGTTTCACATCTAGGGCAGTTTACTCTTAGCCACTGCTCATGTTTTATGTTTTGGGATCCTCAATCAATGCTGCCCAGAAAGTTATACCAGTGTGACAGGATCTCAGGACATGATCAAGTTGCTTAGGGGTTTTTAGCTAAGTTCTCTTGTAATTTTTTTTGCCCATAGGTCAAGTTCTCTTGTAATTATGGACAAAACGGGCTGTTGGAACATTCTCATGGTTGGACTTCCTACAAAATGGATTTAGCCAAATTCATTGGAGTCAAATTTTATTTTAATCAAATTAATCATTTCACCTAATTATTTTGAATATACAACATAAAAAAATATCAGTTATTGTTTTTTTATCACTCTTGTTCTTTTTTTTTTTGCTCAATTTTGGTCACTCTTGTTCACTGATCTTCAATATTGATGATTGAGGAATTTTCAGTCAAGAAAATATCCGAAAATCAAAGAGAAAATTGCAAAACAATTGAAGGATTTTTGCATTGCAGATTCGAAATCAATGTTTGATGGGAAGGTAAAATGAATTACTAATTTGTAAAACTAAATTTTGATAGTAAAAATCAAAATTGGAGCTTTATAATAGCAATTTTCATGTTCTTTTAAGTGTATATTAGTTTAGTTGTTGTATTAATTTAATGTTATTTCTAAGTTACTTGATCGATTTAAAATTATTTATCAAAGTATTAATATTGTTATTATTATTTTATTTAATATAATAGAAGTTATTTTTAAATAAGTCTGTTTTTGACGTAAAACAATTTTGATGTTCATATGTATTTTATGGTATTTTGTTCATTAATATTTATTTAATTATAATATCCTTATAAATATTGAGTAGACTTTTTTTGGGGGAGAAAAACATATTCATTAATTATGAAGTACTAGCTTCTGTCTCATTTGTTACATCCACACGTGACACATACAAATCTGTTTATAAAATGAAGTACTAGCATCTGTCTCGATATTGGCCTACTATTGCATTCACACAAGAATATGTGATTTTGCTTATTAATCTTACTTGTATACTAATGAATTGGCCTGGCATCCGTCTAAATTCTTAATCTTGTCATTGTCTTGTCTAATCCACAATGATCTTAGTCAACTTTCACTCGTTTGCTAACATTATTCCTTCCTTCAATGTACTTCAAGGGGTGGGTACACCTAAAACTTACTCCTACCTCATTGGTCTACTGCATTATGTGCTATAAATCTAACAAAGTAGTGTGATCTAAAAATCTTTTAAAAAACCACAAATTAACATTTATTATACATATAAGCGGTTTATACCAATTCTATGAGGGCTTCTCCTGTTTAAGGTTCTTCTTCATCTTTCATATTTTGCCTTTTCTCCTGCATCAAATTCAATTAGGCTAGATAATATGCTCTCATATGCCGGAAGGGTCAGCATTATAGATAGTAATATTTCTATTTTTCAAAAAATAAGTATAAGTAATATTTCCTAATATACAAGCTTTATGTTATTTATCATTCACCATTTCTTTATTCAATTGCCAAAAGATAATGCAAACGTAATTTATATTAATATGTATACTATATATTTTAAACAAAACATGCTAGTTAAAGAATATTTGAACAATATATAGTATACCCTTTCTATTTTAATATCGATATAATACTCAAAGCACCTACCAGTATTTAGCCCAATGAGACACTCATGATAATATAACCACAAGAATAGTTAGATTTGGGAAAGTATATTCACTTTTCAAATCCAACTCTATGTCCTATTATCTATATTACAAGTGATTATTTTCGAGTTAAATTTTTCATCTTCCCATATGTTTCAAGCCTAACCATCTTCCCATACTTGCTTTGGAAAAGTCACTTGGTTCGTGTTGACTAGATGAATTATAGTTTTGGAGTTAGAGGGTAATAAATTGTATTATATACATGGGAGTAGTGTGCATAATTGATTTGATATTGAACCTATTGAATCAAATATGCATACTCATATGTTGGATGGTCCACACCGATAGTTGTCATCTGCTCCTACAAGATGACACCACTTGAATTCTGACCACCCACATTGTACAATATTCTATTGTATATTTGTCTTATTATAATTTATCATTATTTTACAAAAAATTGTATAAATGTACACTCATTCAATCAATGAATTGACTAGAGTGGTTTAAATATCAAATATCTCTTACATTTCTACATTTCTTCTTCCTTTTGCATTCATTCTGCATTCATTTCATGTTATTAAAGCATTAAAACTTACAAACATTGCTCAAATTCAAGATCATGAGGTTTGCATCTCTATCACCTACAAGACAATAAGAAGACTCAATGAGCTCTAGCAACTTCACATTTTCTCTTTTAGCCTCACTACCTACCCTCTCCATCAAATTGGATTGTTCAAACTACTATCTGTGGAAGAACAACATGAGTCATCTCCTCAAAGCTTATAAACTTCTCAACTATGCTGATGGATCCACACCTTCTCCAGCTCCCTTTATTTTTCACAAATCTGTAGATGAAAACGAGCTGCAACACGCCAATCCCGAATATGAATCATGGGTTATCCATGGTCAATTCTGCCTCACTACCATCCTTGTATCTCTCACCACTGAAGTTAATTTGCAGGTCATGTCAGCAACCACAGCTGCTAAAGCGTGACAACAACTTGACACTCTTTTCAATTCATAGGTTCAGGCACAATTGGACATTCTTGACCAATAATGGAAGGATCTCAAGAAACTCGATACCCCATGTCCACCTATATGTCCTATGTTAGCTCTCTCACCACTAGTCTTGCCCAGATTGTACAACCCAAAACACCCAAGGAAATCAAGAATTGCATACTTGCTGGTCTAAGTTATGAGTGGGAATCTCTTACCTTGGGGCTATAGGCTACCTTGGACTTCATGAGCATTGGTGCAGTCAAATCTCTCTTTCTTGCCCATGAAGCCCATCGGACCTTTTTATACAACTCGACTACTCCTGGGGCTCCTCTGTCGGATCTTTAGGAGGGCATCTACACTTCCATCCTGCTCTTGCAGCTATCATTGTTCATCCCAAGGGTCTGCTCCCAACTACACTGCTTGATTGCCTCTCTTCCTCTAGTAGATTACAGGGAAGGAATCATCGCCCTCAGAAAATCACTCCTTAGTTCTTAGAGCATCAGGGTGCTCATCTGTGTCTGCACCTGTAAAATCTCCAAACGGTGCATTTCAATTCCTAGGATGGCTTTTATACAGGATGATACATGCCTTCATTTACCCATTTAGTGGGCAGCGTTCATGGGCCTATCTCACAGATTTCCTCTGCCCAGTTCGGCCATTTTGAGCCATCTTCTGGATCCATGCCCAAGCCCAACCTGCACAACTCATTTGGTTTGCATTTATCTTCACTCGCCAACCCAACATATCAACTTTCTGGACACATTGATCATATTGCACCAACATGTCCCAAATTGTCAACCTATCAACTCTTGCATGCCTACACCACATCTGGGGATAACATTGCTCAACAACTGGATTGATATATTGACTATGGTGCAACCAATCATATTACTTATGATTTATCTTAGTTATTTGTTCAGGATTCGCAAACATTTTCGAAGCATATGTTGATTGGAGATGGAACAAGTTTACCCATTCTCGCTTCTAGTTCTACGTATCTCACTAATTCTCTACATCACTTTCTTATAAAAAATGTCTACTATGTCCCACTATATCTCTAAATCTTTTACACGTTTCTTAATTTACTATTGATAATTCCTACTATTTTAAGTTTTACCCTTCTTATTTTCTTATAAAGAATCAACAGATACATCGGGAGCTACTTCGCAGGAGTCGTAAATGTGGTTTGTACTACTTGCATTTGGGATCTTCATCTAGTTTACCTTAAGCTTATGTTAGTCATTCTATTAGTAGCACGACATGACACCAATGTCTTGGGCACCCGTCTTATCCTATCTAACATCCCTTGTCTCTATGCGAAGTATGCACTTGTGGCAAAATTACACAACGTCCTTTTCCTTCAACTAATTATCTCAGCACTCAACCCCTCGAGATGATTCACGTTGATATTTGGGGTCCTGCTCATGTTATCTCATACACAAGTCACACCTATTACATACATTTCTTAGATGATTTTAGTAAATATTCTTGGATTTTTGTTCTCAAGCGTCGATATGATATCTTATCCATATTTCATGCTTTTCCTTTTCAAGTTGAAAACCTATTTAATTGTAAAATCAAGGCACTTCAAACTGATGGTGCCATGAAATTTCTCTCTACATCCTTTCTGTAAACCCCGCACATTTGAGTTAAGGAAATCCGGGAAAAGAACCAGTCAAACTGAATAAGAAAACCAAACCGGTTTACATTGGGGAATAAGAAATATGAAAATTTACAACTTTCGGTTGATCCAAAGGATTTATTAAACATTGGAAAAGAAACTTAAGATAAATTAGAAAATAAAAACCAAGGTGGTTCAGGTGAAATAGATTCCATAAGAACTTCAAAGTTAAGCGATTTTTGTAACCCGAAATTTCAGTCAAAAATTTTTATGCGAACGTATGGCTTATCATAAATAGCCATCAATTAATATATATTTAATTATTGAAATTAATACCAATAATTTAATACCTAAATTAGATTATTGGAATTAATACAAATAATTTAATATCGAAATTTAATTATTGGAATTAATACCGAAATCAAATTATTGGAATTAATACCAATAATTTATGGCAATATTAATAATATTAATAAATCTCGCCCATTTAATACATGGGTTTTATAACTATATAAAGAGGTCATTCCCATTTCATTCTCCTCACACATAAACACTTCTCTCTCTCTCTACTGCTCCATTTCTCGGTAAAGCTCGAACAAGAGCTTTAACTTGAACAAAGGTTAGACTCTTTAGAACTGGAGAGAAGACAACTATCTGATAGCAAACTACAGTCAATCCGAGAATCGTTGGAGAAGCGCCCACATGATGGAATAGTGAAGCAACTTCGGCGGACCGAAGCTGCCCTATTTCGGTCAAGCTGAAATTGGCCATTTCAAGACCTACTCAGGCCAAACCAAGCCCTCCCAACACTTCCTCAGCCTTTCCACGGCCGAATTAGGATCGGAAGGTAAGCCAATTCGACTCCCCTTTATAATTTTCAATCGGTGCTAGAGAGAGAATCGACCGAATTTCAATGATGAAATTCTAATCCAATTCCGCACCAATTGATACAATACTTGATTTTAGGATAAACCTCAAGACGAGACCTATCTGCCCAGATCGAAAGCTTGGACTGTCGTGCCTTCACCGGTGAGTAATCAAAGCTTTCTCTCTCTACAGTCTATTTTTCGGCAAAGCTCTGTTTAAGCTCGTTCTGACGTTAAAATCTGCGATTTAAAGTTTCTTAGAATCGTATGAACATATAGGAACTCAATTTCAACTCCAATTTCAATAATTAGAAGTGTTTGATCGGTCAATTTGATGAAATCAAATTCGATAGTGTTGAAGAGTTGAAATTGGGGGAAATTTTGGGGATTTTCGAAATTCAAAGGGGCCAAAATACAATTTTATGAAATTGAGGGTCAATTGGGCATGAAAATAATGTTGGAGGACCAATTGAGGAATTTTGGAAATTTTGGGGAAAAACTTACCATTTTTGTGAAAGAAGGGCAAAATGGTAATTTTGGAAAAATTGGGGAACCAAATTGGAAATTTAGAAAATTAAACCCCTTTTTGGTGAAATTGAATAAATTGAGGTCCCACGATAAATTTTAAAAGTTACGGGACTCAATTTGAGGAAAAACTGACATTAGGGACTTAAAGTTAAAGAGAAATAACTTTAGGGATCTAATTGTAAATAACTAAAAGTTTGGGTTTTCTCATTCATTAATGAATGAAGGCTGTTATGCCGAGTAATAATGAACAAGGTTGTTCATATCGTGTAGGAACGTTAAATACCGGGAATGCCAGCAAGGATAAGCTCGCGTGAATACAAAGAACGAGTCTAGTGGAATTCACGGCATTAATGGGTGAGTGGGTTTACTAACATCATACCCGGTTGGGGATGATAAGTGCCTCGATATAAAAACCCACTATTTAGTGGTATTTTAATCATCACTACTTAGAGAAAGTGATGTGAAAGTTATGCGAAAATACTATTTATGGGTTGTAAGTAGATCATACCCGGTTGGTATGATGAGACTTCCTTGAAGGAAGTTGAAAACCTGTTCATCGGTTATGAACGGAGATGTCCTTATACCGGTCAGTATTATGGATAGTAAAAACCTATTTTTATCGGAAGTGCTCTCCCTTGACCGTGTGCCAATGCTTAAACAATTTGGGCGGCCTTCTTGACGGGAGCTCGAATAGCTCTAATAGGCCGGGGGCCTCGATTTTGGAACTTGGGGGCTAAATGCCCGATTTTGAAAATCTCGGACAGTGGGCCCAAGGCCAGTTGGCATGAGCAGGAGCTCGTAAATGAACATGATATATTTGCCATAAAACTTAATAAGTGAATTGTTTGGCCATGGTGCCAAGATAGGACCGACATGCTCAATCAACTAGCGGCAGTACGATATGACAGGTCGACGGACTAGTCAAGACAAACAGTTGCAGGTTGAGTTGAGAGTCTGGGCCATTGGACTAGTAGCACCACAGATTACATGGCAATATAAGAAAATATTGTTTGTGCATGCACTGTGAGTACAAGATCATCAATACACCCATGAGGGGTAGTGATGCGTCCTAAGGGCACTGGACGACCTAGTGGCTATAAGGGCAGTTCATCGTTCCAGGCGTCTGTGTGAAATCTGGAGTAGCACAAAGCGCATGAGATTGGGGTGGGGATAGGATGAGGTCTCTGTCCTCATACGGACATGAAGAAGTGATTTCAGGATTGTGGGTAGGATGTCACGTACATCCACTCATTCCCAGGGTAGAAGTGGTCGTACTTCTATCCGGGTGGCAAGAAAAGTCGCTTCGAAGCTATTAGTGGGTTCAGTAGTGATATTGACTTGCAAATGTGTGTAACCTTCATGATTAAGGATGTGTGTTGGGTGATGACACACCGTGGTAACTAAGAAATAATGGAAAAATCCAAATTTTTAAATGATGGGATTTTTGAAAACAAAGGAGTCCGGCACACTCCATATAAATGTTTTTCTTAAAAGTCAAAAGCTTTTAAAAATCCATTCATTGAGTAGTCGTACTCACCCCCTCCCTTATATCCCTTTTAGGAAATCTCGGAAAGCCTCCCCTTAAAGACCATCAACTAAGATGCCTGTAAGATAGGTATGTAAAGTTTTAAATTTCATATAGTTTTGATTATACTATTCCAGGAAAAAGGTACAAGTTAAAGGACGCCTTACTCTTTACGGTTTACGATAAGGGGAAACCCTTTAATAAACTGGAAGAGTGGCGGGTTGATCACAGGGATCCGACCAAACCGGGTCGGGGCGTGACATTTTCAAACTAAACTTCAAACCAATGGAGATCTTCACCGACTTTCTTGCCCTCATATTCATCAACAAAATGGCTTAGTAGAATGTAAGCATCGATACATAGTAGATATGAGACTCACTCTTCTTACCCAATCTCATCTCCTACCTATTATGAGACTTTGCATTTGAAATAGTCATTTTTCTTATCAATCGTCTTCCCTCTCGCACTCGTCTCTCTTCTTATCACATACTTTTCAACCAACCTCCCGATTACACCATTCTCTATGTTTTTGGGTACCTTTGCTTTCCTTACCTCCGTCCATACCAACTCTACAAACTCCAAACCTGATCCCGACCCTGTATTTTTCTTGGGTATCCCTTGGGTTATATTGATTATCAATGTCTCAATCCCTCCATATGTCATATTTTTCTCTCTCCTACTGTTCATTTTCATGAATTTGTCTTCCCTTACGCAAGTCGTCTTGCCTCCTCTCCTGCTAAGAGCTCCATACTTATGCATCCTTCACTCCCTTTACGTGTTCCTCTTCCAATGGTAGCTGCTCCAAGTATACATTCCCCTACATATACTATTGATTTTTCATTATCTCCCATACTTGGAGACTCTTTGTTGGATAGGTCTTCCTCGCTTGTTTCATTAGCACTTGTCCCTTCCTCGACTAATCCACCACCGCAACCGTCTCACATAGTTACTCGCTCTCAGGATGAAACTCTCCCTCCTAAATGTTTTAATATTAATTCATCGACATTTCTTACTCTTACAGAACCATAGACGTTTTCCCAAGCTCACTGCTTCCCTTGTTGGCTTACTACTATGACCAAGGAATTCTCCGCCCTCTGTTAGAATCATACATGGGATTTGGTTCCTCCACCACCTGGTAAAAATATTGTGGGCTGCAAATAGATTTATAAGATCAAACAACACTCTAATTGTCACACCTCGACCCGGTTTGGTCGGATCCACGTGATCAACCCGCCACTCTCCTAATTTATTAAAGGGTTTTCCCTTATTATAAACTGTAAAGAGTAAAACGTCTTTTAAACCAACACCTTTTCCTGGAATAACATAAATCAAAACTGCATAATATTTTAAATTTATCGTACCTGTCTCACAGACGTTTTAGTTAATGGTTTTTAAGGGTAGGCTTTCCGGAATTTCTGGAAAGGCATATAAGAGAGGGGTGAGTATAACGACTCAGTGAATGAGTTTTCAAAAGTTAACTTTTAGGAAAAAGATTTGTATTTGAGTGTGCCAGACTCCTTTCTTTCAAAAATCCTTTCATTTCAAATTTCAGTTTTTACCACCATTTCTTATTAATTATGGTCTATCATCACCTAACACACATCC
Organism: Trapa incisa; assembly: GCA_030064435.1. Lineage (NCBI taxonomy): Eukaryota > Viridiplantae > Streptophyta > Magnoliopsida > Myrtales > Lythraceae > Trapa > Trapa incisa. The sequence goes on along the minus strand of CM057784.1, from coordinate 1,132,241 downwards.
TTCATCATGAAGGTCAAACACACATTCGCAGGCCAGTACGTCCACTGAACCCACTTGTGGCGTCGAAGCAACTTTACCAGCCACCTAGATAGAAGCATATCCACTTCTATCCTGAGAATGAGTGGATGTTCGCAACATCTGACCCTCAATCCTGTAACGATTCTCCGTGTCCGTATGAGGATAGAGACCTCATCCCTTCCCCACCCATGTCTCATGCGCTTGATGCTACTCCAAATTTTGCACGGTCACCTGGTCCGACGAACTGCCCTTATATCCACTAGGTTGTCCAGGGCCCTTAGAACACATCACTACCCCTCTTGGGCATTTTGAAGGTCTTGTAATCATAATACATGCACAATCGATATTTTTACACCATGCCTTTTAATTTGTGGTGTCACTGGTCCAATGATCCTGACCTTCAACTCAACCTATAGCTATTTGTTTTGACCAGTCCGTCGACCTGTCATATCGCATTGCCGCTAGTTGACTGAGTATGTCGGTCCTGTCTTGGTACCATAGCCAAAGAATTTATTTCTAGGGGTAGGGTGTAGTATTATTGTTCTTGTTTTTGGAACTTTTGAAATGATCCATAAAAAATATAAAATGATTATAACAAAAGGTCTTTAAGAAAATAGACAAGAGATGTCACACCTCGACTGATTTGGTCGGATCATCGTGATCAACCTGCCACTCTCTCGGTTTATTAAAGGGTTTCCCCATTTTATAAATCGTACAAAGTAAGACGTCCTTTAAACCTACACCTTTTCCTAGAATAACATTGATCAAAATTACATAATATTTTAAAATTTATCATATCTGTCTAACATGCATCTTAGTTGATGGTTTTTAAGGGTAGGCTTTTTAGAATTTCTTGAAAGGGATATAAAGGAGGGGGTGAGTACAACGACTCATTGAATAGGTTTTCAAAATTTTTAACTTTTAGGAAAAAGATTTGTATTGGAGTGTGCTAGACTCCTTTCTTTCAAAAATCCTTTCATTTTAAATCTCGAATTTTACCCCCATTTCTTATTAATCATGGTATGTCATCACCCAACACACATTCTTCATCATGAAGGTTAAACACACATTCGCAGGCCAGTATGTCCATTGAACCCACTTGTGGTGTTGAAGCGACTTTACTGGCCACCTAGATAGAAGTAAGTCCACTTCTACCCTGAGAATGAGTGAATGTATGCAACATCTGACCCTCAATCCCCAAATCAATTCTCCGTATTCGTATGAGGACAAAGACTTCATCTCGTCCACACCTCGGTCTCATGCACTTGGTGCTACTCCAAATTTCGCATGGTCACCTAGTACAATGAACTGCCCTTATACTGACCAGGTCATCTAGGGCCCTTAGGACGACGCATCACTACCCCTCTTGGGCATCTTGATGGTCTCGTAATCACAGTGCATACATAATTAGTATTATCTTATCATGCCATATAATATGTGGTGCCACTAGTCCAACGACCCTGACCTTTAACTCAACCTACAGTAGTTTGTCTTAACTAGTCCGGAGGCATGTTGAGTTGCACTGTCACTAGTTGACTGAATATATCAGTCCTGTCTTGGTACCATGGCCAAACAATTCATTTATTAAAGTTTTATGGGACATATCTCATTTTGTTTATGAGCTCCTACTCGTGCCCACTGGCTTATGGCCCACTTATTCGAGATTTTCAAAATCGGGCATAATAGTCCCCAAGTTCCAAAATCGAGGCCCCCTAGCCTATAAGAGCTATTCGAGCTCCCATTAGGAATGTCCCCCAAATCGTTTAAGCATCGAAAAACAGTCAAGGGAGAGCACTTCCAACAAAATATATTTTCAACTGTCCATCATATCAACCAAGTATGAGGACATCTCCGTTCATAATTGATGAACGAGTTTTCCACTTCCCTTGAGAAAGTTTCATCATACCAACCATGTATGATCTACTTACAACCGATAAATAGTTTTTCCGCATGATTTTCATATCACTTCTCTAAGTTGTGATATTTAAAATACCACTAAATAGTGGGTTTTCATTTCAAGGTACTTATCATTCCCAACCGGGTATGATATAAAATCCCATTCACCCGTTAATATAGTGAATTCCACTCGATCGGTTCTTTATATACACACGAGCTTGTCCTTGTTAGCGTTCTCGGTACTTCGTATTCCTACACGATATGAATATACTTGTTCATTATCCCTCAGCCTAATAGCCTTCATTCATTCCAAATGAATGAGAAAACCAAACTTTCTATTTATTTGCAATTAGGTTCCTAAAGTTATTTTTCTTTAACTTTAAGTCTCTAATGCCGATTTTCCTCAAATTGAGTCTCGAAACTTTTAAAATTTATCTTAAGATCTCAATTTATTCACACTCACAAAAAGGGGTTTAATTTCCCAAATTTCTAAATTGGTCCCCCAACTTTTCCAAAATTACCAATTTGCCCTTCCTTTAAAAAAATGGTAAGTTTCACCCTAAAAATTCTAAAATCCCTCAATTGGCCCCTCTAAGATTTTTATCATGCCCAATTGACCCTCATTTTTATAAAATTGCATCTTGGTCCTTTGAATTTTCAAAAATCCCCAATTTTCCCCAAAATTTCCCCCAATTTCAACTTTTTAACACAACCGAATTTGATTTCATCAAATTGACCGATCAAACACATTTAATTGTTGAAATTGAAGTTAAAATGAAGATCCTAGATCTTCACAAGATTCAATAGCACTTTGAATTGCAAGTTTTGACGCCAGAACGAGCTCAAACAGAGTTTCGCTGAAAAATAGACTATAGAGAGAGAAAGCTTCGATTTCTCACTAGTGAAGGCGTGACGGTCTGAGCTTTCTATCTGGGCGGATAGCTCTCATCCTGAGGTTTATCCTAGAATCAAGAATTGCATCAATTGATGCCGAATTGAGTTAGAATTTCATCATCGAAATTCTGTCGATTTTCTCTCCAACACCGGTCAAAAATTGCATAGGGGAGCCGAATTGGCTTACCTTTCAGTCCTAATTCGACCGTGGGAGGGTTGAGAAAGTGTTAGGAGGGCTTGGTTTGGCCTGAGAAGGTCTTAAATTGGCCAATTTCAGCTCGGCCGAAATGGAGTAGCTTTGGTCCACCGGAGTTGCTTCACTGTTCCATTATGCCGGTGCTTCTCCGATGACCCTCGGAGCAAACGGAGACTATAGGCGTGTATCAGACTTCTCCCCTATTCTAAAGAACCTGACTTCACCTTGTTTGGCTCAAAAAAGTGCCCAAGTCAGAGCTCTGGTTCGAGCTTCACCGAAAAATGGAGCAGTTGAGAGAGAATGAAGTTTTCAAGTGTGGAGAGGATGAATGGGGAGGGGGCATTTATATAGGAAGCTTGGGGACTTCTTGGTCATCCGATTGGCACCTTAATGACGGTCATTCATTGTCCAGCCAGAGATTTTCAGCTTCGCCAGCGCTGCACGATTTTTCGGTGAGTGAATAGTGTTGTAATCTGAAGGAAGAAGACGACACTGTTCTGAACCGGATCGGACCAATCCGAAACGGGTTCAAAGTTTAAACCGGCTGGTTCACCCTCCATTCGACCAAATTTTTTAAATCTAAAAATTTCTAAATTCACTTTCTATCCAATGGTGGCCTTAAATCTCAAATTTGAATTTTTTAAGCCACCTAGAAAAATATATTTAGAATTCGGTTCAATAGTGGTTCAAACCGGTTCAATCCGATACGAATCCGGTTCACCTGAACTAGTTTGGTTTTCATCTCCAATTCATTCTCAAGTCCATTTCCATGACTTTTAGGACTCTTTGGGTCACTTGGGATCCATAAATTTCTCAGTTTGCCCTTTCTCTATCGATTTCAGTTCATGAACCAACTCGGTTCATAAACCGGTTCAATCTAGTTGGATCCAGTTCATCTAAATCGGTCTGGTTTTTCTCTTCTAGTTTGTTCTAAGATTCTTTTCCAAGATTATATGAACCATTTGGGTCACCTGAGAGTTGTAAATTTCCAAATTGCCCATTACTAAATGATCGGGTTTGTGAACCGGTTCGGTTTTCTTACTCGGTTTGACTAGTTCTTTTCCCGATTTTCCTTAACTCAAAAGGGAGGGGTTTACACTAATGGTTCTATTGCCTGATATAAATCTTGTCTCATGGCCAAGGGTTTTACTCAACAACCTAGTCTGGACTTTGTTGACACCTTTAGTACTGTTATCTAGCCTATGACCATCCATATCATACTCTCCATTGCGGGCTCTTATGGATGGGATATTCGCCAACTTGATGTGAACAACACATTTCTTCATGGTTATCTTGATGAAGAGCTATACATGACTCAACCCCTTGGCTTCGTCAATCCTGCCACCCCTGATCATGTCTGTCATTTACACTGCTCTCTATATGGCCTCAAACAAGCTCATCAAACAAGTTTTCTACGCCTTTGCTCCTTTCTTATTTGAATGGGCTTCCACGGTTCTACCACTAACACCTCTTTTTTTTTTTCTATCGTGCCAAAGATTTTATTATGTTTTTACTAGTTTATGTTGAAAATATTATCCTCACTGGCACCCCTACTGCCCTTGTTGCCTCTGTTCTCTCAGCTTTTCGTCGTGAGTTCTCAATAAAAGATTTGGGGTTTATTCATAATTTTCTTGACAACAGAAATATATTTGTGATATTCTCTCCAAGGCTGCTATGGATCATTGTCATCCCATTTCTATTACCGTCGTTGCTAGAACTCGTCTCTCTCACTAATGGCACTCTTCTCCCTAATCCAACCCCGTATCGCAAATTGATTGGTTCTCATTAGTATCTTACTCTTTCTCGTCTAGATCTCACTTATGTTATTAACCAGGTCTGTCAATTCATGCATCAACCCACACTAGTTCATTGGATGACTATCAAATGGATTCTTCACTATCTCGAGGGTACTCTTCATTATGGACTTTTTCTATGGTGCGACTCACCCGCTTGCCTCCACTATTTCTTAGACACTGATTGGGTTGGTAACCCCGATAATCGTCGTTTTGTTAGTGAATTCACTATATTTTTGGGTCATAATTTCATACTTAGAGTTCTAAGAAACAACACACCATTGCTTGCTCAAGTACTGAGGCCGAATATAAGAGTCTTGCCAATGCAACTGCCCAACTAATTTGGATTCAATCTCTTCTCTAGGAATTAGATCACCCACTCTCTAGTGTGATAATCTATCAACCATACATCTCACAGCCAATCCAATTTTTTATACTCGTAACAAGCATATTAAAATCGATTATCACTTTTTTTGGGAGTGTGTTAGCCATCGTCTGCCCCCTGTTTGTTTTATTGACAGTGATGATCAGCTAGCTGACATTCTCACCAAGGAATTATCATCTAAGCAATTTGTCCTTTGACGGTACAAGCTCAATTTTTGTGCCCTCCCATTGAGATTGCGAGTGAGTATTAAAACTATTGAATCAAGTATGCATATCGAAATGTTGGATGGTCTCTATTGATAGTGGTCGATTGCTACTCCAAGATGACACCATTTGAATTCTGACCACCTACCATCTAAATTGTACAATATTTTGTTGTACATTTATCTTATTAAAATTTGTATTTATCTTATAAAAATCTATATAAATATACACTAATTCAATTAATTAAGTAATGTGATTCAAATATCAAATATTAAATATATTTTATGTTTGTGTATTTTTTCTCCTTCTTGCATTTATTATGCATTCCTTTCATAGGACGGGGGATCTTTCAGCAATAGCATACTAACTTTGGACGGCTAAAGTTTTCCATGATTGAACGCACTTACATAGGCCGGACTGATATTCATGTGAACCCTAGATATATGCCTTTGTCTAAGGCTTGCTGTATCCAAAGGAGGCCGAACCTGGTATTCACCTAATGCTCATTCATTGAAAACAAGCTCTTTCCAAATGTCGGCTCATCATCATATTTACCCTTTTTTTCACAATTTTAGGATATTTATTACTTACATTTGAAACTCATGAAATTAGGAAGGAAATAAACAATGATCTGGTAACTTGTCCATAAAAATTGATGGATGATAGTACATCTACCATGAACCCCACAATTTTCAACTCATGGGCCTTCATCAATATAAATTGACCGAATCCCTCGAACAAAAATAAGAAAAAAATGACTCTCTGTTTTAATCTTTCTAAAGTTAAATGTATTTTAATTAATTAATTTAAACATATATATATATATATATATATATTCCATACTACTTTAAATGGAGAAGTTATTTATGAAGAAGCATTTCAAGCAAATGGAGAACTTTGTTCTTCTATATTATTCTTTGTTATGTAATCATTTTTAAATGTTATTTTGGCTTAATAACATAGAAAATCCGAATATTTTGAGTATTACTAAATTTAATTTGACTTTTTTTTTATGATATAAGATATACAAAACGATGTATGTCATGTGGTTCGTTTTAATGTTAAAATGATATTAAATTAAAATTGACTCTAATATAACAAAACAAAAATGTCGAACCAAATTTAATAATACGGCAAAAGTTGATTTTTCTAGTATATTAACTTATTTATTCATTCTCCATTCATTAGTTACTTTTAACTTCAATGATTTTATGGGTTATAACTATTAGAGACAATTACATATGATTCACTTTTGATGAGGTGAAAACCTAATCTATAATTCCCTCCTCCATTCTGCCATTAGATTAGAAACTAAAATTGTGACAGGACCAAACTTTTGACTAAATAAATTCATTTTCAAACTTGTAATATTTCAATCTAACATTGGCCCAACTTTTATCACTCACATTGCAATATTCTGCTTTAAAATTGTTATTTTTCGGCTGTCTGCTGAAACTTGGGGAAAGATACGTTGGATCGAATATGAAGCAGTGAAATAGACAGATGAGAAAGTGTCTTTTTCTGAGGAATTAATTCCAGTCTTTATGAAGAAGATAGAGGGTGGGCTGAATCTTGGAAGTTCATGGAGTTGTGGTCTCCTTGTTTAGGTGCATTGTAGGAGACACAACTAGATGTCAACTGTATTTGTTCCCCCTTTAAAGTGCCAGTCTATTTTTTTTTGCATGGCTGCCACTAGGCATGGTTGAGGAATTTAGTGCTCTTTTGTCTAGCTAAAGTAATTGGCCAAAAAAGTACTAACTAAAGTTCCACCATAGCTTGACCAAAAATGTGTTCTTTAACATTGATATTTTCTTCATTTACCTGATTTGAATAATACACAAGTACTTATTATCTCTTAAGTTTTTTAGTGAACTATTTGGTCATCAAATTTTTCGATTATGTTCTAATTTCAAAATTCTATAATTTAATTTAAATATTTTGATAATTTCATACACTTTATAAGGTGAAAAATTAATATGATATGTTAATACACATATAGTTGCCACATTATCACCACACAAACATTAAACCACGCCAATTTTATTTTAAAAAATTGAGGATAAACAATAAATTATTAAATAAAATCGTAAGTGTTAGTGCATGAAAAATAAAATAACCAAGACATTAATTTACTCTAGATATTTCTTTCTCATATTGTGTGATTATTGGGGAATCTAACAGCTTGATATGATCCGGCAAAAAAAAGTAGAGTCCCAGGAGTCCTGACCTTGTGGGTGACAGTGTGGGGCTAGGGAAGTTGATATCACATTGAATCTGCTAATCACTGCCCGCCCATAATCATAAAATAACAAAGTAGGAGGCAACTGAATCCTTGCATCATAATCTCCTTCTACACAAGTTCTACACTCCAGGGCATTTATTGACGTCCACCTCAACCTTTTTTTTTCAATAGAAAAAGTCTATCCCCCAACTATTTGAATGTATAGATCATGACATCTATTTGGATGTGCATAAACACGATAATTTCCCTTCCATTTATTAAATGATAAATTATTTAAGATAAAGTAGAGCTTAAATAATTTAGTAATATTTTAAATTTGAGTTAAATTTTCCTTTCTTTGCACCTAAGTTAATTTCTCCCTTAAATTTACTCATAACCAACAATTTTGTGGACCAAGTTCACACATAAAAGTGTAACTCCATCAATATTTAGGATAAATTTGTTTAGAGGTTGATTTGCAAATTTGCCATAAAAAACTCAAATGTAATTATATGATCAAAATAAATCCCAAATATTACTCTTGTAATCATAAAAAAATAATATTTTATCAATGTTTTCTTCCATTCACTTACCTATTATCGTAGGTGGTAGGTGACATCATGTTAGATTATGATTTCTAATGTCTCCTGTATGAAGAAAAATAACATAAAACTAAATTAAGGGATAAAATCATATGAATTAAATATTGACAAAAATATTACATATTAAAACTATATAGTTTTAAAAAAAACATATTTTATGAATATAAAATAAAATTTTAAAAAATTAAACAAATGTATTGCAAGCTACATATATTACATTTAATTTACGTATACATAAAAGTTGATGATTTCACATTAAATAATTCATAAAATTTTGTAAATACTAAGCTTTATATTTATAAATTCATATATGCATATATAAATCATGTATATTTTCAATATATAAATTTAGATAATGGTATATAGATATAACAATTATCTTTTTCTAAACACAAAACAAACTTATAACTTGAAAGCTACATATAATTATATATATATGTATAGAATAAATTTAGTATATGCAACATGAAGTTAATAAATTTGTTGAACCTCTTAGAAGTATTTTTATATTAAAAAAAACATTTATATCAATATATATTATCTACATATATATATATATAACAAAAATCATATACTATATGTATGCATAGACATAAAATAAAATTATGAGATGTAGTAAAAGGTACATATAATTTTTATATGTGAATAAAATGAAATTAATATATGAATCTTGATAAATTTGTTTATTCTCTTTTGAAAATTTTTTTACATTCATAAAAATTTTTTTATGAATATATATTATAACAAAAATCATATAATAAGTATGTATACATAAATTTTATATATGTATTAATTCACAAATTATTTTAAGTAAATTTATGAATTTTTATATATACAAAAAGTTAACACTTATTTTACATAAATTTATGAAGTTTTTATATGTCACGTCCCAACTCAGTTTGGTCAGTACCTGTGAGCAACCCGCCACTCTCTTTGCTATATAGTAGTCACTTCTCTCAAGACCGTGGATAGTCAGGTGTATCCTCTGCCATTGTTCCCTATAATAACATTATGTAAAACTTAATATATTTTACATAAATGTACGTGGTGTTAAGGATGCAGTGGATAATATCAAAATAGCCTCCCTTTCCTAAAAAATTTAAAGGGAGTGGGTGAGTTATCAACTTAGTGAGCGGATAGTTTTAAAGGTAGATTCATTTGGACCTCTCATTAGTTTATAGTGCTTCAACATTTTCTCATTATCCTTGTGTGTTATTCATGAACTTGGGTTGACACACAATCACACGCCATTTTTATCATTTAAATGAATTACACATTCGTAGAACAATCTCCTATTATTCCACTTGTGAACCGAATTGCTTTTATCGTCCATCTTGATAGAAGTTCATGACTTCTACCTTGAGTCTAAGTGGACATCAGTGGTCTGACCCTCAACCTCGAGATATAATCTATGTCAACAATGTGGGATGAGAGCTCTCCCTCTCCGACCTCGGTTTCAATGCGCATGAAGCTCCAGAAGCTTTTCGACATACTTGATGACAATCTTCTCTTATACTCCTTGTGTGGAACTTGTTCCCTTGGACTAAGGAAACCGAGAGGAGAACCGACACAATTGTTGAAAACTAGGCCAATTTAATAAATAGAAAAATAGTAAAGAAGGGTTAACATGGGAAATTGGAATATACCAAGTGAACAAAAATTCACAAAAATTGTGAGGAAAAATTGAGAATTGGAATTGTGGAGAGAACTAGACCGATTTCGGGTAAACCAAACCTGAACCTGACTAAATCGGAAGGAACCATAGTGAACCAGTTCAATAATTCATTTTTCTAGGTGGATTAAAAATGTTAATTTAGGAAATTGAGGCTACCATTAGATAGAAAATGAATTTAGAAAATTTTAAATTTAAAAAAATTGATCGAATCGGGTCTAAACTAATCAATTTTTGAATTCGGGAAAGCGAACCCGGTTGGACAGAACTGGCCAACGACCCAACCGATCAACGGTCCAAACCGGTCAACGGTCAATGACGCCCCGTTAGCAGCCACACAAACACGGACAACCAACAGGAGGTTGCCACGTGTCCGGTTAATGGTCAATGGACGACCAGTGAGCCTGCCACACAAACATGAGCACCTAATAAGAGGTTGCCAAGTGTCCGATCAGCCGGTCAACGGCTGATGCGATGGTTGAGTTGGACCTCCACGTTAGAAAAACTGGCCAATCACAACACGCCACATGGCATGCCCACACTGACAAAGAAGAGAGAGAGGCCATAAAAGTTAGAGTCTCCAACGACTCAAAAATCTCTTCGATTAGGTTGTCGACGGCCAAGTTGGAGGCCGAGTCTCACGCCGGCCGGTAGCCTGAATAGTTGCCGAGCTCCCTATATAAAGAGCACCCTCCCATTCGTCCTCCTCACCTCTCAAGCACTCTCTAAAGACAAATAACTTCTTTTCTGACGACACTCTGATCAAGGCTCTGATGACGGGCAATTTCACAACCAGAGAAGCTTTGAAGGGTGGCATTGGGACTCGGGAAGAGTGCTCTAGCTCGAGACACTCTCAAAGCGACTAGAGAACAACTAGAGAAGTGTAGAGACGATAGCACTGTGAAGTCACTCCGGTGCTCGAAATAGCGAGCTCCTGACTGACCCAACCCCGACTCCCTCAGCCCTTCCACCGCCAGCATTGGCCACCTATGACTGCCTAAGACCCTCCCCAGCCCCTCAGGTCGATAAGCTTAATTTCACATCTCCTCGTCAAAATTTCTTAGTTTTAAAACTGCACTCCGAAACTTCTCTCTTCAAATTTCTAGAGGACAGTGGCGAATTGCAGTGGGATTCACTCTTGGTAGGTTCCCCTCAATGAGCACTAGCTGCCCCCACCTCAAGCTCCGACCACCGCCCCTCCATCAGTAAGATAAGCAAGCTTTCTCTCTCCACTGTAAGTTTTCCAACGAAGCTCCGATGGGGCTCAAAACTCAATCAAATTCAGAAATTCGACATGTAGGACGATCGAGGGGAGCTGAAGGAGACTAATTGTAGCAAGAAATGAAGAAATAAGGACTTACATGTAGTCAATTTGACGGGGTAAGATTTGGATGTTTATATGCTCAAATTGGGGATGGAGAAGATGGCACAATTAGGGACTTGGGGCTTTTGTGCAATTTTCAAAAATTGGAGGGCTGAATGGTAAATTGATGAAATAAAGGGTGTTTTCATGAAATTCGCTCCCAATTGAAGGTCAATTGGGCAAAATAAGGGGAAAAATGGAAAATTTGAGGGCCAAATTTCAATTTTTGGAAAATTAGGGACTAAATAACAATTTTGGAAAAATTAAGGGCCAATGGGTGAATTTAAAAGAGTTATGGACCCAAGAAGGATGATTAGAAATCCTAGGGGCTTAATTGAGACTAAGGGGCAATTAGAGACCTAAATGCAATTAAGGAAAAATACAAGTCCCTATGCATAAATACTAGGAAATATATGTCATCTTAGTTGACACGTCCTGATATGAATATTCATGCCGTAGGAGGAGATTACTTGAGTGCCGACTTCAAGAAGCACCCCGCAAAGCGAGACCCCGCTAGGACTAGCCCGTCAAAATTACCCGGTGAGTGGAAATGCTATAACGTCCATTCTGGTTGGAATGATGGTTAAATTTTGAAAAATGATTTTCTTAGAATTAGCCTCCCCTAATTGGGTTACTCTACTTAAAATATTTGGGAGCTAATTTCATGGCTTAGACTCGGTATGCAAGTCGGCCCAAGGCCGATGGACACGTGTATGGACCTGTCGAGAACTAGCATGAGATGAGTAATGCTAAAAGATCCAATTAATGGAAAATTATGTGTGATACCCGCCAAGGCAAGTCTGAGTTGTTGGGCTTATTGGGCCAAATCGCTGCTCCATCGAAGCTAGGTCGTGGAACTTGTTGGGCTAGTATGCGTGGGCCGAAGACAAACCAACAGACTATTGGGTTGGAGGGCCAAAGAGAATGACTATAACTTAAAAGACTCTTGATTTGTGCATGCACTATGAGATTCGGGCCATCAAGAAACCTGGTATGAGGTATTGATGGATCCCAAGGGCTGCTGGATGACCTAGGGTGCATAAGGGCGATTTGGCGTCCAGTAGACCGAGAAGCTTGAGGAGCATCCTACGCACTAAGACCGAGGTAGTAGGGGAAAGGAGGTCTTGTCCCACAAAGCGGACATTATGAAGTGATTAGGGTTTGAGGGTCAGACTATTGATGTCCATTTAAACTTAGGGTAAAGGCAGTTAACCACTATTAAGTTGGATGGTAAAGGCACTCTGATGCACAAGTGGAACGGTCGGGAACCGTTCTATGAACTTGTGATCCCTCCTATGATAGGAGGGCGATTGATTGCATGAAAAATGACAAATGGATAACTAAAGGGGGAAATAATAAAGTAATTATTATAGTAGTTTCCCTCACTGAGTATATGTATCTATATACTCATTCCCCTCCTCTCACCCTTTCAGGTCCAGGACAAAGATGGACAGTTCCTGGACAAGCTCAGGCCCTCAAGGTACGTTCCCTACCCCCAACTTCTAGTAAGGGTTTGAACGTAGGCACACCTTTACCTTACCTTTATCATTAGGGTAGGGATGCCTGGATGATGCATGGAAGGGTGGCGGGTTGAGGCATGATAACTTGAGTGGTATTAAAGCATAACTGTAAACCCCACACATTTGAGTTAAGGAAAACCGGGAAAAGAACCGGTCAAACCGAATAAGAAAACAAAACCGGTTTACATTTGGGAATAAGCAATATGAAAATTTACAACTTTCGGTTGATCCAAAGGATTTATTAAATATTGGAAAAGAAACTTAAGACAAACTAGAAAACAAAAACCAAATTGGTTCAGGTGAACTAGATTCCATAAGAACTTCAAAGTTAAGCATGCTTACCTTAGAGTAGTGTGAGGATGGGTGACCTCCTGGGACGGCTTATCATAAATAGTCATCAATTAATATATATTTAATTATTGGAATTAATACAAATAATTTATGACAATATTAATACTAGTAATAAATCTCGCCCATTTAATACACGAGTTTTAAGACTATATAAAGAGGTCATCCCCATTTCATTCTCCTCACACCTGAACACTTCTCTCTCTCTCTCTCTCTATTGCTCCATTTCCCGGTAAAGCTCGAACCAGAGCTTCGACTTGAACAAAGGTCGGGCTCTTTAGAATCGGGGAGAAGACAGCTATCTGATAGAAAACTCCAGTCACTTCAAGAATCGTTGGAGAAGCGCCGACATGATGGAATAGTGAAGCAACCCCGGCGGACCGAAGCTGCCCTATTTCGGCCAAGCTGAAATCGGCCATTTCAAGCCCTCCTCAGGCCAAACCAAGCCCTCCCAACATTTCCTCAGCCTTTCCACGGCCGAATTAGGACCGAAAGGTAAGCCAATTCGACTCCCCTTTATAATTTTTGATCAGTGCTAGAGAGAGAGTCGATCGAATTTCAGTGATGAAATTCTAGTTCAATTCCGCATCAATTGATACAATACTTGATTTTAGGATGAACCTCAGGACAAGACCTATCTGCCCAGATCGAAAGCTCGGACTGTCGTACCTTCACCGGTGAGTAATCGAAGCTTTCTCTCTCTACAGTCTATTTTCCGGCAAAGCTCCGTTTGAGCTCGTTCCGACGTTAAAATCTGCGATTCAAAGTTTCTTAGAATCGTATGAACATACAAGAACTCAATTTCAACTCCAATTTCAATAATTAGAAGTGTTTGATTGGTTATATTGATGAAATCAAATTTGGTAGTGTTGAAGAGTTGAAATTAGGGAAAATTTTGGGGATTTTCGAAATTCAATGGGGCTAAAATACAATTTTATGAAATTGAGGGTCAATTGGGCATGAAACTAATGTTGGAGGACCAATTGAGAAATTTTGGAAATTTTGGGGAAAAACTTACCATTTTTCTGAAAGAAGGGCAAAATGGTAATTTTGGAAAAATTGGGGAACCAAATTGGAAATTTGGAAAATTAAACCCCTTTTTGGTGAAATTGAATAAATTGAGGTCCTACAATAAATTTTAAAAGTTACGGGACTCAATTTGAGGAAAAACCGATATTAGGGACTTAAAGAGAAATAACTTTAGGGATCTAATTGCAAATAACTAAAAGTTTAGGTTTTCTCATTAATTAATGAATGAAGGCTGTTATGTGGAGCAATAATGAACAAGGTTGTTCATATCGTGTAGGAATGTTAAATACCAGGAACGCTAGCAAGGACAAGCTCTCGTGAATACAAAGAACCAGTATAGTGGAATTCACAGCATTAACGGGTGAGTGGGTTCTCCACATCATACCCAGTTGGGATGATGAGCACAGTTTAAAGTTAAAAACCACTTACCAGTTGTGAGTGGGTTTACTAACATCATACCCGGTTGGGGATGATAAGTGCCTCGATATAAAAACCCACTATTTAGTGGTATTTTAATCATCACTACTTAGAGAAAGTGACGTGAAAGTTATGCGAAAAAAACTACTTACGGGTTGTAAGTAGATCATACCCGGTTGGTGTGATGAGACTTCCTCGAAGGAAGTTGAAAACCCGTTCATCGGTTATAAACGGAGATGTCCTTATACCGGTCGGTATGATGGACAGTAAAAACCTATTTTTGTCGGGAGTGCTCTCCCCTGACTGTGTGCCAATGCTTAAACAATTTGGGAGACCTTCTCGATGGGAGCTCAAATAGCTCTAATAGGCCGAGGGCCTCGATTTTGGAACTTGGGGGCTAAATGCCCGATTTTGAAAATCTCGTACAGTGGGCCTAAGGCCAGTTGGCACGAGCAGGAGCTCGTAAATGAACATGATATATGTGCCATAAAACTTAATAAGTGAATTGTTTGGCCATGGTACCAACATAGGACCGACATGCTCAATCAACTAGCAGCAGTGCGACATGACAGGTCGACGGACTAGTCAAGACAAACAGCTGCGGGTTGAGTTGAGAGTCGGGGTCGTTGGACTAGTGGCACCACAGATTACATGGCAATATAAGAAAACATTGTTTGTGCATGCACTGTGAGTACAGGATCATCAAGATACCCATGAGGGGTAGTGATGCGTCCTAAGGGCACTGGACGACCTGGTGGCTATAAGGGCAGTTTATCGTTCCAGGTGTCTCTGCGAAATTTGGAGTTGCACCAAGCGCATAAGACCGGGGTGGGGACATGATGAGGTCTCTGTCTTCATACGGACATGAAGAAGTGATTTTGGGATTGTGGGTCGGATGTCACGTACATCCACTCGTTCCCAGGGTAGAAGTGGTCGTACTTCTATCCAGGTGGCCGGAAAAGTCGCTCCGAAGCCACTAGCGGGTTCAGTAGTGATACTGACTTGCGAATGTGTGTAACCTTCATGATGAAGGATGTGTGTTGGGTGATGACACAACGTGGTAACTAAGAAATAATGGAAAAACCCGAATTTTTAAATGAAGGGATGTTTGAAAACAAAGGAGTCTAGCACACTCCATATAAATGTTTTTCTTAAAAGTTAAAAGCTTTTAAAAACCCATTCACCAAGTAGTTGTACTCACCCCCTCCCTTATATCCCTTTCAGGAAATCCCAGAAAGCCTCCCCTTAAAGACCGTCAACTAAGATGCTTGTAGGACAGGTATGTAAAGTTTTAAATTTCATGCAGTTTTGATTATGTTATTCCAGGAAAAAGGTGCAGGTTAAAGGACGCCTTACTCTTTACGGTTTACAATAAGGGGAAACCCTTTAATAAACCGGGAGAGTGGCGGGTTGATCACGGGGATCCGACCAAACCGGGTCGGGGCGTGACAACTAGAGTGGTATCAGAGCCTGTTTCCTTGAATACATAATCAAGACTATAAAATATTGTAACTAATAGGATTTATCCTAAAATTTTCAGATGGCTCCCAGGAGAGGAACCAAGAAAACTAGGAATGGCTCTACTAAACACCTTATCTTCATAGGAAGACAACCCTAGAAGCTTCCCAAATGCCTAAAGCATGGCAGGAATCTCAAAAGAGCAAATGAGAAAGTATCCCAGAGAATGGTGACAGGACCTATTGAGGTCAAACTCTAAGTATAAAGGAAGCCAAGCGTGAAGCCATACAATGGGGCATATAACCTTACATAGGAGGATGCTATTCGAGAATCTCGTAGCTCCCTAGTTATTTGGTGACCATTTTCTGTAATAGGGCCAAAATCCCCAACATACTGTACTATTCTATTAATGAAGTACTCCAAATTCCTAAAAACCCTGTCCCTCAAATGATGTGATCTTTAAGGATGACTTCAAAAAAAAAAAAAACTCTCACTGTATCCAGACTTAAGGATCAATAAGCACTAAAACTAACAATTTCCAAAAAAATGCCAGGAGGAACCACTTATGTTCATGTAATTACAAGCATGAATGATAGGGACACTGCGTGGAGAAGTGCCCAACCCTACAAAAGACAGGAACCACGTTAACCTAGAGGGGAATAGGACATGAAGTGAAAAACTATCCCACATCGCCAGGAGTCAGGACAATATTTTCCAAGAATAAACACCCCACAACTATAGGAAATCCGAAAGGATACCATCCCAAGAAACATGACTCCATTTGTAACCACAAATAAGAGGAAACTCTTCAAAATCTTAGCAAAGTGGTAAGAAGGAAAAAGGGGTAAAGGTAGGACCTCAATAAAACCACAAACGGAACAAAGGATAGCTGAAGAGAATTCCCCCTTTAAGAAGAAAATCCAAACCATTTAGGAGCAAAGAAAGGAATAGGCAAGCCTCTCCCACAATGATCCTAAAACAAGGAAGATTTGTACGCTCCCTAAAGAAATAGACAGGTACTGGGTACGAATAAGGATGCAAATATAGCATAAAAGATGTGCCTAAAACATTTGGGCATGAAAATAATGTTGGAGGACCAATTGAGAAATTTTGGAATTTTTGGGGAAAAACTTACCATTTTTGTGAAAGAAGGGCAAAATGGTAATTTTGGAAAAATTGGGGAACCAAATTGGAAATTTGGAAAATTAAACCCCTTTTTGGTGAAATTGAATAAATTGAGGTCCCACAATAAATTTTAAAAGTTACGGGACTCAATTTGAGGAAAAACCGACATTAGGGACTTAAAGAGAAATAACTTTAGGGACCTAATTGCAAATAACTAAAAGTTTGGGTTTTCTCATTCATTAATGAATGAAGGCTGTTATGTGGAGTAATAATGAACAAGGTTGTTCATATCGTGTAGGAACGTTAAATACCAGGAACGCCAGCAAGGACAAGCTCTCGTGAATACAAAGAACCAGTATAGTGGAATTCACGGCATTAACGGGTGAGTGGGTTCTTCACATCATACCCAGTTGGGATGATGAGCACAGTTTAAAGTTAAAAACCACTTACCAATTGTGAGTGGGTTTACTAACATCATACCCGTTGGGGATGATAAGTGCCTCGATATAAAAACCCACTATTTAGTGGAATTTTAATCATCACTACTTAGAGAAAGTGATGTGAAAGTTATGCGAAAAAAACTACTTACGGGTTGTAAGTAGATCATACTTGGTTGGTGTGATGAGACTTCCTCGAAGGAAGTTGAAAACCCGTTCATTGGTTATGAACGGAGATGTCCTTATACCGGTCGGTATAATGGACAGTAAAAACCTATTTATGTCGGAAGTGCTCTCCCCTGACTGTGTGCCAATGCTTAAACAATTTGGGAGACCTTCTCGACGGGAGCTCGAATAGCTCTAATAGGCCGGGGGCCTCGATTTTGGAACTTGGGGGCTAAATGCCCGATTTTGAAAATCTCGTACAGTGGGCCCAAGGCCAGTTGGCACGAGCAGGAGCTCGTAAATGAACATGATATATGTGCCATAAAACTTAATAAGTGAATTGTTTGGCCATGGTACCAAGATAGGACCGACATGCTCAATCAACTAGCGGCAGTGCGACATGACAGGTCAACGAACTAGTCAAGACAAACAGCTGCAGGTTAAAGGACGCCTTACTCTTTACGGTTTACAATAAGGGGAAACCCTTTAATAAACTGGGAGAGTGGCGGGTTGATCAAGGGGATCCGACCAAACCGGGTCGGGGCGTGACAATAACCTTCATGATAAATTTTCCTCACCCATCATAATCGTTGATTTCCAACAACCCTTATAGAAAATATGAACGTAAATGCCCCCAAAGAATATAACCCGTGGATACATGCCATGGAGCAAAGGTTGGAGGCACTAGATGAGCCTATCCCATGGGATGCACCTCGAGAGAGAACCCTTGCCTACTCGATGGAGGACAAAACTTCCCACCTAGGGAACCAGATTAGGCCCAAATCTGAGAAGAGGCTCAGAGAAATTTTTGGGAGGCATACGCTAATTATGTGAGGGTTTTCTGTTGACTCCCTCCAATACACAACAGTGTGTGTATCGCAGGTCTGATACAACATGCCCACGATGCTGCTATACTAAACCAATATGGGGTAGATATTGTGCTAGCAGTAGAAGCCAGGAGGGCTCCTAGCTTATCAGCATCCATGAAGTTTGAAGAATCCAGCATAAACCTGTGCCCCCACTACGGGAGATACCATAGAGGCGACTGCCCGCCTAGGAGGAGGAGACGTGTTAGGGCACCCGATGCTGAGTCTTGTAACTCCCTTAGGTTTAACTCTAGATCAATTAACTGGGGTGGTTAAGGGAGCAATGAGAAATTTGTGAGATTGGTCATTGTAATAAACCATGACCAGGGTTTTTCCAGTCATGTAAATAAAAGATTTTAATGATTCTCATAAAAGCTAAGCATGAATGAGGTGAATGACCCCAACATAGAAAAACCTAAGAAGGAACTAAAAAAGGTACCAGACGATTCTTTACCTTAACTTCGTGAGCAGAAAAAAACCCTAGGACTACAAAACACTGGAAGTAAGCACTTGTAAAGGAGGCACGGTGTGCCGAGGAACCCTAGGAGAACGGGACAAGACACGAAGCTAGCCAAACACAGGGTGGACCCGCCTCTATACTAAATGCCCTAAGTGAGGATGCCAAAACTAAGATAGGCTAGAGAAAGGGGTAGGAGGACCTTGAAAGAGATCCCAAATGACTGGGAATGTTTAGACCTCGCAAAGTAAGCCATAGTGAGCCTAGAAAGACTAAAAGAGAATCATACGAAATAGGCTAGGCTGAGGCACCATAGATGAGCCAACGATATGTCAAATGCCGACAACCCTAAGTAGGAAGACCGTCAACCCAGGGATGAGGCAGGCTCAACGAACCAAATGGAAATCGAGGAGCCATAGTAGGGACTAGGAAGGTGGCCTCAAAAGCGGACATTAATATAGAAGGGAAGGACATTGACCAAGGATAACATTAGGATGAAAGCCGGTCCTAAAAGGGAAAGTATGGGATCGTAGACACAAATAAAAGAAGGATATGTCAAGGACCTCTTGAGGATGAATTGAGAGAAGACCTACCTGCCCTAGAGGACCCTAGCGAGTAATAACCAAGATGATCGAGGGAAGGACCCACCCCAAGCCGTCGGGGAATGGAACCTAGGATCATATCCTGGAACAAATGGGAAACCTCATGAAACCCTCACTAGTCCCATGAGAAAGGTAAACGTTGGGAAAAAGAGGAGAAGTTCCTCAAGGATGACTTCGATAGGAAATTTTGTGAGGAGGCAATCGTAGAGATAAACACCAAGCCTCACCGTCTGGGACAAGAGAAAAGAATAAACCCAAGGGAGTCTAGTTACTACAGATCCGCAAGTGTAATGACCCCAAAGCCGAGAGAGAAGAGTGGAACAAGGGAAGGTAAGGACCCCTCACTAGTCAAAGAAAGCCAGCGGACGCAAGAACAAAAAGAGGAAGGATAACCTTGATAGGCTGATGGGACTATCTAGGGGCGAGAAAGCCAACAATCGGAGACAAGTAGACTCAATAAGGGGATATACTATAATGAATAAATGCAGGAAACCCCAAACTCACACAAGGAATCTAACATCTACATTCAAGGGGCATCACAACATGGAAGGAACATATGAAATCGGAACCTAAGGGTAAATAGAGTCGAGTAACGAAGTAACCTAAATAATGCAAAAGTAAGAACAAGAGGGAGTACACTCTAAGGAAAAGAGTGAAAGGACGCAGTCCCAACCGCAAAGCAAGCTAGGCTTTAGGCCAAGGGTGACGCAACAGGATGCCATAGTCCTACTACTAGGGACATATAGGTCCAACAACCGACAAAATGGGAACTCGCGTATGAAAGGACGAACTGAAGGACCAGGAAAGGGGAATAACACCAAGAAGGGTAGACACAAAAGCCTGATGGGATGACAAACCAAGGAGTCCTAACGAACAAGGGAGCAAACAAACTGAGGTGCGATTAGACACGTTGGAATCCCAACTTCAGATAAAACCCTCCGCAACGAAAAGTCGGACCCTAAACGGCAGGGAGTATTGGATCTAAGGAACTTCGTGAACACTGGGGGGGGGAGTCAAACTTACTAAATCCAATAGAGTAAGGGATTTAAGGCTAAAGAAGTAACCAAAATAGTAGGGTATCGACTTGTGCCCTAAGGGGATTACATAGGGATCCCCTTCCGAGAGAAAAGAGGAACATTAGAGTTTTGAGGACAAAACTCCTAAAAGGAGGGGAGAGTTGTGGAACCCGTCCCCTCGGACCAAGGAAACTAGGAGGAGAACCAACACTATTGTTGAAAATCGGGCCAATTTAATCAATAGAAAATAATAAAGAAGGGTTAAAGTAAGAAATTGGAAGATCCCAAGTGACAAAAAATTAACAAAATTTGTGAGGAAGAACTAGGAAGTGGAATTGAGGAAAGAACCAGATGGTTCAGGGTGAACCAAACCCAAATCGGACTGAACTGGGAGAAACCATAGTGAACCGGTTCAATTATTCATTTTTCTAGGTGGCTTAAAAATGTCAATTTGGGAAATTGAGGTCACCATTAGATAGAAAATAAATTTAGATGAATTTAGAAATTTTAAAATTTTAAAAAATGGGTCAAATCGGGTCTGAACCGGCCGATTTTCGAATTCGGGACAACGAACCTCGTCGGACTGGACCGATCAATGAACTATACCGGTCAATGATTCAACCGGTCAATGAACCGGACTAGCCAATGGTCAATGGCACCCTGTCAGTAGCCACACAAACACAGACAACCAATAGGAGGTTACCACGTGTCTAGTAAAGGGTCAGCGGGTGACCCGTCAACCTACAACACAGACACGGGCAACCAATGAGAGGCTGCCACATGTCCGATCATCCAGTCAATGGCTGACGCAGTGACTAAGTTGGACCTCCATGTCAAAAAAACTGGCCAATCACAGCGCGCCATGTGGAACATCCACCACATCATCGTCTTCAACCTCAATCCGCTGTTAGAGAAGATAGAGAGGCTGGAAAAGCTAGAGTCTCCTATGACTAAAAAATCTCTCCAGTTAGGTCATCGGCAGCCGAGTCGGAGGCCAAGTCTCATGCCGGCCGGTAGCCTAAATAGTTTCTGAGCTCCCTATATAAAGAGCACCCTCCCATTCATCCTTCTCAGCTCTTAGGCACTCTCTAAAGACAAACAGCTTCTTTTTCGACGACACTCAGATCATGGCTCCGACGATGGGTAATTTCGCAACCAAAGAAGCTACGAAGGGTGCCATTGGGACTAGGGAAGTGTGCTCTAGCTCGAGACACTCTCAAAGCGACTTGAGAATGACAAGAGAAGTGTAGAGACAATAGCATAGTGAAGTCACTCCAAAGCATGAAACAGCAAGCTCATGACCAACCCAACCCCAACTCCCTCAGCCCTTTTGCTGCTAGCATTAGCCACCTATGATAGCTTATGTAAAACCCGCCCTTTGGAGTTAAGGAAAACCGAGAAGAGAACCAGTCAAACCAAGTGAGAAAACCGAATTGATTCACAGAACCAATCATTAGAGAACGGGCAATTTGGGAAATTTACAACTCCCGAATGACCTAAAGGGTTCCTAAAACCTTAGAGAGGAACCTTCGAACAAATAGGAAGAGAAAAACCAGACTGATTCAAATGAAGCAGATCCAATTAGATGGAACCAATTTATAAATCGAGTCAGTTCATGAACCGGAATGGATAAAGAAAGGGCCAACTGAGAAATTTATGGATCTCAAGTGACCTAAGGAGTTACAAAAGTCATGGAAAGGGACTTAAGGATGAATTGGAGATGAAAACCAAACTAGTTTAGGTGAACGGGATCCGAACCTATGTGAACCACTGTAGAACCAGATGCTAAATTAATTTTTCTAGGTGGCTTAAAAAGTTCAAATTTGAGATTTGAGACCACCATTGGATAGAAAATGAATTTATAAATTTTTAGATTTGAAAAATTCGGGTGAATTGGGGGTGAATCGACCAATTTAATCTTTGAACTCGATTTAGACCGATTCAATCCAGTTCGGAATAGTGTTGTCTTCTTCCTTCAGATGACAACATTGTTTACTCGCCGGAAAATCACGTAATGCTGGCAAAACTAAAAAGTCTCCGGCTAGAGAGTTATAGGCAATGGATGACCACCTTAAGGCACTAATCAGACGGCTAGGAAGTCCCCGAGCTTCGTATATAAAGAGCTGCTCCTCATTCATCCTCTACACACCTGAAAACTCCATTCTTTCTCAATTGATCCAATTTCTAGTGAAGCTCAAACCAGAGCTCTGACTTGAGCATTTTTCTAAGCCAAACAAGGTGAGGTGGGGTTCTTTAGATTTAGGTAGAGGTCAGCTACAAGCTTGTAGTCTCCGTTTGCTCTGAGGGTCGCCGAAGAAGCGTTAACGTGATCGAACAGTGAAGGAGCTTCAGCGGACCGATGCTACCCTGTTTTGACCAAGCTGAAATCAGCCAATTCGAGCCTTTCTTAGGCCAAACCAAGCCCTCTTAACACCTCCACAGTCCTCCTAGAGCTAAAATGTTAGCCAATTCGGCTCCCCTCTATAATTTATGACCGGTGCTAGAGAGATAACCGACAAAACTTTGATGATGAAATTCTCACTCTATTTGGCATCAATTAATGTAATTCTTGATCCTAGGAGGAATCTTAGGACACAAGCTATCTGCCCAAATTGAAAGTATGGACTGTCGCGCCCCTAACGATAAGCTTTCGAAGCTTTCTCTCTCTAAGTCCAGTTTTCCAATAAAGCTCTGTTTGAGCTCATTTCGGCACCAAATCGTGCAATTGAAAGTGCAATTGAATCGTATGAAGGTGTAGGAACTCTAATTTAATTTCAATTTCAACAATTAAAATCATTTGATTGGCAAATTTGATGAAATCAAATTCGATAGAGTTTGAATGTTGAAATTGGGGGAAAATTGGGAATTTCGAAAATTAGATAGACTAAAGTGCAATTTCATAAAATTGAGGACCAATTGGGCATGATAAAGATGTTGATGGACCAATTGGGAAATTTTTAAAATTTTTGGGGTAAAACTTACCATTTTTGTAAAGTTGGGGTAAAATGGTAATTTTGGAAAAGTTAGGGGAGCAAATTGGAAATTTGGGAAATAAAACCCCTTTTTGTGAATTCGAATAAATTGTGGTCCTAAGATGAATTTTAAAAGTTTCGGGACTCAATTTGAGGATAAATCGACATTTGGGAACTTAAAGTTAAAGAAAAATAAATATAAGGACCTAATTGCAAATAAAGGAAAAGTTGGGTTTCTCATTCATTTGGGATAAATGAGGGCTATTTGGCCAAAAAATAATAAACAAGAATGTTCATATCATGTAGGAACAAAAAGTAACAAGAACGCTAGCTAAGACGAGTTTTAGTAAGGACAACAAGCAGACTAAGAGAAATTTCACTATATTAATGGGTGAGTGATATTTTAAATATCACACCTTAGAGGAGTGATGTGAAAATCCATTGGAAAAATTACTTATTGGATAAGTAGATCATACCTGGTTGGTATGATGAAATTTCCTGAAGGAAGTTGAAAACTCATTCATCGGTTATGAGAGGAGATGCCCTCAAACTTGGTTGGTATGATGGATAGTTGAAAAGTATTTTGTTGGAAGTGTTCTCCCCTAATTGTGTGCCACTGCTTACAAATTTTGGAGACCTTCTTGACGGGAGCTCAAATAGCTTTATTAGGCCGGAGGCCTCGATTTTAAAACTTGAGGGCTATTATGCCCAATTTTGAAAATCTCGAACAGTGGGCTCTAGGCTCGTTGGCACGAGCAGGAACTCATAAACAAACATGATTTATATGCCATGAAAACTTAAGTAAATGAATTGTTTGGCCATGGTACCAAGACAGGACCGACATACCCAATCAACTAGTGGTAGTGCGACATGACAAGTCTCTAGACTAGTCAAAACAAACAACTGTAGGTCAACTTGAGGGTCAGTGCTGTTGGACTAGTGGCACCACAGATTATATGGCATCATGTGAAAAATTTTGATTGTGAATACACTGTGTTTATGGGACATTGAAGATGCCCAAGAGGGGTAGTGATGCATCCCGGGGCTCTAAACGACATGGTGGATATAAGGGCAGTTTGTCGTACCTAAAGTCTTGCGAAGCTCGAAGTAGCTTCAAGAGCATGAGACTGGAGTGGGCTTAGGATGAGGTCTCTACCCTCATATGGACTCAAAGATTTGTTATCAGATTGAGGGTCAGATGTCGCGAACATCCACTCATTCTCAGGGTAGAAGTGGACGTGCTTGTTTTTATGTGGACGGTAAAGTCGCTCCGACGTCTCAAGTGGGTTTAGTGGATGGGCTGGACTACGATTGTGTGTTCGACCTTTATGATGAAGGTTATGTGTTGGGTGATGACACACCGTGGTTAATAAGAAATGGTGATAAATACTGGAATTGAAAATGAAAGCTTTTTAAAAGAAAATAAGAAGTCTGGCACACTCCTAATCAAATATTTTCCTAAAAGTTAAAATTTGAAAACCTATTCACTGAGTCATTGTATTCACCCCTCCCTTATATCCCTTTTAGGTAACCCCAGAAAGCTTACCACAAGGATCACCAGCTAACATGCATGTGAGATAGGTACGATAAGTTTAAAATTTTGTGCAGTTTTGATTTATGTTATTACAATAAAGGTGCAGGTTTAAAGGATGCCTTACTCTTCATGGTTTATAAACAAGGGGCAACCCTTAGTAAACCGGGAGAGTGGCGGGTTGATCACGGGGATCCAACAAAATCGGGTTAGGGCATGATAGCCTAAGACCCTCCACAACCCCTCACAAACCCTCGGTAAGCTTAATTTCCCATGTCCTTGTTAGAATTTATGAGTTTCAAAACTGCACCCCAAAACTTCTCTCTTCAAATTTCCGCAGGGCAGCGATGAATTGCAGCGGGATTCACTCCTGGTTGGTTGCCCTCAACGAGCACTAGCTGCCCCCACTTCAAGCTCCAGCCACCGCCCCTCCATCGGAAAGATAAGCAAGCTTTCTCTCTCTATTGTAAGTTTTCCGATGAAACTCCGACGAGTCTCAAAACTCAACCAAATTTGGAAATTTGAAGTCAAGGATGATCGATGTGAGCTAGAGTAGATGAATTGTAGCAAGAAATGAAGAAATTAAGGACTTACAATCTATCAATTGGACGGGGTAAGATTTGGATGTTCATATGCTCAAATTGGGGATTTTGTGGCTTTTGTGCAATTTTCAAAAATTGGAGGGTCGAATGGTAAATTGATTAAATTGAAGGTGTTTACATGAAATTCACTCCCAATTGAAGGCCAATTGGGCAATTTGGGCAAAATAAGGGGCAAATTGGAAACTTTGAAAAGTTGAGGACCAAGTTGTAGTTTTTGGAAAATTAGGGACGAAATAGCAATTTTAGAAATATTAAGGGCCAATAGATGAATTTTAAAGAGTTAAGGACCCAAGAAGGATGATTGGAAATCCCATGGGCTTAATTGATACTAAGGGGCAATCAGGGACTTATATGCAATTAAGGCAAAATACGAGGCCCTATGCGCTAATACTAGGAAATATATGACATCTCAATCGACGAGCCCTGATATGAATATTCATGCTATGTAGGAGTAGACTGCTCGAGCACTGGCTTCTGGAAGCACTTCGCGAAGCTAGACCCCATTAGGATGATCCCGTCAAAATTACCGGGTGAGTGGGAATGCTATAACATCTATTCTGGTTGTAATGACGGTTAAATTTTGAAAAATAATTTTCTCAGAATTAGCCTTCCCTGGGTGACTTTGCTTAAAATATTTGAGAGCTAATTTCAGGGCTTTGGCCCAGTATGCAAGTGGGCCCAAGGTCGATGGATACATGTATTGTAAATCCCGCTCCTTCAAGATAATAAAACCGAGGAAAGAACAGGCCAACCCAAGAGAGAGAACCAAACTAGTTCATGAATAGTAAACTGTAGCAAAAGGGAAAATGGAAAATCAACAAACCCCAAGTGACTCAAAGAGTCATAAAAATCATGGAAAAGGACTTTGGGACAAATTGGAAGAGAAAACTAAACTAGTTCAAGTGAACTAGACTTGAACCAGTTTGATCACTCATTGAACCAATTGCTAAATTCATTTCTCTAGGTGACTTAAAATATTCAAATAAGGGAATTGAAGCCACCATTGGATAGAGAATGAATTTAGATTAATTTAGAAAATTTTAATTTTGAGAAAATCGGTCGAATCAACCTTGAACCAGTCGGTTTAAGCATTGAACCTGATCGGACTAGTCCAGTTTGATTCGAAATATTGTCATCTTCTTCCTTCAGATGATGACACTGTTCATTCAACCCATGAACGAACAGCACTAGTGAAGAGAAAACGCCTTCGTTCAGGCAGTTTCAAGTCAAGGATAAGCTTGACCAAGATGTGAAATGGTTAGGCAGAGAGTCCCCAAGCTCCCTATATAAAGAGCTCCTCTCCATTCATCATCCTCACACCTAAAATCTCCATTATCTCTCAATTGCTCTATTTTCTAGCGAAGCTCAAACCAGAGCTTCGACATTGGTGTTTTTCTGAGCCTCAAAAGGCAAGGTCAGTTTCTTTAGACTTTAGGGGAAGTCAGCTACCTGACAGCAACCTCTGTTCGATCCGAGGACCGTTGGAATCAAGTAGAGAAGCAAGTCCAAAGGACCGAAGTTGCCCTATTTTGGTCGAGCTAAAATTGGCCAAATTCAGCCCTCCTCTAGCCAAACCAATCCCTCCCAACGTCCTAACAACCCTCATATGACCTCAATTGACTTGAAAGGCAAGCCAATTTGGCCCGCTCTATCATTTCCCGTCTGCATTAGAGAGAGAAACTATGAAACTTCATTGATAGAATTCTCCCTCGATTTGATATGAATTATAGTGATTCTTTATCCTAGGAGAAACCTTGGGACAAGAGCTAACTGCCTCGATAGAAAGCTCAAACTACCACACCTTTGACGATAAGCTTTCGAAGCTCTCTCTCTACGCATAATTTTCATTCGAAGCTCTATTTGACCTCATTTTAGCCTCAATTCACGTGATTCAAAGCTCAATTAAATCGTATGTAAGTGTAGGAACTGATTTACACCTCCCATTGAAGTAATTAACCTCGATTGAATTGTCAATTTGATGAAATCAAATTTGCCCAGTTTGAAAGAGGGAAATTGGGGGAAACTTTTGGGGAAAATTGGGGATTTTGTAAAATTGAGGGACTTCTTTGCAATTTCCCAAAATTGAGGGCCAATTGGCCATGAAAAGATGTTGGAGGACCAAGTGGTCGATTTTTGAAATAATTGGGGTCAAATTGCCATTTTTGGAAAGTAGGGGCAAAATGGTAATTTTTGAAAAGTTGGGGACCAAATTGGAAATTTGGAAAACTTGAGCCCCTTAAACCATTTTGAGTAAATTGATGACCCAAAGTAAATTTTTGGAAGTTTCGGGACTCAATTTGGGAAAAATTTAGCACTGTGGACCTAAAGTCAAGGAGAATGAACTTTAGGGACCTAAGTGCAATTAACTAACAATTTTGAGCCTATTCGCTCATATGTGAGAAACGAAAGCTATTATACCAAAATCTAATAGATAAGGGTGCCCAAAAGGTGTAGGAACACGAGAGACCGGAACGCTAGCAAGGATAAGCTACCGTGGGGGCGAAAACCGGATGGAAAGGAATACACCATAGTTATCGGTTGAGTGGGCTTATCCACATCATACCTGGTTGGGATGATGAGGACCTCAGAAATGAAAAACTACTTGTAAGTGGGATTTTGAAATTACACCTGTATGGTATGATGGGCGAACGAAACCTACTTACCGGTTATATGTAGAGGAAATAATACCTAGTTGGTATGATAGACTTCCTTGAAGGAAGAAGAAACTCGCTTGCCGATTGTAAGCGGAGATATCATGACACTCGGTTGGTGTGATGAAGTAAAAAGATGTTTTTATCAAAAGTGTTCTCCCCTGACTATGTTCCAATGCTTAAACCTTTTAGGATACCTTCTTGACGAGAGCTAGAACAGCTCAGATAGGCCAGAGGCCTCGATTTTTGAACTTATGGGGTTAAATGCCCGATTTTGGAAAAATCACGAGTAGTGGGCCCAAGGCCAGTGGACACGAAGAAGAGCTCATAACTTTATTCAAAAGTTTGGTCATACAATCAAAAGTTTTGATATGGTGTTTTCTTATAGTCATAACTTTATTCCTATACTCATCATTTTATCCACTCAGTAATTTGCATTCATATATGTACTAAGTCACACACAAAGTTCTTTCATATAAAAGTAGGTTAAATTCTAGTACAGGGATCCACTTATACTATCTGTACCTAGTTACTTTACATACAAAAAGGGTCGTAGGGTGGCAGTGTTAGTGAACTTCTCTGACTCATACCTAGTAGTTTCGATTGATACCCACCATCTCATCAACCTCCTCTTCCTCCACATATTTCATATTACCCTAGGAGTCCCTAACTAGGCGCTCACACTCATATGCCATATCTATGGTGGTCTTGATGTCCGTATGGGGTCCCAACTCACTAAGAATACATCGGACAACTCGATTGGGCCCTTGGGTGAATCACTGACATATAGTGTTGGGTATCACTCATTATGGTGCAAAGCATTAGAGTTCCATGAACTCCTTTACATAGGTTGCTACCATCCCATTACTTGTTCCAATAGCGCCAGTCGATATGCCTTTTCCTGTACTCGAGTCGTGGGCAGAGACTTGTCAATGAACTTTCCCTCGAATATGTTATAGTAAGGGGACCTCAAACAAGGGTAATACTCATTTTCCTCTTCCCACCATAGTTGGGCCTCTTCGTCTAAGAGTGTCGTGGCTACCTCTCCATGTCAAAACAGTGTATTCTCATGGAGTCCATGCCCTTCTTGCAATTGCTTAGCTAATTCATGGCTCTAACCAAATTGGTTCCTCCTCAGAACTACCCAACCCCCTTGTATAAGCTCGACTACTCTCTCTCCAAGGTTGGGGTGCAAGATGATGCATGGGGGCTACCCTAGACTCCCCTTCATAAAAGTCGATTCCTATGGTTCTGACACTTGACGATTTATGTCTATTATAAGGCTATTCTATAAATTGCTAGAGTTGTAGGGGCCAATTGAGTTTGTAGATTTTGCTGCTTCATTGAGCATTCTAGCACATCTTGCCCCTCACAGGACCTTATTTGTGGTATTTATGATGGGAATATCTACAAAACGTGCTTCATATAATTAGTTCATGAAGCCATTTCTACACTCCAATCTTATAAATGAAGACCTTATCAATGTTATTCCCACTTTTCCATTCCATCCCAAAATATTTTCATTTTCAAATTCTCATTTTGAAAATGTGACTTTGATACCACTGAAAGGGTTGTCACACCCCAGCCTGATCCATCGGCCAACAGTCTTGGGCACCCCCTCCAATCCCATCGATGTCACTATGGTGTGTACCTTCACCATAGTGAAACTAGAGGGACTAAGTAATAAGATAAAAATTGTCTATGTATTTTGTAGTGGAAATTTGAATTTTTATTTGTAGGATAAAGAATGAGCCCCAAAATTGATTTCATAAATATCACAGGAAAAATAGTAATTGATAAGAACATATTTCAACCTTTGTATGCATGATAATAATACTACCTCAATAGATGCTCGACTTAGCGATGCTCTCCTACTTGCATCTCGAGCCTCTTTGGCTATTATCTGCAATCCTTTTGGGAGAGGCGGTGGGCTCACAACTCAATGAATGTGGTACTGACGTCAGGCCACTACATGTCGTACAACCTTAGACATCCCACTTAAACCTCCTAACAAAATTCGTATTCTAGGTGTTTAATGATTTTGCATCATCGTGGTTTATCTTGACCCTTGAGACTCCTCTCTCAGGCCACCCATAACATAGTCTACTCTACAATCGGGACATTCTCGTTTTCCCAGCCAATTCCCACAAAACATATATTATATTCTCAGCATATAAACATACATCAGACATTATGTCTCACACACACATGGGCTACTGCTGGCCCCACACATGCGCCATTCATTTGCCCCCAATTATCACGGGCCATTCATTTGCCTTTATTCTCACCTGAAGGGTATTTCATGTTAGTAATAAGGATCTATAAAAATGTGGGAGTCATATGTACTCTTCCACAGCCGGTGCCTCTCGACTTGTCTCTCAATGGGGTGTCTTTGCATCCAAGGTCCTGGCCAATATACCCACCGACAACCTTGCATATGCCCCTAACAAATGGTGTTCAATCCTGCCTCCTTCTCATTGTCGCGTTATAACTAGGACGATACATGCACATCAACTATGTGTCCCAAGAAATTTGGAAGAAAAGTTCAGTCACCCCTTATCCTCCCTTTCCAATTTCCCTTGATGTTAACACTACCTCAAAAAGAGTCTTGTCAATGCTCACACTTCATACCAATATTTCAATATCATAAGAAAACACAATACTAATATTCATATTCCATTCTCATCTATCTTAATATTTAACAAGTATGGTTCTTATTCCAACCATCTATACACAATGCTCATAAAAAAGTTCACACAATAATTCATCACAGGAATTTGGTATGTCACTCATCCAACTCCTACAAATTAGACAAGATGGGCACAAGGCCCCAGTATAGGGTCTTATCATACCCTAAAACTATTATCCCAGTCTTACGACCTTTCCTCACTTCTTATCCTTTAAAGGAGTATTTTCTTTAATCGACATACACTTAGTAATTTTACACTTCTTATATGAGTTTCAAAATCAAGCTTATCATTCATTTCAAGGCAAATACTCAAACACACCAAGTGCTCTGGTTAGTCCAATCGGACTCGATGTCAATACTCCCACTCACCGTGAATCCTAGAACTTGTTTGTTCTGATAAGGTTTCCTAACTCCCACTCTTGTAGTCTGACTTGAGAGATCGCTTGTTTCTTCTATAATGTTTAGAGAAAGATAAGAAGATCAATTCAAGCTCCTTAGTACCCTTAAACTGGTACTCCGTAAATCTCCTAAGAATTTACTATTTCACCCCTCGAGCCCAATTTACTCGACCTACTAGTCGAGGAACCACCCCTTCACTAACACTCTATAAGGTTAGTCCATAGGGCTTAAGGTCATAACCTCTAAAAGTTACACTTGTCAAAGTGCTTAAAATTCCCTTGTTTACCACCTAGTGGCCTTACTTTACAAAATTTATAATTTGGTTCCCAAGTTGGGCAAAATTTCCCCTTTTCCCTTATAAGTTAATATCTTTCCTTCGTGGACCTTATACTTACCTAAGACTTTCATTTGGGTCCTCAAGTTTCCTTGAGCACCATTCTGGTCCCCAAACTGCCTTAGAATACTTCTAAGCCTTATTTCTCATAATTTGCAATGTGGTACCTAAGTTAGGAAAAATTACCATTTTGCCCTCATTCTTTAAAATTTATCTTTCCAAGACTCTTTTATTCATCCATTTTGTTCATTTAGATCCCTATACTTTCTTTAATCTCATTTAGATCCTTGAACTACCAAAAAATCACCTTTTGCGCAAAATGCCTTTATTTGCATTTTAGTCCTTCACTTTTTCTTTCATTACATTTAGGTAATTAGTCATTCCAAATATGCCAAGCTAATACTAAAACTTTAGCAATCTTTCCAATTGGCCCTAAAACTTTATCTAGACACTTAAGAAGACCCCACATAAATCCTACTCACAATTGGGTCCTCTAAACTTTCCTTATTTACGTTTTATTCCCCAACCTTTGGTCCCTAAAAAAACCACCTCTAAAAATTCTCAAACTTAGGTACAGGGACCCCTTGGCCTTCCCCTAGGTCGTTGTAAACTCTGTTAGGTAGGGGTCATCTAGAATAGTCATGATTGGACATTAATATAAATTGTTAACTAAATGAGCATGAGTCACGTCAAGGCCAAAAACTCATTGGAGATGATACCTCGGTAATTGGCACCAGTGTAGTTCGTAAGCTGCCTCCACATGGAGTCCATGACAACTTGAACCACCTCAATTGTAGGTTCGGGCTGCCTGCAAAGCTTACTTTATTCAACTATGTTGTTTCCTAAGAAAACTTGAATTTCCATGATTTAATTCTACCTCCAAAGTTACCCAAACTGTGTGAGGCCATTGGCAATAAAATGATGAGGCCACAAGGAATCTGCAGAATATTTTTTAGCTGTGAAGGGATGTCAATGCACAAACATATGCTTTGTTTATGTTGGGCATGGGTCTGGTACCATGATATCTCATTTGTGCTAGTAATAGGATAGTTGAGGGTTGAAAGCAATGGTGATGGAAAGCTTACTCTCATAGCTTTCCAAGGATACTAAGAATGTCGAAAGTGGTAGTCGAACAAAGGCATGGTGCTCTCAACAAGTAAGCACACCAAAAATTGGAGCACCTCATGTTTTAGAGAGAATTTTGATCCAAAACTAAAAATGGGACATCCAAGTTTTATATGGATGAATTCTAGAGTGTGTCTATCTATCCAAAGCTTTATTGCATCATTCCATCGCAAGTATCTCTATGAAGTAATTAATTTCCCAAGCGATGGGTTTTGGATTGTCATATGGGGTTATCTGGGTTTTTTTTTGGTTAGATGGCTAGCACTCAGGTGAAGAAGATGACAAACTCGCACGTGGCCACACATTTGTGTGCCTCGCGCCTTGCGCATGTGGCATGCTGACTAGTTGACATTGTATCGAACCACTTTCCGAAGAATTTCTTGGCTAGTTCGACTAGTTCTTGGCTAATTTAGCCCTTTTTTCTGACAAGTTCTTGGCCCAATAAAAATGCCTAAAAATTCTTCATTCATATTCCTATTAAGTTGACTCAAGAAATACCCCATTCCAATTTGTTTAGTCGTCTATAAAAATTAGGGGATTTTGTAACTTGAGTAACCCTAGTCCGGTTCAAACTGGTTTTTTCCCTGGGTCATTCCCAATCCTTGATTTTAGACCTTGGAATGTTTTCTAAGGTTTGTTATAACCATTCACATCACACTAAGACTCCTTTTCGAACCCTTTTCTCAGTCCAATTTGATTCAAGATCCCGTTTCATGCTTACTTTCTTAGTTTAGTCCCATTTTACAGTACAGTTTCTGGTTTAGGAATTCCTGGTGTCACAGCTTGGATGGAAGAGTGTAGGATCTTCAAGGATGAGCTAGGCTGGAAGAAACATTGTTAAAAAAAGGAACTCCCCATACTGAACAAAATGTTGAAGGAATCATGAACGAGCACACATGTAGGAAACATGCTATAAGTTCAGACAATTAGGACATTACGTGAAGGGTTGCCCTTTAATTGGGTCTACACCATGAGCAATAGTTACACAACCCACCAAGAGCCATACGCCAACACAATGATCCCAAGAAAGGAACTCTGACATTAGAATTAGAGGGATAATCACAACCCAACAATAAAAGGACACCGCTAGGATGTATAAGAACTCAGGAAGATGCTCAAGAAAACCCAAGTGTAGTAGCGGGTACTTCCAATCCCCTTCCCTAAGAATGTTTCCTTAACTCTTGGACATTAGTAAAGAATTTTCTTGAATAAAGTTGTACTCTTC
Organism: Trapa incisa; assembly: GCA_030064435.1. Lineage (NCBI taxonomy): Eukaryota > Viridiplantae > Streptophyta > Magnoliopsida > Myrtales > Lythraceae > Trapa > Trapa incisa. The sequence goes on along the minus strand of CM057784.1, from coordinate 1,098,030 downwards.
ATATTCATAATAAAGTATTTTCATTTCATTAAATGACATGTTTGTACCTCACTTAATCATGTTACATCAAATTATTTGGAAAAGAGACATTTGCCCTTATCGATTCAGAAGTGCACCAATCCTTTATCAATGAAAAATTAGTACAAGGCATTCCCCAAGAATTAATTCCACTAAAACCCTCAATCACTTTCTATACCCTGTTAGGAGAAGAAACAATACACAATAAAGTCATGAAGGACTAAGATGTAAGGATCAGGGAAACAGAGCTAAGGGTCAACCTTATTCCAATAGCAATGAAGGAGGTTAAAGCTGATCTTAGAGATGGATTGACAATCATTTCATCATGCAATGGTGGATTGCTAAATTAAACTCGTGACCTTTAACACCCTTGGAATTGAAGGAGTAGTGTTCCATGGTAACAAAAGTAATGTACGACTGCACCTCTTCTCTTATTCGAAGGCCCAAACTATGCTATGAAAATGGTGTGAATATTTCCTAGTCATGATCAAGAACAAGGCCATCATAGAGAAAAATCTAGATGAAATTCTAGTTGTGAACCAAATTCCTAAACCACTAAATGATGAGCATGTACCTCACTTAATTTGGTTACATCCTATTATTTGGAAGAGAGACATTTTCTCTTATCGATTTAGAAGTGGACCAATCATTTATCAAGGACAAATTAGTAGAAGGCATTCCCTAAGAATTGACTCCACTCAAACCCTCAATCACTTTTTATACCCCGTTAGTAGAAGAAACAATACGAAATAAAGTTTTGAAGGACTACAACGTAGAATCAGGGAAACAAAGCTAAGGGTCAACCTTATTCTAATAGCATTGAAGGGTGGATTTCCAAAATAAATTCAAGACCTATCACATGCCTCGAACTAAAGGAGTAGTGTTCCATGGACACAGTAGTAATGGACAACTCCACTTAGTCTCTTACTTGAAGGCCCAAACCATGCAACAAAAAGGGTGTGAATTTTTCTTAGCCATGATCAAGAATGAGGCCATCATCTGGATGAAATTCTAGTTTTGAACCAATTTTTTGAAGTATTTTTAGAAGATCTAGCATGACTGCCGCCAAACCATTAGCTAGATGTTACCATAGAGGTTGTACCCGAAATTCATCCCATAACCCAAGCCCCTAATTGGTTGGCTCTTGGGGAATTAAAAGAGTTGAAAGAACAATTGGACGAACTACTAGAGAAATGTTTCATAAGGCCCAACCAATCACCTTGGGCCGCTCCAATACTATTCATAAAGAAAAATGATGGAACCAAGAGAGGGTGCATAGACTATTGTAACTGTAATCATGTAATGATCAACAACAAGTATCCCCTCCCTTGTTGGATGACTTATTCGACTAAATAAAAGGAGTTGACTACTTCTCCATGATCGACTTACAATTAGGATATCATCGATTCAAGATCAAGGAAGAAGACATATGGAAGACGAAGTTTAGAACTAGCTATGAACAATATAAATTTAGAGTTATGCATTTTGGAATAACAAACACCAACAAATTTTATGGATTTGATGAACCGATTTTTGCAGCATTATTTGCATGTTCATGATAGTGTTTATAGTGACATACTCATCTACTCCCAAATAGAGAATGATTAAGGATCACACTTAAGGATTGCATTGAACACTTGAAGGAGAATGAACTCTATAACAAATTCTCGAAGTGTGAATTTTGGCTATAAGAAGTGGGATTCTTAGGAAATAGCATTTTTAGAGAAGGAATAAAGGTGGACCCCTCAAAGGTTTAGGCAACATCAAAGTGGAAACCACCCACAAACCCTATGGAAATCTGTAGTTTCTTGGTATTAGCACAATATTATTTAAAGTTTGTACAAAACTTCTCAAACTTGGCAGCACCACTAATGCGCATGACAAGGAAAGGAGTAAAATTTAAATGGTATGAGAAATATGAAGAATCTTCCAAGGAATTAAAGACACATCTCATAATTGTACCTGTATTGGTGCTCCCGCCCCAATAAAAGGAGAATACACCATATATAGCGACACTTTGGGACGAGGATTGGGATGCATGTTAATGAATAAACCAAAAGTGATATCCTATGTGTCGAGACAATTAAGGACACATGAGGTAAATTATCCTACTCATAACATAGAATTAGCTACAATAGTGTACGCTCTTAAGATTTGGTGAAACTATCGTTATGGAGTCATGTGTAGGATATATACGGAAAATAAGAGTTTAAATTACTTCATTACGCAAAAAGAGATCAATTTAAAGCAAACGAGGTGGGCCAAGAATGAGTAAAATTGGAGGTCAACTAGTCAATAAATGACCAAAATTGACCAAACTAGCTAAAATATTCATCGAAAATTGATCCACTACATTGCAATTGGTCGATGGTCTAGACACACGCTGAACACACACTTGTGTGTCATCTTCTTCGCTCAACTGTCGACCCTAAATTCGATCATAACCCAATTCAATCGAAAGTAGTGCAATTTCCCACTCCTGACACCCAAATAGAAATTAATTTAAAACTAGTGTATATAGGTCTAATTTGACTATCTATGGACATAGGTTGATGGACGATTGGTTCTCTAAGATGTTCGTGTAAGACTAGGCCCCACTCCTACCGATCGACCATTGGAATTCTCTCTGAAATACTGCATACTACATTTTCTAATGACTTTAATTTCAGAGACAATAACTTTTGATTATGACCACTAAATATATTGATTCTAGTGGCATTGGAACCATAAGAAAGTCAACTTTTAATCCCCACCTCTCCCAACATCGATGAGCCCTCTACGAACCCTAATATTATGGAAAAGTAACCTTACTCCATCTACCAAAAATAGAGCAATCACTTCTCGAGCCTACTATGACCTCCCTAATGGCCATCCATGGCTCAAATTAAGTCCATAGAATCCTCTCGATCCCCTCTATCCAACACCACCAACCACTTCAGCTGATGGTATACCTCGTAGCTAGGAAAGCTTTAGGAAATTCTAGTAACACCACAATTATGAACCTTCTTTGTAAGTCACATTTTTTAGGCTACCCAAACCACCATTTGGGATGATTCAAGAGACCATTAATGCATAAGGGAGTCAACTTTCTAACCCCTACCCACCTTAATGATCGACCTGTCATTTCATGTGAGTTACTATTGTTTTTTTAACTACGTCTATTTTTTGGAAAAAGGCCAAACAAGGATAAAACCACACTATTCTGGTACAAGCTAGCAAGAAAGTGACTAGGGGACTTAGAGAACATGATAATGAAAATATTAAGAAATTTTGCAAAGTTTATTGAGCTATTTTAATGAAATGGAAAGTTTAGGGACTAAAATATAATTTTTAAAAATATGGGGTTCAAAATGCAATTTTAGGAAAATTGGGACCATAATGAGACTCAGTAAAAGTTTGGGGACCTAAAAATAAGCTTGAGAAAGTTTAGGGACCCAAGGTGGTTGGTATCTTGGAAAATTTTAAGGACTCGGATGAAGTTTTTGGAAAAGTTTAGGGGAAAATGGTAAATAATGTAAAGTTTAGGCCAACAAGAAAATTTATGAGAATTTGGGGACCCAAATGAGACTAGAGAATGGTTAGGGACCTGATATGATGATATGGAAGTGTTTAGGGTTTCAAAAAAGTTTAGTGAAAAGTGTTAGGATAATATAGAATTTTAGAAAATTTAAGAACTAAAATGCAAAAAGTTGAAACATTAAAGGTGAAATACTTTGAAAATTGTAAAATAGTGGGGAAACGTTTTGAAAATTGAATAATGTGGAAAGGATTGTATAAGTTGGTTCGTCAACTTGTGAATCGAGTGAAGTTGGCTAGAGGAAACATCGAAAAAATTTTAAAAAATTATGATACGGTACTAGAATTACTGTGGAGAATCAAATTCGATCCCATCAATATGGTTTAATTTATGTATATTAAAATTTCTTGCAAATATATGGGAATCACGCTTGCCAATACACTTGGAAAACCAACGAGACCTACAAGTCACATATATAATAGTGAATAACCATTGTTCTTTATAGTTTTACATGAAAGTATATATATGGTAAAGTTAAAAATTTATTATTAAAAGGTTGTGAAGGCAAACTACTTGATATTATATTGGTTTAGAGAATTGGACAAAAAATCCACTTACGAGATTACAAGAGAAAAGGGGGTTAAGAACCACGTTATTTTTCATAATGGAAAGGAGCCTAATAACCCTCTTTATGGGCACATATATAATTTTGTGTTGAGACCCATAACTGTCACGAAAAGAAAAGGGAGCTAAGTCTCACATGTCTTATATATAATTGATGTATCTTTGAAAGCAAATGAGTAGTGGGGTTAGTTAGTTAGCAAATCAAATCCCCTAATAATCAATGTTTAATATACATTATTTGAAGAATAAATCTCTTCAAGAATACGAGTAACGGGGCCAATCAATTAGCAAACTAAACCCTTGAGAATTCATGGTAAATATGCATATTGATCGTGTACATGATTGATTAAGTTCTTTTGATTTGTATGATTTGGTGGATGTGTTATTGCATCGATATAATACCTAGTAACATAGGTGGTGTCATCGTATAGGGGAGACTAGAAGTGGAGGTACAAAGGAGAGAGTAATGTCTTTAATATCTTTCCATGGTCCCTTAGGAAGGTGTATGGTGGAGTCCAAGTGTCCTTATGACTGGTGGTGGAGAAAACATTATAAGTATGTAGATTTTTTATAACACCTTATCGACATCATTATGAGGGGACAATCATCTTATGACTTTATTTGCAAGTACAAAACATGGCACACATACCCCTTATGGCCTGAGCTCTCATTTATGAGTTCTCGGGGAACACAAGTAGCATGCATTTCTTAGTTGATGTGTGACACAACTATGTATGTGATGCTTAGTTCGTGTATAGGTATGCATGTGTTGCTTTGATTGTGTATTTACAATAAATATGTATGTATTGCTTATCTTATGTATATGATGTTAGTATGCATATTTGATTAGCTCGAATGAGAAGTGGGAACTAAGTTACCTTAAAAAAAATCATTAAGTTTCAGAAATACTAAATATGAAAGTATCAACATGGAAATTTTTACAATAGTAAATCCATAAATTTAATAAATCTTCGTGTTAGATATTTTGAGTAAAGACCTGGGTTGAAGCCATGAAGTGGCTTGATGTCTTTAGGGGAAAATTAAGGATAACCCAAACATAGCGTGGACTATGAGTCAGATGGCTCGAGACCATTGTCTTTAGGGGCGAAGTAAACCACGAGACTCAGAAGGATTAATATGAGTAATAGAATAGAAAATCATGATAGGTGGTTTATTGAAAAGATCTTGGTCGAAAGCCATGTAATGGCATGATGTCACTGTCCCACTCACTGAGTTGTGAGCTCACCCCTCACCAAACTATTGTAGGTAAAAGCTGAGGAAGCTAGAGATAGAAGTGGGAGGATTTTTATCACACCCCGACCTGATTTGGTTAGAGTCCTGTGATCAACCCGCCACCCTTCCCTAAATCACCCTGGTATTCCTACCTTGATGATTTAAGGAAAGTGAAGGTGTATCGATATACGATTTCCATAACAATTTAACATATTTGGAATTCATAATGTGAGATATACTTCACTTGGACTTCAATTATACTCAACCCTCTTTTTAGTTTTCTTGAAAGGGGTGTGTGAGAAGGTATTGTGGATCAATAAGGAGTCGGTCCTATTTCTACTTAAAATTCATAACTCGTAAGTAGTAGAACCTTTCCAACCTCATAAACTCACAACACTTCTCTATTTTATCCAATGTGTGATCTTATTCTTAACACTCGCCCTCACATGCAACATGGATACATTTTTCACGTGCAATTTTAAACCCGCCCTCAACAACTGTTTACGAGTCGAGTATGATTATTCTAGCCTCAGATAAGGGGGAACAATGGCCTCGAGTTTGGTATTTTTCCTCCATACTTGGGCAGACCATGAGTTGGGTTTCCAGTCTTGGGTTAGGTACAGGTGCGAGCCCATTGGCTCTGATACAATGTGAGAAGGTATTGTGGACCGATAAGTGGTCGGGTCCATATCTACCTAAAACTCATGACTTATAACTAGTGGAACCTTTCCAGACTTATAAACCAACAACACTTCTCTATTATAGGGTGAAAGGAGGCGAATGAGTATACAACTCAGTATGGGGGAAATTTCTATAGCGATCAATTATATAGATTTATTTATTTTCCTTTTCCCATGATACACACATGTTTCATACATCAACCTCCATTTTTATCATAAAAAGGGATCACACGATCGTAGAATAGTCCCCGACTGTTTTACTTGTGAACTGGAGCGCCTTTATCATCCACCCTAATAGAGGATCATGACCTCTACCCTAAGTTTGAGTGGACATTAGTTGTCCGACCCTCAAACCCTAGCCTTACTTCACATCTGCAATGTGGGATGAGACCTCTTCCCCCTCCGACCTTGGTCTCATTACGCATGAAGCTCCCGAAGCTTCTCGACATACTGGACGACGGACCGCCCTTATGCTTCCTAGGTGGTATAGCAACCCACAAAACCACCACTACCCCATATTGGACGACTCGATGGTTTTGCATCTCATGCATACACAATCAAGAATTTTATCCATTCTAGCCATTATCTTTGGCCCACCAGCATTATGGGTCTGTTGGTTCGGATTCGGCCCGTGCGTACCAGCCCAATGGGTTCAACGACCCAGCTTCAGCTTAGTAGCTGTCTGGCCCAACAAGCCCAACGACCTGCTCTTGGCTCACTAGGTGCAACACAAAATTATACATTTTTAAAGTCTTAATGGATTTGTTATTCGCTAATTCTCAATGGGCATGTACCCATGCTCATCGATCTTGGGCCCACTTGCATCATATTGCCCTAGTCCCTAAATTAGCACCTAAATCATTTAAGCAGAGTCACCCAGTCATAGGAGGCTAATTCTGAGAAAAAGGATTTAAATTTAAGAGCAAGCCCATCGTCACAACCGGGACCAATGTTGGAAATTCCCACTCACTCGGTAGTTACGACACGTTCGTCTGACTAGGTTTCAATTTGTGGTGTGCCACTCAGCATAGGTTCTCGTATAGTCCACCCTACATGACCCGAGCCTTCAATTATACAAAAAAATTGAAATTTCGTCCTAACTTCTCTAAAAAAACCCAATTGGCCCCAAGTTTTCTAAATATTACTGAATTGCCCCCAAACTTCCGAAAAACTACCGGATTGTCCGAAATTTTCCAAAATGGTTAATTGGTCCCTAATTTCTTTGAAATTGCTCATTAGCCTTTAGAATTTCTGAAATTTACAATTAGGTCCTTCAATTTTAGAAAATCCCCAATTCATACCCTCTTTGTCCCGAAATCAAATTTTACCAAATTGATAGCCAATACTCTACAAATTCTCTCTTAGCATACTTCTAATTGTTTTCTCTACCTTCACACGATCATTCGACACTTTGAATTGTTGTTTTTGGAGCTGAAATGAGATCAAATGAAGCTTCGCCAAAATTTGGATTTAGAGAGAGAAAGCTTAGTGTTCTTATCGGTGGAGGGACGGTGGCAGGACCTCTAGATATGGGTAGGTAGTACCATCGAGAGTGTCCTATCAGAATCAAGTCATGCAGCAATTGGCCACCGGACGGTGGGAATTTGAAGAGAGAAGTTTCTTAGGGGCGAAGCTCTACAACTCTACTATTCCGATGATGAGCGAAGAAATTGGCTTACCTGGTAACTGGGAGGGCTCATAAGGTGTCTCATGGGATTTGTGGGAGGTCGATTCCAATTGTAGGAGGTCAAAAATGTCCTGAGTTAGGTTGGTCGGAGGTTTGCTATTTCGAGCAATCGGAGTAGCTTCATAGTGTGATCACTTCGGTGCTCCTCAAGTTGTTCTCTAGCCGGGCTGAGGGTGCGACTAGCTAGAGAACTTCTTCCTAGTTCTATTGCCACCAACGGAGCTCCTTTGGTTGAGGAAATACCAGTCGTTGGAGCTATTGTCTCCACTTCATCAAAAAGAGAACTATTTGTCTTTAGGGAGCGCTCGAGTGGTGGGGAGGTAGAGTGGGAGGGTGCTTTTATATAGGGAGCTTAGCAACTGACAGGGTCCCGGTCAACGACAGTTTTGACATCTGACTCACCCTATTCCAATGACAGTGATTGATGTTCCGGAGGTGGAAGATTCGGTCTTCCTCCAACGGTTCCGGGTCGTCTGTCAACCTAAGGTTGAAGATGACATTGTTCTGTGCATGTGAGCTTTGCATGTGCGGATTTGCCACATGGCACACTACGATTTGCTGTCTTTATTGACGCAGCTTCCTGTTTAATAGCCTAGTTTGCCCTTGACTCACTAACCGGACACGTTGCAGCGTCCCATTGGCTGCTCCCTCCTACATGGCTGCTGATTGGATTTTGTTGACTATTGACCGTGACACTTGGCACACTCTGATTGGTTGATTTAAATGCGTTAGACTTCCCTCACCATGCCACTGCCACGTGTTAGCCCCTAATTGGTTGGGGTCATCCGACATGTCCTCGCCACGTGTCAACCTCTGATTGGTCGGTTGTTTTCCTGACATCCCAGTCGGACGCTGATGTGTCACTTTTGTCACGTGCTAGCACCTCATTAGTCAGTCTTTTCTAACAGTGCTTTTCTGACATTGACCGTTGACTAGGACATTTGTCGCTCTCTAATTGATCAGTCATTGCTGAGGTGGATCTTCCTCTTCTAACCATTGACCAAAGATAATGTCGCTCGCTGATTGTTCAGCGCTTTCAGATGTTGACTAAGGGGCTGATTGGGCGTGATTCTCCATGTGTCATGCGCTGATTGGTCGCGCTTGCTGACTGGGTGCTGACCAAGCAGCGGTCCGTTAACCAACTAGACCATTGACAGGTCTGGTCTGACCAGGTATGATGACCTAAAATCGTTAATTGGTCGGTTTAGGCCCAATTCGACCAGTTTTTCAAAAATTAAAAATTTCTAAATTAATCTAAATTCATTTCCCATCTAATGGTGGCTTCAATTTTCCTATTTGATATTATTAATTTACTTAGAAAAATAAGTCTATGAACTAGTTCTTCATGGTTCAACCAAGTTCAGTCTGGTTTAGGTCCAGTTTAGGGTGAAGAGGTCTGAGTTTCACACCCAATTCACTTCATGGTTTTTCTCAATGATTTTTGTGATCTATTGGCCACTTGGGATTTTCCAAATACCCTTTTTAACCCTTCTTTACCAACTCCAAGTTGTTTAGATTCTCGATTTCTTTCTCAAAACTTCTCGGTTCTCTTTTCTGGTTTCCTAGGTTTAAGAGGATGTGGCCTATAATCTCCCTAGATGATCACTATCTAAGATAACCCTCTTCCCTATTACAAAGGTTGTAACTTATTGCTTATCCACTATTGTATTCTTGACTTCTTGTTAAACCATTTTTGGGGTGTCATGCTCTAAATAAAAGTTTCAAAGTTCTGTTGAAAAAATAGGTATGTGTTTTCTATTCTAAGCCTTAGTCCCATCGGTTTACTTTAGTAAAGGATCCCACCATTATGACATCGAGAGGATTGGAAAGTTGCAAGGGATCACCGACCGAAGAATCGGGCTAAGGCGTGACATTAAAGGATGGGTACTGGTGGTAGGGCATGAAGAGAGAAATCGACGAGTATGTGGCCCGGTGTCTTTCCTATCAATAGATCAAGGTCGAGCATCAAAAGCTGACAAGACTTCTCAAATCACTTCACATTCGAGAGTGGAAATGGAAGAAGATCACCACGGACTTTGTGACGGGAATACCTCTATCGACCTGAGGACATGACTCTATATGGGTCATAGTGGACTGGCTCACCAAAGTCACCCACTTCCTGCTCATGAAGCTGACTGGCCCAATAGAGAAGTTAGCCATGTTTTACATCTTAGAGATAGTACATGTAAACCCCGCTCTTTTGAGTTAAGGAAAACCGGAAAAAGAACCGGTCAAACCGAGTAAGAAATACTAGACCAGTTCACTAACCCAACCATTTGAGGGTTCATTAAACCTTGAAAAAGAACCTTAAGACAAATTAGAAGAGAAAAACCAAATTGGTTTAGGTGAACAAGATCTCATAAGAACTTTGAAGTTAAACGTTATTTCCCGAGAGTAGTGCGAGGATGGGTGACCTCCTCCATTTATGGCAATATTAATATTAGTAATAAATATCCCCCATTTAATACACAATTTTACACCTATATAAAGAGCTCATCCCCATTCATTCTACTCACACCTGAACACTTCTCTCTCTACTGCTCCATTTCCTAATGAAGCTTGAACCAGAGACTTGACTTGAGCATTTTTCTTAACCTCGGAAGGAGAGGTCGGACCCTTTAGAATTGGGGAGAAGTCAGCTACACGCATATAGTCTCTGTCTACCCCAAGGGTTGCCAGAGAAACGCCAGCATGATAGAATAGTGAAGCAGCTCCGGCGGACCGAAGTTGCCCTATTTCGGCCCAGTTGAAATCGACCATTTTGTGCCCTCCTCAAGCCAAACAAAGCCCTCCCAACACTTTCTCAGCCCTCCCACAGCTGAATTAGGACTGAAAGGTAAGCCAATTCGGCTACCCTCTGTAATTTTCGGTCGATGCTAGAGAGAGAACATGTAGATTTTTTATGATGAAATTCTAGCTCAATTTGACATCAATTGATGTGATGCTTGATTCTAGGATGAACCCCAGGATAAGAGCTATCTGCCCAGATCGAAAGCTCAGACCGTCGTGCCCTCACCGGTGAGTAATTAAGGCTTTCTCTCTCTACAGTTCATTTCTCGACAAAGCTCTGTTTGAGCTCGTCCTGACGTTAAAACTTGCAATTCAAATTGTTAAATAATCCTATGAACATGTAAAAACTCAATTTCAACTTCAATTTAAATAATTGGAAACATTTGATCGGTAAATTTGATGAAATCAAATTTGGTTGTGTTAATAAGTTGGAATTGGGGGGAAAATTGGGAAAATTTGGGGATTTTCAAAAATTCGAAGGACCAAAATGCAATTTCATAAAATTGAGGGTCAATTGGGCACGGTAAAAATGTTAGAGGGCCAATTGAATAATTTTAGAATTTTTGCAGTAAAATTTGCCATTTTTGTAAAGGAAGGGCAAAATGGTAATTTTGGAAAAGTTGGGGGACCAAATTAGAAATTTGGGATATTAAACCCCTTTTGTGAAATGGAATAAATTGAGCTCCTATGATAAATTTTAAAAGTTTCTCATTCAATTGGAATGAATGAAGGTTATTAGGCCGAAGGATAATGAACCGAGATGTTCATATCATGTAGGAACACGAATTACTGGGAACGCCAACAAGGACAAGCTCGCATGAATACAAAGAATCGGTCTAGTAGAATTCACTGCATGAACGGGTGAGTGGGTTTACTAAAGTCATACCCAGTTGGGATGATAAGCACAACTTAAAGTTAAAAACCACTAACCGGTTGTGAGTGGGATTTTATATCATACCTGGTTGGGAATGATAAGTACCTCGAAATGAAAACCCACTACCAAGTGGTATTTTAAACATCACAACTTAGAGGAGTGATGTGAAAATCATGTGGAAAAACTACTTATCGGTTGTAAGTAGATCATACCCAGTTGGTAAGATGAAACTTCCTTGAAGGAAGTTGAAAACCTGTTCATCGGTTATGAGCGGAGATGTCCTTATACCTGGTCAGTATAATGGATAGTTGAAAATATATTTTTGTCAGAAGTGCTCTCCCCTGACTGCGTGCCAATGCTTAAACGATTTGGAAGACCTTCTTGATGGGATCTTGAATAGCTCTTATAGGTCGGGGGCCTCAGTTTTGGAACTTGGGGGCTATTATGCCCGGTTTTGAAAATCTCAAACAAGTAGGACATAGGCTAGTGGGCACGAGAAGGAGCTCGTAAACAAACATGAGATATGTGTCATAAAACTTTAATAAATGAATTGTTTGGCCATGGTACCAAGACAGGACTGACATATTTAGTCAACTAGCGGCAGTACAACATGACAGGTCATCGGACTAGTCAAGACAAATAGCTGCAGTTTGAGTTGAGAGTTGGGGCCGTTGGACCAGTGGCACCACAGATTATATGGCATGATAAGAAAATACTGTTTGTGGATGCACTATGATTATGGGATCATCAAGACAACCATGAGGGGTAGTGTTACATCCTAAGGGCCCTGGATGACCCGATGAATATAAGGGCATGAGATCGGGGTGAGGACAAGATGAGGTCTCTGTCCGCATAGGGACACAGAGAATTGATTTCAGGATTGAGGGATGGATGTAACGTACATCCACTCATTCTCAGGGTAGAAGTGAACGTACTTCTATCTAGGTGGCCGGTAAAGTCGCTCCGAAGCCACAAGTGGGTTTAGTGGTCGTGCTGGCCTGCGAATGTGTGTTTGGCCTTCATGATGAATGTTGTGTGTTGGGTGATGACACACCATGATTAAATAAGGAAATGGTGATAAAAACCCGAGATTTTAAATGAAAGGATTTTTGAAAGGAGTCTGACACACTCTAATACAATTCTTTTCTTCAAAGTGAATTTTTGAAAACTCATTCACTAAGTAGTCATACTCACCCCCTCCCTTATATCCCTTTCAGAAAATTTCGGAAAATCTACCCATAAAGACCATCAACTAAGACATCTATGAACAGGTATGATGAATTTGAAATATTATACTGTTTTGATTTATGTTATTCCAGGAAATAGTGTAGGTTTAAAGGACGCCTTACTCTTTACGATTTATAATAAGGGAAACCATTTAATAAACCGGGAGAGTGGCAGGTTGTTTACGAGGATCCGACCAAACCGAGTCGGGGCGTGATAGTACGCATGCACAAGGTCCTAGAATCAATAGTCTCATATAGACACCTAATCTCACACCATGACTCGGTTTGGTCAGATCCCCATGATCAACCCACCACTATCCCAGTTTATAAAAGGGATTCCCCTTATTTCCAACCGTAAAGATTAAGGCATCCTTTATCCTGCACCTTTTCCAGAAATAGCATAATCAAATCTGCATGAAATTTAAAACTTTACATACTTGTCTTACAAGCAACTTTAGTTGACAATCTTTAAGGGTAGCCTTTTCGGGATTTCCTGAAAGGGATATAAGGGAGGGGGTGAGTACGACTACACAGTGAATGGGATTCAAATCTTTTGACTTTCAAGAAAAACATTTACATGGAGTGTGCCAGACTCCTTTCTTTTCAAAAATCCCTCCATTCAAAATTCGGGATTTTCCATTATTTCTTAGTTACCGATGTATCATCACCCAACAAACATCCTTAATCATGAAGGTTACACACATTCACAAGTCATTATCACTACTAAACCCCCTAGTGGCTTCGGAGCAACTTTTTCTGCCACTCGGATAGAAGTACGACCACCTCTACCCTGGGAATGAGTGGATGTACACGACATCCGACCCACAATCCCGAAATCACTTCTTTGTGTTCGTATGAGGACAGAGACCTCATCCCATCCCCACCCCGGTCTCATGCACTTGGTGCTACTCCAAATTTCTCACAGACACCTGGAACAATGAACTGCCTTTATAGCCACCAGGTTGTCCAGTGCCCTTAGGACGCATCACTACCCCTCATGGGCAACTTGTTGATCTCGTACTCTTAGTGCATGCACAAAATATATTTTCTCATATTGCCATGTAATCTGTGGTGCCACTGGTCCAACGGCCCTGACTCTCAACTCAACCCGCAGTTGTTTGTCTTGACTGGTCCGTCGACCTGTCATGTTGCACTCTGCTAGTTGACTAAGCATGTCGATCATATCTTGGTAAAATGGCCAAACAATTCACTTAATAAGTTTTATGGCACATATATCATATTCGTTTACAAGCTCTTGCTCGTGCCAACTGGACTTGGGCCCACTGTATGAGATTTTCAAAATCGGGCATTTAGCCCCCGAGTTCCAAAAACCGAGGCCCCCGAACTATAAGAGCTATTCGAGCTCCCATCAACAAGGTCTCCCAAATAGATTAAGCTTTGGCACACAGTCAGGGGAGAACACTTCCAACAAAATAGGTTTTCACTGTCCATTATACCAACCGGTATAAGGACATCTCCATTCATAACCGATGAATGAGTTTTTAACTTCCTTCGAGGAAGTCTTATCATACCAACCGGGTATGATCTACTTACAACTAGTAAGTAGTTTTTCCGCATAATTTTCACATCACTTTCTCTAAGTGGTGATGATTAAAATACCACTAAACAGTGAGTTTTATACTGAGGCACTTATCATTCCCAACTGGGTATGATATATAATTCCACTCACAACCGATAAGTGGTTTTTAATTTTAAGTTGTGCTCATCATCCTAACCGGGTATGATGTTAGTAAACCCACTCACCCGTTAATGTCGTGAATTCCACTAGACCGGTTCTTTGTATTCACGCGAGCTTGTCCTTGCTGGCGTTCGTGGCACTTCGTGTTCTTACACGATATCGACATCTTAGCTCATTATCCTTGAGCCTACTCGCCTTCATTCATTCCAAATGAATGAGAAGGTCAAACTTTCATTTATTTGTAATTAGGTCCCTAAAGTTATTTCTCTTTAACTTTACGTCCCTAAAGCCGGTTTTTCCTCAAATTGAGTCCCAAAACCTCTAAAATTTATCATAGGACCTCAATTAATTCCATTTCACAAAAATGGGATTAATTTCCCAAATTTCCAATTTGGTCCTCCAACTTTTCCAAAATTACCATTTTGCTCTTCCTTTACAAAAATGGTAAGTTTTACCCCAAATTTTCCAAAATTTCTTAATTGGTCATCGAACATTATTTACATGCCCAATTGGCCCTCAATTTAATAAAATTTCATTTTGGTACTTCAAATTTCGAAAATCCCCAATTTTCCACCATTTTCAACTCATCAACACTGCCAAATATGATTTCATCAAATTGACCAATCAAACACCTCTAATTGTTGAAATTATAGTTGAAATTGAGTTCCTACATGTTCATACAGTTTTAAGGAACTTTGAATCGCAAATTTTAACGTTAGAACGAGCTCAAATGGAGCTTCTCTAGAAAATAAACTATTGAGAGAGAATGCTTCGATTTCTCACCGGTGAGGGCACGGCGATCCGAGCTTTCAATTTGGGTAGATAGCTCTCATTTTGAAGTTCATCCTAGAATCAAGAATCACATTAATTGATGCCAAATTGAGTTAGAATTTCATCATTGAAATTCTGTCGATTCTCTCTCTAGGACTGGTCGGAAATTGTAGAGGGGAGCCGAATTGGCTTACCTTTTAGTCCCAATTCGGCTGTAGGAGGCTAAGGAAGTGTTGGGAAGGCTTGGTTTGACCTGAGGAGGGCTTGAAATGGTCGATTTCAACTTGGCCAAAATAGGGCAGCTTCGGTCTGCCAGAGCTGCTTCACTGTTTCATCACGCCGGCATCTTGTGGGCAACCCTCGAAGTGAACGGAGACCACAAACGTGTAGCTGACTTCTCCTCAGTTCCATTATTTCTTAGTTACCAATGTATCATCACCCAACAAATATCCTTAATCATGAAGGTTACACACATTCACAAGTCATTATCACTACTAAACCCCCTAGTGGCTTCGGAGCAACTTTTTATGCCACTCGGATAGAAGTACGACCACCTCTACCCTGGGAATGAGTGGATGTACGCGACATCTGACCCACAATCCCAAAATCACTTCTTTGTGTCCGTATGAGGACATAGACCTCATCCCATCCCCACCCCGGTCTCATGCACTTGGTGCTACTCCAAATTTCTCATAGACACCTGGAACGATAAACTGCCCTTATAGCCACCAGGTCGTCCAGTGCCCTTAGGACGCATCACTACCCCTCATGGGCATCTTGATGATCCTGTACTCATAGTGCATGCACAAACAATGTTTTCTTATATTGCCATGTAATCTGTGGTGCCACTAGTCCAACGACCCCGACTCTCAACTCAACCCGTAGCTGTTTGTCTTGACTAGTCCGTCGACCTGTCATGTCACACTACCGCTAGTTGACTGAGCATGTCGGTCCTATCTTGGTACCATGGCCAAAAAATTCACTTATTAAGTTTTATGGCACATATATCATGTTTGTTTACGAGCTTCTGCTCGTGCCAACTGGCCTTGGGCCCACTGTACGAGATTTTCAAAATCGGGCATTTAGCCACCAAGTTCCAAAACCGAGGCCCCTAGCCTATTAGAGCTATTCGAGCTCCCGTCGAGAAGGTCTCTCAAATAGTTTAAGCATTGGCACACAGTCAGGGGAGAACACTTCCGACAAAATAGGTTTTCATTGTCCATTATATCAACCGGTATAAGGACATCTCCGTTCATAACCAATGAACGGGTTTTCAACTTCCTTCGAGTAAGTCTCATCATACCAACCGGGTATGATCTACTTACAACCGATAAGTAGTTTTTTTTTTTTTGCATAATTTTCACATCACTTTCTCTAAGTGATGATGATTAAAATACCACTAAACAGTGGGTTTTTATACCGAGGTACTTATTATCCCCTACCGGGTATGATATAAAATTTCCACTCACAACCGATAAGTGGTTTTTATCTTTAAGTTGTGCTCATCATCCCAACCGGGTATAATGTTAGTAAACCCACTCACAACCGGTAAGTGGTTTTTAACTTTAAACTGTGCTCATCATCCCAACTGGGTATGATGTGAATAACCCACTCACCCGTTAATGCCGTGAATTCCACTAGACTGGTTCTTTGTATTCACGCGAGCTTGTCCTTGCTGGCATTCCCGGTATTTAACGTTACTACACAATATGAATAACCTTGTTCATTATTACTCGGCATAACAGCCTTCATTCATTAATGAATGAGAAAACCCAAATTTTTAGTTATTTGTAATTAGGTCCCTAAAGTTATTTCTCTTTAACTTTAAGTCCCTAATGTCGATTTTTCCTCAAATTGAGTCCCGTAACTTTTAAAATTTATTGTGCGACCTCAATTTATTCAATTTCACCAAAAAAAAAGGGGTTTAATTTTCCAAATTTCCAATTTGGTCCCACAATTTTTCCAAAATTACCATTTTGCCCTTCTTTCACAAAAATGGTAAGTTTTTCCCACAAAATTTCCAAAATTCCTCAATTGGTCCTCCAACATTATTTTCATGCCCAATTGACCCTCAATTTCATAAAATTGTATTTTGGCCCCTTTGAATTTCGAAAATCCCCAAAATTTCCCCCAATTTCAACTCTTCAACACTATCGAATTTGATTTCATCAAATTGACCGATCAAACACTTCTAATTATTGAAATTGGAGTTGAAATTGAGTTCCTATATGTTCATACGATTCTAAGAAACTTTAAATCGCAGATTTTAACGTCAGAACGAGCTCAAACGGAGCTTTGCCGAAAAATAGACTGTAGAGAGAGAAAGCTTTGATTACTCACCGGTGAAGGCACGACAGTCCAAGCTTTCGATCTGGGCAGATAGGTCTCGTCTTGAGGTTTATCCTAAAATCAAGAATTGTATCAATTGGTGCGGAATTGGATTAGAATTTCATCATTGAAATTCGGTCGATTCTCTCTCTAGCACCGATCGAAAATTATAAAGGGGAGCCGAATTGGCTTACCTTTCAGTTCTAATTCAGCCGTGGAAAGGTTGAGGAAGTGTTGGGAGGGCTTGGTTTGGCCTGAGTAGGCTTGAAATGGCCGATTTCAGCTTGGCCGAAATAGGGCAGCTTCGGTCCGTCGGAGTTGTTTCACTATTCCATCATGTCGGCGCTTCTCCAACGATTCTTGGATTGACTGTAGTTTGCTATCAGATAGTTGTCTTCTCCCCGGTTCTAAAGAGCCCGACCTTTGTTCAAGTCGAAGCTCTGGTTTGAGCTTTACTGGGAAATGGAGCAATAGAGAGAGAGAGAGAAGTGTTCAGGTGTGAGGAGAATGAAATGGGGATGACCTCTTTATATAGTCGTAAAACCCGTGTATTAAATGGTCGAGATTTATTACTAGTATTAATATGGCCATAAATTATTGGTATTAATTCCAATAATTTAATTTCGGTATTAATTCCAATAATTTAATTTTAGTATTAAAATATTTGTATTAATTCCAATAATTTAATTTAGGTATTAAATTATTGGTATTAATTTCAATAATTAAATATATATTAATTGATGGCTATTTATGATAAGTCGCATAAAAATTTTTGACCGAAATTTCGGGTTACAAAAAATCATACTTCCCAAGAGGTCACCCATCCTCACACTACTCTCAAGTAAGCACGCTTAACTTTGAAGTTCTTATTAAATCTAGTTCATCTAAACCAATTTAGTTTTTGTTTTCTAGTTTGTCTTAAGTTTCTTTTCCAATGTTTAATAAATCGTTTCGATCAACCGAAAGTTGTAAATTTTCATATTGCTTATTACCAAATGTAAACCGGTTTGGTTTTCTTATTCGGTTTGACTAGTTTTTTTCCCGGTTTTCCTTAACTCAAATGTGCGGGGTTTACATTTTGTGACTCCTGGGGTCACTTGTGTCCCCAAAACTTATTTAGCAACCTTGTATGAGTAATTATTTCCTTTAATGCCCCTTTGGTGTTTACTTAAGATGCAAACTTTTCTCTCGTCCTTTCAATTAACCCCTTTTACAACCTTCACTTGAGGAATTCCTTTTTTTTCTTTATATTATTTACTCACTTCATGGAGTTTGTCATAACTAGACATACCTTACTTTCGGGTATGTTCTTAGATTTTATCTCTCTCTTTGCTTAGAGCAACATTCTTCCCCTTGAGGTTCTGTACTCAAGATTGAAAATTCCAAGATAACTAACCATTTTCGTGTCTAGTTAACCGCTTGGTTATTGAAACCCTTAGCTCGTTGTCCTATAGAGTATTTCATCCTTATTTCCACGAATTTCTTTATCATCACCTTTTCGTCCTATTTTGACCCTTCCTCCATTTGTTATCTATTATAACTTCGGTCCTAATTGTTATATTTGACCTCGTCATGCTTATTAGCCGACTCTTCCATACTTTGAGTCATATTCTCCTCAGGTCGTTGGGCTTACATGCCCTTGCAGCATGGCATTTTTTTGGACCTGTCTCTCTCCATTTGATTTCTAGAACATCTCCTGAAGTGTCTCTCTTAGCTTTTAGACCTTTTAGGGATCGTATAACTTCATCCCTCTTTTCTTTTGATACCATTCCTCAACTATCCTTTTTACCATTATTAACTTAACTTACTCAATTGTGTTGGTTCTCCTTACCCACTCGTCCTTTTTCGACTTCCTTATTGAGTTTTTTTTGTTCCAATTATTTGATTTCCAGATATTTTACTGACATGCTGGGACTCGTCCATTCTTAGGTTTATCATCACTCCCAATAACATCCTTTACTCAAGGATTTCCTTTGGCCTTAATCCGCTTTTACTTGTTTGTAACCACTTCATAGTTCATTATTCCCATTTGTCCCTTTTTAGTCTTATTATTTTGTTTTGGGGAGTTTCCTTTTTATGTTTTCATTCTCTAATGTGTCCCTCAAGGTAGAGAGTTCTGTTCTAGGAGCTACATGTTCAACCTTCTTACCATTGCTTGAAGGTTCCCTTTTCTCCCTTTCTTCATTACCTTATCTGTGTTAGGGTATCTGTTTTGCTTTGGATTCTTCTCTATCCACAA
Source organism: Trapa incisa (assembly GCA_030064435.1). Lineage (NCBI taxonomy): Eukaryota > Viridiplantae > Streptophyta > Magnoliopsida > Myrtales > Lythraceae > Trapa > Trapa incisa. Next base: position 1,078,344 of record CM057784.1, on the reverse strand, counting down.
CTTTTGTTTTATCCCTTGTTCCTTACATAGGACATTTCTAATTATTGGTTTTATTCTGTGCATTCCACACTATGCTTGGTTGTCTACTCTTTAAGCTTCGTATGCGTATGTGGGCTACGACCAGTCTTACCAATTGTGGTTATTCCTTCTTAGCTTCACCTTATTAGGGAACTTACTTTCCCAACATCTTCTCAAACATTTTTCCTCTATTACCCGAGTATGAGTTGTCCAATCATTCATACTTATCATAACACCTTTTGATGCTAACCCGTTAAATAATTTATGTTAAGGAGGGTTCACTTCCTCCTTAATTCAAAATCTCTTGTTTGCCCTTCTTGAGGCTCACTTAATCGTTCCAAGACTTTAAACTATAAATCTGGTTTTGACCATTGATTTCTTTAAGGATTTCCCTTCATTCTTCTCTTCCTACATTTTAGCCTTTTCACTCGTCTCTTCCTTGTTGTGGTTTAAATCCATGGTTCTCTCGGAAACCCATTCTTTAACTGTCTTTTTCTCTTTATTTTTCTGGTCCAATTGCCCGGGCAGCTGTATCACTCGTTCTTCATTACCCTTGAGGAGGTATTATCGTGAATCTATGAGGTGTGGAACCCCCCTTCTTTCCTTATACTTATACTGGTCCATCTTGGTACTTGTCCTTAATAGTGTTGAGCACTTTCTCGAGTAGCATTCCTATTGTCCTCACCTTGTAATATGTCATTCCTTGCCCAATAGTCACTATTAGAGTTCTCACTCTTTCATCTTCTAGTCGATTTTCTTGGTGAGCCTTCTCTGCCTACTAATTTTCCCCTAAGAGTTATCCTAGACTGTTTAGTCTTTTAGTTCATTTCCTTATTTGGGATGGGATTCTCCTGAGTCCCCGGGGTTTGTTTGGTTACTTTTCTTGAGGCAATCTTCCTACAGTTGAGACGTAGACTTACATCCTTATTTAGAGACATGGTTTTAGGAACATGGAATTCTTCATTAATGGAGAAGGAGTACAATATGTTAGGATCTTAACCATATTACAAAGAGGTGGTCATGAAATAGGTAGAGGACTACGGGGTGTGTGCTAAGCATCCTCCATGGTAAGGTTATAAGTCCTAACTAGTGTTCCTGGTCTCAGGCTTGGCTTCCTTTTTACTCGGGGTGTGACCTCAACAGGTCCAAGCATCATCCTCTTGGATACTTTGTCATTTGGTCCTTGGGGATTTCTACCATGCCCCAGGCATTTGAGAAGCTTCTAGAGTTGTCTTTCGATGAGGACAGGGTACTGAATAGAGCCATCCCTAGTTTTCTTGGTTCCATTCCTGGGAGCCATCTATAAATCTTAGAAGAAATCCTATTAGTTACTATATTTTCTAGTCTTGAATATGTATTCGAGGAAACAGGCTCTGATACCACTCTAGTTGTCATGCCCCGACCCGGTTTGGTCGGATCCCCGTGATCAACGAAACCGTAAAGAGTAAGACGTCCATTAACCTGCACCTTTTCCTGGAATAGCATAATCAAAACTGCATGAAATTTAAAACTTTACATACTTGTCTTACAGGAATCTTTAGTTGATGGTCTATAAGGGTAGCCTTTCCAGGATTTCCTGAAAGGGATATAAGGGAGGGGGTGAGTATAACTACGCAGTGAATGGGATTCAAATCTTTTGACTTTTAAGAAAAACAATTACATGGAGTGTGCCAGACTCCTTTATTTTCAAAAATCCCATCATTTAAAATTCGGGTTTTTCCATTATTTCTTAGTTACCGATGTGTCATCACCCAACACACATCCTTCATCATGAAGGTTACACACATTCGGAATGACTTTTACTGCCACCCGGACAGAAGTACGACCACTTCTACCCTGGGAATGAGTGGATGTACACGACATCCGACCCACAATCCCGAAATCACTTCTTCGTGTCTGTATGAGGACAGAGACCTCATCCCGTCCCCACACTAATCTTATGCACTTGGTGCTACTCCAAATTTCACACAGACACCTGGAACGACGAACTACCCTTATAGCCACTAGGTCATCCATTGCCCTTAAAACACATCGCTACTCCTCATGGGCGTCTTGATGATCTCATACTCTCAGTGCATGCACAAACAATATGTTCTCATATTGCCATGTAATTTATGGTGCCACTGGTCCAACGGCCCCAACTCTCAACTCAACCCACAGTTGTTTGTCTTGACTAGTCCGTCGACCTGTCATGTCACACTGCCGCTAGTTGATTGAGCATGTCGGTCCTATCTTGGTACCATGGCCAAACAATTCACTTATTAAGTTTTATGGCACATATATCATGTTCGTTTATGAACTCCTACTCATGCCAACTGGCCTTGGGCCCACTGTACGAGATTTTCAAAATCGGGCATTTAGCCCTCAAGTTCCAAAAACTAAGGCCCCCAGCCTATAAGAGCTATTGGCGCTCCCGTCAAGAAGGTCTCCCAAATAATTTAAGCCTTGGCACACAGTCAAGGGAGAACACTTCCAACAAAATAGGTTTTCACTGACCATTATACCAACCAGTATAAGGACATATCCGTTCATAACCGATGAACAAGTTTTCAACTTATCATACCAACTGGGTATGATCTACTTACAACTGGTAAGTAGTTTTTCCGCATAATTTTCACATCACTTTCTCTAAGTGGTGATGATTAAAATACCACTAAACAGTGGGTTTTTATACCGAGGCACTTATCATTCACAACCGGGTATGATATATAATTCCCCTCACAACCAAAAAGTGGTTTTTAATTTTAAGTTGTGCTCATCATCCCAATCGAGTATGATGTTAGTAAACCCACTCACCCGTTAATGTGGTGAATTCCACTATACCGGTTCTTTGTATTCATGCGAGCATGTCCTTTCTAGTGTTCCCGTAATTTGTGTTCCTACACGATATGGACATCTCAGTTCATTATCCTTCAGCCTACTCGCCTTCATTCATTCCAAATGAATGAGAAGGTCAAACTTTATTTATTTGTAATTAGGTCCCTAAAGTTATTTCTCTTTAACTTTAAGTCCCAAATGCCGATTTTTCCACAAATTAATTTTTGAAACTTCTAAAATTTATCATAGGACCTCAATTTATACCATTTCATAAAAAGGGGATTAATTTCCCAAATTTCCAATTTGGTCCTCCAACTTTTCCAAAATTACCATTTTGCCCATCCTTTACAAAAATGGTAAGTTTTGCCCTAAAAATTCCCAAATTTCTCAATTGGTCCTCCAACATTATTTTCATGCCCAATTGGCCCTCAATTTCATAAAATTTCATTTTGGTCCTTCCAATTTCAAAAATCCCCAATTTTCCCCCAATTTCAAATCTTCAACACTATCAAATTTGATTTTATCAAATTGACCGATCAAACACCTCTAATTATTGAAATTATAGTTGAAATTGAGTTACTACATGTTCATACAATTCTAAGGAATTTTAAATCGCAGATTTTAATGCAAGAACAAGCTCAAAGGGAGCTTCGTCAAAAAACAAACTATAGAGAGAGAAAGCTTTGATTTCTCATTGGTGAGGGCATGGCGGTCAAGCTTTCGATCTAGAGAGATAGCTCTCATCTTGAGGTTCATCCTATAATCAAGAATTGCATCAATTGATACAGAATTGAGTTAGAATTTCATCATTGAAATTATGTCGGTTCTCTCTCTAGCACCAGCTGGAAATTGCAGAGGGGAGCCAAATTGGCTTACCTTTCAGTACTAATTCGGCCGTGGAAGGGCTGAGGAACTGTTAAGAAGGCTTGGTCTGGCCTGAGTAGGCTCGAAATGGTCGATTTTAACTCGGCTAAAACAAGACAGCTTCGGTCCGCTGGAGCTACTTCACTATTTCATCACGATGGCATCTTGTCGGTGACCCTCGGAGTGAATGAAGACCACAGATGTGTAGCTGACTTCTCCCTGGTTCTAAAGAACCTGACCTCAGCTTATTTTGCTCAGAAAAGACCCGATGTCGGAGCTCTGGTTCGATCTTCACCGAAAAATGGAGCAGTTGACAGAGAATGGAGTTTTCAGGTGTGGAGAGGATGAATGGGGAGGGGCTCTTTATATAGGGAGCTCGGGGACCCGTTGGCTATCCATTTGGCGCTATTATGACTGACATTGATGACCAAAAATGCCCCGAACAGAAACATTTCTTCTTCACCGGTGTTTCTTCAGTTTCCCAGTGAGTGAAAAGTGTTGTCATCTTGAGTATGAAGATGACACTGTTCTGAACCGGACCGGACCAGTCCGAACCGAGTTCAAAGCTTAAAACGGCCGGTTCACCTCCCATTCGACCGAGTTTTTCAAATCTAAAAATTTTTAAATTCATCTAAATTCATTCTCTATCCAATGGTAGCCTCAAATCTCCAATTTGAATTATTTAAGCAACCTATAAAAATGAATTTAGGATTTGGTTCAATAGTGGTTCAAACCGGTCAGAACCGGTTCAGATTCGGTTCACCTAAACCGGTTTGGTTTTCATCCTCAATTCCTTTACAAGTCCATTTCCATGTCTTTTGTGACTCCTTGGGTCACTTAGGTTCCATAAAATCCCTGGTTTACCCTCTCTTTATCGATTCTGGTTCATAAACCGACTCGGTCCTTAAACCGGTTCAATCTGGTTCAGGTTAGGTTCACCCGAACCGGTCTAGTTTTTCTCTCCCACTTTGTTCTAAGGTTTCTTCCCAAGGTTTGTAAATTTCTTTAGAGTATAATGGAGTTGAATTCCTTTGTTTTACCTGATCTCTATCGATTCTGGTTCATGAATTGACTCGGTTCATAAACCAGTTCAATCCTATTGGACCCGGTTTATCCAAACTTGTCTAATTTTCCTCTTCCAATTCATCCTAAGGTTCTTTTCCATAGTGTTTTGAAACCTTTGGATCACCTGGAGTTGTAAATTCCTAAATTTCCCATTCACAATTATCGAGTTTGTGAACTGGTTCAGTTTTCTCACATGGTTTGACCGGTTCTGTTCCCGATTTTTCCTTAGCTCAAAAGGGTGGGGTTTACACCTGAGGTTCACTTTAAGATTCTAGCCAAGTCTACAGAAGTCGCTCGAGACGAGGTTACAGATGAGCACTACGTTCCATCCTCAGATGGATGGGCAGTCCAAAAGGACAATCTAAATGTTGGAGGATATGCTCAGAATGTGCCTCCTAAACTTTGGAAAAAGGTGGGAGAACTTCCTTTGACTTATGGAGTTTGCCTACAATAATCAATACCAAGCCAGCATCCAAATGGCTCTGTATAAAGCATTGTACGAGAGGAAGTGTCAAACTCCAATGTATTGGGATGAAGTGGGGGAACGCAAGTTGGAGAGAGTCAAGCTAATTGAAGATGCTTCGGACAAGATACACATCATTTGTGATTGGCTCAAGGCGGTGTGGGATCGACAGAAGAGTTATGATGATAATCGATGCCTAGAGTTGAGTTTTGAGGTAGAGGGCCAAATATTCTTAAAGGTGACCAACCCCATGGAAGGGGTCGTCAGATTCCAAAACCGGGGGAAACTAAACTTGTGGTATATTGGGCCCTCCTAAAAAGGAGGGGATGGTTGTAAGACCGGAAAAATCCCAATTTAGTAATTGGACCGAGTCAAATCGGGAAGTGGGATCGAACCAGGAAATGAGGATGAACCAGGAAGTAGGAGGGATTGAATGAGAGGCCATGATGGGTGATAAAGGGTCATGGAAAACCCTTAGTAGTGTCATGGGACACAGGGTCATGGATTAGGAGAAATTCGGGAGAGAACCAATTTGAACCGGGTCCAACCTAGATGGAGTCATTAAACCCCCAAATTTTAAAGGGGTCAAAACAAATAGAAATTGAGTGGTCTTGGGTCCATTCAATAGGTAATGGAATGTGTAATTTTTAGGTATTTCTATTTTCTGAAGAACCGATTGGGAAAAGGGTGAATCGGGCCAAAACTGCTGAAGCGGCTAAGAAATTTGCCAAACCAGTTCACTATAGTGTCAAACTGGTTAGTTGGGACACCAACAACGTTCTTGGTACACTTTGAAAGCTAAGGACCTCATATTTCCATTGCCACCTCTCTCGACCCTCAACTCCACCTCTTCTACCATCAGCAAGATTGCACAGTACTTGATCTCCAGTGACCCAAAATAGAGCAGTTGTCTTCGGGCTCATTATCGATGGCCACGACAAACTTCATGAGCAATGGAAAATTAGGTGAGTTCCTTGCACCACCAGCTTTGAGTAAGAATTAGATCTGAATTAAATAATCAAACTCGCATATCACGGGCAATGTAGCCAAATTGACTAAAATGTTAATTGCATGAGCTACAAACCACCATTTGAGCTTATTCAAGTGGACACAAACTCCTAAGAAAGTCAGCTATCCAGCTCCACCAGCCTCGATGGCCAATGTGCCACCACTGGTGAGTTTTCGGCTTTGACCCAACTTACTTTGTATTGTGTTTCTTATGAAACCCATCATCTCATATCAAGGAAAACCGAGAAAGACCGGTCAATTAAATGAGAAAACTAAACCACTTGAGGAACCAAGAATGATAAAGAGGTGTAAAAATGGGAAATTGGAAAATCCCAAGTGACCAAAAAGTCATGAAAATCATGGGGAAGAACCATGAAGTAAATTGGTTGGAAAAATCAAACCAGTTCAGTGTGAATCGGACCTAAACCGGATTGAACCGGTTTAAACTATACATGAACCAGTTTCTAAATTCATTTTTCTTGGTGGTTTAAAATGATCAAATTGGGAAATTAAAGCCATCGTTGGATGGGAAATGAATTTAGAAATTTTTAGATTTGAGAAAACCGGTCGAATCGGACCTGAACCGGCCGATTTTTTCCATTGAACCTGGTCGGACCGAACCAGTCCGGTTCGGAACAGTGTCGTCATCTTCCTTAGGATGACAGCACTGTTCATCAGTTCAAAAACTTTCCTTCTCCGACGAAGGAATATTCTCTCCAATTTGGGCATTTTCTAAAGATGATAAGCTCAACCAATATGGAAACTGGTCAGGCAGAGGATCCTCAAGCTCCCTATATAAAGAGCTCTCCATTATTCATCCTCCACACACCTCAAATAGCCATCATCTCTCAAGTCCTTCATTTTTTAGTGAAGCTCGAACTAGAGCTCTGACTTGGGCACTTTTCTTAGCCTTAGAAGGCATGGTCAGATCCTATAGACACCTGGGGAAGTCAGCTACGTGACAGCAATCTCCCTTCGACCCGAGGACCGCCAAAGAAGTACCGACGGACCGAAGCTGCCCTATTTTGGTCAAGTTAAATTCAGCCAAATTCAGACCTACTCCGGCTAAACTAAGCCTCCCCAAAGTCCCCCACAGACCTCACATGACCTCCACAGAGGTGAAAGGTAAGCCAATTTGGCCCTCCTCCATAGTTGTAGATCTGTGTTAGAGAGACAAAAGTGTCAAATTTCACTAACAAAATTCACCCTTGTATGGACTTAAATTGTAGCAATTCTTGATCCTACAAGGATTATAAGGACGAGAGCTACCTCCCTAGATCGAGAGCTCGGATCGCCACACCTCCGATAGTAAGCTTTCGAAGCTTTCTCTCTCTACGATAAATTATACAGCGAAGCTCCGTTTAAGCTCATTTTGGATTCAAATTCTGTAATTCAAAGCTCCATTTGATCATACGAAAGTGTAGAAATCAATCCATGCCATCAATTGGAGCAATTAACCCCAATTGAATGACTAATTTGAAGTAATTAAATTCGGTCAAAAAAGTGGGAAGAAATTGGAGGAAATTTTTGGGGAAAATTGGGGATTTCAAAAAATTGAGGGACCTCCATGCAATTTCATAAAATTGAAGGTCAATTGACAATGAGAAAGGTGTTGGGGGCCAATTGGTCAATTTTTGAAAGATTTGGGGTCAAATGGCTATTTTTGCAAAGTAGGGGCAAAATCGTAATTTTTAGAAAATTGGGGACCAAATTGGACATTTGGAAAACTTGAGCACCTTACACAATTTTGAGTAAATTGAGTATCCAAAGAGGATATTGGAAACCTTGGGATTCAATTTGGGAAAAATTTAGAATTAGGGACCTAAAGCCAAGAAAAATGAATTTTAGGAACCTAAGTGCAATAAACTAAGGATTTAGGGGCCTAATCACTCCTACGTGATAAAATGAAGGTTGTTATGCCAAACTCATATTAATGATGATATCCAAACCATGTAAGGACACATGAAATCGAAACGCAAGCAAGAAAGAGCTAGCGTGGACGGGAAACTGACTGGGGACAAACATATTACAGTCAATGGGTGAGTGGGAACTTTTACACTTCATACCCGGTTGGGATGATGAGCATGTTTTGAATACTAAAACTCTACTCACCGGTTGTGAGTGGGGTTATCCAATATTATACCCGGTTTCTATGATAATATTATTTGAGGAACGGAAAAAAACCCATGTACCGGTTGTAGGTGAATTTATCATCACACCTATTTGGTGTGATGAATTTAAAAAGTAATTTTGTCAAAAGTGTTATCCCTTGATTGTGTGACAATTGCTTAAACTATTTATAAGACCTTCTTCACGGGAGCTAGAATAGCTCTAATAGGTCGGGGGCCTCGGTTTTTGAATTCATAGGGGTCAAGGCCTAATTTTGGAAAAACACGTTTAGTGGGCCCAAGGCCTGTGGGCACGGGCTGGAGCCCGTAAAAAAACATGATTAGGAAGAGTCATGAAAACTCCTAATTAAAATGGAATTATTTGTGTGTTGTGCCATGGTACTAAATTAGGACCGACAATGTTGATGGACTGATGGCAATGTGTTAGGGCCAGGTCGACGGACCGGTCTAAACAAACAGTTACAGGTCGTGTTGAGCATCGGGGCCATTGGACTGTGGGAACCAAAGAGGATGGCTAAGTATATGAAAAATTCTTGTTTGTGCATGCACTTAAGGATCATGACCATTAAGACGCCCCAGGGGGTAGTGATGGGTTCCAAAGGCTGTTGGACGACATGGGGAGGAGGGGGCGATAAGGGCAGTTTGTCGTGCCAGTTAGTCATTAAGCTTCAGTAGCTTCTTATGCATAAGACCGGGGTGGGGACAGGATGAGGTCTCGTCATCATACGGACACAAAGTGGCATTTGGGTCAAAGGGTCAAACGTCCTCTTAGACTCATGGTAGAAGTGGATGTGCTTCTATTAGGGTGGACAGCAAAGTTGCGTTGATCCCCAAGTGGGTGCAGTCTGGGACTTTCATGCTAATGTGTGTACCCTTTTTGATGAAGGTTGTGTATTTGTTTTCTAAACGCCTCCCGAGGCAAGTGGAGAGCTAAACACACCTAATATGAAAATGGAAAAAAAAAGTTTTGGAAATTTGAGTTGAGGAAAATCTTAAAAATTATTTGTTAACCCTGACATGGTTTGATAAAGAAACTAATCATTTTTTTAAAACTCACCCACCCCCCCCCCCCCCCTCCTTTTACCCATTTCAGGCAAAAGAGAAAGACCAACCATAAAGACCCCTCGCAGTTGAACTGTAAGGACATGTACAAAAATTTTAATATATATAGTTTTGTATAATGCTGTTCTAGGAAAAACAGGAAAAAGGACGCCTAACTCCTCACGGTTTAGAAAGGGGTGAAACCCCTCATAGGCCAAAGGGAGTGGCGGGTTGCTCAAGGGGATCCGACCAAACCAAGTCGGGGCGTAACATTTCTAATCAAGCCTGATTGAAGAAATTCACCCGACTCCGACCAAACCAAATTTAGGATGGGCTAGAGGAAGGTGAGGGGAACCTCCCCACTTAATTTGATAATTTTTTGAGGCACTTTAGTTATGGGTCAAAGGTCGAGGGCCAAAATGCAATGATTTAAAAGTTAAGAGACCCAAATTGGGAAATGTCTAGGGACCTTTTGTAATAAATGCAAAGTTAGGGACTAAAGTGAAAAATGGGTGTTTGCATGGCCAAATGATGACCTTTGGGTAATCCAAGTACCTAAACTTAAATTTAAGAAGTTTAGGGACCCATATGAAACGTTTATGGGTTAAATGGTTCTCGAAGCCTAAGTTCTCCTGAGTAGGGGCAAAATTGTAGTTTTGCCAAAATATAGGGGCTTGCCAGGAATTGATGGGATGTAAGGCTTGGTTGTTCCAATGCCTACTTGGTACTTTATTGGGACTTAAGGAAATTTGAGGGACTCAATTAGAAGACTGGAGAAAGTTTAAAGTCCAAAAAGGTGAGATATTAAATTATAAGAGCAAAATGATAATTTTGACCAAATTGGGGACCCAATGGTAAATTGGAAAATTTAACCCAAGTAGTGAGTAATGAGATATTAGGCACTTCAATAAGTCCTAAGGGAAAAGAGAGGGAGTTTAGGCCTCAGAGGTTAACATTAGAGAAGATTGGACTAAGGATCGAGCTACCAATTAGTGAGTCGAGTAATCGAAACCCGAAAGGGGTAATCAATAGAGTCGTAAAGAGAGTACAAACATCTAGACTATCAATGGTCAATAGAGAAATTGACCATATAATTGTTATGCCTTGTAGAAAGATGCAATGAGCACTTGCACGAAATTAAGAACGAGATTTCGGACACCTCGCGAGACGAATAAGTTCCAATGAATTGAGCTGAGTGGATTTTTTATGGCACGTATTATTGGACCGACCATGTCTAAATTAACTAGCATGTGTGACAAATTGATTTCCTAGTAGCAAGTTAACATCTAAAAGCTCATATAAGCTATAAAAATTGATATGATCATGCCAGCTAAAACAAATGCGATTTTTGGAAGAATGAGTAAGGACCGGTCATAAGACCCGGGCGTGAATTTGATACTGGTTCTAAGAAACCAGGGAAGAAAGTGTTTTGGCTTAGAGCCATTGTGTGAATTGGGGTGACGGTCGATGAGGTTTGGGCTCCCAGTATGTGTTATATGGTACTATAGTAAACGGGTCAAGGATCATGCCATGAGATTCAAGTCTAAGGCTAGAGGGCCTAATTGTGTGAAATCGCAAGACAACCCCTGATGGGTCGAACTCCTGGTAATTGTGTGTTCATAATTGAGGGGAGTTGGCCAATAAGGGCTCGAGCCCTAAGTATATGCATGTTTAGCATATTGATTATTGCATAATTGCTTGTGTGTGTGATGCGAGGGGAAAATCGGGCATGAGTGCGGTGAGCCCCCAATAACGTGATGCATGTAGCACTGATACGAGAATGGTCATGAGTGTCATGATTATTACCATGAATTATGTTATTTATTTTGTGAATATCGGTATAGGAGAGTGGGGGTAATGGATGGACTACTAAGAGGTTGTATCGTCGCCTGAGAGAAAAATGGAAAGGTGATCAGGGAGAAATTGTGTAATATTTCAATGTTTTCTCGGGACACCCATATGATGTATGGGTATTGTCCTAGTACACAACTGTGATGGGGAGATAGCGAGATTGAGTCACATGTGTACGGGGCATGGACCGATGAGAGGCGGTCATGCGACCATGACCCTAGGTGCAGAGACACCCAGTTGTGAGATGACACTTAAGGGTGTCGGTTGCAATAGAGAGTTTGCGACCCCCACACTCCAGTTTCCATGTTTGGTATTGTCCAAATGGGGCGGTACATTCTGGGGGTGATATATAAATATGCATGGGGCGCGAGTAACCCATTTGTATGCAGGTCTGAGAGCCATATTGTGCGAGAGAACGGTCGCAAGGCTACGAGGATATTAGGGTGTCAAGGCACCACGCTGTGAGAGGCACGAGTGAGGTGTAGGTTATGGGAAGAGAGTCGTGGGCCTCTCATACTCCAGCTCTTAGTCTGTGATTTGCAAGAGTAGTGTTCCATTTCAAGCATGTGATTATTTGCTTTAGCACCATGAGTTACCCATGTTTTAATTAATGCCTAAGTTGTCAGGTCTAAGCGCGGGTCGTGAGTAACTCAGAAGTGCCACCCGAGAGTAGGTCATGTTTGTGTATGGGACAAAGTCACGGTATTTGTATTTAACATGCTAAAAGTGTAAAACAAGAGTGGGAGACCGAGTATAATCCGATCGTAGCTTAGACTACGAGCTGAATGACCCAAAACTCACGTTTTAATGGGGTAAAAGTAAAACATGAAACTTGTAAGGACAAATATGAGTATATAAGGTAGGATATCCCACTATTTAATTTATAAAAAAGATTTGAATCATAAGTTATGTAGTGACACGATGTTATTACCTCACTCAGTGAGCTCTGACCTCACCTACTCCCCTATACGTATAAGCCAAGAAAACACAACAAAGAAACCAATAAAAAGTTAAAACCCAAGACACCCCTGTTTAGAGGTAAGCTCACTTCCTATCTATTAAGGTTTGATTTCCTTATAATATTATGTCACTACTATTTTCATGATTTTTTTATTAACTATTTTTAATTACTTCGACTATAAAATAAAAAGTTTAAAATTTATATTGCATTTTGACTAGAGTTTGACCGTTTTGAAATTTGGTACAACATGTCACTGTAATAGTTGGATTGGGAGTTGTAACCGAGTGAAATTGGACAAGAGTGATACTTTCCATAAATTTGATAGTTACTCTCTTGCCCGACTAAAACCAACATTGTATAAATGAGGTTGAGATTGTTTTATAAATCCTAATAGGGGTTATTTGGTGATTGTAAGAGGGATAAAGGAAGGTTTGAAGAATGGTAATCGAAAATCAAGCTCGCCATCTCAGCTTTCACTTTCACTTGTAGAGCCAATTCCACTTTTTTTGCTCAACAAGAGCCAATTCCACTCAAACCTCTAAGTATACCTAGTCTTATTTTGCAATATGCAAGTAAACTGTTATGCGAATATCATTGCACCTCAAAATGCGTGTATACCTAGTCTTATTTTGCATTATATTAATAAATATTTGTACTACTCAACTGCAATTTTACAGTACTATTATTAAATAAAGATACGAAATTCATGTTTTAAAATAACGAATTTTGATCCTTTGTATCAACTAGAACTGTAGTCACGATTCACGTTCCTGGCCCATCAGCTTTCTTTCTTCTCCATGTCTCCCTTCTGCCCACTGAAATCTCTCTCTCTGCAACCAGTAATGGGTGGCTGAGATCGATTTACTGAAACCAACAGGCTGCTAGCTGATCTGTCCGCGTCCATCTTACGGTACTGCTCTCTCTCTCTCTCTGGTATCTTCTTGCCGGATGATCTTTACACTGTAGGGGCTGTTAATACTGGTATTTCGAAGGCCGCTGTGTTCTGATCTTCATCAGGCTGCTAATCTCGTGGTCAATATTTCCTGATGACTGATACTTTTAGCGTTTGCTCGTTTGTCGATTCTGAGCTCTGAAGTTGTTCATCTGACTGATTCATTTCTCGGTAACCGATGTGGGGGGAAAAGCTGTGAATGCCCGTAAGGGCTGTGCTTAATCACTGATTAGTCCGTGTTTCATATGTGCGCGTTGACTGCCTTGACAGAGTATTCCATCTGCGTCAATTAGCGTTGCAACCTTTGATTGGTAACTTTATTTTATGACGAACCAGTTTTGAAGGTTTTCCTTTGTGATGCGTTCTTCCTTAAAGATCTTTTAAAGGTATTTTTTTTCTTCGGATATTTTTTAGCTGCTCCCAAGGGTATGGTTTAGCCCATACCTGTTTCTCTTGGTTAGTGTGTGCACTTACTTACAAGTCTTTTGGTATTTGGCTCTTTGCAGGTCAGCTTAGCTATATAAATGTCACTGTAATGGACTCCTGTGACTGCGTTGATACCCAATGGCACCCTGGCGAGATTCTAGTGAAGTATCAGTACATTTCGGACTTCTTGATTGCAGTGGCATACTTCTCTATCCCATTGGAGCTAATATATTTCGTACAAAAATCAGCTTTCTTCCCATATAGATGGGTTCTTATGCAGTTTGGTGCCTTTATAGTTCTATGTGGTGCAACCCACTTTATAAACTTGTGGACAATCAATATGCACTCGAAAGCTGTTGCTGTGGTAATGACCATTGCCAAGATATCGTGTGCTATAGTGTCATGTGCAACTGCCTTGATGCTTGTCCACATAATTCCTGATTTACTCAGTGTGAAAACCCGGGAATTGTTTCTGAAGAACAGGGCTGAGGAACTTGATAGGGAGATGGGGCTTATTCTTACCCAGGAAGAAACTGGAAGACATGTCAGAATGCTAACCCACGAAATAAGAAGCACACTTGATCGACACACTATACTTAAGACAACACTTGTGGAGTTGGGTCGGACACTAGGCCTTGAGGAATGTGCGCTATGGATGCCATCAAGAAATGGCATGAGTCTTCAGCTCTCACATACTCTTCACCATCAAATATCTGTTGGATCCAACATACCAACTAGCCTTCCCATTGTCAATGAAGTGTTCAACAGTCCACAAGCAATGCGCATCCCCTATACATGCCCATTAGCTAGGATGAGACCTCTTGTGGGTAGATACATGCCACCTGAAGTTGTTGCTGTCCGAGTACCCCTGTTGAATCTCTTGGATTTTCAGATTAATGATTGGCCAGACCTTTCAGCAAAAAGCTATGCTGTGATGGTTCTCATTCTCCCAACAAACAGTGCTAGACAGTGGAGAGAGCACGAATTAGAACTGGTTGAAGTGGTTGCAGACCAGGTTTGTTTTAACCTGAGAGCTATCAGTTACAATCTAAATTTAGTCCCTTTGTTTGTACGTATTTTTCTCTAATGCCATTTATAAATTAGAAATGTTGATATGCTTATTAATTGCAGTTTCCCTTTTGGTTATACTGTTGTTGAGGGGATTTTAAATCGTATTGCTTAACATAACTATGAATGGTGAAAATGTAATTTTGGTAGTAAACATGCCCGACATGGATTACAAATGTCCATGCTTCTGTTATATCTTTGGAACAGATGGAATTTACATGATTTATCTTTACACGTCTCCAAATCTAATCTGTCATGTCTAATTTTATGCACTACAGCTTCTGCCCTACCTAATATGGATTTTACTTCTGTATATCATAGAATTCATACACCATCACCCTTGAGAATTTGGAATTATTTTAGTTAAAAATATTGTGGCATAATATTTTTCCATACACGTAATTGTACATGTTATTTGTATGCTTGAACATAAATCACATGCTATAATGCATGGCATTTATCTTTTGAGCTTTATATCTGCAGTGAGTACAAGAATCACAGAACTGCTCTCAAGAATATGCTTTGCTGCTAAAATTATTCGTTGGATTTTCCATCCAGGTAGCTGTTGCTCTCTCGCATGCTGCAATTCTGGAGGAATCCATGCGTGCTCGAGACCAACTCCTCGAACAGAACATTGCCCTGGATATAGCACGTAGAGAGGCAGAGACTGCTATTCACGCTCGCAATGACTTCCTCTCTGTCATGAACCATGAGATGAGAACTCCAATGCATTCCATAATTGCATTGTCTTCACTTCTTCTAGAAACTGAACTTACTTTGGAGCAAAGGGTTATGATAGAGAATGTACTCAAGAGTAGCAATCTCTTGGCAACACTTATTAATGATGTTCTTGATCTTTCTAAACTTGAGGATGGGAGTCTCGAGCTGGATAACCAAACTTTCAACGTTCATTTAGTTGTCAAAGAGGTAGTTCCTGGCTCTATACTAACTCATGGTTTTTGGAAGCTTGACCAGATCCATGAGAGATCTCACTTCCTTGTGAATTTATCTTTTACTTTTGCACAATCTTGTGAATTTATCTTGAATTACGATCTTTTGGCTCAACTTCATATTTAAAAGTGAGATTCATCTTTCAAATTATTTTATCATCAAGCCAGTTTTATCCATGTAAAGCCAAGTTGAGCATTGCTTTGTTTATTAAAGTTATGTGAAGCCTATGACAGATGTTGCCATGCATTAGTTTTAATTTGCTCTTCCCTTCTTGCTGCAGGTTATGGACTTGATAAAACCTATAGCCACTGTGAAAATGTTATCTATCAATTTAGTTTTGGCTCCTGATGTGCCCGTTTTTGCTGTTGGTGATGAGAAACGACTCATGCAAACTATCTTGAATATCATGGGAAATGCTGTGAAGTTCACCAAGGAAGGTCATGTTTCTCTTAGAGTTTCTGTCCTAAAACGAGAATCATTAAGAGACTGGCTACCTTCTGAACTATATCCAGCATCAGTTGAGGGCTGCTTCATCTTGAAATTTCAGGTTGAGAAGCATGCTCTCTTCTCTGCAAACAATCTGAACTAAATGCTCTTCTCATCACAGAAGTTGAACTTACATATATTGTTTGGTACCATGTCACAGGTGACAGACTCAGGATGTGGGATTGCTATCCAAGATCTTCCCAATGTATTCACAAAATTTTCTCAGCCTCGAAATGGATCCAATCAAAGTAACTCCAGTGCAGGACTTGGACTTGCCATTTGTAAAAGGTGTGGATCTCCTTTAGCCTAATATTATCATCCTGCTATCATTCAGCATGTATATAAGCTTTAATGTTATAAATAGACTTAAAAATAACAGACATAAACTTTAACATGAGCTGATTTCTTTTTTTAAAAAAGCATCAATTGTAGCACATTGACATATAAACTCATATATGGGACTGACTGAAACCATAAATATAGCCATGCATTCTTTGAATCTGTTGAAGATTATGGAGCCTGCTGTTAGTAATTCTAAAATGTAGTCTAAAAGAAAATTGAGACATGTAATATCTAATTTTCCTTGTAAGTTATTTTGTAATTTTCATTTTCATTTCTTTTCAATGGATCAGGTTTGTTCATCTCATGGGAGGTCACATATGGGTAGAGAGTGAGGGCCTAGGCAAAGGGACCAACGTCACATTCCTTGTCAAGCTAGGAGTGTGCAAAGATCTCCGTGAATTAGAATCATTCCGAGTTGCAAACAGAGCTCGGCCAATTCATGGAAGTGCAGATTTCTCAAGCCATAAACAATTGGTGGGAGAGGGGGAAGGAAAGGTTCCTCCAAACCAAAGGTATCAGCGGAGCCTCTAGAGGAAAAACAGGTAAGACCAGGTTACATGGAAATTAAGGAAATGCAGAAGCCAATTTTAACTATTTTTGTATGCGTATAGCAAAGCTTTTGGCAAAGAGCCTTTTTAGGGAATGAGTGGAGAGAATGAATGCTGGGTGGATATTTGCTCATATTATCCATCAAAACAGAGATATTTGCTAGGTGTGGACGGGTAAGGACTAAATAATCTATTTATCCGATCAGTTTTCATCAATTGAGCTCAAGTGCAAAAGTAATTGTATCCTAAAAACCATATTGGTTCATATGTGATATATTTATCAAGGGTGATGATTGACATGAAAATGAAAAAAAATTCTACATTCTTTGCCAAATTTCCACATTATTTATTCCACTGCAAATGCTAATATTTGCATTTAACGGGCTCTTTAGCTTTCCTTATGAAGTCTTTATATTCTTACTCCCTTCCTTGGAATGTAAAGAAATTCATGTTACCTAATATGCCCATCCATTTCTATCATTTGTATACCTTAGAAAGGACAATTATGGCCAGTCTGTTCTTGTGCTATTTGTTTTTCCCAATAAAAAACTGATAATTTAAGATTCAATCTAGGCACTTATATTAGAAAACAAAAAATTATTGTGCTACCCCACCCAGCTCATTTTAGGTTGCTGAGATTTTTATTTTATTCTCAAGTCATCAGAGCGCAACAGTAACAATGGAGCCCTATTTAGATATTTATCCAAGTCAAAAGCTAAGGTTTTTGTTCGATCATACCAGGCTAAGGTTTTGGTATCAATACAAAATAGACATGGGATGTAAAGTAGCCATACATCCAAACTATTAAAATAAAAGTTTGGAAACCTGCTTAGAAAAAGTTACTGACACGCATAAAATGGTATGTATATCACTGTAATGTTCCACTGGTATAAAAACTATATGCCATGTCAGCCGGAATCTACATAGTGGAACACTAAATTAACTACCCTACTATATGATCGGAAAGGTGAAAACTATGAACTATTCTACTCCCGCCAGCGAAACTCCCAACTGAAACACTAACGACACGACACTTCCCTTTCAGTCTCATTTATACACTCCAAATCCTTTTCATAGATAAAACTGGTTTAGCCGCATCAGTTCCATACGAACCGGAGCTGAGGTCCTCTGGCGAGACCCTGAACCTCTCCTCCATCGACGGCTGTGGCGCCTCCACGGAAATGCCCACCAACTCCACCCGCGAGTTTT
This sequence comes from Trapa incisa, assembly GCA_030064435.1. Taxonomy (NCBI): domain Eukaryota; kingdom Viridiplantae; phylum Streptophyta; class Magnoliopsida; order Myrtales; family Lythraceae; genus Trapa; species Trapa incisa. The sequence goes on along the minus strand of CM057784.1, from coordinate 1,060,145 downwards.
CCGAACCCGAGTTATGGTTCTCAAGGTTTTGGCTAGGGGATAGAACCGCAGTGTTTATTTGAAGTAGGCTTTCTCCTGAGAAAGCCTGGACCGGGGCCCGGCAGAGCGGGCAGTTGGAGTGGGTCTGGAACCACATATCTATGCATTCCACGTGGAAGGCGTGGCCGCACTTGGGCAACGCACGACCGGTCTCCCCGTCCTCGAACTCCGACAGGCAGACGGCGCAGTCTCCGAGGTTGTTGGGGCTGTTTCCCGCGGCAGCGTAGAAAGTTAAGGTGGGGATCGACTTGAGCACGGAAACCTCCAGGCCACCCTTCGAAAGTGCTGTCGCCGCGTGTTGGAGGGGGATGCGGCGGCGACGGCGACGACGGTTGAGGAAGAACCAACGAGCGTAGCTGTGAAGTCCAATTATGGCGGCGATGGCGAGGAAAAGGAAGATAACGGTGCCGAGCATTATCTTTCCGTTGAGAGCGTAGCTGGGACCATTGAAGAAGTTGTTGTTATTGTTGCTGGTGCTGGTAGTGCCGCTGCTGAGGACGCCAGGACTCTTGCGGCTATTCTCGTCAGTGTTTCTCGTATCCATATAGAGAGACTTTGGTGGAGATAGAAGTAATGAGCTTCTGTTCTTGTGGGTGGTTGGCTATGGCGGATTAGAAATTTATAGTAGAGAGAGATGTAGGATATGGTTTTGGAATGGAGAAAAGTATTGACCGTAAGAAGCAAGGGATGGGGAAGGTTCCTGCCGGGTTGATGGGTTCGTCATTTTCTCTTCAACATTTAGTTCTCCCTTTCTATACCTATTTTTCCCTATCATATAACTTTGAGTAAATATATTAACATGTGGTAACCCACTCTATATTAATTAGGTACTCCATTTTTTTATTAATTAGATCATTTTGTACATTTAATAATGCTAATTATTGATATATAAGTTAGTCAATATATTATATCAAATATGTCTAAAATTACTAACTGAATTGTTTGGATAAGAGTTAATCTTTTTTTTTTGCTCTGAAAGTGACTAAAAAACAGTATCATTTTTTTTTGTCATTTTAGATATAAAAAATTGGTACTGATTGGGTCTGAGCCGATCCAACCCAAGTCAAAGGAAATAGAAACCGTGAGTCACACTCTCTTCTGCTTTCAATTATCTCCCCATCTCTCTCATGCATTATCTCACTATTGCTATCCATCTCTCTTGTTACCATTCTCTAGCTCTCTTACTCACTAACTCATACACACACACTCTCCCTCCTCTATATCTTTCGTTTCTCTACTTTTCTTTTGCTCCCTTTTTATCTCACTTTATCCCCCCTCTCCATAGATAGATAGAAAATGAGATAAAAGGTATAAAAGGGAGAACCCGAGAAATAGAGAAAGATGGATAAATACGAGCGTGTGCTGACAGAGAAATGAGTGAGTGTAGGAATTTTTTTGCTAAAACCAGAGAATAGGAAATTAGGGGAAGAGACAATGGAAATAGTTGACGGGGAGTTTGAGTTATTAGTGAGAGAAATTAGGAGAATATGCGAGTTTGAATTATTAGTGAGAGAATTGATTTTAATATAAAATATTAAAAACATATATTTTAAAAAATTTAGTTAAGTTAATTTAATAAAAAAAAAACTGACAATAAATAAATAATATTAGGGACTGAAATAACAATAATAGAAAATGACATAATTAATAATATAATTAATTAATAAAGATTATTGATATTTATTATATATAAATTTGGAATTAGTTGATATCCATATATTTTATTGACCTAATTAATAAACAAAGTGACATATTTGATATATAGAGATACATATTTGATATAAGTATTAACTTATTTGATTTACTGAGTACCATATTTGATGTATAATTTTTTTATAACCTAATTTATGTATAATTTTTTTATAACCTAATTTATGTATAATTCCTCACACAACAATGTATTCATAAAGTTACTCAATTCTCTAATCATATGACCCTTACTATATAGATAAATAACATATCCATTGTTATTTATATTGAGTTGAAGAATTTGGATTAAATATTGAATTTATTATTAGTTAAACTATATAGTGCAGTTTCTCATCTTTTTATTATATAAACTATCTAAAATATATGGATGTACATCCAACCCGCTCAGATGATTTTTCGAAAATTTTAAAGATAATTTCTCTTTTTAATTTGGAGGTTTATAATTCTCTCTATAAATATGCTGATAATGTGATAAAAATAAAATTTTAGAGCACACTTGTCATAGTTTTAATAGTTGGAATTTTTTATTTAGAATTTCATTTTTTATATTTTATTACAAGAAGCTAATTTGATATAATTTATTTTTAAAATGGGAAAATAGTGCATATATATATATAATTAAATTTTAGATAATTTTCACCTTCTACATCTACAATGAATATTATTTTTTAACTATAGAACAATAAATTTTCATTTTTTTCATCATTTTGGTGTATAAAATGAAAAGATAATGAAAATCTAAGCACTTAAGACATACACTAACAAATGAGTACCTAAAAATGTTGCTACAATACTTCTTTATATCATTGCTTAAAATAATTGTATCAGATATTTTTTTTAAATTATAAATTTATAATATTTATTTATTTTATCTAATTTTATATAATATTATTTCTAATATGTAAGGTGAATAGAATTATTATGTGTAATTTCAAATATTCTTGTAACAACTATGTATTATATTTTTAATCTTATAGTTTTGGATCACGTATGGTGGGAGTTTACTAGTTTTGATACCATTTAATAAGTTATTTTATATATATAAGAGATATTAATTATAAGTAATGAAAAGTTTTTAAACTTTATAAACTTATAATAATTTTTTATTTTATTTAATTTAATATAATATTTTCAACTGTTACGAACTTGTAAATATTTGATATGTGACTAAATAAGCTTAAACATTGATAGGAATGACTTCAATATCAAATCATTAATATGATTTAACCATTGATATCCTAATGTTCACATCCACCATTACATGACTAATAAATATAATAAGGGTGGTGATTTTAGGTAATATTATGTCATTGTACTACACACTAATTTATCTATTTAATTAGTATTGGCATCTCAAAGGTAATAATTTAATAGGAAGTTCCTAAACTTATCTATTTAATTAGTATTGGCATCTCAAAGGTAATAATTTAATAGGAAGTTCCTAAACGGGAGTTTGATGTCTTAATGTTCATGCTCACAATGTTTTAGAGAAAGGGCAAATATATGGATCAATAAGATCATGATCAAGAAGTTGGAGGCAAAGTATAAAGTCAACGGTTCCTAAGTCAATTTTCTGGAGCATGACGGTAGAGAAAGGGCCGAATGTAAGTTGGTAATTTTGTTTTTCTTTTGATACTTTTAAGATCCGATCGTTTGATCCTGTTACATTGTGCTTCGATCACTTCACACCAATGATCACACATCTTATAGCTACATAATACCTTCTTACAGCAACTATTGGTCCTACAATAAGATGTGTGATCATTGCTGCTAAGTAATTGAAGAGTTGATATTCATTTTGTGTATCATCTGAGTACATCCATTGCACGGATTGACTCACTTCCGAGGTACTCACAAGGTTAGTGGGGGCACCCGCCATATCTTTCCACCACATATGTGAATATCTTTTGCATTCCAGAAAGCTATGTTGTGATCCTGTTGGCTCTTTTAAGGATAGACTATTTGGGTGAAAGTTAAATGTTATCACTAGTCACCTCAACCAATATTCGAGTTTCCACTTGTCTTATCAGAATAGACACGTTCTTATCATTAGACAGAAATTCCGTGATATTGCTTAATTGATAATGCTAGGAAATGCTGGAAGGCAACAAGCCAGGGAGAGGAAGGAAGGATGTGGAGAAAAGATACATATGATAGTGGATGGCCTTTTTGTGGCAAATGGTGGTGTACCAACTTGACATACTTGGAGTTTGGACAGTATTATTCTCCCTTATCTTCCCAATCCCACAATTTAATTAATTAATAATTTCATAAAATCAACCTTATCTCTTTCATGCATTCTCGGATAATAAATTATTTATAAATTCAGAAAGTAACCCATAATAGCATCAACCCTATCTCTTTGAAACCTTAATATATAATTTATACCTTCCATTGTGCATTTTTAGCTGCCAAAAAATAACTTTTTAAACAACTTGATTAAATTGCTTCCTAATATGTATGTATATACATGAAAAAATATAAACCAAATTTATGTATATACATGAAAAAATATAAACCAAATACAAATTTGGTTTATATTTTTTCCTTCTAGGTTTCCGGCTTGGGACAAGGAGATTGGTCCCCTTCTAGGTTTCCGGCAGCCTTTACATTTTTTCCTTTATTCTATTCTTTTCTTTATAAATCTTATTATGAAAATTTGAATATTTATATGCATTATATTATGATGTAACCCATGAAAAAGATATCACTAGTATAAATTGAATTAAATTATTGATATTTTAATATAAAAACTTTTATTTTTTTAAAATTAATAAATAACTCACAATTTTTTAATAAAAATCGTTTACTAAACTAGGTGCAAAAAATTACTCTCCATGCAAATTTTAGAGCAAATATTTAAATGTATGATAAATAGAAAAATATATAGGGAAAATATGAGGTTAAAGTTATGAAAAGTTATTGATCATTTGATTAATTTAACTTCAATTTTTGATTTATTATTATTTAAATTATAAAACACCAATATTTTAGAAAATAAGTAGATTTGTAATCTATACATTTTAAACTATATATTTAAATTAAGATATATATTTGTGAAAAAAAGATAAATATAAAAAATAGTAAAATATTTAACCATAATAATAATAAATGATTTTTTTTGCTCAATATGAATGTAATAGGTGTTGAAAGTTAAAAGTAGCTTCAAATTATTATTAATTTGAATATTTTATTAATTATGTTTTTTGTTATTAATCAAAATATAGAATACGTAAGTATTTTATTAAAAGAGGAATGAGACTAACACTTTTTATTTAAATATTTGTACATGATTTAAATCGATACATAGATACCTATGTTAATATAAGTATAATTATTTTGCCCAACCAAAATGATTTTAATATTCTATTGTTTGGAACATCCTCTACCCAATTGATAAATTAAATAAATAACTAAATTAACTAGGTATAATAATAAATAACTTATATTGCTAATCATGGTAGTACATTGAAGAATTTGCTACCGTGTGAATTTAATTTACTCGTTTCTTTTAGTATCATTTAAATAATAATAATAATATATTAAATAGAAGATTAGTTATAAAAAGATCCAAACTATCGCATGCTCACCCATTTTATGGTCGACAGTTTTGATCTATGGAATACTCGATGGTAGTTATTTTTATTAAGATAATATTATTAAAATCTATAATTAGAATAAAATGGATACAACCATTTTTCACCAAAAGTTTGAAATTTTCTTTTAAACACATGGTCTAAAATGTTATACAAATAACATAAAAATATAATAACAGATAAATAAATAATTTAAAATATGACTACGATATCAACCTATTAAAATTAAATTTGAAGTGATATTGAGTAACAGTTAAAATTCCAAAAATTCATATAAACAATTTAAATGTAAATTGGAATATAGAACCATATCCGACTAATCGGTCTAAACTGAATTAAATCGAGAAAAAATGGTTTAAAGATTTATTTTTAAAAATAACTTAAATATATTTAATTGGTAAATTGATTTCACCAAAATATAGAAAATTAATTTATAGTGATTTATAAATTTTTAATTTTTAGAAAACCGGTCGAATCGTACCTAAATTGACCGATTTTCTATTTCGAGTTATCGAATTTGGTTCAATTGAACCGATCAATGGTCCAGCCGGGTCAACGGATCGCTTGCTAGGTAAGCGCCCCGTCAGTACGTTACGTATGGCGAAGTGCACCCCATCAGCCACTAGGTGAGGTTTGAAGGCGTTGACCAATGAGAGTGTGACACATTTCTCTTGTCAACAATCAAACTGAATAAATTTCACATCATCGAGAATTGACCAATAATAATGTGACACATATCCTTAGTAAACAGTTAACTAAAGGAAATCACTGTCAGCTGGGTTGATTAATGAGACACATGGAAAGTGCGCTAGGTCAATGACTAGCTTGGATAATTGGGAATGACCGACCATTAAGTAACTGACACGTGGCAAAGCCACATCGAATGACCACAACCAATCAGAAGAGGACATGTAGCAATGGAATAGTACGTCAAGTGGGAAAGGTGACGAATTTACATAAACCAATTAGAGAATAACATGTGACAAAGTCAACAATGGTCATTTGATAGTCAGATTCGGTCAATTGCCACGTCAGATAGAGCGACTAATGGGAGACCGTCACTATCTAGTCAACAAGTCAAAGGGGTGACTCAAATGTTAAGTGGGATGTTGCGCAACAACACTAGTGTCATATCTTAACTCGATTTGGATAGAACCCTATTAACAACCTGTAACTTCTCCCAATATTATAATAGAAATAATTTCATCTTCATAGTATTGACAAAAGGAAGGCTCAAGATCAAAAGGAAAATGGTGTATCAAATAAGTTAACCAAAAATTTGTTGGAATATATATTGTAATATACAAATATTTAAAAGAATTAATCACGTACTAGGTAGGTAAATAGTTCTCTAGCATTATTTGCACTATTTTTAAAACCTAAAAGGGGTATGGAAGGGGTGAGTCTACAACTCAGTGAGTAGTGTTTACTAATATTATGACTTCATATTCACAAGATACTAAAACAATTTTAACATTTTCATAACACAAGAGTTAAAATATTTTGATAAACAAGGTACAACTTGTTTTATCATTTTGAAAAGGTTTTCCCTTAGATAAATCTACCACTTTTCTCACACAAGCTTTAAAATAATTTCCTTCTCAGTTGGAAGAATTTATTGTATTTCATATTTAGTGGATCTATATTAGTTTGTGTCACACGAAAAAACAAACACCATTTTTAGTAAGGGATGATACAATCATAGGACAGACCCTTAGAGATTATAACCTCAATATGTCCCACTAGTAGCACAGAGCGTCTTTATCGTCCACACTAGTGAGAGGTCACAACCTCCATCACATTGTTTGTGTGAGCACCATTACCCAACTCCTATACATTATCAATTCTTTTGTTTGCTATTGAGGGACTATACCTCTCCCACTTCTTCCTCGGTCTCAATGCGCATGAAGCTCGTAGAGCTTCAAGATATACTGAAACAACATAACTGCCCTTGTGCCAACCTTGCTATCCAATAACCCTTAGAACCAACACTACATCGTACCAGGCGTCTCTTTGGTTCCACACATTTGTAATTACATACAATAGTTTTTTTATTTAAGATTTTTATCTTTGTGCTCCTAGCTCAATAGGCTGCTTCGGCTTAGCAACTTCAACAAACATTATTAAATTGTGATAATTTTAATAAACTCTTAAATAAGAACTTATTTACGGGGATGGATTCGTTTTCCATTAGCCTTGGGCCCAGTTGTATGAGTTTTCAAAACATGGCCGTGGGCCTACTTGTATAGAACTAGATCTAGCCCACCATTGTTGACCATAGGCCTCGCCAATTTCTTGCATCGACTGTCGGACTAGACCATATCCCTTGAATTGTATACATACACCATTCAAGTGTTGTCATATTAGCAAACTTAATGCTTTTTTAAAAAATATAATACCAAAAAGTTTAAGCAATTTCACATAGTTAGTGGATTATATTTTTGGAAATTTGTTTTCAAGATAAAGCATGCTTCTAAGTATGTGTTATTGGTCCAATCAGACTCAATGCCAGTAATCCCACTCACCCGAAATTCGTGACTCATTCGTCTTGGAAAGTATTCCAATAACTCGGGCTGGATTCTTGATTATAGGTTAGAGACTTCCTTTCGCACATAACCAATCCATCAATTATCCAATATTTTCACTTAACTCCCTATGTTTTCTTTAATTACACATAAGTCCTTAAGTATATTTTATTTACAAATAAATTACAAAATATTTTTCATAATTTTCTCAATTTACTTTATTTACAATTTTTCTCTCAAATAATTTTATTTAATTTAAAATTACAAATAAAGCATTTTAGTTATTTTTAATTGCAATTAAATTCCAAAAAAATCATTTTAATTGTAATTGAGCCTCAAATTTCCTCTAATTCTTTAATTGACCCTTAATTTATGTCAATTTCACAAAAAATCCCAAATTTCCAAAAAAACCCCAATTCGCTCAATTTTTCCAAAACTTCACTTTGGCCCCCAAAATCTCATTTCATCAAATTGTCCAATTAAACTTAGTTAATTGCCTCCTACCATACTACTAATCATGTCCACTACCTCTCCAAGATCATTTCAAACTTTGAATCAAACAATTTGGCCTAGAATTGAGCTCAAATGAAGGTTTTCCAAAAAATATTTTTAGAGAAAAAGCTTCGAATTCTAACCGATAAGGACAAGATTGTTGGAGCTCTTAATTTAGGGAGCTAGATCTCATTGAGAGGATCCTCCTAAGATCAAATTTCACCTCAATTTGTGCCTTAAACATGGAGAATTCGATTAACAAAGTTTAAGCAATTTTTTCTCTGTAAATTCACTTTTTTAGAGAAAGGCGGCGACAATTGCTTACCTTGAAGGCTCAAGGAGGACTAGGCTCGGTTGTGGAGAGTCATGGGAGGGTCGGCCTAGCCTTAAGAGGTCCGAGGTGGCCAAAATTCATCTCGAAAATTTTTGCAACTTCTTGACAGCTTGGAGCAACTTTATTGTGTGGGCTCACCGACGCTTCTACGGTGATCCTCGAGCTGATGGGAATATGCATCAAGTTAGAGTACTTCCTCCCAATTCAAGAGAACTTGAATTCATGTTTGAAGGTGGAGAAAATGGTTGATGTTAGAGCTCTGGTTTAGGGATGGTCAAAAACTGGAGTAGTTTGTCTTTTTCAGGCTTTCGAGGGATGATGACGATGAATGGATGGGAGCTCTTTATATAGGGAGCTTGGAGGTTGACTGTTCTATCTGTTTATCCATCGGTCGACCATTAACTCCCCAATTTAAGACCTTGTTGGAGATATTTATTGGCCACCGGACTAATGGCTACCATTTTGGCCTTTCTCTTCCATGCTCGTTCAAAGGTTGAAGATGACACTGTGCGCGCGTGTGCGAGCTTCGCACATGTGAAATTGCATGTGGCGCTATGTGATTGACTGGCTTTGCTGACACGGTGTCTTACTCAATGTCTGAGTTGTCCGTTGACCTATTCACCAGACATGTGGTGACATCTCATTGGTTGCCTTTTCTGATGTGGCATTTGACCGAATCTGACCATTGGTTGACCATGACACATGTCATCTTTTGATTCACTAAATTAAATTCGTTAGTTTTCCCACCTGATGCATTGTGCCTATGCCATGTGTCGGCCCTTGGTTGGTTGTGTCCACCTGACATGGCTTTGCCATGTGTCGACTTCTGATTGGTCGACCATTATCTATTATCCTAGTCATTAACTTGACACCCTTACCACGTGTTAGCCTCTCATTGGTCAACCCCGCTGAAGTGGATTCTCCTCTGCTGACCATTGATTGAGGAAACATGTCATGCTCCCATTGGTCAATTTCTGATGACGTGTTTTTTTCTTCATATGACCAGGGACATGTGTCATGCTCTGATTGGCAAGTGCTTTCATACATTGACTGGGTGCGCTTTGCCACATGTCACACTCTGGTTGGTTGCACATGCTAATTGGGTGCTGGCTTGGGAGGCAGTCTGTTGACTGGCTGGACCGTTGACTGGTTTGGTCGGGCCGGGTTTAGTGACCCTAAATACAAAATCGGTTGGTTCAGGCCCAATTAGACCGGCTTTCTCAAAATTAAAAATTTATAAATTCATTTTCTACACACTGGTGACTTTAATTTCCTAAATTGGTATTTTTAAGTCACCTATAAAAATGAAACTTTGAACTGGTTCTTCCTGATTCATATTGGTTCAACCTGGTTCAAGTCTAGTTCACCCTGAACCGGTCCGATTCTCACATCCAATTTGGTTCATGATCCATTTCCATTAGTTTTAGATTTTCATTGAACAATTGATATTTTCCAATTTTCTGTTTTGGCTTCTCTTTACCAATTCTGTTTCACTTTGAACCTCTATTTTCTCTTGAAAGTTGTAAGTTCTCATTTTTGGCTTTCTTATTATGAGAGAATGGGGTTTACAACTGCTACACTCCTTTTAAGGAGTTTTTCCCCCAAAACTCGTTATGCCTTAATTAAACTAGGGTATCTTTCCACATCACAAAGCTAGTGTTCTTCCATAATCTAGTCACTAAACCATAATACCTTTTCTATTTGAATGTTTTCACTCTTAAGATTCTTTTTCTATCTACCCATGGTTCAAAGAGGTTAAATCTTATAGGATGAATTCTTATCCTCTTTCATCTTTTCGACTTTAGTTTCCATCAAACTCCTTATTTATATCTTGGGGATCTTCTTTGTCCCCTTCACTCAGGAATTCTTTAAATGCATTATCAATTGTAGGATTCCCTTCCTAGGACCTTTTCATACACCCCTTGTCTCATGGTTACATCAAGACATTCCTTTAGACATGACAAATGTTTTCCACATGGGATGTCAAATGCACATCCAATCCATCTGGAGTCGCATTCTTTTGTCTTACACTCTCCTTGTCATGCCCCGACCCGATTTGGTCAGATCCCTGTGAGCAACCCGCCACTCTCCCGATATATTAAGGGTTCTCCCCTTCTTTAAACTATGAGGAGTAAGACGTTCTTTAAATTTGTATCTTTCCTGGAATAACATTAATTAAAACTTCATGAAATTTTAAACTTAACATACCTATCTTACAGGTGTAGTTAACTTGAGGTCTTTGGGTAGGCTTTCCTTTGGTTACTTGAAAAGGAGTATAAGAGAGAGGGTGAGTTCAACGACTTAGTGAATGGGTGTTTTAAAATTTGACTTTTAGAAAATAGTGTGAATTGGAGTGTGCCAGATTCCTTATTTTCCTTAAAATATTTCATCCTCAAAATCTCGATTTTCATTACCATTTCTCATCATTAACCTCAACCAGTGTGTTTATCAACCAACACACACCCTTAATCATGAAGGGAACACACATTTGTAGGGCAGCATGTCCACTGCACCCACTTGTGGCGTAGGAGCAACTTTATCGGCCACCTAGATAGAAGCACATCCACTTCTATCCTGAGAATGAGTGGATGTACAAGACACCCGAGTCTCAATCCCATAAAGAAAACTCTGTGTCTATATGAGGACAGAGACCTCATCTCAACACTACCCCAGTCTCATGTGCATGAAGCTACGTCGAGCTTCCCTGACGACTGGCACAACAAACTACCCTTATCTTCACCATGTCGTCCAAAAGCCTCTAGGACGCATCACTACCCCTCTTGAAGGTCCTGTACCTTAGTGCATGCACAAATCAACAATTTTCCACATAAGCCATTTAATCCGTGGTGCCACTGGTCCAATGACCCAGACCCTCAACTCGACTTGAAACTGTTTGTCTCGACTGGTACGTCGACCTGTCATATCGCACTACCACCATTCTATAGAGTGTATCAGTCCTGTCTTGGTACCATGGCCAAACATACCATTGGTTAAAAGTTTTCATGGCTTAAACTCATGTTTGTTTACAAGCTCCTACTCATGCCAACTGGCCTTGGGCCCACTATATGAGATTTTCAAAATCGGACATATTAGCTCCCTAATTTCCAAAACTGAAGCCTCTGGCCTATCTGAGCTATTTGAGCTCCTGTGAAGAAAGTATCCCAAAATATTTAAGTAGTGGCACACAGTCAGGGGAGAGCACTTTCAACAAAATAATCTTTTAGCTGTCCATCACACCAACCGGGTATGAGGATATCTCTAGTTATAATCGATGAACGAGTTTTCTACTCCCTTCGGGGAAGTTCATCATACCAACCGGGTATGATCAACTTACAACCGGTAAGTAGTTTTTCCATGTAATTTCAACATCACTCTCATTCTGGTGTGATGTTTAAAATTCCACTTAATAGTGGGTTTTCATTTCCGAGGTGCTTATCATCCCAACCGGGTATGATAGAAAATCCCACTCATTTTTGCCTCTACACGAGCTTGTCTTGGCTAGCGTTCCCAGTATTTCGTGTTCCTACACTATATGAACATCCTTGTTCATTATCCTTTGGCTTGATGGCCTTCATTCATTACGAATGAATAACATACCCAAACTTTTCAATTATTTGCAATTAGGTCCCTAAAGTTCTTTTTCTTTAACTTTAGGTCCCTAATGCCGATTTCCCCCCAAATTGAGTCTCGAAACTTCTAAAATTCACCTTGGGACCTCAATTTATTCAAAACCACAAAAGGGATTCAAGTTTCCCAAATTTCCAATTTGTCCCCAACTGTTTTAAAAATTACCATTTTGCCCCTACTTTACAAAAATGGTAAATTTCACCCCAAAAATTCCAAAAATTGATCAATTGGTCTTCCAAAATTTTTTCCATGCCCAATTGGCCTTCAATTTTGGGAAATTGCACTTTAGACCCTCGAAATTTTGAAATCCTTAAATTTTCGCCCAATTTCAACCTTCCAAATTGATCGGATTTGATTTTATCAAATTGATTGAATGCATCTCAGGGCTCTAGACGACCTGGTTGAAATAAGGGCAGTTAGTCATATAAGAAATCTTGCGAAACTCGATGTAGCTTCATTGTGCATGAGACCGAGGTGGGGATGGGATGAGGTCTCTGTCCTCATATGGAAACAGAGTTTTGTTATGGGATTGAGGGTCGGATGTCGTGTACATCCACTCATTCTCAGGATAGAAGTGGACGTGCTTCTATCTAGGTGGCTGATAAAGTCGCTCTGACTTCACAAGTGGGTACATTGGACGAGCTGGCCTGCGAATGTGTGTTCCTTCATGATGAAGGGCATGTGTTAGTTGATAAACACACCGTTGTGATGAGAAATGATTATGAAAACTGAGATTTGAAAATGTGAAAACTTTAAGGAATTAAGGAGTTTGACACACTCCAATTTAAAAACTATTTGTTTACCAAAACTTCATTTAAAAAAAATACCTATTCACTGAGTTGTAGAAACTCACCCCTCTTTTTATCCATTTTCAAGAAATAGAGAAAATGACTAGGGATAACACCAAGCCTTACCCTCTATCATGTATGCTTAATTTCTCTTAAACTTGCAATTTATTTGATATATGTCTTTCCTGGGGACAAGGTTAAAAGTACGCCTAGCTCCTATTGAGTTAAAGGAGGAGGAAACTCCTCTTGAACTAGGAGAGTGGCGGGTTGTTCACGGGGATCTGACCAAACCGGGTCGGGGCTTGACAACTTGAGTGGTATCAGAGTATAGCTCCCTTGAAATATTATCAATATTATGCCCTGACATTAATGCAACTTTAAATTATCGCATAGGAAGGAGAGTTCCTAGAAAGTTCACGGTGAAATCCAATCCTCTGCCCATAACCCTAAAAAAAACACCCAACCCGAGGGAGGAATCCGTACATAGGTTCCTGAAGGGCAAGAAACGAGTACCCAAGGACATGGTGGAAGACTACCGAAAACTGGTAGGAGCCTTATTGGAATTGGAATGCATCATATACCCTCTTCCCAAACAAGAGGAACCAATATCACCTCCTAGATGCCCAACTCCACCTCCTCCAGTCCTACAACAACCGGAGGAGAATCCAACCAAGAAGGAGGTCTGAGATAATTACTGGGATGCGTATGCCACCTTCATGAAGGTCCACCAAGTACCTCCACCTACTCAACTTGGCTTTAATTCCTTCCAATGGGTGAAGTGGACCTATGAGTGTGACGTTGAGGTACTAAGGCGGTATGGATTGGAGGCCATACATGAGATTCATCCTATTAGGGAATATGAATGGACTCCAACCAATTCCTTAGTGCCTTTTGATTAAGAGTCCCATAACCATTCCAGGGTTAATTCTAGTCCCATGACCCCAAGGGATTAGGGGGTAGAAAAATTCCTGTAATAAGCCAAGTATGACAAGAAATTATTTTTTGATTGAATGAAAGTGAAGTTTTTGATAAAACTTCTGAGTTTCCTTAATAAATTCAAAGTAAAAAGAGTGATATAATAAAGTAAAAGGTAGGAAATCACCCAAGGAAGAAAAGATGGGTATTTATAGTTAACCTCAACCCTTAAGACTCAGAAATACGATAAGGAAGAACCATCCAAGGGAGACCTTAAGAGAAGGAAAAAGAAGTTGGAACAAAGTGAAGTAACCATCAAAGAGTACATACTCATGGAGAGTCCAAGGAAGTCATGGATAGGCTCAAAGAATAAGAGTAAGAAAAAACAAGGAGTAGAATATTCTAAAAGGGAACCAAAATAATGGAAGCTGATCAAGAAGAAAAGGAAGTACGTATGGGGGAAACCCAAGGATATCCAGACCACTAAGGAAAGATGGGAAGAAAGTAGAATAACAAGAAAGCCTAGGAATAACAACTACTTGCAAAGAACTAAGATACAGTTTCTTAGGAACTCCATAAGATATGGAGAATTATGTAAAACAAAGCTATGGGAATAAAAGAGGAAGAAAAGCCAGAGTGTATGAAACACACAAGATCCTTAAGTTTAAGTGAAGATTAAACTTCTAAAGAATGGTAGGGTGATCAAACGAAAGAATCCCAGAACTGAAGACATTAGAAGGATGATGAGAACAAGAAGTTGGATTGAGGAAGGAGAAAGCTCCAGGTTAAGAAAAACAACTGAGGAAGTGTCGCAAAAGATCGAACCGGATAAGGACCTCAGTAAGATATACAAATAACTAAGTGAGTGTTTGGGAAGGTTAAGTATGACTTGCTTGCATGAAGACATGAATACCCAAATAGGAATCCTAGATAGATCCAATTGAAGGAAATAAACTCCTATTAACCAAATCGTACGGAAGAGTAAATGAAGCTCTAATAAGAACTGGGGAGTATTAAGGAATAAACCCTAACAGAGACAAGGGAGGAATACCAAGGATACAAAGATACAAAAGATTTTGATACAAGAGGGATGAGTGGTTCACCTCAAAGGAATAAATAAGTTCTAAGAGAAAATGAGGATGATGTAAGATAAATGAAAAGCATTCGTAGGACCTTAAGAGTAAAGGTAAACATGTGAAGATAACGACTAGGAATGACATTTAAGAGCGAATATTCAAAATGGTAAAAGTTAGAAGGAAAATTCCGGAAGAAAAGAAGTATAAAACTTACCAAGAGAGGAACCGTGAAAGAACACATGAGTATCAGTTAAGAGGAAATGGAACCAACAAAATTGAGAAGAAGATAAGCTCCTTAAAAACAAGTTTCTAGATATGAAAAGGATCAAGTACAAAGGGAACGAGATCATGAAGATCCAAGGAATAAGTCAAACCCTGGTAATGTGTAAGCAGGATGATGACATCAAAAGACATCACATGAGTAAGGAAGGGACTAGTCATAATAAAGGATCATAAAATTATCACGATGAGATTAAAAATGGAATTAAAAGGAGAAGTGACCTTATAAAAGAAGGGTGCCAATGGAAATGAGGAATGAAATAAGAGAGGAAGAGCTTTAGTATATCAATAAGTTATCGGAAGCTCAAGGACTTGAATATTGAATGACCAAATATAGAAGTTGAGAAGGATGAGTAAGTAAGGAAATCGATGCGACTATAGTGATGTGAAGTCAAAGACAAGTTCCGAGGAATGCCATATGGTAAGGGGCATGTAAACCCAACTATCCTAGGGAAAATATGACTTAAGTGAGAAAAAGCCTATGAATAAAGCATGACGAGGTCAAGCGTTAAAATGAGGAACGAAGAAGTGATAACCGAAGAATGGAGAAAGGAATCCGTGTAGGATGAAAAGAAGATAACACTAAAACCTATGGAAGAAAATAACCAGAAATCCTAGTCCTGGACTCTTAGGTAAAGGAGTTTAGAATGGAGAATTGGTGCCTTGGAAAAGGAGGAAGGATGGAACTAAAGGAAATGATTCTAAGTCATCCATGGCGATATGCTTAGCTAAATTAAGTTCCTTATAATGAGGAAGGGATGTGAAGGAAATGAAAATCTTAAGTATGTGATGTAAGGGATAAATGGAAACAACCAAGAAGGTTGTAAGCCAATAAACTAGAAAATTTATATGTCAATGAGAAATTTATTCCAGAACACAAAAAGTGTAAAATAAGTTTTGGGGACAAAACTCCTAAAAGGAGTGGAGAGTTGTAAACCCCGCTCTTTGGAATTAAGGAAAATCGGGAAAGGAACCGATCAAACTGAGTGAGAAAACCAAACCGATTCACAAACCAGATCATCAAAGAACGGGCAATTTGGGGAATTTACAACTCCCGAGTAACCTAAAAGATTCATACACCTTGGAAAAGAACCTTGGGACAAATTGGGAGAGAAAAACTAGACCGGTTCGGGTGAACCAAATTGAACTGGTTTGGACCAGTTTAAACCACTATTGAACCAAATGCTAAATTCATTTTTTTAGGTGGCTTAGAAAATTCCAATTTCAAAATTGAGGCAACCATTTAATAGATAATGAATTTATAAATTTTTAATTTTGAAAAAAATCAGTCGAATTGGGCCTGAACTGGCCAGTTTAAACTTTGAACCTAGTTCAAACCGGTCCGGTCTAGTTCAGAATAGTGTCGTCTTCTTCCTTCAGATGACATTACTGTTCACCTGCTGAAAAGTCGAACCAGCGCCAGTGAAGAGGAAAAGTTTCCATTTAGTACATTTTAGGCCATCAATGACTGTCATAAAGGTACCAAACGGATGGTCGACGAGTCCTTGAGCTCTATATAAAGAGCCCCTCTCCATTCATCCTCTCCACACCTAAAAACCTCACTCTCTCTCAGCTACTTAGTTTTCCAGTGAGGATTAAACCAGAGCTCTAGAATAGGGTCTTTTCTGAGCCAAAGAAGGTGTGGTTGGGTTTCTTAGAACCGGGGAGAAGTTAGCTACATAGTGGTAGTCTCCAATTGCTCCGAGGGTCGTCGGAGAAACACTGGCGTGATCGAATAGTGAAGCAGCTCCAGTGGACCGAAGCTATCCTATTTCTGTCGAGCTAACACCTCCTCAGCCCTGCTACGGTCGAATTAGAAATGAAAGGTATGATAATTTGATTCCTCTCTATAATTTCTGACCCGTGATAGAGAGAGAACTGACAGAATTTCAATGATAAATTTCTCACTCAATTCGGCATCAATTGATGTAATTCTTGTTCCTAGGAGAAACCTTAGAAAGAGAGCTATCTGCCAAGATTCGAAGATCGGACTACTGCGCCCCCGCTAGTAAGCATTTGAAGCTTTCTCTCTCTACGTTCTATTTTACGGCGAAGCTCCGTTTGAGCTCGTTCTGATGTCAAATTGTGTTGTTCAAAGTGCAATTGAATCGTATGAAGATGTGAGAACTCCAATTTAACTTCAATTTCAACAATTAAATTTGTTTGATCGGTCAATTTGATGAAATGAAATTCGGCTATGTTGGGAAGTTGAAATTGGAGGAAAAATTGGGGATTTCAAAAATTCTAGGGATAAAGTACAATTTTATAAATTTGAGGGCATCTTGGGCATGATAAGAGTGTTAGAGGAAAAACTGAGTAAATTTTGAAAATTTTGGTGTAAAACTTACCATTTTTGTAAAGGAGGGGCAAAATAGTAATTTTAGAAAAATTAAGGACCTAATTGGGAATTTATGAAACTTGAACCAATTTTTTGTGAAATTAAATAAATTGTGGTCCAAGGTGAATTTTTAAAGTTTCAAGAGTCAATTTGGGGAAAAAAGCTGGCATTTGGGGCTTAAAGTAAATGAAAAAGAACATTAGGGACCAAATTGGAAATATTTGAAAAGTTAGAGATTTTTATTCATTAATAATGAATGAAGGCTATCAAGACAAATAATAATGAACAAAGATGTTTGTATCGTGTACGAACATGAGATATCAGGAATGCCTGCTGAGACAAAGCTCGCAAGGGACGAAAGCCAATTTAGAGAAAATACACTAAATGATCGTGTGTGTGGGATATTTTATATCATACCCGGTTGGGATGATAAGCACCTCGTAAATTAAAACTCACTACTAAGTGGTATTTTAACCATCACGCCTATGAGGAGTGATGTGGAAATCATGTGGAAAAACTACTTATCGGTTGTAAATAGATCATACCCGATTGGTATGATGAAACTTCCTAGAAGGAAGTGGAAAACCCACTCATCGGTTATAAGCGTAGATGTCCTCATACTCGGTTAGTGTGATGGACGATAGAAAAGTTTACTTTGTCGGAATTATTCTCCCTTAACTTTATATCACTGCTTAAAATATTTGGGAGACCTTCTTGACAGGAGCTCGAATTGCTCATAGGTCGGAGGCCTCAATTTTGGATCTTGGGGGCTAATGTGCCCAATTTTGAAAATCTAGAACAGTGGGCCTTAGGAGCTCGTAAACAAACCTAATTATTAAGCCATAAAAACTTAATAAAAATGAGTTGTTTGGCCATGGTACTGAGACAAGACCTACATACTCGATGGACTAGTAGCAGTACAACTTGACATGTCTTCAGACTAGTCAAGAAAAATAGCTGTAGGTCGAGTTGAAGGTCGGGGCCGTCGAACCAGTGGGACCACAGATTATATGGCTTATGTGAAAAATTGTTGTTTTGTGCATGTACTGTGTTACGAGACCTTTAAAACACCCTAGAGGGGTAGTGATGCATCCTAGGGCTCTGGAAGACATGGTGGAAATAAGGGCAGTTAGTCTTACCAGAAGTCCTGCAAAGCTCGATGTAGCTTCATTGCGCATGAGACCAGGGTGGGGACGAGATGAGGTCTCTGTCCTCATACGGACATGGAGTTTTATTACGAGATTGAGGGTCGGATGTCATGTACATCCAAAACCGGGAAAGAACCGGTCAACCCGAGTAAGAAAATCGATCTGGTTTACAAATCCGATCATATAGGAACAAGTAATTTGGAAATTTCAACTTCCAGGTGATCCAAAGGGTTCATTATACCTTGGAAAATAAACTTAAAACAAAATAAAGACAAACCAACTTGGTTCAGGTTAACGAGATTCTATAAGAACTTTGAACTTTAATACCTAAATTAAATTATTGGAATTAATACCGAAATTAAATTATTGGAATTAATACCAATAATTTATGGCAATATTAATTCTTCTCACACCCGAACACTTCTCTCTCTCTCTCTCTACTACTCCATTTCCCGGTGAAGCTTAAACCAGAGCTTCGACTTCAACATTTTTCTTAACCTCGAAAGGAGAGGTCGGGCTCTTTAAAACCGAGGAGAAGTTAGCTATCTGATAGCAAACTTTGGTCAATCCGAGAATCACTAGAGAAGCGCCAACATGAGGGAACAGTGAATCCGCTCCGGTGGACCGAAGCTGCCCTATTTCGGCCAAGTTGAAATTGGCCATTTCGAGCCCTCCTTAGGCCAAACCAAGCCTTCCCAACACTTCCTCAGCCCTCCCACGGCCGAGTTACGACTGAAAGGTAAGTCAATTCGACTCCCCTCTACAATTTCCGGTCGGTGTTAGAGAGAGAACCGACAGAATTTTAATAATGAAATTCTAACTCAATTCTGTATCAATTGATGTGATTCTTGATTCTAGGATGAACCTCAAGATGAGAATTATCTGCCTAGATTGAAATCTCGGACCGTCGTGCCCTCACCGGTGAGAAATCGAAACTTTCTCTCTCTATAGTCTATTTTTCGATGAATCTCCATTTGAGCTCATTCCAGCGTTAAAATCTACGATTCAAAGTTTTTTAGAATCGTATGAACATGCAGGAACTCAATTTCAACTCTAATTTCAATAATTAGAAGTGCTTGATTGGTCAATTTGATAAAATCAGATTCAGTAGTGTTGAAGAGTTGAAATTGGGGGAAAAATTGGGGATTTTTTAAATTCAAAGGGCCAAAATGCAATTTTATGAAATTGAGGGTCAATTGGGCATGAAAATAATGATGGAGGACCAATTGAGGAATTTTGGAATTTTTGGGGCAAAACTTACCATTTATGTAAAAGAAGGGCAAAATGGTAATTTTGGTAAAACTGGGGGGACCAAATTGGAAATTTGGGAAATTAAACCCCTTTTGGTGAAATTGAATAAATTGAGGTACCAAGATAAATTTCAAAAGTTACGGGACTAAATTTGAGGAAAAACCGACATTAGGGACTTAAAGTTAAAGAGAAATAACTTTTGGGACCTAATTGCAAATAACTAAAAGTTTGAGTTTTCTCATTCATTGGAAATGAATGAATGTTGTTATGCCGAGTAATAATGAACAAGGTTGTTCATATCTTGTAGGAACATGAAATACCAGGAACGCCAGTAAGGACAAGCTCGCATGAATACAAAGAACCGATCTAGTGGAATTCACAGCATTAACGGGTGAGTGGGTTTACTAACATCATACCCGGTTGGGATGATGAGCACAACTTAAAATTAAAAACCACTCAACGATTGTGAGTGGGTTTACTAACATCATACCCGGTTGGGATGATGATCAAAACTTAAAGATAAAAACCACTTACTGGTTGTGAGTGGAAATTTTATATCATACCCGGTAGGGGATGATAAGTACCTCGGTATAAAAACACACTGTTTAGTGGTATTTTAATCATCACCACCTAGAGAAAGTGATGTGAAAATTATGCGGAAAAACTACTTACCGGTTGTAAGTAGATCATACCCGGTTGGTATGATGAGACTTCCTCGAAGGAAGTTGAAAACCCGTTCATCGGTTATGAACGGAGGTGTCCTTATACCCGGGCGATTTAATGGATAGAGAAAACATATGTTTTGTCGGAAGTGCTCCCCCCTGACTGTGTGCCAATGCTTAAATAATTTGGGAGACCTTCTCGATGGGAGCTCGAATAGCTCTGATAGGTCGGGGGTCTCGGTTTTGGAACTTGAGGGCTAAATGTCCAATTTTGAAAATCTTGTATAGTGGGCCCAAGGCCAGTTGGCACGAGCAAGAGCTCGTAAATGAACATGATATATGTGCCATAAAACTTAATAATTGAATTGTTTGGCCATGGTACCAAGATGGGACCGACATGCTCAGTCAACTAACGGCAATGCGACATGACAGGTCGACGGACCAGTCAAGACAAACAATTGCGGGTTGAGTTGAGGGGGTAACTCTAGTTGGTATGCTACTAGTCTGACCCTCTAGGTTATGGCATACACACCTATGTATCTTGGTTTCAACTTTGCTCTCTATTGAAACCTGAGTATTCCCTTCCACAGTGACACCTTAAGGAATACTTGGTCCCCCACCTCGAACTCTAGGTTCTTCTTTCGGTGGTTAGCGTAACTCTTCTACCGATCATGAGCTGCCTTGAGTCGGCTCCTTATTATCTAGATTTTCTCGATTGCATCCTCTATAACTTGACCTTCTTGAGTCTTCTTTCCCCTACATCCTCCCAGAACATGGCGTGCAACAAGGTCGCCGGTAGAGAGCCTCATAGGGTGCCATATGGATGTTGGCCTGGTAGCTGTTGTTATATGCGAATTCCATGAGGCACAGGTAGTCCTCCCAACCCTTATTCATTGTTAGAATGCATGCATGAAGCATGTCTTCTAGGGTTTGGATAGTCCATTCGAACTGTCCATCCTAAGGGTGAAATGCAGTGCTCATGTGGAGTTTGGTCCCGAGGGCAGCTTATAGGTTAGGCCAAGACCGAGAGGTGAACCTCGGGTTCCAATCCGATACTATACTTATGGGAACCCCGTGGAGCCGTACGGTCTCTCCCACATACATGGCGGCTAGCCTTTCTATCAGGTCTGCCGCCCAGATGGAAAGGAAGTGTGCAGACATGGTCAATCGATCCACGATGACCCATATTGCATCCCGACCCCTTTTTGTTACTAGTAGTCTGGTTACGAAATCCATGGTGATATGCTCCCATTTCCATTCGGGAATCGGGAGAGGTTGCAGTAGTCTAGAGGGTTTTCGGTGTTTGGCCTTGATATGCTGGCATGACCAGCATCTGGCCACGTACTCAGCGATATCCCTCTTCATCCCTTTCCACCAGTATCCTTGTTTTAGGGTGTAGTATATCTTGGTACTACCTGAATGCATGGCGTACATCGAGTCATGTGCCTCCTCTAGTATCCCTCTTTTCAATTCCCAGTTGTTCAGTACCCAGACCCTCCCTTTGTAAGTTTTGATCAAATTGGGGGTGAACTAGCCGGTTTAAACTTTGAACCTGGTTCGGATCGGTCCGGTTCGGTTCGGAATAGTATCCTCTTCTTCACTTAGATGACAGCACTATTCACTCATCGGAAAATTGAAGCAGTGCTGGTGAAGAAGAAACGTCTCCATTCAATATGTTTCAGGCCATCAATTTCTGTCTTAAAGGTGCCAAGCGAACGGCCAACGAGTCCCCGAGTTCCCTATATAAAGAGCCACTCTCCATTCATCCTCTCTACACCTAAAAAGCTCACTCTTTCTCAGTTGCTTAATTTTTTGGCGAAGCTCGAACTAGAGCTCTGATATAGGGACATTTCTAAGCTAAAGAAGGCAAGGTCGTGTTCATTAGAACTAGGGAGAAGTCAGCTACACGGTGGTGACATCCATTCGTTCTAAGTGTTGTTGGAGAAGCATCGACATGAACGAACAGTGAAGCAGCTCTGGCAGACCAAAGCTGCCCTATTTTGTCCAAGTTGAAATCAGCCAATTCGAGCCCTCCTTAGGCCAAACCAAGCCCTCCAACACTTCCTCAGCCCTCCCACGACCGAATTAGGACATAAAGGTAAGCCAATTCGACACCCGTCTGTAATTTTTTATCAGTGTTAGAGAGAGAGTCGGTTGAATTTCAATGATAGAATTCTAATCCATATCAACATCAATTGATGTCATTCTTGATCCTAGGAAGAACCTTAGGAGGAGAACTACCTACCCAGATAGAATGCTCAGACCATCGCGCCCTCACCGATGAGTAATCAAAGCTTTCTCTCTCTACAGTCCATTTTCCAGCAAAGCTCCGTTTGAGCTTGTTCCGACATTAAAACCTATGATCCAAATTGCTAGATAATCGTATGAACATGTAGAAACTCAATTTCAACAATTGGAAGTGTTTGATCGGTCAATTTGATGAAATCAAATTCAGTTGTGTTAAAGAGTTGGAATTGGGGAAAAATTGATGAAAATTGGGGATTTTCAAAAATTCAAAGGACTAGAATGCAATTTCATAAAATTGAGGGTCAATTGAGCACGATAAAAATGTTAGAGGACCAATTGAGGAATTATAAATTTTTGGGGTAAAATTTACCATTTTTGTAAAGGAAGGGCAAAATGGTAATTTTGGAAAAGTTGGGGGACCAAATTGGAAATTTGGAAAATTTAACACCTTTTTGTGAAATTGAATAAATTGAAGCCCCAAGTGGAATTTTAAAATTTTTGGGACTCAAATTGAGGAAAAACCGGCATTAGAGATTTAAAGTTAAAGAAAAATAACTTTAGGGACCTAATTGTAAATAAATAAAAGTTTGGTTTTCTCATTAATTTGGAATGAAAGCTATTAGGCGCTAAGAGATAATGAACCGAGATGTTCGTATTGTGTAGGAACATGAAGTACTGGGAACGCCAACAAGGACAAGCTCACGTGAATACAAGGAACCAGTCTTGTAGAATTCACAGAATTAACGGGTGAGTAAGATTTTATATTATACCCAGTTGAAGATGATAAGTACCTCGAAATGAAAACCCACTACTAAGTTGTATTTTAACCATTACAACTTAGAGGAGTGATGTGAAAATCATGCGAAAAAAAACTACTTACCACTTGTAAGTAGATCATATTTTGTTGGTATGATAAAACTTACTCGAAGGAAGTTGAAAACCCATTCATCGTTTATGAGTGGACATGTCCATATACCCGATCGGTATAAAGGATAGTTGAAAACATATTTTTGTCGAAAGTGCTCTCCCCTGACTTTGTGCCATTGCTTAAACAATTTGGGAAACCTTCTTAATGGGAGCTCGAATAGCTCTTCTAGGCCGGGGGCCTCGATTTTGGAACTTGGGGGTTATTATGCCCGATTTTGCAAATCTCAAACAAGTGGGCCATAGGCCAGTGGGCACGAGTAGGAGCTCGTAAACAAACATGAGATATGTGCCATAAAACTCTAATAAATGAATTTTTTGGCCATGGTACCAAGATAGGACCGACATATTCAGTCAACTAATGGCAATGCGCCATGACAGGTCTCCGGACCAGTCAAGACAAATAGTTGTAGGTTGAGTTGAGGGTCGGGGCCATTGGACCAATGGCACCACAGATTATATGGCATGATGAGAAAATATTGTTTGTGCATGCACTGTGATTACGAGACCATCAAGTCGTCCAAGAGGGGTACCACAAATTATATGACATGATGAGAAAATATTGTTTGTGCATGTACTGTGATTACGAGACCATCAAGACGTCCACGAGGGGCAGTGATGCTTCCTAAGGGCCCTGGATGACCTGGTAAGTATAAGGGCAGTTCATCGTACTAGGTGATTGTGCAAATTTTGGAGTAGCACCAAGCGCATGAGACCAGGGTGGAGATGGGATGAGGTCTCTGTCCTCATACGGACACAGAGAATCAATTTCGGGATTGAGGGTCGGATGTCACGTACATCCACTCATTCTCAAGGTAGAAGTGGATGTACTTCTATCTATGTGGCCGGTAAAGTCGCTCCAACGCCACAAGTGGGTTCAGTGGACAAACTAGCATGCGAATGTGTGTTTGACCTTAATGATGAAGGTTGTGTATTGGGTGATGACACACCGTGATTAAATAAGGAAATGGTGGTAAAACCTGAGATTTGAAAATGAAAGGATTTTTGAAAGAAAGGAGTCTGGCAGACTATAATACAAATCTTTTTCCACAAAGTTAATTTTCTAAAACCCATTCACTAAGTTATAGAAACAAACCACTCTTGTCAATCCCTTTTTCAGGAAAAGAGATAATGACTAGGAATAACACCGAGCCTTACCCTCTGTCAAGTATGCTTAATTTTCCTTAAGCGTGCATTTTATTTGATACATGTCTTTCCAGGGAACAAAATTAACCCTTAAAACTTGGTTAATTGTCCTCATTCAATTGAAAAATAGCTAACGTGGGAAATTGAAAAATCTCAAGTGACCAAAAATCCACAAAAACTACAAGGAAGAATTGGGAAGTGGGATTAAAGAAAGAACTGAACCAGTTCAGGGTGAACCGGAACCGAACCAATATGAACCATAGTGAACCGATTCACAAATTCATTTTTCCATTTGGCTTAAAAATGTCAAATTAGAAAATTAGAACCACCACTAGATAGAAAATGAATTTAAAATTTAAACATTTGAGAAAACCGGCCGAACCGGCCAATTTTTTAATTTTGGATAGAGAACCCTTTCGAACTAGAGTGGTCAATAGTCAACAGTCAATGATCAGTTGGCACCATGTCAGTTGACCTGTAGACACGACCAACCAATAGGAGTTTGCCACGTGTCTAGTCGACGAATAGCTGGCGCCCCATCAACACGTAGACATGAGCAACCAATGAGAGGCTACCATGTATCTAGTCAACGGGTCAATGGCAAACGCGACAGCCAAGCTGGCGTTTCATGTCAGAAAAATTGACCAATCACAGCGTGCCATGTGGCACGACTGCCACATCATTGTCTTAAAAATTTAGACGCTGACAAAGAAGAGAGAGAGAGGGAGTCACTAGAAAAGTTGGAGTTTGCAACGACTCAAAAAATGCTCCGATCAAGTCTCCGACGACTCAAAAAATGCTTCGGCCAAGTCTTATGATGGCGGGTTGCCTAAACAGTTGTCGAGCTCTCTATATAAAGAGCACCCCCTCATTCATTCATAGCATCTCACAATTGAGCAAAAAAGAAGAAGTGTGAGTTTTTCGGTGAGCTACAAATTAGAGCTCCAACAATGGAACTTTTCTCAACCTCCAAAGCCACATTGGGTGTATTTAGAATTAGGAAGAAGTCCTCTACCCATCCACAGCTTCCATTCAGCTTGAGAGCCATTGAGGAGGAGCGAGGAAGCTCAAACAATGCTACCACTCCTTGGCTAGAAACTAGCTAGCCCCATGCCGCCCACTTCAAGCCTTCCCTCAGCCAAATAAGGCCAAGCTAGACCCCATACGCTCCACCTAGAGGTGTCCTAACCTCCCCCTAAGCAAAGAAGGTAAGCTCCCTCCGCCGAAAACTACTATGCACAGCTGAATTCTGCAAAAACTTTAACACTAAAATTTGTACTACTTAGGTCATAAATTGAAGCATGGTTTGATCCAAGAAGGATCCCCGCAACGAGAGAAACACAGTTATAGCCCAAACTCTAACCACCAAACCCTCACTGGTAAGATATTGAAGCTTTCTCTCTTTAGACTACATTTTTTGGCAAAGTTCCATTTGAGCTTATTTTCGAGCCAAATTGAATGATTCAAAGCTTGAAATGATGAGAAAAACATAGAGCCGATGATTTAAATCAAGAATGAGGATAATTAACCAAGTTTATGGGTTAATTGAACGAAATTGTGATTCAGGACCAAAATGCATTTTTTGAAAAGTTGGGGTAAATTGGAGATTTTTCAAAAATGGGGACCAAATGGAAAATTGATAAAATTAAGGGTCTTTCTATGCAATTTTCTTCTAATTGAGGGTCAATTGGGTAAATTTGATCAATTGGAGGGCCAGCTTGCAAAAATTGGAGAATTTGGGGTAAAATTATAATTTTGGGAAAGTTTGGGGCTAAATGGCAGTTTTAGAAAATAGAGGGACCCAAGAACAAGGGTAATAAAATTAAGGACCTGAAAGGACAGTTGGAAGAATCTAAGGGTCGAATTAGGGAAAAGGAGAAGTTAAGAACGTAAAAATAAGTGCACAAACCTCAGGGACTAAAGTGCAATTAAGGTCAAATATGAAGGCCTACATGCAAATATGCCAAGAAGTGTGATTCCTTAGTTCAATGCCCTAACGAGGACATCCATGCCATGTAGGGAAAAACTACTTGAGCGCTTTCTTCCAGAAGAGAGACTGCAAGGCTAAACTCCGCTGGCGCAACCCCGGTGGTTGGAATGATGGTTTAGCTTTGAAAACTATTTTATTGGAATTAGCATCCCCTGACTAGATGACTCTGCTTAAAACATTTGGGAGCTAATTCTAGGCTTAGGCTCGAGATGCTAGTGGGCCCAAGGTAGGTGGATACAGGCATGAACCCATCCAAAATAGACATGTGATATATGAGGCTAAAAGACTTGAATAATTTGAACCTTGCATGATACCCATCGAGCCAAGCTGATTTGTCAAGCTTGTTGTGTTGAACTGCTACTCTACCAAAGCTAAGGTCATCGATCCTGTTTGGCCAGTACGCGTGGTGTGCCAAAGCCAAGCTGACAGACCGTTGTGCGAGAGGGCCAAAGATAATGGCTATAATTCAAAAACTTGTTGATTGTGCATGCATCGTGATGTTCGGACCATCAAGACATCTGGCATGAGCTAGTGATGGAGCCCAAGGATTGTTGGATGCCCTAGGGAGCATAAGGGTGATTTTGTTGTTCATTATGTCACAAAGCCAAGGAGATTCCTGTGCATGGAGACCGAGGTAGTAGGGGGAATGAGGTCTCGTCCCATTGAGCGAACATGGTGGAGATATTTGGGGGTTTGATGTCGGACTACTGATGTCCACACAAACTTCAAGTAGAGGCAGTATCCCTCTATGAGGGTGGACAATAAAGGTGCTCCGGTCCACAAGTGGCATGACCGAGGACCGTTCTACAAATGTGTGATCCTTCATATGATATGAGGGTAGTTATTGAGTTGAGAAACCCAAGAAGAAAGTGCAGAATTATCAAAAAATAGAAATTTCTAAATTAAGCCTTCATGAAAGAGTTTTCTCCCACTCACTGAGTTGTCGAACTCACCCCTCCCTCCAAACATTTTCAAGAATGAACATAACTGTGCCGATTTTTCCTCCCCATACCCAAAACCAGGTACACAAATTTAAAAAGTTTCAATTTTGTTAAATTTTATCTAGGGAAAGCATGACAGGTAATATGCCTGACTCTCTTGATACTCGAGGAGCCCCTCCTTGAGGCTCGAGAGAGTGACGGGTTGTTCATCAAACCCTAACCAAATCGAGCCGGTGTGTGACAATTTTGGTGGTATAAGAGCTTGTGTTTTCCCTAATATATTATCAAAACTTTATAACCTAAATACTAATTGAAGAAAACTTTAAACCAGTTATGGCACCCAAACGAGGAGTCAAGAGAATAAGGGCAGCAACTGCTGATTCCGCTGGAAACCCTATTCTGGAGACAAAATTCTCGGGAGCTACCTCAGCCCCATAAGGCATCAGCTCCGAACATCAATGGTTGTACGAGGAATTCACCAAGGTGTTTGAGGAGCCCCACCTTAGCGACAAACCCCACCAAGACTTCGAGTCCCAGACCCACTAGGAGGAAGTACAAACCCAACCCCCTTTTGTACCTATTTCACACCTCCTCAACATCCCCAGATACTTGAAGACACTCTGACATTTGGGGTGTAAGCCCTTTTATGGGGAGAAGGAGGCTGGGACTGCTATGGATTGGTTCGTGAGCTTTAAAATGTTTATGGGTATCATCAGGATACTCCTGGAGGAGATGGTTATGCAGGCTGAATTTTTCCTAGAGTCTAGCACGAAAAGATGGTGAGACAATGCTAGAGGCCTCTTCCCGACCCCACCTACCTGGCAAGAGTTTGAAAGAAGGTACTCGGATGAGTACCTAGCTCCCCACCTCATCAATGAAAAGAAGGTGGAATTCTTCCAACTCCTCCAAGGATCCCACACGGTCTTGGAATATGAGACCAGGTTCAATGAGCTGTGACCCTTCGCCCCCGACCTAGCAGGACCAGCCCACATTTGCCAAAAGTTTATTGATGTTCTCAATATGGATATAAGAGACTGAATGGAGGTTTTAGGACACCCCACATTTGCCAAAAGTTTAGAGTAGCACCAAGCACATGAGACCGGGGTGGGGATGGGATGAGGTCTCTATCCTCACAACGAACATCAAGAAGTTATTCCAGGAATGAGGGTCAGATGTCGTGAACATCAACTCATTCTCAGGGTAGAAGTGGACGTACTTCTATCCGGGTGGCTAGTAAAGTCGCTACAAAGCCACAAGTGGGTTCAGTGGTCGTGCTGACCTACGAATGTGTGTAACCTTCATGATGAAGGTTGTGTTGGGTGATGACACACCATGGTTGAAAAGAAATGGTGATAAACCCGAGATTTCAAATTAAATGGTTTTGAAAGAAAGGATTCTGGCACACTCCAATAATAAGTGTTTTCTTAAAAGTCTAAACTTTTGAAAACCCATTCACTGAGTAGTCGTACTCACCCCCTCCCTTATATCCCTTCCAAGGGATTTTGAAAAGCCTACCCTTAAAGACCATCAACTAAGACGCCTGTAAGACAGGTATGTAAAGTTTAAAATTTCATGCAGTTTTGATTATGCTATTCCAGGAAATTGTGCAGGTTTAAAGGATGCCTTACTCTTTGCAATTTATAATAAGGGGAAACCCTTTAATAAACCGGGAGAGTGGCGGGTTGATCACGGGGATCCGACCAAATAGGGTTGGGGCGTGACAACCAAGATAGAAGTTCATCCACTTCTACCCTAGGTCTGAGTGGATTTTCTCGAAATCCAACCCTCAAACCCGAATGTCACTCCGTGTCCTTCTGAGGATAGAGATCTTATCTTGGTCTTGTGCGCATGAAGCCCAAACACAATAGCTTCAGGAAGCCCAAACGCAGTAGCTTCGTGGAGTCCAAACATAGTAACTCCATGGAGTCCGAACATAGTAACTCCGTGGAGTCCAAACACAGTAACTCCATGACTAACTGGTATGATGAGAAACCCAAAAGTACTAGCTTATATTTCCCTTATCACCACCATGTCGTCCGATAGCCCTTGGGACCCATCACTATCCCCTAGGGCATCTTGATGGTCACATACCACAAGTGCATACATAAACAATAATTTTCATTTTATCATCCATTCACTTTTTTATTGACAGTCCAACGGCCCCGACACACAACACAACCTACAACTATTTGTCTAGGCCGGTTCGTCAACCTGGCCCTGATGCACTGACGCTAGTCCATCGAGTATTGTCGGTCCTGACTCAGTACCATGAAAAAATCACACAATAATTTTATTAGGAATTTTCATGACTTTCCTTTACTCAAGTTTGTTTATGAGCTCATGCTTGTTCCCACTGGCCGTGGGCTCACTATACATGATTTTAAAAAACCGGGCATTTAGCCCCAGGAGTACAAAAAATCGAGGCCTTTAGACTATCTAAGTTGTTATGGATCCCGTCAAGAAGGTCTCCCAAATCTTTTAAGCATTGGCACATAGTTAGGGGAGAACACTTCTAACAAAAAGATTATTTTTTACTTCATCACACCAACCGGATGTAATGATACCTTCACTTACAACCAGCAAGCGGGTTTCTCCTTTCCTCCAGGAAGTTCACCATACCAACTGGGTATGATCATCACTACTTACAACCAGAAAAAAAGTTTTCTTTTTGTAAAAGTAAGTTCATTATCACAATCGAGTATGATGTAATTAAGCCCACTCACCTGATGATCATGATGTATTCCTCTCTAGTTGAAATCCAACTTAACGCTAGCTTTTCCTTGTTGGCGTTCTAGTCTCTCGTGTTCCTACATGATTTAAGCATCTTTATCAATTACTGTTTGGTATAACAGCCATCTTTTTCTCACATATGAGCGAATAGGCTCGAAATTGTTAATTAATTATAATTAGGTTACTAAAGATCATTTTCCTTAACTTTAGGTTCCTAAAGCCAATTTTTCCCCAAATTTAGTCCCAATGCTTCCAAAATTCCCTTTGAGTCCTTAATTTACTCAAAATTGTAAAAGGGCTCAAGTTTTCCAAATTTCCAATTTGGTCCGCAACTTTTCAAAAATTACAATATTGCCCCCTACTTTCCAAAAATGGAAATTTGACCCAAAATATTCCAAAAATTGACCAATTGGTCCCTAACCTCTCTCATGGCCAATTGGTCTTCAATTTTAGGAAATTGTAAAGAGGTTCCTCAATTTTTTGAAATCCCCAATTTTCCCCAAAACTTTCCCCAAATTTTCCCCAAGATTTTCCCCAAAATTTTCCCCCAATTTCTCCCCTTCAAACTGATCAAATTTGATTTTTTAAAATTGGCCATTCAATCGAGGTTAATTACTCTAATTGAAGGTATGGATCAGTTTCGACACTTCCATATGATTCAATTGAGCTTTGAATCAAAGCATTTGGATCCGAATTGAGCTCAAATGAAGCTTTGTCGGAAAACTGCTCGTAGAGAGAGAAAGCTTCAAAAGCTTACCATTGGAGATGCGGCGGTCCGAATTCTCAATCGAGGGAGGTAGCTCTTGTCCTGAGATTCCTTCTATGATCAAGAATCGCTACAATTGAAGTCGAATTGAGGGTGAATTTTATCGGTAAGATTTAGCACTTTCTCTCTCTAACTTCGACCGGCAACGACGGAGGAGGGCCAAATTGGCTTATCTTTCAACTCAGTTGAGGTAGTGTGAGGGTTGTTGGGGTGTTGGGGAAGCTTGGTTTGGCTAGAGGAGGGCTAAATTTGGTCAAATTTAGCTCGGCCAAAATAGAGCAACTTCGGTCCATCGAAGCTGCTTCACTATTTGATTCTGTTGGTGCTTCTCCAGTGGTCCTCGGGTTTAAAGGAATATGCTAACAAGTAGCTGACTACCCTATAGTTTATAAGACTTGACCTTACCTTTTGAGGGTGAGAAAAAGGCCTATGTTAGAGCTCTGATTCGAGCTTCACCGAAAAATGGAGCAATTGAGAGAGAATGGAGATTTGAGGTGTGTAGAGGATGAATGGGGAGTAGCTCTTTATATAGGGAGCTTAGGGACCCTCTACTTGACAACTTTCCATTTTGGTCGAGCTTATCCTCACCCAAAAAAGGCTTGATCGGAGCCATTTTTCCTTCTGCGACGTTATCTGTTTTCTGCATTAATGAACAGTGTTATCATCTAAAGGAAGAATATGACACTATTCCAAATCGAACCAGACAAGTTCAACCGGATTCAATGTGTAAATCGACCAGTTCAGGCCTGATTTGACCAGTTTTCTCAAAATTAAAAATTTATAAATTAATTATCTATCTAATGGTGACTTCAATTCCCAAATTTGAATATTTTGTGCCACCTAGAAAAATGAATTTAGAAACTGGTTCAAGTATGGTTCAAACCAGTTTAATCCAGTTCAATCTAGTTAAGGTCTGGTTCACCCGGAACTAGTCTGGTTTTCTCTTCCCAACTATCCTCAGGTTCTTTTCCATGAGTTTTATGACTCTTTAAGTCATTTGGGATTTGTCAATTTGCCCATTTTCCCCTTTCTTTATTGTTTTTGGTTCGTGAACCCGCTTGGTTTTCTCTTTTGCAATGACCGGTTCTTTTCCTGATTTTCTTTTCTATAAAGGGACGGGGTTTACAGGTTTCTGTATGTCCTCCTCTCAAATTTTCTATTGATGGTAACCCGACCGTAGGTCGATCTTGGAGAAGTAGGCCATCCCTCTTAGCTGGTCAAATAGGTCGTCTATCTTGGGAAGCGGGTATTTGTTCTTAATTGTCACTTGGTTGAGTTTCCAGTAGTCGATGTAGAGTAGCATGCTTTCATCCTTCCTTTTGAAGAATAGCATCGATGCACCACATGGTGATTGGCTCGAGCGTATGAAGCCCATCTCTAGGAGTTCATCCAACTGGTCCTTCAATTCCTTAAGTTCGACGGGCTCCATACGGTAGGGAACTTGTGATATGGGGTGAGTTCCGGGCACCACTTCAATTAGGAACTCTAGCTGGCAATCCAAAAGTAGGCTAGGTAGCTCCTTCGGGAAGATGTCGGGGTAATGGCTAACTACCGAGATTCTTGCTAACTCCTTCTCTGGCGAATCCTTGCAAGTGATATGGGCGAGGAATACCTTACACCCTTTTTGTAGTAGGTCATGCGCCTCCATGCAAGATACTAGGTGTATTCCAACTCTTCCCTTATCCCCTTCAAATACAGCCCCCTCCTTTCCAAGGGCGCGGAAGGTTATCCTTTTCTTTTCGCAGTCTACCTAGGATTGATGTGTGCTTAGCCAGTCCATTCTTAGGATGACCTCTACTTCTCTTAGCGGAAGGGGAATCAAGTCGGCCACTAAGGTGATTTCTCCTATCTGCACTCTGCGTGCCTTAAGGTACTCGTGCCACTCCAGTGCCTCTCCTAAGGGTGTAAGGATGTTGATGGCTGGTAGGAGAGGAGAGAGTTCCTTGGGGAGGTCTGGAACTAGGGTTTCCTTAACGAAGGATTGCTCTGCTCCTGAGTAAAAAAGGGTGTATCTTTCTTTTCCCAATAATATTACGAAACCTGATGAGGTTAACGAAACTTTTTAAGGGGACATATTTTATTAAATTGAAAAGGGAGACTACAAGACTCTAGTTATAAATAACATTATAGAGAAGGTTGGGACATACAATCCATTGCGCTAGGTCCTTCTGGGCTTCCTCCTGGGTCAAGTTGTAGACTCAGGCTGGAACAATGGTGGGTGCTTCCTTTCCCCCATTGGGTGCCCTTTAGATTTTGGATGGTAGTTGTGGGGCATTGTCTCTAGGCATCGAGCAATTCCTAATGAAATGCCTAGGTTGCCCGCACTCGTAGCATATTGTACATGCCCCTTCATGGTTTTTTTGGAACCGGGGACAGTAGGGGCTTCTCCTTGGAGGGGGTGTGTTCACCTCCATGTGGTCGTGGTGGCCTTCTTCCCTTTGTGGGAACCTTGGTCGGTTCCCCCATCATGGCCAGCCCTGTTCTCTTGGGCCTCCTCTACTGCTCTATCCCCTATCTTTCCTTTGCCCACCCTACTCAATCATGTAGTGCCTTGTCTAGTCTAGTCGCTCACATTCGTGTGCCATGCCAACGATGGCGGCCAAATCGGTGAAGCATCCCAAAACCCCCATTTGGTCTCTTATGTTCATATTTAGATCGTCGATGAATTTATGGATGATGTTTATCGATCCTGCCAAATCAGTGGCGAAGGGTCTCAATTCATTAAATTTGGTCTCATACTCTAAGACTGTGCTTGCTCCTTGGAAGAGCTAGAAGAATTCCACCTTCTTTTCGTTAATCATGTAAGGAGCCAGGTACTCCTCCGTGTACCTTCCTTCAAACTCTTCCCAAGTGGGTGTGGTCGGGAAGAGGCTCCTTACGTTATCCCACCATCGCTTCGATCTGGACTCTAGAAAGAATTCCGCTAGCGTTACCATCTCTTCTAGGGATGTCTTGATGAACCCCATGAACTTCTTGAGGCACGCTAGCCAGTCCATGGAGATCCCAACATTCTTCTCCCCATGGAAGGACTTGCACCCTAGTTGTCGGAGTGTCTTTAGGTACTTGGATATTTTGAAGAGAGGTGGAAGTGGTATAAAAGGAGGCTAGGATTGGACCTCTTTTGGGTGGGTATCGGACTCGGAGTCCAGGTGGGGCTTATCGTTGAGGTGGGGCTCCCCAAACACCCTTGTGAACTCCTCATACAGCTTCTGGTGTTCGGAGCTAAGACCTTTTGGGTTTGGCTGCAGCCCTGGGAATTCTAACTCTAGGAGGGGGTTTCTGGCAGAATCTATTATTGTCGCCCTTATTCCCTTGGCTTCTCTCTTTGGTGCCATAGCTGGGTTAAAATTTTCTTTTATTAGTATTTAGGTTATAAAGTATTGATAATGTATCCGTGAAAACACAGGCTCTGATACAAGGCACACTCCCATGGAAGATCTCGAGATGAATGTCCCCCTCACACAAATGTCCAAAATTTGTGTCACGCCCCGACCTAGTTTGGTCGAGGTCCTATGATCAACCCGCCAATCTCTCGAACCTCGAAAAGGGACTCCTCTAGGAGATCAAAGAGAGTCAAGCGTAGTACATGTCATGTTTTCCCTATAAAATATTAAACAACATTGAAACTTTAAATCTTTGTACCTGGGATAGGGTTTGTGGAGGAAGAGGCTGACGTAGTCACGTTCCTTCTTGAAAAATGTTTAGGGGGAGGGGGTGAGTTCGATAACTCAGTGAGTGGAAATCTTTTAGGAAATGTTCAATTTATCACTTTCAAATGTTTGGTATTTCATAAGCAATTCCTTCTTAGGTTTTGCACATGATCATCAACCGCCCTCCTATCATAAGAGGGATCATACGTTCACAGAACGGTACCTGATCTTTCCATTTGTGGACCGTAGCACCTTTACCATCCACCTTGATAGAGGTTAACTTCCCCTACCCTGAGTTTTAGTGTGTAAACCCCGTACTTTAGAGTTAAGGAAAACCGGGAAAAGAACCGGTCAAACTGAGTAAGAAAACTGAGCCGGTTTACAAACCCGATCTTATGGGAAGAAGCAATTTAGAAATTTACAACTTTCAGGTGATCCAAAGGGTTCATTAAACCTTAAAAAAAGAAACTTAAGACAAAATAAAAGACAAAAACCAAATTGGTTAAGGTGAATGGGATTCCATAAGAACTCGATCATAGATGACCTCTTGGGAAGTATGATTTTTTTGTAACCCAAAATTTTGGTCAAAAATTTTTATGCGAACGTACACATTATCATAAATGGCCATAAATTAATATAAAGAGATCATTCCCATTCATTCTCCTCACACCTTAACACTTCTCTCTCTCTCTACTACTCCATTTCCCGGTGAAGCTCGAACTAGAGTTTCGACTTGAACATTTTTCTTAAACTCAGAATGAGAGGTCAAGCTCTTTAGAACCGAGGAGAAGACAGCTATCTAATAGCAAACTCCAGTCAATCCGAGAATCACTGGAGAAGCGTCGGCATGATGGAACACTGAAGCAGCTCCGGCGGACCGAAGCTGCCCTATTTCAACGAATCTGAAATCGGCCATTTCGAGCCCTAATCAAACCAAACCAAGCCCTCCCAACACTTCCTCAACCCTCCCACGGCCAAATTAAGATTGAAAGATAAGCTAATTCGGCTCCCCTCTACAATTTCCGGCCGGTGCTAGAAAGAGAACTGCCAAAATTTCAATGATGAAATTCTTACTCAATTCGGCATCAATTGATGCGATTCTTGATTCTAGGATGATCCTCAAGATGAGAGCTCTCTGCCCAGATTGAAAGCTCGGACCGCCATGCCCTCACCGGTGAGAAATCGAAGCTTTCTCTCTCTACAATCTATTTTCCGGCAACGCTCCATTTGAGCTCGTTCCGACATTAAAATCTGTGATTTCAAAGTTCCTTAGAATCGTATGAACATTTAGGGACTCAATTTCAACTCCAACTTCAACAATTAGAGGTGTTTGATCGGTCAATTTGATGAAATCAAATTCGGCAGTGTTGGAGAGTTGAAATTGGGGAAAATTTGGGGGAAATTTGGGGATTTTTGAAATTTGAAGGACCAAAATAAAATTATATGACATTGAGGGCCAATTGGGCATGAAAATAATGTTGGAGGACCAATTGAAAAATTTTAGAATTTTGGGGGCAAAACTTACCATTTTTGTAAAGGAAGGACAAAATGGTAATTTTGGAAAAGTTGGAGGACCAAATTAGAAATTTGAGAAATTAATCCCCTTTTTGTGAAATGAATAAATTGAGGTCCTATGATAAAATTTAGAAGTTTCGAGACTCAATTTGAGGAAAAACCGGCATTTGGGACTTGAAGCTAAAGAGAAATAACTTTAAAGACCTAATTACAAATAAATGAAAGTTTGACCTTCTCGTTCATTTGGAATAAATGAAGGCGATTAGGCAGAAGGATAATGAACCGAGATGTTCATATCGTGTAGGAACACGAAGTACCTGGAACGCCAGCAAGGACAACTCGCGTGAATACAAAGAACCGGTTTAGTGGAATTCACGGCATTAACGAGTGAGTTGGTTTACTAACATCATACCCAGTTGGGATGATAAACACAACTTAAAATTAAAAACCACTTATCGGTTGTGAGTGAAAATTTTATATCATACCCGGTTGGGAATGATAAGTACCTCGGTATGAAAACCCACTATTAAGTGGTATTTTAAACATCACTACTTAGAGAAAGTGATGTGAAAATCATGAAAAACTACTTACTGATTGTAAGTAGATCATACCCAGTTAGTATGATGAGACTTCCTCGAAGGAAGTTGAAAACCCGTTCATCGATTATGAACGGAGGTGTCCTTATACCCGGACAGTATAATGGATAGAAAAAACATATGTTTTGTCGGAAGTGCTCTCCCCTGACTGTATGCCAATGATTAAACAATTTGGGAGACCTTCTCGACGGGAGCTCAAATAGCTCTGATAGGTCGGGGGCCTCGGTTTTGGAACTTGGGGGCTAAATGTCCAATTTTGAAAATCTCGTACACTGGGCCCAAGGCCAGTTGGCACGAGCAGAAGCTCGTAAACAAACATGATATATGTGCCATAACACTTAATAAGTGAATTGTTTGGCCATGGTACCAAGATAGGACCGACATGCTCAGTCAACTAGAGGTAGTGCGACATGATAGGTCGACGGACCAGTCAAGACAAACAATTGTGGGTTGAGTTGAGAGTCGGGGCCGTTGGACCAGTGGCACCATAGATTACATGGTAATATGAGAAAACATTGTTTGTGCAAGCACTGTGAGTACGGGATCATCAAGACACCCATGAGGGGTAGTGATGCGTCCTAAGGGCACTAGACGACCTGGTGGCTATAAGGGCAGTTCGTCGTTCCAAGTGTCTATGTGAAATCTGGAGTAGCACCAAGTGCATGAGACCGGGGTGGGGACCGGATGAGGTCTTTGTCCTCATACGGACACGAAGAAGTGATTTCGGGATTGTGGGTCGGATGTCACGTACATCCACTGATTCCTAGGGTAGAAGTGATCGTACTTCTATCCAGGTAGCAGAAAAAGTCGCTTCGAAGCCACTAGTGGGTTCAGTAGTGATACTGAATTGTGAATGTGTGTAACCTTCATGATGAAAGATGTATGTTGGGTGATGACACACCGTGGTAAATAAGAAATGGTGGAA
The DNA here is from genome assembly GCA_030064435.1 of Trapa incisa. Lineage (NCBI taxonomy): Eukaryota > Viridiplantae > Streptophyta > Magnoliopsida > Myrtales > Lythraceae > Trapa > Trapa incisa. Next base: position 1,021,935 of record CM057784.1, on the reverse strand, counting down.
AAACCTGAATTTTTAAATGAAGAAATCTTTTAAAATAAAGGAGTCTGGTAGACTCCATATAAATGTTTTTCTTAAAAGTCAAAAGCTTTTAAAAACCCATTCATTGAGTAGTCGTACTAACCCCCTCCCTTATATCCCTTTCAGGAAATCCTGGAAAGCCTCCCCTAAAAGACCATCAACTAAGATGCTTGTAAGACAGGTATGTAAAGTTTTAAATTTCATGTAGTTTTGATTATGCTATTCCAGGAAAAGGTGCAGGTTAAAGGACGCCTTACTCTTTACGGTTTACAATAAGGGGAAATCCTTTAATAAACCGGGAGAGTGGCGGGTTGATCATGGGGATCCGACCAAATCGGGTCAGGGCGTGACATAGTGGACATCAATAGTCCAACCCTCAAACCCTGATCACTTCATAATGTCTACTTTGTGGAACGATACCTTCTTTCCCTTACTGCCTCAGTCTCAGTGCATAGGAAGCTCCCCGAGCTTCTCGACCTACTGGATGCCATACCGGCCTTATGCACCCTAGGTCATCCAGCAATCCTTGGGATCCATCACTAGCTCATGCTAGGTGTCCTGATGGCCCGAATCTCATAGTGCATGCACAATCAAGAGTATTTTAAGTTATAGCCATTATCTTTGGCCCTCCAACGCAACGGAATGTTGGCTTGGCTTCGGCCCACGTGTACTGGCCTAATAGGTTTGATAACCTGGCTTCGGCGGAGTAGCGGTTTAGCCCAACCAGCCCAATAACTCAGACTTGGCTCGGCAAGTATCACACACAATTTCCCATTATTTGGATCTTTTAACAATTTCCCATGAAATAGTTTTCTTTAATTTTATGGGGTTCGATCTGCTATCCGACCAACCGCATTACTCAATATTCTTATTTCATAAATCTTATCATATGTGTCATTATCATAATTTCATGGCTTTGGCTTTGGGCCACTTAACCAAACTTGTAAGAACTAATCCCATTTCCATGTTTAGAGAAAATCCCAATATTTTCATGTATTGATATTATGGTTCTTACTTCTATTCATGTGAAATCATACTCATCATATTTTGTGTTTCACTTGTGAAACCTACCATGATCTTCTATTATTATTAATTCAAGAAAGCTTAGTTAAGAAACCATGATCGGTCCAATAGGACTCGTCATCTATAAACTCACTTTCTAGTACTAGTGTGACTTCATCTTGCTTGATCTATGTGTCTGAATTCATACGCCTTACTTATAACAAGTATCGAGTATGTGGGTCATCCCAAACTTTCAAGTATTATCTTGATATTTAAGTCATGACCCTTAACACACATTGGCATATATGCCCTTGGCTGGCAAAGTTTGGAGCAACGTCTCATAGTTCATTGAAGTTGTTTTCATACTCATTCACAATTCCTTAACCCTATTGTAGTTGGTCAAATTCTAACTTTTTCTAATTCATCAAGTGTGGGGCAAGATTTTCTTCTTTGAACCAACACTCAAAATCATCCCATGTAGGTTGGGTAGGAAATATAGCAAAAATGTTCTCCCACCAACAAATTGCATTGGCTTCTAGCAAAACTCCTGCCATGACTACCTTCTCCATAGTTTGTACTTTCATGATCGTCATGAGCTTCTCAACATTTCATAGCCAATCCATGGCTATAGAAGCATTATTTTTTCCAATGAAGCTTTTACAACCCAATAGTCAAAATGACTTTTGGTATATCAAAGCATTATGCATTCTAGTACTGCACAACATGTGCTTCTTGAGGAGGTATATTCCCCATCCTTGGCCTCCCAATTGTCCCATCTGAGGGAGGTGATCCTTCAGCCTCAAATGGTTGTACTCCTTCCCTAGCTTGTGGGGGCATGTTGTGAATCCTCACATACATAATATACCTCCATACATTCTTTGTAGGTTTCCCACTCTTCAAGGTTCCTTGGTTGTGGGAGAGGTTCTTCCATCCGAAAATCCATTCATTTAGGCCATTATGCCTCATCTCTCGTTCCTTGTATCGGATATTATATCGATTCTTTAATGTTGCTCTCTATAGGATGTTGCTCAACAGCAGATTGGTTACGTCAAGCTCCTCCCCTGGGTACCATTTCTATACGAGTTTTTTTTCTTATTATTACCTTTAAGTACTAACATCCCACATGAAAGTTTTCCAACTAATGATTTCACCAATTTTTCCAATACTTTCTTTCAAAGTTTCAAATTTCAGAAACTAGGCTATGATACAATTAAAGTTGCCTTGCCCCAGCCTGATTTCTAGGGTCGAGGTTTAATACCAACCCAACACATCCTCTCGATGCTACAATAGTGGGTATCTTCACCAATAGAGTACCGATAGGACCAAGATTCACAATAAAAAACATATAAATTTTCAGTGAAAATTAAAATTTTTTCATAAAAGATACTTCAAAAGTTCATAAACCTTTAGAACCTTGGGAAAGCATATTATACCTTCGAGGATCTCCACATCAAGATTGACCTTGGTTGGAGTTTCATCCTAATGTTTGAGATCTTCCTCTCATTCTCTATTCCTCACAGATACTTGAAAATGTGTTGGGAAGGGGATGAGCAATGCTCAGTGAGTACAAGGTCTAAGTATCAAGTCGTTCATGGCTTAATGTCGTCTATACTATAAAAATGGCTAACATAAAGTTTTACACTATTTGGTTTTTCCATAATTTCTTTTTAAAATCATTTAAGAGTTTCACACCCTACCAACGAGTATCTTTCAAAATCTATTGTCTACTATGGTTACTCATAGAACCCATCATCAAAGGTTTAATTCAACCATTATTATGCATTTTTAGAGTATTGTTGGAAGGGGCCTCTTTTCCCAAACTAACTAACTGATTGGCCTCCACAGATGCCCACTCATTACCCCCTTTCTAGTTTCAGCAGATTTCATATCCATATCGGGTTCATTTACAGAGGATTTTACTATCCTCATCAGTCAATTAAAGTGGGATCGAATACCCTTAAGAGACAAGGCTCATATGAGTATTCGTCTCATTGGCCTTGATATTCAAATTAGGTCAAATTCCCAAGTAGAGGTGAGGCTCTTACAGGAAAGAAATCAAATAATCATAAGGCAATACATTTCAGTTTTTACAAGTGCCACCATTTTGCCCCATCCTTGTAAGCAACATAAATTCATCCCATTATCTCCATCCTCGATTTATAAGTATAATCTCTCCCTTGTATCTCATCTGGGTATGCAACACGATTCTCCCTTATTACCATCCTCAATGCAAATTCCATGCACATGATGTTATGAAACATACATAACAATTTAAGGATATAAGAAAAAAAAAACACAACTCATAATAGGCATTCAAGCCCCACTTCATCAGGCATAGAAAACAAATGTACATACCATATTTCACAAAGTGTTTAGTTGTAATTCCTCTTTTAAAATTTCCTCGTATCACAGTACTTGATAGGTGTGGTTCCCATACGATAGCTGTCAAATTCCTCTACATAATCAAAGAATAATATAAAGTTAATTTCGACATTAACTAAGCACTCGTAAGCTACCTGTAATTTTCCTAAAAATTACGGTTTTTCCCACTAGGCTTAGTCTCTCGTCTCCCACGTGCTGAAAAACTTATCATAACTAACCCATGTTCATTATTTATGAACTAATCTAGGTTTACACTCATGTTGAGTTATATTTTCCAAAATTCCCTAAGCCCTTTAAGTTTCTCACTTATATCCTTATCTTTTCCCTTTTTTTTCATTTTGATCCCTAAACGTTTAAAAAATACCATAATGCCTTTACACTTTTCATTGGATTCATTTTAGGTCCCTTAATTTCATATGTTCTCATTTGTGCCCTCACATTCTTATAAATTCCACTTTTTGTCCAAACATCTCAATATTTACCATTTTGCCCTAAATTTTTACCCCTAAACTTTTCCAAAAGTTTCATTTGGGTCCATAGCCTATTTTAAGATATCTATTTCAATCCCCAAGTTTTCTCATGATTTATTTCAGGTCCCTAGACATCTACTAAGTCCCATTTGGGTCCCCAATTTCCTAGAATCAATGTTTGACCCAACCTTTTTAAAAATTACATTTTAGTCCATAATTTTCTCCTCTTTTAAAACACCTCCATACCCCTTCCAAAAATCCTTTCTAGATCCCTCATCTTATTACTCGGGTCCTAATGGTCATTTTTTGGCAAGACTCGGCTAAAACAGTATCATTTTGGCCTCGATTTAATAGTTGGTGGAATACAAACACATACTAGAAAAGTGTCATGAACTCGCTAGAGATGGTGAGTCCGTGGTCAACATGGGTAGGTGTTTTAAAGTTGACTTATGAATTCGTGGTTACATGAACCACCCCAAATGGTGTTTTGAGCCTCCTAAAAAAAGTGATTTATAGTCGAGGTTCAAACAGGGTAGTCATCAGAGTTTTTATGAATTTTCATGACCTTGGCTTACCTACAGCTCGAACGGTTGGTAGTGTTGGCTAGAGGGGACCAATATGATTCTCCAGAATTACTTGGTGTCAAAATTGGTCATTGGGGAGGTTGGGGTAGGCACGGGAAGACTCTACTATGTTTTAGGTCAAGGGAGCATAGTTATTATTTGATTATGTTGGCACCAGTAGGGGGCACATTAGTGTAAATGAGAGGTGGTGTATGAAAGATAACTTTCATTTACTCAATTCCACTAGAATAGTTAAGTTTGGTGGTTGAAAAAGAAAGTTATGAGCGGTGGTATGGAGATCACAAAAAAATTGAGTATTCTCACTTACCTAGAGAATTTCGGCAATCGACTGACGATGGAGCAGTTGAATTTCAGCAACCGGCACAGGACCAACAGTCTACCATGTGCTTATCTAATTGGATGGGACCACGTAAATCTCACTTTTCATTTAATTTCACTTAAGCACACGATACCCAAAATTACGTCAAAAATTGGATAATTTTTTAGTCCATGTCGAGTTTTCGCGAACTGCTTTTCGGTGAATAAATCAACATGTTTGAATGATTTTAGTTGTTTATTGGCAAGTTCACTCTTAATTCGACTAGTTTTGTTCCTGAATATTTTTTATAAAAAAATAATACTTATTCAATTTTCTACAAATTATACTAAAAAACTATTATTTTCTAATTTATTTAACTCTGACTAAAAAGTGAGAATTTACCACTATTAGTGGATTTATTTGTATTTTTAGTTGTATTTTTTCTTATTTACCTATGATCCTACCAGTATTTTGACCAATTCTTTTTTCTAATAATTATTAATCAAATTTTATATTAATTGAGATTATAAATTTATATGTTTTATTTATCTAATCATTATCCCAAGTTAGTTAATTAACCTCGGTAAATAGTGCATCATATTCGTTTGGCGCAATAGGATATGTGCCCTATTCTCTATGCCATGTTTTCGGTCGTGGGCAGATCACTTTTTTGTTGGTGAATTTAGATCAAGTAACCGTGTAATTTCTGTCCCTAAGGATCAAGAAAACTTTCCCATTTCATCTTCTTCGACTTACCATCCTTCACCTGTCATCTCTCCCCCTTTAACCCTACCGTTTTTGTTGGAAGCAAGCTCTAACATAGTAGTTCTCTATTTTTCTAAAATTCGACTAATAGTGGACTGTCGATGATAGAATGACCTCGATGTTTCCTGACACTGAAGCTAACTTCCTCCCCTAATGTCTTCCACCTTTTGATGTGTTTGATTGAGCTTGAATAGGGTCAAAACGTCTTGTGTAACATCTTCGGACGTGTGCTATATTTCATCCTTGTTTTTTGTATTTGGACGAAGCTTAAGTCAACCATAGCACGAGGGTATTTACGATCCAGAGTATACCTGCAAGGCCCTTAACCTTCTCCCACATCCATTTTGTTATCGTTGTAGTCGACTATAAGCTTTCTTTTTATGTTTGATCATGTCATAAACTTTCTTTTTATGTTTGATCATGTTATATTTTATGTGATAAACTCCATTAATAAATTTAAGTGTTTTAAATGTAAATAGTACCATCACCAACAATTTGTTTATCAATAAGACAATTCGACCCTTTCTAACCTCCATCATCATTGTTCATGCTACCCTCAAACAGTTTCTACAATATTTTGAACTACTTTCTTTTCTTTTAACATAAAAAACTCTATCTAAATTTCGGGAAATTGAGAAAAATATTATAGGAGATCAATTAATCGAATATATGGAAGTTCATGGGAATTAATGAAAAGAATTTTTGGACTTTAGTGATTTATCTAAACGATTTTTGGGTGCAGGGACAGATATGAAGAAATTTAAAAGTTTAGGAACTATTTCTCTTAGATGAAGAAAGAAACGCTTCCCTTCTCTTGGAAGGAATGCTCAGCCTTTAACGAAGAGGATTTTTCTAAGATTTCACAAAAATTAATTTCTAGAAGTAAATCCTCGGCTTCGTTCGAAATCTTCTGCAAGATGGAAATCACTCGAGAAAATAAAAAAGGAACATTCGATTTTCATAGGGTAGGTGGATTGGTCGGGATTTATCGACCAAGTATGAATGCTCAAAAATTCCTCTGCAAGGATGGGAGCATGGTTTGATGGAGGAATGATCGACTTTGATGGAAATGAAGATGCTCGACTTTTCACAGAAAAATTGATTAGGATTTCATGGAAATAAATTTACCGGGGATGCCCGTCTTTTGTAAAATGAAAGATGGAAGGATCCTTGAGTTGTGGCCGAAAAGATGATTGATCCAACCACATTTCTTTTTCATGGGTTGTGTACCCATTATGACCCATCCTCTGGTCTTTCCTTCCCAAAATTATTGGCCCGATTTTTGCATAGGGCTGACTTAGACTTAACATGTTTACGTGGATCTTTATAGGTTTGACAATGTGGCTGACTTGAGTCCATTTAGTCGAGTCAGGTTAAACCCTTATATCCTTTTTATTTATTTATTTGTCTTTTTTATTTATTTATTAAGTTTTAGGACCTCTATAGACTAACGTAGAATCACCCCCACAATTCCACAACGTTGTGAGGAAATCACGAAAATAACGCTCGGAAAATTCTTGGCTTCATTAGGGAAGTATATTCCAACGAGATTGAGGTGTGAATAAAACACACAATTTGAAGTCTAAAGCTATGTAAAGGATGCGAGGAATACTTAATGCAAATTACGAGTAAGTCCCCCACCGAAGAAATCAGTAAAAGAAGTTCTAGAGGTGTGGTGAGAGAATTTCTAAATTTATTTTTAGAATATTTTTAATTTGTCTATAGACAAACAAATAAATTTTATGATAGTGATTTTAGATGCCCACGTACCTCATTTTCCTTAGTAAATGATCCTACAAAATTAAAAGAGCAGAAAGAACAATTAGAAAATTTTTTATTAAAAAAAAGTTTATATGATCGTGTAAATACTTTTTATCAATAAGAATAATGGAAGTCTAATGTTGTATATGGGATGACTTAATAATAACTACCCACTTAAAAAAAATTGAATATATTTTTTTATCAGAATATATACTTTAGTTTTTTTCAAAGTAAATTTTTTACTTAAATATATTATAAATTTTGAATAAATAAGTAAGATATAAAAAATAGTGTTTGGAATCTCATGTAATTATTTTGAATATTGAGTAATTGCTATTTGGATTGATAAATGATATTTATGAATTTAATGAGATGAGTATTCACATATTATTTGTAATATTTTCTATTATATATATTAATGATATACTGATATACTCTAAGTATAGGAAGTAGCATTAAATATATATTCAAGTAGTTATACAAACACTAACGAAAAATAAGTTGTACTTAAAATTTTTGAATTATTAATTCTGATTATATGATAACTCTATCTCATTCTCAACTTGTACTGAATTAACAACTATCACACACTCCCAATACTAGTATGGTAGGTCTTAACTATATATAATAAAAAATATTCTATTTTCATAAATAATTAAAACATTTTCATAAAAATTACAATTTATCAAAAGTAGACTCACAAAATTTTAAATCCCAAAAATTGTTGTGGCTTAGAAGTCTTATAGAGTTATCATCAAATTAGATTACCTAAAAATACTTTTTTCAGTATGAAGTTTCATCACGATCAATACATGAAATGGGTTAGAGAGAGTGGTGAATTGTGAGGTGGTATGCGAGATGTGTCAATTGTGTTAAGAGTACCTTTGTAACTCCCAGACTTCAGTTTCTAATCTGATATCATTCAAGCGGTGATATATTTCAAGCATATTGTTGTGTGCATATGGTCAAGAATAGCCCATGTTGGTTAAGGCCTAAGTAGTTAGGTTGAGACCTGGTTGTGAGTGGCTCAAAAGTGTTGCCAAGTGTATGTCATGTTCATTTGCAGGATATGAGTTTCCAATGTGTGCATGTATATTGCTAGAGGTGCAAAACCAAAAGCGAAGACTAAGGATAGCGTGACCTAGTATAGATTACAAATGGATGGTTCAAGACCAAGTGTCTTGAGGAGAAAAGTAAACCATGGGGCTCATAAGATGCAATATGAGAAATGAGATAAGAGAGATCATGCTAGGGGGTTTATTGGGAAAGATCTGTGTTGTAAGTTATGTAATGACACGAGTTAGTGTTCCACACACTAAGTTGTGAGCTCACCCCCCCTCTTCCCCTCCCCCCTCCCCCCTCTCTTAAATATATTGGAGGATAGCCGATAAGGTGAAAGGTAATGAAGGGAAGACGTTTCTCAAGGCACACTCGCCTAAGGTAACTTCGTACCCTACTCACGAAACTTATGTACTTATCATGTTACTATTATTGGCGTGATATTTTGATAAACTGTTTAATGGACTCCCACAAGAAACTTCAAAACAAAAATTTCAAATTTTTGCTGCATTTTACATGTGTTTTGGCAGAAGTCCTAGTTGCACTGATTCTCACTATGATGAAGATATCCACCATAGTAGTTATTAATAGGGACAGGTGGAGAAGCACGGGTCTTCGACCGATGGAATCGGGTCGGAACGTGACACAACACATACTCTAATTCGTTATAAGGAAAGGATTTAGAAAATTAGATTTAACCAAAAAGGGTTATAGTTTAAATAAAAAGGGGCATGTAGTTCACAAGCATACATTTTGTGCATTCTATTAGTGAAAGACATTTTTCGAATGGGTTTGTCTATAATAATGTTTAAAGGTTTAATTTATAAAACTTGTATTCAAAAAGTATATCTCACATATTTTCACTATATAGAGATGGTCACACATTTTCAGAATATACATTTTATATGTTTCACTTGTTGGTAAAAGCGTATTTATCAACTATTTTGGTATGACATCTTAAACATTGTATTCCCACTTCAAAATATATCATTTTTATTGTCTGGTATGTTATAAAGATGCTAAACATTCTCTTTTTTTCTATCAGCCCTATAAAAATAAGACATATCTTTCTATATTATTTGTTTATACCCATTTCATATAAAATTATATATTTAAATATTTTTAACATGCAGGACAAAATATTTGTCAATTTACATTTGACCCATATTTACTAATTTTTAAAATATGACATTTGATCCACTATTTTTAAATACGCTAGTATTAGACCTAATTCTCATTAATTATATTTGATTCATTCCCTTAACCAAGGGTATAGTGCATTTATGCGGTGAATGAATCTATATATATATATTGAAATAAAATATATGATAAATAATATAAGTAAAATTTATGCTCATAAAAAAAATTAATTATTCAAAATTATAAAATATACAAGTAATATTACATTATCAATAACAAAAATTACTCTCACGGTTACATATGGTTACGTAGAGACATGTTCGTCTTAATAAAATTTCCAAATTTTTACGCTCATGTTACATGATCAAGTACAATGTCTTAGATGTTGTCATTTTCCCAACACCATGACTCTCAGCCCCAAATCCTCACCCCGTATTGTCTGATACCCTATTTTCCCTTAGAAATTTCCTGTAGTCGAAGGGTGTCCGAAGAGGCCCCTCGTCGTCAATATAGTGTGTTGCTCTCCATTCTCCTCTCGTTCGGCTATGGATGATCACTTCAGGTATGTATGTTCCTTCTCTTCCCAGTTAATTTCTTTTTCTCTTTGAAAGCTGACTCCTTGTTTAGTCGTCTGGCGAGGTTCGGCTTCTACCACTGGTGTCATCATTTCTGAAGGTTTGAAGAGCGTCAGTTTTCTTCTAGTGCTAAGGGTGTTGAGCAGTTCATCCCACCCACCCGTATGTTAGTGTCCTTAGCTTGTATTCGATCAGTATGACCACAATTTTATCAGATCATTGACGTTTCTCCTTTCCGTTGTTTAGTGGGTTTCATTCCTTCCTCGAGTCAGTAGCTTTCAACTTAAATTCCTAATTCTTATATCTTTAACTCGTTGCCTATTATTATATATCATTTTAGGCAACGATTGGGTGAGATTTCTTCGAGGTCGATTATTGTAAGTGTCGATTCCTTTCACATATAGCTCAAGCTTTCATTAGTTCATTCGTCATGTAAGGTTTCTCTTTTTGAAATCATCATTCATTCTTCTTCGTTCTTAGTGGTTAACCGATTGGGGTTTCTGTGGTGTTGATTTTCACGCTTCAAATCTTGAGGTATGATCGGTGTATGATTCTAGGTTCATCATCTTCCTTTGATAGGCTCCCTTTTGAGTTTCGATTCTATCATTGAATTGCTTTTGTGAATGTATCCGGTAATCTTCTTTAGCTTTCCTCTAAAAAAGGCTAATGTGTTCTACTCAGTTTTCTCTTTATTCACATTTTACTATATTAGTTTTCTTGATCTTCTAGTTGTGCAGTATCTAATTTTGTTGTTGGGGGTGCTACTTCCAGGATTGGATGGGTTATCACTTGCCTTCAGGTATGCCTGAACAAAATCATAGCAAGTGTCTTTCTAGCTCGTTCCTCTTACTCATGCTATTAGTTGGTTTGCATCATCTTTCTCCTAACTCCTTGAATTGTTGTTCCCATGGTTCACCTGTGGCATTCCATTTCATCTTAGCGGTAAAAGGGGTGATTCAACTCTCACAGGTATAAGGACCTTAGCTTGGCCCCTCCTTAGGACAATCTCTCAATTTCTTAGGTAACTTTCTCTCCTCCTATCACTCATGATTCCTCTCGTTTTCTTAGATTGTTATTGTTGGTCTATTTTGATAGCTGGTTTGTAAGCCCCTTTATATAGGAAATGTTAGGTTGGTTTTATGATTTCATTGAATTATGTCTAAGGAGTTCCTTACAATTCCCACATTTTTGGAATCGAATTTTAATACACAAATTAGTTAAGTATGATAACTATTCTTATTCCATTATTTATAATAACATTAACTTATTTGTAATAAATTCTGAATCGAAAAATTCAAAATAAAGAGATCCAATAATAAATTTTTCCGAAAAAAAAAAGAAAGGCAATTTTTATTAACTGTCTTTTATGTTATCCATTTTTTAATAAAAAAAGATTTCTTCCATCACAAAATAAAAAAAAATTATTGTATCACAAGAATTCTAAGTAACCCATACTTTCTTTTTTTATTTGATTTAGAATTAAGTAAAAAATCCAACACAGATAATATAAAAGGATCTGTTTATACATGATTGAATTATATTTGTTCGATACACTATTATCAATATGATATTTTCATTCCTCGAATAATCTACTATTATTTTGTGGGTCATTTAAGATCTTTAGAAAGGCTTACTTCAAAAATTGTAGCCCGATTACTTAATTTTAGATGGCATTAATTATTGGACTGCTCCAAAGGCTTTTTCAAAAAAAGTAATGAGGGTAGGTCCACTTGATCAAAATATCACAAGTTAGTCTACTTTCCAATTTATATTATATTTTTATACATAGTTATAAGTTTAACTGACGATGGTGTATGCTTATTGGTCATCGAGGTAACAACTTGGGGCCTTTGGGTACAAAACTTTGTTTTAGTCTCATTATTAAATAAAAGTATATAATGCCTAAGAGGTATAACACAAAAAGGAAGATCAATGATAACTCGATCATCGCTTATACTATAAATTAAATGGCTCGAGACTCTTGTCTCAAAAGGCAAAGGTAAACCACGTGACTAGTAGGGGCGAATATGAGTAAAGGAAATAAAATATCTTATTAGGTGGTTTATAGGAAATATTTAGGTTGTAAGCCATGTAGTGGCATGACGTGTCCCCCTCACTGAGATGTGAGTCCACCACTCCACTAAACATATGTTGTAGGTAAGCCAAAGAGGCACGAGGTAGAAAAAGAAGCACATTTTCAAGGTACTCAATTGCCCTAGGTAAACTTGTATCATTCAAATAAAGTTCAATTCTTATCTTTTTGCTATTATTATAGGGTTTTTGCGGTAAACCAAACTTGTGGGCTCCTATGCACATATTTCATGAAAAAGTTTAAAATTTTCATTGTTTTTATAAAGAAATTTATTTATATAAGCATAGATTCTGTTAGTTTGTAACATGGTTGCATGAGTTTATAAACAACGTAAATCATATCATGTATGATAGGTTATGCATTTTATTTATTTGTTTATTTTAGGCTAAGCTGTTTGGACGAACTAGAGCATCCTTTTGTGTGGCATTCCCTTATAAGGTTTAGTTTAGTCCATTTTCCTAGCCTCATGTTTATGTGCGGTCCATTTGTAAAATTTAAGCATTTTTAATCATGGGTTATATCTTGTTTTTGGGGTCTTAATGTATTTGAGTCTACTTCATTATTATAATGCTCTCATACCCTTATTTATTGAGTTGGTGTGAAAAGTGGTGGCTCGGCCACTAGACAACTTATTATATTTTGAACTTGAATTTGGTTGGGCTAGAAGTCACTCATTCATTTATGTATTATATATTTATTTTTTATTATTAGCATGTATAAATGTAACATTTGTAACAAATATATTTAATAACTTCCTTTTATATGAATTCTTTAACGATTAATTATTTTAACTCACTTGGTTACCTAATTTATCTCATAACAAATTCTAATTTTAATTTGATTTAATAATAATAATAAGATTATTTTTTTGATGAAATTTTAGGTATCTATTTCTTTTTTGAATAAAATTATGATCGAAATTTTCAAGTTCAAAAAATGTGGTATTACAAAGGTGGTTGGCTAAGGGGTCAAAGGAATTGTAAGAATTTAGTTGTTGACTTGTCGTAATCGGTTTAAATCTAACATACCCACTAGTGGATAATAGCTCGTAGTAGCCAATTTTATATTTTTCATAGGTCATTTCCATGGAGAGATATAGGGTGGTAGAAAGTCATTTTGACATCGGTTTCGGTCACAGTGATCGGAGGTGGCCAAAATTTGACCCCAAAAGGTCGGTGGTACGGCGGTAATTTACTATCCGGAGTCAAAGTCGACCAAAATAACCCTTATGCAATATTTTTCGACCACTAATAGGTTGAGACTTTACCATAGAACTTAATAGTATTCTTTTAGTGGTATTTTGACACCAATATCATTCCATTTGGTGGTCGGGTGAGTAAGAATTTTTTGGAGGAACAATCGAGTGTCGGGAGAGAATCTATGTAAACCCCGCTCTTTAGAGATAAAGAAAACTAGGAAAAGAATCGGTATTACTAATTGAGAAAGCCGAACCGGTTCATAAGCCCATCATAGGGGACATGGGTAAGTTGGAGAAATTTTAACTATCAAGTGACTCAAATAGGTTCCTAAACCTTGTAAAAGAACTTTAGGACAAAATAAGAGAGAAACTAAATTGGTTTGGGTGAACCATACCTGAACCGGTTTAAAAACCAAGTTGGTTTATGAACTGAAACCCATAGAAAGGGGGTAAATAGGGAAATTTAGGGAATCTGAATCACCTAAGAAGTCATGAAAGTTAGGGCATTAGGATGAATTGGAGATGAAAATTGAACTGGTTTAGGTGAACCGGATTCGAGCCGCATTGAATCGGTTTAGACCGGTTTGAACCACAATTGAACCCAAATGTTAAATTTATTTTTTCTAGATCGCTTAAAAAATACAAATTTGAGATTTGAGTCCATCATTACATATAAAATAAATTTAGATAAATTTAGAAATTGGGGGTGAATCGGCCGATTTAGGCTTTGAACCCGGTTCGGACCGGTCCGATCCGGTTCGAAATAGTATTTTCTTACTTTAGATGACAACACTGTTGACTCGTTAGAAAATCAAAGCAACGCCGATGAAGAAAAAATGATTTCATTCATTACATTTTAGGCTATTAATATTTGTTATAAAGATGTCAAACGGACGGTCGAAAAGTCTCTAAGCTCCCAATATAAAGAGTCACTTTCCATTTATTATCTCCACATCTAAAAATCTCTCTCTCTTTTAACTACTTAGTTTTCCGATGGAACTCCAACCAGAGCTTCGATATAAGGTAATTTTTTAACCAAATAAGGCGAGGTTGGGTTCCTTAGAACCGGGAAGAAGTTGGCTACATGGTGGTGGCATCCATTCATTATGAGAGTCGCCGGAGAAACGTCGGCGTGATCGAACAATAAAGTAGCTCTAACGCACTAAAGCTGCCATGTTTCGATCGAGCTAAAATCGACCAATTTGAGCCCCCTCAGACCAAACCAAGCTCTACCAACACTCTCTCAGCCCTCTCACGATCGAAATAGGACCAAAAGGTAAGCTAATTCGACTATTCTCTCTAATTTCCGACCGATGTTAGAGTGAGAGTCGATTGAATTTCAATAACAGAATTTTAATCCAATTCGAAATCAATTGATATCATTTTTTATTATAGGAAAAACCTCACGAGTAGAGTTATCTGCCTATATAGAAATCTTAAAATGTCGCGCCCTCACTGATAAGCAATTGAAGTTTTCTCTCTCTATAGTTTATTTTCGACAAAACTTCGTTTGAGCTCGTTCTTACATTAAAACTTGCGATTCAAAGTGTTATAGAATCGTATAAACATGTAGAAACCTAATTTCAACTTCAATTTCAACAATTATAAGTGTTTGATTGGTCAATTTGATAAAATTAAATTCAATTGTGTTAGGAGTTGAAATTGAGTATTTTCAAAAAATTCGAAAGACCAAAACACAATTTTATAAAATTGAGGGTCAATTGGGCATGATATGTGAGAAGGTAAATTGAGAAATTTTAGAATTTTTAAGGTAAAATTTACCATTTTTATAAATGAATGATAAAATGATAATTTTGAAAATTTTTGGGGGCCAAATTAGGAATTTAGGAAACTTGAACCCCTTTTATGAAAATTGAGTAAATTGAGATCCCAAGAAAAATTTTAAAAGTTTTAGAATCCAATTTGAGAAAAACCGACATTTTGGACTTAAAGATAAATAAAAATAACTTTAAGTATCTAAATGCAAATAAAGGGAAAGTTAGTTTTTCTCATTTATTTAGAACGAATAAGGGCTATTAGGTCAAAGAATAATTAACCAATATGTTCATTTCGTGTAGAAAAATGAGAAATCGGGAATGCCAGCTAAAGTTAAGCTTGCTAAGGATGGAAACCAACTAAATGGAATTTTACTGCACGATCGGGTGAGTGAGATTTTATATCATACTCGGTTGGGAATGATAAATACATCGAAATAAAAATTCACTACTTAGTGGTTTTTTAAATATCACAATATATAGGAGTCATGTGAAAATGATGCGGAAAAATAACTTACATGTTGTAAGTAGATTATACTTGATTGGTATTATGAAACTTTCTCAGGGGAAGTGGAAAACCCATTCACCGGTTATGAGCGGAGATATCCTCATACTCGGTTGGTATGATGGATAGTTAAAAATTTATTTTATCGAATGTGCTCTCCCCTGACTGTGTGTCACTGCTTAAACAATTTAGGAGACCTTTTTGACGATAGCTCGAATAAATCTTATAGGTCAGGGGCCTCGGTTTTGGAACTTAGGGGCTAATATGCTCGATTTTGAAAATCTCGAACAATGGGCCATAGTACAGTTGGCACGAGCAGAAGCTCATAAACAAACATAAGATATGTGCCATAAAAGATTAAATAAATGAATTGTTTGGCCATGATACCAAAATAGGACCGACAAACTCAATCAACTAGCGACAGTGCAATATAACTGGTCTACGGACTAATCAAAACAAACAACTGTAGGTTGAGTTGCAAGTCAGAGTCGTTGTACCAGTGGCACCACAGATTATATGGTATGATATGAAAATACTTATTTGTGCATGCACTGTGTTACGGGGCCTTCAAGATGCCTAAGAGGGGTAGTGATGTGTCTTAGGGCACTAGACAACCTGGTGGGTATAAGGGCAGTTCGTCGGATCAGGTGACCTTGCAAAGCTTGGAGTAGCTTCATGTGCATGAGACTGGGATGGGGACGGGATGAGGTCTCCGTCCTCTTATGGACATGGAGAATTGTTACAAGATTAAGGGTTGGGTGTTGCGAACATCCACTCATTCTTAAGGTAGAAGTGGACGTACTAATATATAGGTGGTCGGTAAAGTCGCTCCGACACCACAAGTGATTTTAGTGGATGTATTGGCCTACGAATGTGTGTTTTAACCTTCATGATGAATTATTTGTGTTGGGTGATTACACACCATAATTAATAAGAAATGGTGATAAAAATTGAAAATTTGAAAAGGAATGATTTTTTAAAGAAAATAAGAAATTTGGTACACTCAAATATAAATATTTTTTTTAAAAGTTAAATTTAGAAAAAAACCTATTCACTGAGTTATAGAAACTCACCACTCTTTTCTATCCATTTTTCAAAAAAAGAGAAAATGACTAGCAATAACAATGAGCCTTACCCTCTGTCAAGTATCCTTAATTTTTTTAAGCTTGCATTTTATTTGATATGTCTTTCCCTAGAACAAGGTTGAAAATACGTATGGCTCCTCTAGAGTTAAAGAATGAGGAAACTCCTCTTGAATCGAGAGAGCGATAGGTTGTTCACGGTGATTTAACCAAACTGAGTTGGGGCATGACAACAAGAGTAGTATTAGAGCCTAGTGCCCTTGAAACATTATTAATATTATGCTCTGACATTAACCCAACTCTAAATTATCGTGTAGGAAGGAGAGTCCCTAGGAAATTCACAGTAAGATCCAGTCCTCCACCTATAATCGTGAAAAAGACATCTAACCCAAGGGAAGAAGTCGTCCAAAGATTTCTAAGGGGCGAGAAAAGGGTGCCCAAGGACATGGTGGAAGACTACCGGAAACTAGTCGGAGCCTTACTAAAACCAGAATGCATCACATACCCTCCTCCTAGACAAGAGGAACCAACATCACCTCCTAGAAGTTCAACCCCTCCTCTTCCAATGCCACAAGAACCGAAAGGGAATCCCACCAAGAAGGAGGCCTAGGATAACTATTGGGATGCAAATGTCACCTTCATAAAGGTTCACCAAGTACCTCCACCCACTCAACCTAGCTTCAATCCGTCTCAATGGGTGAAGTGAACTTATGAGTGTGAGGTAGAAGTAATAAGGCAGTACAGATGGGAGGTCATACATGAAATTCGTCCTATTAAGGAGCACAAATGGACACCAATCAGTTTATTAGAGCCTTCTAATCAAGATTCTCATAATTGTTCTAGGGTTAACTCTTGCCTCATGATCTCAAGGGATTAGGGAGTAGAGAATTCTTGTAATAAGCCAAAATATAGCAAGAAAATATTTACTAAATAAATGAAAGTATGAGTTTGTTAAAACTCCTAAGTTCTTTGATAAAATTTAAAAGTATGATAATAAAAGTTTAAGTAAAAGGGTAGAAATTCTCCTAATGAAGAAAAAATGGGTTATTGATAGTTAAACTCAACCCTTAAGACTTACCATTAGAAACACGATAAAGAGTAATTCATCTGAAGGAGATCCTAAGAAAAGGAAAAGGGAGCAACCACCCAAGAATACAAAAATTGTTTGAGAGTCCAAAAAGTTAAAACTAAGCTATGAAAATATAGGATAAGGAAAACTCGGGAAGAAGTAGAACATCCCAAAGTAATCACAAGAATAGAAGCTGATCAAGAAGAAAATGAATTAAGTATAGAGTCCACTAAGGAAAGATGGAGAGAAAGTACAACAAAAGGAAGTCTCGGGTATAACAAATTACTAAGATATAAATTCCTTAGGAATTCAAAACGATAAGGAGATATGTGAAAGTAAAAGTATGGATCAAAGAAAGAAGAAAAATAAGAATATATAAATCGTACTAGGTCCTTAAGTTTAAGATAAAAATTTAAAAGGAAAATTTCCAAAAGATAGGGCGATTGAACACGGGAATCCCAAATTGGAAGACACTAGAAGGAGGATGGAAAATTGGAAGTTATATCGGGGAAGGAGAAAACTTTAGGTCAAGATTGTTGATCGAAGTAGGGTTGCAACACCAAGGTCGTGATGAGGTCCTCATAAGAAGTACGAGTGGTTACGTAAGAGTATTGGGAGGTTGAGTGTGATCTACTACAAGAAGGCCTAAAAAACTCAAAATAGGAACTTTAGAATAATCCTATATAACGAAATAACTTATTTGGACCAAATTATTTGGAAGAGTAGACGAAGTCTAACAAGAGATAGAGAATAGTAGAAGAATACACCTTAACCAAGGAAAAAAAGGGAAATACTAAGGATATGAAGGTATTAAAGGTTTGGACACGATGCAGATGAGAGATCCACCTCAAAGGAATAAATGAATACTGAAGCAAGTGGAAATGAAACAAGATCAACATAAGGTACTTATGGATTCAAAGAATAAGGGTAAGTTGTTGAAAATATTGGCAAGAAGATACTCCAAAATTTAAGGATTTCAATGGTAGAACTAAGAGGAAATACCGAGGGAAAGAGAATGTGAAACTCATTAGAGAAAAAAATCTTGGGAAGACATTAGTGTACGTACTAAGGAAAGAAAGTGAAACTAATGGAATAAGCAAGAGAATAACTTCTCAAGAACAAGATACAGGAAAAGAAAGAATCATGTACAAAGAGAAGGAGATCGTAAAGAAATCAAGAGATAAATCAACCTAGGTGATATATAGAAAGGAAGGTAATATCAACAAATGTCATATGAGTAAAAAAGGAACTAAACTCGGAATGAATAATATTGGGAGAAACATTAGTGAGAGTAAGGATGGAATTGGAAGGATAAGAGATCTTAAGGGGGGAGGACACTAGTGGGAATGAAGAATGAGGTAAAAAAGCACAAATTTTAATATATCAGTAAGTATCGGGAAATTTAAGGATTTGAAGGCAGAAATGAATGAATAAAGAAATTTGGAAAAAGCGAGAAGTACTAAAACCAATACTGTCATAGGGACGTAAAATTAAAACATCACGTAGAACGTTATGCGATAAGAGGGACGGGTAAATACAACTGACTCCGAGAAATACTACTTAGGAATGGCTTATGAGTAAGATATAATGAAGTCAAGCATACAAGGTGATAACCAAAGAATGAGGAAGGGTTCTATGTAGGATGAAAAGATAATAAATGCCAGAATCCGTGGAAGAAAAATGACCGGGAATTCTAGTTTTGAAATTTTAGGTAAAAGAAGCCTATGATGTGAAATGGTCCTTGTGAAAGAAGGACGTAACGAAAGGAAATTATCGTAAATTTTCAAAGGTAATACTCTAGGCTAAGGTAAATTTTATGGAATGAGAAAAGGATGAAAATGAGATGAGAATCTTAAATATATGATGAAAGAGATGAAAGAAAATAACTGAGAAGATCGTAGGACGAAAGAATAGAAAATTTTATAACAATAAAAAGTTTAAGAAAACACGCGAATAATGTAAAATAAGTTTTGGGGACAAACCTTCTAAAAGGAGGAGAGAGTTGTAAACCCCGCTTTTTAGAGATAAGGAAAACCAGCAAAAGAACTGGTCTTATTGAGTGAGAAAGTCGAAGTGGCTCAAAGAGGTTTCTAAACCTTAGAAAAGAACTTTAGGACAAAATGATAAAGAGAAACCGAACCGGTATGGGAGAACTGTACCTGAATTGGATTGAACCGGTTTAAGAACCAAGCAGGTTTATGAACCGAAACCCATGGAGAGGGGGTAAACCGAGAAATTTAGAGACCCTAAATGACCTAAGGAGTCATGAAAGTCATGAAAAAGAGCTTTAGGATGAATTGGAGATGAAAATCGAACGGTTCAGGTGAACCGGAACCAGACTAGATTGAACATGTTTGGATCAGTTTGAACCACTATTGAACCAGATGTTAAATTCATTTTCTCTAGGTGGCTTAAAAAAAATCAAATTTGAGATTTGAGGCCACCATTGGATAGAAAATAAATTGGAGATGAATTTATAAATTTTTAGATTTGAAAAATTCGGTGGAATCGGGGGTGAACCAGCCGATTTAAGCTTTGAACCCGGTTCAGACTAGTCTGGTCCAGTTCGAAATAGTGTCATCTTTTTCCATCAGATGATAGCACGGTTCACTCGCCGAAAAATCGAAGTAGCACCGGCAAAGAAGAAACAATTTCGTTCAGTACATTTTAAGCCATCAATGTCTATCATAAATGTGCCACACAGATGGTCGATGAGTCCCCAAGCTCCCAATATAAAGAGCCCCTCTCCATTCATCTTCTCCACACCTGAAAAGCTCATTCTCTCTCAGTTGCTCAATTTTCCGGCAAAACTCGAAATAGAGCTCCGATATATGGTCATTTCTGAGCCAAAGAAGGTGAGGTCGGGTTCCTTAGAATCGAGGAGAAATCAGCTACACAGTGGTGGCATCCATTCGTTTTGAGAGTCGTCAGAGAAGCGACGGCGTAAATGAACAATGAAGCAACTCTGGCGGACCAAAGTTGTCATGTTTCAGCCGAGCTAAAATCAGCCAATTCGAGCCCCCTTAGGCCAAACCAAGCTCTCTCAACACTCCCTCAGCCCTCCCACGACCGAATTTTAATGATTGAATTCTAATCCAATTTGACATTAATTGATGTCATTCTTGATCCTAGCAGAAACTTTAGGAGGAGAGCTATCTGCCCAGATAGAAAGCTCAAACTATCGCGCCCTCACCAATGAGCAATTGAAGCTTTCTCTCTCTACAATCTATTTTTAGGTGAAGCTTCGTTTGAGCTCGTTTCGACATTTAAATTTGCGATTCAAAATGCTATAGAATCATATGAACATGTAGAAACCCAATTTCAACAATTAGAAGTATTTGATTGGTCAATTTGATAAAATCAAACTCGATTGTGTTAGTGAGTTGAAATTGGGGGAAATTTTGGAGAAATTGGGGATTTTCAAAAAATTTGAAGGACCAAAATGAAATTTTATAAAATTGATGGTCAATTGGGCAAGATAAGAATGTGAGAGGGCCAATTGAGAAATTTTAGAATTTTTGGGGTAAAACTTACCATTTTTGTAAAGAAATGGTAAAATGGTAACTTTGAAAAACTTTTGAGACCAAATTGGGAATTTTGGAAACTTGAACTCCTTTTTATAAAAATTGAGCAAGAAGAATTTTAAAAGTTTTAGAACTCAATTTGAGGAAAAATCAGCATTTTGGACTTAAAGAAAAATAACTTTAGGGACCTAAATGCAAATGAAGGGAAAGTTGGTTTTTCTCATTTATTTGGAATGAATAAGGGCTATTAGGTCAAAGAATAATGAACAATTATGTTCAATTCGTGTAGGAAAATGAGATATCGGGAACGCTAGCTGAAGTTAAGCTTGCTGAGGAGGGAAACCAACTAAGTGGAATTTCACTACATGATTGGGTGAGTGGGATTTTATATCATACCCGATTGGAGTTAATAAGTATCTCAAAATAAAAACCCACTACTTAGTGGTTTTTTAAACATCACAACATAGAGGATTGATGTTAAAATGACGCGGAAAAACTACTTATAGGTTGTGAGTAGATCATACCAGGTTGGTATTATGAAACTTACTCGGAGGAAGTGGAAAACCCATTACTCGGTTATGAGCGAAGATATCCTCATACTCAATTGGTATGATGGATAGTTGGAAATTTATTTTGTTGGAAGTGCTTTCCCCTGACTTTGTGCCACTGCTTAAACAATTTGGGAGACCTTATTGATGGGAGCTCGAATAGCTCTTATTAGTCGAGGGCCTCAGTTTTGGAACTTGAGAGCTAATATGTCCGATTTTAAAAATCTCGAACAATGGGCCATAGGATAGTTGGCATGAGCATAAGCTCATAAACAAACATGAGATATGTGCCATAAAACTTCAAATAAATGAGTTGTTTGCCCATGGTACCAAAACAGGATCGACAAACTCAGTCAACTAGCGGTAGTGCGACATGATCGATCTATGGACTTGTCAAGACAAATAATTGCAGGTTGAGTTGAAGGTCGGAGTTGTTGGACCAGAGACACTACAAATTATATGGTATGATGTGAAAATACTTATTTGTGCATGCACTATGTTACGGGGCCTTCAAGATACCTAAGAGGGGTAGTGATGTGTTCTAGGGCCATGGACGACTTGATGGGTATAAGGGCAGTTCGTCGGACCGGATGACCTTGCGAAGCTCAAAGTAGCTTCAAGCACATGAGATCGGGGTGGGGATGGGATGAGGTCTCTGTCCTCATACAGACAAAGAGAATTGTTACAGGATTGAGGGTCGGGAGTCGCGAACATCCACTCATTCTCTGAGTAGAAGTGGACGTACTTCTATTTATGTGGCTGATAAAGTCGCTCCGATGCCACAAGTGGGTTCAGTGGACGTACTAGCATGCGAATGTATGTTTTGACCTTCATGATGAAAAATGTGTGTTGGATGATGACACACCGTGATTAATAAGAAATGGTGATAAAAACTAAAATTTTGAAAATGAAGGATTTTTTAAAGAAAATAAAGAGTCTGACACACTCCAATATAAATCTTTTTTCTATAAGTTAAATTTCGAAAAAAAAAACTCATTCACTGAATTGTAGAAACTCACCCTTCTTTTCTATCCATTTTTCAGGAAAAGAGAAAATGACTAAGAATAACACTGATCCTTACCCTCTGTCAAGTATGCTTAATTTCCTTAAGCTTGCATTTTTTTTATATATGTCTTTCCAGAGAACAAGGTTGAAAATATGCATGACTCCTCTTGAGTTAAAGAAGGAGGAAACTCCTCTTGAATCAAGAGAGCGGCGGGTTATTCACAGGTATCCAACCAAACCGGGTTGGGGGCGTAACAATCTAAGTACAGGTTTTCAAAATTCTCATATTAAATTCGATCTGATGTAGTGATGGAAATGCAATTTACTTCACCTATAAGCCGCTTTAAGTAGTTATCATCACAATGTTAGTTTAATTACATGCAATTTGATGAAAAAATAGGCCAATTTGGCATGTTTTCATTACATGTCATCTCTAGAAACTGTACGAAGTAGGTAGAGGGCTGAATTGAGGTTGTATGGCCACGAGTAGGTCGGGTTAGCCAAAGTCAAGTTGAATCTGGCCCGACTTGGTCCCCTTCATTTTCCAACTTTCCAAAAATTCAAATTACATTTTTCCCTCTTCAATCCATTTAGTAATTTAATATGAAATCTCAGCCCCATTCGAGTGAAAATCATTTTTTTCTAAGACTCTCAATTTTCATGCTCGGTAATTTGAACCCAAATTTGATTGGATCCATATTCTCAATGTTGAGTTCCCTTTCCATTTTCCAACATTGGGTTATGATCTAATTTAGTTTCCAAATCATAACTCGGGTTCCTTTCTTAGTTTGGGGTTTCATTCTCGATTTATCTTTGCATCCTCGGTTCAGGATTACATTCCCAATTTTGATTTTCATTCTCTATTTGGAATTCTATTCTCAGTTTAACATTTGTTTCCCGATCTGGTTTAACTCCTAGTCTCATTATAAGGCTCCATTTCCTATTCTCGTTCTTAGTTTCCTATCCAATCAGTTTAAGTCATTAATAGACAATAAATTATGTTGAAGCCACAAGGCACCACAAGTCAAGAGACACAAGCCCCCAATAGGTATTATTAAGAGACCACATGACATGAGTCTACACAAGCCCTAACGGACATTACCAAAAGACCACAAGACATGAGTCTACACAAGCCCCAACGAGTATTACCAAGAGACCAAAAAACATGAGTATGTACAAGCCCCAACGGGCATTATCAAGAAACCACAAGACATGAGTCCGTACAAGTAAAGAGACACAAGCCCCAACGAGCATTACCAAGAGATCACAAGATATGAATCCGCACAAGTTAAGAGACACTAGCCCCAACAGGTATTACCAAGAGACATGATCATATTCAGATACTGCTATATTTCTATCAGATTCTATTTATATATTATTAGATTCTGTTCATGTAAAGTTTTTATTAAGTATATATAAACCCATGAAATTGTATACAAATAAAATCAAGTATTACAACAATATTATAGGCATATTGTCTATTTCCACTTCTTCCATTATCTATCTCTCATCCATTTGTTCTTTAGTCATGTTTTCAAAAATTCGGTGTTAAAGGAGGAGTTGTCGTAGGTGGCATAATTTGGCTCTAAAAGGTCAAGGGTGACGTAGTTTTTTGTTCTTGAAATATAGTTAGCAAAATCGGTACTTGTGCAATGGATTATGGTCACTTAAGTCATGACACTCTTACAAAATTCAAGAGAAATTAATAAACATTCTTTTTAGATAAGAATTATCTAATTTTGTGATGGATGTGGGAAAATTTTGAGATCGAAGAATCTCTCGTGGTAAATTGTGAATTTGGGAGAGAATTTTCATTTAATGATAAGGAGATAACTTAATTAAATTTAAGGAGAAACAAACTAGTTTAAATTAGTTTTCTAGATAATTTAAATTATGTTCTCCTAATCCCGATTAGTTTAAATTAGTTTTTCAAAAACCACAATTTTTTGTTAAGTAATTTAATTACTAATTTGATTCGATATCAATTCTCGATATTCATTTTTATTTTCATTTCAATATTATTGATGTATATAATTAAGTTAAATTTTACTTTTAAAAATTTTTTACAATATTTTATTTAAAGGATATGATATTAAAATTTTAATAAAAATGATAAATTTGAATTATTGTAATTTTGTTTGTTTTACTATCTTGTTTGAAGAATGTAGTCGGTATAATACATTTGTTTTGCGCAAATATTTATTTATAATATAACAAGGTTAGTATGTGGGTTGGGACGGAGTGGAGAAAAGAGACCTAGCGTGCATATCCGGGAAAGGGAGAGAGACGGTGATGAGGATGGGCGGGGAGGAAGGGGACGAACGGATGGACGGGAAAGGAGGAGGGAGATTTGAGGATAATTCTCGGTGAATTAAATGAATGAATAGGTCAACAAGAGCAGTATAGGCAACTGTTGATGGAGATGGAAGAAGTGGTAGGTAGGAAATGCAGCCCACTGGTTTAGTAGGCTAGGTGTGGTCGTAGCATCAATGGGCCAGCCATGGAAAACTGACTTAGGGGGCTTTTTACCTTTTGTCCCAGTTTAGATCTAAACCGTATTTATATTATTTATTAATTGAAAATAATTTTTTTCATTCTTATATATTTAAAAAATTAATTTTTTGGATATAATTATTAATTGATCATTAGATATATTTCAATGTGTTTTTTTTTAATTTTATATGGTTGAAAAGATATATATTTTAATATTATCCATGATATATATATATATATATATATATATATATCCAAACCAGGTGAGGAGGCAGCCCTTGCACATGTCTTTGTTTTATAGTTCAGTGACATGTAACAATTAATTTTTAATGGTATTAGTTTGACAATCAATTTGATTGTCATATTTAACACAATTAATGAATGAGGAGGACAAGGTCATACCTTTTTAATATTGAATTTTAAAGAATGTTTTTAAATATATATATTTATATTTTTTAAATATAATTTTAAGCATGAAAAAAATATATAATAATATAATAGCAACAGTTATATTCTTTCAATTTCCAAATAGACTATAATATTGTACAAATGTTTGACACCTTATAGTTTTAATATAGTTTTTCTGTTAAAACATTTACCATTATTTTAATATTGAATTCATTACTTCTAATCAATTATAGACACAAATGGTGCAAAAAAAATCAATTATAGACGCATGATAAACTCCGTACGTAATCATATCTCATCGTATAGCCTAAAACAAAAACAAATTGTGTTAATGATTGTCACACCAAACACCCTTATTTCATTAGAAAAAAAAGTAAAAAAAGAAACACAGTATACAAAATTGGGGTATTAATTTGACTACTGCATTCCACGGACAAAAACGACGAAACAAAGATTTAAATAGAAAAGTTAGGATGTGACATTGTCAGCCAGAAGAGTAAATCTAACCTTTCATCGTTTTCATTCATTAGATAATAAAATTGTCTTTTTTTTTTTATTTTTTAAGTGAACTTGGCATTTATCACTATAGGAGCTGATAAATCGATATCATGCCCACGTACAAGTGACCTTATAAAAGCCACCTCCATTGAAGATCATGGACAACACCAACAACAATCCATTACGATCCTCCCATCACAGGCACAGCTTCCCTGAAAGACAATGGAGATCCCCCGTTTCACCCTCTTCTTGTTGGCCTCAATCCTAGTCGTCGGTCTCCCCAGCGCGGCAGGGGGTGCTGGGAAAAATTTCGGATGGCTGACTTCCAACGGCAGCAACGGGTGCCGAGGTACCATCGGAGAGTGCCTTGGAGGTGAATTCGAGATGGACTCGGAGATCAACCGCCGTATCCTGGTTAGCTACAGCAGCCATATAGGTAATCAAGCCTTGAACAAAGGTATGGCTCTGACAAAATGGCCACCCGGTTTCTCGTACTACCACAATGCGTGCAAGCCAAACGCGAACCCCAACCCCAACACTAGGACCTGCGATAAAATTACGCGATGCAGAGGCTGAGAGAGTGTGTTGTCATTGTGTCTTTCGCTTTTATATCAAGCATGTACTCAAACAGCTAATAAGCAACCTTTCTGGTTAAGTTCGATGGAGTCACGATGAAAAAATTGTTGCAGTGTGTGTCGTCAATCACCCTATAGTAAATTTCTATATATTCCTCGTGATGATGTTCCCACGCCTCTGTTCAGATCATTGATACATGATGCAAGGGGATTATATCTATGAAACAAATTTTCATTTTAGGTTAGAAGTGTGAATGGAATAGAGTTTCATCCATTGAAACTACCCTTTGTTAAAAGTTGCCAAAAATGACGGTAAGAGTGTTTCACATCATCATATATTCTTTTGCTTTGGGTTTGACATTATCTTTTCACCAGTATCGTAAGAATAATCTGTGTAGTTGAGGATTGGACTAGAGCATAAACCCTAGAGCACGTTCTTAACCAACAATTTAATTCCAACCAACTCACAAATTGGATCCTGCTGCAAAATCAACTCCGTATTATTAACTTATGAAACATCAGAGGCAAAATTTTATAGAGAGAACGTTACAACTGTTGGGCTACTTGCAACTTATATATACCCGAAAATTTTGAAGATAATTACGTATTCAGTCTATTGGACATGTTACAGTATGAAGTGAATGCAAAAACTGCAGGGAAGAACAGATATTCGTGGTCGAAAAATTGTTGACAAATCTGTCCTAAGAGTGGGTTCTCACACCACCCTTGCCTTCTCCTTGGTTTACCTCTCACCAATAAAGATGAAGTTCACCATCAGTTCCCATGGCCGGATGCATCATCTAAATTAACCATACCCATCTGCAAACTCCACCCACTATTTCTCATAAGTTATCTTTAACAAACAATTGCAACTAATCAAGGAAGGAAAAGAGTTTCATCTCTTTCAGTAGATCATGTAAGAACATCAGGAGTACCTGAAATTTTCTCAAGTGGGGGCGCCACAAGCTCTTGGGACTTCGTTACAGTTCTTTGACTTGAAGTGCCTCAGTTGAAAGTGGAGAAAAGAAATCCTAATCAGTGTAGTACACTTATTTACACTGCATAAAGACATCAGCATGCTCAGTTAGTTTGAGCACAGAAAACTTTAGGGGCAATGCATTAGGGTAAAGTTTAATTTATAGCTAAAAGATGCTGATGCTAACCTTTTGAAAGAGGTAATAGTTGGCACATAGGAGATTGGCATCAATCTCATTTCCTTGAGTTCATCAAAACCCAGGAAACATCAAACAGTTTTAAATTCATGTCCATGAATTCATCGGCTTATGGCTTCTGTAGCTACACGAACCAATTGGAGCAAGCCTTCTACATCTTGGAAGTGAAAATCGATAGCTTGCTTTATGGAAGAGATTACTTCCTTGTGTTGGGAATCTGCATATTTTGAGCTTGCAGCATTGAATGCAGCCATTGACTTTTTAGAAGCCTCCATTGCATTGTTCACATCCTGTGCCTGTAAAAGGAAATAACATAATCAACATATGATACTAGTTTATGCTCTTCATCTTTTTCAGTCTTCTTTTCAACATTTTTCACACGTGATCCAACAATTCTTGTTATGAAATTTTAATGCTAACTTTGCAGCAAGAAACGCAGAATTTATTTGTAATAGCTCATTTTTTTTTATTGTAAACATGCATTGAAGGGTTTATATCTGCATAGCTGAACTGATTATAATGACCAAACAAAAGATTATGAAAAAAATGCTGGATAACATGTATCATAAAAATAAGAAAAAAGATCCTACAAGTCTCATGGAAAACAAAATAAATTTGTTAACTAAGGCAATCAAATTAAGCATCCAGAGAATCAAAAGATGGATATAACTTCGAAAGCAGATAGGGAAAACCCATGTTCTATATACAATATAAATTCAGAGAACTGAATCTATCTTCATAAACAAGCCCTATACATTCCATAACTCTTCTCAGCGTTTAGAATAGTATACAAGCTACTTACAAAATTGAGTAGGCGTTCAAAGTTTGGTCGATTCCGAGGAGTTATGATGCGATTTCCGGCTATTCGTGAAGGGGTCTCGTCCTTTAGAACAGTAGCTTTGTTGTCTACAGCTGCAGAGTTGTTAACATGATCCACATCGGAAACCGCAGAAGAAGGAGACTCACCTGAAAAGCATCCAAATGAGCAGAAAATACGAACTCATACTGCACGCATGTTGGAGCACATTCACATGAATAATCCTGTGATTCCTTAGTCAAAGTTATAGCTTAAAGCATGCCATTTTCAAATGTCTCCACAAATAAGACAATTTTTACTCAACCAAGGTCTACTTTCGCTTAATCATGATCCACATACATTCCATAAGCAAAGAAAACATGAAAAATCCTTATCGTTTCATTTCTAGGAACCCTTTCACCTTTTTGTAAACAAAGAAACCCTCTCATTTACTGATGTCAACTGTAGGATGTGAGATGTGTGGACCTTATTCATTTTCTTCCCAAAATGGATTTATAAAAAGACAATTTAAGGAATCACTAACAAGTGAAAGAAATTTCTGATTCTTTATTTTAACATTTTGAAAGCACTGAGAAAGAAATGAACCTCAATATCATTCACTGCACTTACAAATATAATGCTCATTTCAGTTATTCAAAATGATAATGCAAAGCAGGAGATTCCTGATAACCCATTATTATGAGTTAAGCATATATTTCCTCCCATCTGAATAGTTGGAAACATTCATAAACTTATCCACATGCAAGTGCGCCAAAACATGTACTGAGGCAAAACAAATTTCGTATTGTAGATGTGGTCTAATTACCTGGAGGAACCAACTTAAGGGCAGTCTGTAACTCCAGCCGGTCTTTGGTTGCAGTACTCTGAGAAGAGTAAACTACCTTCATGTAAGCTACTTCCATGCACTTGTAGGCCAAAGCAGCTGATGGCATGTCTTTGGATTTTTCATACTCATGGGCACAGAACCTATGAATTTATCAGACAAATAAACAAAAAGATATTGAATAACCAAAACTTTTATGAATTTACTCACTCAAAGAGTTTTGCAGTGCTGCTATATGTTTTTATTGAATTAATCATCTCTGAATATTTAGAACTGGCATTGAAGCTCAATTCTAGTAGAGAAGCTCCATATAAAAACTTGAGAGCTGCCTGGAAGTAGAGTCCAACTCCTTCAAGGTTTGACCCAGAAGCCTGCAAAAGGATTTTACTGTAATTCGCAAACCCCCTAATACAACTGGACTGACAAGGCATGTAATAGTAAAATGCTGACCTTAACGCGATCAGCCATGTGCTTCAAATCTTTGGCTTCTTTGATTGCATTGGCAGCAGCCTGAGAGGAGTCTCTTTGGTCACTTGATGGTCTAGTCCCATTCACAGCTGTCACAGTTTCTGGTGGTTTGGATGGCTTATTTACATTAGCAGGCTCAGCAATTGGCATCATGGAAACCTGAGGCACCTCTGCTGGACTTGCTCCAGTGGGAGGCAATGTTTTTGATTTCTTCGCATGAGTCTCTTCCCGAATTTGGTCAACTCTGCTAGGGGGAGACCTTTTCAAAGATTTCTCATCATTCCTGCAATTGTTTTTGACAAAATCATTCTTTCCAGCACTCTTGTGCTCATCCTGCATTTTCTTCCTCAAATTGTCTTGATGTAGCACCTCACCATGAGAAAATTTTCTCTTATCAACCTCACCATCGCATTTTGAACTTTGATTATTCTTCTTTTCATCACCATCTACTGAATTTCTCACCATAACAGGCTTTAAGCTCCTCATGGGTGAGGAAGAAACTGAATCGTCAGGAGAGCCTTTCACTTCATGGAGGCTGCCTTTATTTTTACTGGCCTTGGGCGAACAAGTGGGGGCTACTAGAGGTTTCAGAACTTTCTCTCCCTTTCTTGAAGTCTTGATGGTACCATCTGACTCATGTTTGTCACTGCATTCTATCCTATCATTCTTCGATGATGCTCTGGCTTTGTTTCCTTTTCTATTCTCATAATTGTCTCTGGCTAGTTCCACAATGTCTAAATCGTGATTCCTCTTCTTCAATACAGACTTCCCAATATTGGCATTACCATTTTCCAGGGACTCTCTCTGTTGCTTTGGTAGAACATCAGAAGAATTGGTCTTCACAATAACAACTCGTTCATTTGGATTCCCATTTTTTGCAGGCTTCTTGCTGGAACTCCCACCAGGAGATCTCCAATCTTCACCGGCAGATTGATCTCTATTTCGGGATTTATTTGGTCTTACATTGGCATCACCTGAACATGTAATTAAAATTTTACCAGAAAATAAAATAATAATTCCATTATGAAGTACTAAATCTGTTTTTTTAATAATTACCTCCATCATTGTGCAAAAAAAAAATAATTACCTCCATCAGAATGGTATTCATAAGATCTCTGCTTGAATTTTCTGGTCTGCAGAGAATCAAAAGGTTCGTCTGCAACACTTTGATGAATTACTTGTTTCATGCCATCTTTCTTCTTCCTAGTAATAGATGGAGCCTCGGGAATACTAATTATTTGATTTTCTTCCGGAATACGAATGGTGGAAGCAAAAGCTGATGCTGTTGTTGTAGAATCAAAAGTTACATTATTCTGAGAAGCTGGAAGGTGATAAGACTGTGATACTACAGCATTTGTATCATTCTCACTGACACTACAGCAGTTTTTCCCAGGCCTAGAGTATCAGCAAGCAATTAGTTAGAGAACAAGTAAAACTAAGAGGGCTACAGTAGTATCCCAACAAAAGACCACAGCATTAAGAGAGGTAGAACACCGGAGTAGATTAGACAACACTATATCTTTTTTTTTCCACTCAATATACAACACTATATCACTAGTTCTAGAATTTCCCATTTACTGTTGTAATAGAAGTCAATACAACCTAATCAATCACTAACGAAGCATAGAACCACCTTTCATGCCAGAAATCAGTATCAAACAGAACATGAAGGCATAACCTTATTTAAATAAATGAATAGAATTATGAGACATATTGCAAAAGAAAAAAAAGGAAACTTACAGCCAATCAAGCATGCTGCAAAGCCACTTCTTGGGCAAGCTACTAGGGTCTTTACCAACGGGCAAAAGTCGCCATTTCTCACACTTGTCACAACAGACCCAGTTCTCTTGGATCATGAATGGTGCCACAGAAGTAGGTGGTGCAACATCATGAGTAGCATCAAAATCCATTTCTGATGTGGATAACTTTGCAATGCTGTTGTCACTTGCTCTGTCCTTCAAATTAGTGTTGTTTTCAACTGGTCTAGAGTACTCGCCATTTCCTAAGTCTGGTATCAATGTTCTAGATTGGTTTTCTTCTTCATGCTCGAATTCTCCAAAGAAATCTTTATATATGTCTCTACCATTTGCAGTAGGCCCCTCCCGGGATTTCAGCTCACCATTTTCGCTCACTGACTTCAAAATATCTTTTCCAATGCTCTTCTTACTCTTGGTCGCTGAAGAAGATCCACTCAAACTCTCTTTTGGAGGATTTGTATGTTGAATACCTTCATTTTGAATCCCCTTCAACTTCTTTTTCCCCCTTGAAGTGGACCTTCCAGAGTTTAAAGCTCTCTTCTCCTTAGAGGCAAGAAAATTAGCTTTTGGCATGGGAGTTGCTTGTTCATCTTCTGAAGCTTTTTCTCCTAAATTGCTTGAATGTCCTTGTCCTCTATAAGGAATGCTTTGGGCCCTAGCTGAAGTCCCATTCCCTTCAACACCTGAGATACTCGGAAGCTCCAAAGTCTTCAAGATAAGATCCTCACAGGTGAGAGAGTCAACATCCAATACTTCCCCCTTGGACTTCTTACTAGTGTTGCTTTTTGAACCAGATAATGAATTACTCTTCTTGACCAACTTGGATACCTTCTCATCAAGTAACTTTGTAACTTTGAATCCTCCAAACGATTTCTTCTGAGTGAAGTGAATGAGATTATCCAGGAGGGGAGATAACAGCTTATCTCCATTTAAGGGGCATGATTCCATGATCTGCTTCAGCTAGACCATCTTAGTTTCAACTTATCCTTTAGAAAAAAGGTTAAAGAAATACCCTGCTCTTTTGTTTGAGAAAGTAATCTCCAATGTCCTTATTCCAAAGTGAAAATGCACATTAAACCCATATTGTCTTAAAAATGTTTTACTTGGTAAGATAACTTGTTATAAGTTCATTTAAAGAAAATCTATTGGAGTATTTGCATATATCCATGTTCTTTTATTCCAAGAAATATACTACAACCAAATACAATCACCTGAATAATGCTAGTAGGAGAGTCGAAACATATCGCGGTAGGACCACAGGACATCCCTTCACTCCCTAAGGGGCTTTCGTCTAACAAGGAGGATGGTGACACATCAAGGCCAAGACCGCTGTATATTGCAGCTTTGTTTTGTATCGAGAGGTTTTCAGAAGAGCCTAGTTTTATCCTGACCTTCAGCATCTTCTGGTCAGGAATACTGGAGTATGACTTCCTGTTTGCAGATTTGCAGCTATTCTCATCCTCAACAGTTTGAAGCGGTGGCATGCACTTCTCCTGCCTCTTGGAATAATTGGGTCTTCGTTTGCTCTGTGATGAAGCAGCAGTGGAACTGTTAACAGGTTCCTGACTCAGTATCTCCGGGGCAGCCACTGAAACTACCCCATTTCGACAAGGGTCCTGATTAGTGATTACAAATAGTGCCATTAAGCCGTCAACTCTCAGTTTCATCGAAGAGATAATTTGATAGTCAACTATTGAACAAAATGGATCTAAAGTGGCTAGATAGTAAACATAAAAATACAAGAAATACACCCAAAATTGAGCAAGGTCAAACAAGAATAACCTCTAAGCGTGAAGGATTTGGTGAGGATCTAGATTGCAATCGAACAGGTGATCGCTCATAGGAAGGTAAAAATGAACCATATCCACCAAATTTAGCTCCTGCGGATGTACAAAATCAGATAAATATGATTGCAAGAAAAAAAAGACATTTACAATACAGAATTTTGACATGTTGAATTACCAAGATTTTCAGCTGAAACACCTCCTTCAAAGTCCTTCTGAAAGTGTCCAAGCACATCTTGAATTTTCACATCCTTCAAAACATAAAGAGCAGTATAATAATTTATTTCCTTCAAAATATAATAAGCAAAAAAGAAGGCTTTTATAATACAGGGTTTTGCCATTTTAAATTACAGGGAAGGTTTCTTTGATTCGCAGAGAGGGAAAGAAGTGATAAATCTGTTTCAAGTCTCAGAAGACACTATAAATGCTGTGTATTTTATTATCCAATGACAACTTGTCATTGATTTGGAAAAGAACAATTAATCCTTCAAAAGATCACAGTATCCGTTCAGTCTACCATCATTCAGTCTTAAATTTAGAAACACATCCCCCAGAACCTCAGATGGTTATCAGTTCGCACAACAAGCAAAATTGCTTCATCTAATGAGAAATCAAAGGAATTGTAGTTAATTTCTCAATTCCAGTAATACAGATAGCATGCAAAAAAGTAGACAACTGTGAGCATTCCTCATTAAGAATAATTCCACAATAATAAATCATTGCGCAAGCAGTAAACATGTAATTCAAATATTTCGCCTAAAGGGAAGACTGTAAATCTAACATTTATTGCCATGGATTTTTGTATCATACCTAAGGGTTACTCTTATCTCTTTCTTTCCTAATGAAATATCCATCAAAGGGCTTCAGTTCCCATTCTTTATCTTACAAAAGTGTTTCCAGAGATCCTCAAGATAAAAATAGTTTAGGATCCACTAAAAGCTTCCAAAGAAACTTCTGAGGGATCCAGATTACTGTCATATTTTCAGTTTTCTATATTTCTTTTCCAGTAAACTATTTCGTACAAAAAAAAAAAACACAATACCCTAAACACTCTAGGAACTACTGGTTATACAAACTTGGACTGGATAATAATGATACAATGTATGGGAGAAAATCAGCAGAAACTTCTCATTCTCTGATTGGCATAAAACTGCTGTAAGTTAACCAATCTGTATTAAGGCAGGATTACTTTTCCAATCAGCTCCCCGACCATAACTAACTAGTAGCAGCATCTGAAACCAAAGCTTAGATCTGCGATACTACATGTGAGACATATCAGACCATGCAAACAGCAATCTCCAGTGTCCCAGCAAAGTTGAATTTATTTCTGGGGAAAGGACAGTACCATGTAGGAGAAGGCAACATCAGGGTCAATGCAATCGACATTTCCCTCGTGGTTGTTGTTGTTGTTGTAAGAGTACGCCTCTCCCTCCTCAAGCTCCATCTCCTCTTCCATTTCTATATTTCAATCACTCATACAGAATCTCTATCCTAGGCATCATCCCTCAGATGAAATCATCCACGAAAGGAACCTCGAGAAATCAACAAAACTGAGAAGCACAAACCCCAGTAAATTCCGAGAGACCCCCCAAATATTAACTCTATATATCTAATCTAAGCACCAAGACTCCAAACTCTCGTCGACCCAATTGTCAGCTCCTGGCACTGGCCAAAATCCAGATCCGTTTTCTCGCGTTCCGGGTAGATCAATACCCGGCCCAATCGAGACTCCAGAAATGATGCCTCCTGCGATCTGTAACGAATTTCCCTATCGGAAGTGATCGCTGGCTCTGTCGCGGGACTACAATCAGGAAACCGGTTACCGGAGAATCAGAAAGAGAACTTTCTCTGGTTTTCTCAGTAAAACAGGGGCAGCCGTCTCTCTATTCCGGGGGCTTCAGCTCAGAAGAGAGAATAAACAGTTTGATTATTGGCCGATTTTGGTACAAAAAAAAATTCGGTAATTCTAAGGGAGTTGGAAAGATTGAGAAGTAACCCGGAAGTGATGCACTATTAGAAACGGAGGACAAAAATCATTAAAACTTTATTATAACATCGGTATAATTCATAAAATCGTACTAGACACCACAAGTACGATGAAAAACATTTGGGTGGGATTATCCGTTACCCAACTACTCTTTTGATGGGTTTTACAATGACTCAATAATCAGTATTTGTATCTAATTTTTCTTATATTACTTGTAACAGAAATTATTCAGTATGGCGTGCATTTATTTTAATTATATTTTTTTGCACATTATTTTTTTATCATTTTTAATTCATAAAATTAAATTCTTTTAACTATAAAAATTAAGCTAATTCGAACTTTATGACAAAATATTGAGTGAAACTCTTCATGTAATTTCTTATAGGTAATAAATTCTATTATTTCATTTATAATAATGTAACTGGCAATCGAATAGTTCGATTGCCACATGTAACTGATACCATAATATCCAAACATGAAATGCGTGGAGTGGGACAAACCTCTGACCAAATTAAGACAAAATTTTGACATTTCCTTATCCATTACTAAAGGTGAGAATTTAAGTTAATTTAGGGTTTTTTACCTGTGGAATCAAGTAAGAACGAGGAGTCTCACTTATTTGTTTACTAATCAACCAATTTAATTAAAATATGAAATTTTGAGTTTGTAAATAGGCCATAAATATTGAAAGGAAGCATTATTTAATCATTATATGAAAGTGTACCACTACAAGATAATGATGCACTTGATAAAATATTGTATTCATTCCAAAAAATACCATCCACCCGTTTTGAACCGGATAGTTCCGATCCTCACCCGAGTACCCTTGCACTGGTCGGGCATCGGCATAGTTTTTACAGCTTATTTATTTTAGGATTTTTTATAATTAAAAGTAAATTATTTGATCAGTAGATTGATATTATTAATTCAAATTAAAACATAAATAACTTTAACTAAATTTATTTTAAAAATAATTAAACTTGTCAAAAATTAGATTCATTTAACACAAATTTGGGTTTTAACGAGATTCCGATGGATTCATATATAAATAAGAAAAGTCCAATTTTTTAGAAATTTAATTATTGTTAAATAGCATTTAGTTAGATTTATTTATTATTTAAAGTGAACAAATAATATTAATTTTTTAATAATCTATTGCTACCCTATTCTTTACATTTTAGCCATTTTTATATTATATATATAACCAACCTTTTCTAAAATTAAAATAAAAATTAATTGGAATGATAATTAATATATAATGGAAAATGAGAATATAAACAATGAATTGGGATAAAATTGTAACGAAAATAATTTCTTGAATATGTATTAGGTATTTCTAGAAAGTCGATGTAAATTATTCGGGATTAGTAACAAATATACACTTCACAAGATTTTATATTAAATAAAATAAAAAATTATTACAAATTTATAAAATTATAAAAATTGCCCTACTTATAAGTTATTAATTTTAAATATAAATTAACCTTATCTATTATCCCTACGCAATACTTTTTTTACCATTATCTATCTAAAATTTATGAAGTGAATATTATATATATATGGATATGTGCCTCTTAAATTTTAATTAGTCTATCATCCTTTTAGACTAACTACATTGGTGGTTCGAATTACCACCACTTCTTAAGGGGAATAAGATTTTATAACTCCCTTTTGACTTCCTAATATATTGGATTATTCTTCTACCTCACCATGATACGTTTTCTATAATATTTTTAAAGGTTTGATGAAATATCCATTAGCACGTCAACAATCAGTATATCATCTTGACATCTGCCGATTCTTATTTCTATTTTTCCAATTAAATACTTATATCATTATATAAAATATTATGATTCTAACTAATCACAATTTTATTTTTTCGTTCTTTCTCTTTTATTTATATTTTCATTATTCAAAATTTTAAAATATGTGAATCATTATACCAATTAAATTTTATTACACGATTACCGTAGAATTTGAAAAATTTTCAAATATCTCATTCAAAACTTTTTTTTTCCATAGTTTACTTCTAAATTGTGACTTTTGACTTAATAGAGAGAATATATATATATCATTCATCCTTCCAACTTCACATTCATTAATTTTTACTTAATAGGGGGAATATGTATCATTCATCCTTACAACTTCATAATTCATTGATGATAATTAAATATTGATCAACATTTACTATTCTTCTACTCGTCCATTCTCACCATTCTCAGATAAAGTGATAGTGATGGTATGATGTTTAATCATTATATTCTCATTTACATCTCATAAAATCTAGAGTGTTTGACTTCATTTCCACAGCATCATCCAAACTATGTGTAACTTTTGATTTCCAAATAAAATTCATGGTATTCTAGTTGCATTTTTGCTCTTCTAGTTATGTATGTGGTAACTTTGCACTAGAACTAAAATACTTTCCTTCGATTAATTATATCTAACTCTTAGTAATTATAAACTACTTTAAATTCACAAATTTTGTATAATTTCTCTTAGATCCATAAAAATTTTATAATTAAATTTAAACGTTTAGAATTTAGGTTTATATCTTATTGGAATTTAGTTTCTTGTCTATCAAACACTGTAACAAAATTTCATTATTTTTTTCCTTTAGTTCTTATCTCAATAATTTTGAGTTATTTTCTTTATATATGGGTAATCTTTTTATGCTTTGATCCTCGTATATTTATTTATTTATAACTTAGTTCTTAATTATTACATATTGTACTTTAATCATCGATTTCTCTTAAATACATAATCGAGATTTTATTTATATTTGTTTCAATACATGACAACTATTTGTATGAAATTATAAATGGTACTAGGGAACATGACATCTAAATTGTCATTATCTATCGCAATATATCAATTCACAGGATTGCAACTCAATTAAGGTGTTTTAGCAATCACTCCAGTACTGAAATTTTACAACATTTACATAATTTTTTAAATCACACGCCAACTACTAGTTGACTATTCATAGCGGCTCATCGAATTTGGTTTTAACAAAATGCACTGTCTCTTATAAGGTCGTATGTCATCTGAATTTGTCTAATGCCCCGATTTAATGATCAATTAAAAATTTACTAATACCTGACTATTCTTCCATTTCTCTCTATATTTACTCATTCATAATATGGACTAGGTTTTTACAATTACTTTCATTACTTGAATAATGTTGACAAAAAATAGAGAATTCCCACTTGTGGAAAAAACTATTATAAGATATATATTTTGATTTAATAAGATCCATTACACCCGAATATTACTTAATGTGACTTTTCTCAATACACTTATTTTACTTACACTCATTGTACTTAGGTCATGATGACAATCTTAGCATGTTT
The DNA here is from genome assembly GCA_030064435.1 of Trapa incisa. Taxonomy (NCBI): domain Eukaryota; kingdom Viridiplantae; phylum Streptophyta; class Magnoliopsida; order Myrtales; family Lythraceae; genus Trapa; species Trapa incisa. The sequence continues at coordinate 982,948 of CM057784.1, read as the reverse complement.
TGCATCATATCGTATGCTTTTTTTTATATCTACTTACCATAATCTGTTATTTTATTTTGTAATCTTATTTAAAATTACTGTATTTCACAAATTTTCTTTTATATTTTCTTGTACTCCTTATACAATATTTTAGAGTTAAAAGTTTTTGAATATTCTTCTAACCATCTATTTTTTCATATTTTCATACCGATAATTTATCAATTTTCTTAGTAACGTTATTTGCAGTATTTTATTTGAAATTGGTCCAATTAGAACGGTGTTCTATACTTTTTTTTTCTTGATTGAATCAATAAAACTTAAATATACCATGCAGATTTATTATTTTATGGACTGTCACCATGAGGAGAATTATGGTCTCTCGGTTATAGGTGCCACCAATTTGGACTCATTAGGCTTCTTCCCTGTCAATGATGTTGCCCCGTGTAGGATTCCTTAGAAGTTGTTCCAGAGGGCGGACACTCATTGTGGAAGCATTATACCTTTGTTAGGATGGTCGTCTCTGTGTGGGTGAGTGATGGTCGTCTCTATCTTGGTTCTCTGATCTTTCTCCTCATGCACACTTGTGTTGGATGTGGGGCGCTGGTTTCAAGGTGTCCTCCATCTCCCCACAAGAAAAATAGCTACCAACCCTACTAAAGGGCACAAGGAAGCTTCGTTGTGTGCTCTCTATCCGTTAAAAGAGTCCAGGAAAATATGCACTGTGATGCGGATCTGTATGAGGCTCCTGAAGTGCTTTGCTTCAATTAGTTACTAATGTGAAATTTCCATGTTTTTATTTACTCCACTCTATATATATTTTTATCAGCAAGCTGAGCTGGTGATTGATCTTGTATTACAAATTGGTGGAATGTATGATTGAAATGTTTCCATTAAAAAAGGGCCATACCTATGAATTTTAGTATTGATGGTTTTTTTTGTACAGAAAATTTAGTATTGATATAGCCTCATTAATTACATAACACATGTTTATTTTGACTAGAATCTGTCACTTATTTGTGTAAATAAAAATTAATTTTACTTTTGTATTTAAAGATTTAGGGTGATTTGGAGTGATTTGGATAGGTGAAAAACTAAATTATATAAAAATATAGAAAGATTTGGAGGGTGGATAATTAACACTAAATCCCTCCATATAAAATTGTGGTATTTGGAGTATTATATTATTTATTATTTAAATTATTTTAATACTTTTATTTATTATTATTATTATTATTATATATTTTAAATAAATTTATATATTAATAATATTTTATATAAAATTATATAATATAAATATTATACAAAAAAATTATTATACAAAATATTTTTAATATAATTTAATTATATATAATAATTAATAAATTATTTAATTTAATTAAAATAATAAATTTATCATTTAAATATTTTAATTAATAATCTCAATTTACCTACATCAAAATCATATATTATTAAAAATTTTGAACAAATCCAAATCTATCACTTAATTACCCTTGGAACACTCCATACAAACACAGCCTCCCTAAAATTTAGATGTTAGGAAAACAATGAGCTAAATTTGATAATTATAAACAATAGAAAATGTTTTTAAATTATAAGCACATCAAAAAACACATTATAATTACAGTACTAAAATCAACAATTACCAATCACAAGCATTGTTTATTTTTTGAATTATAATTACCAACCACTGTTCCTTTTGCACATAATTGTTTCTTTGGCCTATATATAATGTAAGATTTGGGAAGGGAAGTGACATGTATATACTGCACAAAGCAATAGTAATCACAACTGGTTCTTCTGGTAGGCTGAATTATAAAAATATTCAAACACCACCTCCAACATATAATTCCTTCCTGCAAACTCTACCTCTAACATCTGAATCCTTAAAAAAGATGGAAATACAGTAACATTGCTAGAATTTTAATGGCCACGGGCATTGGTGGTGTTTACTCACTGGATACACCAAATCATAAACAAGCCATGCCAAGAAATTATAGAGAACAAACATCCTATATGAAGTGGCAAATAGTGCACATGCACAAAAATTGCCATGTTTGGATTGGCAGGATACATCAACTATATCAGCCACGTCCTCGCCCTCCACCTACCAAACAACAAAATGAAGAAATGATTTTTTTAATGTAAGGGAACAAAATATAATCGCAGCAATAATTAAAAAAACAACTATAGAATGTACAGCTAGCATATTCTTATATTATTCAAAAAGGCAAGTGAGATCACGCATCTCATTAATTAAGGACATTAAATTCTGATAAGTGGGGGGCGAGAGATAATGGTTGTAACTATATATACCTAACAGTAAGTTAAATAAGCATTATGTGTGAGGGAGGGAAATAATGGTTGACCCCTATTACCTCTGCCTCCAATGCCCCTCCCACCAGATCCACCTCTGCCTCGGCCTCCACCAGCACCTTTGGCAACATCATCAAGTCCACGACTAATCCCTTTAGCCGGTCTTCCACCAGCACCATCATCTCTACCTCTTCCCCTTCCACGCCCTACTCCAGGTGGCTTTCTATCTGTGTAAAAAAGGTGACCCGATTCCAGAGGAATTTCAGCTCAAATCAATAAAAAGATAAAACAGGATAGTGAATATCCAATATATTAATCTTCCTTCTAAGAGTAGGCATTATTTTATGAACCTATGCAATTAAAAGTTATAGAAATACAGCTTTCCAAATGAAAAATTTAGGTAGAGATCAATATTTGATAAGATGCCTTTAGAAGTCAGTTACTTCCTCAGTTCTGAAAAGTTGCTAAATCATAAGCCACAAGGATAGTTAAAACAGTGATAAGTATTATTAAGTCAACACTAGAAAAGTTCTAGTCTTAATTGAAGTGACCATGGATAGAAATAGAAACCACTGAATCTATTTGATGATGGGAGAAATCGTTGTAACTTTATATAAAGATATGATCTCCCCTCCATTAAAATTTATTACTAGAATTCACCTTCTCAGTTATGAATAAAAAGCAGGACAAAATACTCTTGATCTAGTAAATTAACATTGAACATATAAAAGAAAGACATCAGCCATACCAGTACGACTCTTGGTTTCTTCCTGTACCTTGTCAATGACCTGTAATGTAGAGCAGCCAAATTAAGTTACAAACTATATAGCAACTTTCCTATCTATATGATATGCTTCACAAAAATGTTCACAGATGGAAACATAAGATATCAGATAGTCATAATCAAAGTCTAAGAATGGCACACATTAAATTCTAGTCTCATATAGCAACATCAAGCAAATTGAGCATCAGTTAACTAAACATTTGATGAGTTAGATGACATTCAAGAATGTAAATACTGTTGAGAATATGTATCAAGAATTGAAAATCTCCATTATTGAAAACATATTTTAGTATAATGAAAATTGAGGTCAAGATCAGATAAGAACAATAAGATTGTTGCAAATATAAATCAAATAAGCTTCATAAAGAGCAAGGATTGAATGGTGAATGATAGATAGGTTATTATCAGCTTACCTCATCAGGAACTCGGAGGTACTTTATTGTGTTCCCTCGGATATAACATTCAGGCATCCGCCAAAACCTATCTCCATCCTGTGTTGCAATTAAGCATGCATTAGTCAAATCATAATGATTTCATGGTAAACTTTAACACTCCTTGAAGTTTCTGGAAATTGTAAGATCACAAGAAGAGAGATAAGTATCACCTTAGATGTACATATGACTTCACGAAGATGGATGTTCATCCATGTGTCACAGTTCACCAAATGGCCATTATAAGTCTCACCATTCTTCAATTCCACCAACTGCCATTACATAAGGAAAATGGTAATTCCCAACATCATCAATGTGAATCCAAATCTTGCCTGTTTAACTTTGTGTTTAAGAGCGGAGTTGGGGAGAGATTTACCATAGGGTGCCCTTGAGCAGTCTTCAGTAAAGAAAGGGGTAGCTGCGTTCGAAGAAATTGGGACGCTTATATCAGCAAGTTCCACTCCTTATAATCAGTATGAAATTTATAAAGCTAAATATGGGAGCCAGTACTTCCAGCAATTCAGTACATCCAGAAATTCATAGTTTATAGATTGAAGCCAATAATGACGACAATCAATACCGGATGAAAGAAACTCTTTTTACCCCACAGTTCTCTCAGAAATTAAACATAAGAAAAACGCAATTTTCGATTAAAAAACGTGTACCTACCATCTCTTCGGGGAAGACAAAAACTGGCCCGTCACAGAAATATCCCTGCAAAGTACAAAGTGTAAGGTCAGAGAAGCCTAAAAGCCGTCGCTGCACCTCGAGAGTTGATCAAATCAAACGGATACAAATCCACCGCCGAACCCTATTTTTCTACTACAATGACCAAACATCGAAGAACGCCAACGTGTACAGTATTCGACTGAGATGAATCAGAACAAAGAAACCCAACAGAAAGTAAAACCTCCAACCTTGGCCAAGGATGAGAGAAACTGAGATTAAAAAAAAGCCGCTTCAATCTCCTCTTTCATCGATTTCCTGGTTGAACCGATCACAATAAACTTCGGGAGTCAATATATAGGACGCAGCTATTTACAAAAGAGCCCACAAATTATTGTACTTTTACAGATAGCTCCATATATATTTACTATTTTGCTTGGAATCCCTAGATTATTAAGTATTAACCGCTTAATCCCCGACGGTGGAGGTAGGAATTCTTCGTCGGAAGGTCCCTCAGCCTGCCGAGACTGAGGTACTCCAGAAGTTCGATTTAATATATTGGGCTTGGGAGAGTAAGTATATTGTTATTGAAATTTAATAGTTAGGTTAGAGATGAGAAGCCAAAAAATATAAAATAAAGTCAATAGCTAAGGAAGTGGGCTAAGTACGTCTTCCTAAATAGAATGGGTATAGAACCCATAACTTTAGTATGTTCATCAAATTTTATTTAACCATTTAAAAAGAAATCTAAAAAAATTTATTATTAAATAGATCTTCTAACTTATTAATATTTACATTTTAATTATCAACTTTTACTATCTAATAAAATAAATTTTAAAATATTTCAAACTCAAATATAAGATCTCTATGGTCTTTCCCTAATCTCTATTGGGATGGGATTGACCATAACAGTGATGATAACTATTAATTTTATGCTAACAATTTATCAAGCAAAAATCAGGTTAATATTAGAATTTCACCGGAAATGATAACTCGGTTAGTGACAATTTGAAAGATTACTCTTAGAGGAGTTCGCAATCAGTTGAAACACCTCAAATGGAGGTTTAAGCAACCTTCAAAGTCCGTTTTACTAAACTCTATTACAATTGAAGCAAATTAGCATTTCTAAGAATTAATTTGACTTTGATACTTACACAAATAGTATGAAGCTGGTGGTGTTCGAAAGCTGAGGGCAAGAGTAGTGTACTGAAATATTTGTAGCCCTTATTGGTTGTTGAGGCCATCGCAAATGACCACATAACTAGATGCTATATTTTTGGACAAAGAAGGTCTGGTATTTTTTTATAGTGCCAACGTTGGTAAATCTAGCATTAGTGGTCAAGAGGTGGTGTTAGAAAGTGGACTCTTATAGCTTTCAGTGGACACCTGGAACACTAAGTTTGGTGGTTGGGAGAGAAAGTGGTGCTCTCTACAAGTGCCATCACCAGAAAGCGGAGGTTTGGATGTTTTAAAGAGAATTCTAATCTTAAACCGACAAGGGGACATCTAAACTTTATATGTTTGAATTATATACTTAATTGGCTATTTGATTACAACCTCTTTCATAACTTCAATGTATGTGACTATCAAAATAAATTAATTTCCAAACGGTGGATTTTAGAATTCTTCTAGAGAAATTTTGAGTTTTAATCTGGCTATAGGTGTTCTGTTGGGCGGAGAGGATGACGCGTGTGGAAGAGCCACATGCCTACATGTATGTCGTATGTCCTAACCCATTGATTGGTTCAGTCGGTTCGACATTATTTTAAATTGGTTTCTAGTACATATCTTGGTTGGTTCATCCCCAATTCAACAAGTTCTTGGCCGAATAAAATATTTCTAAAAAATATTTGTTCAATTTCCTATTGAATGGGCTTAAAGGTCAAAAAATTCCATTTTGTTTAGCGCCCTCTAAATATTATGGAGTTTTGTGACCTAGATTGGATTAAACTTGGTTTGAACCGGTTCTTACTAGGGTTTTTTTTTATCCTCGATTTCTGATCATAGGATGCTCCCCAAGGGCATTTCATGACCATTGTCATTGTTTTATGTCTCACTTTCAAACCATATTCCAAATCCATTTCGATTTTAAATACCAGTTTGGGCTTTTCTTCTCAGTGTTATCTTAGCTCCCTATTTGGTTTGACTTAGTCTCCGGTTCAGGATTCCCGATGTTACAACTACTCCCCGCTTTTGCGGAATTTTGTCCTAAAAACTTAATCATTTGTTGAGGAGGATTTTCACCTCGTATCTCACTCGGTCCCTTCATTTTCTCTGATTCCCATGTTTGTAATACCATCTGGTATTCTTATTGTCCTTCATTATATTCTTATGTGATTCCTTCTTTTTTGTCCAATATCTTTATTCGACTTAGCCCTCATCATTTATCTCAAGCTTGGTGCAACCTTTTTCAATACATCCTTTAGGAACATCATTTCATTCCCTATACCACTCCTTGTAGAGTCCTTATCATTAGAGTTTCTTTCCAATCATCCTAGATTGTAAGTCATCTCTTGGTTATCCATATCTTCTCTTTGATGGTATCCTATGATCCTTGAATATCCTCGGATAATACTACCTTCTGGGCATTTGCATAACCATGCACCCTACCCTTATAAGTACTCCCCATTATGAGTGCTCTTCTTTTTATTTGTTGTAAACCTTGTTCTCTAAGACTAAAAGAACCGGGAAGGAAAACTAGAAGTTTTTAAGAGAGAGAGAAATTGAGAGCTTAAATGAAATGAAAGTTGTTAAATAAGGGCCAAGACAGGAATTTAGAAAATCCCTAGTAGCTAATAAATCACAAAACTCATGGGGAAGAACCATGAGGTGGATTGTGTGTGAAAATCAGACTAGATCAAGGTGAATTGGATCTTAACCCGATCGAACCGTAGTGAATTAGGTTGAAACGTGAAAAATTGGTTCAAAAATTCATTTTTATAGGTGGCATAAAAATATAAAATTGGAAAATTGAAGCCATTAGTTAGAAAATAAATTTAGAAAATTTTAATTTTAGAAACTGGTTAAATGAATCGGGCTCGAACCGACTGAATTATGATTTCGAGTCACCGAACCTGATCGAACCGGACCGATCAACAGTCCTAGTCAATAGACCATTGCCAAGTCAGCAGGCACGACCAATAAGTGCGTGATATGTGGCAAAGTGCGTCTAGTCAGTGCCTAGAAGTACTAGCCAATCAAAGCGCGACAGGTGTCCCTAGTCAATGGTTAAAGGGAAATCCACCTTAGTAACAACTGACCAATAGGAGAGTGTCACATGTCCCAGTCAACGATCAATGTCTAAAAGGCCTAGTCAACAAAGACCGACCAATGAGGAGCTGACACGTGGCAAAAGTGCCATGTCAGCACCCGAAAAGGATGTCGGAGAAATGACCTATCTATAAGAGGTCGACACATAGCAGCGCCACATCGGATGACCCCAGCTAATCAGGGGCTAACACGTGGCGGTGATACGGTGCATTAGGAGGGAAATATAACGTATTTAAAACAACCAATTAGATGGTGCTAGGTGTCACGCTTAGGGATGTCAATAGCTCGGGTCGGGGTGGGTATTAGCAGACCCGCGCCCGAGTGGACCCGAGCCTCGGGTCCACTTGGTGGGTCCAGACATGACCCGATTTTGGGTCTGCTAGATCCGAGACCCGCTTGGACCCAAACCCGCTGCTTGGGTCCATTTGGACGTGAGTCAGTTCTATCTAATTTTTTTACTAAATATAAAAAATTTAAAATTATTGTAATATATAATTTTTCTAATATTTGTCTGATAATTTAATTTTTCAAGTATTTATTATCTTTAATTTACCTAATAATTTACTGGTATAATTTTTCATTAACTTTAACTTATAAATAATAAGAAACGATCAATAAAAAATACTATTAATTAGTAAAACTGTAAATGTTAGAGAATTAATTTACAAATAATAGTGTTATATTAATATAATTTTGTATGAAATAATATAGTGTGATATTAATTTAATTTAATATGAATTTTATAGCATAATTCTTACAAGTATTTATAAATTTATTATGGTATAATAAATAAAAAATAATATATTAGATTATAAGAAAGTAAAAAAATTAATATACCATATCGAGAATATATTTATAAATCTATTAGAATATATGAAATGAAAAAAATAATATAATATAACATAACATAATATATTTATAAATATATTAGGGTATAAAAAAGAAAAAAAATAATTATGATTTAAGAAAGGAAAAAAATATAATATAACGACATCATATAAAAAGGTATAATAATTTTTAAATCACTTTTTTATTAAAATTTTTCAATATTTTTTACTACATTTAATGAAACGATGTGGTTACATTAAAAAAATAAAAAATTTAAAACGACTGTGGGCCCACATTCGGGTCCATTTAGACCCAAGGCTTAGATCCACTTTTCTAGACCCGGGCCCACATGAATCAAACCAGCGGGACTCGAGGCGTAGGTCTCGGGTCCACTCGGGTCGGGTAGGGACCCAAAGCTCGGGTCTCGAGTCCCATTGACATGCCTAGTCACGGTCAGTAGTCTACCACGTGTCCAATCAACAAGTCAAAAACTGACTAGGCTATTGAGTGGGATGCTGAGTCAACCAAGCCAACCAATCACGAGGCACCACATGGCACTTCCGCACGTGCAAAGCTCGCGCACGCGAAACAATGTCGTGGTCAACCTTTGGCTAACAAACGATCCGCAACCGCTAGAGGAAGACCGGATCTTCCGCCTATGGTAAATTGGTTGTCGTCGATGGAATCGGGTGAGTCAGACGCCGAAACCGTTGACGACCAGTAGCCCTGTCAATTGCCAAGCTTCCTATAAATTGAACACCCTTCCACTTGGCCTCCCCACCGCTTGAGAGCCCCCTTAAGGCAGACTGTCCCTTTCCCGACGAAGTGCCGACCATAGCTCCAGCAATGGGCCTTTTCACAACCAAAGGAGTTTTGGTTGGTGGCATCAAAATTGGAGAGAAGTCCTCTAGCTAGTGGAACCCTCTACCCGACCTGAGAGCAGCCTCAGGAGCGCTAGAGTGGTCGCACAGTGAAGCTACTCTAACGGCCTGTAGGAGCTAACCTCTGACCTCCTGTTGCTTAAATTGAACTTCCATTACTCCCCTAAGACACATCTAGATCCCTCCTAGTTGCTAGGTAAGCCAAATTTCGTCCCCTCTCATTAGAATAGTAGAATTGTAGAGCTCCGCCCATAAGAAACTTCTCTCTTCTAATTCTCGTCATCTGACGGCCAATTATTGTAGGACTTGATTCTGGTGGAACACCCTCGACGAGTACTAGCTACCCATAGCTAGAGCTCCGACCACCACCTCTCCATCGGTAAGCCCTTCAAGCTTTCTCTCTCTAAGTCAGCATTTCCGACAAAGCTCTAAGGGAGCTCGAAACTTAGTCAATTTTAAAAATTTGAAGTGTGGGACGATCATGGGGAGTTAGAGGAAGTGAATAGCAGCACAAGAGGAAGAAATTAAAGAGCTGTAGGTGGTCAATTGGATGAGGTAAGAAATAAAAAATTCATAAGTTCAATTTAAGGGAGAGATTGGGGGCTATTTGGGAATTTTCCAAAGTATGAGGGCTTTTGTGCAAATTCTTCAAAATATGAGGTCTAATTGGTAAAAATGAGGAATTTAGGGCCAATTGGCGATTTGAAAGTACTAAAAGGGCTAAATTGACAATTTTTGTGAAATAGAGGTATTTTGGTAATTTTGGAAAAATTAAGGCAATTTAGTAATTATTGAAAAAAATTGGGGCAAATTTTGAAGTTTCAGAAATGTTAGGATTGAATTTCAGCTACAAGGAATTGGAAGCTCAGATTGTGTAGGACGGACCCCCTGAGGACCTACGCCCGAGAACACCCGTCAGATTGAAACCCAGTCGGGGGAACGCGTTGCGACTACCGGGTGAGTGAGAAATTTACAACATCAATTTTGATTGGGACGATGGTCTTGCTTTCAAATTAGTTTTATCATAATTAGCCTCCCTCAACTGAGTGACTCTACTTAAACTATTTGAGAGCTAATTTCGGGACTTGGGCTAGATGATACAAGTGGGCCCAAGGTCGATGGGCACGGGCATAGGCCCATTGAGAATCTACAAATAATGAGTCCATCAAGATTTTCAAAATGGATAATTTTGTGTGTTTCACCCACCGAGCCAAGAGCATGTCATTGGGCTTGTTGGGCCAGGTAGTTGCTAAGCCAAAGTTGGGTCGATGAACCCATTGGGCTAGTGTGCATGGGGTCGAAGTCGAGCCAACGGACCCTGGAGGCTGGTGGGCCAAAGATAACAAACATTATGAATAAAATTACTTGATTGTGCATGCATGAGATGTGGGACCATTGAGATGCCCGATATGGGGTAGTGTTGGTTCCAAGGGTTTCTCGACAACCTAGGGAGCATAAGGGCAGTCAGTCTTCCATTTTGTCGAGATGCTCTAGGAGCTTCCTGCGAACGGAGACCGAGGTAGTAGGGGAAAAGAGCTCTCGTCCCTCAAAGCGAACACAAAGTATGGCTAGGGTTTGAGGGTTGGATGATTGATGTCCACTCAAACTCGGGGTAGAGGCTACGAGCCTCTATTAGGGTGGACGGTAAAGGCGCTCCGGTCAACAAGTGGATTAGTCTGGGACTGGTCTACGATGGTGTGATCCCTTTTTATGATAAAAAGGACGATTGATGTGTGAATATTGTGTGGATTTTGGGATAATGAAATTAATAATTTCATCAAAACCATCGATCATTGTAGAAAATTTCCCTCACTGAGTGTGTAAACCTCATCCTTTGATAATAAGAAAAACCGGGGAAAGAACCGGCCATTTCTAAAGAGAAAACCGAGTTAGTTTATAAACCAGAACCGATAGAGAAAGGGCAAACCGGGAAATTTATGGATCCCGAGTGACCTAAAGAGTCATAAAAGTCATGAAAAAGGACTTTATGATGGATTAAAGATGAAAACCAAACTGGTTCAGGTGAACCAGATGCTAAATTCATTTTTCAAGGTGGCTTAGAAAATTCAAATTAGAGAATTGAGGCCACCATTGGATAGAAAATGAATTTAGAAAATTTTAATTTTGAAAAACTCGGTTGAATCTGTCCTAAACTAGTCGGTTTAAGCTTTGAACCCGGTTCGGACAGATGCGGTCCGGTTCTAAATAGTGTCATCTTCTTCCTTCAGATGACAACACTGTTCATTCGCCGGAAAATCGAGCAGCGTCGGCGAAGATGAAAAGTCTCCAACTAGGGAGTTTAAAGCAATGAATGACCGCCATTTAAGCACCAATCGGATGGCCAAGAAGTCCCCGAGCTTCTATATAAAGAGCACCTCCTCATTCATCCACCTCACACCTGAAAAATCCACTCTCTCCTTATTGCTCTATTTTCCGGTGAAGCTCGAACCAGAGCTTTGACTTGGGCATTGTTTTGGGCCAAATAACGTGTGGTCGGGTTCTTTTGATCTAGGAAGAAGTCAACTACATGCCCATAGTCTCCATTTGCTCCAAAGATCACCGGAGAAACGTCGATGTGATAAAACAGTGAAGTAGCTCTGGCAGACCGAAGCTGCTCTATTTTGGCTGAGCTGAAAATGACCAATTTGAGCCCTCCTCAAGCCAAACCAAGCCCTTCCAACACCTCCATAACTCTTCTACAATTGAATTAGAGCAAAAAGGTAAGCCAATTTGGCTCCCCTCTATACATTCCGATTGCTGCTAGAGAGAGAATCGACAGATCTTTATCGACCAAATTCCCCCTCAATTCGACATGAATTATGGTGATTCTTGATCCTAGGAAAAACCTTAATACAAGAGCTATCTACCTAGATTGAAAGCTCCGACCGTTGCGCCCCGACATAAGCTTTCAAAGCTTTCGTTCTCTACGTTCAATTTTTCGGTGAAGCTCCATTTGAGTTTGTTCCGGTGTCAAATTGTGCAATTCAAAGTGTAATTGAATTGTATGGTGTATAGGAACTCCAATCTAACTCCAATTTCAAGAATTAAACTCATTTGATCGGTCAATTTGAAGAAATCAAATTCTACTGAATTGGAAGGTTGAAATTGGGGATTTCAAAAATTCAAGGGACTAAAGTGCAATTTCATAAAAATGAGGGCCAACTGGGCATGATCAAGATGTTGGATGACCAATTGGTCAATTTTTGGGGTGAAACTTACCATTTTTGTAAAGTAGGGGCAAAATGGTAATTTTGGAAAAGTTGGGGACCAAATTGGAAATTTGGGAAACTTGAACCCCTTTTTGTGATTTTGAATAAATTGAGGTCCTAAGGTGAAATTTAGAAGTTTCGGGACTCAATTTAAGGGAAAATCGACATTAGGGACCTAAAGTTATAGAAAAAGAACTTTAGGGACCTAATTGCAATAAATTGAAAAGTTTGAGTATTTCATCCATTCATGATGAATGAAGGCTATTAGGCCAAGAGATAAAGGAGAAGGATGTTCATATCGTGTAGGAATACAAAGTACCGAGAACGCCAGCAAGGATAACTTTGCGTGAAGACAAAGAACCGGTAAAGAGGAAATCACTACATTATCAAGTGAGTGGGATTTTATATCATATCTAGTTGGGATGATAAGATTCTCGGAAATGAAACCCCACTACTAAGTGGAATTTTAACCATCACACCTGAATGGAGTGATGTGGAAAATTACACGGAAAAATTATTTATCGGTTGTAAGTAGATCATACCCTGTTGGTATGATAAACTTCCTAGAATAAAGTAGAAAACTTGCTTATCAATTATAAACGGAGATGTTCTCACACCCTGTTGGTGTGATGGACAAATGAAAAGAATATTTTGTCAAAAGTGCTCTCCCCTGGTTGTGTGCCACTGCTTAAACTCTTTGGGAGACCTTCTTGATGGGAGCTCGAATAGCTCAATTAGGCTGGAGGCCTCGAGTTTGGAACTTGGGGGCTAATATGCCCTATTTTGAAAATCTCGTACAATGGGCTAAAGGCCAATTGGCACGAGCAGGAGCTCATAAACAAACATGAGTTTAAGACATGAAAAATTTAATTGAATGATGTGTTTGTCCATGGTACCAAGTCAGGGCCAATATACTTAATGGACTAGCGACAGTGCGACAAGACAGGTCGACAGACCAGTCGAGACAATCAACTGCAGGTCGAGTTGAGGGTTAGGGCCGTTGGACCAGTGGCACCAAATATTAAATTGCTTATGAGGAAAACTATTATTTTGTGCATGCACTGAGGTACGAGATCTTCAAGATGCCCAAGAGTGGTAGTGATGCATCCTAGGGGCTACTAGATGACATGGTGGAGATTAGGGCAGCTTGTTGTGCCAACAGTCATGGAAGCTTGACGTAGCTTCATGCGCATGAGACTGGGGTGGGGTCAAGATGAGGTTTCTGTCCTCATATGGACATGGAGTTTTCTTTAAGGGATTAAGGGTTGGATGTCGCATACATCTCCTCATTCACTAGATAGAAGTCAACGTGCTTCTATCTAGGTGGCCGGTAAAGTCGCTCTGATGCCATAAGTGGGTGCAGTGGACGTGTTGCCCTACGAATGTGTGTTCCCTTCATGATGAAGGGCATGTGTTGGTTGATAAACACTCTGGTTGTGACTATTGATTGAGAAATGGCTTTAAAAACTGAGATTTTGAGGATGAATTGTTTTAAAAGAAAATAAGAAGTCTGGCACACTCTAATTCAAACTATTTTTTCTAAAAGTCAAAATTTAAACACCCATTCACTAAGTCATTGAACTCACCCCCTCCCTTGTATCCCTTTTTAGGTAACCAAGGGAAACCTACCCAAAGACTTGTTAGTCACACCTGCAAGACATTTAAAATTTCATGTAGTTTTGATTAATGTTATTGCAGGAAAGGTACAAGTTTAAAGGATACCTTACTCCTCCCGGGTTAAATGAGGGGAAAATCTTTAATAAATCAGGAGAGTGGCGGGTTGCTCACGTGAATCCAACCAAACTAGGTTGAGGTGTGATAATTGAGTGGTATTAGAGCCTGTTTCCTTGAATACATAATCAAGACTAGAAAATATAGTAACTAATAAAATTGATTTTAAAATTTTTAGAATGGCTCTGAAGAAAGGAACCATCAAGGAGCATGCTTGACCTGATTTCCATGCGGACAAGTGGGACAATTTGAAAAAGAATGCCTCACTCTTAGGGAGAACAAGCAGAGGAATACACTAGGACCACCAGAAGGGAGTCACAGGAATCCCAGGCCGGATGCTACAACCAGAGTACCAGCTAGGGTATAAAACCTCACCCAAGAAGTGGCTAGGAAAGACCCTAGTACTATAGTGGGTACATCCCAAAACCCTCCCAATTAGTTCAAGCAAAATTTGTAATGGAAAGTTTTATTCAATAAAGAAATCATTTCCATAAATCTATACATTTCTTTAATTAGGGTATGTGCAATTATGGGGACAATAGGTCTACGCCTTCTTCGACTCAGGAGTCGAGAGATCCTTTATCATGGAAGATTTGATTTCAAGTGTACCCCTAGAACTTACTCCACTAGAACAAAGTCTCAGCATTCTCAGACCTTTAGGAGAGAGGTTAAATAGGAATAAGTAATTAAAAGGATGTGAGATAAATATTGGAGAAATCAAACTTGAAGCGGATTTGATTTCATTACTCTTGAAGGAGGTAGAAGTAATCCTTGGGATGGATTGGTTAAGTAACTATCAGGCCATGATGGATTGTGAAAAAGAGACAGTGACCTTCCACACTCCCAAGACAAGCAGACAAAAGTTCCAAGATGACTGAAGGAAAGGCGAGGTACAAATGGTGCCCCATATGAAAGCCTAGAAAATGATAAAAAAAGGTTGTATGGCTTTCCTGGCCATGGTCATTCACAAAGAGTCAAAATAGAAGAAAATCGAAGACATTCTAGTGGTTAAACACTATCCAGAAGTATTTACAGAAGAACTACCCAGGCTACCTCCATGACGGCAAGTTGAATTCACCATAGAGATTATCCCAGGAACCAACCCCATATCCCAAGCTCCTTATTGCATGGCTCCAGCGAAAGTTAAGGAATTGAAGGAGTAGTTGGACGAATTATTGGAGAAGGATTTTATACATCCGAGCCAGTCTCCATGAGGTGCACCTGTCCTATTCATAAAGAAGAAGGATGGAAGTATGAGACTGTGCATTGACTATAGGAAGTTGAACCAGGTCACCATCAAGAACATATACCCACTCTTGCGGATTGATGACTTATTCGACCAATTAAAAGAAGCAGCTTACTTCTCCAAAATAGACCTTCGGTCGAGCTATCACCAACTTAGGATTCGAGAGGAAGGCATTCCCAAGACGACATTCTGATCCTGATATGGACATTACGAGTTTAGAGTGATGCCATTTGGATTAATGAATGCCACTACAGTCTTCATGGATTTGATGAACCGTGTGTTCCAACCACACTTGGACAGGTTCGTGATAGTGTTCATAGATGACATTCTTATATACTCACGAACTATGTTGGAGCATGAAGAACATTTAGCAATCACCTTGGAGATATTGATGTTAAATCACTTATATGCAAAATTCTCCAAGTGTGAGTTCTGGCTGTAGGAGGTAGGATTCTTAGGACATATAGTGTCCAAGGATGGAATCAAGTTGATCCAACTAATGTGGAAGCCATATCAGATTGGAAGACTTTAAGGAATCCTTTAGAGATACGAAGTTTCTTAGGTCTGACAGGATACTACAGATGGTTCATGCAAGACTTTTCTAAGATAGTAGCTCCTCTAACTTGGCTCACCAGGAAAGGAGTTGAGTATAAGTGGGATTAAAGTTGTGAGAAGTCTTTCTAAGAGTTAAAGTCTCGATTGACAACCGCACCAGTACTCTCCCTACCTAACCCTAATGCGAAACATAACACCGTCTATAGTGATGCATCCAGGCAAGGACTCAGATGTGTACTGATGCAACAAGGGAAGATCATTGCTTATGCCTCGCGATAACTTAAGGTACATGAGAGAAACTACCCAACCCATGATCTGGAATTAGCTGCGATAGTGTTTGCCTTGAAAATTTGGCGACACTACCTCTACAGGGTGAAGTGTAGGATATACATTGATCACAAGAGTATTAAGTATTTCCTAACTCAGAAAGAGTTAAATCTCCGCCATAGGAGATGGCTGGAATTGGTGAAGGATTACGATTTTGTGATAGAGTATCACCCTGAAAAGGCGAATGTGGTGGCAAATGCCTTAAGTCACAAATATCAGACCGATCCGACACAAATAAAGACGAGCTACATACCCTTATTGCAACAATTAGGAAGGATGGAGGTGGATCTGAAAATAGACAACCAGGAGAAGTGCTTGTTGGCCAATGTGGTGGTAAGGCCCAATCTAACCGAGTAGATTAAGGCTCAACAAAAGACTAATACAGAACTTCAAACTTATTTGGATCCGATTAATAGAGAAATGGAACTAGACTATGACCTGCAAGGTGATGGAGTGCCAACCTACAAGAGTAGGGTTTGTGTGCCTCAAGATAAGGATTTGAAGAGGTTAATTATGGAAGAGGAACACAATTTAGTCTATGCAATGCATCCGAGCAGTACTAAGATATACCACACTCTCAAACAAGGATATTAGTGGAAGGGCATGAAGAGGGATTTTGCAAAATATGTAGTCTGATGCTTGTCTTATTAGCAGATTAAAGTTGAGCATCAGAAACCATCAAGATTGCTACAACCCTTACCAATTCCAGAATGGAAATAAGAGCACATTACCATGGACTTTGTCACTAGACTACTTGTGACAAGAAAGGGTTGAGATGTAATTTGGGTCATTGTGGATAGATTGACCAAATTAGCTCATTTTCTCCCTATAAAAGTGACAGATATAGTGGAACAACTGGCCGTCTTATACATGAGGGAGATAGTGAAACTTCATAGCATTATAGTGAGTATAGTATTAGATAGAGATCCAAGATTTACTTTAAGGTTCTGGCCAAGCTTACAAAGTGCCATGGGAACCAAGCTCCACATGAGTACGACGTTTCATCCACAGACTGATGGGCAGTCTGAGTGAACCATTCAAACCTTGGAGGATATGTTAAGAGCGTGCGTACTCATCCTGAACAAAGGCTGGGAGGAATACTTGTGCCTAATGGAATTTGCTTACAATAATAGCTATCAGGCTAGAATTCAGATGGCTCCCTATGAAGCCCTTTATGGACGACCATTCTATGCCCCTCTATTTTGGGAAGAAGTGGGGGAAAGGAAGTTGGAAAGGGCAGAACTAATCGAGGATGCCACAGAGAAAATAAAACTAATCAGGAGTCGCCTTAATACTGCACATGATAGACAAAAGTGTTATGCGGATCATCGAGGGAAATATCTGGAGTTTGATGTGGGAGATCAAGTATTTCTTAAGGTGTCCCCATGGAGGGGAATACTTAGGTTTCAACAAAGAGGAAAGTTGAAATGGAGGTATATCGATCTATATCCCATAATTCAAAGGATAGGACTGGTGGCCTATAAATTGGAACTACCTCAAGACCAGTAGAGAATACATGATGTATTTCATATCACTATGCTTCAGAAGTATCAGCCTGATCCTAGCCATGTATTGGACCAACCTCCACTGGAGCTAGAAGAGAACTTGACCTATCAAACGGGACTAGTACGAATCATCGACCGGAGGGACAAGAACTTCAGGAATAAGAGGATTCCTATGGTCAAGGTTTTATGGCAAAATAGACCCATGCATGAAGAGACATGGGAAACCGAAAGTGTAATGAGGGATAGTTACCCTCAATTATTTGACATGTAATTATTTTAGGGACAAAACCCCTAAAAAGAGGGGAGAGTTGTAAACCCCGTCCTTTGATAATAAGAAAAACTAGGGAAAGAATAGGCCATTTCCAAAGAGAAAACTAAGTCAGTTTAAAGATCGGAATCGATAGAGAAAGGGAAAACCAGGAAATTTATGGATTCCGAGTGCTCTAAAGAGTCATAAAAGTCATGAAAAGGACTTTAGGATGGATTGGAGATGAAAACCAAACCAGTTCAGGTGAACCGGATTCGAACCGGTTTGAACCACTATTGAATCGGATGCTAAATTCATTTTTCAAGGTGGCTTAAAAAATTCAAATTAGAAAATTGAGGCCACCATTAGATAGATAATAAATTTAAAAATTTTTAATTTTGAAAAACTTGGTCGAATCGGGCCTAAACCAATCGGTTTAAGCTTTGAATCTGGTTCGAAATAGTGTCATTTTATTTATTCATATAACAACAATGTTCATTCGCTGAAAAATCGAGCAGCACCGACGAAGATGAAAAGTCTCCGGCCAGGGAGTTTCCAACAATCAATGATTGCCATTAAGGTGCCAATCGGATGACCAAGAAGTCTACGAGCTTCCTATATAAAGAGCCCTTTCCTATATAAACACCTAAAACTCCACTCTCTCCCTATTACTCCATTTTTTGGTGAAACTCGAACCAGAGCTCCGACTTGGGCATTTTTCTGAGCCAAAGAAGGCATGGTCGAGTTCTTTGAATTTGGGGAGAAGTCAACTACATGCATGTAGTCTCCATATGCTCTGAGGATCGTAGGAGAAACTCCGGCGTGATAGAAGAGTGAAGCAGCTTCGGCAGACCGAAGCTGCCCTGTCACACCCTGACCCGGTTTGGTCGGATCCCTGTGAACAACCCGCCACTCTCCCACTTTATTCAGGGTTTTCTCGCCATTCTAAACCACGAGGAGTAAGGTGTCATTCATACCTGTACCTTTCATGTAGTAACATTAATTAAAACTGAATATAAATTTTACATACTAGCTTAAGGTTCAGCTATAGATAAATCTTGAAGGTCGATTTTCCCTTGGTTTCCTTAAAAGGGGTAAAGGGAGGGGGTGAGTTCGACAACTCAATGAATGGGTGTTGGGTGAGAGTTTTAACAAAAAAATAGTTTATTTAATTAGAGTGTGCCAAACTCCTTATTTCATAAAAAAAATGCTTTTCTTCAAATTATAGTTTATCAAAACCCTTTTCCAAGGTTTACCAATTCATTTCCAATGATTCTTAAATCCTTTCCATGGTTTTCATAACCTATTTCCCATTTCCATATTCAGTGTGTTAAACATACAACACACACCCTTCATCATGAAGGCATCACACACATTCGCGAGATGCTGTTACGCCAACTGCACCCACTTGTGGATCGGAGTGTCTTTACCATAAACCCTAAGAGAAGTCTCTGACTTCTACCCGAAGTTTGAATGAACGTCTTTGACATCCTACTCTCAGACCAAAAATACTCCATGTCCATATGAGGATAGAGATCTCATCCCGTCCCCACCTTGGTCTCTTGCATAATGAAGCTACATCGAGCTTCTCAAGACTTCTGGTACGACTAACTGCCCTTATTTCTATCAGATCGTCCAGAGCCCTAGACACATCACTATCCCTTTTGGGCATCTTGAAGTTCCCGTAACATAGTGCATGTACAATAAACAATTTTCACATAAGCCATGTAATCTGTGGTACCACTGGTCCAACAGCCTTGACTCTCAACTCAACCTACAGTTGTTTGTCTTAACTAGTCCGAAGACCTGTCATGTTGCACTACCGCTAGTCCATTAAGTATGGCAGTCCTATCTCGGTACCATGGCCAAACAACTCGTTTACTTAAGTTTTCATGACCTAATAATCATGTTTGCTTACGAGCTCCTACTCGTGCCAACTAACCTAGGGCCCACTGTTCGAGATTTTCAAAATTGGGCATAATAGCCCCCACGTTCCAAAACCGAGGCCTCCGGCCTAACTGAGCTATTCGAGCTCACATCAAGAAGATCTCCTAAATATTTTAAGTAGTGGAACATAGTAAGGGGAGATCACTTCCAAAAAAATAAACTTTTCAACTATCCCTCATATCAATCGAGTATGAGGACATCTCCGCTTATAACCAATAAGCAGAGTTTCTACTTCTTTCCAGGAAGTTTCATCATTCCAATCGGGTATGATCTCCATACAATTAGTAATTAGTTTTATTGTATGATTTTCACATCGCTCCTCTCAGGTGTGATGTTTAAAATACCAATTAGTAGTGGGTTTTCATTTTTGAGATGCTTATCATCCCAACCGGGTATGACATTAAATCCCACTCACTCGATAGTGCAGTGAATTTTCTCTTAGACGGCTTGTTGCCTTTACGCAAACTTGTCTTAGCTGGTGTTCTTGGTACTTCGTGTTCCTTTATGATATGAACATCTTTGTTCATTATCATTTGGCCTAATAGCCTTCATTCATCCCAAATGAATGAAAAAAAATTCAAAGTTTTTATTTATTTGCAATTAGGCCCCTAAAGTTATTTTTCTTTAATTTTAAGTCCCTAATGACAGTTTTTCCTCAAATTGAGTCCCAAACATATTAAATTTACCTTAGGACCTCAATTTATTCATATTCACAAAAAGGGGTTCAATTTCCAAATTTTCTAATTTGGTTCCCAGCTTTTCCATAATTACCATTTTGCCCCAACTTTACAAAAATCGCAAGTTTTGCCCCAATTGGCCCTTAATTTTATGAAATTGCACTTTAGTGCCTCGAATTTTTGAAATTCCCAAATTTCCCCCAATGTTCTCCCAATTTCAACCTTCTAACTCATTCGAATTTGATTTCATCAAATTGACTGATCAAATGAGTTTAATTGTTGAAATTGAAGTTAGATTGGAGTTCCTAAACCTTCATACAATTCAATTACACTTTAAATTGCACGATTTAATGCCGAAATATGCTTAAAGGGAGCTTCACTGGAAAACTAAACTTAGAGAGAGAAAGGTTTGAAAGCTTACCGTCGGTGGTGCGACGGTCCAAGCTTTCAATCTAGGTAGATAGCTCTTGTCATGAGGTTCCACCTAAGATCAAGAATTGCATAAATTGATACCGAATTGAGTGAGAATTTAGTCATCGACGTTCTACCGGTTAACTCTCTAACACTGATCAGAATTTAAAGAGAGGAGTCAAATTAGCTTACCTTTCAGCTCTAATTCAGGCGTAGGAGGACTATGAAAGTGCTGGGAGGCTTGGTTTGCCTAAGAGGGCTCAAATTGGCCATTTTCAGCCACCAAAACTGCTTCACTATTACATCACGTCAGCGTTTCTCTGGCGACCCTTGGTGCATATGGAAACTAGCGTTGGGTAGCTGATTTCTCCCTAGTTCTAAAGAACTTGACCACACCATCTTTGGCTTAAAAAAGAACCTATATCGTAGCTCTGGTTTGAGATTCGCTAGAAAGTGGAGTAGTTGAGAGGGATTGGAGTTTTTAGGTGTGGAGAGGATGAATGAGGAGAGGCTCTTTATAAAGGAAGCTCGGAGACTTCTTGGCCATCTGATTGGTGCATTAATAGCCGTAATTCATTGCATGAATCTCCCTGGCCGGAGACTTCTCAGCTTCGCCGATGTTGCTTGATTTTCCATCGAGTAAATAGTGCTATCATATGAAGAAAGAAGATGACACTATTCTGAACCGGACCGGACCATTCCAAACCTCGTTCAAAGCTTAAACCGGCTGGTTCAGGCTTGATTCAACCGAATTTTTCAAAATTAAAAATTTCTAAATTCATCTAAATTCATTCTCTCTCTAATGGTGGCCTCAATTCCCCAATTTGAATTTTCTAAGCCACCTGAAAAAATGAATTTATCATCCGGTTTAATAGTGGTTCAAACCGGTTCACTTGAATCGTTTGGTTTTCATCTCCAATTCATTCTAAAGTCATTTTTGTGACTCTTTAGGTTACTCAGTATTCATCAATTTTCTGGTTTGCTCTTTCTCTATCGGTTCCGGTTCATAAATCGACTCAATTCATAAACTGGTTCAATCCGGCTTGGATCCGGTTCACCTGAACCGGTCTGATTTTTCTCTTCCAATTTGTTCTAAGGTTCTTTTCCAAGATTTTATGAACCCTTTTAGTTACTCAGGTGTTATAACTTTCCTAAATTGCCCATTTTCTGATGATCGGCTTGTGAATTGGTTCGATCGTTCTCACTTATTTTGACTAGATCTTTTCTTGGTTTTTCTTAACTTCAAAGGGTGGGGTTTACATGCCTTGTTTTTACTGAGCTGAAAATGACCGATTTGAGCCCCCCTTAGGCCAAACCAAGCCCTCCCAACACTTACACAACCCTCATACAACTAAATTAGAGCGAAAAGTTAAGCTAATTTGGCTCCCCTCTATAAATTTCGATCAGTGCTAGAGAGAGAACCGACATGAATTGAGGTCATTCTTGATCTAGGGAAGATCCTTAGACAAGATCTATTTGACCAGATTGAAAGCTCAGACCACCGCGCCCCAATGGTAAGCTTTCAAAGCTTTCTTTCTCTACGTTTAGTTTGTTGGTGAAGCTCCGTTTGAGCTCGTTCCGATATCAAATCAAGCGATTCAAAGTGGAATTAAATCTTATGGAGGTGTAGGAACTTTAATCTAATTTCACTTTCAATAATTAAACTCATTTGATCGGTCAATTTGAAGAAATCAAATTTGGATGAGTTGGAAGGTTGAAATTGGAGGAAAATTGGGGATTTTGAAAATTTGAGGGACTAAAGTGCAATTTCATAAAATTGAGGGCAAATTAGGTATGATAAAGATGTTGGATGACCAATTGGTCAAATTTTGGAATTTTTGGGGAGAAACCTACTATTTTTTATAAAGTATGCCAAAATGGTAATTTTGAAAAAGTTGGGGACCAAATTTGAAATTTGGGAAAATTGAACCCCTTTTTGTGATTTTGAATAAATTGAGGAATTAAGGTGAAATTTAGAAGTTTTGATACTTAATTTGGGAGAAAATCGGCATTAGGAACCTAAAGTTAAAGAAAAAAAACTTGAGTGACGTAATTATAATAAATAAAATATTTTGAGTATTTCATCAATTCACAATGAATGAAGGCAATTAGGCCATACGATAATGAACAAGTATGTTTATTTCATGTAAGAACATGAATTACTGGGAACGCCAACAAGGACAAGCTTGCGTGAAGATAAAGAACCGGTCAAGAGGAAATCTCTATGTTATCGGGTGAGTTGGATTTTATATTATTCCTGATTGAGATAATAAGCATCTCGGAAATGAAAACCTACTAATAAGTGGAATTTTAACCATCACACCTGAATGGAGTGATGTGGCAAATTAGGCAGAAAAACTACTTACCGGTTGTAAGTAGATCACACTCGGTTGGTATGATAAACTTAATGGAAGGAAATAGAAAATTCGCTTATGTGTTATAAGCGGAGATGTCCTCACACCTGATTGGAGTGATGGACAGATGAAAAGAATATTTTGTCGGAAGTGCTTTCCCCTTACTGTGTACCACCGCTTTAACTTTTTGGGTGACCTTCTTGACAAGAGCTCCAATATCTTAATTTGGCCAGAGGCCTTGGTTTTTAACTTGAAGAGTAATATGCCTGATTTTAAAAATCTCGTACAGTGGGCCTAAGGCCAATAGGCACAAGCAGGAGCTCATGAACAAAAATGAGTTTAGCCATGAAAATTTTAAATGAATGATGTGTTTGTCGAAGATACTAAGTCAGGACTGACATACTCGATGGACTGGCGGCAATGCGATAAGATAGGCCGATGGACCAAAGGATAATGAATAAGAGTATTCATATCGTGTAGGAACACGAAGTACCAAGAGCGCCAGCTAAGACAAGTTAGAGTAACAACAACAAGCCGACTAAGAGGATATTCTCTACACTATCGGGTGAGTTGGAATTTAATATCATAACCGTTGGGATGATAAGCACCTCAGAAATAAGAACCCACTGCTAAATGGTATTTTTAAACATCACACCTGAGAGGAGTGATGTGAAAATCACGCGGAAAAACTACTTACTAGTGTAAGTAGATCATACCTAGTTGGTATAATGAAACTTTCTCGAAGGAAGCGTAAAACTCGCTTATCGGTTATAAGTGAAGATGTCCTCATACTCGGTTGGTATGATAAATAGCTAACAAGTATATTTTTTCGGAAGTGCTCTCCCCTAACTATGTGCCATTGCTTAAACATTTTGGTATACCTTTTTTTACGGGAGCACAAATAGCTCTGTTAGGCCGGAGGCCTCGGTTTTGGAACTTGGGGGCTAATATGCCCGATTTTGATAATCTCAAATAATGGGCTTTAGGCTAATTGGCATGAGCAGGAGCTCATAAACGAACATGATTTTTAAGCCATGAAAACTTAAGTAAATGAGTTGTTTGGCCATGGTACCAAGACATGACTAACATACTCGATGGACTAGCTATAGTGAGACATGACATATCTTCGGGCTAGTCAAGACAAACAATTGCAGGTCTAGTTGAGGGTCGCGACCGTTGGACCAGTGGCACAATAGATTATATGGCTTATGTGAAAAATTATTGATTGTGCATTATTGTTTTACGAGACCTTCAAGACACCCAAGAGGGGTAGTGATGCGTTCTAGGGCTCTGGACGGCCTGGTGGATATAAGGGCAGCTAGTCGTACCAGTAGTCTTGCAAAGCTCGGAGTAGCTTCAAGCGCATGAGATCGGGGTGGGGACAGGATGAGATCTTGTCCTCATACAGACACGGAGATTGTTACGGGATTGAGGGTTGGATATCACAAACATCCACTCATTCTCAAGGTAGAAGTGGACGTACTTCTATCTAGGTGGCCAGTAAATTCGCTCCGATGCCAAAAGTGGGTTCAGTGGACGGGCTGGCCTGCAATTGCGTGTTTGACCTTCATGATGAAGGATGTGTGTTGGGTGATGACACACCATGGTAATAAGAAATGGATATAAAACTGAAGTTGAGAATGAAATGTTTTTAAAAGAAAATAAGGAGACTGACACACTCCGATTCAAACATTTTTGCTAAAAGTTAAATTTTGAAAATCCATTCACCAAGTCATTGTACTCACCCCCTCCCTTATATCATTCTTAGGTAACCCCAGAAAGTTTACACAAAGAACACCAGCTAACACACCTGCAAGACAAGGATGAGAAGTTTAAAATTTTTATGCAATTTCGATTTATGTTATTCTAGGAAAGGAGCACGTTTAAAGGATGCCTTACTAGTCTCGATTTTTAAAAGAAGGGGCAACCTTTAGTGAGCTAGGAGAATGGCGGGTTGATCACGGGGATCCAACCAAATCGGGTCAGGACGTGACAATTCCACTGACGAAATTCTCCATCGATTCAAGGCCAATTGCAGGAATTCTTGATCCTATAAGGTACCCCAGGAAGATAATTGCCTTCCCCTATAGAGGGCTCAGACCGACACACCTCCAACAGTAAGCTTTCGAAGCTTTCTCTCTCTACACATAGTTTTCCGATGAAGCTTTGTTTGAGCTCAATTCGGATCCAAATGATTCAGTTCAAAGCTCAGGAGAATCGTATGGAAGAGTAGGTACTCATCCATACCTTCAATTGGAGCAATTAACCCTGATTGAATAGCCAATTTGAAGAAATAAAATTCGGTCAGTTTGAAGGGGAGAAATTAGGGGAAAATATGGGGAAATTTTGGGATTTTGTAAAATTAAGGGCCCAAAAGTGAGGGCCAATTAGCCATGGAAAAGATGTTGGAGGACCCATTGGTCAATTTGTGAAACAATTGGGGTCAAATTTCTATTTTTGGAAATTAGGGGCAAATTGGTATTTTTTGAAAAATTAGGGACCAAATTGGAAATTTGGAAAACTTGAGCCCCTTATACAATTTTGAGTAAAATGAGAACTCAAAGGGAATTCTTGAAAACCTTAGGAGTCAAATTGGGGAAAAGTTGGCATTAGAGACCTAAAGTTAAGAAAAAGGAACTTTAGGGATCTAAGTGCAATTTATAGATAAATTGTGAGCCTAGGCTTTTATGCCAAGTAGTAATTGATAAAGTTGTCCAAAATGTGTAGGGACAAGTGTGACCGAACCACCAGCAAGATAAAACTCGCGTAGATTTAGAAACCAACCGAGGACAAACATGTCACGGTTATCGGGTGAGTTGACTTATTCACATTATACCCGGTTGGGATGATGAGCACTTTAGAAAAAAAAACCACTTGTAAGTGGAATTTCGACATCCTACTCGGTCAAGGTGATGGGAAAATGAAGTTAAAACCTACATACTGGTTGTAAGTAGAGGAAATCATACTCAGTTGGTATGATGGACTTCCTTTAAGGAAGGCGAAACCCACTTGTCGGTTGTAAGCGGACATATCATCACACCCGATTGGTGTGATGAAGTGAAAATGTGTTTTGTTAGAAGTGTTCTCCTCTGACTTGTGTGCAAATGCTTAAACTTTTTGGGAGACTTTCTTGACTGGAGCTAGAACAGCTTAAATAGGTCAGAGGTCTCAGTTTTGAACTTGTGGAATTAAAATGTCTGGTTTTGCAAATCACGTACGGTGGGCCCAAGGCCAATGGGCACGAGCAAAAGCTCGTAAACAAACATGAGATATGAAAGCCATGATAACTCTTAATGAAATGGATGTGTGATTTTGCCATGGTACCAAGTTTAGATTGACATACTCGATGGACTAGTGGCTGTGCGTCAGGGCTAGGTCGACAGATAGGCCTAGACAAATAGCTATAGGTCGGGTTGAGTATTAGGGTCATCGGACTAGTGGCACCAAAGATAAATGGCTATTTGGAAAACTTTGTTTGTGCACGCACTTGAGGTACAGGACCATCAAGACACCCAAGAGGGTAGTGATGCGTCCTAAGGGCTACTGGACGACATGGTCGAGATAAGGGCAGTTTGTCATGCCAGTAGTTGGGAAGCACGACATAGCTTCTTGCACATGAGATAGGGGTGGGGTCGGGATGAGGTGTAAACCCCGCACATTTGAGTTAAGGAAAATCGGGAAAAGAACCGGTCAAACCGAATAAGAAAACCAAATCGATTTACATTTGGGAATAAGCAATATGAAAATTTACAACTTTCGGTTGATCCAAAGGATTTATTAAACATTGGAAAAGAAACTTAAGACAAACTAGAAAACAAAAATCAAATTGGTTCAGGTGAACTATATTACATAATAACTTTAAAGTTAAGCGTGTTTACGTGAGAGTAGTGTGAGGATGGGTGACCTCTTGGGAAGTATGATTTTTTTGTAAGCCATTTCATTCTCCTCACACCTGAACACTTCTCTCTCTCTCTATTACTCCATTTCCCGGTGAAGCTCGAACTAGAGCTTCGACTTGAACAAAGGTCGGGCTCTTTAGAACCGGGGAGAAGACAGCTATCTGATAGCAAACTACAGTCAATCCGAGAATCGTTGGAGAAGCGCCGAGATGATGGAATAGTGAAGCAACTCCGGCGGACCAAAGCTGCCCTATTTCGGCCAAGCTGAAATCGGCCATTTCAAGCCCTCCTCAGGCCAAACCAAGCCCTCCCAACACTTCCTCAGCCTTTCCACGGCCGAATTAGGACCGAAAGGTAAGCCAATTCGACTCCCCTTTATAATTTTCGATCGGTGCTAGAGAGAGAGTCAACCGAATTTCAATGACAAAATTCTAATCCAATTCTGCATCAATTGATACAATACTTGATTTTAGGATGAACCTCAGGATGAGACCTATCTACCCAGATCGAAAGCTCGGACTGTCGTGCCTTCACCGGTGAGTAATCGAAGCTTTCTCTCTCTATAGTCTATTTTCCGGCAAAGCTCCGTTTGAGCTCGTTCCGACGTTAAAATCTGTGATTCAAAGTTTCTTAGAATCGTATGAACATATATGAACCCAATTTCAACTCCAATTTCAATAATTAGAAGTGTTTGATCGGTTAATTTGATGAAATCAAATTCGGTAGTGTTGAAGAGTTGAAATTGGGGGAAATTTTGGGGATTTTCGAAATTCAAAGGGGCCAAAATACAATTTTATGAAATTGAGGGTCAATTGGGCATGAAAATAATGTTGGAGGACCAATTGAGGAATTTTGGAAAATTTGGGGAAAAATTTACCATTTTTGTGAAAGAAGGGCAAAATGGTAATTTTGGAAAAATTGGGGAACCAAATTGGAAATTTGGAAAATTAAACCCCTTTTTGGTGAAATTGAATAAATTGAGGTCCCACAATTAATTTTAAAAGTTACGGGACTCAATTTGAGGAAAAACCGATATTAGGGACTTAAAGTTAAAGAGAAATAACTTTAGGGACCTAATTGCAAATAACTAAAAGTTTGAGTTTTCTCATTCATTAATGAATGAAGGCTGTTATGCCGAGTAATAATGAACAAGGTTGTTCATATCGTGTAGGAACATTAAATACCGAGAACGCCAGCAAGGACAAGCTCGCGTGAATACAAATAACCAGTCTAGTGGAATTCACGGCATTAACGGGTGAGTGGGTTTACTAACATCATACCCGGTTGGGGATGATATGTGCCTCGATATAAAAACCCAATGTTTAGTGGTATTTTAATCATCACTACTAAGAGAAAGTAATGTGAAAGATATGCGGAAAAACTACTTACGGGTTGTAAGTAGATCATACCCGGTTGGTATGATGTGACTTCCTCGGAGGAAGTTGAAAACCCGTTCATCAGTTATGAACGGAGATGTCCTTATACCGGTCGGTATGATGGACAGTAAAAACCTATTTTTGTCGGAAGTGCTCTCCCCTGACTGTGTGCCAATACTTAAACAATTTGGGAGACCTTCTCGACGAGAGCTCGAATAGCTCTAATAGGCCGGGGGCCTCGATTTTGGAACTTGGGGGCTAAATGCCCAATTTTAAAAAATCTCGTATAGTGGGCCCAAGGCCAGTTGGCACGAGCAGGAGCTCGTAAACGAATATGATATATGTGCCATAAAATTTAATAAGTGAATTCTTTGGCCATGGTACCAAGATAGGACCGGCATGCTTAGTCAACTAGTAGCAGTGCGACATGACAGGTCGACGGACTAGTCAAGACAAACAGCTGCGAGTTGAGTTGAGAGTCGGGGCCGTTGGACCAGTGGCACCACAGATTACATGGCAATATAAGAAAACATTGTTTGTGTATGCACTGTGAGTACGGGGCCATCAAGACGCCCATGAGGGGTAGTGATGCGTCCTAAGGGCACTAGATGACTTGGTGGCTATAAGGGCAGTTTGTCGTTCCAGGTGTCTGTGCAAAATTTGGAGTAGCACCAAGCGCATGAGATCGGGGTGGGGACAGGATGAGGTCTCTGTCCTCATACGGACACGAAGAAGTGATTTTGGGATTGTGGGTTGGATGTCACGTACATCCACTCATTCCCCGGGTAGAAGTGGTCGTACTTCTATCCGGGTGGCAGGAAAAGTCGCTCTGAAGCCACTAGCGGGTTCAGTAGTGATACTGACTTGCGAATGTGTGTAACCTTCATGATGAAGGATGTGCGTTGGGTGATGACACACCGTGGTAACTAAGAAATAATGAAAAAACCCGAATTTTTAAATGAAGGGATTTTTGAAAACAAAGGAGTCTGGCACACTCCATATAAATGTTTTTCTTAAAAGTTAAAAGCTTTTGAAAACCCATTCACTGAGTAGTCGTACTCACCCCCTCCCTTATATCCCTTTCAGGAAATCCCGGAAAGCCTCCCCTTAAAGACCGTCAATTAAGATGCTTGTAAGACAGGTATGTAAAGTTTTAAATTTCATACAGTTTTGATTATGCTATTCTAGGAAAAAGGTGCAAGTTAAAGGACGCCTTACTCTTTACAGTTTACGATAAGGGGAAACCCTTTAATAAACCGGGAGAGTGGCGGGTTGATCAGGGGGATCCAACCAAACCAGGTTGGGGCGTGACATGAGGTCTTTGTCCTCATATGAACACGATGTTATTTTTGGGTTAGATGTCGCAAACATTCACTCAAACCTAGGGTAGAAGTGGATGGGCTTCTATCTTGGTGGTTGGTAAAGACGCTCTGAGCCACAAGTGGGTGCAGTGGACGGGTTGCCCTACGAATGTGTGATCCCTTCCTAAAGAAGGGCGTGTGTTAAGTGTTAAACACACCTAATGTGGAAAATGAGGAAAAAGGGTTTTGAAAACCGGAATGTGAGGAAAGATCATTCTTAAAGGAAATTAAGAATTTGGGCACACCTTAATTAAAACTATTTGTGAAAACTCACTCCTAACACACATTCACTAAGTTGTAGAACTCACCCCTCCCTTTACCCCTTTTTAGGTAACCAAGGGAAACAAAACCTAAAGACTTTCTAGTAGCCGAACCTGAAAGACAAGTATGTAATATTTAATATTTTCAGTTTTGTACAATGCTCATGGGGATCCGATCAAACTGGGTCAGTGCATGACAACTTGAGTGGTATCAGAGCCTATTTCCTTGAATACATTATCAAGACTATAAAATTTAGTAACTAATAGGAATAAATCTTAAAATTTTAGATGGCTCCCAAGAGAGAAACCAAGAGAACAAGAGTCGTAGTTTCTAACACTCCCCAACAACCCCTTCCTGTGGAAACTCCCCGAGGAGCCCAGATAACCCCACCTGGACTAAGCTCGGAACACTAAAGGTTGTACGAAGAGTTCACTCGAGTGTTTGAATGACCTAACCTCATTCCTGAGGTGGGCACCAACTCTCAAGCTGAATCGAAGGAAGTACAATCTCACCCCCACCCCCCCTCCCCCCCTCTTGTTCACCATCCTCCTCCAGTTGACATCCACAAATATCTCAAGACTCTCCGTCAACTGGGGTGTAAGCCTTTCCTTGAAGAGAAGGATGCTTGAGCTGCCATGGACTGGATGGCTAACATCAAGAAGTTGATGATGATAGTCAGGATATTTCCAGAGGTCATGGTGATCCTAACATAATTTTTCCTAGAGGGCAACACCAAAAGATTGTGGGATAATGTCCAAAGTCTACATACCTCCACACCCACCTAGGAACAATTTGAAGAGAGATACACGGAGGAGTACCTATCTCGTCATCTAATTAATGAGAAGAATCAGGATTTCCTCTGACTCCGACAAGGGCTTAACTCTATATCGGAGTACAAAACTAAATTCATTGAGTTAAGACCCCTTGCCCCTATCCTGGCCAGATCGACAAACATATGCCAGTGATTCATGGATGGTGTCAATATGGATATACGAGACTAGATGGGAGTACTAGGACTCCCCACAGATCTGGCATCGGTGATCAGTATGGCTCACGAATGTGAGCGACTGGTACAAACCCGATGCCGCCGAATGGAGCAAGCAAATCAGAAGGAGGACAAGGGCCAAAGCTGTCATGGAGGACGAAAGGAGCATAATGGTCCAAAATGGGGAAATAGAGTGGGATTTGAAAAGAGGAAGGATGTGCCACCACCTTCCTAGAGAGTAATCCCCTTCCTACCACAAGGGAATCCTCGATGTCCTAGGTGTTAAAGGTACCACGAGGGAGCTTGCTTGTCCTATTTCACATGTGGGCAAGTGGGGCATTTTGCAAAGGAATGCCCCACTCATAAGGAGAACAAGCAATAAAACACACTTGGTGTCACGCCCTGACCCGGTTTGATCGGATCCCCATGAACAACCCTCCACTCTCCCAATTTATTAAAAGGTTCCCTCTTATTATAATCCATAAAAAGTAAGGCGTCCTTTAAACCTGCACCATTTCCTGAAATAATATAATCAAAACTACATGAAATTTTAAACTTTACATACCTATCTTACATGCATCTTAGTTGATTGTCTTTTAGTGTAGGCTTTCCAGGATTTCTTGAAAGGGATATAAGGGAGGGGGTGAGTATGACTACTCAGTCAATGGGTTTTTAAAGTCTACTTTTAACTTTTAAGAAAAACTTTTATATGGAGTGTGTCAGACTCCTTTCTTTTCAAAAAAAATCCCTTTATTTAAAAATTTGGGATTTACCATTATTTCTTAGTTACCGGTGTGTCATCACCCAACACACATCCTTCATCATGAAGGTTACACACATTCGCAAGTCAGTATCACTACTGAACCCGCTAGTGGCTTCGTAGCGACTTTTCTTGCCACTCGTATAGAAGTATAACCACTTCTACACTGGGAATGAGTGGATGTATGCGATATCTGACCCACAATCCCGAAATCACTTCTTTGTATCCGTATGAAGACAGAGACCTCATCTCGTCCCCACCTCGGTCTCATGCGCTTGGTGCTACTCCAAATTTCACACAGACACCTGGAACGATGATTTGCCCTTATACTCACCGGGTCGTCCAGGGCCCTTAGGACACATCACTACCCCTTATGGGCATCTTGATGATCTCGTACTCATAATGCATGCACAAACAATGTTTTCTTATCAAGCCATGTAATATGTGGTACTACTGGTCCAACAGCCCCGACTCTCAACCCAAGCCGTAGTTGTTTGTTTTGACTAGTCTGTCGACCTGTTATGTCGCACTGCCACTAGTTGACTGAGCATGTCAATCCTATCTTGGTACCATGACCAAACAATTCACTTATTAAGTTTTATGGCACATATATCATGTTCCTTTACGAGCTCCTACTCGTGCCAATTGGCCTTGGGCCCACTGCACAAGATTCTCAAAAAAACTGGTCATTCTAACCCTCAAGTTCCAAAATCGAGGCCCCCGGCCTATAAGAGGTATTCGAGCTCCCGTCAAGAAGGTCTCCCAAATAGTTTAAGCATTGGCACACAATCAAGGGAGAATAGTTCTGACAAAATAGGTTTTCATTGTCCATTATACCAACCGGTATAAGGACATCTCCGTTCATAACCGATGAACGGGTTTTCAACTTCCTTCGAGGAAGTCTTATCATACCAACCGGGTATGATCTACTTACAACCGTTAAGTAGTTTTTCTGCATAATTTTCACATCACTTTCTCTAAGTGGTGATGATTAAAATATCACTAAATAGTGGGTTTTTATACCGAGATACTTATCATCCCCTACCGAGTATGATATAAAATTTCCACTCACAACCGGTAAGTGGTTTTTATCTTTAAGTTGTGCTCATCATCCCAACCGGGTATAATGTTAGTAAACCCACTCACCTGTTAATACCGTGAATTCCACTAGACCGGTTCTTGGTATTCACGCGAGCTTGTCCTTGCTGGCGTTCCCGGTACTTCATGTTCCTACATAATATGAACATCTTGATTAATTATCATTCGGCCTAATCGCCTTCATTCATTCCAAATGAATGAGAAAGTCAAACTTTTATTTATTTGTAATTAGGTTCCTAAAGTTATTTCTCTTTATCTTTAAGTTCCAAATGTTATTTTTTCCTCAAATTAAGTCCTAAAACTTCTAAAATTTATCATAGGACCTCAATTTATTCCATTTCACAAAAAGGGGATTAATTTCTCAAATTTTCAATTTGGTCCTCCAACTTTTCCAAAATGACCATTTTGCCCTTCCTTTACAAAATGGTAAGTATTGCCCCAAAAATTCTAAAATTTCTCAATTGGTCCTCCAACATTATTTTCATGCCCAATTGGCCCTCAATTTCATAAAATTTCATTTTGGTCCTTCGAATTTCAAAAATCCCCAATTTTCCCCTCAATTTCAACTCTTTAACATTGCCAAATTTGATTTCATCAAATTGACTGATCAAACACCTCTAATTGTTGAAATTAGAGTTGAAATTGAGTTCCTATATGTTCATACGATTCTAAGGAACTTTGAATCGCAGATTTTAATGCCGGAATGAGCTCAAACGGAGCTTCGCTGGAAAATAGATTGTAGAGAGAGAAAGCTTCGATTTCTCACTAGTGAGGGCATGACAGTTTGAGCTTTCGATATGGGCAGATAGCTCTCATCTTGAAGATCATCCTAGAATCAAGAATTACATCAATTGATGTTGAATTGAGTTAGATTTTTATCATTGAAATTCTACCGGTTCTCTCTCTAGCACCGGACGGAAATTACAGAGGGGAGTCGAATTGGCTTACCTTTCAGTTCTAATTCGCCCGTGGGAGGGCTGAGGAAGTGTTGGGAGGGCTTGGTTTGGTCTGAGGTGGGCTTGAAATGGCCGATTTCAGCTTCACCAAAATAGGGCAGCTTCGGTCCGCATGAGCTAATTCACTTTTCCATCATGCCAGCGATTCTCGTATTGATTGGAATTTGCTATTAGATAGCTGTCTTCTCCTCAGTTCTAAAGAGCTCAACCTCTCCTTCCAAGGTTAAGAAAAATGTTTAAGTTGAAACTCTGGTTTGAGCTTCACTGGGAAATGGAGCAGTAGAGAGAGAGAGAAGTGTTCGGGTGTAAAGGAGAATGAACGGGGATGACCTCTTTTATATAAGTGTCAAATCGTGTATTAAATGGGAGAGATTTATTACTAGTATTAATATTGACATAAATTATTGGTATTAATTTCAATAATTTTATTTTGGTATTAAATTATTTGTATTAATTCTAATAATTTTATTTAGGTATTATTGGTCACCTATCCTCACACTACTTTCGAGCAAGCATGCTTAATTTCAAGGTTCTTATGAAATCTCGTTCACCTGAACTAATTTTATTTTATTTTTTTATTTTGTCTTAAGTTTCTTTTTCAAGGTTTAATGAACCCTTTGGATCACCTGAAAGTTGTAAATTTCCAAATTGCTTGTTCCCATATGATTGGGTTTGTAAACCGACTCGATTTTCTTACTCGGTTTGACTGGTTCTTTTCCCGGTTTTCCTTAACTCAAAAGTTTGGGGTTTACACTTGGACCACCCCAAGGAAACCTAAGTACTCTCTGGTGGGACACCACAACTAGAGTTCCAGCTAGGGTTTACAACCTCACCTAGGAAGAGGCTTGGAAAGACCCTAATACCTTAGCAGGATACATACAATTGTGGGAAAGAAAGGTCTATGCCCTTTTCGACTCGGGAGCAGAAAGATTCTTCATCAAATAAGATCTAATCTCAAGTCTTCCCTTAGAACTTACCTTTCTAGAACAAAGTTTCAACATCCTCACACCCTTAGGAGAAGGATTAAACTAAGACAAGCAGTTAAAGGGATGTGAGATCAAGATTGGAGGAATTAAACTAGAGGCAGATTTGATCCCACTACCTCTAAGAGAGGTAGAAATAATATTGGG
Source organism: Trapa incisa (assembly GCA_030064435.1). NCBI lineage: Eukaryota > Viridiplantae > Streptophyta > Magnoliopsida > Myrtales > Lythraceae > Trapa > Trapa incisa. The sequence continues at coordinate 947,761 of CM057784.1, read as the reverse complement.
AATTGATTGATTAAGTACCCATCAAGCAAAGATGGACTGTGGGAAGAAGATGGTAACTTTCCACACTCCTTAAACACTCGGACTGCAATTCCAATTAGATAGGAGGAAGGGAGAAGTATAAATGGTATCCCACATAAGATCCCAAAAGATTATATAGAACGATTGTACAGCTTTTCTGGCAACGATCATCAACGAGAAGCCCGAGGAGAAGGGATTTGAAGGCATTTCGATAGTTGAACACTACCCAAATGTATTTCTAGAAGAATTACCCGGATTACCCTCGATCTGACAATTGGAGTTCACCATAGAAGTTATCCCAGGAACACAGCCTACATCCCAAGCCCCTTATCACATGGCTCCAGCAGAACTAAACGATTTGAAGGAGCAACTGGACGAGCTATTGAAGAAGGACTTGATATGTCCTAGTAAGTCTCCATGGGGTGTACCAATCCTGTTCGTAAAGAAAAATGATGAGAGCATGAGGCTGTGCATAAACTATTGGAAGTTAAATCAGATCACCATAAAGAATAAGTATCCACTTTCACAGATTGATGACCTGTTCGACCAACTAAAAGGAGCATCCTACTTTTCCATGATAGACCTTCGGTCAGGATACCACCAACTCAAGATACAAGAGGAAGATATTCCTAAGACTGCATTTCGGTCCCAATATGGACATTATGAGTTTAGGGTGATGCCTTTTGGCTTGAGAAATGCCCCTACAACCTTTATGGATTTAATGAACAGAGTGTTCCAGCCACACTTGGACAAGTTCATGATAGTATTTATAGATGAAATTCTTATATACTCACGAATGAGGCTAGAGCACAACATCTATCAATCACCGTAGAGATACTACGAGAAAACCTCTTGTATGCAAAATTCTCCAAGTGTGAGTTCTAGTTGTAGGAGGTAGGATTGTTAGGGCACATAGTGTCCAAAGATGGAGTCAAGGTAGACCCAGCAGAGGTGGAGGCCATATCCGATTGGAAGGCACCTAGGAATCCCTCAAAGATACAAAGTTTCTTGGGCTTGGCGGTATTTTACAGATGGTTCGTGCATGATTTCTCTAAGATAGGTGCCCCTTTGACTTGTCTCACAAGGAAATGAGTAGAGTATAAGTGGGATGAAAGCTGTGAGAAATTCTTCTTGGAGTTAAAGACCCGTTTGACAACAATACCTGTACTCTCTCTACCTGACCCAAGTGTAGGGGAGTACACCGTTTATAATGACGCATCTGGATAAAGACTTAGATGTGTATTGATGCATCAAGGAAGGGTTATCGCTTACTCTTCGCAATAACTTAAGGTACATGAGAGGAACTACCCTACCCACGATTTGTAGTTAGCTGCAATAGTGTTCGCTCTCAAGATCTGGCGACACTACCTATACGGGGTTAAGTGTAGGATATATATTGATCAAAGGAGTCTTAAATACTTCCTAACTCAGAAGGAGTTGAACCTCCACCAGAAGAGATGGTTGGAATTGGTTAAGGACTATGACCTTGTGATAGAATATCACCCTGGGAAGACCAATGTAGTGGTAGATGCCCTACATCGCAAGTACGAAACCGAGGTAGCGCAAATAAAGACAAGCTACTTGCCCTTGTTGTAGTAGTTGGGAAGAATGGAGGTGGACCTTAAGGTGGACAAGGTAGAGAAATGCTTATTGGTGGGTGTAATAGTACAACCAAGCCTACCAAAGCAAATCAAGAACCAGCAAAAAGCGGATAAAGAACTCCAACCCCATTTGGATTCGGTCAACGGAAGGACAAAATTGGACTATGACCTTCAAGGCGACGGAGTACTAACCTAAAAGGGTAGAGTGTGCGTGTCTCAATATAAGGAACTGAAGAGGTTAATTTTGGAATAGGCACATGACTCTGTTTATGCGATGCATCCGGGTAGTACTACGATGTATTGCACCCTTAAACAAGGTTATTGGTGGAAAGGGATGAAGAGAGATATTGCAAAATATGTAGCCCGATGGTTGTCCTGCCATCTGATTAAAGCTAAGCATCATAAACCATTAGGACTGCTACAACCCTTACCAATTCCCGAATGGAAATGGGAACACATCACCATGGATTTTGTCATGGGATTACCTGTGACTAGAAAAGGATGAGACGCAATATGGGTCATTGTGGATAGATTGACCAAGTCCGCCCATTTCCTACCTATAAGAGTGGCTAATTCAGTGGAATAACTGGCCATCTAATACATGAGGGAGATAGTGAGACTTCATGGCATCCCGGTAAGCATAGTGTCGGATAGAGACCTTACATTTACTTCAAGGTTCTGGCCTAGTTTGCAAAGTTCCTTGGGAACCAAGCTCCACATGAGTATAGCATTTCATCCTCAAACCGATGGGCGGTCTGAGTGAACAATCCAAACCCTGGAAGACATGTTAAGGGCATGCATACTTACCAAGAATAAGGGTTGGGAGGAATGCTGAAGGTTGAAGATGATGACGTGGCGGTTGTGCCATGTGGCGTGCTATGATTGATTAATTTTTCTGACGTGGAGGTATAACTTGTCCGTTAATCATTGACTTCACACGTGACAACCTTCCATTGGTTGTCTGTGTTTGCATGGCATGTTTACCGGTCGATCGAACACGTGGCAGCCTCCCATTGGATGCTGCCTAGGCATAATTGACTGTTGACTAGTTTGGTTCGTTGATCGATCCGGTTCGTTGATCGATCGAACTGTTGACTGGTCGGACCATTGACCGGTCCGGTCCGATCGGGTTCGCTATCCCAAAATTAAAAATCGGTCGGTTCAAACCCAATTTGATAGGTGTTCTAAAATTTAAAATTTTTTAAATTCATTTTCTATCTAATGGTGGCCTCAGTTTCCCAAATTGACATTTTTAAGCCACCTAGAAAAATAAATCATTGAACTAGTTCACTATGATTCATCACGGTTCAGTCCAATTCAGATTTGGTTCACTCCGAACCGATCTAGTTCTCTCATCAAATCCACTTCTCAGTTCTTGCTCATGATTTTTATGAATTTTTGGTCACTTGAGATTTTCCAATTTCTCATTTTAACCATTCTTTATTATTTTTGGTTCCTTTTTTCACTCAGTTTTTTCAATGTGTTTTTGTGTGTTCCTAAAGTCAAGGATCCTACTTCAGGTTCGTAAGAATCCATCTCCTAGTTCAGCTTCATTCATCGAGACCTCCCAAATGCTTGTTCTTTCTAAGGGTTCTAAACAACAATGTTTGATTACCAACGACACAACTACAACATTAGGTGGTCCTATAAACCTCGTCCCTTAAAAGACAAGGAAATCAGGGAAAGAACTGGTCAACTCGGGTGAGAAAACCGAATCAGTTCACAAACCCCAACCATCAGAGAAAAGGAAAACTAGGAAATTTATGGATCCTAAGTGACCTAATCAGTCACAAAAGTCATGAGAAAGGATTTAGGATGAATTGGAGGTGAAAACCAAACCAGTTCAGGTGAACCAGACCTTAACCGGATTGAACTAGTTTGAACCATTTTGAACCACTATTGAACTGGTTTCTAAATTCATTTTTCTAGATGCCTTAGAAAATTTTAAATTGGAGAATTGAGGCCACCATTGGATAGAAAATGAATTTAGATTAATTTATAAATTATTAATTTTAAAAAACTTGGTCAAATTGAGCTTGAACCGACCGGTTTAAGCATTGATCCCGGTTCGGACCGGTCCGGTCAGATTCGAAATAGTGTTGTCTTCTTCCTTCATATGACAACACTGTTCACTCGCCGGAAAACCAAGCAATGCTAGTGAAGATCAAAAGTATCTGGCCAGAGAGTTTCAGGCAATGAATGACTGCCATTAAGGTACCAATCAGACGGCCAAGAAGTTCCTAAGCTTCCTATATAAAAAGTACCTCCTCATTAATCCTCCTCACACCTGAAAACTCCACTCTCTCCCTACTACTCCATTTTCCGATGATGCTCAAACTAGAGCTCCGACTTGGGCATTTTTCTAAGCCAAAGAAGGCGTTGTCGGGTTCTTTGGATTCTGGGTGAAGTCAACTATACGCCTGTAGTCTCCATTTGCTCCGAGGATTGCATGAGAAATGCCGGCGTGATAGAACAGTGAAGTAGCTCCGGTAGATCGAAGCTGCCCTATTTTGGCCTAGCTGAAAATGGCCAATTCGAGCCCTTCTTAGGCTAAACCAAGCCCTCCCAACACTTCATCAGCCCTTATACGACTGAATTAGAGTGGAAAGATAAGCCAATTTGGCTCACAATTGTGAATTTTGATCAGTGCTAGATAGAGAACCAGTAGATCTTTACTGACCAAATTCCCCATCAATTCAACATGAATTGATACAACTCTTAATCCTAGGAGGAATCTTAGGACAAGAGCTATCTGCCCAGATTGAATGTTCGGACCGTCGCGCCCCCAATAGTAAGCTTTCGAAGCTTTCTCTCTCTAAGTTTAGTTTTCCAACGAAGCTCTTTTTGAGCTTGTTCCGATGTCAAATCGTGCGATTCAAGGTGCAATTAAATCGTATGGAGATATAGGAACTCTAATCTAACTTCAATTTCAACAATTAAACTCATTTGATGGGTCAATTTGATGAGATTAAATTCAGCTGAGTTGGAATGTAAACCCCGCACTTTTGAGTTAAGGAAAACCGGGAAAAGAACCAATCAAACTAAGTAAGAAAGTCGAGCCGATTTATAAACCCGATCATATGGGAACAAGCAATTTGGAAATTTACAACTTACGGGTGATCCAAAGGGTTCATTAAACCGTGGAAAAGAAACTTAAGACAAAATAGAAGAAGAAAAACCAAATTGGTTTAGGTGAACGAGATTCCATAAGAACTTTGAAGTTAAGCGCGCTTGCTCGAGAGTAGTTTGAGTATGGGTGACCTCCTAGGAACGCCTTATCACAAATAGCCATAAATTAATATATATTTAATTATTGGAATTAATACCAATAATTTAATACCGAAATTAAATTATTGATATTAATACCAATAATTTATGGCAATATTAATAATAGTAATAAATCTCTCTCATTTAATACACGATTTTACACCAATATAAAAAGGTCATCCCCATTCATTCTCCTCACACCTGAACACTTCTCTCTCTCTCTCTATTGCTCCATTTCCGGTGAAGCTCAAACCAGAGCTTCGACTTGAACATTTTTCTTAACCTCGGAAGGAGAGGTCGGGCTCTTTAGAACCAGGAAGAAGACAACTATCTGATAGCAAACTCCAGTCAATCCGAGAATCGCTGGAGAAGCGCTGACATGATGGACAAATGAAGTAGCTCCGACGGACTGAAGCTGCCCTATTTCGGCCAAGCTGAAATCAGCCAATTTGAGCCCTCCTCAGGCCAAACCAAGCCCTTCCAACACTTCCTCAGCCCTTCCACAGCTAAATTAGGACCGAAAGGTAAGCCAATTCGGCTCCCCTGTACAATTTTCAATTGGTGTTAGAGAGAGAGTCGACCGAATTTCAATGACGAAATTCTAATCCAATTTAACATCAATTTATGCAATTCTTGATTCTAGGATGAACCTTAGGACGAGAGCTATCTGCCCAGATCAAAAGCTCATTCTGTCCTGCTCTCACCGGTGAGTAATCAAATCTTTCTTTCTCTAGAGTCCGTTTTTCGACGAAGCTCCACTTAAGCTTGTCTCGGCATTAAAACTCACGATTTAAAGTTCTATGGAATCATATGAATATGGAGAAACTCAATTTCAACAATTATAGGGGTTTGATCGGTCAATTTGATAAAATCAAATTCGGTTGTGTTAAAGAGTTGGAATTGGAGGAAAATTGAGGAAAATTGGGGGTTTTCGAAATTCAAAGGACCAAAATGCAATTTTATGAAATTGAGGGTCAATTGGGCATGAAAATAATATTGGAGGATCAATTGAGGAATTTTAGAATTTTTGGGGCAAAACTTACCATTTTTGTAGAGGAAGGGCAAAATGGTAATTTTGGAAAACTTGGGGGACCAAATTGGAAATTTGGGAAATTAACCCCCTTTTTGAGAAATGGAATAAATTGAGGTCCCTTGATAAATTTTAAAAGTTTTGGGACACAATTTGAGGAAAAACCAGCATTAGGGACTTAAAGTTTAAGAGAAATAACTTTAGGGACCTAATTGTAAATAAATGAAAGTTTAACTTTCTCATTCATTTGGAATGAATGAAGGCTATTAGGCCGAAGGATAATAAACCAAGATGTTCATATCATGTAGGAACATGAAGTACCGGGAACGCCAGCAAGGACAAGCTCTCGTGAATACAAAGAACCGGTCTAGTGGAATTCACTGCATTAATGGGTGAGTGGGTTTACTAACATCATACCCGGTTGGGAAGATGAGCACAACTTAAAATTAAAAACCACTTACTGGTTGTGAGTGGGATTATATATCATACTCGGTTGGGGATGATAAGTACCTCGGTATAAAAACCCACTACTTAGTGGTTTGTTTTAATCATCACTACTTAGAGAAAGTGATGTGAAAGTTATGTGGAAAAATTACTTATGGGTTGTAAGTAGATCATACCAGGTTGGTATGATGAGACTTGCTTGAAGGAAGTTGAAAACCTGTTCATCGGTTATGAACGGAGATGTCCTTTTACCGGTCTGTATAATGGACAGTAAAAACCCATTTTTGTCGAAAGTGTTCTCCCCTAACTATGTGCCAATGCTTAAACTATTTGTGAGACCTTCTCGATGGGACTAAATGCCCAATTTTGAAAATCTCGTATAGTGGGCCCAAGGCCAGTTGGCATGAGCAGGAGCTCGTAAATGAACATGATATATTTGCCATAAAACTTTAAATAAAGGAATTGTTTAGCCATGGTACCAAGATAGGACCGACATGCTCAGTCAACTAGCGGCAGTGCGACATGACAGGTCGACGAACTGGTGAAGTCAAACAACTGCGGGTTGAGTTGAGAGTCAGTGCCATTGGACCAGTATCCCTAAAGATTACATGGCAATATGAGAAAATATTTTTTGTGCATGCACTATTAGTACAGGATCATCAAGACGCCCATGAGGGGTAGTGATGTGTCCTAAGGACCCCGTACGACTCGATGAGTATAAGGGCAGATCGTCGTTCCAGGTGTCTGTGTGAAATTTGGAGTTGCACCAAGTGCATGAGACCAGGGTGAGGACACGATGAGGTCTCTGCCCTTATACGGACACGAAGAAGTGATTTCAGGATTGTGGGTCGGATGTCACGTACATCCACTCATTCCTAGGGTAGAAGTGGTCGTGCGTCTATCCGGGTGGCATGTAAAGTCGCTCCGAAGCCACTAGCAGGTTCAGTAGTTGTACTGACCTGTGAATGTGTGTAACCTTCATGACGAAGGATGTGTGTTGGATGATGACACACCAGTAACTAAGAATAATGGGAAAACCCAAATTTTTAAATGAAGGGATTTTTTAAAAGAAAGGAGTCTAGCACACTCCATATAAATGATTTTTTTTTCTTGAAAGACAAGATTTGAATCCCATTCGCTGAGTAGTTGTACTTACCCCTTCCCTTATACCCCTTTCAAGAAGTCCAGGAAAGCCGAACCTTAAAATACTTGCGCAATTAAATGCCTGCAAGACAAGTACAATTAATTTAAATTATTATGCAGTTTTAATTTATGATATTCCTGGAAAAAGGTGCAGGTCTAAAGAACACCTTACTCTCTAGGGTTTATAATATAAGGGGAAACCCTTTAGTAAATTGGGAGAGTGGTGGGTTGGTCACGGGGATCTGACCAAACCGGGTCGGGACATGACATGGAAGGTTGAAATTGGGGAAATTTTGGGGATTTTAAAAATTTGAGGGATTAAAGTGCAATTTCATAAAATTGAGGGCCAATTGGGCATGATAAAGATGTTGAAGACCAATCGATTAATTTTTGTAAATTTTGGGGTGAAATTTACCATTTTTGTAAAGTAGGGGCAAAATGGTAATTTTGGAAAAGTTGGGGACTAAATTGGAAATTTAGGAAATTTGAATCCCTTTTTTGTGATTTTGAATAAATTGATATCCTAATATGAATTTTAGAAGTTATGGGACTCAATTTGGGGTAAAATCGGCATTAGGGACCTAATGTTAAAGAAAAATAACTTTAGGGACCTAATTGAAATAAATAAAAATTTTTGAGCATTTCATCCAATTACGATGAATGATGGCTAATAGGACAAGGGATAATGAACAAGGATGTTCATATCGTGTAGGAACATTAAGTATCGGGAACACTAGCAATGACAAGCTCGCGTGAAGACAAAGAACCGGTCAAGAGGAAATCACTGCCTTATCAGGTGAGTGGAATTTTATATCATACCCGGTTATAATGATAAGCAACTCGGAAATGAAAACTCACTACTAAGTGGAAATTTTAAACATTACACCTAAATGGAGTGATGTGGAAATTACACATAAAAACTAATTATCGGTTGTAAGTAAATCATACCCGGTTAGTATGATGAACTTCCTAGAAGGAAGTAGAAAACCTATTTATCGATTATGAACGAAGATGTCGTCACACCTATTTGGTGTGATTGACAATCAAAAGATTATTTTTGTCAAAAGTGTTCTCCCCTAATTGTGTGCCACTTCTTAAACTTTTTGGGAGACGTTCTTGGCGGGAGTTTGAATAGCTCAGATAGGCTGGAGGCCTCAGTTTTGGAACTTGGGGGCTAATATGCCCGATTTTGAAAATCTCGTACAGTGGGCCCATGGTTAGTTGGCAGGAGCTCATAAACAAACATGAGTTTAAGCGATTAAAACTTTAAATGAATAAAATGTTTGGCCAAGGTACCAAGACATGACTGACATACTGCATGGATTAGCAACAATGTGACATGACAAATCGACGGTCCAGTCGAGACAAACAACTGCAGGTCAAGTTGAGGGTCGGGGCTGTTGGACCAGTGGCACCACAAATTAAATGGCTTATGTGGAAAACTGTTGTTTTGTGCATGCATTGAGGTACAAGACCTTCAGGACACCTAAGAGGGGTAGTGATGCGTCCTAGGGGCTACTAGACAACATGGTGGAGATAAGGGCAGATTGTCGTGCCAGTAGTTAGGGAAGCTCGACGTAGCTTCATGTGCATGAGACCGAGGTGGGGTCAAGATGAGGTCTCTGTCCTCATACAGACACAGAGTTTTCTTTACAAGATTGAGGATCGGATGTTATGTACATCCACTCATTCTCAAGGTAAAAGTGGATGTGCTTCTATCTAGGTGGCTGGTAAAGTTACTCTGATGCCACAAGTGGGTGTAGTGGACATACTGCCATATGTATGTGTGTTCCCTTCATGATGAAGGGTGTGTATTGATTGATAAACACACCAATTGTGACTAATGATTGAGAAATGACTATGCAAATGGAGATTTCGAGTATGAATTGTTTTAAAAGAAAATAAAGAGTTTGGCACACTCCAATTCAAATTATTTTTCTAAAAGTTAAACTTTAAACACCTATTCACTGAGTCATTGAACTCACCCCCTTCCTTATAACCCTTTTCAGGTAACCAAGAGAAACCTACCCAAAAACCTTCTATTAGTCACACCTACAAGACAGGTATGTAAAGTTTAAAATTTCATACAGTTTTGATTAATGTTATTCCAGGAAAGGTACAGGTTTAAAGGGCGCCTTACTCCTCACAGATTAAAGAAGGGGAAAACTTTTAATAAACTAGGAGAGTGTCGGGTTACTCACGGGGATCCGACCAAACTGGGTTGGAGCGTGAAAGGTCCATTCCTATTCTCAGCTGTAACCCACAACTTTTCTCATCCAATAAGAATCCTTCGAGTTCATCCCTCTGCTCAACATCTCCTAATGGAATCCTCCAAAGTTTTCAATTAGTGGATCATGAATCGTTGTCTCTAGCTCGTCGAAGTAACTTACAATTTCATCCATTCTCTTTGACTTGAGATTATTACATGAATTTGTCTAGATTTTTTTTCTCCTAGCATAATCACTCTCTTAGACTCGCCCTAGCTCTCAAATGGAGGTCGTTCATTCATATTGGGGTTAAACTCACTTTTGATTCCTTCACAAGAAACTATCATGATTGCAATTGGGTAGGTAATTTTTGGTGTAGGAAGTGTCGGCAAAGAGTGGTCATGAACGAGTGGGATTACTCCATCTGAATTTTGTCGATGGTAATCAACTATTGCTCTCAATTGGTTATGCCCCCCTAGTCCCAAATGCAAAGAATTCCATATTGGTAAAAGGTAGGCTCGATAATCTTTGTGTTCCTGGAAATTCCTTGTCTCGGAGGGGCTTGAGAATTATTATTTCCTTCCTACTTGTGATACTTAAGTCTTAGTTTTGCCTTGCAAAAGGTTACTAATATTCTATTTTGGTGCATGTGTTTAAATATAGCTATTATTGACATTTGATGACCTTATTGATCCTTAACATAGTGTCTTTGGAAGCTATGGAATGTAACGAATGTTATTTACTCTCGTGGAAATTGGTTTTCCTTGGATTCTCTGGAGGATGGATTGATTGGTTTCGCTGTAAGATCACTAGGAAGGGCTTGAGCATAAATGAGGACTTACTCGACTAATCTAAAAGTTCCTTTACTCAATTCAATTCTCTTTGTTTTTCCATGAGAGTTATGAAAGTTTGGTTGGTTTCTTTTTGTTGTGCAAATATAGTTCTTTGGCTAAGGATGGTCGATTGAAAATTTTAGAAGGTTGTGGTCATTCCCACGGTTTTTCTCCTTAGTTTGAAGAGGGCTTGGTTGGGTTGGCTTTGGATGCAGGAGCAGGTAGGTTTGCTTTTGTTTTTGTTGTAGTATGTTATGCTACTTGATAGTATAGTTAGGGTAGTTTATCTTGATCTACTTCTTTGCATGGTGGTAATTTAATCTATTCATAAGGGGTTTCTCCCTCTTCTTCCTCCGAAACGATGTTAGGCTTGATGATATTAAAAAGGGGTATCATAGAGGATCTGCTATACTTTTTCTCTAATTCGCATCATATTTGGTAAATACAATCTCTCTAATTGATAATTCTCCTTGATTCATATTTGTTAACCATTTTCTCTATTTAACTCTTACATGATAAAGGTAAGTTTACTTGATTTCTCTTAACAATTTTGAGAAGGAATTAATGATATACTTTGAATACAAGAAAATATTTAAAAATGAAGATCATTGTTGAAGTTTCCCATATTCTTAGTTCGAGGTATCACAGATTCAATAGGTGAAGGGTGTTTGGGTTGGGTTAGTGTCCCTCAACTAGTAGGTAGAAACTCATCTCATTTCAAGTTATAGCCCGTAGATGGAGATAAGTCTGAAGAAGGTCCAGTAAAGCTTATCCATCATAGTGGTTTTAAGAGGCTAGATTGAGTTTGCCCAATTCCAATGAGGCCCATGTCCAATTCACTCGTTTTATGGGCGGGCTCGGGTGTTGTCATGAATTGTGCTTATTTTATTTGTAATTTGTACTTTTATAGCCATAATTTATTATATTTTATTTAATTACATAATTTCAAATTAAATCCTTTCATATTCATTAACTTGACTTACTTTAATCTCATATGACTGGTTCAATTAATTAAGATCGATTCGATAATTCATATTTTTAATTCCCAATCGAATTGAATGAGTTAAAAATTATTTATTATAGTAAAAATGACAAGATAATTCTTCTAATTCTCATGAATCAATCTGTTATCTGATTTATTTTTCTTTACAGTTTAAATTCATTGATTGAAATTATTGGTTTTCAAAAAATAAGGTGTTACAATGTATTTCTTAAATATTAGGCATTAGTCCGTCTTTTTTAAACATTAGTTCTCAATCTATTTTTTATAAATTTATTGGGAAGTTTCCGATTTTATAATTCTTCTTCTTATTATTTTTGTATATGATTCTTATCATTTTCACAAGCACACAAGTAATTAATAAAATTATTAAGTATTAACTTTGTCGGTCCAATCGGACTCGACGTAAAAAATTTAACTCACTTCGACTTTGGATCATTTATCTTAATGATCGCTTGTTCCACGTATCAACTTGTATGATTGTGCAACCCTTTGACTTATAAATATTTCATGTACTCAATTATATTTTTACTCAAGTATTTTAGGTCGATTATATTAGTATCTTTGGTACAATCACTAAATTTTTATTGTATTTATGATTTAGCCCTTTTATTGCTCAATTCACTCAATTGGATCGTCACTTAATCTTATTTTACCACTAGGCTCAAACTTTCTCAAATTTATAAAGTTATCCAAACTTTGATATATTTACAATTAGTTCCTTAAACTTTTCAATATTTACATTTAGGTCTCTAAATTGTTCATCTTTACATTTCAACCCATGTTTTCCTAAACAATTCTTTTAGATCCTTAGACTTCCATTGGGTTCATTTATGTACTCTTAATTTTCCTTATTTGTATTTTGATAATCAATCTCTCAAAATTTATATGTTTGTCCCCAAACTTGCAATTTCTTTATTAGATTGGTTTTAAGCTTCAAAAGAAACCCTATTATGTTCCTATTTGACTTCTTCATGATTTCATGATCGAATTTAGCATTTACACAATCAATTTAGTCCATTTGATCTTAGTATTAAGGTTCGTCAGAATACAAAGTACCGAGAAAAAAATAATAAAAAACTTATTGATGAATACACGCTTATCAGAGTTGTGGACCCGGGTAGATAAACATATATTCGAGATCTTTTTATATCAAGTGATACTTCAAATGATTGATAAAGGTGACTAAATTTTCAAATCGTTCAAAATTGGTTAATATTGAACATAATAGTTCTAAATTATTGTAATTTGAATCGAATTTACTAACAATTATTGCATCAAGTAGTAAGAGAGATTGAAAGAGGTATCTAGAATTATTTGGAAGATTTTAGGGTCATTTTTAACTAGGGAGGAATGTTGTAAAGGGTCGCTAGTGGAATCCTCTATTTTCGGCCATATGAGTAATGACACTATTTAATCTTATCAACACTTCATATATCACTCTTGAGCACATTTACCATAGTCATGAGGAAAGTACATAGAATTTTATAAAGTTCTAAAATAATATCTCTCAAGGAACTCCTCAAGGCTGCCTTGTTTTGCACCTGGGCTGCAAAGCTGAAACTCCTAATCTTCATACTTATCCAATGATTTAGAACCATTCTGTATTCCTTTCCGAGGCTAGCTACCCCTTTTGCCCATAATCCCCAAATTTCACTATTCCATTATTATCAACAAGGTTTTGGTGCAACTTACATTAAAAAAAAACCAATTTCTATAACACCTTTAAGAAGATCCATCTCCCAAGCTGCACCACAATTTTAAAGAGTAGATCCATGTTGAAAGCCAATACTGAAGTTCATGAAAATTGGTTGGCCATGCTCAGCTTATTTAGGTGATTGATTATCTTAGAAGAAGATTTCATTCCCTCTTTCTTATTATATTTTATATTACAATAAATTTTATAGATTTATTTTTCCAAAAAATTACAAATATATATAAAAATTAAAAATTTTATGATTAAAGATTATGAATATAAAATTTTAATTATACATTATTTTTTTGTAAAAAATTGTAAATTATTTTATTTTTATTAAAATAAAAGACTACGGAATCATTTCTTGCATTATTTGTTGTCTGATTGCTTTTTATTTTAAAATAAGATATTTTGTTTATAATAATAATATTTAATATTATAATTAAGAGTAAGAATAAAATAAATTGTAACATAGTCCATTCTCAATTTTTAATTTTAAAATATATATTAAATAAAAATAATAGAATATATTTTATTTTCAATAAATTCCATTGGAACTTCATTTATTTCATTTATATTGTGGCATATTAAATAATACTATCATCCTTTACCTCCAAATCTATTGCATTGCTTAGAATTACAACAACTACAAATAATTTATTTTCAAATTAGTCCACACCTCTAAATTATATTTATTAAAGATTTTATAACAAAATTTTCAAATATTTCATATTTTCATGCCTTGGAAACAGGGGCAAATGGTCCATTGTGATTATCATTTAGGCCCAACTGTGGCTAGGACTCGGAGTTGGTCAGCTCAGCTTCCCTCCCTCCCTCTTCTCTATTCGTCCCTTCTCCCTCCGATAGCTCAAGTCGGCTGCAGCTCCCCTGTCACTGTTCGTACAACCGGTCCAAAATCTCGTTGCAAAACCATAAACCCTGACCCTGACTCTGCAGCTCTATCCTCTTCAATAATGAACTGTTCAAGTATCTCTCTCTTCTGTCTTCTTTTCTTTGCTCGAACAAGCATTTCTCTCAGGCTGCCGTTGCTGTCATTTCAAAATAGCATTTCGTTTCTGTTCGTGCAGTATCGGGCGAAGTTCCGGAAGAGCCGGTTGTCTCTAAGAAATCTGGATTGCTCTTTGAGAGGCGATTAGTCGAGAGACATATATCGGTATGTCTCTAATTCTAGGGTTTTCCTGCACTGATGCTTTGCTTTAAATTCCCTATTTGCGCGCTTGAGTTAAAAATGGGTCTCAGTTATGCTCTTTCCTGATTTCTCGAACTTGAGGTTATTTAATCTAGAATTTTGCGGCTTCTGGTCCTTATCTGTGACCCATTTTCAAGTGCTAAAAACAAGTATTAGATGGCTACTTGAAAATGGGAATATTTTTAATGCGGAAAACATCTGCTTGAGTTCACCGTATGAATGGGGCATGAAAATTTGCTCCCAGTATGTAGTTTTGCTATTTTTATTTTTGCTTATGGTCGTCCTCCATGTCATTTTCATCGGTAAATATTTTGCAATAAACTTTTTTATGTTTAGAATGTTCTCTTTCTGCTTTTCCAATCATTTTCTCCTGTTCTCCGATCATCTTATACAGTTCAACATGAATTTCACTAACGTGATTGGTGCGTGGGAAGAGAAAGGGCTGAAGACGTCTATGATTAGATTACGAGTTATAATTTGTTGGAAAAAACCTAAAAACTTGTAATTATTCTACTAGGATTATGGGAAATGCCCCATCACAGGGGAGCAAACTAGCATGGAGGATCTTGTTCCTATCAAAGCAGGGAAGGTGTGATTTCCTTCATTTAATTCTGATTATTGTTGCTTCTGAATATCGTTGCATTTATTAAATGTAATACAGCTAGCCCTCCCTAATAATGTTCCTTTTCATGTAGATTGCGAAGCCTAGACCAATACAGGCTGCAAGCATCCCTGGGATGCTCAGCATATTTCAGAATGTATGTACGCTATTTGAGATTTTTGTTACCTAGGTAACTGGGTTTCTCTGGAAGTTCAATTTCTATCGTGTATGTTACAGTCACTTTTCCAATAACCTCAGGAATGGGACAGTTTGATGCTGTCCAACTTTGCTTTGGAGCAACAGCTACATACAGCTCGGCAAGAGTTGAGTCATGCACTATACCAGGTATTAGCTGTTTTGATTTGAAACTGCTTAGTTTTGTTAATCTCTTGCAAGTTCCCATTATTGATTTTGCATATCGAGGATAAAATTAACCTAGAATCAGATGTAACTGGATAAATTTGTGAGCGTGCAGTGATCAATTATCTTTTGCTCTAGTTTCATTAGGAAAAAAAATTATTTGCATTAATCTGCAGCCTGCCATAGTTGCTTGATATGAAGGTTAGACAGTTCTTTGTTTGTTAAGATTCATCCGCGGGAAAAAAATACTATTGTGTTGGAGAAATTGAAATTGTGGAAATTGCATATATATATATATATTTTTTAATTATCTCTTGACAGGTAAAGTTGTGTTGTGAAACATATTGCTTATCGACATCTTAAAGTTTTGATTTTTTTGGTTGATGTTATATATCTAAACTACTAAGTCCTTTTTTCCCCAATCTATGCTCATCTTTGGATCTGGATTCTTCTATAAAAAATTCATTATGCATTCCAACCTGCTAAATTTCCTCTGTATAGCTAAACTACTAAGTGCTTCTTTTTCCCCCAATCTATGATCATCTTTGGATCTGGACTCTTCTATAAAAATGTCATTATGCATTCCAACCTGCTAAAGTTCCTCAATGTAACCACTGTACAAATCCTTTTTTATTTGAATTGTTACAGAAAAAGAATATTATCTTGTGAATATTCATTTGAGAATTGAAATACAGGAGTATCATCCCTTATCTAATCTTGTGATAAATGAAATTTACTTCAAATATATTTTGCATTGTCTTTGTTTATTATCTTACCAATATACTTTTTCTTTTCATTTGTTTCTCATTGATACCCATATGTATATTATACACATCTTTGGATTTGAATTATTAATTACAAAAATATGGATAACAAGTGTCAACAAATTGTTATTGTTCTGTACATGAGCCAGTGCCAGTTATCAGGATCTTGCTGTTTCTGCATATAATCCTTTATGCTATAATCTTATGCATATAGTTGTGATTCTGGTGATGTTGGATCTTTATAATGTGTTTGATGATTTTACAAATTTTGATGGTCTTACATACCATCTTAAGACAGTTGAGGACCAAGCATTGATAAACTGAGCCAGAACTAGCAATTTATGTTTAAAAGAAAATTGTTTTTATTGTTTCATATGTTAAATCCGAGTACACTTCTGTGAATATCTATAATAATATCATAATCCTTTATAAATTCCCCAAAAGACTAATTATACGATGCCCTGATTTATATTTGCAGCATGATGCAGCTTGTCGCGTGATTGCAAGACTTAAAAAGGAAAAGAATGAAGCTATATCTTTGCTTGCCCAGTCTGAGAGACAAATGCCAATTCCATCTACAACTGCTATTGCTGTCAATGTTTCTTCATTGAGTAATGGGAAAAGAGGTTCTTCCTTTTATATCTTCGTGAGCCTTTGTATTATTCATTGAGTAATAGTAACTTTTTCTTTGAATTAATTTAGCTGCTGAAGATGAGGATCTGGGTCATGTTGCCAAAAAAGCACGTCCTGGTATAACTGATCATCTTATTGAAGAGTTAACAGAGTGTAATGCATCTCTCTCTCAGCAGCGTAAGAAGCGGCAGGTATTCTGCCGTTCTGTAATATATTTGCTCTGATTCTGAAGTTGTACCTTTATCTTTTTTAGGGCAATTAGTGTTTGCTACCTTTTGAATTATATCAGCCAAACCTGTTCCACTATGCTTATTTTCCTTCTACCTATGCAGATTCCTTCTATGTTGGCTTCTTCCGATGATGTTGAGAGATATACTCAGCTTTCCAGTCATCCTCTTCACAAGACAAACAAACCCGGCATTCTATCACTTGATATTAATTATTCTAAGGTGTTACTCTACTTTGCCATCTGAACTTTAAATACCCCTAATGTTCAGCGTATTATGGATTATCTCATAAATAATTAAACCAAATCAATGACTTTTTGAGTGATATAATGTATCCTGATTTGATAGTGTTTGGGTAAATGTGCATATGTTTTTACTTAAAAGACCTTTAATGAAGGAATCATGCTGCTTTTCATAATCTGGTGTGGTTTTATGTGATCTAAGTATGTCTTATCGACCTTATGAATGAGCGTTCTACAGACAAGGCTTGGTACATATGATACAATATATTTTCATCTATAGCTATTGATTGTACATGGTGGATATTTTTTGAACAATATCCAATTTTTTGTTGCTAATAATTCAAGAAATATACGCGGCATAAAAGTTTCAAGTAGTTTCTTGTGTATTAGAAAACTTCTTTCTTGGATTTTCTCAAGCAGGCAGAGATGCGTTTGCCATTTTGAGCATTAGTAACCTGTCTTGTCAGATGATATTTAATTAATTCTGATCCACCCAATTTTGTGGTTTATATGCCTTAGGACATTATTGCAACTGGAGGAATTGATACATCTGCTGTACTTTTTGATCGTCAATCAGGAGAGATTTTATCTATTCTTTCTGGCCATTCGAAGAAGGTTTTCTTCTGGCTTACTCCGAAGGATAAATATTTTTATAATCAGTTTACCCTTTTATATTGCTGATATATATATATTTTTTTTTATCTTTTTTAGGTCACTAGTTTAAAATTTGTTAATGAGAGTGGCATAGTTTTGACAGGTTCTTCCGACAAGGTAAATATAGATTTTATTTTATTTTTTTAATTTGAGTGCATTATTTTCCAATTATGTTAATAAAGATGGGTGAATTATCTTTATCTTATGATTTTTCAATTGATTGTTCTAGAGATGACTGAGTTATTAATAGGAACCATAATAAATATGGTGAATGGAATAAATTGTCATCCAGGTTTTTGGCATTTTTCTATCGACAATATACATGTAAAGACTGGAAAATTCGTGTACTGTCTAAATCATAGCATATACAACTGATATGATACACTGAAAAGCTATTTTCTATAGATATGATAGAGATTGATTTCTGGGTTTACTAATGGAGTTAGAATCCTACACCCTACCCTGGATATGAAAGCAGAAATGTAGTCTCATGTAAAGTGCTACCATTTTATTTTCTTACAATAAAACCATTTGTTTATTTGTTTTTTATATTTATTAGACTGTTCGAATCTGGCAAGGCTCCGAGGAGGGGAATTATACTTATAGGCAGACATTGAAGGACCACTCAGATGAGGTACGGACAATATTATGTACATTGTATGTTACACTGTAATGTTTGATGTTCAGCCGCCCACCTATGTCCACTCATTAGTCTCCTTGTTATTCTGACAAATTTGTTTCTGATTTAATTGTGCATATTAATTAAATTTAAGGATAAAACATGGTTTGCATTATTTTGAATCTTTATTGTTGGCAGTGTTTTATGATGTAATGAATTTTACATTCAGTTATTACAATAGATTTTTTTGCTCATCTATTACAATAGATTCAATAAGTTGAAATATGAAACTAAATTACTTGCCACTTCAACACTAAACCTCTTTCATGTGTTGGGTGGGGTGAGGGGGTAGTGGTGGTGGTGGTGTCACTGGTTGGTACTTTCAATGATTATGCACAGTATAATGGGTATACCATGAAATGGATGGATTTTCAATATTTTAATAGTTGATGGAGGATTCTTAGATTGTGTCTAATTCCTGCTATAATCTTTATCCATAGCTACTGATTTACATGCCAGATACTTTTATAATTTCTAGGTGCAAGCTGTTACAGTACATGCCACAAACAACTATTTTGTGACAGCTTCTCTTGACAGAACTTGGTGTTTTTATGACCTTTCTTCTGGGTTGTGTCTAACACAGGTGACTTCTCTCTCTCTCTCTCTCTCTATATATATATATATAGCCAGAATCTAGCACACTGACTGGCAGATGAAACTATACGAGTGCGTTTGCTGACATTTTTTCAGATGTTGTGTAAAAGTCTTCCTAGTTAGACAAATTTTTTTCTCTTTGGGTGTAAGTTCTTTCCATTTCATAATTGTGTATCACCATCTTTGCCTTTTGTTCCTTGAAATTATATTGACATGCAATTTAATATTTATAACAATAATTAAATTAGTTCATAATTACAGAGGTGCTGATTGCTTTTTAAATGAAAAAGTTGGTGGCTCGTCTTAGTTTTATCTTTAGAATATCTATGAGGAAGCATGTGATCAGTTGGTCATTTATCTCTAAGTTCAAGTGCAACGATCCTACAGGTTGAAGACACATCCGACTCTGAAGGTTATACTTCTGCATCTTTCCACCCTGATGGTCTCATCCTTGGTACAGGGACTTCAGATGCTGTTGTAAAAATTTGGGATGTTAAAACTCAGGTATTCAAATAAGACTTGTCAGCTTGTTTTTTGAATTTTAGATATCTGATGGACATGCATACTTTTGGCCAGAGATATATTTGTTTGATAATTCAATTAGTAGAACCTCCCTGAAAATGCACTAATATTATATAGTGCACTAATAGTTTGATCCCTGAAAGAAGGTCCAACCAACACTTGGGTACTGCCAAGATTTTTTCCAATAAAAGAGTTGCTCAAAAATGAAAATGTGTAACACTTAGGTGGCCAAAAGATCCTTGCCAACAAACAACTTATCAAACTTCAAGAAAATCAACACTTAACCCCTTAATTCTCAAGAAAACTGACATTTAACCCCCAACTTTTGTAAGGAAAAAGATTATGGACCTAGCAATTAGACATTTTCATTTTTGAGGGCTATTTATTAGAAAAGAAATTTTTCTGGTACTTCACTGTTGGCTCGAGTATGTTATTGTGAGTTCACTTTGTATTTTTGCTTAGCACTTGTAAATCGATTTTGATCTCTGCTGTTAGAAAAATGCATTGATCTAATGTAACTCCTGTTTAAATTCATACAGATGTTTACTTCTTATGCTAATAAACTGCTAGTTTATCAATCATCCTACTATTTCCAACACCCCAGTCATCCCTAAAGAAAGATATGCCTATGTATGTACACTCTAGAATCCACCACATTATCAATGGCAAAATCCATCTTTTGTGGTGCCAATTGTGGTATTTTGGCACTGTGAAGAAATCTGATGCTGAGGATATTAAATGTCTTAATTTGACACTATTGATATTCTCCAAAAGTGGAGATAACTTAGGGGTATTTTCTTTGTTGTCATGTGCATAATGTTTTTTAATCTTTTTTATATATATTGTGTGAATGACCATTGATATGAATGAGATAACGATGATTGCACATGATGACATATATAGCTCTGTTAACATTGATTTCTAGTTATCTTGTCATTTGCATCGTTTTCTTTTATTTTGTAGTATTTTCTTCAGCACTTATGACTTCTGGTTATTTTAGGCAAATGTCGCCACATTTACTGGCCATACTGGGGCTGTCACTGCAATATCTTTTTCAGAAAATGGATACTTCCTTGCGGTATACAATTTCTCAGTTTTTGCATTGAAATATATTTTCGCATCCATAGTGCTTAGAAATATAATGTATAAAAAAAAATTAATTGTGTGCATATGCAGACTGCAGCTACTGATGGAGTTAAGTTGTGGGATCTGCGGAAATTGAAAAATTTCCGTTCCTTCTCACCGTATGATCCGGACACACCTACAAACTCTGGTATATGGCTGTGTTTTAGATTATCTGAACCTTGTTATTGTTAACTAGATCTGCAACCTTTCTGCTCGGGTTTTCTGTGAATCCACTGGATATGACAACTCAGCTCAAGTTACACTTTTTCTTCCAAAAAATGATTTGGAAATCGTTGGTTCATTATGTTTTATCAGTAATGTTTGTTAAGGGCAGCGTTTTTGTTCTCGTGTTTCATTGGCTGAAATTTAACTGCTCTATCTTCTAAACTCTTTTTTTTCAAGAAAATTGTTGTAATAATATTTTTGTTTAAAACAATTTTCCTTAGACATGACTACCACAACACTTCTGGTTCTATTGATTTGGAAAAAGCGTACAACTACTTGTGGAGAAACTCAAGTATAAAACATTGGTGGAAGATTCTTTTCCTGAAAAATCACCAAGGGAAAAATCATGTACTATCTTCCAGAACTTTTGAATATCCTGATTTTATGCTCTAGAATGCATATATCACCTTATTGATGTATTATATTATGACAAAGCTCCATTTGCGTTTCAGTTCAATTTGACCACAGTGGATGTTTCCTGGCACTTGCTGGCTCTGATATAAGGTGGAGTTCCAATATAAGTTCTTTAATTTGGAATTTAAAAAATATTATTGTTGTAGTGTCATAAGCTACTTGTTGACTACATTTTCTTTTTAATTTGTGATCAATATTTTGTTTATTATTATATGCACGGCAGAAAACCAATCCCACTTTTTCTGTTTTGGCATCTGCATTTACTGGATAAAGCTAATCTTCAAGGATCCTTTTGTTGCAGAGTCTACCAAGTTGCCAATGTTAAATCAGAATGGAATTGCATCAAAATGTTTCCTGATATGTCTGGAACAGGTCGGATTCACTTCACTGTAGGACTATGTTAGGCTGTCTTAATAGCTGACCCATTGTACCTAATGATCCATGATCTGGTTTCAGGCAAAGCAACCTGTGTAAATTTTGGTCCTGATGCGAAATACCTAGCAGTAGGGTCCATGGACAGGAACCTACGGATTTTCGGCCTTCCTGTAGATGATGGCTCAATGGAGACTTGAGGGCTGACTTGTTTATCTTCTGATTTAGCAAAACAGGGTCGGTGTAATCAGTCTTAATGTCAAAGGTTGTGCAGGAGCAGCAGGTAACTTCTCATTTGGGGAAATGTGATAAAATGTTTTGAATGATTGCCATAATTTGATGCTTTAGATCCCCGTTGTATTATATTGCCACCATTAGTACTTTAGCTGTGTTCATGATTTTTTCTTCAAAATTAAAAATTATTTTGGACTGAACATAATTATATTTTTAATTTAATCTTTTAACTAGTTATTTTTTAGTTGATAAAATTTCAATAATGAAAGTTTGTTTTTTATTAAAAAATATATATAATTCGAAGATTTTGATCGTTAAATTATACTGCAAAAGTTATGTAATATTATAAACTTTTAATGTAAAATCATATTACACAAATAAATTGTTCACAAAAATATCTCAGGGATGTTCATAATTCTTCTATTGGTTCAGGACAGAAAAATATTATATTAGTATTTTGTAACAAAATAATTGTACAAATAAGATGTAATTATCTTAATAATATTTAACAATCACCAAATTCTTACATCAATATTTAAAATGTAAATATAAATTAAAGATAAAATTTCTTTAATTGTTTTAAAAAATAAACTGTAAAATTTATTATTTAAAGAGTTTCATGAAAAAAATAAACCTTGTACTTTCCTTGAACTCGATAGTTTTTTATTATGTATTTTTAATCCGAGGAATAATGGTTAGCATTCTTTGAAATTAAACTTTTTTTAGTTAAAATTATGTTCAAGTATCATCAAAAGATATTATAAACTATCAAAACATATAATTTTAGGTCAGATTAAAATTTCCTCCAAAATCCAACAATGCTTACCGTTCTCCGCATTTGTCGGTTCAATACAATCATAATTGCAGAGATCAAAGTCAGTATTCATGCCAATTTTAACAAATAATAAAAAATCTTAACCTAAATAACGTACAAACTCTTGAACATTTCTATATAGTTTTATATATGTTATAGTATTATTTGACATAATATTTATTATATTACCTTAATTCATTTCAAGTTGAGTCCTATTATATACTGTTTACTTCATCCCTAAATTCTTCATTCCCATTGAATTAAGTGACAATCACCTACGTTTTTTTGTCATTGATTTGCTTTTGGTTTTGAAATTATTTTTAAAAAATATCATTTGTTAGTGTAAGGCACATATAACGTGAAGTACTTCCATTTTCAATAAAAAAATTAACATAAGTTTCTAAACACATTTATAAAAATATATGGTTACAAAACTCTTAAACCCAAAACTTCTATTTTCTCATTGAGGTAAGTTTTCTTTATTTTGTATCTTCACCATAAAGTTTCTTCTTAATTTCTTAATAGCACTTGAAAGATAGTGAGGAAAATAAGTAAGTTGTGTAAATTAGTGAGTAGTGTATTGATATCGAGACACTATATACATGGGAGAACCTATATTAAAATGGTAGCATGTAATAAAATAATATTTTCAAACATTTTACTCTTAAAAATTATTATTGTGAAAGTCTTATTTAGAGAATAAATTTTCATAAAAATAATCACACATAATAATAATGTACTCATGAACCACTTATTATAGAATAATATTGTGAACATTTTCATAATATTTTTATGTCAGGGTCATAGACCATTGGAGTATTGATGTCTAGTCTAGACTCGACCTCTCTCGATTGACCTTCTCTGAACTTATTTATGGATAGTACCTTATTGTACCTTTTATAAATACCATAACCATATACAACTATTGCATGGTTAGTATATGTACATTGCCTTTTTACCTTGTCTTGATATACTAAAACAAAAGTCAACCACCCTTATTACCTCAACGTCCTAACAATCCTTTAGTACATTATATTGTTTCTCATCCAACTCAATAACAAATAATACAATAATAATTTTATCAAGAGCAATAGTTGTTAGTTTACTATCTGATCAATCCCTCTAATTATTAAAATACTAGTAATAGCCATAAAAGTTGACTTGATATTAATATCTCATCCACCCGTGTACTATACAAAAATTTATTTAACAGTAGTAGATGTCGTCTTGTTATCTGGTCAACCACTCTAAATATGTATAAACAATCTCTTAAGGACTATCAAGATCCAAACTATCACTCATGGCACCATCTTATTTAACTTTAAAGACTTGCATGGTTATGTAATTATAGGCGTGGGTGGAAGGCCCCTTTAAGAAAATTCTAACAGAAGTCCTTTACCAAAATTATGGGTCGTAGCCTTATTTCTAAACTATTTGATTATATAACAAAATTTACTTTATTTTAGTTGTTAAAACTAACTTATTATTATGTTTAGGTTGTGTGTTCGAATCTTATTAATGCCAAAAAAAATTTTGTTTCATTATCAGGTAAGGAAAGGGTGGGTTTGTTGGGTTCCCGAGTTTGTTCTCCTAGACCCGGGTCCAACCAAGACCATTAGTGTTATGCCCCAACCCAATTTGGTTGGAATCCCGTGATCAATTCGCCACTCTTTTTGGTATAGAAAAATAGTCTCATCTGAAATACTGTTAAGAGTCAGGTGTGACTTAACTCTCGATAATTTTCCATGGAACAATATTATCAAAACTATTTAAGTAAGGAATTCATATGCATTGTACCTTAGCAGATGAGTTAGCTGGTGGTTCTTTTTGGCAAGGTTGAAGCCTTCTCTTAAAAAAAAGGAAAAAATGGGAGGGGTAAGTTTGACAACTCATTGAGTGGGTAAGAAGGTAATTATTTAAAATATCATTTTTATCACACCATTTTCTTGTAGGGGTTTTTACGTTCAAGCACTTGCTATTTATTATCAAAGGGATCATACATTCGCAGAATAGTCTCCGACTGTTCAACTTGTGATCTAGACTATACTTAAATTGAGCCTTCATGTTCGCTATAGTGGGACGTGACCTCTCCCCCTTCTTCCTCGGTGTCAATGCGCATGAAACTCCCATAGTTTCTTGACTTATTGGACTACAATGCTTCCTTTATGCTCCTCGGGTCGTCCAGTAGCCCTTAAAACCAACACTACCCCATACAAGATGCTTCGATGATTTTGTATCTTAGTATGCACAAGCAAAAATATTTTAATTAAAATCGTTATTTTGGTGCTACCAGCCTAACGAGTTTGACGACCAGACTTCAGCTTGGTAGTTAAATAAAATAATTAACCATTTATGAAGGTTTTCCATAGGCTTGTAAACATAATTTTATTTACAGATTTAAGCACGTTTGTCACGTCCCAACCCAGTTTAGTTGGATCCCCGTGAACAACCTGTGGCTCTCTCGGTTCAACAGGAGTTTACTCTAACTTTAACTCGAGATGAGCTAGGCGTAATTTCAACCTTGTTCCCTATAAAACATATATCCAATAAAATGCTTAAGAAAATTTAAGCATACCTGATAAAGGGTAAGACTTACTATTATTCTTAGTCATTTTTTCTGAAAAAATGGAGAGAAAGGAGGGGATGAGTATGACTACTTAGTAAATAAAATTTTCAAGAAAATATATTTAAGGAAAAGAGTTGTATTAGAGTGTGCCAGACTCCTTTTTTTAAAAGATAATTTCATTTAAAATCTCGAGTTTTACCACCATTTCCTTATTTAATCATAGTGTGTCATCACCAAACACCCAATCCCCAACCAGGTATGATATAAAATCCCACTCACCTGTTAATGCCGTGAATTCCACTAGATCAGTTCCTTGATTTCACGTGAGCTTGTCATTGCTGGTGTTCCCGGTGCTGCGTGTTCCCATACGATATGAACATCTCGGTTCATTATTTCTCGGCCTAATAGCCTTCATTTATTCCAAATAAATGAGAAAAACTAAACTTTTATTTATTTGTAATTAAGTTACTAAAGTTATTTTTCTTTAACTTTAAGTCCCTAATGCTAGTTTTCCTCAAATTGAGTCCCAAAACTTTTAAAATTTCCCTTGTGACCCTAATTTATTCAATTCCACAAAAAGGGGTTTAATTTCCCAAATTTCCAATTTGGTCCCCCAACTTTTCCAAAATTAATATTTTGCCATTCTTTTACAAAAATGGTAAATTTTAGCCCAAAAATTCTAAAATTCCTCAATTGGCCCTCTAAAATTTTTAACATTCCCAATTAACCCTCAATTTTAGGAAATTACATTTCGGTCCCTTGAATTTTTGAAAATCCCCAAATTTCCCCCAATTCCAACTTATTAACATATTCGAATTTGATTTCATCAAATTGACTGATCAAACATTTCCAATTGTTGAAATTGAAGTTGAAATCGAGTTTCTACATATTCATATGATTCTTTAGCAATTTGAATCGCAAGTTTTAACGTCGGAACGAGTTCAAACGGAGCTTTGCCGAAAAATAAACTATAGAGAGAAAGCTTTGATTACTCACCGGTGAGGGCACGCCGGTCCAAACTTTCTATCTGGTCAGGTAGTTCTCCTCATGAGGTTCTTCCTAGGATCAAGAATGACATCAATTGATGTTGAATTGGATTAGTATTTTGTCATTGAAATTAGGCTGTCTCTCTCTAACACCGATAAAAAATTGTAGAGGGGAGTCGAATTAGCTTACCTTTCCAACCTAATTCGGTTGTGGGAGGGCTGAGAAAGTGTTGGGAGGGCTTGGTTTGGCCTGATAAGGGCTCAAATTGGCCGATTTTAGCTCTGCTGAAATAGGGCATCTTCGGTCCGCCAAAGTTACTTCACTATTCGATCACGCCGGTGCTTTTCCGATAACTCTCGAAACGAATGAAAGTCACCACCGTGTAGCTGACTTCTCCCCGGTTCTAATGAACCTGAACTCTCCTTCTTTTGCTAAAAAATGACCCTACATCAGAGCTCTGGTTTGAGATTCATCGGAAAACTAAGCAACTGAGAGAGGGTGAGCTTTTTAGGTATAGAGAGGATGAATGGAGAGTGGCTCTTTATATAGGGAACTTGGGGACCCGTTGGACGTCTGTTTGGCACCTTTATGATAGACATTGATGGCCTGAAATGTATTGAACGGAAACATTTCTTCTCCGCCGGCGCTGCTTCGATTTTCTAGCGAGTGAACAGTGCTATCTTCTGAAGAAAGAAGACGACACTGTTCCAAACCGGGTTCGAAGCTTAAACTGGTCGGTTCACCCCTCATTCAACCGAGTTTTTCAAATCTAAAAAATTATAAATTTATCTAAATTCATTTTCTATCCAATGGTGGCCTCAAATCTCAAATTTGAATTATTTAAGCCACTTAGAAAAATGAATTCAGGATTTGGTTTAATAGTAGTTCAAACCGGTCCAAACCGGTTCGAATCTAGTTCACCTAAACCGATTTAGTTTTCATCTCCAATTCCTTCACAAGTCCATTTCCATGACTTTTGTAACTCCTTAGGTTACTTAGGGTCCATAAAATTTTCAGTTTACCATCTCTTGATCGATTTCGATTCACAAACCAACTCGGTCCTTAAAACGGTTCAATTTGGTTCGGGCCCGGTTCTCCTGAACCGATCCGGTTTTTCCTCCCCATTTCATCTAAGATTCTTTTCCAAGATTTATGAACCATTTTGAGTCACATGGAAGGTGTAAGTTCTCAATTTGCCCGTTTTCTATTAATTAAGCTTGTAGACCAATTCGATTTAAAATTCAAAACTAACCGGTTCTTTTCCCGGTTTTCTCGTTATCAAAGGACGAGATGTACAATGTTCCCATTGGCCTTAGGCCGACTTCACAAGTTTTCCAAAACTTGGAATTATGCCATATTTGTTTCAAAACTGAACACTTGGGCCCACTAGAGCAATTCTAGCTCTAAGTACACATGCTTCATGCTCTCATCAGAAATATCTCCAAATATTTTGAGCAGTTTACACAGTGAGGAAAGAATATTTCTAGAAAATAGTTTTCTAACAAAAGTGCATTCATCACCCCAAAAGGGCATTATGCCGGAAATCCCACTCATTGTATTTCGTGACTGGTCCATCTCGAATGGATTTGCCAGCCTCATGTGCCTTTCCTTTGCACGAGCTTGTTAGTGACCCATTTCTACAATGAATCAAGCAATTAGGTCCTAAACAAATAAGATATTTAAACTTAAAACTCGTAACTTTCCAATAATTACGTTTTAGTCCTTAAGTGTACCTTATTTCCAATTAGGTCCCTAATATTATCAAATCCTTCATTTGGGTCCCTAATTTCCATTAAATTTCTAATTGGGTTGCTTAATTCTCTTAATTATAGAGAATCCCCAAATTTTAAAAATTTGCACTCAAGTCCCCAAACTTTCAAAATTTGCAATTTAGTCCCCCAACATTGTCTGTTGTCAATTTGGCCTTAATCCTTCCTAATTGAGCTCTAGCATGATTCTAATCATCTTTCCTATGTCTCTTTGCTCATTTCAAGCTTTGAAACTGTAAACTCTATTCTCTCAAAATAAGGAATTAGAAATTTTATAGAGAAAATCGAGAATCTAATTGAACTGAAATTGGTAAAGAAAGGTCAAAACATGAATTTGGAAAATCCAAATAGGCCAATAAATCCCTAAAATTATGGAAACAAACTATGAAAGTGAATTGGATGTGAAAACCATATCGGTTCAGGGGGAACTAGACTTGGATCGGATTGAACTGGATTAAACTGTGAAGAACTAGTTTAAAGATTCATTTTTCTAGGTAACTTAAAAATATTAAATTGGAAAGTTGATGACACCATTAGATAGAAAATGAATTTAGAAGAATTTAAAAATTTTTAAATGTTGAAAGTCCGGTCGAATCAGGCCTGAACCGACCCGACCAATTTTGATTTCTGGTCACTCAACCCGGTCGGATCGGACCGGTCAACGGACTACTGCCAGGTCAGTGTCCAATCAGCAAGCGTGACCAATTAGCGCACAATGTGTGGCGAAGCACACCTAGTCAGTTGCTCAATCAACACCTGGAAGCGCTAACCAATAAGAGAGCAACACGTGTCCTCGGTCAATAGTTAAAGGAGGAAACTCCACCTCAGCGATGACCAACTAATGAGAAGCTGACAAATGGTAAGGACATTAGCATTCGATTAGGATGTTAGAGAAACGATCGACCAATCAGAGGTCGACACATGGCAAAGCCATGTTGGATGGTGTCAACCAATCAGGGGCTGACACATGGTAGCGATACTGTACATGAAGGAAATATGATGCATTTAAAATAACCAATCAAAGGTCACCATGTGTCATGGTGAAAGGCTGACCAAGCACGGTTAGTAGCAACATTGGAATGAGCGGCCAATGGGATGCCGCCATGGTCAGCGAGTTAAAGGCTGACTAGGCTGTTGAGTAAGAAGTTGCATCACCAAAGCCAACAAATCATGGAGCACAATGTGGTAAGTCTGCATGTGCGAAGCTCACACACGTGGCACAATGTTATCTTCCTCAGGATGACTAATAGAGGGGGAGGAGGGAGAAAGGAAGGCCAGTCTCCGGCGACTCAAGAAAAGCTCCGATATGACCGCCGACGACCGAGTCTGGGGCCGAGTCCTATGCTAGCCGGTAGCTCGGACAGTTGACGAACTCCCTATATTTAGAGCACCCCTCCTCTCGCCTTCCTCATCCCACCCCACATTGAGCCTTTCCTCAGTCTCCAAAGGTAAATTTGGGTTCCCTACATGACTGCACACTCCACAACTCAAAGGTTATCGAAGATGTCAAATACATGCACAAACAATGTTTTCTTATCAAGCCATGTAATATGTGGTGCCACTGGTCCAACGGCCCCAACTCTTAACTCAACCCACAATTGTTTGTCTTGACTGGTTCGTCGACCTGTCATGTTGCACTACCGCTAGTTGACTAAGCATATCAGTCCTATCTTGGTACCATGGCCAAACAATTCACTTATTAAGTTTTATGGCACATATATCATGTTCGTTTACGAGCTCCTACTCGTGCCAACTGGCCTTGGGCCCACTGTACGAGATTTTCAAAATTGGGCATTTAGCCCTCAAGTTCCAAAATCGAGCTCCCGTCAAAAAGGTCTCCCAACTAGTTTAAGCATTGGCACACAGTCAGGAGAGAACACTTCCGACAAAATAGGTTTTTTCTGTCCATTATACCGACCGGTATAAGAACACTGCCCAATTGATCCTCAATTTCATAAAATTACATTTTGGTCCTTTGAATTTCAAAAATCCCTAAATTTTCCCCCAATTTCAACTCTTTAACACTACCAAATTTGATTTCATCAAATTGACCAATCAAACACTTCTAATTGTTGAAATTGGAGTTGAAATTGAGTTCCTACATGTTCATACAATTCTAAAAAACTTTGAATCGTAGATTTTAACGCCGAAACGAGCTCAAATAGAGCTTCACTGGAAAACAAACTATAGAGAGAGAAAGCTTCGATTTCTCACCGGTGAGGGTATGACGGTCTGAGCTTTCGATCTAGGTGGATAGCTCTAATCTTGAGGTTCATCCTAGAATCAAGAATTGCATCAATTGATGCCGAATTGAGTTAGAATTTTATTATTGAAATTCTCTCGGTTCTCTCTCTAGCACTGATCGGAAATTGTAAAGGAGAGCCGAATTGGCTTACCTTTCAGTCGTAATTCGGCCGTGGGAGGGCTGAGGGAGTGTTGAGAAGGCTTGGTATTGCCTGAGGAGGGCTCAAAATGACCAATTTCAACTTGACCGAAATAGCACAGCTTCGGTCCACCGGAGCTACTTCACTGTTCCATCATGTCGGCGCTTCTCTAGTGATTCTCGGATTGACTGGAGTTTGCTATCAGATAGCTGACTTCTCCCTGATTCTAAAGAGCCCGACCTCTCCTTTCGAGGTTATGAAAAATGTTGAAGTCGAAGCTCTGGTTTAAGCTTCAACGGGAAATGGAGCAGTAGAGAGAGAGAGAGAGAAGTGTTTAGGTGTGAGGAGAATGAATGGGGATGATCTCTTTATATAGGTGTAAAACCCGTATATTAAATGGGAGATATTTATTACTAGTATTAATATTGCTATAAATTATTGGTATTAATTCCAATAATTTAATTTCGGTATTAAATTATTTGTATTAATTCTAATAATTTAATTTAGGTATTAAATTATTGGTATTAATTATAATAATTAAATATATATTAATTTATGGTTATATATGATAAGCCGTACGTTCGCATAAAAATTTTTAACTGAAATTTCGGGTTACAAAAAATTCATACTTCCCAGAGGTTCACCCATCCTTACACTACTCTCAAGTAAGCATGCTTAACTTCAAAGTTCTTATAAAATCTTGTTCACCTAAACCAATTTAGTTTGTCTTCTAATTTTTCTTAAATTTCTTTTTCAAGGTTTAATAAACCCTTTGGATCACCCGGAAGTTGTAAATTTCCATATTGCTTGTTCCCAAATGTAAACCAACTCGGTTTTCTTACTCAGTTTAACTGATTTTTTCCCCAGTTTTCCTTAACTCAAAAGTGTGGGGTTTACAACTCTCTCCTCCTTTTAGGAGTTTTGTCCCCAAAACTTAGTTAACATCCTTGCATGAGCAATCATTTCCTTTGATGCCCCTTTGGTGTTTGCTTAAGATACAAACTTTTCTCTCGTCCTTGAAATTAGTCCCTTTTACAACCTTCGCTTAAGAGATTCCTTTTCCTTAATATTATTTACTCCCTCCATGGAGTTTGTCATAACTAGACATACCTTACCTTAGGGTATGTTCTTAGATTTTATCTCTCTCTTTGCTTAGAGCAACATTTTTCCCCTTGAGGTCCTGTACTCAAGATTGGGAATTCCACGATAACTAACCATTTCTGTGTCTAGTTAACCGCTTGATCAATTAAACCCTTAGCTCGTTGTCCTATAGAGCATTTCATACTTATTTCTATGGATTTCTTTATCACCACCTTTTCATCCCATTTCGACTCTTCCTCCATTCGTTGTCTATTATAACTTCGTTCCAAATTGTTATATTTGACCTTGTCATGCTTATTTGTCGACTATTCCTTACTTTCAGTCATATTCTCCTCGGGTTGTTGGGCTTACATGCCCTTACATTATGGCATTTTCTAGGACCTGTCTCTATCCATTTGATTTCTAGAACATCTCCTGAAGTGTCTCTCTTAGCTTTTAGACCTTTCAGGGATCGTATAACTTCATTACTCTTTTCTTTTGATAGTATTCCTCAACTATCCTTTTTTTTTACCATTATTAACTCCACTTACTCAATTGTGTTGGTTTTCCTCACCCACTCATTCCTTTTTGACTTCCTTATTGAGTATTTCCGGTTCCAATTAATTAAATTCCCAGCTATTTTACCTACATACTGGGTTTCATCCTTTCTTAGATCCATCATCATTCCCAATGATATCCTCTACTCAAAGGTTTTCCTTTGGCCTTAATCCCCTCTGATTTGTTTGCAACCATTTCACAATTCTTTATTTTTCTGGTCCAATTTTCTGGGCAGCTGTATCACTCATTCTTCATGCCCATCCTATTATCCATCATAGAGTGTAGTCTTTACTACATCTCATTCCTTCTTAAGGTTTTGTTTATTCGATTTGGCTGTCTGTCATTATTAGTTTTCCTCTTTCTACTTGGATCTCCTGTTCCCTCCAAACAGGTCAGCCTGGGCCATTACGATACTTCCTTCCTTGGAAACATTTCCTAAATAAGGGTTGGTTCCATTTCCTCTTAATTGTGATACGCATGTCTTTTCGGGGCTTCCTTCCTTGGTAGGATTCTTTGTCTTTCCCCTAACATTCTTTTCTTACATTTTCTCTAGGGGATTTCTACCCTTAAATGACATCCCTTGATGTCGTCTTCTCCTATTTACCTTTACTTCTCAAATCTTGTAGGCACATCTTTTATGCTCTATCTGCATCCTTATTCGTACCCAATATCTGTCTATTTCTTTAGGGAGCATACAAATCTTCCTTATTTTAGGATCATTGTGGGAGAGGCTTGCCTATTCCTTTCTTGGCTTGAGTTTAGTCGTTAATTGGCCTTTGGTCCCGTGAAGGATTTCTTGCATCCTTCTTTTCCCAAGTATTTGACCTTTCTGCCTCTCTCTTCTTTGTCGGAACTTACATTATGGCTTTCCCAAGTATTTGCTCATTAACTACTTTGCCTCCACCATTTGTTTGGTCTAAGTTTCTTAGGGCAACTGTTTCTCGAGTCCTCCTATCCTTAACATCCATCTCACTGACCTTTTTAGGGTGTAGTCCTTCTTAGGGTGTCTTTTATTCTCCTTGACCCTATTTGGCTTCATCACTTTTTCCAAGGTGATTCATTCCAATACATCCCGTTATTTGGCTCTATTACTCTTCCAAGGCAGGTCATAATTGGCCTCCAATACATCTTTCCATCAAGAAGTTTCTAACGGTGGGTCGGTGCCTTGCACTTCACGTTATGTCCATCTACTAATCCAATGATTCCTTCAAGGTACTTAGTTGTATGCATCCCTCCAGAGTTCCCTTTCCCAACGTATTCCTTCTCTTCTTCACTCTCATTATGCCCTTCTCTAGAGTTTCCAAAGGACGTTTCTCTGTGTTTGCCCCTTATGAGAGGGTTATAGATATACTTCCCATGTACATTATCTCTATTATTAAGGTATCTTTCTCGGGTTGACCTTCTTAAGAAGAAATTTAAATTTTGCATTTACCTCTTCATTTCTTGACCTCTTGGTGAACCGCTTAGCTAGCTCCATGGTTTCGGTCTCTAGTCCTTCGTGGCCTTTGAGGAGTTATTGCCCTAAATTTATGAGATGTGAAACACCCCTTCTTTCCTTACACCTATGATAGTTTATCTTGGTACTTGTCCTTACTAGGGTTGTGCCTTCTTCAGGTAATGTCTCAATTGTTCATACTTGTAATAGGTTATTCTTCAGGTAATGTCTCAATCTTCTCCTTTGCTAAAGGGTCATGGTAAGAGTCTTCTTAGATTTCTTAATTCCCTGATTCATCTTCCATAACCGGGATGTAACTTTTAATTAGCTTCCAAGATAGTGTAGGTTTGCTTTATTTTCCTTAGGCCATATTCCCAACACGATTGCATCATCAAGAGAGAGAGTTTTGAGAATTTGAGTATTTTATTAACAGGGGGATACAAAAGATTAGGCTTTCAGCCCTATCACAGGAAATGGTTGCAAAATAACCAAGGAGCTAAGGAATTCTTGATAAACATCTTCCTCCATACTTAGAGTTGTGCCACCAATAGGTCCTAGCACCATTCTCCAGGATACTTCCCCATTTGGTCTTTTGACATTTCAGCCCGGTCTCAAGCATTTGGGAAGCTTCTAAGGTTGTCAACCTACAGAGGTAGGGTGTTAAGTAGAGCCATTCCAAGTTTTCTTGGTTCCTCTCCTAGGAGCCATCTGAAAATTTTAGGATAAATCCTCTTAGTTACTATATTTTCTAGTCTTGATTATGTATTCGAGGAAACATGCTCTGATATCACTCTAGTTGTCACGCCTCGACCTGGTTTGGTCGGATCACCGTGAACAACCCACCACTCTCACGGTTTATTAAAGGGTTTCCCCTTATTATAATCCATAAAGAGTAAGGCGTCCTTTAAACCTGCACCATTTCCTGGAATAGCATATTCAAAACTGCATGAAATTTTTGAACTTTACATACCTGTCTTACATGCATCTTAGTTGATTGTCTTTAAAGGTAGGCTTTCCGGGATTTCCTAAAAGGGATATAAGGGAGGGGGTGAGTACGACTACTCAGTGAATGAGTTTTCAAATGTTTACTTTTAACTTTAAAGAAAAATATTTATATGGAGTGTGCCAGACTCCTTTTTTTTCAAAAAAATCCCTTTATTTAAAAATTTGGGTTTTTTCCATTATTTCTTAGTTACCGGTGTGTTGTCACCCAACACACATCCTTCATCATGAAGGTTACACACATTCGCAAGTCAGTATCACTACTAAACCCGCTATTGGTTTCGGAGCAACTTTTCCTGCCATCCGGATAGAAGTACAACCACTTCTACCCTGTGAATGAGTGGATGTACGTGACATCCAACCCATAATCCTGAAATCACTTCTTCATGTCCGTATGAGAACAGAGATCTCATCCTGTCCCCACCCCGGTCTCATGCGCTTGGTGCTACTCCAGATTTCGCACAGACACCTGGAACGACGAACTGCCCTTATAGCCACTAGGTCGTCCAGTGCCCTTAGGATGCATCACTACTCCTCATGGGCATCTTGATGATCTTGTACTCACAGTGCATGCACAAACAATGTTCGGGTGTGAGGAGAATGAATGGGGATGACCTCTTTATAGGTGTAAAACCCATATATTAAATGGGAGATATTTATTACTAGTATTAATATTGCCATAAATTATTGGTATTAATTTCAATAATTTAATTTTGCTATTAATTCCAATAATTTAATTTCGGTATTAAATTATTTGTATTAATTCTAATAATTTAATTTAGGTATTAAATTATTGGTATTAATTACAATAATTAAATATATATTAATTTATGGTTATATATGATAAGCCATATGTTCGCATAAATAATTTTAACTGAAATTTTGGATTACAAAAAAATTCATACTTCCCAGGAGGCCACCCATCCTCACACTACTATCGGGTAAGCATGCTTAACTTCAAAGTTCTTATGGAATCTTGTTCACCTAAACCAATTTGGTTTTTGTTTTCTAATTTTT
Source organism: Trapa incisa (assembly GCA_030064435.1). Classification (NCBI taxonomy): domain Eukaryota; kingdom Viridiplantae; phylum Streptophyta; class Magnoliopsida; order Myrtales; family Lythraceae; genus Trapa; species Trapa incisa. The sequence goes on along the minus strand of CM057784.1, from coordinate 912,054 downwards.
CTTAAATTTCTTTTTCAAGGTTTAATGAACCCTTTGGATAACCCAGAAGTTATAAATTTCCATATTGCTTGTTCCCAAATGTAAACTGGCTCGGTTTTCTTACTCGATTTGACCGGTTCTTTTCTCGATTTTTCCTTAACTCAAAAGTGTAGGGTTTACAGGAGAAGTGTCAACGAGCTTGAATAGTAACCTTGCTCCCTCGACGGTCTATAACCTAAATAGGCCGAGTGCAATTTGAGCCACGCTTGGACTAACCACAGCAAAACCAAGTCCACCAGACCACCCCTAGAGGAGTCCTGACCTTCCATGGGCTGTGTTGGTAAATCCCCTTCGTCGCCCTTCACCGAAATTCACACTACTCAGGCCACTAATTGAGGCACAGTTTGATCCAGGAACGATCCCCGAAAGGAGAGCAACATAGAGGAAGCAAGAGCTCCGATCGCCGGATCCTCACCGGTAAGTAATTGAATCTCTCTCTCTCTAAGGCGATTTTCCGACAAACCTTCGTTCGAGATTGTTTTTAAGCTATTTTCAGCGTGCTATATCTTAAAATGATGAGGGAGACTAAGGGAAGTCAATTAAGATCATGATAGAGGCAACTAGCTAAGTTTAGGTGGTCAATTTGATGAAAAATAGACTAGGGGTGGAAAGGCAAAGAATTGAGGAAATTAAGCGAAATTAGGGGTCGAATTGCAATTAAAGGAAAATTGGGAGACTTTTATGAAATTAACTTCCAATTGCAAAGGAGCACGTAGCCGGCAGTGATTCCATGGGCATGGATCATGCCAAGATAGAGCTAGATTTCTCTAGTGGGCCTAAGGCCGTGATTTTGAAAAATAAAGTGGGCCCAAGGCCGTTATTTCGCGAACAGGTAAACCCTTATTTAGTTGTTTTGTTAATTTTATTATGAAAAACAGGTGTACTTCTACGCCTTTACCTTCCTCGGTCAAATTGATAGAAATACTAATACGAGGAAGGATGGCTATTGATCACAGGATTCCAACCAAACCGGGTTGGGGCATGACAACTTGAGTTGTATCAGAGCTTGAGTTTTCCAAAAAATGTTTTCAAAACTAAATCCTATAAACGTGACCAATGATACCCACCACGTTGTTGATATGACCCCTAAAAGAGTGATCAAATAGACCCATGCTACCATTTCCACCACAAGACTTGTGGAAGATACTACCCCAAATGAGGGGATTAGCTTGGGAGCTCAAGAGTCTATGGAAACTCAAACCTTTGCACCTGGAGTGACTCCCAAATAGAAGAAACTTTATTAGGGATTTTTCAAGGTGTTTGGGGAACACAATCTTCCGCAAAGAGAAGGGAATTGCCCTGCGGGAAGTGCATTCCTTAAGAAGGATGAGGTACAATCCCTAAATACTATTAATTCAACCTCACCCCTTTTCGATATCCCTAGGTATCTAAAGACACTATGACAATTGGGGTGTAAAACCTACAAAGGGGAAAAAGATGCTGGAGTTGCTATGGATTGGCTTGCTAGCAACAATAAGATGATGGGATTGATAAGGATTCTACATGAAGAGAGGGTAACTATGGCATAATTTTTCTTAGAAGGAAATGCTAGGAGATGGTGGGAGAAAATAAGGAACCTCACCATCACAACGCTCTCATGGGAGGCATTTGAAGAGAGATTTTCAAATGAGTATTTGGCCCCCACCTAATAAACGAGAAGAAGTAGAAGTTCTTCTGACTCCGCCAAGGCTCGCATTCTATCTCTGAGTACAAGACTCGCTTCAACAAGTTAAGACTTTTCACTCCAAACTTGGTGGGACCAGCTGGCATCTGTTAGAAATTTGTGAATGGTCTCATCTTGGACATAAGGGACCAGATGGGAGTGCTTGGGAGACACACCGATTTAGCGGCCATTATTAGCATGGCTCACAAGTGTGAATGATTCGTACAAGTAAGATGTCAAAGAGAGGAGAACATCAGCAAGAAGGAAGAACGAGGAAATCTCCATCACGAGGAAAGGAAATTCCTTCAACCTTGTAATAAACCTCCCCAAGGAAAGCGGATAAGGAAGGAAGGGAGTACATGGTCTCATAAACCCGACGAAGAATATTCACAATGCCAAAAGAACCATGTAGGCAAACCTATTATAGGTGCGGGCAAGTAGGACATGTTGTGAGAGGTTGACCCACTCCTCAAGGATTTATGGAAATACCTCCTACGAATGACACCTCCTCAACTACACGAGTCTAAAAGGATAGGAGACAGAAAGCCAATACAAGAGTTAAAACTCCAACCTAAGTTTGCAACCTTACTCGGGGGGAGGGGGGGGGGGTACTCATCAAGATCCTAGGATGATGGCAGACACATCTCAACCTCCTGCGTAACTACTTCTTTGTAGTTGGGACAAAAAAATCCCACAATGTATTGTACTCCTTTCCAATAATGATTAAATGTCCAAGTTTTAAAAACTTTTGCCTCTTAATTGTGATGCATTCAATTAATGTGACTCCCTACCTTAATACTTAGTAAAAAGGGTGGGAAAGTCAGATCTCAGGAAAAGAAGGATGAAAGAAACCCTTAAGGTAGCTAATGGTCGAGATAGACAAATACCAAAATAATAACTAACATGTTGTAAACTAAGGAAGGATAAGTAAGGCCTTTGATGCTCTTGATGAGAAGTCAGGAAATCTCAGAGCAAAATACCCATAATTCCCTTAAGAAGGTAAACTTGCAAATGAAATGCAGGTTGAGATAAAGGACCAAGTACAAGGGAAGTGTACTCATGAGAGTTCAAGGAGGAAGTTAAAACCAAGGAACGAGTAAGCAGGAAGATAACATCGAATGATGCCATAACAAGTTGGGATGGGTGGGATGCCCATAATAAAGGAATACGGAATAGGATTTCCGAAAGAAGAGGAACCTTGGAGAAGTACGCACTCTAACCAAGTGGTGATTAAAGGAAGTAACAATGGACATCAAGACTGGTTTCGGTCCACGCCCACTTAATAGGGCTTAAGATAGCATAGCATAATAGGAAGTACACAAAATAAGACTCAATAATCAAGAATTTCTTAGATGGGAAATAAAGTTCGAAATGGAAATTTAAGTCGGTGAAGGATTAAAGATGGGCGAATGCACTCATATAAATGGGTGTAAGGATATGAAGGAAGGAAATCTTTAAGGAATGGTAAGAAGGTTGAATGCATAGTTCCAAAGATGGAAATCTCTACTTCGAAGGACGCGAGTAGAGAATGAGAGCAACCAAAAAGGAACTCCTCAAAATAAGTCCAAGAAATCAATAAGTATAATGTAAGGGATCAAGTAGGCGTGAAAGGAGAGTAACTGCAAAATGGTCTTGAACGAGTAAGGATGGACTGAGAAAAGGAAATCCTTAGGTAAGGATGCCATCAAATATGAGGATTCAGTACTGAAAAATGCCCAAATTACAAGAGATGGAGGTCTACAAGAAAGGTAGAAATGATTGAATCATGGGGGTACACATTGTATGTTAGGAAAACATTCAAGGTAGTCAAGGAACACTACCAGATAGTAAGAAGGGATGGAATCCTATGATCCCTAAAGGATTAGTATGTTGGTAACATATATCAAGGAGAGGCCCTAGTAGTATAATGTACAGAGAGAGTTTTGGAACATGCCATGCTACAAAGGACGAGTAAGTCCAAGACTTCCGAGAAGGCACAACTCATGTGAGGAAGAGTCATTTACTTAAGCACGTCGACATCAAATGAAAGGGTTGGGAGGGATCTGGGTTATAATAAGGAAAGAATGGATTCAAGGAGCAATATAAGAAAAAAAGAAGAGGTGAAGTAAATAATGCCAAAACCTACAAAAACAAGAACGAAAAGCTTGAAAGGACGCCGAGCTAAAAGCTCTTCATAACTAGGGAAAATAACCAAATGCTGGGACAGTTGGACATTTCATAACTCCCAATCTTATGATCTGGGTTAACATTTGAAGAAAACCTTAATAGGGAGAATCTTACCCCTAAGCAACATAAGGATTGGAACTAAGAAAATATCTTTGGGAAAATGAGGAATATAAGTAGATCATAATAAGTTCCATGGAGTAAGTGGATATTTGAAGGGACGAGAACCCCTATAGGACATTATTTAAAGGAATAAGTAAAGTAGTAACCATAGTGACATTTTGCCCAAAGGAAGGAGAGGAACGAAGAATGCCCCAAAGGAGATGCAACTAGGATGGGGAAGTGTTCCACAGTATCATATTTGGATTGGATCACAAGGGACATAAAGGAAATTTAAGCCCTAAAAAATGCAATTGGCAAAGACATGCTGGTTGGATGGACGAAATTGTAAAGGAAAGGAGGAAAATGGAAGGGGTCCTGATTCAATATTTAAAGGATGCATAACGATTTTTAGGGACAAAACTCCTAAAAGGTGGAGAGAATTGTAAACCTCGTTCTCTCAGAATAAGGAACCGAAAATTTTCTAGAGAAAACCAAGAATCTAAATGAATCGGAATTGGTAAAGAAGGGCCAAAATGGGAATTCAAAAAATCCCAAGTGTCCAATAAATCCCTGAAAATCATGGAAAAGAATCGTGAAAGTGAATTGGATGTGAAAACGAGAACGGTTCAAGATGAACCAAATTGAACCGAACTAAACCGTGAATAACTAGTTCAAAGATTAATTTTTTTAGTTGGCTTAAAAATATCAATCTGTAAAATTGAAGCCACCATTAGATAAAAAATGAATTTAGAAAATTTTAAATTTTGAAAAATCGGTCGAATCGGGCCTGAACCAATCGGTTTTCAATTTCGGGTCACCGAACCTGGTCGGACTAAACCGGTCAACGGTCCAGCCGGCCATGGACCGCTGCCAGGTCAGTGACCAATCAGCGCACAACGCATGTTGAAGCACACCCAATCAGCTGCTCAATCATCGCATGGAAGCGTTGGCCAATCAAAGGGTGACACGTGTCCTCGGTCAATGTTCAAAGGAGGAAAATCCACCTCAGCGATGATCGACCAAAGAGGACATGACACATGGCAAGGATATTAGAGAAACAACTGACCAATCAGAGGTCAACACGTGGTAGAGCCACGTTGGATGGTGTTAGCCAATTGGGGACCGACACGTGGCAGTGGTACTATGCGTCAGAGGGAAATCTGATTCATTTAAAATAGTAAATCAGAGGACGCCACGTGTCATAGTCAAAGGCTGACCAAGCAGTGTTAGTAGCCACGTTGGAACAAGTAGCCTATCAGAGGACACCACGTGTCATAGTCAAAGGCTGACCAAGCAATGTTAGTAGCCACGTTGGAACAAGTAGCCAATGGAAGGCCGCCACATGTTCCGTTAGCAAGTCAAAGGCTGGCTAGACTGCTGAGTAGGAAGCCACGTCAGTAAAGCTAGCCAATCACGGTGCGCCACGTGGCAAGTCCGTACGTGTGAAGCTCACACGCATGACACAATGTCATCTTCCTTAGGATAATTGAAAGAGGTGGAGGAGGGAGAAAGGGAGGTCAGTTTCCAATGACCTAGGAAAAGCTCCGATATGACCGCTAGCGATCGAGTCCTATGCTGGCCGGTAGACGGACAGTTGCCGAGCACCCTATATAAAAAGCACCCCTCCTCTCGCCTTCCTCATCCCACCCGCGTGCGAAGAAGGAGAAGTACTCATTTTTTCAGTGAGGTGTAAACCAAAGCTCCGACATCGGGTCTTTCCTCAGCCTCCAAAAGAAAATTTGGGTTCCTTGGAATCTTGAGGTATTCAACTACACGTTTACACACTTCACTCAGCTTAAAGGTCACCAAAGAAGCATCGGCGAGCTCACATAGTAACCTCGCTCCCTCGATGGTTTACAACTCGAACTGGTTGAGCTCAATTCGAGCGATACTTGGAACAACCACGGCCAAACCAAACCCCAGACCACCCCTAGAGGAGCCCCAACATTTGCTGAGCTCAATTGGTAAGTCCCCTCCACTGACCTTCACCGAAATTCACTATTCACAGTCAGTTTTACTTGAAAAACCAAATTAAGAAATTCGCACTACTTTGGACACTAATTGAGTCACAATTTGATCTAGGAAGGATCCCCATCCACTTACAATCGGTATGGGGGTTTTCCTTTCAGTAAAAAGTCCATCATACCAACCAAGTATGATGTTTAAATAATCTCACTTACAATTGGTAAGTAGGTCTTTCATTTAATAATAGTGCTCATCACCCTAATCGGGTATGACGTTAGATAATCCCACTCACTCGGTGACGATGATGTGTTCGTACTCAGTCAGCCTTCCAACTCTCGTTCGAGCTCCATTGCTCACGTCCTCATCCAAATTTGTTCCTACAAGGTTTGAGTATCTTGGTTAGGAACGGCTTGCCATTAATAGCCCCTCTATTTTAATGTATTTACTTGTAAGCTCTCACTTACAAGTCCAAATTTTTTTACTTTAGGTCCCTAGATGGTCAATTATTTTTAATTAAGTCCCTAGGGCTTCCAATATCCCTCTTGAGTCCTTAATTTTCTCAAAATGGTATATAGGGCTCAAATTTTCCAAATTTCAAAGTTGGTCCCCCAACTTTTACAAAATTACCATTTTGCCCCTAAGTTTAAAATATGGCCAATTGGTCCTCCATCATCTTTCTCATTTCCAATTGACCTTCAATTTTTAGAAATTGCATTTAGATAGTTCAAGTTTTCTAAATTCTCAATTTTCTCCAAAGTTTCCTCAAATGTTCACCCTTCTCTACAAAATGAATTTGATTTCTTCAAATTGACCATTCAAATGGGTTTAATTGCTCTAATTGATTGTATGAATCGATTCCTACACTTCCATATGATTCAATTGAGCTTTGAATTTCAGCATTTGGGTTTGAAAGGAGCTCAAATGAAGTTTCATTGAAAAACTATACATAGAGAGAGAAAGCTTTGAAAGCATACGTTGGGGGCGCGACAGTCTGAGCTCTCATCCCTACTACTCTCCTAGTTTACTTGTTCTCGAAAAATTTTTCCTTCGATTTTACTCCTCCTTGATATCTATCCCATCATCCTTTTTAGGGTGTAGTCCTTACTATTTTTCGGTCCTTCCTAGGGCATTTTTTCCCAAAGTTTCTAGTTACATCTACTCGCTAGCTCTGTTTACAGCCCTACTTGGCTCCTCTGCTTTTTCAAAGTAGGTCACACCTTGTTATCCCGAGACATTTCATCATTAGGGCTTGTCTTCTATGGAGGAGTTGCTTCCTTCTTTGCTCCTAGGTGGCTTATAATGCTTCCTTAAGGGAAAATTCCCCTTTATCCACATTCTGCTCTGTCTTGGTTTTCTTAAGGTACTATCCCTAGTTTTCTTCCCATGATTAAGGCACACAATAATATTATTGAGGGACAAGAAATTTTTTATGTACTCAAAATCTTATTCATTATTAAAGTAAGAATATAATTTAGGGCTTTAACATCTCTTAAGGGAGATTGTTACAATGATGGTTTGGGGAATACTCAATACTAAGCTATGGTGTAGAAAGATTTCTTCCTAGGTGAGATTGGGCTCCCTAGCCGCAATTGTGGTTCTTGTAATGTTATCCCTTCGGGCTTCTGTAGGGGTGGAGGTGTCCATATTAAAAGGTATCACTTGGATTCCTTGCAGTTTGGGACAGTCTTTTGCTATGTGTCCAACCCTCTTACACTCATAACAGATGTTCTTGGGTTGTCCTTTGTAATGTTGGGCATCTTCTAGTGTAGTGTCCCCATTGCCCATATCTATAACAGGTTATCTCCTTACTTGGACCTTTGCAGTTCCTCCTATACTTTGAGTATTGCGAGGCCTTTTTGAGGGATAGCTGATGGTTTGATGCTTTGCCATCCTTGAGCCTGAACACCTTGGAGGTTGTCTTGTCGAGTCCTCTTTGACCTAAGGTTACTCCAAGGGTCCTTCTATACTCCTGGTTCTTTTTCTCTCTTACGATGGGGTTCTCCCTAGCTTCTAGGGTGGCTAAGGTAGCGTGAGTCTGTCTAGCTACTTTTCTTAGGGCCATCTAAAAATTTTAAAATTATTACTATCAGTTACTATGTTATCTAGTCTTGACAATGTATTCAAGGAACTAGGCTCTCTTACCACTCAAGTTGTCATGCCACAACCCGATTTGGTCGGATCCCCGTGAGCAACCCGCCACTCTTCCGATTTATTAAGGGTTTCCCCCTACTTTTAGACTTGGAGGAGTAAGGCGTCCTTTATACCTGTGCCTTTCTTGGAATAATATTAATCAAAACCGAATAAATTAAACTTACATACATGTCTTGTAGGTTAGCTAGTGGAATGTTTGTGGTAGGTTTTTCCCTCGGTTACCCGAAAAGGGTAAAGGGAGGGATGTGAGTTTGACAACTCAGTGAATGACTATTTGAAACATGAGTTTCTATATAATAGTTTGAATTGGAGTGTGCTAGACTCCTTATTTTCTTGAACCTCAGAGCATGCACAAAATAATAATTTTCTTCATAGGCCATTTAATCTTTGGTGCCACTGGTCCAATGACCCCGACCCTCAACTCGACCTGTAGCTGTTTGTCTCGATTGGGCCATCGACCTACCTTGTCGCATTGTCGCCAGTTCATCGAATATGTCGGTCCTGTCTTGGTACCATGGCCAAATAACATAATTTATTTATTTAAATATTTTCATGGCTTATCATCATGTTTGTTTATGAGCATTTGCTCATGTCAACTGGCCTTGGGCCCATTGTATGAGATTTTATAAATCGGGTATTTTAGCCCCCAAGTTCTAAAACTGCGGCCTCTAGCCTATCTGAGCTATTCGAGCTCCCATCAAGAATGTCTATCGAAAGGTTTAAGTAGTGTCACATAGTCTGGGGAGAGCACTTCTAAACAAAAATAACTTTTCACCTGTCCATTACACCAACTGGGTGTGAGGACATCTCTTCTTATAACCGATAAGCAAGTTTTCTACTTTCTTCTTGGAATTTTATCATACCAACTGGGTATGATCTACTTACAACCATTAATTAGTTTTTCCATGTTTTTCCTCACATCAGCCCAATAAGGTGTGATGTTAAAATTCTACATAATAGTGGGTTTTAAATTCTGAGGTACTCATCATCCCAATCGGGTACGATGTGAATAATCACACTCACCCGATAGGTGCAGTGTATTTTCCCTTAAAGCAGTTTTTCTGCCTCCAAGCAAGCTTATTCTTGCTGGCATTCCTGGTCCTTCATGTTTCTATATGATATGAACATTCTTGTTCATTAAGATTTGGCCATATAGCCTTTATTCCTCGTGAATTAACAAAATGCTCAAAGTTTTAATTATTTTCATTTAGGTTCCTAAAGTTATTTTCCATAAAATTTAGGTCCCTAATGCTAATTTTCCCCAAATTGAGTCCCAAAACTTCTAAAATCCACTTTGGATCCTCCATTTATTCAAAATCATAAAAAAGGGGTTCAAGTTTCCCAAATTTCCAATTTGGTCCCCAACTTTTCAAAAAATTACCATTTTGCCCCTACTTTACAAAAATGGCAATTTAACCCCAATAAATTCCAAAAAATTGACCAATTTGTCCTCAAAAATCTTTTTCTTGGCCAATTGGCCCTCAATATTGGGAAATTGCACTTTGGTCCCTCAATTTTTCGAAATTCCCAAATTTGCCCCTTTCAAAATGGCTGACTTTGATTTTATCAAATTGACCATTCAATCGGGTTTAATTGTTGAAATTGAAGGTAAAATTAAGTTCCTACACTTCCACATGATTCAATGGAACTTTAAATCGTGTCAAACGGAGCTTTGTTGGAAAACTGGACTTAGGGAGAGAAAGCTTCGAATGCTTTTCGTCGGGGGTGCGACAGTTCGAGCTTTCAATATGGCTAGATCGCTTTCATCCTGAGGTTCCTCATAGGATCAAGAATCACATCAATTCATGCCAAATTGAGGGAGAATTTGGTCAGTGAAGTTTCACCGGTTCTCACTCTAACACTGATAAGAAATTATAGAGGGGAGCCAAATTGGCTTACCTTGCAGCTCTAATTCAGTCGTATGAGGGCTTTCAAAGTGTTGGGAGAGCTTGGTTAGGCTTGAGAAGGGCTCAAATTGGTTGTTTTTAGCTCGACCAAAATAGGAAAGCTATGGTCCAACAGAGCTACTTCACTATTTGATCACGTTTGCACTTCTCTGGCTATCCTTGGAGCAAATAGAGTCTACCATCAGGTAGCTGACCTCTCTTCAAATCTAAGGATCCTGACCTCACCTTATTTGGCTCAGAAAAATGTGCAAGTTGGATCTCTTATTTGAGCTTCACCGAAAATTGTAGTAGTAGAGAGAGAAAAGAATTTTCAGGTGTCAGGAGGATGAATGAGGAGAAGATCGATATATAGGGAGCTCGGGGACTTCTTGGCCGTCCGATTGGCGCTTTTATGGTGGTCATTCATTGCTTGAAACTCCTTGAACGGAGACTTTTCTTCTTTGCTAGCGTTGCTCAATTTTTCTGCGTGTTAACAGTGCTATCATCTGAAGGAAGAAGATGACACAGTTTCGAACTAGATCGGACCATACCGGTCGAAGTTGGGTTCAATGCTTAAACTAGCTAGTTCATGCCCGATTCGACCAATTTTTTCAAAATTAAAAATTTCTAAATTCATCTAAATGCATTCTCTATCCAATGGTGGCTTCAATTCTCCAATTTGAACTTTCTAAGCCACATAGAAAAATGAATTTAGAAACCAGTTCAATAGTGGATATCTGGTTCAGGTTCGGTTCACTTGAACCGGTCTGGTTTTTACTTCTAATTCATCCCAAAGTTCTTTTTTGTGAGTTTTATGTCTCTTTAGATCACTCAGGATTTGTAAATTTCCCATTTTGCTCTTTCTCTAACAGTTGGGGTTCGTGAACCAGTTTAGTTTTCTCACCTGGGTTGATTGGTTCTTTCCCTAGTTTCCTTATCTTTAAGGGACGAGGTTTATAACTCTCCCTCATTTTAGGAGTTTTACCCCCAAAACTTAATTAGCAACCTTTGCATTATGAATAATTTCCTTTGGTGTCAACTTGTGGTTGGCTTGACATGCTAACTCTTCGGTTGTTCTTTTAGTTAGCCCTTTTTATATTATTCACTTAAGGAATTTCTTTTCCTTTCCATTGTTTATTCAATCCAAAACCATATCAAATTCAAAGGCTGAATGATCAACCCAAACTCGAGGTAACCCAACAGGAGATAGTGTCATTCTCTATTGGGAAATATCAAGATAAAGTATTATGTAATGTAGTACCAATGATGCATGTCATATTCTATTGGGAGAACCTTGGAAGTTAGACTGTCAAGTTACATATGATAGATTAATATATAGGTACTCATTCGTGATAAATAATAGATCATTATCTCTTGTACCTCTGACTTTACAACAAGTTTTTTAGGATCAATTGAAAAAGAAAAAGGCAAATGAAAAGAAAATAGCAGAAAGACAAGAGAGAAAAGCCAAGATTGAAGAGGAAGAAATAAAAGGAAATATTGAAAAACAAGAGAGAAAAATCAGAGAGAGAAAAGACAATGTTGAAAAAGAAGGGAGAAAAGCCATAATACAAAGAAAAGAGAGTAAAAACAATTTTATGGAGAGAAAAAGTGAGATAAAGAGAGATATAATTTCAGATCATATCCTTACAGTACTTATGTACAAGGATTTATGTTTTACTAACCATATTGTCGGATATATGCCGAGCATTAGTATTTCTCTTATGTTGGAATTCAAGAATGTCATTACTAAGAAGAAAACTCCTGGTTTGCAACCTAATTGAGAAATCAAGTATCAAATTCAACACCAAATCCTAAATTTGAAGAAGCTAGGATATGCACGGGATAACAGTATTTCAGGTATGGTGCAAATGCCTAATAAAGACAAAATTAGGCGAAGGTATGTTGATTTTTGAATAATCAACTATATGAAGGTAATTTATCTTCAATCAATTTCTCAAGTAAATATTATGGTACATGAGTTGCATGAAAACTATTTGTTTTCAAAATTTAATCACAAGAGTGAATATTCTGAAATTCGAATGAAAGCTAATTATGGATTGAAATTTGCATTAACAGTAAAACATGGTTTATATGAATGGTTGTCTATGATTTTTAGTTTGACTAATGCATATAACACTTTTATGAGGTTAATAAATTATATTATGCGTGCTTTTATTAAAAACTTTGTTGCCATATATTTTGATAAAATCATAATATACAATAATTACTTAGATAAACATGAAGGATATTTAAAAATTGCCTTACAAATTTTTAGGAAATATCAGTTGTTTCCCAAAATGAAGAATTGCATATTGTGTTTGGGTAAACCTGTATTTCCTGGATATGTTATAAGTTTTGAAGGGATTGCCATTAATAAAAAAATTAAGGTAATTCGCGACTGGCCGACTCCTAATTTGGTAAGTCATGTAAGAAATTTTCATAGATTTGCTAGTTTTTATAGACGTTTTGTTCCAAATTTGAGTAGTTATCTTGCACCTCTTACTACTATTATAAAGAAAAACGTACCTTTTAAATGGGGTAATGAGCAACAAAATGCATTTCAATTGATAAAGGAAAAACTAACTACTGCCCCATTGCTCTCATTGCCTAATGTTTCAAAAACATTTGAAATTGAGTGTGATGCATTAGGAGTAGGTATTGGAGGTATATTAATGTAGGAAGGAAGACCAATTGCATATTTCAGTGAAAAGTTGAGTGGAGCAACACTTAACTATCCTACCTATGATAAGGAGATGTATGCCCTAGTTCGAACTCTTCAAACATGATAGCACCATCTATGGCCGAAAGAGTTTGTGATTCACACAGATTATGAATCTCTTAAGCATCTCAAAGGACAACACAAGTTGAACAAATGCCATGCAAGGTGGGTGGAGTTCATTGAAACATTCCCATATGTGATCAAGTACAAACAAGGTAAGGAAAATATAGTTGCAGATGCTCTATCACGAAGGTACGCTATGCTTTTAATGCTTGATTCTAAATTGCTTGGTTTTGATTATATTAAGGATTTGTATGCAAACGATCCTCATTTCTGTGAAGTGTTTAGAAGTTGTAGAAGTGGGTTTGGGAAATTTTATTTACAAAATGGATTTCTTTTTTGGGAAAACAAATTATGCATCCCTTAGTCTTCTTTGCGTGAGTTACTTGTTAGGGTAGCGCTTGCTGGAGGACTTATGGGACATTTTGGGGTAGCTAAGACTATGGCGATAATGCATGAGCATTTTTTTTGGCCCCACATGAATAGGGATGTTGAGAAAATTTGTTCTCAATGCATTACATGTAAGGAGTCTAAGTCAAGGCAACAACCTCATGGCCTATATACTCCTTTTCCAATTCCTAATGCACCTTGGATTGATATTTCCATGGATTTCATTTTAGGATCACCAAGAACTAAGAGGGGGAGGGATTTTGTGTTTGTGGTAGTTGATAGGTTTTCGAAAATGGCACATTTCATCCCATGTTATAAAACTAATGATGCATCGAATGTTGTTGATTTGTTCTTTAGAGAAGTTGTCAGATTGCATGGTGAGTTGGTGAATTTTGATGGAAAGAGAAAAGCAGAGTTCGTGAAAGAATTGTACGAGAAGACAAAGATGCACATTGAACGGATGACTAAAGTTTATGAAAAACAAGCAAACAAGGGCCGCAAAAGTGTCATTTTTGAACCCGACGATTGGGTCTGGCTTCATATGAGGAAAGAATGATTGTCAGAACAAAGGCAATCAAAACTTCTTCTTGCAGGAGATGGACCATTTCATGTGTTGGAACGCATTAATAATAATGCTTACAAGCTAGAGTTACCTGGTGAGTATAGCGTTAATGAAAGTTTCAATGTTATTGATTTAATGCCATTTGAGCTAGGTGATGAAGGAAAAGAAGATTTGAGGACAAATCATTTTCAAGAGGGGAGAATGATGTGAATCTAACAAAGAGTCTACAAATTCACAAGTTTAATCAACCGAACCTGCAATGGAGTTGAACAGTTTGTCACCAAATAAGATGAATAATTATTTGAGATTGCAAGAGAGCCCAATCACAAGGTCAAGGGCTAAAAGATTCAAAGAAGCTTTATATGGGCTAATTAAAGAGATTGAAGAATATTCAAATGGAAGCCCAATAGAAGAGCCCAAGATGAGCCCAAGATAAGGTCCAGATTTAATTAATAAGGAGAGATTTATTAATATAATAAATCTCTTAGGATATTAAATGATAATATCAGATAGTTCAAAATTTTTTTAATTAGTTATTAAAATATCCTAGATATTTAGATTAGATATGGTTAGTTTGTAACCATAATAAATTTTTTCCTAATTTTGTGGGCTATTCGGTTGTTTTCTGAGCCTATAAAAGGCATACTCCACAGCATTGGAGAAGACACACTTTGGAATTTCAATCTTGTGAGGTTGTCTTCTTTTTATCTTGAAAGAGCTTTTTTCACATATCAGCTTTTTACCTGTGGCGTTCAAGCAATCAAGACTTATCACTCGAGATATATTCTTCTTAGAGGATTTGGGTGTGCGTCTATATATCCCATACCTTGTTTCTCACACAACAAGGTATATTCCATCTTTTAGCACTTGCGTCGTGAAAGTCTTGGGGTATTTGCCAAATTTGGTGTAGGGTGTCATTAGCATATTGGCGGGGTTCACATCACTATTTGTTCCTACACGATATGAATATCCTTACTCATTATCATTTGGCCTATTAGTCTTCATTCACCATGAATGAATAAAATACTCAAACTTTTTGATTAATTACAATTAGGTTCCAAAAGTTCTTTTTCTTTAACTTTAGGTCATTAATGCCGATTTTCCCATAGATTGAGTCCCAAAACTTTTAAATTTCACCTTAGGACCTTAATTTATTCAAAATCACAAAAAGGGGTTCAAGTTTCCCAAATTTCCAATTTGGTCTCTAACTTTTCCAAAATTAACATTTTGCCCATACTTTACAAAAAAATGGTAAATTTCACCCCAAAATTTTTCAAAAGTTGACCAGTTGGTCCTCAATTTTTTGAAGTTGCACTTTAGTCTCTCGAATTTCTGAAATCCCCAAAATTTCCCCAAATTTCAACCTTCCAAATGAGCCAAATTTGATTTCATCAAATTAACCGATCAAATGAGTTTAATTTTTGATATTAAAGTTAGTTTAAAGTTCCTACAACTTCATACGGTTCAATTGCTCTTTGAATTTCATGATTTGATGCTAGAATGAGCTCAAATGGAGCTTCGCCGAAAAACTGAACTTAGATAGAAAGCTTCAAAAGCATACCGTCGGGGGTGCAGCGGTCTGAGCTTTCGATCTAGGTAGATAGCTCTTATCCTGAGGTTTCTCCTTTGATTAAGAATCACATCAATTGATGCCAAATTGAGGGAGAATTTGGTCAGTGAAGTTCTGAGGGTTATCTCTCTAGCACCGATCGAAAATTACAGAGGGTAGCCAAATTGGCTTACCTTTCCGCTGTAATTCAGCTGTAGGAGGGTTGTGGAAGTGTTGCGAGGGCTTGGTTAGGCTTGAGAAGGGCTCAAATTGGACGATTTCAGCTTGGCCAAAATTGGGCAACTTCGGTCCACCGGAGCTGCTTCACTATTCTATCAAGCCGCGTTTCTTCGGCGACCCTCAGAGCAAATGGAAACTATAGGCGTGTAGTTGACTTCTCCCCAAATCCAAAGAACTTGACCACATCTTCTTTGGCTAAAAAAATGCCCAAGTCAGAGCTCTGGTTTGAGCTTCACCAAAAAATGGAGCAATGGGTAGAGAATGGAGTTTTTAGGTGTGAGGAGGATGAATGTGGATGGGCTCTTTATATAGGAAGCTCGGGGGCTTCTTGGCCGTCTGATTGGTGCCTTAATGACAGTCATTCATTGCCTGAAACTCTCTAGCTGAAGACTTTTCATCTTCGCCGGTGCTGCTCAATTTTCCAGCGAGTGAACACTGCTGCCACCTTAAAGAAGAAGACGACAGTGTTTAGAACTGGATCGGACTGGCCAGAATCGGGGTCAAAGCTTAAACCAGCAGTTTTAGGCCCGATTCGACCGAATTTTTCAAAATTAAAAATTTTTAAGTTCATATAAATTCATTATCTATCAAATGGTGGCCTCAATTCTCCATTTTGTATTTTCTAAGCCACCTAGAAAAATGAATTTAGCATCCGATTCAATAGTGGTTCAAACTGGTGCAAATCGGTTCAATCCAATTCACCTGAACCGGTTTAGTTTTTCATCTCCAATTCATCCTAAAGTCCTTTTTCATGACTTTTGTGACTCTTTAGGTCACTTTGGATCCATAAATTTCCCGACTTTACCTTTCTCTATCGGTTCTGGTTCATGAACAGACTCGATTCATAAACCCGTTCAATTCGGCTCAGATTTGATTCTCCTGAACCGGTGTGGTTTTCTCTCCCAAATTGTCATGAGGTCCTTTTCCAAGGTTTTATGAACCCTTTGGGTCACTCGGGAGTTGTAAATTACTTAAATTGGCAGTTCTCTAATGATCAGGTTTATGAACTGGTTTAGTGTTTCTCACTCGGTTTGACTAGTTTTTTTTTCTTGATTTTTCTTAACTCCAAAGGGCGGAGTTTACAATTCTTCCCTCATTTTGGGATTTTTTTTCCCAAAACTAAATCAACATTTTTCACTTCGGGATAAACTTCCCTTAATGTCAACTTAGACATGTTAATGCTTTGGTCATTCTTTCACTTAGTCCGCCTTAAATCACACACTAATATAATTTCTTTTCCTTTATATTGTTTACTCCTTCCTTGGAGTTTTATCATAACTAGTATGTCTTGCCTATGAGTCCAAAGGTATATCCTAGGTTCGCATTTCCCTTTACTTAGCGCAAGATTCTTCCCTTTGGGGTTCTTACTCAAGATTTCAGGATTGGAAGTCCCAAGGTGCCCAATCATTCCTTTGTCTAGTTATTCTCTTCATCATTGAAACCCTTAGCTCTTCCAAATCAGGTAATACTTTGACTATCCCGACATACCCTTAACCACTTATGGTTCTTTATGAGGTTCTTTATGTCGGTTTGAGCCTCTTAAGATCCATCTGGTGGTTCCTTAGCTTTGGAACTTCCCTTTTTGAGGTCTCACTTCCTACTTGTATCCTCTACCAAAGGATTCATGTCTTGGTTCAACTTCTTAACGCTTCTTGGAGGCTTTTCCTTCTTACACCCTTATGAGATCGGTATTGTTTCCTGCTCTTTATCCTTCACTGTCCTCCATTTCCTTTTTGTTCCTTATCCTCTCTTCGAAGAACTCCTGCTAATAGATTGGTTCCTAGCACGCTTTATGTCCAACCATACACTCCTTGGGCTCTATTAAGTGTGTGAGCCAAGACTAGTCTTGATGTCATTGGTTGTTTTCTCCTTACCCACTTCTGAATTGGAGGACTTACTTCTCCAAGGTTCTTCGGATGTTCTTTTCTTTATTCCCTTATTATGGGTAGCCCACCCATTCTTACTTTATCACTGTGTCCTTTGATGCTATTTTCCTACTTACATATTCCTTGGATTTAACTTTCTCCTTGGGTCCTCTTAGTATGTTTCCCTTGATTCTTTCATTTCGGTGTGCACTTCATCTCCTCATCCTTTGTCACTTGGTCCATTACTTCTTAGTTGGAACATGTATGCCTTCCTAGGGTCTCCTTCCTTGGGAAAGGTTCAGACACTATTTGCTCCAAGACTTCTTTGTGTGGGACCTACTAAATCCTCCTTATAACTTGCATGTGGTCATCATTTCATTTTTGACCATTTATTTCTTCAAGGATTTCCTTCATCCTTCCTTTCCACTATTCTAACCTTTCCACCTCCCCTTGGTCCTCTATTTTTCCAAGGTAGATCATACCTTGCTATCTTGAGACATCCCAGTTGTCTTTCATTGTTCAACTTGTCTTCTATGAAGGAGGTGTTTTCTTCTTTGCTCCTAGGTGGCTTGTAGTGCCCCTTAAGGAAAATTCCCTTTATCTATATTATGCTATTTCTGGATTTTCTTAAGGTCCTACCCTTGAACTTCTTTCACGATCCTTCCTTGGGTAATTGAGACATACAATCGTATTATTAAGGGAGAGAGAAATTTTCAGGAATTCAAAATCTTATTCATTGAAGAAGAAAAAAAAAATACTATTTTGAGGTTTTAACATCTCTTGAGAGAGATTGTTACAATGTCGGTTTGGGGAATACTCAGTACTAAGCTATGGTCTAAAATAATTTCTTCCTAGGTGAGATTGGGTTTTCTAGCCACAATTGTGGTTCTTGTAATTTTATACCTTCAAGCTTCTGTAGGGGTGGAGGTTTCCTTATTGGAAGGTATCGCTCAGATTCCTTACAGTGTGGGACAGTTCCTTGCTATTTGTCCCACCCTCTTACATTCATAATAGATCCTCTCAAGTCTTGTGCTAAAAAATATCAGGCATCTTCTAATGAAGTGTCCCCATTGCCCACATCTATAATAGGTCATCTCCTTACGTGGATCTTTATGGTTCCTCCTAAGGGGTTGTTGATGGTTCTATGCCTTGCCATCCTTGAGCCCGAACTCCTTGGAGGCTTTCTGGTCAGGTCCTCTTTGACCCATGGTTAGTCCGAGGGACCTTCTATACTTCCAGTTCATTTCCTCCCTTGGAATGGGTTTTTCCCTAGCTTTCAGGATGACTAAGGTAGTGCGGGTTTGTTTGGCTACTTTACTTGGGGCCATCTGAAAATTTTAAAATTATTCCTATTAGTTACTATGTTATCTAGTATTGATAATGTATTAGAGGAAACATGCTCTAATACAACTCAAATTGTCATGCACCGACTTAGTTTGGTCAGATCCCCGTGAGCAACCCACGACTCTCCCAATTTACTAAGGGTTTTCCCTTTCTTGAACCTTGGAGGTGTAAGGTGTCATTTAAACTTGTACCTTTGTTGGAATAACATAAATAAAAAATACTTAAAATTTTTAATTTACATACATGTCTTGCAGGTGTGACTAGTAGGAGGTCATTGGGTAGGTTTCCTTTGGTTATCTGAAAAAGGATATAAGGGACAGGGCAAGTTCAACAACTAAGTGAATGGGATTTAAAGTTTGACTTTTAGTAAAAGTGTTTGAACTCGAGTGTAACAGACTTCTTATTTTCTTTTAAAACAATTCATCCTTAAAATCTCATTTTCATAGCCATTACTCAATCCTTAATCATAACTAGTGTGTTTATCAACCAACATACGCCCTTCATCATGAAGGGAACACACATTCAAAGGGCAACATGCCCACTACACCCACTTGTGGCGTCGAAGCGACTTTACCTGCCACCAAGATAGAAGCATGTCCACTTTTACCCTGAGAATGAGTGGATGTACGTGACATCTAACCCTCAATCCCATTAATAAAACTCTGTGTCAGTATGAGGACACAGACCTTATCCCTACCTCACCCTAATCTCATGCACATGAAGCCACGTCGAGCTTTCCAAGACTGCTAGCACGACAAACTGCCCTTATCTCCATCATGTCGTTTGGTAGCCCTAGGACTCATCACTACCCTCATGGGTGTCTTGAAGGTCCCGTAACTCAATGCATGCACAAAACAACAGTTTTCCACATAAGCTATTTAATCTATGGTGCCACTGGTCCAACGGCCCTGACCCTTAACTCGACCTGCAGCTGTTTGTCTCAACTGGTCCGTCGACTTGTCATGTCGCACTGCCGCTAGTTGACTGAGTATGTCGGTCCTGTCTTGGTGCCATGGCCAAGAAAATCATTCATTTAAAGTTTTAGTGGTTTAACTCCTGTTTGTTTACGAGCTCCTCCTTGTGCCAACCTGTCGTGGGCCCACTGTATGAGATTCTCAAAATCGGACATATTAGCCCCCAATTTCCAAAACCAAGGCTTCCGGCCTATTTGATCTCTTCAAGCTCCTGTCAATAAGGTCTCCCAAATTGTCCTTAGGTCCTTTTCCAAGTTTTATAAACCCTTTGGGTCACTCGAGAGTTGTAAATTTCCCAAATTGCCTGTTATCTGATGATCGGGTTTGTGAACTAGTTCAGTGTTTCTAGCACTCGGTTTAACTGGTTTTTTTTCCGATTTTCCTTAACTCTAAAGGGCAAGGTTTAAATCTCCTCTGTCAGAGGTTTAGCTCCTTTTGAGTTAGAAAATACTTGAAACTCTTGTGATTAGTATATATCCTCCACTTAACCCCGTACAAGTAGTGTCGCCAAATCTTGGGGGCGAACACTATTGTGGCTAACCCCAAGTTTTGGGTAGGGTAGTTCTCCTCATGTCTTTAGGTTTCGTCGACGTTGCTTCAATTTTCCGGTGAGTGAACAATGCTGTCTTCTAAAGGAAGAAGATGACACTATTCCGCACCGAACCGGACCGGTCCGAACAGGGTTCCAAGCTTAAACCGACCGGTTCACCCCCCCCCCCCCCATTTGACCGAGTTTTTCAAATCTAAAAATTTCTAAATTCAACTAAATTCATTTTCTATCCAATGATGGCCTCAAATCTCAAATTTGAATTTTTTAAGCCACCTAGAAAAATGAATTTATAATTCGGTTTAATAGTGGTTTAAATCGGTCCAAACCGGTTCAGATCCGGTTCACTTAAACCAGTTTGGTTTTCATCTCCAATTTATTCTCATGTCCATTTCCATGACTTTTGGGACTCTTTGGGTCACTCGAGATCCATAAATTTCCATGTTTGCCCTTTCTCTATCGGTTTTGATTCATGAACCCACTCGGTTCTTAAACCGGTTCAATACAGTTAGATCTGGTTCATCTAAATCGATCAGGTTTTCTCTTCCAATTTGTCCTAAGGTTCTTTTCCAAGGTTTTATGAACCATTTGGATCACCTAGGAGTGGTAAATTTCCAAGATTGCATGTTCCCAAATGATCGGGTTTGTGAATCGGTTCGGTTTTCTTAATTAGTTTGACCGGTTCTTTTCCCTATTTTCCTTAACTCAAAAGGGCGGGGTTTTCAAATCTCCCCTCCTTTTAAGAGTTTTTTTCCCAAAAACTTAATTAGCAACCTTGCATAAGCAACCAATTCCTTGGATGTGCATTTGGTATTTGCTTAACATGCAAACTCTTATCTTATTCTTTCAATTTACCCTTTTTGCATCCTTCACTTAAGGAATTTCTTTTCCTTTATATTATTTACTCCCTCCATGGAGTTTATCATAAATAGACATACCTTACTTCGGGGTATATTTTTAGATTCACATCTTTCTTTGCTTAGAGCAACATTTTCCCTTTGTGGTCTTATACTCAGGATTGGGAGTTCCAAGATAACTAACCATTCTTGTATCTAGTTAACCTCTTGGTCATTGAAACCCTTAGCTCGACGTCCTTTAGAGCACTACGTACCTATTTTAATGGATTTCCTTGTCATCACCTTATCGTCCTATTTTGACTCCTCCTTCATCCGTTGCTCATTACAATTCAGTCCAAATCTTATGTTTGACTTTGTCATGCCTGTTAACGGACTCTTCCTTATCCTGAGTCATGTTTTCCTTGGGATTGTTGGGTTTACCTGCCCCTTACAGCATGACGTGTTCTAGATTTTGTCCTTATGTCCATTAGATTTCCAGAACACCTCCTTTATGGTTATTCCCAACCTTTCCAACCTCTCAGGGATTGTATAACTTCATCGCTCTTTTCTTTTGGTAGTATTCCTCAACTACTTTTACTGTTATCCAATCAACTTACAAAACTGTGTGGATTCTTTTTACCCACTTGTCCTTTCTCTACTTCCTTATTGAGTCTTTCTGGTTCCAATTATTTGGTTTCCAGGTGATTTACTGATATGCTGGGATTCTTTCCTTCTTAAGTCCTTGACATTCTTTATCCACTGATTTTTTATTGCTTAATCCACTTTTACTTACTTGTAATCATTTCATGATTCTTCATTCTATAATAATAATTATTGATCTATGTGTCGATTCCTTTACTTGGAAAGGTTCCCTTCTTCCAGTTTCGTTCTCTACTATATCCCTCACAATAGAGATTTCCCTTTTAGGAGCTACATGCTCAACCTTCTTGTTATTCCTTGTAGGGTTCTTTCTTTTTTTCTTCGCACCCCTATCTATGTTAGGGCATTTGCCCATATTGGGTCCTTCTTTATCCATAACTTCTATTTCATCCCTTATTCCTTACTGGAGATACTTTCAATTGTTCGGTCTCATTCTATGCACTTCACACTATGCTCAGTCGTCCACTCTTTAAGCTTTGTATGCGCGTGTGGACTATGACTTGTCTTACCAATTGTGGTTATTCCTCCTTAACCACATCTTTATTTGGAGGGTTTTCTTTCCCAATGTTTCTTAGAAATTCTTTCCTTCATTACCTTATTATGGATAGTACACTCATTCTTACTTGTCACAACATTTCTTGATGCTAACTTCCTACTTAGCCTTTTCTTGAGTTTAACTTACTCCTTGGATTCTCTCAATATGCTTCCCTGGGTTTCTTTCACCTTAGCATGTATTTTATTTGCAAATTCATCTCCTCACCTCTCATCACCTGGTCCCATTTCTTATTTATTAGGTCATGTATTCTTTTTTAGTATTTTCTTATTTGGGAGAATTCTTACCCCTTTTTTTTATGTAATTTCTTTTTCATTCATCTTGAAGGCACCTAACTTTAAATTATGTCCCTTGATGCCATTCTTTCATGCTTACCTTTACTCTTGAGATCCTACAAGTACGTCCTTCGTACTCCATCCTCATTCTCACTCGTACCCCAGTACATGTCTATTTCTTTCTAGGGAGAGCTCACATCCACCTAGTTTCAAAAATCCCTTGATCATCCTTCGAGAGGCTCACTTAACCATCTCATGGCCTTTTGATCATAAATCTAGTCTTGGTCATTGATTTCTTTAAGGATTTCCTTTCTTCATTTTCTTTTTCAACACTTTAGCCTTTTCACATCTCCCTTCTTTGTCTTGGTTTAAATCCATGGTTCTCCCGAAAGTCAGTTCGTTAATATCCTCGTTCCAACTATTTTTATTATCCAACTGTTTGGATAGCTATATCACTTGTCTTTCATGCCCATCCTATTCTTACTAGTTACTTCTTTCTACTAGTTTCTCCTGGAATCGTTATTTGGCTCTATTACTCTTCCAAAGCAGGTCATACTCGGCTTCCGATACATCCTTCCTTCGAGAAGTTTCTGACGATGGGTTGTTCCTTGCACTCCATGTTTTGTCCATCTGCCAACCAATGATCCCTTCAAGAAGGTACTTAATCGTATGCCTCTCTCCAGAATTCCTTTTTGTAACTCCTTTCTTCTCTTCTTCATTCTTACGGAACCCTACCCTGACATTTCCAGAGGACATTTTCCATGTTTGCCCCTTTCTGAGGGGGTTCTAGGCGTACCTCCCATATACATTACCTCTTTTCATGTGGTATTCCTCTATGGCTGAACTTATTAAGAAGAAGTTCAAATTTCCTTTTTTTACCTTGCTATTTCTTGTCCTCCTTGTGAATAGTTTATTTAACTCGCTCCACAATTTTTGGCCTTTGGTCCTACAAGTATTCTGTGTCCTTGGACTTTGATAGTCGACATGGTCCTTATGTGGCATTGCCTTCCATCCATAGGGTATGGAAATGTCCTTGACTACCTGTCTTATTCTCTTATTCCATATTATTTCTTGCATGGACTAATGTGGTTCTTTCTTGACTTCAAACATTTTCGGGTCTTTCTAGGGTTGCTGGTGGTTTGGTGCTTCGCTATCCTTGAGTTTGAACACCATGATAGTTTCCTTGTTGAGTCTCCCTTGCTAAGGGCTATTCTAATAGTCCTTTTAGGGTTTCTTAATTCCTTAATTCAATTTCCCTAACCGAAATGGAAATTTTCCCTAGTTTTTATGGTAGTGTGGGTTTGTTTGGTTACTTTCCTTGGGGCAATCGTCTTGGCAAGATCACATCATTGAGAGATAGAAATTTAAGAATTTGAGTACTTCATTAATAGGGGGATACAAAAGGTTGGGGTTTTAGCCCTATTACAAAAAGTATTCACATAATAGATAGTAAGCTACGATTTTCTTGGCAAGTATCCTCCTTGGTAAGATTATACATCTGTACTAGCATTTCTGGCTTTAGGCTTGACTCCCTTTGTACACAGGACTATGACCATAACATGTCCTAGCACCGTACTCCTTGGTGGTACTAGATATTTCCCCATTTGGTCCTTTAGGATTTCTATTATATCTCAGGCATTGGAAAGCTTCTAGAGTTGTGTCCCTACGAGGACAGGATGTTGAGTAGAGTAATTCCTAGTTTTCTTAGTTTCTCTCCTTTAAGCTATCTGAAAATTTTAAGATAAATACTAGTAGTTACTATATTTTCTAGTCTTGATTATGTATTCGAGGAAACATGCTCTAATACCATTCTAGTTGTCACGCCCCGACCCGATTTGGTCGGATCCCCATGATCAACCCGCCACTCTCCTCGTTTAAAAAAAAGGGTTTCCCTTCATTATAAATCGTAAATAGTAAGGTCTCCTTTAAACCTACACCTTTTCCTAGAATAACATAAATCAAAATTGTATAACATTTTAAATTTATCATACTTGTCTCATAGGCGTCTTAGTTGATGGTCTTTAAGGATAGGCTTTCCGGGATTTCCTAAAAGGAATATAAGGGAGGGTGTGAGTACAACTACTCAGTGAATGGGTTTTTAAAATTTAACTTTTAGGAAAAAGATTTGTATTGTAGTGTGCTAGACTCCTTATTTTCTTTCAAAAATCCTTTCATTTTAAATATCTGTTTTCATCACCATTTCTTATTAATCACGGCGTGTCATCATCCAACACACATCCTTCATCATGAAGGTCTAAACACACAATCACAGGCCAACCTGTCCACTGAACCCGCTTGTGGCATCGGAGCGACGTTACCGACCACCTAGATAGAAGCACGTCCAATTCTACCTTGAGAATGAGTGGATGTATGTGATATCCAACCCTCAATCCCAAAATCAATTCTCCATGTACGTATGAAGACAAAGACCTCATCCCAACCCCACCTTGGTCTCATGTGCATGAAGCTACGTCGAGCTTCACAAGGTCACCTAGTCCGATGATCTACCCTTCTACCCACTAGGTCGTCCCGGGACCTAGGACACATCACTACCCCTCATGGGCATCTTGTAGGTCCCATAATCACAGTGCATGCACAATCAATATTTTGTCATCATGCCATATAATCTATGGTGCCATTGGTCCAACGACCCCGACCCTTAACTCAACCCGCAGCTGTTTGTCTTGACTGGTCTGTCGACTTATCATATTGCACTGACGCTAGTTGACAGAGTATTTCGGTCCTATCTTGGTACCATGGCCAAACAATTTATTAATTTAAAGTTTTATGGAATATAGGTCATGTTTGTTTATGAGCCCCTGCTCGTGCCAACTGGCCTTGGGCCCACAATATGAGATTTTCAAAATCGGGTATATTAGCCACAAGTTTAGAAACCGAGGGCCTCAACCTATAAGAGCTATTCGAGCTCCCGTCAAGAAGGTCTCCGAAATCGTTTAAGCATTGGCACATAGTCAGGGGAGAGCACTTCCAACAAAATATATTTTCAACTGTCCATCATACCAACTGAATATGAGGACATCTCCACTCATAATCGATGAACGGGTTTTCCACTTCATTCGAGGATGTTTCATCATACCAACTAGGTATAATCTACTTATAACCGGTAAATAGTTTTTCCACGTGATTTTCACATCACTTTTCTAAATTGTGAAGTTTAAAATACCACTAAATAGTGAGTTTTTTCTTTTGAGTTACTTATCATCCCCAACCAGGTATGATATAAAATCGCACTGACCCGTTAATGCAGTGACTTCCACTCTACCGGTTCTTTTTATTCACACGAGCTTATCCTTGCTGGCGTTTCCGGTACTTCATGTTCCTACATGATATAAACATTCATGTTCATTATCACTCGGCCTAATAGCTTTCATTCATTCCAAATGAATGAGAAAATGAAAATTTTAATTTATTTACAATTAGGTCCCTAAAGTTATTTTTATTTAACTGTAAGTCCCTAATGTCGGTTTTCCTGAAATTGAGTCCAGAAACTTTTAAAATTCACCTTGGGACCTCAATTTATTCAATTTCACAAAAAGGTGTTTAATTTGCCAAATTTTCAATTTGGTCCCCCCAACTTTTCCAAAATTACCATTTTGCCCTTCCTTTACAAAAATGGTAAGTTTCACCCCAAAAATACTAAAATCCCTCAATTGACCCTCTAACATTTTTATCATGCCCAATTGACCCTCAATTTTATAAAATTGTATCTTGGTCATTCGAATTTTCAAAAATCCCCAAAATTTCCCCCAATTTTAACTCCTTAAGACAGCAAAATTTGATTTCATCAAATTGACCAATCAAACATATCTAATTGTTGAAATTGAAGTTAAAATTGAGATCCGACTTCTTCATACGATTCAATAGCACTTTGAATCGCATGTTTTGTTGCCAGAACGAGAACAAACGGAGCTTCGCTGGAAAATACACTATAGAAAGAGAAAGCTTCTATTACTCACCGTCGGGGGCACGACGGTCTTAGCTTTCGATCTGGGCAGATAGCTCTTATCTTGAGGTTCATCCTATAATCAAGAATTGCATTAATTGATGCCGAATTGAGTTAGAATTTCATCATCAAAATTCTGCCAGCTCTCTCTAGCACCGTTCAGAAATTGTTGAGTTGAGCCAAATTAGCTTACCTTTCAGTCCTAATTCATCAGTGGGAAGGCTTGGTTTGGACTGAGTAGGGCTAAAAATGGCCGATTTCAGCTCAGCCGAAATAGGGCAGCTTTGATCCGCCGGAGCTAGTTCACTGTTCCATTACGCTGGTGCTTCGCTAGTGACACTCAGAGCAAACAGAGACTACAAGCATGTAGCTGACTTCTCCCCGGTTCAAAAGAACTCGATCTCACCTTTTTGGGATAAAAAATGACCCTACATCGGAGCTCTGGTTCGAGCTTCACCGGAAAACTATGCAACTGAGAGAGAGTGAGCTTTATAGGTGTGGAGAAGATGAATGGGGAGGGGGTCTTTGTATAGGAAGCTGGGGGACTTCTTGGTTGTCCAATTGGCACCTTTATGACAAACATTGATGGCTAGAAACGTATTGAACGGAGACATTTCTTCTTCGTCGGTGATGCTTCAATTTTCTAGCGAGTGAACAGTGCTGTCATCTAAAGGAAGAAGATGACATTGTTCCAAACCGGTCCGAACCTGGTTCAAAGCTTAAATCGGCCAGTTCACTACCCCCCCCCCATTCGATCGAGATTTTCAAATCTAAAAATTTTGAAATTTATCTAAATTCATTTTTTATCCAATGGTGGCCTCAAATCTCAAATTTGAATTTTTTTAAGCCACCTAGAAAAATAAATTTAGAATCTGGTTCAATAGTGGTTCAAACCGGTACAAACTGGTTCAATCTGGTTTGAATTCGGTTCACATGAACCGGTTTGGTTTTCATCTCCAATTCATTCTCAAGTCCATTTCCATGAATTTTGGGATTCCTCGAGTCACTCGAGATCCATAAATTTCCCAGTTTGCCCTTTCTCTATCAGTTCAGGATCATGAACCGACTCGGTTCATAAACTGGTTCAATCTAGTTGGATTCGTTTCATCTAAACTGGTCTGGTTTTTCTCTTCCAGTTTATCCTAAGGTTCTTTTCCAAGGTTTTATGAACCATTTGGATCAATCGGGAGTGGTAAATTTGCAAAATTGCTCGTTCCCAAATGATCGGCTTTGTGAACCATTTTGGTTTTCTTACTCGGTTTAACCTGTTCTTTTCCAGGTTTTCCTTAAATCAAAAGGGTGGGGTTTACACTAGTATTATCTCTACCTCCCTCAGAGGTAATGAGATTAGGTTTGCCTCCAATTTTACTCCACCTATCCTAACTTCACATCCCTTCAATTGTTTGTCTCTATTTAGTCCTTCTCCTAATGGGTGAGAATATTGAGACTTTGTTTTAGGGATGTAATGTCACGTCCCGACCTGGTTTGGTCAGATCCTCATGAACAACCTGCCACTCTTTTGGTTCAAAAGGGGTTTCCCCCTTCTTTAATTCAAGAGGAGCCATACGTAATCTCAACCTTATTCCCTAGAATAACATATATGAATAAAAATGTAACTCAAAATAATTAAGCATACCTCAAAGGGTAAGACATGGTGTTGTCCCTAGTCATTTCACTATTTCCTGAAAAGGGATAAAAAGGGTAGGTGAGTTTCTACAACTCAGTGAATGGACAGTGTTAAAAAAAATAAAGTTTCAATAAAATAGTTTTTGAATTAGAGTTTGCTAGACTCCTTATTTCCTTTAATATATTTCATATAGAAAATCTCAGTTTTGAAAGTCATTTCTCATCATTAACCACAAACAGTGTGTTTATTAACCAACACACACCTTTCATCATGAAGGGATCATACATTCGCAGGGTAGCACGTCCATTGCACCCAATTGTGGCGTCATAGTGACTTTACTGACCACCCAGATAGAAGCCTGTCCACTTCTACCCTAAGAATGAGTGGATGTATACAACATCCGACCCTCAATCTCATAAAGAAACTCTGTGTCTATATGAGGACAGAGACTTCATCCAGACCCCACTCCTATCTCATGCGCATGTAGCTACGTCGACCTTCCTTGAGTGCTGGCACGACAATCTGCCCTTATCCCCCACCATGTCATCCAGTAGCCCCTAAGACGCATCACTACCCCTCTTGGGCATCTTGAAGGTCTCATAGCTCAGTGCATGCACAAAACAAAAGTTTTCTTAATAAGCCATTTAATCTTTGGTGCCACTGGTCCAACGACTCCAACCCTCAACTCAACCGGTAGCTATTTGTCTTGATTGGTCCGTTGACCTGTCTTGTCACACTACCACCAATCCATCGAGTATGTCGGTCCTGACTTGGTGACATGGCCAAACATATCATTCATTTAAAATTTTCATGGCTTAAACTCATGTTTGTTTACGAGCTCCTTTCGTGCCAACCAGCCTTAGGCCCACAATTCAAGATTTTCAAAATTGAGCATTATAGCCCCAAGTTCCAAAACCGATGCCTCCGGCCTATTTGATCTATTCGAGCTCCTGTCAAGAAGGTTTCCTAAAAAGTTTGAGCATTGCACACAGTCAGGGGAGAGCACATCTCATAAAATAATTTTCTAGTTGTACATTACACCAATTGGGTATGAGGACATCTTCACTCATAACCAATGAACAAGTTTTCTACTTCCTTCCAAAAAATTCATCATACCAACCGTGTATGATTTACTTACAACCGAAAAGTAGGTTTTTCATGTGTTTTCTCACATCACCCCATCCATGTGTAATGTTAAAATCCCACATTGTTGCTGGTTTTCATTTCTGAGGTGCTTATCATCACAATCGGGTATGATATAAAAATCCCACTCATCCGTGAAGGCCATGAATCTTTCTTAACCGACTTTCGTGTCCTCATGAGCTTTGTCTTAGCTGGCATTCCCGATACTTTGTGTTCCTACACAATATGAACGTCCTTGTTCATTATCATTTGGCTTGATGGCCTTCATTGATCACGAATGAATAAAATACCCAACTTTTCAATTAATTACAATTAGGTCCCTAAGGTTCTTTTTCTTTAACTTTAGATACCTAATGCCAATGTTTCCCTAAATTGAGTCTTGAAACTTCAAAAATTTACTTTGGGATCTCTATTTATTCAAAATTACAAAAAGGGGTTCAACTTTCCCAAATTCCCAATTTGGTCCACAATTTTTCCAAAATTACCATTTTGCCCCTACTTTACAAAAATGGTAAATTTCACCCAAAAATTACAAAAATTGACAATTGGTCCCCCAACATCTTTTCCATGCCCAATTGACCCTCAATTTTAAGAAATTGCACTTTAGACCCTCTAATATTTGATATCCCAAAAATTTCCACCAATTTCAACCTTTCAACTTGGTTGAATTTGATTTCATCAAATTGACCGATCAAATGAGGTTAACTATTGAAATTGAAGGTATATTTAAGTTCCTACACATCCATATGATTCAATTGCACTTTGAATCGCATGAATTGATGCTAGAATGAGCTCAAACGGAGCTTTATTGGAAAATTGAACGTAGAGAGAGAAAGCTTACCGTCAGGGGTGGTCCGAGCTTTTAATCTGGGCAGATAGCTCTTGTCTTGAGGTTCCTCCAAGGATCAAGAATCACCTCAATTCATGTGGAATAAAGAGAGAATTTGATCAGTAAAGATCCATGGGTTCTATCTAGCACCGATCGAAATTCACAATGGGGAGCAAAATTGGCTTACCTTTCCACTCTAATTCAGCTATAGGAGGGCTGTAGCAGTGTTGGGAGAGCTTGGTTTGGCCTGAGAAGGGCTAAAATTGGCCATTTTCAGCTCTACCAAAATTGGGCAACTTTGATCCACCAGAGCCGCTTCAATGTTCTATCACGCCAACGTTTCTCTGGCGATCCTCGAAGCAAATGTAGGATACCGTTGTGTAGCTAACTTCTCCCCGAATATAAAGAACCCAACCACACCTTCTTTGGCTTAAAAAAATTGCCCAAGTCGGAGCTCTGGTTTGAGCTTCACCAAAAAATGGAGCAGTAGGGAGAGAGTTGAGTTTTTAGGTGGAGGAGGATGAATGAATAGGGGCTCTTAATATAGGAAGCTCGGGGACTTCTTGGCCATCCAATTGGTGTCTTAATGGCAATCATTCATTACATAAAACTCCTTGGACGAAGACTTTTTCTCTTCACTGGCACTGCTCGATTTTCTGGTGAGTGAACAGTATTGTCATTTGAAGGAAGAAGATGACACTGTTTTAAACCGGATCAAACCAGTCTGAACTGGATTCAATGCTTAAACTGGCTGGTTAAGGCGCGATTCGACCGAGTTTTTCAAAATTGAAAATTTTAAAATTCATCTAAATTCATTATCTATCAAATGATGGCCTCAATTCTCCAATTTAAATTTTCTAAGCCACCTAGAAAAATGAATTTAGCATGCAGTTCAATAGTGGTTCAAACTAGTCCAAACTGGTTCAATCCGGTCGGATAAGGTTCACCTAAACCGGTCTGTTTTTCTCTCCCAAATTGTCCTAAGGTCCTTTTCCAAGTGTTGTAAATTTCCCATTTTTTCTATTCTCTGGTGATCGGGGTTTGTGAACTTGTTCGGTTTTCTCACGCGGGTTGACTAGTTATTTTTTCGGTTTTCCTTACCTTCAAAAGGGCGGGGTTCACAACTCTCCCCCCCTTTTAGGAGTTTTGTCCCCAAAACTTATTCCACAACCTTTGTACTGGGATGAATCTTTGTTGATATAAATTTTTAGTTTATCGACAAACAACCTTCACAATTGTTTAATTCACATCACTTTCTCATTCCATGGAGCTTACTTTAGCTAAGCATATCATCACTAGAAGAGCTAAGGTCATATCCTTAGATTCATATTCTTCATTCAATAAAGCACTATTTGTCCATTCCAAGATCCTTTACTTAAGATTTCAAGATTGGGAGTTCCAAAATACCCCATCCTTCCTGCATTCGGTTATTCCCTGATCTCCCTAGCTCAGTGTCCGTTCAAGCACCACGTACATACTTCCACAAGTATTGATGTTTGTCACCTTTTCATCCTACGTTTATCCTTCACTCATTCGTTGTTTTTTTCAACTTTGTTCCACATTTAATGCCTGATCATGTTATATTCGAATCACGGGCTCTTCCTTACCTAAGTCATATTTCCCTAGGACAGTTGGATTTACATGTCCCTCTTTTTGTCAGGTGGTATTTCTTGATTATCATAATTATTATCCAATCATCCATTTTGCTTTTTGACGTCATATCCTTTATAACAGTATTAGTTTCCTCACTTACTTGTCTTTTTCAAACTTCTTTATTAGGTCCTTCAACTTTCAAGTCTTTGAGATTCCCGATAAGTTATTGACATGCTAAAACTCTTCCTTTTTTACATCATTCCTCATTTCCAGTGGCGTCCTTTCCTTTAAGAACTCTTCTCTTTCTTAATCCATTCTTATTCACTCATGATTCTCCTTTCTGACTTAGTTCCTTTCTTACTTGTACTGCATCTTTTGATGTTGTCTTCATACTTACCCGTTACTTGGGTTTAACTTATCCCTTATACCTTCATGATTACTTTTCCTTTGCACTTGATCCTTTCATCTCCAACAGCTTTTCTTGAGGGGCTTATCTACTTTCCAATTTCGTTGGTTTCATTTCCTCCTAATTGGAACACATATGTTTTTCCAAGATTCCCTTCCTTGGTAAGTTTTACAATTCTTTTCTCCCCAAATTCCCTTTTAGTTTTTACCATTGCGAATTATATAACCTTAAATGACATTCCATGACACCATCTTCTCCTGCTTACCTTTACCCTGGAGATCCTATGAGTATTTCTCGTTTATCTCACCTCATTCTCACTTGCTTCCAGTACTCATCTATTCCCTTGAAGTGGAGTTCACGTCCCCTTTGTTACAAAATCTCTCGTTGATCCTACATAAAGTCTATTTAACATTTTTCATAGCTTTTGGGTCGTTACTCTAGTCTTAGCCATTGATCTTTTTAAGGCTTTCCTCTTCCCTTATTTCCCAAAGATTTTGGTGTTTCCATTCTTTCATGTTTTACTGGAATTGTGACTTTTACAAGGGTCAGTTTGTTAACTACCCCCCCTATATTATCCTCTTAGTTTAATTGTTTTGAGATGGTTGTCTCTCAAATCTTCATGTCCTTTGTATCCATCCCTTTGCCTTGTTTAGGGTGTAGTCCTTACTACTCCCCAGTTCTTCTTAAAGCGTAGTTTATTCTTCGAGATGATTTGATTATTAGGGGTTATTTCCTTCAATTGGATCCCTCTAAAATCCCTATTTGGTTTCCTTGTTTTCTTACAAGTAGATTCACGCTTAGACTCTCTATAGGGCCTTATTTCAGTTCTAATTTGTGATATTTCCTCTGTTGATTACTTTAGCATGGAATTTCCTCCTTCCGCAATCCATCTTTCTATTCTCATCATTCTTCTAGGGTCTTCCGTTCTGAGATTTTTATGATCACTCTCCCTACTACTTGAAAGTTCTTCTTTTATTCTTTTCTTATACTTACAGACCTTTGTATGGTTATTTACTCTAGATTCCTCCCTTTTTATTCCATATACTTGCTTTTAGTAAGTCCTCTTATTTTCATGGAGTTTCTAATAACTTGTATCATAACTCTTTCCAAGAAGGTATTATTCCTAGGATTCTCTTCCTATCGTACCTCTTTCCTCTCCCCTTTTTCCTTGTGTTATCTCATTCAACTTAACCTCTGTAGTGCTCCATTTCGTCCATACTTTCTTTCGGTCAACTTTCATTATTTTGGTTTTCGTTGGGATAGTCTAATCCCTCTTGTTTTCCTTCTTTAAGTCTTTACTTTAACCCTTAGGTTCTTACTAGTCCCATGCTTTTTGATGCTTTCTTCTCTTGTTCCAAACTCCTCCTTCCTTTCCTTAGTTAGGATTTGTCTTCCTTGGGTGAACTCTAAGAATCTCTTCTTTTCCAAATTTTATTGTACCTTTGAGAGAAAATCTTAAAGGCTGAGATTAACTAGAAATAACCAATTTTCATTCCTTTGGTGATTTTCTACTTTTAATTTATTAGCATGTTCCTTTTTTCTTAAATTTATCAGGGAGACTCAAAAGTTTTATCAAGAAATAAACATTTAACATTCATTCAAGAAACATTTTCTTGCCATACTTGGTTTATTATAGAAGTTTTCTACCCCCTAATCACTTGGGGTCATAGACCGAGTGTCACGCCCCAACCCGGTTTGGTTGGATCCCCATGAACAACCTGCCGCTCTCTCGGTTCAAGAAGAGTTTCCCCCCTTCTTTAAATTGAGATGAACTAGGCGTATTTTCGACCTTCTTTCCTAGAAAGACATATATCAAATAAAATGCAACCTTAAGAGAAATTAAGCATACTTGATGTAGGATAAGGCTTAGTATTATTCCTAGTCATTTTCTCTTTTCCTGAAAAATGATAGAAAAGAGGGGTGAGTTTCTACAAATTAGTGAATCGGTGTTTTAAAAATGAAGTTTTAAAAAAATGTTTTAAATTTTTGGAGTGTGCTAGACTCCTTAATTTCCTTTAAATTTTCTCGAACTTTAAAATCTCGGTTTCAAAAGAACATCCTTCATCATGAAGGTAAATCACACAGTCGCAGGCTAGTACGTCCATTGAACCCACTTGTGGCATCGAAGCGACTTTACCAGCCACCTAGATAGAAGCACATCCACTTCTACCCTGAGAATGAGTGGATGTTCGCGACATCCAACCTTAAATCCCATAATAATTCTCCATGACCGTATGGGGACAGAGACCTCATCCCAACCCCACCCCGGTCTCGGGTGCTTGAAGCTACATCGAGCTTCACAAGGTCACATGGTCCGACGAACTGTCCTTATACCCACTAGGTCGTCAAGGCCCTCAGACACATCACTACCCCTCTTGGGCATCTTGAAGATCCCGTAATCATAGTGCATGCACAATCAATATTTTCATATCATACCATATAATCTGTGGTGACACTAGTCCAATGGCCCCAACCCTCAATTCAACCTACAGTTGTTTGTCTTGCTAGTCCGGAGACCTGTCATGTCGCACTGCCACTTATTGATTGAATATGTCGATCTTGACTTGATACCATGGCCAAAAAATTCATTTATGAGCTCCTACTCGTGCCAACTGGCTTATGACCCACTGTTCAAGATTTTATGAATGGATATAATAGACCCCAAGTTCCAAAACCGAGGCCTCTGACCAAATAGAGCTATTCGAGCTCCCATCGAGAATGTCTCCCAAATGGTATAAGTAGTGACACACAATTAGGGTAGAGCACATCCGACAAAAATATTTTTTCAACTGTCCATTATACCAACCGAGTATGAGGACATCTCCGCTCATAACCGATGAACAGGTTTTCAACTTCCTTCGAGGAAGTTTCATCATACCAACCGGATATGGTTTACTTACAACCCATAAGTAGTTTTTCCGCGTCATTTTCACATCACTCCTCGAAGTTGTGATGTTTAAAATACCATTAAGTAGTGAGTTTTCATTTCTGAGATACTTATCATACGAACCGGTATGATATTAAAATCCCACACACCCGTTCGTGTAGTGAATTTTTTACTTAGTCAGCTTTTTTGTCCCTTGCGAGCTTAACCTCAGCTGGCATTCCTGATGTCTCGTGTTCCTACATGAAATGAACATCGTTGTTCATTATCATCTAACTTGATCACATCATTTAGTATAAATGACTAAATTCAAAACTTTTCCAATATTTGCAAATTGATCCCTAAAGTTACTTTTTTCCTTTTACTTTAGGCCACAATTGCCGGTTTTCCGCAAATTGAGAACCGAATCTTTTAAATTCCTCTTTGGACCTCAATTTACTCAATTTCATAAAAAGGGGTTCAAATTTCCCAAATTCCTAATTTGGCCCCCAAATTTTCTAAAATTACCATTTTGCCCTTCCTTTACAAAAATGGTAAGTTTTATCCCAAAAATTCTAAAATTGCTCAATTGGCCCTCTAACAATCTTATCATGTCCAATTAACCCTCAATTTTATAAAATTGCATTTCGGTCCTTTGAATATTTTGAAAATCCCAAATTTCCCCAATTTCAACTCACTGACACAACCGAATTTAATTTCATTAAATTGACTGATCAAACACTTCTAATTGTTGAAATTGATGTTGAAATTGAGTTCCTACATGTTCATACAATTGCATAGCACTTTTAATCTTAAGTTTTAACACTGGAACGAGCTCAAATGGAGATTAGCCGAAAAATAGATTGTAGAGAGAGAAAGCTTCAATTGCTCACCGGTAAGGGCACGACAGACTTAGCTTTCTATCTGGGCAATAGCTCTCCTCCTATGATCAAGAATGACATCAATTGATACCAAATTAGATTAGAATTCTATCATTGAAATTCTGCCTGCTCTCTCTAGCACAAATCATAAATTGTAGAGGGGAGCCAAATTGGTTTGCCTTTCTGTCCTATTTTGGACATGGGAGGGCTAAGAAAGTGTTGGGAGATCTTGGTTTGGTCTAAGAAGGGCTCGAATCAACCAATTTCAGCTCAGCCAAAATATGGCAGCTTCGGTCCGTTGGAACTGCTTCACTGTTCCATCACGTCGGTGCTTCTCCAGCGACTCTTAGAACGAATGGATGTCACCACCGTGTAGCTAACTTCCCCCCGAATCTAAGGAACCTAACCTCACTTTCTTTGGCTTAGAAATGACCCTATATCAGAGCTCTGGTTTGAGCTTCACTGTAAAACTAAGCAACTGAGAGAGAGTGAGCTTTTTAGGTGTGGATAGAATGAATGGAGATGGGCTCTTTTTATAGGGAGCTCGGGCACTCGTTGGCCATCCGTTTGGAACCTTTATGTTAGACATTGATGGCCTGAAACGTATTGAAGAGAAATGTTTCTTCTTCACCAATGCTGCTTCAATTTTTTGGCGAGTAGACAGTACTGTCATTTGAATGAAGAAGACGACACTGTTCTGAATAAGACCGGACCCGTCCAAATAGGGTTCAAAGCTTAAACTGGTCAGTTCACCCCAGATTCTTTCGAATTTTTCAAATCTAAAAATTTCTACATTCATCTAAATTCATTTTTCTATCCAATGGTGGCCTCAAATCTCAAATTTGAATTTTTAAGCCACCTAGAAAAATGAATTTAGCATCTTGTACAATAGTGGTTCAAACCAGTTTGAACCGGTTCAATCTGGTTCAGATCCTATTCACCTGAACCGCTTTGGTTTTCATCTCCAATTTATCCTAAAGTCCTTTTTCATGACTTTTATGACTCCTTAGGTCACTTAGGGTCCCTAAAGTTTCTGTTTTGCCCTCTTTCTATGGGTTGTAGTTCATAAACCGACTCGGTTCTTAAATCAGTTCAATTTGGTTCTAGTCCGGTTCATCCAAACCAATCCAATTTTTCTCTCTCAATTTGTCCTAAAGTGTTTTTTCAAGGTTTATGAACCTTTTTGAGTCACTTGAGAGTTGAAATTCCTCCAATTTTCCCATTCCCCAATAAATGAGTTTGTGAACCGCTTCGATTTTCTCACTCGGTTTGACTAGTTCTTTCCCGGTTTTCCTTAACTCCAAGGAGTGGGATTTACAACTCTCCCCTCCTTTTAGGAGTTTTGTCCCCAAAATTTATTTCACATTCTTTGTGTGTTGGCTTTAACTTTTTATTTTTATGAAAATTTCTATTTTATCGTCCTATCACCTTCTCGGTTATTTTCGTTCATCCCTTTCGTCACATATCTAAGACTCTCATATCATCCTCATCCTTTCCTCATTCCATAGAACTCACCTTGACTTAGAATATATCCCTTGAAGATCTATGATCATTTCCTTTAGTTTTATCCTTCCTTCCAAAGGCACCATTTCCCATCACAAGCTTCTTTTACCTAAATTTCAGAACTTAAAATTCCGGTCATTTTTCTTCCACGACTTTTGGCATTTTTTGCCTTTTCATCCAATATGGATTCCTTCCTCATTCTTTGGTTATCACATTTAGGCTTAACTTCATTTTTCCTTACTCACAGACCATTCCTTGCTTGAGTCGTATTTCTTTGAGTCAGTTGGATTTACCTACCCCTTTACCGCATGGCACTCTTCGTGATGTCTTTAACTTTACGTCCCTATAACAGTATTAGTTTCTGTACTTCTCATCTTTTTCCAATTTCTTTATTCGGTCATTCAACCTTCAAATCTTTAAATTTCCAATTACTTACTAAAATATTAAAATTTCTCTTCTTTTACTTCATTCTTCATTCCCACTAGTGTTCTTTCCCCTTAAGATCTCTTCTCTTTCCAAATCCATCCTTGCTCTTATTAATGTTCCTCCCACTATTATTCATTCTGAGTGTAGTTCCTTTCTTACTCGTATAGCATATGTTGATGTCATCTTCCTTTCTATACATTACCTGGATTTGATTTATCCCTTGATTTATCCCTTGAGGAGTTTATTTTATTTCTTATTCCATTGGTTCCATTTCCCCTTGATTTACTCTGGAATGTCTTTTTGTCGATATCCTCACTAGCTTACCCTTACTCTTTGGATCCATGAGTACATTTTGTTTATCTTGCTTCATTCCCACTTGCTCCAACATTTGTTTTTTCCTTTGAGGTGGACCTATCATCCTCATTATGTCCAAACCTTCCGTATCTTCGTGTCCTTGGTATTCCCCCTTTTTTCTTTGTTAGGGTGTATTCTTTTTACTACTCCCCATCACTTACTAGACTTCATTTACTCATCCAAATTAATTGGTTTGTATAAGTTATTTCCTTAAATCGAGTCCATCTAAAATTTCTATTTGGGTTTCCGGGTGTTCTTACAGTAGATCACACTTAACCACCCAACACACTTAGCCACTTGTACTCCTTACTAAGGACCTCATTTCGGCTTTGGGGTTACAACCTTCCTTCGATCAATTGTCTTGACCTGGAGCTTTCTCCTTCCCCGATCCAACTTCCTATTTTTCATCCTTCTTCTGATGTTTTCCATTTTGGGATTCTTTTGTTCGATCGCCCTATCTTTCTTTTAGAAATTGATGGCACCGCTGGTCTAACGGCCCTAACCCTCAACTCGACGTGCAACTGTTTGTCTAGACCAGTCCATCGACCGGGTCTTATTGAACTTCTGCCAGTCCATCGAGTATGTCAGTCCTATCTTGGTACCATGGCCAAATCACATCATTAATTAAAATTTTCATGTCTTAATATAATGTTTGTTTATGAGCTTCTGCTCATGCCAACTAGCCTTGAACCCACTGTATGAGATTTTCAAAATCAAGCATTCTAGGCCCCAAGTTCCAAAACTGAGGCCTCTAGCCTAACTGAGTTATTCGAGCTCCTGTCAAGAAGGTCTCCCAAAATATTTAAGCATTGACACACAGTTAAGGGAGAACACTTCTGATAAAATATGTTTTCACTCGTCAACCACACCAACCGAGTGTGATGACATCTCTGCGTACAACCAGTAAATGGGTTTTTCACTTCCTTCTAGGAAGTTCATCATACCATCCGAGCATAATCTACTTACAACTGGTAAGTAGTTTTTTCACTTAGTTTCCACATCACCCCATCCAAGTGTGATGTTAAAATTTCACTTAGTAGTGGTTTTTCATTTTGAGTACTCATCATCCCAACTGAGTATGATGTAAAAATTCCCACTCATTCGATAAGTGTAGTGTACTTTTCCTCTAAACTGACTCTTTGCCTCACACAAGCTTATCCTTGTTGGCGTTCCTGATACTTTGTATTCCTACATGATACGAACATCCTTATTCATTAACATTTGACCTAATAGCCTTCATTCATCACAAATGAATGAAATGCCTAACTTTTAATTATTTGCATTTAGATTTTTAAAGTTTTTTTCTTTAACTTTAGGTCCCTAATGCCAATTTTTTCGTCAAATTGAGTCTTGAAACTTCTAAAATTCACTTTGGGTTCTCAATTTATTCAAAATCACAAAAAGGGTTTCATGTTTCCCAAATTTCCAATTTGGTCCCCAACTTTTCAAAAATTACCATTTTGCCCATACTTTACAAAAATGGCAAATTTTACCCTAATAATTCCAAAAATCAACCAATTGGTCCTCCAACATCTTTTTTCATGGCTAATTGGCCCTCAGTTTTGGGAAATTGCACTTTAGTCTCTCAATTTTACGAAATTCCCAAATTTCCTCAAAATTTTTCCCCAATTTCCCCCCTTCAAACTGGCCAAATTTGATTTCATCAAATTGACCATTCAATCAGGTTTAATTGTTGAAATTGATGGTAAAATTGAGTTCCTACACTTCCACATGATTCATTGGAACTTTGAATCACATCATTTGGATCCGAATTGAGCTGAACCGGAGCTTCATCGAAAAATTGGACTTAGAGAGCGAAAGTTTCAGAAACTTACTGTTGGGGGTGCGACGGTCCTAGCTTTCGATATGACAAATAGCTCTCATCCTGAGGTTTCTCTTAGGATCAAGAATTGCATCAATTCTTGCCAAATTGAGGGAGAATTTGGTCAATGATGTTTCATCAGTTCTCTCTCCAACATTGATCAAAATTTACAAAGGGGAGCCAAATTGGCTTACCTTTCAACTCTATTTTAGTCGTATGAGGGTCGTGAAAGTGTTGGAAGAGCTTGGTTTGGCTTGAGAAATGCTTGAATTGGCCATTTTTAGCTCTGCCGAAACAGGGCAGCTTTGGTCCACCAGAGCTGCTTCATTGTTCGATCACGCCGATGTTTCTTCGACGATCCTCTGAGCAAATGAAGACTACCATCGGGTAGCTGACTTCTCCCCGAATCTAAAGAACCCGACCTCGACTTCTTTGGCTTAGAAAAACCACAATGTCAGAGCTCTCGTTCAAGATTCACTAGAAAATTGAGCGGCTGAGAGAGAGTGAAGTTTTCAGTTGTGTGGAGGATGAATGGAGATGGGCTCTTTATATAGGGAGCTCGGGGACTCTCCGACCGTCTGTTTGGCACTTCAATGTCAATCATTGATCGTTGGAAACGTACTGAACGAAAATGTTTCCTTTCTACCGGTGTTGTTCAATTTTTCGGTGAGTGGATAGTGTTGTCATCTTAAGGAATAAGAGGACACTGTTCCGAACTGATCCAGACCGGTCCGAACTGGGTTGAACGCTTAAACTGTCCCGTTCAGGCTCGATTCAACCAAGTTTTTCAAAATTAAAAATTTTTAAATTCATCTAAATTGATTTTCTATCAAATGGTGTCCCCAATTCTCCAATTTGAATTTTCTAAGCCTCCTAGATAAATGAATTTAGCATACGGTTCAATAGTGGTTCAAACCGATTTATTCCGGTTCAGATCTAGTTCACTTGAACCGGTCTGGTTTTCTCTCCCAAATTGTCCTAAGGTCCCTTTCCAAGGTTTTTATGACTCTTCAGGTCACTCGAGAGTAGTAAATTTCCCAATTTGCTCGTTCTCTAGTGGTCGGGGTTCGTGAACCAGTTCGGTTTTCTCAATCGGGTTGACGGCTTCTCTCCCAATTTTCCTTAAGTCTAAAGGACGGGGTTTACAACTCTCCCCTCCTTTTAAGAGTTTTGTCCCCAAAACTTATTCAACATCCTTCACAATGAAAAGAACTTCCCTTGATTTCAAATTGTGGTTTATTGACATACAACCTTCTCGGTTATTTCCATCAATCCCTTATATAACATACACTTAAGATTTTCTTTTCTTTCCCATCACTTTCTCATTCTATGGAGCTTACTTTAGCAAAGCATATCTCACTAGAAGGTTTAAGGTCATAACCTTAAATTCACATCCTTCGTTCCTTAAAGTACAATTTCTCCATCCCGAGATTCTTTACTTAAGAGTTCAGGATTGGGAGTTACAACATGCCCAATCATTCCAGTATCTAGTTATTCACTTTATAGTTAACCAACTTAGCTCAGTGTCCATTCAAGCATTACGTACATGCTTCTACAGATGTTAGTGTTATCACCTTTTCATCCTATATTTATCCTTCCCTCATTCATTAGTTATGTCAACTTGGTTCCAAATTTAATGCCTGACCTTGTTGTGCTTAACTAACAGATTCTTACTTAATTGAGTCATATTTCCCTCATAGCATGACATTCTCTAGAACCCATCTTTGACCTTTTAACATTTTTAAAACACTTCCATAATGATTTTTCTCAACCTTCCTACTTTTTAGGGATAGTTTAACTTCATCCCTCTTTTCATCTAGTAGTATTTCTTGACAATCTTAACTATTACCTAATCGTCCATTTTGTCTTTGACATCATATCCTATATAACATATTGGTTTTCCTTACTTGTCTTTTTCCAACTTCTTTATTGAGTCTCTTCAATTTCAAGTCTTTGAGTTTCCTGATAACTTGCCGACATGCTAAAACTCTTCCCTTCTTTCATCATTCCTCATTTCCAGTGGCATCCTTTCCTTAAGAACTTTTCTATTTCTAAATTCACTCTTACTCATTCGTGATCATTTTATGATTCTCTATTCCGAGTTAGTTCCTTTCTTATTCGTACGACATTTTTTGATGTTGTCTTCCTATTTACCCGTTACTTGGGTTTAACTTACCCCTTGGACTCTCACAATTACTTTTCTTTTGCACTTGATCAATTCATCTACAACAGCTTATCTTTGAGGAGTTTATCTTCTTTCCAATTCTGTTAGTTCCATTACCTTCTAATTGGAACACATGTCTTTCCAAGTTTTTCTTCATTAGTAACTTTTATACTCCTTTTCTCTCAGAATTCTCTTCTAGTTTTACCACCGCGAATGTCTAACCTTAAATGACATTCTTTGATGCCATCCTCTCCTACTTACCTTTACCCTTGAAACCCTACGGGTACTTCTTGTATACCTCATCTTCATTCTCACTTACTCCAAGTACTCATCTATTTCTTTGAGGTGTAGTTCACATCCCCTTTGTTTCATAATCTCTTGACTGTCCTACATAAAGCTTATTTAACTTTCTAATAGCTTTTGGGTCGTTACTCCTTTCTTAGCCATTGATCTCTTTAAGGCTTTCCTTTATCCTTATTTCCCAAAGGTTTTGACCTTTCCATCTTTTCATTCTTTACTGGGATTGTGACCATCAGAAGGGTCAGTTCGTTAACTGCCTCACCCATATTATCCTCTTAGTTTAATTATTTTGAGAATGTTTTCTCTCGAATCTTCTTGTCCTTAGTATCCATCCATTTGCCCTATTTAGGGTGTAGTCCTCACTACTCTCCAATCCTTCTTAGAGCATATAGTTTATTCTCCCGGAAGATATGGTTATTATGGGTTATTTCCTTCAACTAAGTCCATCTAAAATCCCTATTTGGTTTCCTTGCTTTCTTGCAAGTAGATCTGTAAACCCCATCCTTTGATAATAAGAAAACCGGGGAAACAACCGGTCCTTTTCAATTTGAAAACCGAGTTGATCTACAAACCAGAACTGATAAAGAAAGGAAAATTATGAAATTTAAAGATCCCAAGTGACCCAAAGAGTCCCAAAAGTCATGGAAATGGACTTAAGAAAGAATTGGAGATAAAAACCAAACTAGTTCAAGTGAACTAGATCCAAACTAGATTGAACTAGTTTGGACCGATTTGAACCACTATTGAATCGAATGCTAAATTAATTTTTCTAGGTGGCTTAAGAAATTCAAATTTGAGATTTGAGGTCACCATTGGATAAAAAATGAATTTAGAAATTTATAGATTTGAACCTGGTTAGGACCGGTCCGGTTCGGAACAGTGTCGTCTTCTTTCTTGAGATGACAGCACTGTTCACTCGCCGGAAAACCACACAGC
The DNA here is from genome assembly GCA_030064435.1 of Trapa incisa. Taxonomy (NCBI): domain Eukaryota; kingdom Viridiplantae; phylum Streptophyta; class Magnoliopsida; order Myrtales; family Lythraceae; genus Trapa; species Trapa incisa. The sequence continues at coordinate 868,697 of CM057784.1, read as the reverse complement.
GCCGACGAAGATAAAAATTCTTCGGCTAGGGAGTTTTAGGCAATGAATGACCGCCATTAAGGCACCAATTGGATGACTAGGAAGTCCCCGAGCTTCCTATATAAGGAGCCCCTCTTCGTTCATCCTCTCTACACCTGAAAACTCCATTCTCTCTTAACTGCTCCAATTTTTTGCGAAGCTTGAACAAGAGCTTCAACTTGGGCACTTTTCTAAGCCAAACAAGGTGAGGTCGGGTTCTTTAGAACCAGGGAGAAATCAGCTACATGCCCGTAGTCTCCATTTGCTTTGAGAGTCGCTAGAGAAACGCCGGCGTGATAAAACAATGAAGCAGCTCCGACGGACTGAAGCTGCCCTGTTTTGGCTGAGCTAAAATCGGCCAATTCAAGCCCTTCTCATGCAAAACCAAACCGTCCCAACACCTTCATAACCCACCTAAAGTTGAATTAGAGTTGAAAGGTAAGCCAATTCAACTCCCCTTTGTAATTTCCAACTGATAAGCACCTCGAAATTGAAAACCCACTGCTAAGTGGTATTTTAAACTTCACACCTGAAAGGAGTGATGTGAAAATCACGTGGAAAAACTACTTACCAATTGTAAATAGATCATATTCGGTTGGTATGATGAAACTTAATCGAAGGAAGTGGAAAACCCATTCATCGGTTATAAGCAGAGATGTCCTTATACTCGATTGGTATGAAGGACATTTAAAAATATATTTTGTTGAAAGTGCTCTCCCCTAATTGTGTGCCACTGCATAAACAATTTGGGAGACCTTCTTGTCGGGAGCTCGTATAGCTCTGTTAGGCCGGAGGCCTCGGTTTTGGAACTTGGGGCTATTATGCCCAATTTCAAAAATCTCAAATAGTGGGCCCATGGCCAATTGACATGAGCATGAGCTCATAAACAAACATGGTTTATATGCCTTGAAAACTTAAGTAAATGAATTGTTTGGCCATGGTAACAAAATAGGACCGACACACTCAGTCAACTAGCGACAGTGCGACATGACAGGTCTCCGGACTAGTCAAGACAAATAGCTGTAGGTTGAGTTGAGGGTTGGGGCCGTTGGACCGGTGACATCACAAATTATATGGCATCATGTGAAAAATGTTGATTGTGCATGCAATGTGTTTACGGGACCTTTAAGACGCCCAACATGGGTAGTGATGTCCCCTAGGGCCTTGGATGACCGGGTGGATATAAGGGCAGTTAGTCGTACCAAAAGCCTTGCAAAGCTCGATGTAGCTTCAACCACATGAGACCGAGGTTGGGTCATGATGAGGCCTTTGTCCTCATACAGACACGGTGAAGTTTTACGGGATTAAGGGTCAGATGTTGCAAACATCCACTCATTTTTAGGGTAGAAGTGGACGTACTTCTATATTGGTGGTCGGTAAAGTTACTCCGACACCACAAGTAGGTTCATTGGATGGGCTGACTTGTGATTATGTGTTTTGACCTTTATGATTAAGGATGTGTGTTAGGTGATGACACACCGTAGTAATAAGATATGGTAATAAAAACTGAAATTGAAAATGAAATATTTTTAAAAGAAAATAAGGAGTCTAACACACTCCAAATCAAACATTTTTCTAAAAGTTAAACTTTGAAAACCCATTCACTGAGTTATTGTACTCATCCCCTCCCTTATATCCCTTTTAGGTAACCCTAGAAAGCATACCCCAAAGACAACCAGTTAACGCACCTGTAAGACAGGTATGAATAGTTAAAATTTTGTGCATTTTTTATTTATGTTATTCCAAGAAAGGTGCAGGTTTAAAGGACATCATACTCCTCATGGTTTATAAATAAGGAAAACCCTTAGTAAATCGGGAGAGTGGCGGGTTAATCATAGGAATCAGACCAAACTAGGTCGGGGAGTGACAACTTGAGTGGTATCAAAGCCTATTTCCTTGAATACATAATTAATACTAGAAAATATAGTAACTAATAGGATTGATTTTAAAATTTACAGAATGGCTCCAAAGGGAGGAACCAAGGGAACTAGGGCGACAATCTCCCACACTGCCCAACTGCCCCTACCTATAGAAACTCCCAGAGAAGCCTAGACAACTCCTCCTGGACTCAACATGGAGCACCAAAGATTGTACGAGCAGTTCACCCATGTATTTGGGCAACCTAACCTCATCCATGAGGCAGGCATCAACTCTTAGGTTGAACCAAAGGAAGTGCAATCTCATCCTCCCCCTATTAACCATCCCACTCCAATGGACATTCCCAAAAACCTCAAGACTCTCCAACAACTAGGATGTAAACCTTTCCTCGAAAAAAAGGATGCTGGAGTTGTTATGGATTGGCTGGCCAACATCAAGAAGCTAATGGAAATCGTTAGGATACCACCAGAGGATATGATGATCCTGACATAATTCTTCTTGGAGGGAAGCACTAAACAGTGGTGGGACAATGTTCAAAACCTGCATACCACCATCCCCACTTGGGAACAATTCAAAGAGAAGTACTTAGAGGAGTACTTGGTGCCCCATCTGATAAACAAGATGAAGCAAGAGTTCATCCGGATTCTGCAAGGGCTTAACTCCATATCGGAGTATGAGACAAAATTCAATGAGTTAAGACCCTTTGCTCCTAACCTAATTGTGCTAGCAGACATATGCTAGAAGTTTGTAGACGGTCTCAATATGGACATTTGAGACCGTATGGGAGTATTGGATGCCCCACGGACCTGGCAACTGTAATCAAGTATGGCTCACGAATGTGAACGATTGGTGTAGACCCGTCGTCATCAAATGGAGCAGACGACTATAAAGGACGATAAGGGTCTAAATCGTTAGGGAGGACATATGGAGCATAACGATCCAAGATGGCGAAACAAAATGACATTCCAAAGGAGAACGGATATGCCACCACCTCCTCCCAGAGTAGTGCCCACCTTACCTCAAGGAAACCCTCGCTGTCCACAGTGTCAAAGGAACCATGAGGGAGCATGCCTTACCTACTTTGCATGCGGGCAAGTGGGACATTTTGCAAAGGATTGTCCCACCCTCAGGGAAAATAGATAGAGGAATACTCTTGGACCACCTTAAGGGAATCCTAGAAACCCTAGGCTAGATGCTACAGCAAGAGTACTAGCTAGGGTATACAACCTCACCCAGGAGGAGGCAAGAAGAGACCCTAGCACCGTAGCGGGTACATCCCAAAACCCACCAAATTAGTTCAAGTGAGTTCTATAAACTGAAGATCTTTATGAGTTAATAAAGGGAAATTTCTTCTAAATAATACATTTCTTCAATTAGGTTATATACAACTATGGGGACAACAAGTCTATGCTCTCTTTGATTCCAGAGCTAAGAGATCCTTCATCAAGGAAGAGTTGGTTTCAAGAGTACCCCTAGAGCTCACTCCACTAGAACAAAGCCTCAATATCCTTACACCTTTAGGAGAAGGTTTAAATAAGAATAAGCAGTTAAAGGGCTGTGAAATAAAGATTGAAGAATCAAACTTGAAGTTGACTTGATCCCATTACCCTTAAAAGAAGTTAAAGTAATCATGGGGATGGATTAGTTGAGTAACCATCAGGTGAGTATGGAATGTGGAAAGAAGACGGTAACCTTCCACACTCCCAAGACAAAAGGATTAAAGTTCGAGGGAGATAGAAGGAAAAGCAAGGTACAAATGGTGTCCCACCTAAAAGCCCAAAAGATGATACAAAAAGGCTGTACATCTTTCTTGGCCATGGTTGTCAACGAAAAGTCTAAAGAGAAGAGACTAGAATACATTCTGGTAGTTAGACACTACCTAGAAGTATTTCTAGAAGAGCTACCCTAACTACCTCCAAGTCGGAAAATGGAGTTCACCATAGAAATAATACAAGGAACAATCCCCATATCGGATGGCTCCGGTAGAGTTGAAGGAATTAAAGGAACAATTGGACAAACTATTGGAGAAGGATTTCCTACATCCAAGTTAGTCTCTATAGGGTGTTCTTGTCCTATTCGTAAAGAAAAAGGACGGAAGCATGAACCCTGGGGGTGCTTCCAAGGTTTACCATTCATTTATCCAAGGATCTTTCAAACTCAAATCTCAAAACCTTTTTCCCATTTCCTTATTAGGTGTGTTTAGCTCTCTTAGCCCATCCCCTTCCCTCGAAAGGCATTTATAAAACAAACACGCACCCTTCATTAGGAAGGGTACACACAATCGTAGTGCAGTCCCATATTGCACCCACTTGGGGATAAGCGCAAATTTGCTGTCCACCTAGATAGAAGTCCTAGACTTCTACCCTAAGTTTGAGTGGATGTCCTAGACGTCCGACCTTAGACTCGAATGCCACTTCCTGTCTATATGAGGATGGAGACCTCATCTTGTCTCCACCCCGGTCTCATGTGCAAGAAGCTCCTAGAGCTTCATGACTAACTAACATGACAATCTGCCCTTATTGCCCCCATGTCGTCCAATGGCTCGTATGACCCATCACTACCCCTAGGGCATCTTAATGGTCTCGTACCTTAAGTGCATGCACAAACAAAAGTTTTCATGAGTAAGCCATCCTCTTTGGTGCTAACGGTCCAATGGCCCCGACACTCAACCCGACCTACAACTATTTGTCTAGGCTGGTTCGTCGACCTGGCCCTGATGCATTGTCGTGAGTCCATCGAGCATTGTCGATCCTGACTTGATAATATGGAAAATCACACATTCATTATCTAGTTTAATTTGGAGTTTTTCATGGCACTTCCTAATCATGTTTTTTTACAGGCTCCAGCCTTGGGCTCACTATACGTGTTTTCCAAAACTGGGCCTTGAGCCCTATGAGTTCAAAAACCGAGGCCCCTTGCCTATTAGAGCTGCTCTAGCTCCCATTAAGAAGATCTCTCAAATAGTTTAAGCAGTTTTCACATAGTCAGAGGAGAATACTCCTGACTAAAATCACTATTTATCTCATTACACCAAATGGGTGTGATGATGGATCCGCTTACAACCGATAGGCGGTTTTCTCATTTCCTTAAGAAAACTCATCATACCAGCCAGGTATGGTGTTGGTTCATGCCTATTCACAACCGGTAAGTAGGTTTTATTCATTAAAAATAGTGCTCATCATCCCAACTGATATGATGTATAACAATCACACTCACACGTTAACTATGACGCGTTTGTCCCCAGTTAGCTTCTAAGTCCATACTAGCTTTTTCTTGCTAGTGTTCTAGTCTCACGTGTCTTTATATGATTTGGGTATCATTATCAATAAGGGTTCAACATAATATCCTTCGTTTTCTCATGTATGAGAGACTAGGCCCAAATTCTCAGTTTATTGCACTTAAGTTCCTAATATTCATTTTTCTTGACTTTAGGTCGTTAATACTAACTTTTTCCCCCCAAATCGAATCCCAAGGTTTCCAATATCCTCTTTCGATGCTCAGTTTACTTAAAATTGTGAAGGGGCTCAAGTTTTCCAAATTTCCAATTTGGTCCCCCAATTTTTTAAAAATTACCATTTGCCCCTACTTTCCAAAAATAGCCAATTGACCCCAATTCTTTGAAAAATTGACCAATTGGTCCCCAACATCTTTCTCATTGCCAATAGACCTTCAATTTTTAGAAATTTCATGAAGGTTCCACAAGTTTTCGAAATCCCCCATTTCCCCTAATTTCTTCCCCCCATTATTGACTGAATTTGTTTTTTTTTCAAATTGGTCATTCAATTGGGGTTAATTGCTCAAATTGATGGCATGGATCGATTACCACACTTCCATACAATCAAATGGAGCTTTGAATTGTAGAATTTGAGTTTGAAACGAGCTCAAACGGAGCTTCGCTAGAAAACTGTTTGTAGAGAGAAAGCTTCGAAAGATTATCGTCGGAAGTGCGTTGGTCCGAGTTGTCGATCTGGAAGGGTAGCTCTTGTCCTTAGGATCCTTATAGGATCAAGAATTGCTACAATTGAAGTCTATACGTGGGTGAATTTTGTTAGTGAAATTTGGTACTTTCTTTCTCTAATACCGATCTACAACGACGGAGTACAACCAAATTGGCTTACCTTTCACCTCTATGGAGGTTGTGTTAGACCTGTAGAGATGTTGGGGAGGTTTGATTTGGCAGGAGGGGGGTTCTAAATTTGGCTGAATTTAGCTTGGCCAAAATAGGGCAGCTTCGGTCTGTTGAAGCTGCTTCAATATTTGATTCCGCTATTACTTCTCCTGTGGTCCTCAGGTCGAAGGAAGATTGCTGCTAGGCTGACTTCCCCCTAGAGTCTGTAGGACCTGACCTTACCTTCTAAGGCTATGAAAAGTGCCCAAGTCAGAGGTCTGGTTCGAGCTTCCCCAAAAAATGGAGCACTTGAGAGAGAAAGGCGATTGGAGGTGTATGGAGGATGAATGGAGGGGAGCTCTTTATATGGAGAGCTCGGGGACTCTCTGCCTGACCAATTTCCATTTTGGTTGAGCTTATCCTCGCCCACAAATGCCCTGATCGGAGGAATATTCCTCTCATCGAAAATCGAAGGTTTTTGAACCGATGAATAGTATTGTCATCCTGAGGAAGAAGACGACAATGTTCTGGACCTTTCTAGTCTCAATGGCAAAAATCGGTCGGTTCATGCCCGATTCTAATGATTTTCTCATATCTAAAAATTTCTAAATTCATTTCCTATACAATCGTGGCTTCAATTTTCCAATTTGATCATTTTAAGCCACCAAGAAAAATAAATTTAGGAATTGATTCATGTATAGTTCAAAACCGGTTCAATCTAGTTCATGTTCGGCTCACCCTGAACCAGTCTGGTTTTACCGTCCAATTTACTTCATGATTTTCATCACTTTTGGATCACTTGGGATTTTCCGATTCCCCATTTTAACCCCTCTTTATCATTCTTGGTTCCTTAAGTGGTTTGGTTTTCTCATTAAAATGACTGGTTCTTTCCCAGTTTTCCTTGATCCAAGATGATGGGTTTCACAACTCTCCCCTCCTTTTAGGAGTTTTGTCACCAAAACATAATCAGCATCCTTTGCATTGGGAATATATTTCCCTTGATGTCAACTTGGGGTTTGCTTGATATGCTGCTACTTTGGTTTTTCCTTCCTTAGCCCTTTAAACAACATGCTTAAGAAATTTCTTTTCCTTTCCATTGTTTACTCACTCCACAAAATGTATCTTGATTAGGTATGTTTTACCCACAAATCCAAAAGTACACCCTTAGGTCCATTTCATACTCTACTTAGGGTAAGACTTCTTCTTGAGGGTTTTTATGCATATCATTGGGTTGGATGTTCAATAATGTCCGATCATCCACGTTTCCATTTATTTCCTTGGTCGTTGATGCTCTTTAGCTCAACATCCTTTTAGAATTTTCCTCCTTAACCCTGAGGGTTTTGATGGGATTCCCTTTTTATCTTATTTTGGTCCTTACTCCATCTTTTGTTTACTACAACTCCGGTTCCAGTTTTTTTCGGTTTGACTTCATCATGTGTAATTAACGGACTCTTTTTTACTTGAGTCACATTTTTCCCAGGACTGTTAGACCTACATGTCCTTTACAACATGACATGTTCTAGAACTTATCTTTGTCCATTATGATTCTAGAACATTTCCTTAACGATTGCTCTCAACTTTCCAACCTTTCGGGGATCACATAATTTCGCCCCTTCTTTTCATTTTGTAGTATTCCCCAACTACATTTATCGTTATCCAATCATTCATTTACACTTTGACATCATGATCATGTCAGTTTTTCCTTATCTACTCATTCCTTACCAACTTCCTTATTGGTTTTTCCCCTTGATTCCAACCATAGGGTTTCTTGATGACTTACCGACATGTTGGGATTCTTCCTCTCTTCTATCCTTCCTCATTCCCAATGGTGTCCTTTACTCAAGGACTTTCCTTTCTTCAATCCACTCTTACTTGTTTGTGATCATTTCACAATTCTTTAGTCTGAGTTGATCCCTTTCAGTATACATGTCGATTTCCTTTGTTTGGGAAGTTCCCTTTTTGATGGTTTCATTCTCTACTATATCCTTCAAAGTAGAGACTTCCACCTTAGGAACTACACGTTCAACCTTCCTATCATTCTTTGAAGGTTTCCTTTCGTCATCTCCTTACACCCTTTTTATATTGGGGCATTTTCCAACTTTTAATCTTTCATTGTCTTAAAATTCTCAATTCGCCCTTTACTTCCTATCTAAGGTATCTCTGATTGTTGAGTCTTGTTTTGTGTCCTTTACACTAGGCCCTAACAATCAATCTTAAGCTCCATGGGCATGGACAAAAATTGTCCTAGTGTCCGTCGTTATTACTTTAAATTGCGTTTTGATTGGAGTATGTCATTTCCCAATGTAAACCCCGCACTTTTGAGTTAAGGAAAACTAGGAAAGAACCGGTCAAACTGAGTAAGAAAATCGAGCTAGTTTACAAACCCGATCATTTGGGAACGAAATTTGGAAATTTACAACTTCCGAATGATCCAAAGTGTTCATTAAACCTTGGATAAGAAACTTAAGACAAAATAGAAGAGAAAAACCAAATTGGTTCAGGTGAACGAGATTCCATAAGAACTTAGAAGTTAAGCGTGCTTGCTTGAGAGTAGTAACCAATACTAGTAATAAATCTCTCCCATTTAATACATGATTTTACACCTATATAAAGAGGTCATCCCATTTCATTCTCCTCACACTTGAACACTTTTCTCTCTCTCTCTCTCTCTCTCTCTCTCTACGGCTCCATTTCCCGATGAAGCTCAAACATTTTTCTTAACCTTAGAAGGAGAGGTCGGGCTCTTTATAACCGGGGAGAAGACAGCTATCTAATAGCAAACTTCAGTCAATCCGACAATCACTGGAGAAGTGCCGGGATGATGGAACAGTGAAGCAGCTTCAGCGGGCTGTAGCTGCCCTGTTTCAATTGAGTTGAAATCGGTCATTTCGAACACTCCTCAGGCCAAACCAAGCCTTCACAACACTTCCTCAGCCCTCCCACGACTGAATAAGGACTGAAAGGATGAACCTCAGGATGAGAGCTATCTGCCCAGATCGAAAGCTTGGACCATTGTACCCTCACCGGTGAGTAATCGAAGCTTTCTCTCTCTATAGTCTGTTTTGCGGCGAAGCTTCGTTTGAGCTCGTTCTAGTGTCAAAACTCATGATTCAAAGTTCTATTGAATTGTAAGAAGATGGAAAAACTCAATTTCAACAATTAGAGGTGTTTGATCGATCAATTTGATGAAATCAAATTCAGTTGTGCTAAGAAGTTGAAATTGGGGGAAAATTGTGGAAAATTGGGGATTTTCAAAATTGAAAGGACCAAAATGCAATTTTATGAAATTGTGGGTCAATTGGGCATGAAAATAATGTTGCAGGACCAATTAAGGAATTTTTGAATTTTGGGGGAAAAACTTACCATTTTTGTAAAGGAAGGGCAAAATGGTAATTTTGGAAAAGTTAGGGGACCAAATTGGAAATTAAACCCCTTTGTGCGAAATTAACTAATTTGAGGTCCTAAGATAAATTTTAAAAGTTTTGGGACTCAAATTTAGGAAAAACCCGGCAATAGGGACTTAAAGTTAAAGAAAAATAACTTTAGGGAGCTAATTACAAATATATGTAAAGTTGGGTTTTCTCATTCATTTGGAATGAATGAGGGCTATTAGGCCAAAGAATAATGAACAATTTTGTTCATTTCATGTAGGAGAACGAGACATCAGGAATGTTAGTCAAGGTCTAGCTTGTTAAGGACGGAACCCGACTAAGCGGAATTTCACTGCACTATCGGGTGAGTGGGTTTACTAACATCATACCCGGTTGAGATGATGAGCACAACTTAAAGATAAAAACTACTTAACGGTTGTGAGTGGGATTATATATCATACCCGGTTGGTAATGATAAATGACTCAGTATAAAAATCCACTATTTAGTGGTATTTTAATCATCACCACTTACAGAAAGTGATGTGAAAATTATGTGAAAAAGCTACTTATCGGTTGTAAGTAGATCATACCCGGTTGGTATGATGAGACTTCCTCGAAGAAAGTTGAAAACCCATTCATCGGTTATGAACGGAGGTGTCCTTATACCGGTTGGTATAATGGACAGTGAAAACCTATTTTGTCGGAAGTGTTCTCTACTGACGATGTGCCAATGCTTAAACTATTTGGGAGACCTTCTTGACGGGAGCTCGAATATCTCTTATAGGCCGGGGGCCTCGGTTTTGGAACATGGGGTCTAAATGCCCGATTTTGAAAATCTTGTATAATGGGCCCAAGGCTAGTTGGCACGAGCAGAAGCTTGTAAACAAGCATAATATATGTGCCATAAAACATAATAAGTAAATTGTTTGGCCATGGTACCAAGATAGGACTGACATGCTCAGTCAACTAGCGGTAGTGCGACATGACAGGTCGACGAACCAGTCAAGACAAACAACTGCAGGTTGAGTTAAGAGTCGGGGCCATTGGACCAGTGGCACCACAGATTACATGGCAATATAAGAAAACATTGTTTGTGAATGCATTGTGAGTACGGGATCATCAAGACGCCCATGAGGGGCAGTGATGCATCCTAAGGGCACTGGACGACCTGGTAGCTATAAGGGCAGTTCGTTGTTCGAGGTGTCTGTGCGAAATCTGGAGTAGCACCAAGCGCATGAGACCGGGGTGGGGACAGGATGAGGTCTCTGTCCTCATATGGACACGAAGAAGTTATTTCAGGATTGTGGGTTGGATGTCACGTACATCCACTCATTCCCAAGGTAGAAGAGGTCGTACTTCTATCCGGCTAACAAGCATGACGAGGTCGAATATAAAAATTTGGACTGAAGTTATAATAGACAACGAATGGAGGAAGGGTCAAAATACAACGAAAAAGTGATAATAAAGAAAACCATGGAAACAAGTACGTAACACACAAAAGAACATTGAGCTAAAGGTTTCAATGACCAAGGGGTTAACTAGACACGGGAATGGTTAGGTATCTTGGAATTTCAAATCTTGAGTACAGAACCTCAAAGGGAAGAATGTGCTATAAGCAAAAAAAGATATAAATCTAAGAATATACCCTGAAGTAAGGTATGTATCGTTATGATAAACTCCATGGAGGGAGTAAATAATATAAAAGAAAAGAAATTCCTTAAGTGAAGGATGTAAAAAGGACTAATTGAAAGAACAAGAGAAGATTTTGCATGTTAAGCAAACATCAAAGGGGCATCAAAGGAAATGATTGCTCATGCAAGGATATTAACTAATTTTTAGGGATAAAACTCCTAAAAGGAGGGGAGAGTTGTAAACCCCACACTTTTGAGTTAAGGAAAATCAAGAAAAGAACCGGTCAAACCAAATAAGAAAACCGAGCCGGTTTACATTTAGGAACAAGCAATATAGAAATTTACAACTTCCGGGTGATCCAAAGGGTTTATTAAACCTTGAAAAAAGAAACTTAAGACAAATTAAAAGATAAAAACCAAATTGGTTCATGTGAACTAGATTTCATAAGAACTCTAAAGTTAAGCTTGCTTGCGGAGAGTAGTGTGAGGATGGGTGACCTCCTAGGAAGTATGATTTTTTTGTAACTCGAAATTTCAGTCAAAAATTTTTATGCGAAGGTTTATAAAAAATAGTCATAAATTAATATATATTTAATTATTGTAATTAATACCAATAATTTAATACCCAAATTAAATTAAAAGAATTAAGAAAAATAATTTAATACCCATCCCCATTCATTCTCCTCACACCTCAACACTTCTCTCTCTCTCTCTCTCTACTGTTCCATTTCCCAATGAAGCTCAAACCAGAGTTTCAACTTAAACATTTTTATTAACCTCGAAAGGAGAGGTCAAGCTCTAAAGAACCGGGGAGAAGACAGCTATCTGATAGCAAACTCCAGTCAATCCAAGAATCGTTGGAGAAGCGCCGGCATGATGGAATAGTGAAGCAGCTCCGACGGACCGAAGCTGCCCTATTTCAGCCAAGCTGAAATTGGCCATTTCAAGCCCTCCTCACGCCAAAACAAGCCCTCCCAACACTTCCTCAGCCTTTCCACGGCTGAATTAGGACCGAAAGGTAAGCCAATTCGGCTCCCCTTGGCAATTTTCGATCGGTGCTAGAGAGAGGGTCAACCGAATTTCAATGATGAAATTCTAATCCAATTCTGCATCAATTGATGCAATTCTTGATTGTAGGATGAACCTCAGGACGAGAGCTTTATGCCCAGATTGAAAGCTCAGACCATCGTGCCTTCACCGGTGAGTAATCGAAGCTTTCTCTCTCTATAGTTCATTTTCCGGTGAAGCTTCGTTTGAGCTCGTCCCGGCGTTAAAACTTTTGATTCACTTTTGTAAAGAATCGTATGAACATGTAGAAACTCAAATTCAACTTCAATTTCAACAATTGGAAACGTTTGATGGGTTAATTTGATAAAATCATATTCGGCTATGTTAAGAAGTTGAAATTGGGAGAAAATTGGAGGTTTTTGAAATTCAAAGGATCAAAATGAAATTTTATGAAATTGAGGGTCAATTGGGCATGAAAATAATATTAGAGGACCAATTGAGGAATTTTGAAATTTTTGGGGCAAAATTTACCATTTTTGCAAAGGAAGGGCAAAATGGTAATATTGGAAAAGTTAGGGGACCAAATTGGAAATTTGGGAAATTAAACCCCTTTTTGTGTAATGGAATAAATTGAGGTTCTACGATAAATTTTAGAAGTTTCGGGACTCAATTTGAGGAAAAACCGGTATTTGAGACTTAAAGATAAAGAGAAATAACTTTAGGGACCTAATTGTAAATAAATGAAAGTTTGACTTTCTCATTCATTTAGAATGAATGAAGGCGATTAGGTCGAAGGATAATGAACCAAGATGTTCATATCGTGTAGGAACATGAAGTACTAGGAACGCCAACAAGGACAAACTCGCGTGAATACCAAGAACCAGTCTAGTGGAATTCACGGCATTAACTGGTGAGTGGGTTTACTAACATCATACCCGATTGGGATGATGAGCACAACTTAAAGTTAAAAACCACTTACCGGTTGTGAGTGGGTTTACTAACATCATACCCGGTTGGGATGATGAGCACAACTTAAAGTTAAAAACCACTTATTGATTGTGAGTGGGTTTACTAACATCATACCTGGTTGGGATGATAAGCACAACTTAAAGTTAAAAACCACTTATCAATTGTGAGTGGGTTTACTAACATCATACCTGGTTGGGATGATGAGCACAACTTAAAGTTAAAAACCACTTACCGATTATGAATGGGTTTACTAACATCATACCTGGTTGGGATGATGAGCACAACTTAAAGTTAAAAACCTATTTTTGTTAGAAGTGCTCTTCCTTGACTGTGCGCCAATGCTTAAACAATTTGGGAGACCTTCTCGACGGGAACTCGAATAGCTCTAATAGGTCAGGGGCCTCGGTTTTGGAAATTGAGGGCTAAAATGCCTAGTTTTTGAAAATCTTGTACAGTGGGCCCAAGGCTAATTGGCACAAGCAGGAGCTCGTAAATGAACATGATATATATGCCATAAAACATAATAAGTGAATTGTTTGGCCATGGTACCAAGATAGGACTGACATGCTCAGTCAACTAGCGGTAGTGCGACATGACAAGTTGACAGACCAGTCAAGACAAACAACTGCGGGTTGAGTTGAGAGTTGGGGCCGTTGGACCAATGGCACCACAGATTACATGGAAATATAAGAAAACATTTTTTGTGCATGCACTGTGAGTACGGGATCATCAAGATGCCCATGAGGGGTAGTGATGCGTCCTAAGGGCACTGGATGACCTGGTGGCTATAAGGGCAGTTCGTCGTTCCAAGTGTCTGTGCGAAATCTGGAGTAGCACCAAGTGCATGAGACTAGGGTGGGGATAGGATGAGGTCTCTGTCCTCATATGGACACGAAGAAGTTATTTTGGGATTGTGGGTTGGATGTCACGTACGTCCACTCATTCCCAAGGTAGAAGTGGTCGTACTTCTATCCAGATGGTAGGAAAAGTCACTCTGAAGCCACTAGCGGGTTCAGTAGTGATACTGACTTGCGAATGTGTATAACCTTCATGATGAAGGATGTGTGTTGGGTGATGACACACCGTGGTAAATAAGAAATGGCGGAAAAACCCAAATTTTTAAATGAAGGGATTTTTGAAAAATAAGGAGTCTAGCACAGTCCATATAAATGTTTTTGTTAAAAGTCAAAAGCTTTTAAAAATCCATTCATTGAGTAGTCATACTCACCCCCTCCCTTATACCCCTTTCAGGAAATCCTAGAAAGCCTCCCCTTAAAGACCGTTAACTAAGATGACTGTAAGACAGGTATGTAAAGTTTTAAATTTCATGCAGTTTTGATTATGTTATTCCAGGAAAAGGTGCAGGTTAAAGGACGCCTTACTCTTTACGGTTTACAATAAGGGGAAATCCTTTAATAAACCGAGAGATTGGTGGACTGATCACGGGGATCCGACCAAACCGGGTCGGGGCTTGACATATAGTGCATGCACAATCAACATTTTTCACATGATTCTATATAATTTGTGGTGACACTGGTCTAACGGCCCTGTCCCTCAACTCGACCTATAGCTATTTGTCTTGACTAGTCAGGAGACCTGCCATGTCACACTACCGCTAGTTGACTGAGTATGTCGGTCCTGTCTTGGTACCATGGCCAATTAACTCATTTAATTATGTTTTCATAACATATAAATCATGTTTGTTTACGAGCTCATGCTCGTGCCAACTGGTCTGGAGGCCACTGTTCAAGATTTTTAAAATTGGGCATATTATCCCCCAACTTCCAAAATCGAGGCCTCTCGCCTAACAAAGCTATTCGAGCTCCCGTCAAGAAGGTCTCCCAAAATGTTTAAGTAGTGGCACACAGTCAGGGAAGAGCACTTCTGATAAAATACCTTTCAAGTGTCCATCATACCAATAGAGTATGAGGACATCTCCGCTCATAACCGATGAACGGGTTTTACACTTCTTTTGAGTAAGTTTCATCATACCAACTAGGTATGATCTACTTACACAAATAAATAGTTTTTCCATGTGATTTTCATATCAGTCCTCTCAGATGTGATGTTTATAATACCATTTAGCACTGGGTTTTTATTTTTAAGGTGCTTATCATCCCAATCGAGTATGATATAAAAATTCCACTCACCCAATTGTATAATGAAATTCCTCTTAGCTGGCTTGTTGTCCTTACTCAAACTCGTCTTAGCTGGTGTTCTCAGTACTTCGTGTTCTTACACGATATAAACATTATTGTTCATTATTCTTTAGCCTAATAGCCCTCATTCATTCCAAATGAATGAGAAACCCAACTTTTCCTTTATTTGCAATTAGGTCCCTAAAGTTATTTTTCTTTAACTTTAAGTCCACAAATGTCAGTTTTTCCTCAAATTGAGTCCCGAAACTTTTAAAATTCATCTTAGGATCTCAATTTATTCAAATTCACAAAACGGGGTCTAATTCCCAAAATTTTCAATTTGGTCCCCAACTTTCCCAAAATTACCATTTTTCCCCTAATTTAAAAAATGGTAAGTTTTGGCCCAAAAATTGCCCAATTGGTCCTCTAACATCCTTATCATGCCCAATTAGTCCTCAATTTTATGAAATTGCACTTTAGTCCCTCTAATTTTAAAAATTCCCAAATTTTCCCTATTTTCCCCCAATTTCAACCTTCTAACTCTGCTGAATTTGATTTAATCAAATTGACCAATCAAATGAGTTTAATTGTTGAAATTGAAGTTAAATTAGAGTTCCTACACCTTCATATGATTCAATTGCACTTTGAATCACATGATTTGGTGCCAGAATGAGCTCAAACGGAGCTTAGCCGGAAAATTGGTCATAGAGAGAGAGAGCTTCGAAAGCTTACCGTCGGGGGTGCGGCAGTCCGAGCTTTCGATCTAGGCAGATAGCTCGTGTCTTGAGGTTTCTCCTAGGATCAATAATTACATCAATTGATGCCGAATTGAGGAGAATTTCATCATTGATGTTTTGTCGGTTCTCTCTCTAGCACCGATCAGAAATTACAAAATAAAGTCGAATTGGCTTACCTTTTACCTCTAATTCAGCTATAGGAGGGTTGTGGAGGTGTTGGGAGGGCTCGGTTTGGCATGAGAAAGGCTCGAATTGGCCGATTTCTGCTCGATCGAAATAGGGCAACTTCGGTCTGCTGGAGCTTCTTCACTGTTCGATCACATTGGCGCTTCTTCGGTGACCCTTGGAGCAAACGGAGAATACATGCATGTAGCTGACTTCTCCCCGGTTCTAAAGAACCCAACCTCGCCTTGTTTGGCTCAAAAAAGCTATGGTTTGAGCTTCGCCCAAAATTGGAGTAGTTGAGAGAGAATGGAGTTTTCAGGTGTGGAGAAGATGAATGAGGAGGGGCTCTTTATATTGGAAGCCCGGGAACTTCCTGGCCATCCGATTGACACCTTAATGGCGATCATTCATTACTTGAAACTCTTTGGCCGGAGACTTTTGAGCTTCGCTCGCGCTGCGCAATTTTTCGGCAAGTGAACAATGCTGTCATCTAAAGGAAGAAGATGACACTGTTCCGAACCAAATCAGACTGGTACGAACCGGGTTCAAAGCTTAAACTACCCAGTTCACCCCTAATTCGACCGAATTTTTCAAATCTAAAAATTTCTAAATTCATTCTCTATCCAATGGTGTCATCAAATCTCAAATTTGAACTTTTTAAGCCACCTAGAAAAATGAATTTAGCATTCGGTCAATAGTGGTTCAAACCGGTCCAAACTGGTTCACTTAAACCGGTTTTGTTTTCATCTCCAATTCATCTATAAGTCCTTTTCCTTGACTTTTGGGGTTATTTGGCTCACTCAGGATCCATAAACTTTCCGGTTTGCCCTTTCTCTATCGATTCCGGTTTATAGAACGATTCGGTTTTCAAATTGAAAAAGACCAATTCTTTCCTTGATTTTCTTATTATCAAAGGACAGGGTTTACAAAAGGATTATGTGAGTTTGGGTCTTGTTCTTGTGATATCATTGCTAATAGGAGTTGGCCGGTGATGACCAAACTCCCTGTTATAAGATTTGAATATGTTATTTGACTGTGTAACTGATTCATTCATCTAAATGATTGAGTTGGTCAGGATATGGACCAAACTATCTGTTATATTAACCATACATATTTCCTGGTGATTTTATAAATGCATTGGGATATAGATGGTTAGAATGAGTACCATACACAATGATAGTTGTGATAGGCACGATTGTTGCATGTGTGCATGTTTGTAAATATACATGTATATATTGTATACTGGTAGAAATTTTGCGGCATTGATAGGATACTTGTCTAGGTAGTGTCAACGCCTAGGGAAATTGGAACTGGTGGATAAGTGGAGATTAAACAATAATTCCAAATTTCTCGGGACCCCTAGATGATGTACGGGTGTGGTCCCAATGGTTACATCGGTGCGATAAGAAAAGGCGGAAATGAGCCTCATGTATAAGGGCCATGTATAGGGTTATCGGTGTGATATTGTCATGACTCTAAATGCTAAGACATATAAATGAGAGACAAACTCGAGGGGTATTAATTGTAGAGTGTACGCACGACTCACATGCTCTCATCTTACTCGAACAAAATTATGGTATAACTTTTAGGCATGCCTTAGGTCATTAGTTGCCAAAATGTGTTATTGTTTGCATAGTGTGAAATATTGATATAGATTATTCGGGAAGAGAGAGTTTGACCCAACTTAATGTGGAATTATGGTCTCCGGGTGGCCTGAGACATAAGTATGAAGGGGCTAGATAAAACTATAATTAGTGAATAATTTGTAAATTTGAGAATAAATATTCATGTTAGAAATTTTATATGAAATCTAAAATCGAAAATAATGTAGTGGTTCGATATTAGTAACTCATTGACTCAGCTGTAATCGTACTCCCTCCCACAAACAGTTACAAGTAAAAACCAAGGTTACATGAGGCACAGGTAAGGAATCATCTACAAAACAAGCATTACTTGAGGTAAATCTCAAAGTTTACATACGAAAATTTTTAATTATTACTTGTCAATTGCTATATTTACGGATTATTGTACAAACTCTTTAGGCACCATATGTATTTGAGAAAAAAAATAAATTTCCTCTGAAAAAAATCAAGGTAGCCTTTTTATTAAGAGTTTTAGTCCCTACAGTTTTATTTAGGTGAATATATCCACTATTGTAATATCGATGGGATTTAGGAGTTGAACGGGACCGCCGCCTGGGAATCAAGGTGAGGACTTGATATAATGTGTGGCTTGTGAAATGGGAAATGAATTCTCAAGATGATAAAAATGAGATAAAGTACAAATATGAGAAAGAAAGTTGTGAAAAGATTAAACAACCCCTAATAAAAAAAGTAGTTATGGATCGGACTGTAAGTTATATCGTGACTCGATTTCAATAAATACATTTACTGAGTTATTAACTCACCTAATCCACCAAACCATTTACAAATGTGTATAGCAGCACAAAATATAATACGACAATCTTAACATTTAAATGCATGCAAACAATGAATTAAAGTCGAAAGGTGTAAACTAATGTAAATTATATTTGTTTATCTATTGTAATATTTTCATAGGAAAAGATAAATTTATTTTTAGACACAATATTTGATTTTATAAAAATTTTAAATTTTTGTTAAATTCTATAAGATTTTATTCTAAAATTTTTGTACGATTAATATTATTTTATTAAAAATATACACTATTGCAGAATTAATAGAATTTAATGAGTTTATTCGTTCCCCTAACTCGAAAAATTGAGATGTGGCATGACAAAATTAATATTGAATACTCTGAAACTAGTTGGTTAATTAAGATGTAGTTAATATGTTTGGGGTTAGGTTGAAATATTAATATTGGTATATTCGAGTTTAGATTTGTGGTCTATTTGTATTTATTTAGTTTTAATTTAAATAAAATCAATATTTGGATTTATTTGTGTGGATTGTGTATACCATTGGTATAAAATTATATATATATATATAAGTATTTATAATTTTAAAACAATTATAATAGAAAATTTTAACATGAAATAAGTATAAAAATAACCTATAATTTTTCGTAACATACACAAAGCTGGAATATATTAGAATAGAGTCCTATGGACTGAGTTAGGGTTAAGGTCGAGTATCTTAAAATCGGACCGGGCTCAAGCCTACTTCATCCCTGTTACTTATTCTCCTTATGGATAAGTTTTTTTCATTAAAAAAACTCCATATAATTGTAAAAGGTAAAATTAACCTGATTTATGGAAAAAAAAATGAAAAAAAGTGTCCATTACTCCAAAAAAAGTAAAAATGGTTCTCATTATCCAGCGGATCAAAAGCTGTAATGATATGCCGAACCAGCAATGTGACGGCACATCATGGGCTCTTTCATCTCTCTTCTTTGCCGGAGTTCGGACCTCCGCTTCTCCTCTGCTTTAACGGACCAATCTATCTCATACTCATGCCATCCTCGCCGGTTACATTTCACACTTTCGTCATCTTTTCTTCCCCGTAAGTTCACGACATTTGCAGTAGATATGTTCGGTTAAATGTCTTAATGAGTTTTGGTTTTCTACTATGACGGTTTCAAGTTATATCTGTATAATCTATATAGAATATGTTCATTGAAATGTCTCGAACAATAGTCATAAGTCTATTGTATATTCTTAATATAGCAATTTTTTTACAAAAAACTCATACACAAAAATGGTTTACAAAATCATTTTTTTTATTTGACCACTAACTTAGGTATAAGTTTTAGGTTACTGAAACATGAAAAATTTTCTGACTTAACAATATCTATCTCTAGGCAAAAAATAACTTAAAGTAGTCTTGATCTTGATGTTAAGTGAGGTAGTAAATTATCCACTGTTCATTTCCATCCAAATAGTTCTATAGATGATTTTGCTTATATTATTTTGATATTTTTCTTTGTTGGAACTCAACAACTGCCTAACTGTAGTCAGCATGTTTGTTCTTAGTCTATCAGTTTATTTCTTTAATGGCTTCAAAGTGGCTTAAGTTTAGGTGAACCAGCTTTATTAGCCTTTTGTTCATCTACTGTGCTCGATAGAATATTAGATTCCCATATTATATTCTTGATATGCAAATTCACATCAATTGAATAAAATTATCAAAATATTATTAATAGCACAATGCAAATAAAACATATTTTGTATCTTGTAATATCTTATATTTATGTAAAAATATTGATTTGTTAATCTAAAAAATATACAATAATAAATGATTAAAATGTAGAAACTAGTTTCTATAATATAGAAAATAAATTGATATATAATATTTAAATATTATTTCTAATATAGGTGTATATATATATATATATTGATAAACAGAACATTTTATTCAATCAATATGAAGTTATATTTTTGTTTGTTTTTTTCTCAACTTTGCATTCTATACGTATGAGGGAGGGCACTTAGTAAAAGCAGATCAAATGATATGGGAAGGTGAAGTCGCATGAGTCAGTACGGTTAGTAAGAGTTATGGGAGGAAGCATAGCAAATCATATGTATTGGTGGAAGTGGAAACAACCACACTACCGAACCAAACTCATCTCTCACATAGAAGAGCAGTTTACCAAACCCAACCCAACCCAACCCAACTCACCTCTTATGATGGTACATTTGTTCAATTCCACCCATTCCAATGTTGGTCAAAATTTATTGGTCTGTCAATTGGATCATTAGCGTAAAGTTTTCTATAAAAAAAAGTAACAATGGTAAGCCACTCCTCATGTCCAATCTATTAATGATTTTGTGATATTTCCCATTTGGTAAGGTAATATACACTGATACAACGTATGCATTCCTTTTATATGGAAAACATGGTGTGAATTAATAAAAAGATAGTCTTTGTACTTTGAACCCCATTAAGTGGGATCAGGCTTATGGTGCATGTATTTATGTATATATAGGTGACACCTTTGTGTAGTTTAGTTGTGGTGCAGGTGACCAGAAGTTGAGTGCTTGAAATGCTATTGCTTTTTCTGATATTCTCCTTCTAACTCTTCCGATTATCAATCCATCTTCTGTTGACAAGAAGAAAACATCTCTCTCTTTCTCTCTAATGTTGACACAGCTATCAATGACGGAAGTTGATGCAGGAGTCGCTCTTGCCCAACAGAATTCAAGGCCATGGGCTTCTTCCCCTCCTTATCCTCCTCCTTATCATGGTCAGCCTCATAATGGTGTGTTATACAAATCATGCGAAGCAAATAAGGTTTATCCCTCTCTCTCGCACACCATGTTTGCCTCATTATTCCATATAATCGAAGTAGGGTTACACGTTGTAGATGAAAGGAAACGAAAAGTCATGTAATTCCAGGTTAATAGATGACTACGTCAATTTTTGAAACCTTGTTTTTGCCTTATTTTCATTGGGACAGTAGAGATTCCCAGGAAGGAAGACGTTTGATGGTTGATCACCTGATTAATGTACTTAATTTGCAAGTTATATATGTTGAGCTTCTGTGTATTCATGCTTCAGGAATGGATCAGTGGAGAAGGCAGGCAAAGCCGGTCCATGTACCATTACAACGTACACGCGCTCCGATCCCGTCGACGGCCCTACCCTCCTCTGCATCCACAGGTAGGCTATTAGCATATTATACTAATGGATAACAATAAACTAACAGGGAAAGTATGATTACCAATTCATAAATATATTGAAGTATGTCCATTTTTACTTCTTAAATAGTTCATGAACAATATATGTATATATAATCTTGTATCTTCTTGTATTGTTTACTTTTTTATTTGTAATTTTGTATATTTTGGTTAATAATTTATTTAAATACATTTATATATATTTTAAATTTTAACATAATATTTTTATTTATCCTAAACTCAATTTCTTTTAGCAAATATAGTATGCATCCATTTTTCATCAAAATTACGTATATGAGCTTGAAATAATACATTTATTTGATAATATATAATAAAATTTCTAATAATATTATAAAATTATTCTAGTTCGGGAGAATTCAATACTTTTTGTCATTAAATTATTTTAATGAATTAGTGAGCAGGTGTCATGCCACTAAATAATTAATGTGGTGGTACGATTTGAGAAGAGGTGCAAAAATGTGTTTATTCAATATAGGAAGATAAAGATTGTATTAGATTTGAAATTTTCACAAAAATATTTTTAAATAGGTTTTTTCTGTATTTAAATAGGTTATTAACTAAAAAATATTTATTTTTAGTTAAACGTGAGCAAAAAGTGTTCATTTTAAACAAATAATTGTAAGTGGTATCTGTGTAAAAAAAATAATTTTAAAGTGGTGTATAATATGTGATAAATTACATTAAATTTTCATCATTTAGATAATGTTTGGATGGAACTTGGAGGTGAAGTGTTCCTTTAAATGGAAAGTTTAGTGATGGAATGATTCGAAGATTAATTTGGAGGGGAAGTTAAGTGATTGATTTGTAGGTGTTAAATTTTTTAATAATTTATTATTTGAATGTAGTGTAAATAGGAGAAAGGATTATTAATAAAAAAATTAGAAATAGAATCCCTCCAAATCACTCCAATTTGGAGGGATTGCCTATTGTAAATGAAGTGTTGTAAGGGTTTGGAGGTGCTGAAATCACTCTATTTTTTTTATCAAATTAGGAATTTTTCTATTCAAATCATTATTAGGCATGTTAATGGTACTTGAGATTCGAGTTTTGGATCCCTACTCGACCCGAGCGGACAGAGAAGTCTCGGATCTGTTCGGGTCCGTGCTCGGGTTCGGGTCTATAGATTGGATCTGAGACCCGATCATCAGATCCCGCATGGCTGGTTTCTCTGGGCTCCAGTCCCAAGTTTTGAGTCCAGAAAAGTGGGTCCCAACAGTACTTTTGAATTTTTTTCTTTTTTAAATAAAACATGCTTTTTAATTAAATTTAGAAAAAATATTAGAAAGTTTTAATAAAAAATGTTATTTAAAAATTATTCTATTTTTTCTATCATTAATATTCTCATTGTATTTTTTTCATTTATTAAATACTAATAAATTATTTTTTTATTATAATATAATATATTTTAAACATCTTATTACTATAATATATTACTTATTTTTCTTTTATTAAACTCTAATAGATTATATTTCCTTTCTTAAACTCTAATAAATTTATAAATAATTGAAATAATTACAATGGAAAAAATTATATTATATTAAGTTATATTTCTAATTAATTGTATTATTTAATAATATCTAACGTTAAAATAAGTAAGAGATTTATAATTTATTTTTAACTAAAAAATTAAATTTAAATTATATAAATAAAATTGTATATATTAATAATTATAAAAAAAATATATCAAATAAATAAAAAGTGTTAATATGGAAACCACCCACATTTATATAGTATATAACTCACACTATTTTTTCATTTTATAACTATCCACATTAATTTTTAGATTGTTTTTTTTTTCATTATTTGTAAATTAAATTTAATATAAAATTATAATAGTAATTTATTAGGTAAAGTAAAGTTAATAAACATTTGAAAAATTAAAATTTTAAATAAATATTAAAAATTTTATATATTACAATAATTTAAATTTTTTTATTTTTAATAAAAAATATAAAATTGACCCGGGTCCAAATGGAATCGAGTAGCGGGTTCGAATCCAAATTCTAGAATCGAGGCTCGGGTCTCGGGTCTAGCATATTCGAGATCAGGTCGGGTCTGAGCTCGACCAAGTAGACCCGAACTTGAGTTCCCTGGGGCGCAGGTCTGCTGAACCTAATCTTGGGTCGGGTATGGGTTTACTAAAATCCGTCCTGACCCGAGCTATTAATCTCTCTTTACTATTCTCCAAATCTCTAAAAATTACTCAATACAAATATAGCGGTAGTTGTGAATAAAGCTAATGCTATTGATAATTAATTGATTTTTTTTATTTCCACTAGAATTCATGGTCAACAAGGCATCACCATCAGCATATCCCTAGAACAGCGGTATTCAATCATCATAACGCTGATGGGGGAGGACCTGGAATGCAAGCATTGTTCATCAATTGGTGCCCAAGACCGTCAAGTGGGACCGGCGTCTTTCTACCCCAAAGTCCTGACGTATATAACCTTGAATCTTCAAACAAGAAACAGGGTAACAGACTCTAAAAGCTATTCTACATTTTGTATTTTTTTCTTATATTGTGTTAACGGGTAAGGCTTAATATATACAGTTTTTGATACCTTCGTTTATTGTCAATAGATATTGGGATATACTTCTTTGTTTTAACGAATTAAAAAAAATTTGTCCCGGTTGCAGCTTGTGCACCGGTTCTCCTTCCAACTCGAGTTGTCCAAGCCCTCAATCCTAATGTGCATGCACTTGGCCTCCAAATTTCACATAATCAAGTATATAAATATCATTTATAATATATATATATATATATGCACCAATTACTCATTTTTATTATCAATTAAGCGTTTATTTCGGAGATGCAAACTTTTTAATTTGTGAGGAATTCATTAGTTTTAGTGATTTTTTTATAAAATGAAATAAAAAAATAAAATCAATTTTTTTAGCAAATCATATCCGGGTCAGGCTCATTCCTCCGTTGGTCCTCTGTTTTATTTCTTTGTATTTATAGCAAAAATGTTCTACCAAAAAGAGAAAATTATTGAAAAAAGTGAATATATATAATAATTATTAGAATGAAAATTCCCTAAATATTCTCTGTTTTATTTTTTATTTTTCAGATGTGAAACGTAAAGGGTTGTCTAGAGATGATCATTCAAATGAAGGGATGGATAGTGAAAACAATGCGTCCCAATGCTGTGTCCTTTCACAGAACAGAAGTTTTTCTCCCCACATCTTTCTCCCGAAGGAGTGGACTTACTAGTAGCAGATCCATGCGAGAACAAGGCACGGGCCAGCCCATATAAGCGACTCAAGAATCAATTTTATCATTAATTCGTAATAACATAATTGTATTGTTTATGTTTTTATTAATTCTCTTATTAAAAATGAACAGCATTAATAAAAAAATGGGTCTTTTACTGCTTCCATGTGACCACTTGTCGTTTTCAGTGTACATCTTGAGAAGTCTCTCTCTAAAGGCTTAGTCAGAGAAAATCCACTCTAGGAGACCAATGAGAAGGACGTGCCTCTCCCATATGCGGCCACATGTCGGTTGGATACTCTCTCTAGGTAGTTTTAGGCCTAAGGGAGTTCCGCTGCTCCAAGGGCCCTCTTGCAGCCAGGCGTCTAGCCAATGTGGAAATTTAAATGTCAAGGAAGCATGTGAGCGAAGATGTTGGAAGTTATTGTGCAAAAAAAAAAAAAGATGTTGGAAGTCATTGTTTACGAGTTCCTTGTGTGATATGCAAATTGGTAATCCTATTTCTAAAGGTGAGGAAAATGTCAAACAAAATGTGTGAATTTATGCTTTTTTTTGCAGTGTGTGAATTTACGCTTGAGTATTTACTTACGGAGGTTCGTGGGTTTTGTTGAGGGTTATAATAGTATTTTAATAAATTATAAATTATAATATATAATATATATATATTTTATTTAAAATTATATTATAATATTATTTATTTATAATTTTGTATTATTATAAAATTACACATAAATAAATATTTATATAATTTATTTAATTATATATTAATAAAGTTGTGTTATGGGATGGATAATGTATTACCGCATTTATTTTTTAAAATTTTTTCTCATAGTTTAACCGTACTTATGGTAATTCATTTTCTCTTGTATTTTAAATTTACAAATAATTCAACATCTTCATGTCTTTCTGCTTTGCTCTAATATTAGAGCAGATATCAGTAAAATTTTCACGATATGCAAACAAGACTCCTATCCGACATCCCATCCACCTTATAATTTGTCTTGAAATCTTTTGATTGATTTTAACAATTTTTTTTGTGACAGAACTCTAAATATCAATTTTATACTATGGATCTAATATAAATTTATTTTAGCCACCTATTTTTATTTGATAATATATGTATTTTCCCACTCCACCTCTTTTACATATCCTTTAATCTTATTTTTCAACTTTAGTAGTCATTTCTAAACAGGATTCGATTCATGGTGCTTGACTTTTTTCTTCTACCGCGTGCTCTCATCTTTCTCTCACTTATTTTTTGAATGAGTTTTCTCTTCAATGAACTCTTCTTCTACGCGGATATTTTCTTTTCTTTTCTTTCTAAGAGTCTATCCGCTATATTATTAGTTATACCAATAAAATAGAAAATTAATTCTTTTTACTTGATATTGAGTTATCAGTTGGTAGTTGGCGTTTATAATTTACAAGATTAACTTTTTTTTATATGATGTTATTTTCATTTTAGGAGAGTTTTGAAATATTATGATAGATTATTAGCATAATATTTTAATTAACTATAATATATAATACATTTTTATTATTTAAAATTATATTATAATATTACGATATTATTTATTTCTATTTTTGTATTATTCAAAATATATAAATAAATACAATATATATAATTTATTGAATTATATACCAATAAATTTGTGATTTAGTGATTTAGATCTATAACCTATCACATATATTTTTCAACATTTTTTTCTGAATCATTATTTTAGTGAACTTCCGTGTAGGTGAATAAACTATATTTCACTTGAAAAACTTTGATGATGGGTATTTTATACTAACCATGGTTCACTTCACAAAAATATAATATTCTTGTAACATAGCATCTAGGTGTTACCATGTTGGTGATCGATATAAGATTAGTTTGAAAAGTGATTATGAAAATAATAATAATAATAATAATATTTGGGATATATAACTTCTAATTACTTTATAGAAATCAAGATAATTTATATATAATTTTTTTATATAATTAAAATAAATAAATTTACTATTAAAGGTTGTAAGTATAATGTGCCTTTGTGATAATACATCCACAACAATATTTTTTATACATTTTTATACTTGATCACATATGTAAAAATGATGATAAAAATCACTAATCTTGCCTCATGCTTATTCAACTTGCTTGTTAAGGTGCAAAATAAATACATAATTCGTGTTAATCATAGACGGTGTTGGTTTTAGGTAGTGCTGCTATCTTTGTATAGTTTGAGCAATCATCTTAGGTTGGATAGTTGAGTGCTACTACGCTCAACTTTTTACTAAAATATACAATTGAGCTTTTTTTCTGCATCAATAATACTTTATCATTATATTTTCCAATAAAGAATGAAACCAACACTTGATTAGTTAACTCGAGTTTGTTTTTATCATTCAACCTTTAAATTTGATAATGATTCAGATGCTTTATTATAGGTAATGCCAACTTCTCCACAAGCTCGATGCTAGCAATATTAGTACAACTTCCCCTATCTATAATAACATAACAAACCTTATTTTTCATATAGCAATGAGTATGAAATAAATTCTCACATTTATTGTCCAAGATGTCATCAATCCATAGTCTTTCTCTTAGAGTATATTGATTGATGGAATCATGCCCAAGGCTATCATGATTAACTTGGAGATCATAAAACTCATTGAGTTCCTATAGTTTGAAACACCAAGATTGAAGACCCAAGGTCATTGTTCAGTGGGAGTATGTTTATATGAACGTTATCTCACACATTCCTCCAAGCGATCCCTTCATGTATGAAGTGGCTCAAATCCAAACTCCATCACTCGTTTCAGAAAAGAAGATCAATTGTATATTTTAGTGAAAAGTGGAGAGTAGTAGCCCTTGTCTATCCTACCTACGTCAAGTATATGTATACACTTGCTTAAACTCTACAAAGATGGTAGCACTACCTAAGGCCAAAAGAGTATGTGATTAACATGAATAATGTATTTGTTTTGCACCTTAAGGAACAACACAAGTTGAATAAGCATGATACAAGATGGGTGGTTTTTATCACAACTTTTACATATATGATCAAGTATAAAAATGCATGAAAAATATTACTGTTGATACACTATAATGAAAGTACATTATGCTTACAACCCTCATTATACTATTTAGGGTATCTAACTCTATTGTAGTATTGTATGAGTATTCTTTAGGTTCACATATGAAAATAAATGTTAGAAAAATTTATTTTCAATGCATTACATGTATATAAGCTAAGTCTAGTAACTAATTTTATATCTTGTATAGTCCTATTTCAATTTCTAGAGTACCTGCTTCAATTGATATCCTCATCCAATTCATTCTGGGATTACTTAAGATTAATAGGTGGAGATATTTAATATTTCTCATAGTTAAATAATTCTTAAAAGTGGAACATCTCATTCCATGTCATAAAATTGATGATCTATCAAATATTGCTGATTTATTCTTTAGAGAAGTTGTTATATTATATGATATTCATAAAATATTATATTTCATGATGATTATAAATTAATGAGTTACTTTTGGAATATTTTGTTGGGTAAATTAGACAGAAAACTTTTATTTTCAACTATATATTTACATGATGTTAAGTTTACATATACTCGTTATAATTATTCTACTATTAGGTTTTCATCATTAGAAGTTGTTCATGATTTTAATTCATTGACTCATGTAGATTTAACATCACTTACTTTTGTCGAGTTAGTAAATTTAGTTGGAAAGAGTAAAGTTGAGTTTATGGAAAAAATTCACAAGAATAAAAATATGCGAATATAGCGACTGTCTCACCCTAATTTGGTTCGGTCGGAGTCCTGTGATCAACCTACCACTCTTCCTCTTACTAATTTAGTATTTCTACTAGATAGTCTGAGGAAGGTAAAGGCGTTAGAGTACACCTGTTTTCCATAACAAAGTTTACAAAACATATAAATAATGGTTTACCTATTCATGGTACTTTTGACTTTCTTCCCTAGCTTCTGCTCTTCTTGGCGAGATGTTAATCCTAAAAAATGTTTAATGGGAGGGGGTGAGTTTCTACAACTCAGTGAGCAAGGGTTGGGAAGTGGGTTTTCAAAACAAATAGTTTATCAAAACATTTTATACTTTTATTTCATTGTAATATGAGTTCATCTCTTCTTTAACACTTCCCCTTGCTCGAGATGCATTTTTAGTAAACATTCACATGTCCTTTCTATCATAGAAAGGGATCACATGTTCTTAGAACAATCCCCGACCATTCCACTTGTGGTTCGGTGTGTTTTTACCGTCCACCCAAATAGAAGTCCCAAACTTCTACCCCGAGTTTAAGTGGACCTTGCTCATTCGACCCTCAAAATCCAAAACGTACTTTGTGTCTGCTTTATGTGATGAGACCTAATTTCCCTACTGTCTCAGTCTCAATGCATAGGAAGCTCTTCGAGCTTCACAACTAACTGGCACGACAAACCCACCCTTATTACATCTAGGTCGTCCAACAGCCCTTGGGACCCATCGACTACCACTCTCGGGCGTCTAGATGCTCCCAGATCCTCATGCATCCATAAAAATAGTTTTGAATCATTAACCATGATCTTTGGTGCCAACAGTTCGACGACCCTAACGCTCGACCTTGCTTGCAGTTGTTTTCCTTGACAGGCTTGCCTATCTAGTTCTAGCATACTACCACTAGCCCATCAAGCCTTGTCAGTCCTATCTTGGCCCCATGACAAGTCACACAACATTTACTATTTTATGAGATTTTTCATGGTTCTTACAATCATGTTTGTCTACGGTTTCCAACCTGTGCACACTGGCCTTGGACCCACTTCACAAGTTTTCCAAAATTGGGCCTTCAGCACTATTGTTTTCAAATTCGAGGCCTTGAGCTTGTTAGAGCAATTCTAGCTCTCATAAGGAATGTCTCCTAAAATGTTTAAGTAGTTTCACATAGTCAGGAGAGACCATTCCTGGGAAAATGATTTTCAAATTTAAAAGCGGTTCTCATCACCCCCAACCGAGTATGACGCTAAAAATCCCACTCACCCGGTGACAGCGATATGGTTGTCCTACTGAGATTTTGATTTGTGGTGTGCTCCTTCACAACAGTACTTTAACAACCAGCTCCTACAGGGTTCGAGTATCCACATTAGAAGAGTTGATATAAGGGACCTCATACTTTCAAGTATTTGTGCATAGGTCCTCACACTATGCCTTATTGCATTTAGGTCCCTTAAAGTTTAAAACTTTATACTTAGGTCCATAATCTTTATTAAGTCTCAGTTTTGTCCCTAGGACTTCCAATTATCCCCGATATGTTCTTAACTTTTCCTAATTTATCAATTGGTCCTCAAAATTTCCAAAATTGCCAATTGGTCCTTAATTTCCCAAAAATTGACAATTAGTCCTTCAAATTTCAAAAATTGCCAATTGGCCCTCCATTTCATCCAATTGCCCAATTGGGCCCCAATTGAAAGTTAATTTCATGAAAATGCCATAATTTTCCTTAAATTACAATTCGACCCCCAATTTTCCAAAAATCCACAAATTACCCAATTTCTAAAAAATCCCAATTTGGTCCTCAAATCACAATTTTGTTCAATTGATCCCCAAAACTCTATTAATTGCCTCCATTTGTGATCCGAATCATCTTCCCTATGTTTCCCTCATCATTTCAAGCTATGAACCGCTTCATTTGATTCAGAAATGAGCTCAAATGAAGCTTCGCCGAAAAATTGTCTAGAGAGAGAAAACTTCGATATCTTACCAGTGAGGGTCTAGTGACCAGAGCTCTTGCCGTCACTGAATTGCTCTCCTCATGGAATCCTTCCTAGATCAAACTACGCCTCAATTGGTAGCCAGAGCAGTGCGAATTTCTCAATATAAGTTTTTATAGAAATGTACTGTGAACAATATTTTTTTGCGAGGGGCGACGAAGGGGACTTAGCAACTTAGCTTAGGGAAGGTCGGGGAAACCTCTAGGTGTGGTCTAGGGAGCTTGGTTTGGCGGGAATTGGTCTGTGGAGGGCTCAAATGGAGCTCAAGTAGCTCAGGTTGTAGATTGTCGAGGAGTAGTGGTATTATGTGAGCTTCTCGGCTCTTCTCCGGTGGTTTTCGGGCTGAAGGGTGCAACTGGATAGAGGACTTCCTTTCAGTACTAAGGACATCGAATGCAGCTTTAGACGTTGAGAAAAGACCCAATGTCAGAGCTTTGGTTTGCTGCTCACCGAAAAACTGAATACTTCACCTTCTTCGCTCGTTTGTGGGATGTTGAGAATGAATAGATGGGGTTTTTTTTATATAGGGATCTTGATAACTGATTGGGCTACTATTTGGCATAGGACTCGACCTCCGACTGGGACATCGATGGTCATATCAGAGCTCTTCCCGGGTCGCCAAAGGAATCAACCTCCCTCTCTCTATTCGTTCTATCACCAGACTGAGGAAGAACATGATGATGTGGCAGGCGTGCCACTTGACACATTATGATTGGTTGGTTTTTCTAACGTGGTGTTCCAACTCAGCCGCCGCATTAGCCGTTGACCAGACAAGTGGCAACCTCCCATTGGCTACTTGTGTCTACGTGGTAGGCTGATCAGTCGTCCGCTGACCATTGACCGAACATGTGGTAGCCTCTCATTGGCTGCTCGTGTGTGCGTGGCTACTGACTGGGCACTACTGACCATTGACCAGTATGTTCTGTTGACCGCCTGGACCGTTGACCGGTCCTGTCACACCCCAACTCGATTTGGTCAGAGTCCTGCAATCAACCCGCCACCCTTCCATGCATCATCCTGGTATTCCTATCGGTCTTGTCACGCCCCAACTCGATTTGGTCGGAGTCCTGCAATTAACCCACCACCCTTCCATGCATCATCCTAGTATTCTTACCTTGATGATGTAAGTATGGTACAAGCGTGCCTACATTAATTCCTTTATTATAAGTTTGGGATGGGGAACGTAGTACCTTAAGGGCTCGAGCTTTTTCGTGGAGCTTTACGTCTTCTTTGTTTGGATCCTTTTCAAGTTTCCTAAAATGGTGAGAGGAGGGGAATGAGTATATACATATAGACTGAGTGAGGGGAAATTTCTACAATGATTGATTTCTTTAATTTGTTACTTAATTCATTAGCTATCGTTAGCATAACATTCACACATCAACAACCCTTCTGTCATAAAAGGGAGCACATGTTCATAGGACAGTCCTTGACCATCCCACTTGTGTATAAAAGTGCCTTTATTGTCCACCCTGATAGAGGTTAACATCCTCTATCCCAAGTTTGAGTGGACCTTGCTTGTTCGACCCTCAAACCTCATTCACACTTCGTGTCCGCTTTGTGGGATTAGACCTCTTTCCCTTGCTACCTCGGTCTCTGTGCGTAAGATCCTGGAGCTTCTCGACATACAGGATGCCATATCGCCCTTATGCTCACTAGGTCATCCAACAACCCTTGGGACCACCACTACCTCGTACCAGTGTCCTGATGGTCCCGCATCACATTTGCATGCACAATCAAGAGTCTTTTTGTTCATAGCCATCATCTTTGGCCCTCTGGCTCAAGAGTCTGTTGGCTTGGCTTTGGCTCATGCACACCAACCCAACAAGTTCAACGACCTGGCTTTGACTTAGCAGCTATTTGGCCTAAGAAGCCCAACATCCCAACCTTGGCATGACGAGTATCACACACAATTACCCATTATTAGGACTTTTAGCTATTCATAACATACTTATTCTGAATGGGTCCACTCTCGTGTCCATCGGCGTTAGGCTCACTTGTATCACCGAGCCTAAGCCCTAGATTTAGCTCCCAAATATTTTAAGCATAGCCACCCAGTTAGGGGAGGCCAATTCCGAGAAAAAATGTTTTTGAGGCATAGTCATCATTCCAATCAAAATCGATGTTGTGGAGTTCCCACTCACCTGGTAATAGTGATGTGGTTGTCCTAGTGAGACCTCGCTCCATGGTGCACTTCCTTATGCCGATACTTGGGCAATCCACTCCTACACAGTACGAATATCCATATTAGGAGGATTGGCATAAGAGGTCGCATACTTTCGAGTATTTTATGCATAGGCCCTCATATTATACCTTAATTATAGTTAGGTCCCTAAGGTTTAAAATTTTACATTTAGGCTCCTATTTATCCCTTAATATCAATTATGCCCTTAGGATTTCCAATTATTCTTCTTGGGTCCTTAATTTTTCCAAAACCACCAATTGGCGCTCAAATATTTCCAAAATTTCCATTTGGTCCTTAATTTCTCAAAAATTTCCAATTGGCCCTTATGTTAGCAGACTGAGGAAGACGATGATGACGTGGCAAGCATGCCACGTGGCATGCTATGATTGGCTACTTTTTCTTATGTGGTGTTCCAACTCAGCCGCCATGTCAATCGTTGATAAGTTGACCAAACACGTGATAGCCTCCTATTGGCTACCCGTGTCTGCATGGTTGCTGACTAGGCACCATTGACTGGTCTGGTTTGTTGACTGGCTAGACCGTTGACTAGTTCGGTTCGACGGGGTTTGGTGACCCTAATTCAAAAATTAGTCGGTTTAGGCCCGATTCGATTGATTTTCTAAAATTTTAAAATTTTTAAATTCATCTAAATTAATTTTCTATCTAATGGTGGTCTCAATTTTCCAAATTGACATTTTTAAGCCACCTATAAAAATGAATCATCGAACCGGTTCACTATGGTTCAATCCGGTTCTATCTGGTTCATATTTGGTTCACCCTAAACCGTTTCGGATTTCCCACCCAATTCACTTCATGGTTCTTCCCCATGATTTTTGTGAATTTTTGGTCACTTTTAGGAGTTTTGTCCTCAAAACTCAACTGTTCGTCCTTTCTATTGGAAATGGATCCCCGTGTGGTCAACTTGGGGTCCAAGTTGATAACTCACTGCTTTGGTTACCTCTTTTTGACTCAATCCCTTACTCCATTAGGCTTAATTACTTTGACTTGTCTTACCCCTATGTCCATGAAATTCCTTAGGTCCAATACTTCCGGCCGTTTGGGGTTAGACTTTTGCTCTTGAGGGTTTTTTCTAGAATTGGGAGTTCCAACATGTCCAACCATACATGGGTCTATTTATTCCCTTGGTCGTTGGAACACCTTAGCTCATTGTCCCGTCGAGCTTTTTGTACTTGCTTTTCACGGGTTTCGGTGGTATCCCCCTTTTTGGTCCTTTAATTCATTCTTTCATACTTGAGTCCCCCTTTTTATCGGGGCTATTGGTCTTATATGTCCCTAGTAGTATGACTCCAACATTTGGTTATTTCTCTTTAGACCCGAAGTCCAGCTTACCTTGAAGGTTAGACCGCGTTCTTCCACATCCTTCCTTATAGCATACTCCCTTTTTCCTTCCTCTTGCATTGTCAAAGTTCTTCATTACTCGATTCCGACTCATACATCGGTTCCGATTCATACACCTCTTTCATGCTCCAAATGTCCTTTTGATGTTGACGTCAGGCTCTTTGTGAGTGTTTGGGTTTCCCGCATTTATTCGTCTTACTCCACTTCCTTATTGGGTTTTCCCATCTCCAATTATCGGGTTTACCATCCCCTTCTGGACTTATCGACATACCAGTGTTTTCCTTCCTCAGTCTGTTCTCACGTCCAATGGTGTCCTTCAACTAGTGTAGTGTTCTCCCCTTTCCTTCTTCTCTTTTCTTTCCCTATTTTTGGGCCATTATGCCTGTTTTCCCTTGGCAACCGAACCTCTTTGGGGCTTAATCTTTTCCCTTATTCTAAATGGCAAGGTTTGGTGTTGACCCCATGATTACTTCTTCGCTTAGTCCTTATTTATTGCGCCCTCGAGGGACTTTTCCTCTCTTCCAATGTCTTTCTACCCCATGGAACTTACACTAATTTTCTAGGGTTACCCATTTGTTCCAAAATATGGTCTTGGATCTCATTCTTTTATGGCTTGGAGTAGGTTTCCCCCTTTATCCTTAATTGCTCCATTATTCCATTTTCCCCTTATTATTTCTCGGGTCCATCCACTCCCTTACTTGACTTTGTCATGCCTGGATAGGCGACTCTTCTTACCCTGAGTCATACCCCGTTTGGGGATTCAAGGCCCACATGCCCCTAGTAATCTGACATGTTCCAGACCTGTGCTCATTTTTTGGAACATATCCCTCGCAATCCTCTAATTTATTTGGGATCTTGGGCTCTGATCTTCATTATAACTTGGTAGTGTATCTTCACTACCTTGGGGCTCATTTGGTTATCTAACACATACATCCATGGCTTGATCACTCCTTCCTAACCCCATAGGTGTCTGTTTTCTTGAAATTTCTGGTTCCATTAGAGGGTGTCCTCCCATGCTTTCCTCCTTACGGGGTAGGATTCCCTTCCATGCCTCATGTTCTCCTTGAGTATCGAACTCCTCCTCATTGTTTACCTTATATAGCACCTTAATTTAATATCTCCACTACTGACTCGTCTCTCATTCCTCCGTTCACTCGTGGAAAAGTTGGGAAACCAAATTGGAAATTAGGGAAATTAAACCCCTTTTTGTGAAATGGAATAAATTGAGGTCTTATGATAAAATTTAAAAGTTTTGAGACTCAATTTGAGGAAAAACTGACATTAGGGACTTAAAGTTAAAGATAAATAAATTTAGGGACCTAATTGTAAATAAATGAAAATTTTGTTTTTCTCATTCATTTGGAATGAATGAAGGCTATTAGGCCGAAGGATAATGAACCGTGATGTTCATATCGTGTAGGAACACGATGTACCGGGAAGCCAACAAGGACAAGCTCACATGAATACAAAGAAACGATCTAATGGAATTCACTCCATTAATGGGTGAGTGGGTTTACTAACGTCATACTCGGTTGGGATGATGAGCACAACTTAAAGTTAAAAACCACTTACCGGTTATGAGTGGGATTTTATATTATACCCGGTTGGGGATGATAAGTAGCTCGAAATAAAAACTCACTACTAAGTGGTATTTTAAACATCACAACTTGGAGAAGTAATGTGAAAAATATGTGGAAAAACTACTTAACGGTTGTAAGTAGATCATACCATGTTGGTATGATAAAACTTTCTCGAAGGAAGTTGAAAACCTATTCATCGGATATGAGCGGAGATGTCCTTATACCCAGTTGGTATAATGGACAGTTGAAAGTATATTTTTGTCAAAAGTGCTCTCCCCTGACTGTGTGCGAATGCTTAAATGGTTTGGGAGACCTTCTTGACGGGAGCTCAAATAGCTCTTATAGGCCTGGGGCCTCGGTTTTAGAACTTGAGGGCTAATATGCCCGATTTTGATAATCTCATACAGTGGGCCCAAGGCCAGTTGGCACGAGCAGGAGCTCGTAAACAAACATGAATTATATGCCATAAAACCTTAAATAAAGAATTTTTTGGCCATGGTACCAAGATAGGACCGACATACTCAGTCAACTATCGACATTGCGACATGACATGTTGACAGACCAGTCAAGACAAACAACTACATGTTGAGTTAATGGTCGGGGCCATTGCACCAATGGCACCACAGATTATATGGCATGATAAAAAAAATACTGATTGTGCATGCACTATGATTACGGGACCATCAAGACGCTCAAGAGGGGTAGTGATGATTTCTAAGGGTATTAGACGACTTGGAGGGTATAAGGGCAATTTGTCGTACCAGGTGACCGTGCGAAATTTGGAGTAGCACTATGCGCATGAGACTGGGGTGGGGACGGGATGAGTTCTCTATTCTCATACAGACATGGAGAATTGATTTTTGGATTGAGGGTCGAATGTCGTGAACATCCACTCATTCTCACGGTAGAAGTGGACGTATCTAGGTAGTCGGTGAAGTCGCTTTGATGCCACAAGTGGGTTCAGTGGATGTACTGACCTGCGAATGTGTTTTTAACCTTGATGATGAGGGATGTGTGTTGGGTGATGACACATCGTGATTAAATAAAGAAATGGTGGTAAAAATCGAGATTTGAAACCGAAGGACTTTTGAAAGAAAGGAGTTTGGCATACTCCAAAACAAGTCTTTTTCCTAAAGTTAAAAATTTTGAAAACCCATTCACTAAGTAGTCGTACTCACCCTCTCCCTTATATCCCTTTAAGGAAATTCTAGAAAGTCTACCCTTAAAGACTATCAACTAAGATGCCTGTGAGACAGGTATAATGAATTAAAAATGTTATGCAATTTTGATTTATTAATTTAATTTAGGTATTAAATTATTGGTATTAATTTCAATAATTAAATATATATTAATTGATGGCTATTTATGATAAGTCGTACATTCGCATAAAAAATTTTGACCGAAATTTCGGGTTACAAAAAATCATACTTCCCAGGAGGTCACCCATCCTCACAATACTCTCAAGTAAGCATACTTAACTTTGAAGTTCTTATGGAATCTAATTCACCTGAACCAATTTGGTTTTTGTTTTCTAGTTTATCTTAAGTTTCTTTTCTAATGTTTAATAAATCATTTGGATCAACCGAAAGTTGTAAATTTTCATATTGCTTATTCCCAAATGTAAACTGGTTTGGTTTTCTTATTCGATTTAACCAGTTCTTTACCGGTTTTTCTTAACTCAAATGTACGGGGTTTACATCGTCGACCACCTCCGGTGAGAATTTCTGCCAACATCCTCTGTTGCTCGGTTTAGGCCAATTTTGGCAAACAACCAAATTTGGTTGTGTTTGGCCGGGGTAGGCCCCCCACTCCTCCCACAAGCCATTATGAGTATGATAAGAGTGATTTAGGGTAAATTGTGAATTTAAAAGTTAATTTAATTTGAATTTCAATGTTTCAGGACTAAATTGGAATTATGGAAAAGTTTGGTGTCCAAATTAAAAATATAAGAAAAATATGGAAAATGTCCCTAAGAGTAGCCTAAGAGGATTAGAAGTGATTATAAGACATATGGAGATGTCTAAAGTCATTTTCTGGAATTCAAGATTAAAATCGTAAATGAGGGGTAAAGGCAGGGCAAAATGGTTAATTTTTCCTAAATGGATGTCAAATAGTTCATTTTGAACAATGGAGAGAAAAATAGTAATTTTTTCAAAATAAATATGCGAAAATATATATTTTTTCAAATAAGGGAAAAATGGTAATTTTGCCCATTTAGGGACCAAAATGTAATTAATACATTTTGGGGCCTAAGTGTGTTTAAAGAAATTATGAGGACCCAAATGAGAGACTTGAGAAGTCTAGGGTCCCTATTGAGGAAATTTTGATGAGTAGGGGCAAATGGTAATTTTGTCCAACTTAAGGACCAAAATGCAAAATTTGGAAAAGTTGGGTTATCTAAGTGGGAGTCATTGAAACTTTTGCTGAATTTTGGTGAATATGACCTAATGTGGTCTAACATTGATTTTGAAAAAAATCATAGGTGGGGTTAGTTATCATAAATGGTCATCGACACGTTAGGCATGAGAACCCAGCCCGAGGTGCAAAACCATAAATTGTGGACATTTACGCAATAATAGTTATAAGCATTTAGTAGACCTCTAAATTGACTCAACTATGCAATTTGATTCATTTAGAGTGAATCCTACAGTGGATCACTTGAAGATCGTAGAACGAGAGATAGAGGAAATAACGGTTGGGACGAACATGTCCCGATGAAAATGTATGTTTGTTTTGGTTTAATACCATCGTTGACGGCATGTCCTCTTGGATTGATTGAGCCATATTGTGATTTGGTGTGGCATTGTGTATTTTGGTTAATTGAAATTTGATAACTTATATAAGAAGCATGAATCGGTAAGAAGCATGGCCACTTAATCAAAGATCATTTTGAAAGTAAAGGAAAGAACTGTACATGAGAACCGGATTGCTAGATGAATGTGGGTTTTTGAGAAATAGAGGAAAAAGTATAGTTATGTGCATAAGGCCTTGTGTGAAATTGAGGAGAGGGTCACTGAGGGCCAGATTCCCAATGATATGTGTGCTATGCTTGCTGTGATTATTATAAGGCCAAGTTTGTGTTGTGAAACCCAAGCCCGGGGCCGTTGGGAAGATTGCTTAAAAAGGGAAGCCGACTCATGTAGAGCTAGCTCCCGGGTTTGTGCATTCATAAAAGGAAAAGGGGAGACTATGAAGAGTTTTGAGCTCCCGTGCTTCAAGCACATTTTTAGCATGAAAAT
This sequence comes from Trapa incisa, assembly GCA_030064435.1. Taxonomy (NCBI): domain Eukaryota; kingdom Viridiplantae; phylum Streptophyta; class Magnoliopsida; order Myrtales; family Lythraceae; genus Trapa; species Trapa incisa. The sequence goes on along the minus strand of CM057784.1, from coordinate 829,723 downwards.
TGTGGAATGCATTCGATGTGCTAAGTGATGGGAAGATAGCATGTATTGTACAAGCACTTGGTAATGTTATGCGAGTGACACCGTTGTGATGATTGGCCATAAGAACCATAATATGATTGAGTCATATTATTAAAACCGGTATTGGTGGTTGGGGGTGATGGAGGAGCCCCTCTATGGCTGTGTCGTTACACTAGAGAAAAATGGAGAGGAGACAAGGGGGAGGTACAATTAGAAATTTGTATGTTTTCCTATGACACCCTGTGAAACCCGTCACCTCAGATCAAGGAAAACTGGGAAAGAACCGATCAGTATAATGAGAAAACTAAACCACTTAAGGAACCGAGAATGATAAATAGGGGTTAAAATGGGAAATTGAAAAATCCCAAGTAACCAAGAAGTCATGAAAATCATGATGAAGAACCATGAAGTAAATTGGAAGGGAAAACTGTACTGGTTCAGGGTGAATCAAACCTGAACCGGATTGAATCGGGTTGAACCATGGATGAATCAATTTCTTAATTCATTTTTCTAGGTGGCTTGAAAATCTCAATTTGGAAAATTGAGGCCACCATTAGATAGAAAATGAATTTAGACTAATTTAGAAAATTGTAATTTTGAGAAAACTGGTCGAATTGGGCCTGAACCAACCAATTTTCATTGCCAAACCTGGTCGAACCAGTTCGATCCAATCCAGAATAGTGTCGTCTACTTCCTTGGGATGGCAACACTATTCATATGGTAGAAAAACCTTCACTTTCTGGAGAGGGAATATTCCCTCCAATTTGAGCATTTTCTGAAGAGGATAAGCTCGACTAATATGGAAACTGGTCGGGCAGAGGGTCCCCGAGCTCCCTATATAAAGAGCTCCCGTCCATTTATCTTCCACACACCTCAAATAGTCCTCCTTTCCAAAGTGCTCCATTTTTCGGTGAAGCTCAAACTAGAGCTCCCACTTGGACACTTTTCTAAGCCTCATAAGGCAAAGTCGGGTCCTACGAACTCCGGAAGAAGTCAGCTACCTAACAGAAACCTCCCTTTGACCCAAGGATTACCGAAGAAGCATCGGTAGGATCAAACAATGAAGCAGCTCCATTGGTTCGAAGCTACCCTATTTTGGTGATCAAAATTCGACCAATTCAGACCTCTTACGGCCAAACCAAGCCTTCCTATAGTCCCCACTACCCTCACATGACCTCTATAGAGATGAAAGGTAAGCCAATTCAGCTCTCCTCCATCGTTGCAGATCGGTTATAGAGAGAGAAAGTGTCACGCCTTGACCTAGTTTGGTTAGATTCCCATAAGCAACCCGTCACTCCCTTTGGTCCGTAAAGGGTTTCACCCTTTTTAAACTGCAAGGAGTAAGGCGTCCTTCTTTCCTGTCTTTCCTAGAATAGCATTATACAAAAATAAATATCTTAAAACTAACATACCTGTCTTACAAGGAGATCTTTAAGTTTTGGTTTCCCATTGGTTACCTAAAAGGAGTAAAAAGGGAGGGATGAGTTCTACAACTTAGTGAGTGAGTGTTGGGAGTGAGTTTAGAAATAGTCACACCAAGGTTATCATTTCATTAAATTTCAAAAGATTTTTCTTCAAAGTTTAGTTTTCAAAACCTTTACCCTGCTAAGGGGGACATTTTCTTTTAAAAGGGTTTTTCCTCAAAGTTTCAATCTCTCTTTCCAAAACCTTTTTCAAAGGTTTACCAATTCTTTTTCCAAGGATTCTCAAATCCTTTCCAAGGTTATCAAAATCCTTTTCCCATTTCTATATTAGGTGTATTTCACAAACAACACACGCCCTTCATCAGGAAGGGTACACACATTTGTGAGATGCAGTTACACCGACTGCACACACTTGTGGATCGGAGCGTCTTTACCATCCACCCTAAAAGATGTCCTTAACTTCTACCCGGAGTCTGAGTGAACATTCCAGACATTTAACCCTCAGACCCAAAAATACTTCATGTCTGTAAAAGGATGGAGATCTCATCCCAAACCCACCCCGGTCTCATGCGCAAGAAGCTATTCCAAGCTTCATGACCATAAACTACCCTTATCTCCACCATGTCGTCTAGTAGCCCTTAGGACCCATCACTACCCCTCTTGGGTGTCTTGATGGTCATGTACCACAAGTGCATGCACAAAACAATAGTTTTCCACATATAGCCATTTATCTTTAGTGCCACTGGTCCAATGGCCCCGACCCACAACCCGACTTGCAGCTGTTTGTTTAGATCAATCCGTCAACTTGACCCTAACGCACTGCTGCCTGTCCATCGAGTACTGTCAGTCTTGTCTTAGTACCATGGAAAATCACACATCCATTTCTTTAGAAAATTCATGGCTTTATATATCACATGTTTGTTTATGAGCTCCTATTTATGCTCACTGGCCTTGGGCCCACTGTACGTGATTTTTCCAAAACCGGACATTTAGCCCCCTGAGTTTAAAAACCAAGGCCTCTAGCCTCTATGAGCTATTCCAGCTCCCGTCAAGAAAGTCTCCCAAATCCAGCTCCTCCCAAAAAGGTCTCCCATAGAGTTTAAGTGTTGATACACAGTCAGGGGAGAACACTTCTGACAAAAATATAATTTTCACTTCATCCCACCAACTGGGTGTGATGACACCTCCGCTTACAACCTGCAAGCAGGTTTCTCCTTCCTTCAAGAAAGTTCATCATACCAACTGGGTATGATTTTCTCTACTTACAACCGGTAAGTAGATTTTAGTTTCATTTGCCCATCACCCTAACTAGGTATGATGTCAAAATTTCACTTACAAGTGGTTTTTCATTTTTGATGTGCTCATCATTCCAACTAGGTATGAAGTACATAAGTCCACTCACCCAATAACCGTGATGTGTTCGTCCTCGGTCAATTTTCCAATTCTACATGAGCTTTCCCTCTCTTGGGTTCTCGTCACACATGCCCCTACACAATTTGGGCAGCCTTATCATTTATGGGTTAACGTAAAAGCTTAGGCTCAAAATTTTTGATTAATTACATTTAGGTCCCTAAAGTTCATTTATCTTCACTTTAGGTACCTAATGCCCATGTTTGCCCAATTTGAGTCACAAAATTCCCAAAATTTCATCTGAATCCTCATTTTACTAAAAATTGCATAAGTGGCTCAAGTTTTCCAATTTCCAATTTCGTCCCCCAACTTTTCAAAATTTACCATTTTGCCCCTACTTTCCACAAATGACAATTTGGCCCCAATTGTTCCAAAAATTGACCAATTGGTCCCTCAACATCTTTTTCATGGCCAATTGGCCTTCCATTTTGGGAAATTGCAAAAAGATCCCTCAATTTGTACGAAAGCCCCAAATTTCCCCCAATTTCTCCCCTTCAAATTGACTAAATTTGATTTCTTTAAATTGGCCATTCAAGCAGGGTTAATTGCTCAAATTGAAGGTATGGATTAGTTCCTACACTTTCATACAATTCAATCGAGCTTTGAATCGCATCATTTGGGTCCGGATTGAGCTTAAACGGAGCTTTACCAGAAAGCTGTGCGTAGAGAGAAAAAGCTTCAATAGCTTACCGTTAGAGGTACGGTGGTCTGAACTCTCTATCGGGGAAGGTAGTTCTCTTCCTAATGTACCTTCTAGGATTATGAATTCCTACAATTGAGCTTGAATTGAGGGAGAATTTCGTTAGTGGAATTTCGCAGTTTCTCTCTCTAACTCTAACCTACAACGACTAAGGAAGGCTAAATTGGCTTACCTTTCAGCTCAGTTGAGGTCGTATGAGGGATGTGAAGATGTTAGGAGGGCTTGGTTTGGCCAAAGGAGGGTTGAATTTGGCCGATTTTAGCTCTGCCGAAATTGGGCAACTTCGATCCTTCGGAGATGCTTCACTGTTTGATTCCGCCGACGGTCCTCGGATTAAACGGAGGTTGTTATTAGATAGTTGACTTCCCCTAGAGTCTAAAAAATCCAACCTCACCTTCTAAGGTTAAAAAAATTGCCCAAGTCAGAGCTTTGGTTCGATCTTCACTGAAAAATGAAGTAGTTGAGAGAGAATGGAGATTTCATGTGTGAGTAGGATGAATGGAGAAGAGCACATTATATAAGGAGCTCGGAGGCTCTCTACCGACCGTTTCACCTCTTGGTCGAGCTTATCCTCACCCTGAAATAGCTTGAACAGAGACAATTTGTCTTCACCAGCACTATCCATTCATGCATTGAATGAACAATGTCGTCATCTCAAGGAAGATGATGACATTGTTCCAAACAGGACTGGACCGGTCCAAATTGGTTTAATGCTTAAACCGACCGGTTTATGCCCGATTTGATTGATTTTCTCAAAATTAAAAATTTTTAAATTCATCTAGATTCATTTTCTATCCAATGGTGGCTTCAATCCCCCAATTTGAATATTTTAAGCCACCTAGAAAAATGAATTTTACAGTCAATTCAATGATGGTTCAAGCCGGTTTAGCTCCATTTCACCTGAACTAGTATGGTTTTCTCTTCCAATTCATCCCAAACTCCCTTTCCATTGTTTTTATGACTCTTTGAGTCACTTGTGACTTGTGAATTTCCCAATTTTCCCTTTCTCTATTGGTTTTGGTTCATGAACTGGCTCGACTTTCTTTTTTGAAATGACCAGTTCTTTTCCCAGTTTTCTATCCTAGAAAAGTACGGGGTTTACAGAAAGCGTTGAACTTTACTAATCAAATTTACCTTGATCCATACATCAATTGTAGTGATTCTTGATCCTGAAAGGACCCTAAGGACGAGAGCTACATTCCCAGATCGAGAGATCAGACCACCGCACCTCTAACGTAAGCTTTCAAAGCTTTCTCTCTCTACATATAGTTTTCCGCCGAAGCTTTGTTTGAGCTCATTTCGGACCCAAATGTTGCAATTCAAAGCTCAATTAAATCATATTATAGTGTAGAAACTGATCCATACCATCAATTGGAGCAATTAAATCCATTTGAATAGCCCATTTTGAAGAAATCAAATTCAGTTAGTAGAGAGGGGTAGAAATTGGGAAAATTTTGGGGATTTTGGAAAATTGAGGAACTTCCATGAAATTTCTCAAAATTGAAGGTCAATTAGCAACGAGAAAGATGTTGGAGGGCTAATTGGTCACTTTTTTTTTAAAGAATTTGGACCAATTGGTCATTTTTGGAACTTATGGGTAAAATGGTATTTTTGGAAAAGTTGGGACTGATTAGGAAATTTAGAGAATTTGAGCCACATATACAATTTTAATAAAATTAAGAGCCCAAGGAGGATATTGGAAATCTTTGGGACTCGATTTTAGAAAAATTGAACACTAGGAACCTAAAGTCTAGAAATATGAAGTTTAGGGACCTAAGTGCAATAAAACCAAGATTTGGGTCTAGTCAACCATACTTGAGAAAAAGAAGGTTGTCATGCCTAACTCTTCCTGATAATGATACCCAAACTGTGTAGGGATCGGAACACAAGCAAGAGAGCTAGCGTGGACTTGGAACTTTATACATCATACTAGTTAGGATGATGAGCGCACTTTAAATTGAAAGACCACTATGAGTAGGCTTAATTACACTTCATACCCAGTTGGGATGATAAACATATTTTTAAAGTTAAAAACCTACTTACCAACCTAAGTGAGATTTTTTAAACATCATACCTGGTGGGTATGATGAGTTTCTTTATTGAAAGGAAAAACCCGCATACCGGTTATAAGTGGACTTATCATCACACCCGGTTGGTGTGATGAGTTAATAAGAAGATTTTGTCCAAAGTGTTCTCCTCTAACTATGTGCCATTGCTTAAACTATTTGGGAGACCTTCTTTACGAGAGCTAGAACAACTCTAATAGGCTAGGGGCTTGGTTTTGAACTCATAGGGCTAAAGGCCTAGTTTTGAAAAATAGGAGTAGTGGGCACGGGCTGAAGCCCATAAACAAACATGAATAGGAAGATCCATGAAAACTTCTATTTAAAATAGAAATTAATTGTGTGATTCGTCATGGTACCAAGTTAGGATAGACAATGCTCGATGGGCTGGCGGTAGTGCGTCAGGGCTAGGTCGACGAACCGGTCAAACAAATAGCTGCAAGCCGGGTTGAGTGTCAGGGCTGTTGGACCATCAACACCAAAGAGAATGGGTAAATTTTGAAAACTATTATTTGTGCATGTAGTTATAGATTTGGGCTGCTGGACGACATGGTGGAGATAAGGGCAGTTCGTCAGGCCTGTTAGTCATGAAGCTCTAGGAGCTTCTTGTGCATGAGACCGGGGTGGGGTCAGGATGAGGTCTCCGTCCTCATATGGACACGAAGTAATATTCAGGTATGAGGGTCAGAAATTTGGGACGTCCACTCATACTCGGGTTAGAAGTCTGGGACTTCTATCAGGGTAGACATCAAAGTTGCGTTGATCCCCAAGTGGGTGCAGTTTGGGACTGCCCTACAAATGTGTGTACCCATTATGATAAATGGCATGTGTTTGTTTGCAAAATGCCTCCCAAGACAAAGGGATGTGCTAAAAGAGCTAGATACACCAAGGCTTAAAAAGGGATAAAAAGGCTTTTAAAGAACAATGTGCTAAAGACTTCGATAAACTAAGTGTTTTTTAAACTAATTTCCCCAACACCCGCTCACTGAGTTTTAGAAACACATCCCCTCATTTAACCCCTTTTTAGGAAGGGAGACGAACCCTTATGGAATACCTTGAAGCCAAACCCATAAGATAAGTATGTAAAGTTGTTAACATATTAAGTTTTGTATAATGTTATTCTAGGAAAAATAGGTAAAAATGACGCCCAACTACTCACGGTTTAGAAGGAAGCGAGATCCTTCTTAGACCAAAGGGAGTGGCGGGTTGCTCATGGGATTCGACTAAACCGGATTGGGGTGTAACACACTCGGAATATGTACTTGTACTATCCCAGTACACCTCTACAACATATAGATGGTAGGATGAGTCTTAAGTGTAGGGGCCATAGGCCGATGAGAGGCGGTAATGCGGCTATGACCTGAGTGCTTAGAACACCAGCTTTGAGTGCAGTGAAGATTCATAACCCCTTCACTCCAGTCCTTGTTTGATGTCATCCAATGAGATGGTGCATTCTAGGGTGCTTTATATTTCCTATGTGGGGTCCGAGTAGCCCATTTGTTTGCAGGCCTAAGAGCCCAAGTTGTACGGGAGAGCAATATGAGTTCAGCCAGGACCTCGAGGTGCTATGGCACCGAGCTGGAAAGGTGACACATGTGAGGTGTCAAGTGATGGGGATGAGAGTCGTAGTGCCTCTCACACTCCAACTCCCAGTTTGGGATAGGCTGAATGATTATCCATTCCGAGTGGATTTGTGCTTGTGTGTTTAGGCCATGAGTGCCCCTTGTTTTGTGCTAATGCCTAAGTTGCCAGGTTGAGGCACGTGCTATGAGTAGCCTGGTAGTGCCACCCGAGCATATGCCATGCTTTTCTGTAGGCCTAAGTTGCTTGGTCGAGGCGTAGCCTATGAGTAGCCCGATAGTGCCGCCTGAGCATATGCTATGCTTTTGTTAGGCCTAAGTTGTCGGGTCGAGGCGCGGGCTACTCACAGCCCGATAGTGCTGCCCAAGCATAGACCACATGTATGTGCGGTACTGAGTCCATGTGTTTGTGTTTAATACACTAGATATGTAAGAGGGAAAAAGGGGAGACCAGGGATAACCCAACCATAGCTTAGACTATGAGCCAGATGGCCTGAGACATGTGTCTCAAGGGGCAATAATAATCCACGGGACTCGTATAGGCAAATACGAGTGAAGCAATAGTATATCATGTTAAGGGGTTTATGGGAAATAGCTAGGTCATAAGCCATGTAGCGATACGATGTCAGTGTTCTACTCACTGAGCTGTGAGCTCACCTCTCCCCCAAAATATTGCAGGTGGAAGTCAAAGAGACTAGGGATGAAGAGTGAAGACATTTCCAAGCCACTTACTGTCAAAGGTAGTCTCCTACCCTGCTCACGAAAGTTGTAATTTACTATATATCAACTATTGTATTCCCGAGTTATTGTTAAACTATTTTTGGGCATCATTCTTTAAAGAAAAGTTTCTAATTTTTGCAGAAAAATGGAGAAGTATTTTTTGTTTTGAGTCTTTGTACCGTTGATTTTACTTTGATGAAGAATACTACCACTATAATATCGAGGGGATTGGCGAGTTGCACAAGACTGTCGGCCGAGGAATCGAGACGGGGTGTAAAACCTTCCATCATACCTTGGTGAAATAAATCAAAGAAAAGTAAAGATTGGACATAGGGATGAAGAAGTACATAGATAAGATTGTCAAGGCCACTATCACCAATTTTATGATAAGGAATGATGGGGTGCTGACTATAATGGTCATATGATGGTGTCAGGTGATGCCTTAATAAAGAATACTATACTGGAAGTGGCACATTACTCGCTGTACGCAATGCACCCCGACATCACAAAGATGTTCCGTATACTAAAGGAAGGATACTGGTGGCCGATGATGAACATGAAATGGTGAACGGTTATGAATTATAGGGTAACTCTTCTTGTTTCAAAACCATCAGTTCAAGGGCTTTACAACTAAATGGAGTTCGCCCTCATAGAGGGAAGAAGGTTTAAGTTGAATGGAAGGACATCTGTTGAAGACAAAAAAAATGATTTTTATCTTACTTTGATTGGTAAGAATCCCTATTGCCCTCATCCAATGGTTTCCTTTTGTTGATTGCTAGAATTTGCTGTGTTTTTTTGTAGGCTCATTGGAGTAACTTAATATGGGAAATAAACTATGTCATATATTTACTACCTTTATAATGACATTTCAAGTAGCCTCATAAAGTTCCATAAGGTAGATAATTTATTATCCCCTATTCATTTCCATCATATTCCTTTGCTGCCATTATAATGACATTTCAAGTAGCCTCATATATTTTCATAATATAGATAATTGTTTATCCTCTATTCATTGCCATCCTATCAATTACCCATTTATGGTGTGCATTTCATTTCCCATCTATAATTTTTTGGAAATGGTCGGATTTCATAGGTACTCGACTACAAGTGATTTTATCTTATCGAATTATTACTCCTTTAGTATTTTATCACTTTGAATTAATAGCACTTTAATATTTTCTGAATATGTTATAATTCCTCAATTGTTTTGTGAATTTGACTTTAATATAGGATTTATAGTTTTTGCTAGGGAACTGATCACGGGGGAATGATGGTCCAATAGAGGCGAGGAGGTCATTTACACAGTCTGTTGGGAGTCTTGAACCCCAGTTCCTAATTTATGAGTTATTTGTGTCCAACTTCCTGTTTTGATTTCCTTAGTAATTTTATCTTAAAAGTCTTCTGAATATGTTATAATTCCTCAATTGTTTTGTGAATTTGACTTTAATATAGGATTTATAGTTTTTCTGGGAACTGATCACCGGAGAATGATGGTCCAATACAGGCGAGAAGGTCATTTACACAGTCTGTTGGGAGTCTTGAACCCCAGTTCCTAATTTATGATTTATTTGTGTCCAACTTCCTGTTTTGATTTCCTTAGTAATTTTATCTTAAAAGTCTTGAAGTGACATGTTAGGCTTCGGTATAGTTATAATTATGTGCTACTCTTTTTTCATCAAAATGTTTCATGCAGTTTGGTCGACTAATACCAATTATGTTAAACCGAATTATATGTTCCCGCATATATTAATTTGAGGGACTATTTGAGTAAGCCTCCGTTGATGAACAACATTGTTCAGGTTTGCTTTAGCCCAAGGCATTTTGAAGGCTTAGTTAATGCACCCTTCTCTCATCTAATATTGTTTGCCTTAGGTTGTAATTAGGTCCATCCTCTTATCATTGTAAGGTGGCCCACTTCAACTGATTTAATTTCTTGTAAATGTCTATGGTATACTTTGTTAGAAATATCTTGTCTCCATGGCTGGTAACTACCTTATTTTATGTTTAATATATATCTTTCCTCTTTCTAACTCGTGGGACGACCTATAGGGACTACATGAATACGATAGTGGATGCTCCGACCCTTAGGGAAGTGGATTGGTCCTCAGTTTTGCATTTTTCTCATACTACATGTTAGGGTCCCACTTAAGTTCCATTTTTATATTTTAGTTAGTTTAAGGTTGTATGTGAGGCTTTGTTCATGAGTCTTTAAGGCAACCTATGCCAAGAAATTTCTACAGGTAGTCGTTTAAGTCCATAACGACATATATGAGTTTAATTATGTCTTCAACCTTTAGATATTACATTATTTTGTTTATGTTATGGCCCATCTGTTGAGGTTTGCCTAAAAAACATAAAAATAAATTCCATAAGCAATATTCTTGCCTATCTCAATATCTCCTGAACATGGTCCTTATTTCGACCATCTCAATACAAGCACAAGCATAATTCATCAAATAAGATGCAAGCTCAACTCATATTGGGAATTTGGTCCATCTCTCGATCAACTCCCCTTAACAATTATATTACATTTTAATGCATGTTGGGAGTTTGGTCCTTCAGTTGACCAACTCCCCTTAACAAACAAAATAAACTGAATGCACATAATGAGTTTTGTCCATCACTCGACCAACTCTCATCAGCAAACAAAATCCATCTCATTGCACATCAAGAGGTTGGTCTATCTATTGACCAACTCCCATCAGTAAGTATGATAGTCATGATGTCATGCCTCGACTCAGTTTGGTCGAATCCCCATGAGTAACCTGCCACTTCCTTTGGTCTATGAGGTGTTTCACCCCCTTCTTGAACCGCGAGGACTCAGACGTCCTTTTTCCCTATTTTTCCTGGAACAACATTATAAAAAACTTTATATATTAAAAACTTACATACCTGACTTATGGTTCAACAGTGAGGGGTCTTTAAGGTTGATCTTCCTTTTTCCTAAAAAGGGTTAAAGCGAGGGGGTGAGTTTCTACAACTCAGTGAGCGGGTGTTGGGAGTGAGTTTTTAGAAATGCTTAGTTTGTCAAAATCATGCCAGGGTATAACATCATATTCAAGGTTTTTCTCAAATCTTAGGGCTTTTTTCCAATTTCATATTAGGTGTGTTTAGCTCTCTTTGCACATCCCCTTGCCTTAGGAGGTGTTTAGCAAACGAACACATGCCCTTTATCATAAAGGGTACAAACATACGTAGGGTAATCCCATACTGCACCCACTTGGGGATCAGCGCGACTTTGTCGTCCACCCTAATAGGAGTCCTAGACTTCTACCCTGAGTTTGAGTGGGTATCACAGATGTCCGACCCTTAGACCTAAAATTCAATCCGTGTCCGTATGAGGATGGACACCTCATCTTGACCCCACCCCGGTCTCATGCGCAAGAAGCTCCCAAAGCTTCATGACTAAATGGCACCACAAACTACCCTTATCTCCATCATGTCCTCCAACAACCCATGGAACCCATAACTACTCTCTAAGGTGTCTTGATGGTCCCAAATCCATGAGTGCATGCACAAAAAATAAATTTTCATTATTAGCCATTTTCTTTGGTGTCGATAGTCCAATGGCCCTGACACTTAACCCGGCCTACAGCTGTTTGTCTAGGCCAGTCCGTCGACCTGGCCCTAACGCTCTGCCACCAATTCATTGAGCATTGTTGGTCCTAACTTGGTACCGTGGCAAATCACACAATTGATTCCATTTTAAATGAAAGTTTTCATGGCTCTTCCTATTCATGTTTGTTTAAGGGCTTTAGCCCGTGCCCATTGGCCTTGGGCCTACTACACGTGTTTTTCAAAACTAGGCCTTAAGCCCTATGAGTTCAAAATCGAGGGCCCTGGCCTGTTTGAGATGTTCTAGCTCACGTCAAGAAGGTCTACCAAATTGTTTAAACAATGACACACAGTTAGGGGAGAAAACCTCTGACAAAATATCTTTTTAACTCATCACACCAACCAGGTATGATGATAGGCTCACTTACGGCTGGTATGCGGGTTTTTCCTTTCTATAAGGGAGCTCATAATACCAACTGGATATGATGTTTAAATGATCATACTCACAACTGGTAAGTAGGTTTTTAGTTTTAAAATATGCTCATCATCCCAACCGGGTATAAAATATGAAGTTCCAACTCACCCGTTGATTGTGACGTGTTTATCCCCAGTCAGTTCTCAAGTCCACGCAAGCTCTCTCTTGCTTGCATTCTGATTCTAAGTGTCCCTACATGGTTTGGGTATCATTATCAGTAAGCGTTCAACATGGCAACCTTCGTTTTCTCATGTATGAGCGACTATACCCAAATATTTGGTTTATTGTCCTTAGGTCCCTAAAGTTCATGTTTCTTGACTTTAGGTCCCTAATGCTAAATTTTTCCCAAGTCGAGTCTCGATGTTTCCAATATCCTCCTTGAGTTCTTAATTTACTTAAAATTGTGAACAGGTCTCATGTTTTCCAAATTCCCAATTTGGTCCACAATTTTTCCAAAATTACCGTTTTGCCCCTACTTTCCAAAAATAGCCAATTAATCCCAATTCTTTCAAAAATTGACCAATTGGTCCCCCAACATCTTTCTCATTCCCAATTCACCTTCAATTTTGGGAAATTGCATGGAGGTCCCTTAATTATTTGAAATTCCTAATTTTCCCTAATTTATTCCCCCAATTTCACACCTTTACACTGATTGAATTTGATTTCTCCAAATTGGCCATCCAAATGGATTTAATTACTCTAATTGATGGCATGGATTGGTTTCTACACTTCCATATGATCAATTGGAGCTTTGAATTGCTGAATTTGGGTAAGAAATGAGCTCAAAGGGAGCTTTTCTTGAAAACTATTCGTAGAGAGAGAAAGCTTTGAAAGCTTCCCATTAGAGGTGCGACAGTCTAAGCTCTTGAACTGGGGAGGTGGCTATTGTCCTTAGGGTCTTCCTAGGATCAAGAATCGCTTCAATTGATGTTTATAACAATAGGAATTATGTTAGTGAAGTTTGACACTTTCTCTCTCTAGCATCGATCAACAACAACGAAGGAGGGCTGAATTGGCTTACCTTTCACCTCTGTGGAGGTCGCGTGATGGTCTTGGGGGCTTTGATGAGGCTTGGTTTGGCTGGAGGAGGTCTGATTTGGCCAAATTCAACTCGGCCAAAACAAGGCATCTTCGAACCAATGGAGTTGTTTCACTATTTGATCCCGCCGGTGCTTCTCCGGTAATCCACGGTCGAAGGGAGGTTGCTGTCAAGTAGCTAACTTCCCAGAGTCTGTAGAACCCAACTTTGCCCTCTTAGGCTGAGAAAAGTGCCCAAGTCGAATCTCTAGTTTGGGCTTCATCGAAAAATGTATCACTTAGGAGAGGAGGATGATTTAAGGTGTGTGGAGGATGAATGGAGGGGAGCTCGGGGACCCTGTACCCGACCAATTACCATTTTGGTCTAGCTTATCCTCACCCAAAAATGCCCTGATTGGAGGGAATATTTCTTCACCGGAAAAGGAAAGTTTTTGAACCAATTAATAATGATCTCATCCCAAGGAAGAAGATGACACTATTTCAAACAGGAACGGTCCGGTCCGACTGGGTACAATGGCAAAAATCAGTTATTTCATGCACGATTTGACCAGTTTTCTCAAAACTAAAAATTTCCAAATTTGTTAAAATTCATTTTCTATCCAATGGTGGCCTCAATTTCTACATTTGAGATCTTTAAGCCACCTAGAAAAATGAATTACCTAATCTAGTTCATTATGGTTCAAACTGGTTCAATTTGGTTCATGTTCGGATCACCCTAAACCGTTCGGTTTTCCCTTTCAATTGGCTTCATGATTCTTCTCCATGAAATTCATGACTCTTTTTGTCACGACCTGACCCTGTTTGGTCAGATCCCTGTGATCAACCCACCATACTCCCGGTTTATTAAAGGGTTTCCCCTTATTATACACCGTAAAGAGTAAGGCATCCTTTAAACCTGCACCTTTTCTAGGAATAACATAACAAAACTGCATAATAATTTAGATTTATCATACTTGTATCACAAGCATCTTGGTTGATGGTCTTTAAGGGTAGGCTTTACGAAATCTCTTGAAAGGGATATAAGGGAGGGGGTGAGTACGACTACTCAGTGAATAGGTTTTTCAAAAGGTTAGACTTATAAGAAAAAATTTATTATTGGAGTGTGACAAACTCCTTTCTTTTAAAAAAATCCCTTCATTTAAAAATTCAGGTTTTTCCATCATTTCTTATTTAACATGGTGTGTCATCATTCAACACACATCCTTCAATATGAAGGTTACACACATTCATAGGTCAACACGACTATTGAACCCAGCCACTCGAATAGAAGCACAACCACTTCTACCCTAAGATCGAGTGGATGTACGCGACATCTGACCCTCAATCCCGAATTCGATTTTTTGTGTCTGTATGAGGACAGAGACCTCATCATGTCCCCACCCCGGTCTCATGCGCTTGGTGCTACTCCAAATTTCACACAGACACCTGGAACGACGATCTACCCTTATACTCACCGGGTCATCCAGGGCCCTTATGACACATCACTACCCCTCATGGTCATCTTGATGATCTCGTACTCATAGTGCATGCACAAACAAAGTTTTCTTAAATTGCCTTGTAATATGTGGTGCCATTTGTCCCGACAACCTCGACTCTCAACTCAACCCACAGTTGTTTGTCCTAACTGGTCTGTCAACCTGTCATGTTGCACTGTCGCTAGTTGACTGAGCATGTCAGTCCTATCTTGGTACCATGGCCAAACAATTCACTTATTAAGTTTTATAGCACATATATCATGTTTGTTTACGAGCTCCTACTCGTGCCAACTAGAATTCGGCGCACTGTACGAGATTTTTTTTTTTAAATCAGGCATATTAGCCCCCAAGTTCCAAAACCTATGCCCCCTGCCTATCAGAGCTATTCGAGCTTCCGTCAAGATGGTCTCCCAAATTGCTTAAGCATTTGCACACAATCAGGGGAGAGCACTTCCGACAAAACATATGTTTTCTATATCCATTATACCGCTCGGGTATAAGGACACCTCTGTTCATAACCGATGAACAAGTTTTCAACTTCCTTCGAGGAAGTCTCATCATACCAACCGGGTATGATCTACTTACAACTGGTAAGTAGTTTTACCACATGATTTTGACATCACTTCCTCTATGTTGTAATGTCTAAAATACCACTTAATAGTGTGTTTTCATACTGAGTTACTTATTATTCCCAATCGGGTGTTATATAACATTCCCACTCACAACTGGAAAGTGATTTTTAATTTTAAGTTGTGCTTATCATCCCAACCGGGTATGATGTTAGTAAACCCACTCACCTATTAGCAGAGTGAATTCCACTACACCGGTTCTTTGTATTCACGCGAACTCGTCCATGTTGGTGTTCCTGGTACTTCGTGTTCCTACACGATATGTACATCCTTGTTCATCATTACTCGACTTAACAACCTCTATTCATTTCAAACGAATGAGAAAACCCAAACTTTTTAGTTATATGCAATTAGGTCCCTAATGTTATTTCTCTTTAACTTTAAGTCCCCAAATGCCATTTTTTCCTCAAATTGAGTCCTGAAACTTTTAAAATTTATCTTGGTACCTCAATTTATTCAATTTCACAAAAACGGGTTTAATTTCCAAAATTTCCAATTTGGTCCCCCACTTTTCCAAAATTACCATTTTGCCCTTCCTTTACAAAATGGTAAGTTTTGCCCCAAAAATTCCAAAATTTCTCAATTGGTCCTCCAACATTATTTGCATGCCCAATTGACCCTCTATTTCATAAAATTGCATTTTGGTCCTTTGAATTTCGAAAATCCCCAATTTTCCCCAATTTTTCCCCAAATTTCAACTCTTTAGCATAGCCGAATTTGATTTCATCAAATTGACCAATCAAACACCTCTAATTGTTGAAATTGAAGTTAAAATTGAGTTCCTCCATCTTCTTATGATTCAATAGCACTTTGAATCATAAGTTTTGACGCCGGAACGAGCTCAAACGGAACTTAACCGGAAAATGGACTGTAGAGAGAGAAAGCTTCGATTACTCACCTTGTCCTAAGGTTCTTTTCCATGGTATTATGAACTATTTGGATCACCCAAGAGTTGTAAATTCCCAAACTGCCCATTCACAAATGATCGGGTTTTTGAACCGGTTCTGTATCCTCACTTGGTTTGACCGGTTCTTTTCCCAGTTTTCCTTAGCTCGAAAGGGCGAGTTTTACAAGAGTACAACCAAATTAGCTTACCTTTTCACTCTAATTCAGTCGTATGAGGGCTGAGGAAGTGTTGGGAGAGCTTGGTTTACCTTGAGAAGGGCTCAAATCAGCTGATTGCAACTCGATAAAAATAGGGCAGCTCCAGTCCGCTAGAGCTACTTCATAGTTTGATCACGTCGACGCTTCTCCATCAATCTTTGGAGCAAATGGAGACCATCATCAGGTAGCTGACTTCTTCTCCAGTCTAAGGAACCCAACCACGCCTTCTTTGGCTCAGGAAAACCCCTTTATTGGAGCTCTCATTCGAGCTTTGTTGGAAAACTAAGTAGTTGAGAGAGTGAAGTTTTCAGGTGTGTGGAGAATGAATGGAGATGGGCTCTTTGTAAAGGGAGCTCGATGACTCTCCGGCCGTTCGTTTGGCACCTTAATGACAGTCATTGATGGCCCGAAACATCCTGAACAGAACTGTTTCTTTTCCATCGTCGCTATTCGATTTTCCGGCGAGTGAATAGTGTCATCATCTAAAGGAAGAAGGCGACACTATTCTGAACCGGACCGGTCCAAACCGGGTTCAATGATTAAACTGGCCGGTTCATGCCCGATTCGACCGAGTTTTTCAATATTAAAAATTTCTAAATTCATTCTCTATCCAATGGTGGCCTTAATTCTCAAATTTTAATTTTTAAGCCACCTAGAAAAAATGAATTTAACATCTCGTTCAATAGTGGTTCAAACCGGTCCAAACTAGTTCGGGTTTGGTTCACCTTAACCGGTCTGGTTTTCTTTCTAAATTTATCCTAAAGTCCCTTTACAAGGTTTTTATGACTCTTTGGATCACTCGAGAGTTGTAAATTTCCCAATTTGCCCATTCTCTAGTGGTTGGAGTTCGTGAATTGGTTCGGTTTTCTCACTCGGGTTGATCTATTCTTTCCCAGTTTTTCCTTAACTCCAAAGGACGGGGTTTACAACTCTCCCCTCCTTTTAGGAGTTTTGTCCCCAAAATTTATCCAACATTCTTTGCACAGGAAATAACTTCCCTTGATATCTACTTGTAGTTTATCGACATACAATCATTTCGGTTATTTCCATGTAGCCCACTTTAAATCACACACTTAAAGAATTTATTTTCCTTTATATTCTTTACTCCCTCCATGGAGCTTATCATAACTATTATGTCTTACCCGTGAGTCCAAAAATTATATCCTTCGCTTATGGCAAAATTCTTCTTCTTAAAATTCTTGCTCAGTATTTCAGGATTGGGAGCTCTAAAATGCCTAATCATTCTTGTATCCAGTTATTCTCTTTATTTTTGACATCTTTAGCTCAATGTCCATTCAAGCACTACGTACATGCTTTCACAGGTGTCGGTGTTATCACCTTTTTTGTCCTATATTGACCCTTCCCTCATTCGTTGGTTATTACACTTCATTCCAAATTTAATGCCTGACCTTGTCATGCTTAATTAATGGACTCTATCTTACTTGAGTGATATTTCCCTTGGACGGTTGGGTTTACATGTCCCTCATAGCATGACATTCTCTAGAACCTATCTTTAACCATTTAACATTTTTAAAACACTTCTATAATGGTTGTTCTCAACCTTCCCACCTTTTAGGGATAGTTTAATTTTGTCCCTCTTTATGTTTGGTAGTATTTCTTGACTATCTTTACTGTTATACAGTTGTTCATTTTCCTTTGACGTCATATCCTATATAACCGTATTGGTTTTCCTTACATACTCATCTTTTTCCAACTTCTTTATTGGGTCTCTTCAGTTTCAAGTCTTTCAGTTTCCCAATAACTTACTGACATGCTAAAACTCTTCCCTTCTTATGTCATTCCTCATTTCTAGTGGCTTCCTTTCCCCAAGAACTTTCATTTTTCTTAATCCACTCTTACCCACTCATGATCATTTCATGATTCTTTATTTTGAGTTAGTTCCTTTCTTACTCATACAACATCTTTTTTATGTTCTTCCTACTTACTCATTAGTTAGGTTTAACTTACCCCTTAGACCCTCTTGATTACTTTTCTTTTGCACTTGATCCTTTTATCTCCAACAGGTTGTCTTTGAGGAGATTATCTTCTTTCCAATTTGATTGGTTCCATTACCTCCTAATTGGAACATATATGTTTTTCCAAGGTTTTCTTCCTTGGTAAGTTTTATACTTATTTTCTCTCAGAATTCTCTTCTAGTTTTACAATTGCGAATGTCTAACCTTAAATGACATTCTTTGATGCCATCCTCTCCTACTTGCCTTCACCCTTGAGACCTTACGAATACTTCTTGTATACCTCATCTTCATTCTCACTTGTTCCCAATACTCATCTATTTCTTTGAGGTGGAGTTCACATCCTCTTTGTTTCACAATCTCTTGATCGTCCTACAGAAAGCTTATTTAACCTTCTCATAGTTTTTGGGTCATTACTCCTGCCTTAACCATTGATATGTTTAAGGCATTCTTATGTCATTATTTCCCAAAGGTTTTAGCCTTTCCATCCTTTCCCTCTTTACTGGGATTGTGACCTTCACAAGGGTCAATTTGTTAATCGCCTCACTTGTATTATCCTCTTAGTATAGTTATTTTGAGATAGTTGTCTCTTGAATCTTCTTGTCCTTAGTATCCATCCCTTTGCCCCATTTAGGGTGCAGTCCTTACTACTCCCCAATCCTTCTTAGAGTGTAGTTTATTCTCCCCGATGATCTAGTCGTTATGAGTTATTTCCTTCAACTATGATCGTCTAAAATCCCTATTTGGTTTCCCTGCTCACTTGCAAGTAGATCACACTTAGCCTCTTTAGGTACTTTACTTAGCCACTTATACCTTTTAATGAGGTCCTTATTTCAACTCCAGTTTTGTGATGTTTCCTCTATTGATTACCTAGATTGGAACTTTTTGATCCCACTTCCTATTCTCATCCTTCTTCTAGAGTCTTCCATTCTTAGATTTTTATGTTCGATCTCCCTACTGCTCCTTGAAAGTTCTTCTTTTATTCTTTTCTTATACTTACTGACCTTTGTATGGTAATTCACTTGGGATTTCTCCCTTCTTGTTCCATATCCTTGCTTTTAGCAAGTCCCCTTATTTTCATGGAGTTCCTAAGAACATTAATCCAAACACTTTCCAAGAAGGTATTATTCTTGCGATTTTCTTCCTATCACACTTCTTTCCTTTCTCCTTTCCCCTTGTCTTATCTCATTCGACTTAACCTCTTCAATACTCCCATTTCGTTCTTACTTTCTTCCTGGTCAACTTTAATTCCTTTGGTTTTCCTTGTGATAGTCTAATCCTTCTTGTTTCCTTACTTTTATCCATAGAGTCCTTCCTTGACTCCTTAGACTTCTACTCATCCCATGCTCTTTGACATTGACTTTCCTTACTCTAGACTTTTCCTTCCTTCCCTTAGTTAATATATGTCCTCCTTGGTGAACTTTCCGCTCTAATTAGGTTGTATGAGGGCTGAGGGAGTGTTGGGAGAACTTGGTTTAGCCTGAGTAGGGCTCAATTTGGCCACTTTCAACTCAGCCAAAATAGGGCAGCTTTAGTCCGCTAGAGTTACTTCACTGTTTGATTACGCCGGTGATCCTTGGATCGAATGGTGAGCACTGTCGGGTAGCTAACTTCTCACCAAGTCAAAGGAACCCAACCTTGCCTTCTTTGGCTTAGAAAAACCCCTATTTCGAAGCTCTAGTTTGAGCTTTGTCGAAAAACTAAGTAGTTGAGAGCGAGTGAAGTTTTCAGGTATGTGGAGGATGAATGGAAAGGAGCTCTTTATATAGGGAGCTCGGGGACTCTTCGACGTCTGGCACCTTAATGGTGCTCATTGATGGCTTGAAACGTTCTGAACAGAAACATTTCCTTTCCACCGGCGCTGTTCATTTTTTCGGTGAGTGAACAGTGCTGTCATCTGAAGGATGAAGACGACAATGTTCTGAACTGGACCAGACCGGTCCGGTCCAAACCATGTTCAATGCTTAAACCAACCAATTCAGGCCCGATTTGACCAATTTTTTCAAAATTAAAAACTTCTAAATTCATTCTCTATCCAATGGTTGCTTCAATTCTCCAATTTGAATATTTTAAGCCACCTAGAAAAATAAATTTAGCATCCGGTTCAATGATGGTCAAATTGGTCCAAAACGGTTCAATTTGGTTCAGACCCGGTTCACCTGAACCGGTCTGGTTTTCTCACGCAAATTATCTTAAAGTCCCTTTTCAAGGTTTTTATGACGCTTTGGGTCACTCGGATGTTGTAAAATTTTCCAATTTGCCTATTCTCTAATGGTTGGGGTTCATGAACCGGTTCGGTTTTCTCACTCAGGTTTATTGGTTCTTTCCCGATTTTTCTTAACTCCAAAGGAAGGGGTTTATAACTCTCTCCTCCTTTTAGGAGTTTTTTCCCCAAAACATATTCAACATCCTTCGCACTGGAAATAACTTCCATTGATATCAACTTGTAGTCTATTAACAAACAACCGTTTTGGTTATTTCCACTTAGCCCCTTTATAATACACACTTAAAAAAATTTTATTTTCCTTCCCATTACTTACTCATTCTGTGGAGCTTATTTTATCTAAGCATACCTTACTTGAAATTTTAAGGTTATATCCTTAAATTCACGTTCCTCTTTCCTTAAAGCATAACTCTTTCTCTTGAGGTTCTTTATTCAGGATTTTAGGGTTAGGAGTTCCAAGATAATCACTTATTCTTGTGTGTAGTCACTTCCTTTGTCATTAAAACCCTTAGCTCGGGGTCCTCTCGAGCACCACCTACTTACTTCATAGATTTCAGTGTTAACTTCTTATATCCAATTTTGACCCTTCTTATGTCCTTCCTTAGTTTTAGTGGCATCCTTTTCTCAAGGACTTTCTTTTCTTTTATTCAACTCTTATTCTCTCGTGATCCTTTCAAAATTCTTATAAGAGTTAATCTTCTTTGGTCTCAAGTGTCAATTGCTAATTTGTGATAACTCCCTTATTTTGGTTTTGCTCTCTACCATGTCCCTTACAATAGAGATGTTCACCTTAGGAACTACATGTTTAACCTTCTTATCATTTCTTTGAAGATTTCATTCCTTTCTTTATTCATACCCCTTCTTATAATAGGGTATTTGTTCTTTTGAATCCTTCTCTAACTAAAATTTTTGTCTCTTCCCTTATTCTTTACCCGAGACATTTCCAATTATTGATTTCATTCCATGTACTCCACACTATGTCTAGTCATTCTCTCTTTAAGCTCTATCAATTTGAGCGTTGATCATAACCAGTCCTGATGTTAGTGATCCTTTACTTAAATCCCTTCCTAATTGAGGGTTAACTTTTTTCATGGGTTCTTAGATGTGTTTTCCTCTATTTCCTCTTTTATTGGCAATCCACCCCCTCCTTACTCGCACAACATCCTTTGTTGTGTTTTCCTACTTACACATTACTTGGACTTAACTTGTTCCTTGGGTCCTTCTGGGTACCTTTCTTTTGTACTTGATCTTTCTATCTTGACCAGTATATCTTGGACGAATTTATCTCATCTCCATTTCTATTGATCCCATTACCTTCTAATTGGGACACTTTTGTTCTTCCAAGGTTTCCTTCTGAGGAGTTGAGTCAAAGGGGAAGCTATTTTAGAGAAATCCTGCACAAACCGTCTCTAGTATCCTGCCAGGCCTAAGAAACTTCGTATCTCTGATGGATTCATGGGTGCCTTCCAATCGGATATGGCTTCCACCTTTGTTGGGTCTACTTTGACTCCATCTTTGGACACTAAGTATCCTAAGAACCCTACCTCTTATAGCCATAACTTACATTTGGAGAATTTTGCATATCAGTGGTTTTCCCTCAGTATATCCAAGGTGATCGCCAAATTTTTTTCGTGCTCCAACCTAGTTCATGAGTATATGAGATTGTCATGAATAAATACTATCACAAACCTACCCAAGTGTGATTGGAGCACTTGGTTCATTAAATCCATGAAAGTTGCATGGGCATTAGTTAAGCCAAAAGGCATCACCCTAAACTCGCAAAGCCCATATCAGGACCGAAATGCGGTCTTAGGAATATCTTCTTCTCTGATCCTGATTTGATGGTAGCCAGACCAAAGATCTATCTTGGAGAAGTAAGCTGCTCCTCTTAGTTGGTCAAATAGGTCATCGATCAATGGAAGTGGATATTTGTTCTTGATAGTGATCTGTTTCAGCTTTCTATAGTCTATGCACAGTCTCATGCTCCCGTTTTCTTTCTTTACAAATAGGACTGGTGCACCCCATGGAGACTGGATAGGACATATGAAGTCCTTCTCCAACAGCTCATCTAGTTGTTCCATTAGTTCCTTTAGCTCTACTAGAGCCATGCAATATGGGGCTTGGGATATAGAGTTTGTACCTAGAATAGTTTCTATGGTGAACTTCAATTGTCAGTTTGGGGGTAGTTAAGGTAATTCTTCCAAAAATACTTATGGATAGTGTTTAACCATCAGAATATCTTCAAGTCCCTTCTCTTCAGACTTCTCATTGATGACCATGGCCAGAAAAGTTGTACAACCTTTCTAAATCATCTTTTGGGCATTGATATGGGACACCATCTTCACTCTTCTCCGGTCTCCTTGGAATTTTGGTTTGTTTGTCTCGGGAGTGTGGAAGGTTACTATCTTGCTTCCACAGTCCATCCTAGCCCAATGGTTACTTAACAAATCCATTCCAAGGATTACTTCTACCTTCCTCAGAGGTAACAAAATCAAATCCGCTTTGAGTTTGACTCCTCCAATCTTTATCTCACATCCCTTGAGCTATTTGTTCCTATTTAACTCTTCTCTTAAGGGTGTGAGGATATTGATACTTTGTCCTAGAGGGGTGAGTTCTAGGGATAAACTTGGAATTAGGTCCTCTTTGATGAAAGATTTCTCTGCTCCTGAGTCAAAGAGGGCGTAAACCTTTTGTCCTCATAAATGCACATACCTTGATTAGAGAAATACATATTTTTAGAGAACAAAACTTCCTTTATTGAATAAAATTTCAATTATAGGTTTTTTCTTAATCTAATTGAGAGGGTTTGGGGAAGTACTCGCTATGGTACTAGGGTCTTTCCTAGCCTCTTGTTGAGTGGAGTTGTATACCCTAGCTGGTACTCTGGTGGTAGCATCCTACCTAGGATTCATGGGGTTCCCTTTGGGTGGTCCAAGCATATTCCTTTGCTTGTTCTCCCTAAGAGTGGAGCATTCTTTTGCAAAGTGCCCCACCTGTCCACATGTAAAACAGGAAAAGCACGCACCCTCGTGGTACCTTTGGCACTTAGGACAGCAGGGGTTTCCTTGTAGCAGGGTAGGGATTACTCTCTCAGGAGGTGGTGACATATCCTTCCTCTTTTGAAATCCCACTCTATTTCCCCATCTTGGACCATTATGTTCCTTTCATCCTCCCTGATGGTTTTGGCCCTTGTCCTCTTTCCGGGTTGTTTGCTCCATTTGGCAGTGTCTGGTCACCACTAGTCGCTCAAATTCGTGAGCCATACTGATCACTATTGCTAGATCCGTGGGGCATCCTAGTACTCCCATACGGTCTCATATGTCCATATTCAGACCGTCCATGAATTGTTAGCATATGTCTACCAGTCTAACCAAGTTAGGAGCAAAGGATCTTAACTAATTAAATTTGGTCTCATACTCCAATATTGAGTTAGGCCCTTGCCGAAGTCGAAGGAAATCCTACTTCTTCTCGTTAATCAAATGAGGAGCCAAGTACTCCTCTGCGTACCTCTCCTCAAATTCCTCCCAAGTGGGTGTGGAGGTATGTAGGCTTTGGACATTGTCCCAACATCTTTTGGCATTACCCTCCAGAAAGAATTCTGTCAAGATCACCATGTCCTCTGATGATATCCTAACTATCCCCTTCAGCTTTTTTATGTTAGCCAACCAGTCCATGGCGGCACCCTCATTTTCCTCTCCAAGGGTTACACCCCAGTTGATAGAGAGTCTTGAGATTTTTGGGAATGTCAACTGGAGGAGGATGAGATTGTACTTCCTCCGGTTCAGACCGGGAATTGGTGCCTACCTCATGAACAATGTTAGGTTGTCCAAATACTCGAGTGAACTCCTCGTACAACCTCTAGTGTTCTGAGCTTAGTCCAAGTGGGGTTGTCTATGCTCTTCGAGGAGTTTCCATGGGGAGGGGAGATTGGGCAGTGTCAAAGATTACGGCTCTGGTCCTCTTGGTTCCTTTCTTGGGAGCCATCTAAATATTTTAAAATTATCCCTATTAGTTACTATGTTCTCTAGTCTTGATAATTTATTCAAGGAAATAGGCTCTTATGCCACTCAAGTTGTCACACCCCAACCCAATTTGGTCGGATCCCCATTAGCAACCCGCCACTCCCTTTGGTTCATGAAGGGCTTCACCCTTTTCTAAACTGTGGAGAGCAAAACGTCCTTTTTCCTGTCTTTCATGCAATAACATTAATCAAAATTGAATAAATTTAACCTTACATACATGTCTTGTAGTTTTAGCTACATGTAGGTTTTTAAGTAGGTTTTTCCTCGGTTACCTGAAAAGGGATAAAGGGAGGGGGTAAGTTTGAGAACTTAGTGAATGGGTGTTGAGAGAGATTATTCAAAACATCTTTAATCAGAATGTGTCAAACTCCATATTTCTTTTGAAAATATTCCTTCCCTTAAATTTCTGGTTATTCAAAAACCATTTTCCTCATTATCCACAAACGGTGTATTTAACAATCAACACACGCCCTTCATCATGATGGGATCAAACATTCGTAGGGCAGTTCCTCCACTACACCCATATGTGGCGTCGGAGCATCTTTGCATGCAACCTATATAAAAGTCCATCCACTTCTACCAAGGGAATGAGTGGATATTCGTGACATCTGACCCACACACCCAAAAATTAACTTCGTATCTGTATGAGGAAAAAAACCTCATCCCAACCCCACCCCCATCTCATGCACATGAAGCTACGTCAAGCTTCCCTAACTGATGGCACGACAAACTGCCCTTGTCTCCACCATGTTGTCCAGTAGCCCTTAGGATGCATCACTTCCACTCTTGGGCATATTAATGGTCTTGAACCTCAAGTGCATGCACAAACAAAGTTTTTCATAATTACATTTATCTTTGGTGCCACTAGTCCAATGGCCCTGACCCTCAACTCAACCTGCAACTATTTATCTAGATCAAAACATCAACCTAGTCCTGTCGCACAACTACTAGTCTATCTAATATGTCGGTCCTATCTTGGTAACATGGCCAAATCATATAAATCATTCATTAAGAATTTTCATAGCTTATCATCATGTTTGTTTACAAGCTCCTGCTCGTGCCAACTGGCCTTGGGCCCACTGTACGTGATTTCCCAAAAACCTGGCATTTTAGCCCCCAAGTTCCAAAATCAAGATCTCTAGCCTATCTGAGCTATTCAAGCTCTCGTTAAGAAGATCTCCCAAAATTTTTAAGAATTGACACAAAGTTAGGGGAGAATACTTCTGACAAAATAACTTTTCAACTCGTCCATCACACTAACCGGGTGTGATGACATCTCCGCTTACAACCGATAAGTGGGTTTTCTACTTCCTTCCAAGAAGTTCATCATACCAACTGGGTATGATCTACTTACAATTGATAAGTATTTTTTCTGCGTAGTTCTCACATTGCTCCAACCAGGTGTGATGTTAAAATTCCACATAGAAGTGGTTTTTCATTTTCGTAGTACTCATCATCCCAAATAGGTATGATGTGAATAATCTCACTCACCTAATATTCGTAGTGTATTTCATCTTAATCGGTTTTTTGCCTCCACGTGAGCTTATCCTTGTTGGCATTCCGGTCCTTCATGTTCCTACACGATTTGGATATCTTTGTTTATTAGAATTTGGCATAATAGCCTTCATTCCTCACATATGAACAAAATGCCCAAACATTTTAATTATTTACATTTAGGTCCCTAAAGTTCTTTTCCCTTAACTTTAGGTCTCAAATGCTAATTTTTCAACAAATTGAGTCTAGAAACTTCTAAAATTCACTTTGGCTCCTTAATTTATTCAAAATCACAAGAAGGGGTTCAAGTTTCCCTAATTTCTAATTTGGTCCCCAACTTTTCAAAAATTACCATTTCCCCCTAATTCACAAAAATGGCAATGTGACCCTGATTATTTTTAAAAATCGACCAATTGGTCCTCCAACATCTTTTTCATGGCCAATTGACCCTCAATTTTAGGAAATCACAATTTGGTCTGATAATTTTACAAAATTCCCAAATTTCCCCAAATCTTTCCCCAGTTTTCCAACTTTCATACTACCCGAATTTGATTTCATCAAATTGGCCATTAAATCGGGGTTAATTGATCCAATTGATGGTATAGATCAGCTCCTACGCTTTCACACGATTCAATGGAGCGTTGAACTACGTCATTTGGGTCTAAATTAAGCTCAAATGGAGCTTAATCGGAAAAATTGAACTTAGAGAGAGAAAACTTCGAAAGCTTACCATTGGAGGTGCGGCGGTCCATGCTTTCGATCAGAACAGGTAGCTCTTATCCTAAGGATCCTCCTAGGATCAAGAATTGCAACAATTCATGTTGAATTGAGTGTGAATTTGGTCAGTGAAGTTTTGTTGTTTCTCTCTCTAATGCTGATGGAATTTAGAGATAAGAGCCAAATTGGCTTACCTTTCAGCTCTAACTTGGTCGTATAAGGGTTGTGGAAGTGTTGGGAGAGCTTAGTTTGGCATGAGGAGGGCAATTTGATCATTTTCAGCTCTGTTGAAATAGGGTAGCTTCGGTCCGCTGGAGCTGTTTCAATGTTTGATTACGTCGGCGCTTCTCTACCCATCCTTGGATCGAATGGTGACCACTGTCGACTAGCTTACTTCTCCCTGAGTATAAGGAACATTATCTCATCTTCTAAGGATTAGAAAAATGCCCAAATCAGAGCTCGGCTTCAAGCTTCATCGGAAATTGGAGCAGTAGAGAGAGAGGATTTTTCGGGTGTGAGGAGAAGGAATGGAGATGAGCTCTTTATATAGTGAGCTCCAAGACTCTTTGGCTGTCCGATTAGCGCCTTTATGGCGATCATTCATGGCCTAAAACACCCTAAATGGAGACTTTTCCACATTTTCAGTGCTGCTCACTTTTTCGATGAGTGAACAGTGTTGTCATCTAAAAGAAGAAGACGATATGTTTCGAACCGTACTAGACCGGTCTAAACTAGGTTCAATGCTTAAACCGGCTGGTTCAGGAACGATTCGACTGACTTTTTCAAAATTAAAATTTTCTAAATTCATCTAAATTCATTCTCTATCCAATGATGGTTTCAATTCTCCAATTTGAAATTTTTAAGCAACCTAGAAAATTGAATTTAGAAATCACTTCAATAGTAGTTTAGGACGGTTCAATCCAGTTCATGTCCGGTTCACCTGAACCTGTTTGGTTTTTCTCCAATTCATTCCAAAGTCTTTTTCCATGACCTTTATGACTCTTCAAGTCACTCGGGATTTGTAAATTTCCCAAATTACCCATTCTCTAATGGTTGGGGTTCGTGAACCGACTCGATTTTCTCTTTGGAAATTACTATTTCTTTTCTCGAATTTTCTTATTATAAAAGGACGAGGTTTACTGTTCCTCTCTTGGGACCCATCTGAAATTTTTAAGATTTATTCATATTAGTTACTAGGTTTTATAGTCTTGATAATACATTTAAGGAAATAGGCTCGGATACTACTCAAGAGGTCACGCCCTAACCCAGTTTGGTCAGATCCCCATGAACAATCCACTACTCTCATGGTTTATCAAAAGTTTCCCCTTTTCTAAATAGTGAGGAGTAAGGCATCATTTTTATCTGTATCTTTCCTGGAATAGCCTTAAACAACATTAAATATATAAAATCTTACATACACGACTTAAGGGTTAGGCTATAGAGAGGGCTTTAGGGTTGGCTTCCCTTGGTTACCTAAAAAGGGTTAAAGGGAGTGGGTGAGCTCTACAACTAACTGAATGGGTGTTGGGAGTGAGTTTTCATAAACAAAACAGCTTTAATCAAAGTGTATCAAAATCCTTATTTCCTTTAAGAATGATATCTCCTCAAATTCTGGTTTTTCAAAACTTTTTTCCTCATTTCCACATTAGGTGTGTTTAACAGTCAACACACGCCCTTCATGAGGAAGGGATCACACATTCACATGTGCATCCCATCCACTGCACCCAGTTGTGGCTCGAAGCGTCCTTACCGGCCACCAAGATAGAAGCTCATCCACTTCTACCCTAGGTCTGAGTGGATGTTCTCGACATCCAACCCAAAAGCAACTCCGTGTCCGTATGAGGACGGAGACCTCACCCCAACTCCACCCCGGTCTCATGTGCAAGAAGATACATCGAGCATCTCGACTGTTGGCATGACAAACTACCCTTATCTCCACCATGTCGCCCAGTAGCCCTTAGGATACATCACTACCCCCTCTTAGGCATCTTGATGGTCCTGAACCTCAAGTGCATGCATAAATAATAGTTTTCACATAGCCATTTATCTTTGATGTCACTAGTTCAACGACCTCGACCCTCAACTCGACCTATAGTTGTTTTTTAGGCCAGTCTGTTGACCTAGCCCTAACGCACTACCGCCAGTCCATCGAGTAATGTCGGTCCTGTCTTGGTACCATGGTGAAATCACATAACCATTTCATTAAGAATTTTCATGGCTTTCATATCACATGTTTGTTTATGAGCTCTTGCTCATGCTCATTGGCCTTGGGCCCACTATACGTGATTTTCCGAAACAGGACATTTAGCCCCACAAGTTCAAAAACCGAGGCCTCTAGCCTATCTGAGTTGTTCTAGCTCTCATTAAGAAGGTCTCCCAAAACATTTAAGCATTGACACACAGTCATGAGAGAACACTTCTAACAAAACACATTTTTCACTTCATCACACCAACCGGGTGTGATGATATCTCTGCTTACAATCGGCAAGCGGGTTTCTTCTTCCTTCAAGGTAGACCATCAGACTAACCAGGTATGATGTCCTCTACTTACAATTGGTAAGTAGATTTTAGCTAGTTTGCCCATCATCCCATCCGGGTATGATGTTAAACATCCCACTTACAATTAGCTTTTCGTTTCTAAAGTGTTCACCATCCTAACCATGTATGATGTAAATAAGCCCGCTCACCCTATAACCGTGATGTGTTCGTCCTCGGTTGGTTTTCCATGTCGACGCGAGCTCTCTCTTGCTTGTGTTCCAATCACACTTGTCCCTACACGATTTGGGTAGCCTTATCACTTACGGTTTGACATAATAGCCTTGGCTCGCAAATTATTGATAAATTGCATTTAGGTCCCTAAAATTTATTTCTCTTAACTTTGGGTCCCTAATGCCAACTCTTACCCAATTTGAGTCCCGAAATTTCCAAAAAGTCTATTTGGGTCCTCATTTTACTTAACATTGTTTGGGTCCCTAATGCCAACTATGCCCAAATTTTGAGTACCAAGGTTTCCAAAATTCCCTTTGAGTCCTCATTTTATTCAAAATTGTGTAAGGGGCTCAAGTTTTCCAAATTTCCAATTTGGTTCGCAACTTTTCAAAAATTACCTTTTTGCCCCTACTTTCCAAAAATGGTAATTTGCCCCAAATATTCAAAAAATTGACCAATTGGTCCATCAACATCCTTCTTATGGCCAATTGGTTTTAAAATTTTGGGAAATTGCAAAATGGTTCCTTAATTTTACGAAATCCCCAATTTTCCCCAAATTTCCCCTTTCAAACTAACCAAATTTGATTTCTTCAAATTGACCATTTAATTGGGGTTAGTTGCTTCAATTGGAGGAGTAAATTAGTTCCTACACTTTCATACGATTCAATTGAGCTTTGAATCATGTGAATTAGGGTTGAAACGAGCTCAAACAGAGCTTTACCGGAAAATTGTGTGTAGACAGAGAAAGCTTCAGAAGCTTACCGTTTGAGGTGTGGTAGTCCAAGCTCTCTATTGGGGAAGGTAGCTCTCTTCCTAATGTACCTTCTAGAATCAAGAATTCCTACAATTTACCTCGAATCGAGGGAGAATTTTGATAGTGAAATTTCGTAGTTTCTCTCTATAACTCCGACCTACAACGATTGAGTAGGGTCGAATTAGTTTACCTTTTAGCTCAATCGAGGTCATATGAGGGCTGTGGGGATGTTGGGAGTGCTTGGTTTGGCTGGAGGAGGGCTAAATTTGGCTGATTTCAGCTCAGTCATGCCCCGGCCCAGTTTGGTTAGATCCCCGTGATCAACCCACCACTCTCTCGATTTATTAAGGGTTTCCTCCTTCTTTAAACCGCGAGGAGTAAGACGTCCTTTAAACTTGTACTTTTCCTGGAATAACACTAATCAAAATTACGTGAAATTTAAACTTAACATACCTGTCTCACATGTGTAGTTAATTGGAGGTCTTTGGGTAGGTTTTCCCTTGGATACATAAAAAGGGGTATAAGGGTGTTTAAAACTTGACTTTCAGAAAAATAGTTTGAATTGGAGTGTGCCAGTCTCCTTATTTTCTTTAAGACATTTCATCCTCAAAATCTCAGTTTTCAAAACCATTATACCTCATTAACCAAAGTCAATGTGTTTAACAATCAACACATGCCCTTCATCATGAAGGGATAACACATTCGTTGGGCAGCACGTCCACTACACCCACTTGTGGCATTAGAGCAACTTTACCAGCCACCTAGATAGAATCCCGTCCACTTTTATCCTGAGAATGAGTGGATGTATGCAACATCCGACCCTCATTCCCCTACAGAAACTCCATGTCTGTATGAGGACAGAGACCTCATCCCGACCCCACCCCGGCCTCATGCACATGAAGCTATGTCGAGCTTCCCTGACTACTGGCACAACAAACTGCCCTTATCTTCATCATGTCACCTAGTAGCACCTAGGATGCATCACTACCCCTCTTGGGCATCTTGAAGGTCTCAAACCTTAGTGCATGCACAAAGCAATAGTTTTCCTCATAATCCATTTAATCTTTGGTGGCACTAGTCCAACAGCCCTGACCCATAACTCGACCTGCACCTGTTTGTCTCGACTGGTCTGTCAACCTGTCTTATCGCATTACCGCCAGTCCATCGAGTATGTCGATCTTGTCTTGGTACCATGGCCAAACACATCATTCATTAAAGTTTTCAAGGCTTAATCTCATGTTTATTTGCGAGCTTCTACTCGTGCCAACTAGCTTTGGGCCTACTATACGAGATTTTCAAAATCGGGCATTTTAGCCCCCAAAATCTAAAACCGAGGCCTCCGACCTATCTAAGCTATTCAAGCTCCCATCAAGAAGGTCTCCCAAAACATTTCAACAATGGCACATAGTTAGGGGAGAGCACTTCTGACAAAAATAAATTTTCAGCTGTCCATCACACCAACCAGGTGTGAGGACATCTCCGCTCATAACCGATGAATGGGTTTTCTACTAACTTCTAGGAAGTTCATCATACCAGCAAGATATGATCTACTTACAACCGGTAAGTAGTTTTTCCGTGTGTTTTCTCACATCATCCCATCCAGGTGTGATGTTAAAATCTCACATAATAAAGGGTTTTTATTACCTAGGTGCTCATTATCCCAACCGGGTATGATGTGAAAATTCTCACTCACACCTTAATGCAGTGAATTCCTCTTAACCGATTTTTTTGTCTTCACGCGAGCTTGTCTTTGTTGGCTTTCCCAGTACTTTGTGTTCCTACATGAGATGAACATTCTTATTCATTATCCTTTGGCCTAATAGCCTTCATTCATCACGAATGGATAAAATACCCAAACTTTTCAATTATTTGCAATTAGGACCCTAAACTTCTTTTACTTTAACTTTAGGTCCCTAATGCAAATTTTCCCCCAACTTGAGTCCCGGAACTTCAAAATTTACTTTGGGGCCTCAATTTATTCAAAATTACAAAAAGGGATTCAAGTTTCCCAAATTCCCAATTTGGTCCCCAACTTTTCCAAAATTACCATTTTGCCCCTACTTTACAAAAATGGAAAAATTGACCCTAATAATTCCAAAATTTGACCAATTGGTCCTCCAACATCTTTTCCATGCCCAATTGGCCCTTAATTTTTGGAAATTGCATTTTTGTCCCTCGAATTTCTTAAATCCCCAAAATTTCCCCCAATTTCAACCTTTCAACTTGTCCGAATTTAATTTTATCAAATTGACCGATCAATCGAAGTTAATTGTTGAAATTGAAGGTGGGTTTGAGTTTCTACACATCCATACAATTCAATTGAACTTTGAATCACATGAATGGACATTGGAATCAGCTCAAACGTAGCTACGTCAGAAAATTGGACGTAGAGAGAGAATGCTTTGAAAGTTTACCATCGAGATCACGACGATCTGAGTTTTCGATCTGGACAGATAGTTGTTGTCCTGAGGTTCCTCCTAGGATCAAGAATCACATCAATTCATGTTGAATTGATGGAGAATTTGGTCAATAAATATCTGTCGGTTCTCTCTCTAGCACCGATCAAAATTCACAAAGGGGAGCTAAATTTGTTTACTTTTCCACTCTAATTCGGTCATATGAGAGCTAAGGAAGTGTTGAGAGAGCTTGGTTTGGCCTGGAAAGGACTCAAATTGGCCAAAATAGGGCAGCTTCGGTCCATTAGAGCTGCTTCACTGTTCTATCACGCCAGCATTTCTCCGATCATCCTCGGAGCAAATGGTGACTACCGTCATGTAGTTGACTTCTCCCCGAATCTAAAGAATCTAACCATGCCTACTTTGGCTCAAAAAAATGCCCAAGTTGGAGCTTTGGTTTGAGCTTAACCAAAAAATGAAGTAGTAGGGAGAGAGTGGAGTTTTCAGGTGTGAGGATGTTGAATGAGAAGGGGCTCTTTATATAGGAAGCTCGAGGACTTCTTGGTCATCTGATTGGCACATTAATGACGGTCATTCATAGCTTGAAACTACCTATCCAAATACTTTTCATCTTCGTTGACGCTGCTCAATTTTTTGGCGAGTGAACAGTGTTGTCATTTGAAGGAAGAAGATGATAGTGTTCCAAACCAGACTGGACCGGTCTAAACCAAGTTCAACGCTTAAACCGGCCGGTTCAGGCCCGATTCGACCTAGTTTTTAAATTTTAAAATTTGTAAATTCATCTAAATTCATTCTCTATCAAATGGTGGCATCAATTCTCCAATTTGAATTTTCTAAGCCACCTAGAAAAATGAATTTAGAAACTGGTTCAATAGTTGTTTAAACTGGTTCAATACGGTTCAAGTCCGGTTCACATGAACCGGTTTTGTTTTCAACTCCAATTCATCCTAAAGTCCTTTCTCATGACTTTTGTGACTCTTTAGGTCACTCAAAATCCATAAATTTTCCAGTTTATCCTTTCTCTAACGGTTAGGGTTCGTGAACCAATTCGGTTTTCTCACCCGGGTTGACCGGTTCTTTCCCTGGTTTTCTTATCCTATTGGGGCGGGGTTTACAACTCTCCCTTCCTTTTAGGAGTTTTGTCCCCAAAACCTAATCAGCATTTTTCACTCTTGAATAAACTTCCCTTAATGTCAACTTGGACATGTTAATACTTTGGTCGTTCTTTCACTTAGCCCACTTTAAATCACGCACTTAAAGAATTTCTTTTCCTTTACATTGTTTACGCCTTCCATGGAGTTTATCATAACTAGTATGTATTGCCCGTGAGTCCAAAGATATATCCCTAAGTTCACATCTCCCTTTACTTAGGGCAAGATTCTTCCCTTTGAGGTTCTTACTCAAGATTCTAGGATTGGGAGATCCCAGATGTCCAATTGTTTCTTTGTCTAGTTATTCTCTTCATCGTTGAAACCCTTAGCAGGGCATTCTTTCGAGCAATACGTACTTTTTTTCACAGGTTTCGGTGTTATTATCCCTTCTTCCTAATTTGACCCTTCCTTCATCCGTCATTTATTAGAACTTCAGACAAAATTATGTTTGACCTTTTCATGCTTACTAACTGACTCTTTGTTACTCGAGTCACATTTTACTCGGGATTATTGGTACTTACATGTCCCTTACAACATGACATATTCTTGAACATGTATTTAACCATTTTAAATTTTTAGAACACTTCCATACTGGTTGTTCCAACCTTCAGGGATCGTATAATTTCATCTCTCTTGTCGTTTGATAGTATTCATCAACTGTCTTTACTGTTATCTAATCAACTTACATAACCGTGTCGAGGAGTTCTCCTTTTTACGGTTTTCATTCTCTACTATGTCATTCAAAGTAGAGACTTCCCCTTTAGGTGCCATATGTTTGAATTTCTTACTACTCCTTTGAAGGTTTCCTTCCTTCGCATTCTTACACCTTTTTGAATTAGGCTTTTGCCCACCTTTAATCATTCACCGACCTTAATTTCCCGGTTCCCCTTTATTTTCCTACCTTAGGTATCTCCGATTGTCGGGTCTTATTTCATGTACTCAACACTATGCCCATCCTATGGCCCATCTTTAGAGTGTAGTCTCCACTACTTCCCGATCCTTCTTAGGGTCTCGTTTATTCTCCTTAACCATCCTATTGCTACTAGTTACTTCCTTCTGCTAGGTTAGTCGAAAATCCCTATTTGGCTTCTTTACTCTTCCAAAACAGGTCACACTTGACCGTCCCAATATACCCTCAACTATTTGTGGAACTTTATGAGGTTCCTTATGCTGGGTTAAGCCTCTTATGATCCATCTGGCTATTCCTTAGCTTCAGGTTAAGGTCTTACTTCCTACTTTTATCTTTCTACCTAGGGACTCTGATCGGGTTCAACCTCTCTAATGCTCCTCGGAGGTTTTTCTTTCTTTCCTTTCTTACACCCTTTTGAGGTCGGTATTGTTGTCTGCTTTTTATCCTTCCCTATCCTCCATCTCCTTTTTGTTATGTATCCTCTCTTCGAGGAACTCCTGTAGATAGGTTGGCTCCTAGCACTATTTTATGTCCAACCATTCACTCCTTGGGCTCTATTAAGCGAGTGTGGGCCACGACCAGTCTTGATGTCATTGGTTGTTTCCCCTTAATCACTTCCAAATTGGAGGGCTTACTTCTCCAAGGTTTTTTAAATGTTCTTTCCTTTATTTGCTTATTAAGGGTAGCCCACAACATTCTTACCTATCATCGTGTCATTTGATGCTATTTTCCTACATACATGTTCCTTGGGTTAGCCTTTTCCTTGGGTCCTTCTAGTATACTTCCCTTGCTTCTTTCACCTTAGTATGCACTTCATTTCCTCACCCTTCGTCATTTGGTACATTACTTCTCAATTGGGATATGTATGTCTCTCCAGGGTTTCCTTTCTTGGAAAGGGTTCAAGCACTATTTTCTACAAGACCTCTTTGTGTGAGACTTACTAAACCTTCCTTTTAGCTTGAGTGTGATCACCATTTCGTTCTCGGCCATTTATTTCTTCAAGGGTTTCCTTCATTCTTCTTTTCCACTATTATGGCCTTTCCACCTCCCCTTTTCCTTGTTGAGGTTTAAATTTATAACCTACTAGAGGTCAGTTAGTCAACTGCCTCATTCCTACTACTCTCCTAGTTTACTTGTCTCGGAACAGTTGTCCTTTGTTTTTACTCACCTTTGATGCCTTTCCTGTCATCCTTTTTAGGGTGTAGTCCTTACTATTTTTTGGTTCTTCCTAGGGTGTCTTCTCCCAAAGTTTCTTATTACACCTTCTCACTAGATCAATCTACAACCCTACTTGACTCCTTTACTTTTCCAAGGTAGGTCACACCTTGTTATCCTAAGACATCCTATTTGTCTTTCATCGTTAGGGGCTTGTCTTTTATGGAGGAGATGCTTTCTTTTTTGCTCCTAGGTGGCTTGTAGCGCTTCTTAAGGGAAAATTCCCTTTATCCATATTTTACTTTGTCTAGGTTTTCTTAAGATTCTACCCTTGGTCTTCTTCCCGTGATCCTTCATCATGTAATTAAGGCATACAATCGTATTATTGAGAGACAAAAAAAAATTTAGAAACTCATAATCTTATTCATTATTGAAGTAAGAATACAGTTTAGGTTTTTAACATCTCTTAATGGAGATTGTTACAATGATGGTTTGGGAAGTACTCATTACTATGCTATGGTCTAGAAGGATTTCTTCCTGAGTGAGATTGGGATCCCTAGCCAGAATTATGGTCCTTGTAATATTATCCCTTCGGGATTATGTAGGGAGGTATCCTTATTGGAAGGTATCACTTTAATTCCTTGCGGTGTAGGATAGTCCTTTGCTATGTGTCCCACCCTCCTACACTCATAACAGATACTCTCGGGTCTTGTCCTCCATAATGTTGGGAATCTTCTTATGTAGTGTCCCCATTGCCTACATCTATAACAAATCATCTCCTTGCATGGACCATTGTGGTTCTTCCAATATTTTGAGCATTGTGAGGCCTTTCTAAGGGAGTCCTAGCAGTTCGGTGCTTTTCCATCTGTGGGCCCGAACACCTTAGAAGTTGTATTGTCAAGTCCTCGTTAACCAGGGATTACTCAAAGAGTCCTTCTATACTTCTGGTTCATTTCCTCCTTTGGGATGGGGTTCTTCCTAGATTCCAGGGTGACTAAGGTAGCACGAGTTTGTTTGACTTCTTTTCTTGAGGCTATATGTAAATTTTAAAATTATTCCTATTGCCTTAATAATGTATTCGACGAAACAGCTCTGATACCACTAAAGTTGTCATGCCCCAACCCGGTTTGGTCAGATCCCCGTTATCAACCCACCACTCTCCCAGTTTATTAAGGGTTTTCCCCTTCTTTAAACTGTGAGGAGTAAGGCGTCCTTTAAACATGTACTTTTCCTGGAATAACATTAATCAAAATTGCATGAAATTTAAACTTAACATACCTGCCTCATAGGTGTACTTAACTGGAGGTCTTTGGGTAGGTTTTCCCTTGGTTACTTGAAAAAGGGTATAAGGAAGGGGGTGAGTTCAACGACTCGGTGAATGGGTGTTTAAAACTTGACTTTTAGAAAAATAGTTTGAATTGTAGTGTGTCAAACTCCTTATTTTCTTTAAGACATTTCATCCTCAAAATCTCGATTTTCAAAACCATTATTCCTCATTAACCACTGTCGGTGTGTTTAACAATCGACACACGCCCTTCATCATGAAGGGATCACACATTCGTAGTGCAGTTCATCCACTACACCCATTTGTGGCATCGGAGCGACTTTACCGACCACCTAGATAGAAGTCCGTCCACTTCTACCCAGGGAATGAGTGGATGTTCACAACATCCGACCCTTAAACCCAAAAAGAAACTCTATGTCCGTTTGAGGACAGAGACCTCATCCCGACACGATTTTGGTCTCATGTGCATGAAGCTATGTCAAGCTTCCCTAACTGCTGGCATGACAAACTGCCATTATCTACACCATGTTGTCCAGTAGCCCCTAGGACGCATCACTATTTCTCTTGTGCGTCTTGATGGTCCTGAACCTTAGTGCATGTAAAAAATAATAATTTTCTTCATAAGCCATTTAATCTTTGGTGCCACTAGTCCAATGACCCCAACCCTCAACTTGACCTGCAACTGTTTGTCTCAATTGGGCCATCGACCTATCTTGTGCATTGTTGCTAGTCCATCGAGTATGTCAATACTGTCTTGGTACCATGGTCAAATCACATCATTCATTCATTTAAAAGTTTTCATGGCTTATCATCATGTCTGTTTATGAGTCCTGCTCATGCCAACTAGCCTTGGGCCCATTATACGAGATTTTAAAAATTGGGCATTTTAGCCCCCAAGGTCCAAAACTGAGGCCTTTAGTCTATCTAAGCTATTCGAGCTCCTGTCAAGAAGATCTTCCAAAAGGTTTAAGCAGTGGCACATAGTCTGGGAGAGCACTTCTGACAAAAATAACTTTTCACCTGTGCATCATACCAACTAGGTGTGAGGACATCTCCGCTCATAACCGATGAACGAGTTTTCTACTTCCTTCAAGGAAGTTCATCATACCAACCGGGTATGATATACTTACAATCGGTAAATAGTTTTTCCGTGTATTTTCTCACATCACCCCATCCAGGTGTGATGTTAAAATCTCACATAGTAGCAGGTTTTTATTACCTAGGTGCTTATCATCCCAACTAGGTATGATGTGAAAATTCTCACTCATACGTTAGTAAAGTGAACTCCTCTTTACCAGCTTTTTGCTTTCACACGAGATTTTCTTGGCTAGCGTTCCTGGTATTTCGTGTTCCTACACGATATGAACATCATTGTTCATTATCCTTTGGCCTAATAACCTTCATTCATCACAAATGGATAAAATTCTCAAACCTTTTAATTATTTGCAATTAGGTCCCTAAAGTTCTTTTTCTTTAACTTTAGGTTCCTAATACAAATTTTCCCCCAAATTGAGTCTCGGAACTTCAAATTTTACT
This sequence comes from Trapa incisa, assembly GCA_030064435.1. Classification (NCBI taxonomy): domain Eukaryota; kingdom Viridiplantae; phylum Streptophyta; class Magnoliopsida; order Myrtales; family Lythraceae; genus Trapa; species Trapa incisa. Next base: position 791,185 of record CM057784.1, on the reverse strand, counting down.
TTGGGACCTCAATTTATTCAAAATTATAAAAAGGGGTTCAAGTTTCCCAAATTCCCAATTTGGTCCCTAATTTTTCCAAAATTACCATTTTGCCCCTACTTTATAAAAAATATAAAATTGACCCCAATAATTCCAAAAATTGACCAATTTGTCTTACAATATCTTTTTCATGCCCAATTAGCCCTTAATTTTAGGAAATTGCACTTTAGTCCCTTGAATTTGTGAAATTCTCAATTTTTCCCCAATTTCAACCTTTCAACCTGACTCGATTTGATTTTATCAAATTGACCGATTAATTGAAGTTAATTGTTGAAATTGAAGGTGGATTTGAGTTCCTACACATCCATACAATTCAAAATGAGCTCAACGGAGCTCCACCAAAAAATTGGACGTAGAGAGAGAAAGTTTCGAAAGCTTACCATCGGGGCGCGGTGGTTCAAGCTTTCAATCTGGGCAAATACCTCATGTCCTAAGATTCCTCCTAGGATCAAGAATCGCATCAATTCATGTCGAATTGATGGAGAATTTGGTTAGGAAAGATCTGTCGATTCTCTCTCTAGCACCGATCGAAATTCATAGAGTGGAGCCAAATTGGCTTTCCTTTTTGCTCTAATTTGGTCGTATGAGGGCTGAGGAAGTGTTGGGAGAGCTTGGTTTGGCTTAATAAGGGCTCAAATTGGCCATTTTCAGCTCAGCCAAAATAGGGCAACTTCGCTCCTCCAGAGCTGCTTCACTATTCTATCACGCCTATGTTTCTCCGGTGTTCCTCGTAGCAAATGGAGACTACTGTCATGTAGCTGACTTCTCCCATAATCTAAAGAACCCGACTATGCCTTTTTTGGCCCAATAAAATGCCCAAGTCGGAGCATTAGTTCAAGCTTCACCTAAAAATGAAGCAATAGGGGGAGAGTGAAGTTTTCATGTGTGGGGAGGATGAATGAGGAGGGGCTATTAATATAGGAAGCTCGGGGACTTCTTAGTCGTTCGATTGGCACCTTAATGGTAGTCATTCATTTTCTGAAACTCCCTGGTCGGAGACTTTTCATCTTTGTCGGCGCTGCTCGATTTTCCTATGAGTGAATAGTGTTGTCATGTGAAGGAAGAAGAGACACTGTTCCAAACCGAACTTGACCGATCCGAACCGGGTTCAATGCTTAAACCGGTCGATTTAGGTCCGATTCGACCAAGTTTGTCAAAATTAAAAATTTTTAAATTCATCTAAATTCATTCTCTATCAAATGGTGGCCTCAATTTTTCAATTTTAATTTTCTAAGCCACTAGAAAAATAAATTTAAAATACAGTTCAATAGTGGTTCAAATTGGTACAATCTAGTTCATGTCTGGTTCACCTGAATTGAATTGGTTTTCACCTCTAATTCATCCTAAAGTCCTTTCTTATGACCTTTGTGACTCTTTAGGTCACTCAAAATCCATAAATTTCCCTGTTTACCCTTTCTTTAATGATTGGGGTTCGTGAACCGGTTCGATTTTCTCACCTGGGTTGACCAGTTCTTTCCCCAATTTTCTTATCCTAAAGGAGTGGGGTTTACAACTGAAACATAGCATCTTAGGTCCTTCAGAGCTGCTTCATTATTTAATTCCTTTGGCGTTTCTCCCACGATCCTCGGATCGAACAGAGGTTGTTGTCAGGTAGTTGACTTCCCTTAGAGTTTAAAGAACCTAACCTCGCCTTCTAAGGCTCAGAAAACTGACCAAGTCAAAGCTCTGGCTTGAGCTTCACTAGAAAATGGAGCAGTTGAGAGAGAATGGAGATTTTAGGTGTGAGGAGGATGAATGGAGAGGGGATCTTTATATAGGAAGCTCAGGGACTCTCTACCCCACTGTTTAAAATCTTGGTCAAGCTTATCCTCAACCTGAAACGCCTTGAATGGAGACATTTTTTCGGCGCTGTCAGTTTCTACATTGAATGAATAGTGTCATCATCTGAAGGAAGAAGACGACACTGTTCCGAACCGGACCAAAATGGTCCGATCGGGTTCAATGCTTAAATCGGCCGATTCAAGCCCAATTCTACAGATTTTCTAAAAATTAAAATTTTCTAAATTTATCTAAATTCATTTTCTATCCAATGGTGGCTTCAATTTCCCAATTTGAATATTTTAAGCCACCTAGAAAAAATGAATTTAACAACCGATTCAATCCGGTTAAAGTCCGATTCACCTGAATCGGTCTGGTTTTCTCTTCCAATTTGTCTCAAGGTTCCTTTCCATGGTTTTTATAACTTTTTGGGTCACTCGTAATTTGTAAATTTCCTAGTTTGTCATTTTTCTATCGGTTAAGGTTCATGAACCGAATTGATTAGTTTTCTATTTGGAAATAACTAGTTCTTTTCTAGGTTTTCTTTTCTATTAAGGGACGAGGTTTACAAAACAAATTATCGACAATAAAACTACTAAATTAATTATTTTGTGGAACGGGTACATACCCAATAATTACAATTAATCTAGAAATGACACATGTCCCATAAAGCTAATAGTACAAAAGATTGATATATGAGACTGGTTGGATAGTAAGCCGACTCTCGACTATTAAAAAACTCTAGTTTGTGTTTGAGATTAGGGATCATGAGATGCATACAAGAGGTAGATATAATATTAGAGAGCCTACTAGAACATTAGGGAGAATAAGGGTAGTTTGGTTCCAATATAACAATAACTTTGGGAGTGCAATGCGCATATGCCAAATAAAGGGGATGGCGAAAAACTTTTGGTCAATTCACCCATAATTCAACGGATTTCTAACCTCCTTTATTTTATATAAATTCTTCAATTCATTCTCTTGAGATTAGCACAAAAAGTTATTTTTCCCCTCTCAAAACTTCTCGAAAAATTCTTTCTCCCTTTTGGTCTATCTAATTCAACTCTAAATCGATCTAGTTTTTAATGAGTTATTTCTTTATCATTGATTCTTGATCAATTGGGTATTTTTGAATCAATCCAATATAATCTCACCTACTTCCAAGCCCGGGTTTGAATGAACCTCTAATATGATTTGATTTTCATTCTAATTTTATTTCCAATTCTGGTACAAGTACAAACTACCTATTTAATTAGATTTAATTATCTTTTTTTGATAAACAAAGTCTTACCAATAGAAATTTAGAGAACTAATTTGTAAAATTTTAGAAAATTAGGGAACAATTTTTAAATTTTGGTAATTTAGGCAAATAAGAAAATAATGAGAGTTTGGAGTTTGTTAGTTTAGTTGTTAAATAACTAAAATATTATAACAAAAATACTTAAAAAAATAGTGTGTATATATTGATAAAATTATATATATATATATAATTTATATTTATATAAATAATGTTATAGATGAAATTAGTAACATAATTTGGGTAACAAGCAGTGAAAAAAAGCTTATCGGAAAATTTCATTCTCAAATCAAGATTAGTAAGTTTATTAATATCTAGTGCAATTGAATTTGATAGATATTTTAAATAAAAATAAGAGATATTATGAAATAAAAAATCTTTTTAAAACTAGTTTTTGTGAAAAAAATAAAATGAATACAATTATTATTCAATTTTTCAAATGGTTTTATGGATCTAGGTAATAACTCCATTCTTTTTAGTTAGGAAGCCATGGAGCGTATTTAGGAGACATTTCTAGAAAGCAAATTTTTAATGGAAATGTGGAAAGAATTATATTTTTAATAAAGTAATTAGAAAATATTTTAATAAAATAATATATTTTATATATTAAAGTCAATTGAGTTCTTTATTATGAAATGATGCAATTTCTGGCTAAAAAATAATTTGATATGTTAATATACTTTGTATTATATTATTGTTTGTGTATGATTAGTATGTATTAAGATATAATTTAATTGAAATTTTGGGTTTACGTCTGAATCATCAAAATTTTTAGTAAATTAGAATAGAAATTGGTGACAAATCCATTATTAGACGATAACAAAATTCCTTTTTGTATATACTATTTAGGAATATTAAGAACTGGATTAAGAATAACATGTAATATCATCGAAATAAAAATGTATTGTAATATATTTATTTATTTATTTATTTATCAAATACAACTTATTAAAATTTAACAAAAACTTTTTATGGTAAATACAAAAAAATATTATGTTATTAATATTTTTTGTTACGTGAATATGAAACTTTAAATTTAAATATTACGTATATTATACATTATAATAAAAAATTAAAATTTTGATATAATTATAATGTAAATGTATTGTTTATACATATATTGTACGACGAGTCCGTTCCAAGAATGAACTAAAGCTATTAGCCAAAAGTTTAATATCCAATAATTGAAAAAAGAAAGTAACAGGTAATTGCATTAGGTAGGAAAAGCTCATATGTTGCTGTTTATATTTATTATTCCAACCTCATACATATAGTAAGCATTATTATGAACTAAATTGAATTAACATATACTTTTTCAATTTTTGAATAAGCAATCTTCAAATTAAATTAATTTAAGTGGGGTTGGAATAATCATCATAACAAGTGTAGCCTCACTTTATTTCTAATATTATTTTTAAGTGTATATTAATATTAATATATATATATATAATAATTTAAAGAACTTTGGATACTATGTGTAATTGGAATACTTGAAAAAGATAGAAGTTTATTAAAAATTCATAACGGTACAAAGATATGGATGATCACATTCACTTTTATTTTAGATTAGGCAAGTAATAATTGAAGGCTCCTTGCACACCTTAAATTTTATTGGTTAAAACTGATAAATTTGGTCAAAAAAATATTGGAAGATAATTGATGGCAGGAAAAAAAACCTTCCTTTTCCTATTGGAAGAATACCTTCTCATTATATGAGAAGATATGGTTAATCTTCTAATGAATTTTTTATTACTTTATCATATTTAGCATAAATATGTTTATGTATTATAAATATATACAAAATTTGTTCATTTTATCAAAGTTAATATAATGTCACTTTTATGTCCAAATTAAATACATGATATATCAAAAACTATATTATAATAAATATAAAGTAATATGTCACAATATATATAATTTGTTTAATAATAAACATCATTATTAGTATGAGGAAAACTTTATTTATATTCAATAATTTAACGTTAATATCATAAAATTTATTTTATTTATTTCCATCTAATTTTAATATCATTTAATACCTTTTTCTCATTATATTTTATATGCTATGTCTGCAATTTTGAGAAAAAAATTGACATTATACTACAATGATATATAATTTATATTTATTTAAAATTAATGAAAAAATTAGGATATAAACCCGATATGACGCGGGAGACTCTTGTTCGTTTTTGTATTAGGCTGGAAGGAGACCCACAAAAGGTGTAGAACAGTCATTTCAGCGCAATCTTAAATTGCTCAGCCGACAGCGAAGTGCCAAGGAATTTCCATGAATAAGAAGAGAGGTTTTGGACCAGTGTGCAAGGGCTAAAGCAGAGTAACTTATCGATGTTGAAAAAATTACACCACGCACAGGAGAAGGGAAGAAAAAGGTGGGATTCAAAGGGGACGACAACAATGATTCATTGCGTTCCAGATCTCCTTGGTCATTCCTATTCTTTTGTCCTCTGTACCCATTAGCAGCATTCACAAACGACCAGAAGGAATACAGCAGAAAATGAGCAAGCATTAAGCAACACCTAGTGGAGAGAGAAGATGAGGAAGGTGAATCAGAAGAAGAAAAGGCAGGTCGTTCCAGCCAATAATGGGCTGATAGACTGTAAAAATTATCTAAGCTAAGCTGAGGCTTTTGTCTGTTTCAGCTGCATGTCAATCCAAATCCACGGACCTTGATTCCCAATTTTTCTGCCGAGGCTTGGTGATAGGTAAGATTTCAAGTTTGAGTAATGGTTTCTGTTTCCGGACTTTTTTCTAAAATTTTATTCCTTTTTTATTTTTATGAAGAATACTCGTTCTATTCTCAGGGTTGTGTTTCATGGTCAATCCTTTTCTGAATCCTTTCCTATCGTCTATGTTGGAGGTTTGAATTATCATGAGCAATGAGCTAATGATCGTGTTCTGAAGTTCGTCATTTAACTTACTGCAGCCTATTGATTTCATTTGATCGTCTGTTTGAATTCAATTTTATCTGCTCTGATCTTGATTTCGTTGGCGTATCTTGTTCAGGCAACGTTTTCTTGCACCTTATAGAGAAAGAAATAAAACTCCTTGATGATCCCTGGCCCTGAGTTTAATTGATCAGGTAGCACTTTTATAATCTGATCAACTTGAATCACTTAATCTGGAAATGGAATTTATGCCGCTCTCTGAACTTTGTGACCCAGGTGCTGGGAGACCAAGAAACTATTTCATTAGGAGAAGTGTGGGTAATAAAATTTTGTTTTTCCCTTCCAAAGCCCTCTTCAATCCAATCTGGAATTTTAGCGTGTAAATTACAGGTTTATCTGCTGGAGAGATGGCAGCAGTAGCTCCCCGAAATACCAAAGGGATGTACTCTTGGTGGTGGGATAGCCATATTAGCCCAAAGAACTCAAAATGGCTTCAGGAGAATCTCACAGGTACTATTACGCTTTCTTTCTGTCTACAACCTCTAAAGTTACTCTCAAGCTTAAGATTTCTAATACACACATTATTTATAGGTAAAGTAAACTTTTTCTCTACCGAAAAAGATATATGTTTTTTTTAGTTTTTTGTATTTATTTATTTTATTTAAGCATTTGCTTATATGCCAATAAATATATGTGGGCCATTTTAATTTGTCATCTTACTGGACAAATAATGGTTTTTCATCTGTTTCTAATTGTGTTTCTTTCTGATACTTCCTTAGGTATTCCTGTTTTTCTTGAGGCAGTCTTCTCCTCCTAAGATATATGGCAATAACGAGTCCAAAAATAAATCTATTAAGCTCATCTATTTTTCTCTTCTTGAACAGACATGGACATGAAGGTCAAGCAAATGATCAAGCTCCTTGAGGAGGATGCAGATTCATTTGCTAGACGAGCAGAGATGTATTACAAAAAGAGGCCTGAGCTCATGAAACTAGTTGAGGAGCTCTATCGTGCGTATCGTGCATTGGCTGAGAGATATGATAATGCCACTGGTGTCCTTCGGCAGGCTCATAAGACCATGGCTGAAGCATTCCCTAATCAAGTCCCCTTAATTCTCTCAGATGATTCACCCCCTGATTTTGATTCCCATACGCCTGATCTCTCAGTAGAAAGTAAAACTGGTGGCTTTTTGGAGGATTCTGATCCAATGACTGACAGAAAGGGGCTGAAGCAGTTTAACAGTGACTCATTTAGTTCTGGAGAAGGAAGAGTGCGACGAGGACTTTGTTTTCATGACTCAGGTGAGAAAAATGATGTTGGGAATGAAGAAGAGATAGCAAGTTTGAAGAAGGATCTTGCAAGACTAGAGGCAGAAAAAGAAGCTATAATAATTCAATACCAGCAGAGCATGGAGGAGTCAAAAAACTTTTCTGAGCAAGTGGAGCATGCTAATGCTGAAATCACGTCCTTACAGGACTCTATTATGAGATTCGAAGAAGAAAGGAGCTGTAGCCTTGTCAAGTACCAACAATGCCTTGACAAGATTGGAGAAATCGAGACTCTAATGAGAGAGTCTAATGATAGATCTGATAGTGCCAAAGCTGAAATTGAGGTCCTCCGGGGGGATCTTACTAAAATGGAGGCTGAAAAAGACACTGCTCTTGGTAAATACAGTGAATGTCTTAATGTTATATCGGGGCTTGAAGAGAAGTTAAGAAAAGCTGAGGCTGAAATTGAATGGTTGAAGGAAGAGCTTGCAAAGTTAATGGAGACAATCTCAGACTTGGAACATAAGTTATTTTTGGCTGAAGATGAGGCTCATATTCTGAAGCTTGAGATCAATGAGCGATCTGAGAAGCTGAAGATCTCTGAAGAAAGGTATCAAGCACTGGAGGATTCAAATCAGACTGTTGGCTCTGAACTGGAGTCCCGGAGTAGGGAACTTGTTGAGAAGCAGAATGAATTGAAGAACCTCTGGACCTGTGTCCAGGAAGAGAGGACAAGGTTTATGGAGGCTGAGACTGCATTTCAGACACTGCAGCACCTGCACTCTCAGTCTCTCGAAGAATTGAGGTCTCTTGCATTAGCAGTTCGGACCAGGGATCAGATATTGAAGGATTTGGAAGTGCAAAACCAGAATCTGCAGGTAGAAGTTGAGAGGGTGCTAGATGAGAATAAAATTTTAAATGGGGTTAATATGTCATCTTCCATCACAGTGAAGAACCTGCAGGAGGAGATCTTGAGCTTGAGGGAGATGATACAGAAGCTTGAGCAGCAGATTAAGCTTTGTGTTGATGAGAGGAATGCTCTTCAGCAAGAAATTTACTGTTTGAAGGAAGAAGTGAATTGTCTAAATGAGAAAAATCGAGTCTTAGAGGAGCAGATTGATTCTGATTTGATTGAGAAGGCAGCCCTTCTTGAGAAGCTTGTAGGCATGGAGAAACTGATTGAGAAGAACCTTCTTCTTGAGAACTCTCTGTCTGATTTGAATGTTGAGTTGAAAAGGGTGAGAGAAAAGGTGAAGACTTTGGAAGAATCATACATGTCTATCATTGGAGAGAGAGAGTTTCTTAACTCTCAGCTAAACCTTATGACTCAAAACTTTGAGAAGATAGAAGTGAAGAGCAATTTGTTGGAGAAATCACTTTGTGATGCCAATGCTGAAGGTGATGCTTTGAGGATTAAATTGAAGAGCCTGGAGGATTTGTGCTTCTCGCTTGGCAAGGAGAAATTGGGATTAGTTACTGAAAGAGACAGTTTAGTTTCTCAAACGAATCAATCTCGAGAGAGTTTGAAAGAACTTGAGAAAAGATTTCATGAACTTGAGGAAATTCATGCATTTGTGGAGAAAGAGAAAGAACTGATTTTGCTTGAGATGGGTAGACTTAATGTAACCTTGAATACACAGAAGGAAGAATACTCTGGTTTTATCAAGTCAAGCGAAGCACAGTTGTGTGACATGGCATTTCGGATTCATGTCCTTCAAGACGAGGTTTCTTGTAGAAACAATGAGTACAAGGAGGAGTTGGATAAAAATGTGTTTTCTGAGATTGAGATTTTCATATTGCAGAAATCCATAAAGGAGTTGCAAGAGAAATCCAATGCCGAAGTTGATGCTTTGATGATCAAGACTAAGAGCATGGATAATTCACGCCTCTCTCTAGACGAAGAGAAATCGGGACTAATTGCTCAAAGAGATGGCTTAGTTTTGCAGTTGAATGAATCTCATGAGAGTTTGAAGTATCTTGAGAAAAGATTCCAAGAACTTGAAGAAATTCATGCATCTGTGAAGAAAGAGAAAGAACTGATTTTGTTCGAGATGAGTGAACTTAATGAAACCTTGACTGCGCAGAGGGAAGAATATTCTGGTTTTATCAAGTCGAGCAAAACACAATTGTGTGACATGATATCTCGAATTATTCTCCTTCAAAAAGAGGTTGCTTGCAGAAACAATGAGTATGAGTTGGAGTTGGACAAAAATGTATATTCTAAGACCGAGATCTTCATATTGCAGACATCCATAAAGGAATTAGAAGAGAAATCCAATGCTGAAGTTGATGCTTTAAAAATGAAGTCTAAGAGCTTGGAGGATTCATTCTTCTCACTAGGTGAAGTGAAAACAGGACTAATTGCAGAAAGTGACAACTTAGTTTCACGGTTGAATGAATCTCAAGAGAGCTTGAAAGATCTTCTGAAAAGATTCCAAGAACTTGAGGAAACTCATGCACTCATGGAGAAAGAGAACGAACGGATTTTGCTTGAGATAGGTAAACTTAATGAAACCTTGAGTGCACAAAGGGTAGAATATTCTGGTCTTATCAGGTCGAGTGAAGCACAATTGTGTGACATGGCATCTCAGATTCATGTCCTTCAAGAGGAGGTTGCTTGCAGAAATAATGAGTATGAGGAGATGTTGGACAAAACTGTATATTCTCAGATGGAGATCTTCATATTGCAGAAATCCATGATGGAATTAGGAGAGCATACTTTATCTCTCACTTTCAATTTCCAGAAACTTGTGAAAGCCTCAGATCGTTCAGAACAACAGATCTCTCATTTGGAGAATAGAAATCACAAACAGGAGCTGGAGGTCAAGGCCTTAACTGACCGACTCAATGAGTTCTATCTGTGGCTCTATGATGTGTTGGGAATTCTCGACATCAGTGTAAATCATAGTTTTGAACCTAAAATGGGCCAGGAAGCTGCGAAACAAATTATCAGGAAAATAAATGAGTTGCAGAACGAAATCTTCTTTTTTCAGAATTGCATGAAGGAATCAAAAGAAAAAATTTTATCCTTATCATTGGACTGCCAGAAACTCATGGATGCTTGTGATTCAGAGAAACAGATCTCTCATTCGGAGAAAGTAAAAAATGAACAGAATGTGGAGTTGAAAGCCTTAACTGATCATATCAATGAGTTGCAGTTGGGTCTGCATGAAGTCTTCAAGATTGATGAAAAAAATGGTTTAATTAATGAAACTGAGATAGACCGAGATGCTGGGAAATTTATGATCACAAAGGTGAAAGAACTGAACTCTCTTTCCAAAGTTGAGGAGGAAAATCTGCTTGGAACGATTAAAGAGTTGGTTCTTGACACGCTACTAAGGCAAAGAGAAGCAGAAGCAGCACATCTTTGGACTGAGAGATGTGCCCTTGATCATAATCTTAGGGTTCAAACTGAACAGTTCATCTCCTTGCAGCAAGAGTTGGCAATTGTTCTCCAGTCAAGTGAAGAACTGAGATTGGAGGTCTTAGAGAGAATCTGCCAAGAAGAAGTCTTGAATTCTGAGATGACGATTCTTCATCAGCAGTCGGTTAACATTGAGGCAGCTTCTGAGAGGTTAAAAGAAGAGAGATCTGCAATCCTTGAAGAGAAATATTGGCTGGAAGATGAAAGTCACTTTATCATGGGTGAAAAAGTGTCTCAGGCTACTGTTTCAGTTATTCTTGAGGATGCTGTCCGTCAGAGTTTTGTGATTCTCAACGAGCTGGTGCGGGAGATGAAGAAAGTCCACTGTGTGAACAGTGAGTTACAGGAGAAGATTATGTTAATGGAGGGTAATTTGGATGATATCCGAATGGAGAAGCTAAAGCTCGAGTGCTTACTGGAGAAGTCAGTGATTGAAGTGAGATCAGTTACTTCAGTTAATGAGCAGTTAAACTGTGAGGTAGCACTGGTAAAGGAAGCGCTGGGGCAGTTAGAGAGGAAACTTTCAGAAGCTGCAGAGATGATAAATGTGAGGGAGAACAAGAACGTTGAGCTGGAGAAGGAACTTGATGATTTGAAGAAAAAGTACGAGTCTATTTTTGGAAAATCAAGCCTTATGGAAATGGAAATACTCAAGAAAATGGTGGAAACCCTGCAAGGAGAAAATGCAGATCTGAATGCTAAGCATGCTGCTCATTTAGTCGCTCTTGTTTCTTTGAAGGACTGCATGGTATCTATAGAAAGTTCTCTCAATTGGGATGAGCAAAATAAATCAGATGCTCATGCAGTTGAGGTAATTTTTATTGTTTATACTTTCATCTATCTTGCTTTTTTTGGTAAATTTACTGATCATGCTCCATTTGTATCAGGATCTGGGATATGTGCATGACTTAGAAATAAAGCTCAAGGCTATTGAGAAGGCGCTACTGGAGAAACTTGCAAAACTGGAAGGCCCAAGCTCCATCTCCATGCCAGAGACTGGTGCTGGCGAAGGAAGACTTCTTACTAAAGACATCATGTTCGATGAGGCCTCTGAGTGCTTATCCTATGGCATAAATCGGAGAGGCACTCTTGGGCCTGGTGATCATCATGCACTTAAAGAACACAGGAGCCTGAACCCTTCAACCGACTCACTGGTGGATAAGCTAGATTTCTCCGAAACCCTTTCCAAGACTCAATCTGGCAATGGTAGTAGTGGTAAGAGGAGAGTGAGGGTCCTCGAGCGCCTGGACTCTGATGTGCAGAAGCTGACGAATCTGCAGTTAACCCTTGAGGACCTAAAGAAGAAGTTAGAGTCCATTGAGAAGAACAAGAAGGCTGAGATGGAGAAGGTAAAAGGGTTCGAGTATGATGCCGTGAAGGGACAGCTAGATGAAGCTGAGGAGGCCATAGCTGAGCTCTTCAATGGTAACCGTAAATTGGCGAAGAATCTTGAGGAAGATCCCAATGAGACTGATTTGACAGGCATCGGACAAAGGAGGGTCCCGGAGCAAGCTCGAAGAGGGTCAGAGAAGCTCGGTAGAATCCAGCTTGAGTTGCAGAGGTTACAATTTCTGCTACTTAAGCTCGAGGATAACATGGAGAGCGAGGAGAAGAGCAGGAACATAGATGAGAGGAGCAAGACGGTCCTCCTGCAGGACTACCTCTACGGCAGCACAAGCCCGAGAGGCTACAAGCGGGTTGGTCCGAGTCGTCGTAAGAAGGCACCCTTTTGTGGCTGTATTCCGAGGGTGATCTGACGTCAATAGGACTGTCCTTTTGTTGGTTTCCCTTTAATCCTATAGATGCCATTGTAAATTTTGAAGGCTTCATTTGTATTTTGGCATAAAATGCTTCAGATCCTTGTCCATAAGTTGTCATACATGAGAATATGCGAGAAATTTCATAGGTCGATATTGGCTTGTCTCCTTTATTATTTGGGAAAATAATCTATTGAATTTTTGTAATGACGGACTCTCAATTATTTTTACAATTTGTCACCATTGACTTTTTAATACCGTTAGCTTGGTATTGAATTAACAAAACTACCTTTACTTTAGCCTCTCAAGATTGTAATATTGCCACCCTTGCCCATCATTAAATTAATCTTCAATCGGACATTATTGATTCGGGCGGCAATAGAAGTTACGCATGGCCGGTGGAGTAAAAATCGGGCGACAAGTGTACCTAGAGAAAAAAAATTACCTTGCAAAATTTAAATGTACCTAACGATAAGTGTAATTTTTTCTCTAAGTATCTACGTACCCTTCACCATTTCATTGGGTTTAAAGTTCAATTTTTTATATTACATAAGTTTAGGTTAGAAAATTTTAGGTTATATAAGTAAAAAAATTAGAAACTTTTAGTGTATTTTGATGAATAAAATATAATATAGTCTAAATTTAATTTGGGAGGAAATAATAGATGATTTTAGTAATTATGAAAAGTAATAGACATATTAGTGGTGGAAAATTATGGAATAACAATTATAAGTGTTTAGTAGACATTTAATATAAATCTCGTTTTCTTGAAATAAGTAGAAAGAAAGGAGAACCAAACAATTTAAAAAAAAAACTATCGAACTAGAATTGGTAAATAAGAGTTAAAATAGGAAATTGGAAAATTCGTACTAGCCAATAAGGATCCAAAGGTAATGGATAAGAAACATTAATGGAATATGATGGGAAGACCAGATCATTCACGGTGAAATGGGCATTAACCAGATAAAACCGGACTAAACTGTGAATAACTGGTTCAAAAATTAAATTTTCTAGGTGATTTAAAACTGTAAAATTGAAAAATTGAAGTTTCCACTAGGTAGATAATAAATTTAGAAAAATTTAGAAATTTATAGATTTTAGAAAACTGGTTGAATCGAGCCTGAACTAGGCAATTTTCGATTTTGGGACATCAAATCCGATTTGAGCGAATCAATTAACGGTCCAGCCAATCAGGATGAGCACGACTAGTGTGGAAACTGGTACAGTAGAGGGTACTCGAACTCCCTATATAAAAAGCTCCCCTCTGTTCATCCTCCGCACACCTGAAATCTCCTCTTTCTTTGAAGTGCTCAATTTTCCAGCGAAGCTCAAACCAGAGCTCCAACTTGGGCACTTCCTTTAGCCTTCGAAGATGAATTCAGGTCTTACAAATTTGGGAGGAAGTCAACCACCTAACGCCCACCTCCAACCGACCCTAGGATCGTCAGAGAAGTACTGGCAAGATCAAATAATGAAGCAGCTCTGTCGGTATGAAGATGCTTTATTTTGGCCAATTCAGACCTTCTACAGCCAAATCGAGCCTAACCTTAGCCATGAACACCATCACACGACCTCTCTAGAGGAGAAAGGTAAGCCAACTCGACCTTATTCATCGGAATAGTTCTGTTCTAGAGAAAAATGACTAGATTTCATTAATCAATTCTCATTGATCCTGACACCAATTATACTAATTCTTGATCCTATAAGGACCTTGAGGATGTGATCTACTTCCTAGATCAAGAACTTGGATTGCCACACCTTCAACGGTAAGCTTTCAAAGCTTTCTCTCTCTCTATGTCTAGTTTTTTGGTGAAGCTTTGTTTGAGCTTGTTTCATAACCAAAATTCGCAATTCAAAGCTCAATTGGATTGTATGGAAGTGTAGAAACCGATTCACGCCACCAATTGGAGCAATTAACCCTGTTTGAACATGTCACACTCCAACCCGATTTGGTTGGTTTCCCGTGATCAACCCGCCCCTCCCTTGGTTTAAGAGGGGTTTCCCCTTCTTTTAGTCAAGAGGATCCAGACATAATTCAAACCTTGTTCCCTTGAATAACATAAATCAATAAATATACAAACTCAAAAGTGACATTAAGCATACCTAACGGAGGGTACATCCTAGTGTTTTCTTTTGTCATGTTTCCTTACTCCTGAAAGGGGGTATTAAAGAGGGAGTGAGTTCTACAACTTAGTGAGTGGGTGTTGGGAGTGAATTTTCAAGACAAATAGTTTTAGCTAATTTGTGCCAAGGTTATTATTTTCTTTAAATGAAGTTCTCCTTAAATTTGGTTTTCAAAATATTTTTCCCATTTCCATATTAGGTGTGTTTAACAGACAACACACGCCCTTCATCAGGAAGGGAACACACATTCGCGGGTGCAGCCCTTTCACTGCACCCACTTGTGGCTCGAAGCGTCTTTACCGGCCACCAAGATAGAAGTTCATCCATTTCTACCCTAGGTCTGAGTGGATGTTCTCGACATCCAACCCTCAGACCCAAAAGCAACTCCGTGTTCGAATGAGGACAAAGACCTCATCCAGACCCCACCCCGATCTTATGCGCAAGAAGCTACTCTGAGCTTCCCGATTAATTGGCACGACGAACTACCCTTATATCCACCATGTCGTCTAGTAGACCTTAGAACCCATCACTACTACTCTTGGATATCTTGATGGTCCTGTACAACAAGTATATACACAAACAAGAATTTTTCATATAATAGCCATTATCTTTGGTGCCAATGATCCGACGGCCCCGACGCTCCACCCGACCTACAGCTGTTTGTCTAGGTCAGTCCGTTAACCTAATCCCGACACACTGTCACCTATTCATTGAGTACTGTCGATCCTGACTCGGTACCATGGCGAAATCACACAACCATTTCATTAAAAAAATTTCATGGCTTTCATAACTCGAGTTTGTTTATGAGCTCTTGCTCGTGCCCATTAGCCTTGGGACCACTGCATGTGATTTTCCAAAACCGGGCATTTTGCCCCATAAGTTCAAAAATCGAGGCCTCCAGACTATTTGAGCTGTTCTAGCTCCCGTCAAGAAGGTCTCCCAAATAGTTTAAGCATTGCCACACAGTCAGAGGATAACACTTCCGACAAAATTAGATTTTCACTTCATCCCACCAACTGGGTGTGATGATATCTCTACTTACAACCGGCAAGCGAGTTTTCTCCTTCCTTTAAGGAAGTTCATTATACCAACCAGGTATGATTTCCTCTACTTACAACTGGTAAGTATGTTTTAGCTTAGATCGCTCATCACCCCAACCCAGTATGATGTTAAAGTCCCACTCACAAGTGGTTTTTCGTTTCTAAAATGCTCATCATACCAACCGGGTATGGTGTAAATATGCCCACTCACTCGATAACCGTGACGTGTTCATCCTCGATCAGTTTTCCAAGTCTATGCAAGCTTTCTCTTGCTTGCATTTTGGTCACACTTGTCCCTACACGGTTTGGGCTGCCTTATCAATTATGGTTTCTCATAAAAGCCTAGGCTCACAAATTATCGATTAATTGCACTTAGGTTGTTAAAATTCATTTCTCTTAACATTAGGTCCCTAATGCCAACTTTTGCCCAATTTGAGTCCCAAGGTTTCCAAAATTCCCTTTGAGTCCTCATTTTACTCAAAATTGAATAAGGGGATCAAGTTTTCCAAATTTTCCATTTGGTCCGTAACTTTTCAAAAATTACCATTTTGCCTCTACCTTCCTAAAATGGTAATTTGGCCCCAAATGTATCAAAAAATTGACCAATTGGTCCTCCAACTTCTTTTTCATGCCCAACTGGCCTTCCATTTTGGGAAATTGCAAAGATGTCCCTCAATTTTTCAAAATCCCTAAATTTTCCCAAAACTTTTCCCCAATTTCCCCCTTTTAAACTGATTGAATTTGATTTCTTCAAATTGGGCATTCAATCAAGGTTAATTACTTCAATTAGAGGTATAAATCAGTTCTTAAACTTTCATATGATTCAATTGAGCTTTGAATCGCATGAATTGAGGCCGAAACGAGCTCAAACGAAGCTTCACCAAAAAATCACTTGTAGAGAGAGAAAGCTTCGAAAGCTTATCGTCGGAGGCGCGGTGGTCCAAGCTCTCTATCTGGGAAGGTAGCTCTCATCCTGAGGTTCCTTCTTGGATCAAGAATTACTACAATTAACATCGAATCGAGTGAGAATTTTATTAGTGAAGTTTCATAGTTTCTCTCTCTAAATCCGATCGGAAATGGCATATGAGGGCTAAATTGGCTTACTTTTCAGCTCTGTTGCGGTCGTATAAGGGTTGTGGGGGTGTTGGGAGGGCTTGGTTTGGCTAGAGTAGGGCTGAATTTTGCTAAATTCACCTCGGTCAAAATAAGGCAACTTTGGTCCTTAAGAGCTGCTTCACTATTTGATTCCTTTGACGCTTCTCCGGCGACCCTCGGGTCGAGAGGAGGTTGCTGTGAGGTAGCTAACTTTCCCCGGAGTCTTTAGGACCTAACCTTATCATTTGAGGCTACAAAAAATGCCTATATTAGAGCTCTAGTTCAAGCTTCGCCTAAAACTGGTGTAGTTGAGAGAGAATGAAGATTTGAGGTGTGTGGAGGATGAATGGATTGGAGCTCTTTATATAGGGAGCTCGGGAACCCTCTGCCCGGCAACTTTCCTTTTTAGTCGAGCTATCCTCACCCTGAAATGGTTTGATCGGAGCAATTTAAGCTTTGTCGGCATTATCCATTTTTGCATTGAATGAACAATGTTGTCATTTTGAGGAAGAAGATGACACTATTCCAAACCAGACCGGACTAGTCCGATCGCAATGCATAAATGGTCAGAACAGGCCCAATTCGACCGATTTTCTCAAAATTAAAATTTTCTAAATTCATTCTCCATCTAATGGTGGCTTAAATTCCCCAATTTGATCATTTTAAGCCACCAAGAAAAATGAATTTAGTAACTGGTTCAAGTATGGTTCAAACTAGTTCAATCGGTTAAATCTGATTCACCTGAACCGATCTGGTTTTCTCTTCCCACTTGTCCCAAGGTTCTTTTCCATGATTTTTATAACTCTTTGAGTCACTTGGTATTTGTCAATTTCAAAATTTACCCTTTCTTTACCAGTTATGGTTCGTCAACCGGCTCGATTTTCTCTTTTTAATTGACCGGTTCTTTTTCCCAGTTTTCTCACCTTTAAAGGATGGGGTTTACAACTCTCCCCTCCTTTTAGGGGTTTTGTCCTCAAAACTAAGTCAGCACTTATTTGCACTAGAGTGACTTTCCTTGATGTCCTCCTGTAATTTGCTTGGCATGTTATCACTTTGGCTATTCCTTTCTATCAGTCATTTAGCCACATATTTGAGAAGTCTCTCTTTCTTTATATTTTCTACTCACACCATGGAGTATATCACGATCTGTCATGTCCAATCTACCCATCCCAAGGTACCTCCTTAGGTCTACTTCTTACTCTACTTAGGGTAAGACTTTTCTTACTCTTTGACTCACTTGGGATTTGGTTCGAAAACAAGCTTGGTTTTCTCTTTTAAATTGTCCAGTTCTTTTTCCTAGTTTTCTCATCTTTAAAGGACGAGTTTACAACTCTCCCCTCCTTTTAGGGGTTTTGTCCCCAAAACTAAGTCAGCACATATTTGCACTGGGAGTGACTTTCCTACACATCCACTTGAGGTTTGCTCGACATAGTATAACTTTGGCTATTCTTTTCCCACAGTCATTTAGCCACATACTTGAGAAGTCTCTCTTTCTTTATATTCTCCATTCACACCATGGACAATATCACGATCATTCATGTCCAATCTACCCATCCCAAGGTACCTCCTTAGGTCTACTTCTTATTCTACTTATGGTAAGACTTTTCTTCTTAAGGATTCTTACTTGTTTCATTAGGTTGGACATTCCATATACATTTGATCGACTATGTTTCCCTTCATTTCTTAGATTGTTGATGCTCTTAGTTTAGCATACTTTCTGACTCTTTGTCCTTAATCTAATGGGTTTTGATATACTTTCTTCCTTATCTTAGTTGGCCCTTCCTCCATTTTTGGTTTACCATGATTCTAGTTCCATTTCTTAGGTTTGGCCATCGAACTTGGTCCTACTTGGGTTACCTTGTTTGGATGTGTTGGCACTACATGTTTCTTACAATATGATATGTTCTGGAATTATCTTTGCTCCTTATGGTTTCCAAAATGTGTATCATTGATAACGGTTTATGCCCTTCCTTCTATTCAAGAGTTGTAGGGTTTTGTTCCTTCCTACTACTCAATAGTGTTTCCCAACTACTTCCTATGTAGTCAAATTGTCCTTTAATTTTCTTAATTTCATAATCTTGTTGGTTCCCTTTACCTCCTCATTCTTTACCAACTTTCCTATGGTTTTTCCAAGGTTCCAACCGTCGATTTTCCTACTTACCGGCACATAAAATCCTTTGTCACTTATGTCCTTCCTCAATGACATTAGCATCTTTTACTCAAGGGCTTTCCTTTCCTCCATCCTTTCTTGCTTGTTTGTGACCATTCACCATTTCTCATTCTAAGTTGACCCTTTTTCGGTCTACGTATTGACTCCTTGTTTTGGGGAGGTCTCCCCTTTTATGGTTTTCATTCTCTACTATGTCCTTCTAGGTAGAGACTTCCATTTTAGGGTTATACCTTTGATCTTCTTTTTAGTTCCTTGAAAGTTCCTTCCCTTTACCACCATACACTCTCCTTATTTTGGGGACATTTGCCCACTTTTAATCCTCCATTGTCTTAAAATTTCCATTCCATCCCTCATTCCCTATCCAATGAAATTCTGGTTTTTGGATCTTATTTCGTGTATTCCACACTATGCCCAGTCGTCATCCTTTAGGCTCCATTAAGTGAACGTGAACCACGACAAGTCTTAATGTATGTGGTCATTTCAATTATCCACCTCTTAATTTGAGGTTTATTTCTCCCAAGGTTTCTCAGTTAGTCTTTCCTCTATGTCCTTATTATGGGCAATCCACCCCTTTCTTACTTATATGGCATCTTTCGGTGTTATCTCCTTCTCTACCCATTCCTTGAGTTTTAACTTACTCCTTTTGAGAGCTTACTTAATCCCTTTTGTGGCTTGGGTTTGGTCATCAATTCGTTTCCGGTCATTTATTTCGTCAAGAATTTCTTTATTCTTCCTTTCCAATGTTTTGACCTTTATACCTTTCCCTTCCTTGCTGGTGTCAAATTTATGGTCTTCTAGAGGGTCAGTTCGTTAACTAACCCATCCCCACTATTCTCCTTGGTCACTTATCTTAGAACAGTTGTCCTTTGAGTTTACTCTTCATCAATGCCTATCCCATTGTCCTTTTTAGGGTGTAGTCCTTACTATTTTCTGGTCCTTCATAGGGCGTCGTTTATTTTCCTTGATCATTTTGTTATTTCTCGTTGTCTCCCACATGACTACTCTCCTTTTTCCAAAGCAAGTTGCACATGTCATAAATCGGTTAGGGATTTGTCAATTTCTCATTTTACCCTTTCTTTACCGGTTATGGTTCATGCACCAGCTCAGTTTTCTTTTTTGAATTGACTAGTTCTTTTCCCCGGTTTTATCACTTTTAAAGGACACGGTTTATAGAACAGCCAATTTGAAGAAATCAAATTCGGTGAGTAGAAAGGGGTGAAATTGGGGATTTCGAAAAATTGAAGGACCTAAATGCAATTTTTTAAAATTTGAGGTCAATTGGCAATGAGAAAGATGTTGGAGTTCTAATTGGTCAATATTTGAAAAAATTGGGACCAATTGGCCATTTTTGAAAGTTAGGGACAAAATGATAATTTTGAAAAAGTTGGGGTCCAATTTGGAAATTTGGAAAATTTGAGCCCTGTTTATAATTTTAAGAAAAATTATGGACCTAAGGAGGATATTAGAAATCTTAGGACTTGATTGGGGTAAAAATTGAGTACTAGAGACCTAAAGTCAAGAAATATAAACTTTAGAGACCAAAGTGCAATAAAACCAAAGATTAGGACTTAATTGACAATACGTGAGAACAAGAAGGCTTTCATGTCGAATCCTTCCTTATAAATATGTTCAAATTGTGTAGGAACACTTTGGACCAGGAAGTGAGCAAAAAGGGGGGAATAAAGCTCAGACTTGGAAAAACGATTAGGGACAAACACGTCATAGTTATCGCATGACTGAGACATTTAAAACATAATACCCAGTTGGTGTGATGAGCATACTTTTATTAAATTAAAAACCACTTACCGGTTGTGAGTGGAGATATCCCTATCATCATACCCGATTGGTATGATAAATACATTTGAGATAAAAATCATTTTGTTGGAAATGATCTCCCATAACTGTTTGCAAATGCTTAAAATATTTGAGAGACTTTTCTTATGAGAGCTAGGACAACTCCATCATGCCAGAGGCCTCATTTTTAAACTTATAGGGCTCAAGGCCAGTAGGCATGGGCTGGAGCCCGTAGACAAACAAGAGTAAAAATAGCCATGAAAACTCACATTAAACTGGAAATTATGTGTGATTTTCTATGTTACCAAGTCAGAACTAACAAGGCTCAATGGGCTAATGGCAGTGCGCCAAGACTAGGTCGACGGACAGGTCAGGCAAACATCTATAAGCCAAGTCGAGTGTCGGGGTCGTTAGACCATCAACACCAAAGATGATGGATATTATGTGAAAAACTATTGTTTGTGCATGCACTTTGGTTCAGGACCATCGAGATGCCCATAAGGGGTAGCGATGGGTTCTAAGGACTATTGGACGACTTGGTGGTGATAAGGGCAGTTTGTCATACCAGTTAGTCATGAAGCTACTTAATCGGGGCTTCTTGTGCATGACAGTGGGGCGAGAGCGCAAGATAAGGTCTCCATCCTCATACGAAGATGAATAGATTTTGGGTTTGAGGGCCCGACGCCTAGGGTGTCACTCAGACTCAAGGTAAAAGTGGTCAAAGTTCTATCAGGGTGGACAACAAAGTCGTGTTGATCCCTAAGTAGGTATAGTCTGGGACTGTCCTGCGAACGTGTGTACCCTCTATTATAAAAGGCATGTGCTTGTTTGCTAAACACCTCCCGAGCAAGGGGAAGTGCTAAAAGTGCTAAATACACATAACAATAATGAATTTTAAAAACGATGAGAGGCTATAAAGAAGGATTTATTAAATTGTTCCATAAACTATTTTTAAAACTCACCATCAACATCTACTCACTAAGTTGTTGTAAACACCACCCTTTTGAGTTAAGATAAACCAGGAAAAGAACTGGTCAAACCGAGTAAGAAAATCGAACCGGTTCACAAACCTGACCATTTGAAGGTTCATAAAACCTTAGAAAAGAACCTTAAGATAAATTAGAAGAGAAAAACCAGACTGGTTCAAATGAGTTGGATCTAATCAGAACACCAAAGTTAAGCTTGCTTATGTGAGAGTAGTGTAAGGATGGGTGACCTCCTGGGAAGTATGTTTTTTTTTAGAATTAATCACCCTATCATAAATATCCATAATTTAATACATAAATTAAATTATTGGTATTAATTCAATTCATAATTTAATTCCCAAATTAAATTATTGGTATTAATTCAATTCATAATTTAATTCCCAAATTAAATTATTGGTATTAATTTAATTCATAATTTAATACCTAAATTAAATTATTGTTATTAATACCCAACACTTCTCTCTCTCTCTCTCTACGCCTCCATTTCTCGGTGAAGCTCGAACCATAGCTTCGACTTGGGCATTTCTCTTAACCTCAAAAGGAGAGGTTAGGCTCTTTAGCCTCCGAGGGAAGTCAGCTATCTGATAGCAAACTATAGTCAATCCGAGAATCACCGAAGAAGCACTGACATGATCAAACAATGAAGCAGCTCCGACAAACCAAAGCTGCCCTGTTTTGGCCGAGCTAAAATCAGCCACTTCAAGCCATCCTCAAGCCAAGCCAAGCATTCCCAACACCTCCACAGCACTCCTATAGTTGTATTAGGACTGAAAGGTAAGTCAATTCAGCTCCCCTTTGCAATTTCCGGCCGGTGCTAGAGAGAGAACCGGCAAAATTTTGATGATGAAATTCTAACTCAATTCGGCATCAATTGATGCAATTCTTGATTCTAGAATTAACCTCGGGACGAGAGTATCCACCTAGATTGAAAGCTCGGACCGTCGTGCCCTCAATAATGAGTAATTAAAGCTATCTCTCTCTATAGTATATTTTCTAGCAAAGCTCCATTTGAACTCGTTTCAGCGTCAAAACTTGCGATTCAAAGTGCTATTTAATCGTATGAAGATATTGGATCTTAATTTTAACTTCAATTTCAACAATTAGAAGTGTTTGATCGGTCAATTTGATAAAATCAAATTTGGTTGTGTTAAGGAGTTGAAATTGGGTGGGGATTGGAAATTTTTGAAATTTGAAGGACCAAAATGCAATTTAATGAAATTGAGGGTCAATTAGGCATGATAATAATGTTAGAGGAGCAATTGAGAAATTTTGGAATTTTTTAGGTAAAACTTACCATTTTTGTAAAGGAAGGGCAAAATGGTAATTTTGTTAAAGTTGGGGCACCAAATTGGAAATTTGGGAAATTAAACCCCTTTTTGTGAAATGGAATAAATTGAGGTCATGTGATAAATTTTAAAAGTTTGGGACTCAATTTGAGGAAAAACCGGCATTAGGGATTGAAAGTTAAAGAGAAATAACTTTAGGGACCTAATTGCAAATAAAAAAAGTTTAGTTTTCTCATTCATTTGGAATGAATGAAGGCTATTAGGCCGAAGGATAATGAACCGAGATGTTCATATCGTGTAGGAACACAAATTACCATAAACGCCAGCAAGGACATGCTCGTGTGAATACAAAGAATCGGTCTAGTGTAATTCACTGCATTAATGAGTGAGTGGGATTTTATATCATACCCGGTTGGGAATGATAAGTATCTCTAAATGAAAACCCACTATTTAGTGGTATTTTAAAAATCACAACTTAGAAAAGTGATGTAAAAATCACGCAGAAAAACTATTTACTAGTTATAAGTAGATCATACATGATTGGTATGAAACTTCCTCGAAGGAAGTGGAAAACCTGTTCATTGGTTATTGTCCCCTAACTGTGTGCCAATGCTTAAATGATTTGGGAGAACTTCTTAACGGGAGCTCGAATCGCTCTTATAGGTCGGGGGCCTCGATTTTGGAACTTGGGGGCTATTATGCCCGATTTTGAAAATCTCGTACAATGGGCCCAAGGCCAGTTGGCATGAGCAGGAGCTTGTAAACAAAACATGAGTTATATGCCATAAAACTTTAAATAAATGAATTGTTTGGCCATGGTACCAAGGCATGATTGACATACTCAGTCAACTAGCAGCAGTGCGACATGATAGGTCGACAGACTAGTTAAGACAAGAAGCTGCAGGTTCAATTGAGGGTTGGGGCCGTTGGACTAGTGGCACCTCAGATTATATGGCATGATAAGAAAATATTGTTTGTGCATGCACTGTGGTTACGAGACTATCAAGATGTCCAAGAGGCTTAGTAATGCGTCCTAAGAGCACTGGACGACCTGGTGGATATATGGGCAGTTCCTTGTACCAGGTGATCGTGCGAAATTTATAGTAGCACCAAGCGCATGAGACTAGGGTGGGGACGAGATGAGGTCTCTGTCCTCATACGAACACAAAGAATTGATTTCGTGATTGAGGGTTGGATGTCACGAACTTCCACTCATTCTAAGGGTAGAAGTGGACATGCTTCTATCTATGTGCCCGGTAAAGTCGCTCCGACACCACGAGTGGGTTTAGTGGACATACTGGCCTACGAATGTTTATTTTACCTTCATGATAAAGGATGTGTGTTGGGTGATGACACTCCGTGATTAATAGGAAATGGTGGTAAAAACGGAGATTTGAAATGAAAGGACTTTTGAAAGAAAGGAGTCTTGGCAGGTTGCTCATGGGGATTCGACCAAACCGGGTCGGGGCATGACAACTAAAGTGGTAGCAGAGCCTGTTTCTGCGAATACATAATCAAGACTAGAAAATATAGTAACTAATAGGATTGATCCTAAATTTTTTAGATGGCTCCCAGGAGAGAAACCAAGAAAACTAAGAACAACTCTACTCAATACTTTATCCTCGTAGGAAGACAACCCTAGAAGCTTCCCAAATGCCTGAGGCATGGTAGGAATCTCAAAAGACAAATGGGGAAGTATCCCAATGAATGGTGCTAGGACCCATTGAGGGCACAACTCTAATTATAAAGGAAGCCAAGTGTGAAGCTATAAATGCCAACAAAAGGTGTATAACATTACCTAGGAGCATGCTTATTAAGAACCCCGTAACTCCCTATTTATTTTGTGACCACTTTCTGTAATAGGGCTAAAAACCCCAACATACTGTACTCCTTGATTAATAAAGTGCTCAAAATTCCTAAAATCCTATCTTTCGATGAAATGATCTTGCTAGGAAGATGGTTTCAAGAATAATAAACAAACAAACCCCTTCCCCATTAAAATTAGGGAGAATCCCATCCCAGTTAAGTAAGCTGAATGAGGGAATCAAGGAATATAGGAGGACTCCTAGAGTGACCATTTGGCAAAGAATACTTAACAAGAAAACTCTCAAAGTGATCACACTCAAGGACAGCGAAGCACCAAACTACTAGTAACCCCTAGAAAGGCCTCACAATTACTGAAGGAAAGAAGGAACCACAACAGTACATGCAAGGGAATTACATATTAAAAGTGTGAACAATAGGGACATTACGTGAAGAAGTACCCAACCCTACTAAGGACAAGTACCAAACTTGTAATAACTGCAAGGGAATAGGACAGTAAAGAAGGACTATTCCACACCTCATAGATTTAGGGCAATACCACTTCAAAGGTCACGAAAGACATGAAGGACTGAAGACCGAAACCATGAAGCAGGTTAAGTATGCGATTCACAAAGAGGTCAAGAAATGGTGAGGTGAATGCCAAATTTAAACTTCTTCTTAAGAAGGTCAAACCGAGAAGGATACCACAAGAATAGGGATAAGGTACATGGGAAGTATACTTAGAACCCTCTCATAGGGGGCAAAACGCAGAAAAAAAACGTCCTCCGGAAACTCTAGGGAATGACACTATAAGAATGAAGAAGAGAAGAAACGAGTTACAAAAAGGAACTATGGAGGGATGCATACGATTAAGTACCCTCTTGAAGGAATCATTGATGAGTGGATGGACAGAATGTGGAGTGCAAGGAACCAACCTTTAATTAGGAAACTTTTCTAAGGAAAGAGGTATCGTGATGGCCCAGTGTGACCTGTTTGGAGAGAATAGAAGAACCAAATAATAATTACAGGAGAAACAAGTAGAAAGAAGAAACTAGTAGCAATGGGACAGCCAAAGAGAATAAACAAAACCCTAAGAAAGGCTGAGATGTAGTAAAGACTACACTCTATGACTGACAATAGAATGGGCATGAGGACCAGAAAAATGGTAAGAAGGAGGCAGTTAAAGAACTGGTCTTTGAGAGAACCATAGATTTAAAAAATGACAAAGAAGGGAGAAGTGAAAAGGCGAAAAGATTGGAAAAGAAAAACGAAGGAAAATCCTTAAAGAAATCAATGGCCAAAACCAGGTTGATAGTTAAAAGTCTTGAGACAGTTAAGCCAGCCTCTCGAAGGATGATCAAGGGATTTTGAAACTATGCGGATGTGAGCTCTCCCTAGAATGAAATAGACATGTACTGGGGTACAAGTGAGAATGAGGGGAGGGAGTACGAAAGACCTACCCATAGGATCTCAAGAGTAAAGGTAATCATGAAAGAATAGCATCAAGGGATGTCATTTGAAATTAGGTGTCTTCAATATGAATGAAAAAGAAATTATAGGAGAAAAGGGTAAGAATCCTCCCAAATAAGGAAGAGTCAGTTAGCAAGCATGACAAGGTAAAACATAAGATTTGGACTGAAATTGTAATGAGCAATGGACGAAGGAAGAGTCAAAATAGGATGAAAAGTTGATAATAAGGAAACTCGTGAAAATAGGTATGTATTGTTCTAAAGGACATCGAGCTAAGGGTTTCAACGACCAAGAGGTTAATTAGAGGTGGTAATGGTTAGGTATCTAGGAATTCCCAATCCTGAGTACGAGACCTCAAAGGAAAAAAAATGTTGCTCTAAGCAAAGAAAGATGTGAATCTAAGGATATACCCTTAAGTAAGATATGTCTTGGTATGATAAACTCCATTGAGAGAGCAAATAATATGAAGGAAGAGAAATTCCTTCAGTGAATGATGTAAAAAGAGTAAATTGAAAGAACAAGATAAGAGTTTGCATGTTAAGCAAATAACAAATGGACACCAAAGGAATTGGTTCCTCATGCAAGGTTGCTAATTAAGTTTTGGGGACAAAACTCCTAAAAGGAGGGGAGAGTTGTAAACCTTGCCCCTTTGAGTTAAAGAAAACTGGAAAAAGGACCGGTCAAACCGAGTAAGAAAACCGAACCGGTTCATAAACCCGACCATTTGACGGTTCATAAAACATTAGAAAAGAATCTTAAGACAAATTAGAAGAGAAAAATCAAACTGGTTCAAATGAGCGGGATCTTATCAGAACACCGAAGTTAAGCGTGGTTGTGTGAGAGTAGTGCAAGAATGGGTGACCTCCTTGCACTACCAATAATTTAATACATAAATTAAATTATTCGTATTAATTTAATTCATAATTTAATACATAAATTAAATTATTAGAATTAATACTAATAAATACCCATCAATTTATGGCAACATTAATACCGATAATCAATCTCCCCCATTTAATTCACAATTTTACACCTATATAAAGAGGTCACCCCATTCATCCTACTCACACCTGAACACCTCTCTCTCTCTCTCTCTCTCTCTCTCTCTCTCTCTCTCTCTCTCTCTACGGTTGCATTTCCTAGTGAAGCTTGAACCAGATCTTCGACTTGGGCATTTTTATTAACCTCAGAAAGAGAGGTCAGGCTCTATTTACTCCGATAGAAGTCAACTATCTGATAGCAAACTCCAGTCAATCCGAGAATCACCAAAGAAGCGCTAACATGATCAAACAATGAAGCAGCTTCGGCAAACCGAAGCTGCCCTATTTCGACCGAGCTGAAATCGGCCATTTTGAGCCCTTCTCAAGCCAAACCAAGCCTTCCCAACACCTACACAGCCCTACTACTGTTGAATTAGGACTAAAAGGTAAGCTAATTCGGCTCCCCTCTACAATTTCTGGTTGGTGCTAGAGAGAGAGCCGACAGAATTTTGATGATGAAATTCTAACTCAATTCGGCATCAATTGATGCAATTCTTGATTTTATGATGAACCACAGGAAGAGAGCTATCTGCCTAGATTGAAAGCTCAGACCGACATGCCCCCGATGGTAAGCTTTCAAAGCTTTCTCTCTCTAGAGTCTATTTTCTGGCGAAGCTCCGTTTGATCTCGTTTTGGTGTCAAAACTTGCGATTCAAAGTACTATTGAATTGTATGAATATGTAGGATCTCAATTTTAACTTCTATTTCAACAATTAGAAGTGTTTGATCGGACAATTTGATGAAATCAAATTCGATTGTGTTAAGGAGTTGAAATTGTGGGGAAAATTGGGAATTTTTTTAAATTCAAAGGACCAAAATGCAAATTTATGAAATTAAGGGTCAATTGGGCATGATAATAATTTTAGAGGACCAATTCTGGAATTTTGGAATTTTTGGGCTAAAACTTACTATTTTTGTAAAGGAAGGGCAAAATGGTAATTTTGGAAAAGTTGGGAGACCAAATTGGAAATTTGGGAAATTAAACCCCTTTTTGTGAAATGGAATAAATTGAGGTCCTATGATAAATTTTAAATGTTTTGGGAATCAATTTGAGGAAAAATCGGCATTAGAGACTTAAAGTTAAAGAGAAATAACTTTAGGGACCTAATTGCAAATAAAAAAAATTTAGTTTTCTCATTCATTTGAAATGAATGAATGCTATTAGGCCGAAGGATAAGGAACCGAGATGTTCATATCGTGTAGGAACATGAAGTACCGGAAACGCCATCAAGGACAAGCTCATATGAATACAAAGAACTGATCTAGTAGAATTCACTACATTAACGGGTTAGTTAAATTTTATATCATACCCATTTGGGAATGATAAGTACCTCAAAATGCAAAACCCACTATTTAGTGTTATTTCAAACATCACAATTTAGAGAAGTGATGTGAAAATCACGCAAAAAACTACTTATTGGTCGTGAATAGATCATACTCGGTTGGTATGATGAAACTTCCTCGATGGAAGTGGAAAACACGTTCATTGGTTATGAGCGGAGATGTCCTCATACTTGGTTGGTATGATGGATAGTTGAAAATATATTTTGTTGGAAGTGCTCTCCCCTGACTGTGTGTCAATGCTTAAACGATTTGGGAGACCTTCTTGACGGGAGCTCGAATAGCTCTTATAGGCCGGGGGCATCAATTTTGGAACTTGGGGGCTATTATGCCCGATTTTAAAAGCCTCGTACAGTGGACCTAAGGACAGTTGGCACGAGGAAGAGCTCATAAACAAAACATAAGTTATATGCCATAAAACGTTAAATAAATGAATTGTTTGGCCATGGTACCAAGGCAGAATTGACATACTC
Source organism: Trapa incisa (assembly GCA_030064435.1). Taxonomy (NCBI): domain Eukaryota; kingdom Viridiplantae; phylum Streptophyta; class Magnoliopsida; order Myrtales; family Lythraceae; genus Trapa; species Trapa incisa. Next base: position 762,093 of record CM057784.1, on the reverse strand, counting down.
AGTCAACTAGTGGCAGTGCAACATGAGACCGGGGTGGGGACAAGATGAGGTATCTGTCGTCATACGAACAAGGAGAATTAATTTAGGGATTGAGGGTTGGATGTCGCGTACATCCACTCATTCTCAAGGTAGAAGTGGACTTGTTTTTATCTAGGTGCCCGGTAAAGTCGTTCCGATGCCATAAGTGGGTTCAGTGGACGTACTGGCCTGCGAATGTGTGTTTTACCTTCAGGATGAAGGATGTGTGTTGGGTGATGATACACCGTGATTAATAAGAAATGGTGGTAAAAATGGAGATTTGAAATGAAAGAAGTTTTGAAAGAAAGGAGTCTAGCACACTCCAGTACTAATCTTTTTTCTAAAAGTTAAAAGTTTTGAAAACTCATTCACTAAGTAGTCATACTCACCCCCTCCCTTATATCCCCTTCAGAAAATTCTGGAAAGCCTATCCTTAAAGACAATCAACTAAGATACTTGTGAGATAGGTATGATAAATTTAAAATATTATGCAGTTTTGATTTATGTTATTTTAGGAAAAGGTGCAAGTTTAAAGGACGCCTTACTCTTTACGGTTTATAATAAGGGGAAACTCTTTAATAAACTGGGAGAGTGGCGGGTGGCTCACGGGGATTCGAACAAACCGGGTCGAGGTGTGACAACTAGAGTGGTATTAGAGCCTGCTTCATCGAATACATAATCAAGACTAGAAAATATAGTAACTTATAGGATTTATCCTAAAATTTTCAGAATGGCTCCCAGGAGAGAAATCAACAAAACTAGGAATGGCTCTACTTAACATCCTGTCCTCCTAGGAAGACAACCTTAGAAGCTTCCCAAATGCCTGAGGCATGGTAGGAATCTCAAAAGACCAAATGGGGAAGTAACCCAATGAATGTTGATAGGACCTATTGAGGGCACAACTCTTAAGTATAAAGGAAGTCAAGCGTGAAGCTATAAACGCCAGCAAAGGGTGTATAACCTTACCTAGGAGGATGCTTATCAAGAACCTCATAGCTCCCTATTTATTTTGTGACCACCTTCTGTAATAGGGCTAAAAACCCCAACATACTGTACTCCTCAATTAATAAAGTACTTGAAATTCCTAAAATCTTCTCTCGATGAAGTGATCTTGCTAGGAAGATTGTCCCAAGAATAATAAACAAACAAACCCTTTCCCCCATTAAAATTAGGGAGAATCCCATCCCAGTTAAGTAAGCTGGATGAGAGAATCAAGGAATATCTGAGGACTACTAGAGTGACCATTTGGCAAAGAATACTTAACAAGAAAACTCTCAAGGTGATCACACTCAAGGACGGCGAAGCACCAAACTACTAGTAACCCCTAGAAAGGCCTCACAATACCCGAAGGAAATGGGGAACCACAACAGTCCATGCAAGAGAATAACCTATTAAAAGTGTGAACAATAGGGACACTACGTGAAGAAGTACCCAACACTACTAAGGACAAGTACCAAACCTGTAATAAGTGCAAGGGAATAGGACAGGTAAAGAAGGACTATTTCACACCTCATAGATTTAGGGCAATACCTCCTCAAAGGTCACGAAAGCCATGAAGGACTAGAAACCGAAACCATGGAGCAGGTTAAGTAAGCAATTCACAAAAAGGTCAAGAAAAGTTTGGGTGAATGCCAAATTTAAACATCTTCTTAAGAAGGTCATACCGAGAAGGATACCACAAGAATAGGGATAAGGTACATGAGAAGAATACTTAGAACCCTCTCATAAGGGGCAAAACGCAAAAAAAAAACGTCCTCTGGAAACTCTAGGGAATGACACTGTAAGAATGAAGAAGAGAAGAAAGGAGTTATGAAAAGGAACTCTAGAGGGATGTGTACGATTAAGTACCCTCTTGAAGGAATCATTGATGAGTGGTTTGACAGAATGTTGAGTGCAAGGAACCAACCTTTAATTAGGAAACTTTTCTAAGGAAAGAGGTATCGTGATGGCCCATTGTGACCTGTTTGAAGAGAGCAAAATAAACAAATAATAATTCTAGGAGAAACAAGTAGAAAGAAGAAACTAGTAGCAACGGGACAATCAAAGAGAATAAACAAAACCCTATGAAATGCTGAGATGTAGTAAAAACTACACTCTATGAATGACAATACGGGCATGAAGGACGAGTGATACAATTGCTTAGATGATTGGACCAGAAAAATCATAAGAAGGAGGCAGTTAAAGAACTAGTTTTTGAGAGAACTATGGATTTAAACCACTACAAAAAAGGGAGAAGTTAAAAGGCTAAAACATTGGAAAAGAAGAACGAAGGAAAATCCTTAAAGAAATTAATGGCCAAAGTTAAAAGGCCAAAACATTAGCATATCTTTTTCCTAAAAGTTAACAGTTTTGCAAACCCATTCATTGAGTAGTTGTACTCACCCCTCCCTTATATCCCTTTCAGGAAATTCCGGAAAGTCTAACCTTAAAAACCATCAACTAAGACGCCTGTGAGATAGGTATGATAAATTTAAAATATTATAAAGTTTTGATTTATGTTATTTCAAGAAAAGGTGCAGGTTTAAAGGACGTCTTACTCTTTACGGATTATAATAAGGGGAAACTCTTTAATAAACTAGGAGAGTGGTGAGTTACTCACGGGAATTCGACCAAACCAGGTCGAGGCGTGACTATTGTAGAAACTCACCCCTTCCCTTTTCCATTTTTTTTCAAGAAAAAGGGATACCACACTTAGAGGGTCCATAAAGATTAACCCTAAATCAGGTACGCTTAAAGTTATTTTAAGCCTTTTTTTGTTTTGTACAACACTATTCTAGGGAACAAATTCGAAATTTACTCTTGACTCCTCTTGGTCTCGTGAAGGAGTGACCCTTTTTGAACCAAAGGAGTGGTGGGTTGCTCACAGGGACTTGACCGAGCTGGGTCGGGGTGTGATAACTTGAGTGGTATCAGAGCCCCTTGAAAGCATTGTCAAAGCTATAACTTGACACTAAAAGACTTATTCACCCTATAGGAAGAAGAGTCCATAGGAAATTTGCCGTTCAAACTCGCCCCACTCACAGTCCTATGCAAAAGGTCCCTATCTCCAACAAGACAAGCGGGCAAAGACTTGTTAAGTTTGAAAGGAAAGTACCGAAAGACATGGTCACGAACTATTAGACACTCCTTAGAGAGGTACTGAGACACACCAACCTACCAAATCCTTCCCCAGGACAAGAAGAAACCACGCCTCCTCGAAGAGACCCAACACCTCCCTTAGCACCACAACAATCAGAAGGAACCCTAACACAAGGGGAAGCCTAGAATAACTATTGGAAGGCCCATACTAATTACATGAAGGTTTTCTAGGAACCACAACCGCCTAAATCAACCTAGAACCCACCAACTTGATAAGGTGGGCCTACGAATGTGAGGCTAAGATGCTAGCAAGGTATGGACTCGAGGTGTTCCATGGGGTCTGCCCCAATAGGGATTCCCACCAAGAGTACGGATGGACATCCACGAGCTTGATGCCTTCAGAGCCCTCGGACCGCTAATCTTGAAACAATTTTGAGGCGAACTCCCGACCCGTGACCCCAAGGGATTAGAATGAAAGTAGTAATAAATGCATGTAATAAGACGAAGATGGTAAGAACTACTTCTTTAATGAATAAGAATTTATGCATATTGTTTTATACCACAACTTCTTTCGTAAGTTATCACCTAAGAGTAAAACTACAAGAAAAACCTTCATGAAATAGAAGAATAGAAAGAACTCAAAGGAGTTGTTTAACTCTAGGACAGCCTAACTTAAGACCGGGTAGTCTCAAATAAGGTTGAGCAACTTCAAGCACAAAGAGACTTGAACTTTTCCTAAGTAGGAAGGGACCGTAAAGGGTATGAATAAGATGGAGGAAAGGGCACCCAAGACGGTCCTCAAGATCTCCATAGACGAGTAAAGGGGAGAAGGCGACGAAGTCAGATTAAAGGTTAGACAACTTTATGAATGAATTCAGGGAAGACAAGGAGTCTACCAAGAAAGGACTCGTGGAAAGGACATATCCCAACAAAGAGGCAAAGGACTCAACTAAATTGGGAAGAGAAGACAAACTTGCAAATGAAGTATAGGCTAAGGTGGAAAAGGCCAAGCACAAGAGAAGCATATTCTCAAGGGTCCAAGGGGTAAGATAAACCCAAGGAGAGGATAAATTGGAGGAATAGCCAAGATAAGAAATACAATGACCAAAAGGATTGGTGACCAAACCCAAACTGCAGAACGAATTAAGTGAGCCTCTCGCAAAGGGGTCAAGAAATATCGAAGCAAAGAGGATCTGAACACTCACCCTAAGGAGGTCAACTACAAAGGAGTACAACTAAGAACAAGTATAGGGTACATAGGACGTACACATAGGATTTTTGTCATGCCTCGACCGGTTTGGTCGGACCCTCATTGTCACGCCTCGACCCGGTTTGGTCGGATCCCCGTGAACAACCTGCCACTCTCCTGGTTTATTAAAGGGTTTCCCCTTATTAAAATCCGTAAAGAGTAAGGCGTCATTTAAACCTGCACCATTTCCTGGAATATTATAATAAAAACTGCATAAAATTTAAAACTTTACATACCTGTCTTACAGGCATCTTAGTTGATTGTCTTTCAAGGTAGGCTTTCCGAGATTTCCTGAAAGGGATATAAGGAAGGGGGTGAGTACGACTACTTAGTGAATGGGTTTTTAAAGGTCTACTTTTAACTTTTAAGAAAAACATTTATATGGAGTGTGTCAGACTACTTTCATTTCAAAAATCCCTTCATTTAAAAATTTGAGTTTTTCCACCATTTCTTATTTACCACGGTGTGTCATCACCCAACACACATCCTTCATCATGAAGGTTACACACATTCACAAGTCAGTATCACTACTGAACCCGCTAGTGGCTTCGAAGCGACTTTTCCTGCCACCTAGATAGAAGTACAACCACTTCTACCTTGGGAATGAGTGGATGTACACGACATCCGACCCACAATCCCGAAATCACTTCTTCGTGTCTGTATGAGGACAGAGACCTCATCCTGTCCCCACCCCGGTCTCATGCGCTTTGTGCTACTCCAGATTTCGCACAAACACCTGGAATGATGAACTGCCCTTATAGCCATCAAGTCGTCCAGTGCCCTTAGGATGCATCACTACCCCTCATGGGTGTCTTGATGATCCCGTACTCACAATGCATGTACAAACAATGTTTTCTCATATTGTCATGTAATCTGTGGTGCCACTGGTCCAACGGCCCCGACTCTCAACTCAACTCACAGTTGTTTGTCTTGACGTGTCCGTCGACCTATCATGTCGCATTGGCGCTAGTTGACTGAGCATGTCGGTCCTATCTTGGTACCATGGCCAAACAATTCACTTATTAAGTTTTATGACACATATATCATGTTCGTTAACGAGCTTCTGCTCATGCCAACTGGCCTTGGGCCCACTGTACGAGATTTTAAAAATCGGGCATTTAGCCCCTGAGTTCCAAAACCGAGGCCCCCGGCCTATCAGAGCTATTCGAGCTCCTGTCGAGAAGGTCTCCCAAATTGTTTAAGCATTGGCACACAGTTAGGGGAGAGCACTTCTGACAAAACATATGTTTTTTTTTCTATCCATTATACTGCTCGGGTATAAGGACACCTCCGTTCATAATCGATGAACAGGTTTTCAACTTCCTTCAAGGAAATCTCATCATACCAACCGGGTATGATCTACTTACAATCGGTAATTAATTTTTCCACATGATTTTCACATCACTTCCTCTAAGTAGTGATGTTTAAAATACCACTTAATAGTGGGTTTTCATATTGAGGTACTTATCATTCCCAACCGGGTATGATATAAAATTTCCACTCACAACCGATAAGTGGTTTTTAATTTTAAGTTGTGTTCATCATCCCAACCGAGTATGATGTTAGTAAACCCACTCACCCGTTAATGTCGTGAATTCCACTAGACCGATTCTTGGTATTTACGCGAGCTTATCCTTGCTGGCGTTCCCGGTACTTCATGTTCCTACACGATATGAACATCTTGGTTCATTCCAAATGAATGAGAAAGTCAAACTTTCATTTATTTGCAATTAGGTCCCTAAAGTTATTTCTCTTTAACTTTAAGTCCCAAATGCCGGTTTTTCCTCAAATTGAGTCCCGAAACTTCTAAAATTTATCATACGAACTCAATTTATTCCATTTCAAAAAAGGATTTAATTTCCCAAATTTCCAATTTGGTCCCCCAACTTTTCCAAAATTAGCATTTTGCCCTTCCTTTACAAAAATGGTAAATTTTGCCCCAAAAATTTCAAAATTCCTCAATTGGTCCTCCAACATTATTTTCATGCCCAATTGACCCTCAATTTCATAAAATTTCATTTTGGTCCTTTGAATTTTAAAAATCCTCAATTTTTCCCCAATTCCAACTTCTTAACACAGCCGAATTTGATTTCATCAAATTGACCCATCAAATGTTTCCAATTGTTGAAATTGAAGTTGAAATTAAGTTTCTACATGTTCATACGATTCTTCAGAAATGTGAATTGCAAATTTTAATGCTGGGACGAGCTCAAACGGAGCTTCACTGGAAAATGAACTATAGAGAGAGAAAGCTTCGATTACTCACCGGTGAAAGCACGACGGTTCGAGCTTTCGATTTGGGCAGATAGCTCTCATCCTAAGGTTCATCCTAGAATCAAGAATCACATCAATTGATGCGGAATTGGATTAGAATTTTATCATTTAAATTCGGTCGACTCTCTTTGTAGCACCGATCGAAAATTGTAAAGGGGAGCCGAATTGGCTTACCTTTTGGTCCTAATTCGGCCGTGGAAAGGCTGAGGAAGTGTTGGGAGGGCTTGGTTTGGCTTGAGGAGGGCTAGAAATGGTCGATTTCAGCTTAGCTGAAATAGGGCAGCTTAGGTCCGCCGGAGCTGATTCACTATTCTATCATGCTGGTGCTTCTCCAACGATTCTCGGATCGATTGTAGTTTGCTATCAGATAATTGTCTTCTCCCCGGTTCTAAAGAGCCCGACCTTTGTTCAAGTCGAAGCTCTAGTTCGAGCTTCACCGAGAAATGGAGCAGTAGAAAGAGAGAAAAAAAAGTGTTCAGGTGTGAGAAGAATGAATGGGGATGAATGTAAAGCCGTGTATTAAATGGGAGAGATTTATTACTAGTATTAATATTGCCATAAATTATTGGTATTAGTTCCAATAATTTAATTTTGATATTAAATTATTTGTATTAATTCCAATAATTTAATTTAGGTATTAAATTATTGGTATTAATTACAATAATTAAATATATATATTAATTTATTACTATTTATGATAAGCCGTATATTTGCATAAAATTTTTTTACCGAAATTTCGGGTTACAAAAAAAATCATACTTCACAGGAGGTCACCCATCCTCACACTACTCTCGGGCAAGTACGCTTAACTTTAAAATTCTTATTAAATCTAGTTCACCTAAAACAATTTGGTTTTTTTGTCTTTTAATTTATCTTAATTTTCTTTTTTTAATGTTTAATAAACCCTTTGGATCACCTGTAAATTGTAAATTTTCATACTTGTTCCCAAATGTAAACCGGCTCAGTTTTCTTATTCAGTTTAACTGGTTCTTTTCCCGGTTTTCCTTAACTCAAAAGTGCGGGGTTTACACACGTGAAAAACCCGTCGCTCTCTTAGTTCAAGAGGGGTTTCCCCTTTCTTTAATTCAAGAGGTGTCAGGCGTAATCTGAACCTTGTTCTTTGGAATAACATATATCAATAAAAATGCAAGTTTAAAATAATTAAGCATACCTGACATAAGGGAAGGCCTAGTGTTATCTCTAGTCCTTTCTCTATTTCCTAAAAAGGGATAAAAGGGTGGGTGAGTTTCTACAACTCAGTGAATAGGTATTATAAAATAAATAAAGTTTCAATAGTTTTTGAATTGTAGTGTGCAGACTCCTTATTTCTTTTAAAATTCTTTCTTCCTTAATTCTTGGTTTTCAAAACCATTTCTCATCATTAACCACAAACGATGTGTTTAGCAATTAACACACACCCTTCATCATGAAGGGATCAGACATTCGTAGGGCAGCACGTCCACTACACCCACTTGTGGCATCGGAGCGACTTTACCGGCCACCTATATAGAAACTTGTCCACTTCTACCTTGAGAATGAGTGGATGTATGTGACATTCGACCCTCAATCCTGAAAAGAAAACTCCATATCCGTGTGAGTACAAAGACCTCATCCTAACCCCACCCCGATCTTGTGCGCATGAAGCTACGTCGAGCTTCGATGATTACGGGCACAACAAACTGCTCTTATCTCCATCATGTCATCTAGTAGTCCCTAGGACGCATCACTACCACTATTTGACATCTTAATGGTTCCGAACCTCAGTGCATGCACAAAACAGCAATTTTCCTCATAAGCCATTTAATATTTGGTGCCACTAGTCCAACGGCCCCAACCCTCAACTCGACTTGCAGCTGTTTGTCTTGACTGGTCCATCAGCCTTTCTTGTCGCACTACTGCCATCCATCGAGAATGTCGGTCCTATCTTGGTACCATGGTCAAACAGATCATTAATTAAAGTTTTCATGGCTTAATCTCATTTTTGTTTACGAGCACCTGCTCATGCTAACTAGCCTTAGGCGCAATGTTCGAGATTTTCAAAATCAGGCATTTTAGCCCCCAAGTTCCAAAACCAAGGCCTCCGACCTGTCTGAGCTATTCAAGCTCCCGTCAAGAAGGTCTCCCAAAAAGTTAAAGTAGTGGCACACAGTCAGGGGAGAGCACTTTTGACAAAAATAACTTTTCAATTGTCAATCACACTAACCGGGTGTGAGGACATTTCCGTTCATAACCAATGAACAGGTTTTCTATCTCATTCCAGGAATTTCATCATACCAAACGGGTATGATCTACTTACAACTAGTAAGTAGTTTTTCCATGTGTTTTCTCACATCATCGCTTCCATATGTGATGTTAAAATCCCACATAGTAGCGGGTTTTCATTACTGAGGTGCTCATCATCCCAACCGGGTATGATGTGAAAATTCTCACTCACCCGTTAATGTAGTGAATTGATCTTAACCGACTTTTTGCCTCCATGCGAGCTTGTCTTGATTGGCATTCCTGGTACTTTGTGTTCCTACATGATATGAACATCCTTGTTCATTATCCTTTGGCCTAATAGCCTTCATTCATCACAAATGAATAAAATACCCAAACTTTTCAATTGTTTTCAATTAGTTCCCTAAAGATCTTTTTTTTAACTTTAGGTCACTAATGCCAATTTTTCGCCAAATTGAGTACCAAAACTTCAAATTTTTACTTTGGTACCTCAATTTATTTAAAATTACAAAAAAGGGGTTCAAGTTTCCCAAATTCCCAATTTGGTCCCTAACTTTTCCAAAATTATCATTTTGCCCCTACTTTACAAAAAAGGCAATTTGACTGCCAAAAATTCTAAAATTTGACCCATTGATCCTCCAACATCTTTTACATGACCAATTGACCCTCAATTTTAAGAAATTACACTTTAGTCCCTCAAATTTTTTAAATCCTCAATTTTCCCCAAAATTTTCCCCCAATTTTAACCTTTCAACCTAACTGAATTTGATTTCATCAAATTAACCAATCAATTAAAGTTAATTATTGAAATTGAAGGTGAATTTGAGTTCCTACACACCCATACGATACAATTGCGCTTAAGTCGCCTGAATTGACACTAGAATGAGCTCAAATGTAGCTTCGTTGGAAAACTGGAAATAGAGAGAGAAAGCTTTGAAACCTTACTGTCGGACACGACGGTCCGAGCATTCAATTTGGGCACATAGCTTTCGTCCTGAGGTTTTTCCTAGAATCAAGAATTGCCTCGATTCATGTCGAATTAAGGGAGATTGGTTAGGAGTGAAAAACCCGTTCATTGGTTATAAGCGAATCTGACTTCTCATCAATGCTTCTCTAGTGTTCCTCGGAGCAATTAAAGACCACTATCGGGTAACTGACTTCTCCCCAAGTCTAAAGAACCTGACCACGCATCCTTTGGCTTAGAAAAGACCCTATGTCGAATCTCAGGTTCAAGCTTCATCAGAAAACTAAGTAGTTGAGAGAGAGTGAGGTTTTCAAGTGTGTGGAGCATGAATGGAGAGGGGCTCATTGTATAGGGATTTTAGGGACTCTCCAGCGGTCCGTTTGGCACCTTAATGACCATTATTAATGGCTGAAACGTATTGAACAGAAATATTTCCTCTTCGCCGACGCTGTTCAATTTTTCGGTGAGTTAACAATGTTGTCATCTAAAGGAAGAAGACGACACTATTGCGAACCGGACCAAACCGGTCCAAACCGAGTTCAATTCTTAAAACGGCCAGTTCAAGTCTGATTTGACCGAGTTTTTTAAAATTAAAATTTTCTAAATTTATCTAAATTCATTCTCTATCCAATGGCAGCCTCAATTCTCCAATTTGAATTTTCTAAGCTACCTAGAAAAATGAATTTAGCATCTGGTTCAATAGTGGTTCAAACCGGTTCAATTCGGTTCGGATCTAGTTCACCTGAACCGGTCTAGTTTTCTCTCCCAAATTGACCTAATGTCCCTTTCCAAGGCTTTTATGACTCTTTGGGACACTCGGGAGTTGTAAACATCCCAATTTGCCCGTTCATTGTTGATCGGGTTTTGTGAACAGGGTCATTTTTCTCACTCGATTTGACTAGTTCTTTCCCCAATTTTCCTTAACTCCAAATGGTGGGGATTACAATTTCCCCCAAAAAAATGGGTAAACATGGAAAATAATATCTAGTTGCTCTAGGGTAGGTATCTATAAAAGCGAAAAAGTGAGGAAATGTGTTAGGAAAGGGAGTCCTGGAAGGATGTATACGACTCAATGCCACTCAAGAGAACCATAATTGGATGGTTGGACATAATGTGGAATACACAAAACAAAACCCTATAATCAAGAACTCCTCGAGTGGGGAATAAGGGATGGAAGGGGATTTGGAAGGCAATAAAGGATTAAAGGCGAACAAGTAAACCAATATAAAATAGTGTAAGAAAGGGGAGAAAGGAAACCTTTAGAGAGTAGTAAGAAGGTTGAATATGAAACTTCCAAGGTGGAAGTCCCTACGTTAAAGGAAATAGTAGGGAATGAGACTATAAAAAGGGAATCTCCAAAGCTAAGGAATCGACAAGTGGACCGTAAGGAGATCAACTCAAAATAAGGAAACTTATGAAACTCCCAAGATGGTCATAAGTGATTAAGGATGGGCTGGAAGAAGGGAAATTCTTATGTAAGGATGCCATTGGACATGAACAAGGAAATAGAAGGGAGAAAAACCACAAGTAAGTCAGCAAGTCCATAAGTGGATAGGAAACCTGATGGTTGGAACCGGGAAAACCCAATAAGGAAGATGGGGAAGGACGAATAAATAAGGAGAACCAAATGCCCCCGATAAATACAACATCAAGGTAAAGGGGATGACTGAATAACACCAAGGGTAGTTAAGAAACACTATCGAATGACAAGAAGGAGCAAAGCTTCGTAACTCCTAGAAGGTTAGAAAGGCATGAACCGCTATCAAGGAATGATCTAGAAATGTAATGGAAAAGACAAGTTCTAGAACATGTCTTACTATAAGGGATATGCGGGTATAATAGACCTAAGAAAACGTGATTCAATAGGAAAGAGTCAACTAGGTAAACTCGATACTGTCCCATAAAAATATTTGGGTGGACAAATGTCATAATAAAGAAAGTATAAAAGAAGGACTAATACACGACAAAAAGGGGGAATGGCACCAAAAATCTGAGAGGTTAGGACAAAGCCCTCAGAAAGATATGAAGTTAAAGATCTTCGATGATCAAGGATAATAAATAGAAACAGAGACAGACGGATGATTATGGAACACCCAATCCAGTGAAGTAAACGAGGACCCGAAAGAGGAAGGGTCTTACTCCAAAGGAGCATGAAGTAATGGATCGTAAAAATTACTAGGACATGAGGACCATACAAGTCATTGGGACAAAATACACAAGAATAAATGAACGATCAAAAGGGATGGAAATTCCTTAGGTATGTGGCCTACAAAACTGAGTGAAAGGGGGTAACCAACATGAGAGGATATCAACCCAGATCTCAAGTTAATCTCAAGAGAACTCATGTCTAACAAAAAGAGCGGATGATTAAGTTTTAGGGACAAAACTCTTAAAAGGAGGGGAGAGTTGTGAAACCCGTCCTCTCATACCAAGGAAAACCGGGAAAAGAACTGGTATCTTACATGAGGAAACCAAGCCATTTAATGGAACAAAAATGGTTAAGAAGGGGTTAAAATGGGGAATTGGAAAACCCCAAGTGACCAAAAAAATTCATAAAAATCATAGGGAAGAACCGTGAGCCGACTTGGATGGGAAAACTAGACCGGTTTAAGGTGAACCAGACCTAAACTGAATTGAACTGGTTAAATGATTCATTTTTCTGGGTGGCTTAAAAAGATCAATTTGGAAAATTGAGACCACTAATAGATAGAAAATGAATTTAGATTAATTTAGAAAATTTTAATTTTGAGAAAATCGATCGAATCGAGCCTAAACCGGCTGATTTTCATTTTCGGGTCATCGAACCCAATCGGACTAGACCAGACCAGTCAATGGTCAATGGATGCCTGGTCAGCAATCATGAAAAAATAAACAGCCAATGGGAGGCTGCCACGTGTCTAGTCAACCGGTCAACAGATGACGCGGTAGCTGAGTGGGATTTCCATGTCAGTCAGACCAGCCAATCAGGTGCTGCCATGTGGCTGGTCCGCTGTGTCAGATCACACTATTCGTCAAGAAAAGATTTTTTGTTCCTTTTTTTGCGAAGGAACTTTCTCCAATTTGGCCAATTTCTTATCAGGATAAGCACGAGTAGTATGAAGTACTGGCGAGATCAAACAGTGAAGTAGCTACATTGGTCCGATGCTGCCCTATTTTGGCCGATCTAAATTCAACCAATTCAGAGCTCCGATGGCCAAATCGAGCCCACCCTTAGCCCCAAGACCATCACACAACCTCTCTAGAGAAGAAAGGTAAGCCAATTCGACCCTTCTTTGTCGGAACAGTTTGATTCTAGAGAGAAATTACTAGATTTCATTGATTAATTTCCATTGTTCCTGACACCAATTAAACTAATTCTTGATCCTAGAAGAACCCTAAGGACGAGAGCTACCTTCCTATATCAAGAACTTGGATCACCGCACCTCTGATGGTAAGCTTTCGAAGCATTGTCTCTCTACGTACAGTTTTTCTGCGAAGCTCCATTTGAAAAGCTCAATTGGATTATATGGAAGTGTAGAAACTTATTCACACCACCAATTGAAGCAATTAACCATGTTTGAATGGCCAATTTGAATAAATCAAATTCGGTCACTAGAATGGGGTGAAATTAGGGAAAATTAGGGATTTCGAAAAATTGAAGGACGTAAATACTATGTTTCAAACTTTGAGGTCAATTGGCAATGAGAAAGATGTTGGAGGGCCAATTGGTCAACATTTGAAAGAACTGAGACCAATTGGCCATTTTTGGAAGTTAGGGGCAAAATGATAATTTTGGAAAAGTTATGGACCAACTTGAAAATTTGGAATATTTGAGCCCCATTTATAATTTTAAGAAAAATTAAGGACCCAAGGAGGATATTGGAATCCTTGGGACTTGATTGGGGAAAAATTGAGTACTAGGGACCTAAAGTCAAGAAGTATGAACTTTAGGGACCTAAGTGTAATAAAATTAAAGATCAGGGCTTAATTGCCAATACGTGAGAACAAGATGGCTTTCATGCCGAACCCTTCCTTATAAAGATGTTCAAACCGTGTAGGAACACTTTGGATCAGAAGTGAGCAAAAAGAGGGAAGCACAACTCGGACATGGAAAACTGATAAGGGACGAACACGTTAGAGTCATTACGTGAGTGAGACATTTTAAATATTATACTCGGTTGGGGTGATGAGCATACTTTTATTAAATTAAAAACAACTTACCGGTTGTGAGTGGACATATCCCTATCATCATACCCGGTTGGTATGATGAATGCATTTAATATAAAAAAAACCATTTTGTCAGAAATGATCTTCCCTAACTGTGTGTCAATGCTTAAAACATTTTGGAGATTTTTTTATGAGAGTTGAGATAGCTCCATTAGGCCAAAGGCCTTGTTTTTAAACTTATACGGCTCAAGACCTAGTTTTTGAAAAACTCATGAAGTGGGCCCAAAGCCAGTGGGCACGGGCTGGAGTCCGTAGACAAACATCCATAAAAAGAGCCATGAAAACTCTCATTAAACTGGAAATTCTATGTGATTTGCCACGATACTAAGTTAGAAATGACAAGGCTCAATGGGCTAGTGCTAGTGCGCTAGGACTAGGTCGATAGACGGGTTAGGCAAACAACTATAGGCCAAGTCGAGTGTTGTGGCCGTTGGACCATTGGCACCAAAGATGATGGATATTATGTGAAAAACTATTTTTTGTGCATGCACATTGGTTCGGGACCATCGAGATGCCTATAAGGGGTTCTGATGGGTTCCATGAACTGTTGGATGACATGGTGGTGATAAGCACAGTTTGTCGTACTAGTTAGTCATGAAGCTACTTAGTCGGGGCTTCTTGCGCATGAGATCAGGGCGAGTGGGCAGGATGAGGTCTCCGTCCTCATATGGACACAAAGTGATTTTGTGTTTGAGGGTCAAGCGCTTGAGGCCTCACTTAGACTCAAGGTAGAAGTGATCGAACTTCTATCAGGGTGGTGACTGATCCTCAAGTGTGTAGTTTGGTACTATCATGCGAATGTGTGTACCCTTTATAATAAAGGCATGCGAATATTTTTTATACACCTTCCAATCAAGGGTAAGTGTTAAATACACACAATAGTAAAGAATTTAAAAAAGGATGAGAGACTTTGAAGAAGGATTTATGAAATGGTCCTTAATAAACTATTTTTAAAACTCACATTCAATACTCGTTCACTAAGTTATAGAAACTCACACCTTCCCTTTTCTTTTTTTTAAGGAAACAAGAGACCACACTTAGAAAGTCCATAAAAATGAACCCTAAGTCAGGTCCGCTTAAATTTTTTTAAGCTTTTCTTTAGTTTTGTACAATATTATTCTAGGAAACAAGTTCAGAATTTACGTCTGACTTCTCTTAGTATTGAGAAGGACTTCTTGAACCAAATGAGTAACGGATTGATCACAGGGACTTGACCATACCGGGTGGGGGCTTGACACTTAAAGTGTCATTATAATAGCAATAAATATGGCACTAAATTCATTTTCAGATTTCAAGGAATTATTTTAGAAAAGATTATCTCAAGAGATCATGACCAGTTGAACCAAGCACCACTAAGTTAACTATAGCAAACTAAATTCTCCTGAGGATTGACTTGGAGTAAATATAGAGAATAAAAAATGATGGATCAAATGGAAGGTAATAAAGGAAGGATTAACTAGTTGGAGTAGCGCTATTACTAGAAGTAATTGGAGGGGATTCAACATTGGAATGATCAAATCACAATTTATTCTTGTAATTAAATCTAATTTAATAAAAATTCTCATATAAGAGGACATGAAAGAAATAAAAGACAACCCATTGACAAAAGATTTGATTTAATGGGAGAATAAATTAAATAGAAATATAAATTACTCTTTTCCATTTGTGAGGATAAATATAAGTTGATAGAGGAATACTATTAAAATAAACCTAATAAAGAACATTAAAGGGAAGAGATAAATTATCTCCCTGCTCCTATGAAAAGGGGCGTCTACCATACCTGTCCCAAGACTACCTAATCCCTTTCCTTATAGATATTCAATTCAAAAATGTCAAAGATCCTTGAGATTTTAACGTGTAAAGTTTAGACTAACCGAGGGTGAGAGTTTAATGTGCTTTAGGAGCCCTAATATATTCAACATAAGAGGGCTCAAATTTTGGGAAAATACTATCCTTGTGAGGACCACGAGCAAACAAATTTCTTCAAACCACCATAAACAAAGATAAAGGATTAAGTCAAATGAACTACTAACGAGCCTCTAAACTCAACAACACATACATAACAATAATAGCTTCATCAATTGACAAAGAACGTTTCAGCTAAACCTCAATAGAAATAAGATGAAGGTACACCGTAACCTCACCGAATTTAGGGAGAAGTCATGGAGTTGTCATGTGCAAGAATTTTCAGAAACGATGATGAGAGAATCATGTTGATAAGCTAAGGAATTGAATGGAAATTATAGACATTGGAATGACTAACACAGGTAAGGGACAAACCTCCGATGATAAGGTCAGAAGCTCGAGCATTGCAGTGAAATCCCTGAAGGGAGAATGATGATCGAACGTGTCGTAACTAAGGGCTTCGTTCATGGCTGCAGCAGAGAAAAGAATCAGTTAAAAAATGAAAATAAGCATGGCTATCTAGAGTCTTTTTCTAACGAAACAAGCAAAAGGGAGGCCAGAAGGGGAAGAACGATCGGAAGATCGACCATGTGATGGTGGCTTCATGAGGCACTTGCCGTTAGAGATTGAAAAGTAAGTCAGAAATTATTAAATATTAGAAAAGTATTCATCAAATATTTGCGTAATTTTCACGGTAATTAATGAATTTTACCTAATATTAAGGTTGGAGTAATCCCATGATCCCTACGAATTAGAAAATAAATATTTGTCAGAAAAATGTTTCAGAATAATATTATTCGAAAGCATCCTAGCGTGCTCAGGACACGTTAGTTCAAACCAATGAAATGACTTAACCCACTAAAGGAATAGTCGTTTATTGGACCAAGAATATATCAAACGAAAATTTTAAGAAGACACAAATATTTATAAGTAAGATAAGATGCCTTTGAACTTGGAAGCTAGAAATGGGAAAAGTTTCAAATTAAGGGTCCCCAAAGGAAGGACACTTGAACAAAAATGATTACAAATATGGATTATTCGAGTTTTATAACCAAAGTCCTAAATTTTGATAAGGTATAAAGGACAAAATGTGATTATTAGGAAATACTAGAGTAAAACTCATATCCAATCATTAAGTTCAAGAGTGAATAAGATGTTACTAATACCAGACAAGTGAAAAATGGATGGGAAGGACCCCCAAGTATTATCCAATGATCACGTCATCAGGATGACAGTATAAGTTAATAGAGCGTGTCTCTAAATGGATTAGATAGGCAAATACACCCATGTATGGAATCACCGACCAAAAATTATAAGGAAGGATCTTGATGAGACCATGGAATGAAAAGGGTATAGAAAGGGATCTCATGATTTATGATATCGTAAGTCCCAAGTAAAGGGGATAAGGAAAATTCTCAAGGTATAGATGAGGAGTTTGTTGAAGAACTAAATTCAAATAGATGAAACTAGGGTGATAACCTATCCTATAAAGTGGAGCCTCTCCAAATCATTGATTGACGGGAAAAAAATCTCATGAACAAAAGGATTCCAATTGTAGAGGTATTCGGGCACAGTGGTTGGATTAAGGAAGAAACATGAGAAATAGATTATGTCACAAGAGAAAAATATCCCCAATTAAACAAGGTATCACGAGAGGGGTAGATGTAAACCCCGTTTTCTAAAAACAAGAAAGCCGGAATGGAGAACCCGAAAGATTCAAAAAAAAAACCATGGTTCAAAGGGAATCAAAATTTGTGAAGAGAATACTAGACGGGGATGAAAGTGATCCTAAGTGATAAATGAAGATCCAAAAATTAAGTAAATAATCTAATTACAAATTGGAAGAGAGAATCAGACTAATTTAGGGTGAACCGAATTGAACCGAGAAGAACCGGTTCAAAATTTCATTTTTAAAGGTGAATTAAAAATGTCAAGTTTGAAAATTAAGCACTATGTAAAAAAATAAGTTAGATAAATTTAAAATTTTTTAGTTTTTAGAAAACCAGTCGAATCGGGCATGAACTGACCGATTTTCGATTTCGGATCATCAAACTTAGTTCTATTGAACTGGTTAATGCTCCAGTTGAGTAAATGGACTGCTTGCCATGTCAACGTGCAATGCATGGCGAAGTGCACCCCGTCAGCCACTAGGTCAGCATCTCGAAGCATTGACCAATCAAAGTGTGACGTGACCCAATCAATGGCTAGATGTAGAAAAATTCACTTCATCAGAAATAAACCAATTAGAGTGTGATATGTGTCCTCAGTCAGCGGTTAGCATAGGAAAATTCTTGTCAACATGGCTAACCAAAGAGAGGATGACACGTGGCAAATGTACCAAGTCATCGACCAACTAGGATATCTGATAAATGTCAACCAATCAGGAGTCAACACATGGTAAGGCCATGTCGGATGGCCATCTAATCAGAAGAAGACTCCTAACACTAGAACAGTGCGTCATGTGGGAAAATTGATGAATTTAAATAAACCAACCAAAGGATGCCACATGACATAGTCAACAACGATCATCTGACAGTCAGATTCGGTCAACTGCCATATCTGATCGAACAACCAACGGGAGGTTGCAACGTGTCCAGTAAATGGGTCAATAGACAACTCAAGGACCGATTAGGATATTGTGTGAGCAACACCACCCAATCATAGTGTGCCATGTGGCAGCTCATACGTGTGCGCACAGTGTCATCTTCAACCTCTAATTAGATGAGAAGAGAGAAGGTCGAATGACTGTTATAACTTCGATGAGCCTTAACTCTCTCTAACAAGGCCTAAAATAACTGAGTTAATGGTCGACCGATGAATAAATGGATTGGAACATCGATCCCGAGCTCCCTATATAAAGAGTTCATCTCCATTCATCCTCTCTACACCTCGAAAGCATAAAGAACCAAAACTATTCCATTTTTTTATCACCTACCAATGAGAGCTTTGAGTTGGGCAGTTTTCTTCACCTCCGAAGTTTAATTTAGGTTCCCTAGATTACTGAATAAGTAATCTACTCGATTGCATCCTCCATTCACCTGGAGGATCACCAAAGAAGCATTAGCAAGCTCACATAATACCGTTGCTCCTTCGGTCGTCTGCACCTAGAATAATTCGAGCTCAATTCAAGCTACCCTCGAGCCACCCACAGTCGAACCAAGCCTTTCGGACCTTCCCCAGTATATCCCACATCTTCCATGCACTGTCGTCGTTCGTTAGAAATTACTATTCATATTGTGTTTTACCCAAAACATTATCCAATAAAATTCTCATAGCTTAGGCAATCAATTGAGGCATGGTTTGATCTAGGGAGGATCCTCAAGAGGAGTGCTATCTTCTTGTATCAAAAGCTCCCGCCATTGAGCCATCACCGGTAAGCAATTAAAGTTTTCTCTCTCTAAAACTATTTTCTAGAGTAGCTTTGTTTAAGCTCATTTATAAGCCAAATTGGATGATTCAAAGCTTGAAATGATCGTGGGGAAATAAGGAAGATGATTAGAATCATGTTATAACTCAATTGGGAAGGTTTAAGATTGATTTGATGATAATCAAAGTTGGAGGACTGAATTGAAATTTTTAAAATTTTAGGTACTAAATTGTAATTTTTGAAAATTATGGATCAAACTACAAATAGGGAGAAATCAAGTACCCAGTTGGAAATAATGAGAAATTAGGGACCCAAAATAAAGATTTATGAATCTTAGGGACCTAATTATAGATAAAGTATAACTTAAGAACCTAATTGTAATTAACAAAAAGTTAAGGGACTTAAGTATGAATATCTTATGATTTGGGACTTATTGTCCATTTTATTGTTGGCCTGAATGACACTCATTAATGACCTGAAACATTCTGAATAGAAACGTTTACTTTTTGTCAGTGCTGTTCATTTTTTTGGCGAGTGAACAGTACTGTCATCTGAAGGAAGAAGATGACATTGTTCCGAATTGTACCGGACCAGTCTGAACCGGGTTCAATGCTTAAACCAGTCGGTTCAGGCCCGATTCGGCCGAGTCTTTCAAAATTAAAAATTTCTAAATTCATTCTCTATCAAATGGTGTTTGAATTTTCTAAGACACCTAGAAAAATGAATTTAGCATTCGGTTCAATGATGGTTCAAATTAGTTCAATCCGGTTCAGATCTGATTCACCTGAATCGGTCTAGTTTTCTCTCCCAAATTGTCCTAAGGTCCATTTCCAAGGTTTTTATGACTCTTTGGGTCACTCGGGAGTTTTAAATTTCCCAATTTTCCTATTCTCTAGTGGTTGGATTCATGAACTGGTTCAGTTTTTCTCACTCGATTTGACCGATTCTTTCCTGATTTTCCTTAATTCCAAAGGATGAGGTTTATAGATCTGGACATCAATTGTAGTAATTCTTGATCCTAGAAGAACCCTAAGGATAAGAGCTACCTTCCTAGATCAAGATCTCAGACCGCCACACCTCAAACGGTAAGCTTTCGAAGCTTTCCCTCTCTACGTACAGTTTTTCGGTGAAACTCTGCTTAAGTTCATTTCGGATCCAAATTCTATAATTCAAAGCTCCATTTGATAGGATGGAAGTGTAGAAACTGATCCATGCCATCAATTGGAGCAATTAACCCCATTTGAATGGCCAATTTGAAGAAATCAAATTCGGTCAGTAGAGAGGGGTAGAACTTAGGCGAAATTTGGGGATTTCGGAAAATTGAGGGACCTCCATGCAATTTCTCAAAATTGAAGGTCAATTGGCAATGAGAAAGATGTTAGAGGACCAATTGGTAAATTTTTGAAAGAATTGGGGCTAATTGACCATTTTTGGAACTTAGGGGCAAAATGGTAATTTTGTAAAAGTTTGAGGACCAAATTGGAAATTTGGAAATTTGTACCCCATATACTATTTTGAGAAAATTAAGGACCCAATAGGGGTATTGGAAGCCCTGGGGACTTAATTAAAAATAATTAAGCGTTTAGGACCTAAAGTCAAAGATTATGGACTTTAGGGACCTTATTGCAATAAGTTAAAAAAAGTCTTAAATGGAAATATATGGAAATAGAAGGGTCATTCATGCCAAATTGTTCCTTATTAGGTTACTCAAACCATGTAGGAACGAATTTGGATAAGTACGTGAGCAAAGAAGCTCAAGCAGAACTTGGAAGTTGATTGGGGACGAATGCGTCATAGTCATCAGATGAGTAGCACTTTTATACATCATATCAGTTGGGATAATGAGCTCACTTTTATGAACTAAAAACCTACTTATCGGATTTTAAGTATGACTAAATAAAACATCATACCAAGTTGGTATGATGAGTTTCTGAAAGAAAAAACGTGTACCAGTTGTAAGCGAACCTATCATCATACCTAGTTGGTGTGATGAGTTGAAAAGAAAATTTTGTCAAAAGTGTTCTTCTCTAACTATGCGTCATTGCTTAAACTACTTGGAAAACCTTCTTAACGAGAGCTAGAACAACTCTAACAGGCCAGGGGCCTCAGCTTTGAACTCATAGGGCTCAAGGCCTAGTTGTAAAAAACACGTGTAATGGGCCTAAGGTCAGTGAGCACGGGCTGAAGCCCGTAAAAAAAACATGAATAAGAATAGCCATAAAAAATCTTATTTAAAATGGAATTTAATTGTATGATTCGCCACGGTACCAAGTCAGGATCGACAATGCACGATGGGCTAACAGCAATGCATCAGGGTCAGGTTGACGGGCCGACCGAAACAAACAATTGTAGGTTTGGTTGAGTGTCGAGGTTTTTAGATCGTCAGTACCAAAGAGAATAGCTAAACTATGAAAAATTTTGTTTGTGCATGCACTCATGGATTCGGGACCATTAAGACGCCCTAAGGGGTAGTGATGGGTTCCAAGGGCTGTTGGATGACATGATGGAGATAAGGGCAGTTTGTCGTGCTAATTGATAATGAAGCTTTGGGAGCTTTTTACGCATGAGACCAAGGTGAGATCAAGATGTGGTCTCCATCCTCATACGAACACGAAGTGGATTTCAGGTTTAAGGGTCAAACTCAGGGTATAAGTTTGTGACTTCTATTAGGGTAGACGACAAAGTCGCGTTGATCCCCAAGTGGGTGTAGTCTTGCTAAGTGCCTCCCGAGGCAAGGGAATGTGCAAATAGAGCAAAATAAACCAAGGCTTAAAAATAATTAAAGGTTTTAAAAATATGTACAGTTGTACTACGTGAAACACATCTCAAACAAGTGGAAGTGTTAAAAAAGTTACATAATGGTGAAGAAATTTTTAAAATGATGATTTGTTTTTCTAAGATAAAGAGAAATCCTAAGATTTTAGTGAATAAAATGTATTTTTGAAAAACTTATTTCCTAACACCCGCTCACTTAGTTGTAGAAACTCACTCACTCCATTTAGCCCATTCTCAGGAAGGAAGGCAAACACTTAAAAAATACCTTAAAGCCAAACCATTAAGACAAAAATAGATATGTAAGTTTTAACATATTTAGTTTATATAATTTTATTATAGGAAAATCAGGTAAAAATGACCCATGACTACTCGCGTTTTAAAAGAAAATGAAATCATTTATAAACCATATAGAGTATCAGGTTGTTTACGGGGATCCGACCAAATAGGATAAGAGCTTGATAACACGATCTCTTGAAATTTAAAAAAAAAACTCATTTTGAATTTCAATATATTTTAGAATTGGTTTCTAAGTCATGCATTCAATATAAACATACATGTACACATTATTCACTTAGTTGTTGATCATTATAATACTCCTTTTACTTTAGTTCATTATTCACTTTGTGTCATGTTGAATCCATATCTAAATTTTATTTTTTTTATTATTTTTGTGGATAAATTTTCTCGTATTACTTGAATTTTTCTTATTAAATCTATATTAGAGGTTTTGAAAATTTCTCTTCAAATTCAATTTAAAACTATTATTAAAACTCTTTATAATTATAATGCACATAAATATTTTTCACATAAATTTGTGAAATGTACAACTCATCGTGGTATAATTTATAAATCTGACTGTTCTTAAGTATCTCAACAAAATATAGTAGTAGAATATAAAAACCGACATAATCTTGAGTTATCACGCACAATAATGATTTATCAACATATTACTCACCATTTTTTTGTCTTATTGGTTAGATGGTATGTTATCTAATCAATCACATGCACTCTTACGTACTTAATAATTGCATACATTATCATATTTTATATCCATTGCATTATTATTTTTTTGTTCCTCCAAACATTTTTGGTTATTTTTATTATGTTTATAATACTTGACTAGATCGTACTAAACTTAAGCATAAGTTAATTTGTTGCATTTTTTAAGATATTTTAGTATTCAGAAAAGTTATTGATGTTATACTTCTACTATTAGATGATATTACATCATATGATGTCATTTTTAGGGAATTAGTATAATTTTTTGACTAGATGATATTATATCATATTGAATCTAATTATATTAATTAGGAATGTATTTATTCATAACATCCTTAATATATATATATATATATATATATATATATATATAACTCAATCACGTAAATTTGTGGTTAAAGATTTATTCAAAATAGATTTATTAAGGAAGTCTTTGTATAATTTTAAGTAATTTTTTTAGTGTATAGTTTCATCCAATATTTTATCGTTATTTGAAGGGAAAAACTTTTATATTAATCGGATTGGTAGACGATTTTTTCATTACTGGCAATGATAATTATGATATTATTTTATTCTTGAATAAGTAATACCAATGTTGTAATGCTCAGATACTATTAAAAGCTAATGATAAAATTTTTATCTATTAAAAAAATTATTTAGTTGACATACTCAAGGAAAATTAATTATTTGTTTACAAATCCGTTGATTTACCTATAATACATAAAACTAAACTTATGTTAGAAGATTGAAAATTACATGATCCTAATAAATATGGAATACTAGCTAGTAAATTAAAATATTTAACAATTACTTAACCTTGTATTTCATATCCATTGAATGTGATAATCCGGTTTATGTCAGCTCCTAGTACTAATCTAGCTCA
Source organism: Trapa incisa (assembly GCA_030064435.1). Taxonomy (NCBI): domain Eukaryota; kingdom Viridiplantae; phylum Streptophyta; class Magnoliopsida; order Myrtales; family Lythraceae; genus Trapa; species Trapa incisa. Next base: position 738,155 of record CM057784.1, on the reverse strand, counting down.
TATATGTTGAGCTAACAAAACCTAGCTCATATTCATACCTATATGCAGATAGACTTAACAAACCACTTCAAAAAACAAATCTTAATAGTTTATATAACAAGTTGGGCATTAGTGTTAATATATTATTATTTTATATAGTTTGAATATTTGATATAATATTAACATTATATGGAAACATTATATGAAAACATTATATTTTTTATTTTTATGTTATTATAAACATATACATAGATAAATTTTTATTTAATTTACATATTATTTATCAATTCAATTTAATAAAATTTCTTACAAGTCACGTAAATCAACATTCAGATGTAAGATTCAATAACATTTACAAAAAGAAACTAAAGCTATCATGATATAGATATATTTTTAAAATACATATCACCCCTACAAGTACATGATGGAATATATTTATAGCTGAAGATTCCATAATGTCTTAACTAGCAGAACCTCACGAATTGAAGCATTTTTGCAGCAGTCTTGACAAGATAAATGGTACCAAGTGGGGTCACAAATGAATGCTTAGAAGGCTAGAAGGATCTTTGGACCCGCTCTCCTGGTCCAGGGTCCAATTTCGCTCCCAAATACTTATCTAAGACATTCCTGAGAGCCTGCAACAGTGAGATAAAACAAAATAAAAAATGAAGGCATATCATCAATAAAGCTATGGAAAACTTCAATTTCATTAACAACCAAATATGCAATATAAAAGAACTGGAAGAATGAACCAGCCATAATATTTTTCTTTTGGGTAAACAAAACAGATTAATAACTCATCCTAGGGGTTTCACTGAGCAATATAAACATACTTCATACATCAGATAATATATGAGTGGTGGTTAATGCGCGCACACAGATTGTTGAGTTGATACTGAAATAATAAGTTTTATATACTCTACACAGGAAATCTTTGTTGAACATTATAGAGAAGACCCAACTAAAGATTGAGGCACTTACAGTCATGTCAAATAATTTTACACGAGACCAAGATTAATATCATCATAATTCTCTATTATCATGGTCCGTGTTACCTGCTGAGCAAATAATTCTTTCCCACTCAAAATGGCCTCCATAGCAGCAAACTGGTCATTGACTGTGCCATAGAATACCTGGTAGAATTTGCTCCTGATATCACCCAAAAACTTTAATATCTGCATTAGACTTTATGACATAATTTAAAGTTCTCAATAGAACAAGATCTACCTATCTTCTTCAGATATCAGCTCATCCAATTCATCAAACTTCCTTGTAAGGACTTCTGCACCAACTGGTGAAAGCAAGTGCAATATGAGTGCCTCCAAAGTCCTTGGGAAATGCTCCTAGAATGAGCAGAAATACTGAACAGTCTAAAACAGTTTAAAGTGGAAAGGCAGGAGCTGACAAGTGGTATAATAAAAATCAGTTTCCTGCTGATAAGGGCAACTCTTATATAAGATTAAAAAAAAATGTCACAAGGGATCCAAGTGCAAACTAGATCATACATAAGCACGTAATAAACCTGGGCAACATAATAAGACAAGTTTAAAAGGGAAAAGAAAGACCGAAGAGAGAATATGGTCCAGGTTTAGTAATGGACAGAACTTCTGGCAGCTGTACCAGTAAAAAAAAGCACTCTAAATGAGAACATAATTAATTCTGTATATTTAATATACACACTTGTAAGAATTTCCAAAATACAATATTTCACAAATCTACAAGCATGAAATATTTTCTGACACCGAGAATCCCAAGCCATATGAAAAAGAGGGTGCTACTTTGGAGATTTAGATCATAGAAGTTGTAAAACAGACTGTCTTGGGATTTAGAAATGCCATTCCCCTACCTTGAAGCCAGTAATTGGGTTGATCAGCTAAAGAGAAGTATGCAGCATGAAAATTAAGCAGTATAGAAAGACATACCGCCATGGAACTAAGCATACTATGAAGGGAACATGGATTCAGGACCCAAAGTATCTTAGCAACAGGATCATCTTCAAGGTTAACTAAATTATTCTGCTGTCCATCTTCTGTGCTGGCATCACTTCCTGGCATAGATAGGTTCAATTGACTGTTGTCTACATTTATGTGGTCATGAACTAAAGAAACCAGCTCATGAAGAGCCTGGAGAGCAACAGGTTCTAGATCATGTATGGAGTGGTTCTGTTGTCCATTTCCCTTTGTGTCCACATCCACTTGAGCATTCTCAGTAACAGAAAGAGGCATTTCTGCAGGACAGCCAAGAGAAAGAATGGAATAAGCCATCATTTTTTTGGAAGTAGCAACAATAATTATTATTGACATAGATGTTATCATGCTTATAACAAACCTGATCTTTCCTTGTTAGCTGACTCAGGAACCTGACCTTTACTTGTGCCAGAATCAGCATATGCAGTTATGCATAGCATTTGGTTCTGTCCTATGCCAGAAAGGAGAAAAATGCAAACTGGTCATTAACCTTTAACCAAACTGCAAGCGCATATATACAATATCAGCTAAAATGTGCACCCTATAGGTACGACAAAGAAATCACCATTAAATGACCTGATGCATTTACCATTTCTTTGTCTATCAATCTTCGGTTTGTAATTTGTGGAGTTTCCAGATATGAAAGAGGGAAACATTGCCCATTAGCTCCCAAGGGAATATATTCATATGCATACCAGTGTTTTACAAGAAAACCAAAATGTGACACCTTCTCAGAATCCTGCGCAAATAATATGCATCCATATGCTCCACCATGCTCAAGATTATCTCGGATTGCCACCAAAAATTTACTGCAATCGTCAATTCAGCACTATCCACCTGGTGGAACCTGCAATTTTTGTTTGTAGAAACTGAAATTTTCCAATAATACAATCATAGATAACAACAATAAGGAAGAGATCAATGGATTGTACAACATAGGTCCAAAAACATGGGTTTGAAAAGAAGTTTTTGGAATGAAAGGGGGGAAAGGGGAAAAATAATGGAGGGAAGGAGAAGCCAGTGAGATTAAGGAGTAACATAGCTTAAAACTAGTTTTTTTAGGTTTTTCAAGGGTATTACAGATATATCAAGTGGAAGTATATTGTGTCATCAAAAACCAGTGTGGGGCCACAATAATATGTCAGTATGGAGACCTACCATCCTTCAGGAATGAAAAGTACATCGCCTGCATGAAGCATTACCGTTTGGCTGTACTCCATCATGTTTTTTGCTCTCGGATATACAGAGAAATTAGGGCAGTCCAATGCCACAGAGCTATCGAAGAGGAGAAAAAAGGTGATTGGATTATGTTTATAATGTGAACACTCTAATTTGATATAAGAGATTTATGTATGCAATGAACTCCCTAATTGTCTAGCAATATGCTTTTTATGCATGCAGTGAACTCTCTAATTCGATATAAGAATTCAAGATTGGTAAAAAAATAATATATATATATATATATATATGATGAGGATTCAAGACCCCAGGATATTCACATACCTATGATTTGAGGCCTCTCCATATAGAGGCATTGGATATAGCATGTGGCTTGTGGAGGGGGGCCACAAAACAACTGAAAATAAAATAGGCATGTATTAAAAGCTTCTAAACAGAATTTTATACATAGAAAAATCTTAAAAGTATCACCAAGCAATCTAAAACAAAGAACTTCTTATATGCTTCACCTTTAACTAATATTCTCAGTGGTTCCATTTTTTTTCCTTCCCTTCTGGATTTTCCATTTTTTGTCATGTGTGGTGGGACAAGCAATATTCTGGTTCATTTTTGCTAGGATTTCTTTCAAGCCATATTCCACTCATGATAGTAAATATTTGCATATATGTCATGCTGCATGATATTCACATTGTCCAAGTTCCTTGCAACACAATTATATCATAAAGGATGAACCCAATATCTATAATTTCCATCAGTCAGGGCTGAGTTGAGAATGTAACCTATACAGGAAGGAAAAAAGGGAGAGACCATGTTCAAGAAGCAAATGCATGCATTCTATAGCCACCCATTAAAAGGGATCATCCATTTTTCGTAGTAAGTGAATTTAAAATAAGTACAGCCAATAAAATGTAAAAAGAGCAAAAACCAACCTTGTTTACGGCCACTAACAATGCATAGTAGATTGTGATGAGGATCATAGTGGGTGCTTGACCTAGCTTTGGAGCAATTCAGCCATAGGTTGATAGAAGAAACCTTTCTTTTACCCAAGATAGAAGGCTATCCAGTAAAACCATATGTATCATATAGTGAAGAAGAAATCATTTCTGAAGAGGCACTCTTAATAATTAAATGCAAGCATATCAAAGTTAGTAGTGGCAAACCACATGTATATCTTCAATAAGAATTTGCAGTTGGCTCTGTCCTTTATTTTCAGCATTCATGATAGACACCTGAAAAGGATAAAATTGTGACTAAACCAAGACAAGTGAAATTACCTTTGCATCAGAGTGACTACCACAATAGCTATCACTTAGCTTGAAAAGAAAGACCGAACAAATCAAGACAACATCAACATTTTGGACATAATCTTGGAAATGTCACTGGAATAGAAGAACATGGAGGAGCAGCAAGAAATGTTGTAAGAGATCCAAAGCAAGAAACTATATAAGAAATATCAACAAGACAGAAGTAGCTATCACAAATATCACAATGCAGAGTCAGAATAACCTGAGCCAGATAGGTTTGTTGAGGAGTTAATTCAGATACTGAAGAGCCTGTCTCAGATTGGGATATTGAGGAATTCCCAACTTCTGATTCAGCAGAACATCTTTGATCCCCATCCTCCATTTGCATATGTTGTTTACATAATCCAATGAAGGAAGAAAATGGTATAGGAACCTAAAAACATAAGACTAGTCTTAGCCAGAGTACACCAATAAAAACACAGTATGGGCTGGCTATACTATATGAATGTTGTGTGCACTTACTCTCTCATGGCTTCTGATATCACCATAGAAAACAGGAGCAGATCTAGACATCATAGCCTCCACTATACGTGATCCTACTCTTTCCTGAAGCATCATTAGCAATAAAGTGCATTACGTACACAGCTTGCCACACTATAACTATGTCGAGAAAAAATGTCTTTAGAAGGCTCTAAAGAATACAGAGCAAAATAAATTAAACAATAGGAAATCTTCACTGTTATGTCAAATGATAATCACATAAGGTAAAAAATTCGTAATTTCGCCACCTAACAGATACCGAAAGCAAATAAGGTATCTTCAGGACTAGGATTAGCATATCACTAAAACCAAATTTGTGTACTTCACCTTGGCTACACAACAAGGCTAAAAAAAGCAAACCTAACAAAGGGCAGATGATTCATTTACTTAGCTTTGAGTATCTTTATTTTTCTGAGAGAGAGAGAGAGACCTGCAAGTAGTCGAGACCGCCATTGGAGGGATTCCACCGGGTTAAAGCTTCCCAATCTTTGGCACATCCACTGAACACCTATCAAGTCGAGGGGGAAGACAACAGAAGGGAGGACTTGAATAAACTTTTCACATGAATTTCCTCGATACGGTTTAGGAAGAGAATAAGAAGAATAAAGAGGCCAGTTGAGTTGAGGGAAAACGAATAATGACAGCGGGCACGTTTCGGGGCTCGATCTGGGATGCGAATTCTGTGGCGGAAGGCAGCTCATCGAACCTCAGAATTTTCAAAGACGTTGCCGATTCCATTTTCAGGCTATTCTCATTTGCTTAGCTACCGGCAGGAAGAAAGTAATATAGCGACCGACCGAATTGAGAGGAAGAGGGCTTTGAGCCTTCGAGACTGGAAGGACTTTCCACTGCAATCCCCAAACAAACTTTTGTATTCTCTCAGTTTCCGCCCTCCTTTTTTATTGGTGTAAAATTATGAAATTCTCTCTTAGTAAAAATCTACCAAGAATATATGCTATTAGGTTCTGTAATACAATGTATCATAGAAAATTATGCTTAGACTACCATATTTTAATTTATTCACTACAAAGAAAATGCTAAAAATTTTTAAAAATACGACTCATTTCATTATAAAATAATATTTAATAAGCGTCGTAATATTTTTTGAAATAATTTTTTTATTCATATCTACTTAATATCTCTATTGAATATAAATGTGTATCCAAACTATCCAATCAATTTATTTTGATATAATATTCTATTTGTTTCTAACAAACGTGTCCATATAAAGTAACAACAAACTTACAAATCATGAATTATGAACAAATTTAATATTTCAATTCAAACATTCCTCTTCAGAAAATGACGAAGGAGGATGCAACATCCCAATCCGATTTTTACCCGATAGTTTTATACAACTTGTTAATTCGTTCAATATTATCGTAATAGTTATATTTAATAAATTAAAATCGAATTTATTAAAACTCAGGCTAACTCATGTTTTTATAATTTTTTTTTCGAAAACTAGTATGCTCAAAATAATTTAAACCAACAACACGCGAATATAACAATTAATAAGCAGTAATTATAAATTTTCGTATACAAATTTTGAAATCTACCTCAAGTTTGGCTTGTTTTAAAAATGAGATTCGACTTATATCTTGCAAAACCTCAACTTTCACTTGTAATTATTTAGGTAGTGAGCTTACAACTCGGTGAATGAGTTACTAAAGTTGGGCCACTACATTACTTACAATAATGGTTAAATGAAATTTCTAACACGGATTGTCACACTCCGACTCGATTTAATTAAAACCTTATAAACAACCCACCATTTCTCCCAATACTATGATAGATGCTACAACTATCACCATAGTATTAAAACAAGTAAAGCTCAAAATAACGAAAAATAATTTATTAATTTATGTAAACCCAATTTCCCAAAATAAGAAAAACGGGAATTGAGAAAAGGAAAAATTTTGAATTAAAACTAAGGTTTAAAGTGAACTGGAATTGGTATATAAAAATAATAGTAATTTAAATTATCCCAAGTGATTAATGAATATCTAAAAATTAAGGAAAATGATCATATTGTAAATTCGATGTGAGAATCGAACCGAGTTGAACTAGAAATAACTAATTAAAATATTCATTTTTAGGGTTAACTTAAAAATGTCAATTTAGCAAATTGAAATCACCACTATATAGAAAAAAAATTTAGAAAATAGATCGAATCGGGGCTGAACAAACCGATTTTTTATTTTGGGTCACCAAACCCGGTTCAATTGTCATACCTACCAGATCAGCGCCCCGTCAGCTGCTAGGTCATCATATAAAAGCACTGACCAATTAAAGTGTAACACATGTCCCCAATCAATGGTCAGACAAAGAAAATCCACGTCATTAGAAATTAACCAATGGGATCATGACATGTATTCTTAGTCAACAAACATCTAAGGAAAATCCTCGTCATTAGGGTTGACCAATGAGAGACTGACACGTAGCAAAGGTGTTAGGTCAGCGACCAACTAGGATGTTTGAGAAAGGTCAACCAATTAGGGGTCGACACATGGCAATGCCATTGGATGACCATAGCCATTAAGAGGAGGACACATGATAATGACATAGTGCCTAAGGTAGGAAACTGACGAATTTAAATCAACCAATAAAAGAACATGGTCATTGAATGAATATATTTGATCAATTGCCACATAGGATCGATTGACCAATGGGAGCTTGTCACTATCAATGTGTAAACCCCGTTCTCTCAAAATAAGAAATCAGAAAGGAGAACCGAAAAATTTCGAGACAAAACCGAGGATGAAAGTGATCTAGAATTGGTAAAGAAGGGTCAAAACGGGAATTTGGAAGATCCCAGGTGGTCAATGAAGATCCAAAATCTATGGAAAAAAAACCATGAAGTGAATTTGATATAAAAATTGGACTAGTTCAACGTAAGCTGGACCTAAACCGTATTAAACTGGATTGAACCGTGAAAAATCAGTTTAAAGATTCATTTTTCTAGATTACTTAAAAATATCAATTTGAGAAATTAAAGTCACCATTGGATAGAAAATGAATTTAGACAAATTTAAAAAAAAATTTAAATGTTAGAAAACCGGTCAAATCAGGCCTGAATCGGTCGATTTTCGATTTTGGGTCATCAAACCCAATCTGACCAAACTGGTCAAGGGTCTAGCCGGTCAATGGACTGCCGAAGTATGAATCAGAGCTCTGACTTAGGCACTTTTCTCCATCTCTGAAGGCGAATTCAAGTTCCTTGGAATCCTAAGGAAGTAAGCTACAAAGAAATACTCTTCATTCATCCTCCACACACCTCAAATCGCCATTCTCTCTCAACTACTCTATTTTCCAGTGAAGCCCAAACCAGAGCTCCGACTTGGGCAGTTTTCTTAGCCTTAGAAGGCAAGGTTATGTCCTACAGACTCCGGGGGAAGCAACTACCTGATAGCATCTTCCTTTCGATGCGAGGACCGTCAAAGAAGCGACGGCGGAATCAAATAGTGAAGCAGCCCTGATGGACCGAAGTTGCCCTATTTTGGTTGAGCTGAATTTAGCCAAATTCAGCCCTCCTCCTGCCAAACCAACCCTCCCCAAGACCCCAACGGCCATCACACGGCCTCAACAAAGTTGAAAGGTATGACAATTCGGCCCTCCTCAGTCGTTGTAGATCAGGGTTAGAGAGAGAAAGTGTAGAATTTCACTAACCAAATTCACCCTCAATTCGACTTCAATTGTAGCGATTCTTGATCTTAGAATGAACCTTGGGACAAGAGCTACCTCCCTCGATCAAGAGCTCGGATTGCCACACCTCCGACGGTAAGCTTTCGAAGCTTTCTCTCTCTACGAATAGATTTACGACAAAGCTCCGTTTAAGCTCGTTTTGGACCCAAATCATGCAATTCAAAACTCAATTGAATCATATGGAAGTGTGGGAACTGATCCATACCTTCCATTGGAGTAATTAACCCTAATTGAATGGCTAATTTGAAGAAATCAAATTCAGTCAGTTTGAAGGTGAGAAATTGGGGAAATTTTGGGGATTTCAAAAAATTGAGGGACCTTTTTGTAATTTCCAAAAATTGAAGACCAATTAGCCATGAGAAAGATGTTGAGGTACCAATTGGTAATTTCTGAAACATTTGGGGTCAAATTTCCATTTTTGGAAAATAGGGGCAAATTGTAATTTTTAAAAAGTTGGAGACCAAATTAGAAAATTGGAAAACTTAAGCCCCTTACACAATTTTGAGTAAATTGAGGACCCAAAAGGAATTTTGGAAGCCTTGGGACTCAATTTAGGGAAAAGTTAACATTAGGGATCTAAAAGTTAAGGAAAATAAACTTTAGGGACCTAAGTGCAATAAACCAACAATTTTGAGCCTGGTTGCTCGTAAGAAAAAATGATGGCTGACATGCCAAACCTTAATTGATAAGGATGCCTAAATCATGTAGGGACACATGTCACTGGAATGCCATCAAGAGAAAGCTCGTGTAAACTTGGAGAACCAACTAGGGACGAGCATGTTACAATCATCGGGTGAGTAGGCTTAATTATACATCAGACCCAGTTGGGTTGGTGAGTACTTTAGAAATGAAAAATCACTTGTGAGTGGGGTTATTTCACACCATACCCAATTGGTATGATGAGTAAAGGAGAAACTTGCTTACCAGTTGTAAGCGTAGATGTCATCATACCCGGTTGGTGTGATGAGAGGAAAATAAATTTTTGTCAGAAGTGTTCTCTCCTAACTATGTGCCAATGCTTAAAATATTTGGGAGACTTTCTTGACAGGAGCTAAAACAGCCAGGGGCCTCAGTTTTTGAACTCATAGGACTAAATGCCTGGTTTTTGGAAAAACATGTGCAGTGGGCCCAAGGCTAGTGGGTACGAGCAAGAGCTCGTAAATAAACTTGAATTATGAAAGAGCCATGAAAATTTCTAATGAAATTGATTGTATGTTTTTGCCATGGTACCAAGTAAAGACCTATAGTGCTCGATGGATTAGCGACAATACGTTAGGGTCAGGTCGATAGATCGGCCTAGACAAACAGTTGCAAGTCGAGTTGAGCGTCAGGGCCGTTGGACCGTTGGCACCAAAGATAATGGCTATATGTGAAAAACTCTTGTTTGTGCATGCACCTATGGTACATGACCATCAAGACGCCCTAGGGGTAGTGATAAGTCCCAAGGGCTATTGGACGACACGGGCGGTGATAAGGGCATTTTGTCATGCCAGTCAGTCATGAAGCTCTGGGAGCTTCTTGTGCATGAGACCGGGGTGGGGACAGGATGAGGTCTCCATTCTCATACGAACACAAAGTGGTATTTGGGTCTGAGGGTTATACGTCTGGGACACTCCACTCAGACCCAGGGTAGAAGTAGATGGGCTTCTATCTTGGTGGACGACGGTACATACGATCCAATCCACAAGTGGGTGCAGTGGACGAGCTGCACCTATGAATGTGTGTACCCTTCCTGATGAAGGGCATGTGTTTGTTTGCTAAACACCTCCCGAGGCAAGGGGATGGGCTAAAAGAACTAAACACAACTAATATGGTAATGGGAAAAAGTTTTAAAAATCGAACTTTGAGGAAACCTTTTTTTAAAGGAATTGATAACCTTGGCATGGTTTGATAAACAAAATCTATTTTGAAAACTCACTCCCAACACCCACTCACTAAGTTGTAGAACCCACCCCTCTCTTTTACCCCTTTCAAGAGTAAGGAGATATAACAAAAGAAAACGTGAAGATGTACCTTCCGTTAGGTATGCTTAAAGTTACTTTTAAGCTTGCATTTTGATTGATTTATGTTATTTCATGGAACAAGGTTTAAATTTATGCATGGCTCCTCTTGATTAAAAGAAGGGGAAACTCCTCTTAAACCAAGGGAGCGGCAGGTTGATCATGGGGATCCGACCAAACTAGGTCGTGGTGTGACACGCTCACTGAGTTGTAGAACTCATCCCCTCCCCTAAACCCTTTTTCAGGAAAAACTTTCTGCCAAGAAAAGCGGAAGCTAGGGGAGCAAGTTAGAGGTACCACAAATAGGTAAACTCTTATTTAATTGTTTTGTAAATTTTATTATGAAAAATATGTGTACTTATATGCATTTACCTTCCTTGGTTTATTTGGTAGAAATACTAATTTAGTACGGGGAACGGTAGCAGGTTGATCGCGGGGTTCCAACCAAATTGAGTTGGGGCATGACAAGACTTCCCAAGTCTCTCATTTGGGTCCCCAAAATTCCTTTAGACACATTTGGCTCCCAAAAATGTATATGTTATAGTTTGGTCCCTAAAATGGACAAAATTACTATTTTGCCCATGACTTACAAAAAATACTCATTTTTGCATGTTTACTTTAAAAAATTACTATTTTACCCTTAATAATTCAAAATAAAATATTTAATCTCCGTTTGGGCGTAAATGACCATTTTGCCCCTTTTTTACATAAAATTTACGATTTTGTCCCTAAACTCATGAAAATGACTTTAGTCATTTCCATTTGTCTCAAAATCACTTATAAGACCCTGAGGCTACTTTTAGGGACATATTTGCAATTTGACTCCTAAACTTTCCATAATTGCAAGTTAGTTCCTAAACTTTGAAACTCAATCAAATAAACTTATAAATTCACAATTCACCCCCAAATGATATCATTATACCCTTGCATGGGAGGAGTGGGGGTCTTACCTTGGATAACCATGATCGATTTTGGTCGTTTTCCAAAACTTGACAAAATAGAGCTACTGAGAGATTTCTCGGAAATTCTCAGTAGAGGTGATCGTATTTTAGACGTTTTGTAGCCAAGGTCAAGGCAAAACTTTATGTGGTGGTGGTTGAATAAGAGGTCGCTGGAGTTGGAAGAATTTGATCGTCAATTAACCACAATCAGTTGGAACCCGACAACCCATCGGTGGAAATCGGCTCGTGTCGACCAATTTTCCCCTTGCCAGAGGTCGGTTCTTGCCATGGAGAGGTAGATGGGAGGCAGACAGTCACTTTGACACCGGCGAGTACTCGAGTGGTGGCTGAAGGTGGTCAAATTGACCCCAAAATACCGTTGGTAGAGGGCAGAATTTCTGTCCTAAAATTGGATAGGTCAAAATGGCTCTAGTGTGGTATTTTTTGGCCACTAATAGTGGGACCCAACCATAGAACTCAAGAGAAGTTCATAAGCTTTATTTTGACACTAAAATCACTCTATTTGGTGATTGGAGGAGAGATGATTTCTCTTTCAATTGTGGGGAGGTCAGCTTTGTGAGATTGAGATTTCTAACTTTGGATCCACAATTCGAGTTAATGCAATTAACTTGGAGACGTGTAGGATAGTTTCTAGCTTATCTTTGCAATTTATAGTGTTCAATTTGATCAAAAATTAAATTAATTGGAGCGATATTTGTGATAGTGCTGCAGAAATCCTTTTGGTCGGTGAGTGGTGGCTCGCGAGTGAGTCAGGCCAACCCGACTTGGTTCCAACTAACTCAACTTTCCTTATTTACCTCTTTATTTTTTTATAATTTAAATTACAATTTAGCCATTTTTGGGTCCCTTTGTAATTAAATTTGAAATCATGGTACGTGAAAATGGACTTTTTTTCAATGATCTTAGTTTTTTTGTTCGTGAATCCGATCCCTAATTACGATACCAGGTTATTTTTCTCATTTCCAACATTGTGTTATAATCCGATTTGAGTTTTTAAATTCCAACTCTGGTTTTATTTCCAATTCGGTATTCTCGATTTAAATTTTTGTCTCTATTTCAATATTTTATTCATTATTTTATATATTATCCTTTGTTTAAAATTTTATTTATAGTTCTGATTCTCATTATTAATTCGATATTACATTTCTCGAATTAGCATCTTATACTCGATTCAGTATTATATTCTTAATTTAAACTCGATTTCATGTTCCATTGGATTTATCCCGATTTTTAAAAATTTCAATATTAAAAAGCATAAAAAATCATTTATTTGGAACTTGAAGCTGACGTAACTCTTATACGAATTGTGAGAAGGTACAATTGGCAAATTATAGCGTTAGAAACTAATTGGTATATATTGATTGCAACCCTTACCCATAGTATCAGACTATTTGGATACACGAATGTAAATTGCTATATTTATATAGGAAAGCAAATTAATATAAGTACACAATAGCCATTACATACGAATAATTAGGGTTCAATTGAATTATATTCTACTAAATTCTCATATTTGATTGCACATAATAAACTGGTCTCATCTTATATTAGTAAGAATCCTAATCATTTGAATTAATAGAAGAGAAGTGTTTTTGGGCAAAAAAAATTCAAACGTGCTTTCCACATACATGCGGTTATTTCGTTAATCTAACATAAAATATATCATAACCCAACAATTATGGTTATGCTCGAGCACACAAGGAGGGTTGACATCTAAACAATTTAAATTCTTTCATAATATGGCCGTTAAGGCAATCTCAATTAATGAGAGTTATTGAGCAAAAAAAAATTAATGAGAGTTGAATAAATTTATAAATATTAATAATTAATTTGGAAAAAATTAACTCAAAGTTTATGTCCTTATTTGATATTCTAGCTTTATTATCCTTGTGTTTTCTGTGATTTTTATGGGGCATACGTGTCATTTCAGATTTTTACCGGGTACGGGTCCTATGAAAATTGATTACGTAATACATGTACTAATTTAATTAAAAGGATAAATTAATATTTTAAATTTCCATTGATATATCAATTTATAAAAAAAGAAGATCCCTCAAAATTAAAGGGAACGGAATTTCAACACCTGGAAGAGCATTTTTTTTCATTGGGTTCACTACTTTCTGAAGTACGGCTAAGCGAAGGGTTTCCCTCAACTCTGCTTCGGCAATTCCCGGCTAAACTCTCGATGGCGACTCCGATGAGGTGAGTACGGAAATTCTATACATTAAGGCGGCACTTCCATTGACTCGTGCTGATGTCATTTGCTCATAGAAAGTTGATTGCAGTAGACGGAACGAGAGCTCGTTCAACTTACTTTTGAAGGGTATGGAATTGAGAAATAACTGACCTTATGAAGATGCATGCTATAGTTATTTATTCTTATATAGCGCTTTTGGTTTCTTTCTCTCCTACTTAATTGCTGCTATGTCGTAGTATCATGATTTATAAGCTGTTTTCAACTGTAAGATAGGAATTCTAAGCTGGTAGATGTAGGTCTTTTGCGCTGTCTGAAGTCTAAACTCCTTGGGGGTGATTAGAAATTCTTCTGCATTGGATGTCAAGTTAGAAGCAACTTAAGTTTATAAAGGTCAGTACTTCATCCATCCTAAGAAAGACAAATGGAAAATCCTTGACTGTGGAACACGAAACATCAAGCGCAATAGAATGTTTGTGAAGGAGAGAAGTAACCGATGATTAGTTGTATTGACATATTGATTAGGATGGTAAAAAAATTATTCTATATGTATTAAAGATATGTGATTTGTGTTCCTCGCTGCTGAAATTTTCCATTCAGGCCCATGATGTTCATAATAGAAGCAACCATTTTGATTTTAAAGAATGTGTCTGTTATTCAGTACAATTTGGATGTCTGGATAGTTGCAGACAGTGTAAAAGAATTGTTCCACTGGATTAAGATAGGATATAAGATCTTACATTTTCTAATGTGCAGATCCAAGTAAAATTTTAGATAAGAATGTAGGAGTAATCATGCTTTGTAATGATTTAAGCTATTATGTTTGATCCTTGCTTGTTTCTGCCTAAAGGGTTCATCATAGCTGATGCCAAAAGCAGCTCTACGCTACTGGTTTTATGATTACTGAACTAGGATAATATGGAATATCTTTCTTGTAACTTTTTTTAATATGTTTGGATGTGAATGTGATTAGAAGTTAATAATTCCCTTAAATGGCATTTACAGTTGTGCCCTCGGAAAACCCTTTCATGTCGCATTCTTTTCTTTTCCCATGCACAGCCTCTTGTAGATTCTCAAAAACCCAATATTTCTGTGCTCTTCAGACCACATCTTGATCAAATCAAGGCCTCTTCAGTGGCCAATCTTGGATCGATCATGTGTCGTACACTCTTTCAACATGTGGAGTTTAACCTCTTATATTGAGATGTCCCATCAGTCCATGGCTTCCTTTATCCATATTCTTGCCGTATAACCAAAAGGATTTTCTCTGGTTGATGTTTCCTTTTGTATTGTTAGATAAGAAGCCCGACATTTGTAGATAGTTAATTATTATTGTTCTTTATAACTGTGACATTGCTGAAGCAAGGAAAACCTGTTCCAGATTTGGGTTTTCAAATGGTTCTTTTATGCTCATCTGTGCAGCTATTCAAGTTCGAGATGCAGTTTTAATCATGCATTCTTGGAAAGTAATTGAGAAAGTTGATCTTGTGTATACTGAGCATCCTTGGAGGGCTATATGTTTTTTAGTATCAGTAATTATTTCAAGCTTGCTCACAAATTTATCAGACTCTACTATGAGTAATATTTTGATCATCGTGTACATTTTTACTTATTTTAACTTCTGTTTATCTTTCTCTTTTTTAGTCACTTGACTCTGCTGAGGTCTCTACATACCCTGTGTTCTGTTATGAATTTCTATTGATAGTGATCAGCTGTGCTGAATCTTTTGTTTGTGCATTTCCTGTTCAAATTTCTGCAGTGCCCTTTGTGAATAAATATATCTAATCTTTAAGAGAATGCTGAATGAGTCTCAGATGGTCTAGAATGTTCATTTGAAGTACAAGGGCAGTAATGTCATCACTTGATTACTCACCCATAATATGATTTATATACAAGTATTCCATCATACCTATACTGCATATATATAGGTAAACATTCATCCACTCCAAAAATTCTATATTGCTCAGCAGGTCTTTCTTGTGCCCTGCTATTTTTCTTGCACTTTCGATTCTGTTGCAATTTGCAAGTATGTGCCATTGCCATTGCACTGAGTCAACATTCTATCCCTCCTGTTTGATGAGCTTTAGGTCATCTGGTGTCTCATCCAGAGCTGGAAGAGGAAGTAATGAACCCAAACCTTTAGATCCAAAGAAACCGATACTTGATGTGCCACCTATCAACAGTTTCCCATATATAGGTCCACCTTCATCCGATAACAATCCTACTTTCTCATCGGTGGATGGAAATAATGAGTCCGGGCCCACTCTTGTATATATTCCTCCACATGCAACACAGGAGGAGCTGGATAATATAGTTTCTGCCTCTAAAAATGGGATTGTGCTGACAGGCAGTGCAACTATGGCAACTATTGGTCCGGTTGTTGGTAGAGTTGAAATTTCTGAAAATGAAACTGTATACAGGTTTCGTGTCCTCCTCCCAGGAGTTTCACGCAATGAAAGTATGTCTAGCATCTCAACCACTCAGTTATGCTGTCTTTTGTTATGATCATACTAACATTTTATGTTCTTCATAGCACATTTTATCTTGGAATTAATAGATAAACTATTTAGGTCATAAGCTTTTATTTGCCTAAATTTGGTATTTTATCCCAATAAATATCCTATTATCTTTTGGACCAATAATCCTAATTCTGAAATTCTACTTCTGCTTGTGTAAGCAGCTTTTGTATTTGCTACTCTTTAGAAGGCTGCCAAATTTTAATTTATCCAGTGGGCTGGTTGATGCGTATGAGGTATAATGATAGGTGGCAGCTGTATTTAAGTTAAACTTTCAGTAAAATGAAGTACATATTGATGGCTGGAGGGAACAAGGATTTTCAGATTGTAATCTCAGTATCAAGTTATAGAAAGATGTTATTGATATCATTTTAGACAACATGGGTATTTTGTCTAATTCATATTGTCCTTTTATCACTTCCATTAGTGTTGATATGTGAAGTTTATAATTGTGGTTTTCATTGCAGAGGATTTCAGTTGCGAGGTGGGGCCCGATGGGAAGGTCGCAATCAAGGGAATAACCACCACTGGAGAAAAGAATGTCATCAAGCATTCCCATGCCTTCAAGATGCTGACACAAAATTTTAGCCCCCCAGGGCACTTCTCTGTTGAATTTAAGCTTCCTGGACCTGTTGAAGATCATCTATTAGGGGGTTTTTTTGTTGATGGAATCTTAGAAGGTCTTGTGAAGAAAATTTTACCAGCAAATGCAGGTAATTAGATTCAAATGATGGTCACAGACACTTCTTGCTATCAAGATAAGAAGATCAAAATGGCTGATTATGCCCCGGAATCAAATCATACAGATACATTGCAACAGAATAGGATTTACTTCAAACTAATCAGACTATGTTTTGACTGGATTACCTGCTAGTTGCCATCACAGTTCTGCGTTGGATTCATAGAAATTGGTTTCCCTGGGCTATAAGACATTCTATTGTGAATGTGCCATGGGCAAAACTCTTGAGCAGTTGTGAATTCCCTCTTCTCTAGGTCTGTTCATCATTTTGGATTGGTTTTGGTTCAAGGAAATGGATTGCTTCTTGGTGCTTGAAAGAATATCATTTTATTTGAGAGCCATGAACTGATAGATGTATACAAAGAAATCTATGGACTTCTACCAGTCATACTGCTGTTCCCTCTGAAACTCTTCATCAATGGTGATTATAACTTAAACTTTCTAATCTAATTCTTCCAAACCTAGCCACGACCCAGAATGCCCAAAACCCCCAAACTTGAAATGCAATACACAACACTTAATTTCTCCCCTCATAACCAATCCCAACCCAAATATGAGCATGGGTCACCAAAGTCTTGACGGCCTCATTCCTTTCGGCGGATGTTGCTCCGCGATGAGCTGATTCAGAGGGGTATATGCCACAAGTGTTGCAAAATGAAGAGACATGAGCTGCCACAGTCAAACCGATTCTTATAATTAAATTGCAGTCAAACTGTTCATTAGGGTAAATTCGTATTGGAAAAGAGAGAAATCTACTCATTTACTATAAATGACTTATTCAATGCTTTATTTTTTCTATATATTTTGTTTAGTAACATGCTATCAGCACTTTAATATTTATTGGCTTCCACTTGTCAACAAAGCAAGAGGTAATCTACACTCTTCTCCCCATGTGACATGGCAAAACCAAAACCAAAACCGCTTCGGGCCCATAGCAAATTCACTTGACAATGAACAATGGAGTTATGTTCACTCCAACTGATTCAGTCACAATTGAACATCACGCTATTCAATTTATTAGTTAGTTTCATGTCATCTCTTTTGGTCAAACGTCAATGCAGTGCAGTGCAGGGTGACTTGGATCCTGGACACGAGCTACACATTATGTAAGTACATGTCAAAATTCTCATGTTTGCAACAAGTTCATGACAAAATGACTCATTCCTTCCTGCTACTTTTGTTCCTATCACAACTTCATTAACATTGTATACTGTTTTATGGTGCAAGATACGTGTCAAACTGAAGATGATTGGGAAGGGTAGTCAGATTCCAAAAGTTTACTACTTTTGTCATATAAATGAAGTTTATTTCAACTTTTTAACAAGTTTCTCTTAGTAGTTGTGGGGTTAAATTATAGCATTCTATTGTGCAAAAAAACATTATAGCATTCTAGGCTAGACCACCCCTCCACTTTCTTTGGAGTGTTTCTTTTAACAATAAAACTTGTGAGATCTGCCATTTAATATAATAAACAAAGAAATACTTTTCCACTGAATAATGAAATTAACTATATGATTTGGCTCACCTTGATGTATGAGATCCTTTTCATCAATCCACTAATAATGCATATTGTTTTCCTACATTTAAAATCTCATGTGCATGATATTTTTCCTATGTTTTGTGAGCTAGTTTCTACTTACTTTAGATTACATATAAAGAAAATCAAATGTGATCGACACTTTTCAAAATAGAGGATGGTGAACTAATAGAGGATGCTAGTGTCATGGACTCATACTTTGTCGTGTGAACTCCAACTCGGCAAGACCTTAAAGACTTCTGTGCGAGGTGTTAAGAAGCCTAAATGACATCTTACTACCCAATGCATAATTAAAAGGGGTTGGCGTCCTTCCAATCCTCTCGGAGCAAGAGGATGCTCGAAAGTCGGAGTGCACTAAATGAAAGAATTTTTTAGCGGAAATGCACCTATACGAGTAATAAAATTTGGCGTCGGGAATGCCATGTTAAGATGAAAGTGACTCACATGTCGACTATAGACTCAAACTCTTTATTGTAGGGTGACGATTCATCTGCAAATAATCTAAATGATTAGGGTGATTAAATTTTAATTATCATCAAGTAAGGAAAATAATTCATTTTTCATATCTCAACATTAGTAATTGTATGTAACTTTACATAAATACTATGAAAATTTTGGAAAAGGAAGGGAAATATATGAAAATTGCAGTTTCCCGTTGGAAATACCTTAAAATTTTCTTAAATATGATTGTTTCATTTTACAAACTTATTTTTGTAAAACTGATTAAGCGTGTAACATGATAGCCAGTGGAAAACCTGGGAGGAGTATTGAGTAAATGAAAGCTTATGAAGATAAGTATATATAGGTAGAGGTTGGCAATCATGAATGCTCACGTATACATGATAACATTTATGAAGGATATCACATATTCATTTATAGTGGTGATTCTATTTAAGGTTATATTCCTGTCAAAATTCTCTTGATTATGGGTCAACGAGGAAAATGCAAGATTGTCTATGAAGTAAGACACTTCGAGTAAGTCTAAGAGTGATTTGGACTTTGTGTATGTAAAAAAAGTTGGATCCCCAAATGGGATAACTAGAGTAAAAAGAAGTTCGTGATGGATCGTAATTGGTATAATGCAAACTAAGATAGAGATTATTTTACTATGTTACCATACAACCAAAAATTTATTGTGATAAATCAAGTATCACAAAATCTTTAATTGACAAATATATTATAATTTTAATATCTTGAGATGATAGTTAGAGTTGATGTAACTATAATAAAATATCTAACAATTAATATCCTAGTTTAAGTATTATGTAGAGTGTATACTTGGAGGAGAGTATATTGTAATGTTGTACTTGATATTGATTGAGTATAGGGTGTAAAAGTCACCATATGACATGTTTTGAATCATCTTCACCCTACAAGAACTATAAATATTGAGTTTATAGCACTTGTTTAAGTGGAGTGTATCATATGATCTTGTATGATATTAACATATCCTTTAAAGCTAAAATATCTTATTTTGATCTAGTTGATGATTTTCTTTTTAAGTCATGGATATTTCACCCACAATAAATGTATAAACACATAAATCAATAGTTCGTATTTTTTCATCAAGTTGTTAGTTTTATACTATTATTATCTAAAACATTTTAATATCTTGATACTAGTTTTACCCCACTTCGATTGATGGTTTAGAGAGTATATTCTTTGAGCACCCCTTACCCATTTAGTGTATCAATAGTTCATGCACTTCCATGCCAATTTCATATTATTGTTATTCCAAAATATTTTTTGATATCTTGATTGTGGCTTTACCACACTAACATAGATGGTTTATAGAATACATTATTTGAGCATGATTGTGGGTATGAAACACTATTTCTTTGCCGATTCTTAACCTTGTCTAGAGCTGAAATTGTCTTATGTGAATGATATTAATCATTACATTCGATCAATTTACTTAATGATTGCTTATTAAAAATAGAGACTCTCATATATTTAAATTGCTAGCTTTTATTAGTTTTAAACCAATAAATTAATAAAACTTAATGTCAACTGACTTTCAAATTCTCTCCTGTGGACTAATCCACATATAACTTTACTTTGTCTATTTTGTGTTATACGTTTTGAAGCAAGCCATTACACAATCACACATTTTCTTTAGGTTGCCCCTAATTGCAATATTTGTAATATAATATTTTTAAATTTGATAATTGTAGAGTTTTCCATCTATTACAATATCATTTACTTCAATTTAATCATTAACAAGTAGATACCTCCAAGAATTAGGTATAAAATAAATTAATAAAAATGAATACTATAATATATAGTAACCCTAAACTTGAGTAGGTAGAAAGAGCCAAAGAGAAACTCTTCCAGAAGGAGAGAGATGAAGAGTGTCCACTGGTTGGATGTACTGTACTCTTGTAATCTCACATGTATTATATCCACAATTTAAGTATAAAATTAATAATTAGGTCAATAAATATTAATACCCTTTCCTTTATAGTATATTTGTAACACACTGAATTGGTTTTCGGGTTATACTGTGAATAACCAATCGTACCATTCCCAATTTTGTAGAAGTGTGACCTTTCACTACTATATTATCGACATGATACAAGTCTTATAATATAAAACACATCTATTTTTAGTAAAAAAAAATGTACTATATCTAACCATGTCTCTAAATATCGCTCAATTGACTAACCAGGTTCGATATGAGGTATGTGCATTGCTCATACTCATTCACTCGACCTATACAAGAACCATCCCATTCAATCGAGATTAACGAGGGTTATGTGTGCAATGCACAATCACTCGACTCTACAGAAGAACCATCATCCTCATAGAATATTTGATGCATTGCAATCAAACATTTGTATTGTAAACCTCATTTTCTCAAAACAAATAATGTTAGAATGAAGAACTGGAAAATTTTGAAGGGAAAAATCGTGGTTCAAAAGGAACTAAAAAGGTGAAGAAAAATCAAAACGAGACCTGAAATTATCTCATGTGATAATTGAAGTTCCAAAAGTCCATATAACTAATTCAAATATAAATTAGAAGAGAGAATTAGACCAGTTCAAGGTGAACAAGAATCAAACCGATCTAAACCAGATTGAACCGATTTAAATATTTATTTTTAGGGGTGACATTAAAATGTAAAATTGAAAATTTGAAGTCACCACCATGTAGGAAATATATTTAGATAAATTTAGAAAATTTTAATTTTTAGAAAACCAATCGAATTGGGCCTGAATCGACCAATTTTCTATTTTAGGTGGTCGACTCGGTCCAACTAAACCAATCAACGGTCAAACCAGGTCAACGGACCGCCTACCAGGTCAGCACCCCATCAATGTGCACGGTTAATAAGCTCACAACGCGTGGCGAAGCTCTCTCCCTGAATCGCTAGGTCAACATCTGAAAGCACTGACAAATTAGAGCGTGGCATGTGTCTCTCGTCAACAGTCATACTAAAGAAATTCCATGTCATTAGGAATTGACCAATGAGAGAGTGACATATGTACTTAGTCAGCGGTCAACTAAAGGAAATCCCCATTAGTCGGGTTGACCAATGAGAGACTGACACATGAAACGTGCGCTAGATTATTAGTTAGCTTGGATGATTGGGAAAGACCGACCAATTAGTGACCGGCACATCGCATACGTACGTCGGATAACCACAACCAATCTGAAGAGGACACGTGGAGATGAACAGTGTGCTAGATGAGAAAGTTGACAAATTTAAATCAACCAATTAGAGGACACCATGTGGCAAAGTCAATAATGGTAAGATTTTGTCAACTGCCATGTCAGATAAAGTGACTAATGGGAGGTTGCCACATGTACAACCAATGGTTCAAAGGATGATTCGGACACTAAGTGGAATGTTATGTTAGCAATGCCAACCAATCACAATGCACCTCGTGGTAGCTCGCACGTGCGAAGCTCGCATGCACACACATAGTATCGTCTTTTTTCCTTCAGACAACTAAACATCAAGGGAAGGGAAAATTTGCCTTAACACTGGTGAGCCTTTAATCTCCCTAACAAGGTCTTAAATCAGAGACTTAATGGCCAACCGATGGATGGATGGATAGAAATGTCAGTTCTCGAGCTCCCTATATATAGAGCTCCCCCCATTCACCCTCTTCACACCTCCAAAGCTTAGAGAACCTGAATTGCTCCAATTTTTTACTATCCCTAAACTAGAGCTTTGACATCGACCCATTTCTTCACCAACGAATGTGAAGTCAGGTTCCCTGGAATCCTGAGGAAGTCTTCTACCTTCCTACACACTCCTTTCCACTCAAGGATCATTATAGAAACTCCAGGAGGGGGATTGCACAATAACCTTGCTCTGCCACCCGAACCTCTCTTGAATGGATTGAGCGTGCTTCAAGCTATCTTCGGACCTCCTGTGATTAATCCAACAATCCTCCTACCCTTTACGGTCTAACCTAGTTCTCCCTAAGCCCAATAGGTAAGCCATTACCATCGCCTTTCACTAGAATAGTCAATTTACACAATGAAAATTGTGAAGTTTTACTAAATCAAATTCTTATTGCTTAGGACTTCAATTGAGGTAAAATTTGATCACGTGAGGACCCTCTCGATGAGAGCTAACCCTCCATACCAAGAACTTCGACAATCATGCTTTCACAGGTAAGAAATTAAAGGTTTCTCTCTCTAGAAAGATTTTTCGGCGAAGTTTCGTTTGAGCTCAATTATAGGATAAATTGATCAAGTCAAAGCTTAGAATGATCATAAGGAAGTAGAGATGATTATTAGTGGCATGATATGATGCAATTGATTAGGTTTAACTAGTTAATTTGAAGATCCGAAGACTAAAATGTAATTTTTGATGAAATTGGGCGAATTTGGAATTGTTTTTGAAAATTTTGGGATTTTTGTTGAAATGTTGAGAATTAAAGATCAAATTGTAAATAAGATGAGTTCATGGTTTTAATTGTAAATAAAAATAAAATTTGGGATTTATTTGTAATTAAAAATAAATATAATAATTTATCTATAAACTAGGCAATTTAAAGTTATTTATAAATAAAATAAACTTGAGTGTTAAATAGTGAATAAAGTAATTCTAGGTGTTAAATGAGAAATAATTGGAATTTATTTGTCAATAAAATAAAATTAGGGATTTCTATGTGAATAAAAGAATACATAGGGAACTAATTGTAAATTTTATAATTTAATTCTCTGTAACTATTTAGGTGCAAACACCTTCACGTACGTACGTAATACCGAGCAGAAAACTTCGGAAATCTATTCAAGATAAACAAGGCACAAACCCCAGGTGAGTGAGATTTACAGTATCAAGTTCGGTTGAGCTAATAAACGTTAAATACATGCCAAAATGTTTTTTTTTGAAAATATTCTCCCTTTACTATGTGAAACCGCTCAAAATAACTTTCGGGAGATATTTTTGTTGCAAGCATGAATCATGAATCCTAGAGTCCGTTATGAGGTTATGCTGTCCTAGTGGGCCCAATGTCACGATATTGAAAGAGAAGTGGGTGTAAGACCATATTTCAAAAACTCGTATAGTGGGCTCAAGGCCAATGGTAGCATGTCAAATCCCATAAATAAATTTCTGAATTATGAGCATAATAAAAGTTATCATAAACGGATAATGTGTGTTTAAGCTATTGAGCGAAAGTCAAGTTGTAGCCCGTTGGGCTAGTAGTGGAAATGAAAAGATCTTAACCAAAGTACTATTGTTTGTATTGAAATTTTACATGACCATGAGATGCCCCGTCTGGGGTATTGATGGTTCTAAGCTCTACCGGATAGCAATTATGAGACAAGGGAAGCTATCACTGGTCCAGTATGTCATGGAGCTCTGGGAGCCCCATGCACAAATAGACATGGCGGAGATGAAATGTCTCATCCCTCTATAGTAGACAAGTTCATAGAAAAAGTTTGGGGGGTTAGGAAATGGTGCTCACATAGACTAATGGTTGAGGTTGTTGCCTCGCACCAATGTGGTAGAGGTTGTAGCCTCACACCATCATGGTAGTGGTTGTAACTTCTCACCAAGGTAATCGGTAAATGTGCTTTGAACCACATGTAGGGCAGATAGGACGTCTATTATGCAAATGATTGATCCCTTTTATGATAAAAATGGTGTTTGATTGTTTGTCTAATACAAACTCATAAAATGTTGTGTGAACCTAATGATGTATGAACCATCTCTTTAGGAACCTTGTATAAATTAAAAGTACCACCTTAATACTCACTGAGTTGTCAAACTCACCCACTTCCCTTAAACCTTTTAGGAAACCATCAAAAGGAATCTTTTTTAAAGATATTCCTACTTGGTACATTCTATGTTGTAATATTATTCCAGTATACATTTATGGAAAAATATTTCTTTCAAGAAATATTGAAAATTTTCTTAGTTTACATGTGACTCCTGCCGAGACTATAGTGGTAGTTGCCCCATAGTACCGGAAGGAGTGGTGGGTTGTTAACAGGTTTGGACCATCTAAACCGAGTTGGGGTATGACATGTATACTATGAGTACATGTCGCCAAAACCTAGTCATATGTATATGCAGACCACATCATATTTCTCCCTTTGTCCCGAGTGATTTGGAAACTATGATTTCTCCCCCTTATTCTTTCTCTTCCAAACTACCCAAACATTGACACTACCTCTTGCCATATGTGTCTTGTTGATCATCTTATCATTCAACAAATGGTATATATGAGACACATAAAAAGAAAATTTCAATTTAAATTTAGTAGTCGATGCTCGACCTGCTAATTGGTTGACCCCGCTACTCATATTTCTTAAAGTAATTCATATATGACCGTTAAGCAAACAAAATTCATATATGACCGTAAAGTTCACATCATATTTACATGGAATAAATCTTTGTTTTCTTTCAAAAGAGGACACCGAGTTAGTACCTATCTTTCTTAAAATATGGGACATAGCCCTCTCCTTATAAACAATCTAGCCTTAACTCATTTCATAAACATTTAGGTATATCTTATTTCATAACTATTGGGCTGTTACCACTTTTATAAATATTGGGTCATAGCCCCTTTTATAAACATTGGGTTGTATCCCCTTTCATAAACATTAACCCTTAGCCACTTTCCAAAACATTGAGAATTAGATCCTTTCCTAAACATTTGGATTTACGCAGTTTCATATATCTCATTTTGTTCAATAATTTCAGCAATATTCCAAAATTGTTTCCAACAAATTTCTCGATCAGTTCATCCAATTTTGATAGTTTCTTGGTTAGTTCATCCTCAATTCGGCTAGTTCTTGGCCTAATAAATTTTTATAAAAATCCCTTGTTCAGTTCTATACTTAATGGGCTCAAGAATTACCATTTTCCAATTTGTACAATCCTTTCTAAAAATCGTGGGCTTTTCGACCTAAACTAGTTTGATCCCAAATCGAACTAATTTTCCATCGGGCTTTCTTCTAGCTGTTGATTTCCTTTTCAAGGGGGGTGACTCGGTATGATTTCAATTCTCTTACTCATTTCCTAAAATCTTGGTCCAAACCGATTTCCAATCTGGTTCAATTTTTAATCTTGATTTGAGTTACTATTCTCGATTTAACCTTAGTTTCTAGTACAATTGGCTTCATTTTTAGTTCCGGATGTTTCCGTGTTACATCATATTTAGTTGTGATCATCTTTTCATGACTCAATTATTTATCATTTTTAATTTAATATTTGATTATTGTCACACCTCGACCCGGTTTCGTTAGAACCCCGTAAACAACCAGCCACTCTCCTTGACCTAAAGGGGTCCCTAGGTCATGAAGAGTCGGGCGTAATTTCTACCATCGTTCCTTAGAATAACATTATGCAAAACTTATAGCATAAAATAAAATACCCAGGTTTAGAGGCTTGGTGGAGAGACTCTTTGAAGGTCGTCTCTTTCCTGAAAAAAAATTTAAAGGGAGAGGGATGAGTTCTATAACTCAGTGAGTAGGTGTTAGGATGAGTTTTTGTAAAGGTAAAATCTTTTCTGTTCATAGGTTTTGTGGGTTTAACTCTTTATTAGAAAAATGCTTCAATAATTCTCCTTGCTCGGGTTTGGTTTAGCATACAACCACATGCCCTTTATTAATAAGGGTTCACACATTCACAGAGTAGTCCCTAACTAATCCATTTATGGTTCGAAGCACCTTTACCGACTGCCCTGGTAGAAGGTCTCACCTTCTACCACAAGTTTGAGTGAGCCTTACCACCCATCCCTTAAACCTCAACATCCTCTATGTTCGCTGTAGTGGGACGAGACCTCTTTCTCTTCGACCTTGGTCTAAGTGCGCATGAAACTCCCTGAGCTTCTTGACATATTGAACAATGGACTTACCTTATACTCCCTAGGTCTTCCAGTAGCCCTTGGAGCCACCACTTCCCCATAGTTGGTGCCTCGATGGTTCTGAACTCGATGCATGCACAAACAATAGTTTTAATACTTACATTAATCATCTTTGGGGCTACCGACCCAACGAGCCTAACACTCGACTTCGACTTCATAATCGCCATACCCAATAGGTTCGACGACCTGACTTTTGCTCAACAACTACTAGCCCATTGAGCTAACGACTCGGCTTCGGCACGGTGGCGATTCACACAATTAACCGATTGTGAAAAGGTTTCTTGGCACAAAAGCTTACTTGTCTATAGGCTACGGCCCGTGCCCATTGGCTTTGGGTCCACTTCACGAGTTCATCCAAAATTGGGCCTTGAGCCCTATTAGTTTCAAAACCAAGGCCTCAGGCCTATTAGAGCAAATTTCAGCTCTCATAAGAAATATCTCCCAAAAGGTTTAAGCAGATTCACATAGTTAGGGGAGACCATTCCTAGAAAACGATTTTCAAAATTAAAAGTTGTTAATCACCCCAACCAAGTATGTTGTTGGAAATTCCACTCACTTATGTGCTCCTTTGCACCAATACTCGTATAACCAATTCTAACATAGTTCGAGTATTCACACAAGGAAAAACTTGCATACCAGAACTTATAATTTCGTGTGTTTGCACAAAGGTCCTCATATTATGCCTTAATTATAATTAGGTCGCTAAGGTCCATAATTTTACCTTTAGGTCCCTAATGCTCAATCTATCTTTAATTAAGTCCCTATGGTTTCCAATTTCCTTCTTAGGTCCCTAATTTTCCCCAAATTACCAATTTTTCCTTAATTTCTTCAAAATTACCAATTGGTCCTCAATTTCATCCAAATAGCCAATTGGCCCTCAATTGGGAGTTAATTTCATAAAATTCTCCCAATTTCCCTTCAATTGCATTTCGGGCCCCAATTTTCCTAAAATCTCTAAATCGCCCAATTTTTCCAAAAATTGCATTTTGACCCACGAATCTCATTTCATTCAATTGACCACTTAAACTTTAATAATTGTCCCCTATCATGATCTGAATCATCTTCCCTTTGTCCCCTACTTCATTCCAAGCTTTAAAATACTAAATTTCACTTAGAAATGAGCTCAAATTGAGCTTAGTCGGAAAATCATCCTAGAGAGAGAAAGCTTCCATTAATGACCGATGAGGGTCTGGTGATTGGAGCTTTTGATTCCACTGAATTCTCTCTTATTTGGGAGTGAATTTCTCAACCATGCCTCAATTGGTGTCTTGAGCAGTGTGAATTTCTCAACTTAGTGTTCACGCAAAATTGATTGTGAATAATGAATTTCGATAAAGGACGATGGCAGACCAATCCGAACCAGGTTCAAAGCTTAAACCAATCGGTTCAGGCCCGATTCAACCAAGTTTTTAAAAATTAAAATTTTCTAAATTCATCTAAATTTATTCTCTATCAAATGGTAGCCTCAATTCTCAAATTGGAATTTTCTAAGCCACCTAGAAAAATGAATTTAGAAGGGAAAATGAGGTTTCGAGACCAAATCTAGAAGGGAAATGAGGTCTTATCCCACCAAGCGGACATGATGAGGGTCTGAGGGTCATACTATTGATGTCTACTATTGGCTGATTTCAACCCGACAAAAATAGGGCAGCTTCCATCTGAAGGAAGAAGACGAGACTATTCTGAATCAGACCGGACCGATCCGAACCGAGTTCAAAGCTTAAACTGGCTGGCTCAAGCCCGATTCGACCAAGTTTTTAAAAATTAAAAATTTCTAAATTTATTCTCTATCAAATGGTGGCCTCAATTCTCAAATTGGAATTTTCTAAGACACCTACAAAAAATGAATTTAGCAATTGGTTCAATAGTGGTTCAAACCGGTTCAATTCGGTTCAGATCCAGTTCACCTGAACCAGTTTGGTTTTCATCCCCCATTCATCCTAAAGTTCTTTTTCATGACTTTTGTGACTCGTTAGATCACTCGAGATCCATAAATTTCCCAGTTTGCCCTCTCTCTATCAGTTTTGGTTCATAAATCGGTTCAATCTGGCTTGGATCCGGTTCATCTGAACTAATCTAGTTTTTCTCTTCAATTTGTCCTAAGGTCATTTCCTAGGTTTTATGAACCCTTTTGGTCACCCAGGAGTTGTAAATTTCTCAAATTGTCCATTCTCTAATGATCAAGTTTGTGAATCGGTTCGGTTTTTCTCATTCGGTTTGACTGGTCTTTTCCAGTTTTCCTTAACTCCAAAGAGCGGGGTTTACAACTCTCCCCTCATTTTAGGAGTTTTGACCTCAAAACTTATTTCACACCTTTTGTACTAGAATGAACCTTCGTTGATATAAGTTTTGTAGTTTATCAATCTACAACCTTTTCTGTTGTTTCCGCTTATCCCTTACATCACATACCTAAGATTTTCATTTCATTCACATCTCTTTCTCATTCCATGGAGCTTATTTAGCTAAGCATACCTCCCTAGAAAACTTAGAATCATATCCTTAAGTTTGCATCCCTCTTTTCCCAAGGCACCATTTCTCCATTCCAAACTCCTTTATATAAGATTTTAAGACTAGGAGTTTCAGTTATTTTCTTCCACAGGTTTTGGTGTTATCACTTTTTTATCCTGCATGGATCCTTTCCTCATTCTTTTGTTATTACTTCTTCATTCCACATTTTACGCTTAACCTTGTCATGCTCTAATCATGGACTCTTCCTTATATAAGTCATATTTCCCTAGGACAGTTGGGCTTACATGTCCCTTACCACATGACATTCTTCAGAACTTGTCTTTGACTTCACATCACTATAATCATATGGGTTTCCTTACTTACTCGTCTTTTTTAGGCTTCTTTATTCGGTCATTCAACTTTCAAGTCCTTGAGCTTTCCGATAGCTTATTGACATACTAAAACTCTTTCTTTCTTACTTGTATGGCCTCTTTTGATGTCCTTCCTACTTACCCATTTACTTGGGTTTAACTTATCACTCGAACCTTCATGGTTACTTGGGTTTACCCTTCTTTTCTCCCGAAGTTTCCTTCTAGTTTTATCATTGCCACTAATCAATCTGGAATATCCTTCTTTGTCGTTATCTTCACCAGGTTACCTTTACTTTTGAGATCCTATGAGTACTTTTCGCTTATCATACCTCATTCTCACTAGCTCCAGCATTTGTTTATTCCTTTGAGGTGGACCTCGCATCCCTCTTGTGTCAAAATCTTTCATATCTTTGTGTCCTTGGTATTTCTCCCTTTGCCTCGTTTAAGGTGTATTCCTTACTACTCCCCAATTCTTATTAGAGCTTCGTTTACTCATCCAAACAATTTAGTCAATAGGAGTTATTTCCTTCAATCGGATCCGTCTAAAATTCCTATTTGGGTTTTCCATGTCTTCTTACAAGTAGATAATATTTAACCTCACCAAACACTCACTTAGACATTCGTACTTCTTACTAAGGTCCTTATTTCGACTCTGGTATTTCCTCCATTGATTTTATTAACCCGGAGCTTTCTCCTTCCTCGATCCAACTTCCTATTCTCATCTTTCTTCTAATGTCTCCCATTCTGGGATTCTTATGTTTGATCTCCCTACCATTCCTTAGAAGTTCTCCCTTTTTAATCTTCACTTTTACTTAAGGATTTTGTATGGTTCATTCACTCTGGTTTTTCTTCCTTTTTGGGTTCCATACCTCGGCTTTCCACAAGTCTCCTTATTTAATGGGGTTCTTAAGGAATTGTGTCTTAGTTCTTTTACCAGTAGGTGTTATACCAGGACTTTCTTGTTATCAAACCTTCTTCTCACCATGCCTTAATGGTCCTAACAGCCTTGATGTTCCCCCAAGACTTACATTCCTTTCTTCTTGATCAGCTTTCATTCCTTTGGTTCCCTTTGGAATATTATACTTCTTATTTTTCCTTACTCTTATTCCTTGAGCGTTTTCCTAACTCCTTGAGCTCTCCATAAGTCCATACTCCTTGATGTTCATTTCCCTTCATTCCAACTTATTCATCCTTAGTTAAGATCTCTCTTGGATGAATTCTTCATTATTATACTCTTGAGGGAAAGTCTTAAGGGTTGAGGTTAACTATAAATAACACATATTTTCTTCCTTAGGTGATTTCCTACCTTTTTACTTTAATCTTTATTATCACACTCTTTTTGTTTTGAATTTATCAAGGAACTCAAAAGTTTTATCAAAAATAATTTTACTTTCATTCATTTAAGAAAATATTTTCTCGTCATACTTGGCTTATTACAGGAATTTTCTACCTCCTAATCACTTGGGGTCATAGCCCGAGAGTTAACCCTAGAGCGATTGTGGGATTCTTGATCAGAGGGTTTTGAGTAACTAGTTGGAGTCCACTCGTATTCTCTTATAGGATGTGTAAACCCCGCACTTTTCAATTAAAGAAAACTAGGAAAACAATCGGTCAAACTGAGTAAGAAAACTGAGCCAGTTTACAAACCCAATAATATGGGAACAAGAAATTTGGAAATTTACAACTTTCAGGTGATTCAAAGGGTTCATTAAACCTTGTAAAACAAACTTAAGACAATATAAAAGATAAAAACCAAATTGGTTCATGTGAACAAGATTTCATAAGAACTTTGAAGTTAAGCGTGCTTGCTCGAGAGTAGTGTGGGAAGTATGATTTTTGTAATTAAATTATTGGAATTAATACAAATAATTTAATACCGAAATTAAATTATTGAAATTAATACCAATAATTTATGTCAATATTAAAACTTGTAATAAATCTCTCTCGTTTAATACACGATTTTACACCTATATAAAGAGGCCATCCCCATTCATTCTACTCACACCTCAACACTTCTCTCTCTCTCTCTACTGCTCCATTTCTCGGTGAAGCTCGAACCAGAGTTGACTTAAACATTTTTCTTAACCTCAGAAGGAGAGGTCAAGCTCTTTAGAATCAAGGAGAAGAAAGCTATCTAATAGAAAACTCCAGTCAATCCGAGAATCGCTAGGGAAGCACCAACATGATGGAACAGTGAAGCAGCTCCGGCGGACCGAAGCTACCCTATTTCGATGAAGCTGAAATCGGCCATTTCGAGCCCTCCTCAAACTAAACCAAGCCCTTCCAACACTTCCTCGGCCCTCCCACGGCCGAATTAGGACTAAAAGGTAAGCCAATTCGACTCCCCTCTGCAATTTTCGGCCGGTGCTAGAGAGAGAACCGACAAAATTTCAATGATGAAATTCTAACTTAATTCAGCATCAATTGATGCAATTCTTGATTATATGATGATCCTCAAGATAAGAGCTATCTGCCCAGATCGAAAGCTCGAACCGCCGTGCCCTCACTGGTGAGAAATCGAAGCTTTCTCTCTTTACAATCTATTTACTGGCGAAGCTCCATTTAAGCTCGGTCCGATGTTAAAATCTATGATTCAAAGTTCCTTAGAATCGTATGAACATGTAGGAACTCAATTTCAACTCCAATTTCAACAATTAGAGGTGTTTGATCGGTCAATTTGATAAAATCAAATTCAGCAGTGTTGAAGAGTTGAAATTGGGGGAAATTTGGGGGTTTTCGAAATTCAAAGGACCAAAATGAAATTTTATGAAATTGATGGCCAATTGGGCATGAAAATAATGTTGGAGGACCAATTGAGAAATTTTAGAATTTTTGGGGCAAAAATTACCATTTTTGTAAAGGAAGGGATAAATGGTAATTTTAGAAAAGTTTGAGGACCAAATTGGAAATTTGAGAAATTAATCCCCTTCTAGTGAAATGGAATAAATTGAGGTCCTATGATAAATTTTAGAAGTTTTGGGTCCCAATTTGAGGAAAAAGCGGCATTAAGGACTTAAAGTTAAAGAGAAATAACTTTACGAACCTAATTGCAAATAAATGAAAGTTTGACTTTCTCATTCATTTGGAATGAATGAACGCGATTAGACTGAAGGATAATGAACTGAGATGTTCATATAATGTAAGAACACGAAGTACCAGGAATGCCAACAAGGACAAGCTCGCGTGAATACAAAGAACCAGTCTAGTAGAATTTATGGTATTAACAGGTGAGTAGGTTTACTAACATCATACCCGATTGGGACGATGAGTACAACTTAAAATTTTAAAACTACTTACCGGTTGTGGATGAAAATTTTATATCATACCCGGTTGGGAATGATAAGTACCTCGGTATGAAAACCCACTATTTAGTGGTACTTTAAACATCACTACTTAGAGGAAGTGATGTGAAAATCATGCAAAAAAACTACTTATCAGTTGTAAGTAGTTCATACCCGATTGGTATGATGAGACTTCCTCGAAGGAAGTTGAAAACCCATTCATCGATTATGAACAGAGGTGTCCTTACACCAGGCGGTATAATGGATAGAGAAAACATATGTTTTGCCGGAAGTGCTCTCCCCTGACTGTGTGCCAATACTTAAACAATTTGGGAGACCTTCTCGACGGGAGCTCGAATAGCTTTGATAGGCCGGGGGCCTCGATTTTGGAACTTGGGGGCTAAATGCCTGATTTTGAAAATCTTGTACAGTGGGCCCAAGGCCAATTGGCACGAGCAAGAGCTCGTAAATGAACATGATATATGTGCCATAAAACTTAATAAGTGAATTGTTTGCCCATGGTACCAAGATAGGACCGGCATGCTCAGTCAACTAGCGCCAATGCGACATGATAGGTCGACGGACACGTCAAGACAAACAACTGTGAGTTGAGTTGAGAGTCGGGGCCGTTGAACCAGTGGCACCACAGATTACATGACAATATGAGAAAACATTGTTTGTGCATGCACTGTGAGTACGGGATCATCAAGACACCCATGAGGGGTAGTGACGCGTCCTAAGGGCACTGGACGACCTGGTGGCTATAAGGGCAGTTCGTCGTTCTAGGTGTCTGTGCAAAATCTGGAGTAGCACCAAGTGCATGAGACTGAGGAGGGACAGGATGAGGTCTCTGTCCTCATACGGACATGAAGACGTGATTTCGGGATTGTGGGTCGGATGTCACATACATCCACTCATTCCTAGGGTAGAAGTGCTCGTACTTCTATCCGGGTGACAGGAAAAGTCACTTCGAAGCCACTAGCGGGTTCAGTAGTGATATTGACTTGCGAATATGTGTAGCCTTCATGATGAAGAATGTGTGTTGGGTGATGACACATCAAAGAAATGGTGGAAAACCCCAAATTTTTAAAAGAAGGGATTTTTGAAAAAAAAAAAGAGTTTGGCACACTCCATAGAAATGTTTTTCTTAAACGTCAAAAGCTTTTAAAAACCCATTCGCTAAGTAGTCGTACTCACCCCCTCCCTCATATCCCTTTCAGGAAATCCCGGAAAGCCTACCCTTAAAGACTGTCAACTAAGATGCCTGTAAGACAGGAATGTAAAGTTTTAAATTTCATGCAGTTTTGATTATGCTATTCCAGGAAAAGGTGCAGGTTAAAGGACGCCTTACTCTTTACGGTTTACAATAAGGGGAAATCCTTTAATAAACTGGGAGAGTGGCGAGTTGTTCACGGGGATCTGACCAAACCGGGCCAGGGTGTGAAAGTCATGCAGAAAAACTACTTACCGGTTGTAAGTAGATCATACCCAGTTGGTATGATGAGACTTCCTCGAAGGAAGTTGAAAACCCATTCATCGGTTATGAATGGAGGTGTCCTTATACCGGGTGTTATAATGGATAGAGAAAACATATATTTTGTTGGAAGTGCTCTCCCCTGACTGTGTGCCAATGCTTAAACAATTTTGGTGAACTTCTCAACAGGAGTTCGAATAGCTCTAATAGGCCGAGGGCCTCGGTTTAGGAACTTGAGGGCTAAATGCCCAATTTTGAAAATCTCGTACAGTGGGCCCAAGGCCAATTAGCACGAGTAGGAGCTCATAAATGAACATGATATATGTGCCATAAAACTTAATAAGTGATTTGTTTAGCCATGGTACCAAGATAGGACCAGCATGCTCAGTCAACTAGCGCCAATGCGACATGATAGGTCGACGGACCAATCAAGACAAACAAATGCGGGTTAAGTTGAGAGTCGGGGCTGTTCGACCAGTGGCACCATAGATTACATGGAAATATGAGAAAACATTGTTTGTGCATGCACTGTGAGTACGAGATCATCAAGACGCCCATGAGGGGTAGTGATGCATCCTAAGGGCACTGGACGACCTCGTGGCTATAAGGGCAGTTCGTCGTTTTAGGTGTTTGTGCGAAATCTGGAGTAGCACCAAGCGCATGAGACCGGGGTGGGGACATGATGAGGTCTTTGTCCTCATACTGACACAAAGAAGTGATTTCGAGATTGTGGGTTGGATATCACGTAAATCCACTCATTTCCAGGGTAGAAGTGGTCGTACTTCTATTTGGGTGGCATGAAAAGTTGCTCTGAAGCCACTAGCGAGTTTAGTAGTGATACTGACTTGCGAATATGTGTAACCTTCATGGTGAAGGATGTGTGTTGGGTGATGACACACTAGTAACTAAGAAATGGTGGAAAAACCTGAATTTTTAAAAGAAGGAATTTAAAAAAAAAAAGTCTGGCACACTCCATATAAATATTTTTCTTAAATATCAAAAGCTTTTAAAAACTCATTCACTGAGTCGTACTCACCCCCTCCCTTATATCCCTTTTAGGAAATCCCAGAAAGCCTACCCTTAAAGACCGTCAACTAAGATGCATGTAAGACAGGTATGTAAAGTTTTAAATTTCATGCAGTTTTGATTATGCTATTCCACGAAAAGGTGCAAGTTAAAGGACGCCTTACTCTTTACGATTTACAATAAGGGGAAATCCTTTAATAAACCGAGAGAGTGGCAGGTTGTTCATGGGGATCCGACCAAACCGGGTCGTGGCGTGACAAGATGAATCTCATGTATGGCCTCCAATCTGTACTGCCTTAGTACCTCAACCTCACACTCATAGGTCCACTTCACCCATTGGAAAGGATTGAAGTCAGGCTGAGTAGGTGGAGGTACTTGGTGGACCTTCATGAAGGTGGCATATGCATCCCAGTAATTATCCCATGCCTCCTTCTAGTTGGATTCCTCTCCGGTTGTTGAGGGACTAGAGGAGGGGTTGGGCTTCTAGGAGAAGATACTAGTTCCTCTTGTCTTTGAGGGGGGTATGTGATGCCCTCTGGTTCCAATAAGGCTCCTACCAGTTTCCTGTAGTCTTCCACCATATCTTTAGGTACTCTTTTCTCACCTTTAGGAATCTTTGTACGGCTTCCTCCCTTGGCTTGGGTGTCTTTTTCAGGGTTATGGGTGGAGGGCTAGATTTCACTATGAACTTCCTAGGAATTCTCCTTCCTACAACATAGTTTAAAGTTTAATTAATGTCAGGACATAATATTGATAATGTTTCAAGGGAACTTGGCTCTAATACCACTTAAGTTGTCATGCCCCGACCCAATTTGGTCGGATCCCCGTGAACAACCCGCCGCTCTCTTGGGTCAAGAGGGGTTTCCCCCTTCTTTTACTTAAGAGGTGTTATGCATAATCTTACCTTTGTTCCCTAGAATAACATATATCAAATAAGATGCAAGATTAAGAAAATTAAGCATACCTAATAGAGGGTAAGGCTTAGTGTTATCCCTAGTCATCTTTCTATTTCCTAAAAAGGGATAAAAAGAGGTGGATGAGTTTATACAACTCAGTGAATGGGTATTTTCAAAAAAATAAATGAAGTTTTGATAAAATAGTTTTTAAATTGGAGTGTGCCAGACTCCTTAATTTCGTTAAAATAACTCAATATTGAAATCTCAATTTTTTATAATCATTTCTCATCCCAACGGTGTGTTTATCAACCAACACACGCCCTTTATCATGAAGGGAACACACACATTTGCAGGCCAGCACGTCCACTGAACCCACTTGTGGCGTCGGAGCTACTTTACCGGCCACCTAGATAGAAGCACGTCCACTTCTACACTGAGAATGAGTGGATGTACAGAACATCTGACCCTCAATCCCATAACAAAACTTCGTGTCCATATGAGGACAAAGACCTCATCCCATCCCAACACTGGTCTCATGTGCATGAAGCTACGTAAGCTTCTCAAGACTGCTAGTACGACTAACAGCCCTTATCTCCACCTTGTCGTCCAGAGCCCTAGGACACATCGCTGCCCCTCTTAGGTGTCATGAAGGTCCTGTAAACTTAGTGAATGCATAAATCAATGATTTTCTACATAAGCCATATAATATGTGGTGCCATTGGTCCAACGGCCCCAACTCTCAACTCGACCTGTAGTTGTTTGTCTCGATTGGTCTGTAGACCTATCATGTCACACTACTGCCAGTTCATCAAGTATGCCAGTCCTATCTTGGTACCATGGCCAAACAATTCATTCATTTAAAATTTTCATGGCTTAAACTCATGTTTGTTTACGAGCTACTGCTCATGCCAACTGGCCTAGGGTCCATTGTATGAGATTTTCAAAATCGGGTATATTAGCCCCCAAGTGCCAAAACTGAGGCCTCCGACCTATCTGGGCTATTCGAGCTCTCGTCAAGAAGGTCTCCCCAAATGTTTAAGCAGTGGCACACAATCAGGGGAGAGCACTTCCGACAAAAATAAACTTTTATTCATCCATCACACCAACCAGGTATGAGGACACCTCCTCTTATAATCGATAAATGGGTTTTCCACTTCCTTATAGGAAGTTTATCATACCAACCGAGTATGATCTATTTACAACCGTTAAATAGTTTTTCCGCGTAATTTTCCACATCACTCCTCTTAGGTGTGATGGTTAAAATACCACTTAATAGTGGATTTTCATTTTCGAGGTGCTTATCATCCCAACCATATATGTTATTAAATCCCACTCACCCAATTACGCAATGAACTCTTCTTACCGGTTTTCATATCCTTGCGAGAATTGTCTTAACTGGTGTTTCCGATATCTCGTGTTCCTACATGGTATGAACATCCTTGTTTATCATCATTTGGCTTGATAGCCTTCATTCATTATAAATGACTAAAAATATCTAACTTTTCAAATGTTTGTAATTTGGTCCCTAAAGTTCTTTTTCTTTTATTTTAGGCCCCAAATGTTAGTTTTTCCCCAAATTGAGTCCCAAAATATTTAAAATTCACCTTTGGACCTCAATTTATTCAAATTCACAAAAAGGGGTTCAAGTTTCCCAAATTTTCAATTTGGTCCTTAATTTTTACAAAATTACCATTTTCCCCCTATTTCACAAAAATAGTGAGTTTCACCCAAAAAATTCTAAAAAAATGCCTAATTGGTCCTCCAACATCTTTATCATGCCCATTTGGCCCTCAATTTTATGAAATTGTATTTTAGTCCCTCAAATTTTTGAAATCCCAAATTTCAACTCTCCCTATCGAATTTGATTTCATTAAATTGACCAATCAAACAAGTTTAATTTTGAAATTGAAGTTAAATTGGAGTTCGTATATCTTCATATGATTCAATTGTAATTTAAATCGCGCGATTTGACACTGAAACGAGCTCAAACGGAGCTTAGTCAAAAAATTGGACTTGGAGAGAGAAAGCTTCAAATGCTTACCATCGAGGGCGCAGTGGTCCAAGCTTTCGATCTGGGCAAATGGCTCTCGTCTTAAGGTTCCTCCTAGGATAAAGAATTGCATCAATTGATGCCGAAATGAATGAGAATTTAGCCATAAAAAATCTGTCAGTTCTCTCTCTAGCACTGATCAAAATTTACAGAGGGGAGCCAAATTGGCTTACCTTTCAGTTCTAATTCGGTTGTAAGAGGGCTGAGGAGGTGTTGGGGGAGCTTGGTTTGGCCTGAGTAGGCTCGAATTGGCTGATTTCAACCTGACAAAAACAGGGCAACTTCGGTCCGTCGAAGCTGTTTCACTATTCGATCACACCGGCACTTCTCCGGCGACCCTCGGAGCAATTGGAGACTACCACTATATAGCTGACTTCTCCCCGATTCTAAGGAACTTGACCATGCCTTCATTGGCTCAAAAAATACCCTATATTGAAGCTCTAGTTCGAGCTTCACTGAAAAACTTAGTAGCTGAGAGAGAGTGAGGTTTTCAAGTGTGGAGATGATGAATGGAGAAGGGCTCTATATATAAGGAGCTCAGTAACTCGTTGGTCGTCCGTTTGGCACCTTTATGACAGTTATTGATGGCCTAAAACATATTGAATGTAAGTGTTTCCTCTTCACCAGCGCTGGTTCAATTTTTTGGTGAGTGAACATTGTTGTCATCTGAAGGAAGAAGACGACATTATTTTAAACTGCATCAGACCAATCCGAACCGGGTTCAAAGCTTAAACCAATCGGTTCAGGCCCGATTCGACCAAGTTTTTAAAAATTAAAATTTTCTAAATTCATCTAAATTTATTCTCTATCAAATGGTAGCCTCAATTCTCAAATTGGAATTTTCTAAGCCACCTAGAAAAATGAATTTAGCATCAGGTTCAGTAGTGGTTCAAACCGGTTCAATCCAGTTCGGATCTGGTTCACCTGAATCGGTTTGGTTTTCATCCCTCATTCATCCTAAAGTCCTTTTTCATGACTTTTGTGACTTGTTAGGTCACTTGGGATCCATAAATTTCCCATTTTTCCCTCTCTCTATCGGTTCCGGTTCATAAACCGACTCAGTTCATAAATTGGTTCAATTCGGCTTGGATCTTGTTCGTCTGAACCGGTCTGGTTTTTCTCTTCCAATTTGTCCTAAGGTTCATTTCCAAGGTTTTATGAACCCTTTGGGTCACCCGGGAGTTGTAAATTTCCCAAATTGCCCATTATCTGATGATCGAGTCTATGAACCAATTCGATTTTTCTTATTCGATTTGACCTGTCTTTTCTGGTTTTCCTTAACTATAAAGAGCAAGGTTTACATAGTGCGCCTAGACTAGGTCGACGGGCCGGTCAAGGCAAACAGCTACAAGCTAGGTCAAGTGTCAGGTTCATTGGACTGTTGGCACCAAATTGCATGGTTAATGGATCAAAAATGTTGTATGCATGCATGAGGAATCCGAGAGCATGTAGACGCCCGGGAGGGGTTGTCGATGGGTCTTAAGGGCTGTTGGACAACCCAAGGGTTCAGAAGGGCGAGTTTGTCATGCTAGTCAGTCATGAAGCTCTTATAGCTTCATGCACACTAAGACCGAAGCTAGAGGGGAAATGAGGTCTCGTCCCACGAAGCAGACATGATGAAGCACTGAGACCGAGGCCAAAGAGAAAATGAGGTTTCGAGACCAAATCTAGAAGGGAAATGAGGTCTTGTCCCACCAAGCGAACATGATGAGGGTCTGAGGGTCATACTATTGATGTCTACTCAAACTCAAGTGGACGGTAAAGGTGCTTCGTCCACAAGTGGAATAGTCAGGGACTATTATGCAAATGTGTGATCATTTTCTATGATAGAAAGGGCAGGTAAATGTTTGTCAAAATGCCTCCCGAGTAAGGGGAAGGGCTCAACAATAGATGAACTCATATTACAATAAACTAAAAGTTTAAAATATATTGATGGACTGATTGTTTTGACAACTCACTTCCCAACCCCTGCTCACTGAGTTGTAGAAACTCACCCCCTTCCATTAAACCTTTTTCAGGAAGAACACCTTGCCACGACAAGCCGAGGCTAGAAGAGAAAGCCAAGTGTACCAGTTAACTTTTAATTAGATGTTTTGTGAATTTTGTTATGGAAAATAGGTGCACTTCAATGCATTTACCTTCCTTGATCTATTTGGTAGAAATACTAAATTGGGACGAGTAAGGGTGGCGGGTTGATCACGATACTCCGACCAAACCGGGTCGGGGCGTGACATCCGACAATGCTCGAGCAAATTCAACTTCTTCAATATTCTAGAGAACCCAAATTCAACTTCGGAGGTGGAGAAAAGTGCCCAAGTTGGAGCTCTAGTTTGTGCTTCATCAAAAAATTGACACTTCTTCTCCAAGCGTTTGAGGGATGAAAAGGACGAATAGAGAGGAGCTCTTTATATAGGGAGCTCAGGGGCTAACCGTTCTATCCGTTTCTCCATTGATTGCTCATTAACTCTCCAATTTAAGGCCTTGTTGGAGGAGTTTATTGGTCGTCAGAGAAAGGGCGTCCGTTTTGGCCTTCTCTCTCTCTCCTGTCTGGAAGTAGACGATGATAATATGTCGCGTGTGCGAGCTTCGCATGTGTGGACTTGCCATTTGGCGCTCTATAATTAGTTGACTTTGCTGACGCAACTTCTTACTCAACAACCTAGTCAGCCATTAACCTATTGACTGTACACGTGGCGACCTTCTATTTGTCATTTGTTCCAACGTGGCTACTGACTGTGTTCAGGCAGCCATTGACTGGGGACATATGTCGCTCTCCTATTGGCCGGTGGTCTTCACTGACGTGGATTTCCCTCTTCTGACCGTTGACTGAGCACACGTGTTGCGCTCTAATTAGTCAGTGTTTCCAGGCATTGACTAAGCGACGGGGCACACTTTGCTACATGTTGCGTACTAATTGGTTGTACTTGCTGATTGGGTGATAATCTCGCAGCAGTCCGTTGACCGACTGTACCATTGACTAGTCTGGTCTGACTGGGTTCAGTGACCCAAAATTGAAAATCGGTCAATTTAGGCTTGATTCGACCAGTTTTCCAAAAATTAAAAAATTCTAAATTAATCTAAATTCATTTTTTATATTATGGTGGTTTCAATTTTCTAATTTAATATTTTTAATACACCTATAAAAATAAATTTTTGAACCGACTTTTTACGGTTAAATGCAGTTAAGGTCCGGTTCACCATAAACTTATCTGGATTTTACATCCAATCTACTTTATTGTTCTTATTCATAATTTTTATGATTTATTTATTATTTTGGATTCTTCAAATTCTTATTTTAATTTTTTTTATTAATTTTGATTCATTTAGATACTTAATTTTTTCTTTTAAAAATTTTTGATAAACTTTTGAGGTTTACTTAGTTTGAGAGTACGAGTTTTACGCTTTCGTTCCTTGTCAAAATCGGACAAAACTATATCAATAGGACTTTTGTAGGAATCAATAAAACAAAAATTCACTATTCTTGTTTAACAAAAAAGAATTGATGATAATTTTAGTTCGTATTTTACCGAAAAACTGAGCTACCCAAGTTTCTGAGGGAATTGAGGTACGTCCAGAGAGAGAAGAGATGACCTTTTTATAAGGGACTCAAGAGGTGGAAGAACTCACAATTCCTACCCTTGTCGGCTCATGACAATTTGGAATTATTGGCCGGTGATAAAATTTTCATTTGCCGGAAAGAACACTATCTCACTACCATTACTTCATCATATCTTATTATACGTAAAGTGGGTCGATACATCAGAGAAAACAACATCATGTGGGCGGGTGCAAACTCGCACACATATGCCATGCGTCGAAAAGGGATATGTGACGTTTTTTTATACTATAATAATTTATTATATAATTTGTATTATATTATCTTTTATATATAATTTGTCATTTTTAAATATATATTTTATTTAATTTAAATTATATATAATTTTATTAATAATTTTATATATATATATATATAATTTTGTACTATATTTATGTAAAGTATTTAATATATTATTTAAATTAATTAAATAAAATTATAAGTATATATTTTTTTATTTATAATTTTATTAAGTAAAAATTATATATATAATGTGTTTGTTAAATATATATATATATAATTAAAGTTAAATAATATATATATATATAAATATAGATGGATAACAAAAATATTAAATTATCACGTAAAATAAATTTATATTTTTAAATTAAGTTTATTATTATGCATTGATTAGAATGTTATACTAGCTCAAATTAAAATTTGGACAAGTATTGATATTTTGAAATTATCTATTTTATTTAAAATTATTTTAAAATTAATAATATCATAACTATAGGTGACGAGTTGATCTCGACTAGAGGATGTAGCTCGTTTGCCTAGATCTCGACTATTGGGGTCACCGTGGACAGAGTTGAATCCGTCTGGCACCTATATTCGGGCTTTTAGAGACCTGAGGTTGCGCATTCGTATTAGAACTGCTCAAGAGTTGAGAGAGCCAAGTAAATTACCTGAATTCGGACGCCATGCCAAC
The DNA here is from genome assembly GCA_030064435.1 of Trapa incisa. Classification (NCBI taxonomy): domain Eukaryota; kingdom Viridiplantae; phylum Streptophyta; class Magnoliopsida; order Myrtales; family Lythraceae; genus Trapa; species Trapa incisa. The sequence continues at coordinate 695,188 of CM057784.1, read as the reverse complement.
TAGCCCGAGCTAAAGCAAAGGACTAACTCAGCTCCCCAGAGGTAAGAAGATCAAACTATTAGTTTGTTTGGATAGAGTGGCTTACAAGGATTTAAATGAGTATTGGTATGTAATAAAGGTTTGTAAATGTACAAACATCCAAATTTATGATTTAGATGGAAATGATTATTTGTTAATAAAAAATAAAAAAGATAAATTTATATTTTTAATTAATTTTAATAATTTATTAAATAATATATAATTAAATTATATTACACTATATAATCAAATATTAATATAAATTTAAAATATTTATAATAGATTTCACCTTTTCGAACTCTTTCTATAACTCATTATAGGTTCGAAAAACAAAGAAAAAATGTGAAATATTTCATTAATTTCGAATTTCTGTAAAGCAGTTCTACAGAGAAATCATTACGATAAAAATGACGAAAGTAAGTACTAATGAGTTATTTCTTTCATGGCCCCAAACATTCCAATATTAGCACATACCTATTATATTTTATTATATAATCAAATTATTTAATATAATTAAGTTATTATTTAAAAAAATATTAATTATATAATAAATATTATATATAAATGTTGTATAAATATAATAAGAAAATTAAATATACGTATATAATAAACTATAATATATATAAACCATATAATATTTTTATTATATAATATATTTTTATATAAAATATATAAAAAAAATAAAATAAATATATACAAAGTATTAAAGTAATTTAAATAAAAATTATTAGTTTTTATATTTTAGCGTAAATAGATTATTTTGTATTATACTCATTCTCAAACTTTATTTTAGCAAATTAGTAAGTATCCCTGTCAAATTTTTACTCACTGCTATATCATTAGTGTCGGCCATTTCCTAAAAGTAAGTTTCAGAAAGATAATTAGAAGCAGAGAAAGACAAAAATTGGAAAGGAGGAAGGAGTAACGAGGAACGAGGGGAGAAGGTAACGCGGAATAGTTTACTAGATGCAAAGCAAATAAAATAAATAGCATGCAATATAATAAAGAAAATTAAGATATATTGATCCAATCATATTGATCTCGATTAACCTTCCCTTGTTCGATTTTCGAGAAGGAGGTATTCGTCTCGGAGAGGAAGACGGACCCCACGCTGGTAGCTGGCTGCTAACTGCCGTTTCTCTTCTCAGCCAAGGGTCCCTGTATTGTCGAGTTTTGAGAGCAATTTTTTTTTGCCGTAGTAGGTGGGCAAATAAAAAAACCGGGGGTGGGACCGTCGGATCTACCGTCCGATCTCATTTATAACCTAGCTATCTAGTCTAGCTTGTGTCGTTGAGAAATGACCACCGGATCTCAGAATCAATCCCATGAACTCAAAATTGGTTCTATGGTGGTATTCTGTCAATCTCTCATCCCTACTTATAACACATTGGGAAAAATAATAATTTCACTTATAACAGTAAAAATAATGATGCAGTAGCATATTTAAGAAAGTTAAAGTGCCAATTCCATAGCATGTCATTGCTATTTATTCAAATTAAGGTCATTCACAATATAATATAATATTTTTTAAGAATTTGATAGAATTATCGATTTTATTTGGGGAGCACGTGAATCTAACCAGAGATGTTTACAATGTCACATTATACTTTATATGTAAAAATATTTAAATTACAAAAGTTCTACCATATCATTAGTTTTATATAAAACAAAATTTATTCAACTCAGACATAAAATGAAAATATTAGTGCCAAGGGGAACCGTCTAAATATTTTATGCCAAAATGAAAAATAAGTTAGAAAATTTGGTGTTTTTGTAGATGATTTTCTTTAAATATTGTACTTAAAGTAGTCATTAACTATAACTAAAATGATGCAACAAGCTATAGAATTACTAAAGTAATGTTCATATAAATGTTTTAGGAGTAAACTAAATGATTTATGACTTAGATGGACTTCGCCAGGAGGTCATTTTTTTACTAAATACATTTTTATACTAAATGATTTCTTTCAATATATTCTATATTATAATATAGTTTAAGAAACCAACCCCTTAAATATATATTTTCCACAATATAAAAGATTGACGTGAATATAGATTTAAGGAGATGGATAATTGGGCTACGGATTGAAAACCTATAAAGATGAAACCAATGAGATTTTTGCAATTTTGCCTCTAATCCTTCAATTTTCACATAGAAAGAGGTCATTGTTTTGTTATGTGTCATTTTTATTTACACCTGTACCAAAATTGATCAAAATATTAAATATTTCACATTTATATGGGTAAGGTACAAGTGCATGTTCTCTTGATTGATAGGCTAATTTCTTTATTCTTGAATATTTAATGTCATTTTCATGTTAAGATTTTAAATTAAGCCATATTTCCAGAGCTAGCTAGTGTCTACTTTATAAAGAAAGTATATATGGAATTGACAAGTGAATTGAGTATGGAATTTTGCTCTCCTTGCTATTACATCTCTTTTAAATTCAATCCACCTTTTGTATAATCCATGGGATATTCATTTATTAAGTATAGCTAAAGTGATAGAAACGCCTTCTTTCTACAGACCTGTCACACTTGTCACCCATTGCAAAAGAAATTCAAACGAGTTCTCGGGGTCGAGAAGTTGGACGAGAGAATGCTGCTTGCGATGACGAAGTTGGCTGCTTGTGTGAAGTGAACACCATCCCAGCTCACGTATTTTTGTCTTGGATCACATGCGGTGGAACCACTATTGCCACACGTCACGTTTTGGTTGAAATTGTACGGTGGCCCGCCGCTACCGCAACACACCTCCAATGGATTCTCGAAGCCTTTCATCAAATTTTTCATTAGCAAGTGATGGTGAAGAGTAGATTTTCGCTTTAGCTTTTTGTTTTGTAATTGCTATATTCCGTTCAATCATAAAATGTGGAGTTGGCTATGCAGTGTAATTATATGCGAGATATAAAAGAAAAAAAATGGTGGTGATGAGATCGTACCGTATTTTGCGGAATTGGCTATGAGGTCGTACTTGACGGAGTATACGTCGACGTATACAATGGTGATATTGTTCATACCGGACTGGAGCTCCTCGCAGAGGGCCTTCAACTGTCCGTTGAACTCCTTGGCAGCATTGTTGAGAGGTACAAGGCAGCCGACCGGATCATAGTCCGTGGTTGCGTTTTGGGGTGCGGTAGTGGCGAGCTTCTGGGGCATACAACCCAGAGGCCCAGTACCGTGTATCCAGAAGTTCCTCCCGCCGCTTTGGTAAATACTCTGCATATTATTAACGAAAAGGAAAAACGCAGAAGGAATGCTTTTATTTATTAAATATATTATTAATTAGATACAAATATTTAATATAATAAAAATTAGAAATATCTAGAATATTGCAGACGCCGGGATCAACCCGCTGTCTTTATCAAGTCAATTTCTATTTTCTATGGGCGGTCCTAATCAACCGGCTTAGATTTGAAAATTTCAAACATTTCACCTGTTCACGGGCATCCAAAAAATATTATATATTTATAAAATAATTATAAAATTAAAAATTTAAATAAATATAAATAATATTATTACATCGTATTTGGAGACTCACTCACCCATATAGCAGATCTGATCTCGTAGATATAAGTAGGGATCTTCAGGATGATCTGATCATAGGTCAGGTAGGTGAATGCAGCAGAGAGATCGTTTTGCCCTATATCCATGACGTACAAGGCATTTTTAAACTCCTCCTCAGTGACTTGATCAGGGTACCCTGTAATATGTCCAATCAGCTCGAATAATAGAAAATTAACACAAGGTAAGTACAGCTAGAAACCTACCTTTGGAGGCCAGGAGGATTGAGCGGGCTTGGAACCTTAGAAACTGTAAGATATGGTTATTAAGGCTGAAGAGCTTGAATGTCGGGAGTGTGGATGCACCGGCGATTGCGAAGTTAGCTCCGTTGGTGAAGTTCGACCCGACCGACTCCAAGTAAGGACTCAAGTAGCTAGCTTTCAAACTCTCGCCTATACATGGCAGAAAAAAAAAATCTATAATCTGATAGGAAGTTTGGTGCAGATATATTCACCTTTTGATATCTCATTACTGCATGGCTCATAAGTAAATGAAAAAGCTAAATAAACCTCATAGTCTAGTCTAGTTGATCGTGAATTGTGGATGTTATCATGAAAGTAAGCCATGTGGGTTGGGATATCTCATTCCAACAATAAGATTTGCACAATAAAGCGAAGAAACTACAGAGATCACTCACAAAGGAAATCGATCAACAACCGTCCGTCCGAGATCCTGCTGTTCTGCTCGTGAAAGAACGCTCTCCCGAAGGGCAGCACGAAGGTCACCCCGAAAGCAGCCGCGTAGCCTCCGGTGTCGGAGTTCGAGTCCCCAAAGTTGAAGATCACGGGCTTCCTCTCGCACTGACCGAGGGTGCGAGGAAGAAGAGCGGCTGCCCATAGCCACAGTATCGCCGCATATGGAAGTGAACCTTTAACTTGTTTCATTAGCTCTTCTCTATCACTATATGGCATCTAAGCGGTGTTTGGTTTCTTATGGAGAAGTAAGGTTTTATAGGGGATGTGAATGGGATTGCACCCGAAATTGGGGGAAGATGTGATGTGTGAGAGTAGACTTTGGCGAAGGTAACAAATAGAGTGCATCCTGCAATTTGGGTGAAGAAACCATTACAGTTACCGTTTTTTCTATTCAATGCTTATAAGCAATTTATTCCCTCGTTTCCACCGCAAATTATCCACCATAAAGAAAAAGAGAAAAAAAAAAAAGAAGAATAAGACCAATTATGTTCCCACCCATTGAGGCTTTAGATGTTCTTTCATGAGCTATAGATTTTAGTTCAATAATTAGAGAGAGTATATATATAGGTTCAATGATGATGTGATTAGGATACGCTACCTTTATTGAATAATTAAAGATTCACGGTACTTGTTTTTTTACTATAAAGATAACTTCATATTATATTTTTAGTGTTTTGATATTTTAGTTCTATATCATTAAAAATAATTTTTATTTATATGTATTAAACAATAATACTTCCATTAATATTCCTTAGTTGATTTTTATATTTTACTTTTTATACTATAAATATTTCAAAAATAATATATTTATCTTATTTTCGAGTTATTAATGATAATTATTATTTATATTATAATTAGAGGTCTATAAGCCTAGAAATGATGCATGAATATATAAGATTAAGGGGCAGAAGAAGCCACGTGATATGGCTTTTGTTTTTGCACACACATGATGTGAATTGAACTAATAAATTTTAATATTCGCTCGTTCAGGTAATAATTAAATTAATTTGTAGCATTGTGGAATAAATATCATTTCATAAGGAAATTAATTTCCGTGTTTAATGATTTAAAAACGTATTAAATGAAAAGTATCATTTTTTAAATATGTAACTAAAATATTATTTTAATATGACAACGGATTACTATTTGTGGATGTGAAGGGACTTATCAAAATAAAATAAAAAAATAAAAATAGAAAATCTTGGAATTAAATGTGAGAACATCCAAAAAAAATAGGACAACCGGTCTATTTTCCTTTTTTTATATCCATGATTATACGTTTAAATTTTGTAAAATACACCTAAATTTTGTAAAAAAATAGGACAATCGGTTTAAATTTTGATAAAAATACAATTTAAGTGTAAGAAATTTTAAAACGATCTATCAAGTGTCAAAACTATAGTTTTACAAATTTTTTTTCAAGTTTAGCAAATTAGTTATTAAGTAATAATAATTTTAAAATGATATATTAAGTATTAAAATTTTATTTTGGTTGGTCAGTGTAAAACCCTTACCTTATTTCAAATAAAACTAGGAAAAAGGGACCGAAATAGGATTATACAAGAAAAAAATCAGTTGTTTAATAAATGAAAAATAGTTAACGTGTAAAATTGAAAAATTTTAAGTGATAAAAAATTCACAAAATTTAAAATAAAGAATCGGGAAGTGGAATTGAGGAAAGAACCAAACTGGTTCGAGGTGAACCGGACCCAGACAGGATCAAACCGACATAAACCATAGTGGATCGGTTCACAAATTTATTTTTCTAATTGGCTTAAAAATATAAATTTGGAAAATTAAGACCACTATTATATAGAAAATGAATTTATATAAATTTAAAAATTTTTAAATTTGAGAAAAATGGTCGAAACGGGTTCGAACTAGCCGATTTTTGAATTTTGGGCAGCGAACCCGATTGGACTGGACCGGTCAACGGTCAACGGTCAATGACCAACTAGTGCCACATCAGCTGCCATGTGTCCGGTCAATGGACAACTGGCGTCGTTAGCATGCCACATAGACACAAGTAGCCAATAAGAGGCTGCCACGTGTCTGGTCAACGGGTCAACGGTTGATGCGGCAGCCGAGCTAACACTACATGTCAGAAAAATTGACCAATTATAGTGCACCACGTGGCACAACCACCATGTCATCGTCTTCAACCTTCAAATGCTAACAGAGAAGAGCGAGAGAGAGAGAGGGAGTTGCCAGAAAAGCTGAAGTATCGAGCGACTCAAAAAATGCTTCGGTTAGGTCGCCGACGGCCAAGTCTTACGCCGGCGGGTAGCCTGAATAGTTACCAAGCTTCCTATATAAAGAGCACAACCCATTCGTTCTCAACATCACACAATCAAGCGAAGAAGAAGAAGAGTGAGTTTTCCGACGAGCTGCAAACTAGAGCTCCAATGACGAACCGGTGAAGAGTTCTCTAGATCCAGACCTTATCAGAACAACAAGAGGATGCTCGGGGAAGTGCATAGAGAATAGCACAGTGAAGCTCCTCCAGAGCTCAAAGCAGCGAGCTCCTGCTTGATGCCACCTTGCTCCTTCCAGCCCTTCCACCAACCAAATTGACTACCTCTGACTGCCTAAGACCCTCCACAACACCTCTACAGGCCCCGATAATCTTAATTTTGCCTTCCCTCGTTGGAATTTCTAAATTTCAGAATTGCCCCACCTGAAACTTCTACCTTCAAATTCCCATAGGACAACAGCGAATTGCAGTAGGATTTAGTCCTACTAGATCCCTCTCAACTAGCTCTAGCTGCCTCCACTGCAAGCTTCAGCCACTGCCCCTCCATCAGTGAGTAACACAAGCTTTCTCTCTCTATTGTGAATTTTCCAGTGAAGCTACAACATGGTGTAAAACTCAATCAAATTCAGAAATTCGAAGTGTAGGATGATCAAGGGGAGCTGGAGGAGACTAATAGAAGCAAGAATCGAAGAAATTAAGGAATTGCATGTAAACCCCGCCCTTTTGAGTTAAGAAAAATCGGGAAAAGAACCGGTCAAACTGAGCAAGAAAACCGAACAGGTTCACAAACCTGATCATTTGGGAATTGCAATTTGGAAATTTAGATAAATTTAGAAATTTTTAGATTTGAAAAATTCAATCGAATGGTGGGGTGAACCAGCCGGTTTAAGCTTTGAACCCGGTTCGGACTAGTCCCGTCCGATTCAGAACATTGTCATCTTCTTCCTTCAAATGACAGCACTGTTCACTCGCCGAAAAATCGCATAGAGCCGACAAAGCTAAAATGTCTTCGGCCAGGGAGTTTCAGACAATGAAGAACTGCCATTAAGGTACCAATCGGACGGCCAAGAAGTCCCTGAGCTTCCTATGTAAAGAGCCCCTCCCCATTCATCCTCTCCACAACTGAAAACTCCATTCTTTGTCAACTGCTCCATTTTTCGGTAAAGCTCGAACCAGAGCTCCGACTTGGGCACTTTTCTAAGCCAAATAAGGCGAGGTCAGATTCTTTAGAACCGAAGAGAAGTTAGCTACATGCCTGTAGTCTCTGTTTGCTCTGAGGGTCGCCGAAGAAGCATCAACATGATGGAACAATGAAGCAGCTCCGGCGGGCCGTAGCTGCCCTATTTTGGCCAAGCTAAAATCAACTAATTTGAGCCCTCCTCAAGCCAAACCAAGCCCTTCCAACACTTTCTTAGCCCTCCCACGGCCGAATTAGGACTGAAAGGTAAGCCAATTCGGCTCCCCTCTGAAATTTTCGACTGGTGCTAGAGTTAGAACCGACAGAATTTTGATGATGAAATTCTAACTCAATTTGGCATCAATTGATGCAATTCTTGATTCTAGGATGAACCTCAAGACAAGAGCTATATGCCCAGATCGAATGCTTGGACCGTCATGCCCCTGACGGTGAGTAATTGAAGCTTTCTCTCTCCATAGTTTGTTTTCCAACGAAGCTCTGTTCGAGCTCGTTCTAGTGTTAAAACTTATGATTCAAAGTGCTATTGAATCGTATGAAGATGTATGATCTCAATTTTATCTTCAATTTCAGCAATTAGAAGTGTTTGATCGGTCAATTTGATAAAATCAAATTCAGCTATATTAAGGAGTTGAAATTGAGGGAAAATTGGGGATTTTTGAAAATTTAAAGGACCAAGATGAAATTTTATAAAATTGAGGGTCAATTGAACATGATAAGAATGTTAGAGGGCCAATTGAGGAATTTTTGAATTTTTGGGGTGAAACTTACCATTTTTGTGAAGGAAGGGAAAAATGGTAATTTTGGAAAAGTTAGAGGACCAAATTGGAAATTTGGAAATTTAACCCCTTTTTTGTGAAATTAATTGAGATCCTAAGATAAATTTTAAAAGTTTTGGGACTCAATTTGAGAAAAAATCGGCATTAGGGACTTCAAGTTAAAGAAAAATAACTTTAGAAACATAATTGCAAATAAATAAAAAGTTTGGTTTTCTCATTCATTTGGAATGAATTAAGGCTATTAGGCCAAGACATAATGAAAAATGATGTTCATATCGTGTAGGAACACAAAGTACCGGGAACGCTAGCAAGGACAATCTCGCGTGAATACAAAGAACCGGTCGAGTTAAATTTACTGCATTAACGGTTGAGTGGGCTTACTAACGTCATATTCGGTTGGGATGATGAACACAATGTAAAGTTTAAAAATCGCTTACTAGTTGTGAGTGAGATTTTATATCATATCCAGTTGGGGATGATAGGTACCTCGAAATGAAAACCCACTACTTAGTGGTATTTTAAACATTACAACATAAAGGAGTGATGTAAAAATGACATGAAAAAACTACTTGCAAGTCATGAGTAGGTCATACTAGGTTGGTATGATGAAGCTTCCTCAAAGGAAATGAAAAACTCGTTCATTGGTTATGAGCGAAGATATCCTCATACCCAAGAGAGAAAATAAGAAAACTATGAATGACTCTACTCAACACCCTATCCTTGTAGGAAGACAACTCTAGAAGCTTCCCAATACCCGAGATATAGTAGAAACCCCAAAGGACCAAATGGGGAAATATCCAGTACCACCAAGGAGTACGGTGCTAGGACATGTTAAGGTCACAATCATGTGTACAAAGGGAGCCAAGCCTAAAGTCGGGAATGCTAGTACGAGCGTATAATCTTACCAAGGAAGATACTTGCCAAGAAAATTGTAGCTTCCTATGTATTATGTGACTACTTTCTGTAATAGGGCAAAAACCCCCAACATATTGTACTTCTCAATAAATGATGTACTCCCAATTCCTAAAAATCCTGTCTCTCAAAGGATGAAATCTTGCTAAGAAGATGGCAAGAAAAGTAATCAAATAAAACCACGATTCCCTAAACTTCACGGAGATCAAGGATAAAGGAATGAGCAAAGAGATTATTAGGCAAAGAAGGCATGAAAAGAAAACCGCCATGGTAAGGAGTATAGGAGAACTCTTGGAGTAACTAAGGAAGAAATAACCTATTATAAGGTACAAAGGAAATAGGACATGAAGGATTGTCTCACACCACTAGGATTTAAAACAATACTTTCCAAGAAAGACGCCCTCACAACTATAGGAAATCTGAAAGGATACCATCCCAAGAAATAGGACTCCAGCTCGTAGTTTCAACCATAGACAGAAGGAAGCTCTTCAAGATCTTAGCGAAGCGGCAGGAAGGAAAAAAAATCTAAAGGTAGGACCTCAATAAAACCACAAATCGAACAAAAAGGTAGCTGGAGAGAATCCTCCCTTAAAGAAGAAATTCCAACAATTTAGGAGCAAAGAAAGGAGTACATCCACAAGAGAAGACAATCCTAGCAATTGACGATAAATGAGATGTCCTGAGATTGCAAGTACAACTTCTTTTGGAAAAAGCCGAGAAGTCAAAATTGGAGTCTTTGACCAACATAGTAGAAGTAAGCAAACCATAATAACAAGATAGTCAAAGAGAATGAACGATGCCCTAAGGAGGATCGGGAAGTAGTAAGGAATAGACCCTAAAAAGGGCACTAGAAGGATCATTAAGGACAAGAAGATTCGAGAGACAATATCCTCAAGAGAATTAGACAAGGTGAATAGTAGGGGTGAGGCAGGTAATGAACTATCCTCGTGAAGGTCATAGAGTAAACTCCAGCAAAGAAGGAAGAGGTGGAAAGGCCAAATATTGGAGAAAAGAAGGATGAAAGAAATCCTTAAAAGGACCAATGACCAAATTAACGATGGAATTCAAGCCAAGAAAGGAGTAGGTAAGCCTTTCATATAATGGTTAGGAAATCTTGAAACAAGGAAAATTTAAACTCTCCCTAAAAGAAATAGACGTGTACTGTGGTATGAGTGGGGATGAGGATAAAGTACCATAGATATACCTGCAAAATTTCAAGAGCAAGGATAAAAATGAGAGGACGACATCAAAGGATATCATTTAAAGGTAGATATTCCCTAGAACCAAGGAAAAAGGGGAGAGTTCTACTGAGGAAGGAAACCTTGGAAAGGCATATGTATCCTAACTAAGAGATAATGGAACCAAGTGAAAGGGACAAAGAGATAAACTTACAATGAAGCGCAAGCTGACGTGAAAGAACCAAGAAAACATATTGGGATGACCCAAGGAAATAGGTTAAAAGGAATAGGGAAATAGGAACTTAGCATCAAAAGATGCTGTGACAAGTAAGAATGAGTGGAATAACCATAATAAGGAAATAAAGAAGAACGTCCAAGAAAATGTTGGAAAAGTAAGCCCTCCAAATAAGATGTGGCTAAGCAGAAATAACCACAATTGGTAAGACGAGTCATAGTCCACACACACATATGAAGCCTAAAGAGTGGACGACTGAGCATAGTGTGGAATGCACGGAATAAAACCAATAATTGGAAGTATCCTAAGTAAAGAATAAGGGATGAAATAGAAGTTGTGAATAGAGAAGGGTCCAAAGTAGACAAATGCCCTAACATAGATAGGGGTGCAAAGAACCCTGCAAGGAATGATAAGAAGATTGAGCGTGTAACTCCTAAGATGGAAATCTCTACTATGAGAGACACAGTAGAGAACGAAATCAGAAGAAGGAAACCTTCCCAAGTAAAGGAATCGACACAAAGATCGAAAATAATTATTGTAAGAACGAAGAATCATGAAATGATCACGAGTAAGTAAAAGTGGATTAAGGAAAAAGGAAAAAAAATCCTTGAATAAAGAATGCCAAGTACTTAAGAAGGAAGTAATCCCAGTTTGTCAGTAAATTATTGGAAAACCCAATCATTGAAACTGGAAGACTCAATAAGGAAGTTGAGAAAGGACGAATGGGTAAGGAAAACCGACACAGTTGTGTAAGTTGATTTGACAATGGTGAAGGTAGTTGAGGAATACTATCAGAAGAAAAGATAGATAAAGTTATACAATCCTCGAGAGGTTGGAAAATTGGAAATAAACTTAACGGAGGTGTTCAAGAAATATAATGGACATAGAGAAAAGGTCTTAAAAATGTCATGCAGTAAGGGGGCATGTAAACCCAATGGTTCCGATGAAAAACATGACTCAAAATAAGGAAGAGTCAAAATAGGATGAAAAGGTGATAATAAGGAAACCCGTGAAAACATGTATGTAATGTTCTAAAGGACATCGAGTTAAGGGTTTCAACAACTAAGAGGTTAATTAGACGTGAGAATGGTTAGGTATCTTGGAATTCCCAATCCGGAGTACGAGACCTCAAAGGAAAGAAAAGAAATGTTGCTCTAAGCAAATAAAGATGTGAACCTAAGGATATACCCTTAAGTAAGATATGTCTAGGTATGATAAACTCCATGGAGGGAGCAAATAATATAAAGGTAGAGAAATTCCTTCAGTGAATGATGTAAAAAGGGTAAATTGAAAGAACAAGATAAGAGTTTGCATGTTAAGCAAATACCAAATGGACATAAAAGGAATTGGCTCCTCATGCAAGGTTGCAAATTAAGTTTTGGGGACAAAACTCCTAAAAGGAGGGGAGAGTTGTAAACCCCGCTCTTTTGAGTTAAGGAAAACCAGGAAAAGAATCGGTGAAATCTAGTAAAAAAACCAAATTGGTTCACAAACCCGATCATTTGGGAACGAGCAATTTAGAAATTTACAACTCCCGGTTGATCCAAAGGGTTCATAAAACCTAGGAAAAGAACCTTAGGACAAATTGGAATGAAGAACCAGACAAGTTTAGATGAACCAGATCCAACTCAATTGAACTGATTTATGAACTGAGTCGGTTCATGAACCAGAACCGAAGGAGAAAGGGAAAACCAGGAAATTTATGGATCCTAAGTGACCCAAAGAGTCCCAAAAGTCATGGAAATGGACTTGAGAATCAATTGGAGATGAAAACCAAACCAGTTCAGGTGAACCGAATCTGAACTAGATTGGACCGTTTTGAACCACTATTGAATCGGATTCTAAATTCATTTTTCTAGGTGGCTTAAAAATTTCAAATTTGAGATTTGAGGCCACCATTGGATAGAAAATAAATATTTAGAAATTTTAGATTTGAAAAATTCTATTGAATGGGGGGGGGGGGGGGGGTGAACCGGCCAATTTAAGCTTTGAACCCAATTTGGACCGATCTGGTCTGGTTCAGAACAGTGTTATCTTCTTTCTTCAGATGACAACATTGTTCACTCGTCGAAAAATCACGCAGCACCCGCGAATCTAAAAAAGGGGAGAGTTCCATGGATAGAGATCCAAGATTCACTTCAAGGTTCTGGCCAAGCTTACAAAGTGCCATGGGAACCAAGCTCCACATGAGCACGACGTTTCATCCTCAGACTGATGGGCAGTCTGAGGGAACCATTCAAACCTTGGAGTATATATTAAGAGCGTGCATACTCACCATGAACAAAGGTTGGGAATAACACTTGTGCCTAATAGAATTTGCTTATAATAATAGCTATCAGTCCAATATTCAGATGGCTCCATATGAAGCCCTTTATGGATGACCTTGCCATAATCCTCTATTTTGGGAAAAAGTGGGGGAAAGAAAGCTAGAAAGGGCAGAACTAATTGAGGATGCCACAGAGAAAATAAAACTAATCAGGAGTCGCCTTAAGACCGCACAAGATAGGCAAAAGAGTTATGCGGATTATTGAAGGAAAGATTTGGAGTTTGAGGTGGGAGATCAAGTATTTCTCAAGGTGTCCCCATGTAGGTGGATACTTAGGTTTCAGCAAAGAGGAAAGTTGAAATAGAGGTATATTGACCCATATCCCATCATCCAAAGGATAGGATCGATGGCCTATAAATTGGAACCATCTCTAGACTTGTAGAGAATACACGATGTATTCAATATCTCTTTGCTTCGGAAGTATCAGCCTGATCCTAGCCATGTATTGGACCGATCTCTGCTGGAGCTGGAAGAGAACCTAACTTATCAAATGGAACCGGTGTGAATCATATACCAGAGGGATAAGAACTTAAGGAATAAGAGGATTCCTATTGTCAAGGTTCTATGGCAGAACAGACCTATGCATGAAGAGACATGGAAAACTGAAAGTGTGATGAGGGATATTTACCCATAATTATTTGACATGTAAATTTTTTGGGGACAAAAACCCTAAAAGGATGGAAGAGTTGTAAACCTCGTCCTTTGATAATAAAAAAATCGGGGAGAAAACCGGTCATTTTCAAAGAGAAAACTGAGTTGGTGTACAAACCAAACTGATAGAGAAAGGGCAAACTGAGAAGTTTATGGATCCCGAGTGACCTAAAGAGTAAAAAAAGTCATGAAAAAGGATTTAGGATGAATTGAAGATGAAAACCAAACCGGTTTAGGTGAACCAAATTCGAATCGAATTGAACCGCTTTGGAACGGTTTGAACCACTTTTGAACCGAATGCTAAATTCATTTTTCTAGTTGGCTTAGAAAATTCAAATTGGAGAATTGAGGCCACCATTGGATAGAGAATGCATTTAGAAATTTTTAATTTTGAAAAATTCGATCAAATCAAGCCTGAACTTGCCGGTTTAGGCTTTGAACTCGGTTTGGACCGGTCCAGCCCGACTCGGAACAGTGTCATCTTCTTCCTTCAGATGACAAAACTATTCACTCATTGAAAAATTGAGCAGCGTCGGTGAAGATGAAAAGTCTCTGGCCTGGGAGTTTTTGGCAATGAATGACTGCTATTAAGGCACAATTGGATGACCAAGAAGTCCCCGAGCTTCCTATATAAAGAGCCCCTCCTCATTCATCCTCCCCACAATTGAAAACTCCACTCTCTACCTACTGCTCCATTTTTTTTTAAAGCTTGAACCATAGCTCCGACTTGGGCATTTTTTTGAGCCAAAGAAGGTAAGCTTTGGAAGCTTTCTCTCTCTAAGTCTAGTTTTCCGATGAAGCTCCGTTTGAGCTCATTCCGACATCAAATCGTGTGATTCAAAGCGTAATTGAATCGTATGAAGGTGTAGGAACTCCAATCTAACTTCAATTTGAATAATTAAACACATTTGATCAGTCAATTTGATGAAATCAAATTCGGGTGTGTTGGAAGGTTGAAATTGGGGGAAAAATTGGGAAAATTTTGGGGATTTCAAAAATTCGAGAGACTAAAGTGCAATTTCATAAAATTGAGGGCCGATTGGGCATGATAAAGATGTTGGAGGACCAATTGGCCAATTGGCCAATTTTTCGAATTTTTGGGGTGAAACTTACTATTTTTGTAAAGTAGGGGTAAAATGGTAATTTTAGAAAAGTTGGGGACCAAATTGGAAATTTAGGAAACTTGAACCCCTTCTTGTGATTTTGAATAAATTGAGCTCCTAAGGTAAATTTTAGAGTTTTGGGCTTCAATTTGGGGTGAAAATCGGCATTAGGGACCTAATGAAGGCTATTAGGCCAAAGGATAATGAACAAGGATGTTCATATCATGTAGGAACACGAAGTATCAGGAACGTCCACTAAGACATGTTTGCATGAAGGCAACAAGCCAGTTAAGAGGAAATTCACTGCACTATCAATTGAGTGAGATTTTATATCATACCCAATTGGGATGATAATCAAATTGGAAACGAAAACCCACTACTAAGTGGTATTTTAACCATCACACTTGAGAGGAGTGATGTGGAAATTACGCTGAAAAACTAATTACCGGTTGTAAGTAGATCATAACTGGTTGGTATGATGAACTTTCTGGAAGGAAGTTGAAAATCCGCTTATCGGTTATGAGCAGAGATGTCCTCATACCCGGTTGGTGTGATGGACTGCTGAAAGATTATTTTTGTCGCAAGTGCTCTCCCCTGAATGTGTGCCATTGCTTAAACTTTTTGGGAGACTTTCTTGATGGGAGTTCGAATAGCTCAGATAGGCTGATGACCTTAGATTTGGAACTTGGGGTCTAAAATGCCAAATTTAAAAACTCTCATACAGTGGGCCCAAGGCAAGTTGGCACGAGTAGGAGTTCATAAACAAATATGAAATTAAGCCATGAAAACTTTAATGAATGATGTGTTTGGCCATGGTACCAAGATAGGACCGACATACACAATGGACTAGTGGTAGTGCAACAAGACAGGTCGACGGACTAGTGAAGACAAATAGTTTCAGGTCGAGTCAAGGGTCAGGGCCGTTGGACCAGTGGCACCAAAGATTAAATGGCTTATGAGGAAAACTATTATTTTGTGCATGCACTAAGGTTAGGGACCATGAAGACACCCAAGAGGGGTAGTGATACGTCCTAGGGGTTACTAGACGACATGGTGGAGATAAGGGCAGCATGTCGTGCCAGTAGTTAGGGAAGCTTGACGTAGCTTCATGCAAATGAGACCGAGGTGGGGTTGGGATGAGGTCTTTGTCCTCATACGGACACATAGTCTTGTTACGAGATTGAGGGTTAGATGTCGCGTACATCCACTAATTCTCAGGATAGAAGTGGAAGTGCTTCTATTTAGGTGGTTGGTAAAGTCGCTCTGACGCCACAAGTGGGTACAGTGGATGTGCTGGTCTGTGAATGTGTGTTCCCTTCATGATGAGGGATGTGTGTTCATTGATAAACACACCGGCTATGATTGAGGATTGAGTTATGACTATGAAAACAAGATTTTAAGGATAAATTGTTTTAAAAAGAAATTAAGTAGTCTAACACACTCTGATTCAAACATTTTTCTTAAAAGTCAAACTTTAAAAACTGATTCACTAAGTCGTTGAACTTACCCCTCCCTTATTTCCCTTTATAGGTAACCAAGGGAAACCTACCCAAGACCTCATGTTAGTAACGCCTGCAAGACAAGTATGTAAAGTTAAACTTATATGTAGTTTTGATTTATGTTATTACGGGAAAGGTACATATTTAAAGGACGCCTTACTCCTACCAGGTTAAAGAAAGGGAAACCCTTAATAAACTAGGAGAGTGACGGGTTGCTCACGAGGTTCGACCAAACTTGGTCAGGGCATGACAAGTTATTTCCCCCAACCCATCCTAATTTCTAATTCCAAACAACCTTACAGAAAACATGAACGGGAATGCCCCCAAAGAATATATTCCCTAGATCCACGCTATGGAGCAACGAGTAGAGGCCCTAGAAGAGCCCATCCCTTAGGATGCACCCTGAGATAGGACCCTTCCATACCTGGTGAAGGATGATGTATCCCCACCCAGGGAATCAAACCTGGCCCAGATTTAGGCTGAAGCTGAAAGATATTTCTAGGAAGCATATGCCAACTATGTGAGGGTTTTTCACCAACTTCCCCCAATCCATAGCAGTTCATGTACTGTAGGCCTCGCCCAACATGCCCATGATGCAGCTGTCTTATGCCGATACAGAATAGATATAGGACCCCTCCCGTACAAGCCAGGAGGGCCCCTAGTCTATTGGCATAAGCGAAATTTGAGGAGCCTAGTATGAACCCGTGTCCCCATTGTTGCTGGTACCATGGGGGCGAATGCCCACTGAGAAGGAGAAGGAGTCTTGCAATCCGCATAGGCATAATTCTAAGTTAGTTAACTGGTGGGGATAGAAAAGGGGTAGTAGATTCTAGAAATGTCCATTGTATGAAACCTTGGCCAAGATTTTTTTGGCCCAACGAATAAAGAAGATTTCCTTTTCAAAAAGAAAACCAAAATCTCTTAACCCATTTCCCGGAACAAGGGAGCTTCAGAAGCCCCCGAAATACCGAGAACCCTAAAGGAGTAAAACCAAAGCCCACTTTAGGTTGGCCGTTCCCTTTCAACCCCTACACCCCACATGATGGAGCTAGGCTGACAAGAGGCCTGAGAAGTACCTTACAAAGGAAAGCCGAGGCAACCCATGACTAGCCCAGAGAGTAGAATAGGAAACTGTTCGAACTAGATGCCACCATCAAATCTGTAAGAGCCCTAAGAGGTGAGGCAAAGGAGAGCCACATCAAGAAAGGCAACCCTAAAGAAATAGAGAAGAAGAACATGGACTAGGACTAGCAGCAGGACAAAGGTCGAATTACCCAGAGGCTTAGACCTAAAAAAACACCGTGAACAGGCTAAGGATAGACCTAACCACACAATGAGATAGCCAAGGTAACCAAATGGTTGTAGCATAATGCCCCAAGGGCGAGGGATAGACAAGCAAGACCGTGATGAAGGAATGAAACATCCCAACCCTAGGGGCTAGGGAAAGGCAGAAGGTAGGAGCCAACAAGCATGGAAATTCTAAAGTCAAATAAAATAGTTACGTAAGGAAGTCACAGCGAGAGACTCGGAATTGGAGAAGGACACTGAATTGAAAGGACAAACCGATCGTAGGATGAAAAGTAAAGGAGAGGCACGAACTCCAACACACAGGAGGAACACAAACCCAAGAAGGAAGGTTCAACACATAAAACCACTGATCCCAAGGGGAGGAGTAGAACGAGTTGATATAAAGTGACTACCTAGACAAAGAAACCGAGGACTAGCAAGGGAGGGCTTGGATCCTTGAGGACGGAACCAGAGACTACACCCTAGAGCTAGTAAGGGAAACCAATTCTATGTGGGGATAGACTTCACTGGAGGAAGAAGTTCCGTGAAGGACAACTGTGATGGGAAGGAGAGAAATCCGAAGGAGTACTGCCATCGCAAACATAATGACCCCTAAACTCACAAAAGGAACCAAACCACCATGTTCTCTGGGACTTCGGAGCATGGCCATGACACAGGGAAGCAAGACCCCGGGAGTAAGAGAATCAAACAACGAAGTGGCATAGGCAATACAAAGGACAATATTAAGAGAGAGTACACCCTAAGGACCAGAGCAAAGGGACGTGATTCCAATCGTATGGCAAGCCGGGCTTGAGACCCATGATAGAACCACATGCTTAGGAGTCACACTACTATGGATAATTAAGTTAATCGTTAACATGGAAAGAACTTGAGTAATTGAGGAGGGGGTAGAGGGCTAGAAAAAGGGAAGTACACTGAGAAAGGCAAACACAATAGCCGCTTCGACAAGGTGGTAGACTGATGAAAGATGTGAACGAACCTAGGTACGATGAGAGGTATTGGAACACTAAAACCTAGACAACGCCACCAGAACGAAAGTCCAATTTTCTTTGTGAATGACTAGGAAAAAGGGGACAAGTCAAAGTGATCGAATCTTGGAGAGTGGAGGAAGTAAGGCAAAGAGAGTGACTTAATCCGGTAGGATATCAACTTACACCCTAAGGAAGCCGCGTCAATACCTCTTCAGAGAGAAAATTTAGGTGACAGAGTTATGAGGAAAAAACTCCTAAAAGGAAGGGAGATTTTTAAAACCTGTCCCTTAGAATCAAAGAAAACTGGGAAAAGGTTACTGGTATAGGGTTATGCATGAAGAAATGAGTCATTTAATGAACGAAAAATAGATAACGTGGAAAATTGGAAAATCCCAAGTGACCAAAAATTCCCAAAAATTACAAGTAAGAACCAAGAAGTGGAATTGAGGAGAGAACCAAACTGGTTCAGGGTGAATTGGACCTGAACCGGACCAAACCAGCATGAACCATAGTGAACTGGATCACAAGTTCATTTTTATAGGTGGCTTAAAAATGTCAAATTGAAAAATTGAGATCACAATTAGATAGAAAATAAATTTAAAAAATTTTAAATTTGAGAAAAACGATTGAATCGGGTCCAAACCAACCGATTTTTGAATTTTGGGCAACGAACCCGGTCAGACCAGACCAGTCAATGGTCAATAGCCAACTGATGCCACGTCAGCTGCCATGTAGACATGATAAACCAATGGGAGGCTGCCACGTGTCCAGTCAATGGACAGTTGGCACCGTCAGCATGCCATGTAGACACGAGCAGCCAATAAGTGGTTGCCATGTGTCCAATCAACGGGTCAATGGCTGATGAGGCGGCCGAGCTGGCAGTCCATGTCAGAAACACTGACCAATTACATCGTTCCATGTGGCATAACCACCGCATCATCATCTTAACCTTTAGATGCTGACAGAGAGAGAGAGAGAGAGTGAGAGGGAGTCGCCAAAAAGCTAGAGTCTCATGTGACTCGAAAAATGCTTCGGTTAGTTTGCTGAAAGCCGAGTCAGAGGTTGAGCCTTATGCCGACGGGTAGCCTGAACAGTTGCCAAGCTCCCTATATAAAGAGCACCCTCCATTCATTCTCAGCATCCCACAATCATGCGAAGAAGAAGAAGAGTGAGTTTTTCGACGAGCTGCAAACCAGAGCTCCAACAATGGGCAAAACCTCCACCAAAAAAGCTCCGAAGGGTGGCATTGGAACTAGAGAAGAGTTCACTAACTTATCAGAACAGTCAGAGGATGCTCGATGAAGTGCACATAGAATAGCATAGTGAAGCTGCTCTGGAGCTCAAAGTAGTGAGCTCCTGCCCGACACCACCTCGCCGCATCCGACCCTTCCCCCATCCACATTGACCACCTCTGATTGCCTAAGACCCTCCACAACACTCCTATAGACCTCGATAAGCTCAATTCTACCTCCCCTCGTTGGAATTTCTAAATTTCAGAATTGCCCCACCCAAAACTTCTCTCTTCAAATTCCTATAGGACAGTATCGAATTGTAGTAGGATTCAGTCCTGCTAGATCCCCATCGACTAGCTCTAGCTACCCCCACTGCAAGCTTCGACCGTCGCCCTTCTGTCGGTGAGTAACACAAGCTTTCTCTCTCTACTGAGAATTTTTCAGTGAAGCTCTAACAAGGCGTAAAACTCAATCAAATCTAGAAATTTGAAGTGTAGGATGATCGAGGGGAGCTGAAGGAGGAGAATAGAAGCAAGAATCGAAGAAATTATGGACTTACATGCCACCAATTGGATGAGGTAAGATTCAAAGCTCCACATGCTTGAATTGGGGAAGAAGATGATGGGCGATTTGGGGATTTTGGGATAGTTTTGTGCAATTTTCAAAAACTGGAGGGCTGAACGACAATTTCATGAAATTGAGGAAGTTTTCATGAAATTCTCCCCAATTGAGTGTCAATTGGGCAATTTGGTCAAATTGGAAAATTTGAAAAGTTGGGGACCAAATTGCAATTTTTGGAAAATTAAAGAATAAAAGGCAAATTTGGTAAATTAAGGGCCAATTAGTGATTCTGAAAGAGTTAACCCAAAAATAAAAATCGGGAACCAACAGGACCCCATAGAGACTAAAGGAAAATTAGGGACCGAGGTGCAATTTAAGCAAAGTACGGGCCTTAGGTGCAAATATGAGAAAGTATGTGGTTCATTCATCACCATGTCCTAATATGAACTCTCGCACCCTGTAGGAACGGATTACTCGAGCGCCAGCTCTAGAAGAGCACCTAGGAGAGAGATTCCACTAGCGCGACCCCACCGAGATCATCGGGTGAGTGGGAACTGCTATAACATCCATTACAGTTGGAATGATGATTCAACTTTGAAAACTGTTTTCTTGGAATTAGCATCCCCTGATTGGGTGACTCTACTTAAAACATTTGGGAGCTAATTCTGGGCTTAGGCTTGAGATGCTAGTGGGCCCAAGACCCATGGATACGGGCATGGACTTGTCTAGAACAAACATGTGATATATAATGCTAAAAGACTTGAATAATGGAAATCTTGTGTGATACCGATTGAGCCAAGCTAAGTTGTCAAGCTTGTTGGGCCTAACTACTGCTCTGCCAAAGCCAGGTCGTTGAACCTGTTGGGCTAGTACGCGTGGTGGGCCAAAGCCAAGCCGACAGTCTATTGTGCTAGAAGGCCAAAGAATATGAATTCAAGTAAAATGTTATAGTAGTTTCCCTCTCTGAGTATTTTACTCACCCCCTATCTCACCCCTTTTCAAGATAATACCTAGACCATAAGTTCCTGGACGCACAAAGGCCTCAAGGTATGCTTCCAACCCCCAACTTAAATTAAGAGTTTGAACGTAAACACGTATTCACCTTACTTGCCCCATTCGGGTAGGTATACCCGAATGATGCAAGAAAGGGTGGCAGGTTGATCATAGACTCCGACCAATCCTGGTCGAGACGTGACATGTCACCCCCCAACCCGGTTTGGTTGGAACCCCATGAACAACCCGCTGCTCTCCCGATTCAAGAGGAGTTTCCTCCTTCTTTAACTTGAGATGAGTTAGGCGTATTTTCAACCTTGTTCCCTAGAAAGACATATATCAAATAAAATGCATGCTTAAGAGAAATTAAGCATACTTGACAAAGGATATGGCTCAGTGTTATTCCTAGTCATTTTCCCTTTTCTTGAAAATGGATAGAAAAGAGGGGTGAGTTTATACAACTCAGTGAATGAGTATAAAGAAATGGAGTTTTTTTTAAAAAAGTTTTCAAGTTGGAGTGTGCCAGACTCTTTATCCTTTAGATTTTCTCCACTTTAAAAATCTTAGTTTTCAAAAGAACATCCTTCTTTGTGAAGGTCAATCACACAATCGCAGGCCAGTACGTCCACTGAACCCACTTGTGGCATCGAAGCGACTTTACCGGCCACCTAGAGAGAAGTATGTCCACTTCTACCCTAAAAATGAGTGGATGTTTGCAACATTCGACCCTCAATCTCATAACAATTCTCTATGTCCATATGAGGACAGAGACCTCATCCCGTCCCTACGTCGGTCTCGTGTGCTTGAAGCTACGTCGAGCTTCACAAGCTCACCTAGTACGAATATCTACCCTTATATCCACCAGGTCGTCCAAGGCCCTGGGATGCATCACTACCCCTCTTGGGCATCTTGAAGGTCCCGTAATCACAGTGCATGCACAATTAGTTTTCTCTCATCATTTCATATAATCTATGGTGCCACTGGTCCAACGGCCCCGACCTTCAACTCAACCTGCAGCTGTTTGTCTTAACTAGTCCGGAGACCTGTTATGTCGCACAGCCACTAGTTGACTGAATATGTCGGTCTTGTCTTGGTACCATGGCCAAACAATTCATTTATTTAAAGTTTTATGGCATATAACTCATGTTTGTTTATGAGCTCCTACTCGTGCCAACTTGCCTATGGTCCACTGTTTGAGATTTTCAAAACCGGGCATATTAGCCCCCAAGTTCTAAAATCGAGGCCTCCGACCTAACAAAGCTATTTGAGCTATAGTTAAGAAGGTCTCCCAAATCGTTTAAGCAGTGGTACACAGTCAGGGGAAAGCATTTCTGACAAAAATATATTTTAAATTATCCATCATACCAACCAAGTATAGAGATATCTCTGCTCATAACCGATGAACGGGTTTTCCATGAGGAAGTTTTATCATACCAACCGGGTATGATCTACTTACATTTAGTAAGTAGTTTTTCCTTGTCATTTTCACATCACTACTCTAAGTTGTGATGTTTAAAATACCATTAAGTAGTGGATTTTCATTTCTAAGGTACTTATCATCCCAACTGGGTATGATATAAAAATCCCACTCATCCGTTCGTACAGTGAATTTCCACTTAATCAGTTTTTGTCCCTCGCGAGCTTAACCTCAGCTGACGTTCTCGATGTGTCTTGTTCCTACATGAAATGAACATCATTGTTCATTACCATCTGGTTTGATTACCTCATTCATTATGAATGACTAAATTCACAACTTTTCTAATATTTACAAATTGGTCCCTAAAGTTATTTTTTCCTTTTACATTAGGCCTCAATTGCCGGTTTTTTCCCAAATTGAGTCCCGAAACTTTTAAAATTCCTCTTGAAACCTCAATTTACTCAATTTCAAGTTTTCCAAATTCCCAATTTTGCCCCCAAAATTTCCAAAATTACCATTTCGCCCCTAAATTTTCTAAAATTACCATTTTGCCATTCCTTTACAAAAATGGTAAGTTTTACCCCAAAAATTCTAAAATTGCTCAATTTTCCCTCTATCATTCTTATCATACCCAATTAACCCTTAATTTTATAAAACTACATTTTGGTCCTCCGAATTTTTGAAAATCCTCAATTTCAACTCCCTAACACAACTGAATTTGATTTCATCAAATTGACCGATCAAATAGTTCTAATTGTTGAAATTGAGTTTCTACATCTTCATACGATTCCATAGGACTTTGAATTGTATGTTTTGATGATGGAACGAGTTCAAACGGAGCTTCCCCGGAAAATAGAACGTAGAGAGAGAATGAATCAATTGCTCAATGGTGGGGGTGCAGCGGTCCGAGCTTCCAATTAGGGCAGATAGCTCTCCTCCTGAGGTTACTCCAAAATGAAGAATCACATCAATTGATGCCAAATTAGATTAGAATTCTATCATTGAAATTCTGCAGGTTCTCTCTCTAGCATCGATCGATAATTTTTTAGGGGAGCCGAATTGGCTTACCTTTCAGTCCTAATTCGGCCATGGGAGGGCTGAGGAAGTGTTGGGAGAGCTTGGTTTAGTCTGAGTAGGGATCGAATTGGCCAATTTCAGCTTTGTTGAAATAGGGCAACTTCGGTCCGTTGGAGCTGCTTCACTGTTTGATCACACCAGCACTTCTTCGGCGACCCTCGGAAAGAATGGATGTTACCACCGTGTAGCTGACTTCTCCTTGGTTCTAAGGAACCCGACCTCACCTTCTTTGGCTAAAAAATGACCCTATATTGGAGCTCTAGTTCGAGCTTCACCGAAAAACTAAGTATCTCAGAGAGAGTAAGGTTTTCAGGTGTGGAGAGGATCAATAGAGAGAGGCTCTTTATATAGGGAGTTTGGGGACTCGTCGACTGTCTGTTTGGCACCTTTATGAAAGACATTGATGGCCTAAAACTTAGTGAACAGAAACATTTCTTCTTTGTCAGCACTGCTTCAATTTTCCAGTGAGTGAACAGTGTTGTCATCTGAAGGAAGAAGACGACACTATTCCGAACCGGACTGGACCGGTCCGAACTGGGTTCAAAGCTTAAACTGGTCGGTTCACCCCCAATTCGACCAAAATTTTCAAATCTAAAAATTTCTAAATTCAATTTATATCCAATGGTGGCCTCAAAACTCAAATTTGAATTTTTTAATCCACCCATAAAAATGAATTTAGCATCCGGTTCAATAGTGGTTCAAGCCGATCCAAACCGATTCAATCTGGTTCACTTGAACTGGTTTGGTTTTCATCTCCAATTCATCCTAAAGTCCCTTTCATGACTTTTATGACTCTTTAGTTCACTTAGGGTCCATAAATTTCCCAATTTGCCCTCTCTATTGGTTCTGGTTCATAAATCGGCTCATTTCTTAAACCGATTTATTCCGGTTCCAGTCCAGTTCACCCAAACTGATCCAATTTTTCTCTTCCATTTTGTTCTAAGGATCCTTCCCAAGGTTTTAAATCTTTTTGGATCACAGGGGAGTTGAAATTTCTCCAATTTGCCCGTTCCCCAAACAAATGGTTTTGAGAACTTGTTTAGTTTTCTCACTCGGTTTGACCGGTTCTTTCCCGGTTTTCCTTAAGTCCAAAGAGTAGGGTTTACAACCCTCCCCTCTTTTTTGGAGTTTTGTCCCCAAAACGTATTTCACATTGTTCACGTGTTGGCTTAAACTTCTTATTGTTATAAAGTTTTCTATTTTATCATCCTACCACCTTTTCTGTTATTTTCGTCCATTCCTTTCATCACATATCTAAAATTCTCATCATATCGTCCTACCACCTTCTCGATTATTCCTCATTCCATGGAACTTACCTTAGCCTGAAGTATTTCCTTGAAAATCTATGATCATTTCCTTTTGTTACGTCATTCTTTCCAAAGGCACCATTTCATATCCGAAGCTTCTTTTACCCCAAAATTTCAGAACTATAAATTCCGGTCATTTTTCTTCCACAGATTCTGGCATTTATTGTCTTTTCATCCTACATGGATTCCTTCCTCATTCCTTGGTCATCACCTTTATGCTTGACTTCATTATGCCTTACTCATAAACCATCCCTTGCCTAAGTCGTATTTCTCTGAATCAGTTGGATTTACATGCCCATTACTGTAAGGCATTCTTATGATGTCTTAACTTTACATTCCTATAACAGTATTGGTTTCTGTACTTCTCGTTTTTTTCCAAATTTCTTTATTCGGCCATTTCGCCTTCAAATCCTTGAATTTTCTGATACTTAATGACATTAAAATTTCTAATCTTTTACTTCATTCTTCATTCTCTCTGGTGTCCTTCCCCCTTAAGATCTCTTCTCTTTCTAAATCCATACTTTCTCTTATCAATATTTCTCCCACTATTATTCATTATGAGTTTAGTTCCTTTCTTACTCGTATGGCATCTTTTGATGTCATCTTCCTACCTAGACATTACCTAGGTTTGACTTATCCCTTCATTCTTTACGGTTTCCTTCTCCTAGTACATGATCCTTTCTTTTCCAACATTTTGTTCTTGAGGTGTTCATTCTCTTTATTATTCTGTTGGTTCCATTTTCTCTCCTTGGTACACCCATGTCTTCCCAAGATTTCTTTCTCTGGTGAGCTTCACATTCTCTTTCCCTCGGTATTTCCTTCCAATTCTACCATTGAAATCCTTAAATTATGGAGTATCTTTTTGCCAATATTTTCACCAACTTACTCTTACTCATTGGATTCATGAGTACCTTATGTTGATCCTGCTTCATTCCCACTTGCTTCAGTATTTGTTTATTCCTTTGATGTGGACCACTCATCCACATTGTGTCCAAACCCTCCGTACCTTCATGTCCTTGGTATTCCCCTTTTGTCTTGGTTAGGGTGTATTCTTTTACTAATCCCCATCTCTTATTAGACTTCGTCTACTCCTCCAAATGATTTGGTAGATTTCTTGATTCCCTAATATGATTTCTTTACCTTGGATGGGATTCTCCTTGGTTTCTATGGTAGTACAGGCTTGTTTGGTCACTTTCTTTAGGGCCAGCTTCCTTGAAGATCACATCCTTTGAGGGATAGGGTTTTTAGAAATTTGGAGTACTTCATTAATAGAGGATTAGAGTATGTTGGGTGTTTTGGCCATATTATAGAAAATGATCACAAAATAACTGGGGAGCTACGGGATTCTTGATAAGCATCCTCCTATGTAAGGTTATATGCCCTTTGTTGGTGTTTATGGCTTCATGCTTGGCTTCCTTCATACTTTGAGCTGTGACCTCAATTGGTCCTAGCACTATCCTCTTGGATACTTCCTCATTTGGCTTTTGAGACTTCTACCATACCTCAAGCAGTGGGAAGCTTCTAGGGTTGTCTCCCTACGAGGACAAGGTATTGAATAGAGTCATTCCTAGTTTTCTTGGTTCCTCTCCTGGGAGCCATCTGAAAATTTTAAGATCAATCCTATTAGTTACTATATTTTCTAGTCTTGATTATGTATCCGAGGAAACAGGCTCTGATACCACTCTAGTTGTCATGCCCCGACCTGGTTTGGTCGGATCCCCGTGATCAACCCACCACTCTCCTATTTTATTAAAGGGTTACCCCTTGTTATAAACCGTAAAGAGTAAGGCATCCTTTAAACTTGCACTTTTTCCTGGAATAACATAAATGAAAACTGCATAATATTTTAAATTTATCATACCTATCTCACAGGTGTCTGGGTTAATGGTCTTTAAGGGTAGGCTTTCTGAAATTTCCTAAAAGGGATATAAGGGAGGGGTGAGTACGACTACTCAGTGAATGAGTTTTTAAAACTTTTAACTTTGCGGAAAAGATTTGTATTGGAGTGTGCCAGACTCCTTTCTTTCAAAAATCCTTCCATTTCAAATCTCGGGTTTTACACCATTTCCTTATTTAATCACGGTGTGTTATCATCCAACACACATCCATCATCATGAAGGTCAAACACACATTCATAGGCCAGTATGTCCACTGAACCCACTTGTGGCGTCAGAGAGACTTTACCGACCACCTAGATAGAAGTACATCCACTTCTACCCTGAGAATGAGTGGTTGTACGTGATATCCGACCCTCAATCCCCAAATCAATTCTTTGTGTCTGTATGAGGATAGAGACCTCATCCCGTGCCCACCCCGATCTCATGCGCTTGGTGCTACTCCAAATTTTGCACGGTCACCTAGTACGACGAATTGCCCTTATACCCACTAGGTCATCTGGTGCCCTTAGGACGCATCACTACCCCTCTTGGGCATCTTGATGGTCTCGTAAACACAGTGCATGCACAAACAGTATTTTCTTAACCTGCCATATAATCTATGGTGCCACTGGTCCAATGACCCTGACCCTTAACTCAACCTGCAACTATTTGTCTTGACTAATCCGGAGACCTGTCATGTTGTACTGCCACTAGTTCACTGAATATGTCGGTCCTATCTTGCTACCATGGCTAAACAATTTATTTATTAGAGTTTAATGACACATATCTCATGTTTGTTTATGAGCTTCTGCTCGTGCCCATAAGCCTATGGCCCACATGTTCGAGATTTTCAAAATTGGGTATAATAGCTCCCAAGTTCCAAAATCGAGGCCCCCGACCTATAAGAGCTATTCGAGCACCTGTGAAGAAGGTCTCTCAAATCATTTAAGCATTGGCACACAGTCAGGGAAGAGCACTAACCCTCAAATTTGATTTTTTTAAGCCACCTACAAAAATGAATTTAGAATCCGGTTCAATAGTGGTTTAAACTGGTCCAAACTGGTTCGGTTCCGATTTACCTGAACCGGTTTGGTTTTAATCTCCAATTCACCCAAAAGTCCTTTTTTATGACTTTTATGACTCCTTAGGTCACTTAGGGTCCATAAATTTCCCAGTTTACTATCTCTCTATCGATTCTAGTTCATAAACCAGTTCGGTTCTTAAACCGGTTTGGGTCCGGTTCATCTAAATCTGTCTAGTTTTTCTATTCCAATTTGTTTTTTCCAAGGTTTTATGAACCCTTTGGATCACCCAGGAGTTGTAAATTTCCAAATTAACCATTCCCAAATGATCAGGTTTGTGAACCGGTTCAGTTTTCTTACTCGGTTTGACCGATTCTTTTCCTGGTTTTCCTTAACTCAAAAGGACTGGGTTTATAGCAAGCTTCTGGTACGACTAACTGCCCTTATATCCACCAGGTCGTCCAGGGTCCTAAGATGCATCATTACCCCTCTTGGGCATCTTAAAGGTCTCGTAAACACAGTACATGCACAATCAACATTTTTCACATGATGCCATATAATCTATGGTGCCACTAGTCCAACGGTCCTAATCCTTAACTCAATGTGTAGCTGTTTGTCTTGACTATTCCGGAGACCTATCATGTCACACTGCCGCTAGTTGACTGAGTATGCCAGTCCTATCTTGGTACCATGGCCAAACAATTCAATTACCTAAGTTTTCATGGCATATAAATCATGTTTGTTTATGAGCTCCTACTCGTGCCAACCGACCTTGGACCCATTGTTCGAGATTTTCAAAATTGTGCATAATAGCCCCCATGTTCCAAAATCAAGGTCTACGGCCTAACAGAGCTATTCAAGCTCCCATCATGAAGTTCTCCTAAATTGTTTATGTTGTGGCACACAGTCAGGGGAGAGCACTTCTGACAAAAAAGTATTTTCAATTGTCCATCATACCAACCGAGTATGACGACATCTTCGCTAACAACTCATGAATTGGTTTTCCACTTCCTTCGAGGAAGTTTCATCATACCAACCGGGTATGATCTACTTACAATCAGTAAGTTGTTTTTTCGTGTGATTTTCACATCACTCCTCTTAGGTGTGATGTTTAAAATAACACTTAGCAGTGGGTTTTCATTTTCGAGGTGCTTATCAACCCCAACTAGGTATGATTTAAAAATCCTACTCACCTGATCGTGCACTAAAATTCCTCTTAGTTGGCTTGTTGTCCATACTCGAACTCCTCTTAGTTGGCGTTCTCGGTACTTCATGTTCCTACATGATATGAACGTTCTTGTTCATTATGCTTTGGCCTAATAGCCCTCATTCATCCCAAATGAATGAGAAAACCAAACTTTTTCTTTATTTGCAATTAGATCCCTAAAGTTATTTTTGTTTAAGTCCCAATGCTAGTTTTTCCTCAAATTGAGTCCCAAAACTTTTAAAATTCATCTTAGGACCTCAATTTTATTCAAATTCACAAAAAAGGATTTAATTTCCCAAATTTCCAATTTTGTCCCCCAACTTTTCCAAAATTACCATTTTGCCCCTACTTTACAAAAATGGTATATTTTGCCTCAAAAATTCCAAATATTGCCCACTTGGTCCTCTAACATCTTTACCAATCCCAATTGGTCCTCAATTTTATGAAATAGCACTTTAGTCCCTCTAATTTTTGGAATTCACAAATTTTCCCACAAATTCAACCTTCTAACATTACTGAAATTGATTTTATCATTTTGACCGATCAAATGAGATTAATTGTTGAAATTGAAGTTAAATTGGAGTTCCTACACCTTCATATGATTCAATTGCACTTTGAATCGCATAATTTGATGTCGGAATGAGCTCAAACGAAGCTTCGCCAGAAAACTAAACTTAGAGAGAGAAAGCATTGAAAGCTTACTGTCGGAGGCGTAGCGGTCCGAGCTTTCGATATGGGAAGATAGCTCGTGTCTTGAGGTTCGTCCTAGGATCAAGAATTACACCAAGCCTTACCCTTTGTCAGGTATGCTTAACTTCCTTAAGCGTGCATTTTATTCAATATGTGTTATTCTAGGGAACAAGGTCGAGATTACGCATGACTCCTCTTGAATAAAAGAAGGGGAAGCCCTTCTTGAACCAATAGAGTGGTGGGTTGTTCACGGTGATCCGACCAAACCAGGTTGGGGCATGACAAAGATAAACTACTTACCCTTGTTACAACAGCTAGGAAGAATGGAAGTGGACCTTAAGGTGGATAAGAGAGAGAAATGCTTAGTGGCTGACATTGTGGTAAGATCCAGCCTAACGGAAGAAATTAAGGTCTAGCAAAAAGGGGATAAGGAACTTCAGCCCTATTTGGACCCGATCAATGGAGGGATGAAACCAAACTATGACCTTCGAGGTGATGGAGTACTAACCTACAAGGGCAGAGTGTGTATGCCTCAAGATAGGGAACTAAAGAGATTAATTTTACAAGAGGCACATGACTTTATTTATGTGATGCATCCGGGCAGTACTAAGATGTACCGCACTCTCAAACAAGGTTATTGGTGGAAAGGGATGAAGAGGGATATTGCTGAATATGTAGCCCATTGCTTGTCCTGTCAACAGATTAAAGCTAAGCTTGAGAAATCATCAAGACTGCTACAACCCTTGCCAATCCCAAAATGGAAATGGAAACACATCACTATAGACTTTGTCACGGGACTACTTGTGACTAGAAAGGGATGAGATGCAATCTGGGTCATTGTGAATAGATTGACCAAGTCCGCCCATTTCCTTCCTATAAGAGTGACAGATTCAGTCGAACAACTAGTTGTCTTATACATGAAGGAGATTGTGAGACTTCATGGCATCTTGGTAAGCATAGTGTCGGATAGAGACCCTATATTTACCTCGAGGTTCTAACCTAGTTTGTAAAATGCCTTGGGAACCAAGCTCCACATGAGTATGACATTTCATCCTCAAACCGGTGGATAGTCTAAGCTGACAATCTAGACCCTTGAGGGCATGCTACGAGCATGCACACTCACCATGAATAAGGGTTGAGAAGAATATTTATGTCTGATGGAGTTTGCTTATAATAATAGTTATTAGTCCAATATTCAAATGACCCCTTATGAGGCCCTTTATGGAGGACCATGTTGTACACCCTCATTTTGGGAGGATGTAGGAGAAAGGAAGTTGGAAAGGGTCGAACTAATCGAGAATGCCACAAAGAAGATTAAGATTTTAAGGAGTTGACTTAAGGCCGCTCAAGATAGGGAAAAGAGTTATTCAGACCATCGAAGAAGGGATCTGGAATTTGAGGTGGGAGACCAAGTGTTCCTAAAGGTATCCCAATGGAGGGGAATACTTAGGTTTCAACAATAGGGGAAGTTGAAACTAAGGTACATCGGTCCTTACACCATAGTCCAAAGGATAGGGTTGGTGTCATATAAACTGGAACTGCCTCCGAACTTAAAAAAGAATACATGATGTATTCCATATCTCGATAATGTTGAAGTACCAGCCTGATCCTAGCCACGTGTTGGATCAACCTCCACCAAAATTAGAAGAGAACCTGACTTATCAAGCAGAATCAATGCAAATCATCGAACGGAGGGATAAGAACTTGAGAAACAAGAATATTCCTATGGTCAAGGTTCTTTAGCAGAACGGACTCGTGCAACAAGAGACATGGTAAACCAAGAGTGTTATGAAGGATGGATACCATCGATTGTTTGATATGTGATTGTTTTGGGGATAAAACCCCTAAAAGGAGGGGAGAGTTATAAACCCCATCCCTTTATAGATAAGAAAACCAGGAAAAGAACCTGTCACGCCCCGACCGGTTTGGTCGAATCCCCGTGATCAACCCACCACTCTTTTGGTTTATTAAAGGGTTTCCCCTTATTGTAAATCGTAAAGAGTAAGGAGTCCTTTAACCTGAACCTTTTCTTGGAATAGCATAATCAAAACTGTATGAAATTTAAAACTTTACATACCTATCTTACAGGCATCTTAGTTGACAGTCTTCAAGGGTAGGCTTTTCGGGATTTCCTGAAAGGGATATAAGGGAGGGGGTGAGTACGACTAATCAATGAATGGGTTTTTAAAAACTTTTGACTTTTAAGAAAATAATTATTATTGGAGTGTGCCAGACTCTTTTTTTTTTCAAAAATCCCTTCGTTTAAAAATTTGGGTTTTTCCACCATTTCTTAGTTACTGATGTGTCATCACCCAACACACATCCTTCATCATGAAGGTTACACATATTTGCAAGTCAGTATCACTACTGAACCCGCTAGTGGCTTCGGAGCAACTTTTCCTGCCACCCGGATAGAAGTACAACCTCTACTACCCTGGGAATGAATGGATGTACTCGACATCCGACCCATAATCCCGAAATCACTTCTTCGTATCCGTATGAGGACAGAGACCTCATCTTGTCCCCACCTCGGTCTCATGCTCTTGGTGCTACTCCAGATTTCACACAGACACCTGAAACGACGAACTACCCTTATAGCCACAAGGTCGTCCAGTGCCCTTAGGATGCATCACTACCCCTCATGGGCGTCTCGATGATCTTGTACTTACAGTGCATGCACAAACAATATTTTCTCATATTGCCATATAATCTGTGGTGCCACTGGTTCAACGGCCCTGACTCTCAACTCAATTCGTAGTTGTTTGTCTTGACTGGTCTGTCGACCTGTCATGTCGCACTGCCGCTAGTTGACTGAGCATGTCAATCCTATCTTGGTACCATGGCCAAACAATTCACTTATTAAATTTTATGAAACATATATCATGTTCGTTAAC
The DNA here is from genome assembly GCA_030064435.1 of Trapa incisa. Classification (NCBI taxonomy): domain Eukaryota; kingdom Viridiplantae; phylum Streptophyta; class Magnoliopsida; order Myrtales; family Lythraceae; genus Trapa; species Trapa incisa. The sequence continues at coordinate 662,223 of CM057784.1, read as the reverse complement.
GAGCTCCTGCTCGTGCCCACTGGCCTTGGGCCCACTGTACAAGATTTTGAAAATCGGGCATTTAGCCCCAAGTTCCAAAACCGAGGCCGCCGACCTATCAGAGCTATTTGAGCTCCCATCGAGAAGGTCTTTCAAATTGTTTAAGTATTGGCACACAGTCAGGGGAGAGTACTTCCAACAAAACATATGTTTTATCTATCCATTATACCGCCCAGTATAAGGACACCTCCGTTCAGAACCGATGAACGGGTTTTCAACTTCCTTCGAGAAAGTCTCATCAAACCAACCGAGTATGATCTACTTACAACCAGTAAGCAGTTTTTCTACATGATTTTCACATCACTTCCTCTTGTTAGTGATGTTTAAAATACCACTAAATAGTGGGTTTTCATACCGAGGTACTTATCATTCCCAACCGAGTATCATATAAAATTTCCACTCACAACCGATAAGTGGTTTTAAAATTTTATGTTGTGCTCATCATCCTAACTAGGTATGATGTTAGTAAACCCACTCACCCGTTAATGCAGTGAATTCCACTAGACTGGTTCCTTGTATTCACGCGAGCTCGTCCATGCTGGCGTTCTCGGTACTTCGTGTTCCTACACGATATGAACATCCTTGTTCACTATTACTCGACTTAACAACCTTCATTCATTTCCAATAAATGAGAAAACCCAAACTTTTTAGTTATTTGCAATTAGGTCCCTAAAGTTATTTCTCTTTATGTCCCCAAATGCTGGTTTTTCCTCAAATTGAGTCCCGAAACTTTTAAAATTTATCTTGGAACCTCAATTTATTCAATTTCACACAAGGGGTTTAATTTCCCAAATTTCCAATTTGGTCTCCTATCTTTTCCAAAATTACGATTTTCCCCTTCCTTTACAAAATGGTAAAGTTTGCCCCAAAAATTTCAAAATTCCTCAATTGGTCCTCCAACATTATTTTCATGCCCAATTGACCCTCAATTTCATAAAATTTCATTTTGGTCCTTTGAATTTCAAAAATCCCCAATTTTCCCCCAATTCCAACTTCTTAACACAGCTGAATTTGATTTCATCAAATTGACCCATCTAACGTTTCCAATTGTTGAAATTGAAGTTGAAATTGAGTTTCTACATGTTCATACAATTCTTTAGAAATGTGAATCGCAAGTTTTAATGCCGGGACGAGCTCAAACGGAGCTTCGCAGGAAAATGAACTATAGAGAGAGAAAGCTTCGATTACTCACTGGTGAAGACATGGCTGTCCGGGCATTTGATCTGGGCAGATAGCTCTCGTCCTAAGGTTCATCTTAAAATCAAGAATTGCATCAATTGATGTTGAATTGGATTAGAATTTCGTCATTGCAATTCGATTGACTCTCTCTCTAGCACCGATAAAAAATTGTAAAGGGGAATTGAATTGGCTTACCTTTCGGTCATAATTCGGCCTTGGAAAGGCTGATTAAGTGTTGGAAGGGCTTTGTTTGGCCTGAGGAGGGCTTGAAATGGTCGATTTCAACTTGGCTGAAATGCTTCACTATTCTATCATGCCGGCACTTCTCCAACCATTCTTGGATTGACTGGAGTTTGCTATTAGATTGCTGTCTTCTCCCCGGTTCTAAAGAACCCGAGCTTTGCTCAAGTCGAAGCTCTGGTTCGAGCTTCATCGTAAAATGGAGCAGTAGAGAGAGAAAGAGAGAAGTGTTTAGGTGTTTGGAGAATGAATGGGGATGACCTCTTTATATAGGTGTAAAATCGTGTATTAAATGGGAGAGATTAATTACTAGTATTAATATTGACATAATTTATTAGTATTAATTCCAATAATTTAATTTCGGTATTAAATTATTTGTATTAATTCTAATAATTTAATTTAGGTATTAAATTATTGGTATTAATTACAATAATTAAATATATATTCATTTATGGCCATTTATGATAAGGACATTCCCATAAAAATTTTTGACCAAAATTTGGGGTTACAAAAAAAAATCATACTTACCAATAGGTCACCTATCCTCACACTACTCTAAAGCAAGCACGCTAAACTTTAAAGTTCTTATGTAATCTTGTTCACCTGAACCAATTTGGTTTTTCTCTTTTATTTTATCTTAAATTTCTTTTTCGAAGTTTAATAAACCCTTTGGATCACCCGGAACTTATAAATTTCCAAATTGCTTGTTCCCATATGATTGGGTTTATAAAGCGGCTCGGTTTTCTTACTCGATTTGACCGGTTCTTTTCCCAGTTTTCCATAACTCAAAAGTGCGAGGTTTACAACTCTCCCCTCCTTTTAGGAGTTTTGTCACCAAAACTTAGTTAACATTCTTGCATGAGCAATCATTTCCTTTAATGCCCCCTTTGGTGTTTGCTTAAGATACAAACTTTTCTCTCATCCTTGAAATTAGTCCCTTTTACAACCTTCACTTAAGAAATTCCTTTTCTTTAATATTATTTACTCTCTTCATGGAGTTTGTCATAACTAGACATACCTTACCCTAGGGTATGTTCTTAGATTTTATCTCTCTCTTTGCTTAGAGCAACATTCTTCCCCTTGAGATCCTATACTCAAGATTGGGAATTCCAAGATAACTAACCATTTATGTGTCTAGTTAACCGCTTGATCATTGAAACCCTTATCTCGTCGTCTTATAGAGCATTTCGTGCTTATTTCCACGAATTTCTTTATCACCACGTTTTCATCCCATTTTGACTCTTCCTCCATTCGTTGTCTATTATAACTTCGGTCCAAATTGTTATATTTGACCTCATCATGCTTATTAGCCAACTCTTCCTTACTTTGAGTCATATTCTCCTCAGGTTGTTGGGCATACATGCCCTTACAACATGGCATTTTCTAGGATTCGTCTCTATCCATTTGATTTCTAAAACATCTCCTGAAGTGTCTCTCTTAGCTTTTAGACCTTTCAGGGATCGTATAACTTAATTCCTCTTTTCTTTTGATAGTATTCCTCAACTATCCTTTTTTTACCATTATTAACTCCACTTACTCAATTGTGTTGGTTCTCCTTACCCATTCGTTCCTTTTCGACTTCCTTATTCAGTATTTCCGGTTCCAATTAATTAAATTCCTAGATGTTTTACCGACATGCTAGGTTTCATCCTTTCTTAGATCCATCATCATTCCCAATGATATCCTCTACTCAAGGATTTTCCTTTGGCCTTAATCCCCTATGATTTGTTCGCAACCATTTTACAATTCTTTAGTTTTTTGGTCCAATCGTCTAGGCAGCTGTATCACTCGTTCTTCATGCCCATCCTATTGTTCATCATAGAGTGTAGTCTTTGCTACATCTCATTCCTTCTTAGGGTTTTGTTTATTCTATTTGGTTGTCTGTCATTATTAGTTTTCCTCTTTCTACTTGGTTCTCCTATTCCCTCCAAACAAGTCAGCTTGGGCCATTACAATACTTCCTTCCTTGAAAACATTTCCTAATTAAGGGTTAGTTCCTTTCACTCCACATTGTGTCCATCTGCCCATCAATAATTCCTTTAGTTTAATTTCCTTCTTAGGACCTCATTTTTCCTTGATACTTGACTTTTCCATCTCAACCAACATTTCATTTGTGAGCTTATCGTTCCTTCTATTTTGGTTGGGTCCATTTCCTCTCAATTGGGATACACGTCTTTTTCGGGCTTCCTTCCTTTGTAGAATTATTTTCCTTTCTCCGGACATTCCTTTTTACATTTGCTCTAGGGGATTTCTACTCTTGATGTTGTCTTCTCTTGTTTACCTTTACTCCTCAGGTCTTGCAGGACATCTTTTATACTCTATCCGCATCCTCATTCATACCCAATACCTGTCTATTTCCTTAGGGAGCATACAAATCTTTCTTGCTTCAAGATTTCTTGATCATTATGTGAGAAGCTTGCTTATTTCTTTCTTAGCTTGAGTTTGGTTGTTAATTTAGACTTTTGGTCCCTTTAAGGATTTCTTTCAGCCTTCTCTTTCAGAGTATTTGACCTTTCCGCCTCTCTTCCTTGTCGAAACTTACATCATGGTTCTTCCACGTATTAGCTGGTTAACTACCCCACCTCCACCAGTCCCTTGGTTTAGGTCTTCTTAGTTTGACTTTCTTCCTTCTTAGTTTGACCTTCTTAAGAAGTTTTTTGTATTCACCTCATCTTTTCTTGACCTCTTTTTGAATTGTTTATGTAACCCGCTCCATGGTATCAATCTCCAATCCTTCATGTCCTTTGTGACCTTTGAGGAGGTATTGCCCTGAATCTATGAGGTATGGAACACCCCTTCTTTTCTTACACCTATAATAGTTCAACTTGGTACTTGTCCTTTAGTAGGGTTGGGCATCTCTTCAGGTAATGTCCCATCGTTATTTCCTTACATGGATTGTTATGGTTATTCCTTTCCTTCGAGTGGGGCTTTTTCCAGGGTTACTATTGGTTTGGCGCTTTACCGTTCTTGAATTTGATCACTCTGACAGTTTTCTAGCTGAATCACCTTTGCTAAGGGTCATGGTAACAGTCCTCCTAGGTTTCATGATTCATCTTCCATCACTGGGGTGCAACTTTTCCTTAGTTTCCAGGATAGTGTGGTTTTGTTTTATTTTCCTTAGGCCATATTCCTAGTAAGATCGCATCCTCAGAAGATAGAGTTTTGGAGAATTTGAATATTTTATTAACATGGGAATACAAATGGTTGGGCTCTCAACCCTATCATAGAAAATGATCACAAATTAACTAGGGAGCTATGATATTCTTGATAAGCATCCTCCTTTATACTTAGGGTTATGCCATCAATAAGTCCTAGCACCATTCTCCTAGATACTTCCCCATTTGGTCCTTCAACATTTCTGCTAGGTCTCAGGCATTTGGGAAGCTTCTAGGGTTGTCTTCCTACGAAGGTAGGGTATTGTGTAGAGCCCTTCCAAGTTTTCTTGGTTCCTCTCTTGGGAGCCATCTGAAAATTTTAGGATAAATCCTATTAGTTACTATATTTTCTAGTCTTGATTATGTATTCGAGGAAACAGGCTCTGATACCACTCTAGTTGTCATGCCCCGACCGGTTTGGTCGGATCCCTGTGATCAACCCACCACTCTCCCGATTTATTAAAGGGTTTCCACTTATTGTAAACCGTAAAGAGTAAGGCGTCCTTTAACCTGCACCTTTTCCTAGAATAGCATAATCAAAACTGTATGAAATTTAAAACTTTACATACCTGTCTTACATGCATCTTAGTTGGCGGTCTTTAAGGGTAGGCTTTTTGGGATTTCCTGAAAGGGATATAAGGGAGGGGGTGAGTACGACTACTTAGTGAATGGGTTTTTAAAAACTTTTCACTTTTAAGATAATAATTATTATTGGAGTGTGCCGGACTCCTTTATTTTTCAAAAATCCCTTTGTTTAAAAATTTGGGTTTTCCACCATTTCGTAGTTACCGATGTGTCATCACCCAACACACATCCTTCATCATGAAGGTTACACATATTTGCAAGTCAGTATCACTACCGAACCCGCTATTTGCTTCGAAGCGACTTTTCTTGCCACCCGGATTGAAGTACGATCGCCTCTACCCTAGAAATGCGTGGATGTATGCGACATCCGACCCGCAATCCCAAAATCACTTCTTCGTGTCCGTATGAGGACATAGACCTTATCCTGTCCCCACCCCAGTCTCATGCGCTTAGTGCTACTCCAAATTTCGCACAGACACCTGGAAATGGAGGAGAGAGAGAGAGAGAGAGAAGTGTTCGGTATTAAATTATTTGTATTAATTCCAATAATTTAATTTAGGTATTAAATTATTAGTATTAATTACAATAATTAAATATATATTAATTTATGGCCATTTATGATAAGGCGTATGTTACCATAAAAATTTTTGACCAAAATTTCGGGTTATAAAAAAAAATCATACTTCCCAAGAGGTCACCCATCCTCACACTACTCTCAAGCAATCCAATCCATTCCCTGGTTTTCACATCCAATCCATTCCCTAGTTCTTCTTCCTAATTTTTAGGACTTTTTGGTTGCTTGGGATTTTCCAAATCCCTATTTTAATATTTCATTACCATTTTAGGTTCACTTATGGGCTCGATTTTCTTATGAAAATACCGGTTCTTTTCTCAATTTCCTTAGTCCGAGAGGATGGGTGTCACAAAACCAATTATGTTGAATGGAAGAAGTTCCTTTATGACTTCTCCTTATTACCTCCTTACTCCCATTACATAATAACACATTCTAGGAGGTTAGTAACTCTTTCTTATAATGATTTTAGTTGGAATATTTTGACTACTTCATGCCCTTCTCAATTTGGTACCAATCTTACTGTACTCCACTTCTTTGCTATCTCTTTTGGGAGCATCATTCGTGCCATTTCTCCCTTTGGGCATTTAAACTCTTCCTCTCCATGTCTTGGGTGTGCCCATTTTTCATCAATTATTTTGCCATCGTTCTTAATGGCATGATTAGGAATTCACCCTTGAGGTGAACATCTCTTAGTGGTCTTACCTCCCATTTCCTTTTTCCTTGAGCACTCCCATGCTCATATGACTACCGAAGACAATATGTCACTATGACCAATCTTTTACTTCACCCCTTTGGTCTTATGATGGTCCTTGATTCCATCATTAATTCTCCTTCAGTTAGTGTGGTCTTAACTCAACTTCTCTTGCTATTGCAATGTCCTTACATCCTTTTTGGACATATTGCCTTTCATGACCACTTGTGTTTCCAAGGATCTAAGACATTGCTTCTTTACTTTTCCTTCACCAACCTTGTTATTGGTCAATAATGGTTCCAACTATTGGGTTTCCAGATCACTTCATGACTTGTCTTTTAACATATTCATGGTTATCCTTCATCATATATTTCCCTTTGTTGGAGATATATTTCCTTATGGATTTCTTCTATTCCTTAGTCTACCCATACAAGTTCATCGCCATTACATGATTATTCTCACCTTTCTCATGAGTAAGTATTTCCTTATGATTGATCCTTTAGAGTAAGTATTTATCTCACTAGGCTTTTCTTTAGGAGTTTTGTCACACCCCGACCCGGTTTGGTCGGATCCGCGTGAACAACCCGTCACTCTCTTGGTTCAAAAGGAGTTTCCCCCTTCTTTAATTCAAGAGGAGCAACACATAATCTCAACCTTGTTCCCAAAAATAACATATATCAAATAAAATACAAGATTAAGAAAGTTAAGCATACCTCACAGAGGGTAAGGCCTGGTTGTATCCTTAGTCATTTCTCTATTTCCTGAAAATGGATAAAAAGGGTAGGTGAGTTTCTACAACTCAGTGAATAAGTATTTTAAAAAAAATAAAGTTTCAATAAAATGAATTTTAAATTGGAGTGTGTCAGACTCCTTATTTTCTTTTAAAATTTTTCTTATTATTTTTCTCAGTTTTCAAAGCCATATCTTCATCATCAACCACAAACAGTGTGTTTAGCAACCAACATATGACCTTAATTGTGAAGAGATCACACATTCACAGGGCAGCATGTCCATTGTACCCATTTGTGGCGTCGGAGTGACTTTACCGGCACCTAGATCGAAGCACGTCCACTTCTACCTTGAGAATGAGTGGATATATGCAACATTCGACCCTCAATCCCGTAAAGGAAACTCTGTGTCTGTATGAGGACATAGACCCATCCCGACCCCACCTCAATCTCATTCACATGAAGCTATGTAGAGCATCCCTGACTATTGGCATGACAATCTACCCTTATCGCCACCATGTCATCAAGTAGCCCCTAAAATGCATCACTACCCCTCTTGGGCATCTTAAAGGTCCTATACCTTAGTGCATGCACAAAACAATATATTTCCACATAATCCATTTAATATGTGGTGCCAATGTTCAAACGGCCCCGACCCTCAACTCGACCTGCACCTGTTTGTCTCGACTGGTCCGTCGACTTGTCATGTCACATTGTCGCCAATCCATCGAGTATGTCGGTCATGTCTTGGTACCATGGCTATAAAAATCATTCATTTAAAGTTTTCATGGATTAATTTCATGTTTTTTTACGAGCTCTTGCTCGTGCTAACTAGCCTTGGGCCCATTGTACGAGATTTTCAAAATCGGGCATATTAGCCCCTAAGTTCAAAAACTGAGGCCACCAGCCTAATTGAGCTATTCGAACTCCCATCATGAAGGTCTGATTTAAGAAGTGGCACACAATCAGGGGAGAGTACTTCCAACAAAATATTATTTTCATCTGTCCATCACACCAATCGGGTGTGAGGACATCTTCGCTTATAACCGATGAGTGGGTTTTCTACTTCCTTCCATTAAGTTCATCATACCAACCAGGTATGATCTACTTACAACTGATAAGTAGTTTTTTTTGCATAATTTCCAAATCATACCATTCAGATGTGATGGTTAAAATTCCACTTAGTAGTGGGTTTTCATTTCCAAGGTGCTTATCAACCCAATTGGGTATGATAGAAAATCCTACTCACCTGATAATGCAGTGATTTCCTCTTAACCCGTTTTTGTCTCCTTGAGAGCTTTGTCTTAGTTAGCATTCCCGATACTTCGTGTTCCTACACGATGTGAACATCCTTGTGAATTATCATTTGGATTGATAGCCTTCATTCATTATGAATGAATAAAAATACCCAACATTTCAAATAATTGCAATTTGGTCTCTAAAGTTCTTTTTCCTTTACTTTAGGTACCAAATGTCGATTTTCCACCAAATTGAGTCTCGAGACTTCAAAATTTTACTTTGAGACCTCAATTTATTCAAAATTACATAAAGGGGTTCAAGTTTCCCAAATTCACATTTTGTCCCCAATTTTTCCAAAATTACCAATTTTCCCCTACGTTACAAAAATGGTATGTTTTGCACAAAAATTGCCCAATTGGTCCTCCAACATCTTTATCATGCCCAATTGGCCCTCAATTTTATGAAATTGCACTTTAGACCCTTGAATTTTTGAAATCCCCAAAATTTCCCCTAATTTCAACCTTCTAACTCAGCTAAATTTGATTTTATCAAATTGACCAATCAAATGAGTTTAATTGTTGAAATTGAAGTTAGATTAGAGTTACTACGCCTTCATATGATTCAATTGCACTTTGAATCGCACGTTTTGACGCTGTAACGAGCTCAAACATTGCTTTGTGGGAAAACTAAATGTAGAGAGAGAAAGCTTATCGTCGGGGGTGCGGCGGTCCAAACTTTCAATTTGGGCAGATAGCTCTCATCCTGAGTTCTTCCTTGAATCAAGAATCACCTCAATTCATGTCGAATTGAGGGAGAATTTAGTTAGTGAAAACCTATCTGCTCTCTCTCAAGCACCGATCGGAATTCATAGAAGGGGGTCAAATTGGTTTACCTTTCCACACTAATTCGGTCGTAGGAGGGCTGAGGAGGTGTTGGGAGAGCTTGGTTTGGCCTAAGGAAGGCTCGAATTGGCTGATTTCAACTAGACAGAAACAGGGTAGCTTCGGTCCGCCGGAGCTGCATCACTAATCGATTACGTCATCGCTCCTTCGGTGACCCTCGGAGCAATTGGAGACTCCCATCGTGTAGCTGACTTCTCCCCGAGTCTAACGAACCGAGCTTCACCGGAAAATGAGTAGTTGAGAGAGAGTGAGGTTTTTAGGTGTGTGGAGGATGAATGGAGTGGTGCTCTTTATATAGGGAGATTGGAGACTCATTGGCTGTCTATTTGGCACCATAATAACAGTCTTTGTTGGCCTAAAACGTACTGAACAGAAACGTTTCCTCTTCGCCAGTGCTGGTTCAATTTTTTGACAAGTGAACAATGTCGTCATCTGAAGGAAGAAGACGAGACAGTTCTGAACGAGACCGTACCGCACCAAATTGGGTTCACGGCTTAAACTGGCTGGTTTAGGCCCAATTCGATCGAGTTTTTCAAAATTAAAAATTTCTAAATTCATCTAAATTCATTATCTATCAAATGGTGGCATCAATTCTCCAATTTGAATTTTCTAAGCCACCTAGAAAAATGAATTTAGCATCTGGTTCAATAGTGGTTCAAACCGGTCCAAACTAGTTCAATTAGGTTCAGATCTGGTTCACATGAACCGGTTTGGTTTTCATCTCCAATTCATCCTAAAGTCCTTTCCAACATTTTTTATGACCCCTTTGGTTCACTCAGGAGTTATAAATTTTCCAAATTACCCATTATCTAATGATCAAGTTTGTGAATTGGTTCGGTTTTCTCACTCGGTTTGACCAGTTCTTTACCCGATTTTCCTTAACATCATAGGGCGGTGTTTACAACTCTCCCCTCCTTTTAGGAGTTTTGTCCCCATAACTTATTCAACATTTTTTGTGTTTGAAAGAACTACCCTTGATGTCAATTTGTAGTTTATCAACCTACAACCTTCTCAATTATTTCAGTTTATTCCTTATATCACATACTTAACATTTTCTTTTCATTCACATCCCTTTCTCATTGCATGAATCTTACTTTAACTGAGCATATCTCATTGGAAGGTTTAAGGTTATATCCTCAATTTTACATCCTTCATTTTCCCAAAGAATTATTTCTCTGTTCCAAAACCCTTTACTTAAGATTTTAGGATTGGGAGTTCAAAAATACCCAATCCTTCTTGCATCTGATTTCATTCTTTATTTTTGCCCCTCTTAGCTTAGTGTCCGTTCCAGCACCGCATACATAACAAGTGTTGGTGTTATCACCTTTTGATCTTACATTCATCCTTCTTTATGTCACTTGCTCTGATGCCACTCTAGTTGTCAAAATCTCTCGTTCATCCCATAGAAATCTATTTAACATTTTCATAGCTTCCAGGTCGTAACAAGGTCTTAGTCATTGATCTCTTTAAGGCTTTCCTCTATCCTTATCTCTCAATGGTTTTGACCTTTTCATCTTTTCCTTCTTCACTGGAACTATGACCTCCACAAAGATCAATTTGTTAATTGTTTCGCTCATTTTGTCCTCTTATCTTGAGAGGATTATCTCTCGAATCTTCTTTTCTTTGGTATTCATCCCTTTGCCCTATCTTGGGTATGATTTCTTATTATTTTCCGACCCTTCTTGGAGTTTATTCCGTGGATGATCTGGTTGTTATGGGTTATTTCCTTAAATCAAATCCATCTAAAATCTCTATTTAGGTTTCCATGCTTTATTGCAAGTAGATCATACTTATCCTCCCCAAGCATTCATTTACCCACTTGTACTTCCTACTGAGGTTCTTATTTCGGTTTCGATTTTGTGACATTTCCTCGGTTGATTTTCTTAACTTGAAGCTTCCTCCTTCCACGATCCGACTTCCTATTCTCATACTTCTTCTAGTGTCTCCCATTATGGCATTCTTATGTTTGATCTCCCTATTGTTCCTTAGAAGTCCTCCTTTTAGTCTTCACTTATATTTAAGGATCTTGTATGGTTCATTTACTCTGGCTTTTCTCCCTTTTTAGTTTCATATCTCCACTTCTTACAAGTCTCCTTATTTTATGGTGTTCCTAAGAATTTGTATCCTAGTTCTTTACAAGTAGGTGTTATACCTTGGCTTTCTTGCTATTAGATTTTTCCCTTATCCTGCACTAGTGGTCTTGACATCCTTGGTGTTCCTCATAACTTACTTCCTTTCTTCCTGATCAGCTTCCATTCCTTGGGTTTCCTTTAGAATACTTGGCTTATTATAGGAATTTTCTACCCCCTAATCCCTTAGGTCATAGGCTGAGAGTTTGCCTTAGAACGGTTGTGGGACTCTTGATTAGAAGGCTCTAAGGAACTAGTTGGAGTCCATTTGTATTCTCTAATGGGACAAATTTCATGTATGGCTCACAATTCATACCGCCTTAGTACCTTGACCTCACACTCATACGTCCACTTCATCCATTGAGAGGGATTGAAGTTGGGCTGAGTAGGTGGGGGTACTTGGTGGACTTTCATTAAGGTGGCATATGCATCCCAATAATTGTCCCAAGCCTCCTTCTTGGTTGGATTCCTCTCCGATTGTTGTGTGGCTGAAGGACGAGTTGAGCTCCTAGGAGGAGGTATAGGTTCCTCTTGTCTTGAAGGAGGGTAGGTGATGCCTTCTAGATCCAATAGGGCTCCTACCAATTTTTGGTAGTCTTCCACCATATCCTTGGGTACTCTTTTCTCACCCTTTAAGAATCTTTGAATGGCCTCTTCCCTTGGGTTAGGTGTCTTTTTCAGGGTTATGGGTGGAGGGTTGGATTTCATTGTGAACTTCCTAGGGATTCTCCATCTTACACGATAGTTAAAGTTTGATTAATGTCTGGGCATAATATTGATAATGTTTCAAGGGAACTTAGCTTTGATAGCACTCTAGTTATCACGCCCCAACCCGGTTTGGTTAGATCCCTATGAATAACCCACTGCTCTCTTGGTTCAAGAAGGGTTTGCCCCTTCTTTAATTCAAGAGGAGTCGGGCTTAATCTCAACCTTGTTCCCTGGAATAACATATATAAAATAAAATGCAAGCTTAAGAAAGTTAAGCATACCTGAAAAGGGATAAAAAGGGTGTGTGAGTTTCTACAACTCAGTGAATGGGTATTTCAATAAAAATAAAGTTTCAATAAAATGGTCTTTAAATTAGAGTGTGTCAGACTCCTTATTTTCTTTAAAATTCTTTCTTCCGTGCTTTTGTCGGTTTTCAAAGCCATATCTTCATCATTAACCACAAACAATATGGTTAGAAACCAACTCATGCCCTTCATCTCCTTGCGAGCTTTGTCTTAGCCGGCGTTCTCGATACCTCATGTTCCTACATGGTATGAATATCCTTTTTCATTATCCTTTGGCTTGATAGCCTTTATTAATTATGAATGAATAAAAATATCTAACTTTTCAAATATTTACAATTTGGTCCCTAAAGTTCTTTTTCCTTTACTTTAGGTACTAAATGCCGACTTTCCCCCAAATTGATTCTCGAGACTTCAAAATTTTACTTTGAGACCTCAATTTATTCAAAATTACATAAAGGGGTTCAAGTTTCCCAAATTCCCATTTTGGTCCCCAATTTTTCCAAAGTTACCATTTTGCCCCAACTTTACAAAAATGGTAAGTTTTGCCCAAAAATTCCAAAAATTGCCCAATTGGCCCTCAATTTTATGAAATTGCACTTTAGTCCATCGAATTTTCGAAATCCCCAAAATTTCTCCCAATTTCAACCTTCTAACTCAGACGAATTTGATTTGATCAAATTGCCGATCAAATAAGTTTAATTGTTGAAATTGAAGTTTGATTGGAGTTCCTACACCTCCATACAATTCAATTGCACTTTGAATCGCACGTTTTGACACCGGAACGAGCTTAAACAAAGCTTCATTGGAAAACTAAACCTAGAAAGAGAAAGCATCAAAAGCTTACCGTCGAGGTGCGGCAGTCCGAGCTTTCGATCTAGCTAGATAGCACTCGTCTTGCGGTCCTTCCTAGAATCAAGAATTAACTTAATTCATGTCAAATTGTGGGAGAATTTAGATAGTGAAAATTTGTCGGTTCTCTCTAACACCGATCGAAATTTAGAGGGGGAAGCCAAATTAGCTTACATTTCTACACTAATTCGGCCGTAGGAGGGCTGAGGAGGTGTTGGGAGAGCTTGTTTTGGCTTGAGGAGGACTCAAATTGGTTGATTTTAGCTCGATAGAAACAGGGTAGCTTCGGACCGCCGAAGCTGCTTCACTATTCGATCACGCCGACACTTCTCCAGCAACCCTCGGAGCAATTGGAGACTCATACTGTGTAGTTGACTTCTCCTCGAGTCTAAGGAACATGACCATGATTTCTTTAGCTCAAAAAAGACCATATATCGGGGCTTTGGTTCGAGCTTCATCAAAAAATTGAGTAGTTGAGAGTGTGTGAGGTTTTTAGGTGTGTGGAGGATGAATGGAGAGTGGCTCTTTATATAGGGAGCTCGGGGACTCATTGGTCATTCGTTTGACACCTTAATAGCAGTCATTGATGGCCTAAAACATATTGAATGGAAATGTTTCCTCTTCACTAGTGCTAGTTCGCTTTTTCGGCGAGTGAACAGTGTTTTCATCTGAAGGAAGAAGACGACACTATTCCAAATCAGACTATAGCGGTCCGAACCAAGTTCAAAGCTTAAACTAGATGGTTCGGGCCTGATTCAACTAAGTTTTTCACAATTAGAATTTTCTAAATTCATCTAAATACATTCTCTATCAAATTGTGGTCTCAATTCTCCATTTTAAATTTTCTAAGCCACCTAGAAAAATGAATATAGCATCCAGTTCAATATAGTGGTTTAAATCTGTCCAAATTGGTCCAAATCGGTTCAATCCGGTTTGGATCTAGTTCTCCTGAACCGGTTTGGTTTTCAACTCCAATTCATCCTAAAGTCCTTTACAAGTTTTTTATGACCCCTTTGGGTCACTAAGGAGTTGTAAATTTCCCAAACTGCCCATTCTCTAACGATCGAGTTTGTGAATCAATTCAGTTTTCTCACTCAGTTTGACTGGTTCTTTTCCCAGTTTTCCTTAACTTCAAAGGGTGGAGTTTACAAGTTGTTTGTCCCATTCTCAACTCTCATACTTCGAAGTAGAGACGTCCATCATTTGGACCATACATCCAACCTTCTTATCACTCCTTGAAGGTTTCCTACCTTCATATCCTTACACCCCTTTTATATTAGTGCATATTTCCCAATTTACTCCTATATCATATTTGATTTATCCATTTGAAATTTTATTTCTTAAGCAAGGTATTCTTGTTACCGAAGTCTTATTTTGTGTAGTCCACACTATGCCTTGTCATCCAATTTATCCATTTGAAATTTTATTTCTTAAGCAAGGTATTCTTGTTACCGAAGTCTTATTTAGTGTAGTCCACACTCTGCCTTGTCATCCAATCTTATGCTCAATTAAGTGGGGGTGGACTTAACCCATACTCCTTTAATTGGATCAATCACTCATTTGTTGAAGTATGTACTTCTCCAAGACTTCCTTCCTGGGTACGTTTGATTCCTCTTCTTCGAGAGTCTCTTCCTTTAATATGTCATTATGGGTATCTGACCCATAGAAAATTTTATGAATCTTTTGATGCCATCTTCCCATTTACCCATTCTTTGGGTTTGACCATCTTTTTGAAATATTACGAGTACACTTTCCTTCACCTTGTACTCATTCCTTATCTCCACTTGTATTCCATTTACAAGTTTATTCATTAAACTGAAGGTTTTAGGTATTCCTTCTTATGTCTTTACTTCTCGAATTCCTTGTAAAGAATATTATAAGGTTTTTAAACGACTCATTCTTGAATCATTACTCATATGCCAAGTTTTGATCTTTGTACTAGGGGTTTCCAATCTCCCCAAAACTTGCTATCTCTTATGGTAATTGACTTCTTCCTTGTCAATCCCTTATTATGGCTTTATTAAGACTAAGGATCTTCTTCATCCTTCTCTTTCACATACTTTGGCTTTCTTACCCATCTTCCTTAAATCGTTTGTCTTTCTTTTACTCAAATTCTTTAGCTTTTCGGTTATAGTATGAGATCATAAAATTTTGACATAAAAATTTTTATTCATCAATTTCATTAGCCATAAATGTGGTTTATTACATACCTCAAGCAAATACACCAACTTCCCATTAACAAACACTCTAGTCCCACATATTGGTTGTCACGCCCCAACCCAGTTTGGTCAGATCCCCGTGAACAACCCGTCGCTCCCTTAGTTCAAGAAGGGTTTCCCCCTTCTTTTAGGCAAGAGGAGCCATGCAAAATTTATGGACTTGTTCCCTAGAAGAGCATTAATCAAAACTAAAGAAAATCTTAAAGAACTTTAAGCATACCTGACTTGGGGTTTATCTTCGTGGGTTCTCTTGGTTAGGTTTCCTTTTTCCTGAAAAAGGGAAAAAGGAGATGGGATGAGTTTCTACAACTCAGTGAGCTAGTGCTGGAAGTGAGGTTTCAAAAAATTTTGTTTTAAAATTATTCCCAAAATCCATTTGTCTGTTTCAAAGCCATTCAAAATTTTCACTTATTATGTGTGTTTAGCTCTTCTAGCACATCCCCTTTTCTTAGGAGGCATTTAGCAATCATGCACACGACCTTTATCATAAAGGGTACACACTTTTACCGGTGCAGTACGCCCATTGCACCCACTTGTGGATCAAAGTGACTTTACCATCCACCATGATAGAAGTCCTTGACTTCTACCATGAGTCTGAGTGACCCACTAGGTCTCAGGCCCTCAGACTCCACATAACTTCATGTCTGTATGAGAACAGAGACCTCATCCCTCCTACACCCCAGTCTCAATGCGTAAGAAGACCCAACATAATAGCTTCAAGACTAACCAGTACGACGAGAAGCCCAAACACAGTAGCTCCTCTCTTCCCTTATCGCCACCATGTCGTCTAATAGTCCTTGGAACCCATCACTATCCCCTTGAGCATCTTGATGGTCCAGAATTCAGAGTGCATGCACAAACAATAGTTTTCATATATATAGTCGTTATCTTTGGTGTCGACGGTCCAACGGCCCTGACACTCGACCACACTTGTTGTTGTTTGTCTAATCGATCTGTCGACCTAGTCCTGGCGCACTACCACTAGCCCATTGAGCCTTATCGGTCTTGACTTGGTACTGTGGTGAATCACAAAAACATTTCCACTTTCAATGAGAGTTTTCATGGCTCTTTCTATTCATTCTTGTTTACGGGCTCTAGCCTGTGCCCACTAGCCTTGGGCCCACTTCACGAGTTTTTTTTAAACTAGGCCTTGAGCCCTATGATTTCAAATTCGAGGCTTTGAGCTTGTTAGAGATAATCTATCTCTCGTCAAGAAAGTCTCCCAAATGGTTCGAGCAATGGCACACAGTCAGAGTAGAATAATTCTGACAAAATCTCCTTTAACTCCTCGCACCAACTGGTGTGATGATAAAGGTAAGTCCGCTTACAACTGGAAAGAGGGTTTTTTCTTTCAGTAAAGAAGTTCATCATACCAACCAGGTATGATGTTTAAATAATCCCACATACAATTAGTAAGTAGGTTTTTCATTTTATAAAAGTGCTTCTCACCCCAACCGGATATGATGTTAGAACATTCACACTCACTTGGGGAATATGACGTTTTCGTCACCAGTCAATTTTCCAAGTCTGAGTCTAGCTCTCTTGCTCGTGTTCCAATCTTAAGTGTCCCTACACAATTTGAGCATCCTTATAAGGTAGGGTTTGGCGTGGAAGCCTTCTAGTTTTTTACGTATTGGAAGCTAGGGATAAATTTTTAGTTTATCACACTTAGGTTCCTAAAGTTCATACTTCTTGACTTTATTTACAGTGTTCAATTTTAGCCCAATCAAGTCCTAAGGACTTCCAAGGTCCTCCTTGGGTCCTTAGTTTACTTAAAATTGTAAATGGGGCTCAAATTTTTCCAAAATTCCAAATCAGTCCTCCAATTTCAAAAATTACAAAATTTCCCCTACTTTACACAAATGGCTAATTGGGCCGAATTCTTTTGAAAACTAACCAATTGGTTCTCCAACATCTTTATCATTTCCAATTGACCTTCAATTTTGAGAAATTGCATGGAGGTCCCTAAATTTTCCGAAATCCCCAAATTTCCCCAAAAATTTCCCCCAATTTCCACCTCTCTCTACTGACCGAATTTGATTTCTTCAAATTGGTCATTCAAATGGGGTTATTTTCTCAAATTGGTGGCATGAATCAGTTTCTATACTTCCATACAATCCAATTGCACTTTAAATTACAAGATTTGGGTTTGAAACGAGTTCAAACGGAGCTTGCACGAAAATTGGACGTAGAGAGAGAAAGCTTCGAAAGCTTACCGTCAGAGGTGCGGCGATCCGAGTTCTTGATTTGGGGAGTTAGCTCTTGTCCTCAGGGTCATCCTAGGATCAAGAATCGGGAGAATTAATGTCAGGATTAGCAAGAATTTGATCAATGAACTCTATCAATTTCTCTCTATAGAACCAAACTACAACGATAGAGGAGGGCCGAATTGGCTTACCTTTTGCCTCTAGAGAGGTCGTGTGATGGTTGTGGAGACTATGGGAGGACTCAATTCAGCCATAGGAGGTCTAGATTAGTCGAATTTAGATCGACTGCAACAAAGCAACTTTGGCCCATCGAAGCTGCTTCACTATTTGAGCTTGTTGGCGATCCTCAAGTCGGTTGGAGGTAGGTGTCAGGTAGATGACTTTCTCCTGAGTCTGAAGGACCTAGTTCTCCTTCTAAGGTTGATAAAAGTGCCCACGTCAGAGCTCTAGTTTGAGCTTCACCGAAAAACTAAGTATTGTAAAAGGAGAGGAGAATTGAGGTATGTGGAGGATGAATGGAGCTCAGGTACCCTCTACCATACCAATTTCCATACTTGGCATTGACCTGGTAGGTCATCTGTTGATCAACTGAATCATTAACCAGTTTGGTGACCCAAAATTGGAAATTGGTTGGTTTAGGCCCGATTCGACCGATTTTCTAAAAATTAAAAAATTTTTAATTTGTTTAAATTTTTTTTCTATCCAATGGTGGCCTCTATTTTCCAAATTGATTTTTTAAGCCATCTAGAAAAATAAATCCTTGGACTTGTTCAGTCTGGTTCAATCCAATTCGAGCATGGTTTACCCCGAACCGGTCTAGTTTTCACATTCAATTTTCATTCAAGGATCCTCTCAATGGTCTTTGGGTCTTTATTGACCACTTGGAATCTTCCAAATCTTTGCTTTAGGCTTCTAATTACACTTCGAGTTCGATTTAACCTTGGTTTTCTCTCAAAATTTTCCGATTCACATTTATGATTTTCTTATTATAAAGAAACAATGTTTACAACTTCTCCCTCCTTTAAGGAGTTTTGTTCTCAAAACTTTTATACATCAAATAAATGAGGATACTTTTCTCTTATTACAGACTCAATTTCCCATGTCTCTTCGTCAACTTGATTATTTCGCTGGAGAACCTTTATTATTGGGATTTTCTTGTTCCTCAGATTTCTTTCTCGTCTATTCAGAATTTGGATTGGCTTCACCTTGTAAGATAGGTTATCTTCTAGTATGAGTGGCAGGTTATCGAGTATATGACTAGGGTCGGGTTCATATTTCCCAAGTACCGATATGTCCAACATGCCATGGATCCTTTGTAGGTCTAGGGGTAGTTCGAGCTTCTTTTCCATTAGTTCAACCCATTGGATTATGGTGTAAGGGTCAATATACTTTGGTTTAAACTTCCCTTTTTGTTAAAACCTTAGTATTCCCTTCTAGGAGGATACCTGAAGGAATACGTTATCTCCCACCTCAAATTCCAGCTCTCTCATCCTTCGATTGGCGTAACTCTTTTGCCGATCTTGGGCAGCTTTGAACCGGTTCCTTATCACCTTAATCTTCTTTGTGGCATCTTCTATGAGTTTGATCCGTTCCAATTTCCTTTCCCCTACTTCATCCTAGAATAGGGGTGAATGACACAACCACCTATATAGAGCATCGTACGATGCCATTTGTATCCCAGCCTAATAACTATTATTGTAGGTGAACTCCATGAGGAATAAATAATCCTCCCAGTCCTTATTCATCGTCAGGACACATGCTTAGAGCATGTCCTCCAATGTTTGGATGGTCTATTCAGATTGCCTATCAGTATGGGGATTGAAGGTCGTACTCATGTGGAGTTTAGTTCCTAGTGCATCTTGTAGGATAGGTCAAAATCATGATTTGAATTTGGGATCTCTATCTGATAATATTCTCATTGGAACCCCATGTAGCCTCACAATCTCTCCAACATAGAGCTTTGTTAACCTTTCGATGGAGTATGTCACTTTATAGGCAGGAAGTGGGCCGATTTAGTCAGTCCATCTACTATGACCCATACAACATCATGCCCCCTCTTCATTACTAGAAACCAATTTACAAAATCCATGGTGATATTTTCCCACCTCCACTCAGGGATAGGTAGGGATTGTAGCAGTCTAGAGGGTTTTTTATGTTCCGCCTTAATTTGTTGATAGGACAAGCATCTTGTAATGTACTCAGCTATGTCTCTTTTCACCCCTTTCCACTAGTATACTTGCTTTAGAATACGGTACATCTTGCTACTCCAAGGTGCATGGCGTATACCGAATCATGGGCCTCCTCCAATATTGACTTTCTTAATTCTTCTTTATTTGGTATACACACCCTTCCCTTAATAGTTAATAAAATGTCACCCCTAACAGCAAAATATTGTGTCCTACCATCGACTATTTGATCTAGCAATCACTTGAGCTCTTCATCCTGTTTCTGCTGAATCACAATTTGTTCCATCAAGTGTTCCCCAATCTATGGTGATCCCTAAGTGTTCTTTGTGCTTTGCCTTGGTCTGTGAATAGATTAGTATGTCGTCTATGAATACTATCACAAATTTGTCTAGATATGGTTGAAATACTCTGTTCATTAGATCCATGAAGGTTGTTGGAGCATTGATAAACCAAAGGGCATCATGTTAATTCGTAATGTCTATAGCGCAACCTAAACATTGTCTTCTCTATATCCTCCCCTCGGATATTAAGTTGGTTGTACCTAGATCATAAGTCGATCTTGGAAAAATAAGAGCCCCCTTTAGCTGGTTAATAGATCATCAATCCTTGGTAAAGGGTACCAGTTCTTAATAGTTACCTGGTTTAACATCCTGAAATTGATTCATAACCTCATACTCTCATCCTTCTTCTTCACGAATGAGACAAGGGCACCCCACGGGGATTCACTAGGGCATATAAAGACCTATTCGAATAATTCATCTAATTGTTCCTTAAATACCTTTAGCTCTGTTGAAGCCATACGATAGGGTGTTTGAGAGATGGACCATGTTCCATGTATCACCTCTATAATGAGCTATAATTGACAATCCAGAGGTAGTCCAAGCAATTCCTTAGGGAATACTTCAGGGTAGTCTTTAACTATTGGGATTTCCTCCGGTCTTTTCTTCTCTTGGCTTTCGTTCACCACCATAGAGAGGAAGGACCTATCTCCTTTTTATAGCATGTGTTGAGCCTTTAGCCATGATACCAAGTGTATCCTAGTTTTCTTTTTATCTCCTTCAAATAATACTCCTTGCACCTTCGAGGCTTGAAATGTCACCCTCTTATTCTGACAGCCTAACTTGGCTTGATGCGCAGATAGCCAATCCATTCCCAAAATCATTTCCACTTCCCTTAGAGGTAGTAGAATTAAATCGGCCTCTAAGTTCATTACCATGATCTTCACTTCACATCCTTTTAGAAATTTCTCCCTAGCCAATTCCTCTTCCAATAGCATGAAGATGTTAAGACTAGGTTCGAGAGGTGTGAGTTCTTGAGGAAGAGTGGGGACTCGGACTTCCTTGATGAAGGGACATTTAGCTCCAAAGTAAAAAAGAGAACATGTTTTCCTCCCACATAGTTGCACATATCGTGGATGAAGGACAATTACTAAATTCTCTTAGGGGAAATGATACTTTTATTAATTCAAAAGAAATACAATATTCAAATATTACATTCTCTTTAGGTGGGGGTTTGGGAAGTACTAGCCACTAAACTAGGATCCCTCTTTGCCTCTTCTTCTGTAAGGTTATACTACTAGTTGCAACCCTGGACGTTGTAGGTACTTCCCTTCCTCCATTCAGCACCTTATGGACTCTGGATGGTGGCTGAGGGGTATTCCTTCAAAGGTTCCCTTGGAGGATCAGGCAACTTCAAGTGAAGTGTCCTAACTACTCACACCCAAAACTGGCTTGTAAATTTCCTTTGTGGTTTTTCTTGCACCGAGGATTGTAAGGGCATTTCCTTTGGGGAGGCGTATGCGCCTCCGTGTTTGCCCTATAGAATTCCCCCTTTCAACCGAGCCACATTCTCGCCCCCTCCCCCATGGTGAAACACCTTGGTCCTTCTGGTTGGCTCGACCATTGTGGCTCCCTTCCTCCTTCTTATTGGCATGTTCCATTCTCCAACATCTCATTTGCACAAGACGCTCTCACCCGTGTTCCATAATAATGATGGCTACCAAATTTGTGGATCATCCTAGTAACCCCATTCGGTCTTATGTGTCCATATTGAGACAATCCACAAACTTTTGGCAGATATCCGTGGGCCCTGCTATATCAGGGGCGAAGGGCCTCAGCTCATTAAAACTATCTAGTATTCCGAGATGGTACTTGAACCATGTCGGAGACGGAAGAATTCTTGTTACTTCTTATTGATCAAGTGGGGAGGGGGAGGAGTACTCCTCTAAGTACCTTTCCTAAAATTCCTCCCACATAGGTATGGTTACCGAGAGGTTCCACACATTGTCCCACCATTTCTTGGCGCTTGCCTCCAAGAAGAATTATACTAGGGTCACCACTCTTCTACTAGGATCTTTATGATTCCCATAAACTTATTAATGCTTGCGAGCAAGTCCATTGCCTCTCCCTCATCCTTCTCTCCTTGGAAGGATTTACAACCTAGTTGATGGAGTGTGTTCAGATATCGTGGGATGTCAAAAAGGGAATGGGCGACCATGAGGTTGGGTAGGGACTATACCTATTCGACCCTGGTGCAGGAATTGGTGTTCGAGTATGTCTTGAGGGTGAGGTTGGGCCTTCTGAACACCCTGGTGAATTCCCCATATCACCCTAATTGGCCTAGAAGTAACCTTAAATGGATCTTCGATGGAAAACTATTTTTAGACAAAGAAAGCTTCAAATACTTACCAGCTGGGATACAGTTGTTGTAGCTCTTGATTTGGGGAGTTAGTACTTATCGAGATGGTCATTATAAGATCAAGAATTGCTCCAATTGATGTCCTGAGCAGGGAGAATTTTATTAGTACATTTCTAGCACTTTCTCTCTCTAGAAATTCACAATTCAAATGAATGGAGGCGGAATTGACTCACCTTGAAAGTTCTTGGTGGTCGAGGGTCGGTCGAGGACGGTTGTGGATGTTTTTTCCTAGTCACAAGAGATCGGAGGTGGTCGGAGTTCATCTAAAAAATTTCTATTTTTTTTTACTGCCGGAGCGATGGTACTGTGCGAGCATTTCGACACTTCTCCGGGAATTCTCAAGCTGAAAGGATGTTGCAATGAGGTAGGGAACTTCCTCCCACTTCTTGAAAATTTGAATGTGCCTTCTCAGATAGCGGAAAAGGCCCTCATCAGAGCTCTAGTTCATGCCTTGCCCAAAATGGATCACCTTGCTTTCTTCGATCGTTTGCAGGAAGGAGAAGACAAATGGGGAGGAGCTCTTTATATCGGGAGCTTGGCCTTACACTCGCCCATTCACGGTTGTTCTAGATTTTTTGATCGTTGGAGTCTCAACCGCCATCCGTCGACCTTATCCCCTTCATCTGCCCTAGGTTGAAGGCAACTCTATGCGTGGGTGTGAGCTGCTACATGGCGTGCTGTGATTGGTTGGTTTTGTGTACGCAGCTTCTAAATCAATGTTCGAGTCACCCTTTGACTCGTTTACCGGCCACATGGTGATTACCCATTGGTTGCTCATTCCTATGTAGATGCTGATTAGAATCAACTAGTTGTTTGACCATGACACTTATTATCTTCTGATTGGTGAATTTAAATAAATCAGATTTCCCTCCTAACATACTATGCCACTACCATGTGTAAGCCTCTGATTGGCTTAAATAATTTGACGTAGCTCCACCATGTGTCGACCTTTGATTGGTCAATTGTATCTCCAACATCCTAGTTGACCGTTAACGTGGCACATTTGCCATGTGTCAGTTCTTCATTGGCGAGCCTAACTGATAAGGCTTCTCCTAACTTGACCGTTGATTGAAGACATTTGTCGCTCTCTTATTGGTCAGTTATCGATGATGTGAATCCGACCGTTTCCAGGAACACATGTTACAGTCTGATTGGTCAGCGCTTCCTAGCTAGGGATCGTTGACCATTGATCGTTGACTAAGCTAGTGATTGACGCATGATCGGGGACACATGCCAATCTGATGACATGGATCTGACCGTTGACCATTCATGTACTTCGCCATGCGTCGCTCATTGATTGGTCGTGCCTACAGACTAGGGACTAACCTGGCAAGCGGTCCATTGACCGATTCGGTCAGACCGGGTTCAATGATCTAAAATCGATAATCTACCGATTCAACCCCGATTCGACCAGTTTTCTAAAATCTAAATATTTCTAAATTCATCAAAATTCATTTTTTACCTAGTGGTGACTTCAATTTCAAAATTTTACATTTTTAAGCCACCAAGAAAAATAAATCTTTGAACTGGAACAGTTAGGTTCTATCTAGTTCAGGCCTAGTTCACCCTGAATCGGTTTAGTTTTCCCATCCTATTCCATTAATGGTTCTTCTCCATGACTCGTGGGTCCTTATTGGCTGCTAGGGATTTTGCAATTTCCCATTTTGGCTCTTATTTAAAAATTCTAGTTCACTTTGGTCCTTGATTTTCTTTTGAAATTTTCCAGTTCTCCTCTTCGATTCTTTATTTTAAGGGTACGAGGTTTACAAATTCTCCCCACCTTTAAGGAGTTTTGTCCCCAAAACTCGTTATGCATTAATTAAATCGGGGTATCCTTTCCTATCCACACTTTTTATCCTTCCAAGATTTAACCACTGAGCTAGAATATCCTTTCCCTTAGGATTTTTTTCCACTCTTAGTGTTCTTCCACTACCGATCCTAAGTTCAAACATGTTCCATCTTATGAGGTGGATTCTTATCCACCTTCCTCCTTTTGTTTCCCTTCAAACTCTCCACTTACCTTGGGAATCCTCTTTATCCCCTTACCCGAGAGTTATTTGATGGCACTGTTTCATATAGTGTTTCCTTCCAAGGACCTTCTCATACCCACCTTGTCTAATGCTCACATTGAAACCTTCCTTTAATCTTGGCAGGCATTTTCCATATAGGGCTTCACTTATACATGCATTCCACCAGGAGACGCATCCTTTCGTCTTACTCCCACGTTCCAAAATTCCAGGCCTTATTTAAGTCCATTATTTTTGGTTACCCAACTCGAGTAACCCATTTCTCGAGGCCTTTGGCTCCACTACCTTGCACGCTCTAGCTTTTCTTCTTAAGGCATCTTGTCTCCTTGACAAGCTTGCAATTACTCCTTAGACTTTATTTGGGCCTAGCCTCGATCCGAGTATAAATCTCTCTTGGTGGTACCTAATAGTTTCATTTGTCCAGACTTCTCTATGTTTCTTGAACCTTTTTCTCCCAACATTCGCCCTTCAATCCTTCAGGTTCATGGAACTCGGTCCCTCTTTTACCCTTTGGTGGTATTCATTCAAGTCTCGGGATATTATTCATATGCTCAATACATCCATCCTCATGATTTTTCATTTGGACTTACTTTGTACCGAGTATTCACCATTTCCTTCCTCGAATGGTATTCCCACGGAATCTTCATCTGACGTGTCTGGCTCATTCTCCTATGCCCCTTTTTTTCATGGTGGTAGAGTGGCCCATTATTTGATTCCTCATTAGAGTATTCCTTCAGGAATATTAGCTTTATTTCACCTTGTCACCTTATGCTCCTATGTTCACTCTCCATTGAATAATATTTCTTTGACGATTTTCCTTCTTATATCTTTTCTCTCCTTCCTAGTCGCACATCCTATATGCTTATTAATGGTTTCCTCGCAACTATTTTAGTTAAGATGCATGAGTTCTCTATCCCCACACCAAATTGCACTACCCCTACCTTGGTTCCTCCATAGCTCTTCCTAGACCTTCGGTTTGCCTACTTCCCTATCTAACATCATGTGGTCTTTACAATCGTTTTCTCGAATTTCTGAAATGTTGGTTCACTTGTTTCGTACTGCTTCCTTATTGGTCATACTTGATTCCCATTGTCGGGTCTCTTGATCCCTTTCACCATGGGCCTACTTTGTGTCATAGATCTCCACTTTTTTGGTACCATCCTTCCTTAAGGGTGTCTATCCCTCAGTCCATCAACGTTCGTTCATGACCTTTTCACGATCATTCCCTTCATCTCTCAGGGGGTCCCCCTTAGGATGTGTAATTATCCTTTAGGAACTCCCCTTATTCATCCCTTTTTTCCTCATACCTCGAGGTAGAGACTTCCATCTTTGGGACCATGTGCTCTACCTTTGTAATTCTTTTTGAAACTTCTTTCCTTCCTATCTCTGTATTCTCTTACTTCAGTGCATTTGTTTATCATTAATCCTTCATCGTATATGGGTTGTCCAACTGAAATTTCCTATTCAAGAAATCCTTGTTACTAGGGTCTTCTTTTATATACTCCAGGCGATGCCCTCGCATTTGATCAATTTTTTTTTGTAGTTAGGGGTGGATGGACACCATCCTTGATGTCCACCCATCTAGGATATTGTTTCCTCTGGTATTTAGATCCCTCCCTCCTTAGTTGAAGTATGTACCTCTCACGGACTCCTTTCCTTGATATGTTTCATTTCTCCCTTCATAAGTCTTTTTCCTTAGTCCATCATTATGGGTATTTGATCCATCCAAAATGTTATGGCGTCACTTGATGCCATTTCTCCTAGTTACCCATTCCTTGGTTTATCTTTCTTCTCAAACTCTTGCAAGTACATCTTCATTCCTCCTGCACAAGATTCTTCACATCAACTTGCATTCTACCTACATGTTAACTAATGGTTCTAGTTATTTCTTCTTATGTCTTATCTTCTCAACTTCCTTGCCAACAATCTTAAAGGGTCTTGAAGTAACTTACTCTCTAATCCTAACTCACCAGCCAAATTTTTTTCCTTGTTCTAAGGAGTTCCCAATCTCTCGAAGCTTGGCATTGTTTTCTCAGGGTAATCCGTTACTACACCTTCATTAGGATTAATAATCTCTATTATCCTCCTCTTCCTTACATGTTAACCATTTTACTCCTCTTCCCGAAAAGGGAGTTTTTTTGGAGAAGGATTTTTGAAAATAAATTTTATTTATCAACATCGGTGGCCATAAAACTGGCTTATTGCATACTCTAGCAAATACTCAAATTCCCACATATACCCTTCTAACCCCACATATGAACTGACCTAGAGTCCCTTGGGTGGGCATTGGCCTCCATTGTACCCCTCACACCTAGTACATCGGTTCATCCTTGGCTCTTCATATTTCGACGAAGATGCCTCACTTCGTGCTCCCCTGACCTTGACCTCATGAGTGACGTTGATCCCAAATATTTTCATGGCCTCCTACTCATAAGCTCACTGCATTTGATTCACCAAATCTAGGTTGCTCAGAACTGGGAGTAATTTGTGCAAGACCCTTACATAATTGGCATAGGCTTCCTAGAAGCTTCTCTAGGCTACTTCTTGGGTCAGGGTTAGTCTTGGATTTTGGGGTGGATGGGTCTCATCTTCCACCGAATGTTAGGGGATTCGTGTATTGGAGTTCCTCTAAGGGATATACTTAATCGCATTCCCTTGCATGCCCTTAGGGTTCTTCCAAGGGATGTAATCCTTGCTCATGTTACTATTCATATTTCCCTATAAAAAGTTTACAGTTTGTTATGTTTCTAGGTTTTTGAAAAATTTTGATTAGAAAACTTTGCTCTGATACCATTTAAGTTGTCACCAATAGTCTCGATTTGGTTGGAACCTTGTGATCAACCTACCACCCTCTCCTATGCCATAATAGTATTTCTACCAAGATGGCCCAAGAAAGGTAAAGGGTTACCAGAACATATATTTTTCAATACAAATTTATAAAGCCTATATTTACCTTCAAGCGAAAGTTCATTCTCACCCTTCAAGCATTCACTCTTCTTGGCGAAAAAGTTTTCTCTGAAAATGAGTTTAAGGGAGTGGATGTTATATATGTAAACCCCACACTTTTGAGTTAAGGAAAACCAGGAAAAGAACCGATCAAACCGAATAAGAAAACCGAGCCGGTTTACATTTAGGAATAAGCAATATGAAAATTTACAATTTTCGGGTGTTCCAAATGGTTCATTAAACCTTGAAAAAGAAACTTAAGACAAATTAGAAAAAAAAAACTAAATTGGTTCAGGTAAACTAGATTCCAAATTGGAAGTATGAATTTTTTTGTAACCCCAAATTTCGGTAAAAAATGCGAACTTATCATAAATAGCCATAAATTAATATATATTTAATTATTGTAATTAATACCAATAATTTAATACCCAAATTAAATTATTGGAATTAATACCAATAATTTATGACAATATTAATACTAGAAATAAATCTCTCCCATTTAATACATGATTTTACACCTATATAAAGAGGTTATCCCCATTCATTCTCTTCACACCTGAACACTTCTCTCTCTCTCTACTGCTCCATTTCCCAGTGAAACTCGAACTGGAGCTTTGACTTGAACAAAGGTCGGGCTCTTTAGAACCTGGGAGAAGACAACTATCTAGTAGCAAACTCCAGTCAATTCGAGAATCGTTGGAGAAGCGCCAACATGATGGAATAGTGAAATAGCTCCAGTGGACTGAAGCTACCCTATTTCGGCCAAGCTGAAATTGGCCATTTCAAGCCCTCCTCAGGCCAAACCAAGCCCTCCCAACACTTCCTCAGCCTTTCCACAACCAAATTAGGACCGAAAGGTAAGCCAATTCAGCTCCCCTTTATAATTTTCGATCGGTGCTAGAGAAAGGGTTGATCGAATTTCAATGATGAAATTATAATCCAATTCAACATCAATTGATGCGATTCTTAATTCTAGGATGAACCTCAGGATGAGAGCTATCTGCCTAGATCGAAAGCTCGGACCATCGTGCCTTCACCCGTGAGTAATCGAAGCTTTCTCTCTCTATAGTTCATTTTTCCGGCGAAGCTCCGTTTGAGCTCGTCCCAGCATTAAAACTTGTGATTCACATTTCTAAAGAATCGTATGAACATGTAGAAACTCAATTTCAACTTCAATTTCAACAATTGGAAACATTTGATGGGTCAATTTGATAAAATCAAATTCGGCTATGTTAAGAAGTTGGAATTGGAGGAAAATTGGGGATTTTTAAAATTCAAAGGATCAAAATGAAATTTTATGAAATTGAGGGTCAATTGGGCATGAAAATAATGTTGGAGGACAAATTGAAGAATTTTGAAAATTTTGGGGCAAAATTTACCATTTTTGTAAAGGAAGGGCAAACTGGTAATTTTGGAAAAGTTGGGGGACAAATTGGAAATTTGGGAGATTAAACCCCGTTTTGTGAAATGGAATAAATTGAGGTCCCATGATAAATTTTAGAAGTTTCGGGACTCAATTTGAGGAAAAACCGGCATTTGGGATTTAAAGTTAAAGAGAAATAACTTTAGGGACCTAATTGCAAATAAATGAAAGTTTGACTTTCTCATTCATTTGGAATGAATGAAGGTGATTAGGCCGAAGGATAATGAACCAAGATGTTCATATCGTGTAGGAAAATGAAGTACCGGGAACGCCAGCAAGAACAAGCTCGTGTGAATACCAAGAACCGGTCTAGTGGAATTCACGACATGCCCGGTTGGGATGATGAGCACACCTTATAATTTAAAAACCACTTACCGGTTGTGAGTGGGTTTACTAACATCATACCCAGTTGGGATGATGAGCACAACTTAAAGATAAAAACCACTTAATGGTTGTGAGTGAAAATTTTATATCATACCTGATAAGGGATGATGAGTACCTCGGTATAAAAACCCACTATTTAGTGGTATTTTAATTATCACCACTAAGAGAAAGTGATGTGAAAATTATGCGAAAAAAACTACTTACCGGTTGTAAGTAGATCATACCTGGTTGGTATGATGAGACTTTCTCGAAGAAAGTTGAAAACCCGTTCATCAGTTATGAATGGAGATGTCCTTATACCGGTTGGTATAATGGACAGTGAAAACCTATTTTGTCGGAAGTGTTCTCCCCTGACTATGTGCCAATGCTTAAACTATTTGGGAGACCTTCTTTATAGGAGCTTGAATAGCTCTTATAGGTCGGGGGCCTCGATTTTGGAACTTGAGGGCTAGAATGCTCAGTTTTTTGAAAATCTCGTACAGTGGGCCCAAGGCCAGTTGGCATGAGCAGGAGCTCGTAAATGAACATGATATATGTGCCATAAAACTTAATAAGTGAATTGTTTGGCCATGGTACCAAGATAGGACCGACATGCTATAAGGGCAGTTTGTCGTTCCAGGTGTCTGTGCGAAATCTGGAGTAGCACCAAGCGCATGAGACCAGGGTGGGGATAGGATGAGTTCTCTGTCCTCATACGAACATGAAGAATTGATTTTGGGATTGTAGGTCGGATGTCGCGTACATCCACTCATTCCCAGGGTAGAAGTGGTCGTGCTTCTATCCGAGTGGCAAGAAAAGTTGCTCCGAAGCCACTAGCGGGTTCAGTAGTGATACTTACTTGCGAATGTGTGTAACCTTCATG
Source organism: Trapa incisa (assembly GCA_030064435.1). NCBI lineage: Eukaryota > Viridiplantae > Streptophyta > Magnoliopsida > Myrtales > Lythraceae > Trapa > Trapa incisa. The sequence goes on along the minus strand of CM057784.1, from coordinate 631,949 downwards.
ATAAAGGATGTGTGTTGGGAGATGACGCACTGTGGTAACTAATAAATAATGGAAAAACCCAAATTTTGAAATGAAGGGATTTTTAAAAAGAAAGGAGTCTGGCACACTCCATATAAATATTTTTTTAGTCAAAAGATTTGAATCCCATTCACTGAGTAGTCGTACTCACCCCCTCCCTTATATCCCTTTCAGGAAATCCCGGAAAGCCTACCCTTAAAGACCGTCAACTAAGATGCCTGTAAGACAGGTATGTAAAGTTTTAAATTTCATGCAGTTTTGATTATGCTATTCTAGGAAAAGGTGCGGGTTAAAGTACGCATTACTCTTTACAGTTTACAATAAGGGGAAACCCTTTAATAAACTGAGAGAGTCGTGGGTTGATCACGGGGATCCAACCAAACTAGGTCGGGGCATGACAATATAACTCATTAAGTGGGGTACTACAAAAATTATTGTACTAGTTTGCTTTTATTCATCTCCCTCCATTTTTTTCTTAATGAGTTTCAACAAACAAGCAAATACCCTTTATCATAAAAGGGATCATACATTTATAGAGCAGTCACCGACTACTCCACTTGTGGTCTGGAGTGCCTTTACTGACTACCCTGGTAGAAGGTCACACCTTCTACCACAAGTCTGAGTGAGCCCTACCGTCCATCCCCTAGACTTGAATCGCCTCCATGTCTGTTATAGTGGGATGAGACCTCTCCCCTTTCTTCCTCAGTCTCATTGCATACAAAACACCCAAAGCTTCTTGACTTACTAGATGACAAAGCTTCCATTATCCTCCCTAGGTCATCCAGTGGCCCTTAGAACCAACATTACCTTATATCAGATGCCTCGATGGTTACATATTTCAACATGCACAAAGAAGAGTCTTTTAGTTAAGACAATTATCTTTGGTGCTACCAACCCCATGAGCTTGTTTACTCTCCTTCGGTCCAATAACCACCAGCCCAATGAGTTCGACAACTCAGCTTCAGCTCGGTAGCTGCTAGCCCAATAAGTTCAACAACCCGGCCTAGGCTCGGTAGCTAGGTCACACAATTTACCATTTATGTAGATTTTTCATAGTTTCATACCTTATCTATTTGTCTACGGGTCTAAGCCCATGCCCATTGGTATTAAGCCCACTAGAGCAACCCTATCTCTTCTCGAAAATAGCTCCCAAAAAGTCTAAGCACTTTCACATAGTCATGGGGCACTATTTCCAAAAAAATGGTTTTCAAATGGGAAAGCATGATCATCATCCCAACCAGGTGTGATGTCCAAAATCCCACTCACCCGTATTCTGAGACTTGGTCGTCACAAGGATTTCCATGCGCACATGCTTTTCCTCTGCACAAACTTGTAGGTGATCCGTTCCTATAGAGAATGGGGTGATTAAGTCCCTAATAATAAGGTATTTACACTTAAAACTCATAATTTTTCATAATTACGTTTTAGTCCCTAAGTATACCATATTTTAATTAGGTCCCTAATATTATCAAATCTTTCACGTGGGCCCCTAATTTCTATAAATTTCTACCTGATATACCATAATTCTTTTAATTATAGAAAATCTCAAAATTTTCAAAAGTTGCAATTTAGTCCCCAAACTTTTCCAAAAATTACAATTTGGTCCTTAAATTTGAATTTCATCAAGTTAACATGAATTCCTCCCAATTGTATCCTAACAAGATACTAATCATCTTCCTCACATTCCTTGGTTCATTCCAAGCTTTAAAACACCCATTTTGGCTTAGAAATAAGCTTAAATGGAGCTTCACTAAGAAATAGTGCTCGAGAGAGAAAGCTTCGATTACTCATCGGTGATTAGTCAACGACTGCAGTTTTTGCTTCTATTGAATTCCTCTCTTCCTTGGGATCCTTCCGGGATCAAACCATGATTTAATTGGTGGCCTGAGCAATGTGAATTGCTAAGTTTAGTTTTCAAGCATAATATACTATGAATAGTGAATTCCGACGAAGGGCGGCAGAGCGAACTTAATAAGACGTCTCAGGGGAGGTCAAGACTCCACTAGGGGAGGTTTGAAGGGCTTGGTTTGGTCGTGGTTGGTCCGGGAGTTGCCCGAATTTGGCTCGACCAATTATGGTCATAGATGGCTGAGGAAGCAAGGTCACTGTGCGAGCTCGTCAGTGCTTCTCCATTGATACTCGACTTGAAAAGAGGTTGCAGTTATGTAAGGACTTCTTCCCAATTTTAAGGAATCTAAATTCACCTTCGGAGGTTACAGAAAAGGTCCACGTCGGAGCTCTGGTTCCTATCTCATTAGGAAATGGAGTGGTTCATCTTCTTCAATTGTTTGAGGGATGAGGATGATGAATGGGGAGGAGCTCTTTTATACAGGGAACTTGGCAACTAACAAGGCTACTCAGCCGTTCCTCACACGACACCAATCTCGCTCGTACTCGGTCAGAATGGAGAGTATTTTGGGTTGCTAGAGACCAAGCGGCTCATCCAGTCTTTCTCTCTATAAGCTTTTAGAGGTTGAAGATGACCTTGTGCTGCATGTGTGAGCTTTGTACATGCAAGTTGCCACGTGGTGCACTATGGTTGGTTGGATTCACTGATGCAACTTCCCACTCAGTGTCCGAGTCATCCTTTGACTCGTAGACCAGTCACGTGGCGACCTCCCATTGATCACTCATTCCAACATGGTCACTGACCAGGTTCTACTAGTTGTTTGACTATGAAACATGGCATCTTCTAATTGGATAATTTAAATAATTCATATTTCCCTCCTGATGCACTATGCCACTACCACATATCAGCCTATGATTGGCTAGGACCATCTGACATGGCTCTACCATGTGGCGACCTCTTATTGGTCGACTGTTTCTCTGACATCTGAGTCGGCTACTAATGTGGCATCTTTGCCACATGTCAGCTCCTCATCGGTCAACCTTGATGACAAGGCTTTTACTTAGTTGACCATTGACGAAGGACACATGTTTCTCTCCCATTGGTTGATCGTCGGTGACGTGGATTTTCTTTATCTAACCATTGACCAGGGATACGTGTCACCCTCAAATTGGTGAGCTCTTCCCAGCATTGATTGAGCAGCTAACTGGGTGCACTACGTCACGCGTCACTCGCTGATTGGTCATGCCCACTGACTGGACACTGACCTAGCAGATTGTCCATTGACCGGCTGGCCTATTGAGAAGTTCAATGACATAAATCGAAAATTAGCCGGTTCAAGCCCAATTCGATTGGTTTTCTAAAAATTAAAAATTTCTAAGTTCGTTTAAATTTATTTTATATCCAATGGTGGCCTCAATTTTACAAATTGATATTTTTAAGCCACCTAGAGAACTAAATCCTTTAATAAGTTATTCACGGTTCAGGCCTTGTTCACCCCAAACTGGTCCAGTTTTCACATTCAATTTATATTCATGGTTCATCTCCATGGTCTTTAGGTCTTTATTGACCACTTCAAATCTTCCCAACCCTCGCTTTGGGCTTCTAATTACACTTCTGGTTCGATTTAACCTTATTTTTTCTCTCAAAATTTTCCAATTCTCATTTCTTGTTTTCTTATTATGAAGAAATTGGGTTTTTATAACTCACCATCTATAAACCAACTCACCAAAGTATCCAAAACATGTTCGTTCTAATTTGTTACCAAGTATCTATGATCGAAAAGTGCCCTTGTACCACTTGTAGTAGCTATACTGGAATTAATCAAATAATACAACATAAATCAGACTTGGTTTTAAATGGTAATTTTATTTCTATCTTGTAACTTCCCAAATGTTACGGTTTTGCCCATTGGCTTTAGTTCGCTCGACTCGTGCATCGATAAATTCGATTTAACTAACCCTTTTTCATGGTTTAATTTCACCTATGAAATTTATATCCATATTTGGTCATATTAGCCAAATTTTCTAAAGTATCCAAAATTCTTACATAGATACTTAACTTTTTCAAAGTTGAATTTTGGTTCTCAATTAAGGGAAAATTACCATTCGCCCTTATTTATTCAAATTATCTCATTTTGGACCATATATTTCTCAATTCTCTCATTTGGGTTCACAAATTTACTTTACACTTATTTGGGTCTCTAAATTCTCAAATATTACTTATGGATCCCAAATATTCATTAATTTGTATTTGGCCCCGAAAATGGATAAAATTACCATTTTGCCCCTTGCTTGAAAAAATCTCACTTTTGCTTCCTTTACTTTGAAAGAAATTATGCTATTACCCTTCATGACTCAAAGTTAACTATTTTAACCCACCTTGGGTATAAATAGCTATTTTACCCCATTTTGCCCCTAATTTAGGAAAAATTAGGGTTTGGCCCCCAAACATCCAAAAGCAACTTTAAGCATACTCGTTTATCCTCAAAATCATTACTAGCCCTTTAGGCTAGCCTTGGGGAATATTTCCACAAGTTTCCCATTTTTTGTAAATCAGTTCCCAAACTATTCAAATTTGTACTTTAGTCTCAAACTTTTAATATTAAACTAAACCAAATTTCATTTTCACTAATATCTCCCATATACCTTCATTATATGACTAATAGTTTATAGGTGGAGTGGGGGATCTTACCTGGCAGAATTTGGCCAAAATCGGTTAAGTACCCAAATTGCCTAAAATATAGCTACTTAGGGAGTTGTGCGAAATTATCACTAGAGGTGATCCTAGATTAGGTTTCTTGTAATTAAGATCAATGCAAAACTTTTTTGTGGCAGTAGCCGACCAAGTGGTCACCAAAGTTGGGAGAATTTGGCCATTAACTGGTCGTAAATTAGGTGGAACCTAATAGACATATCGATGGAAATCAACTCATGGTAGTCGATTTTCCCATTGTCGGAGGTCAGCCATTGCCATAGAGAGGTAGAAGGGAGTTAGGTGGACACTTTGGCACTTGTGGCCAAAATAGTGGTAGTTGGAGATAGACGAATTTGGCCCCGCAAGGCCGTTGGTAGTAGATAGTTATTTTGTCCCACATTTGGGTCGAGTAAACGGGTCAAATGTCGGGCGTAGAAGATAACACGCGTGTGTTGTGCATTTGTACATTTGACATGGTGTGCCAACCAGTTTACACTGTAGTGAACTGGTTTCCGACGAATTAATTAGTCAGTTCGTCTAATTTGTACATTTACTTGGTCCATTCACTTACAATACATATGATTCTTGGCTTAATTTTTTTCTCTAAAAAATTTTAATCTAATTCTCTATAATTTGGAAACAAAGAACTATTATTTTACAATTTATATTGTACTTTTCAAAAATCAAGTAATTTTACTTCTATAAGTTAGTTTTGGCCTTCATTTGGCATGTTAACTTCCCATCTCACCGATTCTTAACCCAATTTTTTTAAAAATTTTTTTTATCATATTAAATATTGAATTTTTTGAAAATAAGAATATAAAAGTTATTTTGATAAATTTGAAGAAATTTGACTATATAAATAATATCGAGTAAAAATTTATGGAAAGGAATTAATCGATTCATAAATTGAGCAAATCGAGAATAAAAAAAATCTTAACTATATTAAATTAAATGGGTATAAAATATATTAAAATAGAGCAACTCTATATAGTTTTAAATATAATATTTATTCATTCCCAACTAATTTTTTTTAGTCTACAGCAATTCTACCGATCAACTAGGATCACAAGTAGTAGAATATATCAACTATATGGGCCAATTTATCCAATCCATTATAACGTCCGGTGAGGCCTGCCATACTTTGAGTGCTGGCTTCTTACTTGGTTAATTCTTGCATGACAGAAAGGGGATTAACAATGAGCTTATACCGAGAAGAAAACGAGCATGGAAGATGAGGGAAGGGAATATTGCTGATGCCGACCTTTGTGCTCCTAGAAATAAGTGGACGTGCGACAACTACTATGAGAGGTCTGATTCTCGACCACAAATGTGCTAAGTGGCCGCTGACGTTCCAAAGGGTTGGACGAGGTAATCGGAGAATGATTGGTCAACGATGCCAAGTGAAGTATCGAGGCTATACCTGGGAAAATCACCGTGCTCGAGTAAGTTTCCATAACACAAATGGCAGCAGATTAAGGCAATCGATCAGCTCCTTCGATTTAATTTTAATTGAAACAGTGTTAGGCAACTTCGCTTCCATGTTGGGATGATTCAGTGTTGACAATGGTGTCTCGTAATACCTTAGTTTACCAAGGGGGAAGGAACCATGAACGAATTATGATAAACGAGATCGACTAGTGATGGAATGGACGGGATTGAGTTCAAACCAATGGGGCTTTAGATCACCTAAAGGGATAGTTCCTAGAAGGTGGAGTATTTTATAAATTTTAGGATGTTAAACCACTCATAATAAGTTTGGATTGAGGGTTTTATAGAAATTTAGAGAGAAACATTTTAATGTATAAATAAATCTCCAGTAAAAATTTTAGGAGGTGCTTCACCGAATTTGTAATATATTATGTATGAAACAAGGATAAAAAAGACAGTTTTTGGAAAGAAGTGGACATATGTATGAATGTGAGAGTAGATTAAGCACGGATCAATTCTATCCATATGTTCTTGAAGAAAGTAGTCCTATGTATCATGTGACGATGTTTCGTGCCCCTAGATCCAGCTATTTCACTTTTTGTCATGTGTTAGGGTTGTCAAAAAAACCTGTCCTGAGTGCACATCAGGTGTGTAATACATGTGGACCAGAACTATAAGTCCAAGTCCAAACCTGTCAAAATTACCCTAAATGCACATTTAATTCAAAATTAGTAATAATAATTATTATAAATAATTAATTTATAATATTAAATTGCTCAAAATAACTCTAAAATCTTATAAAATAATACTACTATTATATTTTAAAATCAATAATTATTATAAAAAATTATTTTATAATATTACATTGCTCAAAATAACTCTAAATTTTTTATAAAATAATACTACTATTATATTTTACATCACAATATCAAAAATTAAGATTTGAATATAATAAAAAATTGAATACCATCGAATTATATTTGATTGATAATCGATCAAGTGTGTACTTAATACTTAATTTTGATTTAAAATTAATTTAATAAAATTTAGAGTTTAAGAATTGGCTTCAAATTTAAATTAACTCTACCAAATTTAGTGTTTAATAATTGGTTTTAAGTTCCAATAATCTTAACAAAATTTAGAATTTAAACTTGTGATAATAAGATTGAATCTAAACTAAACTCAAACTAAGTAGGGTATGAATCTGACCAGAACTTGAATTAGACCCATTACAAGTCTTAGTTGCATTTCACATATCCAATAATTGGGTTTATGTGTTCCCATGCTTGTATTCGATCATTATCTCTAGGTGGATCCGAGTCCACCAAATCAAACCTATATATTTGGTAAGTGTAAATGTGATCTAAATGTTAATTAAAATTTATTGTAAAAATTATATGAAAAATATATAATTTATAAATTAAGGAGATTTACGATGGGAATAGTTAATGGACAATATATATATTGATGCATATATAAATATATGTAATTCATATGAACATTGGACTATATATATTCTAAGTAAATTATTAACTTGGGAAGTGCATTTTCTATGATAAATTTGTGTACACAATCTTATCATATAATCCCAATTTTTTTTAATAAGTTAAGCCTTCCCAGTACAATTTCATCATTTACATTTTAATATTAATGGTATATTAATGTTACAATATTAGAGTAATATATCAATATATTATAGGGACCATTTATAACTAATAATTTATAAAATAAATATAAGTTGTCAATCAATATTTTATATATTTGGGCATTTCAACAATTTCTGTTTTTTGCGCAGAACATCAATATTTTACTTCAATAATCTAAGAATGCTCAAATTGAAGTCTTGAACTTACTCATACTCAAACTCATGCATATGCAATTGTAAATAAAAAATGAAAATTTTATTTAATGAAGGAACTTTTGAATTATATTTTTGTCCACTTAAATTATGGGTGATGGACCTATGTACCCATCGAAACTTGTAGCTGTATAAATGCACAAACATATATGACCGGGCAATGGATAAGCGTAGAAAAATGAGGGGTTCAATATTGCATGTGCAATGTATATTTTCCTAACCCAACAATCACACATGTTATGAGCCCACTCTCACACTTAACACTGATAAGAATAATAAAAATTATAGTTGAAAAAAAATTAATAATTTTTTAAAAACATACTAATAAATAATATTTTTTGTTCCCTCCAAACATGGGAAGCTGAGATATAAATGGGCATGAGGAGTGGATAAAAATGTTTGCTGCAAGTGCAATATTACTTATGCAATGTACATTATACTAACCAAGAAATTATATAGCTTTTGATGTCTTCAATTGAATGTTGACCCCAATATATATGGACACTTACACAAAAATATTTATACATATATATTATTTATATTTGAGTAATATATAATTTAAAATAATTATTTTCATATATTACACACTTTCTAAAGGCAGCTTCGATGCAACCATAAACTTCTAGTAAGGGCGATCTTCCACAAGGCCTCCATTTCAAATCAAGATTTAATACTTGAAACAATTAAAATAGTTATATATTTTTTAAAATTAAATGAGCAAATAAATAAAAGTTTATAATAAAAATTAACTGCAACTTATTAGTGAAGATAACTCTACTAATACACCACCAACTCAACGAATTATATTATTCCTCATTACTGAGACTGTTTGGTGTTAGTATTTGCCATGCAAATCACTACAAACATGGGTGATATCAATTTCGTTCAAACCAAATCTAATAATTCGTAGTAAATACTTCTCTCAAGTTACGGCTAACCCATTTTTAGCAATCTCGCCTTCCACTCACATCATTCTTTTCTAAAAGTTCAATCAATTTTTAGCAACATCTCGTTCCACTCACCTCATTATTTTCTAAAAGTTCAATCAATGAGTCAATTTTTTCAACGGGGATCATAGTATCCAACCTCTCTACGAGTCTCTCACTATAAAGGGCTCATTAAAGTGAGATCTCGTGCAAGTTCAATTTTTACGCGACATTGCGTTTGCAACACATCACCTATTGCATGGTATGTTTTACCGCAAGATAGGGTAATATTTTTGTTTAAGGTGATTGCCTGCATGTCTTAAATTTTAGCGCTTGGGGCCCCACCCTCCATTATTATAATTTCTTTCACCCATCAAAAGCTTCTTACGAGTATACTCGTGGTTTAGATAATTCTTTACAACTAAGGAACTAAGGAAATGTACTGCTAGAAATTGAGATTTTGCTAAGTGAATCATAGTAAAATAAAGAAAAATTGACCTAAAAAGTTTTGAAATTAAGGGATTAATTTGATAAAATATGAAAAAAGAGTATTTGTAATATTAAATTTTTTGAAAGTAAATTTAAACTGAATTATATCATAAATTGATAATAATTCGGATATGGGAACTTGAAATATGAATTGAGAATTAATTAAAAATAAATTTCTCAAATAAAAAATCATAATTTTTAAAAATGAGAAATTAAAAAAAATAATTATCGAGGCGAGTCACCATATTCAACATGACTCCTTCGTCGTGCTCCACATGCCCCTATTTTTCATCACCACTCCCTCATCATTTCTCGTCATAGAAACAAAAAAAATGATCAAATTAATAAGATTTTTAGCTAAATTGCACATAATATATAATTGAATTTCTCTCCCAAATATAAAAAAAATCATTCCTAATCATATTTCTGACCACTAGAATTTTAATATGAAAATTCTTACTAACTCGACCATTAAATAAGATTATTCTTGTGTCAAAATATGGCTAATATACTCGTATTGAATTTTATAACTAAATCTCTACTCAAAAGTGGAATAAAACTATCATACAAAAGCCATTTTCTTGACTTTTTCTTGGGATAGAAAATTACGGCTCGTCAATGCCTTTTAGGGTCAAATTAGTCTATCTCCCACCACAATTCCTATCAAATGTGGTACTAAAAAAATCAATTGTTTCTCATCTACGTCTCATAAACCTTGGCCGACCTCCATCAATGTAACTTTCGATTGCCACAAGCTAATTTTTGTCAATGGGTATGTTCTAGAAACTTTGACAACGATCGTTCGAGGCCAAAATTTGCTCATTTTCAACGACCACTTTATTAAACACCACCACAAAATAAGTCGTCTCATCCTAATATTCATTTTCACAAACCCTCCATCCATCGATGATGATTTCTCCGATGAGTATTTCTGACTAATCCCATAGTAGCTCGGTTTTGGTCATTTTAGGAATACTACTAAATTCAACCAAATTTAGTCAGGGTAAGATTACTAACTCCTCCCATAAGCCCTTATGAGATAAATGAAATTTTTTGGGTGGATTGATAAAATTGTCACATTCTCCTGAGTTTACAATAATGTGTGCTTCATCATTTTAAGCCCGATAGTACTTAAGACTGAGAATAAAACTTGTGAGGCTATTTTTAAAAAATATTCATTTTGGAATCAAAAAATAATTTAATAAATAATATTGGTATCAAGTATTGAATGTAAGACATATGTTTGGTATTTTACAGACTTCCATATCTTCAACATGTTCTTAAAACACTTTAATTTCGTAAAAGGGTAATGGAAGGGAGTGAGTTCACAACTGAGTGAGTAGGATTGGCTAAAATCGTGACATCATATTAACAATTTAACACATAATCTATTCAATTATAAGGAAAATTTTAGAAAATTTTTCAAATTATCAAACCATGAAAGGTGAAAAGTTTTAATCACGAGTCTTGTATTGGACAAGCTTACGTCATATTCATTCCATCATGGAAGAACCTTTCACTGGATTTATCTGTAACAAGCTTAAGATTTAACAAATATGTTTTGCAAAAGTATACTATGCAACACACACATCTTTTGTGAAGCCCCAACTTAGTTTGTCTGGTCGGAACCTGTGAACAACTTGCCACATCCTCCCAATTTTACAATGATGGGTACCTCATCATTGTAAGTTCGACAGGACGTAAGGGTATGAAAAAACATAGAAGTTATTTTCCAAAAAATATTCATTTGGAATTAGACAAGAAACTTTATAAATAATATCGTGTTCAAGTACTGAATGTAGGCATACATTTGGTTTATAGTGGCCTTCCATATATTAGAGTGTCCATTAATCACCTTAGTTCCCTAAAAGGGTATTTGCAGGGAAATGCGTTCACAATCCAGCTACTAAGTTAGCTGACATCATGAAATCATAAGTTAGCTGACATCATGAAATCATGTACACGATTTAGCAAATACTATAAATAATTACAAGGGGCATTTTAATAAAACAATATTTTACCATATAAGGATTAAAAGTTTTAACAAATGGAACTTGTATTGGATAAGCAAGATACATAACTTTTCACTAATGGAAAAGAGCACACATTTGCAAAACCTATATCCTATTTGTTCCACTTGTTGTTTAGAGTAACTTTTCCAACCATTTTTGTATGAGACTACAACCTCTACCACACTGGTACAAGGCTACGACCTTTATCGCACTACTATGAGGCTATGACATCGACAAATCATATATGTGAACATTATAGCCCAACCCTAGTCATATCATTCATATTACAACCTTGCTGACCAGTAGTTCTCAAAACCATCATTACCGCATAACGAACATCTCATGGTCTCGTTTATAAACAAGCACACACAAGTGTTTTCCATAAGATTGATTTTTTTCTACCCTCACCCTACGAGATGCAACTCACCTCTACTACAATAGTATTTACTAGACATGACCCATTTTAGATAAAATCACATGTTTTGATATTTTAACATTCTCAAATTTATCATCAAAATTATTTACGGGACAACACTTATTTTCATTGGCCTTGAGTCCACTTTTACGAGATTTTAAAACATAGCTTAGGGCCTAGTAATTTTGAAAGCATTGGCCTTGAGCCCATTTCTTAATTTATGACTTTAATCCATTTTCTCGACCATGGTCCCAACCATTTTCTTGTATCATGGAATGTATTTATATATTATACTTGAAATAAAAAACACATGGTAAATTTCCTAAGTAAGATTCATTCTCATAAAAATAATATATTCCCCAAAAATAATTTTACTATAGTTTATGTAGTTAAAGGGAATATATTCTAAAAAGTATTTTGATTTAATTCAAACTATTAAATGTGCAAGTAATATCGCATCATTAGTCTAATCAGACTCTGTCATGCCCTGACTCGGTTTGGTTGGATCCCCATGAACAACCCGCCACTCTCCCGGTTTATCAAGGGTTTTTTCCTTTCAAACCATAAGGAGTAAGGCGCCCTTTTTACATGCATCTTTCCTAGAATAACATCAATCAAAACTGAATATATTAACCTTAAATACTTGTCTTGCAGGTTCAACTATTGAAAAGTATTTAGGTGGATTTTCCCTTGGTTACCTATAAAGGGGTAAAGGGAGGGGGTGAGTTAGACAACACAATGTATGGGGGTTGGGAAAAAGTTTTCATAATTACAACATATTTAATTGGAGTGTGCTAGACTCCTTATTTCATTTAAAAATATTCATATCCTCAATTCCTAGTTTTTCAAACTAATTTTCTCATTTCCACATCATTTGTGTTTAATAATCAACACACACCCTTCATTAGGAAGGGAATTACACATTTCCAGGGTAGCCCATCCACCGCACCCACTTGTGACATCAGAGCGACTTTATCGGCCACTTAAATAGATGTCCGTCCACTTCTACCCTGGGTATAAGTGGATGTTCGCGACATTCGACCCTCAAAACTGAAATCAACTTAGTGTCTGCATGACGACAGAGACATCATCTTGATCCCACCCCAGTCTCATGCGCATGAAGCTATGTTGAGCATCCCTGACTACCGGCATGACAAACTACCCTTATCTCCACCATGTCATCTAATAGCCCCTAGAACGCATCACTACCCCTCTTGAGTATCTTGATGGTCTCGAATCTCAAGTGCATGCACAAACAAAAGTTTTCCACAAAGCCATTTATATTTGGTGCCACTAGTCCAATGCCCTCGACCCCTAAATCGACCTGTAGCTGTTTGTTTAGACTGGTCCGTCGACCTGGTCCTGTCGTACTGTCACTAGTCCATCGAGTATGTTGGTCAGATCTTGGTACCATGGTGCAATCACATAGTTTATTCATTAATAATTTTCATGGCTTAAACAATATGTTTGTTTGCGAGCTCTTGCTCATGCCAACTGACCTTAGGCCCACTAGATGTGATTTTCCATAAACGAGCATTTAGCCCCACAAGTTCCAAAATGGAGGACTCTAGCATATCTGAGCTATTCTAGCTCTTGTCAAGAAGGTCTCCAAAAAGTTTTAAGCATTGACACACAGTTAGGGGAGAACACTTCTGACAAAATAATTTTCCACTCATCACACCAACCAGGTGTGATGATATCTCCACTTACAACCGATAAGTGGGTTTTCTCCTTCCTTCTAGGAAGTCCATCATATCGATCGGGTATGATCTACTTACAATCGGTAAGTAATTTTTCTGCCTAGTTCTCACATCACTCCAACCGGATGTGATGTTAAAAATTCCACACATAAGTGATTTTTCCTTTCCGAGGTGCTCACCATCCCGACTAGGTATGATGTGAATAAACCCACTCAACCAATGATTGAAGTGTACTATTCTTCAATCGGTTTCCACGTCCACACTAGCTCGTCCTTGTTGGCTTTCTGATCCCTCATGTTCCTACACGATTTGGACATCCTTATCTATTAATATTTGGCATAAGAGCCTTTGTTCTCTCATGTATGAACAACTAGACTCAAAATTCCCAGTTAATTGCACTTAGGTACCTAAAGTACTTTTTCATTAGCTTTAGGTCCTTAATGGTAACTTTTCTCCAAATTGAGTCCTAAAACTTCCAAAAATTCTCTTTGAGTCCTCAGTTTACTCAAAATTGGTTGAGGCGTTCAGGTTTCCCAAATTTCCAATTTGGTCCCCAACTTTTCAAAAATTACCATGTTGCCCCTACTTTACAAAAATGGCAATTTGACCCCAATTATTTTAAAAAATTGACCAATTGGTCATCCAACACCTTTTTCATGGCCAATTGGCACTCAATTTTGGGAAATTGCAATTTGGTCTCTCAATTTTACGAAATCCCAAAATTTCCCCAAAATTTTCCCCTATCTCCCCTTTCAAACTGGTTGAATTTGAATTAATCAAATTGACCATTGAATTAGGGTTAATTGCTCAAATTGAAGGTATATATATCAATTTCTAAACTTATATACGATTCAATTGAGCTTTAAACCGTATCATTTGGGTCTGAATTATGCTCAAACGGAGCTTCGCTAGAAATCAAAGCATAGAGAGAGAAAGCTTTGAAAGCTTACCGACGGAGGTGCGGCTGTCTGATCTCTCTATCGAGGAAGATAGCTCTCTTCCTAAGGTATCTTCTAGGATCAAGAATTCCTACAATTGACCTCGAATTGAGGGAGAATTTCATCAGTGAAATTCTGTAGTTTCTCTCTCTAACTTCGATCTGCAACGATTGAGCAGGGCTGAATTGGCTTAACTTTCAACTCAATAGAGATTGTCTAAGGGCTGTGGGGATGTTGAGAGAGCTTGATTTGGCTAGAGAAGGGTTGAATTTGGTAGATATTAGCTCAACCGAAATAGGGCAGCTTTAGTCCACCGAAGCTACTTCACTGTTTGATTACGCTGATGCTTCTTCGACGATACTCGGATCAAATGTAGGTTGCTATCAGATAGCTGACTTCACCCGGAGTCTAAAGAACCCGACCTCACCTTCTAAGGTTGAGAAAATTGCCCAAGTCGGAGCTCTGGTTTGAGCTTCACCAAAAAATGGAGCAGTAGAGAGAGAGAGAGAGAGAGAGAGAGAGAGAGGAGTTTTCAAGTGTGAGGAGGATGAATGGAGAGGAGCTCTTTATATAGGGAGCTCGGGAACTCTATGATCGTTCGTTTGGCACCTTTATGGCACTCATTCATAGCCTGAAATGCCCTGAACAAAGATGATTTAGCTTCATCGATGCTGTTCATTTTTTCGGTGAGTGAACGGTCCTCTTATCTGAAGGAAAAAGATGATATTATTTCAAACCGAACCGTATCGGTCCGAACTGGGTTCAATGCTTAAACTAGCCGATTCAAGCTCAATTTGACTGATTTTTTAAAAATTAAAAATTTCTAAATTTAGCTTCAATTCCCAAATTTGAATATTTTAAGCCACATAAAGAAATGAATTTAGAAACTGATTCAATGTTGGTTCAAATCGGTTCAGGTTTGATTCTCCTGAATCGGTTTAGTTTTCTTTTCCAATTCATCTCAAAGTCCTTTTCCATGACTTTTATGACTCTTTCAGTCACTCGGGATTTGTAAATTTCCCTTTTTCCCTTCCTCTATCTATTAAGGTTCATGAACCAACTCGGTTTTCTCTTTGGAAATGACAGGTTCTTTTCTCGGTTTTCTTATTATAAAATGACAGGGTTTACAAGTCTCCCCTCCTTTTAGGAGTTTTGTCCCCAAAACTTATTACACATTAAATAACTAAGGGTACCCATCCTTCATGATACTCTCAGTTTTCCATGTCTCTTCTTGCACAGGTCCATTCTACCAAAGAACCTTGACCATAGGAATTTTCTTGTTCCTCAAGTTCTTGTCCCTCTGGTCGATAATTCACACCGGTTCAACTTGGTAGGTCAAGTTCTCTTCTAACCCTGGTGGAGGTCGATCCAACACATGGCTAGGATCAGGCTGGTACTTCTAGAATACCGAGATATGGAATACATCATGTATTCTTTGTAAGTCTAGAGGTAGTTCCTGTTTATATGCCACTAGTCCTATCCTTTGGAATATTGTGTAGGGACCGATGTACCTTGGTTTCAACTTCCCTCATTATTGAAACCTAAGTATTCCCCTCCATGGATATACATTTAGGAACACTTGGTCTCCCAACTCAAGCTCCAGATCTCTCCTTTGATGATTAGCATAGCTCTTTTGCCTATCCTGAGCTACCCTCAGTCGACTCCTAATTATCTTGATATTTTTCATGGCATCCTCGATCAATTTGACCCTTTATAGCTTTATTTCCCCCACTTCTTCCAAAAATATGGGGTACGACATGGTCGTCCATAGAGGACCTCATAAGTGGCCATTTGCATACTGGTTTGATAACTATTATTATACGTGAATTCCATTAGGCACAAGTATTCCTCTCAACCCTTATCCATAGTGTGTACACATGCCCTTAGCATGTCCTCCTGGGTTTGGATTGTTCGCTCAGACTGTCCATCAGTCTAAAGATGAAATGTTGTACTCATGTAGAGCTTAGTTCCCAAGGCACTTTGCAAACTCGGCCAGAACCTTAAGAAAAACCTAGTATCTCGATCCGACACTATGCTCACTAGGATACCATGGAGTCTCACTATCTCCCTTATATATAGGAAAACTAGTTGTTCCATTGAATCTGTCACTCTTATAGGTAAGAAATGGGTGGACTTGGTCAACCTGTCCACAATAACCCAAATTGAGTCTCGTCCCTTCCTAGTCACAGGTAGTCCCGTGACGAAGTCCATGGTGATGTGCTTCCATTTCCATTCCAGGATTGGCAAGGGTTGTAGCAGTCCTGATGGTTTTTGATGCTCAACTTTAACCTGCTAACATGACAAACATCGAGCTATGTATTTTGCAATATCCCTCTTCATTCCCTTCAACTAATAACCTTGTTTGAGGACGTGGTACATCTTAGTACTGCCTGGATGCACTGTGTACACAAAATCATGTGCCTCTTCTAGAATTAACCTCTTTAGTTCCTTATCTCGAGCCACACACACTCTACTCTTGTAGGTTAGTACTCCATCGCCTCGAAGGTCATAGTCCGGTTTCGACCCTCTGTTAATCGGGTCCAAATAAAATTGGAGTTCTTTATCCACATTTTGTTGGACCTTAATTTGCTTTGTTAGGTTGGTTCTCACCACTACGTCGGCCATCAAGCATGTCACGCCCCGACCCGGTTTGGTCGGATCCCGTGATCAACCTGCCACTCTCCCGGTTTATTAAAGGGTTTTCCCTTATTGTAAACCGTAAAGAGTAAGGCGTTCTTTAACCTGCACCTTTTCCTGGAATAGCATAATCAAAACTGCATGAAATTTAAAACTTTACATATCTGTCTTACAGGCATCTTAGTTGACGGTCTTTAAGGGTAGGCTTTTTGGGATTTCCTGAAAGGGATATAAGGGAGGGGGTGAGTATGACTACTCAGTGAATGATATTCAAATCTTTTGACAAAAAAAAACATTTATATGGAGTGTGCTAGACTCCTTTCTTTTTAAAAATCCCTTCATTTCAAAATTTAAAATTTTCCATTATTTCATAGTTACAACGGTGTGTCATCACCCAACACACATCCTTCATCATGAAGGTTACACACATTCACAAGTCAGTATCACTACTGAACCCGTTAGTGGCTTTAGAGCGACTTTTCCTGCCACCCGGATAGAAGCACGACCACTTCTACCCTGGGAATGAGTGGATATACGCGACATCCAACCCACAATCCCAAAATCACTTCTTTGTGTCCGTATGAGGACAGAGACCTCATCCTGTCCCCACCCCGGTCTCATGTGCTTGGTGCTACTCCAGATTTCGCACAAACACCTGGAACGACAAACTGCCCTTATAGCCACCAGGTCGTCAGTGCCCTTAGGACGCATCACTACGCCTCATGGGCATCTTGATGATCCCGTACTCACAGTGCATGCACAAACAATGTTTTCTCATATTGCCATGTAATCTGTGGTGCCACTGGTCCAACGGCCTCAACTCTCAACTCAACCCGCAGTTGTTTGTCTTGACTGGTCCGTCGACCTGTCATGTCGCACTACCGCTAGTTGACTGAGCATGTTGGTACTATCATGGTACCATGGCCAAACAATTCACTTATTAAGTTTTATGGCACATATATCATGTTTGTTTATGAGCTCCTGCTCGTGCCAACTGGCCTTGGGCTCACTATACGAGATTTTCAAAATCGAGCATTTAGCCCCCAAGTTCCAAAACCAAGGCCCCCGGCCTATCAGAGCTATTTGAGCTCCCATTGAGAAGGTCTCCCAAATTGTTTAAGCATTGGCACACAGTCAGGGGAGAGCACTTCCAACAAAAATAGGATTTTATTGTCCATCATAACGACCGGTATAAGGATATCTCCGTTCATAACCGATGAACGGGTTTTCAACTTCCTTCGAGAAAGTTTCATCATACTAACTGGGTATGATCTACTTACAACCCGTAAGTAGTTTTTCCGCATAACTTTCTCACAAATTGTTTAAGCATTGGCACACAGTCAGGGGAGAGCACTTCTGACAAAAATAAGTTTTTACTATCCATCATACCGATCGGTATAAGGACATCTCTGTTCATAACCGATGAACGGGTTTTCAACTTCCTTCGAGGAAGTCTCATCATACCAACCGGGTATGATCTACTTACAACCTGTAAGTAGTTTTTTCTCATAACTTTCACATCACTTTCTCTAAGTAGTGATGATTAAAAATACCACTAAACAGTGGGTTTTTATACCGAGGTACTTATCATCCCCAACCGGGTATGATATAAAATTCCCACTCACAACCGGTAAGTGGTTTTTAATTTTAAGTTATGCTCATCATCCCAACCGGGTATGATGTTAGTAAACCCACTCACCCCTTAATGCCGTGAATTCCACTAGACCGGTTCTTGGTATTCACGCGAGCTTATCCTTGCTGGCATTCCCGATACTTCGTATTCTTACATTATATGAACATCTTGGTTCATTATCCTTCGGCCTAATCACCTTCATTCATTCCAAATGAATGAGAAAGTCAAACTTTCATTTATTTGCAATTAGGTCCCTAAAGTTATTTCTCTTTAACTTTAAGTCCCAAATGCCGGTTTTTCCTCAAATTGAGTCCCAAAACTTCTAAAATTTATCATAGGACCTCAATTTATTCCATTTCACAAAAAGGGGTTTAATTTCCCAAATTTCCAATTTGGTCCCAACTTTTCCAAAATTACCATTTTGCCCTTCCTTTATAAAAATGGTAAATTTTGCCCCAAAAATTTCAAAATTTCTCAATTGGTCCTCCAACATTATTTTCATGCCCAATTGACCCTCAATTTCATAAAATTTCATTTTGATCCTTTGAATTTCGAAAATCCCCAATTTTCCCCCAATTCCAACTTCTTAACATAGCCGAATTTGTTTTCATCAAATTGACTCATCAAATGTTTTCAATTGTTGAAATTGAAGTTGAATTTGAGTTTCTACATGTTCATACAATTCTTTAGAAATGTGAATCGCAAGTTTTAACGCCGGGATGAGCTCAAACGAAGGTTCGCCAGAAAATGAACTATAGAGAGAGAAAGCTTCGATTACTCACGGGTGAAGGCATGACGGTCCGAGCTTTCAATCTGGGCAGATAGCTCTCATCCTGAGGTTCATCCTAGAATCAAGAATCACATCAATTGATGTGGAATTGGATTAGAATTTCATCATTGAAATTCGGTCGACCCTCTCTTTAGCACCGATCAAAAATTACAAAGGGGAGCCGAATTGGCTTACCTTTCAGTCCTAATTCGACCGTGGAAATGCTAAGTAAGTGTTGGGAGGGCTTGAAATGACCGATTTCAGCTTGGCCGAAATAGGGCAGCTTCGGTCCGCCAGAGCTGCTTCACTATTCCATCATGCCGGCGCTTCTCCAACGATTCTCGGATTGACTGTAGTTTGCTATTAGATAGTTGTCTTCTCCATGGTTCTAAAGAGCTCGACCTCTCCTTCTGAGGTTAAGAAAAATGTTTAAGTTGAAACTCTAGTTCGAGCTTCACCAAGAAATGGAGCAATAGAGAGAGTCGTGCATTAAATGAGAGAGATTTATTACTCGTATTAATATTGCTATAAATTATTGGTATAATACCAATAATTTTATTTTAGTATTAAATTATTTGTATTAATTCTAATAATTTAACTTGGGTATTAAATTATTTGTATTAATTTCAATAATTTTATTTGGGTATTAAATTATTGGTATTAATTACAATAATTAATATATATTAATTTGTGGCTATTTATGATAAGTCGTACGTTCTCATAAATATTTTTGACCGAAATTTTGGGTTACAAAAAAATCATACTTCCCAAAAGGTCACCCATCCTCACACTACTCCAAAGCAAGCTCACTTAACTTTAAAGTTTTTATGGAATCTAATTCACCTAAACCAATTTGATTTTTATTTTCTAATTTGTCTTAAGTTTCTTTTTTTAAGGTTTAATGAACCCTTTGGATCACCCGGAAGTTGTAAATTTCCATACTACTTTTTCCCAAATGTAAACTAGCTTGGTTTTCATATTCGGTTTGACCGATTCTTTTCCTGGTTTTTCTTAACTCAAAAGTGCGGGGTTTACAAAGCATTTCTCCCTCTTGCCCATTTTAAGGTCCACCTCCATTCTTCCCAACTGTTGCAACAAGGGTAAATAACTTGTCTTTATTTGTACCGCATAGGTTTGGTATTTGTTACTAAGGGCATCTATCACTACATTGGCCTTCCTAGGGTAATACTCTATCAAAGGTTGAATTCCTTAACCAATTCTAGCCATCTCCTCTGGTGGAGGTTCAACTCCTGAGTTAGGAAGTATTTAAGACTCTTGTGATTAGTGTATATCATACACTTAACCTCATATAGGTAGTGTTACCAAATCTTTACGGCGAACACTATTACAACTAATTCCAAGTCATGGGTAGGGTAATTCTGCTCATGTACCTTAAGTTGTCGTGAGGCATAGCTGTAACCTTTCCTTATTGCATCAGTACACATCTGAGTCCTTGTTCGAATGCGTCACTATAGACGGTGTACTCCTCCATACTTGTGTTAGGAAGGGAGAGTATAGGTGCCATTGTCAAACGGGTCTTTAATTCCAAGAAGGATTTCTTGCAGTTTTCATCCCACTTATACTCCACTCCTTTCCTAGTGAGACGAGTCAAAGGGACAACAATCTTATAGAAATCCTGCACAAATCGTCTGTAGTATCTAGCAATGCCTAGGAAACTGCATATCTCCGAGGGGTTCATGGGTGCTTCAAATCAGATATGGCCTCCACCTTTGTTGGGTCTACCTTGACTCTATCTTTGGACACTATGTGTCCTAAGAATCCTACCTCATGCAACTAGAACTCACTCTTGGATAATTTTGCATATAAGCGGTTTTCCCGTAGTATCTCCAAGGTGATCACTAAATGTTCTTCGTGCTACAGCCTAGTTTGTGAGTATATAAGAATGTCATCTATAATACTATCATGAACCAGTCCAAGTGTGGCTAGAACACTTGGTCATTAAATCCATGAAGGTTGCAGGGGCATTAGTCAAACCAAATGGCATCACCCTAAACTCATAATGCTCGTATTGGGATTGGAATGTGGTCTTAGGAATATCTTCCTCTTTGATTTTGAGTTGATGGTAGCCCGACCGAAGATCTATCTTGGAGAAGTAGGCTGCTCCTTTCAGTTGGTCAAACAGGTCATCGATCTGTGGAAGTGAATATTTGTTCCCTATATAACCTGGTTCAACTTTCTATATTTTTTCCCTATATAACCCAATAGAGACTGGCTAGGGCGTATGAAGTCCATTCCAATAGCTTATCCAATTGCTCCTTCAATTCCTTTAGTTATGTTGGAGCTAAATAAAGAACATCCCTCCATTCGTTCTCAACATCCCACAATCAACTGAAGAAGATGAACTGCTCAATTTTTCGGTGAGTAGCAAACTAGAGCTCCGACATCGTGGCTTTTCTCCACCTTTGAAGCTGCATTCGGTACCATTAAAACTGGAAGGAATTTCTCTACATGGTTGCACCCTTCTTTTAGCTTGAGGCACCGTAGAAGAGCGAGGAAGCTCAAACAATAATGCTGCTCCTCGGTTGTTAGCAGCCCAAGTTGCTCGAGCGCAACTAGAGCCGTCCCCAAGCCAATTTTGGCCAAACCAAGCCCCCCAAATGCCACCTAGAGGTGCTCCGACCTTCCTCCAAGCTAGCATGATAACTTCTCTACTGCCCCTAGGTAGGAAAATATTGTGCACGATGCATTTCTGTAAGAACTAAAACTAAGAAATTCACACTACTCAGACCATCAATTGAGACACGGTTTGATCCAGGGAGGAGAGCAATTCAGAGAAACCAAGAGCTCCGGTCGCTGGACCCTCACCGGTAAGATATTGAAGCTTTCTCTCTTTGTACTGAATTTTTCATTGAAGCTGTGTCTGAGCTCATTTTTTAGCCAAATCGAGCGGTTCAAAGCTTGAAATGACAAGAAAAACATAGAAAAGATTATTCAAAACAAGAATGAGGTCAATTAACCAAGTTTTAGGGGTCAATTGAATGAAACTGTGATTCGGGGACCAAATTGTAATTTTTGTAAAATTGGGCAATTTGGGAATTTTTGGAAAATTGGGGACTGAATTGCAATTTGAAGAAAATTGGTGCATTTTCATTAAATTAACTTCCAATTGGGGCCCATTTAAGCAATTTGATGAAATGGGGGACCAATTGGCAATTTTTGAAAGTTCAAGGACCAATTAGTAATTTTTGGGAGATTGAGGACCAATTGGAAATTTTGGTAAAATTGGGAACCAATTGGAAATTTTGGAAAAACTAAGGACTTGTGAGGAAAATTGGAAGTTCTAGGGACTTAACTAAGATTAATGAAGATCAGGGACTAAAATGTAAAGTTATAAACTTTAAGAGATCTAACTACAATTAAGGCATAGTGTAAGGTCCTATGCGCAAATACCGAAATGTATATGGTCCCTTATGTCAATTCTCCTTATACAGATGCTTGAACCATGTTGGCACGAGTCATACGAGTACTGGTGCCAAGGAGCACATTGAAGATTGGAAATCCAGCTGGAACGAATCCCACATAGTACCGGATGAGTGGGATTTTTAGCATCATACCCGGTTGGGGGTGATGAGAATCGTTTCCAGCTTTGAAAATTTATTTTTCCAAAAATGGTTTCTCCTAACTGCGTGAAACTACTTGAATATTTTGGGAGATTTAACTGATGGGAGCTAGAATTGCTCTAATTGTCTTGAAGCCTCGAATTTAAAGAGGATAGGGCTAGAGACCTAGTTTTGGAAAAGTTTTGAAGTGCACTTAAGGCTAGTGTACACAGGTTGGACCCGTAGACAAACATGAATTATAAGAACCCTGAAAACTCTCAAAAAACACTGGAATTATTGTGTGATTTGCCACGGGGCCAAGACAGTACTGATAAGGTATGATGGGCTTGTGGCAGTGTACCTAGACCAAGTCGACGGGTCGGTTAAGGCAAACAGCTGTAGGTCAGGTTAAGTGTCGGGGTCATTGGACCGTTGGTACCAAAGTGCATGGTTAATGGATCAAAACTGTTGTATGCATCCATGAGGAATCCAGGAGCATCTAGACATCCAAGAGGAGTAGTCGATGGGTCCCAAGGGCTGCTGGATGACCCAAGGTACATAAAAGTAGTTTGGCGTCAAGTATGTCGAGAAGCTCTGATAGCTTCCAACACTCTAAGACCGAGGCGGTAGGGGAAAGGAGGTCTCGTCCCACAAAGTGGACATGATGATGTACTAAGACTGAGGTCGGAGGGGAAATGAGGTCTCATCCCACCAAGTAAACATGATTAGGGTTTGAGAGTCGGACTATTGATGTCCACTCAAACTCAGGGTATAGGCAGTGCACCTCTATCAGGGTGGATGGTAAAGTCACTCCGGTCTACAAGTGGAATAGTTAAGTACTATTATGTGAATATGTGATCCATTTCTATGATAGAAAGGGCGTGTGAATGCTTACTAAATGCCTCCCGAGCAAGGGGAATGACTCAAGAAGAGATGAAACTCATATTAAAATAAACTAAAAGTATAAAACATTTTGATAGACTGATTATTTTAAAAAATCACTTCCCAACCCCCACTCACTGAGTTCTAGAAACTCACCCCCTCCTATTAAACCTTTTTCAGGAAAACCACCTCGTCATGACCAGCTGAGGCTAGAGGAGGAAGCCATAGGTACTGTAAGCAGGTAACTTTTATTTAGTTGTTTTGTAAACTTTGTTTTGGAAAATAGGTATGCTTTGACACCTTTACATTCCTTGGACTATTTGGTAGAAATACTAAATTAGTACAAGAAAGGGTGGCGGGTTGATTACAGGACTCCGACCAGACCGGGTTAGGGAGTGACAACTTAAGTGGTATCAGAATAAGGTTTTCCAAACAATGTTTCAAAACTAAAAGCCCTAGAACTCTAACACACGATAAACTTATGTCGAACATATATGGCCACTCCTAGAGAAACCGAACAAACCCACATTGTCTTGGCCATCCTAAGACCAGGAAGGAATCCTACCATGCACAAGGAAATTAGCTTGGAAGCTCAAGAGTCTAGGGGAACCCCACCTATGGGACCAAGGGTGTCTATTGAGCCAAGGAGACTTTATGAAGAATTCGTCAAGGTATTCGGGGAACCTTGCTTTGTGCTTAGGAATGTGGATCGTTCCGAAGGAAATGGGCACTCGAGGATGGTGAAACATGGAGGCCCCTAGCAAGCACCAAGAAAAAACTTCCCAAAGCCTAAGGTGGAGAAGAAGCTATAAAGGTCCACGTAAGGAAGTAACTTGCTACAATTGTGGACAAAGGGGACTCTACACATGAAAGTGCCAAATACCACTACGGAATGTGGTACCCACTACTGGAAGCACTACCTCCACGAGCGGGGAAGGACATGAAGAAAAGAGAAAGGAAAAGAGAGTAGAGGAAGCCTCTTCACCACGTAAATGACAAAGGATCCACGTAGAGCCAGTGTCGAGATAACCTGTTATAGGTGTGGAGGAGTAGGACACGTGATAAGGAAATTTACCATGCCACCAAGATGGATGACATCACCTCCTTAGAATAATACCTCCCCGACTACCAAAGCCCAAGAGGATGGAAGACAGGACTCTGCCCTGGAAGCCACAACTCCAAATGAGGTTATCAAACCCACCCTGGAGAGAGTTCCACAAAATTCTAGCATAGAGCTTCCCGACCTTTCTTTTAACCATCTTCCTTAGAGGGAAGAGGTCCCCAAGTGTATTGTATTTAATTACCAAGAAATAAGATTTTTAATTCCCATAAATTTTTGTTGCCCTGATTCATAATGACTCCAATCAAAATCTCATGCCCCAAGACAAATAAGGAATGAGAAGGACAAACCTAATAGGGACAAATAATGCCTTTAAAGGAGGTCAAGATACTCTGACCTCCCTGAAAGAGGCAAGCCTAGGAAAGAGGACCATGCATAAAGCTGAACCCCCAAAGAACGGGCAAACAAGGAGACAACAACCAAGGGAGAAGAGGCAATAGGAATAGGTCGGTTGAACAAACTGACCCTCGTGAGAATCACATATTTAAACCTCGACGAGAAGGGAAAGGTAAAAAGGTCAAACGTCAGAAGAAAAGGATGAAGGAAATCCTTAGGGCGATCCATGGCCAAAAGGAATTTGCAACCACCCTCAAACCATGAGAAGGAATTAGTGAACCTTTCGTGAGGCGACCAGGAGACCTCGACACAAAGAGGATTTGAACTCTCAAAGGAAACTTGTAATAATTACAAGTAGGAATAAGGAAAGGGTACAAAGGAAGAGTAAGAAGAAAATGGCGACAAGGATGTCACGAAATTGATTAAAGGTTTGATACCCTCAAAGGGAAAAGTAGTGTGAGGATAAGTAACCGATAGAGAAAGGGAAAATCGGGAAATTTATAAACCCCAAGTGATCTAA
Source organism: Trapa incisa (assembly GCA_030064435.1). Lineage (NCBI taxonomy): Eukaryota > Viridiplantae > Streptophyta > Magnoliopsida > Myrtales > Lythraceae > Trapa > Trapa incisa. The sequence goes on along the minus strand of CM057784.1, from coordinate 606,162 downwards.
AGAATCCCAAAAGTCATGAGAAGGGACTTTAGGATGAATTGGAGGTGAAAACCAAACTGGTTCAGGTGAATCGGACCTGAACTGGTTTGAACCACTATTGAACCAGTTTCTAAATTCATTTTTCTAGGTGGATTAAGAAATTCAAATTGGAGAATTGAAGCCACCATTGGATAGGGAATGAATTTACATGAATTTATAAATTTTTAATTTTGAAAAACTCGGTCGAATCAGGCCTGAACCGATTGGTTTAAGCATTGAACTCGATTCAGAACAATTCGGTTCGGTTCAAAACAATGTCGTCTTCTTCCTTCATATGACAACACTGTTCACTTGCAGGAAAATCAAGCAATGCTAGCAAAGATGAAAAGTATCTGGCCAGCGAGTTTCAGGCAATGAATGACCGCCATAAAGGCGCAAATCGGACAACCAAGAAGTCCCCGAGCTTCCTATGTAAAGAGTTACTCCTCATTCATCCTCCTCACACCTGAAAACTCCTCTCTCTCCCTACCACTCTATTTTCCGGTGAAGCTCGAACCAAAGCTCCAACATTGGAAGTTTTTTTAGCTAAAGAAGGCGAGGTCGGGTTCTTTAGATTAAGGGAGAAGTTAGCTACCCAACGGTAGTCTCCATTTGCTCTAAGGATTGCCGGAGAAATGCCGGCATGATCGAACAGTGAAGCAGCTCCAACAGATCAAAACTACCCTATTTTGGCTTTGTTAAAAACAACCAATTCAAGCCCTTCTCAGACCAATCCAAACTCTCCCAACACTTCCGCATCCCTCATACGACTGAATTAGAGCTAAAAGGTAAGCCAATTTAGTTAGACTTTATAATTTCCGATTAGTGTAAGAGATAGAACTGGCGAAACTTCACGGACCAAATTCTCCCAAAATTCAGCATGAATTGATGCAATTCTTAATACTAGGATGAACCTCAAGATGAGAGCTATCTGCCCATAATGAAGGCTTGGATCGTTACATCCCCGATGGTATGTTTTCGAAGCTTTCTCTCTCTATGTCCAATTTTTCGACGAAGCTTAGTTTGAGCTTAATTCAGATCCAAGTGACGCAATTCAAAGTTCCATTGAATCTATGGAAGTGTGGGAACTCAATTTTACCTTCAATTTCAACAATTAACCTCAATTGATCGGTCAATATGATTAAATCAAATTCGACCAGTTTGAAAGGGGGACATTGGCGGAAAATTTGCGGTAATTTGGGAATTTTGAAAAATTGAGGGACCAAAGTGCAATTTCCCAAAATTGAGGGCCAATTGGCCATGAAAATGATGTTGGTGGACCAAATGGACAATTTTTTGAAATTTTTGGTGTCAAATTGCCATTTTTGTAAAGTAGGGGCAAAATGATACTTTTTGAACAGTTGGGGACCAAATTGGACCCTTTTTGGGATTTTGGGTAAATTGAGAACCCAAAGTGAAAATTTGGAAGTTTCAGGACTCAATTTGGGGAAAAAATGGCATTAGGGGCCTAAAGTTAAAACAAAAATAATTTAGGGACCTAAATGCAAATATTTAAAAGTTTAGGCATTTCATTCATTTATCATGAATAAAGGCTATTAGGCCAATTGTTAATGAACAAGGATGTTCATATCATGTAGGAACACAAAGTACCAGGAACGCCAGCAAAGATAAGCTCGCGTGAGCCATAGAGTGGTTAAAAGGAAAATACACTGCACTTATCGGGTGATTTAGAATTTTCAAATCATACCCGGTTGGGATGATGAGACCTCGACATGAAAAACCACTACTATGTGGAATTTTAACATCACAGTTGGATGGAGTGATGTGGAAACTATGCGGAAAAACTACTTACCGGTTGTAAGTAGATCATACCCGGTTGGTATGATGAATTTCCTGGAAGGAAGTGGAAAACCCGTTTACCGGTTGTAATTGGAGATGTCATCACACCCGTTGGTGTGATCGACGAGTGAAAAGATATTTTTGTCAAAAGTGTTCTCCCCTAACTATTTGCCACTACTTAAAGATTTTGGGAGACCTTCTAACGGGAGCTCAAATAGCTTAGATAGGCCAGAGGCCTCAGTTTTGGAACTTGGGGGCTAGAATGCTCGATTTTGAAAATCTCGTACAGTGGGCCAAAGGCCAGTTGGCACGAGTAGGATCTCGTAAACAAACATGATATTAAGCCATGAAAATTTTAATGAATGATGTGATTTGGCCATGGTACCAAGACAAGACCGACATACTCGATGGACTGGTGGTAGTGCGACAAGATAGGTCAACGGACCAGTATAGACAAACAGTTCCAGGTCGAGTTGAGGGTCAGGGCCGTTGGACCAGTGGCACCAAAGATTAATGGCTTATATGGAAAAATTATTATTTGTGCATGCACTGATGTTCGGGACCATCAATACACCCAAGAGGGGTAGTAATGCATCCTTGGGGCTATTAGACGACATGGTAGAGATAAGGGCAGTTTGTGGTGCCAGCAGTCAGGGAAGCTTGACGTAGCTTCATATGCGTGAGACCGGGTGGGGTCGGGATGATTATCCTCATATGGACATGGAGTTTCTTTTCGGGTTTGAGAGTTGGATGTCACATACATCAACTCATTCCTAGGGGAGAAGTGGACGGGTTTCTCTCTAGATGGCCGGTAAAGTCACTTTGATGCCACAAGTGGGTGTAATTGATGGCCTGCCCTACAAATGTGTGATCTCTTCATAATGAAGGGCGTGTGTTGATTGTTAAACACACCAACTATGGTTAATGATGGGTAATGTTTTTGAAAACTAAGAAATTGAGGAAGAAGGAATTTTAAAGAAAATAAGGAGTATGGCACACTCCAATCCAAAATATTTTTTTTAGAAACTCATGTTTCAAACACCCATTCACTAAGTTGTCGAATTCACCCCCTCCCTTTACCCCTTTTTAGGTAACTGAGGGAAAAACCTACCTAAGGACCTTCAACTAGCTAAACTTGCAAGACATGTATGTAAGCTTAATTTTATGCAATTTTGATTAATGTTATTCCAGGAAAGGTACAGGTCTAAAGGACGCCTTACTCCTCACAGTTTAAAGAATGAGGAAATCCTTTATAAATCGGGAGAGTGGTGGGTTGCTCATGGGGATCCAACCAAACTGGGTCAGGGTATGACAAAATGAATTTAGATAAATTTAGAAAATTTTAAATTTGAGAAAACCGACTGAATCTGGCCTAAACATGCTGATTTTCACCATTGAACCCGATTGAACCAGACTAGTACGGTTTGGAACAGTGTCACCTTTTTCCTTATAATGACATTACTATTCATCGGTTTAAAACTTTCCTTCTCCAATGAAGGAATATTCGCTCCAATCTAGGCATTTTCTTGTGATGTTAAGCTCGACCAAAATGGAAAGTGGTCGGTTAGAGGGTCCCCGAGCTCCCTATGTAAAGAACTCCTCTCCATTCATCCTCCATACACCTCAAATCTTCATTCTCTCTCAAGTGCTCCATTTTCTGGTGAAGCTCGAACCAGAGCTCCGACTTGTGCACTTTTCTTAGCCTCAAAAGGCAAGATCGGGTCCTACAGACTCCAGAGAAAGTTATCTATCATATCGTGTTTTTAGTAACCCGAAATTTTGATCGTAAATTTTTCCTGTTGAATTTAAGAGGAAATTAAATATTATATATATAATTTTTAATTATGTATATATATATAAATTATGAAGAGATGTTTACATGTAGGGGTATATATATATCTGTACAAAATTAATTTCTAAACAAATATAAAGGAGAAAGGGATGAGAGAGCTGAAGTTGTACCATTATCAAATAAATACCCATTAATTAATACCTACATTCAATTATTGAAATTAATACCCATCAATTTCCTAATTTAATGAGAGTAACTAAGAACACTAATACCCATAATGTAGTAACAAATCTTCTTCATTTAAAAAAAACAATTTTTATAGCTATATAACGAGCTTACAACAATTTATTAGAGAGACACCTGAAAACTCAATTATCTCTCAACTGCTCCATTTTTATGGTGAAGCTCGAACTAGAGCTTTGACTTGGGTAGTTTTCTTATCTTTAGAGGATGAGGTCAAGTTATATAGACTCTGAGGGAAGTAAGCTATCTGATAGCAACCTCCGTTCGATTCGAGGACCACCGGAGAAGCGCCGGCGTAATCAAACGGTGAAGCAGTTGTGAGCCATGTTTCGACCGATCTGAAATTGGCCGAATTCAGCCCACCTTCAGCCAAACCAAGCTCTCCCAACATCCCAACAACCATTATACGACCGTAACAAAGCTGAAAGGTAAGCCAAGTCAGCATTAGAGAGATAAACTATAAAACTTCACTAATAGAATTCTCCCTCAATTTGGGATGAATTGTATTGATTCTTGATCCTCGGAGGAACCTTAGGATGAGAGCTACATGCCCAGATAGAGAGCCCAGACTGCCACTTCTCCAATGGTAAGCTTTCGAAGCCTTCTCTCTCTATGCTCAGGTTTTCGGCGAAGCTCCGTTTGAGCTCAATTCGGACCCAAATGACGCTGTTCAAAGCTCAATTGAATTGTATGAAAGTGTAGGAACTGATCCATACCTTCAATTGGAGCAATTAACCTAGATTGAATGGTCAATTTCATGAAATCAAATTCATCCAATTTGAAAGGGAGAAATTGGGGGAAAATTTTGTGGATTTCGTAAAATTGAGGGACCAAATTGCAATTTCCTAAAATTGAGGGCCAATTGGCCATGGAAAAGATTTTGGAGGACCAATTGGTCAATTTTTGGAATATTTGGGGTCAAATTGCCATTTTTGGAAAATAGGGGCAAAATGGTAATTTTTGAAAAATTGGGGACCAAATTGGAAATTTGCGAAACTTGAACCCCTTATACATTTTTTAGTAACATGAGGACTTAGAAGGGAATTTTGGAAACTTTGGAAGTCAAATTGGGAAAATGTTTGCATTATGGACATAAAGTTAAGAAAAATAAACTTTAGGGAACTAAATGTAATTTATCGATAAAATTGTGAGCATAGGCTATTATGCCCAAACCTTAAGTGGAAAGGCTACCCAATTTTTGTAGGGACAAGTGTGATCGGAATGCCAGCAAGAGAAGCTCGCGTCAACTTGGAAGACCAACCGAGGATGAACAAGTCACGGGTTAATGGGTGAATGAACTTAATTATACATCATACCCGGTTGGGATGGTGAGCACTTTAGAAATGAAAAACCACTTGTGAGTGGGTTTATTCAATTATACCCGGTTGGGATGATGAGCACCTCAAAAATGAAAAACCACTTATATGTGGGATTTTAACATCACACCGGTCAGAGTGATGTGAGAACTTATCGGAAAACTACTTACTAGTTGTAAGTAGAGAAAACCATACCCGGTTGGTATGATAAACTTCCTTGAAGGAAGAAGAAAACCCACTTGTTGATTGTAAGTGGAGATATCATCACACCCGACTGGTGTGATGAATTGAAAGATAATTTTGTCATAAGTGTTCTCCCCTGACTGTGTGCCTATGCTTAAAATTTTTGGGACACCTTCTTGACGAGAGCTAGAATAGATCAAATAGGCCAGAGGCCTCAATTTTGGAACTTGTAGGGCTAAATGCCCAATTTTGGAAAATCACATAGAGTGGGCCCATTGCCAGTTGGCATGAGCAAGAGATCGTAAACAAACATGAGATATTTAAGCCATGAAAACTCTTAATGAATGGATTATGTGATTTTGCCATGGTACAAAGATAGGACCGATATACTCGATGGACTAAAATCAGTGTGTCAAGGCTACGTCAATGGACCAGCCTAGACAAACTACTGCTGGTTGAGTTGAGGGTCGGGGCCATTGGTCTAGTAGCACCAAAGATAAATGGCTTTGTGGAAAAAAAAAACTATTGTTTGTGCATGCACTTGAGGTTTGATACCATTAAGATACCCAAGAGGGGTAGTGATGCGTCCTAAGGGCTACTAGACGACATGGTTGAGATAAGGGCAGTTTGTTGTGCTAGCAGTTAGGGAAGCTCGACGTAGCTTTATGTGCATGAGACCGAGGTGAGGTCGGGATGAGGTATCTATCCTCATATGGACAAAGTATTTTTGGGTCTGAGGGTTGAACATCTAAGATGTTCACTCAAACTCTAGGTAGAAGTCAGGGACTTCTATCAGGTTGGATGGTAAAGACGCTTCGATCCACAAGTGGGTGTAGTCGGCGTAACTGCATCTCGCAAATATGTGTACCCTTCCTAATGAAGGGCATGTGTTGCAATGTTAAACACACCTAATATGGAAAAGGGAAAAGGTTTTGAAAACCTTGGAAAGAATTTGAAAATCCTTGGAAAAGAATTGGTAAACCTTGGAAGAAGGTTTTGGAAAAGAGATTAAAAATTGATGAAAAAGCCTTTTAAAAAAAAAGGTCATCCTTAGTAGGGTAAAGGTTTGGAAAATTGGAATTTGAGGAAATAATATTCTTAAAGGAAATACAGAGTTTGGCACACTCCGATTAAAGTTGTTTTGTTTATGAAAACTCACTCCCAACACCCACTCACTAAGTTGTAGAACTCATCCCCTCCCTTTTACCCCTTTCAGGTAACTAAGGGAAAACCAAACTTAAAGATCTCCCTGTATGGGAACTGTAAAGACAGGTATGTGTGTTTATAAGATTATCAGTTATGTATAATGTTATTCCAAGAAAGACATGAAAAAGGATGCCTTACTCCTCATGGTTGAGAAAAGGAAGAAACCCTTTATGAACCAAAGGGAGTGGTAGGTTGCTCAGAGGGATCTGACCAAATCAAGTTGGGGTGTGACATCAGCTACCTGACAACAATCTCGTTTTGACCCGAGGACCGCCTGAGAAGCGCTGGTGGAATCAAATAGTGAAGCAGCCCAGATGGACCGAAGCTGCACTATTTTAGCCGAGATGAATTTTTCCAAATTCAGACCTTCTCTGGCTAAACTAAGCCTCCCTAATGCCCCCACTACCCTCACACGACCTCCACAAAGAAAGGTAAGCCAATTTAGCCCTCCTCCGTCGTTGCAAATCGGTGTTAGGGAGAGAAAGTACCGAATTTCACTAATAAAATTCACCCTCATTTGGACTTCAATTGTAGCAATTCTTGATCCTAGAAGAAACCTCAGGATGAGAACTACCTCTCCAGATCGAGAGCTCAAACAGCTGCTCCTCCAACGGTAAGCTTTCGAAGCTTTCTTTCTCTACGAACAATTTTTCGGTGAAGCTCCATTTGAGCTCATTTTGGACTCAAATGTTGCAATTCAAAGTTCAATCGAATCATATGGAAGTGTAGGAACTGACCCATACCATCAATTGGAGCAATTAACCTCGATTGAATGGCCAATTTGAAGAAATCATATTCGGTCAGCAAGAAGGGGAGAAATTAGGGAAATTTTTGGGGAAACTTGGGGATTTTGAAAAATTGAGGGACCTCGATTGAATGGCCAATTTCTCAAAATTGAAGGCCAATTTGCAATGAGAAAGATGTTGGGGACCAATTGGAGAATTTTTGAAATATTTGGGGGTAAATTGTTATTTTTGGAAAGTAGGGGCAAAACCATAATTTTTGGAAAATTAGGGACCAAATTGGAAATTTGGAAAACTTGAGCCCCTTACACAATTTTGAGTAAATTGAGGATACAGAGAGGATATTAGAAAACTTGAGACTCAATTTGGGGAAAAGTTAGCATTAGGGACCTAAAGTTAAGAAAAATGAACTTTAGGGACCTAAGTGCAATAAACTAACAATTTTGGGCCTAGTCGCTCATACGTGAGAAAACGATGGCTGTCATGCCAAACTATAATTGATAAGGATACCCAAATCATATAGGGACATGAGAGACCAAAATGCCAGCAAGGAAAAGCTTGCATGGACTTAGAAGCTGACTAGGGACGAACTCGTCACGGTCACCACGTGAGTGGGAACTTTACACATCATACCAATTGGGATGATGAGCACCCTTTAACTTGAAAAACCACTATGAGTGGTATTATGTCACATCATACCTGGTTGGGATGATGAGCACTATTTTAACGGATAAAACCTACTTACCGGTTGTAAGCAGGAATAAATTAACATCAAACCCGATTGATATGATGAGCTTCCTTGAGGAAAGGAGAAAAATGTCTACCAGTTGTAAGTGGAGTTATCATCACACTCGGTTGGTGTGATGAGTTAAAAGTGAATTTTGTTAGTAGTGTTCTCTCCTGACTATTTACCAATGCTTAAAATATTTGGGAGACCTTCTTGACAAGAGCTGGAACAGCTTTTATAGGTCAATGGCCTCGATTTTTGAACTCAGGGGCCTCAATGCCTAGTTTTGGAGAAACACATGTAGTGGGCCCAAGGCTAGCAAGCACGAGCAAAAGCTCAAAAACAAACTTGATTAAGAAGAGCCATGAAAATTGCTAATAAAATTTATTATGTGTTGCGCCACGATATCAAGTCAGGACTAACAGTGCTTTAAACCTCACCCTTTGGAGTCAAGGAAAACTAGAGAAAGAACCGGTTAAAATGACTGAGAAAACCGAACTAGTTCACAAACTTCGATCACCAGAGAATAGGAAAATTGGGAAAATTACAACTCCTAAGTGACCTAAAGAGTCATATAAACCTTGGAAGTGTACCTTAGGATAATTTGGGAGAGAAAACTAGACCGGTTTGGATTAGTTTGAACCATCATTGAACAAAATGCCAAATTCATTTTTCTAGGTGGTTTAGAAAATTCAAATTGGAGAATTGAGGCCACCATTGGATAGAAAATGAATTTAGATAAATTTAGAAAATTTTAATTTTGAAAAACTTGGTCAAATCGGGTCTGAACCAGTAGGTTTAAGTGTTGAACACATTTCGGACCGGTGCAGTCCGATTCAGGACAATGTCGTCTTCTTCCTTCATATTAGAGCACTGTTCACTCATTGGAAAATCGAACAGTGCCGATGAAGAGGAAACGTTTCTGTTTAGTACGTTTCAGGGCATCAATGACTACCATTAAGGTGTCAATTGGACGGTCGCTATATAAAGAGTGCCTCTCCATTCATCATCCACACTCCTAAAACCTCACACTTTCTCAGCTACTCAGTTTTCTGATGAAGATCGAACCAAAGCTCGGATATAGGGTCTTTTATGAGCCAAATAAGGCATGGTCGGGTTCTTTAGACTCATAGAGAAGTCAGCTACCCGACGGTGTCTCCAATTGCTCCGAGGATCGCTAGAGAAGCCTCGGCGTGATCAAATAGTGAAGCAGCTCCAGTGGACCAAGGCTTCCCTATTTTTGTTGAGCTGAAATCAGCCAATTCGAGCCCTACTCATGTCAAACCAAGCTCTCCCAACACTCCCTCAGCCCTCATATGATCAAATTAGAGTGAAAAGGTAAGTCAATTTGGCCCCCCTCTGTGAATTCTGATTAATGCTACAAAGAGAACCGATGAATTTTTATTAACCAAATTCTCCCTCAATTCGACATGAATTGAGGTGATTCTTAATTGTAGGAGTATAGGACCAGAGTTATCTGCCTAGATCGAAAGCTCGGACTGTCGCGCCCCCGACGATAAGCTTTCGAAGCTTTCTCTCTTTACGTCCAATTTTCCGATGAAGCTCCGTTTGAGCTCATTCTAGTGTCAATTCATGCGATTGAAAGTGCAATTGAATTTTATGGATGTGTAGGAACTCAAATTTACCCTCAATTTCAATAATTAACCTCGATTGATCTGTCAAATTGATGAAATCAAATTTGGCCAGGTTGAAAGGGGGAAATTGGGAAAATTTTGGGGATTTTGAAAATTCAAGGGATTGAAGTGCAATTTCACAAAATTGAGGGCCAATTGGCCGTGGAAAAAATGTTGGAGGACAAATTGGTCAATTTTTGGAAATTTTGGGATGAAATTTACCATTTTTGTAAAGTAAGGGTAAAATGGTAATTTTGGAAAAGTTGGGAACCAAATTGAAAATTTGGGAAACATGAACCCATTTTTGTAATTTTGTATAAATTGAGGCCCAAAAGCAAAATTTTGAAGTTCTGGGACTCAATTTGGGCAAAAATTGTCATTAGGACCTAAATTTAAAGAAAAAGAACTTTAAAGACCTAATTGCAATTAATTGAAAAGTTTGGGTATTTTATTCATTCGTGATGAATGAAAGCTTTTTGGCCAAAGGATAATGAACAAGGATGTTCATAGCGTGTAGCAATATGAAATACAGGGAATGCTAACCAAGACAAGCTCGCATGGAGACAAAAGTAGAGGAATTCACTGCATTCACGGGTGAGTGAGAATTTTTACATCATATTCGGTTGGGATGATGAGTACTTAGGAAATAAAAACCTGCTACTATGTGGGATTTTAGGATGGTGTGATGTGAGAAAACACATGGAAAAACTACTTATCGATTGTAAGTAGACCATACCCGGTTGGTATGATGGACTTCCTAGAAGGAAGTGGAAAACCCATTTTTCGATTGTAAGTGGATATGTCATCACACCTAGTTGGTGTGATAGTTGAATGAAAAGATTATTTTGTCGGAAATGCTCTTCCCTGACTGTGTGCCACTGTTTAAACTTTTTGGGAGACCTTCTTGGCGGGAGCTCGAATAGCTCAGATAGGTTGGAGGCCTCGGTTTTGGAACTTAGGGGCTAAAATGCCCAATTATTTGAAAATCTCGTACAGTGGGCCCAAGGCCAGTTGTAATGAGCAAGAGCTCGTAAACAAACATGAGATTAAGCCATGAAAACTATAATGAATGATGTGTTTGGCCATGGTACTAAGACAAGAGTGACATACTTGAAGGAATGGTGGCAGTGCGACAAAACAGGTTGATGGACCTATCACGCCCCAACCCGGTTTGGTCAGATCCTCGTGAGAAACCCATCTCTCTCTTGGTTTAAGAGGGGTTTCCCCATTTTTTTAATTCAAGAGGAGCTAGGTGTAATCCCAACCTTGTTCGTTGGAATAACATATATCAATAAAAATGTAACTTAAAATAATTAAGCATACTTGACAAAGGGTAAGGCCTGTTGTTATCCCTAATCATTTCTTTATTTCCTAAAAATGGATAAAAAGGGTGGGTGAGTTTCTACAACTTTGTGAATGGGTAATTTTAAAAAAATAAAGTTTCAGTAAAATAATTTTTAAATTTGGAGTGTAAGAGACTCCTTATTTCCTTTAAGATATTTCGTCCACAAAATCTTGGTTTTTAAAGTCATTTCGCATCATTAACCAAAAATAGTGTGTTTATCAACCAACACACGCCCTTCATCATGAAGGGAACACACATTCGCAGGGCAATACGTCCACTGCACCCACTTGTGGCGTCGGAGCGACTTTACCGGCCACCTAGATAAAAGCCCATCTACTTCTACCCTAAGAATGAGTGGATGTACGTGACATCTGACCTTCAATCCTATAAAGAAAACTCCGTGTCCATATGAGGACAGAGACCTTATCCCGACCCCACCCCGATCTCATGTGCATGAAGTTGCATCGAACTTTCCTGATTGCTGGCACGGCAATTTGCCTTTATCTCCACCATGTCATCTAGTAGCACCTAGGATGCATCACTACCCTCTTGGACGTCTTGAAGGCCCCGTACCTCTGTGCATGCACAAAATAATAGTTTTCCTCATAAGCCATTTAATCTTTGGTGCCACTGGTCCAATGGCCCCGACCCTCAACTCGACCTGCAGCTATTTGTCTTGACTAGTCCGTTGACCTATCATGTCGCACTATCGCCAGTCCATGGAGTATGTTGGTCCTGTCTTGGTATCATGGCTAAACATATTATTCATTTAAAGTTTTCATGGCTTAGACTCATGTTTGTTTACGAGCTCCTACTCGTGCCAACTGGCCTTGGGCCCATTGTACGAGATTTTAAAAAATGAGCATTTTAGCCCCAAAGTTCCAAAACCGAGGCCTCTAGCCTATCTGAGCTATTTGAGCTCCCGTCAAGAAGGTCTCCCAAAAAGTTTAAGCAATGGTACACATTCAAGGGAGAGCACTTCCAACAAAAATAATTTTTTAGCCATCCATCACACTAACAAGGTGTGAGGACATCTCTACTCATAATCGATGAACGAATTTTCTACTTTCTCCCAAGAAGTTCATCAAACCAACTATGTATGATCTACTTACAACTGCTATGTAGTTTTTTCATGTGTTTTCTCATATCACCCCATCTAGGTGTGATGTTAAAATCCCACATTGTAGCGGGTTTTCATTTCTGAGGTGCTTATCATCCCCACTGGATATGATATAAAAATCCCACTCACCCATGATGTCGTGAATTCTTCTTAACCGAATTTCGTCTCCCTGTGAGCTTTGTCTTAGTTGGCATTCCTGATACTTTGTGTTCCTACACGGTATGAGCATCCTTGTTCATTATCTTTTGGCTTGATAGCCTTCATTCATTATGAATGAATATAATACCCAACTTTTCAAATATTTACAATTAGGTCCCTAAAGTTCTTTTTCTTTAACTTTATGTCCCTAATTCCAATTTTTCTCTAAATTGAGTCCTAATACTTCAAAAATTTACTCTGAGACCTCAATTTATTCAAAATTTCATAAAGGTGTTCAAGTTTCCCAAATTCCCAATTTGGTCCCTAATTTTTCCAAAATTACCATTTTGCCCCTACTTTACAAAAATGGTAAATTTCACCCCAAAAATTGACCAATTGGTCCTCCAAGATCTTTATCATGCCCAATTGGCCCTCAATTTTAGGAAATTGCACTTTAGTTACTCGAATTTTCAAAATCCCCAAAATTTCCCAAATTTTCCCCCAATTTCAACCTTTCAACGTGGCCTAATTTGATTTTATCAAATTGATCGATCAAATGAGTTTTATTATTGAAATTAAAGTTAGATTTAAGTTCCTACACCTTCATACGATTCAATTGCACTTTGAATTGCCCAATTTGATGGTCGAATGAGCACAAATGGAGCTTCGCCAAAAAACTGAACGTAGAGAGAGAAAGCTTCAAAAGCTTACCATTGTGGACACAGTAGTTTGAGCTTTTGATCAAGGCAAATAGCTCTCGTCCCGAGGTTACTCCTAAAATCAAGAATTATTTCAATTCATGTTGAATTGAGGAAGAATTTAGTCAGCAAATATCTGTCAGCTCTCTCTCTAACACTAATCGGAATTCACAGAGGGGAGCCAAATTGGCTTACTTTTCTGCTCTAATTTGGTCATAGGAGGGCTGAGGAGGTGTTGGGAGAACTTGATTTGGCCTGAGTAGGGCTCGAATTGGTTGATTTCAGCTCGACAGAAACGGGGCAGCTTCGGTCCGCCAGAGTTGCTTCACTATTTAATCATGCTTGCACTTCTCCGACGACCCTCAGAGCAATTGGAGACTACTACCATGTAGCTGACTTCTCCCCGAGTCTAAGGAACCTGACCATTCCTTTTTTGGCTCAGAAAAGACCCTATATTGGAGTTATGGTTCGAGCTTCGTCAAAAAACTAAGTAGTTGAGGGAGAGTGAGGTTTTCAGGTGTGTGGAGAATGAATGGAGAGGGGCTCTAAACATAGGGAGCTTGGGGACTCTCCGACCATTCGTTTGGCACCTTAATAACAGTCATTGATGGTATGAAACGTACTGAACAGAAACGTTTCTTCTTCTTCTTCGCTGGCATTGTTGAATTTTCTGGCGAGTGAACAGTGCTTTCATTTGAAGGAAGAAGGCACTACTGTTCCGAATCAGACTGGACCGGTCTGAACCGGGTTCAACGCTTAAACCGGCCAGTTCAGGCCTGATTCGACCGAGTTTTTCAAAATTAAAAATTTGTAAATTCATCTAACTTCATTCTCTATCAAATGATCACCTCAATTCTCAAATTTGAATTTTCTAAGCCACCTAGAAAAATAAATTTAACCTCGGATTCAATATTGGTTTAAACTGATCCAAACTAGTTCAATCCGGTTTTGATCCGATTCACCTGAACTGGTCTGGTTTTCTTTCCCAAATTGTTCTAAGATCCCTTTCCAATGTTTTTAAGACTCTTTGGGTCACTCGGGAGTTGTAAATTTACCAATTTGCCCATTCTCTATGACCAGGGTCTATGAACCAGTTTGGTTTTTCTCACTTGGTTCGACCAATTCTTTCCTCGATTTTTCCTTAACTCCAAAAAGACGGGGTTTACAACTCTCCTCTCCTTTTAGGAGTTTTGTACCCAAAACTTATTTCACAACTTTTTGTACCAGAATGAACTTCCCTTGATATCAACTTCTAGTTTCTCGACATACAACCCCTTCGGTTATTTCCATCTCTCCCTTATATAACATACACTTGAGATCTTCTTTTCTTTTCCATCATTTTCTCATTCCTTGGATTTATTTTCGTTAAACCTATCTCATTGGAAGGTTGATGGTCACATCCTTAAATTCACATCCTTTGTTCCTTAGAGCATTATTTCTCATGTCCGAGATTCTTTACTTAAGACTACAAGATTGGGGGTTCCAAAATACCAAATCATTCCTGTATCTAATCATTCTCTTTATTTGTTGACCTCCATAGCTTAGTGCATGTTCAAGCACCATGTTCCTACTTCCACAAGTGTTGGTATTATCACCTTTTTCATCCTACATTGATCCTTCCCTCATTCGTTGGTTATCACAACTTTGTTCCAAATTAAATGTCTAACCTTGTCATACTCAACTAACGGACTCTTCCTTACCTGAGTCATATTTCCCTAGGACAGTGGGTTTACATATCCCTCACAACACAATGTTCTCTAGAACTTGTCTTTGACTATTTATTTTTTTTAAGCCATTTCCATATTGGTTATTCTCAATTTCTCTATCTTCTAGGGATAGTATAACGTCATCCCTCTTTTCGTCTAGTTGTATTTCTTAATTATCATCATTATTATCCAATAGTCCATTTTACCTTATGACGTCACATCCTTTATAACCGTATTAGTTTCCTCACTTACTCGTCTTTTCAACCTTCTTTATTAGGTCCTTCAACCTTTAACTCTTTGAGTTTCCCGATAACTTACTATCATCCTGAAACTCTTCCTTTCTTACACCATTCCTCATTCCTAGTGGCATCCTTTCCATGAAGGACTCTTCTCATTCTAAATCCATTCTTACTCATTCGTGATCATTTCATGATTCTCCTTTCTGACTTAGTTCCTTTCTTACTCGTACGACATATTTTGATGTTGTTTTCCTACGTACCTGTTACTTTTGTTTAACTGGTAAGAATGAGTGGATGTACGTGACATCTGACCCTCAATCCCATAAAGAAAACTCCGTGTCCGTATGAGGACAGAGACCTCATCCCAACCCCACCTCGGTCTCTTGCGCATGAAGCTACGTCGAGCTTCCCTAACTGTTGGCACGACAATGTGCCTTTATCTCCACCATGTCGTCCAATAGCCCCTAGGACGCAACACTACCCCTCTTGGGTGTCTTGAAGGTCCCATACCTTAGTATATGCACAAAACAATAGTTTTCCTCATAAGTCATTTAATATTTGGTGCCACTGGTCCAACGGCCCCGACCCTCAACTCGACCTGCAGCTTTTTGTATCGACCGATCCGTCGACCTGTCATGTCGCACAACCGCTAGTCCTTAGAGTATGTCAGTCCTGTCTTGGTACCATGACCAAACATATTATTCATTTAAAGTTTTCATGGCTTAGACTCATGTTTGTTTATGGGCTCTTGTTCGTGCCAACTAGCCTTGAGTCCATTGTATGAGATTTTCAAAAACGGTCATTTTAGCCCTCAAGTTCCAAAACCAAGGCCTCCGGTCTATCTGAACTATTCGAGCTCCCGTCAAGAAGGTCTCCCAAAAGGTTTAAGTAGTGGCACACATTCAAGGGAGAGCACTTTTGACAAAAATGATATTTTAGCCATCCATCACACTAACCGGGTGTGAGGACATCTCTGCTCATAATTGATGAATGAGTTTTCTACTTCCTCCTAGGAAGTTCATCATACCAACTGATTATGATCTACTTACAACTAGTAAGTAGTTTTTTTATGTGTTTTCTCACATCACCCCATCCAAGTGTGATGTTAAAATCCTACATTGTAGCGGGTTTTCATTTTCGAGTTGCTTATCATCCCAACCGGGTATAATATAAAAATCCCACTCTGATGCAAACCCCGCCAATATGTTGACGACACCCTACACCAAATATAGCAAGACCCCAAGACTTTCACGACACAAGTACAGAAAGATGGAGAATACCTTGTTATGTGAGAAACAATGTACGGGATATATAGACGCCACACCCAAATGTTCTAAGAAAAACTCTTAGAAAACCCCGGGTGATAAGTCTTGATTGCTTGAACGCTACAGGTAAAAACCTGATAAGTTCAAAAAGCTCTTTCAAGATAGAAAGAAGACAAAACCTCACAAAATTGAAATTCCAAAAGTGTGTCCCCTCCAATGCTATGGAGTATGCCTTTTATAGGCTCAGAAAATAATCAAATAGCCTAAAAATAAAGAAAATATATCTTATGGTTATATGCCAACCATATCTAATAATCTAAATATCTAGGATATTTTTAATAACTAATTTAAAGATCTTAACTAATTAAATATCTAATATTATCATTTAATATCCTAAAATATTTATTTTTTAATAAATCTTTACTCATTAATTAAAATCTAGACCTTCTCGTGGGCTTTTCTTGGCTCTTTAGTTGGATTTCCTTCTCGTGGGCTTTTCTAGGTCTCTTCAATTGGGCTTCCACTTGGATTTTTTGGCAATCTCTTTAATTAGCCCATATAACTTCTTTGAATCTTTTAGCCCCTTAACCTTGTGATTGGGCCCTCTTGAAGTTTCAAATGATCATTTATCCCATTTGGTGACAAAGTGTTTAGCTCCATTGCAGGTCCGATTTATTGAACTTGTGAATTCGTACTCTCTTTAGTCGGATTCACATTTCACTCACCCGTGAATTTCGTGAATCGTTCTTAACTGCTTTCGTCTCCTCGCGAGCTTTGTCTTAGCTGGCATTCCTAATACTTCATGTTCTTATCTTTTGGCTTATCCATTATCTTTTGGCTTGATAGCCTTCATTCATTGTGAATGAATCAAATACCCAACTTTTCAAATATTTGCAATTAGGTCCCTAAATTTTTTTATCTTTAACTTTAGGCCCCTAATGCCGATTTTTCCCTAAATTGAGTCCCAAAAATTCAAAAATTTACTTTGAAACCTCAATTTATTCAAAATTTCATAAAGGGGTTCAAGTTTCCCAAATTCCCAATTCGGTCCCTAATTTTTCCAAAATTACCATTTTGCCCGTACTTTACAAAAATGGTCAATTTCACCCCAAAATTTCCAAAAATTGACCAATTGGTCCTCCAACATCTTAATCATGCCGAATTGGCCTTCAATATTAGGAGATTGCACTTTGGACCCTCGAATTTTCGAAATCCCCAAATTTTACCCCAATTTCAACCTTTTAACTTGGCCGAATTTGATTTTATCAAATTAACCGATTAAATGATTTTTATTATTGAAATTGAAGTTAGATTTAAGTTCCTTCACCTCCATATGATTCAATTGTTGACCTGCTTAGCTTAGTGTCCATTCAAGCACCATGTGTCTGCTTCCACAGGTGTTGGTGTTATCACCTTTTTCATCCTACATTGATCCTTCCCTCATTCATTGGTTATCACAAATTCGTTCCAAATTAAATTCTTGACCTTGTCATGCTCAACTAACAGACTCTTCCTTACTTGAGTCATATTTCCATGGGACATAGGGGTTTACATATCCCTCACAACATGATGTTCTTTGGAACTTGTTTTTAACTATTTAATTTTTTTTAAGCCATTTCTATATTGGTTATTCTCAATTTCTCTATCTTCTAGGGATAGTAGAACGTCGTCCCTCTTTTCGTCTAGTTGTAGTTCTTGATTATCATCATTATTATCCAATCATCCATTTTGCCTTTTGATGTCGTATCCTTTATAAGTGTATTGGTTTCCTCACTTACTCTTTTCAACCTTCTTTATTAGGTCCTTAAACCTTCAAGTCTTTGAGCTTCTCGATAACTTACTATCATGCTGAAATTCTTCCTTTCTTACGTCATTCCTCATTCCCAATGGTGTCCTTTCCTTTAAGGACTCTTCTCTTTCTTAATCCTTTCTTACTCACTCGTGATCATTTCACAATTCTACTTTCCGACTTAGTTCCTTTCTTACTCGTATGACATCTTTTGTTGTTGTTTTCCTACTTACCTGTTACTTGGGTTTAACTTATGAGGAAAACTATTGTTTTGTGCATTCACTGAGGTTTGGGACCATCAAGATGGCTAAGAGGAGTAGTGATGCGTCCTAGGGGCTACTAGACGACATTGTGGAGATAAGGGCAGTTTGTCATACCAGCAATCAGGGAAGCTCGACGTAGATTCATGCGCATGAGATAGGGGTTGGGTTGGGATGAGGTCTCTATCCTCATACAGACACAGAGTTTTTTTGGGGTTTGAGGGTCGGATGTCGCATACATCCACTCATTCCCAAGGTAGAAGTGGATGGGCTTCTATCTAGGTAGCCGGTAAAGTCGTTACTACACCATAAGTGAGTGTAGTGGATGTGTTGCCCTACGAATGCGTGATCCCTTCATGATAAAAGGCCTGTGTTGGTTTCTAAACAGACCATTTGTGTTTAATGATGAGAAATTTCTTTGAAAATCGACAAATTAAGGGAGAAATTGTTTTAAAGAAAATAAGGAGTTCGACACACTCCAATTCAAAAACTTTTTTATTGAAACATTATTTTTATAATACCCATTCACTAAGATGTAGAAACTCACCCACCCTTTTTATCACTTTTTAGGATTAGAGAATGACTAGGGATAACACCAGGATTTACCCTCTATCAGGTATAATAAATCTCCTCTTAAGCTTGCATTATTATTGATTTATGTTATTCCAAGGAACGAGGTTTAGATTATGCCTAGCTCCTCTTGAATTAAAGAAGGAGGAAACCACTCTTAGACCAAGAGAGCAACGGGTTGTTCATAGGGATCCAACCAAATTGGGTTGGGGTGTGACATTGCTCGATGTATTGGTGGTAGTGCGTTAGGGCCAGGTCGATAGACCAACCTAGTCAAACAGCGGTAGGTCAGGTTGAGCGTCGGGGCCGTTGGACCGTTGGCACCAAAGATGATGGCTATTATGTGAAAACTCTTGTTTGTGCATGCATTTGTGGTATGAGACCAACAAGATGCCCTAGAGGGTAGTGATGGGTCCTAAGGGCTGCTGCACAACATAGTATAGATAAAGGCAGTTCGTCCTGCTAGTTAGTCATGAAGCTCTGTAAGATTCTTGCGCATGAGACTGGGATGAGGTCTCTGTCCTTAGTGCATCCACTGAGATTTGGGTCTGAGGGTTGGAATTTTGGGACATCCACTCAAACCCAAGATAGAAGTGGATGGGCTTCATTCTTGGTGGACGATAAATACGCTCCAATCCATAAGTGGGTGCAGTGGATGGGCTGCACCTACGAATGTGTGTACCCTTCCTGATGAAAGGAGTGTGTTTGTTTGTCAAATGCCTCTCGAGGCAAGGGGATGGGCTAATATAACTAAATACACTTAATATGGAAATGGGAAAAAGGTTTTGGAAACCTGAATTTGAGGAAACCCTTCTGAAAAGAAAATGTTAACCTTGGCATGGTAACCTAAATATGTTTTGAAAAACTCACTCCCAACACTCGCTCACTAAATTGTAGAACTCAATCCCTTTCTTTACCCCTTTTTTAGGAGTAAGGAGATAAAATGAAAGAGAGTGTGAAGATGTACCCTTCGTCAAGTATGCTATCATGCCCTGACCCGGTTTGGTCGGATCCCCGTGATCAACCTGCCACTCTCACGGTTTATTGAGGGTTGCCCCTTGTTTACAAACCATGAAGAGTAAGGCGTCCTTTAAACCTGCACCATTCTTGGAATAGCATAAATCAAAACTGCATCAAATTTAAAATTTATCATACCTGTCTTACAGGCATATTAATTAGTGGTCCTTGAGGGTAAGCTTTTTAGGATTTCCTGAAAGGGATATAAGGGAGGGGGTGAGTACAACTACTTAGTGAATGGGTTTTCAAAATTTAACTTTTAGGAAAAAGATTTGTATTGGAGTGTGCTAGACTCCTTATTTTCTTTCAAAAATTCTTTCATTTCAAATCTCTATTTTCATCACCATTTCTTATTTATCATGGTGTGTCATCACCCAACACACATCCTTCATCATGAAGTTCAATCACATAATCGCAGGCCAGCCCGTCCATTGAACCCACTTGTGGCATTAGAGCGACTTTACCGGCCACCTAGATAGAAGCACGTCCACTTCTACCTTGAGAATGAATGGATGTACGCGACATCTGACCCTCAATCCTGAAATCAATTCTCCATGTCCGTATGAGGATAGAGACCTCATACCAATCCCACCCCAGTCTTGTACGCAATGAAGCTACGTCAAGCTTCGCAAGGTCACCTAGTCCGACGAACTGCCCTTATATCTATTAGGTCGTCTAGGGCCCTAGGACACATCACTACCTCTCTTGGGCGTCTTGAGGTCCCGTACACACAGTGTATGCCCAATTAGTATTTTCATCTCATGCCTTATAATCTATGGTGCCACTAGTCCAACGGCCTCGACCATCAACTTAACTTACAACTATTTATCTTGACTAGTCCGGAGACATGTCATGTGGAACTACCACTAGTTGACTGAATATGTCGGTCCTGTATTAGTACCATGGCCAAACAATTCATTTCCTAAAAGTTTTATTGCATATATCTCATGTTTGTTTACGAGCTCCTACTCGTTTCAGTTGGCCTATGGCCCACTATTCGAGATTTTCAAAATCGGGCATATTAGCCCCCAAGTTTCAAAACTAAGGCCCTCGACCTATAAGAGCTATTCGAGCTCCCGTCAAGAAGGTCTCCCAAATCGTTTAAGCAGTGGCACACAATCGGGGGAGAGCACTTCTGACAAAAATATGTTTTCAGCTATCCATCATACTGACCAGGTATAATGACATCTCCGCTCATAACCGATGAATGGGTTTTCCACTCCCTTCGAGAATGTTTCATCATACCAACCGAGTAAGATCTTCTAACATCCGGTAAGTAGTTTTTCATCGTTATTTTTCACATCACTACTCTAAGTTGTGACGTTTAAAATACAAATAAGTAGTGGGTTTTCATTTTGAGGTACTTATCATCCCCAACCGGGTATGATATAAAATCTCAGTCACAACTGGTAAGGAGTTTTTAATCTTTAAATTGTGCACATCATCCCAACCGGGTATAACGTTAGTAAGCCCACCCACATGTTAATGTAGTGAATCCCCCTCAACCGGTTCTTTGTATTCACGCGAGCTTGTCCTTTCTGGCGTTCTCGGTACTTTGTATTCCTACACAATATGAACATCCTCATTCATTATCCCTTGGCCTAATAGCCTTCATTCATTCCATATGAATGAGAAAACCAAACTTTCTATTATTAGCAATTAGGTCCCTAAAGTTATTTTTCTTTAACTTTAAGTCTATAATGCCGATTTTTCCTCAAATTGAGTCCCGAAACTTTTAAAATTTATCTTAGGACCTCAATTTATTCAAATTCACAAAAAGGGGTTTAATTTCTCAATTTTCCAATTTGGTCCCCCAACTTTTCCAAAATTACCATTTTACCCTTCCTTTACAAAAATGGTAAATTTCACCCCCAAACTTCTAAAATTCCTCAATTGGTCCTCTAACATTCTTATCATGCCTAATTGACCCTGAATTTTATAAAATTGCATCTTGGTCCTTCGAATTTTTGAAAAATCCCCAATTTTCCACCAATTTCAACTTCCTAACACAACCAAATTTTATTTCATCAAATTGACAGATTAAACATTTTTAATTGTTAAAATTGAAGTTGAAATTGAGTTACTACATCTTTATACGATTCAATAGCACGTTGAATCGCTAGTTTTGGCGTCGAAATGACCTCAAACGATGTTTCGCTAGAAAATAAACTATAGAGAGAGAAAGCCTCAATTAATTACCATCGAGGGCATTGCTATCTAAGCTTTTGATTTGAGCATATAGTTCTTGTCCTAAGGTTCATCCTAAAATCAAGAATTTCATCATCAAAATTCTGCCAGTTCTCTCTCTAGCACCGGCCGGAATTTGTAGAGGGGAACCGAATTGGCTTACCTTTCAGTCCTAACTTGGTCGTGGGAGGGCTGAGAAAGTTTTGGGAGGGCTTGGTTTGGCCTGAGGAGGGCTCGAATTGGCAGATTTTAGCTCGACTGAAATAGGCCAGTTTTGGTCCGCCGGAGCTGCTTCACTGTTCCATCACGTCGGCGCTTCTCCGGCGACCCTTGGAGCAAACAGAGACTACAGGCGTGTAGCTAACTTCTCCTCAATTCTAAAGAACTTGACCTCACCTTCTTTTACTCAGAAATGACCCTATATCAGAGCTCTTGTTCGAGCTTCACTGAAAAACTAAGCAGTTAGGAGAGAGTAAGCTTTTCAAGTGTGGAGAGGATAAATGGGGAGGGGGTCATTATATAGGAAGCTCGAGGACTTCCTGGCCATTCGATTGGCACCTTTATGACAGGCATTGATGGTCGGAAACGTATTGAACGGAGACGTTTCTTCTTCGCCAACGCTGCTTCAATTTTTTAGCGTGTGAACAGTGTTGTCATCTGAAAGAAGAAGACGACACTATTTCGAACCGAACTGGACTTGTTCAAACCGAGTTCAAAGCTTAAACCGGCCGGTTCACCCCCCATTCGACCGAATTTTTCAAATCTAAAAATTTCTAAATTCATAAATTTCAAATTTGAATTTTTTAAGCCACCTAGAAAAATGAATTTAGAATGTGGTTCAATAGTGGTTCAAACAGGTCCAAACTGGTTGAATTCGGTTTGGATCTAGTTCACTTGAACCAATTTAGTTTTCATCTCCAATTCATTCTCAAGACCATTTCCTTGACTTTTGGGTCTTTTTGGGTCACTCGAGATCCATAAATTTCCCGGTTTGCCCTTTCTCTATCAGTTTCTATTCATGAACCAACTCGGCTCTTAATCTAGTTCAATCCAATTGGAACCGGTTCATCTAAACCTATCTGGTTTTTCTCTTCCAATTTGTCCTAAGGTTCTTTTCGAAGGTTTTATGAACCCATTGGATCACCCGGGAGTTGTAAATTTCCAAAATTGTCCATTCCCAAATGATGGGGTTTGTGAACCGGTTCGGTTTTCTTACTCGGTTTTCTCGGTTCTTTTCCCGGTTGTCCTTAACTCAAAAGAGCGAGGTTTACAACTCTCCCCTCCTTTTAGGAGTTTTGTCCCCAAAACTTAACCAATATATTCCACCTCGGGAAAGATTTCCCTTAATGTCAACTTGGGTTTTCTTGACGTGCTAACACTTCGATTGCTCTTTCGCTTAGTCCCTGTAATCATTCATCTAAGGAATTTCTTTTCATTTATCATGCTTACTCCTTCCATGGAGTTATAATGACGAGGCATGTCTGGCTCATTAATCCAAATGTATATTCTTAGGTTCGCATCTCCCTTTATTTAGGGTAAGTTTCTTCCTTTCGGGTTCTTACTCAAGATTTTAGGATTGGGAGTTCCAAGGTGCCCAATCGTTTCTTTGTCTAGTTATTCTCCTCACCGTTGAAACCCCAAGCTTGACATTCTTTTAAGCGTTAGGTACATGTTTTCATAGGTTTCTGTGTTATTATTCTTTCACTCAAATTTGACCTATCTTTCATTACAACTTCGGTCAATTTATGTTTGACCTTGTCATGTTTACTAACTGACTTCTTCTTACTCGAGACTGTTGGTGCTTATATGTCCCTTACGACATGGCATAGTTTTGAACCTATCTCTATCCATCATACGTCTACAACACCTCTTTTAGGATTGTTTCCAACTTTCCAGCCTTCTAGGGACTGTATCATTTTGTCCCTCCTTTCATCGGGTAGTATTCCTCAACTACCCTTATTGTTATCCAATTATCCTTTGTATCTTTACAACATGTCTTACATAACCGTGTCGGTTTTCCTTACCCACTCGTCCTTTCCCAACATCTTTATTGGGTCTTTCTAGTGCCAATTATTTGGTTTCTCGATAGTTTACCAACAAACTGGTATTCTTTCCTTCTTATGTCCTTAGCATTTCATATTCAAGGATTTTTCCTTTTTCCTTAATCAACTTTTACTTACTCGTAATCACTTCATGATTCTTCATTCTACAATAATTGCTTTCGATATATGTGTCGAATCCTTTGATTGGGAAGGTTCCCTCCTTCTGATTTTGTTCTCTACTATGTCCCTCACCATAGAGATTTCTATCTTAGGAGTTACATGTTCAACCTCCTTATCATTCATTGTAGGGTTCTTTCTCCCTTTCTTTGCACCTCTTTCTATGATAGGGCATTTTCCCGTATTAGATCCTTATTTATCCACAACTTCTATTTCATCCCTTATTCCTTACCAGAGATACTTTCGATTTTCGGTCTTATTCCTACAATTCACATTGTGCTCAGCCGTCCACTCTTTAAGCTTCATATGCATGTGTGGACTATGACATGTCTTACCAATTGTGGTTATTCACCCTTAATCACATCTTATTTGGAGGGTTCACTTTCCTGATGTTTCTCGGACGTTCTTTCTTCATTACCTTATTATGGATAGTTCACTAATTCTTACTTGTCACAGCATCTCATGATGCTAACTTCCTACTTACCATTTTCTTGAATTTAACTACTCAAATTCTCTTAATATGCTTCCTTGGGTTTCTTTCACTTTAGCATGCATTTTATTTACAAATTTGTCTCCTCACCTCTCGTCACCTGGTTCCATTTCTTGTTTATTAGGTCATGTATCCTTTCTTAGGATTTCCTTATTTGGGAGGATTTTTACCCTTTTCTCCCGTAATTTCTTTTTCATTCATCTTGATGACACTTAAGTTTAAATGATGTCCCTTGATGCTATTCTTTCATGCTTACCTTTACTCTTGAGATCCTACGAGTACATATTTCATACTCCATCCTCATTCTCACTCGTACCCCAATACATGTCTATTTCTTTCTAGGGAGAGCTCACATCCACCTAGTTTCAAAATCCCTTGATCATCCTTTGAGAGGCTCACTTAACCATCTCATGGCCTTTTGATTATAAATTCGGTCTTGGTCATTGATTTCTTTAAGGATTTCCTTTATCCATTTTTTTCAACATTTTGGCCTTTTCACATCTCCCTTCCTTGTCATGGTTTAAATCCATGGTTCTCTTGAAGGTCAGTTCATTAACTGCCCCGTTCCTACTATTTTTTTTATTATTATCCAACTGTCTAGATAGATGTATCACTTGCCTTTCATGCCCATCCTATTGTTACTTATTACTAGTTACTAGTTTCTCCTAGAATCGTTATTTGGCTCTATTACTCTTCCAAAGTAAGTCATACTTGGCCTCCAATACATCCTTCAAGAAGTTTCTAATGATGGGTTGGTTCCTTGCACTCCACATTATGTCCATCCGCCAATCCAATGATCCTTTCAAGGGGGTACTTAATCGTAGGCATCCTTCTAAAGTTTCTTTTTGTAACTCCATTATTCTCTTCCTCATTCTTACTGTATCCTACCCTAACATTTCTAGAGGAATTTTTCCGTGTTTGCCCTTTTCTGAGGGGGTTCTAGGCGTACCTCCCATATACCTTACCTCTATTCTTGTGGTATTCCTCTTTGGTTGTCCTTCTTAAGAAGAAGTTTGAACTTCCTTCCTTTACCTCGCTATTCCTTCTCCTCCTTGTGAATAGCTTACTTAACTCGCTCTACTGTGTTTGGTCTTTGGTCCTACAAGTATTTCATGTCCTTGGACTTCGATAGTCGACATGGTCCTTAGGTGGCATTGTCCTCAGACCACGGGGTATGGAACTATCCTTGACTACATGTCTTATTCTCTTATTCCAAGTTATTTATTGCGTGGGTCGATGTGGTTCCTTAAGCATTTCTGGGTCTTTTCTAGGGTTGTTGGTGGTTTGGTGCTCTGTTGTCCTTGAGTTTGAACACCTTGATAGTTTCCTTGCTGAGTCCCCTCGCTAAGGGTCATTCTAATTGTCCTTTTGGGTTTCTTAATTCCCTTATTCAATTTCCTTAACTGAAATGGAAATTTTTTTTGTAGTTTTTATGGTAGTGTGGGTCTATTTGATTACTTTCCTTGGGGCAATCTTCCTAGCAAGATCATATCATTGAGAGATAGGAATTTAAGAATTTGAGTACTTCATTTATAGGGGAATACAAAAGGTTGGGGTTTTAGCCCTATCACCAAAAGTAGTCACAGAATAAATACGAAGCTACCGTTTTCTTGGCAAGTATCCTTCTTGGTAAGATTATACGTTTGTACTAACATTCCTGGCTTTAGGCTTGGCTCCCTTTTGTACATAGGACTGTGACCCTAACATGTTCTGGCATCGTACTCCTTGGTGGTACTGGATATTTCCCCATTTGGTCCTTTGGGGCTTGTACTATATCTTGAGCATTGGAAAGCTTCTAGAGTTGTCTTCCTACGATGACAGGGTGTTGAGTAGAGTCATTCCTAGTTTTCTTGGTTACTCTCCTCGGAGCCATCTGAAAATTTTAAGATAAATCCTATTAGTTACTATATTTTATAGTCTTGATTATGTATTCGAGGAAATAGGCTGTGATACCACTCAAGTTGTCACGCCTCGACCTGGTTTGGTCGGATCCCCATGATCAATCCGCCCCTCTCCTGATTTATTAAGGGTTGCCCATTGTTTATAAACCATGAAGAGTAAGGCGTCCTTTAAACCTGCATCTTTCCTGGAATAGAATAAATCAAAACTGTATCAAAATTTAAATCTATCATACCTGTCTCACAAACATATTAATTAGTGATCCTTGAGGGTAGGCTTTCCAGGATTTCCTAAAAGGGATATAAGGGAGGGGGTGAGTACAACTACTAAGTGAATGGGTTTTCAAAATTTGACTTTTAGGAAAAATATTTATATTGGAGTGTGCCAAACTCCTTATTTTCTTTCAAAAATCCTTTCATTTCAAATCTTTGTTTTCATCACCATTTCTTATTTATCACGGTGTGTCATCACCCAACACACATCCTTCATCATGAAGGTCAATCACACAATTGCAGGCCAGCCCATCCACTAAACCCACTTGTGGTGTCAGAGCGACTTTACTGGCTACCGAAATAGAAGCTCGTCCACTTCTACCCTAAGAATGAGTGGATGTACATGACATCCGACCCTCAATCCCAAAATCAATTCTCCATGTCCGTACAAGTACAGAGACCTCATTCGACCCCACTCCAGTCTTGTGCGCAATGAAGCTACGTCGAGCTTCAGAAGGCCACGTGATATGATGAACTGCCCTTATATATAACAGGTCGTCTAGGGCCCTAGGACACATCACTACCCCTCTTTGGCGTCTTGAAGGTCTCGCACACACAGTGCATGCACAATCAGTATTTTCATCTCATGCCTAATAATTTGTCGTGCCACTGGTCCAACGGCCTCGACCATCAACTCAACCTGCACCTATTTGTCTTAACTAGTCCAGAGACCTGTCATGTCGCACTACCACTAGTTGACTGAATATGTTGGTCCTATCTTGGTACCACGGCTAAACAATTCATTTCCTTAAAGTTTTATGGCATATATCTCATGTTTGTTTATGAGCTCATGCTTGTGCCAATTGGCCTATGGCCCACTATTCGAGATTTTCAAAAATCAGGCATATTAGCCCCCAAGTTTCAAAATCGAGGCCCCGACCTATAAGAGCTATTCGAGCTGCCATCAAGAAGGTCTCTAAAATTGTTTAAGTCGTGGCACACAGTCAGAGGAGAGCACTTCCGACAAAAATATGTTTTTCGCTGTCTATCATACCGACCGGGTATAATGACATCTCCGCTCATAACTGATGAACGGGTTTTCCACTTCATTCAAGGAAGTTTCATCATACCAACCGGGTATGATCTACTTACAATCGGTAAGTAGTTTTTCCGCGTGATTTTTCACATCACTCCTCTAAATTGTGATGTTTAAAATACCACTAAGTAGTGGGTTTTCATTTTGATGTCCCAACCGGGTATGATATAAAATCCTACTCACAACTGGTAAGGGGTTTTTAATCTTTAAATTGTGCTCATCATCTCAAACGGGCATGACGTTAGTAAGCCTACTCACTTGCTAATGTAGTGAATTCCACTCGACTGGTTCTTTGTATTCATGCGAGCTTGTCCTTGCTGGCGTTCCCGGTACTTTGTATTTCTACACGATATGAACATCCTTGTTCATTATCCCTCGACCTAATAGCCTTCATAAATTCCATATGAATGAGAAAACCAAACTTTCTATTATTTGCAATTAGGTCGCTAAAGTTATTTTTCTTTCACTTTAAGTCCCTAATGCCGATTTTTCCTCAAATTGAGTCCTGGAACTTTTAAAATTTATCTTAGGACATCAATTTATTCAAATTCACAAAAAGGGGTTTAATTTCCTAAATCTCAAATTTGAATTTCTTAAGCCACCTAGAAAATGAATTTAGAATCTAGTTCAATAGTGGTTCAAATCGGTCCAAATCGATTCAATCCGGTTTGGATCCAGTTCACCTAAACCGGTTTGGTTTTCATCTCCAATTCATTCTCAAGTCCATTTCAATGATTTTTTGGACTCTTTGGGTCACTCTAGATCCATAAATTTCCCGGTTTCCCCTTTCTCTATTGATTCCGGTTCATGAACCGACTCGGTTCATAAATCGGTTCAAGTTCATCTAAACCAGTCTAGTTTTTCTCTTCCAATTTATCCTAAGGTTCTTTTCAAAGGTTTAATGAACCCTTTGGATCACCCGGGAGTTTTAAATTTCCAAAATTATCATTCCCAAATGATCGGGTTTGTGAACTAGTTCGGTTTTCTTACTCGGTTTGACCAGTTCTTATCCTGGTTGTCCTTAACTCAAAAGAGCAGGGTTTATGTATGCTTAAAGTTCATTTTAAGCTAACTTTAGATTGATTTATGCTATTCCAAGGTACAAGGTTTGAATTGACGCCTGGCTCCTCTTGAATAAAAGAAGGGAAAATCGCTCTTAAACCAAGGGAGTGGCGGGTTGATCACGGGGATCCGACCACACCTTGTCAGGGCGTGATAACATTAATAGTCCGACCCTCAAACCCTAATCATGTCTGCTTGGTGAGATGACACCTCATTTCCCTTCCTGCCTCGGTCTTAGTACTTCATCATGTCCACTTTGTGGGACGAGACCTCCTTTCCTTTAATGCCTCGGTCTTAGTGTGCAGGAAGCTATCAAAGCTTCTAGACATACTAGATGCCAAACTGCCCATATGCATCCTTGGGTCGTCCAGCAGCCCTTGGGACCCATCGACTACCCCACTTGGGCATCTAGATGCTCATGGATTCCTCATGCATGCATACAACAGTTTTGATCCATTAACCATGCTCTTTGGTGCCAACAATCCAACGAACCCGATACTCAACCTGACCTGTAGCTGTTTGCCTTGACTGGCCCGTCGACCTGGTGTAGGTGCACTACCACTAGTCCATCGAGCCTTATTAGTCCTGTCTTGGCCCCGTGGAAAATCACACAACAATTTCAATTTTTTTTTGAGAGTTTTCAGGGTACTTATAATTCACGCTTGTCTACGGGTCCAACCCGTGCACACTAGCCTTGGGCCCACTTCACGAGGTTTCCAAAACTAGGCCTTTGACCCTATCCTTTTCAAATTCAAGGCTTCGAGCCAATCAGAGCGATTCTAGCTCCCATCAGTAACATCTCCCAAAATGTTCAAGCAGTTTCACACAGCCACGGGAGACCATTCCTGGAAAAATAAATTTTCAAAGTTGGAAATGATTCTCATCACCCCCAACCGGGTATGATGTTGAAAATTCCACTCAACCGGTACTATGAAGGATTCATCCCATCTGAATTTCTAATCTTCAATGTGCTCCTTGGCACTCATACTCGTATGACTTGTGCCTACATGGTTCGAGCATCTGTATAAGGAGAATTGACATAAGGGACCTTATACCTTTTGGTATTTTTGCATAAGACCTTACACTATGCCTTAATTGCAGTTAGGTCCCTTAAATTTTATAACTTTACATTTTAGTCTCTTATCATCATTAATCTCAATTAACTCCCTAGGACTTCCAATTTTCCTCACGAATCCTTAGTTTTTCCAAAATTTCCAATTGCTCCTCAATTTTCCCAAAATTGCCAATTGGTTCTTAATCTTTAAAAAATTACCAATTGGTCATTGAACTTTCAAAAATTGCCAATCCATCCCCCATTTCATCCAATTGCTCAATTAAGCCCCAATTGGAAGTTAATTTCATGAAAATTCCCCAATTTTCCTCAAATTGCAATTTGATCCCCAATTTTTGAAAATTCCCTAAATTGCCCAATTTCTCAAAAATTGCAATTTGGTCCCCGAATCACAATTTCGTTCAATTGACCCCTAAAAACTTGGTTAATTTCCCTCATTCTTGATTTGAATCATCTTCTCTATGTTTTTCTCATAATTTCAAGCTTTGAACCGCACGATTTGGCTCAGAAATGAGCTCAAACGGAGCTTCGCTGAAAAATTCAATGTAGAGAGAGAAAGCTATGATATCTTACCGGTGAGGGTTCAACGACCGGAGCTTTTGCTTTCTCTGAATTGCTCTCCTCCCGGGGATCCTCCCTGGCAGCCTGAGCAATGTGAATTTCTTAGTTTTAGTTCTTATAGAAATGCATCATGAATAGTATTTTTCGGTGAAAGGTCGATAGAGGGGCATACCGTGCTAGCTCATGAGAAGGCCAGGACACCTCTAGGTGGTGTTTAGGGGGCTTGGTTTGGTCGAAATTGGCTTGGGGACGGCTTGAGTTGAGCTCGAGCAGCATGGGCTATTGATAATCGAGGAGCAGCGTTACTTTTTGAGTTTCCTCGCTCTTCTACGGTGACCCTCGAGCTGAAAGGAGGGTGCATCCATGTAGAGGAGTTCCTCCTAATTCTAATGGTACTGAATGCAACTTCACAGGTGGAGAAAAGCCCCGATGTCAAAGCTCTGGTTTGCTGCTCACTGAAAAACTAAGCAGTTCATATTCTTTGGTCGATTGTGGGGTGATAAGAATGAATGGAGGGATGTTTTTTATATAGGGAGCTCAGAAACTATTTAGGCTACTGGCCAGCATGAGACTCGACGTCCGACTCAGCCACCCATGACCTAACTAGAGAGTTTTTCGAGTCACCGGAGACTCCTACTTTTTCAGCCTCTCTCTCTCCTCTGTTCTCTCTGTCAACGGCTAAATGTTGAAGATGATGATGTGGTGGGCATGCCACTTGGCGCACTATGATTGGTCAATTTTTTTGACATGGAAGTCCAGCTCAACTGCCACGTTAGCTGTTGACCCATTAACCGGACATGTGGCAAGCTCTCATTGGCTACTTGTGTTTGTGTGGCATGCTGACCGATCATCCGTTGACTGATGATCGGACACGTGACAGCCTCCCATTGGCTTCCCCATAAAGGGCTTCATAAGGAGCCATCTAATTATTGGCCTGATAGCTATTATTGTAAGCAAATTCCATTAGGCATAAGTATTCTTCCCAACCTTTGTCCATGGTGAGTACGCATGCCCTCAGCATATCTTTCAAGGTTTGAATCATCCACTCAAATTGTCCATTGGTCTGAGGATGAAACGTCGTACTCATATGGAGCTTGGTTCCCAAAGAACTTTGTAAACTTGGCTAGAACTTTGAAGTAAATCGGGAGTCTCTATCTAATACTACACTCATAGGGATGCCATGGAGTCATACTATCTCCCTCATGTATAAGGTGGTCAGTTGTTCCACTATATCTGTCACTCTTATAGGAAGGAAATGAGCAGATTTGGTCAATCTATCCACGATGATCCAAATTGCGTCTCGACCCTTCCTGGTCACATGCAGCCCTATGACAAATTCCATGGTAATGTGCTCCCATTTCCATTCCGGAATTGGCAAGGGTTGTAGTAGTCCTAATGGTTTCTGATGCTCAGCCTTTATCTGCTGATAGGACAAGCATTGGGCTACGTATACCACAATATCCCTCTTCATTCCCTTTCCCCAATATATTTATTTGAGGGTGTGATATATCTTAGTATTGTCTAAATGCATCGCATACACCGAATTGTGTGCCTCTTCCAGAATTAACCTCTTCAGCTCCTTATCTTGAGGCACACATATCCTACACTTGTAGGTTAGCACTCCATCACCTCGCAAGTCACAGTCCGATTTCGTTTCTCTGCTAACCAAGTCCAAATAAAATCGGAGTTCCTTATCAACCTTTTGTTGGGCCTTAATCTGCTCGGTTAGACTAGGTCTCACCACCACATTAGCTAACAAGCATTTCTCTTACTTGTCCATCTTCACGTCCACCTCCATTTTCCCCAATTGTAGCAACAAGGATATGTAACTTGTCTTTATCTATGCTACCTCATTTTGGTATTTGCGACTTAAGGCATCTACCACCACATTTTCCTTTATGGGTGATACTCTATTACAAGGTTATAGTCTTTTACCAATTCTAGCCATCTCATCTGGTGGAGATTTAACTCCTTCTAAGTTAAGAAATACTAAAGGCTCTTGTGATTAGTGTATATCCTACACTTAACCCCGTAGAGGAAGTGTCACCAAATCTTTAAGGAAAACACTATCGCAGCTAATTCCAGGTCATGGGTTGGGTAATTTCTCTCATGTACCTTAAGTTCTCGCGAGGTATAGGCGATAACATTTCCTTGTTGCATTAGTACACATCTGAGTCCTTGTCTGGATGCATCACTAGAGATGGTATACTCTCCCGCACTTGGGTCAAGAAGAGAGAGTACCGGTGTTGTTGTCAATTGAGTCTTCAACTCCAAGAAAGACTTCTCACAGCTTTCATCCCATTTATACTCAATTCCTTTCCTAGTGAGCTAAGTCAGAGGGGCTGCTATCTTAGAGAAATCTTGCACAAATCGTCTGTAGTATCCTACCAGACCTACGAAACTTCATATCTTTAAAGGATCCATGGGTGCCTTTCAATCATATATGGCTTCCACCTTTACTAGATGTACCTTGACTCCATCCTTGGATATTATATGTCCAAAGAAGCCTACCTCCTGCAGCCATAACTCACATTTGGAGAACTTCACATATAAGTGGTTTTCCTTCAATATCACCAAGTGATTACCAAATGTTCTTCATGCTCCAACCTAGTTCGTGAGTATATGAGAATATCATCTATGAATACTATCACAAACCTGTCCAACTGTGGTTGGAACACTCAGTTCATTAAATCTATGAAGGCTACAGGGGCATTTATCAATCCGAATGGCATCACTCTGAACTTGTAATGTCTATATCTGGACCAAAATGTCGTCTTAGGAATGTCCTCCTCTCATATTTTGAGTTGGTGATAGCTCGAACAAAGGTCTATCTTGGAGAAGTAGGCTGCTCCTTTTAGTTTGTCAAATAGGTCATCGATCTATGGGAGTGGATACCTGTTCTTGATGGTGACCTGATTCAACTTCCGATAATCTATGAATAGTCTCATACTCCCATCCTTTCTCTTCACGAATAGGACTGGTGCACCCCATGGAGACAGGCTAGGACGTATAAAATCCTTCTCCAATAGTTGGTCTAGTTGCTCCTTCAATTCCTTCAGTTCCGCTAAAGCCATGTGATAAGGGGCTTGGCATATGGGGTTTGTTCCTGGGATAATTTCTATGGTGAATTCCACTTGACGACTTGGAGGTAGTCTAGGTAATTCTTCCGGAAATACTTCTCGGTAGTGTTTAACTACAGGAAGGTCCCTAAGTCCCTTCTCTTCAAACTTTTTGTTGATGACCATGGCTAGAAAAGTCGTACAACCTTTTTGTATTATCTTTTGGGCCTTCATATGGGACACCATCTATACTTCACCCTTCCTTCAGTCTCTTTGAAATTTTAATCTGTTTGTCTCGGGAGTGTGGAAGGTCATTATGTCACGCCCCAACCTGGTTTGGTCGGATCCCCGTGATCAACCTGCCACTCTCCCAATTTATTAAAGGGTTTCCCCTTATTATAAACCGTAAAGAGTAAGGCGTCCTTTCAACCTGCACCATTTCCTAGAATAGCATAATCAAAACTACATGATATTTAAAACTTTACATACCCGTCTTACAGGCATCTTAGTTGATGGTCTTTAAGGATAGGCTTTCCGAGATTTCCTGAAAGGGATATAAGGGAGTGGGTGAGTACGACTACTTAGTGAATGAGTTTTCAAAGGTCTACTTTTAATTTTTAAGAAAAACATTTATATGGAGTGTGCCAAACTCCTTTCTTTTCAAAAATCTCTTCATTTAAAATTTCTCTCGGATTTTTCCATTATTTCATAGTTACTGGTGTGTCATCACCCAACACACATCCTTCATCATGAAGGTTACACACATTCGCAATTCAGTATCACTATTGAACCCGCTAGTGGCTTCGGAGCAACTTTTCCTGCCACCCAAATAGAAGTACATCCACTTCTACCTTAACAATGAGTGGATGTTCGCGACATCTGACCCTCAATCCTAAAATTGCATCTTCGTGTCCATATGAGGACAGAGACCTCATTCTGTCCCCACCCCAGACTCATGCGCTTGGTGCTACTCCAAATTTCGCACAGACACCTGGAACGATGATCTGCCCTTATACTCAGCGCGTCGTCCAGGGCCCTTAGGACACATCACTACCCCTCATGGGCATCTTGTTGTTCTCATACTCATGGTGCATGCACAAATAATATTTTCTCATATTTCCTTGTAATCTATGGTGCCACTAGTCCATCGGCTTCGACTCTCAACTCAACCCACAGTTGTTTGTCTTGACTAGTCCATCGACCTGTCATGTCGCACTGCCACTAGTTGACTGAGTATGTCAATCCTATCTTGTACCATGGCCAAACAATTCACTTATTAAGTTTTATGGCACATATATCATGTTCGTTTACGAGCTCCTGCTCATGCCAACTGGCCTTGGGCCCACTGTACGAGATTTTTCAAAATTAGGCATTTAGCACCCAAGTTCCAAAATCGAGGCCCCCAACCTGTAAGAGCTATTCGAGCTCCTGTCAAGAAGGTCTCCCAAATAGTTTAAGCATTGGTACACAGTAAGGGGAGAACACTTCTGACAAAATAGCTTTTCACTATCCATTATACCAACTGGTATAAGGGCATCTCCATTCATAACTGATGAACGGGTTTTCAACTTCCTTCGAGGAAGTCTCATCATACCAACCGGGTATGGTCTACTTACAAACGGTAAGTAGTTTTTTCGCATAATTTTCATATCACTTTCTCTAAGTGGTGATGATTAAAATACCACTAAATAGTGGGTTTTTATACCGAGATACATATCATTCCCAATCGGGTATGATATATAATCCCACTCACAACTTATAAGTGATTTTTATTTTTAAGTTGTGCGCATCATCCCAACCGGGTATAATGTTAGGAAACCCACTCACCCATTAATGCCGTGAATTCCACTAGACCGGTTCTTTTTATTCACGCGAGCTTGTCCTTGCTGGCGTTCCTGGTACTTCATGTTCCTACATGATATGAACATCTTGGTTCATTATCCTTCGACCTAATTGCCTTCATTCATTCAAAATGAATGAGAAAGTCAAACTTTCATTTATTTGCAATTAGGTCCCTAAAGTTACTTCTCTTTAACTTTAAGTCCCTAATGCCGATTTTTCCTCAAATAGAGTCCCAACACTTCTAAATTTTTTTTATAGGACCTCAATTTATTCCATTTCACAAAAAGGGGATTAATTTCCCAAATTTCCAATTTGGTCCTCCAATTTTTCCAAAATTACCATTTTCCCTTCTTTTACAAAAATGGTAAAATTTGCCCCAAAATTCTAAAATTCTTCAATTGGTCCTCTAACATTATTTTCATACCCAATTGACCCTCAATTTTAAAAAATTTCATTTTAGACCTTTGAATTTCGAAAATCTCTAATTTCCCCCAAGGTTCCCCCAATTCCAACTCTTTAACACATCTGAATTTAATTTCATCAAATTGACCATTCAAATACCTCTAATTGTTGAAATTGTGTCCCTTCATGTTCATACGATTCCATAGAACTTTGAATCGTGAGTTTTGACACCGGAACGAGCTCAAATGGAGCTTCGCCAGAAAACGGACTATTGAAAGAGAAAGCTTTGATTACTCACCGGTGAGGGCACGATGGTCCAAGCTTTCGATCTAAGCAGATAGCTCTCATCCTAAGGTTCATCCTAGAATCAAGAATCGCATCAATTGATGTCGAATTGAGTTAGAATTTTATCATTGAAATTCTATTGGTTCTCTCTATAGCACTGGCCGAAAATTGCAGAAGGGGGCCGAATTAGCTTACCTTTCAGTCCTTATTCGGCCGTGGGAGGGCTGAGAAAGTGTTAGGAAGGCTTGGTTTGGCCTGAGGAGGGCTCAAATTGGCCGATTTCAACTTGGCTAAAATAGGGAAGCTTTAGTCTGTTGGAGCTGCTTCACTGTTTCATCACACCGGCATTTCTCTGGCGACCCTCGGAGTAAATGGACACTACAAACATGTAGCTGACATCTCCCCGGTTCTAAAGAACTTGACCCCATCTTGATTGGCTCAGAAAAGACCCCATGTCGAGCTCTAGTTCGAGCTTCACAGAAAAATAGAGCAGTTGAGAGAGAACGGAGTTTTCAGGTGTGAAGGGGATGAATGGGGAGGGGCTCTTTATATAGGGAGCTCAGGGACCCGTTGGCCGTTCGTTTGGCACCGTTATGACTAACATTGATAACCAGAAATGCCCCGAACAGAACGTTTCTTCTTCACGGGCATTTCTTTAGTTTCCCGATGAGTGAACAGTGCTGTCATCCTAAGGAAGAAGATGACACTGTTCTGAACCGGACCGCACCGTTCCAAACCGGGTTCAAAGCTTAAACCGGCCAGTTCACCCCCCATTAAACCAAGTTTTTCAAATCTAAAAGTTTATAAATTTATCTAAATTCATTCTCTATCCAATGGTCACCTCAAATCTCTAATTTGAATTATTTAAGCCACCTTGAAAAATGAATTTAGGATTCGATTTAATAGTGGTTCAAACCGGTTCGGATCTGGTTCACCTAAACCGATTTGGTTTTCATTCCCAATTCCTTCACAAGTCCATTTCCATGTCTTTTGTGACTCCTTGGGACACTTAAGGTCCATAAAATTCCTGGCTTACCATCTCTTTATCGATTCCAGTTCATAGACCAACTCGGTCCTTAAACCGGTTCAATCCGGTTTGGGTCCGGTTCACCCGAACTAGTCTGGTTTTTCTCTTCCACTTTGTTCTAAGGTTCCTTCCCAAGGTTTATAAATTTCCTTGGAGTACAATAGAGTTGAATTCCTTTGTTTTGCTTGATCTCTATTAGTTCCGGTTCATGAACCGATTCGGTTCATAAACCGGTTCAATCCTGTTGGACCCAGTTCATCCAAACCGGTCTAATTTTCTTCTTCCAATTCATCCTAAGGTTCTTTTCCATAGTATTTTGAACCCTTTGGATCACCTGGGAGTTGTAAATTCCTAAATTGCCCATTCACAATTGATCGGATTTGTGAACTGGTTCAATTTTCTCACTCGGTTTGACCGGTTCCCTTCCCGATTTTCCCTAGCTCAAAAGGGCGGGGTTTACAACTCTCCCCTCCTTTCAGGAGTTTTGTCCCCAAAACTTAGTTAGCTACCTTGCATGAGCAATCATTTCTGTTGATTCACCTTTGGTGTTTGCTTAAGATGCAAACTTTTCTCTCGTTCTTGCAATTAGTCCCTTTTTACAACCTTCACTTAAGGAATTCCTTTTCCTTTATATTATTTACTCCCTCCATGGAGTTTGTCATAACTAGACATACCTTACCTCAGGGTATGTTCTTAAATTTTATCTCTCTCTTTGCTTAGAGCAACATTCTTCCCCTTGAGGTCTTGTACTCAAGATTGGAAATTCCAAGATAACTAACCATTTCCGTGTCTAGTTAACCGCTTAATCATTGAAACCCTTAGCTCATCGTCCTATAGAGCATTTCATACTTATTTCCACGGATTTCTTTATCATCACCTTTTCGTCCCATTTCAACTCTTCCTTCATTCGTTGTTCATTACTAATTGGTCCAAATTATGTTTGACTTTGTCATGCTTATGA
The DNA here is from genome assembly GCA_030064435.1 of Trapa incisa. NCBI lineage: Eukaryota > Viridiplantae > Streptophyta > Magnoliopsida > Myrtales > Lythraceae > Trapa > Trapa incisa. Next base: position 567,979 of record CM057784.1, on the reverse strand, counting down.
ACCGACTCTTCCTTATTTTGAGTCATGTTTTCATTGGGATCGTTGGGTTTCTTGTCCCTTATAGCATGACATTTTCTAGATCTTATCTCTATATCCATTAGATCTCCAAAACACCTCCTTTAGGGTTATTTTTCAACCTCTCAGAGATTGTGCAACTTCATCCCTCTTTTCCTCTAGTAGTATTCCTCGACTACCTTTACCGTTATTAACTCAATTTACCCAACTATGTCGATTCCTCTTACCCACTCATCCCTTTTTGACTTCTTTATTGAGTATTTTTGGTTCCAATTATTTGATCTCCAAATGTTTTACTGACATGTTGGGACTCGTCCATTCTTAGGTTCATCATCACTCCCAATAACATCCTTTACTCAAGGATTTTCTTTCGTTCTTCTCTTCCTACATTTTGGCCTTTTCACTCCTCCCTTCCTTGTTGTGGTTTAAATCCATGGTTCTCTCGGAAACTAGTTCTTTAACTGTCTTTTTCTCTTTATTTTTCTGATCCAATTGCTTGGGCAGTTGTATCACTCATTCTTCATGTCCATCCCATTGTCCTTCAGAGAGTGTAGTCTTTACTACATCTCATCCTTTCTTAGGGTTTTGTTCATTCTCTTTGGCTGTCACCGTTACTAGTTTCTTCTTTCTACTTGGTTCTTCTAGAATTATTTCTTGATACTCTTGCTCTTTCTCCAAACGGATCATACTGGGACCTCATGATACTTTCTTGTTAGGATTCTTTCCTTTTCTCTTGACATTCCTTTTTACATTTGCTCAAGGGGATTTTTACCCTTAAAGGACATCCCTTGATGTCGTCTTCTCTTGTTTACCTTTACTCCACAATTCTTGCAAGCACATCTTATATACTCTATCTACATCTTCATTCATACCTAGTACCTATCTACTTCTTTAGGGAGCATACAAATCTTTCTTGTTTCAAGTTTTCTTGACCATTATGTGAGAGGCTTGCCTATTCCTTTCTTTACTTAAATTTTAGTCGTTAATTGGCCCTTGGTCCTTTTAAGAATTTCTTTCATCCTTCTTTTCTCCAATATTTGGCCTTTCCACCTCTTCCTTCTTTGCTAGAGTTTACTCTATGACCCTCACGAGAGTAGTTCGTTACCTGTCTCGCCCCTACTTTTCACCTTATTTAGTTTTCTTGAGGTAGTTGTCTCTCTAATCTCCTTGTCCTTAATGATCCTTCTAGTGCCCCTTTTTAGGGTGTATTCCTTACTACTTCCTGGTCCTCCTTAGGGTGTCATTCATTTTCTTTGACCATCTCATTGTCATGGTTTGCTTACTTTTGTTATGTTGTTCCGAATCTGAACTTGGACTTCTCTATATTTTCCAAAGAAAGTTGTACCTAACATTCTATCACATTTCCAAAGTAGGTTAGTCTCGGCCTCCGGTACATCCTTCCTTCAAGTAGTTTCTAATGAGAGGTTGGCTCCTTGCACTCCACGTTATGTCCATCTGCCAACCAATGATTCCTTCAAGGCACTTAGTTGTATGCATCCCTCCAGAGTTCCCTTTCCTAACGTATTCCTTCTCTTCTTCACTCTAACTGTGTCATTCCCTAGAGTTTCGGGGGACGTTTTTCTGTGTTTTTCCCTTATGGGAGGGTTCTAAGTATGCTTCTCATGTACATTATCCCTATTCATGAGGTATCCTTCTCGGTTTGACCTTCTTAAGAAGTTTTTTGCATTCACCTCGTCATTTCTTGACCTCTTGGTGAACCGTTTATGTAACCCGCTCCATGGTATCGATCTCCAATCCTTCATGTTCTTCGTAACCCATGAGGAGGTATTGCCTTGAATCTATGAGGTGTGGAACACCTCTGCTTTCCTTATATTTATACTAGTCCATCTTGGTACTTGTCCTTAATAGTGTTGAGCACTTTCTCAAGTAGCATTCCTATTGTCCTCACCTTGTAACATGTCATTTCCTTGCCCAGTAGTCACTATCGGAGTTCTCACTCTTTCGTCTCCTTGTCGATTTTCTTGGCGAGCCTTTTCTGCCTACTAATTTTCCCCTAAGAGTTATCCTATACTCTTTAGTCTTTTGGTTCATTTCCTTATTTGGGATGGGATTCTCCTCGGTCCTCGGGGTTTGTTTGGTTACTTTTCTTGAGGCAATCTTCCTACAGTTGAGACGTAGGCTTACATCCTTGTTTAGAGACATGGTTTCAGCAACTTAGAATTCTTCATTAATGAAGAAGGAGTACAATATATTAGGGCCTTAACCATATTACAAAGAGGTGGTCATGAAATATGTAGAGAATTATGGGGTGTGTACTAAGCATCCTTCATGGTAAGGTTATAAGCCCTAATTGGTGTTCCTAGTCTTAGGCTTGGCTTCCTTTGTACTCGGGGTGTGACCTCAACAAGCATCATCCTCGGGTCTGGTTCACCCGAACTGGTCAGGTTTTTCTCTCCCACTTTGTTCTAAGGTTCCTTTCCAAGGTTTATGAATTTCCTTGGAGTACAATAGAGTTGAATTCCTTTGTTTTGCTTGATCTCTATTAGTTTCGATTCATGAACCGACTCGGATCATAAACCGGGTTAATCATGTTGGACCCAATTCATGAACTGACTCGGTTCATAAACTGGTTCAATCCTATTGGACCCGATTCATCCAAACCAGTCTAATTTTCCTCTTCCAATTCGTCCTAAGGTTCTTTTCCATAGTATTTTAAACCTTTTCGGATCACCTAGGAGTTGTAAATTCCAAAATTGCCCATTCACAATTGATCGGGTTTGTGAACCAGTTCGGTTTTCTCACTCGGTTTTCTCACAATTGATGTAGGCTTACATCCTTGTTTAGAGACATGGTTTCAGGAACTTGGAATTCTTCATTAATGGAGAAGGAGTACAATATATTAGGGCCTTAACCATATTACAAAGAGGTGGTCATGAAATATGTAGAGGATTACGGGGTGTGTACTAAGCATCCTTCATGGTAAGGTTATAAGCCCTAATTGGTGTTCCTAGTCTCAGGCTTGGCTTCCTTTGTACTCGGGGTGTGACCTCAACAAGCATCATCCTCGAGTTCGGTTCACCCGAACTGGTCAGGTTTTTCTCTCCCACTTTATTCTAAGGTTCCTTCCCAAGGTTTATGAATTTCCTTGGAGTACAATAGAGTTAAATTCCTTTGTTTTGCCCGATCTCTATTAGTTTCGATTCATGAACCGACTCAGTTCATAAACTGGTTCAATCCTGTTGGACCCGATTCATCCAAACCAGTCTAATTTTCCTCTTCCAATTCGTCCTAAGGTTCTTTTCCATATTATTTTGAACCTTTTTGGATCACCTGGGAGTTGTAAATTCCTAAATTGCCCATTCACAATTGATCGGGTTTGTGAACCAGTTCGGTTTTCTCACTCGGTTTGACCGGTGCCCTTCCTGATTTTCCTTAGCTCAAAAGGGCGGGGTTTACACATTGTCTTCTTTCTATAGTACATCCTAGCCTAATGGTTACTTAATCAATCCATCCCAAGGATCACTTCTACCTCCCTCATGGGAAATGGAATCAAATCCACTTCGAGTTTGGTCCCCCCAATCTTTATCTCACATCCCTTTAATTATTGGTTCCTATTTAACCCTTCTCCTAAAGGTGTGAGGATATTGAGACTTTGTCCTAGAGGAGTGAGTTCTAGGGGTAAACTTGGAATTAAGTTCTCTATGATGAAGGATCTCTTAGCTCCTAAGTCGAAGAGGGCGTAGACATGTTGTCCCCATAAATGCACATACCCTGATTGAGGAAACGTATATTTTTAAAGGAAAGGCTTTCTTTATTGAATAAAGATTTTCAATTACAAGATTTTTCTTAAGCTAATTGTGAGGATTTTGGGATGTACCCACTACAATAATAGGGTTTTTCCTAGCCTCTTCCTATGTGAGGTTATATACCCTAGTTGGTACTTTGGTTGTAGTGTCTAGCCTAGAATTCAAGGGGTTCCCTTGTGGTGGTCCAAGTGTATTCCTCTTTTTGTTCTCCTCGAGAGTGGGACATTCCTTTGCAAAGTGCCTCACTTGTCTGCATGCAAAACAGGTCAAGCATACTCCCTTGTGGTGCCTTTGGCACCTAGCAAGGGTTTCCCTAGGGCAAGGTGGGGATTACTCTTTGGGGAGGTGGTGGCATGTCCTTTCTCTTTTGAAATGCCACTCTATTTCCCCATCTAGGACCATTATGCTCCCTCCGACCTCCCTTACTATTTTGACCCTTATCTTCCTTTTGAGTCATTTGCTCCATCCAACAACGTCAGATTTGCACCAGTCACTCACACTCATGAGCCATAATGATTACTGCCACCAGGTATGTGGGGCATCCTAGTACTCCCATACGGTCTTATATGTCCATATTGAGACCGTCCATGAACCGTTGGCATATATATGATGGCCTAGCTAGATCAGGGGAAAAGGGTCTTAACTCATTGAATTTTGTTTCATACTTTGATATGGAGTTAAGCCCTTGCCGAAGTCGGAGGAAATCCTACTTCTTCTTGTTAATCAAATGAGGAGCCACGTACCTCTCCTTAAATTGTTCCCAGATGAGGGTGGAGGTATGCAGGTTTCAGACATTGTCCCACCATCTTCTGGCACTTCCCTCTAGGAAGAATTCTGTTAGAATCACCATGTCCTCTGGTGATTTCCTATCTATCCCCATCAGCTTCTTGACATTTGCCAGCCAATCCATGGTGGCACTAGCATCTTTCTCTTCGAGGAAAGGCTTAAACCCCAGTTGACGAAGAGTCTTGAGATTTTTGGGAATGTTAACTGGAGGGGGATGGTTAATAGGAGGAGGATAGGATTGTACTTCCTCTAGTTCAACCCAAGAGTTAGTGCATTCCTCAGGGATGAGGTTAGGTTGCCCAAATACACGTGAACTTCCCATACAACCTCTAGTGTTTCGAGCTAAGTCTAGGTAGGGTTGTTTGGGCTCCTCGGGGAGTTTCAACAGGAAGGGGTGATTGGGTAGTGTCGGAGACTGCGACTCTAGTTCTCTTGGTTCCTTTCTTGGGAGTCATTCTAAAAATTTTAAAACCATCCCTATTAGTTACTATGTTTTCTAGTCTTAATAATATATTCGAGGAAATATGCTCTAATAGCACTCAATTTGTCATGCCCTGACCCGGTTTGATCGGATTCCCGTGAGCAACCTGCCACTCTCCCGGTTTATTATGGGTTATGCCCATCTTTAAACTGCAAGGAGTAAGGCGTCCTTTAGACTTGTACCTTTCCTAGAATAACATTAATCAAAACTGCATAAAATTAAGCTTACATACCTGTCATGCAGGTTTAGCTAGCTGAAGGTCCTTAGGTAGGTTTTTCCCTCGGTTACCTGAAAAGGGGTAAAGAGAGGGGGTGAGTTCGACAACTTAGTGAATGGGTGTTTGAAACATAAGTTTCTAAAAAAATATTTTGGATTAGAGTGTGTCAAACTCCTTATTTTCTTTAAAATCCTTTCTTCCTCAATTTCTTGGTTTTCAAAACCATTACTCATCATTAACCACAGTCAATGTGTTTAACAATCAACACACGTCATTCATCATGAAGGGATCACACATTCACAGGTCAGCCCGTCCATTGCACCCACTTGTGGCGATGGAGCGACTTTATCATCCACCTAGATAGAAGACCGTTCACTTCTACCCTGGGAATGAGTGGATGTACGTGACATCCGACCCTCAAACCCAAAAAGAAACTCCGTGTGCGTATGCGGACAGAGATCTCATCCCGACCCCACCCCGGTCTCATGCGCATGAAGCTACATCGAGCTTCCCTGACTGCTAGCACGAAAAACTACCCTTATCTCCACCATGTCGTCTAGTAGCCCCTAGGATGCATACCTACCCCTCTTAGGCATCTTGATGGTCCTGAACCTCAGTACATGCACAAACAATAATTTTTTCCATATAAGCCATTAATCTTTGGTGCCACTAGTTCAACGGCCCCGACCCTCAACTCGACCTACAACTGTTTGTCTAGACTAGATCGTCGACCTGTCATGTCGCACTGCCGCCAGTCCAACGAGTATGTCAGTCCTATCTTGGTACCATGGCCAAATCACATCATTCATTAAAATTTTTATGGCTTAATATCATGTTTGTTTACGAGCTCCTGCTCGTACCAACTAGCCTTGGGCCCACTGTGTCAGATTTTCAAAATCTCGCATTCTAGCCCCTAAGTTCCAAAATCGAGGCCTCCGGCCTATCAAAGCTATTCGAGCTCCCATCAAGGTCTCCCAAAATCTTTAAGGAGTAGCACACAGTCAGGGGAGAGCACTTCTGACAAAAACATCTTTTCACTTGTCGATCACACCAACCAAGTGTGATGACATCTCTTCTTACAACCGGTAAACGAGTTTTTCACTTCCTTCTCGGAAGTTCATCAGACCAACTGGGTATGATGTACTTACAACCAATAAGTAGTTTTTCTGCGTAGTTTCCACATCACTCGATCTAGGTGTGATGTAAAAATTCCACTTAGTAGTGGTTTTTCATTCCGAGATACTCATCATCCCAACAAGGTATGATGTGAAAATCCCCACTCACCCGATTAGTGCAATGTATTTTCCTCTTAACTGGCTCTTTGCTTCACGTGAGCTTATCCTTGTTGGCATTCCTGGTATTTCATGTTCCTACACGATATAAACATTCTTACTCATTAACAAATGGCCTAATAGCCTTCATTCATCACGAATGAATGAAATGCCCAAACTTTTAAATATTTACATTTAGTTCCCTAAAGTTCTTTTTTTTAACTTTAGGTCCTTAATGCTAATTTTTTTCCCAAATTAAGTTCCAAAACTTTCAAAATTTTATTTTGGGTTCACAATTTATCCAAAATCCCAAAAAGGGTTCAAGTTTCCCAAATTTCCAATTAGGTCCCCAACTTTTCAAAAATTACCATCTTGCCCCTATTTTACAAAAATGGCAATTTGACCCTAAAATTTTCAAAAATGATCATTTTGTCCTCTAACATCTTTTTCATGGCCAATTGGCCCTCAATTTTGGGAAATTGCAGTTTGGTCCCTCAATTTTTTGAAATTCCCAAATTTCCCCAAAATTTTCCCCAATTTCCCACTTTCAAACTAGCCAAATGTGATTTCATGAAATTGACTGATAAATTGAGGTTAATTATTGAAATTACAGGTAAAATTGAGTTCCTACACTTACATACGATTCAATGGAACTTTGAATCGCGTCATTTGGATCCGAATTGAGCTCAAACAAAGCTTCGTTGGAAAATTGAACTTAGAGATAGAAAGCTTCAAAAGCTTACCTTCGAGGTGCGGCAGTCCAAACTTTCGATCTAGACAGATAGCTCTCATCATGAGGTTCCTCCTAGGATCAAGAATCGTATCAATTCATGCCGAGTTAAAGGAGAATTTGGTCAATGAAGTTTCGTCGGTTCTCTCTCTAACGTTGATCAAAAATTATAAAGTGGAGCCAAATTGTCTTACCTTTCAGCTTTAATTCAGTCATATGAGGGTTGTGGAAGTGTTGGGAGAGTTTGGTTTGGCTTGAGAAGGGCTTGAATTGGTCATTTTTAGCTTGGCCGAAACAGGGCAGCTTCGGTCCGTTGGAGCTGCTTCACTGTTCAATCACGCCAGCATTTCTCCAGCAATCCTCGGAGCAAATGGGGACTACCTCAGGTAGCTGACTTCTCCCTAAATCTAAAGAACCTGACCTCACCTTCTTTGGCTCATAAAACTCCTAATGTCAGAGCTCTGGTTTGAGCTTCACTAAAAAATGGAGAAGTAGGGAGAAAGAGGAGTTTTCAGGTGTGAGGTGGATGAATGAGGAGGAGCTCTTTATATAGGAAGCTCGGGGACTTCTTAGTCGTCCAACTATTACCTTTATGGCAGTCATTCATTGCCTAAAACTCCCTGGTCAAAGACTTTTCATCTTCGTCGGCACTACTTGATTTTCCAGTGAGTGAACAGTGTTGTCATCTAAAGGAAGAAAACGACATTGTTCCGAATCAGGTTCAATGATTAAACCAGTCAGTTCAGGCCCGATTCAACAGCGTTTTTCATAATTAAAAAATTGTAAATTCATCTATATTCATTCTCTAAACAATGGTGACTTCAATTCTCTAATTTAAATTTTTTAAGCCACCTAGAAAAATTAATTTTGAAACCAGTTTAATAGTGGTTCAATCCAGTTTAGGTCCGGTTCACCTGAACCGGTTTGGCTTTCACCTCCAATTCATCCTAAAGTCCCTTCTCGTGACTTTTGGGACTCTTTAGTTTACTCAGGATTTATAAATTTTCCAATTTGTCCTTTCTCTATTGGTTACAATTTATAAACCGACTTGGTTCTCTCTTTGAAAATGACAAGTTCTTTTCCCGATTTTTTTTATTATCAAGGGACGGGGTTTACACATTTCCTATCTAATGGTGGCTTCAATTTTTCAATTTTGTCACTTCAAGCCACCACGAAAAATGAATTTAGAAACTAGTTCATGTATGGTTCAAGCCGATTAAATCTGGTTCTGGTCCGATTCACCTTGAACCGGTCCGATTCACCCTGAACCGGTCCGATTTTCTCTTTCCATTTGTTCCAAGGTTCTTTTCCATAATTTTTATGACTCTTTGAGTCACTTGGAATTTGTCAATTTCCCATTTTACCATTTCTTTACTAGTTTGGGTTCGTTAACGGCTCGATTTTCTCTTTTGAATCGACCGATTCTTTTCCTAATTTTATTATCTTTACAGGAATAGGGTTTATAGATGTCCACTCAAACTCACGGTAGAGGTAGTGCACCTCTATTAGGGTGGATGGTAAAGTCACTCTGGTCCACAAGTGGAATAGTTGGGGACTATTTTACGAATGTGTGATATATTTCTATGATTGAAAGGGCGTGTGAATGCTTGTTGAAATACCTCCCAAGCAAGGGGAAGGGCTCAAGAAGAGATAAAACTCATATTAAAATAAACTAAAATTATAAAATATTTTGATATATTGATTATTTTAAAAACTCACTTCCCAACCCCCACTCACTAAGTTGTAGAAACTCACCCCCTCCCATTAAACCTTTTTTAGGAAAACCACCTCACCACAACCAACCGAGGCTAGCGGAGGAAGTTAAAGGTACCGTAAGAAGGTAACTTTTATTTAGCTATTTTGTAAACTTTGTTATGGAAAATAGGTACGTTTCAATGCATTTACCTTCCTTTGACTATTTGATAGAAAAACTAAATTATTACAAGAAAGGGTGGCAGGTTGATCACAGGACTCCAACCAGATCGAGTTAGGGCATGACAGTCGGGATGGGGCATTCACTAAAAACTAGCATAAAGTTAGGTTTAGGATTGTAGCTCACTAGAGAGGGGGTGCTTATCATTGGAACCGGTTAGGCTAGAGAGCTAACTTTCCCATGAGTTTTTTTGACACCTTGATCACCCTATGAGGTGGTCAGAGTCGTTTGCAATACTGATTTACATAGTTTAGTTAAAAATATGGGATTGTCAGAGATTCTAAGATTTTGATGACCACTAGACTTACTTTTGGGCCGAATGATCAGTGGTATCATTGAGATGGGACCAACATGAGTCTCCAAAATTAATTTGGGTTGTGCTTGGCCATTGGGGAGGTAGGGGCAAGGTCAGTAATATATTGCTCTATTTCTAGCTAAGGGAGTATTGTTATTATTTCGTCTCACCAGTCCTAAGAGATGACACATCATCGTCGGACAGAATTGCAGTTTGAAAGTTGACTTCCACATGGTAACAACACCCCCAGAATGGTCACCTTTATTGATCAAAGCAAAGTGTTATCATCTCTGAAATTGAGGTTGTTAGAAAATTGAGTAACATGAGTTTCAGAGTGAATTTCGACTATTGGCATGGCGAGTGGGTGGGGATTATGTAGCCAACTTAGGGGACTAAATATCTTTTATCCCATGCCCACACCTGGTATAATGGAATTTGATAGGTCTCATTTCTCATTTAATTCTACTCGGGAATAGTAAACTGAAAATTGTACGAAAATCAGTTAAAAGTTAGGTTATTTCGCACTATATCGAACATGTTTCTAGTAAATAAATGGATTGGTTCAACCAATTTTAACCATTTTTTGCTCAATTCATCACCAATTTAGTTTATTTTTTATCCAATTTATTTTTGATCAATTTTCACTAATTTGACTAAAAAACTTCATTTTATAATTTATATATCCATTTCTAAAAACAAATTTTACTTATATAAGCCCATTTAATCAGTTTTAGTTTGCTTTCGATTTGATCGATTATTAGTTAAATTTATTTTTTAATTATTATCTAATTGTATGTTTACTAAACAAAAAAATTATTATTATTTATTTGTATAAGTGCTACTACAAATCAAATTTTCAGGCATTAATTATGCTCCATTCTGAATTAAATTAATTTTTGGTTAAACCTTCTTAATATTTGATCAATAAGGATGTTTTGAATGAAATTTATAACATTTCTTAATTGTCTAACTTTTTGTTTTGTACTACAACTTAATAAGTGTTTAATTTCCTATTTTCGGTTTAAGTTGTGTGTATTTTTCGATTTCGATTCATGTTATAATTAGGTATAAATATAAAAAATATAAATTTCGGTTTTAAAATATATATGCGAGTAGATTAAGTATTGCTCAAATGTAACGAGAATGTGTTTTAAGAGGAAAGTAGTCCTCTCGATCAGGCCAGGATTGTTCGTGCCATTACAACCGGTTCTCCCCTTTTGTAGACCGCTCTCCCCTTTTTGTGATGTGATCTATGTGAGAATTCAAATTTGGTATGAGATTATATAAAAGTAAAATAATCTATACACTGTGGAGATTTCTCTTTAGTATATCCCGCAAGTGTGTGAAGGGAATGGATGATCGAGCATGCATATTCACACATATAATTATATGAAATTATGATGCATAATTTTGATTGCGTATGTGAAGTGTATCAATAACACCTAGCAAGTAATATGACCATTGGACTATATATATTCAAAGTAACTTATTAACATGAAAATGGAATTTCGAAAGATATTTTTTTGTACACAATTTCATCATTTTGATCACTATTTTTTATAATTTAAGTCTTTCCGTACAATTTCATCATTTACATTTTTATATTAATGGTATAATAATATTAAAGTAATCTATAAATATATTATAAGAATAATTTTTTATTAATAATTTATAAAATAAATATAAGTTGTCAATTCAACATTTACTTCAATAATCTACGAATATTCAAAATGAACTCTTGAAATGCCTAACAAATAAAGGATAGAGAGCAAGATACATATAGATAAAATGACACATATAAAAATAATAAAACAAGATATTTTAATAAAAACCAACAATTTATTTAAGAAGAAGAACTTTTGAATTATAGTTTTTGTTCCCTCAATTTAAGGGGACCTCCCCATCGAAACTTGTAGCTATGTAAATGTACATATATGGGCAACGGAGAAGTGTAGAAAAATGCGGGGTTCAATATTGAATGGGCAAGGTATATTATACTAACCCTACAATCACATAGGTGATAAGGCCCCACCCGTGACACTCAGAAAAATAATAAAACAATATAGTTGAACAAAAATCAACAGTTCTTTTAAAACATACTGATATATTATATTTTATCTTCCTCCAAACAGGGGAAGGCTCCCATTGAAACCAAGGCTTCGTAAATGCACGTACATATATTTATATATGAGGGGTATGTGAGGAGTGGGAAAAATGTGGGCGTGCAATATTACCTATGCAATGTACATTAAAAAAATATGGGCGTGCAATATTACCTATGCAATGTACACTATACCAACCCAACCATACATTGTAATTAAATTCCTAACTTTAAATTTTATTGTAATTAGATTTATAATCTTTTCAAAATAGACGAGACAAGTTCCCTAAATTAATCAAACTTTATTATCAATATCAAAACTTTATAATCAAACATCAATTGTATTTAGGACCCCTAACTTTTAAATATTTACATTTTGTCCCTCACCGTTGATCCAAAACTAAACTATCTCTAAAAATTACTAAACTAAGTGGGGAGGTCTCATTAGCCTCCTTATAGGTAATCGTAAGGTAGATTTGGTTGGGTCGACCGGAGGCACTCCCTCTAACTCTTGATCTGAGAAGTTAGCTCTTTTACTCAGTATTTTTTTAGTATCAAGAATTTGGGTAATTAGTGTCAAGATAAGTAGGAATTGATCAAATAAATCTAGCATTTTCTCTCTCTAAATTTGAACTACACCAAAGGTGGAGGGCTGAATTGGTTTACCTTTTTTTCCTATAGGACGGTCGTGTGATGGCTGTGGGGCTAAGGGAAGACTCAATTCGGCGACATGAGGTCTGAATTGGTCGAATTTAGATCGACCAAAATAGAGCAGCTTCACACTAATGGAGCTGGTCCACTGTTTAGGTTCATCGACGCTTCTTCGGCGATCCTCAGATCAGTTGGAGGTGGGCGTCAGGTAGCTAACTTTCTCTCAAGTCTATAGGACTCGAATTTTTCTTCTAAGGCTAAATGATATGCCCAAGTCAGAGCTATGGTTTGAGTTTCACTGTAAAATCAATCACTTTAGAGGAAAAGGAGAATTGAGGTGTGTGGAGTATTAACGGATGGGAGCTCTTTATATAAGGAGCTCAGTGACTCTCTATCCTACCAATTTCCATACTGGTCATGCTCATCCTAATAAAAAATTGTCTAAATCGGAAAAACTTTCATACAAAAGAAAAGGAAAGGAAAATCTTTCATCAATGAACAGTGTCATAAGTTGGAGAAGGAAGATGACACTGTTTTGCACATGCGAGCTTTGCACGTGTGGAACGACCACGTGGTAGTACATGATTGGCTGGTCTGATTGACATGGCGATCCTACTCAGCCATCACGTCAGCCATTAACCGGTTGACCAGATACATGGCAGCCTCCCATTGGTTGTTTGTGTCTGCGTGGCTGTTGACCGGACACGTGTCTCTCCCTAAGTAGTTGGCGCTTTCAGGCGATGATCGAGTGGCTGGTGGGGCACTCCTTGCCACGTGTCATGCATTGATTGGTCGCATGTGCTAACTGGGCATTGACCTATTGACTGGTTGGACCATTGACCAGTTCAGTCTGACTAGGTCCATTGACCTAAAAACGAAAATTGTCGGTTGAGGCCCGATTCAATCGGTTTTATAAAATTTAAAATTTTCTAAATTAATATGAATTTATTTTTTATCTAATGGTGGCCTCAATTTTCCAAATTAATCTTTTTAAACCACTTAGAAAAATAAATTATTGAACTAGTTCAATATAGTTCAAGTCCGGTTCAACTTGAACCGGTTTGATTTTCTTGTCCAATTCGACTCATGGTTCTTCCCCATGATTTTTATAAATTTTTGGTCACTTGGGATTTTAAAATTTCTCACTTTAACACCTTATTTACCATTTTTGGTTCATAAAATGGTTCGATTTCTGTATTTAAGTCACTGATTTTTTCCCCGGTTTCCTTGGTCTAAGAGTACGAGTTTCAAAGATAACCTGATCATAGCTTAGATAACAAGTCAGATGACCCAAGACATATGTCTCAAGTGGCAAAAATAAACCATGGGACTTGTATAGGCAAATACGAGTGAAGCAAATAGTATATCATGATAGGTGGTTTAGGGGAAAGATCTGGATCGTAAGCCATGTAACGGAGCGACTTCAGTGTCCGACTCACTGATCTGTGATCTATGAGCTTACCCTCTATGTCACGCTCCGACCTAGTTTGGTCGGATACCCATGATCAACTCGCCACTCTCCCAGTTTATTAAAGAGTTTCCCCTTATTATAAACCGTAAAGAATAAGGCGTCCTTTAAACCTGCACCTTTCCTGGAATAACATAAATAAAAAATATATAATATTTTAAATTATCATACCTATCTTATAGGCATCTTATTTGAGGGTCTTTAATGGTAGGCTTTCCAGAATTTCCTAAAAGGGATATAAGGGACGGGGTGAGTACAACTAATCAGTGAATGGGTTTTCGAAAATTAACTTTTAGGAAAAATATTTGTATTGGAGTGTGCAAGACTCCTTATTTTCTTTCAAAAATACTTTCAATTCAAATCTCTGTTATTATCACCATTTCTTATTAATTACAGTGTGTTATCACCCAACACACATCCTTCATCATTAAAGTCAATAACGCAATCGCAGGTCAGCCAGTCCACTGAACCCACTTGTGGCATCAGAGCGACTTTACCGGCCACCTAGATAGAAGCACATCCACTTGTACCCTGAGAATGAGTGGATGTACGTGACATCCGACCCTCAATCCCGAAATTAATTCTCCGTGTCCATATGAGGACAGAGATCTCATGCCGACCCCACCCCGGTCTCGTGCGCTTGAAGCTACATCGAGCTTCGCAAGGTCACCTAGTCCGACGAATTGCCCTTATATTCACCAAGTCGTCCAAGGCCCTAGGACACATCACTGCCCCTCTTGAGCGTCTTGAAGGTCCCGTACATACAGTGCATGTACAATCAGTATTTTCACATCATGCCTTATAATATGTGGTGCCACTGGTCCAACGGCCCCAACCATTAACTCAACCTGCAACTATTTGTCTTGACTAGTCCGGAGACCTGTCATGTCGCATTGCCACTAGTTGACTGAATATGTTGGTCCTGTCTTGGTACCATGGTCAAACAATTCATTTCCTTAAACTTTTATGGCATATATATCATGTTTGTTTACGAGCTCCTGCTCATGTCAATTGCCCTATGACCCACTGTTCGAGATTTTCAAAATCGGGCATTTTAGCCCCCAAGTTTCAAAACCGAGGCCCCTGCCCTATAAGAGCTATTTGAGCTCCCGTCAAGAAGGTTTCCCAAATCATTTAAGTAGTGGCAGACAGTCAGGGGAGATCACTTCCGACAAAATATATTTTCAGCTATCCATCATACCAACCGGGTATAATGACAACTCCGCTTATAACCGATGAACAGGTTTTCCACTTCATTTGAGAAAGTTTTATCATACCAACCGAGTATGATCTACTTACAATCAATAAGTAGTTTTTCCACGTGATTTTCATATCACTACTCTAAGTTGTGATGTTTAAAATACCACTAAGTACTGGGTTTTCATTTTGATGTACTTATCATCCCCAACCGGGTATGATATAAAATCCCACTCACTCGATCGTGTAGTGAAATTCCACATAGTCAGTTTCCGTCCCTAGCAAGCTTAACTTCAACCGGCATTCGCGATGTCTCATTTTCCTACATAAAATAAACATATTTGTTCATTATTCTTTAGCCTAATAGCCGTTATTCATTCCAAATGAATGAGAAAACCAAACTTTCTATTTATCTGCAATTAGGTCCCTAAAGTTATTTTTCTTTAACTTTTAGTCCCTAATGCTAGTTTTTCCTCAAATTGAGTCCTAAAATTTTTAAAATTTATCTTAGGACCTCAATTTATTCAAATTCACAAAAAGGGGTTTAATTTTCTAAATTTCCAATTTGGTCCCCGAACTTTTCCCAAATTACCATTTTGCCCTTACTTTACAAAAATGGTAAGTTTCACCCCAAAAATTCTAAAATTCCTCAATTGGCCCTCTAACATTTTTATCATACCCAATTGACCCTCAATTTTATAAAATCACATCTTGGTCTTTCGAATTTTTGAAAATCCTCAATTTTCCCCCAATTTCAACTTCTTAACACATCCAAATTTGATTTTATCAAATTGATTGATCAAACACTTCTAATTATTGAAATTGAAGTTGAAATTGAGTTTCTACATGTTTATACGATTCCCTAGCACTTTGAATCGCAAGTTTTAACGCTGGAAAATAAATTGTAGAGAGAGAAAGCTTCGATTGTTCATCGGTGAGGGCGCGACGGTCTGAGCTTTCTATCCGGACATGTAGCTCTCCTCCTGAGGTTTTTCCTACGATCAAGAATAACATCAATTGATATCGAATTAGATTAGAATTTTATTATTGAAATTCAACCGACTCTCTCTCTAACACCGATCGAAAATTGCATAGAGAAGATGAATTAGCTTACCTTTCAGTCCTAATTCGGCCGTGTGAGGGCTGAGGAAGTGTTAGAAGGGCTTGATTTGGCTTGAGGATGGCTCAAATTGGCGGATTTCAACTCAGTTAAAACAAAGCAGCTTCAGTCCGCCGGAGTTAGTAATGCAACCATGCTTACAGTACAATAGGGACCGGAGTTAGTAATGCAACCTTCTCTATGATTCATCGACAAAAGGAGGGCGGATCGTTCCTTGTATACAGGAGGGTCGTTATTATCCCGAGCTTTTTTCTCATACACTCTTATCTTAGAGAATAAAATTGCAAATTTATGTGTTGATACTATGACATGGAGCTAAATAATTGGTTAGAACTCAAGTCAAATTGTTTATACGGTTACTGATTTTAAACTTATTTAGGTCAATAGTCTATTGATTCCGTAGATGTAGTCTCGTTGAGTCCATGAGTGTGAAGTTGATTTAATGAATAGAGCTATCCGTAATGAATATAGATCATTTCATCAAGAGAAGCTTATAGATCATTTCATCATGAGAAGCTCATAGATTATTGTATCGAGCTTGCGGCCGCCATTGTTGTTGGGTTGTCTTGTCTCATTAGACTATCATGAGATGAGAAGCTTATGCCCATCTTTTCCTTTTGAAAATTCCCAAATACCATTGACTTGTATAGAATTACCAAGGTGTGCTTACTAAAAAAATGTGTTCCAAAAGAGCTAAACCCAAACTTTCATCTAATATTTGTGAAGCTAGCTAGTATGCATTTGACCTTCAACACTATAATATCTTGTAATAGGAACGGGTATGTTACACTCTAAATATTCTACTATTATATATTATCCGTATACAATAAATGAAAAATGCTAAAAGTGGAATTAATGCTCTGACCTCTACCTGCTAAGATTACACCTTCCAAGACAAGATAGGGCCTATTTATTTTAGAGCTACATCACTAAAATTATTGTTTTATCGTTCCAATAAAAAAGTATATTTATCCGACCAATGGTTAAATCAAATTTAAGTGGCCAAATTTTCTTATAAACCAAGCCATGGCATAAAGAATAACCTTGCATATGCCCTCTCAACCATATCATACCAGGGCATGCAATTTCATCCTTGGCCAAAATCCTTCCGGCATATGTTCCTTTCCCAGAAAGTGAATTAAAGATGAATTACTGTTGTTGTATGCTTGCCATCTTATTATACACACTTTGGTTTGCAAGGGGTTGTATGCTGTACAGTGACAATTGATCCTCTGATCTTGTGCTTATCTCAATGACCAAAGTTTTTTTTTACCAAGGAATCTCCAAAGCTTAATAATAATAGCATTATGTATCAATTATTATTCAGACATATAAGCCCGACTTGTTTCACCTCGATCTTGACGGACCTCGGCTAGAACATATCGATTACACGATTCATGCCATCTTAATGTACACCTTCTATGAGACTTATTTGGCATCCATCTAATCTATTCTAACAGCGGAATGCATCATATCCATTTTACTTGCTTATCAGTTCCGACAGTGATCACCTCTTATTGCCAACTATCCCTTCATTACCCGCCAGGATCATGTACTTATCCTTTCTAGTGAGACCCGTGCACCCGAACCCTAGTGCTTGTCCGATCCGGCCCTGAACATCGTTGGCCACATCAAACCTCGACTTCTCTTCATCTTGGTGGCCAGCCATGGACAGCCTGGATACCTTCTCGAGCAAGCGGAGTTCGTAGATAGGGTTAGGGTTTAGGAAGAAGAATAATGGGTCGAAGCACTTGAGCCCACCGGCGGTGGTCCCGTGGAACCATGCAACGCTCGTGTCCACTGCCACTGGAATTATATCGTCGCTCATCTCTGTGAACAGCGGGCTGAACCGTAGGAGGTAGGGCTCCCTACATGTGGTACCCTCGGGGCAGACCACAAGGTCCCCTCGGCGCAGAAGGCTCTCCATCATCGCTCCATCTTTGACCCTGTCCCGGGTCAGCCGGACCGTCCTTATCGGTGACAAAATCTCCGAGACACGACTCAAGCTGTAGGTGACAGCGGTGAGGTCCTTCTTGAGGGAGAAGGAGAGGCAGAGAGGGTCCAGGAGGGTCCGGTGGTTGCAGACGAAGAGGCTTCCCTTGACGGATTTTCTCTCGGGGGTGCCTGGGGTGGTGACTGATGTAGGGTTCCACACAGTGTACTGGAGACCGGAGAAGCAGAGGATCGGAATCGAGAGGCCGTAGGGCATGGTGAGACCGATGGCTATGCGGAGGACGGAGAGAAGGACTCCGAACGGTGCCCACATGAAGAGAGCCACGACGGAGAGTGGGGCTGGGAGAAAGGCAAGCCGGCCGTCGTGGAAGATGACGGGTTTGGGCGCTTCTTGGGCTGGAAGTTGCCGGAAGCTTCCCTTGTCCGCTCTGCCTACTATATAAAGATCCTGTTCGACAAAAAAAAAATTAAACGGTGCCTATATTTTGTAAACAACGTGCAATCTCTCTATCAATTAATTAATTAATTGAATAACATTGAGAAGTTGTGGGGTAATTTTACAGTTATTTAAATATATTTTTTTAAGTTTTTAAAAATTAAAAAAAAACATATACATATTAATCTCAATAACTGTTAATCAGTGTGGAAGAATGAATCCCATCAACTCAACATTTGCTCGCTAGCCAGTGTTTAGAATTACCTTGCAGTGGGAGAATATGTGGGGATGGAGGAGGATTTTCTTTAAGCTACTGAGACCAACGACTCCTCCATTATTCCCAATTCCACATGCATCATCTTCTCTAAGGCTTGGGAGCAGCTCCTCCTCTCCACCATTAATGGCGGGAACCATTGTACTACCACTCCTCTTAAACATCTGATTCTCCTCCTCCATGACACCCAAGAAACGCCCGCATATGACCCTCATCTCCCTCCCCATGACAGCATCAACCTCAAGATACTCCCTCGCAAAGTCCTCGATCATCACCTGCGGCAAGCAACTCACTACTACCTTCCTCCCGCTCCTCTTCAGCACCTCGAAACTCTCGAGCCCTACGTCCTCTAGGAAGAACTTGGGTAGAACGGCGCTACCCACCCTGAGGCCCCGAACCTTCACCCCGAAGAAGCTCACGAACGCCATAACCTTCAGCCCCCACTCGTCGCTCAAGAAAGCGACGAGAGGGTACGTTAGCAGCAGCAATAATGCCCTCATGAAGCTCCCGGCCTCTAAGGCCACGAGCATGAAGTAAGGGAAGGGGGAGGAGGACCTAAGGAGGGCGCCCTCGAGGTCGAAGACAACGGTGCGGTTCGTGAGGTCTGGCTTGATGGTGTTGATGGAGGAGAAATTTTGGTACCTCGAGTGAGCCAAATTGCTTCCGCTCCTGTGCAGGCCTCGGGCATTGTTGCTCCTTAGCTTCCCAAAGAGGATCCTGCAGAGGAAGTATACGATAGATTTGAAGAAGAGCACTTCGGGAAACATTTGGTTTTTCTGTGTGTGGCCGATTGCCTCTGAGGACAGATTTTCGAATTAGGTGACAGGAAACACTGAGGATATGAATGAACGATTGTTGGGTCCTCTAGGGCAGAGTGCATGACCCTTTTATAGAATCTTCACATGGAGATACCCCTCCGTGTTTTCTACAATAACTAAAATGGCATTATCTCAATTTTTTTATGCAAGTTAACTGATTTGAGTCATGAAAACTCATTAAATAATAAAACTCTTATAACTATATATTTTCTTCATTTTCAAATCTTCAATACGAGTTTTCTTAACGGGAAAATACATTTTATCATCTCCCAGTTCCATTTTTGTTGTTCTTGTCCGTTTTATTTTTTTATCATATATTTTTATTTATACATATATATATAATGATATAAATATTATTTTCATTACTAGACTCAAATTGAAAAGAATTATACATGACAGAGAAATTAAAACCAAACCATCAATTTATATTAACAATTAACCAAATATTAATCCTGTAGGCTGCAGTATTTGTCTTAATCTAAAGGGGCTGTGCACGAACAAGTTAGAACCATTTTAGCCTTTTTAGTTAAAATGGATGCTTCACATCTAAGACAAATTGTGCTTATTGATTCGCCTACCTACCCGTGGAAAAAAATATCTTAATTTTTAAGTTCAATAACGAACTTGTATCCCACGTGTGAATGAATTGAAATGATTTTCAACACCTATTCTATTATATATATTATATATATATAATACATGTTCATGTTCATATTTATTAAGATAAAAATGCTTCCACTGCACAAACCATCAAGCTCTCGAGGTGGCATCTGCCATTCAAGTATTGAAAATCTTAATGACCACACATTCATTATTTATTAATTTGATATAATATAAAATTTTAAATTCACAATTTATTATGAGTGTTTCTAGACTTGTATTCTTAATTTGTTCGGTGGATTCTAGTTTCCGAACTCGGGTTCAGAAGTGATCTATAAAAATAAACTCAAATCTTATATGAGATGTGGCTCGTACGGTGGACCCGAATCCGACTAGAATTCAAGTATGTGAGATTCAATCTGTATGAATTTGATCCAAATCCGAACTTGAAAAAATAAAAATTATTAACTTTTAATTCGTGTATAATAGAATATGAACTTGGTCTACAATTGAACTCGAACAGATCTAAATTTGAGTATGTAAAGTTCAAGTTGGGCGCCTAAGCTTGGGTTTCGGGTCCAGCTGCCGTCCCTACTCCACACACTCCACGATTGTCTGAATGTTAGAGTGTCTTAACTCTTCATCTGCACATATAATTTTTAATAACATGATATAAGAGTCGGTTAAGTCAAAATTTGTCCACGGGATATCTCTACACAAACATGTTGGAATGAATGTTCATTACTAGCAAGGTGAGCATCCCTTTTAGCCTACATGCAACTTATAATTAGGGATGACACATACTCGAAATCAAGTCTATTCAGGGTATAGGAACAGTTGCATCCAATCTTGAGTCGAGTACGGATTAGTACGTATAAATCCGATTTAAAACCTAATATTTCTTGCAGGCTCGAATTAGGTTATAGGCCATGCAGTTCGGATCTCGTAGACCCGAATTTAAGTCGGGTTCGTTTTTATCTCACTTACTCGAATTCAGGTGGGTCCAAGTCAATTGCATGAACACGACTTTCGTATCCGCTCGGGTTTAGATTTCATGGACACGAGCTCGGTTCGGATATAAATATGCCGCATGTACACGACGTTTCAGGTTCGAGTTTTGTGCACCCAATATCGGGTCAGGCTGGAGTCGTATGAAGCCGACCCAATAAATTGACAAGAATACTTATAATGGGATTAAATGGAGCTAGATATATATCTTTTAAAATCATGTATTAATAATAATATAAAAAAGTATAAATTTATAAAATAAAATTGTAAATATAAAATTTAAGAGAAAATAAGTATATTATATTATATGAAAAAATCTTCAATAGGAAGGAGTAGAGGCTGAACCAACACTTGATAGTAATGTGTCAATTTAAAATAACCAGCATATATTTAGAAATATTTTAATATATTAACCACTTTAAAATAATAAATTTAGTTGATTAATATGATTTACTACCTTCCCTATCTATTCATATTTTTCAATAAATTAATATATACTTACTTTATATATAAATATTTAATTGAATTTAAATAAATATATTTAAAACATTTATTATATATAATTTTTATTTAATAAAAGTATAAATAAAAATAACATATAATTCAAATTTTATTTAATTAATTTAAAATAATAAATTAAATATTAACCTAAATATAATATAAAATTATATATTTTTTAATTTATTAATAAAAATTATATATAATTTAAATTTAATAAAATATTTATATAAAACATATATCAGATTAATTATATATAAATTATAATATAATACAAATTATGATAGTATCAAAAAATATATATATTTTTATATATAATTGGTATATTACCATAATTTATATATAAATTTATTTAAAAATTTAAAATATATATAATTATTACTTAATAAAATTATAATTAAAAATTAGATATAACATATAAAAATTTGTACGATATAATTATTTACATATAAATATTTATTTAAATTAAGTTACATATATATTTTAAACAACACAAATTATATATAATTTTTATTTAAAAAATTATTAATGAAATTTATATATAATTAAAATTTTGTGTATAAATTTAAAATAATAAATGAAATATTTTATACAAATATATTACAAAATTACATATTTTGAATTATTAATAGAGTATATATAATTTAAATAAAAAATATATAAATTATTATATCGTATAAATTATATAAAAAGAAATTATATATATATACTTTTCCCTTAATAAAATTATAAATAAAATTTTGAATTATATTATTATTTATATATAATTTGTTTAATATCATAATTTCTATATAATTATTTGATTTAATTTAAATATATATAATTTTTATTAATAATTCAAAAAAGATATAACTTTATATTATATTTATGTAAAATATTTAATTTATTATCTTAAATTAATTAAACAAACGTTTAGTTATATATACTTTTTATTTATAATTTTATCTAGTAAAATTTATATATAATATTTATTTTTTTAAATATATATACATAATTTACTTTAAATAATATATATACATAATTTAAGTTAAATAATATATATATAGTACATATATTAAATTATTATATAAAGTAAATCACATTTCTCAACTAAAACTATTATGTAAGAGATGTCCTATGTTGGATTTCATATAAAAATAATTCAGCCCAAGTTTATATAGTTTATGTGAACCTATAAATAAAATATTAACAAATGGAAATAACGTTGCTAATTACTAGAAATCAAATTACATGTTTGATACAAATATGAAAAACATTATTAGTAGTGATATATTTAGCTGATAAGTTGTTGAATTAGAGTGTATGAGAAGCGGAAAATATTAGATCAGGTTTCTGGAGAATAAATATGATCCAAATAATTTCATTTGTTGACTTACCAAATATTAGGCTTTTATATTAAATTGTGCAATAATACCTTGATTCTTGTAATTCTAGTAAATAAGATTGTGACCGAAACATATAGCATAGCCACTGATAAAACAATAATCATCAGGATTTCCAGCCTAGTCGACGTAAAAGAAGTAGTGGAGAGTGGTAGGAGAGTGACGTCATAGGATAAGGTCAAGATAAATAGTCACTTGAAAGTATTAAATGATGTGTTTGACAACAATTTAATAAAAATCCATGGGTTGATGTATAAATTGACAGACCTAATGGATGACATAGGCAAAATTGAGACGAATGATAGTAAAATACTAAAGGGAACCCATAATCTAACTATATAGAGTAGGATCCGAAAAAAGGTGTCTCAACCTTGAGGGTGTGTCATGATCTAGGAGCAACAGACATTGATACGTGCTTACAAGTATCCATGGTAGTTTTAGATAATAACTCTTGAATGTGTTTGAATTGAGTGAGATAAATATTGTAAGAAATATTGTGAACTTCAATTCCGAGGAATTGAGAGGGAAATTGAGAGATCCAATAATGATTAGATCATTAACATAGATAAGCAGAATCATAATGAAGATATATATACAATACATGAATAGAGAGATATCCACAACAAAACCATGAAAGCCCAGTTGAATGAGAAAAGAGCTGAGATGCGTAAACCAAGCATGGGGCTGAGACCATAAAGTGATTTACAAAGCCGACAAACATAATGAGGAAAAAGAGAGTAGTTGAAACATGTTAGTTGTTGCATGTAGACTTTTTTTTAGCAAGATGTCCATGAATAAATACATTATTGACATCCAACTAATAAATAGGCTAATGAATTGAAATATCAATTGAAAAAACCACCCAAATGGTAATAAATGTCTCATCATAATAAAGTCTAGGTTGTTTAGAGAATCCTTCTACAATGAGACAGCCTTATATCAAGCAATAGCTTCATTATGATTTTTTTTTATTTTGTACACCCATTTGCAACCGACAATGTGTCGACTAGGCAGTGCATGCACCAAATCCCATTTGTGATTGCGGAGAAGGATAGAGAATTCTGCTTGCTATGCATACATGGGGCATGACGATAGGCTTGTGCTTAGGTGTGAGGTTCTTGTGAAGTTGCAAGAAATACATAAGTGAAAATAGTAAAATGTTGTGGAGGTAGGGAGAAATCCTGTGAGCAAGTGACCATACAAGGAGGAGGTGCCACAACAAGGTCTCAACAAGGAGGAGAGACAATTAGAGAAGTATGAGCAACATATCTAGTAAGAGAAGAGAGATATAAAATAATTGATTTTGAAACAGGAGTCGGGACACCAGGGGGAATGGGTGGGGGAACTATAAATCGCTCCACGGAAGTGGAGGGACCCATACTATTTGCTGAGAAATGAAATACTATTTTATTAAAAATCTCTCTCAACTGCTCTAATTTCCGACGAAGCTCGAACCATAGCTCAAATATAGGAATTGTTTGGAGTGTGCCAAACTCCTTATTTCTTTTCAAAAATCCTTTCATTTCAAATCTTTGTTTTATAACCATTTCTTATTAATCACGGTGTGTCATCACCTAACACACAACCTTCATCATGAAGGTCAATCACACAATCGCAGGCCAACACATCCACTGAACCCACTTGTGGCATTGGAGCAACTTTACAGGCCACCTAGATAGAAGTACGTCCACTTCTATCCTGAGAATGAGTGGATGTTCGTGACATCCAACCCTCAATCTTGTAACAATTCTCTATGTTTGTATGAGGACAGAGACCTCATCCCGTCCCCACCCCAATCTCATGCACTTGAAGCTACTCTGAGTTTCGCAAGGTCATCTGGTGCGACGAACTGCCCTTATACCCACAAGGTCATTAGGCCCTAGGACACATCACTACCTCTCTTGGGCGTCTTGAAGGCCCCATAAACATAGTGCATGCACAATCAATATTTTCACATCATGCCATATAATTTGTGGTGCCACTGGTCCAATGGTTCCGAGCCTCAACTCAACCTGCAGTTGTTTGTCTTGACTAGTCCGGAGACCTGTCATGTCGCACAACCACTAGTTGACTGAGTATGTCTGTCTTGTCTTGGTACCATGGCAAAACAATTCAATTTTTCAATTTTTCATGGCATATAATTCATGTTCTTTTACGAGCTCCTGCTCGTTCTAACTGGCCTATGGCCCACTGTTCGAGATTTTCAAAAATTGGGCATAATAGCCCCCAAGATCCAAAACTGAGGCCTCCGGCCTAACAGAGCTATTCGAGCTCCCATCAAGAAGGTCTCACAAATCATTTAAATAGTGTCACACAGTTAGAGGAGAGTACTTCTAACAAAATAAACTTTTCAACTGTCCCATCATACCTACCGAGTATGAGGACATCTCTGCTTATAACCGATAAGCGAGTTTTCCACTTCCTTCTAGGAAGTTTCATCATACCAACCGAGTATGATCTACTTACAAGCAGTAAGTAGTTTTTTCGCATGAATTTTACACCACTCCTCATAGGTGTGATGTTTAAAATACCACTTAGCTGTGGTTTTCATTTTCGATGTGCTTATCATCATAACTGGGTATGATATTAAATCTCACTCACCTGTTCGTGCAGTGAATTTCCACTTAGTCAGTTTTTGTCCCATGCGAGCTTAACCTCAGCTGTCATTCCAGATGTCTCATATTCCTACACGAAATGAACATCGTTGTTCATTATCATCTAGCTTAATCACATCATTTAGTATAAATGACTCAATTTACAACTTTTCCAATATTTAAAATTTGTCCCTAAAGTTATTTTTCATTTTTTTATTGTAGGCCCCAATTGCAGACTTTTCCCCAAATTGAGTCCTGAAACTTTTAAAATTACTCTTGGGATCTCAATTTACTCAATTTCATAAAAAGGGGTTCAAGTTTCCCAAATTCCAAATTTGGCCCATAAATTTTCCAAAATTACCATTTTGCCCTTCCTTTACAAATATGGTAAGTTTTACACAAAAAATTGTAAAATTTCTCAATTAGTCCTCTAACATTCTTATCATGCTCGATTGTCCTCAATTTTATAAAATTGCATTTTGGTCCTTCAAAATTTTCAAAATCCCCAATTTCCCCAAATTTTCCCCCAATTTCAACTTCCTAACACAACTGAATTTGATTTTATCAAATTGATCGATCAAACACTTCTAATTGTTGAAATTGAAGTTGAAATTGAGTTTCTATATCTTCATACAATCCCATAGCACTTTGAGTCTTAAGTTTTCACGCCGAAACGAGCTCAAACGGAGCTTGGACAGAAAAAAATCTGTAGAGAGAGAATGCTACAATTGCTCACTGGTAAGGGCGCAATGGTCTGAGCTTTCTATTTGGGCAGATAGCTCTCCACCTGAGGTTTCTCCTATGATCAAGAATGGCATCAATTGATGCCAAATTGAATTAGAATTCTGTCATTGAAATTCTATCGATTCTCCCTCTAGCACCAGTAGAAAATTGCAGATGGGAGCCAAATTGGCTTACCTTTCACTCCTAATTCAGCCATGGGAAGGCTAAGGAGAGGTTGGGAGAGCTTTGTTTTGTCCAAGAAGGGTTCGAATTGGCCAATTCCAACTCAGCCAAAATAGGGCAGCTTCGGTCTGTTGGAGCTATTTCACTATTCGATCACGCTAGTGCTTCTCCTGCGACTCTCGGAGAGAATGGATGTCACCACTGTGTAGCTGACCTCTCCCCAGTTATAAGGAACCCAACCTCACCTTCTTTGGCTAAAAAATACCCTATATTGAAGCTCAAGTTCGAGCTTAATCGGAAAACTAAGCAACTAAGAGAGAGTGAGCTTTTCAAGTGCGGAGAGGATGAATGGAGAAGGGCTATTAATATAGGGAGCTCGAGGACTCATCGGTCGTCTGTTTGGCACCTTTGTGACAGACATTAATGGCATGAACATATTGAACAGAAACATTTCTTCTTCGTCGACACTGCTTCAATTTTTCGGTGAGTGAACAGTGCTGTCATCTAAAAGAAGAAGATGACATTGTTATTAACCGGTCTGCTTTCTCTCTCTCCATTTGTTTTAAAGTTCTTTTCCAAGGTTTATGAACCTCTTTGGGACACTTGGGAGTTAAAATTTCTCCAATTTCCCATTCCCCAATAACGGGTTTGTGAACCAGTTCAGTTTTCTCACTTAGTATAATCGGTTCTTTTTCTGGTTTTCCTTAACTCCAAAGAGCGAGGTTTACAACTCTCCCCTCATTTTAGGAGTTTTGTCCCAAAAATGTATTTCACATTATTCGCGTGCTGGCTTAACTTTTTATTGTTATAAAACTTTCCATTCTATCATCCTACAACCTTCTCGATTATTTTTGTTCACCCCTTTCATCACGTATTTAAGATTCTCATCTCATTCTCATCCTTTTCTCATTCTATGGAACTTACCTTAGCCTGAAGTATTTTTCTTGAAAACCCATGATCATTTCCTTTCATTACGTTCTTCTGTCCCAATGCACCATTTCACATCCCAAGCTTCTTTTACCCAAAATTTAAGAACTATAATTCCAGGTTATTTTTCTTCCACGGATTCTGGCATTTATTGTCTTTTCATCCTACATGGATTCCATCCCCATTCTTTGGTTATCACCTTTATGCTTGACTTCGTTATGTCTTACTCATAGACCATTCCTTGCCTAAGTCATATTTCTCTGAGTCAGTTGGATTTACATGCCCCCTTACCGCATGGCATTCTTCATGATGTCTTAACTTTACGTCCCTGTAACAGTATTAGTTTTCGTACTTCTCATCTTTTCCAAATTTATTTATTTGGTTATTCCGCCTTCAAATCCTTAAATTTCCTAATACTTAATGACATATTAAAATTTCTGATCTTTTACTTCATTCTTAATTTCCACTGGTGTCCTTCCCCCTTAAGATCTCTTCTCTTTCTAAATCTCTACTTGCCCTTATCAAGGTTCCTCCCACTATTATTCATCCTGAGTTTAGTTCCTTTCTTACTCGTATGACATCTTTTGTTGTCATCTTCCTACCTGTATATTACTTGGGTTTGACTTATCCCTTGATTCTTTACGATTTCCTTCTCCTTGAACATGATCTTTTCTTTTCCAGCATTTTGTTCTTGAGGAGTTTATTCTCTTTCTTATTCCATTGGTTCCATTTTCTCTCTTTGGTATACTCATGTCTTCTCAAGATTTCTTTCTCTGGTGAGCTTTACATTCTCTCTCCCTCAGTATTTCCTTCTAGCTATACCATTGAAATCCTTAAATTCTTGAGTATCTTTTTGCCGATATTTTCACCAACCTACTCTTACTCTTTTTTTATCCATGAGTACCTTTTGTTGGTCCAGCTTCATTCCCACTTGCTTCAGTATTTGTTTATTCATTTGAGGTGGACCTCTCATCCTCATCGTGCCAAAACCTTTCGTACATTTGTATCTTGGGTATTTCCCTTTTGTCTTGGTTAGGGTGTATTCTTTTACTACTCCCCATCTCTTGTTAGACTTTGTCTACTCCTCTGAATGATTTTTTCCATATAAGTTATTTTCTCATATTAGATTCTTCTAAAGTTTCCAAATCTTCTTGTTCATCACGCTCAACCTCCCAATATTTTTATTTAGCCACTCATACTCCTTACTGAGGACTGTATTTCTTCTCTAGTTTGCAACCTTCCCTAGATTGTTTGACTTTACCTAACGGTTCCTCCTCCCACACCCCAACTTCCTATTTTTATCCTCATTCTTGTATCTTCCATTATGGGATTCCCTTTTTGTTTAATCATCTTACCGCTCTTTAGGAATTTATTCCCTTAAATCTTCTCCTAACTTAAGGGTCTTATATGACTTATCTACTCTTGTTTCCCTTCCTCTTTTGATTCATATCTTTGCCTCCCACTTATCTCCTTATCCTTTGGAGTTAGTTACAGTTGGACCTTCCTATTACTTTACTTTCTCTCCATCTTTCCTTGGTGGCTTCTATACTTATTACCCTCTTCTTGATCAGCTTCTATTCTTGTGGTTCTCATTGGGATGTTCTACTTCTCCCAGTTTTTCCTTATCCTTTATTCTTAGAGCTTAGTTTTAACTTCTTGGACAATCCAAAATCTATACTCTTGGAGGGTTGCTTCCTCAATTTCTTTTTCCTTTTCATACTATCTCCTTTAGATCAATTATTCCTTATCATATTTCCAAGGGTGAGTCTTAAGGGTTGAGTTTAACTATTAATAACCCATCCTTTCTTCCTTGGGTAAATTTCTATCTTTTACATACTTTTAAACTTTATCAAAGAACTCAGAAGTTTTAATCAAACTTTTACTGTTATTTAATCAAGAAATATTTTATTGTCATAATTTGGCTTATTACAGAATTCTCTACCCCGTAATCCCTTATAGGACAAGAGTTAACCCTAGAACGATTATGGGACTTTTGATCATAAGGAACTGATTGGAGTCCATTCGCGCTCTCTAATAGGACAAATTTCATGTATGGCCTCCAATCCACACTGCCTTAGTACTTCCACCTCACACTCATAAGTCCACTTCACCCATTGTGAGGGATTGAAGCTAGGTTGAGTGGGTAGAGGAAATTGGTGGACCTTCATGAAGGTGGCATACGCATCCCAATAGTTATCCTAGGCCTCTTTCTTGGTGGGATGCCCTTCTGGTTGTTGTGGGACTAGAGGAGGAGGGATTGGACTTCTAGGAGGCGA
Source organism: Trapa incisa (assembly GCA_030064435.1). Classification (NCBI taxonomy): domain Eukaryota; kingdom Viridiplantae; phylum Streptophyta; class Magnoliopsida; order Myrtales; family Lythraceae; genus Trapa; species Trapa incisa. Next base: position 538,275 of record CM057784.1, on the reverse strand, counting down.
TGTTGGTTCCACTTGTCTAGGAGGAGGGTATATGATGTCTTTCGGTTCCACTAAGGCTCCTACTAGTTTCTAATAGTCATCCACCATGTCCTTGGGCACCCATTTCTTGTCCTTTAGAAACCTTTGTATGGCTTCCTCCATTGGGTTGGATGTCTTTTTCATGGTTATGCGTGGAGGACTAGATTTCACCGTGTATTTTCTAGGGACTCTCTTTCATACATGATAGTTTAGAGTTGGGTTAATGTCATGGCATAATATTGATAATGCTTCAAAGGAACTAGGCACTAATACCACTCTAGTTGTCACACCCTGACCCTGTTTGATCGAATCCCTGTGAACAACCTGTCGCTCCCTCAATTCAAGAGAACTTTCACCCCCTACTTTTACTCCAAAGTAGCTAGGCGTATTTTCAACCTTGTTACTTGGAAAGACATATATCAAATAAAATGCAACCTTAAAAGAAATTAAGAATACCTGACAGAGGGTAAGGATCGGTGTTATTCCTAGTCATTTTCTTTTTTCCTGAAAAGTTATATGAGGGAGGGGGTGAGTACAATGACTCAGTGAATGGGTTTTCAAATTTTGACTTTTAGGAAAAAGATTTTTTTGGAGTGTGCCAGACTCCTTATTTCCTTTCAAAAATCCTTTCATTTCAAATCTATGTTTTATCACCATTTCTTATTAATCATAGTGTGTCATCACCCAACACACATACTTCATCATGAAGGTCAATCACACAATCGCAGGCCAACATGTCCACTGAACTCACTTGTGGCGTCAGAGTGACTTTACCGGCCACCTAAATCGAAATACGTCCACTTATACCCTAAGAATGAGTGGATGTTCAAAACATCCTACCCACAATCCCATAACAATTCTCCAGGTCTGTATGAGGACAGAGACCTCATCACGTCTTCACCCCGCCTCATGTGCTTGAATCTACTACGATCTTCGCAAGGTCACCTGGTACGACGAATTGCCCTTATACCCACCAGGTCGTCCAGGACCCTAGAACACATCACAATCCCTCTTGGGCGTCTTGAAGGTCCCGTAAACATAGTGCAAGTACAATCAGTATTTTCACATCATGCCATATAATTTGTGGTGCCACTGGTCCAATGGCCCCGAGACTCAACTCAACCTACAATTGTTTGTCAAGACTAGTCCGGAGACCTGTCATATCGCATTGCCACTAGTTCACTGAGTATGTCGGTCTTGTCTTGGTACCATGGCCCAACAATTCAATTATTCAAGTTTTCATGGCATATAATTCATGTTTGTTTACGAGCTCCTACTCATGCCAACTGGCCTATGGGCCACTGTTCGAGATTTTAAAAAATTGGGCATAATAGCCCCCAAGTTCTAAAACTGAGGCCTCCGGCCTAATAGAGATATATGAGCTATTGTTAAGAAGGTCTCCCAAATCGTTTAAATAGTGGCACACAATCATGGGAGAGCACTTCTAACAAAATAAACTTTTCAACTACTCATCATACCAACCGAGTACGAGGACACATTTGCTTATAACAGATAAGCGAGTTTTTCACTTCCTTCCAAGAAGTTTCATCATACCAACCAGGTATGATCTACTTACAACCGGTAAGAAGTTTTTTCGCAGGATTTTCACATCACTCCTCTCAAGTGTGATTTTTAAAATACCACTTACTAGTGGGTTTTCATTTTCAAGGTGTAATGAATTTCCACTTAGTCAATTTTTGTCCCTTGCAAGCTTAACCTTAGTGGGCGTTCCCGATGTCATGTGTTACTACACGAAATTAACATTGTTGTTCATTATCATCTAGCTTGATCACCTCATTTAGTATAAATGACTCAATTCACAACTTTTCCAATATTTACAAATTGGTTCCTAAAGTTATTTTTCCTTTTTTACTTTAGGCCCCAATTGCCGACTTTTCCCCAAATTGAGTTCTGAATCTTTTGAAATTCCCCGTAGGATCTTAATTTACTCAATTTCATAAAAAGGGGTTCCAGTTTCCCAAATTCCCAATTTGGCCCCAAAATTTTCCAAAATTACCATTTTGCCCTTCCTTTACAAAAATGGTAACTTGTACCCCAAAAATTCTAAAATTGCTCAATTGGCCCTCTAACATTCTTATCATGCCCAAATGACCCTCAATTTTATAAAATTGTATTTTGGTCCTTCAAATTTTTGAAAATCCCCAATTTCCCCAAAATTTACCCCAATTTCAACTCCCTAACACAACCAAATTTGATTTAATCAAATTGATCGATGAATCACTTCTAATTGTTGAAATTATTGAGATTGAGTTTCTATATCTTCATACGATTACATAGCACTATGAATCGTAAGTTTTAACGTTGGAAGGAGCTCAAACAGTGCTTCACCGAAAAATAGACTATAGAGAGAGAAAGCTTCAATTGCTCACGGTGAGGGCGCGATGGTCTAAGCTTTCTATTTGGGTAGATGGCTCTCCTCCTAAGGTTCTTCCTAGGTTTAAGAATGGCATCAATTGATGCCAAATTAAATTAGAATTCTGTCATTGAAATTCTTCCGGCTCTCTCTCTAGCACTGGTCGAAAATTGCAGAGGGGAGCTGAATTGACTTACCTTTCAGCCCTAATTCGACCGTGGGAGAGCTGAGGAGAGGTTGGGAGAGCTTGATTTGGTCTAAGGAGGACTCAAATCGGCCAATTTCAGCTCAGCCAAAATAGGGCAGCTTCGGTCTGCCGAAGCTGTTTCACTATTCGATCACGTCGGCACATCTCCGGTGACTCTCGGAGTGGATGAATGTCACCACCCTGTAGCTGACCTCTCCCCGATTATAAGGAACCCGACCTCGCCTTCATTGGCTCAGAAATGACCCTATATTGGAGCTCTCATTTGAGCTTCACCGGAAAACTAAGCAGCTGAGAGAGAGTGAGCTTTTCAGGTGTTGAGAGGATGAATGGAGAGGGGCTCTTTATATAGGGAGCTCGAGGACTCATCGACCATCCATTTGGCACCTTTATGATAGACATTGATGGCTTGAAATGTACTAAATGGAAACCTTTCTTCTTCGCTGGCATTGTTTTAATTTTCTGGTGAGTGAACAGTGTTGTCATCTGAAGGAAGAAGACAACACTGTTCCAAACCGAATAGGACCGGTCCGAATAGGGTTCAAAGCTTAAACCGACCAGTTCACCCTGATTTAACTGAATTTTTCAAATCTAAAAATTTCTAAATTCATTTTCTATTTAATGGTGGCCTCAAATCTCAAATTTAAATTTTTTAAGCCACCTATAAAAATGAATTTAGCATTTGGTTTAACAGTGGTTCAAACCGGTCCAAAAAGGTACAATCTGTTTTGGATCCGGTTCACCTAAACTGTTTGATTTTCATCTCCAATTCACCATAAAGTCCTTTTTCATGACTTTTATGACTCCTTAGGTCACTTAGGGTCCATATATTTCTTGGTTTACCCCCTCTCTATCGGTCCCGATTCATAAATCGGCTTAGTTCTTAAACTAGTTCGGGTTCGGTTCACTCGAACCAACTAGTTTCTCTCTCTCCATTTGTCCTAAAGTTCTTTTCCATGGTTATGAACCTCTTTGGGTCACTTAGGAGTTAAAATTTGTCATGCCCTACCCCAGTTTGGTCGGATCCCCGTGATAAACCCGCCACTCTCCCGATTTATTAAAGGGTTTCCCCTTATTGTAAACCGTAACGAGTAAGGCGTCTTTTAACCTGCACCTTTTTCCTGGAATAGCATAGTCAAAACTGCATGAAATTTAAAACTTTACATACCTGTCTTACAGGCATCTTAGTTGACGGTCTTTAAGGGGAGGCTTTCTGGGATTTCCTGAAAGGGATATAAGGGAGGGGGTGAGTACGACTACTCAGTGAATGGGTTTTTAAAAGCTTTTGACTTTTAAGAAAAATATTTATATGGAGTGTGCCGCACTCCTTTGTTTTCTAAAATCCCTTCATTTAAAAATTCAGGTTTTTCCATTATTTCTTAGTTACCACGGTGTGTCATCACCTAACACACATCCTTCATCATGAAGGTTACACACATTTGCAAGTCAGTATCACTACTGAACCCACTAGTGGCTTCGGAGCGACTTTTCCTACCACCCGGATAGAAGTACAACCACTTCTACCCTGGGAATGAGTGGATGTACATGACATCCGACCCACAATCCCGAAATCACTTCTTCATGATCGTATGATGATAGAGGCCTCATCCTGTCCCCACCCCGGTCTCATGCACTTCGTGCTACTCCAGATTTCGCACAGACACTTGGAACGACGAACTGCCCTTATAGCCACCAAGTCGTCCGATGCCCTTAGGATGCATCACTACCTCTCATGGGCATCTTGATGATCCCGTACTCACAGTGCATGCACAAACAATGTTTTCTTATATTTCCATGTAATCTGTGGTGCCACTAGTCCAACGGCCCCGACTCTCAACTCAACTCGCAGCCGTTTGTCTTGACTAGTCCGTCGACCGGTCATGTCGCACTGCCGCTAGTTGACTGAGCATGTCGGTCCTATCTTGGTACCATGGCCAAACAATTCACTTATTAAGTTTTATGGCACATATATCATGTTCGTTTACGAGCTCCTGCTCGTGCCAACTGGCCTTGGGCCCACTGTACGAGATTTTCAAAATCGGGCATTTAGCCCCCAAGTTCCAAAACCAAGGCCCTTGGCCTATCAGAGCTATTCAAGCTCCCGTCGATAAGGTCTCCCAAATAGTTTAAGCATTGGCACACAGTCAGGGGAGAACACTTCTGACAAAATATGTTTTCACTGTCAATTATACCAACCGGTATAAGGACATCACCGTTCATAACCGATGAACGGGTTTTCAACTTCCTTCGAGGAAGTCTCATCATACCAACCGGGTATGATCTACTTACAACTGGTAAGTAGTTTTTTTCGCATAATTTTCACATCACTTTCTCTAAGTGATGATTAAAATACCACTAAATAGTGAGTTCTTATATAGAGGTACTTATCATCCCCTACCGGGAATGATATAAAATTTCCACTCACAACCAGTAAGTGGTTTTTATCTTTAAGTTGTGCTCATCATCCTAACCGGGTATGATGTTAGTAAACCCACTGACAATTGGTAAGTGGTTTTTAAATTATAAGGTGTGCTCATCATCCCAACCGGGTATTATGTTAGTAAACCCACTCACAACCGGTAAGTGATTTTTAAATTATAAGGTGTGATCATCATCCCAACCGGGTATGATGTAACTAAACCCACTCACTCGTTAATGCCGGGAATTCCACTAGACTGGTTCTTTGTATTCACGCGAGCTTGTCCTTGCTAGCGTTCCCGGTACTTTGTGTTCCTACACGATATGAACATCTTGGTTCATTATCCTTCGGCCTAATCGCCTTCATTCATTCCAAATGAATGAGAAAGTCAAACTTTCATTTATTTGCAATTAGGTCCCTAAAGTTATTTCTCTTTAACTTTAAGTCCCAAATGCCGGTTTTTCCTCAAATTGAGTCCCGAAACATCTAAAATTTATCATAGGACCTCAATTTATTCCATTTCACAAAAAGATGTTTAATTTCCCAAATTTCCAATTTGGTCCCCAAACTTTTCCCAAATTACGATTTTGCCCTTCCTTTACAAAAATGGTAAATTTTGCCCCAAAAATTTCAAAATTCCTCAATTGGTCCTCCAACATTATTTTCATGCCCAATTGACCCTCAATTTCATAAAATTTCATTTTGGTCCTCTGAATTTCAAAAATCCCCAATTTTCCCCCAATTCCAACTTCTTAACACAGCCGAATTTGATTTCATTAAATTGACCCATCAAATGTTTCCAATTGTTGAAATTGAATTTCTACATGTTCATACGATTCTTCAGAAATATGAATCGCAAGTTTTAATGTCGGGATGAGCTCAAACGGAGCTTCGCTGGAAAATGAACTATAAAGAGAGGAAGCTTCGATTACTCATCGGTGGTGGCACGACGGTTTGAGCTTTTGATCTGGACAGGTAGCTCTCATCCTGAGGTTCATCCTACAATCAAGAATTGTATCAATTGATGCAGAATTGGATTAGAATTTCGTCATTGAAATTCGGTCGACTCTCTCTCTTGCACCAATCGAAAATTATAAAGGGGAGCTGAATTGGCTTACCTTCGGTCCTAATTCGGCCATGGAAAGGTTGAGGAAGTGTTGGGAGGGCTTGGATTGGCCTGAGTAGGGCTTGAAATGGTTAATTTCAGCTTGGCCGAAATAGGGCAGCTTCGGTCCGCCGGAGCTGCTTCACTATTATATCACGCTGGCGCTTCTCCAACAATTCTCGGATTGACTGGAGTTTGCTATCAGATAGCTGTCTTCTCCCCAATTCTAAAGAGCCCGACCTTTGTTCAAGTCGAAGCTCTGGTTTGAGCTTTACCAGGAAATGGAGCAGTAGTGAGGGAGAGAGAGAAGTGTTCAGGTGTGAGGAGAATGAAATGGGATGACCTCTTTATATAGGGTTCGCATAAAATTTTTTTACCAAAATTTCGAGTTACAAAAAATCGTACTTCCCAAGAGGTCACCCACCCTCACACTACTCTTAGGCAAGCACACTTAACTTTGAAGTTCTTATGAAATCTAGTTCACCTAAACCATTTTGGTTTTTATTTTCTAGTTTGTTTTAAGTTTATTTTCCAAGGTTTAATGAACCCTTTGGATCACCTGAAAGTTGTAAATTTTCATATTACTTATTCTCAAATGTAAACCGGCTTGGTTTTCTTTTTCGGTTTGACCGATTCTTTTCCCGATTTTCCTTAACTCAAATGTGTGAGGTTTACAAAATTTCTCCAATTTGCCCATTCCCCAATAACTGGTTTGTGAACCAGTTCGGTTTTCTCACTCATTATCATCGGTTCTTTTCATGGTTTCCATAACTCCAAATAGCGGGGTTTACACACCCCTTCATGATTTCTCTGACACCTAGGGCAGTAAGGGCCTCTCCTCGAAGGTGGTATGTTCACCTCCATTAGGCCTTGGTAGCCCTCATCCCTCCATGGGAACCTTGGTTTGTTCCCCCATCGTGACCTGCCTATTCCCCTGGGCCTCCTCTACTGCCTTGCCCACTTTCTTTCCTTTGCCCACTCTGCTCAACCCTGCAGCACCTTGTCTGGACCAGTTGCTCACATTTGTGGGTCATGTTGACAGTGAAACCCGTCACCTCGGATCAAGGAAAACCGGGAAAGAACCAGTCAATTAAATGAGAAAATTGAACCAATTAAGGGATCAAGAATGATAAAGAGGCATAAACATGGGGAATTGGAAAATCCCAAGTGACCAAAAAGTTATGAAAATCATGGGGAAGAACTATGACGTAAATTGGATGGGAAAACCAGACCAGTTTAGGTTGAACTGGGCCTGAACCGGATTGAATCGGTTTGAACTATACATGGGTCTCTAAATTCATTTTTCTTTACAGCTTAAAAATCTCTATTTGGAAAATTAAGGCCACCATTAGATAGAAAATGAATTTACATTAATTTAGAAATTTTTAATTTTGAGAAAACCGGTCGAATCGGGCCTGAACCGGCCAATTTTCTCAATTGAAGCTAGTTGGACCGGTCCAGTCCAATTCATAATAGTGTTGTCTTCTTCCTTGGGATGACAACACTGTTCATATGGCAGAAAAACCTTCCTTCTTTGGCAAAAGAACATTCTCTCCGATTTGGCATTTTCTAAAGGGGATAAGCTCGACCAATATAGAAACTGCTAGGGCAGAGGGTTCTTGAGCTCCCTATATAAAGAGCTCCCCTCCATTCAACCACCACACACCTCAAATCCTCTCCTCCTTCGAAATGCTCCATTTTCTGGCGAAGCTCAAACCAGAGCTCTGACTTGGGCACTTTTCTCAGCCTCAAAAGGCAAAGTCAGGTCCTACAAACTCTAAGGGAAGTCAGCTACCTAAGAGCAACCTCCCTTTGACCCAATGATCATCGGAGAAGCACTGGCAAGATCAAACAGAAAAGTAGCTCCATCAGACCGAAGCTACCCTATTTTGGATGTAAACCCCGTCCTTTGATAATAAGAAAAATCAGGAAAAGAACCGACCATTTCCAAAGAGAAAACTAAGCTTGTTTATAAACTGAAACCGATAGATAAAGGACAAACCAGAAAATTTATGGATCTCGAGTGACCTAATGAGTCACAAAAGTCATGATAAAGCATATTAAGGTGAATTGGAGATGAAAACCAAACCGGTTTAGGTGAATCAGACCTAAACCAGATTGAACCAATTTGAACCACTATTGAACCGGTTTCTAAATTCATTTTTCTAGGTGGCTTAGAAAATTGAAATTAGAGAATTGAGGACACCATTTGAGAGAGAATGTGTCACACCCCGACCAAGTTTGGTCAGATCCCCATGATCAACCCACCACTCTCCCGGTTTATTAAAGGGTTTCCCCTTTTTATAAACAGTAAAGAGTAAGGCGTCCTTTAAACCTGCACATTTCATGGAATAACATAAATCAAAACTACATAAAATTCTAAATTTATCATACTTGTCTCACATGCAACTTAGTTGATGGTCTTTAAGGGTAGGCTTTTCGGAATTTCTTGAAAGGGATATAAGGGAGGGGGTGAGTACAACTACTCAGTGAATGGGTTTTCAAAACTTTTAACTTTTAGGAAAAATATTTGTAAGGGAGCGCGTCAAACTCCTTTCTTTCAAAAATCCTTTCATTTCAAATCTCGGTTTTTACCACCATTTTCTTATTAATCACAGTGTGTCATCACCCAACACACATTCTTTATCATGAAGGTCAATCAAACAATCGTAGGCCAGCCCGTCCACTTAACCCACTTGTGATGTCAGAGCGACTTTACCGGCCACCTAGATAGAAGCACGTCCTCTTCTACCCTGAGAATGAGTGGATGTACGCAACATCCAACTCTCAATCCTGAAATCAATTATCCACGTCCGTATGAGGACAAAGACCTCATCCTGACCCCACCCCGGTCTCATGCGTAATGAAGCTACGTTGAGCTTCGCAAGGTCACCTGGTCCGACGAACTGCCCTTATATCCACTAAGTCGTCCAGGGCCCTAGGACACATCACTACCTCTCTTGGGCATCTTGAAGGTCTTGTACACACAGTGCATGCACAATCGGTATTTTTATCTCATGCCTTATAATCTGTGGTGCCACTGGTCCAACAACCTTGACCATCAACTCAACCTGCAGCTATTTGTCGTGACTAGTCCGGAGACCTATCATGTCGCACTGCCACTAGTTGACTGAATATGTTGGTCATGTCTTGGTACCATGGCCAAACAATTCATTTCCTTAAAGTTTTATGGCATATATCTCATGTTTGTTTACAAGCTCCTGCTCGTGCCAATTGGCCTATGGCCTACTGTTCGAGATTTTCAAAATCGGGCATATTAGCCCTAAAGTTTCAAAACCGAGGCCCCAAGCCTATTAGAGCTATTTGAGCTCCCGTCGAGAAGGTATCCCAAATCGTTTAAGCAGTGGCACACAGTCAAGGGAGAGCACTTTCGACAAAGATATGTTTTTAGATGTCCATCATACCGACCGGGTATAATGACATCTCCATTCATAATCGATCAACGAGTTTTGCACTTCCTTCAAGGAAGTTTCATCATACCAACCGGGTATGATCTACTTACAACCGATAAGTATTTTTTCGGCGTGATTTTCACATCACTTCTATAAGTTGTGATGTTTAAAATATCACTAAGTAGTGGGTTTTCATTTTGAGGTACTTATCAACCCCAACCAGGTATGATATAAAATCTCACTCACAACTGGTAAGGGGTTTTTAAATCTTTAAATTGTGCTCATCATCCCAACCGGGTATGACGTTAGTAAGCCAACTCACAACTGGTAAGGTGGTTTTAATCTTTAAATTGTGCTTATCATCCCAACCGGGTATGACGTTAGTAAGCCCACTCACAACTGGTAAGGGGTTTTTAATCTTTAAATTGTGCTCATCATCCCAATCGGGTATGAAGTGTAAATTAGCCCACTCACACGTTAATGCAGTGAATTCCACTCGACCGGTTTTTTGTATTCACGCGAGCTTGTCCTTGTTGGCATTCCCGGTACTTTTTATTCCTACACGATATGAACATCCTTGTTGATTATCCCTCGGCCTAATAGCCATTATTCATTCCAAATGAATCAAAAAAACCAAACTTTCTATTTATTTGCAATTAGGTCCCTAAAGTTATTTTTCCTCAACTTTAAGTCCCTAATGTCGGTTTTTCCTCAAATTGAGTCCCAAAAATTTTAAAATTTATCTTACGACCTCAATTTATTCAAATTCACAAAAAGGGGTTTAATTTCCCAAATTTCCAATTTGATCTTCCAACTTTTCCAAAATTACCATTTTGCCCTTCCTTTTAAAAAATGGTAAGTTTCACCCCAAAAATATTAAAATTCCTCAATTGACCCTTTAACATTCTTATCATGCCCAATTGACCCTCGATTTTATAAAATTGCATATTGGTCCTTCGAATTTTTGAAAATCCCTAATTTCCCCTAGTTTCAACTTCCTGACACAATCAAATTTGATTTCATCAAATTGACCGATTAAATACTTTTAATTGTTGAAATTGAAGTTGAAACTGAGTTCCTACAACTTCATACGATTCAATAGCACTTTGAATCGCAAGTTTTCATGCTGGAACAAGCTCAAACAGAGCTTCGCCAAAAAAACAAACTATAAAGAGAGAAAGCTTCAATTACTCACTGTCGGTGGCACGACAGTCTGAGCTTTCGATCTGGGCAGATAGCTCTCGTTCTAAGGTTCATCCTAGAATGAAGAATTGCATCAATTGATGCCGAATTGAGTTAGAATTTCATCATCGAACTTCTGTCGGTTCTCTCTCGAGCACCAACCAAAAATTGTAGAGGGGAGTCGAATTGGTTCACCTTTCAGTCCTAATTCGGTCGTGGGAGGGCTGTGGAGATGTTGGGAGGGTTTGGTTTGGCCTAAGGAGAGCACAAATTGGTTGATTTTAGCTTGGCCGAAACAGGGCAAATTTGGTCCGTTGGAGCCGCTTCACTGTTCCATCACGCTGGCGCTTCTCTAGTGACCCGTGGAGCAAACAGAGACTATAGGCATATAGTTGACTTCTCCCTGGTTCTAAAGTACCCAACCTTGCCTTGTTAGGCTCAGAAATGACCCTATATCAGAGCTCTGATTCGAGCTTCACCGAAAAACTAAGTAGCTCAGATAGAGTGAGCTTTTCAGATGAGGAGATGATGAATGGGGAGGGGGTCTTTATATAGGAAGCTCGGGGACTTCTTGGTCGTCCGATTGGCACCTTTATGACAAGCATTGTTGGCCGAAAATGTATTGAACGGAGACATTTCTTCTTCATCGACGCTGCTTCGATGTTTCGGCGAGTGAACAGTGCTGTCATCTGGAGGAAGAAGTTGACACTATTCCGAACTGGACCGGACAGGTCCGTACTGGGTTCAAAGCTTAAACCGGTCGGTTCACCCCCCATTCGACCGAATTTTTCAAATCTAAAAATTTCTAAATTCATTTTCTATCCAATGGTGGCCTCAAATCTCAAATTAAGAATTTTTAAGCCACCTAGAAAAATGAATTTAAAATCTTGTTCAATAGTGGTTCAAACCGGTTCAATATTGTTCGGATCTAGTTCACCTAAACCGGTTTTGTTTTCATCTCCAATTCATTCTCAAGTCCATTTTCATGACTTTTGGGACTCTTTCAGTCACTTAGGATCCATAAATTTCCCGATTTGCCCTTTCTTTATCAGTTCCAATTCATGAACTGACTCGGTTCATAAACCGTTTCGATCCAGTTGAATACGATTCATCTAAACCAGTCTGGTTTTTATCTTCCAATTTGTCCTGAGGTTATTTTCCAAGGTTTTATGAACCATTTGGATCAAACCTGAAAACTCCACACTCTCCCTACTGCTCCATTTTTCGGTGAAGCTTGAACCAGAGCTCCGACTTGGATATTTTTCTAAGCGAAAGAAGGCATGGTTGGGTTCTTTGGATTTGGGGAGAAGTTAGATACATGCCTATAGTCTCCATTTGCTCCAAAGGGTCACCAAAGAAATGCCTGCATGATAGAACAGTGAAGCAGCTTCGGCGGACCGAAGCTGCCCTATTTTAGCCGAGTTGAAAATGGCCAATTCGAGCCTATCTCAGGCCAAACCAAGCCTTCCCAACACTTCCACAACCCTTCTACAGCTGAATTAGAGCAGAAAGGTAAGCCAATTTAGCTCTCCATTATGAATTCCGATCGGTGCGAGAGAGAGAACCAACAGAACTTTACTGACCAAATTCTCCCTCAATTCGACATGAATTGAGATGATTCTTGATTTTAGGAGAACCCTCAAAACAAGAGCTATCTGCTTAAATTGAAAGCTCTGACTGTCATGCCCCTAACGATAAACTTTCTCTCTCTACGTTCTGTTTTTCAACGAAGCTCCATTTCAACTTATTCCAACATCAAATCGTGTGATACAAAGTGTAATTGAATGGTATAGAGGTGTAGGAACTCAAATTTAACTTCAATTTCAATAATTAAACTCATTTGATTGATCAATTTGATAAATTCAAATCCGGCCAAGTTGGAAGATTGAAATTGCGGGGAAATTTGGGGAAATTTTTGGGATTTTGAAAATTAGAGGGACTAAAGTACAATTTCATAAACTTGAGGGCCAATTGGGCATGGTAAAGATGTTGGAGGACTAATTGGTCAATTTTTGGATTTTTTGGGGTGAAATTTACCATTTTGTAAAGTAGGGGAAATTTTGTAATTTTAGAAAAGTTGGGGACCAAATTGGAAATTTGGGAAACTTGAACCCCTTTTTGGGATTTTGAATAAATTGTGGTCCCAAGGTGAATTTTAGAAGTTTCTAGACTCAATTTGGGGAAAAAGCGACATTAGGGACCTAAAGTTAAAGAAATGAAATTTTAGGGATCTAATTGCAATTAATTGAAAAGTTTGAGTATTTCATTCATTCATGATGAAGGGCGTGCGTTGGTTGATAAACACACTAGTTATGATTAATGATGAGAAATGTCTATGAAAACTGAGATTTGAGGATGAAATGTTTTAAAAGAAAATAATGAGAATAGCACTATAAACCCCGCCCTTTGGAGTTAAGGAAAACTAGGAAAAGAACCGGTCAAATTGAGTAAGAAAAATCAAACCAATTCACAAATCCGATCAAAGGGGAACGGGAACATTGGGGAATTCACAACTTCTGAGTGACCCAAAAGGGTTCATAAACCTTGGAAAAGAACCTTAGGACAAATTGGATGAGAAAAACTAGACCAGTTCGGGTGAACCGAATATGAATCGGATTGAGCAGGTTTATGAACCCGAACCCATAGGGAGAGGGCAAATCAGGTAATTTATGGATCCCGAATGATCTAAAAAGTCACATAAGTCATGAAAAAAGGAATTTAGGATAAATGGGGGATGAAAACAAAACCGGTTCAAGTGAACCAGATCTGAACCAGTTTGGACAGGTTTGAACAAATATTAAACCAAATGCTAAATTCATTTTTCTAGGTGGCTTAGAAAATTCAAATTTGAGATTTGAGGCCACCATTGGATAGAAAATGAATTTATAAATTTTTAATTTTGAAAATCTTGGTTGAATCGGGCCTGAACCGGCTAGTTTAAGCTTTAAACCCAATTTGGACCGGTCCGGTTCGGTTCGAAATAGTGTCATCTTCTTCCTTCGGATGACAGCACTGTTCACTCACCGAAAAATCGAGAAGATGCCAGCGAAGATAAAAAGTCTCCAACCAAGGAGTTTCAAGCAATGAATGACCGCCATTAAGGTGTCAATCGGATGGCCAAGAAGTCCTCGAGCTTCCTATATAAAGAGCCCATCCTCATTCATCCTCTTCTGTAAAACCCGCCCTTTTGAGCTAAGGAAAACCAGGAAAAGAATCGGTCAAACCAAGTGAGGATTCAGAACCAGTTCACAAAACCGATTATTTCTGAACGGGCAAGTTGGGAATTTACAACTCTCGGGTGATCCAAAGGGTTCATTAAACCTTGGAAAAGAAACTTAAGACAAATTAGAAAACAAAAACCAAGGTGGTTCAAGTGAACTAGATTCTATAAGAACTTTAAAGTTAAGCGTGCTTGCTTGAGAGTAGTGTGAGGACGGGTGACCATTTCGGCTGAATTAGGACCGAAAGGTAAGCCAATTCGGCTCCCCTTTACAATTTTCGATCGATGCTAGAGAGAGAATCGACCGAATTTCAATGACAAAATTCTAATCTAATTCCGCATCAATTGATGTGATTCTTGATTCTAGGATAAACCTCAGGATGAGAGCTATCTGTCTAGATCGAAAGCTCAAGCCGTCGTGCCTTCACCGGTGAGTAATCGAAGCAACTCTGGCGGATCGAAGCTGCCCTATTTTGGTCAAGCTGAAATCGGCCATTTCAAGCCCTCCTCAGGCCAAACCAAGCCTTCCCAACACTTCCTCAGCCTTTCCACGGCCGAATTAGGGCCGAAAGGTAAGCCAATTCAGCTCCCCATTATAATTTTTTATCGGTGCTACAGAGAGAGTCAATCGAATTTCAATAACAAAATTCTAATCCAATTCCGCGTCAATTGATACAATACTTGATTTTAGGATGAACCTCAAGACGAGACCTATCTGCCCAGATCGAAAGCTCAGACTGTCGTGCCTTCACCAGTGAGTAATCGAAGCTTTCTCTCTCTACAGTCTATTTTCCGGCAAAGCTCCGTTTGAGCTCGTTCTGACGTTAAAATCTGCAATTCAAAGTTTCTTAGAATCGTATGAACATACAGGAACTCAATTTCAACTCCAATTTCAATAATTAGAAGTGTTTGATCGGTTAATTTGATGAAATCAAATTCAGTAGTGTTGAAGAGTTGAAATTGGGGGAAATTTTGGGGATTTTTGAAATTCAAAGGGGCCAAAATACAATTTTATGAAATTGAGGGTCAATTGGGCATGAAAATAATGTTGGAGGACCAATTGAGGAATTTTGGAAATTTTGGGGAAAAAACTTACCATTTTTGTGAAAGAAGGGCAAAATGGTAATTTTGGAAAAATTGGGGAACCAAATTGGAAATTTGGAAAATTAAACCCCTTTTTGGTGAAATTGAATAAATTGAGGTCCCACGATAAATTTTAAAAGTTACGGGACTCAATTTGAGGAAAAACCGACATTAGGTACTTAAAGTTAAAGAGAAATAACTTTAGGGACCTAATTGCAAATAACTAAAAGTTTGGGTTTTCTCATTCATTAATGATTGAAGGCTGTTATGCCGAGTAATAATGAACAAGGTTGTTCATATCGTGTAGGAACGTTAAATACCGGGAACGCCAGCAAGGACAAGCTCGCGTGAATACAAAGAACCAGTCTAGTGGAATTCACGGCATTAACGGGTGAGTGGGTTTACTAACATCATACCCGGTTGGGATGATGAGCATAACTTAAAGATAAAAACCACTTACCAGTTGTGAGTGAAAATTTTATATCATACCCGATAGGGGATGATAAGTACCTCGGTATAAAAACCCACTGTTTAGTGGTATTTTAATCATCACCACTTAGAGAAAGTGATGTGAAAATTATGCGAAAAAAACTACTTACCAGTTGTAAGTAGATCATACCAGGTTGGTATGATGAGACTTCCTCGAAGGAAGTTGAAAACCCATTCATCGGTTATGAACAGGAGATGTGCTTATACCGGTTGGTATAATGGACAGTGAAAACCTATTTTGTCGGAAGTGTTCTCCCCCAACTGTGTGCCAATGCTTAAACTATTTGGGAGACCTTCTCGACGGGAGCTCGAATAGCTCTGATAGGCTAGGTGCCTCGGTTTTGGAACTTGGGGGCTAAATGCCCGATTTTGAAAATCTCGTACAGTGGGCCCAAGGCCAGTTGGCACGAGCAGGAGCTCGTAAACGAACATGATATATGTGCCATAAAACTTAATAAGTGAATTGTTTGGCCATGGTACCAAGATAGGACCGACATGCTCAGTCAACTAGCGGTAGTGCGACATGACAGGTCGACGGACTAGTCAAGACAAACAGCTGTGGGTTGAGTTGAGAGTCGGGGCCGTTGGACTAATGGCACCGCAGATTACATGGCAATATAGGATTTTTGAAAACAAAGGAGTCTGGCACACTCCATATAAATATTTTTCTTAAAAGTCAAAAGCTTTTAAAAACTCATTCATTGAGTAGTCGTACTCACCCCCTCCCTTATATCCCTTTCAAAAAATCCCGGAAAGCCTCCCCTTAAAGACCGTCAACTAAGATGCCTGTAAGACAGGTATGTAAAGTTTTAAATTTCATACAGTTTTGATTATGCTATTCCAGGAAAAGGTGCAAGTTAAGGGACGCCTTACTCTTTACGGTTTACAATAAGGGGAAACACTTTAATAAACCGGGAGAGTGGTGGGTTGATCACGGGGATCCGACCAAACCGGGTCGGGGCGTGACAACTAGAGGGGGAGCCGACCAAACTAGGTCGGGGCGTGACACACCATGGTAATAAGAAATGGTTATAAAAACCAAGATTGAGAATGAAAGGTTTTTAAAAGAAAATAAGGAGTCTGGCACACTCCAAATCAAACATTTTTCCTAAAAGTTAAATTTGAAAAACCCATTCACTAAGTCGTTGTACTCACCCCCATCCTTATATCCCTTTTCAAGTAACCTAGGGAAAACCTATCCAAAGACCCCAGATAAGTACACCTGCAAGATGGGTATGTAAAAGTTTAAAATTTTATGTAGTTTTGATTTATGGTATTCCAGGAAAGGTACAGGTTTAAAGGACGCCTTACTTCTTATGGTTTAAAGAAGGGGAAAACCTTTAGTAAACCGAGAGAGTGGCGGGTTGCTCACGGGGATCTGACCAAACCTGGTTGGGGCGTGACAACTTGAGTGGTATTAGAGCATGTTTCCTTGAATACATAATCAAGACTAGAAAATATAGTAACTAATAGGATTGATCTTAAAATTTTTGGATGGCTGCAAGAAAAGTAGCCAAACAAACCCACGCTACCTTGGCCACCCTGAAAGCTAGGGAGAACCCCATCCCGAGGGAGGAAATGAACGAGGAGTATAGAAGGACCCTTGGAGTAACCCCGGGTTGAAGAGGAATCGACAAGAAAGCCTCCAAAGTGTTTAGGCTCCAGTACAGCAAGGCATCGAACCATCAATAACCCCTTAGAAAGGCCCTACAATGTTCAAAGTGTTAGAGGAATCATAAAGATCCACACAAGGAGATGACTTGTTATAAATGTGGGCGATGGGAACACTATAGTAGAATATGCCCGACATTTGGGAGGACAAGACCCAAGAGGATCTGTTATGGGTGTAGGAAGGTAGGTCACATTGCAAGAAATTGTCCCACACTGCGAAGAATCCAAGCGATACCTCTTAAGGACACCTCTACCCCTATAGAAGTTCGAAGGGATAATATCACAAGAACCACAATTGCGACTAGGGAACCCAATCTCACCTAGGAAGAAATCCCTCTAGACCATAGTTTAGTAGTGAGTACTCCCCAACCCATTATTGTAACAATCTCACTCAAGAGATGTTAAAACCCTAAAATGGTATTCTTACTTCAATAAATAAGTTTCTAAACTTCTGAAAATTTCTCTGTTCCTGAATAATACGGAACCATGTCTCAATTGCTCGAGAAAGAATCACGTAAAGAAGATCAAGGGTAGGGCCTTAGGAAAACCCAAAGATAGTAGATTATAGATAAAGGGAATTTTCCCTTAAGGACCACTACAGACCACCTAGGAGCAATGAAGGAAACATCTCCTCCATAGAAGATAAGTTGAATGATGAAAGATAACTAGAAAGCCTCAAGATAGTTAGGTATGATCTACTTGGAAAAATAGAGGAGCCAAGAAATACTATAGAATAACCTAGCGGGGAAGGGGAAAGGCCCGAATAGTGGAAATGAAGGATGAAGAACACCCATGAAGAAATAAATGGTCGAAGATGAAATGATAACTACACTCAAGCCATAAGGAAGACTTAGTAAGTCCCGCCCAAAGAGGTCTTGGAGCAAATAAGTGACTAAACCTTTTTCAAGGAAGGAGATCCTCAGAAGGCATACATGTTACAACTAAAAAAAAATGGACCAAGTAACGAAGGATGAGGAGATGAAGTGCATGCTGAGGTGAAAAAACCAATGGAAGCACATTAAGAGGACCCAAGGGGAAAGTTAAACCCAAGGAACGGGTAAGTAGGAAATAGCATCAAATGACGTGGTGACAAGTGAAAATAGGTGGGCTACCCTTCATAAGGAAATAGTGGAAAGAACATCTGGAAAATATTGGCAAAGTAAGCCCTTTAATTCAGAAGAGGGTAAGGAGAAAACAACCAATGATATCAAGACTATTCGTGGTCCCCACTCACTTAATAGAGCCCAAGGAGTGTATGGCTAAATATAAAGGGCGCTAGGAACCAAGCTATCATCAGGAGCTCCTCGAAGAGAGGATAAGGAACAAAAAGGAAATGGATGACAATGAAGTATAAAGAGAGGGAGACAATACCAACTTCAGAAGGGTGTAAGAAAGAAACATGGAAAAGCCTTCAAGAAAAGATAAGAAGTTGAACCAGGACGAGAATCCTTAGGTAAAGGATACAAATAGGAAGTGAGACCTCAGAAAGGGAAGACCCAAAGCTAAGGAACCACCAGATATATCCTAAGAGGCTTAAACTGACATAAAGAATCTCATAAAGAACCATAAGTGGTTAAGGGTATGTCAGCTAAAGTATTACTTGATTTAGAAGAACAAAGAAGTCAATTAGAGATATCCGGCAAACCTAGAAAAGAAGGAAGCAACTAGTAACAACATAATGGATTAAGGAAAAAGGAAAGTTCTTAAGGAAAGGACTCCACTAGAACTAAAGAAGTTGGGGAAGATCGAGCAGGTAAGGGAAATTTGGAGTTATAAAATGAGAAGAGAGTTATAAACCCCGCCCTTTGGAGTTAAGGAAAACTAGGAAAAGAAACGATCAAACCGAGTGAGAAAAATCGAACCGGTTCACAAACCTGATCATAGGGGAATAGGCAAATTGGGGAATTCACAACTCCTAAGTGACCCAAAAGCATTCATAAATCTTGGAAAAGAACCTTAGAACAAATTGGGAGAGAAAAACTAGACTGGTTAAGGTGAACCAAATCTGAACTGGATTGAACCGATTTATGAGTGGAGCCGATTTATGAATCGAAACCTATAGCGAGAGGGCAAAATGGGAAATTTATGGATCCCAAGTGACCTAAAGAGTCACATAAATCATGAAAAAGGACTTTAGGATAAATGGGGGATGAAAACCAAATCGGTTGAAGTGAATCGGATCCGAACTGAATTGAACCGGTTTGGACCGGTTTGAACCACTAATGAAGTGGATGCTAAATTCATTTTTCTAGGTGGCTTAGAAAATTCAAATTTGATATTTGAGGCCATCATTGGATAGAAAATGAATTTAGATGAATTTAAATTTTTTTAATTTTGAAAATTTTGGTTGAATCAGGCCTATACCGGCCCATTTAAGACTTCAACCCGGTTCGGAATAGTGTCGTCTTCTTCCTTCAGATGACAGCACTGTTCACTCGCCGAAAAATCGAGTAGACACCGGTGAAGCTGAAAATCTCCTACCAGGGAGTTTTAGGTAAAGATTGACCGCCATTAAGACACTAATCATATGGCCAAGAAGTCCCCGAGCTTCCTATATAAAGAGCTCCTTCTCATTCATTCTCTCCACACCTGAAAACTCCATTCTCTCTCAACTGCTCCAATTTCCAGTGAAGCATGAACTAGAGCTCCGACTTAGGCATTTTTATAAGGCAAAGAAGGCATGGTTGAGTTCTTTAGAACCGGGGAGAAAGAAAACCAGGAAAAGAACCAGCCAATTCAAAAGAGAAAATCGAGATAGTTCACGAACCATAACTGGTAAAGAAAGGGTAAAATGGGAAATTGACAAATTCCAAGTGACTCAAAAAGTGATAAAAATCATAGAAAAGAACTTTGGAGCAAATGCGAAGAGAAAATCACATTGGTTAAGGGTGAACCGGACCTGATCCGAATTGAACGGAATTGAACC
This sequence comes from Trapa incisa, assembly GCA_030064435.1. NCBI lineage: Eukaryota > Viridiplantae > Streptophyta > Magnoliopsida > Myrtales > Lythraceae > Trapa > Trapa incisa. The sequence continues at coordinate 518,170 of CM057784.1, read as the reverse complement.
ATACTTGAACTGGTTTCAAAATTCATTTTTCTTGGTGGCTTAAATTGATAAACTTGGGAAATTAAAGCCACAATTAGATAGATAATGAATTTAGATTAATTTATAAATTTTAGTTTTGAGAAAATTGGTCGAATCGGGCCTGAACTAGCCAATTTTTGCCATTGAACCCGGTCGAAGCAATCCAGTCCAGTTTAGAATAGTGTCATCTTCTTCCTTAAGATGACAGTATATTCATTAATGAAGAAAATGGATAACTCCAGTGAAGGAGTAATGGCTCTGATCGTGCCATTTTCAGGCAAGGATAAGCTCGACCAAAATAAAAAGTGGTCGAACATAGGGTCCATGAGCTCCCTATATAAAGAGCTCTTCTCCATTCATCCTCTACATGCCTCAAATCTCCATTCTCTTTCAACTGCTCCATTTTCTAGTAAATCTCAAACTAGAGCTCCGACATAGGCCTTTTTCTCAACCTTAGAAGGCAAGGTCGGGTCCTATAGATTCTAGGGGAAGTCAGCTACTTGATAGCAACCTTTTTTCGACATGAGGACCGCTAGAGAAGCATCGATGGAATCAAACATTGATGCAGCTCTGAAGGACCGAACCTACCCTATTTTGGCCGAGCTGAATTCGGCCAAATTCAGCCCTCCTTTGGTCAAACCAAGCCTCCCTGACACCACCACAGCCTTGAATTGTATGCAAGTGTAGGAACTGATCCATACCTTCAATTGGAGCAACTAACCCCGATTTAATGGCCATATTGAAGAAATCAAATTTGGTTAGTTTGAATGGGAGAAATTGGGGAAACTTTTTCGAAAAAAATGGAGATTTCAAAAAATTGAGGGACCTCTATACAATTTCCCAAAATTGAAGGCCAATTGGCCATGAGAAAGATATTGGAGGACCAATTGTTCAATTTTTGCAACATTTGGCGTCAAATTTTCATTTTTGGAAAGACGGGGCAAAATTGTAATTTTTGAAAAGTTGGGGACCAAATTGGAAATTTGGAAAATTTGAGCTCCTTATACAATTTTGAGTAAATTGAGGACTCAAAGGGAATTTTAGAAACCTTGGGAATCAATTTGGGGAAAAGTTGGCATTAGGGACCTAAAGTTAAGGAAAGTGAACATTAGGGACCTAAGTGCAATTAATTAACAATTTTGTGCCTAGTCGCTCAAACGTGAGAAAACGACGGTTTTTATGCCAAACCTTAATTGATAAGGATGCCCAAATCGTGTAGAAACATGAGAGACCTGAACGCTAGCAAGGAAAAGCTAGCATCGAGTCAAAAAACTGACTAGAGATGAATACGTCATGATCATCGGTGTAGTGGGCATAATTATACATATTACACGGTTGGGATGGTGAGCACTTTGGAAATGAAAAACCATTTCTGAGTGGGACTTTTAACATCATACCCAGTTGGGGTGATGAGCAATTTAAGCTAAAAACCATTTACCATTTTTTAGTGGGATTATCTAACTTCATACCCGATTGAGATGAGGAGTGCCATCTTTAAGTGATAAAACCTACTTACAAGTCATAAGTAGAGATAATCATACCCGATTGATATGATAAACTTCCTTGAGGAAAGGAGAAACCCGCTTACCGGTTATAAGTAGAGATATCATCACATCCAGTTGGTGTGATAAAGTTGAAAATAAACTTTTTGTTAGAAGTGTTCTGCACTAACTATGTGCCAATGCTTAAAAGATTTGGGAGACCTTCTTGATAGGAGCTAGAATAGCTCAGGTAGGTCAGAGGCCTCGATTTTTGAACTCATGGGGCAAAATGCCCGGTTGTGGAAAACATGTGCAGTGGGCCCAAGGCTAGTGGGCACGAGTAGGAGATCATGAACAAACTTGATTAAAGAAAGCCATGAAATTTTCAAATGAAATTGGTTGTGTGATTTTGTCATGGTATCGAGTCAGGACCGATAGTACTTGATGGACTGACGGTAGTGCGTTAGGGCCAGATCGATAGACCAACCTAGACAAACAGTTGCAAGTCGGGTTGAGGATTGGGGTCGTTGGACCATTAACACCAAAGTTATGATCATATGTGAAAACTGTTGTTTGTGAATGTACCTGTGGTACAAGACCATCAAGATGCCCAAGAAGAGTAGTGATAGGTCCTAAGGGCTACTGGACGACATGGTGGAGATAAGGGCAGTTCACCGTGTCAGTCAGTCAGGAAGCTTGGAGTAGCTTCATGCGCATGAGACCGGGGTGGGGTCGGGATGAGGTCTTTGTCCTCATATGGACATAGAGTAGCATTCGGGTCTAAGGGTCAGAAATCGAGAACATCCACTCAGACCCAAGATAGAAATGGATGGGCTTCTATCTTGGTGGACGGTAAAGACGCTTCGATCCACAAGTGGGTGTAGTGGACAAGTTGCACCTACAAATGTGTGTTACCCTTCCTTATGAAGGAAATGTGTTTGTTTGCTAAATGCCTTATGAGGCAAGGGGGTGAGCTAAAAGAGATAAGCACACCTAATGGTAATAGAAAAGCTTTTGAAAATCATAATTTGAGGAAAATCCTTCTTAAGGAAAATGATAGCTTTGGCACGGTTTGAATAAAATTATTTTTCTTAAAAAAAAAACTAACTCCCAACACCCACTCAATGAGTTGTACAACTCACCCCCTCCCCTTTTACCCCTTTCAAGTAACAAGGAAACACCATTCTTAAAGACCCTCCTAAATTGGAACAGTAAAAAGATAGGTATGTCTATTTTAAATTACTTAGTTTTGTATAATGCTATTCTAGGAAAGACAGGTAAAAGGACGCCTTACTCCTCGTAGTTTAGAAAAGGGTGACACCCTTAATGGACCAAAGGGAGTGACGGGTTGCTCACGGGGATTCGACCAAACTGGGTCGGGGCATGATAGAGACCTTCTTGACGGGAGCTAGAGCAACTCAAATAAGCCAGGGGCATCATTTTTTGAACTCATAGGGCTCAAGGCCTAGTTTTGGAAAAACACGTGCAGTGGGCCCAAGGGCAGTAGGCACAGGCTGGAGCCCGTAAACAAATATGATTAGGAAGAGCCATGAAAACTTTTATTTAAAATGGGAAATTATTGTGTGATTCACCATGGTATCGAGTCAGGACCGACAATGCTTGATGGGTTGGCGGTAGTGTGTCTAGGCCAGGTCGACGAACTGGCCTAGACAAATAGTTGTAGGTCGGGTTGAGTGTTAGGGTCGTTGGACAATTGAAACCAAAGAGAATGGCTTAATCATGAAAAATACTTGTTTTTGCAAGCACTTATGGATTCTGGGCTATCAAGACGTCCTAGTGGGTAATGATGGGTTCCAAGGGCTGTTGGACAACATGGTGGCGATAAGGGAAGGAGAAGCTATGTGTTTGGGCTTCTCATTGTACTAGTTAGTCATGGAGCTATTGTGTTTGGGCTCCATGAAGCTACTGTATTTGGGCTTCCTGAAGCTACTGTGTTTGGGCTTCATGCGCATGAGGGTATGGACAGGATGACGTCTCCGTCCTCATACAGACACAAAGTGAATTTCGGGTCTAAGGGTCGGATGTCTAGGATGTCCACTCAAACTTAGGGTAGAAGTCCAGGACTTCTATTAGGGTGGATGGTAAAGTTGTGTCGATCCCTAAGTGGGTGCAATCTGGGACTGCCCTGCGAACGTTTGTACCCTTTATGATAAAAGGGCATGTGTTTGTTTGCTAAACATCTCTTAGGGCAAGAGGTATGCTAAAAGAGCTAAACACGCTTAATAAGTGAAATGGTGAAAGGTTTTAGAAACATGTACGGTTGTACTACGTGGAACACATCCCGATGAAGGGGAAGTGTTAAAATAGTTAAACTCATATAATGGTGTAGAAAAATTAAAAAGGTTGATTTAACTTTCTAAGATCAAGAAGAACCCCCAAGATTTTACTTAAGAAAGAGTGTTTTGAAAAAAAACTCATTTTCCAACACTCGCTCACTGAGTTGTAGAAACTCACCCCCTCCCTTTAACCCCTTTTCAGGAAGGAAGGCAAACCCTTAAGGAATACCTCGAAGCCAAAACCTTAAGACAAGGACAGGTATGTAAGTTTTAAGAAAGAAAATCCTTCTTAAAAAAAGTGATAGCAGCGATTTGGCTCAACAAGCCCAATATCCCAAACTTGTCTCAGTGGGTATCACACACAATTTCCGATTAATTGAATGTTTAGAAGTATTTATCACATGTTGATTATGGACGGGTCCATACCCATGTCCATCAGCCTTGGGTTCACTTGTAGACTGAGCCTAAGCCTCGGAATAAGCTCCCAAATGATTAAAGCAGAGTCAGATAGTCAAGGGAGGATAATTTCGAGAAAATCATTTTCAAGGTGAACCGAAATTGACGTTATAAGGTTCTCACTCACTCGATAATCTCGACGGGGTTGTCCCGGCAGAGCCTTGGATCGCGACGCGTTTCCTCGACCCGACGCTCGAGCAGTCTATTCCTACACGGCATGAATATCCATATCAGGATGTTTTGCATAAGGGGCCACATATCTTTTGAGTATTTGCACATAGGCCCTCACATTACACCTTAATTTCATTTAGGTCCCTAAAGTTTGTACGTTTACATTTAGGTCCCTATTTGCCCCTTTGTCTCAATTAAGCAGCTAGGATTTCCAATTATCCTTCTTGGGTCCTTAATCTTATCAAAATCACCCATTGGTCCTTAATTTTCCAAAATTGTCATTTAGTGCCTAATTTCCCCAAAAATTACAATTTGACCCCAAACTTCTCAAAATTACTAATTGGTCCTCCATTTTTCCCAAATTGCACAATTGGCCCTTAATTGGGAGTGAATTTCATGAAAATACCCTCAATTTCATCAATTTTCCATTCGGCCCCCAATTTTCTAAAAATCCCTCAAATGTTATGAGTGTAGGCAAGTGTGACACATAGCAAGGAATTGTCCCACACTTCAAAGAATCCAAGCGATACCTCCTAAGAATGACACCTCCACCCCTACAAAAGTTCGAAGGGATATCATTACAAGAACCACCATTGTGACTAGGGAACCCAATTTTACCAAGGAAGAAATCCCTCTAGACCATAGTTTAGTAGTAAGTACTCCCCAACACCATTGAAACAATCTCCCTCAAGAGATGTTAAAACCCCAAAACTGTATTCTTACTTCAATAAATAAGATTTTGAGCTTCTGAAAATTTCTCTAAAAGCATGTCTCAATTGCCCGAGAAAGAATCATGGAAAGAAGATCAAGGGTAGGACCTTAAGAAAACTCAAAAATAATATAATATAGATAAAGGGAATTTTCTCTTAAGGAGCACTACAAACCACCTAGGAGCAAATAAGGAAACATCTACTCCATAGAAGACAAGTTGAACGATGACAAATAACTAGGAAGTATTGAGATAGTAAAGTATGATCTATTTTGAAAAAATAGAGGAGCCAAGAAGGGTTGTAGACTAACCTAGTGAGGAAGGGAGAAGTGGAAAGGCTGGAACAATGGAATAGAAGGATAAAGAGAACTCTTGAAGAAATAAATTGCTGAAAACAAAATTACACTCAAGCCATAAGGAGGATTTAGTAAGTCCTCCATAACGAGGTCTTGGAGCAAATAAGTGCTTGAGCCTTTCCCAAGGAAGGAGACCCTAAGAAGGCATACATGTTCCAACTAAGAAATAATGGACCAAGTGATGAAGGATGAGGGGGTGAAGTGTACGCTGAGGTGAAGGAACCAAGGGAAGCACATTAAGAGGACCCAAGGGGAAAGTTAAACCCAAGGAACGTGTAAGTAGGAAATAGCATCAAATGACGCAATGACAAGTGAAAATGGGTGGGCAATCCATCATAAGAAATAGAGGAAAGAACATTCGGAAAACCATGGAAAAGTAAGCCCTTCACTTTGGAAGAGGGTGGGGAGAAAACAACCAATGATATCAAGATTGGTCATGGTCCACACTCACTTAATAGAGCCCAATGAGTGTAAGGCTGGACGTAAAGGGGGCTAGGAACCAAACTATCATCAGGAGCTCCTCGAAGAGAGGATAGGGAACAAAAAGGAAATGGAGGATAGTGAAGGATAAAGAGCAAGAAATAATACCGACCTTAGAAGTGTGTAAGAAGGAAACATGGAAAAGCCTTCAAGAAGCATTAAGAAGTTGAACCATGATGAGAATCCTTAGGTAGAGGATACATGTAGGAAGTGAGACCTCAAAAAGGGAAGACCCAAAGCTAAGGAACCACCAGATAGATCCTAAGAGGCTTAAAATGACATAAAGAACCATAAGTGCTTAAGGGTATGTCGGGATGGCCAAAGTGTTACCTAATTTGGAAGAATAAATAAGCCAATTAGAGATTTCTAGAGAACCTAGAAAAGAAGGAAGTAACTAGTAACAATAGGATGGTCAAGGAGAATAAAACGAGACCATAAGAAGGACCGAGGAGTAGTGGAGACTACACTCTAAAGAAGGGTAATAGAGCGGGCATAGTGTTAAGTATATGAAATAAGACCCAACGATCGGCAAATAATTATAGGTGGACAAAATCCAAAGGGGGTGTAAGAATGCGAAGGAAGGAAACCTTCATAGAGTAGTAAGAAATTCGAGCATATAGCACCTAAAGGGAAATCTATACTTTAAAGGACATAGTAGAGGATGAAAATCATTAAAGGAGACCACCCTAAAAATAATGGAATCATGAAATGGTCACAAGTAAATGAGAATGAATTTAGGGAAAAGGAAAATCTTTGTGTAAAGGAAGTCACCAGAAATAAAGAAAGACATAAGAAGGGAAGAATCCCATCATGTTGGTAAGTCATTAGGAAATTCAATAATTGGCACTATAAAGACCTAAAAAAAAAGTTGGGAAAGGACAAGTGGGTAAGGAAAACCGACATAGTTATGTAAGACACATTGTCAAGGTACGAAGGATAAGGGGAAAACAGTAAAGGTAGTCGAAGAATATTACCCAATGAAAGGAGGGATGGAATTATACAATTCCTAAAATGTAGGAAAGTTGGAAGCAACCCTAAAGGAGGTGTTGTAGAAGTCTGAGGGACAAAGACGAGTTTTGGACTATGTCATGTCGTAAGGGACATATAAGTACCAACAATCCCGAGTGAAATATGACTCGAGTGAGATAGAGCCAGTTAGTAAGCATAATAACGATGGAGGAAGGAAGGATCAAAATAGGACAAAGGGGTAATAATATTGAAATCTATGAAATCAAGCACGTAATGATCGAAAGAACGTTGAGCTAAGGATTTCAACGATGAAGAGAATAACTAGACAAAGGAACGATTGGGCACATTGGAACTCCCAATCCTGAAATCATGAGTAAGAACCCCAAAGGGGAAGAATATTGCCCTAAGTAAAGAAAGATGTGAACCTGGGATATAACTTTGGACTCACAGGCAAGATATACTAGTACTGGAAGGAGTAAACAACATAAGGGAAAAGAAATTCTTAAGTACGTCAATTAAGGTAGACTGGATGAAAGAACGGCCAAAGTATTAACTTGTCTAAGTTGACATTAACGGAAGTTATCCCGGAGAGAAATTTAGTTTTGGGGACAAAACTACTAAAAGGAGGGTAGAGTTGTAAACCCCACCCTTTGGAATTAAGGAAAAACCGGGAAAAGAACCGGTCAAACCGAGTGAGAAACACTGAACCAGTTCAAAAACCGATCATCAAAGAACAGGCAATTTGGGAAATTACAACTCCTAAGTGACCCAAAGGATTCATAAAACCTTGGAAAATAACCTTAGGACAAATTGGAAGAGAAAAACCAGACTGGTTCAGATGACCGGATCCAACTGGATTGAATCAGTTTATGAATTGAGCCGGTTTATGAACCGGAACTAATAGAGAAATGGCAAACCGGGAAATTTATGGATCCCGAGTTACCTAAAAAGTTACAAAAGTCATGAAAAGGACTTTAGAATGAATTGGAGATGAAAACCAAACCAGTTCAAGTGAACCAGATCCGAACTGGATTGAACCGGTTCGGACCGGTTTCAACCACTATTGAACTGGATGCTAAATTCATTTTTCTAGGTGGCTTAGAAAATTCAAATTTAAGATTTGAGGCCACCATTGGATAAAAAATAAATTTAGATATTTTTAATTTTAAAAAATTCAATCAAATTGGGCCTGAACCGGCCGGTTTAAGCTCCGAACCCTGTTCGGACCAGTCCTATGCAGTTCGAAACAGTGTCATATTCATGCTTTAGATGACAACACTGTTCACTTGTTGGAAAATCGAACAGCACCGGTGAAGCTGAAAAGTCTCCGACCAGGGAGATTCAAGCAATGAATAACAAACATTAAGGCACCAATCGGATGGCAAAGAAGTCCTCGAGCCTCCTACATAAAGAGCCCCTTCTCATTCATCATCTCCACACCTGAAAATTCCATTCTCTCTCAACTGCTCCAATTTTCGGTGAAGCTCGAACCAAAGCTCTGAATTGGGCATTTTTCTAAGCCAAACAAGGTGAGGTCAGGTTCATTGGATTCGAGGAGAAGTCAGTTACACGCCTGTAGTCTCTATTTGCTCTGAGGGTCATTGGAGAAGTGTCGGTGTGATCGAACAGTGAATTAGCTCTGACAGACCGAAGCTGCCCAATTTCAGCCAAGCTAAAATCGGCCAATTCGATCCCTTCTCAAGCCAAACCAAGCCTTCTCAACACCTTCATAGCCCTCCTACAGCTGAATTAGAGCTGAAAGGTAAGCCAATTTGGCTCCCCACTGTAAATTTCGATCGGTGCTAGAGAGAGAATTAGCAGAATTTTGATGACGAAATTCTCATTCAATTTAGCATCAATTAATGTAATTCTTAATCCTAGGAGGAACCTCAGGAAGAGAGATATTTGCCCAGATCGAAAGCTTGGACGTCGCTCCCCCGACGGTAAGTTTCGAAGCTTTCTCTCTCTAAGTCCACTTTTTCGACGAAGCTCCATTTGAGCTCATTCTAGCATCAAGTCGTGCAATTAAAAGTGCAATTGAATCGTATGAAGGTTTAGGATTTCCAATCTAATTTCAATTTCAACAATTAAACTTATTTGATTGGTCAATTTGATGAAAATAAATTCGGCTGAGTTATAAGGTTGAAATTGGGGGAAATTTGGGAATTTCAAAAATTCGAGGGACTAAAGTGCAATTTCATAAAATTGAGAACCAAATGGGCATGATAAAGATGTTGGAGGACCAATTGGGTAATTTTGGAATTTTTGTGGCAAAACTTACCCTTTTTTGTAAAGTAAGGGCAAAATGGTAATTTTGGAAAAGTTGGAAGACCAAATTAGAAATTTGGGAAATTGAACCCCTTTTGTGAATGAAATGTTTTAAAAAAAGAAAATAATGAGTTTAGCTGTAAACCCCGCACATTTGAGTTATGGAAAACCAGGAAAAGAACCGATCAAACCGAATAAGAAAACCAAACCGGTTTACATTTGGGAATAAGCAATATGAAAATTTACAACTTTCGGTTGATCCAAAGGATTTATTAAACATTGGAAAAGAAAATTAAGACAAATTAGAAAACACAAACCAAATTTGTTCAGGTGAACTAGATTCCATAAGAACTTCAAAGTTTAGCGTGCTTACCTGAGAGTAGAGTGAGGATGGGTGACCTCCTCGGAAGTATGATTTTTTGTAACCCGAAATTTCGGTAAAAAATTTTTATGCGGGCTTATTATAAATAGCCATCAATTAATATATATTTAATTATTGAAATTAATACTAATAATTTAATACCTAAATTAAATTATTGGAATTAATACAAATAATTTAATACTGAAATTAAATTATTGGAATTAATACCGAAATTAAATTATTGGAATTAATACCAATAATTTATGGCAATATTAATAATAGTAATAAATCTCGCCCATTTAATACACGGGTTTTACGACTATATAAAAAGGTCATCCCCATCTCATTCTCCTCACACCTGAACACTTCTCTCTCTCTCCTCTCTACTGCTCCATTTCCTGGTAAAGCTCAAACCAGACCTTCGACTTTAACAAAGGTCGGGCTCTTTAGAACCGGGGAGAAGACAGCTATCTGATAGCAAACTCCAGTCAATCCAAAAATCGTTGGAGAAGCGCCGACATGATGGAATAGTGAAGCAACTCCGGCGGACCGAAGCTGCCCTATTTCGGCCAAGCTGAAATCGGCCATTTCAAGCCCTCCTCAGGCCAAACCAAGCCCTCCCAACACTTCCTCAACCTTTCCACGGCCGAATTAGGACCGAAAGGTAAGCCAATTCGGCTCCCCTTTATAATTTTCGATCGGTACTAGAGAGAGAGATGACTGAATTTCAATGACGAAATTCTAATACAATTCCGCATCAATTGATACAGTACTTGATTTTAGGATGAACCTCAGGACGAGACCTATCTGCCCAGATTGAAAGCTCGGACTGTTGTGCCTTCACCGGTGAGTAATCGAAGCTTTCTCTCTCTACAGTCTATTTTCTGGCAAAGCTCCGTTTGAGCTCGTTCCGACGTTAAAATATGCGATTCAAAGTTTCTTAGAATCGTATGAACATATAGGAACTCAATTTCAACTCCAATTTCAATAATTAGAAGTGTTTGATCGGACAATTTGATGAAATCAAATTCGGTAGTGTTGAAGAGTTTAAATTGGGGGAAATTTTGGGGATTTTCTAAATTCAAAGGGGCCAAAATACAATTTTATGAAATTGAGGGTCAATTGGGCATGAAAATAATGTTGGAGGACCAATTGAGGAATTTTGGTAATTTTGGGGAAAAACTTACCATTTTTGTGAAAGAAGGGCAAAATGGTAATTTTGGAAAAATTGGGGAACCAAATTGGAAATTTGAAAAATTAAACCCCTTTTTGGTGAAATTGAATAAATTGAGGTCCCACAATAAATTTTAAAAGTTACGGGACTCAATTTGAGGAAAAACCGACATTAGGGACTTAAAGTTAAAGAGAAATAACTTTAGGGACCTAATTGCAAATAATTAAAAGTTTGGGTTTTCTCATTCATTAATGAATGAAGGTTGTTATGTCGAGTAATAATGAACAAGGTTGTTCATATCGTGTAGGAACGTTAAATACCGGGAACGTCAGCAATGACAAGCTCGCGTGAATACAAAGGACCAGTCTAGTGGAATTCACGGCATTAACGGGTGAGTGGGTTATTCACATCATACCCAGTTGGGATGATGAGAACGGTTTAAAGTTAAAAACCACTTATCGGTTGTGAGTGGGTTTACTAACATCATACCCGGTTGGGATGATGAGCACAACTTGAAATTTAAAAACCATTTACCGGTTGTGAGTGGGTTTACTAATATCATACCCGGTTGGGATGATAAGCATAACTTAAAGTAAAAAAAAAACCACTTACCAGTTGTGAGTGGTTATTCACATCATACCTAGTTGGGATGATGGGCATAGTTTAAAGTTAAAAATCACTTACCGGTTGTGAGTGGGTTTACTAACATCATACCTGGTTGGGGATGATAAGTGCCTCGATATAAAAACCCACTATTTAGTGGTATTTTAATCATCACTACTTAGAGAAAGTGATGTGAAAGTTATGCGAAAAAAACTACTTACGGGTTGTAAGTAGATCATACCCGGTTGGTATGATGAGACTTCCTCGAAGGAAGTTGAAAACCCGTTCTTGGGTTATGAACAGAGATGTCCTTATACCGATCGGTATGATGGACAGTAAAAACCTATTTTGTCGGAAGTGCTCTCCCCTGACTGTGTGCCAATGCTTAAACTATTTGGGAGACCTTCTCGACGGGAGCTCGAATAGCTCTGATAGGCTAGGGGCCTCTGTCACGCCCCGACCCGGTTTGGTCGGATCCCCGTGATCAACCCGCCACTCTCCCGATTTACTAAAGGGTTTTCCCTTATATTATAAATCGTAAAGAGTAAGGCGTTAACCTGCACCTTTTTCCAGGAATATCATAAATCAAAACTGCATAGTAATTTAAATTAGTTGTACCAATCTTGCAGGCGTTTAATTGCACAAGTCCTTTAAGGTTCGGCTTTCCGGGACTTCCTGAAAGAGGTATAAGGGAGGGGGTGAGTACAACTACTTAGTGAGTGGGATTCAAATCTTTTAACTTTCAAGAAAAACATTTATATGGAGAGTGCCAGACTCCTTTGTTTTCAAAAAAAATCATTTCATTTAAAAATTCATCTTTTTCCATTATTTCTTAGTTATCGATGTGTCATCACCCAACACACATCCTTCATAATGAAGGTTACACACATTCGCAAGTCAGTATCACTACTGAACCCGCTAGTGGCTTCGGAGCGACTTTTCCTGCCACCCGGATAGAAGTACGACCACTTCTACCCTGGGAATGAGTGGATGTATGAAACATCCGACCCACAATCCCAAAATCACTTCTTCGTGTCCGTATGAGGACAGAGACCTCATCCTGTCCCCACCCCGGTCTCATGCGCTTAGTGCTACTCCAGATTTCGCACAGACACCTAGAACGACGAACTGCCCTTATAGCCACCAGGTCGTCCAGTGCCCTTAGGATGCATCACTACCCCTCATGGGCGTCTTGATGATCCCATACTCATAGTGCATGCACAAACAATGTTTTCTTATATTGCCATGTAATATGTGGTGCCATTAGTCCAACGGCCCCGACTCTCAACTCAACCCGCAGCTGTTTGTCTTGACTAGTCCGTCGACTTGTCATGTCGCACTACCGCTAGTTGACTGAGCATGTCGGTCCTATCTTGGTACCATGGCCAAACAATTCACTTATTAAGTTTTATGGCACATATATCATGTTCGTTTACGAGCTCCTGCTCGTGCCAACTGGCCTTGGGCCCATTGTACGAGATTTTCAAAATCGGGCATTTCGCCCCCAAGTTCCAAAACCGAGGCCCTTGGCCTATCAGAGCTATTCGAGCTCCCGTCGAGAAGGTCTCCCAAATAGTTTAAGCATTGGCACACAGTCAGGGGAGAACACTTCCGACAAAAATTGGTTTTTACTATCCATCATACCAACCGGTATAAGGACATCTCCGTTCATAACCGATGAACGGGTTTTCAACTTCCTTCCAGGAAGTCTCATCATACCAACCGGGTATGATCTACTTACAACCCGTAAGTAGTTTTTCTGCATAACTTTCACATCACTTTCTTTAAGTAGTGATGATTAAAATACCACCAAACAGTGGGTTTTTATATCGAGGTACTTATCATCCCCAACCGGGTATGATGTTAGTAAACCCACTCCCAACCGGTAAGTGGTTTTTAACTTTATAAGGTGTGCTCATCATCCCAATCAGGTATGATGTTTGTAAACCCACTCACCCGTTAATGCCGTGAATTCCACTAGACCGGTTCTTGGTATTCACGCGAGCTTGTCCTTGCTGGCGTTCCCGGTACTTCGTGTTCCAGTGAAGGCACGGCGGTCCGAGCTTTCGATCTGGGCAGATAGGTCTCATCCTGAGGTTCATCCTTTCGGTCCTAATTCGGTCGTAGAAAGGCTGAGATAGTGTTGGGAGGGCTTGAAATGGCCGATTTCAGCTTGGCCGAAATAGGGCAGCTTCGGTCCGCCGGAGTTGCTTCACTATTCCATCATGTCGGCGTTTCTCCAACGATACTCGGATTGATTGGAGTTTGCTATCAGATAGCTGTCTTCCCCCCGGTTCTAAAGAGCCCGACCTTTGTTCAAGTCGAAGCTCTCGTTCGAGCTTTACCGGGAAATGGAGCAGTAGAGAGAGAGAGAGAAGTGTTCAGGTGTGAGGAGAATGAAATGGGGATGAACTCTTTATATAGTTGTAAAACCCGTGTATTAAATGGGCGAGATTTATTACTAGTATTAATATTGCCATAAATTATTGGTATTAATTCCAATAATTTAATTTCGGTATTAATTCTAATAAATTAAATTTTAGTATTAATTCTAATAATTTAATTTCGGTATTAAATTATTTGTATTAATTCCAATAATTTAATTTAGGTATTAAATTATTGATATTAATTTATGATAAGGCGTACATACAAATTTTTGACCGAAATTTCGGGTAAACCCACTCACCCGTTAATGCCGTGAATTCCACTAGACCGGTTCTTGGTATTCACGCGAGCTTGTCCTTGCTGGCGTTCCCGGTACTTCGTGTTCCGGTGAAGGCACGGCGGTCCGAGCTTTCGATCTGGGCAGATAGGTCTCATCCTGAGGTTCATCCTTTCGGTCCTAATTCGGTCGTGGAAAGGCTGAGAAAGTGTTGGGAGGGCTTGAAATGGCCGATTTCAGCTTGGCCGAAATAGGGCAGCTTCGGTCCGTCGGAGTTGCTTCACTATTCCATCATGTCGGCGTTTCTCCAACGATACTCGGATTGATTGGAGTTTGCTATCAGATAGCTGTCTTCCCCCCGGTTCTAAAGAGTCCGACCTTTGTTCAAGTCGAAGCTCTCGTTCGAGCTTTACCGGGAAATGGAGTACTAGAGAGAGAGAGAAGTGTTCAGGTGTGAGGAGAATGAAATGGGGATGAACTCTTTATATAGTTGTAAAACTCGTGTATTAAATGGGCGAGATTTATTACTAGTATTAATATTGCCATAAATTATTGGTATTAATTCCAATAATTTAATTTCGGTATTAATTCTAATAAATTAAATTTCAGTATTAATTCTAATAATTTAATTTCGGTATTAAATTATTTGTATTAATTCCAATAATTTAATTTAGTTATTAAATTATTGCTATTAATTATATATTAATTTATGATAAGGCGTACATACAAATTTTTGACCGAAATTTCGGGTAAAAAAAAAAATTCCAATAATTTAATTTCGGTATTAAATTATTTGTATTAATTCCAATAATTTAATTTAGGTATTAAATTATTGCTATTAATTATATATTAATTTATGATAAGGCGTACATACAAATTTTTGACCGAAATTTCGGGTTACAAAAAAAATTCATACTTCTCAGAAAGTCACCCATCCTCACATTACTCTCAAGTAAGCACGCTTAACTTTAAAGTTTTTATGAAATCCAGTTCACTTGAACCACTTTGGTTTTTATTTTCTAATTTGTCTTAAATTTCTTTTCCAAGGTTTAATGAACCCTTTGGATCACCCGAGAGTTGTAAATTCCCAACTTACCCGTTCAGAAATAATCGGGTTTGTGAACCGGTTCTAAATCCTCACTTGGTTTGACCGGTTCTTTTCCTGGTTTTCCTTAGCTCAAAAGGGCGGGTTTTACAACCTCGGTTTTGGAACTTGGGGGCTAAATGCCCGATTTTGAAAATCTCGTATAGTGGGCCCAAGGCCAGTTGGCACGAGCAGGAGCTCGTAAATGAACATGATATATGTGCCATAAAACTTAATAAGTGAATTGTTTGGCCATGGTACCAAGATAGGACCGACATGCTCAGTCAACTAGTGGCAGTGTGACATGACAGGTCGACGGACTAGTCAAGACAAACAGCTACGGGCTGAGTTGAGAGTTGGGGCCGTTGGACTAGTGGCACTACAGATTACATGGCAATATAAGAAAACATTGTTTGTGCATGCACTGTGAGTACAGGATCATCAAGACGCCCATGAGGGGTAGTGATGCGTCCTAAGGGCACTGGACAACCCGGTGGCTATAAGGGCAGTTCGTCATTCCAGGTGTCTG
Organism: Trapa incisa; assembly: GCA_030064435.1. NCBI lineage: Eukaryota > Viridiplantae > Streptophyta > Magnoliopsida > Myrtales > Lythraceae > Trapa > Trapa incisa. Next base: position 502,552 of record CM057784.1, on the reverse strand, counting down.
TGCGAAATCTGGAGTAGCACAAAGCGCATGAGACCGGGGTGGGGACAGGATGAGGTCTCTGTCCTCATACGGATATGAAGAAGTGATTTCGGGATTGTGGGTAGGATGTCACGTACATCCACTCATTCTCAGGGTAGAAGTGGTCGTACTTCTATCCGGGTGGCAGGAAAAGTCACTCCGAAGCCACTAGCGGGTTCAGTAGTGATACTGACTTGCGAATGTGTGTAACCTTCATGATGAAGGATGTGTGTTGGGTGATAACACACCGTGGTAACTAAGAAATAATGGAAAAATCCAAATTTTTAAATGATGGGATTTTTTGAAAACAAAGGAGTCTGGCACACTCCATATAAATGTTTTTCTTAAAAGTCAAAAGCTTTTAAAAACCCATTCACTGAGTAGTCGTACTCACCCCCTCCCTTATATCCCTTTCAGGAAATCCCGAAAAGCCTCCCCTTAAAGACCGTCAACTAAGATACCTGTAAGAAAGGTATGTAAAGTTTTAAATTTCATACAGTTTTGATTATGCTATTCCAGGAAAAAGGTGCAAGTTAAAGGATGCCTTACTCTTTACGGTTTACGATAAGTGGAAACCCTTTAATAAACCGGGAGAGTGGCGGGTTGAGCACGGGGATCTGACCAAACTGGGTCGGGGTGTGACACTAGCACACTGTGATTCAAACATTTTCCTAAAAGTTAAATTTTGAAAACACATTCAATAATTCGTTGTACTCGCCCCCTCCCTTATATCCCTTTCAGGTAACCCCGAAAAGTTTACCCAAAAACCACCATCTAACACACCGGTAAATCAAGTATGAAAAGTTTAAAATTTTCAGCAGTTTTGATTTATGTTATTGCAGGAAATGTGTAGGTTTAAAGGACACCTTACTCCTCATGATTTAAAAAAAAAAGGGCAACCCTTAGTAAGCCGGGAGAGTGGCAGGTTGATCACGGGGATCCAACCAAACAAGGTTGGGGCGTGACAATTTTGCTCAAAAATGAGCTCAAATGAAGCTTCACTGGAAAATACAGTCTAGAGAGAGAAAGCTTGGATATCTTACCGATAAAGGTCCGGTGACTAGAGCTTTGGTTGTCACTATGTTGCTCTCTTCGTGGGGATCATCCCTGGTGGATCAAACCATGCCTCAATTGGTGACCTGAGCATTGTGAATTTATTAGTTAAAGTTTTTCCAGAATTTTTTCATGAATAGTGTTTTTCGACGAAAGGCGCTGAAGGGGACTAACCTTCTTAGCTCGGGGGAAGATCGGGGCACCTCTAGGTGGAGTTTAGGGGGTTTGACTTGGCCGGAATAGGCCGGGGGAAAGCTTGATTTGAGCTGCAGAAGTTCACGTTGATTCCTAGCCAAGGAGCGACAACACTATTTGAGCTCCCTTGCTCCTCGTCGATGATCCTCGGATTGAAAGGAAGTTGTGGCTAGGTAGAGAACTTCCTCCCAGTTCCAAAGACATCGAGTGTGGCTTCAAAGGTTGAGAAAAGTCCCGTCACCGGAGCTCTGGTTCGCTCCTCGATGAAACTAGTACACTTCTTCTTCTTCGCTCGATTGTGGGATGCTAGGGACGAATGGAGGGGTACTCTTTATATAGGGACCTCAGAAACTATTGAGGCTATCGGCCAACGTGAGACTTGGCCCTCGCCCCGCTCGCCGACGACCTCACTAGAGGACTTTTCGAGTCATCGGAGACTCCCTCTTTCCCATCCTCTCTCCTTTCTATCAGCATACTAAGGTTAAAGACGATAATATGGCAGGCATGCCACATGGCACTCAGTGATTGGCCAATTTTTCTGACGTGGTGATCTAGCTCAGTAGCTGCGTCAGTTGTTAACCGGTTGATCGGACATGTGGCAACCTCCCATTAATTGCTCATGTCTGCATGGCAGGCTAACGAGTCATCCACTAACCATTGACTAGACACGTGGCAGCCTCCCATTGGCTGCCCATGTCTGCGTGGCTGCTAACGGGTGTCGTTAACCGTTGACTAGTCTGGTATGTTGATTGGCTGGACCGTTGACCGGTCTGATTCATTGACCAGCCTAGTTCGACCGGGTTCGGTGACCCGAATTCAAAAATCGGTTGGTTTAGACTCAATTCGACTGGTTTTTTTAAATTTAAAATTTTCTAAATTCATTTTCTATCTAATGGTGGCCTCAATTTCCTAATTTTCTATTTTTAAGCCAGCTAGAAAAATGAATCATTGAACTGGTTCACTATGGTTCATTTTAATTTAGTCCAGTTCGGGTCCGGTTCACCTCGAACCGGTCTAGTTCTCTCATCCAATTCACTTCCTGGTTCTTCCTCCAAATTTTTGTGAATTTTTTGTCACTTGGGATCTTCCAATTTCCCACGTTAACTCTTCTTTACTATTTTTGTTCATTAATTGGCTCAGTTTTTCACATGAAAGAAAATTTACCGGTTCTTTTTATGGTTCTCCTTGGTTCCAGAGGACGTATTTTACATGTACTCAATAGTGTTGGGCACTTTTTCAGGTAGTGTCCCCATCGTCCACACCTGTAATAGGTAATTTCATTGCATGGACCTATATGGTTACTCATATACTTCGACCATTGTTGGGCCTTTCTAGGGGAATGCTGGTGATTTTGTGCTTCGTCGTCCTTGAGACCGAACACCTTGAAGGTTTTCTTGTCAAGTTTTCTTTGACCAAGGGTTACTCCAAGAGTCCTCCTGGACTCCTTAGTTCCCTAGTTCATTTCCTTATTTGGAATGGGATTCTCCTTGGTTTCCGTGGTGTCTAGGGTAGCGCGTGTTTGTTTGGCTACTTTTCTTGGGGCCATCTTCCTACAAGATAGGTAGTTTTTGTTTAATTATTATGTTATATAGTCTTGATAATGTATTCGAGGAAACACGCTCTGATACCACTCAAATTGTCACGCCCCGACCCGATTTGGTTAGATCCCCATTGATACCCCTTATTCTAGGCCGCGAGGAGTCAGGCATCCTTCTGACCTAGTTTCCTAGAATAGCATTACATAAAACTTGAATAATTAACAAGGACTTTAGGCATACTTGACTTATGGTTCAGCTTCAAGAAATTCTCAAAGGGTTTGTCTCCTTTCCTAAAAAAGTGTTAAAGGGAGGGGTGAGTTTCTACAACTTAGTGAGCGGGTGTTGAGAGTGAGTTTTTGAAAAACAATTAGTTTACAAAAATATTTTTTCTTTAAGTTCACTATTACATATGTTCAGCTCTATTCAGCACTTCTAATTGCTCGGGAGGTATTTAACAACCATTCACACGCCTTTATCATAAAGGGTACAAACATTTGTAATGCAGTCTTAGACTACACCTACTTGGGGATCGGCACGACTTTGCCGTCCACCCTAATAGAAGTCTGATCACTTCTAACCTATATCTGAGTGGATGTCCCAGATGTTTGACCCTCAGATCCGTAAATTTCTTCATGTTCGTATGAGGACGGAGACCTCATCCTGCCACCACCTTAGTCCCATGCGCAAGAAGCATCACCGAGCTTCATGACTAACTGGCACGACAAACCTGCCCTTATCGCAACCAAGTCGTCCAACAGCCCTTAAAACCCATCATTGCTCCTCATAGGCATCTCGATGGTCCCAAATCAGAGTGCATGCACAAACAATAGTCTTAGCATATTAGCCATCATCTTTGGTGCCAATGGTCCGACCCTAACACTCGACTCGGCTTGTAGTTGTTTATCTGACTGGTCCGTCGATCTAGTCCTAGCGCACTGCCACTTAGCCCCATCGAGTCTTGTCAGTCCTAATTTGGTATCGTGGCAAGTCACAAAAAATTTCAGTTTTATGAGAGTTTTTCATGGCTCTTATACTCATATTTGTCTACGGGCTCTAGCTCGTGTCCACTGGCCTTAGGCCCACTTCACGAGTTTTTCAAAACTAGGCCCTGATTCCCATAAGTTCAAAATTGAGGCTTCCGGCCTATTGGAGTTGTCCCGGATCTCACTAGAAAAGTCTCCCAAATAATTTAAGCATTGGCACACAGTCAGGGAAGAACATTTCTGAAAAATGGTTTATAAGTTTAAAATGCACTCATCATACCAACCGGGTATGATGATAGAAAATTCCCGTTCATAGTGGTTTTTCATTTCAAAATGGTGTTCACCACCCCAACCAAGTATGATATGTAAATATGTCTTCTAACAAGTGGTAAGTAGGTTTTTAGCTTTAAAATGTGCTCATCACCCTAACCGGGTATAATGTAAATGTACCCACTCACCCGATGGATGTGACTTGTTCGTCTTAGTCGAACTTCATGTCCTTGTCATGCTCCCTTGCACACGTTCTTGTCCAATATGTCCCTATAGGGTTCAGACAAGTTTATGAGGAAAGGTTTGGCATGAAAGGCCTTCAATTTTCATGTATTTCCAAATTGGGCCCTAACTTTTACCTTATTGCGATTAGGTCCCTAAAGTTCATAGTCTTTAACTTTGGGTCCCTAATACTCATTTAATTTCAATTAAGTCCTAGTATTCCCAATATCCTTCTTGGGTCCTTAATATTCAAAAATTACCAATTGGGACTTAACCTTTTCCAAAATTTTTCATTGGTTCCTTAACTTTCCAAAATTACTGTTTGTCCCACAATTTTCCAAAAATGACCAATTGATCAAATTTTTTCTAAAAATGACCAATTGGCCCTCTAAGTTCTTCTACTTTGATGATTGACCTTCAATTTTAGAAAAATTGCACAAAGGTCTTTCAATTTTCGAAATCCCCAAATTTTCCCAAAAATTTCCCCAAATTTAACTTTTCTATATTACCCGAATCTGATCACATCCAATTGACCCTTCAATTCATGTTAATTTTTCCCTATCATGGTACTAATCGACTTCCTCACTTCCCTACGATCATACAAATCTTTGAATCACTGTTTTTGGGTATGAAACGAGATCAAATGGAGCTTCGCTGAAAAACTGAATGTAGAGAGATAGCTTCGAGAACTTACTATCGAAGGTGAGACTATTTGAGCTCTTGATTTGGAAAGGTACCTCTCATCCTTAGGGTCCTTCTAGGATCAAGAATCTCTACAATTCATGTCTTCAACAATGGAAATTCGGTTAGTGAAACTCGACATATTCTCTCTCTAGAATCAAACTATCTCGATGAAGGGGAGCCGAATTGACTTACTTTTTCCTCAAGAAAGGTCAGGTGCGAGCTGTAGAGGCTGAGGGAGGGCTCAGTTTAGCCATAGGAGGTCCAAGTTGGCTAAATTGGGATAGGGCAAAATAGGGCAGCTTCAGGACAAACAGAGCAACGTCACCATTTGGGCTCGCTTGTGCTCCTTCAGTGATCCTCGGGTCAAGTGGAGGTTGTCGTCAGGTAGGTGGCTTCCTCCGGAGTTTGTAGGACCCAAATTCTCCTTCTAAGGTTGAGAGAAGATCCCAAGTCGAAGCTCTGGTTCGAGATTCATCAAAAAATGGAGCACTTCTCCTTGTTTGAAGGTTGGAGGTGTTTGGAGGATGAATGGTGGAGAGCTCTTTATATAGGGAGCTCGGGGACCCTCTGCTTTACCAATTTCCATATTGGTTGAGCTTATCCTCATCAAAAATGCCATAATCGAAGGAAATATTCCCTCGTCAGAAAAGGAAAGATTACTGCCTTAATGAACAATGTTGTCATTCTAAGGAAGACGATGACACTGGTCATTGACCCACAGACTATTAAGTGGTACAATCCGACTAGGTTTGGTAATGAAAATTGGTTGGTTCAAGCCCAATTCGACTGGTTTTCTAAAAATTAAAATTTTCTAAATTAATCTAAATTCATTTTCTATCTAGTGGTGGCCTCAATTCTCTAAATTTACATGTTTAAGCTACCTAGAAAAATGAATTATCGAATCTGGTTCACCATGGTTCAACCCGGTTTAATCTGGTTTAAGTTTGGTTCAACCTGAACCGGTCCGGTTTTCCTATCCAATTTACTTCATTGTTCTTCCCCATGATTTTTATGACTTTTTGGTCACTTAGGATTTTTCAATTGCTTATTTTAATCCTTCTTTACCATTTTTTATTCATTTAATGGTTCAATTTTCTCATGAGATTTGTCGGTTCTTTTCCCGGTTTCCTTGATCCGAGAGAGGAGTTTCACAATGATGATTGGAATTAATTGTAAACTAATAACTTAATGAACAAATGTCAAGTCAAGGTCAGAAACTCACTGGAGACGATGCCTCTATCGGTGGTAGTGGTACGGTTCGAAAGCTAACTCTCAAAGGAGTTCATGGCCACTTAAAGCACCTCAAATGGAGGTATGAGTAACCTACAACATTCGTTTTACTAAACTCTCTTATTATTGAAGCAAATTTGAATTTTTTATAATTAATTTGACCTACATACTTACCCAAATCTTATGAGGCCAATGGTGTTCGAAAGTTAAAGCCACTAGGAGTCTATTGAATATATATTAGCCTTTGTTGGTCGTCGATGTCATGCCCCGACCCGATCCTGTCGATCGGGGACCCGTGCTGTAAACCCCATCGGTATGAATGAGCTCATATATCGGTCGGAGAGTGGATACTCATATATCGGTATGAATGAGCTCAAGAGGATGAGTACTTATATGGTGAGTTAAAAGGAGAGAATAGTGAGAGATTTTGCTAACAGAACATGAATCACATAATGATAAAGGAAGATATATTTAATTGATAAATGTTTAGAAAGTACATAACTGACAATAGAAAAAACGGAATATCCTAAACGTTGATACCATAATAAAACAGATTCTGTATGACAAGCAACTTTTGATAAAGTAGAAAAATTACGACTGATACGTAAACCATACAATTCTCTCTTACAACTCTCTTATAGCAACTCTTGATCAAAAACAATATATCCGATAACAAAATGAGTATGGTAAAATTCAAAAGAGCATAAAGAAAATTTGAAAAAAAAATAATAGATATTATTGAGATGAAAACGACAAGTAAAAGATTGTAAGAAAATTAGATAGAAAAGTTAAAATGGGTGAAGTTCTCTCGTATCCAATTAAAAAATACTTAGTAAGCATATGTTTCTTCTTAATAAATATTTAAAATAAATTGTTAATAATATAAGTTGTCCCTACTAAATTAATATATCAATTAAGATGACATGGATTAAATTTATTGTAATAAGTATGGATTGAATGGTTAGAGAGAGATTCCAATTTATAGTAAGGACAATAATATGTTTAATATTTATATTAGTAATAAAGTTGACTAGAGTCCAAAAGTTTAAAAATAGGTTAAATAGTATATTGTAGTCCATTGTATTACAAAAATAAATAAAGTGAGCTGATTAAAATTTATATTATATAAATTAAAATATTGACACAACCGACTTCCCAAATATCTTGAAGGCTGAGGCTGCCTAAGGGAATACATGACCTCTACACGAGATTAATTAACCCCTCACTCTCCCTACCCAAGCAACCCTCTCTCAAGGAAGGAGGACATGGGAGATTTTATGGCCTCTCCCTTGGGTCACCTAATCCATGAACTAAGGGATGGGCTCGGGCACTCATGGATCCTCTCCCCTCGATTTATTATTTTCTAAATTATATTAATATAATATGTCATATTAGTATAAAGTATTAATTTAAATATCATGTTAAGAGGTCACTTGGGTAAAAACCAACGCATTCAAACTTTTATAGTTTGTACATACCTAATTGAAATATTTTTAAAATGTTTTGTATTATGGGATAATTTTTTGAAAGCTTTATACAAAATTGTTAAAAAAAAGTTTGATAGTTATGTAATAATTTTCTAATAAAAATTAATTTTTAATATTTGATATTTAATTATCAATTTTGACAAAAAGTGGGATACAATGATTGTTATTAAACCAATAATAAAGGACCCTGAAATTTTGATCATGGAAAAGAGAGAAGTAATGTTTGATTGAGAGTTTAGAGAGATATTATTAAACCAAACTCTACTTTTGATGATAGTTACTTTTTCTAGGTTATGCTATAGTGCACTTATGTTAGTTTTTATTCATCTCCCATTTAAGTTTTACAACCTTTTAACTGTGTTTTTAGATAGTCATATATATGATATAAGGGGACCATATGAAAAGTGAAAAATATCTCTACCATAAAAAGTGAAAATGAACCCTTTCCAATTTGGTATAAATGCCTATAATTAATAGGCATGGACATGCGACCAAATCATTATCTACATTGCCAATGGAATTATATTTGCATAGTTTAATATGCCATACATATAACCATACACATTACATTAAATTACATTAAAAGCTGGTTCCCATTGGCCAAACATTCAACCATGCACCAATTTTAAATATTATATAAGCTCAACTACTTTTATTTGGTTACGGTTAGCTTAAAAAGTGCAGGAGGTGCTGGTTTTAGATATGTTGAGAACTGACTACCCCTAGTATTCTTCCTTACTATGGCTCACTGATTAGCTATTCTAGCAGCACCTTTAACAATATGATACATTATCCCGTTTTACCGAAATATGAAAAAAAAAAAAAAGGCTATAAAAGGGTCACACTGGTGTCAATATGAAAATATAAATTTATTTTTTGTTGGGAAAGAAACATGTGTGACACAATGAAATAATTAGGTATATTGGTAGGTTCTCCCTTTCCTTGGATGAAATTTTTTATGTTCAATTTTTTTAGTGGAAAAAGGAAACAAACTTAAATCTAATTTGAATTTGAAACTTACAATGCAAAATTATACTAAATTTACATGTACTTGAATATCCACTGAAATATTGATGTAAATAAAAGTGGTTGGTCGGTTTATGTGCAAAAAAAAAGGAAGTGGTTGAAGCATGAGAGGTGGGGGCCAGTAACGAGGGGTTGCCCGAGCAAGGATGAGGTAGTTAGGATCAGCTGCAAGACTGCCCTAAGTGAACGAGAGTATATTACTTTCTTCTCCAAAAACAAAATTTATTTGAATTGAAACTAAAGTTTATACGGATGCTGATTTTACAAGCAGAAATTTAAATATATTTTAAAATTATTTAGAATAACATATATTATAAATATTTAATTTATATATAAAATTTTCATAAAAATACATAATATTATAATTTATTTTCATATTTTCTCTTATTAATTTATCATGAAATTAAATAATAAATTTATATTAATCATTTGAAGTTGGTATAACTTAATTATGAAAAAAATTAAATAAAGGCAAACATATAAAAGAGAATAATAAGTTGATGAATAGATAATGAACATAAACTTGAAAAATACGAGAAGAAATTATAAAAAGATAAAAATTCTTGAATAAGCCAGTAACCTTCAATAAGCAGGGGATATGCGTTTATTTTTTGATCAAATTTTACTGCAATAAGTATTTATAAGATCTAATGCCCATCATTAGTTTAAAAGAATATTTTTTAAAAATTTCAATTAGGTATATATTGAATTTTAGGATAAATTATATAAATAAATACTTTTTTTTAAAAAAATACTATTACCACTTGAATCCGCTTAACCCCGTTTAAATCGAATTAATCCACTTAAACGAGTTAAACAGTATCCTACCTCAAGCATAATAGGGGTGCATACCCAATTCTTCTTCGTGCTCTAATTTTTAGTTGTGGCTCAATCAATTTTGAGCTGACCAATCAAGAACAATCAATCGATCATGTCTCCGCCCATCCGCCACCCACCCGCCGCCTACAACATTTCAATGCTCTTTTTTTTTTTTCTAAAAATTGAGTACTGACCTCAACTTGATCCGAAAGTAAAGCTAAGCTTCCTCTGGACATCACACCACTCATAATCCTTGATTGAGTTCTAATCGGATTGAAAGGACCTCATCAGTAGCCCCGTCAGTTACCTGCCCTATTTCTCACTGTGCTATCCTCTATTTTCCCAGCCTCTCGTGATCTCTCTATTTTCTCCAAAAAAACTTTGACAAACCACGACTACAAACAAATTTAATATAGGGTGAGCGTTACTGCTTTTATATTTAGTTAGAGTGAAAGGATAATTTGGCTGAATTTTTAAACTTTTTTTAATTTTGTTCATAATAGTTAATAATAACATTAGTTAAAATATAAAAATGTTATTTTTATAAGGTTATAAACATTTTACTGCTTACAAAAAAAATAAAATTTAAATATAAATATACTCGATTATATATTAATTTATAATATTTTATTATATAATATTAAAGTGAGTGTACTCGCACTTATAACTAATCCAATATTAAAAAAATAGATTATAGTATAATTTTTCTTATCTTATTTATCATCTTCTATTTTATATTCGGATTGATTGGAAAAATTATACTATTTATAATTAATAATAAATAATTTTTAAGTATAAATAAGTATAATTAGTCCACAATAATTTTTCATAATAATTAATTAAAAATTAAAAATTAAAAATTAAAAATTTATATTATAGTTGATCTAACTAGTACAATTGAAAAATATAAAAATATAAATTTGTATTCGTAAATATATTAGAGAATATTTTACAATAATAAAAAAGGTTTTGTATTTTAATTGTATTAGAAGTAATTACTCGTTACCGTAATAGGGTGAACCCTTACTATTAGTGTTGGAAGATCTTGTCAAATTATTTATAGGTTTAAACTGTGACTTAAATTAGTGAATAACATAATAGATGCTAATTCTTGTGTAAATAATTGTGCACGTAGCTGAAGTGATCGTGAGGATATTCATACCCCGTTCTTCTATTTATAAACAATCAACCTCATTCTCCCTTACTTCATTATTTGCATACTAAGACATCTATTATTATTATTATTAATTAATTAATTAATGAAGTTCATCCATGTGCAAAAAAAACATTAAAAGATATATAAAAATAATTAAATAATGTAGAGTTCTGTTGAGAGGAAAATTTTAATGTAGGGTGAGTGTTGCTCCAAGTAAGAATCTCTATATCTAGTTAAAGTGAAATTTGTCGAATATTTTAGATTTGTATAGGGATAATTCTCTTGGGTTGTTGACTACCATCTAGACATGACAACTTTATTTAGGGAGTACAATTGAAAAATATGAATTTGCAGAATTTTCTATAATATCTATCTTCTCTGTATTCTTAAGTTTCTACCTCTTTCTCGTCTCCATGGTATCTTCTAAATAAATATTAACTCATTTTTGCATTTCTTTAGTCTATTAGAAGTAACATGTGTTGTCCATTTTGATTATGATGGAAAATTATAAATATTTTTATAAATTATATTTAGGTATTATTTTTAAATAATATTACATTATTTTCTTATTTAATTTTGATTAAAATAGTTAATTATATATATTCCATAATTATGTATTATCTTTATAAGATATGAACTTATATTCTTATACTTTTTAATTGTAATAATAAAATATATATTCCATTAATTATATTTAGGTATTATATGATATTACCTTATTATTTTATTTCATTTTGATGATGAAAAATATATATATTTTTCATCAATTATATATTTTCATTATCTTTTCCTTTTTAAGTAATTAATTATCTAAAATAATAATTAATTCATATAATAAATATATTAAGGTATTTTATTTATTTTAAAATATTGATATTATATTTAATCATATAATTATATAAAATATTTATATAACAATTTGTAATTGATTACAAATTTTGTATTAGAACATGTGCTTACCAAAATGAAGAGAGCTCAGAAAGAGAGAGACGTGCTCCATTGCAGCTACTGAGTCACAAAACACTGCAAGTGGCTTTAGACACTTCAGATTTATCCACCAAATGACCATCCCATGTCAATTGCCCACTGAAAGCTAGCATGACTAATAGGAAAGTGACTCTTACATGGAATAGACAGTTATATTAGTATCACTTAAATGGTAGATGGCCGTGTGCAAAAAAAGAAACGGTAGATGGCCCACAGCTCCTAGGCTGTATTCGATTTCATGATAATTTACAGGATAATTCAGCATCTTGCATCTTCTTTCACATGATTTATCAACTATCATCTTTCACTGTCTAACTGTCCCGTTTAATGTCTTATTTCTGCTCTATCTTGGGAAGGTCATCATCTTTAGTCCATCCATTAGAGGGGATGATTTGGATGCATAGAAAATGATAATTGAGAAGTAGATCAATGTCACATACATAATAGATTTTCAGCATAAGCAACAAATGGTTCCTTTATTGCACGACACCTTTTGGGAATATTAGAAGCGAGTTTGAATCTTGTCTGCCATTACACAACCAGCTCAAGTAGCATTACCATAGCAATTCAGGAAAAATCTACAGGACCACTCCATAAATCCTTTCAATGCCATAAGTGCATCAAACAGACACATTCCAACCTTCCAAAAGCATTTTAGACACAGCTACATCACCCTATCATCATCATCACCAGCAAAACTTTTAACCTGAACGTAAAGGCATAACCAGGCAGAACAATGGAGCTAATCAGGAGAGGATAGTGATACATATATTTACCCTACTTGATGTACTGAGAAAGCCATCTGAAGCCATCACCATAACCCATCTTTCGAACAATGCTGCACATAAAGACCTCAAGAGGGCGGACATTTGTGTCTGCAAGGACAACCTTCCCCTTGCCTGTGGTGAAATTTGAGAGTCCAAGGTGGTACCGAAGCTCATCCTCAGATGCTGCATATTGTAAGTCGATCTTGTTGCCCAGAATCAGGAATGGGACATTCGCGAGGGCATCGTCTGAGAGAAGTGCATCAAGCTCTTTCTTCGATTCTGCAAACCTCTCCTTGTCATAAGCATCCACAAGGTAGATCACAGCATCCACCTGTAATTCATCTAGTTACATTACATAGAGGTCCTTATCAAGAAAGCTAGCTTTTTATTACCATCAGTAGATAGTGGAAAGTCTGGCACCAGATAGTCAACTCAGTTATAGGGAATCCACCAATTGTCTTTCTGAAACGTAAAAGAACACTTACAATATTTAAAAACAGCTTACATGTCCCAATTAAAGAATACATTTTCGGATGTAATTAACATATGCAAAAGACTAACCTATCTTTGAAAATGCAACTAGTACCAAGAATATTTGTGCATGTGCATCACAGATGTCATTGGAAAATCTAACTTATGGATGGAAATAGTTACATAATTGATTCAACAGCATACAAGAAGAACACTTCAATATACATTTACCTTGGCATAATAATCTTTCCACACTCTGCGAGCAATCTGATGACCGCCCAAATCAAACGCCTTAAATTTGATTTTTCCAATACTCAGCTCTTCTGACGTGGGGTACTGAGTAGGTTGGTGCTGGACCAGCCTCTGACATTAAAGCACCACAAGTTAGAGTCAGTATTTACAATTACATCATCATATAATATTTTTGCACACTTATACTGCAACATGTAACATGAATAATGAAAGAGTAAATACAACTGCATCACATTCACTCTGCAAATAATGGTCCATTTAGGATAAAGGATTCAAATAAACATGCAAGAACTGTAATTATTAGCACCACAAAGTCCAGAACCAACAAATTCACCAGCATGATAATTGTAAATATTTTTTCCGCGATTGGTAATCTTGGTGTCCTCAAAAGAGCAAGTTCAAATAGCCGCTTCTAAAAAGGACTAAAAGAAACAAACATACGTTATGCTAATCAAACTTAAACTTGGCCATAAAGAAGCTCACAATAGCCGCTACTGAGTAATCAATAAGATAGTGACACCAGCTAATTCATCCTCGGAAACTCTTTCTGGCACTAGCTCAATATGAAGACCCCCGACAAGGATTTTCTTTTTCATTTTTCTACGAGAACCAACATATTCCCTCAATTAATGTAATCGTAGCATATCTTCTGAATAGAACATTAATAGAAAGGAATCGAAGGCATTATTTGTCAATCGATCATCGCAAAAGCCATATAACAATCGATATAAACAACAAAATAGGATCGACAACCTCATCCTTGAGCATGTGAAGAAGAGTCGTCTTCCCGGCGTTATCGAGGCCCAAGAACAGGATCTTCGCCTCCTTCTGCCAGAGACCAAGGGAGGCGAGGATTCCATAGAACCAGTCCAGGAAGAACATGGCGACTCCGAACTCCTTCTAGCTTCACTCTCCGCCGCGAATCTTCAATCTGACGGTGCAATCGCTCTCACACAAGCTGAGAAAGAGAATTTGCAAGCTGGTTGACGTGCAGAGAGTAGGATCGTCTCGCTCGCGGGCGCCACAGATGAAGTTGCCTGATGCCCAAATTCGCAGCGAGAGATGAGATCATGTAATGCGATGGGTCAAAATAAGAACGGTGCCGTTTTTGTTGTAGTCCTTCCACTTTTTTTTCGCACATTAAGTCTATGCAATTCGATTCTCAAATTATTCACTTTCTATACTTCAGTTTTTCAAAATTTAAATTCTGTATTTTAATTTTGTAAACATCCCATTCCAAAAAATTCTGTTGTGCTTCCCTGCCTTACATTTCTTATCACGCTCTCACCTTCTCATCTACAACTTACTCTTATCTTTCACAACCTTATATTAACATTTAATATCTCACCTAGTTCCACTTTCCATTCATACCCATTTTACCGTCAACCAAATATTTTACAAGTTCTCAAACAAATATGGTAATACTAGAATTACATAATTTAATATCAATTATATCCAAACTTAATCTTAAAATAATAATAAAAACTTAAAACTAAGATTTAGTACTGAGCATGAATAAAAACCCATTTAAACCGTTAACATGTATAATTGATAAATTTATAAATTATCATTCAAGAAATTCTAAATTAAGAATAAAAAAATTCAAATGTAAATGTGTTTAGATATAATATGAGTTAAAGGGAAAAATTCTTAATTTTAAAAATATATTAGACAAATAGTAAAATAGTGAAATTGGATAATTAATTTTTTTAAAAATAAATTGGAGGTAAGAATCAGATAAATAGGATATGAATTGACCAAAATATGATAAAAATCGATCGAAATTATTTAAAGTGGTAAAACTCCTAATTTTAAAAAATAGAGAAATAAATTAGAAAATAAACTTTATTGAGTATAATTTATAGCAAATTTAATAAAAAATTTAGAAAAATAAATTGGATCAATAATCGGCTGAATTGGATGTGAGCCAACCAAAATTGACTAAACTAGTCAATTTATTTATTGAAAATTAGTTAGCTAGAGCGCAAATCAGGTGACGTGTTACGTCGATCGTACTCATATGCGCATGCGTGGTTATCTTCTTCACCCAACTAAAACCCGTTTACTTGACCCATAACACGAAAATAATTTCATTTCACTGCAATTTCTAGCATCTTGCCTGAGAGAAAAATTAAATGAAAAGTGTGGTATATGTGGTGTCATTCGACCAACTATTAACATGGAGTGATAGATCATTAGTTACCCAACCTGACCATATAAAGCTCGACCCCGCTCTAACTAGCCGGTGGCTGGAATTCTCTCTGAAATCCAACCTTCTCAATTTTTTGTTGACCTCACTACTAGAGCCTACAACTTTCATTTACAACTACTAAACTTGGTTATATTAGTAACATTAGAACTGCGCTGAAGTTAGCTTTCGACCCACACCTCTCTTGGATGCCGACATGCCCTCTATTAACGCCAACATGATCAAATGATAACTCACTCCTTGGACCGAAAATAGAGCAGAGTTTTCTTGAGCTTTTCCTAACCTCCCTAATGGTCAACCATGACCTAGAATATTCTCAAAACTTCTTTCAATCACCTCTAGCAAATATCAAAGGCCGTTCAAGTTTTAGGTAAGTCTCGTGGTCATGAAAAATCTTAAAATTTTTTATGACTACACTAATTTAAATACAATATGTAATTTGCATTTTCAAGCTATTGAAACCACCATTTCAAATGGTTCAAAAGGCCATGAACATGGAATGGAGTCAGCTTTCCAACTCCACCCACACCGATGATTGACTTGCTCTATCTAGTGAGTTCCTGGCTTATTTCTAATCTATGTAAGTTTTCCGATTAAGGCTCGATTACAACCAAAACAACACTGTTCCAGCCGTGGCTGGTCGGAAAATGACTGTAGGGACCTCAAGAATAAGATGAGGGACTTAGAAAATAATTTTTTGGAAGGGTTTATAGAGATGTTTTAAAAGTCAGGAAAGTATGTGGAATACAATGTAAATTTCAAAAAGTTTGGGACCCAAACTACAATTTTAGGAAAATGAGTACATAAATAAGACTCAAAACAAGTCTAGGGACCTGAAATAAACTTGGAGAAATCTTAGAAACCCAAAATGGTAGCTTAAATGAGGCTAATGACCTAAGTGAAACCTTTGAAAAAAGTTTAGAGCCCAAATGGTAATTTTTGAAATGTTTGGGCTTGAAAATGAAATTTTTAAGAAGTTGGGTACCCAACCATACTCGGGGAAAGTAATGGGATTTGAAATAGAGATGTGTAAAGGTCAAGGTTTAAAAAATGGATAAGTGGAAAGAGTGGGGACCGTAATGTAATTTTGAAAAGTTTAAGAACTAAAGTGTATGTAACACCGAAACTTTTGGAACTTGGGTTAAGCCCAAGTGGACCAGGAACCAAGTGTGAAGCGGGAATAGAATCTCAAACTAGGAATAAGACCTTAAGTGGGGAAATGGGATCCCAAAGTCCAAATAAGAAATAAAACCAAGAACAAAATTCTAGACTCGGGATGGGATTAGATGTTGGGAATGAAAGTCTCGATTTAGAGATAAAAGCCAAAACTCGAAATGGGACCCCGAGCCGAAAATGAAACCCGAGTCAAGATTTTGATAATAAACCAATGATGGAAATAGGATAGGAAACCTAATGCCAGAACAAGGGTTCCGATCAGATTTGGGATTGGGTGTCTGGGCACAAAAACTGACAATTTTGGGGAAAGTTGGTTTTTGCTTGAACATGGCTGGGATTTAGAAGTTAATTACAAAAAGATCCAAAAGGATAAAATGAAAATTAAAAAGTTCAAAAAATGAAATAAAATAAGAAAGGAATGAGTTGGGTTGACCTAACTCTCCCAAATCACCTCGAGCCATCGAACACTGACCGACCGTTTCTATTGCACTACTTCAAGATGTCAGCCTAATTAACTCGATTTTCATCAAATTGAGTGCTACAAATTAAATAGATTAGCTAGGAACTGAGCCAACAACACCCCTATGGATTTACTTGCCTTAACTCCTTATGGATAGCCCGATATTGTCATTTAAAGTGTGAAAAATTGTTCCTGAGTTGCTCCTCGGCCTCCGTTCAGTAAAATGACCATATCTCTCTCATCAGACCTCCAAATGAGGTGATCATGGTGTCTAATTGATGGTAATTGAGCCTTCAAGAGATCCATGGTCAAGTCACAACCTGGTAGTAGCCGAAAAAGGCCAAAATATGACCATTTTTGCCAACCCCAATGATAGATAATAGAATTAACAGCCACTAGCAACCCTTTAGAGAGCCAATTCTCCATCCTCCGGCCACCACTCCAACCCCTACTGGTGCCAAATTGTTGCCTCCCTCTCCTCTACACCTTCATGGCATGAGCTGACCTCTAGTAAGAGAGAAATAGGCTAGTAGGAGCCAATCTCTACCGGTGGGTCTATGTAGTTTAGCCCGATCACAGCTAGTCGATGACTAATATGTGGAAATTTACGGGATGATAGTTATGAGTATTTGGTAGGTCTCTAAACTAACTCGGTTGTACAATTTGATTCATGTAGAATGAATCTTGCAGCGGATCGCACAACCAGAGATAGATGAAATAATGGTTGGGACGAACAAGTTGCAATGAAAATGTGAGTGGGTCTTGGTTTAATACTATAGTTGATGGCGCATCCTATTGGACCAACCAAGCCATTGTGTGATTTTATGTGGACTTTTGTGTTTGATTTAAGTTAAAGTTTGATAACTAATATAAGAAGTGTGAACTGTTAAAATGCATGCCCACTGAATCAAAGAGCATTTTGAAAAAGGAAAGAATCAGTCATGAGAACCAGAGGTTAGATAAATGCTGGTTTTTGAGAAATCGAGGAAAAGCATAGAATTGGCTTGTGACTTGTGTGAAATTGGGGAGGGGGCCATAGATGAATGAACTCCCAATATCTGTGCTAGCTTGCTATGATTATGATCGGGTCGGGTTTATGAGGTGAAACTCGAGCCTAGGGTCATTAGGATGTTTGCTTGAAAAAGGAAGCTGAATCACATAGAGTCGAGCTCTCGGTGTTTGTGTATTCATAAAAAGAAAAGGGGAGACATCCTGAGGGGTTCGACCTCCCATGTTAAAATATGTTTTAGCATAAAAACTGTGGAATATATTCAGTACGTTAAATGATGGTGAGATAGCGAGTGTTACACACGCTTCCGATAATGTTGTGTGAGTGGCACCGTTACGAGGAATGGCCATAAGTGCCATGTCATGATTGTGAATTATATTTTTTATAGTGGTATTTGGGGGATGGGGTGATAGAGGGGCACCTAAGCGGTCATGCTATCATTTGAGGGAAAAATGGAGAGGTGAGTAGGGAAGATACTCTGTGTAATTTCTATGTTTTCCCAGGACACTAGACACACGTATGAGTATCGTCCTAATACACCTCTATGATAGTTAGATGGTGGGATGAGTCGTAAGTGTACTACCATAGGCCGGTGAGAGGAGATAATGCGACTATGGCCCAATACTTTGAACACCAGTTGTGAGTGTGGAGAAGGTTAACCCCTTCACCCCAATCCCTATCTGGTACCGTCCAATGAGGCAGTGCATTCTGGGGTGCTTTATATTTCTTATGTGGGGCCTGAGTAGCCCACTTGTGTGCGGGCCTGAACGACCAAGATGTGTGGGAGAGCGACATGAGATTAGCCAGGACCCTAAGATGCTAAGGCACCGAGCTAGAAGGTGGCACATGTGAGGTACCAGTGTGGGGATGAGAGCCCTGAGGCATTCCACACTCTAGCTCCAAGTTTGGGATTGCACGAGTGTCTATCCATTTCGAGCGGAATGTGATTGTGTGTTTAGGGCCATGAGTGCCCCTTTGTTTTGTGCTAATTCATACGTTGTTAGGTGGAGGCACGAACTGTTAGTAGCTCGATAGTGTTGCCCGAACGTATGCCATGCTTTCTTAGGCCTGAGTTGTTTAGTTGAGGAGTGAACTATGAGTAGCCTGGTAGTGCCGCCCAAGCATAGACCAAGCGTGTGTGTGAGATTGAGTCCCAGTGTTTGTGTTTAATGCTGTAAATCCCGTCCCTTGAAGTTAAGGTAAACGAGGAAAGAACCGGTCAACCCAAGTGAGAAAATCGAACTAATTCATGGACCCAACCGTTAGAAAAAGGTCAAAATGGGAAATTTACACACCCCGAGTGACCCAAAGAGTCATAAAAACCATGGAAAGGGATTTTAGGACAATTTGGGAGAGAAAACCATACCAGTTCTGGTGAACTAGATCTAAACCGTATTGAACCGGTTTGAACCATCATTGCACTAGATGCTAAATTCATTTTTCTAAGTGGCTTAAAATATTCAAATTAGAGAATTGAAGCCACCATTTTATAGAGAATGAATTTAGAAATTTTTAATTTTGAAAAACTCGGTTGAATCTGGCCTGAACCGATCAGTTTAAGCATTGAACCCAGTTCAGACAGGTACGGTCCAATTCAGAACAGTGTCATCTTCTTCCTTCAGATGACAACATTATTCACTCAATGAAAAAGCTAATAGTGCTGGCAAAGATGAAAAGTCTCCGTTCAAGGCGTTTTAGGCCATGAATGATCACCATAAAGGCGCCAATCGGACGACCAGAGAGTCCCCAAGCTCCTTCCCATTCCTTCTCCTCACACCTGAAAACTCCTCTCTCTCCTCTACTACTACAATTTTCGGTGAAGCTCGAACCAGAGCTCTGAGATTGTGGTTTTTTTAAGCCAAAGAAGGTGAGGTCAGGTTCCTTAGACTCGAGGAGAAGTCAGCAACCCGACAGTGGTCACCATTCAATTCGAGGATCGTGGGAGAAGTGCCGATGTAATCAAATAGTGAAGCAGCTCTAGCGGACCGAAGTTGCCCTATTTCAGCCGAGCTAAAAATGGCCAAATTTAGCACTTCTTAGGCAAAACTAAACTCTACTAACACTTCGACAACCCTCAGACAATTGAATTAGAGCTGAAAGGTAAGCCAATTTAGCTCCACTCTGTAAATTTCGATCAACATTAGAGAGAGAAACAATGAAAATTCACTAATCAAATTCTCATTCAATTTGACATGAATTGTTGCAATTATTGATCCTAGGAGAATTCTTAGGATGAGAGCGACCTAGCTAGATTGAAAGCTCGGACCATCGCCCCTCTAACTGTAAGCTTTCGAAGCTCTCTCATTAAGTTCAGTTTTCCAGCGAAGCTCCGTTTGAGCTCAATTCGGACCCAAATGATGCGGTTCAAAGCTCAATTAAATCATATGGAAGTGTAGGAATTGATCCATAGCTTCAATTAGAGCAAATAAGCTCGATTGAATGGTCAATTTGATGAAATCAATTTTGGCCAGTTTGAAAAGGGGATAATTGGGGAAATTTTGGGGAAAATTTTGGGATTTCATAAAATTGAGGGACTAAATTGTAATTTCCCAAAATTGAGGGCCAATTGGCCTTGAAAAGGATGTTGGATGTCCAATTGATCAATTTTTGGAAATAATTGAGGTCAAATTGTCATTTTTGCAAAGTAGGGGCAAAATGGTAATTTTTGAAAAGTTGGGGACCAAATTGGGAATTTGGGAAACTTGAACCCTTTAAGTGATTTTGAGTAAATTGAGGACTCAAAGTGATATTTAGAAAGTTTTGGGATTCAATTTGGGGAAAAGTTAGCATTAGGGACTTTAGTGAGCTAAATGCAATTAACTGAAAAGTTTGAGCATTTTTGTTCATACATGAGGAATGAAGGCTATCATGTCGAATTTTT
Organism: Trapa incisa; assembly: GCA_030064435.1. NCBI lineage: Eukaryota > Viridiplantae > Streptophyta > Magnoliopsida > Myrtales > Lythraceae > Trapa > Trapa incisa. The sequence goes on along the minus strand of CM057784.1, from coordinate 481,659 downwards.
ATAAACAAGGATGTCCAAATCGTGTAGGAACATGAATGATCAAAATACCAGCAAGGATAATCTCGCTTAGAGGGAAAAAGCCGATTTAGAAGGAATACACTACGACTATCGGTTGAGTGAGTTATTCACATCATACCTAGTTGTGATGATATGCACCTCGGAAATGAAAAACCACTACTATGTGGAATTTTAACATAACACCTAATTGGAGTGATGTGAGAACTACGCGGAAAAACTACTTATCAGTTTTAAGTAGATCATACCCGGTTGGTATGATGGACTTCCTGGAAGGAAGTAGAAAATCCGCTTATTGGTTGTAAGCAGAGATGTCAACACACCCAGTTGGGATGATGGATGAAAAAATTCATTTTTTGTTAGAAGTGTTCTCCCTTTACTGTGTGCCAATGCTTAAAACTTTTGGGAGACCTTCTTGACGTGAGCTAGAATAGTTTAGATAGGCCAGATGCCTCAATTTTGGAACTTGGGGGCTAAAATGTTCGGTTTTGAAAAATCACGTACAATGGGCTAAAATGACCGTGACTTAGACTACAAGCTAGATGGCCCGAGACGCGCATCTCAAGGGGTGAAAATAAATCACAGGACTTGTATAGTCAAATACGAGTGAAGCAAATAATATATCATGCTAGTTGGTGTATGGGAAAGATCTGGGTCATAAGCCATATTGTAACGCTACATTAGTGTCCCGCTCCTTGAGTAGTGAGGTCACCCCTCTTCCCTAAACTAATGCAAGTGGAAGTCTAGGAGACTAGGGACGAAGGCGAGAAGATAGTCTCAAGCTACTTACTGTATGAGGTAGCCTCCAACCCTACTCATGAAGATTGTAATTTACTGCTTATCAACTGCTATATTCCCGTGTTATTGTTAAACCATTTTGGGGCACCATATTTTAAAGAAAAGTTTCAAATTTTTGCTGAAAAATAGATGTGTTTTCTGTTCCGAGCCTTAGTCCTGTCAGTTTTACTTTGGTGAAGGATCCCACCATTGTAACATCGACACGATTGGTGAGTCGCATGGGACTGCCGATCGAGGAATTGGGACAATGCGTCACATCTTTTCGGTGGTATCAGAGCCTATGTTTTCAAAACAGGAAATTTTAGAAAATAAACGTTTTGGGGTGGATGAAAAAATAGGAATAATAGTGATAAGGCCTTCATTTATAACATAAAACTTCTTTAAGGAAGGAAGTACTCAAAATTTCAAACCAAAAAGTGAAAACCTTATCAAAGCGGTGCTAAGATGGTACCCTGAGAAGTACAACCGACAAATGGTCGGATATCCTAGTGGTTGCAACGTAGAAATTGATGGCAACATGGCTCGAGAAGTCTGGATAGGGACATGTGGTAGAGTCAGTGAGAAGTGGGGTTTCAATTAAGCAAACCCAACGATAAGAATGTACTTCAAAATATAAACCTATGATATAACACAAAAAGATGAGAAATAATATATTTAAATGTTTAAAACCATTAAAAGGAGATGTTGAGAGTGCATACTCCCTCTGAGAATACCCCAATATGGGATTGGGTGGGAAACTACTTAAAGGTATACATAATTTTGTGAGATCCATCTTTAAGAGTGGAATAAATCCTTCAGAATATTGGAAGGATGGATTCACAACAACGAATGACTCGAGAAACTAGAAGGGCGAATGAGTGTTCCAAGAAAGCCAATGGCCAAATTGGTCAATGTGGCTAAATTGCTATGAGAACCATATCAAGTTTAAAGGCAGTAATCTAAAGGATGATATGCCTAAGTGACTCAGACTAGCAAAAGAGTACTGAGAAGAAAGAATTCTAACCTGACTTATTGAGAAGTCACTAAGAACCCAAGGAGAAATGATGGGAATGACACAAACAAAGGTTAGCTCTTTCTATGATTAAGCATGCAAGGAATGATACCCATATATGAGAGTAATGAGGTGGAAAACTTGACCAATTAGTATTGTACTTTGAATAAAACAAAGTACGTGTTTTGTATCTGACCCATTGAATAAGGTCAATTGGTTAAGATTTAAGAAAGGGCAAGTCCATATGACCCCTAAATGTTGGGAGGGTTCCAACATAGGTGTATGTTTGGACCCGGAGGGCTAAAAGAGCGGATGTGATACACACCGCTAGTATAACAATCCTTGTGGTAAAGATGGTCACCTTGAGAAGGAATAGAGGGTTATCACCTCAAAAATAAATGAGCTTAGGAATGAAAGCTCTAACGTGAGAAAGTGTACATAAGAGGTTGTACAATGCACATTTAACTAAAGACTATGAGGGTATCCTTGAGGAAATGGTGAAACAAATGTTTGATGCGAGGAATGGCTTCCCAAATAAAGTCAAAAGGAATCCGAGGGTAGGGAAGTATCAAAAGTACTCGAAAGAGTTAACTGTAAGAAGGGTATGGTAAGATTTCCAGCACCATGAGATAAATGACACAAGGTATCATGGTCATATGGCAGAGAGTGCCATGAAACTACAAAATGTAAATCATATTAGGGGCGAGTAGGAAAAACTACACACTGGTGCCCACAAAATGTGGAGCTACCATTGATGGAAACCTTGAATACTACCAAGTAATGTGACAGAGGTATGTTACACTTAGGTACCGACAAACAAACCTAAGCTTAAGGGCCATAATGAGGATGCTTGAAGGAAAACAAAAATACAAGCTCTTGTAAAGGTCGAAGAATGCCTCGGGTTGTAACCTAAGATGGGACATAATTAAGAATAATTAAGGACCCCTGAGGGGTAATTGGAAGTACTAGGGACTTAATTAAGAATAAATTGAGCATTAGTGACCTAAAGACAAAATTTATGAACTTTAGGGAACTAATTGTAATAAGGCATAAATCGAGGACCTATATACAAATATGTGGAAGTAAGAGGTCTTCTGTGCCAAACCATCCTAATGCAAATACTCAAACCATGTAGGAACTAGACATACGAGTACGAGTGCCAAGGAGCACATTGGACATTGGAATCCAACTGGGATGAATTCGTCATAGTATCGGGTGAGTGGGATGTTCAGCATCATACTCGGTTGTGGGTGATGAGAACCGCTTTTAAATTTAAAAACTAATTTTCCAGGAATGGTCTCCCCTAACTGCGTGAAACTACTTAAACATTTTGGGAGATGTTCATGATGGGAGCTAGAATTGCGCCAACAGGCCTAAGACCTCTGATTTGAAAATGATAGGGCTGAAGGCACAGTTTTGGAAAACTTGTGAAGTGGGCCCAAGGTTAGTGTGCACTAGTTAGAACCCGTAGACAAACATGATTATAAGAACCTTGAAGAATCTCATAAAACTGGAAATGTTGTGTGACTTGCCACGAGGCCAAGACAAGACTGACAAGGCTCGATGGGATAACATCAATGCGCTAGGACTAGGTCGACAGTCGGTCAAGGCAAACAACTGCAGGCCAGGTCGAGTGTCGGGGCCGTTAGACCATTGGCACCAAAGATCATGGTTAATGATTCAAAACTATTGCTATGCATGCATGAGGATTTGGGAGCATATAGACGACCGAGATGGTAGTTGATGGGTCCCAAAGGCTGTTGGACGACCTGGATGCAATAAGGGTGGGTTTGTCGTGCCAGTTAGTCATGAAGCTCTAGTAGCTTCTTGTGCACTGAGACTGAGGCTGGAGGGGAAATGAGGTCTTGTCCCACAAAGCGGACACAAAGTATGATTTGGGGTTTGAGGATCGAACAATTGATGTCCACTCAAACTTAGTGGGTTTGAGGGTCAAACAATTGATGTCCACTCAAACTTAGTGGGTTTGAGGGTCAGACAATTGATGTCCACTCAAACTCAGGGTAGAAGTCGGGGACTTTTGTTCAGGTGGACGGTAAAGACGCATTGAACCACATGTGGAATGGTGAGGGACTGTTCTGTGAATGTGTGATCCCTTTCTATGATAAAAAGGGTGTGTAAATGTTTGTTAAAGACACCTCCCCAGCTAGGGGAAGTGCTAAAAAAGAGATAAACTCATATTATAGAGAACCAAAAGTACAAAATGCTTTGATAAAACTATTTGTTTGAAAATTCACTCCCCAACCCCCACTCACTAAGTTGTAGAAACTCACCCCCTCCCATTAAACCTTTTTCAGGAACCATCTCACCAAGAAGAGTAGATGCTAGGGGAGCAAGCCAAAGGCATCGAGAACAGGTAAACCGTTATTCAATCATTTTGTAATGTTTATTATGGAAAACATATGTACTTCGATGCCTTTACCTTCCTCGGTCTATTTAGTAGAAATATTGAGTTAGAACGAGGAAGGGTGGCGTGTTGATCATAGGACTCCAATCAAACCAAGTCACGGCGTGGCAACTTAAGTGTTATCGAAGCATGGTTTTCCAAATAAAGTTTCAAAACTAAAAGCCCTAGAACCCTAACCCATGGTAAACTTCTATCAAACAAATATGACCACTCCTAGAGAAACCAAACAAATTCACACTGTCATGACCACCCTGGGACCCAAAAGAAATCCTTCCATGTGCAAGGAAATTAGCTTAGGAGCTCAAGAGTCTAGGAGGACTCAACCCATGAGACCAATGATGTCTCTTAAGCCAAGGAAACTTTACGAAGAATTTGTCAAAGTATTCGGGAAACCTTACTTCGCGCTTAGGAAGAGGGACTATTCCATAGGAAGTACGCAACCGAGGATGGTGAAACATAAAGACCCCAAGCAACCACCAAGAAAAACTCCCCATAGCCTGCAATGGAGAATAAGCTGTAAAGGTCCATGCAAGGAAGTAACCTGCTACAATTGTGGACAGAAGGGACACTATGCATGAAAGTGTCTAAACCCACCAAGGAATGCGGCACCTACTCCTAGGGGCACTACCTCTACGGGCGGGGGAGGACATGAAGGAAGGAAGAGAAAGGAAAAGAGAGCAGACAGGGAAAAGGAAATCTCTCCACTACATAAATGCCAAAGGATCCATGTAGGAGCCGATGTCGGGATAACCTATTATAGGTGTGGAGGAATAGGATATATGATGAGGAGATGTCCCACACCACAAGGATTGGTGGCAATACCTCCTAAGAGTAGTAACTCCCCAACTACCAGAGTCCAAGGGGATGTAAGATAGGAGACTGCCCCAAGAGCTACAACCCCAAATGAGGATTTCAAACTCACCTGGGAGAGTTCATCAGAATCCTAGCATAATGCTTTTCGACTTTTCTTTTAACCGTCTCCCTTAGAGGGAAAGAGGTCCCAAATGTACTGTATTTTGTTCTCAATAAATAAAATTTTCAAATTCCCATAAACTTCTGTCACCCAATTCATAATGCGTCTAATAAAAAACTCATGCCCTAGAACACATAAGGAACAAGAAGGAAAACATAATGTTTAAACATAGGAAGGACAAATAATGCCTTTGAATCCCCATACAAGGAGGTCAAGGTACTTCGACCTCCCCAAAAGAGGCAAGCCTATGTAAGAGGGAAGGTAGGACCATGTATAGAGCTAAACCTAAAGAACAGGCAAATAAGGAGGAAACAACAAAAGAGATGATAACCCAATTGTGATGGGTAGGGTAACCATAACCAAGAAACAAAGGAAGAAATTTCCAAAGAGAGAGGAATCTTGTAAGAGTACGCCCACTAACTAAGGAACGATGAACATCAAGACTGGTCTCTACCCACACCTACTTAAGGGAACTTAGGATCAGGCGATAAGGTGAAATCTGGTATGCACAAGCTGAGGGTCGAGAACTAGAAATTTCTCGGGTGGAAATTTCTAGTTCAAAATAGCAATGCATAACATGCTTTGGAAAAACAAAGGAGTCAAGTAGGGTTACAAATGAACCTAGTGAAAGTAGGCCACTAGTAACTATGAGATGGTTAAAGAAGGATAACAACACACTAAGAAGGACAGGAAAGTAGTGATGGCTACACCCTAAAAAGGGCGATGGGATGGGTGTCAAGGACGAGTAAGCTTGAGAGACAACCATCTCAAGACAATTTGACATGGAGAATAGTGGGAACGAGGTGGTTAAACAAACTGCCCCTCATGAGAATCATGGATTTAAACCCTGACGGAGGAGGGAGAAGTGAAATGGTCAAACGTGAGAAAAAGAGGGATGAAGGAAATCCTTAGAGCAATCAATTGTCAAAAGAGATTGGCAACCACCCTTGAGCCATGAGAAGGATTAAGCGAACCTCTTGTAAGGTGATCAAGAGATATCGACACATAGAGGATTTGGACTTTCCCCAAATTAAGTAAACTATAACAATTGCAAGTAGGAATAAGAAAATGGTACAAAGGAAGGGTAAGTAAAAGAGGACACCATCAAAGAATGTCACGAAGTTGATTTAAGGTCTAATACCCTCAAAGATGAATGTAAAGGGAAGTGTACCCAAAGCCTGAGGAGAAACACCACTTAGAGGTGCCCCAACCTTCCCCCGAGTTAAGATGGTAAGCCCCTCCCCCGCCCCTTCAGCGAAAAACACTGTTCAAAGTGAATTTCTGTAAAAACATAAATTGAGAAATTTGCACTACTCTAGCCATCAATTGAGGTGTGGTTTGATCTAGGGAGGATCCCTAGGAGGAGAGCAATTCAGAGAAAGCAAGAGCTCCTATCACGCCCCGACCCTGTTTGGTCGGATTCCTGTGATCAACCCGCCACTCCCCCAGTTTACTAAGGGTTGCCCCTTCTTTTAAAATAGTGAGGAGTAAGGCCTTCTTTTAAACCTGCACCTTTCTTGGAATAACATAAATCAAAACTGCACAAAATTTTAAACTTATCATACTTGCCTTACAGGTGTGTTTGCTGGTGGTCTTTGGGGTAAGCTTTCTGGGGTTACCTAAAAGAGGTATAAGGGAGGGGGTGAGTAAAATGACCCAATGAATAGATTTTCAAAATTTAACTTTTAGGAAAAATGTTTGATTCAAAGTGTGCCAAACTCCTTATTTTCTTTAAAAAAAGACTTTTGTTCTCAATTTTGGTTTTTATAACCATTTCTTATTACCACGATGTGTCATCACCCAATAGATATCCTTCATCATGAAGGTAAAACACACAATCACAGGCCAGTCCATCCACTGAACCAACTTGTGGCATCGGAGGCCCTAGATAGAAGCACATCCAGTTCTACCCTGAGAATGAGTGGATGTTCGTGGCCTCTGACCCTTAATCCCGTGACAAATCTCTGTGTCCACATGCACTTGAAGCTACTCTGAGCTTCGCAAAACTTTTGGTATGACTAACTGCCCTTATATCCACTAGGTCATCCATAGCCCTAGGATGGATCACTACCCGTCTTTGGCATCTTGAAGGTCCCGTAACATAGTGCATGCACAATCAACAATTTTCACATAATGCCATATAATCTGTGCTGCCACTGGTCCAATGGTTTCGACCCTCAACTCAACCTGCAGCTGTTTGTCTTGACTAGTACGGAGACCTGTCATGACGCACTGCCGCTAGTCGATTGACTATATCGGTCCTGTCTCGGAACCATGGCTAAACAACTCATTTACTTAAGTTTTTAAGGCATAATAATCATATTTTTTTACGAGTTCCTGCTCATGCCAACTAGCTTAGGGCCCACTATTTGAGATTTTTAAAATCGGGCATATTAGCCCCCAAGTTCCAAAACCAAGGCCTCCGACCTTTATGTGCTATTTGAGTTCCCGTCAAGAAAGTCTCCCAAAAACTTTAAGCAGTGGCACACAGCCAAGGGAGACCAGTTATGACAAAATAAACTTTTCTACTGTCCTTCATACGAACTGAGTGTAAGGACATCTCCACCTATAATCAATAAGCGGGTTTTCCACTTATTTTGAGGAAGTTTCATCATACCAATTGGCTATGATCTACTTACAACCGGTAAGTAGTTTTTCCGTATGATTTTCACATCATTCCTATCAGGTGTGATGGTTAAAATACCACTTAGCAGTGGTTTTCATTTTCAAGGTGCCTATCATCCCAATCGGGTATGATATTAAATTCCCATTCACCCGTTAATTTAGTGAATTCCACTCGACCGATTCTTTGTATTCATGTGAGTTTGTCATTGTTGGCGTTCCTGGTACTTCATGTTCCTACATGATATGAACCTCCTTGTTCATTATCACTCGGCCTAATAACCTTAATTCATTTCAAATGAATGAAAAAACCAAACTTTCCATTTATTTGCAATTAGGTCCCTAAAGTTTTTTTTCTTTATCTTTAAGTCCCTAATGCCATTTTTTTCCTCAAATTGAGTCCCAAAACTTTTAAAATTCACCTTGTGACATCAATTTATTCAATTTCACAAAAAGGGGTTAAATTTTCTAAAGTTCTAATTTGGTGCCCCTACTTTACAAAAAAATGGTAAGTTTTGCCCCAAAAATTTCAAAATTGCCCAATAGGTCATCCAACACCTTTATCATGTCCAATTGGTCCTCAATTTTATGAAATTGCACTTTAGTCCCTCAAATTTTCAAAATTCCTAAATTTTCCCCAAATTGCCCCTAATTTCAACCTTCTAACTCAGCCGAATTTGATTTCATCAAATTGATTGATCAAATGAGTTTAATTGTTGAAATTGAAGTTAGATTAGAGTTACTACACCTTCATACGATTCAATTGCACTTTAAATCGCAGGATTTGGTGCCCGAATGAGCTCAAATAGAGTTTCGTTGGAAAACTGGATTTAGAGAGAGAAAGCTTCGAAAGCTTACTGTTAGGGGCGCGACGGTCCGAACTTTTGATATGGGCAGATAGCCCTTATCCTGAGTTTCCTCATAGGATCAAGAATTGCATCAATTGATGCTAAATTTAGTGAGAATTTTATCATTGAAGTTCTACTAGTTCTATCTCTAGCACCAATTCAAAATTATAGAGGGGGGCCAAATTGGCTTTCCTTTTAGATCTAATTCAGCTATAAGAGGACTATTGAGGTGTTGGGAGGGCTTGGTTTGGCCTATGAAGGGCTTGAATTGGTCAATTTTAGCTTGACCAAAATAGGGCAGCTTTGGTTCGCCGGAGCTACACCACTGTTCGATCACGCCGGTGTCTCTTTGGTGATCCTCGGAGCCAATGGAGACTTCAGGTGTGTAGCTAACTTCTCCCCGAATTCAAAGAACCCAACCTCACCTTCTTTAGCTCGGAAAAATTCCCAAGTCGGAGCTTTGGTTTGAGCTTCGCCGAAAATTGGAGCTATTTAGAGAGAATGGAGATTTTAGGTGTGGAGAGGATGAATGAGGAGGGGCAATTTATATAGGAAGCTTGGGACTTCTTGGATGTCTAATTGGCACCTTAATGGCGGTCATTCATTGCCTGAAACTCCTTGGCCGGAGACTTTTCAGCTTCGTCGGTACTGTTTGATTTTCTACCGAGTGAACAGTGATGTCATCTGAACGAATAAAACGACACCATTCTGAACCGGTCCGAACCGAGTTCAAAGTTTAAATTGACCGGTTCAGGCTTGATTCAACCAAAATTTTCAAAATTAAAAATTTCTAAATTTATCTAAATACAGTTTCTATCTAATGGTGGCCTCAAATCTGAAATTTGAATTTTCTAAGCCATCTAGAAAAATGAATTTAACATCTGGTTCAATAGTGATTTAAACCGGTTCAATCCGGTTCAATTGGATTCGGATCCAGTTCACTTGAACCAATTTGGTTTTCATCCCCCATTCATCCTAAAGTCCTTTTTCATGACTTATGTGAATTTTTAGGTCACTTGGGATCCATAAATTTCCCGGTTTGCCCTTTCGCTATGGGTTCCGATTCATAAATCGGCTCAATTCATAAACCGATTCAATCCGGTTCACCCAAGCCGGTCTAGTTTTTCTCTCCCAATTTGTCCTAAGGTTCTTTTCCAAGGTTTATGAACCCTTTTTGGGTCACTCGAGAGTTGTGAATTCCCCATTTTACTCGTTCCCCTATAATCGGGTTTGTGAACCAGTTTGATTTTTCTCACTCGGTTTGACCAGTTCTTTTCCCAGTTTTCCTTAACTACAAAGGACGGGTTTTACAACTCTCCCCTTCTTTTAGGAGTTTTGTCCCCAAAACTTTATTCAACATTCTTTGCATTGGAAAGAACTTCCCTTTGATATCAACATATAGTTTATCAGTATACAATTTTCTCGGTTATTTCCATTTATCTCTTTTATCACATACACTTAGGGTTTTCCTTTCCTTCCCATCACTTTCTCATTCCATGGAGCTTACTTTAGCTAAACATATCTCACTGTAATGTTTAAGGTCATATCCTTAAATTCACATCCTTCGTTCCTGAAAGTATAATTTCTCCATCCCAAGATTCTTTACTTAAAATTTTAGAATCGGGAGTTCCAAAATACCCAATTGTTTCGATGTCTAGTTTTTCTCTTGGTTGTTGAGACCCTTAGCTCGGTGTTCTTTCGAGCATTATGTACTTGTGTTCACGGGTTTCTATGTTATCACCTTTTGTCTTATTTTAACCCTTCCTTCATCCATTATTTATTACATCTTTGGTCAAATTTTGATATTGACCTTATTATATTTAACTAAGTGACTCTTTCTTAGTTGAGTCATATCCTTCCCTAGACTGTTGGGCTTGCGTGTCCCTTACAGTACGATAATGCTTCAGAATCTGTCTTTGACCATTAAAATTTTAGAACACTTCCTTACTGGGTGTTCCCAACCTTCTAGGGGTTGTAAAATTCTGTCTGGTAGAACATTCCATCTTACCTTTGAGGTAATATCTTGTATAATTGTGTTGAATTTCCATTTCCTGCTCGACCTTCCCCAACTTCTTTATTTCTAGTGGTGTCCTTTCCTCAAGGACTTTCCTTTTATCTTAATCCATTCTTACTCACTCATGATCATTTTCATTATTCTTCATTTCGAGTTATTCTCTTTCCATTTATGTGTTGATTACGTTGTTTGGGAAAATTCCCTTCTTGCTGATTTTTTTCTTTATTATGTCCCTCATAGTGGAGGCTTCCGCTCTAGGGTTTACTTGCTCCACCTTCTTACCATTCCTTGAATGTTTCTTTCTTCCTTTCCTCACACTCTTTTCTACATTGGGTATTTGCCTGCCTTTAATCCTCCATTGTATTAAGATTCCCATTCCTTATATGAGAAACTTTCAGTTATTGGTCTTATTTAATGTATTCAACCTTATGCATAGCCATACTCTTTTTAGGCTACATCAAGTGAGCGTAGACTACCACTAGTCTTGATGTCAGAAATTGTTTACTTTAGTCACTAGTCACTTCTTAACTGGAGGACTTACTCCTCCCAGATTTCTTAGATGTACTTTATACTATTCCATTTTTATGGCCAATCTGCCCTTTTTTTTACTCATACATCATCTTTTGATGATATCTTCTGACTCACCCATTCCGTGGGTTTAACTTAGTCCTTGAATTCCTCCTATTATGCTTCCCTAGGTTGCCTTCATCTTAACATGCATTTTATTTACAAATCCATTCCCAAATCCTTCGTCATCAGATTTTATTTCCTTTTAAGGAGAGTTCACATCATTCTGGTTTCAAAATCTCTTGATCATCCTTCACGAGGCTCACTTAACCGTCTCAAGACTTTTAATTGTAAATCCGGTCTTGGCCATTGATTTCTTTAAGGATTTTCCTTCGTCCTTCTTTTCCAATGTTTTGGCCTTTTCACTTCTCCCTTCTTTGTTGTGGTTTAAATCCATGGTTCTCTTGAATGCCTATTGGTTAACTGCCTCCTTTTTACTAGGTTCTCCTAGAGTCGTTATTTGGCTCTTCTATTTTTCTCCCAGCAGGTCATACCAGGTCATCCTAATGCATCCTTCCTTGGAAAATTTCTCAAGGATTTTAGCCCTAATACAAAATGTTGGGATTTTAGAGTAATACAAAATGTTGGGATTTTAGCCCTATTATAAAAAGTAGTCGCAAAATAGATAGGAAGCTACGGTTTTTCTTAGTAAGTATCCTCCTTGGTAAGATTATACTTCCATATTGGCATTCCTGACTTTAGGCTTAGCTCCATTTGTATACAGGACTAGGACCCTAACATGTCCTGTCACTGTACTCCTTGGTGGTACTGGATACTTCCCCATTTGGACCTTTGGGACTTCTACTATGTCTTGGGCATTAGGAAGCTTCTAGGGTTGTCTTCCTACGAGAACAGGGTGTTGAGTAGAGTCATTCCTAGTTTTCTTGGTTGCTCTCCTAAGAGCCATCTAAAAATTTTAAGATCAATCCTATTAGTTACTATATTTTCTAGTCTTGATTATGTATTCGATGAAACAGGATCTGATACCACTCAAGTTGTCAAGCCCTGACTCGGTTTGGTCGGATCCCCATGATCAACCCGCCACTCTCCTAGTTTACTAAGGCTTGCTCTTTCTTTTAAATCCATGAGGAGTAAGGCATGCTTTAAACCTTCACCTTTCCTGGAATAACATAAATTAAAACTGCACAAAATTTTAAACTTATCATACCTGCCTTACAGGTGTGTTAGCTGGTGGTCTTTGGGGTAAGCTTTCCGAGGTTACCTGAAAGGGGTATAAGGGAGGGGGTGAGTACAAGGACTCAGTGAATGGATTTTCAAAATTTAACTTTTAGGAAAAATGTTTGATTTGGATTGTACCAGACTCCTTATTTTCTTTAAAAAAAACTTTCATTCTCAATTTCAGTTTTTATAACCATTTCTTATTACCATGGTGTGTCATCACCCAACACACATCCTTCATCATGAAGGTAAAACACACAATCGTAGGCCAGCCCATCCACTGAACCCACTTGTGGCATCGGAGAGACTTTACTGACCACCTAGATAGAAACACGTCCACTTCTACCTTAAGAATGAGTGGATGTTCGCGATGTTCGATGATCAATCCCATAACAAATCTTCAAGTCCGCATGAGGACAAAGACCTCATCCTGTCCCCACCTTGGTCTCATGCGCTTGAAGCTACTCTCAGCTTTGCAAGACTTCTGGTATGACTAACTGCCCTTATATCCACCAGGTCTTCCAGTGCCTTGGGATGCAACACTACCCCTCTTGGGTGTCTTGAAGGTCCCGTAACACAGTGAATGTACAATCAACTTTTCCAAAATTACTATTTTGCCCCTACTTTACAAAAATAGTAAGTTTTGCCCCAAAAATTCCAAAATTGCCCAATTGGTCCTCAACATCTTTATCATGCCCAATTGGTCCTCAATTTTATGAAATTGCACTTTAGTCTCTCAAATTTTTGAAATTCCCAAATTTCCCCAAATTTCCGACCAATTTCAACCTTCTATCTCAACCGAATTTGATTTGATCAAATTTAACGATCAAATGAGTTTAATTGTTGAAATTGAAGTTAGATTAGAGTTCCTACACCTTCATACAATTCAATTGCACCTTAAATCGCACGATTTAGTGCCAGAATGAGCTCAAACGGAGCTTCACTGGAAAATTGTACTTAGAGAGAGAAAGCTTTGAAAGCTTACCAAAATAGGCTCTTGTCCAGTGGTTCCTCCTAGGATCAAGAATTGCATCAATTGATGCCGAACTGAGTGAAAATTTTATCATCAATGTTCTGTCTGTTCTCTTTCTAGCATCGACTAGTGATTACAGAGGGGAGCCAAATTGGCTTACCTTTCAGCTCTAATTCAGTTGTAGGAGGATTGTGGAGGTGTTGGAAGAGCTTTGTTTGGCTAGAGAAGGGCTCGAATTGGCCGATTTCTGCTTGGTCAAAATAGGGCAGCTTCGGTCCGCTAGAGCTGCTTCACTATTCGATCATGTCGGTGTCTCTCTGACGATCCTCAGAGCAAATGGAGGCTACAATCATGTAGCTGACTTCTCCCCAAATCCAAAGAACCCGACCTCGCCTTGTTTGACTCAGAAAAATGCCCAGGTCGGAGCTCTGGTTCGAGCTTTGCTGGAAATTGGAGTGGCTAAGAGATAATAGAGTTTTCAAGTGTGAAGAGGATGAATGAGGAGGGGCTCTTTATATATAAAAGCTCAGGGACTTCTTGGCCATCCAATTGGTACCTTAATGTTGGTCATTTATTGCCTGAAAGTCCCTAGCCAAAACCTTTTTAGCTTTGCCAACAATGTTCAATTTTTTGACAACTGAACAGTGCTGTCATTTGATGGAAGAAAACGATAATGTTCCGAAGAGGGTCCAAAGATTAAATCGGCCGGTTCAGGCTCGATTCAACCAAATTTTTTGAAATTAAAAATTTCTAAATTCATTTTCTATCCAATGGTGACCTTAAATCTCAAATTTAATTTTTTTAAGCCACCTAGAAAAATAAATTTAATATTATGTTCAATAGTGGTTTAAACAGGTTCAATTAGGTTGGGATCCAGTTCACTTGAACCGGTTTGGTTTTCATCCCCCATTCATCCTAAAGTCCTTTTTCATGACTTATGTGACTCTTTAGGTCACCTGGAATCCATAAATTTCCCAGTTTGCCCTCTCTCTATGGGTTCTAGTTCATGAACCGGTTCAATTCGGTTCGGATCTAGTTCACCTAAATCGGTTTGGTTTTTCTCTCCCAATTTGTACTAAGATTCTTTTCCAAGGTAATGAACCCTTTTTGGGTCACTCGGGAGTTGTGAATTCCTCAATTTGCCCGTTTCCCTATGATTGGGTTTGTGAACCTATTCAGTTTTTCACACTAAGTTTGACCGATTTTTTTTCTTAGTTTTCCTTAACTCCAAAGGACGGGGTTTACTGCTCCGATCACCGGACCCTCACTAGTAAGATATCAAAGGTTTCTCTCTAGACTGCATTTTTCAACGAAGCTCCGTTTAAGCTCATTTCCCAAACAAATCGAGCGGTGCAAAGCTTGAAATGATGAGGGAAATATATGGAAGATGATTCAAATCATGAATGAGGGCAATTAAACTAATTTTTGGGGGACAATTGAATGAAATTGTGATTTGGGGATCAACTTTCAATTTTTGAGAAATTGGGCGATTTGGATATTTTTGGAAAATTGGGGGCCGAATTGCAATTTAAGGAAAATTGAGACATTTTCATGAAATTAACTTCAAATTGGGACCGAATTGGGCAATTAGATGAAATGGAGAGCCAATTGGCAATTTTGAAAATTCAAGAACCAAATTGGCAATTTTGGAAAAATTGAGAACCAATTAGAAATTTTAGAAAAGTTAAGGACCCATGAGGTGTAATTGGAAGTCCTAGGGACATAATTAAGAATAAATTGAGCATTAAGGACCTAAAGTAAAAACTTATGAACTTTAGGGGCCTAATTGCAATAAGGCATAAATCGAGGACCTATATGCAAATATATGGAAGTAAGAGGCAAAGTTTGGGGAGAAAATGAAAATATGAGCTTTTGCATGGCCAAAGTGGACTTTTGGGCAGTCCAAGAACCTAAACTTAAGAAAAAGAAATTGGGGACCTATGTGTGAAACTTGGGGTCAAATGGATCCCGAAATCTAAGTTCTCAAGTGGAGGGGCATAATGATAATTTTGCCAAAATTTAGGGGCCTTTTGGCAATTAAAGGGAAATATGGTTTGGGGTCATTTCCAATGCCTATTAGGAACTAAATGGGACCTAAAGAAACTTTAGAGACCTAATGGAAAGACTTAAGAAAAGTCTAAGGTCTAAAAAGAGGAATCTTAAAAGTGTAGGAACCGTAGGAAAAATGTGGTTAGGAAAAGTATAAGTGGTAAGTAGAAATACTGACCAAAGATTTTCTATATCTTGCAGAGAACGCAAGGAGCATCCACAAGGAATCAGAGCGAATTCCAGGCTCTCACAAAACAAACAAGTTATGTGAATTAGGTGAGTGGGTGTATTTGATGGCACATCCTATTGGACTGACCGAGTTCTACATACTTATGTGTAAACCCCATTCTCTCAAACTAAGGAATCCGGAAACGGGAATACAAAATTTCTAAGAGAAAAATTGAAGGTCTAAGTGAATTGGAATTGGTAAAAAATGGTCAAAATAGGAATTTGGAAAATTCCAAATGACCAATAAAATCCTAAAATCATGGAGAAGAACCATGAAGTGGATTGGATGTGAAAACCAGACCTACTTAAGGTAACTGCACTTGAACCGGATTTAACTGTGAATAACCGGTTCAAAGATTCATTTTTCTAGATTGCTTAAAAATATCAAATCGTGAAATTAAAGCCACCATTGGATAGAAATAAATTTAGATGAATTTAGAAAATTTTATTTTTTGGAAAACTCGTCAAATCGAGACCGAACTGACCAATTTTTTATTTCAGGTCAATAGACCCGGTCGGACCGGACTAGTCAACAGTCTAGCCAGTCAACGGGCATGACCAATTAGTGTGCAACATATGGTGAAGTGCGCCCCGTCAGCGCTAGCTAATTAGAAGGTGACATGTCACGCCCCGACCCGGTTTGGTCGGATCCCCGTTATCAACCCGCCACTCTCCCGGTTTATTAAAGGGTTTCCCCTTATTATAAACCGTAAAGAGTAAGGCGTCCTTTAACCTGCACCTTTTTCCTAGAATAACATAATCAAAACTGCATGAAATTTAAAACTGTACATACCTGTCTTACAGGCATCTTAGTTGACGGTCTTTAAGGGGAGGCTTTCCAAGATTTTCTGAAAGGGATATAAGGGAGGGGGTGAGTACGACTACTCATTGAATGGGTTTTTAAAAACTTTTGACTTTTAAGAAAAATATTTATATGGAGTGTGCTAGAATACTTTGTTTTGAAAAATCCCTTCATTTAAAAATTTGAGTTTTTCCATTATTTCTTAGTTACCACGGTATGTCATCACCCAACACACATCCTTCATCATGAAGGTTACACACATTCGCAAGTCAGTATCACTACTGAACCCGCTAGTGGCTTCGGAGTGACTTTTCCTACCACCCGGATAGAAGTACGACCACTTCTACCCTGTGAATGAGTGGATGTACGTGACATCCTACCCACAATCCCGAAATCACTTCTTCATGTCCGTATGAGGACAGAGACCTCATCCTGTCCCCACTCCGGTCTCATGCGCTTCGTGCTACTCTAAATTTCGCACAGACACCTGGAACGACGAACTGCCCTTATAGCCACCATGTCGTCCAGCGCCCTTAGGACGCATCACTACCCCTCATGGGCGTCTTGATGATCTCGTACTCACAGTGCATGCACAAATAATGTTTTCTTATATTGCCATGTAATATGTGGTGCCACTAGTCCAAGGGCCCCGACTCTCAACTCAACTCGCAGCTATTTGTCTTGACTAGTCCGTCAACCTGTCATGTCGCACTACCGCTAGTTGACTGAGCATGTCGGTCCTATCTTGGTACCATGGCCAAACAATTCACTTATTAAGTTTTATGGCACATATATCATGTTCATTTACGAGCTCCTGCTCGTGCCAACTGGCCTTGGGCCCACTGTACGAGATTTTCAAAATCGGGCATTTAGTCCCCAAGTTCCAAAATCGAGGCCCCCGACCTATTAGAGCTATTTGAGCTCCCGTCAAGAAGGTCTCCCAAATTGTTTAAGCATTGGCACACAGTCAGGGGAGAACACTTCTGACAAAAATAGGTTTTTACTGTCCATCATACCGAGCAGTGTAAGGACATCTCCGTTCATAACCGATGAACGGGTTTTCAACTTCCTTCGAGGAAGTCTCATCATACCAACCGGGTATGATCTACTTACAACCCGTAAGTAGTTTTTTTTTCGCATAACTTTCACATCACTTTCTCTAAGTAGTGATGATTAAAATACCACTAAATAGTGGGTTTTTATATCGAGGCACTTATCATTCCCAACCAGGTATGATGTTCGTAAACCCACTCACAACCGGTAAGTGGTTTTTATCTTTAAGTTGTGCTCATCATCCCAACCAGGTATGATGTTAGTAAACCCACTCACAACCGGTAAGTGGTTTTTAACTTTAATTTGTGTTCATCATCCCAACCGGGTATGACGTTAGTAAACCCACTCACCCGTTAATGCCATGATTTCCACTAGACTGGTTCTTTGTATTCACGCGAGCTTGTCCTTGCTGGCGTTCCTGGTATTTAACGTTCCGGTGAAGGCACAACAGTCCAAGCTTTCGATCTAGGTAGATAGGTCTCATCCTGAGGTTCATCCTAAAATCAAGTATTGTATCAATTGATGCGGAATTGGATTAGAATTTCGTGATTGAAATTCGGTCGATTCTCTCTCTAGCACCGATCGAAAATTATAAAGGGGAGCCGAATTGGCTTACCTTTCGGTCCTAATTCGGCCGTGGAAAGGCTGAGGAAATGTTGGGAGGGCTTAGTTTATCCTGAGGAGGGCTTGAAATGGCCGATTCCAACTTGGCCGAAATAGGGCAGCTTCGGTCCACCAGAGTTGCTTCACTATTCCATCATGTCGGCGCTTCTCCAACAGTTCTCGGATTGATTGGAGTTTGCTATCAAATAGCGTCTTCTCCCCGGTTCTAAAGAGCCCGACTTTTGTTCAAGTCGAAGCTCTGGTTCGAGCTTTACTAGGAAATGGAGCAGTGGAGAGAGAGAGAGAGAAGTGTTCAAGTGTGAGGAGAATGAAATGGGGATGACCTCTTTATATAGTCGTAAAACCCGTGTATTAAATAGGCGAGATTTATTACTAGTATTAATATTGCCATAAATTATTGGTATTAATTCCAATAATTTAATTTCGGTATTAATTCCAATAATTTAATTTCGGTAATAAATTATTTGTATTAATTCCAATAATTTAATTTAGGTATTAAATTATTGGTATTAATTTCAATAATTAAATATATATTAATTGATGGCTATTTATGATTATAAAAATTCTTATGTAATCTAGTTCACCTGAACCAATTTGGTTTTTGTTTTCTATTTTGTCTTAACTTTCTTTTCCAATGTTGAATAAATTCTTTGGATCAACCGAAAATTGTAAATTTTCATATTGCTTATTTCCAAATGTAAATCGGTTTCGTTTTTCTTATTCAGTTTGACCGGTTCTTTTCCCAGTTTTCCTTAACTCAAATGTGCGGGGATTACATGACATGTGTCCTCGGTCAACAGTCAGAAGAATGGAATTCAGGTCAATGAGGATCGACTAATAGAAGAGTGACATGTGTCCCTGATCAACAGCTGACCGAACATGGTCAGCAACCACGTTGGAACGAGCGGTCAATGGGAGGCCATCACATGTTCGTTCAACAAGTCAAAGGCTAACTAGGCTGACGAGTAGGAAGCC
The DNA here is from genome assembly GCA_030064435.1 of Trapa incisa. Taxonomy (NCBI): domain Eukaryota; kingdom Viridiplantae; phylum Streptophyta; class Magnoliopsida; order Myrtales; family Lythraceae; genus Trapa; species Trapa incisa. The sequence goes on along the minus strand of CM057784.1, from coordinate 462,523 downwards.
ACATTAGCAAAGCCAACCAATCACAAAATGCCACAATACAAGTCCACATTTGCAAAGCTCGCACGTGCAGCACATGGTCGTCATCAAGCTCTAGACAGGGGAGAGAAAGAGGGCAAAAATGAACGCCTTTTCCCTCTGACCGCCAATAAACTCCTTTGACAAGGCCTTAAATCGTAGAGTTAATGGCCAATTGATGGGGCAAATAGATAGAACGTTCAATCCCCGAGCTCCCTATATAAAGAGCTCATTCCCATTCATCCTCCTCACCCCTCAAACACCTAGAGAAGAAGAAGTGTCCATTTTCTGATGAAGCACGAACCAGAGCTTTGATTTGGGCTCTTTTCTCCACCTCTGAAGTCAAATTTGTGTTCTTTGGAATCCTGAAGAAGTTAGCTACATGACGACATCCTCCATTCAGCTCGAGGATTGCCGAAGAAGCACCGGCGAGCTCAAATAGTACCGTCGCTCCTAGGCGATCTTTATCCTGATCCGCTTGAGCTCAATTCGAGCCATCCTTGGACCAATTCCAACCAAATCAAGCTCCCTAGACCACTCCTATAAGTTTCCCGACCTTACCTGAGCTAAATTAGTAAGTTCCCTCGACCGCCCTTCGCCGAAATTCATTATTCACAGTCATTTTTGCTTGAAAACTAAATTGTGAAATTTGCACTACTAATGCCACAAATTGAAGCACAGTTTGATCCAAGAAGAATCTCAAGGAAGAGAGCAATCCATTGGAATCAAAAGCTCCGATTGTCAGATCTTCACTAGTAAGAAATCAAAGCTTTCTCTCTCTAGACCGAATTTCCAATGAAAGTCCATTCAAGCTCATTTTTTAGCTATTTTCAGCATGCTAAAGCTTGAAATGATGAGGGAGACATATGGAAGATGAATGAGATCATAAAAGGGGTCAATTACCTAAGTTTAATGGGTCAATTGGATGAAATAATATTTTGGGGGAGGGGGTCAAATTACAATTTTTGACAAAATTAGACAATTTGGGGATTTTTAGAAAATTTTGGGCCAAATTGCAATTAAATGAAAATTGGGACATTTATATGAAATTATCTCCCAATTGGGTGCCAATTGATAATTTTGATGAAATTGAGGGCTAATTGGTGATTTTTGGAACATGGGGGACCAATTGGTAATTTTAAGGAAAGTGAGGACCAATTAGTAATTTTGGAAAATTATGGACCTATATGCAAACACTTCAACAATAAGAGGCTTTTATGCCAAGTTTTCCTTATGAGAATACTCGAACCCTATAGGAAATGATCGTGCGTGTATTGGTGTAGAGTAGCACATTTTCGATTGGAATTCAGCTCGGATGAACGCGTCTTAGTACTCGGTGAGTGACATTTTTTCAACATCATACTCAGTTGGAGCGATGAGCACCGTGAAACTGCTTACACATTTTGGGAGACATTTTTGAGAGCTAGAATTGCTCTAGTAGGCTTGAGGCCTTAGTTTTGAAAATGATAGGGCCCAAGGCCCTATTTTGGAAAACTCATAAACTAGGCCTAAGGCAAGTGGGCACAAGTTGAAGCCCGTAGAAAAATGAAGTTTATGAGTCAAGAAAAGTTTCATAACTAGTTATTTGTGTGATTTGCCACCGTGTAGAAGCCGGTCCGTCAACTCATTGGGCTAGTAGTTGCTAAACTAGAGCTCGGTTGTCGAACTTGTTGGGCATAGTAGTTATGAATCTGAAGCTGAGTGTTAGAATTGTTGGGTCTGTAGCACCAATTATAATGGAAATAATATCTAAAATTATTTTTTTGTGCATGCACCGATGTTGTGGAACCATCGAAGTGTCCAATTTGGTATAGTGTTGGTTCCAAGGGCTGTTGGATGGCCCATGGAGTATAAGGGAAGCTTGATAGATGTCATGGACTTCTATCCACCTTGAAAGAAGTCCATGACTTCCTGTGCACTGAGACCAAGGTGGAAGGGCGAAGAGGCCTCGTCCCCCAATGGACAAGAACTATTCTCGGGTCTAAGGGTCAGATTGTTGATGTCCTCTCATCCTCAAGGTAGAAGTCATGGACTTCTATCAAGGTGGATATTAAAGACGCTCTGGTCCACAAGTGGATGCAGTCACCGTACTGCATCGACGAATGTTTGAACCCTTTTTGTCAAAGGGTGTGTGATTGTTTGCTAAAAAAATCCCGAGCAAGGGGAAGTATTGAAAGAGTTAAATTCCCACACCAGTAAACAAGAAAAATGCTATGAATTCTATTGAAAACTCGCCCAAACACCCACTCAATGAGTTGTAGAAACTCACACCTCCCTTTAAACCTTTTTTCATGAAAGAAGACAACCCATTAGGGAATCCTTATGCTACGTCCTAAAATTTTAGGTAATTTACTATTAATATTTTTAGTTTTGTATAATGTTATTCAAGGGAACAATGATATAAGGTACGCTTGACTCCTTGTGGTTCTAGGAGTGGTAATTCTTCCTAGACCAAAGGGAGTAGCGGGTTGCTCACAGGATTCCAACCAAACCGGGTCGGGGCGTGACATTATGCTTGTGTGACCTTGCGTGCTAAGATAGTAAGTTGCACTTTAAGAACTCATATAAGAAGTGTGAACTGGTAAATGCATGCCCACTAAATCAAATAACATTTTAAATGTGCAAGTAATAACTGGGCATGAGAACTCATATAAGAAGTGTGAACTGGTAAATGCATGCCCACTAAATCAAATAACATTTTAAATGTGCAAGTAATAACTAGGCATGAGAACCATGGTACGAGATTATTACCAACTTTGAGAAAATTTCCAGGTCAAGTTCATGCGGTATGACCTGAGTCCGTGTCTGTTGGGCCAGTTGTTTGTAAAGGGAAGCCGACTCATGTATAGCCAAGGTCCTAGTATTTGTGCATACATTCTTTAAGGGGAGACAACCAATGAGGGTCCAAACTGCCATTTTAACCATGTTTGTAGCATGATGGTTGTGGTGTGCATCTTGTGTGAGAAAATGATTGAGAGTTGAGCATGTGTTGCGTCGAGCTCCTGTTAACGCAGTGCAAGTAGCACCTTTATGAGTAATGGCCATGAGCGCCACATTATGACATGTAGCCATATGAATTTTTATTGTGAATACTGGTATGGGAGAACATGGGTGATGGATGGATGCATTCGCGGTTGTGCCGTCACTAACGGGATAATGGAAAGGAGATCAGGGAGTGCACATTGTGATCTTCCATGTTTCTCGGGACATCTAGAATATGTACGGGTACCATCCTAGTACACCTCTATGACGAGGAGATGGTGGAGATGAGTCATATGTGTAGGGGCCATAGGCTGATGGGAGGCGGTAATGCAGCTATGGCCCAGGTACAAAGACACCAGTTGTGAGTACATAGAAGGTTCGCAACCCTTACACTCCAGTTCCCAGTCTGGCATCATCCCGAGAGGATGCTGCATTATAGGGAGGTTTTATGTTCATGTAGGGCCTGTGTTACCCAAATTGTTGGGTAGGCATGAGTACCACGTTTGTGTGGGAGAGCGGCCTTAAGGCTGCCAGGACCCCGAGGTGCTAAGGCACCGAGTTGTGAGTCGGCACTTGTGAGGTGCTGGTTGTGGGGAAAAGAGCCATGGGGCCTCCCACAATCTAGATCCTCGTTTAGGATCGTCGAGTGGCGATCCATTCCTTGCAAAATTGTGTTTGTGTGTGTAGGGCAATGAGTTGCCCCTTGTTTTATGTTGTTATCTAAGTTGCTAGGCTGGGACACAGGTCACGATAACCTAGGAGTGTTGTCCGAGTGTAGGTTGTGTGTTTGTGTAGGACCATGTCCCATGTTTGAAATAAAGGAATTAAAAGCATGAATACCTGATAAGGGGGAGACCGAGAATATCCCGACCGTAAGATAGAGACGCGTCAGATGACTATAGACTATGTCTCAAAGGGGAGAAAACAAACCATGAGGCTTGCATGGGAATGTGAGTGATTAGAGTAAACTTTCTACTAGGTGGTTTATGGGAAAGGTATGGTTTGTAAGCCATGTACTGACACAATGTCAGCTCCAACTCATTGAGCTGTGATCTCACCCCTCCCTAACATATGTGCAAATAAGCTAAGAAAACACGGGACATGAAGATGGGGAAGGTCATGACCAAGACCCATAACTATGATGTAAGCACACCTCTCACTTATGAAGGTTTGAATTCACTATCTTATCATGTTTTTACTATTCCCGTGATTTTTAACCATAGATTTTTACGAGCACCCCACAATGGACTTATTAAAAAGTTCAAAATTTTTGTTGTGTTTTTCATGAGTTACATAGTTTTGAACCTGCTGATGTTACCTTGGTAAAGGTACTTGCCTTTGTTACATCAAAGGAATTGGCAAGGATGGAGTTCACAGGTCCCCAATGAAGGGAAATTGGGTCGGGGCATGACACATGCTAAGATCGGTCTAGCTACAAACTAAAGGAAAAACCACTAGGATTAAATTCAGACTGTGAGCCTACAAGCATGCCCGAACTTGAATTCCCAGCCTTGAGGAGCACAAGAGACACCCATACACCATCTTCCTATGAAACCCAAAGGAAACTTGATCAGAAATAAGAACATGCCATATTCACCAAGAGGCCAATAAGTTCACCAAAGAAAAATCTTGTTAGAGTAATGACATGCTAAACACATGTATTACGAGGCTTGGTATACATCAGAAAATGTAAATAACCTAAAGGAATGCACCCAGGAGGAGCCAAACCACCCTCGTGCTTACTATAAACATTAGCCTTGATCTGTAAGTGAGCATTTCTTAATGAGTTGAATGCCTACCCTTAGGGCTATGCACGAGTTGGCTAACCTACAATAAGCACCAGGCAGATAAGTTAAGGCCTACTAGAGTGATTAGGCATGCTAGAATTTGGAGAATTCCAATAAGCCTAACATTAACCAACCTAGTACATTAAGCTCGGACAATAATAGGATGAGAGACTGATAGAGGGATGCTGCCTCTATCGAGGGATCGTACCACTTGTGGACCGGAGCGTCTTTACCGTCCACCCTGATAGAGGGATGCTGCCTCTACCTGGAGTTTGTGCGGATATCAGTAGTCCAACCCCAAACTCGAATTCTTCCACCATGTCCGCTCAACGAGATGAGACCTCATTCCCCCTACTGCCTCGGTCTCCGTGCGTAGGAAGCCCTTGGCTTCATGACCTACCGAATGACGATACTGCCCTTATGCTCTCTAAGTCGTCCAGCAGTCCTTGGGTCCCATCACTACCTCATGCTAGGTGTCCTGATGGCCCGAACCTCATGGTGCATGCACAATCAATAATCTTTTAAGTTATAGTCGTTACCTTTGGCACTCTTGCACAACGGTATGTCAGCTTGGCTTCGGCCCCACCGCGTGTACTGGCCCAATAGGTTCGATGACCCGGCTTTGGCAAAGTAGTGGTTCGGCCCAACAAGCTCGACAACTCAGCTTGGCTCGATGGGTATCACACAAGTTCCCATTATTCAGGTATTTTAGCTTCATGTATCACATGTCTGTTTTGGACGGGTCCATGCCTGTATCCACCGGCCTTGGGCCCACTAGCATCTCGAGCATAAGCCCGAAATTAGCTCCCAAATATTTTAAGCAGAGTCACTCAGTCAGGGGAGGCTAATTCTGAGAAAGCAAAAATTTTCAAATCTTAAATCATCATTCCAACCGGAATGGACGTAATAGCAGTTCCCACTCACTCGGTGATTTTGGCAGGGTCGCACAGGCAAAATCTAGCCTCGCAGTTCCTCTTCCGAAAGCTGGTGCTCAAATAGTTAGTCCTTACATGTCATGGATGTCCTTGTTAGGGCGTTGAACTAAGAAATTGTACTTCTTGGCAAATTTGCGTATAAGCCTTCATATTTGGCCCTAATTGCACTTTAGTCCTCGAGGTTTGTGCGTTCATCTTTTCCTCCTCAATTACCATTTTTTTTCTTAATACGACCCCCAAATTTTCTAATTATCCCTTCGGCTCCTTAATTTTATCAACCTTGCCCCTGGTTTCCTTAAATTTTCTAAAATTGTCATTTAGCCCCAAATTTTCCAAATATTACAATTTGACCCCCAATTTTTTCAAATTTTACAATTTAGTCTTCCATTTGATCCAATTTGTCCAACAAATCCTCAATTGGAAGGGAATTACATAAAAAGACCCATAATTTTGTCAAATTGCCACTTGGTCTCCAATTTTCGAAAAATCCTCAATTTGCCCAAACTTTTCAAAAATTGCATTTTGGTCCCCCAACTTTGCAAAATTTCCATTTTGCCCCAAATTTGTCCAATTTGCCCAATTGACCCTCAATTTTGTGAAATTGTCGTTCAGCCCTCTAATTTTTGAAAATTGCACAAAAGTCCCCCAAAATCCCCAAATTGGCCTCCACCTTCTTCCCCAATTTGAGCATATGACACTTTGGATCTTACCTTGTCCAATTGGCGGCCTGTAAGTCCTTGTTTTCTTCAATTCTTGCTTCTAATCACCTCCTACAGCTCCCCTTGATCATCATGCACTTCGAATTTCATAATTTGGCTAAGTTTCGTGTTTTATCGGAGCTTCGCGTTACAGTAGAGAGAGAAATCTTGCATTTCTTACCGGCGTAGAGCTGGTGGCCAGAGCTTGGGGCAGGGGTGGCTAGAGCTAGTCAAGGGGAACCTAGCAGGATTGAGTTTTGTTGCAATTCGTTGCTGCACTACAAGAATTTAAAGAGAGAAGTTTTGTTGGTGAAGCTCTGAAATTCTGAAATTCCTATGAGGACAGGCGAAATTGAGCTTACCAGGGCCTATAGGGGTGTTGGGGAGGACCTTAGGCAGTTAGTGGTGGCCAAGGTGGGTGGTGGAAGGGACGGTTGGGGCGAGGTGGTGTCGGGCAAGAGCTCGCTGCTTCAAACTTTGAAGCAGCTTCACTGTGCGATCTCCCTCGCACTCCCTAGTTGTTTTGATGAGATTTGGAGCTAGAGGATTCTTCCCCAGTTCCAATGCCACCATTCGGAGCTCTTTTGGTGGAGGTTTTGCCTGTCGTTGGAGCTCTGGTTTGAAGCTCGCCAGAAAACTCACTCTTCTTCTTATTCGATCGATTGTGGGATGCTGAGAATGAATGAGTGGGTACCCTTTATATAGGGAGGTCGGCAACTGCTCGGGCTACCCATCGGCGTAAAACTCGGCTTCTGACGTAGCTCTGGGCAACATGACCGAAGCGGTTTTCGAGTCGCCGGAGACTCAAGCTTTTCTGGTGACTTTATCTCTCTCTCTGTTCTCTGCCATTTCTTCTCTCTTCTTCTTCTTTCTCTTTTTTTTTTCCATTTTCTCTTTCGTCCAATTGGATAGGTTTTACAATTCTCCCCTCCTTTTAGGAGTTTTGTCCTCAAAACTTTTACATATCAAACAAATGCGGATATTTGTCCCTTATTGTTGATTCGATCTCCCATGTCTCTTCAGCTACTTGGCCATTCTGCCAAAGTATCCTCACCATAGGAATATTTTTGTTTCAGGGGTTCTTCTCACGCTGGTTGAGGATCCAGACAGGTTCTACTCGGTAGGTCAGGTCTCCCTTGATTTCCGATGGTGGCTCATCTAGTATGTGGCTGGGGTCGGGTTCGTACTTTCGTAGTAGGGACACGTGGAAGACGTTGTGGACCTTTGAAGGTCTGGAGGCAGCTCCAATTGGTAGGCTACAGGTCCGACCCTACGAATGATGGTGTATCGGCCAATGTACCAGGGTTTCAACTTCCCTCTTTGTTGAAATCTGAGTATCCCTTTCCAAGGTGACACCTTTAGGAATACTCAATCTCCCACTTCAAATTCTAGATCCTTTCTCCGGTTATCGGCATAACTTTTCTGCCTATCTTGGGCTGCCTTAAGTCAGCTCCTTATGATCCAGATCTTCTCTGATGTGTCCTCTATTAATTCTACCCTTTCAAGTTTTCTTTCTCCTACTTCCTCCCAAAATAAGGGCATGGGACAGGGTCATCCATAGAGGGCTTCGTAGGGTTCCATTTGGATGCTAGCTTGGTAGCTATTGTTGTACGCGAATTCCATGAGGCATAAATGGTCCTCCCAATTTCTCTTCATGGTTAGAACGCACGCCCATATCATATCTTCCAAAGTTTGGATGGTCCGTTCAGACTGCCTGTCTGTCTGGGGATGAAAAGTTGTGCTCATGTGGAGTCTAGTGCCTAGCGCTGCCTAGAGGTTGGGCCAGAATCGGGAGGTGAACCCCGGGTCTCGGTTCGATATGATGCTTACCGGTACTCCGTGGAGTCGTACGATCTCCCCCACATATAGGGCGGCGAGCTTTCCTATCGGGTCTGTCACCTGTATGGGTAGGAAATGTGAAGATTTGGTCAGTCGATCCACAATTACCCATATGGCATCTCGACCCCTTCTTGTTGTCGGTAGTTTGATCATGAAGTCCATGGTGATATGCTCCCATTTCCATTACGGGATCGAGAGAGGTTGTAGTAGCCCAGAGGGTTTATGATGTTTGGCCTTAATTTGTTGACATGATAGGCATCTGGCCACGTACTCTACGATTTTTCTCTTCATTCTCTTCCACAAATATCCTTGTTTTAGGGTGCGATACATTTTCGTACTGCCCGGATGCATAGCGTACATTGAGTTGTGGGCTTCTTCCAGTATCCCCCTCTTTAATTCCCAACTATTTGGTACCCACACTCTCCCTTTGAAGGTCATCACCCCATCATTCCTAACTACAATGTATGACACTGCGTTGTTTTCATTTGGCTCCCAATAGGGACAGAGTTCCTCATCTTCCTTTTGTAAAACCTGTATTTGGTCTAATAGACCGGGTCATACTACCAGGCTAGCTACTAGGCTACCTTGGCTCTTGTCCACGTGGAGGGCTACCCTTAAATTTCGTAGCTAACTTAGTAAAGGCAGATAGCTTGAACAGATGAAGGCCATTCCCATATGGTATTTACGGCTTAGTGCATCTGTCACCACGTTGGCCCTACCGAGGTGATACTCGATGGTCAAATCGTAGTCCTTTACTAACTCTAGCCATCTTCTCTATCGCAGGTTGAGTTCCTTTTGGGTTAGGAAGTATTTCAGGCTCTTATGATCGGTGTAGATATAACACTTTACTTCGTACAAATAGTGGCGCCATATTTTTAGAGCGAACACTATTGCAGCCAGTTCGAGATCGTGGGTTGGGTAATTCTTCTCGTGGGGCTTCAACTGCCGTGAGTCATAGGCGATGACTCTTCCTTGTTGCATCAGGACACGTCCTAGTCCTTGTCCAGATGCATCGCTATACACCGTGTATTCCCCAGCATCCGCATCGGGTAAGGCCAGTACCGGGGCCATGGTGAGTCAAGTTTTGAGCTCTTGGAAGGATTCTTCACACTTGGCATCCCACTTGTAATTCACTCCTTTCCTTGTGAGGCGAGTTAAGGGAGCTGCTATCCTGGAGAAATCTTTCACGAATTTTCGGTCATATCTGATGAGGTCTAGGAAGCTATGGATTTTTGTCGAGTTACTTGGGGCTTTACAATTTAATATGGTCTCTATTCTTGATGGATCCACCTTTACTCCTTCTTTGGACACTATATGCCCTAGGAAGCCCACTTCTTGCAGCCAGAACTTGCACTTAGAGAATTTGGCGTACAACCGGTTTTCTTGTAGGGTACTCATGATTATCTCCAGGTGTATCTGATGCTCTTCTTCAGTCTGGGAGTATATGAGAATACCGTCTATGAATACGATAACGAACTTGTCTAGATATGGCTGGAACACCTGGTTCATCACGTCCATGAAAGCCGTGAGTACATTGGTTAGTTTAAAGGGCATACTCTAAACTCGTAATGCCCGTACCGTGATAAAAAGCAATTTTTTGTATGTCCTCTTCACGAATCTTCAGTTGATGATATCCCGACCTTAGGTCGATCTTGGAGAAGTAGGTGGCTCCTCTAAGTTGGTCAAATAAGTCATCTATCCTGGGGAGAGGGTATTTATTCTTAATCGTCACCTGGTTTAGTTTCCGATAATCGATGCAAAGTCACATATTTCCTTGTTTCTTCTTAACAAATAGTACGGGTGCACCCCACAGGGACTAGCTTGGGTGTATAAACCCCTTCTCTAAAAGTTTGTCCAACTGATCTTTCAGCTACTTAAGTTTCGTGGGTTCCATTTGGTAGGGTGCTTGGGATATAGGGTGGGTGCCTGGCACTACCTCAATTACGAATTCTAGTTGGCGATCTAGGGGTAAGCAGGTAGTTCCCCCGAGAAAACTTCTGGATAATGGTTGACCACTGGGATCTCTGCTAGACCCTTCTCCAACGGGTCCTTATAAGTGATTTGTGCTAGGAAGACCTTACATCCTTTCTTTAGCAAGTCTTGAGCTTCCATATAGGACACCGGATGTATTTCGGCTCCTCTACTATCTCCTTCAAATACAGTTTCTTCTTTTCCTAGTTTGGTCAGAGTCTATGATCAACCTGCCACCCTTCCTTGCGCCATTCAGGTACATCTACCTGAATGAGGCAAGGAAGGTGAAGGCCTGTCCACATTCGAACCCTTACTTAAATTGGAGGTAGGAAGCGTACCTTTAGGGCTTGAGCATATTTGGAGGGGGGTGAGCTCGACAACTCAGTGAGGGGAAGCTTACTATAACGGTTTACTTCAATTTATCTTATACTTAATTTATTTCTGTTTCACACATTCACAGAATGAACAACTGCCCTCCTATCATAGGAGGGATCACACGTTCGCAGAATGGTCCTCGACCGCGCCACTTATGGATCGGAGCGCCTTTACTGTCCACCCTGATAGAGGGATGCTGCCTCTACTAGGAGTTTGTGTGGATATCAGTAGTCCGACCTCAAACTCGAATTCTTCCACCATGTCTGCTCAACGGGACGAGACCTCATTACCCCTATTGCCTCGGTCTCCGTGCACAGGAAGCCCTCGACTTCACGACCTACTAAACGACGATACTGCCCTTATGCTCCCTAGGTCGTCCAGCAGTCCTTGGGTCCCATCACTACCTCATGCCAGGTGTCCTGATGGCACGAACCTCACAGTGCATGCACAATCAATAATCTTTTAAGTTATAGCCGTTATCTTTGGCCCTCTTGCACAACAGTATGTCAGCTTGGCTTCGGCCCCACCGCGCGTACTGGCCCAATAGGTTCGATGACACGGCTTTGGCAGAGTAGTGGTTCGGTCCAACAAGCTCAACAACTTAGCTTTGCTCGATGGGTATCATACAAGTTCCCATTATTCAGGTATTTTAGCTTCATGTATCAGAAGTCTGTTTTGGACGAGTCCATGCCTGTATCTAGGCCTTGGGCCCACTAGCATCTTGAGCATAAGCCCGAAATTAGCTCCCAAATATTTTAACCAGAGTCACCCAGTCAGGGGAGGCTAATTCTGAGAAAACAACAATTTTCAAATCTTAAATCGTCATTCCAACAAAAATGGACATAATAGCAGTTCCCACTCACCTGGTGATTTTAGCGGGGTCGCACCGGCAGAATCTAGCCTCACAGTTTCTCTTCCGGAAGCAGGTGCTGAAATAGTCAGTCCCTACATGTCATGGATGTCCTTGTTAGGGCGTTGAACTAAGAAATTGTACTTCTTGGCATATTTGTGTATAAGCCTTAATATTTGGCCTTAATTCCACTTTAGTCCCCGAGGTTTGTGCGTTCATCTTTTTCCTCAATTACCGTTTTTTTTCTTAATCCGACCCCCAAATTTTCTAATTATCCCTTCGGCTCCTTAATTTTATCAACACTGCCCCTAGTTTCCTTAAATTTTCTAAAACTATCATTTAGCCCCAAATTTTCCAAAAATTACAATTTGACCCCCAATTTTTCAAATTTTACAATTTGGTCCTCCATTTGATCCAATTTGTCCAACATATCCTCAATTGGAAGGGAATTACATAAAAAGACCCTTAATTTTGTCAAATTGCCACTTGGTCTCCAATTTTCGAAAAATCCTCAATTTGCCCAAACTTTTCAAAAATTGCATTTTGGTCCCCCAACTTTGCAAAATTTCCATTTTGCCCCAAATTTGTCCAATTTGCTCAATTGACCCTCAATTGGGGTGAATTTCATGAAAATATCCTCAATTTTGTGAAATTGTCATTCAACCCTCCAATTTTTGAAAATTGCACAAAAGTCCCCCAAAATCCCCAAATTAGCCTCCACCTTCTTCCCCAATTTGAGCATATGACACTTCGGATCTTACCTTGTCCAATTGACGGCCTGTAAGTCCTTGATTTCTTCAATTATTGCTTCTAATCACCTCCTATAGCTCTCCTCGATCATCCTACACTTCGAATTTCATAATTTGGATAAGTTTCGTGCCTTGTCAGAGCTCCGCCGGAAAAGTTACAGTAGAGAGAGAAATCTTGCATTTCTTATCGACGTAGAGCCGGTGGCCGGAGCTTGGGGTAGGGGCGGCTAGAGCTAGTCAAGGGGAACCTAGTAGGATTGAGTTCTATTGCAATTCGTTGCTGCACTACGAGAATTTGAAGAGAGAAGTTTTGTTGGTGCAGTTCTGAAATTCTGAAATTTCGATGAGGACAGGCAAAATTGAGCATACTAGGGCCTGTAAGGGTGTTGGGGAGGACCTTAGGCAGTTAGTGGTGGCTAAGGTGAGTGGTGGAAGGGACGGTTAGGGCGAGGTGGTGTTGGGCAGGAGCTCGCTGCTTCAAACTCTGAAGCAGCTTCACTGTGCGATCTCCCTCGCACCCCCCTGAGCACTTCCTAGTTGTTTTCAGAAGGTCTGGAGCTAGAGGATTCTTCCCCAGTTCCAATGCCACCCTTCGGAGCTCCTTTGGTGGAGGTTTTGCCCGTCGTTGGAGCTCTGGTTTGAAGCTCGCCGAAAAACTCACTCTTCTTCTTATTCGATCGATTGTGGGATGCTGAGAATGAATGAGTGGGTGCCCTTTATATAGGGAGGTCGGCAACTACTCGAGCTACCCGTCGGCGTAAAACTCGGCTTCTGACGCGGCTCTCGGCGACCTGATCAAAGCTGTTTTCGAGTCACCGAAGACTCGAGCTTTTCCGATGACTTTCTCTCTCTCTATTCTTTGCCATTTCTTCTCTCTTCTTCTTCTTTCTCTTTTTTTTCCATTTTCTCTTTTGTCCAATTGAACATGTTTTACAAATATATTGGAAGGAAAGATTTAGGGAATTTGGGGAATTAGCTTAATAAACAGAAGAAGCCATGGAAAGAATATGCAAATATGGAAAACCAATACACATATCCAAAATTCCTTAAGGGAATAGAGGGAAAGGAATTTGTGGATTCCTATACTTACTAAGTAATTGTGTAACCAATCCCTATAAAAGGGTCTTACAACCACCCATCTAGGACACATCACAAGCCAAGCAAAGCCATTAGTACAATCATAGTAAATCTAAAAGGAAGAGAGTTACTTGGAAAATCAACCTCTAGACTGAGAGACTAGGAAAACATACGTGCATAGTTGGACCCTATAGGAGAGTTGCATGAACTAATCCTCCTCAAATGGACATGATACCAACCTATGATCAAATGTGGAGGGATAAGTTGGGAACAAAGTATCAGAAAGCCTAAAGGTTCCATTTCCACTGTGGAAATGGATGGGCATTGAGACATAAATATAAGGGCCGTTTAATGGCCGCATCAAGGAAGAAAATCCGTGAAATCAAAGTTGAAGGTTACTTAATAGAAGGAAGAACTAAGAATTGAGAGCATAACTTGAATTGAGTGAACCAGAAATGGGAGCGAACAACATTAACCCCCACTTCCCCGAGGAAAATTACAAAAATGCCCATACACCCAAAAATGCCCATTCCCAAAAGGTACAAATTTAGAAAAAAAAATATATAGATTTCCTTACATAACAAATATAGATTTAATTATGGGAATAAAGTTAAGGGGAAAGCCATATTTTTGCTCTTAAAATTGATAACAAGAGACACTAAAAACCATTTTCGGGATATATTCATGTTATGTGCTTGAATCATGAATTGATCATGAATCTTGAATACACTTGATATGATCATGAACCATGTTGCTAAAGTGAGCCAAGACTATTGTTTTCAAAAGAAGTGAGCCATATGTCGTGTTTTGGAAAACACTTGTTGTTGTGGGCCCAAGGCCCAAAGAAACACGCACCATACCGTACATAACCATAGTGTTGAGCCAAACCATAAAAGATTCAATAATTGATTTGTGTATTTAAAATGTGTCATGCCCAATAATTTTTATAGAGCTAGAGACGGGCCTCACCACGTAAGAGCTGAGAGAACAAAGATAATGAAAATTGAAATGAATATACATGCATGTATTTATTGAGTAGCATCACTAGATGATTGATATGGGGTAGTGGAGGTTCCAATGTCTGCTGGACAATACAGTCAGAATAAGTGGAGTTATCCTAGTCCAGTATGTTAAGGCCTTCGGGAGTCCTATGTGCACCAGACCTTAGTGAAAAGGAAATTGTCTCGTCCTTCCATAGCAAAAAACTTGATGAGTTTGTGGGCTAAGCAATGGTGCTCACATAGCCTATCCTACATGGACACCTTGGTTCGCACATACAAGTGGTTGGTCAAGGCACTCTAGGATACAAGTGGAACAAAAGGGAATTATGTTCTGTGACTGTGTGATCCCTCCCCAATGGAGCAACTATGTATGAATTTTTGTTGGATACAGCCCCTATATTTGACAACTTAAAATGTATTTGATTAAACCATATGATTGATTCCTAAAAGTATTCTTTATTTGATCATGTGCTGACTCGTAGACATGATGTCACAGTGTTAGCTAATGCTATTCACTAAGTTGTGAATCTCACCTCCTCCAATACTCCCTTTTTAGGTAACTAGAGCATGAAGGGAAACATTGTCATGCCTCAACACGATTCTCCACCGGCGGTCCCGTCAAACTCGACAATCCCCTCGATGTAACAATGGTGCGTACCTTCACCAAGGTAAAATATGAGAGACTAAGGCTCAGAATAAACAATGCTACCTCAATTTTCAGCAAAAAAATTTTTTTTATTAAATAGTGTTCCCAAAATTTATACAAATAATTCAGGAATATAGAAATCAACAAGCAATAAATTAAAACATTCATAGCACTCATTTTGTAGGTGATGTCCCAACTTGTGACTCATAGAACCTCAACTTTAACTTGTAATTGTTTGGAGGATGGGGTGAGCTCACAACCCAGTGAATGTGGTACTGATGCCAAGCCACTACGTGGCTTATGACTTTAAACTTTACATAAAACTGTAACATGTAGATTTATTCACGATTTTTATAATTTACTCACTGTCCATAGTTTTACCCGACTCCTTGAGACTTCTATCTCGGGCTACCCAGAACCATAATTCATCATTACCTTAGGTAAAACTCTCTCTCTCTCTCTCTCTCTCTCTCTCTCTCTCTCTCTCTCTCCCCAAAATCATGTCAATGTTTCATGGTATGCATAAAATAACACATAGTGGAAACACATGGCCCAAGCCACACCCGAAAATCATGCCATGATTCTGATCGGGTAAGATAAGAGTGTGTGAGTCATGTGTACCCTCTACAATCGATACCCCTCAATTTCATCTCTCATTTGGATGTCTAGCATTTGAGGACATGACATTAACATGCCCAATGCCCATATACATGACTCTTACACACGCGACTCAATTATGACATTTCTCATCATAGCGATGTAACCATTGGAATCACACCAATACATCATTCGAGGGTTCCAGGAAATCTAGAAGCACTATTATCAATCCCCCCCTTATCTAACACTTTCAATATCCCTGGGCTTTAACACTATCTCAATAGGTGTCATGTCAACACCACAAACTTCCTACCAATATATATATACACATATGTATATCACAAAAACATGCTCACAAATGACACATATGCTTATCTGACATTTCATTGAGTATGATACTCATTTTGACCTTCTCCATTGAGGTGCATGTATGAAAACAAAAAGCCATATGCACGATAAAGCAATCATATGGAGCTTGGTCTATTACTCGACCAACTCAATTATTCAAATGCATGTGCCATGTTCAAAATACAATTATCATGATCAAGATCTTATTAGAAGGAGTATGGTACACCAAATTTTTGAAAATCGGATTTAAGCCGCTTGGACTGGAAACCAAGAATGAAAAATGGGTATGGAAACCTAGAATGGGTTTGAGAGTCAAACTGGATTGGGAAATCAAGATTAAATCGAGAATGGAATCTTGAACAGAGAATGAAAACCAAAACCGAGAATTGAATCCTGAACCAAGGATGCAAACCTAAATTGAAAACGGAACCTCGAGTTGGGAAGGAAATTTGAGTTAGTATTTAAAATTTAAATTGAACCATAACCCAATTTTGTAAGTGGTAAAGGGAACCTGATGTTTGGAATAAGGATGCGATCATATTAAGGTTTGGATTCTCGAGCATGAAGACCATGAGTTTTGGAAAAAGTCAGTTTTCACTCAAACAAGACCTGAATTTCAAGCAAACTTTGAAATTAAAGGGGGACAAAGTCAGGTTGAATTCAAGCAAACTTTGGCCAACCCGACCTAACTCGTACCATATGACCCGAATTTGCCCCTCTACCCAATTTGATTAATTTATGCATATGACATGTTATGGAAACACATCTAATTGACCCTTTTTTTTTTACTAAATACCACACAATTAGGCTAGGCATTGCAATGTAAAATCCCTTAGTAGCCTACATCAGAAGTTAATTTCATTTCAATCACCCATCAGATTGAATTTCATTTAAAAAGTTGGAAAACTCGTCCTTAGACTCTCTCCCGACACCTGATTATTCCTCCTCAAATTCTCCCTAAATGGACCGGTCTTTGTGTCAAAATGCCACTAAGAGACTCCTTTTGAGTCTTGACCTGTTGGTGGATGGAAAATGCCACGCAAGGGCGGTTTTGGCTGATTATGGCTCAAGATAGAAAATCATCTCTGCACCGCCACCCTTGTGAGGCCAAATTTGGCCACCTCAGGCACCACTCTAAATGAAACATGTGCCAAAATGAACACCTTCTCTCCTCTACCTTTCCACGGCAAGGACCAACCTCTGGCAAGGGGGAAATTGGCCGCCATGTGCTGATTTCCACTAGTGGGTCTGTCGAGTTCAGTTTGATTATGGCCAATCGATAGCCAAATACTCCCAACACTGGTGACCACTTGGCCGGTCACCACCATAGACGATTTCACCAGGAAGTTGGCTACAAAATCCCTAAGGTTCAACCACAACTCTAGCCACCTCTAGTGAGTATTTCTGATAACTCCTTGAGTACCTTAGTTTTGAGCAGTTTTGGCACTTGTCCAATTTTCGCCAAATTTGATTGGGGTAAGACCCCCCACTCCCCCTATGAGCCATCAAGAGTATAATGAAGGTATTTGAGAGGTATTAGTGAAAATGGAACTTGGTTTAGTTAACCATTTAATTTTAGTGATTAAAGTGCAATTTTGGAAAATTTTGGGTAGATTTGCAAAAAGGGGCAACTTGTTTAAATGGTTTGCAAGGGTAGACTAAGGGACTATAAAGTGATGTTTAGCACATTTAGGGATGTTTAAAGTTGTTTTCGGAAATTTAGGTGCTACACACTAATTTTTGGTAAATTAGGGGAAAAAACATAATTTTGCCCAAGAAAGAGGCAAAATAGTTAATTGTGCTCAAAATGGGTTAAAATAGTTCATTTTGAACCATGATATAAGTGGAAATTTTCAAAGTAGAGGAGGCAAAAACATGATTTTTGCAAGTGAGAGGCTAAATGGTAATTTTGCCCAATTTAGGGTCCCAAGTGTAAAGTCATAAGTTTTGAGGGTCCATAAGTAATCTTTGATAACTTAGAGACCCAAATAGGTGTAATGGAAAGTTGATGACTTAAATGAGAAACTTGGAAAGTCTAGGGTCTAAAGTGAGAGAACTTGGAAAGTCTAGGGTCTAAAGTGAGAGAACTTGGATAAGTAAGGGAAAAATTGCCATTTTGCCCTACTTATGGACCAAAATGCAACTATTAGAAAAGTTTAGTATCCAAGTAGGAATGTCACGCCCCGACCCGGTTTGGTCGGATCCCCGTGATCAACCCGCCACTCTCCCGATTTACTAAAGGGTTTTCCCTTATATTATAAATCGTACAGAGTAAGGCGTTAACCTACACCTTTTTCCAGGAATATCATAAATCAAAACTGCATAGTAATTTAAATTAGTTGTACCAATCTTGCAGGCATTTTAATTGCGCAAGTCCTTTAAGGTTCGGCTTTCCGGGACTTCCTGAAAGAGGTATAAGGGAGGGGGTGAGTACAACTACTCAGTGAGTGGGATTCAAATCTTTTAACTTTCAAGAAAAACATTTATATGGAGTGTGCCAGACTCCTTTGTTTTCAAAAAAATCATTTCATTTAAAAATTCATCTTTTTCCATTATTTCTTAGTTATCGATGTGTCATCACCCAACACACATCCTTCATAATGAAGGTTACACACATTCGCAAGTCAGTATCACTACTGAACCCGCTAGTGGCTTCGGAGCGACTTTTCCTGCCACCCGGATAGAAGTACGACCACTTCTACCCTGGGAATGAGTGGATGTACGAAACATCCGACCCACAATCCCGAAATCACTTCTTCGCGTCCGTATGAGGACAGAGACCTCATCCTGTCCCAACCCCGGTCTCATGCGCTTAGTGCTACTCCAGATTTCGCACAGACACCTGGAACGACGAACTGCCCTTATAGCCACCAGGTCGTCCAGTGCCCTTAGGACGCATCACTACCCCTCATGGGCGTCTTGATGATCCCGTACTCATAGTGCATGCACAAACAATGTTTTCTTATATTGCCATGTAATATGTGGTGCCATTAGTCCAACGGCCCCGACTCTCAACTCAACCCGCAGCTGTTTGTCTTGACTAGTCCGTCGACCTGTCATGTCGCACTACCGCTAGTTGACTGAGCATGTCGGTCCTATCTTGGTACCATGGCCAAACAATTCACTTATTAAGTTTTATGGCACATATATCATGTTCGTTTACGAGCTCCTGCTCGTGCCAACTGGCCTTGGGCCCACTGTACGAGATTTTCAAAATCGGGCATTTCGCCCCCAAGTTCCAAAACCGAGGCCCTTGGCCTATTAGAGCTATTCGAGCTCCTGTCGAGAAGGTCTCCCAAATAGTTTAAGCATTGGCACACAGTCAGGGGAGAACACTTCCAACAAAAATAGGTTTTTACTATCCATCATACCGACCGGTATAAGAACATCTCCGTTCATGACCGATGAACGGGTTTTCAACTTCCTTCCAGGAAGTCTCATCATACCAACCGGGTATGATCTACTTACAACCCGTAAGTAGTTTTTCCGCATAACTTTCACATCACTTTCTTTAAGTAGTGATGATTAAAATACCACTAAACAGTGGGTTTTTATATCGAGGTACTTATCATCCCCAACCGGGGATGATGTTAGTAAATCCACTCACAACCCGTAAGTGGTTTTTAACTTTATAAGGTGTGTTCATCATCCCAATCAGGTATGATGTTTGTAAACCCATTCACCCGTTAATGCCGTGAATTCCACTAGACCGGTTCTTGGTATTCACGCGAGCTTATCCTTGCTGGCGTTCCCGGTACTTCGTGTTCCAGTGAAGGCACGGCGGTCTAAGCTTTCGATCTGGGCAGATAGGTCTCATCCTGAGGTTCATCCTTTCGGTCCTAATTCGGTCGTGGAAAGGCTGAGAAAGTGTTGGGAGGGCTTGAAATGGCCGATCTCAGCTTGGCTGAAATAGGGCAGCTTCGGTCCGCCGGAGTTGCTTCACTATTCCATCATGTTGGCATTTCTCCAACGATACTCGGATTGATTGGAGTTTGCTATCAGATAGCTGTCTTCCCCCCCGGTTCTAAAGAGCCCGACCTTTGTTCAAGTCGAAGCTCTCGTTCGAGCTTTATCGGAAAATGGAGCAGTAGAGAGAGAGAGAGAAGTGTTCAGGTGTGATGAGAATGAAATGGGGATGAACTCTTTATATAGTTGTAAAACCCGTGTATTAAATGGGCGAGATTTATCACTGGTATTAATATTGCCATAAATTATTGGTATTAATTCCAATAATTTAATTTCGGTATTAATTCTAATAAATTAAATTTCAGTATTAATTCTAATAATTTAATTTCGGTATTAAATTATTTGTATTAATTCCAATAATTTAATTTAGGTATTAAATTATTACTATTAATTATATATTAATTTATGATAAGGCGTACATACAAATTTTTGACCGAAATTTCGGGTTACAAAAAAAATTCTTACTTCCCAAGAGGTCACCCATCCTCACATTACTCTCAAGTAAGCACACTTAACTTTAAAGTTCTTATGGAATCTAGTTCACTTGAACGACTTTAGTTTTTATTTTCTAATTTGTCTTAAGTTTCTTTTCCAAGGTTTAATGAACCCTTTGGATCACCCGAGAGTTGTAAATTCCCAACTTGCCCGTTCAGAAATAATCGGGTTTGTGAATCGGTTCTAAATCCTCACTTGGTTTGACCGGTTCTTTTCCTAGTTTTCCTTAGCTCAAAAGGGCGGATTTTACAAGGAATATTGGAAATTTTAGGGATTTTGGCTAATAAGAACAAATATGGAAATACCTTCTATAGGTGGAATGAAACCACGAAAGGGGGCTTATTTAAAGTGGGCTCATCGATGTGCGAGTCAACGAACCCGACCCAAGGGGCAAAACCGTAATTTTGGAAAAATGACGGGGCTGACACTAGGGTTAACCAAGGAAACTAAATCTGACCTCATTCCTATTATTTGGAATTTGTAGTGAAACCGTTTTCCAAAGCAACGCAGAAGTATGCACATCCCAAGACAAGCAGGAAAATATACCAGGATGAACAAGTCTAAAAAATTGAGGTGACTGAGTTTATAGACGACGGATCTTATTGGACTAATCGTGATTCTTTACATGCTTTACATAATAATTATGAATCATGGAAAGTATGATAGGGTTGCCTAATATAATTAGAGATATCAAATGTGCATGCTAAGCATGGATTGGATTAATGAGCATGATGACACAAGAAGAAATCGAGACTATGTCCCACATATGATTTTTAAAAAAAGACTAATGTGCTAAGATTTTCCTAAAAGAAAAGGGGGAGCTAGGCTCCATGGTTATCAATTAAGTAAAGAAGGAAAATAATGATAAACTACTCTAATGAATGTCATGAGAACATGAGTTTTGGGGCCAGTCAGATAGCATACCGAAACACACGAATTAAAAAACTTCGATGTGTTGAATGTGATGCATGCATAAGAAAATGATATTGTTTCCATTGTTGCATATGTAAACCCCGTCCTCTCGGACCAAGGAAACAGGAAAAGGGAACCAAAACTTTTTTAGAGAAAAACCGAGAATCTAAACAAAATGGAATTGGAAAAGAAGGGTTAAAAGGGGAATTTGGAAAATTACAAGTAGCCAATAAATCACAAAAATCGTGGAGAAGAACCATGAAGTGGATTGGATGTGAAAGTTGGACCAGTTCAGGGTAAACCATACCTAAATTAGATTGAACCGTGAAGAACCAATTCAAAGATTTATTTTTTTATGTGGATTAAAAATATCAAATTAGAAAATTAAAGACACCATTAGATAGAAAATATATTTAAATGAATTTAAAATTTTTTAATTTTTGGAAAATTGGTCGAATTGGGCCTAAACTGACCAATTTACGATTTTGAGCCACTGAACCCAGTCGGACTAGACCGGTCAACAGACGGTTGCCAGGTCATCACCCAATCAACAGGCACGATCAATTAGCATGTTATACATGGCAAAGTGCTCCTAGTCAACCGCTCAGTTAGCGCTTGGAAGCACTCGCCAATCAGACGGGGACACGAGTCCTTGGTCAACGGTCAATGGAAGAAAAGTCACATCAATGACGACCAACCAATACGAGAGTAACACGTGTCTCGGTCAATGGTCAATGTAGGAAATGCCCATTAGTAAAGATTGACCAATGAGAAGCTAACATATGGTAACGACGCTACCGACAAGTATGTTGAAGAAACGATCGACCAATCAGAGGTCGACACATGGCAGTACCATGTCGGATGACCTCAGCTAATTAGAGTCTAACACATGGCAGTGGCAGTATGCGTCAAGAGGGAAATCTGACTCATTTAAATCAACCAATCAGAGGACGCCATGTGTTACGATCATCGTTCAATACGATCAGCAGCCACGTATGAATGAGTGACCAATGGGAGGTCGCATCAACAAAGTTAGCCAATCACAACATGCCATGTGGCAAGTCCACTCGTGCCACGCTTGCATGCGCAATAAAGTGTCATCTTCCTCCATAGGAACGTTGATAGAAGGGAGGAGGAGAAAGGAGGCATTCCCCGGTGACCCAGAATATGCTCCAGTATAATTATCAACATCTAAGTTAGGGGGTGAGTTTTGGGCAAACGGTTTACGTGTCAGTTGCCAAGCTCACTATATAAAGAGCACCCCTCTTCTCGACTTCCTCATCTCATAACCAAGCGAAGAAGAAGAAGTGCTCCATTTCTTGGTGAGGCATAAACTAGAGCTCTGACACTAGGCCTTTCTTCATCCTCTGAAGCTGCCTTTATTGTCTCTGGAACTGAGAGGAAGTTCTCCACCCAGCTCCACCCTCCATTCGGCCTGAGAACCACCATAGGAGCACTGACAAGATCAAATAGAGTTGTTGCTCTGGTGGTCCTAAAGAGGCTGAATTGCACAAGTCAAATTCTGGTCACCTCCAACTACCTGCAGCTCGGACAAAGCTCGCACAGCCCTCTTGGACCGACCCTCGACCCCTTGGAGCCTAGAAGGTAAGTTAATTCTGCCCAGTTTTGCTAGAGTAGTAAGGTTGTAGAAATTGGAGAACTAAAACTTCTCTCATCAAATTGACCTTTCTCCAACCACTAATTGACTTGCTTTTGATCCTAAGAGGATCCCCTAGACGAGTACTAGCCACCCCTATCTAGAGCTCCAACCACCGCCCCTCCGTTAGTAAGAAAACCAAACTTTCTCTCTCTAGAAAGTTTTTCCAGTGAAGCCTCATTTGAGCTCAACGGTGAGCCAATTGACATCGTTCAAAGGTTAAAATACTCGTAGGGAGATGAGGAAAATGATTAGTAGCATGATATGGGGCAATTGACCAAGTTTAAGTGGCTAATTGAATGAAATGAGAATTTGGGAGGCCAAAGTGCAATTTTTGGAAAAATTGGGCAATTTGGGAATTTTTGAAGAATTGGGGGCATAATTGCAATTAATGGAAAATTGGGAGATTTTTGCAAAATTAACTTCCAATTGAGGGCCAATTGGCAAATTTGATGAAATTGAGGGTCAATCGGTGATTTTGAGGACAATTGGGCACCAATTGGTAATTTTGAAAAAAAAATAAGTACCAATTGGTAATTTTGGAAAAATTAGGGACCTAAGAGGGAAATTGGAATTTTTAGGGACCTAATTAAAGATAAATTAAGGATTAGGGACCTAAATGCAAAATTATGAATTTTAGAGACCTAATTGCAAGTAAGGCATAATACGAGGACATATGTGCAAATACACGAAACTATAAGGTCTCTTATGCCATGTTTTTCTTGATTAAAATACTCAAACCATGTACTAGCTGGTTGTTGGAGTATCTGTGCAGAAGAACAAATCACAAATCAAAATTTCAACAGGAAGATCACGCCACTATTACCGAGTGAGTGAGATTGTCCAACATCATACCCGATTGTGGTGATTACTACTGTTTTTCATTGGAAGACCACTTTCTAGGAATGCACTCCCCTAACTTTGCGAAACTGCTTAAACATTTTGGGAGTGGTTTCTAATGATAGCTGGAATAGCGCTAGTAGGCTGTAGGCCTTGGTTTTGAGACTTATAGGGCCCAACGTCCCATTTTTTGAAAACTTATAAAGTGGACCCAAGGCTAATGGGCATGGGCTAAAGCTCGTAGACAAATAAGCTTATGAGCTAAGAAATACTTTCACAATCGGTAAATTGTGTGAACTACCACTATTTGAAAGCAGAACCGTCTACTCGATGGGCTAGTAGTTGCTGAGCCGAAGTCAAATTGTCAAACCTGATGGGCATAGCAGTTATGGAGCCGAAGTCGAGTGTCAAGATCATTGGGCCGGTAGCCTCAAAGATGATGAACATAAATAATAAAACCATTGTTTGTGCATGCACCGATTACAGAACCATCAAGGCGCCCAATATGGGGTAGTGCTGGTTCTAAGGACTGTTGGACGACCTAGGGAACATAAAGGAAGTCTCATCATCCAGTAAGTCTCAAAGCTCAGAGTAGCTTCCTACGCATTGGGACCGAGGTGGAAGGGGAAGAGGTCTCGTCCCACTATAGTGGACACAGAGAAATTACGGGTCTGAGGGTAGGACAATTGATGTCCACTCAAATTCAAGGTAGAATACACGAACTTCTATTAGGGTGAACGATAAAGACGCTCTGATCCACAAGTGAATGCAGTCGACGTACTATATCTATGAATGTATGAACCCTTTTTTAATAATGGGTGTGTAATTATATGCTAAACCAATCCTGAGCAATGGCAAGAATTGAAAATTTTCTAAAAAACAAAAGAAAATCTGTGAATAGAAAAGATTGTGTCTTCATAAAAAAAAAAACTCACCCTAATAACCACTCACTAAGTTATAGAAGCTCACCCCACTACCTTAACCCCTTTCAGGGTATGACATACACTAGGAGGAGAAGAACAATAAGCAGGAAGCCCTCAAACACTAAGGTACGAATTTGATCATACTTTACTTTGATTTCTTTGCTTTGGAAAAACCAGTAACATGACGCCTTTACTTTTCTTGTCCTATCCAGGTCAAGGTACCTTGGTGGTATATGGAGAGCTAGCGGGTTGCTCACGGGGTTCCGACCCAATAGGGTCGGGGCATGACAGCATATGTGTGTGATATGCTTGTTTGGGTGGACAAGTTATGACGCTGATATGACACCTGAAATAAGAGGTGGTGTCGACAAATAAGAAATAACATAAGTGGTGATACAAGAGAAGAGTTGCTTCTGGAAATTCCCAAGACCTAGGGAGGCTTAT
Organism: Trapa incisa; assembly: GCA_030064435.1. NCBI lineage: Eukaryota > Viridiplantae > Streptophyta > Magnoliopsida > Myrtales > Lythraceae > Trapa > Trapa incisa. Next base: position 437,416 of record CM057784.1, on the reverse strand, counting down.
GGTTGGGGTCCATGCATCCCGTGCGATCCTAGTATAGGTGGAGTGGATCAAAGGGATGCAAAAATTCGAATGACAAATCATCATCATTGATATGATGCTAAAAAACTCTAATAAACCCTATAAAACCTTAAGAAACCCTACGAAACTCTAAGAAATGTTAATAAACTATAAGAAACGCTAAAATAACGCTAAGAAACACTAAAAAAATATTAAGAAACCTAAGAAACGCTAAAAAAATGCCATGAATATCTAAGAAACGCTAATAAATCATAATAAATCCTAAGAGACACTAAGAAACACCAATAAATTCAAAGAAACCCTATAAAACCTTAAGAAATGCTAATAAATCCTAAGAAACACTATAAAACCCTAAGAAACGCTAATAAACCATAATAAAAGCTATGTAATGCTAGGTAAAACTAAGAAACCCTAAAAAACATTAAGAAACACTAAGAAATCCTAATAAACTCTAAGAACTCTTAAGAAACCCTAAGTAACGCTAATAAACTCTAAGAAACCCTTTAAAACCCTAAGAAACGCTAAGTAAACCTATAAAACCCTATAAAACGCTAAAAACACTAAAAAAATGCTAAGAAGCAAGAAGAAGTGCTAAGTAACGCTAATAAACCCTAAAAATCATTAAGAAACCCAAGAAACCCTAAAAAATGCTAAGAATCGCTGAGAAATACTAATAAACCCTAAGAAACCCTATAAAACCCTATAAAATGCTAACAAACGCTAATAAACCCTAATAAATGCTAAGTGACGCAAAAAAACCTAAAAAACACTAAGAAACCCCAAGAAACGCTAAAAAAATACTAAGGATAGCTAAGAAACCCTAAGAAACAATAATAAACCCTAGAAAACTCTTAGAAACGATATGAAATGCTAGGAAATGTTAGGAAATGCTAAGAAACCCTAAGAAACTCTAAAAAACTCTAATAAACCCTATAAAACCTTAAGAAACCCTACAAATCTCTAAGAAATGTTAAAGAACTATAAGAAACGCTAAAATAACGCTAGGAAACACTAAAAAACATTAATAAACCTAAGAAACGCTAATAAATAATAATAAATCCTAAGAGACACTAAGAAACACTAATAAATTCAAAGAAACCCTATAAAACCTTAAGAAATGCTAATAAATCCTAAGAAACCCTATAAAACCCTAAGAAATGCTAATAAAAGCTATGTAATGCTAGGTAAAGCTAAGAAACCCTAAAAAACAATAAGAAATCCTAATAAACTCCAAGAACTCTTAAGAAACCCTAAGAAACACAAATAAACTCTAAGAAACCCTTTAAAACCTTAAGAAATGCTAAGTAAACCTATAAAACCCTATAAAACGCTAAAAACACTAAAAAAATGCTAAGAAGTAATAAGAAGTGCTAAGTAACGCTAATAAATCCTAAAAATCATTAAGAAACTCAAGAAACAGTAAAAAATGCTAAGAATCGTGGAGAACTGCTAATAAACCCTAATAAATCCTAAGATATCCTATAAAACCCTATAAAATGCTAAGAAATGCTAATAAATTCGAATAAATGCTAAGTAACGCAAAAAAAATCCTAAAAAATACTAAGAAACCCCAAGAAACGAATAAAAAATGCTAAGGATAACTAAGAAACCCCAAGAAACGATAATAAACCCTAGAAAACTCTTAGAAACAGTATGAAATGCTAGGAAATGATAAGAAACCCTAAGAAATTCTAAAAAATGCTAAAAAACTCTAATAAACCCTATAAAACCTTAAGAAACCCTACGAAACTCTAAGAAATGCTAATAAACTATAAGAAACGCTAAAATAACGCTAAGAAACACTAAAAGACATTAAGAAACCTAAGAAACACTAAAAAAATACCATGAATCTCTAAGAAACGCTAATAAACCATAATAAATCCTAAGAGACACTAATAAATACTAATAAATTCAAAGAAACCCTATAAAACCCTAAGAAATGCTAATAAATCCTAAGAAACCCTATAAAACCCTAAGAAACTCTAATAAACCCTAATAAATGCTATGCAATGCTAAGAAACCCTAAAAAATTCTAATAAACTCTAAGAACTCTTAACAAACCCTAAAAACTCTAATAAACTCTAAGAAACCCTTTAAAACCCTAAGAAATGCTAAGAAAACCTATAAAATGCTAAAAACACTAAAAAATGCTAAGCAATAAAAAGTGCTAAGTAATGCTAATAAACCCTAAAAATTATTATGAAACTCAAGAAACGCTAAAAAATGCTAAAGAATCGCTAAGAAATGCTAATAAACCCTAATAAATCCTAAGAAACCCTATAAAATCGTATGTAATGCTTAGAAATCCTAAGAAACCCTACAAACCCTAAAAAAACACTAAAAAACCCTAATATATGCTAAGAACTTACAAGAAACGCTAAAAATGCTAAAAATTACTAAGAAATGCAAAAAAAATACTAAGAAACACTAATAAACCCTAATAAATCCTAAGAAACACTAAGAATCGCTAAGAAACTCTAAAAAACCCTAAAAAAATACTAAGAAACCCTATAAAACCCTAAAAACATTAAGAAACCCTATAAAACCCTAAAAAACACTAAGAAACCTTATAAAACCCTAAAAAATGTTAAAAAACCAAATAAAACCCTAAAAAATACTAAGAAATGCAGAGAAACTATAAAAATCGCTAAGTAATGCTATTAAACCCTAAAAAACATTAAGAAACTGAAGAAACGCTTAAAAAATGCTAAGAAACTATAATAAACATGAATAAACCCTAATAAAATCCTATAAAACCCTAAGGAAAGCTAAAAATGCTAAAAAACGGTAATAAACGCTATAAAACCCTAAGAAACACTATAAAACCCTATGAAATGCTAAGAAACGCTAATAAACCCTAATAAATGCTAAGTAACGCAAAGAAATCCTAAAAATCAATAAGAAACCCCAAGAAACGATAAAAAATGCTAAGGATAGCTAAGAAACTCTAAGAAACATTAATAAACCCTAGAAAACCCTTAGAAACAGCATGAAATGCTAGGAAACCCTAAGAAACTCTAAGAAACGCTAATAAACTATAATAAACCCTATAAAACCTTAAGAAACCCTACGAAACCCTAAGAAATGCTAAAAAAAAACTATAAGAAACACTAAAAAAAATATTAATAAACCTACGAAATGCTAAAAAATTCCTTGAATCGCTAAGAAACACTAATAAACCATAATAAATCCTAAGAAACACTAATAAATTTATAGAAACCCTATAAAGTCCTAAGAAATGCTAATAAATCCTAAGAAACCCCATAAAACCCTAAGAAATGCTAATAAACAATAATAAATGCTAAGTAATACTAAGAAACCCTAAAAATATTAGGAAACCCTAAGAAATCCTAATAAACTAAAAAAACTCTTAAGAAACGCTAATAAACTCTAAGAAACCCTTTAAAACCCTAAGAAATACTAAGAAATTTTATAAAAGCTTATAAAACGCTAAAAAACACTAAAAAATGCTAAGAAGCAATAAGAAGAGCTAAGTAACGCTAATAAACCCTAAAAATCATTAAGAAACCCAAGAACCAATAAACCCAAGAAACCCTATAAAAACGTAAGAAATGCTGAAAAATCCTAAGAAACGCTAAGAAACCCTAATAAATACTAAGAACTTATAAAAAACACTACGTAATGTTAAGAAACCCTAAAAAACACTAATAAACACAAGAAACGCTAAAATAAGCTAAGAATTATTAAGAAACGCAAAAAAAAACATACTAAGAAACACTAATAAACCCTAATAAATCCTAAGAAACCCTTAGAAACGGTATGAAATGATAGGAAATGCTAAGAAACCCTACGAGACGCTAAAAAAACTCTAAGAAACGCTACGAAACTCTAAAAAAAACCCTATAAAATCTTAAGAAACACTAAGAAACCATATAAACCCCTAAGAAATGCTAATAAAACCTAATAAATCCAAAAAAAACCCTATAGAACCCTAAGAAATGCTAAGAAACCCGATAAAACCCTAATAAATGCTAAAGAAACTATAAGAAACGCTAAGTAACACTAAGAAACCCTACAAAACATTAAGAAACTCTAAGAAACCCAATAAAATATTAAGAAATGATAAGAAATCCTAAGAAACCCTATAAAACACTAAGAAACCATATAAAACACCAAGAAACCCTAAGAAACACTATAAAACCATAAGAAACGCTAAGAAATCCTAAAAAAATACTAAGAAACTATAAGAAATGCTAATTAACGTCAATAAACCCTAAAAACATTAAGAATTATTAAGAAATGCTAAGAAACTATAAGAAACACTAAGTAACACTAAGAAACCCTAAAGAATATTAAGAAAACCAAGAAACACTAAAAAATACTAAGAATTGCTAATAAACACTAATAAACCTTAATAAATCCTTAGATACCCTAAGAAATCCTGAGAAACACTAAAAAACTCTATAAAACCCTAAGAAATATTAAGAAATGCTATGTAACGCTAAGAAACCCCAAAAAACACTAAAAAAAACCCCAAATAAACGCTAAAAAGATGCTAAGAATCGTTCAGAAAACTTATAAAACGCTAAAAACACTAATAAATCTTAGGAAACTCTTAGAAAATGCTAAGAAATATTAATAAATGCTTAGAAATGCTAAGAAACCCTAAGAAACTCTAAGAAACCAATAAAATCTTAAGAAACACTAAGAAACCCTATAGAACCTTAAGAAACACTAATAAACCCTAACAAATCATAAGAAACCCTAAGAAATGCTAAAAAAACTTTAAGAAACCCTACAAAATCTTAAGAAACACTAAGTAACCCAATGAAACCCTAAGAAACGCTAATAAATCCTAAGAAATGTTAAAAAACTTTGAGAAACCCTATAAAACCCTAAGAAATCCTAAGAAACCCTATAAAACCAACACTAATAAACCTAAGAAATGCTAAGAAACCCAAAAAAATGCAAAGAAACTATAACAAACGCTAAGTAACAGAAATCTAAAAAAATGCTAAGAATTGCAAATAAACACTAATAAATCCTAAGAAACCCGAAGAAATGCTAAGAATCTTTAAGAAACCCTAAGAAACGCTAATTAACCCTATAAAACCCTAAGAAATGCTAAGAAACTATAAAAAAAATGCGAAATAACGCTTAGAAACCCTAAAAAATATTAAGAATCCCAAGAAACACTAAAAAAATGTTAAGAATCATTAAGAAACACTAAAAAATACTAATAAACCATAATAAATCATAAGAAACCCTAAAAAACACTAAAAAACTCTATGAAATGCTAAGAAATCCTAAGAAATGCTTAGTAACAAAACCCTAAAAAACTCTAAGAAACCTCGAGAAACGCAAAAAAAATGCTAAGAATAGCTAAGAAACGCTAATAAATCCTAGAAAACCCTAAGAAACCCAAAGAAACACTTAGAAACACTAAAAAACACTAAGAAACTCTAATAAACCATGTAAAACCATAAGAAACTCTATGAAATTGTAAGCAACTATAAGAAATGCTAAATAACCCAAAAAAACATTAAGAAATGCAAGAAACGCTAAAAAAATGCTAAGAATCGCTAAGAAATGCTATTAAACCATAATAAATCCTAAAAAATTCTAAGAAACACTATAAAACCCTAAGAAATTCTAATTAACCCTAAGAAACCCGATAAAGCCCTAATAAACGCTAACAAACCCTAATAAATGCTAAGAAATTCTAAGTAACGCTAAAAAACTTTAAGAAACTCTCAGAAATCCTAATAAACTCTAAGAACTCTTAAGAAACCCTAAGAAATGCTAATAAACTCTAAGAAACCCTTTAAAACCTTAATAAACGCTAATAAACCCTATAAAACCCTATACAATGCTAAAAAAACCCTAAAAATGGTAAGAAACAATAAGAAGAGCTAAGTACCGCTAAGAAAGCCTAAAAAACATTAAGAAACCCAAGGTACGCTAAAAAATGTTATGACTCGCTAATAAATCCTATAAAACCCTAAGAAACCTTATAAAAACCTTATAAAAACCTAAGAAATGCTAAGTAACCCTAGTAAATTCTAAGAAATTATAAGAAATGCTTAGTAATGCTAAGAAACCCTAAAAACATTAATAAACACAAGAAACACTAAAAATTGTTAAGAATTGCTAAGAAACGCTAAAAAATACTAAGAATTGCTAAGAAATGCTAATAAATCCTAAGAAATCCTAATAAACACAAATAAATGCTAAGTAACGCTAAAAAATGATAAGAAAAGCTAAGAAACCCTAATAAATCCTAAGAAACCCTAAGAAACATTAAGAATCGCTAATAAATCGTATAAAACCCTAAAAAACACTAAGACACCCTATAAAAACCAAAGAAATGCAAAGAAACTATAAGAAAAACTAAGAATCGCTAAGAAACCCTATAAAACCCTAAAAACACTACGAAACCCTATAAAACCCTAAAAAATGCTAAGAAATGCAAAGAAACTATAAGAAACGCTATTAAACCCTAAAAAACATTAAGAAACCAAAGAAACGCTAAAAAATGCTAAGGATCGCTAAAAAATGCTAAGAAACTATAATAAATGAGAATCAACGCTAATAAAATCCTATAAAATCCTAAGAAAAGCTAAAAAAAAATACAAAAATAGTAAGAAATGCTAAAACCCTATAAAACACTAAGAAATGCTAATAAATCCTAATAAATGCTAACTAACGGAAAGAAACCCTAAAAAAACACTAAGAAACCCCAAGAAACACTAAAAAATGCTAAGAATAGCTAAAAAACCCTAAGAAACGTTAATAAACCCTAGAAAGCCCTTAGAAATGGTATGGTACGCTAGAAAATGCTAAGAAACGCTAAGAAACTCTACTAAACCCTATAAAACCATAAGAAAACCTACGAAATCCTAAGAATTGTTAAAAAAAATAAGAAACACTAAAAAACATTAAGACCCTATGAAACGCTAAAAAATGCCATGAATCGCTAAAAACACTAATAAACCATGATAAGTCCTAAGAAACGCTAAGAACTTCATTAAGAAATAAGAAGCAAGAAACGATAAAAAATACTAAAAAACGCTAAGAACCAAAAAGAAGGGCTAAGTAACGCTAATAAAACCTAAAACTCATTAAGAAACCCAAGAAACGCTAAAAAATGCTAAGAAAACCTATAAAAATGTAAGAAATACTTAGAAATCCTAAGAAACCCTAATAAATGCTAAGAATTTATAAGAAACGCTAAGAAACTCTAAAAAAACATTAATAAACACAAGGAATGCTAGAAAATGCTAAGAATTGCTAAGAAATACAAAAAAATACTAAGAAACACTAAAAATCGCTAAGAAATTCTATGAAACCCTATAAAACCTTAAAAAAAAACGCTAAGAAATCAATGAAACTATAAGAAATGCTAAGTAACGCTATTAAACCCTAAAAAACATTAGGAAATTGAAGAAATACTAAAAAAATTCTAAGAATCGCTAATAAATGCTAAGAAACTATAATACACGAGAATATAACCTAATAAAATCCTATAAAACCCTAAGAAATGCGAAAAAATGCTAAAAACAGTAAGAAACGCTATAAAACCCTATAAAATGCTAAGAAACGCTAATAAATGCTAAGTAACGCAAATAAACCTTAAAAATCACTAAAAAACCCCAAGAAACACTAAAAAATACTAAGAATACCTAAGAAACGATAATAAACCTTGGAAAACCCTTATAAACGATATGAAATGCTAGGAAATGCTAAGAAACCCTAAAAAAAACTCTAAAAAATGCTAAGAAACTCTTATAAACCCTATAAAACCTTCAGAAATGCTAATAAACCCTAAGAAACCCTATAAAACCCTAAGAAACGCTAATAAACCCTAATAAATGCTAAGTAATGCTAAGAAACCCTAAAAAACATTCAGAAATCCTAATAAACTCTAAGAAACCCTTTAAAACCCTAAGAAACGCTAAGAAAACCTATAAAACCCTATAAACACTAAAAATGCTAAGAATCGCTGAGAAATGCTAATAAATCCTAAGAAACCCTATAAAGCATTAATAAACACAAGAAATGCTAATTAACGCTAAGAAATCCTAAAAACCATTAATAAACACAAGAAATGCTAAAAAAATGGTAAGAATTGCTAATAAATGCTAAAAAAATACTAAGAAACGCTAATAAACATTAATAAATCCTAAGAAACACTAAGAATTGCTAAGAAACTCTAAGAAACCCTAAAAAACAATAAGAATCCCTAAGAAATCCCATAAAACCCTAAGAAACGCTAAGAAATGCAAAGAAACCCTAAAAAATATTTAAAAAATGAAAAAATGCTAAAAAAATGCTAAGAATCGCTAAAAAACAGTAAGAAACACTAATAAACAAGAATAAATCCTTATAAAATCCTATAAAACACTAAAAAATGCTACAAAACGCTATAAAACGCTAATAAACCCTAATAAATACTATATAACGCAAAGAAAAATTAAAAAATACTAAGAAACCCCAATAAATACTAAAAAATGCCAAGAATAGCATGAAACCCTAGAAAATACTTAGAAACACTACTAAACTCTAATAAACCCTTTAAAACCATAAGAAAAGCTACGAAATCCTATAAAACCCTATAAAAAGATAAAATACTAAAAAAATACTAAGTAACGCTAATAAACCCTAAAAATCAATAAGAAATTCAAGAAACGCTAAAAAATGCTAAGAATTGCTAAGAAAAGCTAATAAACCCTAATAAATCCTATGAAACCCTATAAAATCGTAAGAAATGCTTAGAAATCCAAAGAAACCCTACAAACCCTAAAAAACCCTAATAAACGCTAAGAACTTATAAGGAATGCTAAGTAATGCTAAGAAACCCTAAAAAACATTAATAAACACAAGAAATGCTAAAAATGCTAAGAAATACAAAAAAAAAACTAAGAAACACTATTAAATCCTAAGAAACACTAAGAATCACTAAGAAACTCTAAGAAACCCTATAAAACCCAAAAAAACACTAAGAAAACATATAAAACCCTAAGAAACACTAAGAAATGCAAAGAAACTATAACACACTAAGTAACGCCATGAAACCCTAAAAAACATTAAGAAATCGAAGAAATGCTAAGAATCCCTAAAAAACGCTAAGAAACTATAATAAACGAAAATAAACCCTAATAAAATCCTATAAAACCCTAACAAATGCTAAAAATTGCTAAGAAACGGAAAGAAACGCTATAAAACCCTAAGAAACCCTATAAAACACTAATAAAACCTAAAAAAACCCTAATAAATGCTAAGTAACACAAATAAACCCTAAAAAAACACTAAAAAACCCCAAGAAACGCTAAAAATGCTAAGAATAGCATGAAACCCTAAAAAACCCTTAGAAATGCTAAAAAACAATAAGAAGACCTTTAAAACCTAAGAAACGCAAAGAAATCCTATAAAACGATAAAAGACACTAAAAAATGCTAAGAAAAAATAAGAAGTGCTAAGTAATGCTAATAAACCCTAAAAATCATTAAGAAACCCAAGAAACTCCAAAAAATGCTAAGAAACACTAATAAACTCTAATAAATCCTAAGAAACCCTATAAAACCGTAAGAAATGCTTAAAAATCCTAGAACCGCTAAGAAACCCTAATAATTGCAAAGAACTTATAAGAAACGCTAAGTAATGCTAAGAAACCCTAAAAAATATTAATAAATAGTTAAAAATGCTATAAATTTCTAAGAAACGCAAAAAAAAGTACTAAGAAACATTAATAAATCCTAAGAAACACTAAGAATCGCTAAAAAACTTAAGAAATCCTAAAAAATCCTAATAAACTCTAAAAACTCTTAAGAAACCCTAAGAAACATTAAAAAATCATAGAAACTCTTTAAAACTCTAAGAAACGCTAAGAAAACCTATAAAATGCTAAAAACACCCGAAAAATGCTAAGAAACAATAAGAAACACTAAGTAATGCTAAGAAACACTAAAAAAATATTAAGAAACCTAAGAAATGCTAAAAAATGCCAAGAGTCACAAAAAAACGCTAATAAACCCTAATAAATCCTAAGAAACCCAATAAAACCGTAGGAAATGCTTAGAAATCCTAAAAAACCCTACAAACCCTAAGAAATGCTAAGTAACGCTAAAAACCCTAAAAAAACATTAATAATCACAAGAAATGCTAAAAAAAATGCTAAGAATTGCTAAGAAACGCTAAAAAAATAATAAGAAACGCTAATAAACCCTAATAAATCCTAAGAAACCCTATAAAACCATAAGAAATGCTTAGAAATCCTACAAACACTAAGGAACCCTAATAATTGCTAAGAACTTAAGAAACGCTAAGTAATGCTAAGAAACCCTAAAAAAACATTAATAAACAGCTAAAAATGCTATAAATTTCTAAGAAACGCAAAAAATATACTAAGAAACATTAATAAACCCTAATAAATCCTAAGAAACACTAAGAATCGCTAAAAAAACTTTAAGAAATCCTAATAAACTCTAAAAACTCTTAAGAAACCCTAAGAAACACTAAAAAAATCATAGAAACCCTTTAAAACCCTAAGAAACGCTAAGAAAACCTATAAAATGCTAAAAAAACCCAAAAAATGCTAAGAAACAATAAGAAGCACTAAATAATGCTAAGAAACACTAAAAAATATTAAGAAACCCAAGAAATTCTAAAAAATGCCAAGAGTCGCAAAAAACGCTAATAAACCCTAATAAATCTTAAGAAACCCAATAAAATCGTAAGAAATCCTAAGAAACCCTACAAACCCTAAGAAATGCTAAGAATTGCTAAGAAACGCTAAAAAAATACTAAGAAATGCTAATAAACCCTAATAAATCCTAAGAAACCCTATAAAACCGTAAGAAATGCTTAGAAATCCTAAGAAATCCTACAAACGCTAAGAAACTTATAAGAAACACAAAGTAATGCTAAGAAACCTTAAAAATATTAATAAACTCAAGAAATGCTATGAATTTCTAGGAAACACAAAAAAAATACTAAGAAACGATAATAAACCCTAATAAATCTAAAAAAACCCTAAGAAACACTAAGAATCGCTAAGAAATTCTAACAAACCCTATAAAACAAGAAATGATAAGAAATGCAAAAAAAACTATAAAAACGCTAGGTAACGCTATGAAACCCAAAAAAAGATTAAGAAACTGAAGAAATGCTAAGAATCCCTAAAAAACGCTAAGAAACTATAATAAACGAAAATAAACCCTAATAAAATCCTATAAAACCCTAAGAAATGCTAAAAAATACTAAAAATGCTAATAAACACTAAGAAACACTAATGATCGCTAAGAAACTCTAAGAAACCCTATAAAAACCTTAAAAACACTTAGAAACCCTATAAAACCATAAAAAAAATACTAAGAAATGCAAGGAAACTATAAGAAACGCTAGTAATGCTAAGAAACCCTAAAAAAAATTAAAAAACCAAATAAACGCTAAAAAATGCTAAAAATTGCTAAAAAAATGCTAAGAAACAATAATAAACGAGAATAAACCCTAATAAAATCCAATAAAACCCCAAGAAATGCTAAAGAATGCTAAGAAACGGTAAGAAATGCTAGGAAACCCTTAATAAACGCTAAAAAATACTAAGAATCACTAAGAAACCCTAAGAAACACTAATTAACACTAATAAACCCTAGGAAACACTTAGAGATGATATGAAATGCTAGGAAATGCTAAAAAACGCTAACAAATGCTAAGAAACCCTAGGAAACTCAAGGAAACTCTTAGAACCCCTATAAAAACATAAGAAAAACTAAGAAACCTTAAGAAACACTATAAATCCAAAAAAAACCCTATAAAACCCAAAGAAATGCTAAGAAACCCGATAAAATCCTAATAAATGCTAAGAAACTATAAGAAACGCTAAGTAATACTAAGAAACTATAAGAAACGCTAAGTAATACTAAGAAGCCCTAAAAAACATTAAGAAACTCTAAGAAACCCAATAAAACACTAAGAAATGATAAGAAATCCTAAGAAACCCTATAAAACACTAAGAAACCCTATAAAACACCAAGAAATCCTAAGAAACACTATAAAATCATAAGAAACGCTAAGAACTACTAAAAAAATACTAAAAAACTATAAGAAACGCTAATTAATGTTAAGAAACCCTAGAAAACATTAAGAAACCAAATAAACGCTAAAAAATGCTAAGAATCACTAATAAACCTTAATAAATCATAAGATACCCTAAGAAATTCTAAGAAAAACTAAGAAACTCTATAAAACACTAAGAAACGCTAATAAACCTTAATAAATCATAAGTTACCCTAAGAAAAACTAGAAAACTCTATAAAACCCTAAGAATTATTAAGAAATCCTAAGAAATACTAAAAAACTATAAGAAACGCAATGTAATGCTAAGAAACCCTAAAAAACACTAAAAAACTCCAAAAAACACTAAAAGAATACTAAGAATTGCCTAGAAAACCTATGAAACGCAAAGAAACACTAATAAATCCTCGGAAACCCTTAAAAACGGTATCAAACGCTAGGAAATGCTACAAAACGCTAATAAATGCTAAGAAACGCTAAGAAACCATAAGAAACACTAAGAAACTCTAAGAAACCCTATAAAATCTTAGTAAACAATAAGAAACCCTATAAAACTGTAAGAAACGCTAATAAACCCTAATAAATCCCAAGAAATGCTAAGAAACTTTGAGTAACCCTAAAAAAATGCTTAAAAATCCTAAGAAACCCTATAAAACCCTAATAAATGTTAAGGAACTATAATAAACACAAAGTAACGCTAAGAAATCCTAAAAAACATTAAGAAACTCTAAGACACCCTATAAAACCCTAAAAAATAATAAGAAATCCTAAGAAACTTTGTAAAACATTAACAAACGCTATGAAACCCTAAAAAATGCTAAGAAACTCTAAGTAACACTAAGAAACCCTAAAAAATATTAAGAAAACCAAAAAACACTTAAAAATACTAAGAATAGCTAATAAACACTAAGAAACACTAACAAACCTTAATAAATCTTTAGATACACTAAGAAATCCTAAGAAACACTAAAACAAACTCTATAAAACCCTAAAAAATATTAAGAAATGCTAAGAAATTATAAGAAACGCTATTTAACGCTAAGAAACCTTAAAAAGCACTAAAAAACCCTAAAGAAACACTAAAAAATGCTAAGAATCATTCAGAAGACCTATGAAACGCTAAATAACACTAATAAATCTTAGGAAACCCTTAAAAAATGCTAAGAAATGTTAATAAATGCTTAGAAATGCTAAGAAACTCTAAGAAACCCAATAAAATCTTAAGAAACACTAAGAAACCTTATGAAACCCTAAGAAACACTAATAAACCCTAATAAATCATAAGAAACCCTACAAAATCTTAAGAAACACTAAGTAACCCAATGAAACCCTAAGAAATGCTAATAAACTCTAATAAATCCTAAAAAATCTTAAAAAATATTAAAAAAAACTCCGAGAAACCCTATAAAACCCTAAGAAATCCTAAGAAATCTTATAAAACCAACACTAATAAACCTAAAAAATACTAAGAAATCCAAAAAAAAATGCAAATAAACTGTGATAAATGCTAAGTAACGAAAATCTAAAAAAATGCTAAGAATCGCAAATAAACACTAATAAATCCTAAAAAACTCGAAGAAATACTAAAAAATGCTAAGAATCGCTAAGAAACACTAATTAACCCTAATAAACCCTATAAAACTCTAAGAAACACTATAAAACCCTAAGAAATACTAAGAAACTATAAAAAAAATGCTAAGTAACGCTTAGAAACCCTAAAAAATATTAAGAATCCCAAGAAACGCTAAAAAATATTAAGAATAATTAAGAAAACGCTAATAAATACTAAAAAATGCTAATAAACCATAATAAATCATAAGAAATCCTAAAAAACACTAAACAAACTCTATGAAATGCTAAGAAATCCTAAGAAATGTTAAGAAACTATAAGAAATGCTTAGTAACGAAACCTTAAAAAACTTTGAGAAACCTCGAGAAATGCAAAAAAAAAATTGTTAAGAATACCTAAGAAACGCTATTAAATCCTAGAAAACCCTTCGAAACGGTATGAAATGCTAGAAAATGCTAGTAAATGCTAAGAAACCCTAAGAAATACTTAGAAACACTAAGAAACGCTAATAAACTCTAAAAAACCATGTAAAACCCTAAGAAACTCTACAAAACTCTATGAAATGGTAAGAAACTATAAGAAATGCTAAATAATTCTAAGAAACTCAAAAAAATAATAAGAAATGCAAGAAACGCTAAAAAAATGCCAAGAATCGCTAAGAAATGCTAATAAACCATAATAAATCCTAAGAGATTCTAAGAAACACTATAAAATCCTAAGAAACTCTAATTAATCCTAAGAAACCCTATAAAGCCCTAATAAATGCCAATCAACCCTAATAAATGTTAAGAAATTCTAAGTAACACTAAAAAACTTTAAGAAACTCTCAGAAATCCTAATAAACTCTAAGAACTCTTAAGAAACCCTAAAAAATGCTAATAAACTCTAAGAACTCTTAAGAAACCCTAAGAAATGCTAATAAACTCTAAGAAACCCTTTAAAACCTTAATAAACGTTAAGAAACCCTATAAAACCCTATACAATGCTAAAAAAAAAACCCTGAAAAATGGTAAGAAACAATAAGAAGAGCTAAGTAATGCTAAGAAATCCTAAAAAACATTAAGAAACCCAAGAAACACTAAAAAATACTAAGAATTGCTAACAAACCCTAATAAATGCTAAGTAACGTAAAGAAACCCCAAAAAAACACTAAAAAACCCCAAGAAATACTAAAAAATACTAAGAATAGTATGAAACCCTAGAAAACCATTAGAAATGCTAATAAACTCTAAGAAACCCTTTAAAACCCTAAGAACCGCTAAGAAACTCTATAAACCCTATAAAATACTAAAAACTCTAAAAAAAGGTTAAGAAAAAATAAGAAGCGCTAAGTAACGCTAATAAATAATAAAAATCATTAAGAAACCCAAAAAATGCTAAGAAAACCTAATAAATCCTAAAAAACTCTATAAAATCGTAAAAAAAATGCTTAGAAATTCTAAGAAACCCTAAGAAACGCTATGAAACCCTATAAATGCTAAGAAATTATAAGTAACATTAAGAAACCCTAAAAACATTAATAAACACAACAAACACTACAAAATGCTAAGAATTTCTAATAAATGTTAAAAAAATACTAAGAAATGCTAAAAAAATCCTAATAAATCCTAAAAAACTCTAAGAATTGCTAAAAAACTTTAAGAACCCCTAAGAAATCCTAATAAACTCTAAGAACTCTTAAGAAACGCTAAAAAAATCAAAGAAACCCTTTAAAACTCTAAGAATACCTATAAAATGCTAAAAAAAACCTGAAAAAATGCTAAGAAACAATAAGAAGCACTAAGTAATGCTAAGAAATACTAAAAAATATTAAGAAACCCAAGAAATGCTAAAAAATGATAAGAGTTGCAAAGAAACGCTAATAAACCCTAATAAATCATAAGAAACCCTATAAAATCGTAAAAAATACTTAGAAATCCTAAGAAACCCTACAAACCCTAAGAAATGCTAAGAACTTATAAGACATCCTAAGTAATGCTTAAAAAACCCTAAAAACAATAATAATCACAAGAAACGCTAAAAAATGCTAAAAATTACTAAGAAATGCTAAAAATACTAAGAAACACTAATAAATCATAATAAATCCTAAAAAACCCTCATAAACACTAATAATCGCTAAGAAACCCTATAAAATTTTAAAAAATACTAAGAATCCCTATAAAACCCTAAAAAACTCAAAGAAATGTAAAGAAACTCTATGAAACGCTAAGTAACCCTATGAAACCCTAAAAAATATTAAGAAATTGAAGAAACGCTAAAGAAATGCTAAGAAATTATAATAAACGAGAATAAAACCTAATAAAATCCTATAAAACCCTAAAAAATGCTAAATATTGCTAAGAAACGGAAAGAAACGCTATAAAACCTTAAGAAACTCTATAAAATGATAATAAACCCTAACAAACCCTAATAAATGCTAAGTAACGCAAATAAACACTAATAAACCCCTAGAAAGAATAGTATGAAACCCTAGAAAACCCTTAGAAACGCTAATAAACTCTAATAACCCTAAAAAACGTAAATAAATCCTTTAAAACCCTATAAAATGATAAAAAAAACACTAAAAATGCTAAGAAGCAATAAGAAGCATAAAGTAATGCTAATAAACCCTAAAAATCATTAAGAAACTCTAGAAAATGCTAAGAAATGCTAGTAACCCATAAGTAACCTTAAAAAACCCCAAAGAAATGCTAAGAAGGCATAATAAACACTTCAAAACTCTATTAAACACTAAAAAACACTAACAAACCCTAAAAAATACTAAGAAACTATAAGAAATGTAAATTAATGCTAAGAAACCCAAAAAAATATTAATAAACAAAGAAACACTAAAAAATAGTAAGAATTACTAGGAAACGCTAAAAAATGCAATGAAATCCCATGAAACAACACTAAATAGCGCAAAGAAACCCTATAAAACCCTAATAAACATGAAGAAACTCTAAGAAAACCTAAGAAATGCTAAGAAATTATAAAAAAATGCTATTTAACACTTAAAAACCCTAAAAACAATAAAAAAAACCCAATAAAACCCTAAAAAATAGTAAAAAATATATATATTATAAAAAATTATGACCCATTATTGTATACAACATAAACTTATAAGTGATAAGTAACCATGTCCTAATAAGTATTAGAGGGGGTCTATGTGTTACCCTAGCAGTTCCCCTCATACGATTCCAACCCATTCATCGCAAGGGTTATTTCCTTTGCAGCTGTAGAAGTATTGGAAGTATTATAATATACCACGCTTGCTATATTAAGCTATAAGATTGCATATTGGTGATAAATACATAAAAAAAAAAAAGTAAGTGATGTTAAATTAAAGTAAGGTGTAAGGTTTTTACTAATTATAATAAGGAAAAATCTTTTAATAAATCGAAAGAATTTACTGATTATACTAAGAAAAAAAATTTTAATAAATTGAAAAAATAACACGATATTTACCAATAATCTGATTAAAATAAATCAGGATGTGACAATATGATTATATATATATATACTACAGGTTCGGGTCGAGACGTTCGGAATCTCTCCTCCGCTTAAAGTTACAGCTTTCAGTGGGAGGAGAATTCTCTGCTTCAAGCTTCCGACGGACTCCTCGTACAGCCTGTTCTTCTGCATGGGAAAGTGGGAAGATCTTCCCACTCGCAAAGCAAAGACAACTATGGTTATCGTACAGAATCCTCTGATCACAGTTCTTGTCACATATGTGGGTGAGCCCTGTTAGTTTGCAATAGTATACGTTCCCCAGACATGTTCGTTTTGACATTTCCAGTCACATTTGTGGACAGAGGCAGGCCGTCTCTGCCCAGAATAGTAGAGATGTAAATAACATTTGCAGGTCTTCCCAAGATGGATTTGCCACATACCTCCATTGCTGATTTCCACTGGTCTATCAAGTGAATCCCCTGCAAGTTAAACCCCAGAAATCCCAATCGCCCTAATATAGTCTGCAGATCCCAAAATATAACAAGGAGAGGGGTCAGAATCCTGCCATAACGAAACGCTGTACCCATCAGGGTTTAGATTAGCAGTAAGTCAGATCGGATGAAGGGAATTAAGGGAACGGAATTGGAATAAAAATAAAGTGATCAGACTCCTTCCTCTGCCCATGGTAGCTTCGTTCCAGTCTATAAAGAAGCCGATCAAGCAAGAAAGTAAGTGTTTTTAACATAGCCGGGCCAAAGCATCGGTTTCAGGCGGTAGGGGCACTGTTAAGAAAGATAAAAGACTCCCCTTCTCATCTCCCTCCTCCACCTCCTCGTAGCTACTTCAGCGCAATTCAACAAGAGAATTCTCCTCGCAGAACCAGCCAAAATCCAATTTTTGTTCTCCGGATGGATGGAAGAGATGTAAAGGGGGAATAGAACGGGATCCATCTCCATTCCAATCTCCACTCCATGTCATATAACGACAGAGAGAAAACAACCCGAGCAGATCTAAACTAAAACAACCATAAATACGCAGAAAGTATTCCAAGAACCATGACACCGCTAGCGAACCAGGAAAGCCCAAAAGTAAACCCAGCGGAGAAGATGAGATTTAAAAAGAACGTCATAAGATGATGTAAACTAGAGAAACAGAAGGAGAGGGAGAAGAACATACCTGTGCAAGAAGTCAAGAACTCAAAACCCTAATCTCTCTCTCTCTGATAAAAGACAACGACTCTTCGGAACGAGGAACGGCAATTGGAGTGGAGTTTGGGTATTTATAGCAGAGGAGAAGGAAAGTGTTGACCCGAAAAGTGGAGATAACAGTCAAAAGGGAGGTTAGGAGGGGACTCGCAGTCGCAGCAGAGGAGAGTAGTTAGGACAGTGCAGCTGCAGCAGCTGTACATACGATACGGCAGACTGATTGGTGAATTGTTTTACATTCAGGCCCAAATGATCTTCGGCGTCCGGAAAAGAGGCCCAAAGCCCATAAGGCCTCATTTGGTCAATCAATGCATGCATGAGACAAAAGACGATTGAAAATGGAGGGTTGTCTGGGCATATTAAATAGATTCATGCATGTGTTGGGTTTGGGTGTAGTGATCGATATAGCCATACGTTTTGAAGACAGGCCAAGCAGGTAGTAGGCTGCTGGAGAGCGGTTTGGTCGGTTGACTCGGCCATGGAAGATCAAAATAGGCTTCTCGAATTCACCCTAGTCCCTCTCGGCTTGCTCATTCTGTTTGCCTATCACCTGTGGCTCCTCTACCGGATCGTCAAGCACCCGACCAAGACCTTCATCGGCGTTAACGCCATCAGCCGCCGTTTCTGGGTCCTATCCATGATGGAGGTTAGTAACTTATATTGGAATGGATCTTTGATTCTCGTGAGTTGCTGACTATGGCAGATCGGTACTGTACTGGATGATGGATTGCACAGGATGTGTCGAAGAACGGTGTGTTGGCCGTCCAGACGCTGAGGAACAACATAATGGCGTCGACCCTGCTGGCCTCCACGGCTGTCATGCTGAGCTCACTCATCGCCATTCTGATGGCGAGCGGGAAGCATAGCCACTCCTCCTTCTTGAATGTGTTGGGCGAACGGAGCCAGTTCAGCTTCTCCGTCAAGTACTTCTCCATCCTCCTCTGCTTCCTCACCACTTTCCTCTTCAATGTGCAGTCCGTAAGGTACATCTACATATATATATATATATAGTAAAAAAATGAAATAGACAGAGAGAATATAATTATATATATATATATATATATACTGCAGGTACTTCAGCCATGGGAGTATACTGATAAACGTGCCGTACAAGAAAATGTCGTCGGACCCCCTGCAGCAGGCGGCCACGGTGGAGTACGTGGCGGCGACCATCAACAGGGGTGGCATCTTCTGGTCCATCGGTCTCAGGGCCTTCTACTTCTCCTTCCCCATCTACCTCTGGATCTTCGGCCCCATCCCCATGTTCCTCAGCTGCTCTGTGCTCGTCTTCACGCTCTACATCCTCGATACCCCCATCGATTTCCGGCCGCCGTCGACAACCACCGGCACGGTTTCCGACAGAAAAAATAATGACGTGGAGGCTGCATCAGCCGAAACTAACTACAACGATCATACTCATCTCAGAGAGAGCTTGTTTTAATCATAATTGTGTGATGTCCCCAGCTTGTTTGCGCATAGTTCATCGTGGTATTCAATCGATAGTTGAATAGTACGACAGAACTAGTGCAGGCAAGACTAGGCAGAACCATATATCTCTCATATGTTGATGTTGTTGTTGTTCTAGTAGTTCTGGATATACACTTCAAATAATCAATGCAGTTTAAACTATATGATTATAGTTCTTCCTTCATAACCTATACATATATATCACTATTATGCACACCCAATTTTAGATTTGGATTTTGGTGAAGCCTATTTGAAGGGTTCATAGATGCTTGGAGGAGACCTATTTGAAGTGGCATCCGTAGGAGGGATGCACCTTCCAATGATCCAAAAATTACAACTTGCCTCATTCCTACCAAATATCCATAAATTCAGCACTGATCTGTGATTGACATATTTGTCACTAACCAAACGCTTATCCTCCATCGGCACAATTCCAGCTTGCCTTCTCTTTCCGTGATCAATGAGTGAAGCACGATGACTTCATGAAGGAACCAAATGGTGACGTCATTAAAAAGAAACCAAAAGAAACCGCTTGAATTGTGGTCCCAATTATGCTGGCAAAGTTGGAAGCTTGACAACAAGTGTGTCCTGGTCTATGGGCTCCCACTGGCGCTATTATTAGCTATCCATTCCACCCTATCCATTCCATGAATGTTGGACCATTGATTTTTTTTTATAATTTAAATTTTGATTTTTAGTGTTTTCTAGATTGATAAAAAATACTTAAAAAAATGTAAATAACCATATAAAAAATTGGTATCGACCCCATATTAGGTTATTGTATTTTTATTAATTCTATTTATATTTAGTAATAATTTTATTAATTTTCATAGTTATAATTTTAATATAATAATTCACTAACATTTAATTATAGACTAAATTAAATGAGCATTTTATGATCAAAATTTTGGTAAAATTGACATTTTAGTGTCAATTTTAATATTATTTAAAAACGCAAAACACAAATTTTATTATATGATATTGAATTTGTTTTGTAATATTTTAATCATTTTAAATAATCAATTTACTTAAAAAATATGATTGAACTTACTTTATAATCTAATACATCCACCGTCAACCTATATTTTTTTTGCACTAAATTAACTTATATTTTAATATATATATATATATATATACACACATATAATTTAACTTAAATTATTTATATATTTAAAATTATATATTATATATTTTTCATTTAGCAAAATTATAAATGGAATTTAGATATAATTAAAATATTGTTTAATAAATTTGAAATAAAAAATTACACAATATAATACAAAATTAGGTATATTTTATTTATTAAAATTTTATATATAATTTATTTTAAATAAAAATATTTATATATAAAACATAACATCATACAAATTATATATAAATTATAATACAATACAAATTATATATAAATTATAATACAATACAAATTATATATAAATTATAATATAATACATATTATATATAAAATATGATACATTCATAATTTATATACATATTTATCTAAAAATATAAATTATATATAATTTTCACTTAATAAAAATATAATTAAAAATCATATCACGTTTAAATTTATATAAATGTTTTATTTAACTTAAATTATGTATATGTTTTAAAAGCATAAATTATATATAATATCCACTTAATAAAAGTATAAATGAAAAATATATATTTTTAAAATTTTGTGTATAAAATTTAAACAATAAATTAAATATTTTATTCTAATATAATATAAAATTATATATTTTAATTTATTAATAAAAATTATATGTAATTTAATTTAAATAAAATATTAAATATAAATCATTACATTGTATAAATTATATATAATTTAATATAAAACCTAAATGATATATACTCAGTTAATAAAATTATAAGTAAAATTTTGTATTATATTATTATTTATATATAATTTGTACAATAACATAATATATATTTATTTAATTTAAAATTTATATAATTTTTGCTAAGAACTCAAAATATATAATTTTGTATTATATTTGTATAAAATATATTAAATTAATTAAATAAAATTTTAATTATATATAATTTTATTATGTGAAAATTATATATAATATGTGTTTTTTTAAATATATATACATTATTTAAATGTTGGTAGATAAAATATTATATTATTATTTAAACTAAATCATATTTTCAACTAAAGTTATTATTGTGGGTTAGGATGGTAGATTATTAACTAATATATTTATGTTCGAATGAATTATTTAATTAAATTGTTTTTTAATATAAGTTAAAATTGACATATAAATGCTTATTTTATAAAAAAAAATGACACTAAAATATACTTTTTTTATTTGACACAAAAGTCTCATTTGTGTCAAAATGTTGTTTTGAATAATAGTGTAATTTAGCCATTAATCATATAATTTAAATAATTTTCTAACTACTATTATATAACTAATTATATTTCTTGTTGTTTATACAAAATTATATTTTAATTTATATTTATTATTATGAAAATAAAAATAATAGTAGTGAATATAATTTTACAAAATAATTTTGATGTGAAATTTTCTTATAAACATATATTGTAATATTTAATAATTCCTCTTGGGTTGGTCATTCTCATGGTTTATCACGTGTGGCTCCTCCGCCGGATGGTCAAGCCCCCGAAGAAGACCTTCATCGGCGTCAACGCCATCATCGGCCGCTTCTGGGTCCTATTCATGATGGAGGTACTTCTCATCAGTTTACCTACGATTCATTGATAGCATGAATCTACCTGGGTGGGTGGGTACGGCACTTATTACCATGGCTGCTCCTGCATGAATGATACCACACGCACGCACAGGATGTGTCCAAGAACGGTGTGCTAGCGGTGCAGACGCTGAGGAACAGCATAATGGCGTCGACCCTGCTGGCCTCCACGACTGTCATGCTGAGCTCACTCATCGCCTATTTGATGACAGACAGGAACGACCGTAGTCACTCGTCCTTGACGGTGCCCGGCGACCCGAGCCATTCCAACTTTTTCATCAAGTGCTTTCTCATCATCCTCTCCTTTCTCGTCACTTTCTTCTTCAATGTGCAGTCCACAAGGTACGTACGTAATATACACTTATTTTTATTCGATTATTAGTATCTAGAAAACCCCCAATCAATTAGCTTTGATTATATTGAACAATCATCCAACTATTTGCATAACGATGATTATATATATATATATATGTGTGTGTGTGTGTGTGTGTTGCAGGTACTTTTGCCATGGGAGTATAATGATAAGACCCTTTTGTTTTTCTTCTTTGTCATTTCATTCAGTGAATGGAATGGATATATGATCCAGTTGTAAAATCATAATCTCAGTTGTGATTATTTTTTTTTTTCTCATTATGATGTAGCAGCCGCTACTGGTACTAATGGTGCAGCCGCTGCGCCTTGCATCCTCTCCTATTTCTGAGCCCCCTTTGTCCCCGCCTCCTCCGAGGGTACAACCTCCACCTCCTTTTCCTCTGTAATATCTTCGGCGGCCTTCTCCTCGGTCACGGCCTTGACTTATTCTTCTGCAGAATCGCCACCGACCTCGGGCTTAGCCTCCGAGGTTTCGACAGTAGGGGCTTCCAGTTCCTTATTCACACTTTTACCTCCATTAGTATCTTCCTCCTGCAAGTATTATTCAAAAAATATCAGATGGAAGTTCC
Source organism: Trapa incisa (assembly GCA_030064435.1). NCBI lineage: Eukaryota > Viridiplantae > Streptophyta > Magnoliopsida > Myrtales > Lythraceae > Trapa > Trapa incisa. The sequence goes on along the minus strand of CM057784.1, from coordinate 414,032 downwards.
CTTGCGCGATAAAGGAGTTCTCTCTCTCTATTTTGAGCCACTTTTTTCCCATTGGTTCTGTTGGTATTACCAATGGGACAATATTGGTGATTTGTTTATATATTTATAGGAATGTTTTTAGAAATGTTTTATTCTTATTAAATAATTTTACATTTAATATATTGACAACCTGCCAGCCTTTCATCAGTCGTGTTATCGCACTTAAACAAGAGTATAATTAATTGAGCAAAAAAAAAAGAGTATAATTCATAGGAAAGACTACAGGAGTGATCAATTAGAATTAATACTCTTCACCTGATATAGATTTACACACGAGATAATATTTCATGGAGAAAAGAAAGGGATGTCTCTTCACCTGATATAGATTTGCACCAGAGATAATATTTCATGGAGAAAAGAAAGGGAGGAGGTGTACCATTTATATTTCACAATGATGTTGTTGAACTCTACCCCAGTCTGAATGTATTGTAATATGCTGCTGATCTCTGACTAACCCCTATCAACTGGAAGCTAGAAAGTACAAAGGCAGTAATCATCATACACTCGTCACTCCGTCCACAAATGAATTCAACACCACTCTTTCTAGTCTCCTTTACGAGGATTCTGAAGTGAAAAACTTGGCTCATGTCTGGTCGTGCTCTCTTTTCTGCTGGGAGGCACATGTACCTCGTCTACTATATCCTCGGGGGTAGATTTCTCCTCCGACTCTGCACTTCTCCGAGTCAGAGCGGGTCCATTAGTACCACCACTTGGGGCATTGTTCACCAAACTTTTATACATAGTCAGGGCTTGTGCTATCATGTTCGCTGGGTTAGCAGCAGAGCTTGGAAGTAGCAGTGTTGTGCCCTAAATATATCCATCATTAAATTGACATTTTATAATAAAATAACATTTGAAATAAGTGATGGATGTCCAATCATAATTTAAATGTTAATGCCTCAAAACAAGAGACAATCCATTTCTTACCTCCTTGGCAATATTGCTGAAGGCATGGATATATTGCTCAGCAACCCTCAGGCTAGCTGCCTGCCATCCAAGTATAAGGTTAACTTATAACCCTAAAAAAAAGGAAGAATAAAAAAACTTGACTTTCTTGATAGCAAAATATGTCCATGGGCATCCAATTATCTGGGCTAGGCACCAGGCAACTCAACAACTTCAGGCGATTAGAATGGTTCTTAACCCGCTTAAGGATCAATAGCCATAAATCTTGTATTTCAACATAAGTTTTCACAGGCATAGGATAGGACACACAGCTACAACCATTTCTCTTGAAATGTTATATGATAAACAAGTAATCTCGCAATGGTGAGGATGGAAATTCCAATTAAAAATATACTTACTTCAACACCACCAGATTCCTTGAGTGCCTGGGACACCATAGCAAGTCCTTTCGCAGTTGCCTGAGCTCTGGCAAGAATAGCTTCAGCTTCTCCTGTGATATGGACATTGCAAGATACATCAAAGCTATAATTATCGAAGACAATTCAATGATATGATTCAAAATCCATTCAAACATAGGGTATTTGCAATACGGTTCATCATCTATGCACCATTTGTTTTTTTACAAAACTCCTGTCATAAAATCGAGCACTAAGTGTTTCGTGAAATTCCAGTAGGCTACACCGGGATTATAGGAACGGACAAACCTTGTGCTCTGTTAACCTGATCCATCTTTGCAGCTTCTGATGCGAGAATCACAGAACTTTTCTTTCCATCAGCAATATTAATGTTAGATTGTCTTTCTCCTGTTAAACATAAAAGTGATCGATTTTGAGTATTTGAAGATATCAATGAACAATTCCTATTCAAAGAGAGATAGCTATTATAATCTTTATTTATAGTATCCAATATCAAAATAATTGTCTCTAATGACAGACACTAACTGATTCTCTATTACCTTCAGACTCTAAAATCTGAGCTCTTTTCTTACGTTCCGCTTCTGCTTGCATCTCCATAGCTTGCCGCACACCACGTGGAGGGGATATGTCCCCTGATGTGGAAACAATATCATAACATAAGCTATGGAACAGGCCTAATGGACATGACAACTAGCATAATAGTTTTAGTAGGCTTACTTATTTCGTAACGGAGGCATTTCATGCCCCAGTCTAGTGCAGCTACATTGATGGCTTCCTGCAAGGGTACATCCAAGTATAAACAAGATATCCTTTTGTGCCATTGGATTTTATCTAATGTCATCAATCTATCTACTTAAATGCCCATATAATGCAAAAAAATATATATGTGCACTATTATGTGAAAAAGAGGAAAAAAAACTTTCAAATCAGCGACCTGATATTCTCTAGATAAGAAGCCTCACTGCTAATTTAAATGTTACAGCTAAAAAGAAAATACCAGTAGCAGGCGTATGCTCTTTAATCTATAGAAATTAAAATGACTGATAAGTATTTTGAATTGACCAAGAATAAGAGAGTTGTGGGTACTATCCGTTAACTCATAAATTTGAACTCACCACTATCTTTTCATTGAGTGTATCCCTCTCCTCAAAAGTCTTATCCAGCGTTATTTTCCCAAGCTCACTCCTCATGGTTGTCTGTGCTAGCTGAATGACTGCATAAATTGGATTCTCGACGCCATAAGAAGCATTATAAGGGTCCACAATCTGCAGTCATCCACTTGTTATTTAGACACTTCACCAACAAATTTAAATGGAAGATAAGCTAGCCAGAACATGCGGGGAAACAAAGATATAGAATTCCCAATAGATATTGAAATTGACGGCATACCTTCACATAAAGAACCCCGTCAATTAAAATACTGACATTATCTTTGGTGATAGCAGACTGGTCAGGAATAGGGATGGCCTCTTCCTTTAAGGAATGAACATAGGCAATGCGATCAACAAGAGGGATCAGAAAATGGATTCCTGATGTAAGAGTCTTCACGTACTTCCCAAATCGCTCAATCACATAAGCTTTCTGCTGAGGCACTATCCTTATACCCCAGTTCACTGGTGGTATGGTCTCATACCTAGATAGAGTCACCCATCAGATTCACAACCACAAACAAAATGTCTACAGCGTACTAGTTTCAGAGGCTAATAAAATCAAACGCAACTAAATGTCGGTATCAGTACATATGACTAATTGGCACTACATTTTTATTAATGCGGTGCCTCTGATTTTAGAAATTAATGAACCAAATCATTATAATTGACCCTTGCATCCTAGCCAAGGTCAATTACTTGTGTGAAAATTTAAGCTTCAGCTAGATAGCTAGAGAAACCAGATCACAAAAGTAGACAGAATTTGATTGAAAGATTAAGAACCAGAAATTTAGTCCATTACAACCTATCACAATCGCAGCATTTGCAGATGGCTTTCATATAATTACCCGGTGGTGCTGGGATCACGTCCCGCTCGGATGTATCGAACGGAGGCAAAGGAGAATGGAGAAGGCCGGATGAGAACAGAAGGAGGCGGCTGCGGCGAGCGACTCAAGACATGGTTCGAGGAGATCAAAGAGGTCGTGAGAATCGAATGACTGGAGGTGGAAATGCTTCGACAAGATTGGTCAAGGTATCGGATGGATCTGAGAGCGTTACGCAGAGAACCATTCGTCAGCATTTTGGCCATGTCGTTGGCCTCACTCCTCTTTCTTCTGGCGAGTCAAATGAATGCGAAGAGAATGTAAAGCCCTAGTAAAAACTTTTTCCCCAAGCAAGATCGTCTCTCCCTCACCGCTCAATCTCTGAAGACGTTGACGTGATGGATGATCCTAACTAACCTAATAATCCATTCGTCTAGCGATCTAGGCTGCGGTTGGCGGATAAATGGGCTGAAATTGGGCTCAAACATTAATAGGCCTATAACTGCAAACGACATGCCATTTTGAAAGATCAGGATCCAAGTTGAAGTCATGCAACCCATGACAAATAGAGTATAAATCAATAAGAGTTGGACATATTAACTTGTGTTCCAAAAAGTATAAAGGCATAGATAGGGGAAGAAGAACAAAGCTATAAATGCTATCGATCTGAATGACACAGAATAATGACAACCACTTCCACATTAACATAGTCAATCCAAAAACAAAGAAAACAGGATAGGAGCAAATGGGTGCAAGTCAATCCAAAAACTAGGGATAAACAAGATGTTCTCTGATCATTCTTCCTCGACGATGGTCCCCTTCTCACTGACATAAATACCGTCCAGGAACTTCCTGATGTCTTTGTTTTTGACATGGCATTTCTGTTTCGAAACAATGGAACAACATTATAGTCAGCATTCCCATAAAGCCTACATTCATGCAATATATGCAATGATACAAGGAGTTGAAGATACCTGGTTAATCAGAGAACAAGATCGGGAAACAAGCTCAATGTCATTTCCGTCTACGACTAATTCATCCTTAACCTTCTCAGATCGGACAACAGATACTCCTTCAAGCATGTCAACCTTTCTCACCTGAAACAAGAAGATATTATCTTGTATTTAGCTTTTACAACATCCCAAGCAATCCCCCAAAAACAATAATATTAAAAGTCCAAGTTACTGAGAGATTGGCATGAACTTACAGGCAATAGCACAATTAAGCAGGCTTGGATACCATACATGGCACAATTAACATTAAAAAGTTAGCACTTCATAATCTTTTTATCAATTTCAACCACATAAGTTCAAATTGTTAATCAGATCTACGAAAATAACATAACTTTACAAATTGTATAGCAGTAAATAAACTGAGACACATAGGTATTCCACCAAGACTAGTCCACAAATCAAAACTGTAGAGTGCATTCCTATCTTTTGCAAAATAAAAGAGACTAAAAAAGAGGACACTATGGAATGCGGATGTATATAATAGGGATAATAAAGCCCGCAAGAATATAAATTGAGCAAATGTGAATCCACAGAGAAGCATTTGTCTTATCAAATGATCACAATTGAATACCTTCTTCTCGCCAAGGAAGTTGCGGATCTCAATGGATTTGTTGCTATTAGTGATGCTGGCATTGATAGGAAAATGTGCGTAGACAAACCGCATCTTGTAGCGATATCCCTTAGTGACACCGGTGATAAGATTCTCGACATGACTAAGGGCGGTCCTAATTGCAGCGGATGTCTTACGAGAGCCGAACCAAGCCTCGATCTTCAGCTTTCGCTTTCCGGTTTCCTCGTCCTTAATGAGCTGGAAGTCAAGGTTGAGGTGCTTGAAATTGCGGGTGAGTTTTCCACGGGGGCCTTCTACCTCAATGATCTTCGCATTCACCTTGATGCTTACCCCGTCCGGGATGTCCATTGTCTCAGAAGAGAGAATAGTCTTCATCTTCTCGAGTTTCAACTAAGAGAGGAAACGGCGTTCAAAACCCTAGAGAAAATGACGTCGACCAGCAGTTGATGCCCTTTTATAGGTGCACAGAGGAAAATAAAAAAATAGTTATATCTGGGAAATTTATTATTTAATATATTTTTTTATTTATATATTTTTAATTTAACTAAATATTCCATATTAATCTAATTGCCCTGTTTATTTCTGGTTATAATACCCTTCTATTAATAAAACTCTATTTATTATTTCCACCTCTAAGCCAAATTTTCATTTACTTAAACTTGAAAATTTTCAAGTAATTTTGATAGTATCATTTAGATTATATTATATAGCAATAATAACTCCACAAACTTCTTATGGAGAAAATGTGGTATAGCTATTCCTAGCATTAGGTTATTTTAACATCTCAATGGGATGCAATATAAATGATAACATTAGCAATTAATTAAAGTGAAGGTACTTTTGGTATTTGATTGATGCTCTTGACTTGCAAATAGTTGTATTGTAATTACAACGCTTTCTTCAATTTTAAGCTCTTGTATCTAGTAATTGATACCCTCTTGCACTTGTTGGGACGTTTTAAATGACTGTGGAATCCATTTGTCTTCTGAAAGCTAGATTTCTCTTATTTGCTTCCATTGCTGAAGTTCCTTGACCCCCTTAACTTCTTGAGATGTGAGAAACTTATGTCATTTACACTGTGATAAGGGTCGTTGGAGTTTTTGAACTCGGCAACTACATACATACGAATCATTTACACTGTGATAAGGGTCATACGGGTTATCACTCCAACTCGAAATGTCAATCACTGGCTCCAACATCAGGGCCAGCTCTAGGTAGAACCTTAACTCTTTCAATTGGCTGATAAATTTGGAAGGAGATGGTCAAACAAGAGGTTCTGGTGATGAAGGATTTAACAATGCTGCACATATTCCATGCATGTGCTTTTACCAACTGAGTGAGTGCCGTATTCTCCTGCAAACCAAGAGAATACAACAAAATCTTTGGCAACTTCATAAAAAAACTTTGCAACAAACTATTGTTTTCCACAGTTCTAAATCTCAAGAGTGGAACATATTACATTAATCATGAATCAACTTAATGTCAAACTTATACATAGCTTTGAAAAACAAATAAACTACTACTTGTGCGTGAATTCATTTAGATATTCATTTATTTGCCATTAAGGCAGTTGTAAATTCTCTATTAAAACTATAAATTCAAAATAAACCATGAATGGAACTGTATTTTAATATATATGAGTTGGGTTTCAACTCCCATGAGTTTGAATCAAATCCGACCCAGAAAATCGGTTATACCCGAGTCGGGTCCCGAATACCGAGTCCGAATTATATCGGACCCAGGTATGTAGTGGATCCTGTATCCCCGGGTCCATAACCGGTCAGACCATGGACCGACCAGTCCGAGTCGGGTGGTAAGGACTCCGGGTCAGATCCAAATTCGCGTGAACCCGACCCATCGGATATATTTGCCATCCTTGGATGGACCCGGTGTCCGACTCCCACCCTAACTTCCTCCTATTGACTTGGTCAATGAGGGTTGACCTATACTCCCTAGGTTTAAACAGGTGACCCAATTCAAGTTAAACCAATTCTTTTTTAAATTATATTACTCCTTATTGATTTCTCTAGAATTAAAAAATGGCAAGTTTGGTCCAATCTACCGTACAATCCAATTCCATCCAATTTTCAACTGATGTTAAGTCCAATTATCAAAACTTTTCCCATTAAATTGTCTATTTAATTTTAATTTTACCATTATTTATAATTTTATATTTAATTGATTCTCGTATAATTAGTTACACGAACAATTTCCAAATAGTTTAACAACAGATCCAAGATTGTTATAACTACTTTTCATTATATAATGTCAGTTGGAGAAAATCCTTATAAATTTTGTGGATAATCAACCCACCACTTTTAAATTGCACAAAACCATGAGAATTTTTGTAAATTGACTAAAAAAAGTGTACATTTCTTGCCAATCCGATAAACTAAATGGATAAATTAGTTAAACTATATATGATAAATATATTAAGGTTATGGGGTATTATTATTAATTGTATTAGAATGTTATTCTTGATTTAAATCAAGATTTTGATCTAACTTATAATAGTTCTTGTCTAAAAAAAATTAAGAAAAATGATTATTAATCAAATTGTATACGAGAACTATATCGATTTATGATGAACCGTAAATGAATAGAGTAAATAGTGAACAACTAGTATAAATATTTATTTTTTTAAATAACTTAAAATTTTTAATTTGTAAAATTGAATTCACCACTATATAGAAAATTAATTTAGATAAAATTAGGAAATTTTAATTTTTAAAAAGTCGGTCGAATTGGGCTTTAACTGATCGATTTTCAATTTCGAGTCAGTAAACCCGATCCAACCGAATCGGTTAACGTACTGCTCAGAGCAGCGTCCAGTTAGCACGCACGGTCAATTCGCGCGCAACATATGACAAAGCGTGCTCAATCAACCGCTCGGTTAGCATGTGAAAATGCTAACCAATCAAAGCGTGATATGACCAATGGGAGTTTGTATCAGTGTACTGATCAATGAGAGGCTCATATATGATAAAAGTATTATGTTAGTAACCAAATAAAATGTATAAAAAAGATCGACCAATCAGTACTGAATAAGCTAAAATTATTTACCAAATTTCTTTGTTTGCATGTAATAACTCCGACCAAAGGGTATGTACCTAGAAAAAGAATGGATAGATGAGCTCAACATGTACTTTTCGTATGTGATATAGAGAAGAGTAATATATCAACCAAATGTAAAACAATTCTTGTGGAATAAGTGTCACCATAACTTGACCACCAATGAGAATTAGTATAGGAGGGCCTAAGCACAACTAATTTAAGTTTTGTGATAAACATGAATTTATTGACCACTTACTAGGTTAGTTATATGATTTGTTGTATGTAACAAATGCATAGATATAAGGGTAACTATGTATTTTTGTAAATAAAACCTAATTAATTATGATAAAATAATAGAATGAATTGAGGTAAGTATAACACGTACTATCTCATTTTATTTATATATAATTTAGTAATAAATAATAAATAATTATAAAATATATTATTACATTAAGTATGATAATAAATTAATATATTAAATAGTGTCATAAATATATATTAATATATATAGTAATTAAATAATATTTTAGTTATTAACATCTAATAAATTTATCTTAAAATGGGTTAATAGATCTATTGAACAAATTATATTTTTAAATATTAAATATAAATTAAAATTAAGATTAAAGTAAATGTAATAAAATATATTTAAAAAATTCTATAATATAATGATATATAAAAAAAATATTGTACATATAAAAAAAGAAAATTCATACAAATATGTATTTCAAGAAATATATAAAAAAAAAAAAGTAGTGGGTGCCGTGTAAGAATAGGAAAGAGAAATATATAAAATAAATTTTTAGAGTAGAAAAATAAATATGCTAAATAAGTTAAAATTTCATCTATAAAAATAAATTAGGATAATTATAGTGAGCCTTGAACTATAGAATAAAGTCATGTTGGAAAAAATAATAAAATATAAAAATAAGAAATAATATATATTTAAAGTGTAGTTTGTATTCGAAATAAAGGAGATGATGGGTTAAAATTGGAAAGGAATATAAAGTAAAGATAATTTAACTATTATAAAATAAGTAAAAAAAAGATCTTATGAGAATAAAAAAAACTTGATGAAAAGATACAATGGAAAAATCAAATGATAGCTTTTAAATTTAAATAAATGGTGAATTAATATAAATACAAAGTATAGTTATTTTTAATGTAGATAGTATAGTTATAGTATAAATAAATGAAACAATTAAAATATAAAGATTAATAAAGAAATATTACACTTTTTTCCTATTATTTTTTACATTAATCTATAATTGATATAATACAAAAATTATTCATTAAAATTTAATGGTGCTTTAAAATAATTAATTAAAAAAACTATAATATCACATATGTACAATTTAAAATATAATATAATAAATGTAAATTTAATATTTATTAATTATAATATGTATAATATATATATATATTTAATATTATATACTAATATAAATATATTAATAATATAACACATAATATACTAATAAAAAATATAAGATATTTTTAAACTAAACACAAATTTAGTAGTACAAAAAGAGTATTAATACCTTCCAATCAAAAAATCTTAATTTTTATTGTATGTAATTTTTCTTTTCTAAATATTATCTTTATCTTTTAAACAATATTAAATAAAAATAAATTAATAATTACACTTTATTTTTAAAGAGTTATATTTTAATTTTTATTAAAATAATATAATAAAAATTAAATTAAATATTTAATTGTGAATTTATTTAAATATTTGAAATAATAATTTATTTAATCGAATTAAAACTTTTTATAAAAGTAAAAAAGATTTAGAAAGTTTTAAATGTATTTATATTTAAGAGTGTAAATTTATTGGATATGTTCAATTCATTTTTAATATTTTTTATTTTAGATATTATTTAAAAAATAATTATTTTATTATCTACCAGTATTTTGTAATAAATATTATTTTTGTGCATGAATTAAACTAAACTCGTCATATTTTCTAATATTTTTATATATTAATTTATTTAAAAATGTAATTATACACAAATAATTAAGATTTGAGGAGATTTATTATTTAATAAATATATTGTAAATTAATATAAAAAAAATTAATATTAAATATGTTATAATATTTAGATATTAACTAAATAAAAAAACATAAAATATCAATAATTTAGTGAAACATTATTATAATGTAGGTCGATAATTAAAATAATGTAATAATTTAGTATATTAATATTATTTTTAATAATTTGAATATATATTGTATTATATAAATATATTTATTTAGTTATTTATACTAATGTTATACAATATAAAATTTATTTTAATAAGTTAATTGTAAAAAAATAAGTATTATATATAATATAAAAATAATGATAAATAATAATTAATTAAATTATATTAATAATACAACTAAAAAATTGTTAAAAGTAATATTAATTTACTAATCTTAATTCAACACTAGTTTAATATTGAATATTGAATTAAATGAAAAATATATATATAATAGTAATAAATTATTCAATATTTATTTTTTTTAAAGATTAAATATGTATTAAACCCTAGAGAAAGTGATGACAACAAGTAATACGATGCATTTTTATTAGCGGAAAGAGCAATATAGAATAAAACAAATCGTGGGAAATTTATTATTTAATTTATTTATATATTTTTCATTTAACTTAATATTCAATATTAAAAGAATGTTAAATTAAAATCAGTAGATTAATTTTTTTAATATTAGTATATATTAATTTATTCCAAAAATGTAATAATATACAAATAATTAAGATTTAAGGAGATTTAATATTTAATAAATATATTATAAATTTATTAATATTAAATATGTTATAATATTTTGATATTAACTAAATAAAAAACATAAAATATCAATAATTTAGTTATATATTATTATCATGTATGTCGATAATAAAAACTAAAGTTATTAAAATAATATAATAATTTAGTATATCAATATTATTTTCAATAATTTATTATTTTGAATATATATTGTATCATATAAATATATTTATTTCGTTATCTATACTAACGTTATACAATATAAAATTTATTTTAATAAGTTAATTGTAAAAAAAAGTTATATATAATACAAAAATAATGAGAAATAATAATTAATTATATTATATTAAAAAAATAACTAAAAAATTATTAAAAGTAATATTAATTTACTATTCTTAATTTATCACTCATTTAATATTAAATATTGAGTTAAATGAAAAATGTATAATTAAAATATAAAATATAAAATATAAAAATTAAATACCAATAAATTATTGAATATTTAATTTTTTTCCAAGGTTAAATGTATATTAAACCTAATATTAATGTATATTAATAAAAATATATTATATAATATAATGTTACATATAAAGTATATTATATACAAAAATAAGAAGGTTAAGTTCGGTAAAGCTTCTCCATTATCTATATTGAACCCAAAAGAATTTTGTTATAAAGTTAACTTTGAAAATTTATATTTAAAATAAAAATTTAATAAAAAATAAAATACGTTTGAAGATATAAGGAAATAATAAAATAAAAGATCTTAAAGTGTTGGATTAAAATAAAAGAAATAAAATATTGAGAATAAAAAATATATAAAGAAAATATAATTGAATAAAATATTTGAAAAATAGTGCAATATAAAAGAAAACAAATGTTTAGTTAGAATATAAAATAAGTAAAAGATATATTGAAAATAAAATTAAAAAAACTTAATTGTTGTAAAAAAAGTTAGAGAAATCAAATAATAAGATTTTAAGTGTTTAAATAAATATTGAATTACTTTAAATGCTAAACTATTGTTGCTTTAAATATAAATAATAGAGAATGGATTAGTGAATAAAAATGTTTTACTAACATTTTGTAAAATAACTATACCATTAATATTACAATAAGTTATTAATTAAAATTTTATAATACTTTAAAGTTATTAATTAAAATATTCCAACAATTTAAAGTTTTAATTAAAAATAATATGATATTATAAATACATAAAGGAAAATAAAATGTAATAAATGTAATTTTTTATATTTATTAATAATAAAATGTATAATATATAAGTAGGAATAATGATATATAATAATATATATTAATATAAATATATTTAGAATATATTATATAATATAATAATAAAAAAATATTTTTTAATATAAGAAGTAAAAACAAATGTAAAATTACCAACAAATTCCATTACTATTATAGGTTTTCGAGATATTGTCGTTGATTTATAAAAAAAAAATTAGTTGTTTAATAGAAAATATCTTTTCTTTTTGTATATTGTTTTTAATTTTTAAATATTTTTAAATAATATTATATAAAAATAAATTGATTATTCCACTCCATATAGTTTTTATAAAGTTATATTTTAGTTTTTTTATTAAAATAATAACATAAAATTTAAATTAAATATTTAAGTATGAATTCAATTATATATTTATAGTCATTATTATTATTTAAAAAAATCTCAATATTTATTTTATTTGAGGGAAAAAGTATTATAAAATTTTAAATATGTTTATTTTTAAGGATGCTATTTGTATATGTTTAATTATAAGGCAAAATATAAATAGTTAAGATTTAACTATACATTATTTAATAAACTAATAAATATATTATAATATTTAGTTATTATTAATATAAAAAAATAAAAAAACTTAAAATGTCAATAATTTAACAATACTTGTATATTTGTAGATAATATAGACTCAAAATATTATTTAAATAGTACTATAATTTAGTATCTTAATATTATTTTAATAATTTAATTTAATAAATTTGTATTGTATTATATAAATGTATTTATTTAATTATCTATATTCACGGTATAATATATAAATTTTGTTTTAATAATTCAATTGTAAAAAATAAGTCTTATATACATTACAAGTATTAAATATATTGAATTAGATTAATAGTGTGACTAAAAATATTAAAAATAATATTAATAAAATAAATTATAAGATATTTAATTAAGTTAGTTGTTATTAATATTTACAATATAGGCACACCTTTTAATATTAAATATTGAGTTAAATAAAAAAATATACAAATAAAATAGATATATTTATATTAAATTTCTAAATAAGGTATTATATATATAAGGTTATAGTTAAAATATAATAAATTATTAAAATATAAAATTGAATAAGATGATAATAATAACAACATAATATAACATGAAGAAAAATTGCAATCTAGTGGAAAGGAAAATGACCATTATTTATGCTGAGAGGCTAGTGGTGGTGGTGTTGCTTATCCTCCTCTCCGCTTCTACCTCAAACTGTTTCATTGATCGATCCTATGCCGAGGAGCTTCTCAGCTCGGCTGGACGAGAGAAGGACTGGCTGGTCTCAATAAGAAGACGAATCCACGAACATCCGGAGCTTCGATTCCAGGAGTACAACACAAGCGCCCTCATCCGCCATGAGCTCGACGGCCTCGGTATCCCTTACACATATCCAATCGCTGGAACTGGTGTCGTTGCCTGGGTCGGAACCGGATCGGGCCCCGTCGTCGCTCTGCGGGCCGACATGGACGCCCTCCCATTACAAGTAGATTTCTTCTTGCTCCCAAAAAAAATCTACTTTCATCTTTTATATCGTTAAGTTTATCTTTTTTATGAATAATCTGGTAAATATGTCAATTATCTACCTGAATTCTTCAATTTTTTCCTGGATCTCATTGAAGGAGCTTGTAGAGTGGGAGCACAAGAGCAAGATTGATGGGGTGATGCACAGCTGCGGCCACGATGCTCACGTCACAATGCTCCTCGGTGCTGCGAAGTTGCTTGCTCAACGAAAGGACAGGTTCAAGGTCAGCTTGCCTTTTTCCAGTGCTATCAAGGACAGCTTGAAATTCATTTAGATAGTCTAGTTAGAGGGATTTCATTAGATCTGTGTATGTGGCCCTTAATTTTCATCTGCAAGATCATAGGAAACTTGAATTCGAGAGAGAATTTCAGTAGATATGGATAGTGTGAGATGAAAGGGAGGTTTTCACATGAGGAACCTAAACTGCTCCTTCTAATGGCACCTCTGGTAGGGGACTGTCCGGCTTATATTCCAACCAGCTGAAGAAGGGGGTGCAGGTGCATCTCATATGATAGGAGAAGGTGTCCTTGGTGATGCAGAAGCTATTTTTGCCATGCATGTTGATTACACGACTCCAACAGGAAGCATAGCTGTTCTTCCAGGCCCCAACACCGCAGCTGTCTCCTTCTTTGAAGCTAGGATTGAAGGAGAAGGTGGCCATGCTGCAGTTCCTCATAAAACCGTGGATCCAGTGATTGCTACTTCATTCTGTATTTTGGCTCTACAACAGCTCATCTCCAGAGAAACCGATCCTCTACACAGTCAAGTATGTTTCTCCAGATATGGATGGAATCCAGAATTATCTGCTTTTGACAAACAATCCATTGGCCTATTTAGAGCTTTAGAACATGTTTGGTGGAGTCAAAGCTTTTCTACTCTCTTCCTGTGAATATAACATTTAGTTTTTTAAAAAAATCTGGTGTCTGCAACTCTTGTATGAGGATCATAGGGGAGCTGATTTTAGAATTGATCTTTGGCCTCAGGTACTTTCTGTCACATATGTCAGAGCTGGAAGTGCTTTGAATGTAATTCCATTTTACGTTGGGTTTGGTGGCACCTTGAGGAGTCTGACAACTGAAGGCCTGCACCAACTTGTCCGCAGGTTGAAGGAGGTACTATTAGATTTATAATCTTGTGAAGATAGATCCAGGTTGTGGTTAGTAGTCTGCAAACTGTTCCCTGCTGATTGCATCACTAGCTTGCCTGTATCACAAATTTCTAACAGTCAATGGAAATGTGATAGGTCATTGAAGGGCAAGCAGCTGCTCACAGATGCAGGGCACGCATCATCACGAGCATAGAAGGATACCCAGCTTATCCTGCTGTTGTAAATGACGAAGCCCTGACCCACCACGTTGAAAGTGTTGGGAGACTTCTCCTTGGTCCAAGAAACACGAGGATGGGGGCTAAGATAATGGCAGGAGAGGACTTCGCCTTCTACCAGGAAGTGATACCGGGAGTAATGCTAAACATCGGGATCAGGAACGAGGAAGTGGGTTCCGTTCATTCCCCTCACTCTCCTTACTTCTTTCTTGATGAGGCAGCCCTCCCGGTTGGAGCAGCCGTCCATGTTGCTGTGGCAGAGACTTACTTGAGGGAGCATTCGGACTCTGTCTAGCTAGTAGCTTCAACATACACACAGGTTGAGTGTAGAAGAACATAAATGAATAATGATGGTGAAGATCAAATCTACTGATATCTTGTACAGATTAGACGAGTCTTCTGTAACTGTAACCTTGATCATGTGTCTACTCTACTTTTCATTGTTCTGGGGAGGAAAAGGGGGAAGATTGTTTATGCTGAACAGTCTCTATTAGAATTAGTGTGGGGCAAGAGTCTCATCTTTGTTATATATATATATATATATCACATGCGTGTTCCCTCTTATGCCAGCACTGAATTATTTTCTGGGTATACGTTACCGCTGCCATGCCCATAAGATAGAAGATGCATCCCAGATGATGCAACCGACAAAATCACAAGTCCGGGTGCCATGCATACCCCTGTTCAGCATTCAAGAAAATTGAAGAATGATCAAAATTTAAGATCCTGGTCGATGGGGGCAAGAAGTGGATCTAGATCTGAAAGTAAGACATTTTTCTGGATGCAGAGGCAGACTTGTTTGTGTCTAATAGACACTTTGCGTGTACATTGAAAAAGCATGTGAACAATCCGCATATTCAGATTGCACTGTGCCTGTAAAGTACATACCTTTTTTCTTTTCCTTATATTATTATGTTCTTTGTTAATGTAAAATAAAACTAGGATAATGATTAGAGTACTGATCACGGCATTATTTGAAGTGCCCCATACGGGAAGTGGATTGATGCATTTGAAACCAATTTCACATAAAAGGAATCGGTTGAAGAGGATGAGGACTTTTAAGCAATATCCAAGTCAAGTTTTAATACAAGCTTACAAAAATTTGGCCAACCTTATATAAGTCTCCCCCACCTCTGCACGGAATTCATATGCATAAGTTATCCCCTAAAGTTCTTAAATAGTGTGTGTGAGAGAGAGAGAAGCAAAGGTTGAAGGATGATGATGCCGGTGGTGGTCTTGGCAGAGCTGCTGCAGGAGTGCAGTCTGGTCCTGAGAATGCTAACGGAGCAGCTGCAGCTGCACCCGCCACGCCGGAGGACCCATCATGCCCGCACTATCAGGGATAGGGAGTTGGGTTTCCGTTTGGCTCCTTATTCTTCTTCTGGGTGGACTCGTTACAACTCGGATTCTTCTTTTCTAGTTTACTTCTGACTCCATATTTTCAAGTTGAGTTTTTCTGGAAACTCTCTCTTAATTTGTTTAATCGTATGATTTCTATTATCACAAAGTGCAGTTTACTCTCATTGCCCAAGTAATAAGATGAGAGAGAGAGAGAGAGAGGTAAAGATGATAAAAATTTCTGTTCATATCAATTGTCCAAATCTTGTAAAGAATTGGGGCAATTACGAGATAACAGAAGACTAAAAAGCCACACTGGCTGAGGGAGAAAGGTCATCGCCCCAAAGCTCCAAAAGTTCATTCATCTAGAATCGAGGATCCACACACAATTAAGTGCTGAACCCAAGATAAGAGCACAAAAAAGAACCCATGATGCCTAATTGGTGAGTTCCATGATGGCAGTGACAATATCTCCATTGGAGGCCTTGAGGGCCTTGACTGCCTTGCTGCGTGAGACACTTGCCTGGGTCATGACCAGTTCGATGTCGCGAGGCTCAACGCCAGTCTCGTCAACCTCCTCTTCTTCGTCTTCCTCTGCCGGTGCTGCAGAAGATGCAGCAGCATCTTCAGGCTTTGAGATCACAGATCCCACGTCTGGGGCTCTAAACTGCTGAGCAGCCTGAGCCTGTAGCTGGGTGCTCAGGTCCTCAATCTTGGCCTCTCCAAATATGATGTAAGTTTCAGAGTGTGGGCTCTTGAAGACATCTGGCTTTGAGATGAAGAAGAGTATCTGCAAAAAAGAAAAACAAATGTATTACAATCAGTAGATGCAGCTCTGACGTGACAGGGATCATAATATGAGAGGAATAATTGTTTACATTCTTGGTCCTCTTTATTGTCACTCTGGTGACACCTGGGACAGGTTTCATTCCCAACTTCAGCATCGCCTTTCTGCTCTTCTTCTCACTCCTGCTTTGCTTAGAGCTCCCATTGGCACCTGCAGGTTATCATTCTAGCTCAATGCTCCAAAAAATTATATATTTACCTTCGGATTTGCAACAAGTAACATAGAGCTGGGGCATTCTTACACGAGAAAACTTTGGCAGTTACACGAGTTATTCTAAAAATCAACAATCAGCAGAACTTGGACAGGTATCAGAGCACTACCCTAAACAATTAAGCATGAGCATACACAGGTAAGAGAATTCACAAGCTGGCCTTGTAGAAACTACAAGTGCAACGACTGATAAGACTCTCAACAACATTTGGTCAAACGCTAACCTAAATTTTGTAAAAGCAACAGTCAAATTGGGAATTGGGAGTGCAGCCACGGATATACACTATCGCATTGCATTCATTTGACATCATCAAGAGCACCTATATTGACTATAGAAATAGAAAACTTGTGATATCAATTTCTTTCTTATCATTTACAATAGAAATTGCAGGAAAGTGAGAGGGTGGAATAACAGGGTATACCTATTCATCATTTTCAACTCTAACCTTTACTATTATCAAAGAGGAATCTAATAACATAGGAAACCTCAGCCACACGGAAAATCCGAAGCAATACAGGGAATTAAAAATAAAAAGAGGGAGAGTGTGAGTGTGAGTGAAATGAGCACCTGGAGATCCATCTTCCTTGTCATCATCCTCGTCCTCATCATCATCCTCGTCCATGTCGTCGTCCTTCTCGTCATCTTTCAAGTCTTCAACCACAGGCTCATCGATCTGCATAATCAAGGGACACTTAAGACAACCAGAAAATGGATTAACAAGGCGGATCTCT
Organism: Trapa incisa; assembly: GCA_030064435.1. Classification (NCBI taxonomy): domain Eukaryota; kingdom Viridiplantae; phylum Streptophyta; class Magnoliopsida; order Myrtales; family Lythraceae; genus Trapa; species Trapa incisa. The sequence goes on along the minus strand of CM057784.1, from coordinate 396,029 downwards.
CGGAAATGATAAGGAACCGAACCAGAAGCTTCTTCTGGAGCTCCTCGGCAGCGGAGAGCTGCTCTTTCTCAGCATCCGCAGGCTCAGAAACTGCAGCCGACGACATTTTCAGCTGAACGGACGATGGAGCTTACAAGAGTTGGGGTGAATAGGGTTTTGCTTCGGTTGCACTCTACGCCGACACTTGATGACCCTGCGTAGGTTTTATCGGTGAATCGACGGGGCGGATAGGTTTCTCGCTGAAATGGGCTTTAACGGTTATAAAGGCCCATTAACCCAATCCAATAGCCCAAAGGGCCATGGAGTGCATTATGAATGACTTGCGCTGCTGCTGGAAACTAGATTTTCATCGTAACGAGGCTTCAGGATCATTACTTTTCCTTCATAACAATCTTCAACTAAGCAACAATATGATATGAGATGGTGATGATGGCTGTGGGGCCTTATGGGCTTAACACAATTCACCTATGGGAAAATTTAACACGCCCTACAACTTGTACACTAGCATCAGTCGTAGAATTCCCCAACTCCGACCTTCACGGCCACCGGGCTCCTCACGGAGCGAATCCCGTCGGTCCAAGTCAGGCTACCGAACTGGTATTCGATGTTCATTGGGAGGACCACAGAGACCGAGACCCAGAACCTGATACTCCGGTTCTCAGCACTGAAGCTTAGCACTGCCGGATCTACTGATATGGTCACCCCTGGAGGGGACTGAATGATCGCCTTGTATGTAGAATCAATCGGGCCAACATTGGTTGCGGTTCTCCGTAGGGTTACCGAGCTCTCCAAGTTCGGGATGGATATGGAAGGGAGGTTTATGTCCAGTATGGATGGAGGAGGTCCGAGGCAGACAGTGCGATGTCCCCGGAGCCTGGAGATCGAGTCGTCTTTGTAGCCCTTGGCACAGAGGTAGTCTATATAGTCAGCCTCACCCATGTCATACACTAGTCCTGGGTCTGCAGCTTGGCTGGGGTCCATGATTCCTCCACCAAAATCAAACGGGTCGGCAAGTTTCATCGGGTCTCCTTCAGCATACAACGGCTCTCCATATAAACCAGTAGTTCGAGCTGCGTTTGGTCCATGCAAATGTGAGATGTGCTGTGCATTCAAATTTCAAATGCATCCTGATGCGTAAAATTGAGCAGAGTTTCGTACCGGTGGTTACTATGGCGGACTTTATGGCGGCGGGGGACCATTCCGGATGCTGGGATCTCAAGAGAGCCACTACCCCGGAAACATGAGGGGCCGCCATGGAAGTTCCTGATTTGAATCTAAATGAGGTGTTAGTGGTCATCTTGTCGTCGGGAGGAACTGCTGCTAGTATCTTCACTCCTGGGGCTGCTATGTCCGGCTGTGACATTTTAACACACGACAAGGGTAGTTGCCGGAACTGGAGTATACGGTGGATCTGCTTCGTAGGTGCAAAGGAAATACGAGTTACTCACCTTTAAAATCGCCGGGGCAATGTAATTGGGTCCTCGGGATGAGAAGTACGCCACGTTGATGGACAATGGCTTTCCAACTCTGGTCCGTGATGGGCCGATTCTAACACGCGGATCTCTGCAGGGTTTATCACATTCATCATTCTCAGGAACAGAAAATTGGCAACAAAAATGGAGTGAATCTGACAGTGGACCTCGTCGACCGGATATAGGATAGGATCTGGCTACCGAGCTCGTAGCTCACTTGAACACACGGAAAATTGTCGCACGAGTATGATGAACTAGTCGGTCTCTTGGCTGCTATCAGTCCCAAGCCTCCAGCATCCTGGACGGAAACACCAGAATCTACTATGGCATATGGATCAGATTTTGTGGTGAAGCAGAGCACTACTTTACCAACCATCCAAGAGTCACTTTCTGACAGGGAAGAGCAGTCACTGTCCACAAAGATCAGAACAATAATAGATCAAATTTAAATGTGAACAAACTGATCTGACAGGTCTATGCAGTAATGAAACCACAGAAATGAATTCTTCGTTGTAGTAACATTACCGAGGGTCTTCCAGGTCTGAGAACTCTGGGTACACCAGACTGATGAATCCCAAGGCCTTCCCAGTGTAAAGCCCTTGACCCTGCACAGGTACAGTTTGCAAACTAGAATAATGTTGCATATGAAAGTAAGAAACATGGCAAGGATGCTACGAGCAGTAACCATTATAGTCTGATTGTCTCCAAGAGTGATAGGAGTGGGGAACGATCTGTCCACACTGCTAGCAGCTACTGTGATGACCCATGGAGCAGCATTTATGACCGTCTGTGAAGTTGGACCAAAATTTCCTCCTGAACAAACAACTACTATCCCATGAAGGACAGCATGGAAGGACCCAAAATTGACAGAGCTTCGTTCATCCACCTCAGAGTATGATGGAATTTGCGGACCAATAGACATTGATAACACGTCTACTCCATCGTGTATCGCATGATCAAAGGCTTTCAGTATGTCAGCGGCTGCACAAATTCCCCCGAGAAAGTCCCAGCAAACTTTGTACATTGCTAGTCGGGCACTAGGGGCACCGCCCCTCGCTGTGCCCAACCCCAAGCCATGGAAACTTGCACGAGGGGCAATGGAGCCCCCGGCTGTGCTGGAAGTATGGGTCCCATGTCCACTCGCATCTCTTGGTGATAAGAACTCTCCGATCTCGGACATGTTTAGTGGTTTCCCATACTCTGCCTTTAGCCCCTCGATGTAATACCGGGCTCCTATTAGTTTCTTGTTGCAGTCTTTTGCAGGTTGAAAGAACTCACCAGTTTCACAAGTACCTTTCCAGTGTGAGGGAACATGCCCGAGACCTCTATCGTTGAACACCTCGGATTCAGGCCAAATTCCTGACGAGAATGATATTGGCATCAGCATGGGAAAGGAAATCTTATGGAGGAAGAGGAAGAGAAGTCTTAGGGGAACCTGAATCAAGAAGGCCAATGATGACATTCTTGGCTATGTTTAACTTATGGTCAGTGCTAGGAGAATCCAAAGCAAGTCCAAGGTAGTCCCAGCTTCTAGTTGTTTGGAGCTTGTAAAGATGATTAGGCATGACTGAGATCACCGCAGGCAACTCTATAAAACCATAAAGATACAAGATGAAGAATACAGTGGTTTTGCCAAGTGATATTATGACAAGGGTGTGGAATACCTGACACTACTTTTGCCTGAGTTTCTGTCAGCTTTGCTGCAAACCCGGAGAAACCATGTCTGTAACTGTAAATTAGCGATTCTTCCGATGCTCTTTCGCTGCATATAGAAAGAAAGACGGTTGAATCCACTCTGAAGTTCTCAAGACTCAATTTGTCTACCAATGAATAATTCTGCCAACACTACCTTCCAAGAACTGAAGTGAGCAATGCATGATGGGCTTGAGTTAACAGCTCTACATCCTCGTGCTGGTTTTTCTCCATGTGAACGACATAAACCTGCAAATATCTTTTCAGCAGTGAAGCAAAGGAAGGATTTGAGACTAAAGGGACACGGTAATATCTAGTAATGGCACAAAACCACTTACATTGGTCTTGGCATGTGCTACTAGTGCTAGAAAATGAATCAGCAGCGGACCAAGCTTGAGAATTGAAGCAAGGGTGCACTTCTTTGGATCAGGCAGAACTAACCCCATGGGATCACTGTTTTTGAAAGAGTATCTCCTTGGTCCACTCCTGCTCAGCTTGAATTCACAGATGAAAAAACCCAAGTAGGTCTGAACTCACAGATCAAAGCACCCAGTTCCGTCCTAAGAACTTCTAAAAAGAGAGCACTTACTGCACATGAACTAACTTCATTGAAGACTTTTCAATCCTACTTCCGTAGATCTTCTTAATTGTGATCGCTTTGCTGCGCTTAGTTTTCCAGTCACAATCCTTGTGGAGATTCAGGGTGCACTAAAGTAGCCAGTGAGGTAACGTCAGCGAGAGCTTTTACAGTAAGTGTGACGAGGCCATGAAGAAAGTGACCATTTTCTTCTTCTGGAAACAAATGATGGGATACTGAGACCAAACTGAAATTTAAACAACTTGTATTGGACGCCCCTACCACCTATCGTAGGCAACAGGACTCTCCACCCATACACATGAAACCTGAGAAAATTCACCCTGAGGCTCACTCATGTTTCCGTGAGATTTCAACTGAACAAAGTGTTGCTTGCGCATTGCTAACCGAGGTTTCTCGGCAATTGCTCACGGATCAGGAACCATTGATATCTGAGATCAGGACATACCACAGTCAATATGGGAGTTGGAATAATCCAGACAGATAGTAGTGACTACACAGTTGCTTGTATATCATGTACTTCAAGCTGGAAAGCGGCTAAGCTGGAAATCACACTGCAAAAAATAAGGCAAAAATCAATCATGTATGGAGTAGTTATAGCTAAGACACTCAGGTAAGGAAAATATTATCTCCAGATGGGTGATCAACAATACTTCCAATCGGGTAGGTGAAACTAGTAGTTGATCATAGACCAAAGCTGAAACTCTCCTGAGGTCATCAGTGCCCAATTCCATTAACCTTTTTTTCCCTCCTATCTGTGTATAGTAATCCGGGCAATTTCAAGTTTATCACCTGAAATGGAGCCAGTAACTGCTCATCAAAAACCCAAGTTCTCAAGGTCAACTTGAGTAGAAGTGTGACTCAGAATCACAGAGTTTCCAAATGGCAGGGCAAGAAGTGGAGCCCCTTGTGATTAGGTTGACACTACCATAGAGACCAGCATCAAGTGAATAATTGCAGAGACGCCCACACTAAAAGTAAAGAAGTAGATTCGAGGTCCATTGCTAAATTAAATCGGGTTGAAAACAATTGTCATATATATTCACATCAACCCCCATAAATCAGGAGAATAGAATGGCGCCCACAGTCTAATGAGATCTTAAGGGCACAAATTGTTCCTTGATAAAATTATTGTAAGTGCTCAATTCCAAATAAGCTGCCATCTTGCTCCCTCATAGTTTCTTGGATCCAATTTAACACAATGCCTTATGCAGATGCAGTGCTATTGCTTGATGTTGTGTTAGATATATTTGCCTTCTTTCTCTTGCCTGCTGCAATGCCCTTAACAAGAACAACCGAAGAGCTTCCATTTTTCAACTTTGTTGGTGATTCAAAAATGGGGAGCCTGCAGAATTGTCCATAAGTTGATCAACCATGTGAATTAAGAATCAGGAAATTACAAACACCCATGGCTCATGCAAGGATAGAAAGATTTTGAGTGTCAACACTTACCTCCTTCTTTGACTTTGAAGGATGCTGTCTGCAATCCTCTCGTGTGCTTCCCTTAGGCCACTCCGATTCACTTCATCTCCCTGCAAAAAAACTAAGAATTAAAATCAATATGGGACTATATATCACATGGGTAACATCATTTATACCATATGTAAACTCAGGCTAGAGGAGAAACCTAAAGGAGTTTCATCAAGGATGAGTTACTGTATTCATAAAAAAAAAGGTAAAGAGTTACTGGAGAGATCCAAGATTCAGAACCATAGGCTGCAATATATAAACTGGGGCAAGATATAATTTTTTGGATTCCTCCACCTTCTACCTTATTGATCCAATAGGAAAAGCTTTTATGCCATAAACTAAAACCAGTGATAGTAAAATGTTGAAATTAAGTTAGTTGTGGCCCACATTTCAAAATATCATAAGCAACAGGTATCAATGAACCATAAAATGTTAGAAGGCAGCCTAGTCTGAAGCAATTGGAGAGAAGTACCAACACTTCAAAACTTCTTTTATTCATCATACATGCACCAGCTCTATCCAGCACATAATGCCGACAAGCAAAGCTTATTCATTTATTTACATGCCAATGTGAGTACAGACTAGATGGTAATGGTAACCCAATTATGGTAGACCAGCATACTCCCAAGACTCATCAATCACATTGTGAATCAAATATGCAGCAAAATGAGTATTTTCAGCAAATCTCGCTCTAACAATTACATGGAACCAACTCTGCACATCATATCGATAAAAGGATTGGAAAAATCCTGACGTATAAATTCCTAAAGTTGCGACTTTACCACACACAGTTAAAAATTAAGTTCTGGATATGGACAAGTTGAAATTAACTTCACCAACAAACGGGCAAGAGGCGATAAACAGACTAGACGATCATAAAGAAAAGACTGACCTCGTTGGTTGATTCCAAAGCCAAACTCGAGCGCTTTCGCTTCTTTTTTCCAAGGACGATTTCTTCGCCTCTGCCCCCGCTTGCTCTCCTCTTCTTCCTGCCAAATCCGCTCCTTCCTTTCCCTTTCCTGTCCTTGACCTTCCACACATTCTTCCTCCTGAACAGCACCTTCTCGAGCTTCCACCCTGAGCAGCTGGTGTCGATCACCGTCACCTCGCTCTTGGAGTATCCTGCCAGATCCGCATCCTCCTCATCTTCCTCGCCCTCCTCCCGACACCACAAATCCGTCGCCATATGTACCAAATTGTTGTCCAAATTGAACGATAGAGCATTATCTATCTTCTGAAGGGAGTCTTCCACGCCTCCCGTCGTGCCGGGGAAGAACCTAGGGTTCGCCTGTTTCCTGGAGCTCTTTTTCGGGGGAAGCGGATCCGCGTCGCCCATGTGGAAGAGCTCCGACAAGACATTCGTCATAATGCCGTACCATTCCTTCCTAGAATCCTCCGCATGAGCGGGAGTCCACCCCGCCGGTCGGCGCTCGATCGGATGAACAGGCTCGGAAATGGAGGGAGTAGGTGACTGTGGAGAGGAGAGGAAGTGATCGAGGCCGAGGTTAGGCGCCGTCGGAAAGCCCTTGGTGGATCGAAGCCGATCCAGCCAGTTGGAGCCGGACTTCCCGGCCTGAACGGAGAACAGCATTTCTTGCTCCGGCGACGAATTTGAGGTCGGAACCATTCGCACCTCCAAATTGAAATTGAAATGGAATTGGGAATGGAGCGAACCGGAACGGAATTATAAGTTAAATTATTTATTTGATTAAAATATTACGAATTTTTGTTATAATTATGATTAATTAATGAATTTAGTTATTTTTGGATAAAAGATTATCCGAAGCTTACATATGGCGAATACAAGTCTGAGGCCACTTGAAAGACCACTTGAACCCGGTTCATATACGTCATATAGGCAGACCGTGAATTCCTAATCAGTGCCGTATGAACCGGGTTCTTGGTCCCTGGGACAGCGGAAAGAATATTGAATGAACAATTATGTGGGAATTTTGTTTCTATAAACAGTGAAGGAGACCGGACCGGCGATCTTCAACTGCCATTGCTTCCCGCCGCCAAAGCTGCTCCAAAGCAGAATCAATTGCCGACGAATCGTTTGTCCTCTATACTCTCTCACTCTCTCTCTCTTTTCTCTTGCATTTTCTGAATCACCCGTGTAGGTTGTCTCCGTTGGAGGGAGTCTGCGGTTGTAATCTCTGCTCGATTTCCACCGATCTTTTGACCTCAGTTCTGTGAGCTTCTGATGTCTCCATCCCCCACAACCGTCAAATCTGATACCTCTCTTATCTGGGGCTAGATTTTTCTTGCCCGCTTTTCTCTCGGCACCTTGGCTTTTCTTGGCAATGGCCCCCTTCTCGAGCGTATCTTGCAGTAGGCCGACCTCTCAGAGATAAGAACTTTATCTTCTCACCTGATCAATCATCCGAGCCTTATTTAACCTCTTGTTCATCTCATGGCCCTTGTTGAGTCATTGCATCTAACAATTGAAAGGCCAACTATGCTGGGTTTGGTTTCGGTTCTTCTTCCTGTATGGGTTGCTTTTATCGTCGGGGCTGCCATTGGATGGCTGTGGAGGCCTAAACTGTGGGCAAAGAAACCCGGAAAAGTTGGTTGCGTATTGAAAAATCCAGCCTCCTTGATCTTGCCTTCTTCTCCAACTCCGAGAACCCCTACTTCCCCGTTAAAGGGCTTCAGCTCAGCTCCTTGCTTGAACTCTCTCGACCTGCTCGGACCAGATTCTGGACCCTCCGTCCTTGATGGTAAATTCGAAAAGAAACCGCCACCTTGTGTATCAGAAGAGTCCAGTAGAAAACCAAGTTTGCTGACTGAGGAGGACTTGAAGAAGCTATGTGAGCTTATCCAGATGAAGGACGGAGGTCCCACTTGGATACATATGCTTGATCGATCCAGCCGGAGGATGAGCTATCGAGCATGGAGAAGGGATCCCAAGGTGAAAGTTTTCTTCTGAGCGTCACGTCACGTCACGTCACACCTTCTTGTTCTTGCGTTGCTTAATTCTTCCTGGTACGGTGGTCAGACTAATAACATCTACTTGTTGTCTAGATTGGTCCTCCACAATACCGTACTCGAACAGTTTTCGAGAATGCAACGCCGGAGATGGTGAGGGATTTCTTCTGGGACGACGACTTCAGACCTAAATGGGATGATATGCTTGCCTATTCAACAACTATAGATGAGTGCATTAGTACAGGAAACACGGTAGTCCACTGGATCAGGAAGGTGAGGATATAATTAAGTGTGATGTGCTCATGCTCCGATCTTAATGACAATGGACTCCGTTTCTGCAGTTCCCCTTCTTCTGCAGTGACAGAGAGTATATAATAGGACGACGCATATGGGAATCGGGACGATCATATTACTGTGTGACGAAGGTACGCTCAGCTCAGCTGTCATCTCTGCTCTGCTCTGCTGAATCTCTAATAACTTATCTAAAATTCACCGCTTGTCCAAATAAATCCTCAGGGTGTCTCTGCTCCTATCCCGAGACAAGAAAAGCCGAAGAGGGTGGATCTGTATTTTTCCAGTTGGTTCATTCGAGCAGGTAGATCTTCTGTTCATATGAGCACCGTGAAATTGTCCCATCAGCACTGTAGTTAGTGTATAAATGTCTCGACTTTTGACAGTTGAATCGAGGAAGAATGACGGGCAGCTTACTGCATGCGAAGTCCTGCTTTTCCACTACGAGGACGTGGGCCTCCCCTATGAGATCGCCAAGCTTGGCGTGAGTTATGGGATGTGTGGAGCTGTCAAGAAGGTCGAGCCAGGGCTGAGGGCCTACCAGAAGGCGAGGCTATTAGGGGAGCCGATCTCTCGACCTGCTTACATGGCCCATATCAACAAAAAAGTGAATCCCGAGCTCGTGCCGGACCACAAGCCAGATCCTGACCCACCACAGGACAATAAAGCAGCCATTGCTAGTAAACCTCCTTCCGGTTATAGCTTCCCAAAGATTTTACTGGTGGGTAGTGGGGTGATGATCATGCTGGCTTGTGGTCTCAACCGTGGGCTGTTGAGTGGGGTGATGGGTCTTAGTGCCAGAAGGCTCGGCGATATGAGGAAGAAGATCAGACGAGCCCGCAATGACACGACCACGAAGATCCCATCTCATAAATTTTGATTCAATGTCTGAAAATGTTATAAGAGACGGACAGTGAGCTAGCTCTGTAAAACAATATAATTATATTAAGATAAAATGTATGTACACCATCTTTATTATATAATCTCATAATATAATTATTTTTATAATAAGAAAATAAATAATTATTATATATTATTTTATATATAATAAATTATATTATACATGCACACGAAATAAATTCAAGTTTGGATAAGTACGAATCCATATGGTTCTAAACGGGAGAGAAACTAACAAAGTGACAAGCCTACCTAAAATAGATTTTAGGCATTACATTCACTCTCATATTTATTCCTTTATCTTATTTAACATCAATTTAAATAATTTTTTAGCTCAAACAAAATTTGGTACAACCACTTTACAAGGGGCCACCGGCTGGATGGAAAGGACGGGTTGGACGTGTGTGACGAATATTCACTAGATTTGAATTCATGTAGAAGTCCGGCTTTTCACACGCCATGATAAGCCCAGTAAATCCTAACCTCTTATATAAGTGCAGTTACGTATTACTGATAAGACAGTGAAGAGGGAAAAGATGCTGTTGAAGATAGCGAGACAAAGTTTCCTTTATCTTCCCTTTGTCACTCTTCCTCTATCTATCCCATCTCATCTGCTTTCTCTATCTTCTAGCTGCCTTTTTAAACCCTAGACCTCACCTCATCTCCTTCCTCCATCTTCTTGCTGCCTTTTAAACCCTAGACGTCACCTCACCTCCTTCCTCTGTCTTCTCGCCGCCTTTTAAACCCTAGACGTCACCTCATCTACTTCCTCTGTCTTCTCGCTACCTTTTATTATTATACCTTGTGAGTGTACTAATGTCAATATTAATGTTCCATATTATTTATACGAAAATTTTGAATTATTATGTTTTTAAAGTGGAAATATGGCTCGTAAGTCCCAATATAAAAGTATTTCATGTTGATGAGTATAATCATCATCTTTGTTGTATTATCTTATAGTATATTTTTCTTAGTTGCTATTATAATTTTTTCAATGTGGCTTTTATATTGATAAACTATAAAAATAAAAGTTTGTGAATAATTTTAGTGTTTTAAAATATATTTTATTTTGATGAATATTTATATGTTAAATTTAAATTTTATTCTGAATACAAATAATTAAATAAAAAGTTATAATTATATTTCATAATTTTTAATTTACGTATTGAAATATTATGATATATCATTATTATAATATTTTAGTTAATTATAATATAGAATATAATATAATATTTTTCGTTAATACTATATCATACATTCATCTAATACAAAATTAGTAAATTCCAACATTTTGGAATTGTAAATAAATCCATTTAATCACGAAATAAATAATAACTTTTTTTAGTGTGAAAATACTGCTATACAGTTAAAATAAAAAACGATTTTTTATATATTTTACACTATATCATTGTAATAAAAAATATTTTTTAATATCCTACTTTACGTAATAAAATAATAGAGTTTTAATTACTTGAGATTCAGTTAAAATTTATTAGTTTGCATTTATAATTTTACAAGATAAATATTTTAAATAATAAATTGTTCGGAAAATATTACAATATATTATTATAATAATATTTTAATTAATTATAATATATAATATTATATTATATAAGTTTTGTAAATTAAATTAAGTATGAATGTTACATTAATCACGTTTAATAATATGTGAATGTTATTCTCGCCATTTAATAATTTTTAGATATTATTAATATAAAAAATAAATTTATCAATAATTTTAGTTGAGTGTGGTATTTGTTCATTTGTAAGTTACAATGAAAGAATCCTTAATTGAGCTAAAGGCCGCTCAATTTATCATGTTATTTTGTACCTCGAAATAATTATGTTGATTAGTTAGGTTTTGTTGAGAGTTGTTTTTGTTCGTTGTTTGCGTGCATATCGAGCCATTTGGTCTCCTCTTCCGTTATTTCAATATATTGTATTTTATTCAAAAATAGTATATTATCATCTTATTTCTTTATATTGTATATTGTATATTGTAAATATGAGTGGTATATCATTTATTCAATAAATATTGATATTTTACATTTGAAATAATAATATATCTTATTAAATTTCTTTTTATCCAACCATTAATATTAAATATACATGTTAATTGATTGGAACATATCCGATTTTGGTTTACTGAATACCCGGTTCGAGTTTAGAGTGTTCCATGTGAAGAGAGAATAAGTTGGAACTCGAAACCGGAGTCGGTCTAAAGCGAAGATAAATCCACGGTAATTTGTACTTAAACGTAAATTTCAAGTTTATATACTTAACTACTATGCTATATAAATTTTACTATAATTTTATATATTAATAAATAAAATAAATATATGTATACGTTAATTTAAACTGAATAACAAATATTAAGTTTATATAATTTTATAAAATAATAAATAATATAAGTGATTTTTATTAATAAATTTTATATTATTAATATTTATTTTTATACAGTTTAAATAAATATATATTAATAATCATTTATATAAATTATATTATATAAATATAATATAATTTATTATAATTATAAATATATATTAATTATTATATAATTAATTTTAATTTTGATTATAATAATATGTTAATTATTTAATATAATATAATATATATTTTTATTATATATTATATTTAATTATATATAATAACTAATAAATTATTTAATTTAATTAAAAAATAAATTTATATTTTTAATTTTTTTATTAATAATATTTTATATCACTCTACCTATATCAAAATATTAAAAAAATTTAAAATATAAAAATCAATAATTTCACTTCCACTTATAACATTTAAACCATCTTAATTTCAAATCTATCAAAAACAATCAATCCAAAGATATCCTAATTATATGTTATTAACAACTCAATTATATTAATTTTGATATAATATTATATAGGAATAATATACTAAAAATAATCAAATTAATATAAAAAAAACTCTTAATATTCCTAAAAGTTCGGGTTTATTAAATTTTTTTTTAATTTTGTTGGGAAATTAATTTCATTGTTTTAAATACATTATTATTTCTTAAAATATATAAAATTTATTATGAATGGGCGGTTAATGACACATATTTAAGATTTTCCACTACAAGTTCAAATCATACATTTCCTTTTTTATTTATTCGAATAAAAAATTTAAAGAAAATTTAATTGTAATTTTTTTTTACAAGTTAGTAAAAAATTAAATAGAAAAACACTCTAATAAATTACCTTTGAAAATTGTGATTCTATGTTGTTTTATTCTTACTTTTTTTAATCTCCCATCTTTAATATTATCATATTTATTATCTGATCTTTTATTACACCTGCAAGTATGCCCTAATCAATGGTATCTAACAAAAAAAGTGTAATCAATAGAGAGGAAAGTTTCATGAGTTATAAGCAACACCTACTACTGGAAGCATTTAGACATCATTTAATTTTTGAAGTTTTTTTGTCTACCCTTCTAGGTTTGATTTCCACATCAAGCAACATTATAGAGTTACAAAACTAATAGTGATATCGAAGCTAGTGATATCTAACTGAATTTTAAGATCATGTGGATTAATTAAATAATAATATAGAATCCGAGATGTACTTCGAGCATTTTATTTAAAAGTTTGAAAGCTATTATAAGCCCCTATCAATGTTGGTAGAGAACTTTATCCGATCCTTAAATTTGTGGAATTTGATTGAACTAGATTTTGCAACTAATGAATACGTAAAAAATTACATATTTCAATTTTTTTGCCCAACAAAATACTATTTTATTATTCTATCAAATATAATATAATACATGTGTAATAAAAAGATAAAAATAAAATAATTATTTTATTATCAATAATAAACCTGTTATTTTAATCCCTGATTTTTCTTGTAAAAACATACTAATATATATGTACATGAGTTGGTTAATCGTTTAACTAGTGTCACTTGATAATCTAAAAACCTCAACATGTAATGTAGTGATTTATCAATGTAAGGGCGAACAATATATGTAACTTCTTATTCCTATTTTTGAAGTATCATACATAGTGTGCGAGAGTCAGATTCAAGTATAATTTTAGGTCAATCTTGTTTTTGTGAAAGTTTTAATCCTTCCGATACGACTTGTGCCTCAACTTCAAATGCGAGTGTGCAATAAAAATAGGATTCACTAGCTCGTAGTATAACATCATGTTCATTTATAATGATGATTCATGTCCCTACATTTTTTGTAAATGGATCAAATGAACCATACATATTAATCTTTACACACTAATGTGACTTTAATCCTTATTAACGCCTGCATTCAAACATATGATGTTACCGATCAGTTACTCAATTATCAGCTCCTTAACTTGTGGCAGTCGTCATATTAATAGAGTTTTATTTCGTTCCTTCCATATTGCCAACATGTTATGGCAAATTTGCACATCATTGCTTCCCTCTCATCTTTTCTCTATTTTATATTATATAACCAAGATTCAATACATTCAATTAAGGACAAATAAGCAAACTCTTTAATTCTTACCCCAAATAAGCAAACTCTTTAATTCTTACCCCACATGTTGCAAACCATACTAATCTAGTCCATGCATATTTAACTAGTAAATAATATATGGTTTTGACTTCACCACATATGGAACATGCATTAAAAAATATGCATTTTCTCAACAACAAATTGTCATGTACAGGCAAATCATTCGACATTACTCTCCAAAAAAACTTTCTAATCTTAGAAATACAATTTATATGCTAAAGTGTTGTCCACATTTTTTTGCTTATAACAAAGGATGAGGAGGGAACTGATATTAACTCACCATGTTTCAATCAATTGATCGAAGAATAATGGAGACAATCTTGAATGGAGACATCTAAATACATATGGGAGGCGATGAAGTCTCTGTACCAAGACTTCTCAAGAGCTAAGCAATATCAACTTCAAGCAATTCGTAAGGAATTCAAGATTATGCAAATGAATGACAATAAAGGAGTTGAATGTTATTTTTCAAGAACCTTATATCTAGCTAATAAAATGAAGATGCTAGGATAATGTGTGAATCAAAGTATGATAGTTGAGAAGATACTTAGATATATGACTACAAAGTATGATTATATAGTATGTGTTATAGAAGAAGCAATTGATACTACAAACCTAAGCATGAAAGAGTTGCAAAGTAGCATGCTAGTTCATGAAAGAAAATAATTGAGGCAACAAGAAGAACAAGCACTTAAGGTCAGTAGACCTGATCATAGTAGACTGGTGGAAACAAAATATTTCAGATTTGTAGCTAGAAGTGGAGGTTAAAGTACCATTAGAGGCAAAGGAAGAATTCAAGGAAGGAGCTCAATTAATAAATCAATGATCAAGTGTTACATTTGTCAAAAATTAGGAAATTACCAATATGAATGTTCTGAGTGGCGTGCTAGTCCTAGTGTAATTTTTTAAAATGGATAAAGAAGATAAGAGAATGCTCTTTATTACATACAAAAAAATTAGAGATGAAGTCACGTATAAGTGAGACTTGATTCATGGATTCAAGATGGAGCAACCACATAAGTAGCTGCCTATAATAGTTCGATTTGATTTTAAACAATAAGTGAATTTTGGTGACAACTCAAAAATGGATGTTAAGGGCAAAGGAAAAATCACCCTGAAGATACCCAGCAAAACACTCATCCTTACCAAGATATATTATGTTTTTGAACTTAGAAATAACATATTCAATGTAGGACAACTTCTTGAGAATGGTGTTAAGATAAACTTTAAAAATAATATGTGCAAACTTGTTTATGCTGACAAAGTTGAAGTGTTAAGATTGTTCATAAATGAAAATAGAATATTTACCTTCAAGGCTCGCCCGTAGTTGCTGGCTGATTGTTTAAATGCCTATACAAAAAAAGAATCAAGTTTATTTAATAAAACATATGATCACTTGCAATATCAATGTTTGATTATCTTGCAATCATGAAATATGATGACTAGTTTACCAAAAAATTGATATTCCTACAATGTGCAGTAGTTTATATTTACAAAATATAACAAAGAAAAACTATCAAAGCAAAGCAACTGGAGGGTCAAGTGATAACTTCGGCTAATTCATTTAGATTAATACGATCCTATTACTCTTAAGACAACCGGTGGAAGAAGGTATTTCATAACTTTAATTGATGGCTTTAGTCGAAAAATCTAAATTTACTTTCTTGTGAAAAAGTTAGAAGCACAAAAAAATTTCAAAATATTCAAGACTGCTTTTGAGGATGAAACAAAAGAGAAAATTGATTGTTTGAGAACAAACAGATGTGGCGAGTTTACTTCAAACGAATTTTATGAGTTCTGTTTACTCCATGACATTCAAAGATAGCTTACAACTACTTATTTACCTTAATAAAATGGAGTTGCTGAGATAAGGAATAGAACAATAATGAATCTAGTCAGATGTTTATTGACAGAAATGAAGATGCTTAAACATTTTTGGGCTGAAATTATAAATTGGTATGTATATGACTTAAATCAAGTCCAATGCTTGCTATAAAAGATACAACTTCATAAGAGGCTTAGAGTGGTATTCGTACTGTGAAAGACTTAAGAGTGTTTGGTTGTATAATCTATGCTCATGATTTAGAGTCACATAAAAATAAGAAGAAATTGGACCCTCAATGTATTAAATGTATCATGCTGGGTATATTTGAAGAATTGAAGGCTTACGAGTTATATGATTCAAAAGCTGACAGGATAATTGTAAGCAGAGATGTAATTTGTTCAGAGAATAAAAAGTGGAATTGGAGCAAAGCAGAAATTGAAGGAACATATCTATAAATTTGGGATTGTAATGACAATGTTCTATCCGAAGCTAATATGGAGGGGATAGTCAATCCACTGCTTAAATAATTAGGAGATGTAATAGAAGAAACTGATTTTGAACCTGAAGACAATAATTCTGATTCAAATGATATAATTCAAGGAAAAAGAGGAAGGAATTCTCATGCATGGCTGCAAGATTATGTCATGGTCACTAACATGAATGATCCTATTAGTTTTGATGAAGATGTGAAAGATCCTAAGTTAATGAATCCTATGAAAGAATAGATTAAAGCCATATAGAGGAATGATACATGGAGTTTAGCAGAGTTGCCTCCTAATGAGTCAATCATGCTAAATTGGATCTTCAAGATAAAACCAAATAAAAAAATATCAGTGGATAAATATAAGGCCAGATTAATTGTAAAACTAATATCATATATATGGTATTGATTAATTTAAATTTTTTACCTCGGTTGCAAGGTGAAAGACTATTTGAATGTTGATGACTATACCTGCTAAAAAAGATTGATAGTTCTTCAAATAGATGTCAAAAGTGCTTTTTTTGCATGGAGATCTTTCAGAAGATGTTTATGCAAATAAACTTGAAGGATTTCCACTTGTTATTATACAATTTCAAGCAAATTTCAAAAACTTGGTTTAGTTGAATTGATAATTATTTTATAAGGAAAAGTTTTTACAAGTGTGCATATGAGCACACTCTATTTGCTAAGGAAACTAAAAATGGAAAGAAAGTCATGGTAAGTTTGTATGTTGATAACTTAATTTTTACAGGAAATAATGAGTATCTTTGCAAGAATTTAAAAAGTTCCTGAATCATACCAAATATGCAACTGAGATATTGAACAAATTCGATATATTCGAATGCAATCATGTGGGAATGTCTATTATTATAAGTTGTAAACTTATAAAATAAAGAAATAGTATTTTGGTAGATGCTATTAATTATAAGCAGGTTGTGGGAAGCCTAATTTAGTTATAGTTAAGTGCTAAAAGACCCGATCTAGTATTTCCTATTTTTTTAGTGATCAGGTATATAGAAGCTCCTAGAAAGTCATCGATCAATAGTCAAGAGAATTCTGAGATATATAAAATGAATTTTGGATATTGACATTTTGTATAAGAAAAAAAATGCAGATTAATTGATTACTCCATTATGTTGGTGATTTAAATGATTAGAAGAGCACTTTTAATTACTTATTCATATTCGGGTTAGGAGTTGTGTCATAGACTTCAAGAAAATAACTAGTAGTTGCATTATCAATTACTAAAGCTGAGTTTGTTGTTGTTGCTTGTGCAACTTATCAATTTATTTGGATTAGGAAAATTCTAATATTTTTAGGTGAAGAATAGATGGGAGCTAATTCTATTTTCTATGACAATTCATCAACTCTTAAGCTCTCGAAAAATCCGGTTCTACATGGTCAAAGTAAGCATATTGATATGTGATTTTACTTCCTAGGAGATCTAACTAAGGATAAAAGTTTAATTATAGAAGATTATTCATCTAAAGAACAACTGGCTGGCATATGTACTAAGGCAGTGAAACGAGATATATTTGAATATCTACGCTCAAAACTTGGAACGGTAAGCATGAGTTTTATAGGCTCAATTATAAGAGTTTTATAAGCTCAATTGTGCGCACTTGAACTTAAGGGAAATATTGTTAGGTAATGAAGTATGTATTAGCAGTAGTAAATTGAGTATACATTAGAATAAGAAGTATGTTGAATTGTTAGATACTCTTATACTTAACATAATTGGTTATGATGATAGCCAACCAAATTGTAGAATAGTATAAAGTGAACTTAATTGTAATATTTCGCTTAGTACAAAGTATTAAAAAATGAAATGAAAGAATTCTATGCAAAAAAATAACAAAATACTTTTAAAAATAGAGATTATCCATGGTTTTATTTGTAAGAATGTATCGTAGATAAATAATAGATCGAACTTATATTTATTTTAAAATAATAACTTATAATTAGTGGAATATTTTCAACATTATAAACTTTTAACAATTCTCTATTTTATCCAATATGAGACGGTATTTTTAACACACGCCCTAATGTGTAATGCTGATATACTTTTTATTTTCAATTTTAAACTGTATACGAGCTAGATATTATATTTTCGTTTTCGGACGAGGGGAACAATATACTTGAGTTGGATATTTTTTCTTTATACTCAGGTAAACTACAAGTCGGGTTTCCAATATCGATTCAGGTATGGGTGTGAGCCAACTGACTCCGATACCATTTGAGAGAGTGAGTGTTAGAATATAATTTTAAATTAGATAAAATAGAGAAGTATTATAAGCTTATAAAGTTAAAAATGTTTCACTATTTTATTAGATAACAAATAATATAATTAAATGAGGAAAGTTTATGCACCATATTGTAATTATAATGGCGCTTAACTAACAAGTAAAGATAGGAAGGAAAATTTATTAATTAAATTTAATCTCTTCAAATCTCACTCGCATTACTATATCAAGTAATAATAGAGAGTTACAAAATCAACCTTTATTGTTCATTGAATTAAATTTGAGTTTTTCCCTCAGTTTTCCTTGGAGGAGGAGGAGTGTTTTTTTGGTTCAAAAGTTTCTTCTGCACTCCCATGGTGGTCTCCCAAAATGCTGGGCTCAAGATCGGTTCATCGAGTTAAAGTTTGGACCCTAACAACAGCAACCTGCGGGACGGTCTCGAGTAACAAAAACAAACCCAGTAAAGAACAGCCCGCTAACTCCAATCTCGACCATGGGTCAAATAAGTTGGAGAATTCAGCTAATGATGGAACTCAGGCGGGTGAGACCAGGAACGGTTTCGACAAGAAGGGTCAATTCTGGTGAACAGCTCATGTCCAACTACATGAATGACTTAGCTAAGATTCTATCAAAATTGAACCCAATGGCCCAGGAATTTGTGCCCCCTTCTCTAGTTTATAACAGCAGCAACAATTTTAATCATGAACATTTGAGCAATGGTAATCTTGCGTTCGGATATGCTAACAATTTTGTAGTACCTTTCGATGCTGTTAGCATTAATGGGCTCGCACTTAGAAGGGCATGTCTGCAGCTTTGATTCCTTTTTACTTCTAATGGGAATTTAGCATTTCTTGTGATACCATAGATATGGTTTCTACTGTTATCGGATGTGCTCAAGAACTGTTTGACAAGAAGCTGATTAGTGTGATCGGATGGATCCTATTTACAATGAAGATAGTTTCCTGGTTTGGTTGGACTTGGACACATGATGATAGGGTTTTCTTTTAACCTCCATCCCCTAGAGCGAGCGAAATCCTGGTCCTGGCCCTCCCATGGGATGCAGTGTCATCATCAGCGTCACCCTCATAGTACCTTTCAATGTTAAAGGCTTATTCCATAGCTCATGGTATCATTCCAACTAGCTTGTCTCTATATGAAATCAGATTTCCTTGTAACCTCGTGACCTTCTTTCATTTTTTTTTTGGTAGTTAGCTAATTTTATTTGTGTAGTTAATTTATAATATTTTATTAATAATATAAATAAAATTTATTATATTTTACGTGTGGTTAATTATTTTGATTATTGCATTATTTATATATTAATTTTAATTTTATTTAATTATTTGATTTTATTGTTAGGAGGATGAAAATTCTAATGATGAAGGGACATATTCATTTATGCCCCCAACATGGTTCATGATCCATCATCATCATCACCGCTTCTGGGCTATCTATGTGAAGAACCTCCAAAAAGCCTCTGCTGCAAAAGGACGATCCCAAGGACTCTCTCTTCTCTCTCCGTCTCCTTCTTCCTCTCATTTTATATATTAAGACAGAACCCATACTTGCAATTGTAATAGGAAGGGTGGAATCCAGGACCTTTTATTCTCACCTAATTTTCTCTTCAGCCCACACAAGTTAGATTTTTGGGTCATTTCTTCGGCCATGCGAGGTGGGTTTTGTCTCTAGGCGGATGGGATTGCTATAGGTTAGTCCTCCCCTTTCCTCTCGGATTTTTTTTTCTTGAATACGAATAACTTTTTAATTGTTCATTGAACGAAATTTGGGTTTTTTTCGTCAGCTTTCATAGGACGAGCAGTGTTTTTTGGTTCGAAGCTCTTCCTGCATTCTGATCATGGCAGTCTCCGAAAATGCTGGGGTCAAGATCGGCTCATCGAGTCAAGGTTTGGACCCTAGCAACAGCAACCTGCCGGACGGGCTCGAGAAGCAAAAACCCAGAAAAGACCAGTCTGCTAAAATCCAAGCTAACTCCAATCTCAACCATGAGGCAAATAAGTCGGAGAATTCATCTAAGGACGAAACTGGGACGGGTGAGATGAGGAACAGTTTCCACAAGAAGGGTCAGCAGATTCTGGTGAAGGGTCTCAAGTCCGATGACATGGGCCATTTAGCGGAGATTCTGTCAAAATTGAACCCAATGGCCCAGGAATTTGTGCCCCCTTCTCTAATTTATAACAGCAATAACAATTTTAATTATGGATATTTGAGCAATAGTAGTCTTGGGTTTGGATATGCTAACAATTTTGTAGTGCATCCGGAT
Source organism: Trapa incisa (assembly GCA_030064435.1). Taxonomy (NCBI): domain Eukaryota; kingdom Viridiplantae; phylum Streptophyta; class Magnoliopsida; order Myrtales; family Lythraceae; genus Trapa; species Trapa incisa. Next base: position 375,345 of record CM057784.1, on the reverse strand, counting down.
GCTGCCAGCGTTAATGGACTCACACCTAGAAGGGTATGTCTGCAGATTTGCTTCTTTTTTACTTCTATTGGGAATTTAGCATTTCTTGTGATATCATAGATATGGTTTCTATTGTTATCCGATGAAGAACAGAGATTTCCTTGCATTCTTTTTATTCCTGTTTTCATGTATTGACTGGTGTTTTGTAATTTTTCAGAAAAAGAATGACTTCAATAATGGTGGCAAGAGAAGGATGAACACAAGGACTAGTATGGCACAACGGGAGGATGTTATCAGAAGGACTGTGTATGTTTCTGACATTGATCAACAGGTAAAAAAGTAAACATATCATATTTTCTCTGCTCTGCTCAGAAGTTCTCTTGGGAATTGGATTGATCTTCTTTTCCCCTCCAGGTCACAGAGGAACAACTGGCTGCACTCTTTAATAGTTGTGGGCAGGTGAAATTTTCCCACCTTACTAAAAGCCTATAGTTTGCTAGTCCATTTTCTGTAGCTTGGAATGATGTTGCCAACTGCTCCTTTGCTTTTGTTAAGGTTGTTGACTGCCGTGTGTGTGGTGATCCAAACTCTTGTCTCCGTTTTGCTTTCATCGAGTTTACTGACGAAGGTAGCATTGTACCTTTGAACATTTAGTTCTTGATATTTGAGCTGAAGATTGGTGGCCGGGAGACAAAAACAATATTTTTTATTGGTCTTTATTGCCGTGTGCAGAGGCTGCAAGGGCTGCTATGAGTTTAACTGGGACAATTCTTGGGTACTACCCTTTGAAGGTTATGCCATCAAAAACTGCAATTGCTCCTGTTAACCCAACTTATTTGCCTAGGGTGAGAACATCACTTGTATCACATTATACAAATTTAAAATAAATGTGAGGATTTCAATTGCCTCTTTGCGATTGACTTACAACCTAATTTTTGAGTTCTTGTTTAATTCTCAGTCCGACAATGAACGTGAGATGTGCTCAAGAACTGTTTACTGTACAAACATTGACAAGAAGGTAATTGTAATATGTACACTGCTGATTAATGTGATTGGATGGATCTTATTTATGATGAAGATCCTCATGGAATTTCTTGGTTGGACTTAAACACAGGTTACCCAATTAGAGGTGAAGGTTTTCTTTGAATCACTTTGTGGAGAGGTGTGGAAACAGTTGATGTGGCATATGAGCTTATTTATCTTTAGAATCTTTTATGGGCACTCCACATGTAAAATAGCCTTTATTTCTTACAGGTTCGGCGTCTAAGGCTACTGGGGGATTATCACCATTCCACCCGCATTGCTTTTGTTGAATTTGTGATGGTATGGTTTGTCTTTTTTACTAGTTTCTTGTTTCCTTTTGAAGATGTTCTTTTTGACTTCAACACTGAATTGAGGAATTCCATCTTTGAGGCAGTATGGGGTTAATTACTCTATTCTCACTTTCTGGTTTCATGTTGAAGTCTGACCTTGACATTCAGTGGTGCATCTTCTTCCATTCGTAAAGTTGCATCATGTACAAGGTCTGGGGAAGTAAATCTAGCAATATGACCATAGACTCGAGTAGCCCTGTTCGTTTGATGACCTTTGAATTGTGCCTTAGAGTCATGCTTTACCTGGTTACAATGCTATTGATGCTCTTTTGGCTTCCGAATACCCCTTGATATATGTTGCCTTTTACCATTAATGCAGTGGCATACTGTCCTATTGGCATTTCAAACTTTTACTTTCCAGTTTTATTTTGTGTATTTTTTTTTAGCAGAGGTGCTCTACTTTGTCTAGAGCTCGACTAGTCTCCTTGTAAATCTCTGACCTGGCCCAATTTGCTCCATGAGATGCCAAATTCTGAGGATCTCCGGGAAAGTCTATAAATGATTTTACATATGTCTAGGAAAAATTGCTAAACCATCCATGCCATGAGAAAGAGCAGATTGGAATTTCACACTGGTTTGGCAAGTTTGTTTGTTTTAACTAATAAGCATGCTCTCCACTTTACCTTTTGTAGGCTGAAAGTGCAATTCTTGCTCTGAGCTGCAGTGGAGTCATCCTTGGAACTCTTGCAATAAGGTTGGTACACTTTCATTATCTCATTAAAGCCTTTCTTTCCATCAAAAAGTTTTTTTCTCCCCTTCGGAATAATCTCAAATGGGAGCACATCCAAGCAAAGTGGAAGCTATCGGGTTCACTTAGTTTTGCAAGTTGAGCTTGTATGACCATGCAACCCAGCTCTTAATAATTTCCTTCCACACTTGCTCTTCTTTGTAGGGTGAGCCCTTCCAAGACACCTGTCAGGACTCGCGTGCCTCGTTCTCCAGTTCACTAAATTTTATGATCTGCTAACCGCACTTTGGGGTGATCCTTCTATATTATATACACAGAGTACTATGCGAGACATCCTTGCACATGTTTAAGGCTCCATGATTTATGAGTATGGATTAGTTTGGACAGGATTTATGGATGCTCATTGCCTCGGCTTTAGAAGCCTTACCGAAAATACTCTGAGTTTGCAGAGCCGAGAATGGTACTGAGGAACCTTTCTGAGTTATTCATGTGGCTATCTACATTTCTCTGGATTTAACTGCTGGTAACCTTTCCATTGTTGCACTGCTGTTCTGCAGAGTATTTGGGAGACTTGAGTGCAAGGTTTATTCCAACTTTCACCATTGACATCGTTTCTATTATCATCATCTTATCATAGAAATGTGGTGATCACATTATACACTTCAGACCCATGATCAAGCGCCTTCTCTTTCACATTTGCCCTGAATTGTGCTCTCCTCCTCTGATAACTATTACATATCACCATCTGGGAGGGGGTGGGCAGCATTATCCATTGCTCCCTACCATTTCTGGGCCTAGAATTAATCAACTGGAAATGGCAGAGGAAGAAGGTAAGTAGGGCCACAGCAGCACCATGTTTCATTAACAAGCCGGGCTTGTCCGAGTCGACAGATTGATTGAAGCAAGCATCCTCAAAATACCAGATAAATAAAATACATTTGACTCACTCCCACACACTGCTTTATTTATTTATTTTTGGGCGGAGATACGCACTGGATTCAAAAAGTCATCAGCCTGAGCCGGAAGTTTCTCCGATTTTGTAAAAGTCAAAACGGCACATGTAAGGATAGTAGGTTTACAGGGGATGTGATGACCATGCAAACCAAACAGCTGAATTGACCGACTGAGTGCTCTTCCGTGGAATAGAAAAGTCGACCGCCAGTTGGATCAAAAGGGTTGGTCTTTGCCCCTTCTTGCTTGTCGATGCAGTTAGACAGTTGTATTTTTTTGGTTTTGGTTTTGGTTTTGGTTTTGGTTTTGGTCTTGGCTTGAATTTCGAGGTCCTGTCATACTCCAGGTTTCATGATCATGAAGAGCTGACGTTTTGTGTTTTAGCTTGCCGCGCGACTTGAACCTCTCCCCTACCGGTGACCACTCCAAAAGTAAAAATGAACAATTCAACCAACACAAGGGTAGAGTATATGTATAGAGATTGTAAAGGGCAATAATATATAATATATTGTATGATCCGTACTTACTACAAAAAGATATTTAATGTTATAAATAAAATTTATTATTAATTAAAACTAAAATACATAAATCTAGTAAAAAGGGGAAGAATAGTTTTTTAAAATTGTAAATAATAAAAACCATACACGTGTTGAATGAATAAATCCTATATGTATTTTTTATTATATTTTATTTTTAATTTTGAGGAACTTATGAATTAATAATATATTTTCTTGACCTGCAACATGATAACAACGTGAAAAATGGATGAGATGAGAGTTTAATTTTAATAATAATAATAAAATAATAATAATTATTATTATTCGTGACGCGCTTTCCTTTCTCTCTCTCTGGAACGCCTTCATCCGGTCCTCGTGGGCGACGTGTTCTTCTTCTCTTGTAGTTCTACCTAATCAATCTGTGTTCTGGCTGCTCCGACTAGTGTTGATTCGGCTTATTTATTATTACGCCGGGACTCACCCGCAGCTTCCTGCTTCTTCGCCTAGCTTGAACTCAGTCAGAGTTCCACTGCTGTTGCGGGCTGATCCCTCTGCCGCGTGATTTTTCGATTTAGGAGCAGGAGCTGCTAGAGCTAAACCTTAGTAGGCCATGGGGCATCTCTGTAGTAAGTGTAGTACGGTCGTTACTGCCGATGATCGGCCGAAGCGGCATCCTCGGCCAACTACGGTGCCCTCGCCATCGGCACCTGTTTCCTTGGATATGAATTCTCCCGCTGAAAGCCCGTTCCCTAGCTGTCTACCGTCCGGCGTGGCTCCTTCGCCTTCGCCGGCGAGGACCCCGAGAAGGAAGTATCGGTGGCCGCTACCGCCTCCATCTCCGGCAAGGCCGATCATTTCAGCGATCATGCGGCGGCGGGCTCCAGCTCCGCCGATAGAGGGGTCCATTCCTGAAGCGCCTGAGGAGGGAAATGAGGAGCCGCGGCTGGACAAATCCTTTGGGTATCCCAAGAACTTCGGGGCCAAATTTGAACTGGGAGCGGAGATAGGACGAGGACATTTTGGCCATACCTGCCGAGCCAAGGGTAAGAAAGGAGAGCTGAAAGGTCAACCTGTGGCAGTGAAGATCATATCAAAGGCTAAGGTATGTGGTATGATTTTCCTCTGAATCCGCTTTGGTTATACAAGTAATCTATTGCAAACCATTTATGTGGACTATTTTAGGGAAATTGGTCGTATCTGTGGTCCCAGTGTTAGCTCATATTTTGATTGAAAAGATCACTAATTGCCAAGCATTCATCGCCTTCCTATTCTGCTTCATTGCCATGCCCGTAGTTTGAAGGATTAACCTCACAGTATTCGTAAAAGATACTTTAGATCTATATGGGATTACATAGGAGGAAGTACTTTTTAGAATGATATGGCCACAGCTAGAAAGTATGATTCTCATTGAGGGGAATTTAGGGTGCATTTTGTGGGGTCTTTCTATGATTTTACTCGTCTGAGTGGTTTCATGTGCAATCTTAAGGCTCTATAGGAATCATAAGTGGATCTGAGCTCGGCATGTATAGCATGATACTTAAGGATCAGGTTCAATTATTATCATTTAGCTATGCTAAATAGATTCAGTGGCTTCCTGGTGACTGAATTCAATATGACTAAGCCCGGTAATAATGTTAGTAAAAGAAAAGGTAGTTTTGGAATTGTGCAGAATTACTATTGGACATGAACAATTACCACACGTCTAGAAAAACTAAGTTACATTTTTATTTATAATTAATACGAATTTAAATTTTTTCGAGTTTTGTCTTTCTTTTCTAATATAATGAGATTAAGTTTATTTAGAACCAACTTGGGATTGTTGCCTGCCTGACCTACCTAGGAGTGATGGATTTCATGACTTAATATTGTACTACCAATATTATCTTGTGTACTTATCATGATTGATTTGTGTCCTTATCATGAGATATAAGGCAATCATATTTGTGGATTGCTGAAACTAAGTTTTTGGCTCTTTGCAGATGACAACACCCATAGCAATTGAAGATGTTCGAAGAGAGGTGAAAATTTTAAAGGTCTTGTCTGGCAATGATCATCTCATCAGATTTCATGGTGCATATGAAGACAACTCTAATGTCTTCATCGTGATGGAGTAGGTTTATGCTTAATTACCATTAGTTCCAATACCTTACAATTTTAGCAATTGATAATTTGCTAGAATTTATATTTTTCCAGATTTTCCTCTCCATCCTTTTTTCTTCTTAAGGATGGGTTGACATTCTAGGCTAGAATGGAAAATCATGATAGTATGGAGAAAATAATTACAAGGAATGTGTCTTTTTCCTGTCAGGTTATGTGAAGGTGGGGAGCTGCTTGACAGAATCTTAGCCAGGTACACCTGGATTTTTTTTTTCTGAATTCTTGATGTTTGTTGCCAAAGTTGTTAATATTCAAATCAATGTGATTTGTCATGTGAAACTACTGTTGCAGAGGTGGAAGATACAGAGAAGGGGAAACAAAGGCAATTGTGGTGAAAATTCTGAGTGCAGTTGCTTATTTTCATCTTCAAGGTGTTGTCCACCGAGATTTGAAGCCAGAGGTTTGCCATTATAAATATGATCACCGAAGCCAATATATCAGTAGATGTCAATGTTTATGATGGTTTGCACTTTGATTCTAATGTCTTTTATCTTCTTCGGTGATAGAACTTTCTTTTTACCTCCAAGGATGACGATGCTCCTATGAAGATTATTGACTTTGGCCTGTCTGATTTTATTGGGCCAGGTAGTATCTGCTATCCACTTGACTTGTCTGCATGTCTTATACTGAAAGCAGCTATCAACAAACATAAATATACAAAATAAGCACATAATTCAGATTTAGTTTCATCTTCTTTCCAATTCTCTTTTGGTATATTTTTCTTTTGTTTGTCCTCTGGATGTGCTATACCCTGTTAGATAAATGATAGATCAGGTCTCATTTTCATGTTCTTCATCTCCATACACTTCCTGTGAGCTAACAATCAGGAGCGAATTACTTATGCCAAAATGAACCGACTTAGTGTATGCATTAATACGAATTTGCTTACATCACTGTGTTTCAACTGATGTGATTGTGGTGTTGCATTGAGATAAAATATCTTGTTATAGAGTTGCATGACAAGTTTAGTCATCTTTTAAGTAATAGGAGTTTGTTCATCCTTGTGTGATAATGTTCTTAAAAAGCATTTTCGGATTGATCATTGATAACATGAATAAATTTGAACAAAGATAGCATTTATCTTTAAGAATTTAATGTCCGACATGATCTATAATTGCAAATAACCATGAGATGTTCTTTAGCTGTGTACTAATTGCTTAATTCGTGGCAATTTTCTGAATATAAAATGGGATGTCCTTTCCCATCCTGACTACTGCTTCTTGAGTCATATCATGTGAACAAAGATATTTAGGTTATGGCCAGTTTCTTCTAAGACGGTCATCTTCAAGATCTGCATAATCTGGAGTTCAATTAATTTGGTATTGAGATATAGGGCTTGACGAGCACAAGAATCCTAAGATATTCATTAGTCCCTTTTTCATGTCCAACTTTGCCCGCAAAAGTGTGAAGACCTAAACCGATGTGCCTTTACATCCAGGTCAACGTCTCACTGATGTTGTGGGGAGTGCATATTATGTTGCACCTGAGGTCCTTCACAGATCATACAACATCGAAGCAGACATGTGGAGCATAGGAGTCATAACATACATATTGCTATGTGGAAGCAGGCCGTTCTGGGCTCGAACAGAATCTGGAATTTTCCGGTCTGTGCTAAGAGCTGACCCAAACTTTGAGGATTCCCCTTGGCCTGGGATATCAGCAGAAGCCAAAGATTTCGTAAAGAAGCTTCTAAACAAGGATCATAGGAAAAGAATTACTGCTGCCCAAGCTTTAGGTAAGTTTTCTGTAGAAAGGAAATTACCTTCCTCTTTTCTAATAACTTGGAATGGTTTCAATTGTGTTAAATGTTAATTATGAGTCCTGTATTTGCAGCTCATCCATGGCTTCGAGATGAAAATCTGCCCGTGCCATTAGATATTTTGATATATAGGTTGGTTAAATCCTATGTACGTACATCACCTTTCAAACGAGCTGCACTAAAGGTAACCCACCTATTTTTTTCTTTTAGAGTCGGGAATGAATAGGCCAACCCCAAACAATTTTGAAAAATTAGTGCACAAAGTACTAAACAATTATGAGGAATGGCCAGATGTTACAGTGCGTTTACCTGTAGGCTTTACGTTGGCATTTTAATTTGCTTTCAGTCTGGTGACTGTTTTTGTTTTGCCTTTTTGTCTTGTGTTCCAGGCTCTTGCAAAAGCATTGACAGAAGATGAGCTTGTGTTTCTTAGGGCTCAATTTAATCTCTTGGAACCCACAGATGGATATGTCTCATTCGATAACTTCAAAGAGGTCTGTGATGTTTCACCTCAACTGTTTTAATTATTTACAAGCATGTGGCCTGTATCGGAGTTCTGTGCCAGAGCTTGGTCCCACACTTTCTTCAACCTTTTAACTGGGAATCGTTGCAGGCCCTAAATAGAAATTATACCGATGCCATGAAGGAGTCGAGGGTGCTTGAAATTCTACAAGTGGTGGGACTGCACTCCTCTTTACCATGTGATAAAAAATAATTTGCATTTACTTCTGAATCTAACAATGTACTTTGATATAAAGATGGAACCGCTGTCATATAGAAGGATGGGCTTCGAAGAATTCTGCGCTGCTGCAACTAGCGTGTACCAGCTCGAGGCCCGCGAAGATTGGGAAGAGATTGCCAATAGGGCCTTCCAGCATTTTGAGCAAGAAGGAAACCGAGTTATTTCAATCGATGAACTTGCGCAGGTATGCACGAGAGGCCACTGATCACGTTTTATAATCAAAGCACGAATGTTCTTATACCTTTGTCTTGCAACCAAAAAGGGAAAAAACATTTGATAATCTGATCTCTTGTCGCACAGGAGATGAGCCTGGACCCGAGAGCTTACTCATTACTGAACAACTGCATCAGGAAATCCGACGGCAGGCTCAGCTTCCTGGGGTATACGAAATTCTTGCATGGGATTACGATAAGGAATTCACAGTTGAGACCGCAACAATAGTGCCGGTTAGTGACTACCCGGGTGATTTATTCATAAAATTCTTTATCTGGAGAGGGCATAGCCAATTATTTCTGATTTTGTTGCTTGAACTGTATTCATAGGCAGTTTTATCATCATTATTATCATTATCTTCGGCTGTCCTCTTCTCTTCATCATTATCATCTTCTTCTGTCCAGTTTTTGCATAATCTGAAGGTGACAGCCAACCTTTGATGTCCGACCCAGAAATAACTGAGAAGGACGACAATAACAGAAAGCCAACTTATTAACCGCATAAGAAAAGAAGGATAAATAGGGACCCCTCTACCCCTCTCTTGCCCTTGCCTCATCATCACCAACCTTTCCTTTTAAAACTTCTCTCTAAATCCTAATATATATTCGTGATTCATTAGGATGTAATTTGATGAATTGAACTACCAAATCTCCTTTCTGGGTGTTGTTGTTGGGAGGAGGAGTGGAGAAGATGGCCCTTCCCACCCTCTCTCTCTCTCTTCCCATCCATTCCTCATGCCCTCTCTTTTTTTTCCCCTGCAAATGATCAAATGCCTGTGATCATCTCATTACTTTCTACTGCTGCCGCGGCCTTCTCCATTCCTCCACAGTTTTCCCACGGCGGTGGCTGCATCCCCGACCATCACCGTCTCTTCGAGGACATAAGATAGGGGCAGGTGATAACAACTCCGCGCCCTGATCGGCGCCGCCACCAGATGTTCGACGTAATCCCGAGGTTCCCATTCCTGGAATCTGCCCTAGACATAGCCACCCTCTCGCTCATATTGGCACTCCTCCTCCTCTCCTTCCTCTCCTTCTTCTCCATCTTCCACCTTCGCCTCAAGTCCCAGACCGCCCCTTACCTCCAGGGCTTCAATTCCCTCTGGACCGTGAAGCTCCTCCTCGTCTCCTCCATCACCCTCTGGTCCCTCACCGAGCTCCTCCAGGCCCCCTTCTTCCGCCGCCGCTACCTCTACCTGAGCCCCCTCTCCCTCACCCAACAAGCCGGCCTCTGCAAGTTCCATTCCATCCTCTCCCTCGGCCTCTTCCAGCCCGCCTTCCTCGTCACCCTCCTCTTTCTCGTCAATGTTTCCATCAAGCAACAGAACCCTCGTTCCATCTGGATCGTCACCTTCGTCCTCGGCACCTGTCTTCCCCTCGTTTCCCTCCAGTCCTTCACCCACTTCTCCTTTCCCGCGCACTTTCATTTGCCGGAATACTTCTTCCAGAGCTCCGTCCACTTCAGAGACGGATTCGGCAACGACACCGTCCTATGCACGAATCCACTGCTCGGGACCATCGTCTTTGGCGCCTTCACTATAATATACTGCCTCTGCTTCCTCCTCTCATGCTGGAAGGTCATCTCCCTCGTGATCAACAAGTACCTCAGGGTTCGGATCTATGGCCTCGCCGTCGGGGTCCTGATACCTCTACCCGTCCAAGTCGTTCTGCTGGTTATGTCGGCATTTTCAGAGCCCGGAAAGCCTGCGTTCGGTGGCATCGAATTCGGTATCTTCGTGTCTCCGCTGGTATGCGCTGCCGTGGGCGAGGCCGTCCTGGTTTTCAGGCCGATCGCCGACGCGCTTGCGGCCGGAGGGGACTTCTCTCCGCAGGACCCGCCGTCCGCAGTGAATGAAAAGACTACCGCTTCTGGCGGCCCTTAAAACAACAGAAAGGCGAATAAGATGGAGTTTTGATGGAATGCCATAGGAGGACCGTGTGCATGCAGACTGTACTACACCTACTGGAATCCAGGAGGAGGAGGAGGAGGAGGGCAGGAATTATTATTGTTCTATTTGTGAGGGAGGGATACGGGGAAAGGATATATGATGTCTTCTTTTTTTTTTCTTTTTTAAATTTATGTTTTTCCTTTCTTTCCCTTTCTTCCTTTGGTATAGACATATAGTCAAACAGTTTCTTTCTATCTTCTTCTTCAAGAAGAACAAGCAAAATTCCACGTATATTGACACGCTGGCAGGTATCTCGTTCGGTACGAGTACCACGTGTCCCTTTTGAGGTCATTCATGCGTTCCACTTACGCCATTTGCGTCCACGCATCAGACCATTTGCTCCATTTCAGTTACTAAATCAAAAGAATACTCTTCCAAAGTCATGGCATCCAAGGATTAAGCTAGTGAGACTCAGGCTGATCATTGATGGCTGCAACAGCATTTGACTCCGGTAAGAGAACACCGATGAGGACTTGACGGCGGTTCTCGCTAAGGTCACCGCATCTCTCTCAGCTAAGTTCGTCAAGGAGAGGGGAGCCTTCACGTCGTCCCGTCCGGAGGAAATCTCATCGACTGCCTCAGTCAGGTATTGAAGCTGTGGATCGGTTCTGATGTGTTCAGATTGCTTTGTAAAATTCCCTCGGTGGTGCTGATCGAAAGTTCGGAAGCTCGTTTTAGCTTATTATATTACAAGAGTATTTCGAATCCCCGTAGAAATTCTGTTACATTCTTCAGCATTCTAGAACTAGACGGCAAAGAACTTGATCCAGGCAGAACTCTAATCACTTGCAACTATTTGGCGATTGTAGCTTCTATCTGACCATCAATATTCAATGGATGAGTATCCAAATTTTCATTTTAATACCGAGCGATTGATTCTATTATAAGGAGCATCTGTTATTGAGTGATAGTACAGGCAACTCATTCACGTTCAACTGTTGGCGCTGCTGCTGATACGATAGCCAAATCGCCCTCTCATTTTACGGTGGAAAGCAGGAATCAACGTATGGAACCACCACATGTTGATTCAGTGGACTGGTCGAAGTGGCGTGTATTTTGGGTGGACGAGTTGTCCCCAAAAGATCACGAAGACGGTAACTATAAGCTTGCTTACAATGGATTCCTTTCAAAGGTATGGCTTATTAGAGATCTTATGTTATCCTGAGGAGCGGTTATTATTTACTGCATTCGGAGGATTTATTAGGCTCATGACAGCATATGAATTTCAAGCTGACTATATAGTGATGCATAGATTATCTAAGAACTTTCTTATGGATATCGATGTGCAAAGGTAGATATAGAAATACCATGGGATAGCAAGTAATAGATATGTCTGAGTTGAAGGGTAGGTGGGTGTCATTCATGGTTTATTGGAAGGAAATGAATTACTCAGGCAGAAATTCAAGCTTTCTTCTTTGTTTGGGTATATTGAAAAGTCCTCTGATGGATGGATATAAGCATACGGATACCGAATGAATTCTCATCCCAGCTGGGAAATAATTTTCATCTTCTAATTTTTGAGTTGTTATATGCAGACATAGCGCCCAGTTTTGTTGATTCATGATGCCCGAAATCAGAAGCCTCTTAAGATGGCAGCAACATTCTGTGGCCATTTCTTTGTTCTGCTCAGGTGCCCATTCTTCCCGGCAATGATTCTTCCATTAATGATGCACTCTCGGCTGAGGATTATGAGACTCGCATCAAGCAGCTCGTGAAGAACAATGTGGTGTCTTTGTCAATCTCTACTGGGTGGTTCCCAAAGTTGGACCCCATGGAAACTGATGGGCATGTGGCTTCATTTTTCCCAGGCCATCCACTCATCAACGTCGAGAGGTGGGTCACTTTACATCAAGGACTCACCAAAGCGGTTTCCACAGAGGACCACCTTCACATTCCCGTTGATCAACTCATCTGCATTCATAGCAATGGTGGTGGCGGAGCATGGTGAGGTCAATGCAGTTAACACTGATCTGGGAAGTACTTCAAGTTTGGACAAATTACCAATTCAAATGGTTCAGCCTTAAGAGGAGCTGGGCCAGATGGCTTGGTTCTTGGACAAGTAGGCTGCCTCAAACACTTAGGCGTTCTTCTTGATTCCTCTGCTTTCTGCTGCTGAGTTTCAAGTGAGCCTATAAACACATCTATTTCTTACACAACTGCTTTCTTCCTTGGGCGGCCAAACTTCTAACTTTATTTGGATTGAGGGCAAGGATTTGGAGGGAAAGGTTTGTAGGGTTTATTTTTTAATTAAATTTAATTTTTTATTAAATAATATAAATATAAATAAATTATATTAAATATACTATATAATAAATTATAGTTTTAAATAAACAATATAGTTATAGTATATATAAGCATCAAATTTTATTATATATAATATAATTGAGTTGTTATAATAAAAATAAATTAATATTAATCATATAATATTATGAACTGGAATGCTTTCAAAATGGATCATTTTTGCAGATCGTTTAAATGAACCATTTCTATAACCAGGCACGTTCTTACATAAAATCTATGCCATTACTACAATATTATGAACTTTAAATAGATAGAGAGACAGATGGGGTAAACATAACTCTGATTGCCTGACTTTTGTGTGTCAGTTGGGGGCTACTGAATTCTCAGCTATGCTTATTTATCCTAAACTTGGGTGTCTAGTAGCAAACCCATTTGGGATTCTCATGGCGAATGCGATGGCAAAAAATTCATGCAGATTGGAGGGCGAATCTTCACAAGTGCTAGGATCGATGAGGGAAGAATCCAGAGCCCATCTCCACATATGAGCCCCGATGCAACAGCAGGTACCATGAGAGCGGCAGCCTCGGTATTTAGCTTGTGCCGTATGAATACAATCAAACTCCCAACACCCATGTCTATTGCGAAGTTGGCACCCACAAGGAAAGGAATTGCCATAGCCATCGGAAGCGGGATCCACTTGCTGATCTTGCTTGGTGAAAGGTCCCTCAGCAGGTTTGCAACAACAGCGAAGCCAAAGAAGCCATAGCATATCTGGAGGCAGTGTTGGGGGAGGGCGGAGAACCCCTCCACTCCAAGGATTGCCATGTTCCGGTAAATGATTGCATAAGGAGCCTTGTATTCTCCTTTTGGGTTCCCCACATCAAATGCCTTATAGAAGAGAAAGAATGTCAGGGGGGCCACCACACACCCAATTCCAGTTCCCATCGCCTGGCTCAGGAGCATTGATCGGGGAGAGGTCAGTGTTAGATGCCCTGTCTTGAAGTCATGCATAAGGTCCGAGGAGATCGAAACAATCGATTTGATCAGACCACACCCCACGAGCCCTGCCACCACACCATTACTTTTTCCGCTGATGGCCGCAAGTATGAACAGGGCTACTTTCCCATAGTTGTAAGCCATGTTCATATCTGTAAGTCCAGCTCCATAAGCATTACAATAGCTGAGGGATGGAGCTAGCACATAGGCCACAACTACAAAGTACCACTTTAGCTCGGGGAACATGATAGGAATCACGATGACTGATATGACTGAAAAGCAGGCATACCCAGAGATGGCCAGCCACAGGGGAATGCTCTCCCTCACAAAGACTTCATTTCTTTGGAGTTCGTCAGCCGATTCGTTCACCTTTTCAGGGACTGTGAGACAGAAGTTCCGTTATACATATGTTCCTCCTTATCTAGGAAGAGTGGCTGTTGGGTGATTTTAAATGCAAATATTAGAAGAGAGAATGATTCTCTTACATGTTCTACTGTTCCTCTTGTTCATTTGGCTGTGGAGGCTCCTGGCAATGAAGAAGAGTATCTTGATAAAGTTGTAGAGTCCATCTCCAAGGATCAAGGATATTGAAATGAACACCTACAGAAGAAATGCATTCCAAGATTTAGTTTCAGAGATGACTCTTTGGACAGCAGGTGATACTTGCCATAATTGTCTTTACCTTGTAACCGTTCAAACTCTTCATACTGCTTTCTGGTAACGTCTGAGGAAACCACTCCCCCTTGAGCCCTTTTATGAGAGGCCACATAATTCCCCAGGAGAGAACAGCCCCAAGAAGAAGAGATAGATTCACGAGGTGTGAACAGATCATCCCAGCCCCAATGTAAGTCATACTGAAGTCGAAGTAAAACCTGCAATGTTCGTTCTGTCAGGGTGCCACCACCAGAGCATAAATGCGACACAAGCAAAAGGAGAGGATCTAGTAGATCCCTTACGTATTTTTCCAAGCTTTTAAGCCGAAGGTTGGAAACTGGGAGAACCCACATTGATCCCCACCGGAGTAGAACCACTGGAAGAATGCCCACAAGAAACTAAACGAGAAGAATCTCAGGAAGCCGCTCACCTGCTGCCTACAGGACACTTTCTGGTTTGGTTATTTCAAGTTCTAGTTCCTCTATTACCATGACTTGGTAAAAAAAGATAGACAGGGCGCAACTAGGTACATACTTGGCCATATTGTCTCCTTTAGGAGTGTGGAAACCATTGATTAGAACAGCTGTAGCAGTTCCACTAGGATAAGTCAGCTTGTAGTCAATTATCATGATCTGCAACAACAAAAGGAATTTCATCCTTCATGACCACAAAACTTCTAGTGAGCATACAAAGACCTTGAATCACTCCATAGTTGGAAGATCTTACCTTTCTGAGAGGAACTAATGCGAGGAGCCCAACAAAGCTACTCACAAAGAGGAAGCTGGTCATCCAGCCGATACCCGGTTCCTTGGTGCTGTTGGGATTGTTCCCAGGTGTGTTCACTCCCGCCTGCTCGTAGGTTTTCCTGTTCAGACCCAGTAGATAAGAGCCGAACCCACCTGATAAAATGGATGCCCAAATTGAAAAAAAATCCTATCTTATCATTTGGGTGCTGCAAAAAAATTATGCTATTACATTCACTGTGAATAAATCTAGTCCTGGACGATATGAAAAAGGTAAAATGATGAAGTTTGATAATCTTGATGCTTGTTTTTTTGTCTTGCAGAACTGTTGGAATTATACTTTATAGCCTACAGGAAATTGTTCATGACACAGACTTCTGCAGATTACTCTGAAGCAGCGCGTGCTTGGTAATGAAAACCAGATCAACCCGAAACTGTACCTCCTACAGCTATGCTATAGCAGGCAACAGCGCACGTCTGAATTATGGTGTTCTCCTGCCTGGTAAATGGGGCCGAGACAATCCCAGCCTTGTGGAGTAGCTTCGTCCATGATTTTATGAAGACGAATGCGAGAAGTGCCGCAGATACATTGAGGTTTGGGACAAGCCCTGTGGTGAGATTCAGCTTCATCACTATGATGCTGTAAATGATTCCAATTGCCAAGCTGGCGATGACTCCCCTAACAGTGATCTGACTCTTCCACGGCGGTGGTCGCTTCGATAGTTCATCCCCGCTCTGACCATGTGTGACCATGCTCTCCTCTCTCTCCGTCAATATATTGGCGCCCTGGCTGCTCATCCTGCCAAGCTACGGGATTTCCGAGGACGCCCGAGTTCTGGCCCGCTTGCAAATTCCTGAGAATGAACAAAAATCCAGAAATAAGGAGGCTTCACTTCTCACCCAAGTCAATGTTAGAATCGAATTCGCCCCCACCTATTATGAACTGCCGATGGTTTTACACGGCATGTAGAAGACATCCAAAACGCGGTCACCGGATTCTCACCAGATGCAGATTAATAATATTGGTGGCTACTACCGCCCAGAGGGACGTAGAAGAGAAGAAAGGTCAAACTTCAATTCCTCGTGAACTGCAATGTAGTACGAAAAAAGATTGGCGATATCTTTGTGTAGTACAATAGGGCTACTGCAACGCACCTTTCATCCACAACTTCCAACCCCGTCTAGAGAGAGAGAGAGAGATATTACCTACCGGGGATCCAGCGGACGTAGGGGAGGTGGTGGATTGTGAAGGATGGACTGAGTGCGTTGACATGACTCCTACTCCGACCCTGCTCCTACTTTTCCATTCTTAGAAGATAGAGATGGAGTGGGGCTTACACAGGACACACACCCCCAATCATTACTTAATATGTGACAGCCTGGGGAGGAAGAGATGGACTACAACTGGCATCATAATTTCATTTCACTGAAAACAATCAGCTGACTCGACAAAGAAAATGGGTATTTGGCTTTACTTGTCAAGTTACCAAAATGAAATTGCCCAACAATGGGCAATTTGGCCATCACATCATCGATTGATCAGGTACGTATGCATTAAATATTGGCTTTTTTGTTTCTTAGAAAAAAGATTAAACATTTGGCCATGACCCATGAGGGCATTATTGAGCCGTCAACTTGGAATACTTGGTTTAAATTTCTATGTTAAATTGATTAAGTTAGTCTGATTTTCTTTTTATAATTAAAAATTTTAACGTTGTATCTCACATATATTTTTATTACCTAACATATATTATTTATATACATTACTAAAATATTGTATTTTATCTACTAAATCTCTTTTTTTTTTTTAACTTGAGAAACAATTGGAACAATATGTGCAGAAAATATAATATTTTGATCACATAAATTAATGATATATATTAGAGAGTTAAAAATAATTTGTTTGACCATTTTATTCCATATAAAGTATCATATTAAAAATACTAAAGATGAAATTGAAATTTAATCTCATGTAGTATATATAATACAAAAATATGAATTCAAGTGATGGCTAAAAATTTAGGATGAAGCTATTGATTAGTTCAAAATTTTTTACTAAAGTGAGTTTACATTTTGGCTATATCTAGAGTAATGGGTTTGGAGTAAATAATTTAAAAATTCCTCGATTATGTGGGAATTTAAAGATATTGTTATTTTTTTGCATAAAAATATTAATAACATTAATATTATAAAATCTAGTTTATCAAGTTTTACATGTAATATCAAATTATATATTATATTCTTCCTAAATTATTAACGAAATGACCGAATTATCCCTGCATCGGACTTACTCCGAATTATACCCTTTTCTTGATGGGCAAAAAAAAATATACCCTTTTCTCGTCAAATTTCCGTTAGTTTTTCTTCTCAGGCCCCGACAGTAAGGGCGACTCGAAGGAGATGTATCTGAAGAAGCCTCTCTGGAGCGAGGCGGTGAAAAGGACCGCCTCCCCTTCGGCGGATGAATCCAATCAGACGTCACCGGCGATGGTGGTTGAGGATCTTGTTAGCTTCTTGACCGACCAGAGGGTCTACAGGGAGGTTACCCTCGCTCTACGGACGGGCATCCGCGACGTTCGCGCCGAGTTCTCCTTCCTCCGCGTCCGCGGCCTCCGCAATCTCCTCAAGTTCCTCCGTACCGTGTCCGAGTCTGATTCCACCATCCAAATGTTCACTCAGAGCCAGACCGTACCGGAGCTCCAAGGTCCGATCCACTTCCTCGATATTCTTCCCTTCATTTGAAAGTGCAGTGTCCGCTAAAGTTCAGATGCTGTGGGTCGACGTCCGGAGTTAAGCATGCTAATTAATGCGCAACGGCTGACATCCGTAGATGTTTGGACATGAATTTAAGCGAGATTTCAAGTCCAATTGGAGTGAATGTGAAAATTCATGATTTTGAGGCCGTACTATGCAAAATATTGAAGCTCCGTTTTTTCCCGTAAAACTTTTTACCATATAATGTAACGATTTGCATTGGAATTGCCTGATTTGAATGGAATGCTGCAGTGGTTCCTGTGCTGTTCCGGCATTCGTTGAAAGACTCGGAGGAAGATAGTGTTGCGAGTTTGGACCACATATTCAGTGTCGAGCCTATGAAGATTAACAGTCCATCGACCGATGCTGAAGTAGCACTTGCTCTGCGAGTCTTGGAAGGTTGTTGTCTTCTTCACAGGGAGAGCACTATTTTGGCCCACCGGCAGAAGGCCATACCTGTAAGTATATATGCAGTCTAAAGAGAAAGCCACTTCATAAAATATTTATTTCTATCTTTCTCTGTTGGTAAGAGATGATTATCTTCCATGGTGACATATGATTAACGGATCCTTCGTGGAACCCTATGTGTGAACCAGAGTTTAGCACACTAATTAATGTATCTAAGATATTGCTAGTGTCCTTTGTAGTTCCAGCTCCAAGTTAATCCCAGTTTAAAGCACATTAATGGGATAAAACAGGACTTGGTAATACCCCCAATTCTGATGTCCAAACTCCAGTTTTCTGTGTGCTTGCTGATTGCTAACTGTTTAGAGAATTGTAAATCTGTGGTGTTTTTATTAGCTGTAAACATTTCTATATCAGTATTTGAGCAAAAAAAAAACATCTCTATATCAGTGTGTTTTGTACCCTTTATACCCTGTTGGCAATGATCCTTCACTGCAGAGTTCTGAGCTGCACATATGAGTTTTTTTTTGGAGTCTTGGCTATGTAGTATATGCATCCCACTGCATAGATCATATTCGAATTTCTCTTGAATGTTGCAGGTTTTGATGAATATCTTGTCCAATCGTGGGGTGGTAGAACAAGATGCATGTCTGGATGCTCTGATCTCAATTATGTTGGATTCTTCAGCCAATCAAATGGTATCTCTCGTTCATTGGCTCTACCCGAGGATAAATAACTGCATCTTATACATGACATCCTGCTTATGCTTTAGTGTTTGTCATGTCACTTGTGTGTTTCTCAAGGGCGCTTGCCTACTGAAGAGTTCTAGTGATCAACTTTGTCATTTTAAGAAATTCATATCACATTGATTTATATGACACTGTATGTCGTTCCTCCAGGATTTTGAATCGTGCAATGGCATTGAGGAAGTCACGGATCTAATAAGAGACAAACAGAAGGATGAAAATCTCAGGTAAGTACAAACATACACACATCTTCCTTGTTCTGCTTACAGCAATAGTTTACAATCAGTGGCTAAAAAACAAATTTCTGCCATTGGTGTTTCATCAGGTTGAAGTGTGGAGAGTTCTTACTTCTCTTGATTGGTCAAGTAAATGGGAGGGATAAATCTCCAATGGCAACTGTACACGATGACTTGAGACAACTTTTAGGGGAGAAATCTGCATCCTTAATATGGGCAGCCAGCCAGTTTGGCTCAACCCTCGATCCCGAACAGAGACTGACAGCTCTTCACATCCAAGCTCGCCGGGTTCTGGAGTCAATTGACATGTACTAACATCCCCAAGTCAGAGACTCCACATTTGAACAGATGTTGATTGATGCTTGATATATTCAGTTAGGAGTGGCCTTTCTTTTTATTGTCAATGATTTTGCACGGATTGCAATTTCATTCTCATGTGAACTGTTAAGCTTTCCAGAATGGTGTATATTTCCTCAGTTCTCTCATGAGACCTGTCTGAGGCTAGAAACACGTGAACTTCCTTCCTGTCCTCGATCCAACTGCATCCAGGGCTCTTGTGCATTCCTCTGTCCTTCATTTCCTTTCTTGTTCTTGCTAAATCAGACCATTTCCCTGCAAAGGCATATAAGTTGGCCAGCAAAATATGATTTCCAGTATTCTCAGGCTCCAACTCCATAAGCCTTTTGGCTGCAATCTCTCCTAACTCGAGATTTCCAGATATGACGCAGCTGCCAAGTAAAGAACTCCACACCACTGCATCAGGCTCCATAGGCATCATCTTTATGAGCCTGTATGCTTCATCCAGCTTTCCAGCTCTGCCCAGGAGGTCGACCATACAAGTATAGTGCTTCAGCATTGGATCTACATTAAAACTCACCATCAGATCCAACAACTCCTGGCCCATTTCGACCGCTCCAGCATGGACACAGGAGGAGAGAGCTGACAGGAAAGTAACATGATCAGGCCTATAGCCTTCAGCCAGCATTTTCTGGAAGAGGGCTATCCCTTCTTCACCGAGCCCGTGCATGGCATATGCTGTAAGCATGGAATTTTGAGATACCAAATTTGGATTGAGGATCCTGTTGTAAGCAGAGACAGCATGGTCAATGCTTCCACATTTAGCATACATGTCCACTAGGGAGGCTCCAATGTGAACATCTGATTCGTACCCGTACTTGATAGAGTAGGCATGCACTTGCTTTCCCCGTTCATTTGTTGCCAGTTTCGAGCAAGCTGTAAGGATTATCCCCACGGTGAAGATGTCAGGCCTTATGCCTGAGCTTTGCATCTCCAACAATAGGCACATTGCTGATTCATGGCGCCCATTCTCCAGGTAACCAGCAAGGATGCTATTCCAAGTATAGGCATTTGGCACAAATCCATCGCTTTTCATATCGTCAAGAAGCACTCGGATAGTATTATCGGCCTCATTGCATCGGGAATATCCCGAGATCAGGGCATTCCATGTTGCTATGTCCCGTTCTTTCACCTGATCAAAGGCCAGCTTTGCTGCAGCCAAGTCCTGGCACTTGCAATACATTTCAACCAATGCCCCGCCCACAAAGGTGTTAGACTGCAGCCCTCTAACAATGGCTTGGGAGTGGATCTCCATTCCTTTCCTCATGGAAGCCATCTCGGCACAAGCATTTAGAACGCTCCCTAGAGTGAACGAATCAGGTTCAACCCCATCTTCCATAAGCAGATGATGGTACATACCCAGAGCTTCACTAAAATGCAAATTGTCAGCGTATCCCGAAATCATTGAATTCCATGAGACAGTATCCTTCTCGATTCCCACAATCTCCATCATATCAAACAGTGTCTTTGCCTTCAAAACATCGCCACTCTCACAAAAGCCAACAATCATCGTGTTAAAGGAGACCTCGTTCTGAAGAGAGAAGATCCAGAACATCTTCTCAGCACTCTCCATGTCAGCACATCTCCTGTAGACATCCATCAGCCCGTTCACAACATAGGAATTCGACAAGAACCCATGCCTTGTTGCATAGCCGTGTATCTCTTTGCCCAGTCCCAGATTATGCAGTCTAGCACAAGAAGGAAGAACACTTGCAAGTGTCCGAGGATTTGGTTGGAGGCCAGTCCCAAGCATTCTCCAGAGCTGCTGGATAGCCTCCTCATCATAACCGCCCTGTGAAAACCCTCCGATGACAGCGCTCCACGAAACAAGATTCGGCTTTAAACGATCCCTGGATGACATCTCTTCCATATACCCCAATCCCTCATGGGCCATCCCATTTGCAATGCAAGCCGTGACTACACAGTTCCATGACACATGGTCCCTTTGGGGCATCTTTGCCAAAACCATCTTAGCATCATCTAGGCTCCCACATTTCCCGTAGGTGTCTATCAGAGCATTCTCCACATAAATGTTCGATGCAAACTGGTACTTTATTGCAGCCCCGTGCAACTGCTTTCCCAATCCTAAATCACCAAGGCCACTGCCAATCTTTAGAGCCAGAGGAAACACGAAGAATTCCAGCTCCGTGGAGCTAAAATACAAATCCTGTAATATAAGAAAGGCATCCGAGAACAAGTCAAGCTCCAGATGCATGCTTATAATGGACGTCCAAGAATGTAGATTTCTATGGGGCATTCCGTCGAAAAGTTGCAGTGCGTCCTCCAAACAGCCGAGCCTGCCGTACATCTGCAGCAGCTTCGTCTCCACGAAATCGTGCCCGAAAAACCCCAACTTCCACGCGTGGGCATGGACTTGTTTCCCGAGATTCGAGCATTTGCAAGAGTCGAGCACGGAAGCATAGGTCGAGGAGTCGGTCAGTTTCTTGAGGAGCGGGAAATCCGACCGTATAACTTGGGGTGCTCTTTTCAGGTTCCGTAGGGAAAGACCACTGGCGAGGGTAGGGGTGCCAATGCCATCGGAGCCATGCTTGAGCCGGTGGAGCTGCAATGGCGAACCTGAAACGGGTTCGAGCAAATGGGCCGCCATCGTCCCGGCCATCAGAAAGCGGGAAACAACGGAAAAGTCTTCATTTTTTTTGTTTCCCTCTATAGAGAGAGGAATGAATAATTACAAGACGGCGGTACAGGGGCAGCTCTATCGAAGCCCAAGGCCCATATTTTACCATTCCCAAGCACGAGCCCGTTTTGACATTTGAGGGCCCAAATTCGGCGAGCCCATGTTTTACGGGCTGACGTAATTCGGTGAGTGGGGGCAAGACAATAATAGGGTAGGACGGCGGTTGTTGCTGGTAGGTTCGAGTCACTGTCGGCATTAGGAGCAGAATGCACGGTTGACGGTTCAGCAGATCTGAGATTCCCTCTCTTTCAACACGTGGAAAATATGTATCCGTACACGTCTCCACCATTGTGAATGATGACGTAACCCTTTAATCGTGATGAATGACCACCAAATGCACCCATGCCATGTGCGTGTCGAGATTCTTCAATCGTTATAAATTGGTGATGGAAAATTTAGTTGCAATCATCATGTGGATGACAATTAGTTTAGGTTTAGCCCAACAATAACGCCTGCATTATGTTCAGTCCAGCGGCCAAGTTGATGATGAAACAGTAGTATACATTATATATATATATATATATATCTCAAGACATATACTCTTTTTAGCAAACTTGGAGGCATTTGTGTGGGCCTGTGCTTGGTTGGTGATGGAGGTGCTCGTCCACAGGTATGTATGTTTTTCTGTCCTAGAGTTGATAGCTGATGATGATGATGATGAAGATGAAGATGGAGATTGAGATGTGAAGTTTGCAATAATCTACTCTACTCTACTCTACTCTACTCTGTGTGTTTGAATTTACTTATGGAATAATATGAAGAAATTGTGTATGGATATTAGTGCGTGTAAGGAAATTATGAAACCAAATTACAGTGTGCCATTGGTATGATTTCCATGGATGGATGGATGGGTCAATGAAGTGACAGACAAACCAAAAGTTAATGGTTAGTCGTTGAAAAACTCCATGGACATTAGGACCCACAGAATGACACTTGAAGCTGCCATTCCATGGGCAACTACAATTCTTTCATCAACTACACATGTGCTTCCTTCCTTCTTTTTTTAATTTACAGTAGTAGTTCACAATATACTATGGGTAGATTAGATTGACATGTTTGAAGGTTGGCTGAGAGTGTACTGCCCCCTCTTGCGATGGTCAGTTACATAACAAATTCCCATATTTCCTTGCATGGCTATTTTAGGCATATGGTTACTTTATCTCTTGTAACTTGTCAAATTATCATTGGGAGCCTCTCACTTCTATATATATGACCCTCGCTTCCTGGCTAGATGGGCATGATCTCATCCCTTCTGTTCATTCATTTCTCTACCGAGAGAAGAGAGGGGGAGGGAAGGAGGGAGGGAAGAAGGAAGAGGGAAAAGAGGGCGGTGTTCTTGGACTCCTCCTGTAATGTTTCTTGCTCAAATGAGTATTCCAACGGCAGCAGCAGCACGATCGAGGAGCTCTCGGTCGCCTGAGAGGCAGTCAATCGATCTGTGGATAGTTCCATCCCCCGTCTAATACATCCTTCAGGGTAGGGTAGGGTAGGCTGTGATTACT
Organism: Trapa incisa; assembly: GCA_030064435.1. Classification (NCBI taxonomy): domain Eukaryota; kingdom Viridiplantae; phylum Streptophyta; class Magnoliopsida; order Myrtales; family Lythraceae; genus Trapa; species Trapa incisa. The sequence continues at coordinate 351,706 of CM057784.1, read as the reverse complement.
AAGTATTCTGCTCTGGAGAAGTTGAACAAAGCCTGCTGCCTTGCTGAGATGCTCATTTAAGCAAGCAATGTTATGGGAGGATATGCTTTCTTCATTCAAAGCATTGCAATCTCGATTGGTGGAAGCTCAGTCGGCTTATTCTATACCAATTCTCATCGGGTGAACAATTTCTAAGCTCTATGAATCGTTTAAATTCTCATCCTGCAACCTAGACAATGATGATCCACTGAAATAGAAATGGACACTACTGTTGCTGTTACATTCTAGGGTTTCTTGTACAGTTACTGATCCGTGATGCTATCCATGGAAATAAGAAATAGCTTCATACCGTCAAGTACTTTTGGACCTAGCTAAGCTACACCTCCTTAATAAGGCTGGCTAATTACTTACATTCAAGGGAGGTGAATTCATCAAAGCCATAGTCAACATCCCTTTTTTTTCTGCACGTAAAAGAAATACTCAGCATCCCTCTCATAATTTCAAAACAAAAAGGATCCCCTCTCTCTATCCTTTGGTGGATATTGTCAATCTAATCCTCTTTGTTGCAGGTCCTTTGAGCTGATCAGTTTAAGCTTTTGCAGATTTGCAGAGTTTTTGTTGCAGGTCCTAGGAATTAATGCAAGTACATGGATGAGGATCACAACTTCTTCCCATTTTTCCTCATTTATTTTACAGTGTACGTACGTACTTAACAGATGCATGAGGTCAATGAATCACCCACAACCATTCTCGATGGAATATCAAACCGATGATGGGTTATGTTGAATGAACACTTTCTACTATATATCTCAATCCATCTGGGTGTTTTCTATTACCATCACTTCTCCATTTTCATCGATGTAAAAGAGAAGTGTATGTGTGTTGATGACTTTGAATTTCAGATGTCAGATTATTCTAGCTAGTGATGTAGGTAGGATCCACACGAGCACACTCACTCACCACCAGACTCAAGGATTCTTTCTGGCATCATATTCACGTGCTTTCAGATTCCATGCGGCCGGCCTATGTTTGTGTCTGCCTGCCTGCCCAATTCAAATCAATAAAAAGAACCACTGATTCATGAATGCATGGCATGCATCATTCCTTCACTCACTTGTATGAGACCAACTTACCGTTGATTTATTTAGGCCCCTTTTTTTTCTGGGAGCCCCTGAATCCAAACTGCCAATTAACCCTTTGCTTCCAGCCACAGAAGATCTCCTTGATGATGGACATTTCCCCCTCCCCACAACCAGAACCTCGCCTCCTCTCCTCCTTTCTGTCTGAAGATGAAGGCGGTGGCCGTATACACTCTCCTTGCCACCGCATTCATCTTCTTCCTCGTCACCTCTCCAGCCACCCGCAATGGCCTGCATGGTGGTGGTGACGGATCGGCTGCTGTGAATATTCGCCGTCTTGGCTCCAAGTACCACCCCTCAAACTTTGACCCGTTTGTGGCCGAAATAGAGAGGAAGAACGAGGAAAATTTATTAGACCCGTTGCACGATGAAGATCATAGTCATAGGGGGAACCTTGGTGACCCTTCCACAGAATACTTAGATGATCAAGGGAAGCTCAACATCACCCTGAGGCTCATGGTGCTGTTTCCTTTTATCGACAACCACCCGCAAGATGGGTTTATCAGTTTGGGGGAGCTGGAGGCCTGGAACATGAAGCAGGCGACGGATCGGTTATTCTACCGGACCGAGAAAGAGATGGATTATTATGATAAAGATGGAGACGGAGAGATTTCTTTCAGGGAATATCTTCCTCAATTCTCCGAACAAGAAATAGGTAATTGTTATGCCTACTCTATATATATATATATATATATATTATGTTGTTGCATCCTCGGCTCTGGTCGGTTCATTGTCTGGTCCTTTGTTGCCGGTGCCAACATGAACATATTTCAAGAAAAAGATTTCTTTTTTCATTGGAAAACGCCATGCTTCCAGAAAATCTTCCACTACCGTACTAATTGGCAGTTTGAATGCTTTTACAACAGCACAAAACAAGATGGAGCACGGAAATGCTGGCTGGTGGAAACAGCAGATTGCCAATGCAGATGTCGACCGGAATGGCACACTCTCTTTTATCGAGTTCATGGAGTAAATCCGGAGACCCTTCTGATTTTTCTCAGTTTGTTGATTAGTTTGAAGAATTTCCCAAACATCAAGAATTTATTTTATAAAAAAAAACATTTTTTCTTGCAGTTTCTTGCACCCAGAAGATAGCAATAGCAGAGAGATCCACCGATGGCTCATGGGAGATAAACTGACGTAAGCACCCAGGTCTAAGAGTTCATCACCTGCGAATTCCGTTCCATGTTAGGTCCTTTACATACGCGTGTTAATGTCGGCGTGGCATATTATTATAGGCGCATGGACTCGGACGGAAATGGGAAACTGAACTTGGAGGAATTTGTGGATCATGTATACGCTTTCTACCAGACGTATGCTGAGTTCGAAAATGGCAGAGGCGCGGCACTTGGTTCACAGGAGAAGTTCGACGAACTTGATACCAACAAAGACGGGTGCGACCTTCTAAGATCTCTGTCCTTGGTCTAATAAATCTTTCTTCTTCAGTTAGATATATACAGTTAATTCATGACTTGATTGTTTATTTTTCCAGGGAACTGGAAGTAGATGAGCTGATCCCGATGCTTCCGTATCTGTATCCTGGGGAGTTTTCTCATGCTAAACACTACAGTAGCTATCTCATCCATGAGGTTCCACATAACTCTATGCCTACGTATTCTCAAAATGATCTCTGGTTTTCCATGTTATGCGGCCTAATGCTTTTATGGGTATGCAATACAGGCAGATGACAATAGAGATGGTAAGCTGAGCCTAGATGAAATATTGAATCATGAGATGCTCTTCTACACCTCCTTATTGGATGTGGATGAATATGATGAAGATCTCCATGACGAACTCTGAAAGGATCTCCTGCTGTCTGACAAGTTGCTTAAAGAAAAAGAAGATGCATATTTTGTCTATCAACTTTTTTTTGGCATGAAAGAGATGGGTTTTCCTCCCTCTCCCACGAGTATCTCAACGCGTGTTCATTGTGAATAATCACTGGGAGAAAAACAAAAAGAAAGAGGAAAAAGATGGGAAATGAAAGCAAGGATCCCTGATATTGGACATGGAAAGTTTCATGAAGCTTTTCAATTTTTGTGTATAATGTAATCATACATATGGTTTCTTCCAAGTTCTAGGGAGATACTAGCATTCATAGTATGATTAATTTCCCTCTAGGCAGGTGGTTATGTTAGATCAGTCAGAACCAACCATGAAACAGCAGGAAAAGCTGTTACACTAGATACTAACTTGACAAATTTCTACGTGGGCCTCAATGTCCTAACAGATCTTAGTCTACATAAAAGTTGGCTGGGGAAACTAGCCGTGGTAAGCAAGAAAAGATAAATCTACCACTGGGACATGTGAGACAAGATGGGTAGCTGTCTTGAGACTAAAAACAGGACCACAGAGAGACAGAGAGCAGACCATCCAACCAATTCCAGCTCCTGCTACTAAACATTTGATTTATCTTTAAAGATATTGTGACCACTGGATACAGCATGGCAAGGTAAAGTAAACTTAATGCCTCAACAAACATTTTTTAAAAAAGAGCAAACATGAAATACTTCCTAGGAGATACAGCTTGCTTACAGGTAGGCAAAATAGCCGCATAGAGCAATGAGAAAAAGAAGATCCAAGTGGGAATCATCTGTTCCTGTGCTATTAGGGTGGTATTTCATTTTGTCCTTTGATTTTCCTCAGTATTCATCCAAGTACGTGTATAACATTTCATCCCTCTTTGACTTGGGTCGGCGGCTAAGTAAGGCTTTAAGTAGATGCTTACTTTTGCTTGGGTATTGTTTGGTATCTAGGTCGCTATCCCTTTCAGCATGTGATTGCACGGAAGCCAATTTTCTGGTCTCTGACAGAAACTGATGCAATGTAAAAGAGTTTGCAAGAATCAGCTCCATAGTTGTAAATAAGACAAGGGAAAAAGAGAAGGAAAGATTTTGGGATCTGTTTTATTTTGGAGAAAAATTCCCATCTGTTTTTTTCTACTTGAAGGAATTGGAGATGCAGAATCAGAGAAAATATGCTAAAACTTTCTTATCATTTTGAAATAGCAAGCTTGGACTGTTCCACATGGCTGAAAAGTCTAAACTAATCCCATCAGGCCATATTTTCTAAAGCATCTTTGCTTAGTTTACTGTTTCTTAAACAACAAAAAATTTATAACCAGAAAGCTTTCATGTCAAACACAATCCAGAATTTGTGAATCAGGATTTCCTGATCTGTGTGAGGTGTATTTTTGGAACTTACATTTTCTCCTGCAAAAGAGAGGTTTGGAGTGGTTGGCCTAATTGTTTTTGGTGTAGAAGGCCAACTTGAATCAGGATTTCCTGATCTGCTAGTGATGGATCCAGAATGCAAGGAGGGGAACCGATGCTGCGGTGAAAGTGCTCTTTTATCTGTTTCATGACAATGTATAAAGGAAGAAATATTCAAAAGGAAGTTAAACCCAGAGAATAAGTGAATGATCAGATGTTGGTTATTGGGAGTGCAAGTAATGGAAGGGTGAACAACTGTTTACTTGTATACAGACCTGAATGTTTCTTAGACATGTTGGAAGGGAAAGAAAAAGTTGCAGATCTTTGGTGACGAAAAGGTGCACTTGAGCTGCATCGGAAATATCTAATCACATTAACATTCAAGGCCAAACTTAGAAAGTAAAGAGTGACCAGATTATGAAGCTAATATTACCTCACTGGAGGTGGATCTTCCTTCATTGTACATCTAACCGCTTAAAAAAGACAACCATAACAAGCACATGCCACATGCATCACAAAACTTCAGCAATTTATGTAAATATGATTACTAGAAAAAATAATAAGAAATATGGAGATTTACTGTTTCTACATTGATGCCAACCATCTCCATCATCCAGTAAACTACCATGGTAATTCAATTTCATGCCATCAAAATCACGGCACACTGCCTCCCCTACTGAATGGGAGACATGTGGTGAATAGAAATTAGGAGCTGGAAAATACTGAAAGAGTAAACGTTAGTTAGACTAGAGCATAGAGATAGAGAGTGTGTGTGTTTGCCTGGCAAAATGTATCGCATGTGGAACTTTGGGGCATTAATAACAAGTGATTGTTGTGTGAGTCCCTCATGATCTATGTAATGCAGGCAGGCCTGAAGTCTCTACAGAGTGGAAAAATTCTAAACTTCAGTAGAGGCATACAAGGAAGTACAGAGATTGCTATCACAAATTAAGAAAAATAACTGATATTATGAATGGAACCCAAGGCCTAAACTTCCTTCTATAACAAAATATCAGCAGCACATCATTGGGAGAACGTTGTTGCTGACTGTACCTGTTCAATGCAAGACACACTGATCTCAGTCCCAGCAACTTCGTCAACCTTTTTATACAAAAGATCATTAACTCCGTAACTCACTGAACCCAAGTGATCCACAGTATTTACAAGAGCCTTGACAGTATAATCTTTTAATGTTTCGACCACCCTGCAGGCAACCTATATTCTCAGAGACGGAAAAAGATAGCATGGAAATTGGCAGGAAAACAAGATTTTTTGAGACTCACATCTGTTTTTGGTCATCATTTGTATATGATAATTCGAAATATTCAGCTGCTGAATATAACTGCGCACGCAGGTTCTTCAAATCCTGAATTGAAGAGTAAAATGATTCAGCGGGTTCCATTTGAATTCTCTAAATGGCTACAGAAACTACAATTGACTGAATAGGACTTAAAAGGAAATATTAGCATTAGAGAGCAAGCAAGATTACCTTGAGACTATCTGAGAACATCAAGCTCTGATGCATCGAGAACTCGTCATAATTTGATGCTTCTTCAGGGACTGGTGACGAAGAGGCTGTCATGGTTCCCACAAGGGCTCCAATGGCCCTTATAACCCCTTAAACTGCAATGTGCTAATAAAGCCCTCCTAAAAACTGAACAAGCAACCCTCGCTAATATATAAGGATGATAATATGTCAGCAAAATTTGAGGCAAGAAAGGGGAGCAAATGTTCAAGAAACAGAGATGGCTTTGCAGTTGCCAGAATTCTGCTAGGAGGGTGCAACCACCTGGAATCAAAAGATAACTGGAGGACAGCAAGCTAAAAAAAATAAGAGAGGCAGACACAGAAACTGATAGAAAAATAAGATTTCCAGTTCCTAGCAAGTCCGATGGCGTCCCATCTGAACGTTTAGATATCTCCTCTCAGCTCAATCTCAAATCGGACGTAAAGGAACCGAGGAAAGAACCTCTACAGCATCAAAAAGGGCCCGCAATTTCCAGTCCACCACCTCAAAGCGCGCAAGAACTCAGGTTGGCAGAAGCCAGAGAAGCTCAATATGAAGCGCAAGATCAAAACTTTCGGTTCAAATTAGAGCAAACCCATCTGGGGAAGACAGTGAGCTGTAGTTTTTGTTAATTCTCAACTCGTCCCTGGAACGGGAAAAAAGAAGCCCAGTTGATCGAAAAATGGGCCGAGATGACGCGAACAAGGTTGTTTGGTAGTGGGAAAATTTTTTTTACCAATGAACTGCACTACACCTTGGGAATACGACAGAGGAGACAGCTCCCTCTGTTTCTGTCCAGTCGGTGTCCACGGGTGTGCTAGGATGGTATTATTGCTAGACCCAAAGAAAACAAGAGCCCCAAGTGATGGTGGGGAGAGAGCGGTGAGGTAGGCGGAGAAGACGAGAACAAGACGGCAAGATCGAGGGAGGAAAAAAATGACAAGATATGCAGCAGAAACAATCAAGAAGGACTGCATCAACACTTCCCCTCTCAGATTTTAAAATTTCATAGATATGATTAGTGTTTGTTTATTGAATCCACTGTGCATAAATCTAAATTTGCAGCTAAATATAACTCAAAATATGACTGATACTGATATTAATAGAAAAATAGTGATGAAGGAAATTGTCGGTTGGAGAGAGAGAGAAAAAAAAAAGGAAAAGCTCTGTTTTTTATGAAAGTACCAACCAGACAGTGGAAGCCCTGTCGTCCATTGGCTTCTGTTATCTTAAGTATGATTGATTTGGCATTTCTTCCACCTAAAAAAATAAATGACACTACTGCAACTAGTGGGTTCCCTCTCCCTTGTGCCCCACATATACAATGATATCATTGCATTGCATTAAGCTTCCCCTCTCTACTTTTTTTGTACAATAAACCTGGTTTCTTCCTTGTATGTAAGGCAATTTTTGTAATCTAGTTTCAATTATTTAACTTGTTAATGAAATAATTGACCTGACTGGTTTGTGGGTCAAACTGAGAAAGAAGTTAGAGAGGAAACTTCAATGATTGTCCATTGGCTCCTTTCCCAAGAGACAAGACAGCAATGATGAATCCATGTATGCTTGTCGTTCTTCCATATTAGTGGCCTTGTAATGGAATTTGGGCTTTGAGCATTGTTGTGGGCCTAATCATTTTAATCTTTGGGAGGTTCACTAATTCATATCATTATTATCCTCTTCCTCTTTGGGTTTTTTTGTTGAAGATGAAGAAGAAGGCACATCACATTTAATTCAGCTGTACATGGAAATTAAAGTAAGAATTACAGCCAATAATAATGGAGATGGAGGGGGATTGATGGAGCTAGTAGTACACTACAGTACGATTAGTTGTGTACTAGAGATAATTGAAAGGAAGAAAAAATTCAGCAGATCCAACTGCTGGATCGTGCTCTTAATATATAGATGATGGTAGGTAGGGAAATGGGGCGTAGACTAGAGCTATTCTCTATTCAACTTAGCCGTTCAAGATCATCATCACCTGTCTTCCTCTGCCTGCGTCTCCATGGGACCGCCTGCTTTATGCTCTCGTAAATGCTTGCCTACATCCAATTTAATCATTAATTAAAGATAGAAATTAATAAGATCAATCTCATCAAATTTGTGAGCAGTTATGGAAGATAGAAACATCATGAGATAGCCTGCCTCTTTAATCATCTCCGGTATGTATGTACCACACACTAGCCACTTATGACTTACCCACAAGTGGGATTTGGAATGTGAAAGGTTGAAAAGACTCCCTCTCCTTTTCACCCTTGTTATCTTCACCTTGGGTTCCCCTAAGCGGGTTGAACAGGTGAAGATGCCGCCGCTGCCACCATCTTCAACAAAGGAGAACGGGTCGTTTTCTCCATTGGGGGCCTCGCACTTTTCCTTGAGTGGTGCCCATCTATTGGATCCAAAGAACAAGACCTTGTCCATCTTGACCTCCGATATCTTGATCCCGTCATCCGGACTCCGGAATGACCCTCCGATCCCGTGCGACCATGTGTTGGACGCCGAGCGGCCCACGTAGGGACCATCGAGGACCGTGGTTGGTGAAGGAATGCTCGTAACCTTGGCCTCTTTCAGCAGCCTGGGAGGCAGCTCCAGGCACCTGTGAAATCTCGTGTTGCAGTAGCTAATCTAAAATGATGAACACTGTACGATGATGATATTGATATAAGGAGAGTTACCTGGCGATGGGTGGCTTGGAGTCTCCGGTGCAGAAGGGTCGAGGCCTCCCGGGAGCCTCCTCCCACCGGAATGGGACGGAGGCTGGCGTTTGGATTGGCGGAGTCAGCATCCCCGGCAATTCCGGTGGCTTCTTGGGGAGCGAGTGCAGTGAAAGCCTAAGCTTGGGGGTCGCAGCCTCAACCACCTCCTGATCATCCTCCTCTCTGAGATGATCGGACAGCAGGCCCATTTTATCGTGCCTTCCTTCCTCCTCTGATGATTCCAGCAGGATCCTGATGTGGGAGTTTAGTTTCATGCTGATACTGATCTATATATCTGGCTGTTGATTATGTTCTCTCGTCTATGTATAGAGAGAAAGGGCAAGTATGTAGGCAGTAGCAGGTGAGGTGGAAGTGAGCAGAGAGAGAGAGAGAGAGAGAGAGAGAGAGGGGGGGGGAGGTGCTAACTGCCAACGCTCCTATTCCCAGAGACGCTTCTTATTCACATGGAAACGCAGACAGCTTCCAATACTTTGCTTTTGTCGGTGTGATGGCTTATAAATGTGAGCTTTATATTATGGACTCTTCTCTTAATCTGGCGAGAAGGATGACTCAACCGTTATGCTAATTCAAACATGCATCGTGGAAGAACAGCAAATGCGTAAATGAAAATAATTTTTGTTCCTATGCTTTTGTGTGCATGCTTTTCTTTAACCAACGAATTAAACCCTTTAATTCAAAGAGCTGCTTTTGCAAAGAGAGAGAGAGATGATGAATCGAAGAATGGACAGCGAATTCCATGTGAAGTAGCTTTTGGCATATGAATCATGGAGGGAACTTTCGTTCAAATAAACAACCATCCGTTGCCCCCGCATTGCACTCGCCTTCTTTCTTCATCTCCTTCTTATTGTACACCATGAAAACTACTTCTGTGGAACAACCTTTAGCGGTGGGAATCATACCGGACAAAAACATTACAGCATGGATTTCACAAAAAGAAGAGAAATTCCTCTGATGCAGGTCAAACATGTGGTGTGTGTATCTCTCCTGTCAGGCTAAGTGCCAAGAGAAAATGCTTTCACACACCATAAGATCATGAATTGGGAGACATCATGATAAGATTTTATCTCCTTCTTAATCTCATAAACGGTCTATATGATAAAAAAGCGAACTGCAAAACCGAATTTATGCAGTCATTACTGCGTGAAAAGGATGAATCCAAAAAGGGTGCACATACATATGAAGCTTGTCGGTGGACAAAACACAATTGGTCCACGGAAGCTTCCCAGTTCAACTTATGCTCAAGCGTATCGATTACACTTCTCCAGGAGCACGTATAATGGAGGTCGCCAACTTCTGGATCCATTGCGCCAAGGTTGGCTCATTGCTTACTTTTCATTTAGGCTTCATTCAAAGTAACAGTGATTGTGTATCCATTTGAAGATATTTCATGGGCTTTGATCTCCCTTGCTGTGACTGTGAGAGAGAATACAAAATCGTTGAGAATAAATAGCACAAAAGGGTATGGTTAGACTGAAATCTCAGTGTAGATGTAGATGTTTTATAGAACTAGTAGCAGACGAAAAGGAAGTCGCCCGCCATGCTTTTTTCTTCTTTTTTTCTTTTCATTTTAAGTTTTGGAGATTCAAATACTGCCGTGATGAAGGCAAAGACCATCATCCATAACACCATGGATTCTTCAAGTGCTGTCCTCTTCCAGTAGAAAGTAGAAATAGGTTGTCTCCCCTTTTCCTCTTCTTTTTTTTATTCCCTTCTTTTTAATCCTTCCACTTCCTGGTTCAATTTCAAACTAAAAACAAACGGGGAATTCTAATGGATAGGATAGGATAGGACGATGATTCTTAGCTAATGGTGCTACTCCATTAATAGGTGCTGACGAGCTAATCACCCATTGAAAAAAGATACACGTAAGAGCGACAGCCACTAGCAAGTTGGATGTCTTTGCAACAGCTGTATGTTCATGTCAATTCACATCTTTGCATCTCCTCCTTTCTAGTTAATCATCAATAAGTAAAGCGTTTGTCATGTATGGGCTGGAATGAGCAATCCATTACTATTGAAGAGTCCAACTTGGATATTATTTCAATTATGGAACTACTTTTAGCCTTCATGGTTTTCTTCATATCATATGGCCAAGCTAATACTGGATTTGCATGATCCCCCAGTAAGATGGACTCCTCTCTATTCCCCAGGATATAATTGATTATGAATTAATAGATTCGCAACAGAACAGAACCCAGTTATGGAGATGCACCAAGTCAAGGGATCAACTTTTGCCTATCAGGGTGATCCATGCAACTCTACCCGAGACCAGAAGACGCGCACGCACAAAGACAGATATATCACAGGTTTACTTACAGATACTACTTTAATATATACCGCACCCTTAGGAGGTGGAAGTAAGGTGCTATGGCTGCGTCCTTCATTGATGAACAGAGACTGCAAAATTCGTGTACTGTTTCCACGCCCCTTCAACCGTAGACGATACACTGAAGTCCCCTGCAGACCCAAAACCAAACACCGAACAGGATGGCACACATAAACAAGTCCAAAAACAATATCACCCAGACTTGCTTCTTCCAGACTTGCCTCGCCTTCTGCCCATCCATGCCTGAATATGAAATGCTTCTCGCCACGGCACCATTCACCTCATCGGCCTTGTTCTCCAAGCTAATATCTTTGATGATGATCGCATCGCTACCACGGCCAATGGAAACCTCCCCATTAAACCTATTCTTCTTCTTTTGCTTAAGCATTTGCCTAGGGTTCCCCATCACCTGTGCCGTGAGGTTCTTGCCCCCGTTGGGCAGATCCGTCCCAGGAGGTTTCTTCATCATCCCGTGCAGGATAGTATCGAGCTGTGCTTGCGAACAGATGTTCGCCTCCAGATCACTGGAAATCTTCATCGAACCGTTCTTGATCAGCTGGAGAAATCCGACCTTCACCTCGCCCAAAAAGTGGAGACCCTCGGATTTGCTCAGGGCTTCATTGAAAATGCCGAAGTAAACAAAAGGGTCGTCGATCAGGAAGGTGTAGGTTCTGCCGCGATGGGTCTGGGAGAACATGGAATGGTGCAGCGGCGCCAGCTCGATGCATTTCAGGGCTAACGGTGGGATGTCAGTGTGGTCCCGGCTGAATTCGGCGAGTATGGAGGTTCCCTTGGCAATGCAAGCGTAGAGGACGAGGTTAGAATTCGAAAGCAGCCGCATTGATTTTGATCAGACCAGGACTAAGAAAACGTCGATAAATCAGGGTCGTCCCAGGCGGGCTTTCAATTTTTTTGAGGGATTCAATGGGGGAGAGGATAGGATGAAGAATCCTAGTCTCCCTCACTCTCAAACCCTCTGCAATCGAACATTTCTCTGGTCTACAGCTAGAGAAAGAGAGAGATGACAGGACTATAATAGAATAGCTACAACACGTTGTTAAAACTGGTCCCATTTTTCAGATTTATTACTGAAAATGCCACTTGGATGATGATAGGAGGGGGGGGGGGGGGGGGGGGGGGCAGAGGGGAGAGGGACCCATCAGTTTGCCGACTCCATTTAATTCGGACCCACTAATAAAACCCATTGCAGACAATGTTCGGCCCATTTCATAGTATTCTTCAGAAAATGTGAAATCAATCGTTGGGCTGATTCCCAGCATAGAGGCCTGATGTGACCGTAAGTTATAATATTCTTATACCTTTGCGAGGTTACCATTTTCACATCACCACGGTCACAATTTCACTGGGAAAATGAAGAGGAGAATGAGACGTGAAGAAGAATAGGAGTATCGATACTTACAAAGATGGAGACTGACACGAGAGACAGACGGGCATCTTATCGGTCGTCCATGTGCCACGTGACACTATCAAGCGGATGGGCACGTAATACACAAGAGACCGAACAACAAATTGTCCCCACACGAGCCATGCATGCAGCATAATATTTTGTATTATTAGTTTCCACGCATTATCAAACAAACTTCATTTAATGATAGGACGTACATATGATCCAATGGACCTCCCCAGAATAGCTAGCTAGAACAGAAGTACCAAACTACTTACTTAGAAGTCTATGTCCATCTATGCCAGCGAAAACTCAACTTCAAATCCATCTGCGCCTTCTTGTTCGTGATCTAATTTCCCTTATCAAGCACGTAATAAGGAATGATAGGAGGAGCTTACTTTTTTTTATTATATCACTATTTTGTTCATTAGCCCATACTTCTATTCTAATGGCCATTAGAAAAAAAAACATTTCGGTGTTTCCCTTGTTGTTTACTGTGATGATTACAAATTTAATGTCATCTCACTGTCAAATCTTTAAGTCTAAACTACAAGGACCCACCCCCAATGGAAGTTAGGAGGTACAATAATTCGCCCTTGGCGTTGCATTGCATAGTTCTCCCAAGGAATCTAATTTCATGTAATGTAATGTACATCCAGTGCTAGAGTTACCTCTCCTCAGGTCCGTCCGTGGACAGGATGGGGACCATGCGTGCTTCTTCCAATTGGGATCGGAGGAGGAGAGGGCAGTATTTGTCACGGAGAATTCAACAACTAACCTAGAGTATTATTAACAAATTCCAACGGTAATTAACAAGATACCATGAGTACAAACCGGAATTATCAAGAGAGTATAAAAAATGATTACGAAAAAGTTAAGAGAAATAAAAATAAACGGATATTAATAAAATAAATAATTATATTTAGATATGCATATATTTATATTATATTCTATTTATGTATTATTAAATTCTATTCATTTAAATATTTTATTAAATTTATATAAACTCGTTAAATTGTAAAATTAATTATTATAACAATATTATATATATATCTCCACTTCTTTTATTATCTATCTCGTTAATTTATTTTTTTTACCGCATACGAAAGAATTCAATGGGCTAAAAAACCCTAAAATATCTATCAATAAGTAAATATTATTTATTTATTTTTATTTATGAAACCCCTGTTGTATAGAAGTTATAATTCAGCAGGTGTGCCTCACGGCTTGCGGGAACTCAAAGTTAAACTTCGGTGGATCAAAGAACCAACTTTTGTGAAGCTCATTCTCCGCGGGGTTTCTTCATTTTGAGAAAAAAAAGGTTGTGCGTCGATACAAGGCCAATGTTCCCCTGCTTCCAGAGCTTTTATCAAGAAGTTCAACAGCTCGATGGCTACTGCAAAACCCAGAGGCGCAGTGCTCCTTCCGTACTGCTCATTCTTATCTGCTTACGTTTCTGGGATTTCTATTCCTACTACATACACTCTCTTTGTGGTTTTCTGCAAATGCTAGTTGGGAATTCGAATGTTGATGAATGCTAATTCAGGTGGAGTCGCACGGTACCGTTCGGTTACAATTCTGGGCAGCTTCTCGAGAAAATGGTCAAAAGGGCAGAACAGAAGAAACCCCAAAAACAACTACCAAGTGTTTAGCCATCGCCTTTCATTAAAAGAAAATCAGTCATTTAGACTGTGCTTTGTCCTCAAAATTTATTTCAGTTTATCATAGATTAACAACTTGAAATGCTTACTGTAGATGCATTGAAATTTCTATACATATGTATATGTTGTATATAATCAATCATATTTGCCTCCTGTCCGTATGTTTCAGAGCGAGCTTGTTCAGCTCTCCACCATGACAGAGTACGACTTGGGTGGAGAAGGCGATATGTTCAAAGCCCCGGAACCCATAATAGAAGAACGGATCGTGGGACTCGATCCATTATCAGCAGCTATTTCGATGGTTTCTTTCACTGGAGATTCAGTCTTGGCCCAAGACCTGAAGTTTGCAGATATTACTACACTTGAGAACGAGCCTCTTCTCAGTGAAGTCTTCTACGAGTGTCATAAGGATCTGGTGGAAACGGCAGCAATAGGAACATCTTTCGCCGAGGCACTGGAGATGGAGATTCCGCCAATGAAGATTGACGTGGGCGAGTCCATGATGAATGAACTTCCTTTGGATTCCCCTTTCCAAAAGAGTGCGAGCAAAGGATGCCTGAGCTCAGTGGAGTGGATGTGGATCCAAGGAGCTGCTCTGAAGTCAAACTTGCTCGAGTGTTCTGGACTGGATTTTGGAGCCGCGGAGGTCGGGTTTACTTACTTCATCTCCAGGATGCTTCAGAGTATCCAGTATGGGTTATTTTTCTCTGCCTTCTGCACCATACACATAAAGTAGATAGATGACTTGACTGCATATATATTTTATGCATAGTTTTTAAAATATAGGATTCTACGGTGAATCCGTTGATTCGACCGGGTTCGGGCATTATGCATAATTGGATCGTACATGTTGCCGGTCCTACTTGGACCGGTCGATCAATCCCGGTTGCTATTTCAACCAGTTAGGTATATATCCTCCAGTTAAGTACTCTTTTTGGAAGGAAGAGAAGAATACTCAGTGAGTTTTATTGACCTCTGCTCTGCTCTAGTAACATACCCCTTTTAGACTTCCGCTGTAGTATTAAAATCTGATCATGATGAAAAGTTTCCTGTCTGTCCCCTTCAGCGTACAGTTTCTTTCTTTAATTCACTGGCCCCTTGCATGTGCGGCAAAGCCAATATGCATACTGATTGCTAATGCCATGATTGAAATATATGGGACTGAGAAAAAAACTTTTAGATGTTTCTGGCTCCTTTCCACAGGATGGTGCTGGGTCCTTCCTTGACACTGACTTTTTATGACAGACTCTTAGTAGTGGTAATGGCGATACTAGCCATACCCGTTCTGCTCTAGGGCAACTGTTGCTCCTCCACAACTGCAAAACTGAAGGACGCAGGGAGAAGCTATTACGTTACATAAACAAGAAGACAAAGAGGAACTTTGGGAGAAAGATAAAGGTATATTTACTTGATTACTTAAAGTGCATCCACATCTAGGAGTATTTGAATATGTGCTTTGCAGCTTTGGCTTCTTGAAGACCCAGTTATCTAATCATTTCTGCCCGTAATTTGCCTCTTGAATGTGCTGCATATTCTCGTGATATTAGGAACCTAATTTCTAGTCCAGTTCATGTTCACACCGATTCTATCCGTCAGCAATCCTGCATTTCTCCCTCTTCCATGTCCTACCAGAAAAGTAGAAAGCAATCTCAGAGTTTGTTTTGTAACTATATTGACACTTGGTTAACAAACAATATGCTTGTGTTGTGTCAGTATGCTTGCAGGAAGGCCTTAGCCGACAGTCAGCCTAGAGTCCGGGGAAGATTTGCAAAGACCGAGGATTTTAATGTCTCCGTGAAGAAATAATTGCTCGACCCATCACAAGCAGCAATAACTAGGAAGGTTCAGGGAACTGTGTTTGCTTGGTAGTAGCCAGGGGTCTTTCACTCAAGGGCCAGGGGTGCCAATGACTTGATGATGATGGCAATGTAGGCCACGGCTTCAGCAGTGCTTTTCACCTAGAGAATTCACAAGTATTATACTGCTGCTGTATATATGTAGTTGGGTTTGAGGAATAAAGATGTGTGTTTAGTGTATGCTGCGCTTAATTAGTTAAGTCATAGTCCTTCTCATATGATTTGTGGATGTTGTTTCCTTCATGTACTGTATCCATCAAGCCTGCAACTGAGCATATGCCATAAAATGGCCCAAGGAACCATAGCTTTCTATTCTCTGGGCTTAATCTTGGGCTTTATATTATGATTCAGATCGGATGAGATGTTGTCACGTGGAGAATCTGTCACGCGCCTTCCACGCTTCTCTCGATCCCTCCTATCAAATGTTGACGACTCAGTCACTGGCAGCCTCTCATTATCTTCTTTGCTAGGCCCGCACAGCCGGCCATCATCTCGAACCCCTTCAGTCCATTGACCGGTAAGGGTTCTTCGTCCGGAGATTCTTGAATATCCTGGGGTCGGGTGGACGTGCTTCATCTTGGCCTTGTAGATAGTAAGTACTGTTGCTGTTTCTTCTTTGATTAAGTGCTCCGATTCCTTTCTCTTGCTCCGTACTCGATCGCCCCACTGCAGGGGACTGAATCACCCATTTCTCGGTGCATCTGGCTCTTATCAGGTAACTCCTAGCTCGGCCATGGCTTCTGTCATCGTCATGCATCAAGGATTGTTTGGGAGTCGTGTAAGTTACGCCCTTCTGTTCCTGCTCCGACGTTGATTATGCGACAGATTCATTCGCCGAATTTGTTGTCGAAATTCATTATCGATGCAGTCAGTACTGTCTTTCTATTTGTCGAGAAATTATTTTTCCCGCTTTGCTTCAGCTTATTATTATTCGTATCCGTTCGCTTTCATGGTATTTATCGTCTGGTTATGATAGCGTCTGGGTATCTAAACACTCAGGTGATAACTTTGAAACTTTTACAGGTTGCTGAGAAGTTTTGCTGCTTAGAACCTTCAGCATCCAATGCAAGCTTTCCCAAACCGTGCTTTCTCCTCGCTAATGAGCTATCTCAGCTCAATCGAGGGTCACCACAACAAATTAGAAGCCTCGCCTCAAGGAAGTTTTCGTCTGCTGTTGCAAGGGCAGGTGAAGAAGACACATGGGGCAGCAGATATACCTGCGATGACCTTGAAAATCAGAGGAATAGTTATAATGACCCTCATGTAGATTTAATTCATCCTGTACCCGAATCTCAGGCTGAGATTTCTTTAAAGACCGAGCAATGGTTATGTGAGACAAACTTTCTTCATAAACTCAGGGCTGTTCACTTGCATGTTTTAGCATCCGAACAGTGGAATGCTCCGCGATTGGCATTATGCCATAGGTAAACATCACTGATTTTCTATTCTCAAATGTTCATTAATTATTTCCCGTGCTTTCATTTTTGTAATACCATAATTGAACATAAAATTATTATGGTTTCTTATGCTCTGGTTGTTAAGCTAGCATTATATATTTTTTTCTAAAATGCATAGGCCATAACGTCTTACAAAATGTGTTTAGTTGCTGCAACCTGCAAAAATAATATTCCCTTACAGCTGCTAGTCCATCCTTCATGTTCATCTACTGGCTTAAAAAAGACTTTCCTTCTTTTGGATGGCCATCTTAAAATGCTTGCTCTAGTTTAGGCTGACAACATAATCTCTAGTTCAATATGTTTTTAACTTTAATTTTCAACCGCTAATGTATGATTTCAACAGATATTATATGACAAGCGCGGCAAACTTGATCCATTACCTGGCAATCAAAAGCCTTGACATTGAACTGCTCCAAGACGATCCCATTGGCATTCTTCTTCTCAATTTGCAGGCTATCAACTCACACGTCCTAGCAAGTATCACAGAAGGCATTCAGCTGTATAACTATACCAATTTAAATTCTCTCAAGGTCCATGAAAATAGTCTTGTGGAATCTGACTCTATAGAAAGTGTGGACAAACAAAGGAATGGAGACTTTGCAATTAATGCAATGAGGAGAAGGGCCTCCTTTAATAGAGAAAGACTGTTTGGCACATTTCATGATAGAAAACCTGCTCATATTATGGCAACAGTCGGCGTAGAAGCAACTCAGAGTGAGTCGCTAATCCCCGACCTTCTAAATAATGGGACCACTATGTTTAGGATAAATTGTGCACATGGAGACTCAAACTTGTGGTATGAGATAATCAGAAGAGTGAAACATAGCTCACAGGTACTAGAGAAGCCCTGTAGAATTCTCATGGATTTGGCTGGACCAAAGCTTCGTACTGGCAAATTTAAAGCTTGCCCGAGAGTGATCAAGATCTCTCCAAAAAGAAAATTTAATGGAGAAGTGGACAATCCTGCTCAAGTTTGGCTCTTGCAGGATGGGGCGTGCCCCCCTCCCACTCGTGTTCCTCCAGATGCAGTTCTGCTCATAGATGGGCCCGAGTTAATTGTTAGGTTGGGGCCTGGAGATGTGTTAAGGTTCCATGATGCTAGAGGAAAGGAAAGGGTGCTTAAGATTAAAGGAAGATTACATGTAACAGGTGGTAATGGCTTTCTTGCAGAGTGTTCAAGAACAGCTTATGTTCATTCTGGAGCAGAATTTTATCTCAAACAAAAGAAAGGTAAGCACCTGGTCGGCCGAGTTGTGGAAGTGCCTGCTTCTGAACCATTTATTAGACTGAGAGTTGGAGATTTGCTTATTATATCACGAGATGGCTTGTCTGAAGCAGGGCCAATCAATGGTGCTCATAGAATAACCTGCCCTTCAGGGTACCTATTTGACTCGGTTAAACCTGGAGAGCCCATTTATTTTGATGATGGGAGAATTCAGGGAGTGATTCAAGGAACAAGCTCCTCGGAGGTCATAGTTTCTATTACTCATGCTGGTATACGAGGGACTAAGCTAGGATCAGACAAATCCATAAATATTCCTGAGAGCAATATCCGGTTTCAAGGCCTTACATCTAAGGATCTGGCAGACCTTGAATTTGTATCCTCTTGTGCTGATATGATGGGAATTTCATTTGTGCGAGATGTTCAAGATATTATACTGCTTCGTCGTGAATTGAAGCAGCGGAAGCTTGAGAATGTCGGGATCATATTGAAGATTGAGACAAGAAGTGGATTTGAGAACCTACCCCTATTGCTGTTAGAGGCCATGAAAGGTCCTAATCCCCTGGGGGTAATGATTGCTCGAGGAGATCTTGCAGTAGAATGTGGATGGGAGAAACTGGCCTATCTGCAGGAAGAGATTCTATCAATATGTGGTGCCGCCCATGTGCCTGTTATCTGGGCTACCCAGGTTCTGGAGTCACTTATTAAGTCAGGCGTGCCTACCCGAGCTGAGATCACTGACGTGGCCCTTGGAATGAGGTGAGTCGTGAAACTTTGTGGACTATATGATTGTATTTTTCACTGATGAAATCTTCACTTTCAATGAAGAGATCTTAGATCAAGGTATACGTAATCACTCCCTGCCTTTTACTTGAGCAGGGCAAGTTGTATTATGTTGAACAAAGGCAAGAACCTGGTCAATGCTGTGTCGATGTTAGATGCAACCTTACGAAGCAAGTCGGAAAAGACGACTGCGGATATGGTGAAACCTCTTGTATTGTCAAGCCGCCTCTTCTAATCATGCTGACAAGGCAAGGGTCTTGTTCTTGGAAGGTACTTGAATTTTGGTATTCATGAATACACGGCGTTTCTCTCTGAATAATTTTTCAATGCTGTCTTGTTTCACCCCGAGATGGCATAAAACTTGGGCTCTTATGGTTTGCATTGTACATGTGGTAACTATGAAGTAGAAGGAAATTGGATGTACATTTATTTGTGATAGCAATACATGTTACCATATTGTCAATACATCATACATAACCTTGGATATCTACTTGGCTTATCCGTATATCCATCCACATATGGTCAACAAGTCCATTCACACATCACTGCATGTGCTGTATTTTGTAAGCCATAATGTTATTACAGGAGATGTTCTTTACTCTAATAAATGGATACTCGTTAAATTTTGTTTTAGACTACTCCTCAAACAACAAAGCAACTGCTCTACGTCCTGCTACAGAATTTGAGTTAGGATACTGCCTGCTTAAGCCATATGCAAATACGATTAATAGGATTAATAGGACGATGAATCTTAGGTGAGAAAGGGGACGAAGAATCAAGTCAACCAATAGGAATCAAGTTACAGGTGTACACGTGGCGGCGACCAGTCAGTCCGGTACAGCAGTAGAGTGGCCAACAGATTCACCCGACAGCTGGCCAGAGTGTATGCACGAAGTACGTTGCCTGCTTGTTCCAGTTGGGGAGCTTTCAATTCAGAGCCTGCAGAACATGACTCTTTCTCGACTCTTTCTCTCTCTCTCCATTTGATCCCCTTTTTCTTCTGTGTACAATCACTCTTGGGATGAATTCTTTTACTGGATCTCTCTAAAGAGTTCTTCCGGATTCTCTGATCTTTATTGAGAGAGACAAAAAAGCAAAGCATTTACCGATCAGATTTGGATCATCGCTGTCCTTATTTCCTTCGGCCGGATCGTCGACTTCTTGTCGGAGCTGTATTCTGTTACTCCTTGGCTCATTTCTCTGTTGGAATTTCGGATCTGCGTTCTTGCTCCCAGAGCCGGGCCGTCAGGTTTTTATCGAGTACTTCCTTCTCGGTCTGCGCTATAATGATTTTCCCTCGTCTGTTTATTTATGATAGGTCCGTGGATGGATTGTTCCGGACGATGATGAATGAATGTACCAGCTCAGAAAACGGTTTGAAATCTTGAGTTAAAGCCATTTTTTTCTTTGACTGAAGCCTAGTAGATGAAATTGCTTATATGCAGATAGTAGTGTTTTAAGTTTCAAAGTTTAACCCGATATTGGAAGAGTCTTATGCGCATTTTACCTTCTTTACATCTGTTGGCACCTTTCTATTCTGTCCATTTGGCCTGCCAGACTTAATCTGTGTGGAAGCTGGGATTATGATTAGGAAACTACAGGAAATTGACCATTCTACGAGTTTTATCTATTTCCTTCCTATATATGTTATCATCAATTTAGCAGATCGTGGAGCTGATTGGCTAATTATACATTTTCCTTTGTAAACTCTTATTGATATTAGAAGACCATAATATGGGACGTGTATTTTCTAGCTTTTTGTTTATGACATGAGTAAGCAGTTGTCATCTCAAAAAATAAGCTTCACATATGATTAGGTACTCTTTATGCTTTATTATCTATTTCTTGTATGCTTTCCAGCAGCTACTGTGATTCACTTGGTGATTATTTCATTGATGAGCTCTATGACTATTGACACAAAGTGATGTCAGTGATTGAATTGTGTACAGGGTAATTAAAGCCATAATAGAAGGAAAAAAGGAGGCTGGGCCAAGGAACTATCATTTTTGGAATCAGGGCTGTCTAAAAGAGTTCCAAGATGATGATAGATTCCGGTGCATCAGAAAAAACAGATTCTGTCTTTGACTTCATGATAGAGAAAGGGAAAGATCTCAATTTTGATAGCGGTGGTTGGAAGAGGTGACTGTTCTTGCTTTTAGTGTCAAATTCCATGTATTATCACACATTTGCTAAATGATGTCCTTCCCTTCCTCATGGCCAAAGTCAATTTATCCGATTGGTCATCCTAGAGGGTAGTGGAAGTGAAAAAGACCATGATAACAAAAACTGAAACTATATTTTTTCATGTACCAAAGATTTTCCTTTAAAAAAGAATTGCTCGTCTGTCCTTGGTTAGCGTCCATAGCAAATGTTTGGCCAAATGCCATTGACTAGCCATAGCAATTGGATTCCGGAAGACATTGACAGGCAGGATTCTATTAGTTTGTGTATGCTAACACATGTTTATGTGAATCACAGTGAGGATGGAATGTTAAGCTGCGGGTATTCAAGTTTCAGGGGAAAAAGAGTAACAATGGAAGATTTTTATGATATTAAAACTTCCACAATAGATGGGAAAAGAGTCTCCATGTTTGGAATATTTGATGGTTTGTTTCTTTCTCTCCGCTTCTTGTTTTGAGATGGTTAGTGTGATGTTTCTTTATAGGATGATCTATATATGATCTAGCATAAAAAATGGTAGAAATTGTATTGCTGCTAATATTTCTAAATTGGACAGCTAATTTGTACAAGTTACACATTTTTTTCACCACACTGAGGGAAATCCTTAAGCATCAATATGCATTATTGCATTGGCTTAGCTGTTTTTGTTTGGTTGATTTGATTTTCTGAGCATATCTGAACATCTAGGGCTAACTCAGGGTATCGAAAATTCAATAAGGTCTATGCTTCTGAAGTTACTGTTTTAGTTAGTTTACTTCAATTATTCTATTGAATTAATCTAGTAGGCCAACCTCTTATATGCATATATTTTTGGGCCATAGATAAGTTGGTCAGCTCGAGTATGCAAGTTTCTTTTATCAACTCACATATAAGAATGGCTGAGCAATAAATACTTATATCACAATTGTATTATGAACACGGCATTTATATGTTACTACATATCTAGATCTACCGAATTGATGTTGTAGTGTGATTTTGGACATTTAAATGATACTTAGAAGCTTAATAATGTGCCTGAAGTCAGCTCCTGAACTTGTATATAATGCTAGGAAGTAATAAGCAGGAAAAGTTAGAATTTGATTATTCTCATACATGGTAATTATATAATGCTGTGTTTCTACAGGTCATGGTGGTTCACGAGCTGCTGAATATTTGAAGAAGCACTTATTTGACAATCTCATGAACCATCCACAATTCCTGATAAATACCAAATCAGCAATAAGTGCGTTCAATGCTATAACATGAAGCTATACCCTTATTTTTATATGTAGGACTACTGCATTGATCATCATTTGTTCCTTTGCAATGTATCATGTCAAACCTTAGAAGTTCCTGGTAGCGAGTTCATGCCAGATTGTGCAAACTGTCTGTTTAGTAGATTGTTGTGTTTGGATTGCTCTATATCTTTATATGAGATCATACTTGATTCCTGCTAATGCATGTTTAGATTTGCAGGTGAGATATATCAGAAGACTGATTCAGATTTTTTGGAGTTAGAAAATGATTCTTTCCGAGATGATGGCTCAACTGCATCTACTGCAGTTCTAGTTGGTAGCCATCTATATGTTGCCAATGTTGGAGATTCAAGAACTGTCATATCTAAAGCTGGTGAAGGTACTACATTATAGGAGATCCTTTCCCATTTTTATCTCCTGAATATTTAAAAATATGATGCACATCGTTTGTGGATAAAATTACGAGATTAATTTAAATATCATACAAGTAACATTACCTGGAAAATGATTGTTTTTGTGGTGAGCAATTAGGGTTATTGATCTTTAATATATAGTTGATGCTGTAAATCCTGAGATAGTCACTCTAGACCTGTGCATCTGCCAATGACCATTTCATATTTGGATAATCAGCTTTTTAAATATGTTCCTGTGCAGCTGTTCCTCTCTCGGAAGATCATAAGCCTAATAGAATTGATGAGCGCAAGAGAATAGAAAGTGCAGGGGGGGTCATTATGTGGGCAGGTAGGTCTCTTTGAGTTTTGCCTTACACTTAGTTCCTCATCATTTGTTTTTTTTTTTTTGCGTGGAAGGCATGATAAAGGATGGAGGACTATAAATTTTCACTTTCCTTTTCCTTGTATATAAATGTTGTACACAGTTCTACTCCCTAGACACTTATTCAACTCATTTGTTTGTTTGTCTGGCTGGTAGGGACATGGAGGGTCGGGGGTGTCTTGGCCATGTCTCGGGCTTTCGGAAACCGCATGCTAAAACAATACGTGGTAGCAGAACCTGAGATCCAAGTAAGTCTTGATGTTAGCAAGGATTAGATAGCGGGAACGGGAACGGGAACGGGAACGGGGATTGACATTTAACAGGGCATCCTTCGTATATCCTTTTTGGATTAGCTTATTTTTCTGCTAGTGACCATGTATTTCCAGCAGCCTTGACCAATTCTTCCCCAATATTTCAGGATCAGGAGATCAATGAAGAAATTGAGCTCGTCATTCTTGCGAGTGATGGACTATGGGATGTAGTCCCTAATGAGGTGCTAAATGCTCTCTCCAAGTCCCTTCTCTCATATCCTTTAAGAGGAAGGCCTCTTTTAACCAATGTATGCCCCTTTTTTCTAGTTTCTTGACGGACTATGAGGACTTTTGTTTTTTGCAGGATGCAGTCGCGATCGCCCTAGCCGAAGAGGAACCTGAGGCAGCATCCCGGAAGTTGACTGAAACCGCTTACTCCCGGGGAAGTGCTGATAACATAACCTGCCTAGTTGTGAAGTTCCATCACCCGAAGAAAAAAGACCCCACAGGCACAGTTTCTCCGCAAGATAACCGTAAGGCTGGAACTGATCCCATGCCGGTTGATTGACCAGAAGTGTTGCCAGATTAATTATTCTAGCAGAGGTACATTAGGATCTGAACTGAAGATATTCCATCATTAATTTTTTCCGTCATAATCTTTTCATCCATCGAGCTAGCTATAGCTCGTGAACGGTGATTAGCTTTTACAGTTCCTCTTGTATGGATGCAGCTTGGCATCAGCTTCTGCTCCTTAGTACTGTTGACTGTGCTTTTTTTTTCGTGCTGCTTATATATGCATCATGACTAATGAGTCATGTGAAATTGTGACCTTTATCTAATTTTTTGAAGCTGCAAAAACTAGGATTGCAGAGAGAGAGAAGGGAAAATAAGCAAAAATAAAGTAAAAATGGAAAATATTTTTGGTAAGGATTATCATGATTTTAATTGAATTTTGTTTTTTTGTGTAAATATAATTTAATAAATTAATGAAATAGTATTTTATTTAATAAAAAAACTGAATTTTGTTGATAAAATAATAATTTAAAGAAGAAATGGCTTGTAGGTAATGTGTTATATATATAAAGTTAAATTTATTTGTTCACACAAAAAGAGTTAAATTATAAATATATTGCAAAGTGAATAAGAATATAAACAATTTTTTAATTAGCATTTACAGTTATAACTTCCCTTCAGAGACTGATCTGTTCTCACCCTCAAATGTATTCCAACCCAACTCTCTCACTTATCTACCCTCGGTTCCTCGCTCCCCCTACTCCAATTGCCGATGCTCCTCTCTGGTTCGCGGCCTCACGGGATCGCCACCATTTCCTGCTCACCGGCGCCACCAACGTGTGGAATCTGATGAGAATAGCCACCAATCGTTCGCCCTTCCCGACGGGCGAGGTATACTCGGAGCTCCAATCCAACAGTTATCTGCAGCTTTCGTCACTGCAATGGATTTCATTACCGTCGATGAAGCCGTCTAGAGGTAAATACAATATCCGTAGAAATATAGTAGATAGAACAGCTGAGTTATTTGAGTGAGATTGACGAATACACGTGCACACGACACCGTAGTTTCTTCTGCGCGATTTTTGTTGGAATCCGCCGTGCTTCCCTCATGTCTTCTTTCCTGCTTGAAATTGAAGTCATTTAAAGTTTCTGTTATATACCGCTTGCTTTCTTCGCAATTGCGTAGTATACTGTATCTATCCCTTGCTAAGGTATTTAGGTCGGCGGAATTGGCGCAGTTTGTTTGTAGAATGTCATCTATAGCTTATATAATTCGAACAATGGCTTAGGTATCAGATAATATAAGTTTGAATTATTAAATGGACCTCTCTGATTTTATTTTTAGTAGAAATTTTGGCAATAGTTGATTTCTTTCTCAGGTATGGTCTGTTGCGGACATGCTGGAACTCTATAGACATATTTATCAAGGTAGGCAAATTTCGAACTCTATAGGCATATACTTGAGGGGATTTTTTGAATAAAATTTCAAGGATTTCACAAATTATATCGTTTTCATTCTACGAGGTTCTACTGTGCTTGTCCGCAGAGTTTTTTTTTTTTTTTTTATGAATGAGGCTTACATTGGCTTGAGGTAAACCTGACTTTACCTTGTGTTCTCCATTAAGCTTTCAAGCCTTTGGAACTGCTGTTATCTATTTTTTTATTGTTGTTTCTGCCATTACATTGAGGTGACCCATATATGGTCAGTTGTGACCTTTTGCTTTACTAATGAAGATAGCCCGTTAGGCTATAAATATCTAAAATATGCAGGCTGTAACATCCCATTTTCCTTTACCACAGTGTATTGAAGGCTTGAAAATAATGGTCAAGTTAATATTTATTCAACATGTTGCTGTCCCATGGCACCAGGTAAAGCTTGGCACTCACATGTTCTTTAAGTGCTACTTCATCTTGTATCAAATATTTGTGCAAAAAAAAAAATCTTGTATCAAGTGGATAGTTTGATTAAAGCACATTTACAACGTATGACATCTTATCAGAGCTCATATGAACTTTCACATTTGGCATGCTGCTTTGTTGTAGTACTCTATTTACTATTTGGCATGTTGCTCAACCATGTTTAAATCCGTATGTATTTCTCATATTCTTTTTCCTAAAAATATTATTTTATTTCTTTTAGCCTCGAAGACATGAGTGAGGCGTTATGAAAACTACTCAAGGCAGTATTCTCAGATCTTGTATAATGTATTTACTAACTTCCTAGTATAACTTGATAGTGTGATTTTATTTCAGCATACATTAAGAGACTTCTTTACTTTAGTTATTCTAAATCTGAGAGTAATAAATTTCTTGATAATTTCAGAGACATTATGTCTATTACTGCTAACATATGACTTGCAACTGTATTATAAAGACAATTTACATTTTGGAATTATTCTTTGAAAAAATCATATGATTAAGAATAGTTGGAAATCATTATGATTCATTTCAAAAGATACTTGGTTGGAGTTGAAGAAATTTTGAGAGTTATATTACATCGGAGTAAAAATGTCAGTATTTGTGCAGACGTTTTCGTCTCCTACTTTAGTTATATTGACACGTGTCAGTGGTTAACGAAGACAACTGGGAAACCTAATTATCCATGCAATATTTTTTGCTTTTGTACTTTGACGAATGTCTTGTTTTGAAATTGCGGGTTATCTTGTTTTACATTACCCTTCTTCGCTCAAAGTGAAGAATGCTATCCATCAGTTTCTATAGGGGTGAGTTGGGTATTATTTAGCTTGTTTTATATGCCAAGGTAAAGCATATGCTGTCCGTGCACAGTCTGCAATTAAAGCAGGCCACAATTTCTGACAATACCATCATTCTGTATGGTTCAGTATCATAGCTATTCAAGTGAGTGGTCTGACCATAGTTGTGTTGGATTTCATTTATTTGGTTTGCATACCTTCTCTAAGAGTTCTTTGGTTCCACTGATGAGTGATAATAGAGTTATGATTAGAATTGAATGCATTTATGCTATTATAGATGATGTAAAACAGTTAGCACGTTTTTAGGTGTATTTCCCTCTGGAATAATTATGTTTGGGTACAACGAACGACTATGGATATTAGATGAGTGACCTTAAAGGATTCTTGTACTCTAATACTCTATGCTATAGAATGACACATCTTTATCTTTTTAGTGGGCATTGTTGGAAAACCAAACATACTCTAATAGTTTGAAGGCTAAAATAATTGACTGTCGAGCCCACTGGGCTCAAGCGTGTCTATCTAGTCCCACTGGGCTCAAACGCGTCTATCTAGTCCCACTGGGCTAACACGTAATTCGGATTCTCTGGGCTCATAATCTGTCTGGCCCACTTTCCACCTTCTATCAAACAAATGGGCTCAACTTGTTAGAATAGGCCCACCATAGATAATATATCACTCCAGATCCATTGGGCAAGCACACCGACCTAACATCTGTTCAGGCCCATTGACGTGTGGATATGTCCATACCCAATGGGCCAACACTATAGCCTGACATAGCCCAATGTATGTTGAGGCCTAAAGGGCCCTGCTGGTTTAGCATGTACTCAATGGGCCAGTGTACATACAGGCCCAGTGGGTTCATGTCTATATAGGCCCTAAGCCCAATATGTTTGTCAAGGCATACTGGGCTAATATGTACAGAACCAGTGGATAAATGTGTTTACCCATGCCTATTGGGCCATCATTGTTCAGGCTCAATGATCCAAAAGTGTCGGGTTTCTGAGCAGAACATATGTTCAGGCCCAATGAACACATCAGGGGTATAAATGCCGGCAGAGCCCAGAACGTTTATGGATGCCAACGTACGGTTTACTGGATTTAGCTATTGGCCCGTTGAACTGGGCCTAAAACACCCAATAGGTTGAATGTTGCCATTTAAGGCTTGAAGTTTAACCTTTGGGTCCAGTAGTCTCAAAAATCTTAATCAAATTGGAAATAGTTAGGCTATGTTTGTTCAGGAGGCTAGTTATTAATGCTTGAAGGCCCATTTTCTTATCCAGTATATCAGCGTTCAACTTAATGACCTAATAGTGCGAAAAAACACTTAACGACCTAGCACGAGAAGAATGTACCCAACTTCTGCTGTTCTACAGGTATATGGGCTCAAGGCTCAAGTAAGACCGGCACAACTGCCGTTAGGTCGCCATGCTATATTAGCCCCGAGAAATCGTTCCAACCCTGATCTTAAAACATACGACATTAAAATTTTACACTAAGTAAAACCGATGTCCTAAAGAGGTTCATCCGGATCCAGCACATAATTTTGAAGGATAAAATTCTGTGAAGCTCAGGACCATATATTCCAGAATCTCATGAAATACACCAAAGAGCTAGAACAAGAAGATGTAATAAAAACAATTCCCTAACCTCAGATCAAGATATAATGATCAATACTAGCTCACCTGATTTCATGGACCTAAATCCCTGAGTAACAACTGCCTGCAGCTTCCAGCAGTAAGTATTCTTCTCCAAATCTGCATGATCCTTTCGAAAATGCATTTTACAGCAAAATAGGAAGCGTGCAAGCGGCTGAAAAGGAGGGTCTCTGATCACCACTGTCCACTTCTCCAAACAAAAGCAGTGTAAAATTCTTTGAGCCCAACAAATTTGTCTTGGGAACTGCAATTTTGGATCTTTCATCCCTCAGAATTAAGCAGCCTGCGACTAGGATCATACTATTCTCTAAAGATATAACTCAGAAGGATGGGTACACGCTAATGATCAGACTGGTAACTCCAAAGTCAAGTAACTAAATTTCATTTAAACAAACAAGAAGGCAACATCTCAAAAGCTAATAATATTTATTTTTGGCTGAATGAAGAGGTCAACTGCTCAAACTTACAGAAATAGGTACAAATTGGCTCACATTGAGCATTATACTACATGCTATGAAATGTATGGCCAGGAGCAAAATATTCTGGATAAAAAAGGAGCGAAACATAGTAACATGCCAGATTAATGGAACGTTGATGGTCCAATAGAAATTGATTGCTGCTATATTCCTAAGAGTTTTATCTCAAATAGTGAGACATCCAACTATGTAGTAGTAGAGGATCATCTTTCCCCACATTTTCAATTAATGACTATATCTAATGTAAATAGATAGCATACAGGAATTTAGAGGTCAAAACAACTATCTTTTTTATGGGTACAGATCAACATATAATTATCAGTAAGCAACAGCTGCATAAATAAAGAGATGATACTCACTTTACAGAATGGAATAATAGATCGTAAAGTTATCACCTTACAGGTACTGTTCACTTAACCAAAGGTAAGCCAAAACCAAAAACCAGCAAGATTCATAGCAACATAGCCGTATGCATGTAAAATCACAAGGCACGCAAAGAAATAACAGTAAATAGAACCACCTGGTATGCACACAACACAAACTCTAATTATAGGAATCCATGTTATCAAAAGATTCACCATATAAGATAGCATATCCACTTCAATTCTAAAGTCAAAAGTTGGAAACGAGTATGTGCTCTGAAAAGAAGAAAAGCCATGCACAAAAAGAACAGGTGGACTTCAAGTGACCACAATGCCTGCATACTAGAAGTAAATCGATACTGTGTCAAGACGACAAGACATATCACAGTCTCGGGGTAAGTATCCAAAATAAGAAGACGTTCTTGTTGCTTAAAAAACTGAAAGTTAATTCAAAAAAGGTGATGTGAAAGAAACTAGACTCTATTAAGAAATTATCCCCTTCCAAGCATCTTGAACCACAGATAGAAGATTTTTCAGTAGATATTTATCACTAAATGGATCAGAAAACCATTCCAACCTATATCCGGATAGAATATATTCCCACCATGTTCTCTTGAGTTCTTATAGACTAGAACCAACATCTATGTGGGCAATCACTTAAGAAAAGACAAAAGAAAGCGGCATGTAATGTAAGATTAAAAAATGATAGGTGCCACTTGGAGGAGATTACCGCACCTTCACTGAGTGTATTGCATTAGCTGCTGCCATAACAGTTTATGTTGAGTATCCAAAAATACGTAAAAAAATCCAGCTTTCCATTCTTTTTCATACTTATTGCTTCTTAATACACTCTTATTGTGTCTTAATAACAGAGAATGCATGATGCAGATTGGACATTCATGGAGGCATCAGCTCAGGTCATTAAAATTTAAACTTTAATGACCTGGGCAGATGCCTTCATGAAAGTCCAATCTTCATTCAGTTTCCACAGACTAGTGTTCATAAACCCCCCTAATCAGCCACACCTTGTAAATTGACCTGTATTAGCTTTGACAACAAACAACTTTTCTTATATTCTGTTTGGATAAATCAACCAGGAAATTCAGGTTTATGTGTTTATTATAAATTCATTCCAACAAGTGCTAATAATAGTTATTATTTTTTTATGATACGATGATTAGTCCATTCCAAATTTAACTTCCTAGTAGGAAAGGCCGTGATTGGTAGAGGAGTGGCCAAGGGAATCTGAAGGTTTTGAGGTCATCATAAAACTCGAAATAAATCTTAAATGTCAAAGATTATACTGATCTGAATAATAAAAAGGAAAAAAACACAAGTAATTTACTGGGAGCATCAGTACAATAGAAAGAAAATTCTCCCTGATATCATAAAATGATCTTCAACATAATACTATGCACAGATTCCTCTCCAACTAACTATCTAACACCAGTAGCTCTCTTATCATATTCAAGCGTTTTATTATATGACATCTACCCTTCCCTCCAAAAGACAGAGTGCTTTCACCAGCTAAAACGTGATTAGCAATTAAATTTATATATGAGCTATAAATGATCATGCATAACTGAGAGATATTTACAAACAAACGCCAGATTTCGCGAGATCTGCCAGTATCAGATATTATGAACCCTAACAAACCTCATTATCTGATCCGAGCCACCTCAGTGAAGCGACCTTTCCGCTCAGCTCAAATAAACTTCAGCATATGCAGTTTTCAAATATATGGTTTGCCATATGCATCTTATCAGAGGCCCGTGGTCATCAAAAAGTTCAGAAGGAACAGAAGCTAGAATCGGAAAAATCAATCAATTAGAATACGAAATTCATCTAGAATTCTAGCACGGTAGTGACACTGCATATGTTACTTTGAGAAAAGATTTATGTGGTCCATCTCGATTTTGCCTAGTCGCCGTAGAGAAGTGCTGCGAGTCACATTTCAAGACATTGATGTGCAATACGGATGGTTACACTAGGCATTTTCATCGGATGCTCCAGTCAGAAGATAAAATGCAAGAAAAAAATGAATATACAAGAGGTAGGAAGGGATCAAACTCCGAGAGGCTGCATGATCTTCAAAAACGAAACTCATTTTCGAACCAGAGAATTACGAAAACACTCATCACTTGTTCGCTTCCGGAACAATGCTGTGATAATTATGCGATCACTCGCCTTATGCTATGGGATTGGGATATCAACTCGATCGGAGTGGAGAGACGTGGCAGAGAGAGGGAGGAGTCGAATGACTGAACTGAAACGGTTATAGAGAGAGAGAGAGGGAGAGGGAGAGGTGAGGTTGTAAGAGAGAATGGAATGTGGCGTGCTTAGCGGTAAAAGCTTCAACTTGGCGAAACTGAATATGGGTCGGGTCTAAAAACCAGACATGGGCTGCTTATAGTAAAATGGACCGGGCCCCCTTAATAAGAAGGCAAACTGCCTAAGAAGCCAGAGTAGTATATGTAGGATGCACGAGAGAATAAGTGATGATTTGTGTTGGTTGGGGGATAGAGGAATCTCTTCAACTGTCAGTGAAGACCGAGTCATATGAAATTTGAAAATAAATTGTGGTCGTCACAAAAAAAATAGAATAAAATGAAAACGAAGTGTGGGTGGATGAAGGGTGGAGTACTGAAAGTTTATTGAGTTTCTCAAAGGGAATCCACTTCCATATGGTCCGTCTGTAAGACAAGTAGCATGATGGCAACGGCATTTCTCTTCTCTCTTGTTGAGCATACATACTAATATTAGCTTCTAAACCTGGGTGGATTAGAGTTTTGAAGAGTTTTTAGTATGAAGAGTGCAATTTCCCCTTTTAAATTTGAAACTAGATGTGAACGGAAAGCTCTTGTCGGACAGCCAAAAACGAGTTTAAGATCGGATCTCACTCTGAGCAAAACTGGGGTGAGGACAGCAAAGCACAAATGGATCGATTATAAGAATATTAGTATGCTGTTACAATGATAAAAAGACAATGCGCATTTTGTCCCGATTTGTTTATTATTTGCTGAGGCCTCAATAAGAATGTTAGTGGGTGTACCTCCAAATCCACAGGATAATAAGCTAAAATTGTCGGAACACCCTCAAACTCCAACTTGAAGACGCTCATCCTGAATACTGCATGCCATCATAGAAAACCGCACCACCCCAATCAGATAACTACAACAGACACCAGCTACCAGTACTACTAGTACTGTAGGATCACGGAAGAGCTTCTCTCTAGCTAGATCAGATTAATGATGCATGGTTAAACGCCTCCTTTTTTTTGTCAAAGAAGTTAGCATTATCGATCACCAGTCGACTGTGTCTATGGCTTTATGCAATGTATTAACATCGTCCCACCTCCTTATCAGATATAACTAGACAATCAACTATCTAGCTGGTGCATGTATATATATACATATATATAGACCACTTGGGATCGAAAAGCCCGCCAGTGCCCTCAAGATTTTCCATTTTCTATGGTCATAGTTGGCTTTGGATGGATTAGCTATTAGCCTTCCCCAAGTGGGATCTCTGGGTTTCCATCAACTACAAGTCCATCAAGGCCTACAAGTCAAAGGTTTATTGATAGCGGAGAGAGATGACTACATAGAAGGTTCAAATTTAGGATAAGTTACTGTTCCTACAATAATATTTTATAAGAATTTATATAAAATAATGATATAATAATGCATAAATAAAATTGATTTTCTCCTAAAGCCAATTATAATTGATCTACAGTGAAGTAGTTATACTCTCGTATTATGATAAAGGCAAAAGGTAATATCTATGCTTTCCGTTGATGGTGAAAGCTAACATATATTCCTCTTTGGCGCTCCCCTCAATGACAATGTACTCTTCTGTAGAACTCATACAATACCTACTATAATGGTCATCCATATCAACAAATCTCTAGCTAGCTCTACACGGGTGTGCTTTGTGTACTGGTTCACGTATGCTTCTGCTCATAAAGATATATATGCACACACAAACAGACAGGATGCACAACCTCTCTCACTACACTACAGACAGCCCTTTGTCTCTCCTCTTCCTCTACCATTACCATTACCATCTCCTTTGTTCATCCAGCTCTCCCTCTCTCATCCATATCCTCTCGTTCGTTTACCTGATAATCAGTTTGAGAGTTACGTACCATGGAGAGGAGTCGCCGCCCGCAATCCAAGTCCAAATCTAAGGCAGTGGATACCGAAGGTAAGACATGGGTTTTCTCCGGCCGGGTTTCTCCCTCTCCCTTCCTTGTTTCTGGCATATTTCATTTAATTAGTTTTCAGTGTGATAAACTTCCATGACAGTAGAGGTCAGCAGCATTGAGTGGGAAAACATAGTCATGTCTGAGCAAGAAGAAGACCTTATCTACAGGATGCATAGGCTGGTCGGGGACAGGTAGCTCTTCTAATAACTTAACAACCACATGTATTTATTTTTATTGATGTTGGGAATATATGTGGTTTTCTCTGTTAGATCCAGCATGTATATGTTGAGCGTCGAGGAGTTCATACATTAATTACATCCATAATAATTAGATCTTTTGATACTGTTTCATGACATGTCAGACTCGTAGTTGTGACCGGCCGTTGAAAATTGTCATTTTTTTAACAAGTACATTGCAATCCCTTTTTATCACGGGAGAAAGGAGAAAAGAAGGAGCCCTCAACCCTCTGTTCTTTTTCCATCTTGAACCCTTAAGCCTCTCGAATTAATAATCCAACTGCAAGGAGCAAAACTATTACTTACTCGTTGTTGCAGAAGGATAGAGGCCCAGCTGCAGATACAGTTGCTAAGGCGCATATATGTGAATCTTCTTGCCCTTAGATGAAGTTTTGGAATGATGAATATCATGAAAGTGTAAACTTGTACCAGGGAAAAGGGTCATCTGTTCGTAGTGGAGATGAAAGAGCTAGTTAAAAGAATACGCCTAATTGTTTTGCTCATCGGTTGTTGCACAACGTAGAAGATTCAAGATTCAGGATAGGAATTGCAGCAGTCTCTCCCTGATCCCCCATGAAACCCCGGGCTAGTTAGTTCATGCATCCCTTGACTTGTCGATTCCACTAGTCCATCATTACTGATCTGCCAACAAACATAGACTGCATGCTGTTAATAGCTACAAGTAACAAGTTTGCTTGGTCATTCGCTGTTCAATCTCATGTATAGTATGGTGGTGGATACATATATACACATTGAAATTTTGTTTCTCAGGTGGGACCTGATAGCAGGTAGGATTCCAGGGCGGACAGCTCAACAAATAGAAAGGTTCTGGATAATGAGACATAGCCAAGGTTTGGCACCTGCGGGGAAGGGAAACCAGAAGAATAAAAAGAAGAAGACGAAATATGGAGCTTTCACCGGTTGACTTGCCTGTCCGTGTGGAGCTTTCTGGTCTCTTTCTTCTTTTCCTCCCTCGGGTAAATCTAAGCTTTTCCATTTGTGGTTCCACTTTCATTTTTATGCAGTCAGTACAGTACATAAACCATTTTCACTGGTCCCCAATCAGCCACTTCAGCCATGATGCTTGGATGTTTAATATTACATATGGGAATCCACTCATCTCCCTCATCATCCTCATCCTTTTTTTTTAAATCTACTGTATGTCATTTTTATGAATGAATGAATGAATGACCGAGTTTGCTTGAAATTTGGGTATAAGATAAATCTAATGATTGGTCGAAAAACAATCAAAAGGGTATAATGGGCTGGGCACGCCATCAACTATATGGGTTCTCTCGTCGCTTGCACAAACAAAGACCCGTGGGTTACTTTTTTGGGCCGAAAGTCCGGTCAAACTGCTACATCATCGGTCGCAGTCAAGTCATCATTGATTTTGCAGGTGGGGTCTTGATTGTTCAAATTTCTTGAATGGTCCCCAAAACTTTTCAAAGTCTCCGGTCAACTTGATTACTTCATGCAGTTCTCCATTAGTTTATTATTATTTTTATATAAAGTTATATAATTTTATTTTCTCGCTACAATTTAGGCAAAATTTTCTGAAGTGTAACTGGGAAACCATACGTAGTAAGCATGGTCCACTCCCAGCTAAACCTTTATACTTGAGCACCAATAATAATAATAAAAATAAATAAATAAATAGAGAAATGAGACAAGCAATGGGTGTTGGGGGTTGGGGGTGGGGGACCAGACCACGAGTCCAAGCAGCAACCTCCGCACCGGTCCGTTGACTACAACTACATGGCCTTAGTCAAAAACACCCTTTCCCCTTCTTCTTTTTTTCAGCCATAATAAAATATCTCTAGATCCGCAGTGATTTCCTTGTAATTAATCTGTTAAGCATCCATTGTTAAGTTGATCTCTTTTCCCATAAACTCTTTGCATCTTGCTTTATTCATTCCTCGTCAAGTCAACGGTAAGCATCCTTGAGCAATTTTATTTTCTATTGCATTTTTGGGCATGTTATAAGATAGTTTTGTCCACATCCGCATTGCTAGTGTATGGTTTGGTTGGACTACAGTCAATTACAACATACACGCATACATAGTACATACATACATACACAAGGCTGAC
Source organism: Trapa incisa (assembly GCA_030064435.1). Lineage (NCBI taxonomy): Eukaryota > Viridiplantae > Streptophyta > Magnoliopsida > Myrtales > Lythraceae > Trapa > Trapa incisa. The sequence goes on along the minus strand of CM057784.1, from coordinate 315,744 downwards.
TGAACGGACCACTCATGATATAATTGGTTGACTTTTCAACGCCTTGACGTCAACGACTTTTTTTTTTGTTTCCGTCGTGCTTAAGAATAGTTAGTGTGTCGATTTCATCGAGCCACTAGGTGTGGGAGGTCAGCTCCTCGACAATTAAGATTTCTGGTATGGTATCTGCTTTTGGAGCACTATGATTACTATTAACCTATATATAATTAGAAGATCCTCAGATGAGTTTATACATGTGTATTTTGATGGTGAGTTGACTGTGAATTATGTCTTTTTGAAGGGTTGATTTAATTTATCTAAATGACCTGACACAAATTTGATAATCAAAGAGTTACATGCATGCCAATGTAATCAATTCATTTGTTTTACCTCCAAACATATATTCACGTGATAGTGATAGATCTTAGAATAGTGCAGTTTCAATTAGAGGGTATGTACCAAAGATGGTATTTCACGAAATCACATAAGGAAGCTCTTGAATTTTATATGTCAATTTGTGCATGAGGTGGTAAAGTCCACAGCCACATGGACACAGGGAGACTGACTCTAGTACTAAGAGACAAGAGTTGAGAAATGAGACTGGTCTAACGTTACATTAGTAGATTGTATTGCATGAAATTCAGTCAAGTTCGGAGGAAGATGATGATGTATTTTGAACGAACGATTATGGTCAGCCATCTGCTGAATTTTTCTTCTAAAAGACCCAAAAATAGAAATATATAGATTTATTTTCCACCCAATTGCATCCTTTTTCCCGAAAATTATGTTGCACTCCACGTGACGTGTAGCCTAGTAATTATATGGCGATTATAATTCTTAAATATGTCACTAACCCAAGCAAGTTGAAGTCCCATGTACGCTACGCAGCCCACGGTTCTGCTCAAACCCACGTATTTCTCAGGTCGGACATATCTTATACAATAGATAAGAAAGGCGAGCCTCAAGACATGGCAGGCAGGGTGAGTCTCAGCCTCAACAAACTCTGAGGTACAACCAATCCTCTCCCAACCCAAATCCAGCAGTAGCAACTAAGTACACGGTCAACCTCTTCATAGAGACGCTGCGGCTGGGCTAACCACGTCGATCTATAATTTAAATGAATTGTAGATTTAATTAATTCTGCAAGATACCCAGAGAAAGAGAGAGAGGAAGATGGAAAGAAAAGACTGTGAATGTGGTTGTGATGTACCTGGTGGACTCGGCTTCCTTGAAGTTTGAAGAGATTCTTCGCTGAAGAAGAACCAGTCATAAGTTGGACCTTCCCCCTAACCAATTAATTATTATACCTTAATACAGTGCACTCACTCAGGAGTCCCTATCCTTAAAACCCCCACTATAATTCTTTACCGTAATACCATTTTTAATCCATTAGATGAAATAGAGCAAAAAAAAATCCATTGGATCAAAGACTAGCGAGTCTTGTCAACAAGAGCAGAGCCAATGGCTAACAATGCGAGGAAAAGCCAGCCAACCGCTCTAGTCTTCTCCTTTTTTCTTCTTTTAATTTGTCTTCATTCCCCCGGTCAAATCGTACCTTCCTTCCCCTCTATGATCTTCTCGGTTGTATTAAAAAACAAAGACAATTTCCTCTCCTCTCCGCCCATATAAATAAATCCTCTCCCCCTCCTTTCCTCATAAATTCATCGAACAATCTCGGCAACCCTCATCGTGGTCTTCCTTCCTTCCTTCCTTTTCTTCTTCTTCTTCTTCTTCCTACCTCCAAATAAAGCACTCTCCTTCTTATATACTTCCTCACGCCCGACGAACCCAGCTCATGTTCTCGCTCCCTGCTCCTTATCCTCTTCTGGTTTCACCATGTGAAATGAATGCCCTCCCTATTTGTATCAGTGTTGTCTCGTCAGCTATATATATATATATATAGATGGAGAACAGCTTGGAAGAGTGGGAGAGGAAGAATCTGATCAACGAGCTGATTCAGGGGAAGGATCTGGCGATGCAGCTCCAGTTCCATCTGAGCTCCCCTTCTTCTTCATCCTCCTCACATGAAACACGGGAGCTCTTGGCTATTGGGATCTTAGACTCGTGTGAGAAGGCACTAGCGATTCTCAGTTGGAGGTATCCGATGGGAGAGACTTCTCCGGCAAAAGGGGGACCTACAGGCGCAGGACCATCCTCCTTTGGCAGGTCTGAATCTCCGCCTTCACTGGGCGGTGGTGGTGGAACTAGTGGAGATTCTGATCGTGACTTCAGGGACCTCGAACAAAATGGAGCTGCTTGTAACAAGAGGTTATCTGATTCCATCCTTTCTTCTATTCCCTTTCCTCCATCACTCTGCTTCTATTTCATATTTCACAAAATAAGTGGATTTTTCTGTGGTTCATTTTTTTTACCTATATTCTGAAACAGGAAAGATGGGACTCGATGGACTAAGCAGATTCGACTTGATCATGGAGCGGATCTCGAGGGCTCCCTAGAGGATGGCCATAGCTGGAGAAAGTATGGACAGAAGGACATCCTCGGAGCCAAATTCCCAAGGTTTAAACGGTGGAATCTTTCTAAAATTGGGATTTTTTTTGGTCTTAAAGGCAGGCCCACACCACATTCTTATGACATCTCCTGTGATCACTATAAGTTATTGTATATTTTTCTTTTTCTTTTGCATGCAATGAAGGGGCTACTATAGATGCACTCATCGAACCAACCAAGGATGTCTAGCCACGAAGCAAGTCCAGAGATCTGACCAGGACCCGTCGGTCTACACGGTAACTTACCGAGGAATGCACACATGCGGGCAGCCCTCTCGAGGGATAAACATAAACCCTCAGTTTTCGACACCCCACCAGAATAATCATGGACAACGGGTCACTGAACCATCACCAGATCAACAGAACATGCACCAGAATCTAACATCTCAAGAAGAGATCCTGGAGAGCATTGTGAGGGGTCTTAAAGTCATAACAGAGGACCTGAACTCTCAGAATCACCCATCATTCCCTCCCCCATATGATAACTTAGATCTTCCGGGGCACTTTTCAGCTCCGTTCGCTTCTCCGGGTGGGGCCACAATCAACTTCCAAGGCAACACCGATCAGATTGGTTTCCAAATTGTTGAATCGGACCACCTTTCTGAGATTGTCTCAGCTGCTTCTTCCAGAACAAACACTACCGGGGCCAGCGCGGCCTTCGGCCACAGTATCGATGGATTCAACCCCAACAATCCATTTGGCGGCCCTGGGTTCTTCAATTAGATTTCCTCTTGTACACCCTTCTCATGTTGCACTAGATTGTAATACTATTGAATAAGATCCTAATACAGTTTTGAAACCAAGGAAGATGGAGACAGAGTGGAGGGGTTAATCAATCACCATCTTAGTACATAAAGAAAAAAAGGTAGTAGCTTTGTTTAAAATACACGGTCAAAATGAATGAGCTAAGGGTCCATATACTATAAGACGGATGAAATACCATGCAAACCACATTGACACTTGGATCTTTGCTTGTATTTATACCAAGTATTCCATTTACAATACTCATAGAATTGTATAATGAGTAGCTCCATGCTAATATAGCTCTATCTTCCATATGGAGGGAATCACCAAACAGATTTGCAGACACTTCTTGGTATTCAGACATTCTATGGTGAAGAACGTCGGTGCCCGGTTCCGTAGATGACTGAACCCAGCAGTCTCGTGGAAAAACAGAGTAGACGTTTAGTCCAGTGCCTGTGATGTGAAAGGGTTCGGTTCTGAAAGTCAAGCGCATGAAATGTAATAATACAAAAGCTAGAATAAAATAATTTTTAAATAAAATAATTAGTCTCTATTAAAATAAATAAAAATAGTTTTCAAGAATTCCAACAAAACTTAATTTTATATAATTGAATAATTAATAATTCACTTATATTAATTTTAATACAATTTTACAAATAAAAAAAATTAAAAACTCTTAATATACCCGAAATGAATTAATAATTTATTTTTGTTTATTTTTTGGATATTAATTCGATTGTTTTAACTAAATTATAATCTTTTAAAATTAAATAAAAGTTAATATTTGACCGTAAAGGTTTAAATTATGAATATATTATTTATTTATTTAAATACAAAAATATTAATATATATTAATTTTATTATTTTAAATGTATTATTACTATATAAAACTAGATCAAAATAAAATAAAACTATTAATGGACTAAGAGTTTTTTTAGATAAATTTGATTGTTTTAAATATATTATTATTTTGTAAATTTACATTAAAATTAATATTTTCTAATGTTTAAGTAAATAGATTTAAGCTTTTCATTTTAGTTTTTAATCTATTTATGGGCATATTTATTTTATTTATTCAAATTAAAAAAAATTGAAATAATCTGTTCAAATAAATGTGTGCGTATTTTTATTTTAGAGTAGAGGTACGGGTCCCATACCCAAGTAGGGGACCCCATCCGTGTCCGGGTCCTAATGTGCGGGTCTATAAGTCCACGACCCAATACCCGAATTTCGCATCCAAGGTTGAAATCGGTCCCAAATATTTTTTGGAGTTCAGTTTCAAGTCCGAAACCCGTACCCGATACTAAATCCAACTATATTTGAAAAACTTCATGTCAGACATAGATTCGGTTTCAATTTTTTTGACATGCCTAATTTTTTAGCGAGAGGATGATGCAAAATAAATACTAGGGAATACAGACGAGGACGGTGTCTGCTCAATATGCCAATAAAAGGTGCGAGTGAGCACTACCTTCAAATTTTAACAGACCAAAAAAGTCAATATGAGATTACTCGCATTGCCTTATGATTAGTGACTGCAATGAGAGATAATAAAATTTGAGCTAACTGGACGATTAAGCTTAATTATTCCCGATTTTGTCGCTGCAAAGCTCACCAATGATCCTCTCCCATTGTTGTAATAACTGATGCCAGGAGAGATGAGCTACAGATAACACTGATGGCATCACTTGCACCTCTGCTAATAGCAGCAATTAAATACTGTAGTCATTGTCATGTGATTAAGGAGAGTTACCTTCATAAGGAATAAAAGGTGATTAGTAGAGGAGTGACTAAGCATAGAAAAGTTGGCCAGCTATCTCCACACCCTCATATGCAAAGAAGGGAAAAGGCTATTGCAGTAAAAACTTGAAAAGCAAAGGCTCATAATTAAAGAAGCCGCGGAATCCAGAATTTTGGACCAAAAATGACCGAGAGACCCATCCTCAGTTTGATAGACTCTGTCAAGGATCCCTTTAGCGCCATGAAAAAGGCTGTTCAAAATTGCGGCAAAACATCGACTTCAGAGATACTGATCATGATGATTGGGATTAATCGGATGTCTTGGAGCTAATTTCCCTCCCTATCTCTTCTCAATCACGTCACTTCAAGATATAAATAACCACCCGGCTTTTTTCACCTTCTTTTGAAATAGGACCATGTCCATGTGCGAGTCAAGTCAACACCCGCCATATAAATGCTTGAAGACATTTGATCTGACCTTCCTGGAAGAGATTTCAGTGACCCTTTCACAGAGTGGGCCTAAATGATCTCAAAACTGCAGTTGGGGGTGTGGGAGACACCACAATCATCTCACCAAGTTGCAATTGTAATAGCTGTCTCTGGTCTGGTCTTGCGCCCCTGTTTCTTGTATGCCAGAGTAACAACTTGCTATTGTTGGGGGTTTGCAGTACAATTACACTCTTACACTGCAACTGGTTTTCTACTTAGTATGGTGCCATCCACATCTCCCACCGAAACTGTCTGAAATTCAAGCCAACCAATTCCAGAGACGGGAAAAGCCACATTTAAGCCACCGATTGTGCGATCCAATTTTAATAATGGTGCGTGTAGTGACCTCAGACCCTACCTACACGTACATGCAATATCTAAATTCACATTAATTTAGGAGATGCATGCAGGGAGGGAGCAGACATAGAAAGAAATGCAGAGGACAGGAAGGACAGCTTTTTATTGATGTGTTGCCCCCTTCCTATTTTTTCTTCATTTTGGTAGCCACCCCAATTTGGGATAATAATAGGATCTTGGTGGTCCCTCCCAAGTCCCACCGCCTCCTCATTTCATGTCGGTTGGATGGTAAAAGGTCAAAATTTTGATGGCCTTTGCGGGACCCCTCCAACTTTACTTTCCCCTTGCGGGCATCTGATCCGGGTGAGCTAGCTGTACAAGAGCGTCCATGATAGCGTGCCCATAAAGACTCATCGTGCCACTGTTTCGCAATCGATCACGTCCCAAATTTGCAATCTTGTACCTACCCGATGCCCACTCAACTCTGCAAGTTAAAACCCTATTTTACCACCCAAGAGTTTCTATTTAGCACTGTAAGGCTTTTCTCAAATATCGCTGGCACTACCAAAATGTCATGCGATAAATCAATCAATTTGAAGCAGTTATTTTCTTTGGGGAAAGAAATTGCAGGCTTGTGATCGCCATGTTGCCGCTAGTCCTAATGGCCACTAAGATTTGCAATGGGGATTAAGATTCTAAGAGAAAATCTAACCTAATGGAGCTGATATAACATTAGAATATAATCATAAAATTGATCAATAATTATATAATTTATTTTTTCACTTTATAATAATTAATAATACAATCTCATATTAAATAAAATATAGAAATATGTTTTAATAATAAGATTTAAAAATAAAATATTTCACTGATAATAATTCATAATTTTAAATAATAAAATATTTTAAATATTATAAATACACCCTATTTTAAAATTTGGGATAATATTTTAAAAGTTATAAACTTATAATATTTTTATATCTTATTCAATTTAGAATATATATCAAGTGGAATAAAGTGAAGAATTTATAAAAATTGGTGCAAAGACAAATATGGCCCTTCTTCCCCCACTGAAGAGGGGCTGATATGATTGGGGCAGAAGTATGAGACCCAACTCACGTGCTTGCTACCCCACCTGATTGCAGGAGGGAGTGACCCCTCACCCTCCCCTCCCCTCCCCTATCAGAATCATGTGCAGCTGGTCAGATCGTTTTCTAATAAAATTTGTAAAGCATGGATTCGGCGGGGCCCAGAAGATTAGGTAGGCGGTCCGGTCACACTCCTTCCTATTTTTCTAGCGCGTGTTTCACTTTCACGTATGAAAGATTAATGTCTGGATTAGTATAGCAAATGGGGATTAGTCCGTACCATTTGGTAAGTATAGCAAATGGGGGAACAGACAAAAGAATGCTAGCAAGGACTCTTGAAAACCCAAATGATTTCATTTCCCATGGTGCAAGACAAGGCTAACATTAATAGTACCAAATAAAAAAAACAATACAAAATAAAATCTGACTGCTTACTGCGACTGGGAGGGATCCACTGCGAAGTAATCGCCCATGTCTTGAAAGTAATCGGAAACCTGACATGTGTCCATTGAAAAGGACATGAAACTATGAGCCTCTGTGTCGAGGAAAAGGTCACTGAAGTAATTGTGGCCCTGGAGACTAATGTCAAGGGCGCCAGAATCGTCCAAGGACGCCCAGTCCAGCGGTTGCAAGTTGAGGAAGTCGTCCATGAAGGGCGGCATTTGAACCTGCAAAAACTCCGCCGTCGATTCCGACGGTAGTAAGCTCGTCTTCGCTTCACACCCCTCCTCGGCCGCCGGTTTGGGTTGAACAGCGTCGTGAATCGTCGTCTCTCCGGTCGGATCGGATTCTTCACTTGAGCACTGGGTTCTGAAATGGAGGACTGAAGTTGGGGAGGAGAGGTTCCGAGATTCGTCGCCGGAGTCGTACCCTGACACCGAAGAGGTGATGTTAACCTCGACGGAAGCCTTGTTTTTGGGCAGCGTAGCAAAGTTTGTCAGCGCATCGGGCCCGCGTAGTTTGATAGCAGCATTGTCATAAACGATGGCAGCCTCCTCAGCGGTGTCGTAGGTTCCCAGCCACAGACGGACCCGCCTTGCTGGATCTCGAATCTCCGCTGCAAATTTCCCCCACGGCCGCCGGCGCACGCCTCGGTATTTAATGTTAATTCCGGCGGTGGAAGGAACCTTCGGGACAAGATAAGTAGGGTCTTCGCCGTCGCCGGCACTGTTACACGCCTTCTTAGTGCTGCTGGGGGGTGTCACGCTCTTGCAGCCAGTATCGAGGGAGATCTCCGATATGTAGCGCTTTACCCGCTGGGGTTGCCTGATGAGGAAGTCTCCCTCCTCGTACTCTTCACTGGAAGAGTCTGTGGCGTCCGGGTCAGTGACAGAAATTCTAACTGTTCTTGGTAAGGGATGAGACGCTGTGGAGGATCTGTGGGGTTTTGCCACCTTCTTGGGAATGGTGATTCTATGCTCTGTATACTTGATGGGACACAGGATGCTCTGTTCCATTTGTGCTTCTTCTTCTTCAGAGATCTGAATCACTTATCCTCTAACACACTCACTTGGATTGGATTGAAAATGGGAATGGAAATGGAAATGTGGAGCTATAAAGTGAGAGTAGAAGGGAAGATGAAGACAGTAGTTTATAAGACGTCTCAAATGCCAAAGTTTGAAAAATCTACTAAAAACATACAGCTATAAATTAAAGCTCAAATTTTCGAGGAGAATAAAAGTCCTCAAGGAAACCTAAGAGCTTAAATTTTCCCAAGATTGACCATCAGAGCATTGAAGGTATGATGAGGGAAGAAGACTGTAGACTGTAGACTAGAGAGAGGGGAGACTAAGTAGTGACCAGTGAGAAGGAGAATATATGGGGTGGTCAATAGGTTAGGTTAGGTTAGGTTAGGTATAGGTATCACTTTAGAGTTGATATAGTAAAATCAACAAGTTTATTAAAATAAGGGTGGTAAATAAATAAATAAATAAATTGATTGAAAATAATTCTTATAGTAAGAAAATGATTGACGTGGCATGAGGGTATTATTATTATAGTAAGAAAATGATTGGAAAATTGAATTAATAGAGATATTGAGAAGCGCTCCGGCATGGTGAAGAATAAGATTAGACCACATGTAAAGAGGCTAGGGATGGCAATTGGTCCGGACTGGACTACTCATGCTGTATAATCAGAACGTGTGTTGAAATTAAAATGCGTTCACGGTTATTTAAATATTTACAGCAAATATTAAGTATATATAATTAACTATTCGTTAAAATTTAGTTTTATATAATTTTAGAAAATAATAAATAATAAAATTGATCTCAATTATTCAAATCTAAAAATAAAAAAATTTAATAGATATAAATCATATTATTTATTACTTTTTAAAAATTATATTAAATCTAATATAACAAAGGTTAAATATATATATTTGAGTTTTATATTTTTAAATTAAAATACCTGTGAATGTATATTAATTTTAGAACGGTTCGATTCAAATAGCCGGACTAAGTGCTTGGGTTCGATCCAAGTCGCGCACTGCAACAACTTATGGAATTCATGCATCATGAGCTAGGTAATCTTTTCAATTGAAGGTTTGAGGGAAAGGCCTTTTAGTTCCATGTACCCCCTCAGTCATACATACTTTCACAGTTAAAGGTTTTCTCAAATTTCAGGATGTTAATTGTGTGAATATTATATCATGTGTAGATAGATTATGAAATAATATTCCAAAAAAACACCCAATCCCCAAATGTTTGATTACCATCAATTTTACAAGCAGAGTCATGGAGAGAGTTATTCCAACCACAGATTGATAGTTTAGTGAAGCGAAGAATGGTGTAGGCTAGGCGAGGGGCCTCGGCCCAATAAAGATATATATATATATATATATATTCATATTCAGCTGCTTCAGCCCATGGCGTACTTATTGGTCCAGTTTCTGGCGGTGGTCTCATACTTGTTCCTGTCCACCTTGTACATGTGGGCGATCTCCGGCACCAACGGGTCATCTGGGTTTGGATCCGTCAGAAGTGAACAGATCGACAGCAACACCTGGTTGGTTCACATTCAGAATATCACATCCATTCATCTTTAGATCGCCAGTGTAGAAGTTGAGTAATCTCGAGGCACAAAACCTCGGAAAGATTTTCAGATGGTGAGACATAACCCACCTTGGCAATTGTAAGGGCCGGGCTCCACTGGTCCTTCAAGATGTCCAGACAAATGCTCCCATTGCTATTAATGTTTGGGTGGAAAACCTTGGTCCGGAAAGCAACCTACACAAACCAATTCACATATGTTTCATAAACACACGTAGAAAGCAGATGTTCGGATCATGAGCTAAAAAGCAAGCATCTTCATATACAAAGAGATGCAAGATATAAGATAGTAAAAAAAAGTACTACTCGGGTACATGCAAAATAAAGTATGTTGAATCACATGATATAGCAAAGGCAACACTCTAATGGATTATTACCTTGGGAGGCTTGAAGGGATAATCCGGGGGGAAGTGGATTGATATCAAGAACACACCCCCTGCATAAGGACTGTCTGGAGGACCCATAATTGTTGCTTGCCAGTGGAACATGTCTTCTGCTACTGGACCTGACAGGTATCCAAAACAAACAAAGGTCCCTCAATAGCAAGGCAGAGATCATAATCACAAAGCAAGGATGATTTACTGCAGACTATAAAATGTTCACGGTGCAGATGGGTTCATGATAGTAAACGGAATCACGTTGATGTTCTGTGTTGCCTATACAACTATAGGCAGTAAAATATGCTAATAAGCTTATCCACTACCAGGGGAAAGATGGAGGTTTATAAATCATCCATCTTAATCTCAATACCTGAAATAAGATTAAAAAGATTACTTGGAATAAAATAAATGATAATTCCACATATATCTTCCAAAGTAGACTAATAGTTCTCTTCAAAGATTAAACTTCAACCGAAAGTACTTAATTTATACGTGAATAGAAAGAAAGTTGTGAAATCCTATCACAACATCCTCCCACCCCAATAGTATCACCTTATAACATGCATCAAACTTGACCATTTCAAGGGATTCGCAATGAGGCAGGCAGTTCCCTCACCCTTTTCATCAGATACAGACAGTGGTTTGTCACTCTATATGTCATATTTCTTAGTTCGATGCAAAATAATGAAAAAACCACGAGAAAGAAAACCATAAAAGATGATATAAATGCAGGATAAACCGCTCACCAGCACTGCAAGAAGTGGGAGGATCCTTCTGCAGGTCCTTGAGCTCCTTCAAGATCCTCTTTGAAGCCATCGGTAAATCCTGATCTCCTAACAGAGCAGAAAGATTCGGTCAGACGAAAGCCTGGAGGACACATATCAATCCCGAAAAAAAATGCAGTAGAACTTGAAGAGAAACAACATGTACCTGAAAAAGATAAAGAAAGTAGAGGCAAAGCCGAGAAGGAAACTAGCTACTTTTCTTGTGAAGGTCGATGAGGTAAAGATGAAAAAAAGGAATGAAAGACAGGCCTTTTAAGAAACGGGATAGAAAGGAAGAAAAAGAAAAGGAAGATAGGCTAAGTTCTAGTTGACCTTGAGCTGCGTGAAACCTACACAACTAGACGGTTGGTAATGGAAGGTTCTAGAAAGTTTCACGTATATTTGTTTTAGAAAGGAAATAAATAAAAAAAATCAGAGTGGCGCAGCGGAAGCGTGGTGGGCCCATAACCCACAGGTCCCAGGATCGAAACCTGGCTCTGATATAGTTTTTGCCCTTCGCAATTCAACATCATTTCATTTCGTTATTGAGGCGACCATAGCCCATAGTTTCCTAGAAGACTCCTTCTTCCTCCTCTCTTTTCCTCTGATTTTGTCTTCTGATTTTATTTGCACAAAGATCTGTTTCTGACTTTTAAAGAAGCAAAACCCTCTTCATCTCTGAGAAATTCTAACTGATTAGGATTGGCTGCTGATTTGGATGGAATACAATTTCAGGACTAGCCAACAACACCGGCTTTACAGGTCTTGGCCAGCGATTTATCCGAGGGTGGCTGATCAATACGGCCATGCGGTTACGGAGTCCCACCCCTCTCTTTCTCACCATACCGCACATCCTCCTCCATCCTCTGGTTAGATATCAATATTGCCTAATCTATCTTATCAGATGGCACGATTTTTTTCTCTATTTGGGAATTTCGCGGGAAATTACTAATTTACTATCATGATTGGGACTGTGACAGTGGGATTGGCTATTAGGATTATGATTAAGCCTGAGTATCGCATCCCTCCCCTGGTAAGATTCTTGCATAATTAATTTTATTTTTTTTTCTCTTTTTAGATTGTGGGAGACATGCTGCGATTCGTTCCTTCTATGATGACTTCAAGTTTAGTTGACTTCCACGAATTTGAAGTTGGCTCTTGTATTGGATGTGCTACCATTTTATATTGTTTATGTCATAGGTTTTGATAATTCATAGTTTAATTATAAGACTAATCCCCATCAATTGTAGCCTCAGTTGTCTCCCCTAGATGAGAGTATTCCAGGGAGCAGTTTCCAGTTTGATTTTGATTTTGAGAGAAAAATTCTAGCTGAAGCCGAACAGGGAAGCCATAATTGGGGTCCAGTGGGAAAAGATAATCTTCCTTCAAGAGCTTCAGAATCATGTCCTTCCACGGTATGTAACATGACATCTCAACGAGGTTTACTAATTTCGTGCTGCAATGTTGCATGGTCCTGATACTGAATGGAGCCAACATTATTTCCCCGCTTTTATTGTGTAGCAGCTTTCTTACTCCATGCTACTGGGAGATGGTTATGGCTACCCCTTATGACTGATAGTGTGCACAATGCTTTTAAAATTGAAAATTGGGATAAGCTTGATTGGCTTTGCCATACTTTAGATAACACCTTGTCTGAGGTTTATCCATCCATGATTGCGGTGTGTTTTGTATAGCATACATCCCTTAAATCTGTTATATTCGAGGCAAGTGAAATATGGATTTTAGGGTCTTCAGTATTTTTATGGATTGCAATGCATTTAGTCATATTTTACTTGTATAGCCATATATAGTATTATGCGTTAGTATCTTCAATTGGTTCACATGCAGAGGCCGGCTCCTACCGGAGATCCAATCATAAGCAAATACGTTGCTTCAGGACTTAATCCGGAAGCTGTTCCTTTTGCTGTCTCAGCTTATGGGGACAACTCAACTAAGGTAAATCTCCCCTCTTTAACGTTTTCGAATTACGTAGTATTTGGACTTTTTTGAAATAATTTATTCGGATTAAGGATGGTTACGGTTGGTAATTCAACTTTTCTGACCTCAATTTCTGAGGAGGTGTCCTGCCCTGCATTTTATGCATAAAAAAGAGGACTCTTGCAAGTGGAAGAGGTGTTGGAATCTGAGACTGATGGAACCGACTGATTCCGAGTTTTCTTTTCATTGCTTTTGACGTACCTTTGCAGGTTCAAGAATTTGTGAATGGTTACAGTCTCCTACGAGAGATGGGGTTCCCTTCTAGCAGCATTGCGGAAGCCTTAATCATTTATGGGAACGATAGAGACAAGGCATTGGCGCACTTTCTGAACAGCTCTTCTTGATGTGATTCACCTGCACTTTCTGAACAGCTCTTCTTGATTTGATTCACCTGCACTTCCCTTCGTAATTACATACAGCTGCTATTTTGCTCCACCGTGGGAAGTTCTTCACTTTTACTTCCGTTGGTGGGGTCATGTTTGTAAATGAGGCGAATATCTTCCTTGGCACCTTTTTTTTCCTGGTGAATGAACTGCCAGTTACATCACATTGCTTGGTTATATCACAAAACTATTTTTATGTAACCACCTGAGTGCCATGCAAGATGGAAATGCGGTTCCATCTTTAATGGATCATCTTGGGATCTATCTACCGGCTGTCTTGTAATTGAGAACTTTGATGTCGTTGTAGCAGTTATGCCAGGTTTATCAAAATCCTCATGTGGGGTCTTGGCCCTCGCTCTATGATTGTTTATTGCTCAAGACTCTTGATAAATGAAGAAAATAACTGTGATAATACAAAATACCAGTATCATATTGTTCATAGCTTACCCTTCCTTTTCAATGATCAAACCGTAGCCCGAGCTTAAATCCTATTCTATAATAACCTCACTCTTGTTTCCTTCACTGGAAAATATGCAGGGTCGAGTGTGTATGGAGCTTCCTGAACAAGCTCACCTCATTCTCAGTAGAATATCTCAAGGATCCTTCAGTAATGATTCTAAACACCTCCACAGATTGCTCCTACATACGAGACAGGCAAAAAAACCAAAGAAACATCAGAAACGGATAATATCAATTTCTTGAAAGGCAGCTTGCAGAGTATTTTGCATGTCAAGACAGTTAAAGAGGAGGAAGTTTCAAGTATAATTCATTGGGAATGTAATGATCGTGCAGCTAGCCAGAAGCCAAATAATACAAGTGGGATTTGGAGGTGAGCTTATGAATCACGACAGGATTAATATCTGGCTGTCATGCGGTATGCTTTCACGCACAGAGAGAGAGAGAGAGAGAGAGACCTGATGACCACGAGGAGCAGCAGAACTTCGAATCATCAACATGCTTGACATCAAGCCCAATAAACCAGGAACCAGAGGTCACATCATCATGGGCATAGGTGCGGAGAATATATCTACAAGATCGATAAACTGAGATCCAACATGAAAAACAGATAGAAAGTTCTACATAAAAATAAATAAAATAGAGAGGAACCTGCCTGTTTATTGATATGAACTTTGCCAAAGCTTGTGATATAACATACATCTCACCAGAAGCATGGCGGAAATATCTGCAACACCATAAGTGGATCTTCTGATAAGTGGGGGATATAAAATGCTGGGTACAGTAATAGAAGTAAGATTAGTTTAAGGGAGGGGCTCACGATTTTTTATCGCCAAATTTCCACCAGTCTGGTTCATACCATTTATGACCACTGGGAACATCAAGCAAGTTTAAAGTCAGAATATGTAAACAGCTACAAAATTCTTGCTTAATTATCTGATGAGCAAGATCCATATATTTGGAAACTCACTGCTCAGAGAAAACTTCGCCTGACTTCATGCATCCAATATAAATGCGAGGTTTGTCTAAATGTGCCACAAGTGCTGCTGCCAGGGCATCTGTGTCATGAAAAGAAGCACTAAAGTTTACTGTCCAGCACATCCACACTAGATATGTTCTTTATAACTGTTTAATCAGAAGAACTATGCATTTGAATATGCAATATGCACAAATCAGGTGCAAAAGATGCAATTAAACAGGAAAAAATTGCATCATGGAAAGATTAAAAGAAAATCTGCTCCGGCCATATGATTCACAGCTTTTATTGATCAAATTCATAGAAAGGCAAGAAGTAACAAGAGCTAGAGGAGCAGAAATTCGGGATTGAGATTCTCTTGAAAGTACCCGTGCATATCAGGCATTAATTGATAAAAATGTCAGGAAATAATCATATTTCATGCTTTTACTGACCAATATTCACATAAATATCATCCTTGACTTTAGCATAGAATTCGGCATCCCATTTTTCAGCAGCATAAGCAAAGAAAAGTTTCGCCTTCTTGGGAGTCTCTTCAGGAGCCTCTACATGGTCTTCCTGTTGTAGAGAAGGAAGAGGATGATTGCTTACACAATCTATAACATTGTTATAACAAATGCAGAAACAGGTTCACAACTTAAATCTATCTTGAATTATCAATAATGACTGTATAATCTATTTGCTACCCATGGATAAGACTTCCAATGTTCAAAATCTAATACAAATGGCGCACCAATAGGAGGAAGTCATTGCTCTGACTGTTTTCCGTATCAATACCCCTGTCCAAGTTGTCCCCCCTATTGGAACTGTACCACAGTTGTGAAGATAAATATCTTTAATAAACAATTGTGATATTTCTGATCTGGAATAAAACAAATTGGAGGGGAAAATAAAGCAGCTCCTTGGAAGAGAGGGTAAACCTTTTTCCAATGACAAATCGTGCTACAACACCCTTGTCATCCTCCATCTTTTTAAGTGCTTTGCCTGCAAAGAAAGTGCTTAGGCATAAAAAATTGTGGGGTGAAATTCCTAAAATAAAGCTAATCTAAATGGAAAATAAGTAACAGAATCTTGAAACATGCTGACAAAAGAGGAACTCAGATAATCAACACCACATTCCAAATCCATCCCGCACTTAACCACTTTCCATTCATTTATTGTCCTCACATTCATATAGAATTTTCTTCACTGTAAGACTCATTGAGATTAGTTAGATATGACAAGAAGACTATTTCAGCCAGATCATTTTGGTAGCAGAGGAAGGCGCATACCAGTTCCCATCCATGCATTCCTAATTGCATCCCTGTTATTCTTGTGGCCAAATGCTGTAAAAACACCTATCACTAAAAGAGGTCTTTTCTTGGACTGATTTCGAGTGGTTTCAGTTGAATGCTTTGACACAAAACCCTCCTGTCGAGCTAAGGTCAACTCCATCTCAAGAGCTGATAGTTTTTTGTGTTGTTCCCTATAAAGCTAGAGGTAGTCAAGAGACTTGCATAAAGGGGTATGGTCATTTTCAAATGTAGAAAATAGTGCATTGATCAAATTAACAAGTAAAAAATGGAAAATGAAAAAGGGACCTTGATTTGATTAATTACCCCGACAATCCTTTTACCTGCATCCAATAATTTTTAGCGTGTCATCCACAGATATAGCAGATTGCCCCTGAAAATTAGAGAGTCGTCCTCCATTTAACATAGGCTAGAAGTACAATAAGAGTTAAGACTCAAAAGCATAATTGATAGCAAAATAGGATTCATGGATATCCTTTCTTTGATGATTGTGATGGGAGTTGTTGCTCAGAAAAGATACGGCTGAAAAAGATGGAAGTCTGCCAGACATCAGTGCAATTTATATGCAATTAAAGAATCCTAAAGCCTGGAATTTTTTCTCCGAGTAGCTTACTTGAGAAACGACCAGGTAAAACTTAGAAAAGAAAGCTCGCGGAATGCATCAACAATGTGCTGGCGTATCAAGTTACACAGAAAGCAGCTACCTGAAGGAAGGTGTATGTCTGCAATTCCATTTCAGAAACATGGAATGCATCATCAGATGCTCACCTGACCAGTGATCCTGTCGAGCTCTTTGATCAAATAAACCCTACTCTGTGAATCCTGCCACAATCTGCATTCGGCGAAAGAGCACATTGAGTGATCGGTACGATGAAGTAACTGAAGAGAAACTTTCGATCGACCAGAGCAAAGAGTACTCGTAGCCTTTACTCCTATCAAAATACTAAGCGGACAGAAGACGCACCGGCCGGCTACATATATTGTAGCGAAGGCGGCGAACATGGAGAGCATGAGGTTCGAAATCCAGGACCGCGTTACCATCCTGGAGAGCCGATTGTTCGATCCCTTGCTGTGCATGTTTCCACAAGACTTTCTGATCCCCTCCTCAACTTCTAATTGCCGAAAACCACAGAGAAAAATCAAGGACTCGGAGACCTCCGATAACCGCGCAAGGAAGTCCAATTACTGGCGCTTTCCAGGTGGAATGTACGGATGAGAATTGGAACGGCAGGAGGATTTTCAGCTCCTAGAGTAACAGCAGACTTCGCAAGAGAACGAGATGATGCAAGGAGAATGTGACGTATTGGGACTAGTTGAGAACGGGATCGGCTATAAGAAGTCGTTGAAAGTTCACTTCCCCGAGGGGCGGCGGGATGCAATTAACAGAACAGAAACGAATCCGTCCCCGTTAATGCTGCTGGAAGAGCCCATAATTTACTGGGCCTAAAGCTGAAAAGATGGGATGCGGTGTACCATTACTCAATTTGATTAAAAAGGAAGCGCTACCATCACACTAAGTTATGAGATGCATGCAAGTTCCAAACCATTTGGACTTATGAAGTCAGGTCTTAGTTCCAGCAATGCTCATAACTCATGGTGCCCTGTCAGTATAATAGAAACGCCCAACTGCAAAAATTGGTTCATTTTGATCCCGATTTTGGTCTGTATAGTGTCTCCCCTGTCCTGGCCCAACTTCATAAGCTTCAGCCACAATCAATATAAGCTCAATGAGCATCTCTTGGCTTTGAAGTACCGGTCTAGTGAATTTCTACCCCAAAAAAATACTCGGTCTAGCAAAAATAAGACTGCGCCGGCATGTTGCAGAAAATGTAGCATGAATTTCTTAGTTACAACAGGCTAAAGGATGGAAAACTTGGTGTAGTTTGGTCGTCCATACCAACTGTTCATGGTCCCCCAAGAACAGCATTCTCAATATCCTCTCTACTTAAGGCATAGCTGAATCGTCTCTCCACATCCTTCTCCAGGTTCCCTGGCCCAGTTTTAAGATACCTGCAAAACACGTACTACCGTCTTGAGTATATGGGAAACTTTAATTCCTTCCTCTGCAGAAATCAACAAGAAGTACGGTCGAATAGATAGGAGAGGATATTGTGATTTCATCTGTTAAGTTCGGCATTACCAGGCCAGCTGCTCTTACATGAGAGAGTTAGTTGGACGCAAGTGAAAGCATGAGGAACAATTTTGTTTCAAAGGGAAGCAAACCAGGGTCAAGTAAATGTAGCTTAGTATTTTAATGGGGAGCATTCCTCTCCCCAAAGGAGCCTGCCTTGTGCAGATAACAGCCAATGAATCAATACAATCAATAACCTCAATGAAGCAGACTAGTCAAACCTCATCCCTGAGAGGTTCTTATATTTTCTTATTCAACAAAAGCAAACATCCAGAAGGTAAACAACAGAAAACGTTGCCCACACAAACACACATAGAAGCAGGCATTCTCAACCTAGTCCACAGAAAACAGTAATATTTGCAGGAAGAACCAAAGAAAAAGGTTCAACTCAAAGATGAGTCAAGATGGACATAAGAAATCATGACAACTAAAATCAAACTATAAAAAAGAACTCAACATTCAAGAGAATGGAAAAATGCTCTCAGTGACCAACATCATTGATCAATGGGAAAGGTTTTATCAGAACAATATTGATTTACCACTGGCACACAATTCAAAATACTACACTCAAGAATCCCCTCCATCTGAATGCAGCACTCCGAGTAAAAATATTCCGTTAATTGTTGAGAAAGATGATTGGTGATTCATTTAGAAAGTTTGTTTATACTCAGCAAACTCAAGGAAGTCAATATAGTAGTATTTCAACAAGCTTAAGAAAGAAATCAAGAATAACAGCGCTTCACCAATCGTGCTATGCAGTGAGATTTAAGACATATATTCTTTATATACATCGACTAAGCTAAATCCACTCACAGCAACAAAGAAGCTAAACAATACTCAGGACGAAGGCAAAGGGTGAGACAACAGACCTGATGTAGAGGTCAGTAACATCAAGGGAGAGCTGAGCGTGCCACTCAGGCAATTCAATGAACCAGATGGCTCGGTCATCTTTGCTCTGATGAAAACCCAACTTCCTAAGCCAGGCCTCGACACAGGGTAGGCTGTGAGCGTAGAGCGGCTTCGTCTTATCCGGTAGCCTTTTCAGCCACTCGTCTTCATCCGCTGAGAGCTCTGCCTCCGACTTCGACTTGGAGCAACTCGCCGTGAGCCTGAGGGTTCTCATCCTGAACACGGACGCGGAGAAATGCGGACTATGAAAGATTTTGGGGGAACGAGAAGGGGCGTACGGAAGAGGAGGCTTCGGGGAGTTCAACTCAGCTGCAACGAGCTTCGAAGCAGCGAGAGTGATCATCTTCGAGTAAAAATACCTTTTCGGAATTGATCAAATTCAGTGATATCGGGGAGAAGAAAGCCCCAGAATTCGACCAGAGGAGAGGGGTGAGGACTCGCTTATGTTATCCATTTCAGTCCATTTTTCAGAGTGAAATGGCGGAGGTTATCGTGCAGACGGTGACGGTGACGGGACAGGAGGCCGATGACGGAAGGACCAGATCAAACATGAAGACTAACATTGAGGCCGAGTTGAACAGGAAAATTCTGAGGACCAAAAGGAAGCACTGGCCATAATTTGGGGACTGAACCTGTATTCTTCAACAAACAACCCAAGGGCTTGATCTATGCCAAATTCACTACTACATTTTCTGAAGCATTTTCTTCAAGAGTTCCACCAGTATTGCCAAACTGATTGATGAACCGACCTCCAAAATCCAACTTGGTAGGGCGATCATGTGGGTCTCTTTATGTCAAAACTTCACGACTCTTCTTTCATCTGCCTCATTTGCATCACAGCTTCAACTGGCTATCTCCAACCAATGAATATTGGATGTCACATTGGATTCATCCGTTTGTTGAATACTTGCATAGAAGAATCAAGAAAGGTCACTCATGGACAAGATAGATGGAAGTCATCCGCTGGTTGCAGTATCGTGCGATATGATGCATTTCGTGCCGCATCGCATCGGCTGCCCTCTCCTTTTCAGACGTTAACATCATCTTTTGGTTTTACCTCGGCGTTGTACTATTTCTTAAATTGCATGCAAGCACCACTTGCACAAAACAATTTGAAGAGGTGCTCTGATAGGTAGATACTATTGTTGTAGCAGTTGGGAAATTAGCCTTACCCACCGGCCTGTAATATCTTCAACCAAATTTAGAAGGCAAAATCAAACAACTGAATCGTGCACGAACTTAACGTCCCTGATAAAGGTGGTCGCTTTCTTTCATTCTTTAGCATAGCTGGTTTAGCAGAAGAAAATTGAATGCATGATATCATTTTTTTTCTCTTTTCTTTTTTCTTGCCAACAGTCTGTCTCTCTGCCCATGGATCCTTCTTATTGATCAGTCGGAGGCAATTTGCATTAATAAAATCATCAAGGCAAAAGCTTCTTATTAGTGAAGCCAATTAAATAGAAAATGATTGGAAAGCTACTGTTGTATCTGAAATAGGCTCCTTGAATAGACCTTGTATCTGAAGTGGGTTCTTTACTCTCTACATGCATGTATTAGTTTTACTTATTGGACAATGTTCATGACTGGGGGTGGCAGGGTTCATGTCACGATTGTCTCTTTTCTCTGCTTTATATTATCTACCCCAGCCACTATAATGCCTTATCTCTCATGGTCCAGACAGGTAGACCCCCCAAGAACGCAAGCATTATGTTATATATATATATATATATATATAATGTTGGGAGTCTGCACTTTGCATCCATGCTTCTCTTCCACTATTCCTCCCTCCCACTGCAATTTTTTTTCAGTCGTCTTCATCAGTTCACTGTAGTCCAGTCCTCTGATGGACCGGAATAATGAAATGGAAGAATCTTCACAGCTCCTCTCCCTTGAGTGCTTCTCCTACCGGTGGCTCGTGGACCGGGACCCATTTTCGGATAGCCGAACGGATTCCTTCAGGGCGTCCATAGATGCTGCTTCAGAGGAAGGCTCCTTCATAGAGATGGACCCAAGATCCCCGCCCTCGAAGAGATTCATCATCAGCAGAATGAAATCCACCTCTACGGACTTCAAATTCGACTTTCCAGTGCTGAAGCCTCCGGATTATCTGGTTCCTGCAGATGAGCTCTTTGCAGAGGGGTTTGTCCTCCCTCTCTTCGTGGACCGATCAGACGTGAAGGCAGACGATCAATATATTGACTTGAGAATCAAACTCGGTTCCACCAAACCTCCTGCTATGTCAGGATGCAGCTGCAGGCCCAAGTCCGTCACCTCGTCGTCCTCGAAAACATGGAGGAGAAGATGGCTAGCGTCGAGACGATTGTTTTACAGGCACTTGGATTTCCTGATGTCAATGTACCGTGCTATATTTCGATGCGGTACGAGGAGGGTTCTGGCAGCTAGGAAGTCAGTTCATCCCGCAGATCTTGTTTCTGATCCAATGACCAGCAGATGTGCATACTCTATGGACGATGACAGGCGCTGCTCCTGGGTTGACTCGGAAAGCCCGATCCACGAGGCTGTTCTCCATTGCAAAAGATCCAACGGTATAAACCATGAGACCCCAGAGGATAATTCGACTGTTCCTGGATAGCAGCATGGAATGGATACCCTACGAGATGCTATGCATGTGCTTCCTTTTGGTTTCGTCAGTGTAAATAATACAGTACACAGATTTACCTTCCTTCTAATATTGAAGTTCCTGAATATTCTGCTATGGATCATTTATATGTCACATGGCTCAACTAATGGGATATCTTCCACGAGTGAATAATTGAACTGGAGCCGCCATAGAGATCACTATAAAGCTGGTTGAATCTCGACCTCTAAGAAAGAAGAATCGTCTTATCTTCAATAAAAGGAGGAAAAAAATCTTTGATGCTTTGCCATTCACCCATGACTTCACTTATTGCCACCCTTTTTTCCCATTTGAACATTCCATCACGCCTCATGTTCAACCTCCAACCTGTCTCTTATAGGGTATTTAGATCAATACGCCATCCCAGACCATGCATGGCCCACTCAGTGTATGTTGTGATCTAACCATAACATGCCAGAGGCTCATGATAGCTAAAACGAGCATAAAACAACAAATCTGATCCATATATGCTTTATCTTGTGTCCGTTCTCTCCACGCATACTTCAGATAATATGGATATGACCTGTCAGATATTGCGTAAACTGGTTCGAGAGTAATATTATTATTATTGTCGATATATGGGTTGTCTGAACAGACAGCACGACAGACATACAAACAAGGACGAAAACTGTAGTTGAAAAATGGAAGGGAACAATGTGGGGTGTTGGTCACATGTCAACAGGAGAAACTAAGGATCCCCAGTTGGTTCCTCTGCAATGGAATGGAACCAGGCCACGGAGGGAATGAAATATGGACAAAAACAGTTAGCAAAGGTGCCGACTATATAACGTCATTTTTCCTTCATTCCATTCTCCGATTCACATCTTTGATTTCCTTCTTGCTCTTGCTGCAAGACATCAATCAATGTCTTTTGATGCCAATTTTCTTTTCTGGGTTTCTTTCTTTATTCCCGTTGAGTTAAGCAAAACTGTGTATTAAGCGCGTAAGAAGGGAGTGAAAAAAGATTGGAATACAATCGGATGCATGAACTGAAGCACAAGTGACCAAAAAAAAGGAGGAATGACAGCAAAGGCAGGGCACTTTCTGCAGGTCAATGAACAATGCATAAAACTCAAAAAGGAATCATTCATTTTATATAGGACACGTGAAGCTTATAGCAAGGGCGGGCGCCAAAGGGGACATTAGTGCATGGGTTTCTTTTTATGTACATTGCCATTGGTGCCCACAAGGGTCTGCATCATTTTCAGATGGCCGGCGTTGTTTGTTTCCCGTTCATGTCTCTCGACTGAGACAAAAATGTGGGCACCCATCAGGAATACATTAACCATATTTTAGTGGTGTTGTGTTGTGACTTGTGAATCCAAATATGGATCGCTGTATTGTATTGTAGCATCTTTTCTTTCCTTTCACAAGCCTACTCAACTCCTTTGCCTGAGCATCTAGAACCTAGACCTGACCATCCCTTGGCCCAGGCCTGCATTCACCATGAATCCCATTAGGCTAACGCTAATCACCACTACTAATGAACTCCCTACTTTTGAGTTATAATCTGTATGATATGGCAGCATGGTAAAATCCTCTATGATTGTGAATGGGGGAAAACAGATACGGACTGAGGAAATTTAATAGGCTCAGCGAATATTGATCTGCACCAAACCCAACCAAGCCCTGCTGCTATGCAAGATCAACGGTCCCAGGCCCGGGAATCAATGGTTTTAAATTTCCTGCTGAGATAGCCCGTATGACAGTAGGATTTGACTGGGGGATATGGTGAGAATCTAAGGCTGGGGTGTTCAGCGGGGGGACCAATGACCATCCCCCAAAGCTGCTATTTTTATTGTATACGTCCATGTCCATCTTCCAGACACATCCATGCAAAAAAATTTGTCCATCTCCATAAGAGTTCAGATTTTTGAGCAGTCCAACTAGTCGAGTTTGCAGTGGTGATCATAACTCATCAGCTACCACAGTTGTAGGCAGGCTTCCTATTCCGTAAAATATTCTCTGCCAATTCTGATACCTCTTGCTGCCATCATTGTCGGGAATTCTTCAGAAATGATGATCGGTATTACTGATGTATGAAATTTCTTGTAGCGCTCGTTTAAGGTGGCACGGCACATCAGCCACGAACCACTTGCCCGGGAATCTATGGACTTGTAGGGCTGGGTCATATCATACTTGGTCAGTTTCTGAATATTTAATTGGAGAAATATTTACATCCATGGTTAAAAAGACGAGGAAAAAGTGAATACCACACCTAACATATAACTGCAAGTCAAACTCCCATTTTCTTTCATCTATGTGAGTTGCTTATTTTCCCTGGTAAAAAACTAAAGGGCAACTTTGCACTTTGCAGCGCCTAAAGGAAAGAAAAAGGAAAAGCTCAATCAAAAGAACTTTAGAAAGGGTTAAGTTGAAGGGCAAGCCGGGGGTACACTGTAGTATAATAATAGCAATAGACGATAGACTAGAGCAGCTGCACTGTAAAAAGATCTGGAATTTTCTGACCACATTACAGGTCTTTCGAAGAAGGAAAAAAGGGGTCTTCTCTCCCTCTCACACCCTCTGACTCTGCAAAAAGGATAAGAGAAAAGAAAAGGAAAAGGAAAAGGAAAAAAATAAAAAGAAAAGTTCGTGACAAAAAAAAAGAACAAAAGAAAAAGCACTCCCAAGTCCTATCCTAGTCCCAAATAAATGTAACATGGTTTTGCCTTTGTCTTTTGTTTGCTTCTTTTTATACCATAAAAAAAGATAAATATTAAAAAAAAATCCTTTTTCTGGCAGAAAATTTCTTATTAAGGAATATATATAATTTAGTTTTCTTATCTCCTTTTATACGTGCCATTTGTTTCACAGGCCATTAGCCCTGCTCCCCTCTGTCCCTCTCACTGTCCTCTCAGAACACCTCCCAGCAATCCTTCTATAGACCACCACGTTTTATGACCCTCGCCTCTCCGCTAGCCATGGAAGCTCTTAGTTTCAAAAGGCTCTGGCGACCCATCACCTCCATCTCAAGTGAAAATCGCCATGATGTCGGCATCCGAAAGAAACACCAGGAAGATAAAGAAGAAGAAGAAGAAGATTCGTTCTTCGAGTTGGAGCTGACTACTCCTGATCTCGACCCTGAAATCTACGGTGCCACGTTTGCGAGCTCCGAGTCCGTCCAACGAAAACAGAGCACCGAGAAAACAGAGACTATTGTCCATAGATACCATTCTTCACAGTTACAGTTACAGTCAAAGAGAAAGATCCTCCCCATTGAGTCCTCCTTCCTTAGGCCTCAGTCCCCGATCCCACTGTTGAAATCCGGTTCCAAATTCAGGGTCTTCAAGTTTAGGAGGTCAAAGTCTGAGTTGGAAGCAAAAGAAACGGACAGAAACAGAGGGAGGATGCGGAAACTCTTCACCCTGAGATTCATTCTGAAGAAGATAGAGCCTGCCACCGCCATCACGAGGGATCATGGCAGCCTGAGGAAGAATGAGAATAATACTTCTTGCTCGGGGTGTCCACTGCGAGGTTCAAACGCGGGGCGGTTATCGAAGGAAGTGATACGGAAGTACCTGGGGCTCGTCAGGCCTCTGTATGTAAAGGTCTCCAAGAGACAGAGAGGCGGAGTGAGGTTCACTACGGAAATATCAAAGACTACAGTTGCACCTTGTAGCCATGTGAAACGGGCGGGGGCGCCCCACTCAAAGTCAATGGCTCCGGCGAGGTCCAAGGTGGAGACCTACAGGCAGCCGGGGAAAAGCAAGTCACCTTCGGTTCCAGTTATCGTGTCGCCAGCAAGGAGGGATGATTCTCTGCTGCAACAGCACGATGGCATTGAGAGTGCCATTTTGCACTGCAAGAGATCTTTCAGTTCCTCTAGAGGTTTGAGCGATTCTAACCTCTCTCTACATATTATAATATTTGTCATGGTCTCAGACATGGAATTTACCATATGCATTGTTTATTTGGTGTGTTTTCAGATCTGAATCCTCCCTCGCCCTCTTCTGATTCAGCAAGAAGCTCGAGAAGTGACAGACCATCAGTGTCCTAAGTTGATGGGTGTAACTTTATAAAAGCCATTAAGTAGTTGGGATTCTCAAAATCTTGAACAAAAGGAGTTCCCCTTGTTTGTTTGTTGGTGTAGAAAAATAGAATTAAGAGATAGACCCGTTTGCTTTGTCTCATTTATTCTAAAGTTTATCTAAAAATTGTCATTCAGAGAAGGATTAGGTTGGGTTATTGTCTGTATAGTGATGATTAATGTGAGGCAATTGAAAGCCAATGTGTCAGCTAACGTCCCTCCTCCAGTATTTAACAATGTTCTTCTGTCTGCGGAAGACACATCTCATATGCCAATTGTCATATCTACAACACCTAAACCCTGCACTTCATCACTTCTATCCCTTAACCAGCTCCACCAGAATCGTCCAGGCGGGCTCCCCTCTCTCAACATCTTCTCAACCAACGGCCTTGTCCAGGGTATGGTTCCTATCCAGCCCCAGCCATGACCACTTGCCATGAAAATGTCAATGAGCTGGAGTAATTTTCAGGTAGAATCAAATGTTAAATGGGAGATTATATATTTTATAAGAAAAAAAAGAATTTATATATGGAAATTTGAATTTCAATTCCTCTACTTGTAGGCAAAGAAAGATGAGAGTGATGAAAATACCGAAGCATAATATTGTGAGCAAAATGAAAATATTTTGGCTAAATGTGAAAATGGTACTATGATTTCGCAGTCGTTCGTAGAGGGTGAGGATGGTACTGTCCATGGTGGCGAGGCCGTCAGGGTATAGCTGATGTTGAACCCAGGGAAGTTGTGGCCGTCAGGGTATAGCTGATGTTGAACCGGGTGGGGAGACCAAGACAGGGGAAGTTGTGGTCTGAATTGCGGGGGAAATAGGTGACCAGCTTAACTCCGATGTAGGGCTGGGAAGGGTGGGGAGACCAAGACAGCATGTGGAGGAGGGAGGCCTCCGGTGAGTCTGCCAAGAGTAGCCCAATAGGATGAGGGACTTATGCAAATCATTCGAATTAGGCTTTATATTTTCATTGTGCAAAAAAAAGGCTTTATATTTGATCAGATAGTTATATTTTATAGGCTTACATGTTTGGTAAAAGTAGAGGTGGGAGAAATTTCCGTAGGCCTTTTTGACACGTGGGAGAAGCCCAATAAGAACCACGGGATGGGATGGTAATGTGAAGTGAGCACAAATAAAATATATTTTATATATTAAAAATATGATAAATCTAAATGATTGACATAAAATAATATATATATATAGATTGTCTCGTTTAAATGAATAAATCCCTAATTTTGAATTTTATTTTTTAAAATAATAAAAATACAAAAAGGACAAAATATTTCAAAAAATGAAGCACACCTACTTGAGCAAGTGGGAGTTGTTTGAAGTATACCTTGTATTCCTTCATGGTGGCCTTTTATTTTATTTGTGGTTGGTCGGGTTGATATATTAAAAACATAATCTTCCACTGCAAATTTATGATATGAATTAAACTTATAAATTTTAATTTATTAGATAAAATATTATGAAATTGCATTATATAACGACCCATAAATTTTGACATTTTCTAATAGGAATAATATGCGCACGTGAATGTTCGCGATGCATTGAATCCAACCAAAATGCAGCCCGTAGACTACACTCCTACATAATAATCTTAAATAATGTATTTAGGCACCAAATTTTCATTTTTTTTTATGTACTAACTATTTACATCAACTTTACTCTCAAAATTAAATAAATCAGTTTTGATTGTGTTTGGACGCACTTGATGATGCTCTTTTACAGCTGGAATGACTATATAATTATTGTATTATTATCTAATTCACTTCAATAATTTATGAAAGATCTTTTTTTAAGTATATATAATTAAATTAAATAATATTACTAAAAGTTATATAGTTAGTCCAAATAAATAATAATGTTGAATAAAATATGAAATAATGTTTAATGAGTAATTGATTAATTTCTTGGGGGTATCTCCAAACCTGAGAGTGAGAGGTATGACTATCTACCCGCACGAGGGGTTTGCACCAAAAGCGGATCTGCACACGGGCACCCCTCTTTTTCATATGCCTTTTTTTGCTCTTTATAAAAGCTTTTTAGACAAAGTAATCAACAAGATCTTTTAATCGACCGAATATTTTACTTTTTTTTTGCTGAAAAAATAAACCTTTCCAACAGGAGAGCTATTTAGACGACTCCACTCAACTCAACAGTCTTCTTGTAAGAACAAAATAAAAGAAGTCTCTAGCAAATAATTTAAGCAAAATATAAAATCGAATAATCCGTCCAATCAACTTCGAGTGACGTGGCAAATGATCATTAGTAGGTGTTGAAAAATTGGAGGGAGGATCACCACCTCAAGAAGAGGGGAAGGGTAGAGGAGAAAGAGATGATTTATTGATTGGGGCATGATTATATTATATTAGTAAGGTTGGCTTTCCAGTGCTTCTTCCCTGTTTTCTGTCCACGTCCAAAATCGTTTGATGTTCCTGGGTCTCCTGAGATGAGAAGCCTCAACAATAGCGTCGAGATCGTCAACGCCGCCGCGACTGCGATCGTCACCGCCGAGCCCCGAGTCCAACCCACTGCAACTCGGCAGGTACACACATCCCTAACTGTTAGTTCTGTTTTGTACCTCCTCCTATCGCGGCTAAGGAGCCTCTATAATATATTACCGGATATTGAGAAGCTATAACTGATGAAATAAAATGGAATCACCTGAATTCTGATCCTAGCTTGGTGTTCGCAGAGTCTTGAGTTCTGATTTTGAGCTCGGAAAGAGCCGATCTGGAAAAGTTATTCTGTTTCCTCCTTTGTATTTGCTCATTAAGCTTCACAATCTTAGGTCTTATTAACAGTGTAGCTGATTTTGAGTGGGTGGAGGAAGAAAGACTGATATTTCTATATTTCCCGCTCTTTAGTTTGGAAACAGTGAATCTTTCTGAGATATTGCCTTACCTGTTAAAACTTATGGTTTAATTGAGGCATGGTATGAAATTGCTGCTCCATTGATCACCAGATTAACCCCAATTTGATCATATAAATGTGTGACCTCTACTTCACTAACATAATCTTTCTTGGCATTCTTTCTCCTAATGCAGCATGTCTAAATGTTACTTGCATATTGAGCTTTTGATTAGCCCATGCCGTCCTCATATAATAATAGCAACTACCTGCCTACTTTTTGAGCTACTCTCTTAATTGTCCTTAACTCTTAATAATTGTCTGGCTGGAGCTAGATTTAACAACTTCTGGTCACTTAACTGTCTTATTTCCTATTTAAATGCAGAAAAGAAGATGGGGAAGCTTTTGGAGCCTGTATTGGTGTTTCGGGCATCAGAAAAACAGTACGAGGATTGGACATGCTGTTCTTGTCCCTGAGCCAGTCGTTGCAGGGACTGCAGCTCTTGCTGCAGAGAATCAAGACCCTTCACCTGCTACTGCCATTGTACTACCATTCATAGCACCCCCCTCCTCGCCCATACCTTTCCTCCCTTCGGATCCTCCATCAGTCACCCAGTCCCCTACTGGATTACTATCTCTCACTTCTCTTACTGTCAATTCATACTCTCCTCGAGGACATGCCTCTATATTTGCAATTGGACCATACGCTTATGAAACACAGTTAGTATCACCGCCCGTATTTTCCACCTTCACCACTGAACCATCCACGGCCCCTTTGACTCCTCCTCCAGAGTCAGTGCAGTTAACAACTCCTTCCTCCCCAGAAGTTCCTTATGCTCAACTGCTAACATCATCCCTGGAATGCACACAACGAGGTGGTGGGGTTAATCAGAAGTGTGTACTTTCACATTATGAGTTCCAACCTAATCAGTTGTATCCAGGAAGCACAGGCGGCCGACTCATATCCTCAGGTTCGGTAGTTTCCAACTCCGGGCCTTCTTCCCCTTTCCCAGGTAAGCCACACATGATCAATCACAGAATGGGGAAAACTCCTAAGCTGGTTGGCTTAGAGCATTTCTCCCCTTGGAAATGGGGTTCAAGAGTCCGTTCAGGATCTCTTACACCAGATGGTGCAGGAATTGGTTCAAGGCTTGGTTCTGGGACGCTGACGCCAGATGGAATAGGAACTGGATCGAGAATGAGTTCAGGATGTTTGACACCTGATGGCTTGGATCCCCCATCACATGATAGCTTTTTGCTTTCTGAGAACCAGAATGGTGCAAAGGCATTCTTCCCTGGTTTAGGTAATGGACCCAAACATGATGTGACTGTAATAGATCACAGGATATCATTCGAACTGACAGGAGAGGATGTTGCACGATGTCTTGCAAACAAATCGGCAAGTTCATCCGGGACATTCTCTAGATTTCCACTTGATACCTTAGGGGAGGGTTGTGCTGAAAAAACCAGAATATATGAGAATCCTGAGAATTACTGTGACCTTTCTACTGAGAAAACCAGGGAGGGAGCACGTGGAAATGTGTCGGGGGATGGGAAGAAGGAACCTTGCTATCAGAAGCAGCGTTCCTTTACTCTTGGTTCAACCAAGGAATTCAATTTTGACAGCAGGAGTGGAGGAGCGTTCCAAAAGTTGGGCGTTAGCTCTGAGTGGTGGGCCAATGGGAAAGTTGCAAGTAAGGGTCTGAAGGCAGGCAACAGTTGGTCTTTTTTCCCGATGCTGCAACCGGAGATTTAGAATGAATGGAAGAATGGATAGATTTCAGCAACCTTGGTCCCGCCCACTAGTCTACTATTACTTGTTTATGTGGCAATCTAGTAAATGATTCTCAAATGTTCTCAGTCAGATGGGAGCAAGGACAGCATGTGGTAGGCAGTAGATCATTCATTCAGGTTTTTACTCACTAAGATGTATAATTCTTCTTAAATCTACCATCCGGTACTTGTCATAGAAGTCGAGTCTCCGCCATATTCGTTCTTGTTAGTCTCAACAATAATAAGAAGAAAGGATTCTGACTGACCTTTTAGTGGCAAGTACGAAATATTGTACATCATCATATGTTGTGTTATATTGTTTATGTATTGTGCACATCCTTATCAATCTTCGTGTTTCCTGCTTTCTCGTCCATTTAACACCCTTTCCTTTGAAATCGTGAATATTGTTGCCTTACTTTATAGACATGGTGAACCGAATCCACAGACTTAGTTGCAACCCAAAAAAAAAATCCATAGATTAGGAAGTTCTCCGGACATCCTTCGCGCTGGATAATTGTACTGTTAATGGGAAAAAGGGGAATCTCTTAATATACGGAGGAAGTAGAGTTGGGCCTTGTCGAGCCCGATTATAAATATAGGCCCAATAAGGCAAGCAGAACCGACGAAAGAGCATGTACCGTTGCCTGACAAGACACAAACAAGAACAAGATCCATCTCCAAAACACCAACCAACCAAAGTCTAAACCCTAACAACAAGCACGTGCGAGCTCCGATAGGCACACGTGTGAAGAGGAGCCACGCCCAGCGCACACACATCACAAATCGTTAACTCAGAATATTGTAAGAACAGGCATTTCAGACAGGGAAAGAGAAATAGAAGACGAGCAAGAGAGAGGGAGACGAGAGAGTTTCGATTTCATTTATTGCAAACCCTAGCTCTGCTCATCTCTCATCATCCTCCCCACATTTTACTGCCACTTCCGAGGTTCTGCTCCCATCCTGTATATTATCTCTCATGTATTCCTTCATCTCCTATTGATCTATGTGGCGTGAACTTGCTTAACTTTAGTTGTTGCCGATCTCGCGCGCTTACATGTCCTAGCTGGATTGAGGACTGTCAAATTAGCTCAATTGTATCGAATTCTCGATCAATTATTACTTTTACAGCTACTCGAGTGGCAACTGTTGCTGATATCATATATTGATTAGTTTTCCCTCCCTCCTAATTGTGTTTACTTGTCGGGAAAATTCCTAGAGGAGTCGCTTGATCGAAGAGTTTGCCACTGTCCCCATAATTTCACAATGTAATTTCAATATTATTTGTTTTCTGCTAATTTTAATTTAAATACGGTAGCTCAAAAAATTCTGATCCATTATCCTTGTTTTCGCCTGATATACTGTTGAGTGCAGACGGATTCCACCGGGAGCATTCCAGTGGAATGATAATACTAGCTTTCAGCATCTTTGATGTTGTAATATTTTGGGAAAGATTGAGAAAGATTTCACATCCAACACCCGCATCAGCTTGCCTGCCGGGAATGTTAATAATCCACACTGTCTATAATTATTCTTCTGGATTTGATTAACTTTTACAAAAATTGCTGGAAGCACTCTGAATCAGATGTCAGAAGGCATCATGGCGGTTGTCAAACCAGAGGTATGTGTATGTATACCTTCATTGTCCCAGGATTTATTTCTCCTTTCTTTTCTATATTTTGCTTGTAAACCATCCTTTCTTTGACAAGAAAAGGGTTATGTTCTATATGAAGGAATAAGTTTTTTGTTTGCAATTAATCACCCCTCCCCTTATTTTTCAACTGGATGTAAGGTCTACACCCAATTTTGTTAGGAAATAGTGAAAGGTGCTCCATATGTCATGCAACCGTATGTTGATATGATATATTCCTGTTTCATTATTTCCTTTTTTGTTATGTTTTAGTGTCTCTGGCTAATTCAAGAATTTTCAGTTTGGATACTGATATTATTTCATTAATGGGGTGTCTAGATGAAATCATATATCTGGCTCCAGACTGTTGATGGGTCAATACAACAAGTCGAAGAAGAGGTTGCCATGTTTTGTCCTATGATATACCGAAAAGTAATCCAAACTGGAATGGGTTCCTCCAAAAATTATGCTATCTTACTTCCACAACGAGTTAATCCTTCTATATTGGGCTCAATACTTGACTATTGTCGGTTCCATCAGGTCCAAGGACGCTCCAATAAGGTATGTTCTCTGCATTATGCGGTACATTGGGTTATTTGTTGTTTCACTGTAGGTGGACACAGAAACTTCTCTTTGCAGTTTATGATATTGTGGGAACTGATTGGGCAATGGATTTTACAGTAGATCACAAGTGGATTGTGTTTGGGTATTTGTATTTCAAAAACTTAAGGAAGTATTGGCAAAAAAAACTAGAAGGAAGTTAATTAGGATGTTACTGCTCTTTATTTTATGGGGTGCTTTGATAGGAAGGAGTGGGAGGGCTCCTGAGGATTAAAATTATTGGATCCTACCCTTATAGAAAGTTGGAAAAGGGAGATGTTTCTGGAATAGACTGAAAGGTAGTTGGGGACCATGTTTTCCCAAGTATCAGAGGTTTTATGTCATGTTCATGATCTTTCGTGTAGTCTGCTGCATATTTTACACGTTTACACATTTTTTGATGTAATCAGTCATATGATATAGAAATGATATCATTAGTAAAATGACTTGTTTTGGGAGTGTATAATTAATTTACTGTTATACTACTATAGGAACGCAAAACATTTGATGAGAAGTTCATCCGGATGGATACTAAAAGGCTGTGTGAATTGACATCTGCTGCTGACAGCCTTCAATTAAAACCTTTGGTGGATTTGACCAGCTGTGCTCTTGCTCGAATTATCGAAGGAAAAACACCTGAGGAGATACGTGAGACATTTCATTTGCCTGATGATCTTACTGAAGTCTGTCACTACTGTTGACTTGCTTGCAGTTATTGCCTACAAAGTGTATATTTATTGTTGGTCCTGAATATAAATTCTTGTCCTGTAGGAGGAGAAATTGGAGCCTTTAAGAAACATATCTGATGATCCTCGAATTCGGCTGCTGAATAGGCTATATGCAAGAAAAAGAAAAGAATTAAAAGAACGAGAAAAGCTTAAGGTATATGCAGCAGATATATATACTAGAAGCTAGTTTTTTTTTTCTATTCCATCTTTGTTTTGTTTTTTTGCTTCACCTTCATTTGGATTTATTCCTGGTCCCAACATATTTGTAGTGCTCATAATAACGACTATCCTTTTCACATATGCAGAATGCTGAGGTTGTGGAGGACCGAGTGGATGAAAGATCCGTGGACGATCTCTTATCATTCATAAATAGTAGAGACGGAGGTAATTTAGACCTTGATTTGTGGGTATCAGTATGAGATTATACACTTTCAATTCTACTCTACTCAGTAATTTTCATTATATACCTTTTTATGGATATGTTTGACCTTTAAAATTCTAATTGTAATATATATATTAAATTTTCTTTGTCATTGTAGAATTAAAATATTAATATTGTTACTTTAGTAAATAAAATCAACTTATAAAACCAGAACAATATATAAATATAATCAATATTAGTAATACTTATAATATTTTTTATTTATTACGAGAACAATTTACTCTTCAACCTAAAATATCTAACGTATATATTTATTTATTTCAATTTTTTTTGGGGCAAATCAGGCTGTCCATGCTGCCATTGGGGCGTGATGGCCTGGTCTGATTTTTTCCAGGACGGGCCAGCACGACCCATTCTCCTGGTGGCACCAAATGTTTGGTCATGCTTGGATCTTTTGTGGCGTGCATGGGCTGTACTTTGATCTGTGCCTATTATTGCCAAGTTTGTTTTCTTACCTGGTATTTTCCAGGTTGTATTACCCAAAGGGCTTCAAATATGTGTGGATATAGTGCTACTGTTGTTACTAATTCTTTGATCTCAACAGATGCAAAAGGAGTTAAAACTAGTAAGGGCAAGAAGAAAAACCGGAGGAGAAAGGATCAAAAGGATTCATCCTCAACTAAGGATGATGAAACTATCCAAAAGGTTTGCTGCCATTTCCTATCTCCTAGCATCACTTTACCCTACCTTACTCTATTCTTGTGACCATTACATGGGGAATCACAGCAACTCTTTCATTTTGCATATGTTTTGATGTCTAGGAATTGGATACTTCTCCCTCTACTAAAAGAAATGGTGAAATTAATAACATTTTGGAGGCTAACCCAAGCAGATCTGCAAACGCCCAGGACTTTTCTAGTGGTTCTTTCTCGCCAAAACTTGAACCTGATGATGGATTCATGGATGATGATCTAGATCCTGCCATGAAAGAAGAACTTGACAGGTGAGGCGGTGAATAATATGTACGTTCTGATGAAAATATAATACGTCACATGAAGAGGAAAAATGAGATAAAGTAATTGGCAGTGATCAATGCTGATTCCGTTTGATTGTGCATAACCAGAGAAGTGGAGGACTTTGCTCGAAGATTAAACTCAGGTTGGCCTGAGAGGATGCAGGAAATCTTATCTTCGGGCCAAGAAAAGAAGTCAATATCTTCAGCTATAGTTGACAATGGTTCCAGCAGAACATGCATAAGTGCGATCTCTTAGTTCATTCCATTTCTCTTAAGTATCTAATATACACACTTTTCTTTCCTTTCAACCAATGTTAACGTTAGGTTTGAATATCATATGCATTGGTCCTTCATAATCACTAGGGAAGGTTTTTTTTTTGCAAAAGCTCTAAAATCCTCTTCTACATCATGAAAGAATTTCTGTAGGCCATACAATTTACAGTTTAGGAAGACTCCTATATGTGAAGTTACTGACTGGCAAGGCAATACTGCTTGTGTAGTGAGAGTCAGCGTCTCACTCTAATAGAGGCTATATATGATTCTTGGCATATCATTTATTATACCCGTGTATGTGCAGGTCTTAATCAAAGATAAAGATCAAACTGCGGCAGTTCTCCCTCTGCAATGTGGAGCCCCATTTGTATGGCTTTCTAATGGACACGCTAAATATGGATTCCTGATCGGAGATCAGTGCTTGTTTCTGGTGAGTGAGCTGCATCATTGTCTGTCATTTACCACCGTGGGAATTGGTTTTATCTCAGTATCTTCCGAAAGAACGAAGAGCGAAGATAAATCAAAAAAATAAAAAAAGGGGAAAATAGCGAGAGAGCATAAGCGGGAATCGGAAATGGTGCATCATAAGATCCTGCCCCCGTTTGTCTCTGGTTCCTCTCTTTGGTGTTGGTTTCTCTTGTAACCCTCAAGCAATGTCTTGTGATTCTTTTTTGTCTTGTAATGCGTCTGGGTTGTTGTAAGCTGTTTCAAGGGCAATATATTCTTTCCTTCTTCCCTTTGCCTTTGATCACTTTTCTCCTCCACGGCAAGTGGCTGGGAAAGACTTTCTTTTGTAACACACCAGAGACTACCTGTTCAACAATTTTTATTTATGAATTTCTAATAAAGTCTCTCTCTGATCTTCTCTGTGAATTAGCATTCACTTTTGTTTGGGTTGTGTTTAGTACTTGTGCGAAAATATTCAATAGCTTAATTAAATGAAGTTTTAATAGGTTGTATCCCTGTGGAGTATTTTTCCAGCCTATGGTTATGACTGGTGATAACATATTTTTCTCAAAGCTTGAACTACCCACAGTTCCTCTAATGGTTGATTGTTTGGGCCAGAATGGAATGATCTGTATATTATTTGTGCAGAATCACTGTAACTTCTTGGCCCATTGTCGATGCACGATTTGATGTGAAGTGGCTCGTATGCATAACTGCGCCAACCAAATCATACACCATAGATATTAATGGGCCGACATTATATAGAACTTTTTGGCTTCGTAAGTCGGGCCATCATCCATATTTCGTTGATATCGATGGGCCTTGATCATACGGAGAAATAACCACGATTCCATATTACAAAATTCAGGCAATGGACGACGCAAAGGAAACCTGACTAAGTTCTTGATGTAATAGATAAATAAGAAGATGAGAGAATTAAAAAGGGCCCTTCACCAATGAAAACTTCTTCCCTAACCTCCGATCAGAAGACCGTCTCATAAAAGCTTGTGACCTCTGCCGAAAATACTATTAAGCATCTCCTACTTACCTGTGCATAATTGTATAGCAACGGAATATTTCCTGTTGTCTCCTCCCAGGATCAGGTAGCAGCTAGTCTGGACATGTATATCTTCATTAACACCTCTTGTTTCTCTGGGAAGCTGGCCTTATCCCTTCCCAGAATATATGGATTTTAGGACAAATTCCGTCTGTAATACAATTCTGCACATTTCAAACAACACTCGGCTTTTGACCATCTGATATTTCTTGGGGATCATTCCGAGTCTCTCCCAAACTCAGGATTGGATTCTTGCAATAGAAGCAGCTTCACATGGTCACCTGAATTGGCTTCTTTCCATCCTGTATGATCATAGAAACAAGTTTTAAGGGACATGAAATCCATGGATCTTAATATAAGATGTGCAGTATATGTTCAACTTACTCCGTGCAAGAAAATCTCTCGCAATATAAATCGAAAACAGTAAATTTTCTGATGTTTTGGACTCTGATGCCAACAAAGATACATCATTGACAGTGGCAGATGCTGGAAGAAGGCTTTCCGGTGCAAGATTCTGGCAAACATCACTCTTTTCATAGCTTGGTTGGGGATCTGAATTTGAGAGAGGCTGAATATTTTCATCTGTGCAGATCTTATCGTTGATATTCCTATTCAATAGGCTCAGGCCTTAATCTATGGCCAATAAAATATTTTATTTTGGTAAGTGCAAATTTCATTCATAACAATGATGGATAATAAATCAAATCCAAAAATGGATTATCCAACAGGCTTTATGAATGATTAAACATACAAGGTTATTCAAGAAAAAAAAGAAAGAATTAAAAGAAAAAAGGAAAAAAGAAATTCAACAGCTAGACTACCAGTAGTTACTCCAAGAAAAAGCTTGTGAATGCAACTAAATTCTTTGCCTCCAGAGCTACTTTCGCAGCTTCTCCTTCAAAAATATACTTTTGCATTGAGAAAGCTAAACCAGATAAGAATGTCATTTCACTGGCATCATCAAGGATGCTAAATAAATCTTCTGCAGTAATTGGAAATGTTGAAGGTCTAGCTTAGATTATATCCTGCAAGAGATTGATATATCTCCTTATTGAGGATGAATTTGATTAAAGAGACAAATAGAATGAAACCAGTAAATTACAGGACACCAAAGGGAGTTAATAAATGTATTACAAAAAGGAACAACTTCACTCACCAAAAGAGCTCCACCTGCTCTACCACAGGTTTGTGGCAGGGGAGCAAATCCTTCCCTGAGAATAAGTGCTGCCAAATTATTTATTATTGTTGATCCACAAACTCCTTACGAAGGATTATCAATGAAAACTGGAGCAATAACAGGTCCAATACAAGATACCATTCATGAAAAATTGTATAATAACAAAAGGAGCATCTTTCAAGCTAATAAAAGGGCACCATTAACGCAAGCCAGATCAACCATGAAGTTGCACGCCATTAAGATTGAAGAATAAATCAATAAACACATGAACCTCACTACAAATTCCATCAACAAAGGGAGCTAAGATATAAAAACATTGGGTGATCCTCACCTTGAATAATGAATATCCTCATTTCAATCCCCGTCCCCTTTCCACAAACTGTTAAATTAAATCGTCTAAGATCACAAGATACTGAGGATGATGAATGTAGATCATACTACCAAAAAGAAAAAGAAGAAAGATAAAATGATAAATGTAGAATTGAAGATGCAAAGACTATTAAATAGAATTGAAAATGGATGGAGACAATGAGGTAGATTCATGGATTTCCTTACTTTTTCCACATATCATGCTCCTAGATTATGCAGGGTAAATACATTAAAAAGGGACAAATTTTAACAGCACTAGCATCAGAGAGTAGCTCTCAGCCAGTAGAGATCCTATTATATATATATTCCATGCAGCAACATCACAATAAATTAAAAATAATTCAATTGAACACAAACATTATTCTTATCAACTTTACCTCAAAGGTTAAATCTTTAAATGATACAGTTTCCCTTTCCTCTTGTGCAGACAGCTGTAAAATGGTAGACAAATTAGCTTTCAATCAGGAAGGCGTGATCACATTAATGAAGTGAAAAGATATAAAACAAAACAGAGTAAAGAGATCACCTTATTCCAGAAAATTTCCAATAGCTCTCTACTCTTGCCAGTGTCCTAAAATTTTAAACCAGAATAAAAAGAGAGAAATGTGGTGACACAAGATTAAATATCAATAACAGTTCCAAATAATCATAATAATAACCCACTGACAGTGAGAACTGTGTGTGCTAAGATAAATAAAGATGGGAACTATAAACATGCTGAGAAACACATTTATCAAAAACTGAATAATGCAGAATAGAGAGGATACCTTATCTAGTTTTTTTAGCCGATGATGAATGCGTACATGCCTTCTGCAATTAATGGAGGAAAAGAATTTTCTGCTACACTTGTCACATTTCTGCAACTGCACCTGGAAGGGAGACAACGAAGGCCAACCTGGCAAATCTGCAAATGCAGTAGGCAGAAGATGACCAATTAAATGAACGCACAAGATGGAGAAGACATATATAATTTCTATGGTTCATCAGGTGCACATTTGGGTAATAGCTGGTTGAGCATCAACAAGGTACCAAGTCAGCCTGAAGCATTTAGAACAATGGAATCAATCAGATGCAAGTCATAGAGCAAAAAAAAAAAAAAAATCAGACGCAAGTCCTTTTCGAGCGTTGGAGTTAGGATGGATATTGGTGAGAAGAAATATCTTTTCATAATCTGCATTAGATGCACTAGGCTGCATTTTTTAAAACTATACACAGTAATCAGTATTCTGCAAGAATTAATTCTAATAAGTAACATACCTGGATGGATCCATTGGACTGGCTGGTCACAGGCCTTCCTCAAAGAGATGAGAGGATCCTTTGCAATTGACTGCTTAAACCAAGTATTTAGCACATCATTTCCCTCTAATTTCAATATGTCGGTAGAAATGGAGGTACTGGATTTGGCAACTGACATCTACCCAGCAAAATCTCCAAGCTATTTGACAATTTACAAGAAATCACTGCGAAGACACGATCAAATTTGCATAGAGAACCTCATGAGCAGCAAGAAACTACAGAAAGGACAAGGCATACGCTCAGAAATATTGCCTGGAAGTTACGTGCAAAATACACCCGAAAAGCTAAAGTGGAATTCAATGTTCAGTAACAGGAAGAGTCTAAATGAAGACAGCAAAAAAAGTAACGCTTGAACCGGATGAGAAAGCACACCAACAAGGAGAAAATGCTTCATCCGCGATGTTACCAATTAAGAACTGATGAAAGCCTAAAATGTCAAATCCGCTCAAAAAATAACCCGTAGTGTTATAAGTTGCAGGACGTGGATACACTGACGAACGAAATTTCCCATGGTTTACGATCCTCAGTTTTATCACATGTCATATAGAGAGCATCCAGATGCAATTCAATTGAACAGAGGATGAGTTTTCGCGTTTACTAAACGTCGATCGATAGAAACTACAGATGCAAATACTAGATGAGAGAGGTGGAGAAGGGAAATGAGAGCAAGGACGATTGGTTACCCTACCGCGAGAGATCAAGGATACGAGCAGAAAATCGCGTCGCCGGCTGAGAGATTGTGATTCGTTTGGCGGGAGCAAAATTCACCGAGAAAACGAGGGAGCGGAAGACAGACTGATCTCAGAAGGAGAAAACACCAGACCTGACGGGACCGTCTAGTCCGTGTCACGTGGGACATTAAAATGTATAATTTAATTACATTTTATTTATTATTTTCATTTTCGCGCCCATTTAGCTCCGAACTTTGTTATCTGAATCAAATTATAGAATATTTAAAAAAACAGAAATATTATAATTTTTTAAAAATTAAATTTATATAAAATTGATCGATCCACATTATTGTACGACAATGAGAATGCGTTGATTAAACATGGTGGTTTAGAAAAATATACCTCTGACAAATTGGTCGCAAGGCCAATTACTGTAAGGTAATTATTTCTTCTTCCAGCCATATCATTTGTAGTTCTCCCCCCATGCCTCCACTTCATGGTTGTCCTTGGCTCAAAATCCCTCTTTTAATCAGAAACTTGACCTTCAGAAGGAAGGTTGCCCTGTTGTGGAAATGCAAGATCTAGAGTTGACTCGACTAATTCCAAATTGTTAGATATCTCACGTAATCTAGAATATATTGGTGGAGATCCAGTTGTATGGATGGATGACAAGTTGTTATCTTCATCCACAGTATCATCTGCTTCACAGCAAATTCAGTGTAAAAACTTGTGTCACAAGGCTTTGAAACATGGTAGTTTGATCTACTGCAACTCTACCTTCTTTACAAATAGACAAGGTCTCTATGGAGCTCTTTTGAGATGCATCCTCAGACATCTGATGAAAAAACAGTATTAACATACACACAAGAATTTGCCTATATTTGCTTATATCACATCCCATAAAATTCCATAGAAGGGGAAACATTCACCAGGAACTACAATCTAACAAAGATCCTAACACCCTTGAAATGTCTAAACTAACAAAAAGGCCACG
The DNA here is from genome assembly GCA_030064435.1 of Trapa incisa. Lineage (NCBI taxonomy): Eukaryota > Viridiplantae > Streptophyta > Magnoliopsida > Myrtales > Lythraceae > Trapa > Trapa incisa. The sequence goes on along the minus strand of CM057784.1, from coordinate 274,627 downwards.
AAGAAAATGGAGTGCCTCTAACAAATATGTCGTTTCTTTGTTAGCATTAGCACAAAAGTTTTCCTGCAAAAGAACAAACAACTACATAATATGATTTTTCTGAAAATCATCCAGAAACACATCAAAATATGTTCAATCCGTTATTCAAATATATATATTGACCTCCTCCAGCAGTGAGGTCATTGTATTTAAAGGAATGGCTACTGTGAAACTTGAGTGCAACAAGATATTTAGTAGAAGTGACAACATGAATTTGAATGTATTATTCAATAGTTATTCATGTGATAAACCTCATTATGCGTTTCAACCTCAACAGCTGCAGAAACAGTAGAAGTTGAATTTGCCTGCATTATTAACATAGATGCTTAAAGAAAGAAATTTCATTTAGGGAACTAGCTAAATGTATCACCAAAGCAAAAATGTTAAATGGTTTATCCAGAAACGGGAGATGTGTACAAACTTATATTTCAAATCCTCTCCCTTTTCTATAGAGACTGCGTAAAATATATCTAATACCTTAGTGCAGTTCCACAAATCGCTTTCTTCATCAAATGGTTATCTTCAATGAAATGAGAAAGAATATGTTTTAATCTGATAAAAATGGGGAGAAAAACAAAGAGCACATCTAATACCAGAATCTCTACTATTATACATATACCATTATAGATAGCCACTCTGGATTCAAGACTCCATAGGAATGCTCCTGATAAATCTCATACAAAGATACAACAACAAATTTTCCAAACAGTTGGGCGGTTGAAATTATCTCATCCATGGCTAGTATAGCCAGTCCCGGTTTCTCCTCGGAACCCTGTACAGATGAATTCGGACCAGTAGAACAATTAAAGCCACGCTCATGTGGATTGTAGGAACCACTTCAACAGAAAAGAAAGAAAAATAAAGATGTGATTGCACCTGGATTGTGTGAGTTTTTCCACTTCCGATAGCCCCATATGCAACAACAGTGGCATTGCGACCACCAAAAACTCGAGAAATAACAGGCTATATCTCCCTCGCGTATATCCTGACAGTCTCTCTTCATCATGTTCATAGTAGTAATGGACTCAGCATTACTCCCTTTGACTGCAATAGATGTATCCGTGCAAAGCATGAGCTATCAAGTTCTGAACAGTGCACTCATTATCGTTTATGTCTGGATTATGCATACATCAAGACCGTGGTGCTCAAGTAAATTTTCAGAAATTACTTCCCAGGTTGATTTCCGAATGAGAGAGTGATAATCTCGGACACTTTTCCCTCGGGTTTCCGAACCAAAATCAATGAACTCGAGGAGCTCTTTCGAAGCTTCAGTTCTTGCTTCGTGAAGCTCCTCATGCTAGCCAAGAGCCGGACACGACCAGGCGGATTTGAGCTAAACTTCACGAAGTTGCGGTCAAGAGAAGCCATGGTGTGATGAAAATTTCTCTGGCCCTCTACCCAGTCATGGACTCACCCTTAAGGCCCATTGTACAATTAGTGTAGTCCATTCTAATTTAGCAGCCCATTGTACAATTAGTAGAGCCCACTCTAATTTAGTGGCCCATTACCTTCATAATGAATCGAATAACTTCCTTCAGCCTAAATAACAGTATTGCCCAAAATGCAAGAGCAGATCTTTCTAGACTAAAAAGAAACCCCTAGCTCTTAGCGACTTTCTCCTCGGCTGAAGCTGTTAAGGTAATTCTCTCTTCACTTGGTTTTTTTAATGAAATTTCTATCATACTTTGAATTGATAGAGTTTTTGTTGTTGGATATTATAGGCCCTATCCTATTGCTTCTTAATCATTGTAATAGTAGTTTTCTGAGTATATGTTTCTCCTATATTTAAGATAAAAATGACATTTTTAAGAGTTATCAGGTCATTCTCTTCTCTAGGTTATCATTGATGTTAATACATGTCCAAGTATGATTTGCATCCTTGTATTGATGGGCTACTGATTTGTTTGCAGGAAATGGCTCCAAAGCAGCCCAATAGTGGAATGTTTGTGGGACTGAACAAAGGTCACATTGTCACCAAAAAGGAAGCCGTTCCTCGCCAATCTCTTTTTATGATACTACCCTTTAAAGTTAAAATGGAACCAAGTATCAATTCCAGTTTTATCGTGCCATTGTTTTTTTTGCATCTCATCTGCTGTGTATGTATTAGACACGAATCTGCCTCTTGATAAAAAGAAACCAGTATGGAAGATAGTTAGGATGAACTTAATTGGAATAATGGAATGAACTTACTACGGATGAGGTTGAATAGTTTAGTCAGAGGAAATAATAGGGTAGAAATCTCATGAAATCTCTATCTTACTCTTTCTCTCTTCTGAGTTGAATTATCAGTGCTTCTATATTTTATATAATGGTCTGTAGAAAACCAGCAAGAGGGTTCACTTTATCAGGAGTTTGATACGAGAAGTTGCTAGGTTTGCTCCATACGAGAAGAGAATCACTGAGCTCCTCAAGGTTGGTAAGGACAAGCGAGCCTTAAAGGTGGCTAAGAGGAAGTTGGGTACTCACAAAAGAGCCAAGAAGAAGAGGGAGGAGATGTCCTCTGTCCTCCGCAAGATGAGGTAATCATGTTGGTCAGGGATGTCCTCTTTAGTAGTAAATATTTCTCTACAACTTGTAAGAAAAATCTTTCCAATATCATAGATGTGAAACACAATTATTATGCGTGGCATTTCTTCGTGTAGGTCTGCTGGAGGTGCAGAGAAGAAGAAGTGAACCCAACCTTGTTTCCAAAAAATAGACTGTTTTCAAGTAATAATCTTGCTTGACTAAACTATTTTCAAGTTATAAGCTCCACTTGTTATCTAAATGTTTCAATTGACGATGAGTTGGAAATCATCTTCCCTTTTAGTTTGATTGACTATATCTATGCATGGGATTGTCTTCTATCACAAATATATATTTAGAGTAAGCTATTAACTTAATTTTCCCTCATGGCATGCTAACATTGTTCAAACCATCTCATTCATTTCTGAAGTGCTACTCTTTTACATTTAAGATATAGTCTGTTTAAGAATTAAGGACGCTGTCAAATGAGGGCAAAATTACCAGGATGATTAAACCCAGATCGAGTGCCACCTCAGCTCAAAGCAAGTAATATTGAGAATACAGGTACTCTCTGATCTTGTAATAATCCTCGCACAAGGGCCCCTCCAGTACAATTTGCTGCTTGCTGGACAAACCACCCTGCGTAATAGCGCCAGGAAAGGAAAAAAAATAGCCATTAAGACACATTGAAGAAAAATTACTGTTCTAAATTTACAATTTCGGATATTTGCATGGAAGCTCGCCAGGCCTTATCACCAAGTACCTTCTGACTCGTTTCCCCAACCTTGCGCAGTGTCACATACTCACCACATCGTAAGGCCCCACCAGAAAATTCTACCTGTAAAAATATTGACTTAACTGTGTCCAAATTCTGGTAAGAAAAAGAAGGTGTACCATCGTACAATTAAGAATCTATTGTCAGTCATCAATCATACTGTGGTTACCCAGGATGAACAACAGCACACAGCAAGCAGGACAAGCTTATTCAAGGCAACCATAAGGAGATATACCTGAACACCTTTACTTGCAAGATACTGCTTGAAATCAGCCATCTTCAAGTCCCCAACAAGGACCGATTTGTGAGGTGGAGGTGGGGTTGAGAGGGGAAGTAGAGAACGCATTTCATTTTCTGTCTTCCCAACCTCAGCATCGAACCATGCAATCTCATAATCCCCAAGCTGTGATTTATGTTATCATATCCACGTTTCATTTAAGTTATGAAATGAAGAAATTAAGAGCCAAAGCCCAATGATAATAGAATGGTGCATTTACCTTCTTGAATAGCACGTTGCTCATGAGCTTCTCAGAGAGTTGTACCTGAATTTCATCCATGCGAGTTGCTAATGAATAAAAATATCTAAGGTCACAAAGAAAATAAAAAAGAAGTCCAAGGTCCCGAACTTCTACCTTATAGGCGCACATATCTGAGGTGACATCAATAGTTTCCTCAATCTGAGGAGCATAAACATGAGGACAAACATGTTTCAAACAGTGCTGCTTCAAATGCTCGGTTGCTTCAGCTGATCCTCGAACCAAAACCTCCATAAATTAACTTCCATGAGTTAGTTATTATAGGTCAACACTAATAGCAAGCAATCAACTAGTAAGTTTTAGAAACGCCAAATTCTTCAAAACAAAAACAGAAGAAACACATACAAGCTTAAGGGGTGCCACATGAGCTAGAATTGATTTGATTGCCCTGCTATCAGCCCGACCTTCAAAGTCCATATATGTCAATGAACATTTCACTGACACCTGGTACATTATAGATCGCCACCAACATAAGAATGTAGAATGCAGACACAAGTTGCATAAGATACCAAGCATTCCATTGCCAATATAAGATTAGTTGTGACATATTTTATGCAATGCAATCTGCAACATAAATGTGTACTACTAGAAATGGAAACAAACAACACAACAATTAAGTCAATTGAAACACGATATCATCAGGAACCAATCCAGATATTCCCTTCTATAGAGAACTATCGTATCAATGCTGCATATGAAGGCCAAATTTTAGTTTTCAATCCTGAAAAGAAATTATGAAACATTAAATTTTCCTTAAGAGTTCAAACATAATAAAGAAAATAAGGAGTCAAATTGATGAATGCTTCAAAATCCCAATATAAGTTACAGGTAACTAAGTCAGCTTCAAGGGAGCTTTAAATGATGATGTAATGTGATGGGAATCGAAGCTCAATTATTCATTAGATCAACCGAGTAGGGTTTAAATACTACTTGCATTTATGATTGCAAATATTTCAGCATAAGTGAACTTACAGTCTATGTGCAAAAAAAAAGTGAACTTACAGTCAGTTCATTGGATACAACTTTCGAAGGTCGTGTATCAAGTATTAAACTAGCAGGAACTTCATCAAGTTTTCCCTCCATATTGTTGCCCAGCTGAGAAAAGAATATTGACATCAGAGAAAAATAGCATATAACAGAGAGTGAAAACCTATCAACTCCTGAGAGAAAAAGGATCTAATATTAAACATAAGGTGACATCCTCAATCATGTAACCTATTAATTTTCAACATATCCATCCTGGAAACCCTAGATAGTTCCCTTAATTCAAAGTTAAATTACCAACACTGAAAACAAAGAATATTTGCTTCAAGCTTACATGCATAGCTCCGTGATCCATGTCTTCATCTTTCATAACATAATCATCAGGGTTAATCACTTCACCAAAATCATCCCAGTCAGAAGAAATTTCATAGAAAGGAAACATTGGGGCAACACTGGTTGAAGGTGGTACAAATCCATCGATCAATATATCCCTAAATTTTCCGCTTTGTGAACCAACCACTGCAAGATACAGCCCACGGGGAAAATTAAAATAATGTTGATATGTGCAAGAAGTAAACAGTCCATAACCTTGAACACTCCATAAATTGGTTGTTGTTCATGCAAAACATGTAAACAAATAATAGTAAGAGGTGATATGTCATATCATTATTTATTATGATTTTTACAGCTAGATAGTGAGCAAACATCAAAGAAAGTCTGGGAAATTATATTTTGGTTGATTTTCTTGGAATGTGAATCACCAAAAGAAAACACAAATCCTCCCTTAAACAAAATCATGGGCTACTCATGGCATAGGTGGGTGAGATGTTGCATTTATTTTTACTTCTCATCACTTATCGTCTCTTTACATGAATCATGGATTACAGGTGGCATGTGTTGGTTGAAGATGTTGCGTAGAATTTTATTTCTTATCACATGTTCAGGAGAATCTAAGATAGCCAAGTGATATTGATGAAATAAATCCTCCTTGAGTAAAAGAATGAGTAGATTAAAAAGGTTTGGGCACCTTCTGATGAAATATTTGAATTGCCAGCATCTATAACCATTGGATCAGTTGCATTATCAGATGCGCGGCTGGCTTTTAATTCCTCCTCTTTGATTCGACTTGCTTTTAGAGCTTCTTCCTTTATTCGGTTCTGCTCTTCTTCATAAGCAATCAACTCATCCCCAACCAAGGGAACCCTCTTAGATACAGTAACTTTAACAGCTTTTGGAGGTGGATCAGCCTGGAGCATACGGGCTAATGTTGCATACTGCATATTGAACAAAGATTTAAATAAGCTCTGCATTGATGCTGTGAAGGTAAGCTTGCACTAATTTCCTGCTTATCTTAGTTTCATAATGTAGAAACTAAGAAAACATTACAAAAGGGTGTTGACATTATGATTGTTGAACATGATTGGTCCTCAATAAAGTCCCTTTATAAACAAAGTATTGAGGATTTCAAAGATAGAAGTTAAAATCATTATGGTTTCTGCTTAGAGAAGTGAATTATGGGGATATGTATATAATAGCTTTCACAAATAAATATTATAATTTTCATAAATTACAGGTTTATCACAGATATGTTACAAATCTACCTGTCCTCTTTCGGTAAAAAGAACAAGATTCTTCGGATCTGTCGCCCATTCCACAAATATGTCATGAGAAAAACCTGCCTCTAAGCTTCCCATGGATGCTAGAACCACCTATTGTAAATTGAAGATCATTAAATCTCAATTTGACACTATGAAAAAACCATCACCAGTTTACTTTGTTTAACCTTTGGACCAGAGGGGGCCTTGTCAAGTTCATTTTTGTTAATCAGAAGGGTTATGTTCCTGTAGATAGAACAACAAATGAAGTGGTGAGTAATGTATAAACAAAAATATACCAATAAAATACCACAAGAAAAGCAAGAAAAATTTAACCCATTATTGATTGATATACCAAAAAAACATTAATGCTTATAGGTCACTTACTTCAGAAGAAATGCATTATCTCTTGTGTGCTCAAAGGACTTTGCTATACTATCACTCATCCACTCAAGGAAACTCTTCACATACTCAACTGTACTTGATGATACGTAAGTGAGGAAGTAGATAGGATAACTTAGAGGACTCTGAAAAGAAAGAAAAGGGAGGGAAAAAGCAAAAAAAAAAAAAGAGTTTCAGTGAAGTCTTACTACGATCAAAATAGCAGAGGAAAAAAATAAACAGGGGTCAGACATTTGCAGACCTCCTCCAGTATTAGCATAAGTTCTAGTACTCTCCCAGCAGTATCAACAGGTATTAACACACTACCCCCAGCTTCAAGGGTCCTCCTTGTGGCATCTGAAATGGAAATAGAAACTTCATGTAAAATATAGGAGAATGACAAAAAAATTGGGTTTTCTGCACAAATTAACAAGAGTGTGCATGCTCATGTTGATATCTTATAATGGAAATATAAGTAACAAAATTATAATCATCATGTCTCCCCTCTGATTCTTCTATTTAATTTACAAAACGACAACAATAATAATAATAATCAACATGGTAAACAATATAGAAAATGCATACCAATAAAAGCCCTCTCCCTTTGTTTCATTGGCAGCTGATTGTTCAAAGCATTGTAGGAATCAGTAATTAGAACTGCAGGTCGAACAAATGACTGAAGTGCGGTGCCATTCAAATGCCTGCAAAATGTAAACCAGCAGGTGACTTTAGACATATTTTCATTACTAAAGGAATTGTGTGGAACTTGAGAACCAAGGTAATACTTTTCTTTTCGGTGATTGAAGTCCACAGCATATATGACTTCCTCCCCATCCTTTGAAATTTTCCAGACAGTACCTCCCAAGAGATGCCCAGCTACATGGGGAGAAATTACAATCCCCTCTCCCTTACCTGATAAAGTAATTAACATGAATCTGTCCTCTATAATTGTGGCAAGAATTTCACACATGCTGATGTTTATTCATCCAATTACAACCCTGTTAATTTTCTATTTTCTTCCCTTCTCTTTTCCCGAGAGAACAATATAATTCGACCTTTTCATTTTGGTAATCATATCACTTAAAGACACGGATCTTGTCATACAAAGCATTGTTAAGAAATAGCCAAGGCCACTTTTAAGACAGTGTTGGCTGAACCATGAAAATGGTGAAATGAAAATAACTAAGATACTCGATGAGAACTTGTTTACGTAGTTGCAGTGATGCATACCGGACAAGTGATGATTCTGAGAATATGTTAGCCTAGTAACAGTCTGAAAGGCAGAATCAATATCATCTAGCGAGAAGAGATCAAACTCCGAAACTTGCTGCAGAGAAAATGCAAATATAGCTCCTTAATATCCCAGTCATGCTTCAGTATAGTTCAGAAAATTTGTCAGCACAAAAGCAAAATTTGAAAACAATCTCAATTTGGCAAACAATGTGCAAAATTGCATCCTCATTTTGAATAGAGGAAAGATCTTTCAACAATTCAAATAGTATTATTTATCTATTATTAAATGATATATGATGCATAATTCAGAGAAAATAAGATTCTCAGGCGGACTTACATAATGCTATAGCTCAGTGACTGACCTTTCTTGAGAGATACTGATCGTACATAGTAAGGAGGCCAAGTCTGAATACAGGTTCAGTGGCATATATGGGTGCAGATAGTCCAAGCTGTTTCATTGCATAGGGAAGAGCTCCAAGGTGAAACGTATCAGGATGTGACAGTAACACAGCATCTATTTTTGAAGCTACCCTAAAATCAGCAGCAACTTTATCAAAACCAGACTATTATAACATAAGCCTGGGACAACACGAGGGAAGGGAAAATGGGAGGAAAACAAAAGAAAAGAAAACATATGGTCGAAATAATTAAAATCACTCTTGCATCTGGAGAAAGAACTTGCTTATTCAAGGCCGAATTTCGATCTGGAAAGATGTGCAAATTAACTGAACAACAGCATCACTAGATCAGATTAAAATATCAAGACGCTATATGGAAATACATAGAGCACGACTCTATCTTCGTAGCAAAGTCAGCTGGAATCGAACCTGAATCAAGTATTAGGTAATATATTCACAGGGCCTCTTCTTATTTTTCTTTTCTTTATTACATTCATTGAACTGGAACCGCTACTCGAAACCTGCTAAGCTAAAGATGAGGAAGACATTTTACCGTAGCTGCTACAAATTAAATGGAATTTGAGCATATCCTTTTATTTTTACATGAGAAACACTTTCATATTAAGTCCGGATAGAAGACGACACATTTGCACCAAAAGACTAAGCTCACCAAATAAGTAGGATCATTTTTTCCTTAGCTTTAAATTGCGTGGATACGGAGAAATGTAGGGAAAATGCAGGGGAAATGAAAAGACTACAAGAGGAGATGCCTGAAGCAGGGGGAGAGTAACGACCTGGAGAGCGGCTGAAGGAGAGAAGTATCCAAGTGATCGTTCCATCCACAATCGACTAAGAAGTTGAAGCCGTCGACTGATATCAAGTAGGAGAGAGGATTCTCGTTGTACACTCCGCACAGAGGCGTCACCTGAACCGAAGTACCCATCTCTCTGCTGCACCGAGCTCCACTCTGGCCCCTGCTGCAGCTTCGCGGACTTGGATAGGAAGGAAACAGAAAATCGATGCAATTGCAGACGGTGCGGAGAACGGAATGGGAGGGAAGTGGACGAAGAAGAAAAAAAACAGCAGGAGAACAGAGGCACAGGGCCCAGCTCAACGAACTGATGGTAGTGCTTAATTTGGGCCATCGCAAAATGTGGGCCCAAATCCAAAAGTTATAACGCCTCAAACCTACGGGCCCATTTATAACTCCTCAAAAAGAAATGGAATTATTTTATTATATGAATTATAAATAAAGAAAATTAACATACATTAACATTACTCGAGTACAATTCTCTGCCTCAATAATAGTAGTAAAATTTTGGTAAATATGTCATTTACATGCCAATTTTTTAAAATAATATATTAAATATTCATAAATATTTTGATATAGTTGTTAAATTTAAAAATGAAAGTGAACCTTTGACATTTAATAAGTGATTTTAAAAAAATTTGGCACTTCAATTACATACTTACCAAGCTTTTACATTTTCATAGATACTTTGAAATTTTCAAACAAGTGATATATCTACCAATTTGTTTTTTATATTTAGTACAATATTGAACTTGGTAACTAGAGATGGTGGACCATCAAGGGTAAGCCGTGAGCCGGACGAAGGGACAACATCAACGATGGCGAGTGCTGGTAATTGGGAGAGATGGAGAAGGAAAAGCGAGAGAGGATCATGGTGAGGACGATCTTGTACTCCATCATCATAAGGTTCCGTCCGATGCACATCCTGCCGCCGAACCCGAAGGGCAGGAACCCCATTTTGTGCTTGCACCCGCCGTAGAGGTGGTCATCCCTGAACCGCTCAGGCCTGAACTCGAACACGTCGGCGCCCCACAGGTCGGGATCATGGTGCATCCCCACCACGTCGATCCACATGTTGGTGCCGCTCGGGATCACCACGCCGTCGTGGACTCGGATGTCTTCCCGGGCCTGGCGCTGGACGTTGGGGGCCGGGCTGTATAGCCGGAGCACCTCGTTCATCACCCACCCCATCTGAAATGGACGAGGGTTTTCCGAATGTTAGGTCAATTGTCATACATAATCATGAGGTGGCAATTACTATAAAAAGAGCAAAACGGTGGTCAGCAGAGAAAAGATGGGAGACGAGGCAATCGTGACATGGGGAGAGAATGTGATGGTCAAATCAATGGATATGAAAATTATGCATGGTGCAAGTGCAATAAACAATATATATGCTGACAACCGCACGCGCTTGATCATGGGCAGGTCACAATTCCGACCACTGCCAATGCATGGGCTATCAACTTTGACCCTCCCAATTGCGTCAAATATGAAGCAGCTCATAATCTGCGTTATTATATATACTTGTGGAAAAATAATATATGTTATTTATAACGATTTTACCTAGTTTCTACTCATAATTAAGGGAGAGTAAATCTTTTTAATGTAGATTTGACAAGACAAGCAAGCCTCCCAATCTAACCAAGCATATGGTCTTGGTAACATGTTTTTTATATACTACGTAAAATCATGAGATGGGATATTTGTGAAAAAATAAGTGCCATGCACGTGAAAAAACTTTAAGAAAACTATGCATGTGATGGAAATTTGATAATTATGGTAAAGGGCAAATGCTATTACCTTCTTTAGGCCAGGAAGCATGGTGGCATCGACCTCTCTATCCCCAACTACCTGTCGGATCTCATCTCTGAGCTTCTCTTGCCACTCTGGGTGGTCGGCTAAATTCAGAAGCGTCCATGCGATCGCCAGCGCCGTCGTCTCGTGCCCGCCAAAGAAGAAGGTCTTGCACTCATCCACTAGCTCCCTTGTCGACAGTGTCTTCCCAAGACGGCCGCCATCGTCCTCCAGGAGGAGACCCAGAAGATCGCGCTGTTGATTGGTGCAGGTGGTGGGTATGGTCTTCCCATCGATCTCTCCGGAGGCGGTATTCTTCCTGTCGGTTATGATCGACGTGAGGAGGGCATCTATCTCCTTCCCCAGCTTCCTCGCCTCCGCGGCTTGCTTTGGGAACATGAACTGGTTGAAGGGCACACCTACAAACCGGTTAGACTTGAACAGTGTGATCTGCATGTCTCTCAGCATATTGAACACTTTCTTGCCGTCCTCGTGGCTAATGCCAAAGCTAGACTTGGCGATAATCTCGCCCGCGGTGACTATAATTTCCCTCTCCACGTCGATCTCGCACTCGCCTGAATTTACTAGTTCCGCCCACCTATCTAGCATCTTCGTGGTGGACTCTACCATGAAGCCCGACATTGCCTGTTTTAGCAAGAAAGACGCAATTATTATGGAGGAATCCACATAAGATCTTTACGTATTTCCTCTTTTAGTAAGAGACGGTTCTCTCTTCTTTGCAGGGAAAATTATTAGTATATATACAAGTCGATATTAGCTGGACAGCTAGTTTATACTTGAGATTAAGACTCTTCCATGAAGAATTTATGTTGCTTGTACGGCGTATACTAATCAGGTGCATTTCATAATCATATTTGGCTTGCCGTGTCAATAATGAACAAATTAAGAACAAAGGACTTATACCCGATCCCCTCCCCTGTGTATATGTGTAAATCTGATCTGGGGATTATTGTGTGTGTACCTTGAGGTTAGCCGGAGAAAAAGCGGGGGTTATAACGTGGCGGTGATGGGCCCACTCATCGCCTTCGATCATAACAAGGCCGTTTCCGAACATAGGCTCCCTATCGTTCTTGAACACTGTGGGCTTTCCCCAGCTCTTCCCCACAACTCCGGCAGCCATTTGTTTCAGGAACTCCGGATCTGCTATGTAAAGGAATGGCTCCACTCCTAACCAGTAAACGAACACTTTCCCTGAGGAAAAAAAACACAAAACCAAAAGGAAAATACGATTACATATGTATATAGATCGTTCGTTATAGGTTAGTATTTGTATTTATATAGGATCGCATCGTCGAACATGCATGAAAGCCCGGGTGCCAGTTTCAGGCTAGGTTCGGGTTATTATTCATTGCATAAAATCAACAGAAAATTAGTCACGTATATGGTAAATTACCATGCAGCTTCTGCCATTGAGCAAAGAAGGGGAAGACAAAAGAGTGAATATCATGAGTAACGACACTCTGATCACGAGACCCTTTGGAAGGCGAAGAAGCAGCCTGACTGAAACTCATGACAGTCTTCTGCATTTCGCCGATATTACCCAGAGGAAACATGGGAGTGGGGCCGTTCAGCCCATTCCTCCTGAGCTTCCGGTAAGCTCCAAGAGGAGCAACCCAGCATCTCTCTATCACTTTCCACACGAAAAACAGAATCAAAACAATTGACGATGTGAGGGAAACCTTGAACAACACAATCTCCATCACTCTCTCTCTCTCTCTCTCTCTCTCTCTCTCTCTCTCCTTCGTGTATATGAGTATTCGTGTTGTGTGAAGAGATGAAATTGACTGATACGATGTTTTGTGGAGGAATGAATTGAATTGAGCTGTGTATGGCTTTGTTGGTGGGTGGAAGAATGATCCCACGATGAGAACTATTTATAAGCAAACGACTACAAGGAGGGCGGAGCTAGGTTGGAATTAATGTTGACCTACAGGAGAGAGACAGAAAGAGAGAATCGGACATTTGAATTAATATAAAGTTCGAAAGATGACAGCTGAATTTGATCTTCATTTATGTATGTGAAGTCCTCTTAAATTTTGTTGAAGATTATTATGGTCAGAATAGAAATGGTAAATACTCCGGGCAAGGTTCCTATATAAATTTTGCATCGTCAGTTTTCTCAAAGTGCAGTGCACTGGCGGGGCCGGAGGACGGAGATACGATCAGAGGAGGACAACAAGTGCGCAATGGGGTGTGGATAGCCGGCTTAGCGCTCATACCGACCACCACCGTATTAAATCCCGCCACGTCCTGCTTTTGACTGTCAGAATGAAGGCCGGCTTAGTCGTTGCAGTTCTCACGCGGACGTCGTCATTTACACCGTTGAATAGCCCACTGACTATGTATGGTACCGCCTCCACTCTCCAAATTTTATTTTCTTTTCTTTTTCACTATATATATATTATATATATAAACACACGTAAAATAATATATACAACGGCTGTGACCAATAGCCTTTAGTTTACTTTTTTTATTTTAAGATCTTGGGCGTAACTTCTTTTAACATTCAAAAAGGAGACCAGCCCGTACAATTGGTTCCACCAATTATTTTTAAATTCGGCTCGGGTTAGAAACCGGCCAAGACGTGAGTTTATGGATTGAATCGATTGTTCAATAGGTAAGTCAATAGGTTTAATAAATCTAATATTATATTATTAATAATTATTTTTAAAATATATAATATATTTATTAACTATATACAATAATTATAAATAGACTAAAAGGGAAATATTAAACTTGCATTTTTTATTTTAGTTAGTATAAATTCATAATTTGATGTTAAATAAGAAAGAAAGAAAGAAATTAAAAAAAAGAGCCGATGTAATTGAATATCTATTTTTTATCAAATATAATTATAAATATATTAAATTATATATAATACATTTTAATTAAAAAATCTCATATAATTAAATATGTATAAAAATATAATAAAAGATAAAAACAAACAAAAAATAAAAGGGCTACAAATCTTAAACTAATGACTACTTTTCCGTATGCATAGTGTAGGTTTCATATTTAATTTCGAAAAAAAATAATAATACATGTACTTGAATTTTCACTTTTTATTATTTTATTTTTATGTTTTCAACTGGGATCATGGTGTGGTCGGCTTTGAATTAGACGGGTCAAACTATCTAAAATATATGTTTGACCTCGAGCGGATCGGCCGTCATGGACCCTCCAATCCAGGTCACGGTGTCAGGAGGATACTAATGGGAAGTGGACCGTATGCAATCAAGCCAGATTGCTACGTTTCAGTTTTGATACCCCGTCCATGAAGAAACAATCATGGCGAAGGCATAGTGTAGTGATAAATGAGTAGATTCATTCTCGCAGTTAGATTTTGCGATGAACTGAATCTAATTATATCATAAATTAAGATCCATAACTTGGAAAATTGAAAACTAAAGGAAACCGGCATGCATAGTGAAATAAGTCTCCGTTTTCTTTAGAAGTTGATGTTAGTTTTTTGTGATCCACTGTGATTTTAATATCATGCCTGCCGTCCAAAGTCCCTACGTTTTTCTTCGGTTTTAGATTGAACGTCTAAGCATGCTTATCGTCTTATGATTTTGTCAATCGAATACGGCTTTCAACGCTTCGAACAATTTCTCCCGTTCCTGGGTTATGGCTTTTGAGCTTTTAAATTGCCCAAAAGTCCCGGTCCATGTACTATTACAACACGTAGGATTCAGATGTTTAATTATATTCCTTCTCATGGAAACTCGCTTTGCATCCGCATTTAACTTTAGACTTCTAAGGTTGGTTGCAGCCCATTTTGAACATAATATTCATGCAATTCTTATTAAAGATGTCGGACCGTTGTGATGGATAAGTATCATTCCAATCATCATTACCCTACCTTGGCCCTTGGAGGATTTCGTGAGTCCCATTACCATTATCACCACACACCCCACCCTAGTCCTACAATATTATTTATTGTCCATTGAACCACTCCGTGTGATACAACATATAAAGCAAGCAATAGCCGCCACAAAAGTGATTCACTGGACCTGTAAACCGGACCCTAGACCCGAGATCAGTGCCCGACCCAAAAATGGTCGCATCCGCTCGGGTTCGGCTCCGTATGTTGGACCCGGACCCATAGAGGACGCGGGTCCAATAATGGACCCGCCCACATAATTTTTTTCACTTTTTATTTGTTGTTTCGTTTAATAAATTAGCAAAACAAAAATAGCGATCCAGTTTCGTGATTGTTAAAACGACGTCTTCGAGGTTTTCTTCAACCTGAGGATCTGCTAGGTAGGGTTTTCCAAAGAGAGCCCGAGCACGACTAGCCATAGTACAAAAATCCAAAATGTTGAACGGATGAGTTAATTCTTATATTTTAAATTATTATAGGAAAATTACAGTTAACAGTAAATTAAAAACCAAATACGAATAATTTAGAATATTGAATGTTATAGATGATAAATAATATAGAACTAATTGGAGAAAATATATGAAATTTTTTTATAAAAGATAATATCTAATATTAGTTAACATTTTATAATATATGTCGATAAAAATTTGTAATTAAAAAAAATATATTAATTTTTTAATTAATAGGTCTATTCTCTTCCCTTTTACAAATACTTATACTATATACGTTAAAATGGAGTATTATAATATTAGAAAATTTATGTAAAAATTATAATTATAATTTAAGATTATATAATATAATAAAATTAAAAATTATTATATTAAATTACACACATTTAAAAAAATATATTACAATATATTTTAAAGAAGTTGAATAGTGCTATTACCACTTACAACATTAAAAATATAGGAAAAATATTATAAAATAATAATCCTTATTACATTGATAATAATAGAATATTATAAATTTTTATATTAAATTAATAATTTATATAATAATATGGGTTTATATTCTTCGTATTATTTGGTATATTTGATTTATTAAATTTATTTATATTTTTTTATTATAGTCTTTTTCATGTACTGTTTATACACAACTGAGGTTTTATATTAGAAAATATTAATATCCCTTATTAATTAAAATATTAATTACAAATTATCTACCTTAAATTTGGATAACTATTTTAGGAGAACAAATACTATATATTTAGTGTGTAAACATTCTGAATTTAATTGTTAAAGCCGGTTGGAAACAATAAAAAAAATTATCGAGAATATACGAAAATTATATTATATTAGAACATTACTCCTAAAAAATGTGAAAAATTTAAGAAAATTATCCATTAATTACATATTAAATCATGTAATGAGCTTGTTCTTAATTATAAGATCCGTTGGAACCCTTGCAAGTATAATTAGAGTACAAAAATAATTTTACTCGTTTAAAGTTGTTTGAAAAGAATACAAATATTTACTTAGTGAATTAAATTTATTAATGGTGAATGATATTATTGTCAAATTTATTTTTTTTAACGATATTATCAATATATTTTTTATTAGAAATTATTACACTACGAATTCATATATTTATATTGTTTGTTTGAAAAAAACTGGTAGGTAGATATATTGTGATATAAATTGTATTAAGTTTATAACTAATAAAATGAGTAAAAAGTGGAAAAATATTGCTGAAAAATTAATAATATATTAGAAATTACAATTGATACGATGGAATAGAAAAAGTTTGATATTTTGTTTTGATAAAAAAATAAAGAAAGTGGTCGAAAAAGAAATATGCTATGAATAAATTTAAAATATTTTTGTTAAATATGCGGATACTTAGAAAAAAATAAATTTTAATTATTTAAGTATACTTTATTATTTTATTAAATTTGAGCAAGAATAAAAAAATTAAATAAATAAAAATTTGAGTTTAACTTATATTTGGATGATAATGTAAACCAACCATCTAAATATATTTAACCTAATTTATTAATAGAAAAATAATTATAATTAATATATAATATTATCAAATATGAATAAGAATATATTGGTTATTTTAGTTACAACGGTTTTTTAGTAATGGATATTTAGTATTAGTTATAATTATTTGTGTACAAAGTTTAATAAGAGTACACTACTTAATTTATTTGCCTAGTGTTATATTTTTCTACATTTATTTAGTTATATTCTTTTATTATAATTTATTTTATTTGTTAAATTTTAAATTAAATGCTAATTTTAATAAAATTGATTACTATCCGTATTAAGATTTATTGATACAAATGATTTCGGGTGATGATAAATCTGGATATTTTATATTATTTAATTTATTTTATATTGTGATTTATTATATTTATATGTATTTAGTATAATCTGATGGAAATTTGTAATTATTAAATATTTTAAATTTGTTAAATTATTTTTATTACTTTTAAATATAGTATTGTGAAAATATGAAATTTATATATTTTAGAAATTATAGTGAGTAAACAATGTTTTTATTTCAAATATATTCGTTTAATTGTAAATAACTAGCATTGTTATCCGATATTATATCATGTTAATACTAATTTTACTAGAATAATTACTATAATCGTGATTTTTAAGAAAAAAAAACCAACATTCGTATCCGTTTGAATTTGGGTCGGTTCTATACCTACCTTCATATTTGGTATAAATTCATCAAATTCGACTATATACGAAAGTAAAGTTACTTTTCTAATTGAAATAAAATTAATTTTATTATATATATATATTGCTCAATATTTTTATTATATATTTAAATTTTAAATAATATATTATAAAAATTGTTGTACAAAAAACCCAATTTTTAAAGAAAAAATTTTGTAAGATGTGTTTTTAATTTTTTTATTTAAAAAACTCTTTATATTATATTATGTATATTTAAAAAATTTTCAATTATATATTAATTAGAACATCAACCATTATAAAATTTATTTGTTCAAAAGTTGAATTTCACTTGTAAATAAAAATATAATTTAAATTTTGCATCCAAATCCATTACCATTTAACTTAAAATCATTAAGTGATTTCTAAATTGGAATACATTTCGAAATTTGAAAAATTAATATAAATGTACATTAAATAAATCTATAAAGATGAGGGGAATTAATTTAGAAAAAATTAAATTTATCAAAAATTAAGAAATTAAAAATATGCGATAAAAATTGTATTAAATTAGAATCAAATAGTTCAAACAAAAAATGAAATATTTTTTTCAAATGATTTCAAAAAGAAAAAAAGTTACGTTAAAATTTATGAAACATTTTTACAAAAATAAATTAAAATATGAATAGGTTGAATTTGTGGTAAATTAGATAATAAAACGGTAAAATATTTTCCTAATATAATTATTAGTTAAAATAAATATAAAACAAAAGATAGAATAATATCAATATAAAATAAAATCAAAAGAGGGCGACATAAAATAAAATGAGTTACTATAACTATTACAAAAAAATGTATTTTCCTTGCATGTTATTTTAGATACACTATCACTATAGCAAATGGGCATACAAAATTAAATAGTATCCATATGGTTCAATAGCAAAGTAAAAAGAATGGCTAGTTGCTTATGAGGTAGATGATAATAACTAGACTGATGGATTTATTTTCCTAGGTTGGTGGATTTATTGAGTAGATTTTAATAAAGCATTTTTTAAGGTTATCTCTAATATAAAATCTAAGGTTATCTTTATCAATCCAGCTCATCCAAATCAAGTATGTTTGATATGATGCTCCTTCTATGACTTTTAAGCAAACCCAAGTAGCATTATTTGTAACAATTAAACTTTCCAAACCAGATTTTTAGAGATAACTTTAAAAAAAATTACCAAGGAATTAGGCATTGGCCATATCATACCACCAACACATTATAATAATTTATCAACAATGTGTGTTAATTTTTCATTTTGGCACAAAACACATTAAATGTTATTTAGTAAGATAGCATGTGAATGAAAAAGATATTATAACTTTAATTAGTTAGAGGTGTTGCACAAATCACAACATATTTCGCCTTCAATTTTTCACGAAGGTAGTACTGAAACTCAAGTCAACTCTTTGATCTATTCTTGAGCAACGGCGGTGACATGGATCAACCTTCTGCATCAAATCTTTGAGCTATTGCTTAAATATATATATATAAGCAATTTTATTGAGTAATAAATATTAAGTCCCTAACCTAACCGGTCTAGCGATTGAATTATTTAATCTAGGCATGGTGTGAAAACACCCCAATCAACAAGCTTTTTCATTAGAATAAAACTATGACCAAGCCAACTAATATCCTTCCAAATCCCTACTTTACATTTCCTTTTCGGTCGTTTCCCATGGTACCCATCGTCTCACCGACAGTTTTGTTTTGCAAAATTCCATTTTTTTATCCTATGGAAAACATAAAAAAGGTCAATTGGCGTATCTACACCATTATCCGCTGACATTATTATTCAAAAAACTCGAGTTTTTGATAGCTCCTTGTGAATAGTTTGACTGGCAGGGGATTCAAATGCTTTCTTCTTCATCAAAATCTATCGTCCAATATATACATATATATATATATATAATGTTACATTTTTCATAGCTAGATTTCGTAAAAATAACCAAAATTTGACTAATTAGTGTATATAACTCCTTTATTGGAAATATAAATGAAATTGACAAAAGAGACTTGGAACATCGAAGTGAATATCCAATTTTGACTTGGGCACCTTAAAGAGACTCCCCAAGAATTGTGATTCGCGTGAAATTCAACTTCATTTATAGTTTGCGGTTGAATTCAAATAGAATATTTTACAATGCATCCATGCATGTATGCATGCATGCATGCAGCAGCATAAGGAACAGTGCCCTGTTTCCCGGCCAAATTAAAGGATCCCACATTGGATATCTGCGCTGCATACAAAGACCCTTTTTTTCTCCCAAGTGCCTGTCCCGCCCTTCTTAACATGCCCCTGTTCAACCAGGCACGTGAATTAGACTTCCAACGTGATCCAAAGCCCAAAAAAAGGGAAAATAAAACTGGAAGGACAGATTTTCACAGGGAAGAAACGAGGCCATGCCATAGATAGATAGATATACATGGAATCGTGGAAGGGTTCACCACCCGCCAGATAAAGATGGAGTGAGATTTTTCTTTGTAGGGTCAGCTCATCAGCTCACCTTCTGCAACTTCTTTAACCAAATTTTGCCAGTCCAAGTTCTGGCAAGATTTGAGAATATGGGTCTCGCACGAACATGAACATGAGAGTGAAAGATATAATCTAATCATCTACACTGAATTCTTTCACTAAAATTCAGCACACCATCCATAATGGGCACTACTGCACTGTTTCTTCAAATGCGCTGAATTACGAGTTGCCGACGGCAGATAGGTAAATTAAAAAAAAAAAAAAAGGAAAAGCACGTTGAGAATGCCATGGTGCACGTGGTTGAAAACTGTGAAAACGTGGAGAAACACGCATTCACCCACGAGCAAAAGTATTATGATTGGTAACTTGGACCAGGGAAAATGTGCGGTGTGTGTTGTGGGGAAGGAAGGATAGAAACAGTAGCAATGGGAAATGATACCACTCTGTTTGCTTTTCTCAATTGGGCTTTCCATGTATATTTTTCTATAATAAGAGCAACATTAATTTTAGGGTTTTCTCCTGGCATCGCATGCATGTATTTTATCGTGGATGGTAGGTCCATGCATATTGAATGATAGTTGGAATTATCATCAACTATATCGGCACCGTAATAGTTCACTTTTTTTTCTCTTTTTTTTCCACTATACGTACATAGACATAGACTGGTGTAGTTAGGTTGGTAGATAGGTAACTAGCAAGCTAAGATGAACGTGGTTGGAAGTAAGTCGGAGATGCCACTTGTCAACTCGGACTAACTTTGTAATCATGAGTGCAATCGCCAAAAAAATTACTATTTATAATATGGTAAAAAGGAGTTTAAAATTGGGCAGTTACAATGTATATTTAATTGTGTACTTCCAAGGATGCTGCATATTGATGTCGATATCATCGATATTGATGGGTAAAACAGTATATAATGGAGAGGATATGATTAAATGATAGACCACTACAGCCGCAAAATATGCAAACGGCGATCTTAATTGATATATATATATATATATTAAGAAATAAGACCACGGTCCACACATAGTTAATTAATTAATTAGACCACGGTCCACACATAGTTAATTAATTAATTAGACCACAGTCCACATATAGTTAATTAATTAATTAGACACAGTCTAGAAGGAATGGCAAGTAGACGCAAGCGGTAGACCGCACAGACTCAATGTGGCATTTGGGCACGCGGGGCGTGGCAGTGCTTAATACCCATCGGATGGGCTGGGATGGGATGGGATGGGATGGGAGACTTCTTTTCTTTATAGGGAATGGAATGGGATGGGATGGGATGGGATTGGAGACTTCTTTTCTTTTTTATACTTATTAGGGGCCATGGGATGGACCTAAAAAGGTGGCTCGTGTCTGTATTCTTCTTCTTCGTCGTGCTTGGCTTTGGTGGGTCTACCGACGCCTCTCTTCTACTTCACCACATACGCGTACACTGGCTACTTCTGACCTCACCTTGCTCTGCTCTGGCTAGCTAGCTAATTTATAATAATAATTATAATAATATAATTTGTTTGAACTTTCAAGCCATAAAAAAAGGTTATAATTTCCAATTTTGCCTTCTTTTCTTTTCTGTTCATTATTTTCTTGCTTATTATTTCTTCTCGTGAGAAACTAATCAATTATAAATAATTTATGGTGTGAATTATTTATAATTTTTAAATTAAGCATGACTAAAATTATTATGAAGTGAGATAACTCAGATAAGAGATATGGTTTATCTTAATATTATACGTATATACTGCATTACCTTTTTTAATGTTTGTTTGTTTGCTTCCTCTACCAGAACCAATTGGGATCGCCTTCTAATTGGACCGTCCATATCTAACCTAACCTGACCACGACCAATCTAATTGGACCGTCCATATCTAGACAACCTGACCTGATTGATATTTACGTTTCACAAAAAATGCAATAAGATACAATACAATACTGTCAGTCAATTTAGAAATCTGACAGTAAAATCAGCTCTAAATTAAACAACCACTTAACCAAGGTTACCTTGAATAAAAAATGTCCTTAGGTTTAAAAAAGTTATAAAGAACACAAGTAGAAAAGTCAAGGGCCATTGAAAGCACAAGCCCATATATTTATGAGGTGTTGTGTAGTGTGGAGAAGGTGACCCATTATTTGTCTCCATAACCACAAATTATTAACATACACAAGAACGACATTCAAATTTAGTTAGACAGTAGAAAAATACATTAACAAAATACAAATTCGTACCTCCACAATCCCATCCCATCCACGAGCATTCATGATCATTACCATAAAAAAAGGTTATAATTTCCAATCTTTTCTATCATTATCATTATCATAAGTGTAGACCTTATGCCAACCACGAGCATTCATGATCCTATGATAATAGGATTCCATTTCCATCCACAATCCAACTTAAAATAGAACCACCATTAGAATAGGGGATGCAAAAATTCAAAGTCAGGAATCAAATATAACATGAATATCTCAAAACAAGGGTCCCAAGCTACCCATAACATTCTAATTGGAAAGCAATGTTTGTTTTTAAGATTACAAGATCATATCACTTCTTCTTTTCTCCACCCCCAGCAGACCTACATAAAAAACAATCACAAATGAACATGATTAGAAATCAAACACTTCTCCAATACTGCACATAACATCATCAATATAGAAACCTTGAATTACCTCATCTTTCTAAGTACAGAAGACATCTCTTCTCTCTTCTTCTTTGCTCTCTTATGGGTACCGAGCTTTCTCTTAGCCACCTTCAGGGCACGCTTGTCCTTTCCGACCTTGAGAAGCTCCGTAATCCTCTTCTCGTATGGGGCAAACCCAGCAACTTCCCTTATCAAACTCCTGATAAAGTGGACTCTCTTACTAGTTTTCTGCATAAAAATATAAATATAGAAGGTATAATAAATGTAGCCACACAGCCAAAGACTAGTGAGCACATGAAATCCATCAATAATAAGCTGGACAATCATTTTATAAGGCTAGGGAGGGGAAAAAGATTCAACTAGCAAATGAAAAATCAATTGATCTTGATTATAAATGTGACATAATAAAGAACAATATGGTACTTCTGCCTCTTATTTCAGCTTACCCACATCTTATACAGGGCAACCCCAAATTCCAACTAAATAAACCCCTTTCACATGCACGAATAACGAGATAGATCAACTAGGCTTCTTTACATCAAGATAATGAATCCACCTAACCAGTATAGCTACCAAAACATCAATATTAAACACATCCTACATAATAAGCAATTGACATACCCCTTTACGGTCTCTGGGGCGAGGAATTGCCTCCTTTTTGGTAACAATGTGACCTTTGTTCAGCCCCACAGATAAACCAGTGTTTGGCTGCTTTGGAGCCATTTCCTGAATCAATATGCACAATACAAAATGCAATCAGATAAAATCGAGATGGAAAATCATAACATGAACATAAATTGAACCAGATGATAAATAAAAAATTCAGCTCACTTGAATCATTCATAACAGTGAAAAACATAATCCTAAAAATGCATGCAGTGTTGTGCAAAAAAATAACACATATGGTAGATATGGACACCCAATACACGATTTATCAGACGCAAGAAAGCAAACAACAACAGAGGTCACCAACGCCCAAATTCACCTTTGTCTAATAGCATACTAGATCGGTATAATAACACAGCACAGCACTATCAATTGAAAAGAGTGCTGAAGTCTTGCAGACAGAAGCGTGCATGACCAACAAATAAATCATAATAACTAGCAATGCACTATCAATCTAGTTGGAAAATCATAACACATGCATAAATATAACCAAAAGATAAATCATCAATTCTGCTCACTTGAGTCGTTCATAACAGTGAAAAATAGAATCCTAGAAATGCATACAGCGTTGCAGAAAAAAATAACGCATATAGTAGATATGTGGACCCAATACACGATTTATCCGACTCTAGAAAGCAAACAACAGCAGAGGTCACCAACGCCCAAATTCACATGTCTAATAGCATACGAGATCGGTATAATAAGACAGCACAGCACTATCAATTGAAAAGAGAGATGAAATCTCGCAGACAGAAGAGCGGATGACCAACAAATAAATCATAATAACTAGCAATGGACATAGATCGAGATGGAAAATCATAACATGGACATTAATTGAACCAAATGATAAATCAGCAATTCCACTCACTTGAATCGTTCATAACAGTGAAAAACAGAACCCTAAAACTGCATACGGTGTTGCGGAAAAAAAACAACACATAGTAGAAATGTACACCCAATATACGATTTATCTGACGCAAGAAATCAAACAACAGCAGATGTCACCAACGCTCAGATTCATCTTTGTCTAATAGCATACTAGATCGGTATAATAACACAGCAGAGCACTATCAATTGAAAAGAGAGATGAAATCCCGCAGACAGAAGCGTGTATGATCAACAAATAAATCATAATAGCTAGCAATGGATGTGACAATAAGAAAGTACCTCAGAACTACGGCCGCTCTTGACAATGAGAAGGAGGTTGAGAGTTAGGGTTTAGCCTGGCTTCGACGTTGCCTTTTAAAGACATCAAGAGCGATGCTACTGCTGTCATCGGCAAATTGGAGGAACGTGATGGGCGGAAACAATAAGGCATAGGCCCAACTAAACGTTTACTGGGCCAAATTAACGAAGATATGGCCCTTCTATGGGAAAGGGCAATTACAGGGCCCACATTAATAACGGGCCCAATCATCCTCATGGGCTAATTGCAAGGAACGCCTTCAGGAACTCATCATCATCATCGATAATTGCAATCGGGCATCATGCAACTTGTAATGCCATGGCCTATCATAGATTTATGGGCTCTCGGAGATTTTCTGTTATGTGCCGTTTGTACGTTGGACTGGATTCAGCCCACAAGCATTCTTGGGTTGGATCGGTAGTCACCGTATATTGGGTACATGAAGGCTTCTGATCAAATTTGTTTTCTTCTCAGACCCATTACACTACTCTTCTTTCCCCTCTCCGTCGTTCTGCCGTGTGAGCCTGTGTTGACACCTCTGCCAGCAGGATGCCCTGAACCCTAGAGGCGAGGCTAGCACTGTTTGATCCTCTGTCGGCGGCTCAACGATTTCTTTCTTTGATTGTTTATTCACCGACGGCTATCAGCTAGGAGAAAGATGGTGAGCAAGCGGCAGAAACTAGCCCGCAAGCGTTACAAGGAAGAGCATCCTGAGATGTTCCCTAAACCAGAGCCTACTCCTCCTAAGGACCCTGACAAGAAGAATAAAAAGAAGAGCCTCAAAGTCAAGCGCAAGAAGTCGGTCGGGGGAGACTCCAAAAGATCCGTCAGAAAATCCCTCAAGACACACCCGTTGAGAGTCCCCGGCATGAAGCCAGGGGATGGGTGCTTTATTTGCAGAGCTTCCGACCACATTGCAAAGCTCTGCCCTCAAAAGTCGCAGTGGGAGAAGAATAAGGTGCCTAATCTCCTTCCCAAACTCCGCAATTTTGTTTGGCATTCTATTTTCCTTCTCTCTGTTGAGCGTTAATGTTGTCCTGTGCTGTTGTGGTATAGATATGCCTCTTCTGTCGCCATCGAGGGCATAGTCTCAAGCATTGCCCCAATAAGACTGGTGACTCTGTAGACGTGAAGATGTGTTACAACTGCGGGGAATCGGGTCATTCCCTTGCAGGTTGTCCCCAGCCTATTCAAGGGGGTAACTTTTCGTGCTACTTTAGCTAGATCTTCTCTTAAAAATTTTATGCCAAACATTGAACTTTGTATACTAAGCATGGTGACTAAGAAATGTTTCTTGGATTTCTTATCTAAGGTGTTCTTCAAAACACTATCCGAAATCCAGAAGTCTGACTACAATTTTTATCCTAATCCAGAAGGCCTTGTAATTACTTTATCTTGATGGTTGCAGAAGGAACGAAGTTTGCTAGCTGCTTTATTTGCAAGGAACGTGGTCACTTGAGTAAAAATTGCCCTCGAAATACTCATGGAATTTATCCAAAGGTATGTCAACCTATGAACTCAAGGATCATTATACCTATGACAGGAAACCAATAAGCTCTTCAAGGTGATAATATATTGTGTAAAATAACCATGCCTTCATACATTATATGGATTAGTTGTTCTCGGCATAATTCCAGACCTCTCCTTTCCGTCTGATGTGCCTTAGTTTCTCTCTGTTGCAGGGTGGCTGCTGTAAAGTATGTGGTGGAGTAACACACTTGGCAAAAGATTGTCCTGAAAAGGGAAGGAGAAGCTCTGCAATTTTTGGAATTGGTACATATCTTGTGCTAGCAGACTACTATCTTCTTGACTTGAAAATTTACGCCCCACCTCCCCGGGCATTTCAAAGAATTTGATTATGGTTATCCAAGATCATGGTCCCGCTGATTAGGATTAAAATGATTGCCATTCTCAGAGAGGATTGCAAGAAATTATGAAGTTCTATAAAATTTCTTATGATTCATTCTTCCTTCTATTGCAGCCGAAGATGAGGATAGGCCCCGACCTCAGGTAACTCGATTCTTCAGCGGCGATGATCTGGAAGACGACTTTGCCATGGACACCACATCTACTGATAAGAAGCACAAGGTTTCTGCTTCCGCCGATCATTCTTCCGTGAAAGATGGTGAATTAAAACCAAAGAAGAAGGGTCCCAAAGTCGTTAATTTTGTGGGATGATGACAAATGAATGACATTTTTTCCTGTATCAGTTAGATAATTTTGTATGCAATATGTAGGATAGAACAGGACAGGACCCAGGTAGAATCTTTCTGGTTAATTATTCGAGAGTAAATTTTGGAACAGGCTATTCTCATATGATAATTTTTGGGTCTAAAATCATTCATTTCTGGCTCGGCCTATCCCATTTGATCTGCATATTTTTCGATTTATCCAATGTTGTGATGTGGGTTAGAAGTTTCTCGCGTCCCCGAGAAGGTCGAGATTTACTGAATAAATAAAAGAGAGTTGTGTGTCTAATTTTAGTCGGGTATCAATATCATGCATTCTTGATCCCTGCTGAATTGAGGATTGAGGAGTGCAGTGGAACCAGATGCAATCTATTCATAGAATGGATTCTGCAACGAACAAATGTGTTTACCTAAAATGGCAGAGTCTGGCCGTGTTTTTCTGGAGACCCTTCCGAGAACAGAGGATCTATTCCTCTTCTATTACGTATCTCAGTGCTTTTCCTTTTCTTTTGTCATCCTCCAGTCTTCTTCTCCCTCTCCATATCTCTCGTCTCTCTCGTTGCACAACATGGTACGTTAGTGTTAGTGTAGGCTGGATCAATGTTTCCTTATTTTCTTTGATGGTTTCATGTTATTTTGGGTGGCAAGTTCCTCTTGCCCTCTGGAATATCGGGTTTCCCTTGTAGGAATTTGGTCATACCCATGCATGAACTGGGTCGTGACCGCATGTTCCAGATATCCAAAATTTGGTCATACGGTTTGCGTTTTGTCTTTTTTAGGCTAACGCGGCATCAGGCATGGCTGTGGATGACGAGTGTAAGCTGAAATTCCTGGAATTGAAAGCTAAGAGGAACTACCGATTCATCATCTTCAAGATCGAGGCCCAGAAGGTGGTGGTGGAAAAGCTTGGACGCCCCGAAGAGACTTACGATGATTTCGCAGGCTCCTTGCCAGCCGACGAGTGCCGCTACTGTGTCTACGATTTCGATTTCACAACCAATGAGAACTGCCAGAAGAGCAAGATATTCTTCATTGCTTGGTAAACGAGTTCACCCTTTATTCTCTGCTTTCCTCTTGGCAAAATAACAACAATCAAACACGCACAGGTCGCCTGATACGTCGAGGATAAGAAGCAAGATGATGTACGCCAGTTCTAAAGATAGGTTCAAGAGGGAACTCGACGGGATCCAAGTGGAGTTGCAAGCTACAGATCCGAGCGAGATGAGCTTGGATATCGTTAAAGGACGAGCACTGTAGGAGCACTTGTGCTAGTACTCGGTCATCTTTCCTGTCCCGCAAACTGGCTGGCTTCCAATTGGCATATACAAGTACTCTATCAACTACTACTCAATTTTGTCTATTTAGAATGTTCATCGCATTGCATACTTCATATATTTGAAACACTTCAACCCCTACTGTAACATGATAACGTATTTTGATGTCACCGCCCTACCATGCTTGGAAGGATGAGTTCTAGATAATATCATGTCCATCATTGTTATTCTATATTCTAATCCAGAGATAAATGTAATATGGCTTTACATCCTTTTATCTTTTCTTGTAGGAGGTGGCATGTCTTCTTCTAATTAGCACGCTCTTCTTCCTTCTTTTTTTTTTTCATGTTGGAATGAGCTATTATTGTGACTTGATCCCAAGTCTTATTGGTCCTTGTTGTGCTTGGCCTCTCAAGTCATCTCTATGCAATGGTAATTGAGTTTGGCATCTAACCTGTCGAACTTGAATCAGTCCCGGACGGAAGATGCTTTACTGATCACAGTCAAAGGTTCCGCCTGATCAGCATCCACGTCCAACTTTTGAATGAATTGAACAAAAAACGTGACGTAAGGTCACTTTGCGGCTAATCCCACTTACTTTTCCATTATTGATCAGACAAGAGCCCTCTGGTAACTGGTTGCTTTCTACTACTTAACTGCATATGCCTGTGGCTTTGGTTCACATTTTCTTCGGCTTTCCAGCCCTTCTTCTGATAACTCACTACTTTGGATACACCTTGGTTAAGGTTTTGTACGTGTGAATACAGACCAGACCACCGAGCTCCATTGACCAGGTAGGTTTTGGAAAGGGAACCATTTTCCTTTTCTAGATCTTGCATTTTGAAAAGTCGCACTAATTTAAATGATATGGATGAGCCTATCACACCTACCTAGATGAGATGAGACCACATGCAAATTAAGATATTACTACTCTCCTTGGTTATTTTTTCTTGCTTTAGATTATACCATATGAGAAAGAAGCATTTACAGTCAAGGTGGGTAGGTTTAGGTAGATTTAGGTAGGTGGCTGGCTTAGCTCTCTTCCCAATTTGACGATAATTTTTGCTCTCTCCCTCCAAAGGAAAAAAATACCTTTTTATAGGAAAGATAATATCGTCCCCTCGAAAACTCTCTCATTCTCTCACTCAGTGCGGACCGACCCACAAGAAAATATCTGTTCTAGTCCGCACCACGGAGAGGAGAGACTTCCCTTTGCTATGGCTCTGCAGCTCTGGGAGACGCTAAAGGAAGCCATCACGGCGTACACGGGCTTGTCCCCGACCACCTTCTTTACGGTTCTCGCCTTGTGCTTGGCGCTCTACTACGCTGTTTCGGGGCTCTTTGGGCACTCCGATAGTCACTCGAGGGATCGGGGCTACGGAGAGCAGACGCAGCCGCTCCCTCCTCCTGTTCAGCTCGGCGAGGTCACCGAGGATGAGCTGAAGCTGTACGATGGCACCGATCCTGAGAAGCCCCTGCTCATGGCTATCAAGGGACAGATCTACGACGTCTCTCAAAGCAGGTAATATGAAACTAACCTCGCCAGCTCGTGTAAGTGCTTTGAAGCTGTGATGTTCTCAAAGGCTTCGGATAAACTCCTTGCAATCGCCTTTTTTTTTTTCGATTTTCATTCCGTATATATTGTTTTTGGCTGCTTACTGAAGGAATCTAAGGTTCAATGCTTAATGCTTGTTCCAAAAATCTAGGGTTCAATGCTTAATGCTTATTCCGAAAGATCCGAACTGTGTATCTGTTATACCAACTCGAGAAGTGCGTATTCTTGATCAGTGATTTCCCTCCTTTTCCGATTACGAACAAGGCCAGCTCTTTGCCTTTTTCTCTGATGGGAATTTGCAGCAGCTGTTTAACCAATCTTTTACCTTCGAATGTTACTGTTGGATAGGTTCATCCACCAGTGATAATCTTTTTGATGATCGACCAGATCATTTCAATAGCATGTTCGGGCATCTTCTTATGGTTTTTCTTATTGATATATAGCTCAAGATGTTCAATAGGGTGACTGACGGGGGACTGTAATTTCTATTGGAGGTGGATTGGTAGTTGATGGTATTGAGTTTGGTGCAGATTGATTCGTTTTTTAACACACAATCTGTAGAGGGGCATCTGATTTGAGTTTTTTTTCTCTGGCAGGATGTTCTACGGACCAGGTGGTCCATATGCACTGTTTGCTGGTAAGGACGCCAGCAGAGCTCTGGCCAAAATGTCTTTCGAAGAGAAAGATCTCACTGGAGACATTTCTGGTCTTGGCCCATTTGAGCTGGATGCCCTGCAGGACTGGGAATACAAGTTCATGAGCAAGTACACGAAGGTGGGAACTATCAAGAAGACCGTCCCGGTTGAGGAGGAAGCATCTTCTGCTGGCGAACCTGCAGTGATTGCTGATAACACGGAGGAGAAGCCATCTGCTGAATAAGGCCAAGCCATCTGCTCTATGCCCCTGTGCCTGTATGTTCCATAGATCTCAGAAAATATGGACCATGTCAATAAATAAATAACTGCAAGGGGGACAGAAGTTGTAGCTAGAGGATGATAAGCCTGCTTCTATTGGAAATCAGAAGGAGAATCACATTGTTCTTAATTAGTCTTTGTGCTTTTCAGGTCATTGGTATCTTCTCCATTCATCTGACTTTTACTATTGTAAGCATTATTGATGGGTCAAAATTTAGCAACTTCACTGCAAATCTAGTTAACTTTTTTCTGTCACTTAGAAAGAGGCAAGAATCCTGCATTTAGCTCTTGGAATTGATGGCACTCCTGATGCACAAGGGTCTAAAATGAAACCGAGATAAGTCAACTTTCATTGAACATCCAAGTCAGAAGTTCCACATTAACAACTTCAATTATGTTATAAGACTTCAGACTTCAATATCCTTATTAATATGATCTCAAAGCCATCCTAAGCAAACAGTTTGGTGCCCTATTGACACATAATTTCAGCTGGTCTTATTTTCTGCGATCTTGTCCAGATCATGGAAGCTCGGAGCAGTCTCCTTCGATTCCTTGTGGTTCTTGCACTCGTAGATGCTGCCCGTTGTCGTCCTGTTGTCATCTCCACCGATCAAAAGATCAATAAAGGAAGATTAATGGCCAAGTATTCTACTAGCTTCTCACCAAGCTTCTCTTCTGCAATGTTCAGTGCTGCGAGGCTCAGGGATGGTGAAGTTAGCTCCTTGCACACAGTATCGCACCGACTCGTCCCTTCCGGACCGAACCCTCTTCACAACTGACTGTACATATTTTCGAATGATCGGGTATGATGACAGGAGTACTCATCAATTCAATCTCATTTCCTTGTTGGTGAGACTTTGTGTTTGAAGGTTGCCGTGAATTTGAACATTTCATCATTGCAGCAGCTTCGTTTCTGCACCTGAATGATTTATAACGAAGATTTACGAATTCAATCTCGTCTCATCATCTCACCCATTTGAGAGCAGTGACTGTCTGTGTATCTTCCGTGAAATGCCAAGAAGCTTACTTAATTACCCTATAGATGCATTTTTCTGTAGATTTGATCCCACCTGGGATCAACCTTTTACCTATTTCTTCACGGATGTAGCCAAGCTAAGATCACTCAATTTCCAGTTTTCTTTTATCTGTCATGGTTGAACGATCTCTACAATTTTATGTAATCTTCTATCATATCGGTCTTCATAATCATCATTCAAACTGTGAGTTACAGAGTGATGGTAGGCTGGCAATCAGTTAGTCAGTCCTATTGTTCATTAGGATACACTTTATCCAACACTTTACACAACACCTCTCACCATCACCACCGTGGTCCGTGGCGGAATTACCTTTATGCCCTTGACTTGCTCACCTTCAGGATCGTGGAGTCCGTAAATGTTTGACTTGCTCACCTTAGGGTAGGCATTCTGCTGTGCTGTGAGAGAAGAAAGCGGTTGGAGATAGAGAAGGAAGATAACTTTCTACAGAGGGCATTCCGTCTACGATTTGCGAGATTTCGGCTGAATGGCGACCGCGGTTCCGAATGAAATTATCTATTGACAGTGTTGTCCTTCAATGATAGGCAGCAATATCTTTGTTCATCCGGTTTAAAGTTATACTCCAAATTAGAGGCCATGTGTTATCTCAATACTGCTCAATGCAATCCTCCCCAGCTGAAAAAGGAGAAAGCTTCCATCTATGAAGAATACAAGGAAGATGCTTCTGGTTGTGCTGTACAGTACAGAAAGAACAGTTGAAGAGAAAATTAAGGATTGAGCTATCTTCACAAAATGTTGGTAACAGAATTTACAGCCTGCCATTTATTTACTTTAGATCACAGTTGAATGACTGGATGCTGTTTTGACAATTTTACACAAGAAAGTCCTCCCAGGAAAAGTATTATTATAGCACTGAGGAAACTGTTGAAGATGAGAGTGGCGAGGTACATATTGGATCTATCAATTCTGAAGATAATGGAACTGCTAAGCCAGAGCAACTCGGTGTCTATCATTATTGTATGTTATGCAGTGTACTTACCCTAAATATCAAGAGGGTAAAGCACTTGGCCGTGAGGAATTTGCATTAATTATTTTTGGTTCTTCCATGGAGGTGGTAAATTCCAATAATGAACATTCCTTAGAAAATGTTATTAAATTTGGATCCTTAGAAAATGTTAGAATAGAGGTAATGCACATTTCATGCAACTTCATCATTGTACAGTGCAGTGCTTCTCGGGTGAAAGATGTGAAAAATGTTAATTCTGAGGAATCAGTGGGTCAGATTTTTTATAATTCTGCTGAATTTGGTTCTCATCAATTTGAGGAGGAACACAAACAGTTGGTGGAAGAGACTGTTAAAAAAAAGATGAAAAAAACCAGGACAAAGCAACCTGCAAATGTGTGCCAGTTTTTTTTCATTCTATACTTTCCCTCATAATTTGGGTTATAAATATATGATGTTTCTCTAATTAAGACTTTTTTATGATTCAAGTTATCCAAATTGTTGTTGAAATGGATGTTGCAGATGGATCAAGAAGAGCAATGTTGCAGATGGGCACATTGCACCATCTAATTCCTTTTGATATTATATCCTAAGTTTTCTTTTCCGTGCTTCTAGATTTTGATGATCTTTTTGTTCTCCAGATCCAAGCGATTTTCCATTTTTCTACCTTTAACATCTGCTGTGTTGCTGTATTGTATGAATAATGTTTCTTTTCCTGTGAGTGGATGCATATTCCTCATACAGTTCTGAGGAGTCCTACAATATTAAACTGATTCTCTGTTTATCCAATCCTTTGATGAAAATTAAGGCTGAAGAAACACAACAAAAGACTGTAAAAATGGGCTTATCCAAGATTACAGTGGGAAATCAATCACAAAACCTTTAAATACAGATCATACAATGGTATATTGTAGTAAAAATCATCTAACCAGGAGTTGCTACCGCACGAGTGCTCAGCATCTCAGTTCTCTTGCTTCTCTCCATGACTTCCACCAGCCACTCTACACTCTCCCTGATTCCCAGCCTGCCATTTTAAATTAAAAAAAAGGAAAGCGATCATGGTTAAACCCAACAGCCCAAGGGAACTCAAATTGATACACTATCGGTGGACCATTTATTACCCGTCATAGGCTGAAACAGCTTCGTACATTGAAAACCTTTCATCTAACTTCTTCATATCCAAATATAGAGCAAGTTCTTCAGTAGATACAGCTTCAGGAAGATCCTGCAGTAACAACATAGAACTGTCAAGGGAGCCCAATGATGAAGGGGACCTATCACTATTCAGCAAAAAGGAGAAAATGCAACAAAAAATATCAAAACTATTCTACTAATATCAGTTTGGACCCGCTTATTTTTCTCCTTTTCTTTTGAAAGTGTTTATTTTTCCCATTAAAAGATGATACATATGAAGCCCATGATTCGCCTGAGCGAGACTATGGTTGGATTCTGGTCATAGAAGGCTATGAATCATAACATGGGGATTGATGAACAAATTCTATGAACAACAAATCGGATTCCAAACTAGCGGCAGCGATGACACAAGGAAACACCTGCTTATTTGCTAATATTAGAAGTGGGGCACCTTGCAGGTCATCATTCCGTAGAACTTTTTCTGTAAAACAGGCTGAAAAGTCAGCATACTCCAACAATATGAAACCCAATCTCATTCCAACAAATTATGAATCAAAAGTCACCTAGCGCCGATTTTGAATCTTCAAAGCGTGATGGACATGATGCATCAATCACAAATACCACTGCATGGGCTTCTTCATAATATTTCTCCCAAATTGATCGAAGACCGGGCTAAAAGAGAAAGGTTTTATATTAGTCAATACAATCAAGCCACCCCCTGTTTCCAGCAACAGTAGACAGTGACATATATAGGGACAGGGCATAGAGCAGATTGAAATGGAAAATTTTCCAACAAAATGATTAATATTTTCAGATCTCATCCCCAAAATCTTATCATTATGTTTTAGAGGTGCAATGAATGATGCGATATGTCAGGTTGGGCCAGTAGAACTTTGTGATTTGGGCAGAAAATCCAGGTACGTTAGTCAGTACTGCAATCCAGTTAAATTTTCCATGCATTATACAAAGCCAGAAGGGGTTAAGTCAAAGGGATGCCAATTCTGAAAACTGGACTCAGAGGGTGTCCCAATATTTAAATGAAGGAACCTGCTAGTAGTGAAACTCAAAATGGCAATACTGGCTTACCTGGCCTCCCAAATCCCAGAAAACCAACTTTGCATTGGGCAATTCAACTCGACCAATATTTAATCCAACGGTGGGAACGATTCGATCAGGTGGAAGCCCTTCCAAGTTCGAGTACAATGATTTCAATTTCTCCAGCAAAGTCTGTTGAAGAATCGGAAGAAATTGATCAAAGGAAAACTAGTGCACTGCACATCAAGCAGAGAAATTAAGCATGAATCTACCCAAAGAAAAGGGAATATGACTGAATGAAAGAGAAAGCAAATTACCGTTTTCCCTGATTTCTCTATCCCAAGAACGAGTACATGAAATTCCTTCTTGCTATACATATATTTCCAAAGTCCATAGAATAAGGAGAACATTTCGCAAGCCTCGAATCTATATGATAGTTACACTCTTTAGATCCGCAAGAAGAAGGTAGGTCATAGCATCGTAATCTTTCCTGCCAACAGCAAAAGCAAAATAAATTCACAACGCAAAAGCAGGTAGTATCACAGTACGAGACATTTCCAAGTTCAATAGTTGAGTGCAACATGAAAAAAACACCATAGATTCATCGAACTCCACCCCGCAGCACTGAGATGACGATGCAAATCCAAGGCAACTATTTCGAGGACCGATGCATAGGTCTCCAAATTCATGATCTAAGGCAGAACTGAGTTCCGCAGGTGATGGAAATTCATAAAAACCTCAGACCGAATATAAGTTCATCAACATCAGGGAAAAGAGTAGCGATTTGTCGTCAAGTTCTAGAACGAGAGCAGCAAATAGAAGAAGCAAAATCAACATTTACGGAATTCCAGCTTGAATTCACTCGTTCGCCAATTTGAGAAGATGAGCGAGGCCCGTGGAAAAACCAGATCAGGGGAGAATAATGCAAATAAAGGAAAAGGTTCGGCCGCTCGAGAAAAAAAGCAGGAATTAGATCAACGACGCTGCAGGATCACAAACAGAAGATAACAATAGAACGAGATCATCGAGTTTATCAGAGATGAGATAGATTCGTACTCGGAACCATCGATGATTCTGTAGGCAAAATCAAGGGGAAGGGGAGAGAGCTCTAAGAACAAATTGAAAATCTCGTGTGTTCCCTTCAGTCTCAGAGCTACAAAAAAAAATTGAAAATTAAATTCCTCTGTAATCGATCGATCAGACCAAGGATCGCAA
Source organism: Trapa incisa (assembly GCA_030064435.1). Taxonomy (NCBI): domain Eukaryota; kingdom Viridiplantae; phylum Streptophyta; class Magnoliopsida; order Myrtales; family Lythraceae; genus Trapa; species Trapa incisa. The sequence goes on along the minus strand of CM057784.1, from coordinate 238,709 downwards.
AGGACCGGCGATCCGATCCAATTAAAAAAATTCAACTCAACCCGAACTATTATGGATTCGGTTGGACCGGACTTTTACCTTCTTTCCAAAACAAATCTAAAAATATTACTTTTTTAGGCCAACTAGGTGCCATATTTCGCATCTTGAGCTCATCATCGATTATTTTGACCTTTGAAAATTAATCAATTTAATTAGCGGAAATTATGAATTTATTTGATAAGGCGAGGAAGGATTCTCGTTTATTATAAAACAATATAATTTATTTCGAGGGAAAAAAGTCAGGCTAACCATTGGGGGCAGTGGTGATCAAAGGAGCAGATCAGGTAATTTTGTCATTTTGGATATACTCAAGGGTAGTTTAGGTAACTCAGATGAACTAAAAGCTCCAGCGAGAAAATAAAGGCGTAAGCATCATCGGCAGTCGCCTCAGCCCCCAGAGAGGAACAAGAGTTGGTTTAGTCAGACAGTAGAGGAAAGGCTCTCCTTCGTCCTGTTCGTCTCTATGCATAGGTGATATTGATCTCCTTCCCTCGTGCGCTTTGATGTTCTGCCAATCTAGTTGTTGGAGTTGCCGGGATTTCGCCTGTAATTCGTCTCATTCGCTATTATTCTGATTATTTTTTCCGGTCTCTTGTTCGTATCACTTCTTGACAGAGGCTAAACATGGATTTTTTTTCTAGATTTTAGATTGTTGATGGCTTGAATTTTATCTTTTTTTTTGTTATCTGGACAGGAGCAGTTCGTTGCTTATAAGAAACTAAATGAGAACATGGCTGATATGATGTCTGAGTAAATTTAGATTACCTACCTTTATTGGGTAATGTCTACAAGGACCTGCAATCTTATGAGGGTACAAAAGCTACAAATTTTGGCGATGCGTCCATTATGTTACACTTTGCCCTGCAGCTTGTATGAAGTAATGTATATGACGAGAATATTTGCATGTAGTAGCGGTTCCTGCCTTATTTTACTAAATCTATCCATTAATTGTGGCATATTCTGCAGTGTACTTTTCAGTTCAATGGCCAAGCTAAACAAATATTGTGGTCAGTGAATATGTATGTGGTTTTAAGCAACATGACATTTTCTTTTATCCTCATACAGTCATTTTGAATCCTGCAAGATCACTACATTTTCTTGTTCAGGCAACAAATAAGCTAGTCAGTTTGAAACAAGTCCTCGAGGCGAATAAATGGCGTAAGTGCTGTCTTTGTCCTATTTAACTAAATTCTTCTCTATGTATGTGGTGAAACCAATTAGACGGGGTTTACTTTATTCAAACAAATTTGCCTATTCTACCTGGTGATCTATGTGACTGGTTTCATTGTCTGTATGCATGTGGTTGCTTCATTTCTGGAGAGTTTGAATGTGTTCATTATGCAATTTGCAGGAGTAAAAAGAGCCGTGTGCGATGGGATGAGGATAATCTTGGGGAAATAGAAGCTAATAAACCTGTAAGGCAGAAAATTACAGAGCCCAAGACTCCTTATCATCCCATGATTGATGATGATGGTATACCAATTCCCACATTTGATCCTTTTTTCCCATGTCATATCCCCCCTTGAATTATTATCAAGAAAAATCTAAGTTCACAAATACCTAGCAATGAGCTTATTCAGATGATTTTGTGATTGATTAGGCTAGATTGCCTATTGTAAGCTTGAAGATGTCCCTTCTTGCTGTTGTGTGCATTAATCCTTGTCAAGCACAACTAATTTTGAAACCCTCCTTATATATTGTGATAACTTTTTCTGATTAGTCAATCTCACAAATTTTGATTTGTTCCACAGGTTCAGAATCTCCAAGGCAGTGTCACTTTGATGCTTGCGTTGATCAGCATGCAGAAGCTATACGATCTGCACTGAATAATGTGGGTAATGAGGAGGGCTCTTCAAGTGGGAAGTTGGAACCAGAATCTGGCGATTGGGCCTCATCTGAGGACGAGGATGATGATATGGAACCCTATTATGAAGGTTGTCAAGAAATCTAAATGGTCCCGTCATTTCTTTTTAGTTTTTTTTTTTAAATTGTTAGGGTGTTATCTTTATTTCATCAAGCAAGTATGAGCCATCTTCCATCGGGTGGTGATTTATTTTCTGCAATGCCTGCAGATTCTGAATCGGATGCCAGCGGAAGGAGCTTTAGAGAGCACAGAAAAGCACATTACGATGAGTTTCTGAAGGTCAGAGAGCTTCGCCAAAAGGGTTCTTTGCTTGAGGATGAAGGAGATGATGTTGAGATAAAAAGGGATGATGGCTTGCCAGTTTCTTCCCCATCCTTAAGTGCTGGTGTGAAAGACATAGAAATCAATGAAGGAAGAACAAATGGAGCTGAGAAACCATGAAAGCCCAACCTCTTGTAACTCTGTCATTTGTACTGTGATTTCTTACACCTTTTTTTTCTGGCAAAAGCAACTCACAATTTATCTTTAAACTATACGTGCATGAGGTGTGAGTGCAAAGCAATGTGTAAGGGATGGATTGGAGTGCCCTCTCTTGTTGAGAGAATGCCAAACGTTGAGGAATTGTCAATCCAAGAGAGGCCAATTCCCTATAAAATGTGTACGTTTTTTACAACAAATGGGTGTGTGCATCCCTTTCAAAATTCCAAGCAAGGCCTGGAATAATTGGACATGTGGCATACTAAGTTTATCCAATCACAAGAGGCTTGTGATGTTATAATTAAGACCGGTCTGCTCCAAAAGATAAATGGCAAGTTCTAAACCATGCATTTTATTTTATGGATGAAGCAATTGCATCAACTATTCTTGCAATATCTATCTACTATACTACCAAATAGATAACTTATACGATGCCTTACTATTAAGATAATATATAGTAAATAAATGAAAATTAGAATTACTTCTCTTAATAGTAGATTTTGTTCCTTTTAAATATTTTTCTTAATTTAATGGAATGTACATATATAACTAAGAAATGCTTATTTCACGTCATTTAGAAAAAAATATTAAAATAAAGTTATCTGTAATAACCATATTTAATTAATAATATTGGTTTAATCGGAAAATATTATTTAAAAAAACAATTAGTTATGTATTTGTTTCGAATTTGGTTATAATTTTAATTGCACAAAAAGATTAAAATAATTCATAAAAATAGGTGATTACCGATGGACTCTGGTGTTTGGGCCATCCAGGGGAATAGCCCATCACAAAAAGCCCATTTAACAACGCTTCCGTTATATTATGTACGCAAAGACGCGCAGAGTTTGTTCAAGTTACTACACAATTCAGTTCTGCGTTCTCTCTGGCTTAATTCCTGAAGCTAGGGTTTTTCGTGTAACAAGATGGCGGATGATGATTACAATGACATGGACATGGGGTAATAATCTTCCTAATCCCGTTTCTAATATGCCGATTTTTTTCTGGCTAGTTCTTTTGCCATTGATGATGGTTGATGTCTTGATTGTGTGTTGGGGCTCCTTTGCTTCGGAGCTGTCAAACTTTCGCGGCCTCTAAAACAGTGCTTCTTTTTGCGGGAGTGTCGAATTAGTGTCTCGAGACTGATTAATTGAGTTAATAGTATTAAGTGATTTATTAAGCATTTTGGCTTCTGACTTGCTCTCTGCATAATGGCAACCGGTGACTGTAATTTGGTTGGGCGGCCTATGGTTTCTCTTTTCTTATTCTTTTCTCTTATTTACTCGTGTAGTGATTCCTGGGGGTTTGTGTGATGACTTCAGTACTCTGATGTCTATTTCTAATCTTAAATCCTGTTTTTGTTGATGCAGCTATGAAGATGAGCCCCCGGAGCCAGAGATTGAGGTGCGGGACTAATTTTCTGCTTGGTGCATACATCTGATGGAATTGAAAATCTGTAGTCTTTTTAAAATTATTGGTTGCGTTGGGTTTAATCCTTGGCAGGAAGGAGCTGAAGATGAAGTGGATAACAATAATAATAACAATGAAGATGTTCCAGATCCTTTAGACGGTGAAGAAAAAGAGGAGAGGGAGCCGGCTGAAAGACAGAGGAAGACATCCAAGTACATGACAAAGTACGAGCGGGCAAGGATTCTGGGTACCCGAGCTTTGCAGATCAGGTTCATATGGCAAGGCCTTGTCTTTCTCCATCTTTTGACTAAACCTAGATTTTCATTACTGAACTCGTTGTTCATTGATTGAGAGCAGCATGAATGCCCCAGTGATGGTTGAGCTTGAAGGTGAGACAGACCCACTAGAGGTAAATCATCGCTGCCTGGATTAAGGTTTAACTAATCGGATCCTCCAATTACTTTTATTACGTATTATACATCTCGTAAGACATATAGGGGTAATACTATAGATTGGTCTTACTGTGTCAGATTGCAATGAAGGAACTGAGGGAACGGAAGATCCCATTCACCATTCGTCGCTACCTTCCTGATGGGAGGTGAGTTTTTTCCAGAAATATAGACTTTCATAGCATATTCTTCATTTGAAATTTCCTTGTGGAAATTAGACTAGGATGTTGAAATAATAAAAAAAGTTCAATGGTAATGGGAGTTGCACACCTCTTGCAGCTACGAGGACTGGGGAGTTGATGAATTGATTGTGGAAGACTCCTGGAAGAGGCAAGTGGGTGGTGGTTGATTGATCAGTGCCTTGGATGGTTGGTTTTGGTGAATATGTAAAATGCATGAACCGTAGACAGAACATGTGCGAGCCTCTCGTGTAAGAATGTCCATCTCAGTCCATGGTTATGTAGTGCGGTGCCCGTTACTGTTATACAAACTGATCTTTTTGTTTGCATGAATGATGTTATCTAAGTGAACTGCAAGGCCCTTTCTATTTTGTACGTGTTAATATTTTCCATCATGGTGATGATTATCGAATAACTGCTCCATCTACAAACTTTTAAGATGGATCGGGATGAAGTAAAACATTTACAACACAGAAGCAGAAGCAGGAACATCACCACGTCATTCTTGATCTCTTTCTACATTTAGAGCAAACTAAATTGTAGTTATGGATAAAATATGGACCCTTCAGTTAGTAGATGCAAATCCATGGAGACCATCACCTAAACTCAATTGGCTGCTTGTATGCCCTATAAATATAGATTGGAACCCTCTTTTCATATTGCTAGAAAACTGGAGCAGACCTTTTCATTCAAAGTGTTCATACTATATTATTACCCCAATCAAAATAGGTTTGCAATTGCTTCTATCCAGGATCTGTCCTTCTCATTATAAGCGTAGCTCATGCTTGAAGCCAATAGGACGAGCCCTTGCCCTTTAGATTCTGAACGTAGTGGTTGTATTAAGAGTGAACGGGTTCCCTTTGGTAACAGATTCTGAAGCCCATCATCTGCAACACCAATCAAGCAGCTTAAATTCTGAGTGCATAACATAACATAGGGGTGTCAAGCACTGCAAGAGAAGGAAAGTTTCTGACTTAGAGGATATGGTCTGCTGTGTGCCCTTCAATTTCAATATCAGTAGGGAAATAACAGCCTATTTATCATCTCTTTGAGAAATATTGATAGGTATAAATTGAAATTGACAAATGAAGCTACCAGAATTTTGTGGGAAATACAGGACATCCTTTAAATCAGACAGGCCAGTATTCTGGATTTGTTTGTTGAACCAATCGATCAGGTTGGCTCTTGAGACCTGGCTTGGAGTGTTCCAATAACCTCGTATGCACATCTCACCCCCAACTGTTAGTAACTGAAGCAAGAAAAGAAAAAAAGTTGCAACTAGCTAGTTTCTCAACCCTATCGAGTTGAAAGCTGTTAGTGACGACTGAAGCAAGAAGAAACCACCGCCCTCCTTTCTCTGAGTTTAGACAGGAGGGGAGGGGGCATGTACCACTGCAATGGTGTTTGTGTTACGGAGTAGAACGTAAGTCGACCACGCCAGCTGCTCCCTTAGTGCTTCGGGCATGCCCTCTGACATAATAAAAAGTAGCTCATTGCCCGCAGGTAGAGATGCTTGATTCACTGTGGTGATTCCCTGTAAAGTTCCTTTGCCATGATCATATATCCAGGAGAAGCAACACGTACACAAATATATATATATATATATATATATAGATCAAGAGGAGAAAAAGGAATAAGCACCTTAACATGAATAATTCACTCACCGGGAGGAACTTCCCCAGGTAGGGTAGAACAATTGAAAATGCTGCTAAAGAAAGGCCCAGAACTTCTGTTCTCTGAAAGAGGGAATGGCAGCATGTCATGGTCCTAGAGTAAGCATCATACTTAATTCAACTTCAGTAAATCTATATGACCGGATAGATCCGGTGACAATCAACTACTGATTTAGTGGTGTATTCTAGTGTTTCTATTTGAAGATCCTACATACTAATTCACAACAACAGAAGCAAAAGCCTCACCAGCTGAGCTGGAGTAATGGAGGATAAGTCAGAACCGACAAAGTGATTCAACAGCAAAAGTGAACCCAACCCATACCCAATATATCTCGGTAAGTAGGATTCATCAAACCCAGGTATGCCTGCACGATGACACATCGTGTTTGTTCAGACGTAAACAAACAACCATGAACCTAAGAAAGGCTAGCCGGAGTGGCAAATCAAAGGCTAACTAATTTTAACCTATGCAGCCATAACATGCCAATAATTACATTATCTAAATTTCTAGTATTTAACATCTGAACGGGAAATCGGCAGGATTGCTTAAGCATTATCCAAGTGAAAGACTAACAAGAAGCACGAGATTACCAAGAGTAAAGCGAAGGACCGAGAGATTGAGCTGACCCTGCTGCTGGCCATTCGACTGAGAATCGTCCTTTAGAGCCAAGGCGGTTGCAGTTCTAACTCTTCTCCTCGCTTGATATCTAGATGGGTCAAGGGATATCACCTGAATGGGTGGAATAACAGTGAAAGAGAGCGACACCGAGTTCATCTTCTTTTTCCCCCCGCCAGCAACAAATTGCTGGATTGCAAGGCTAGAATCTAGGATCTAGAATCTACCGCTACCCGCAGATTGCAAGGCTCCTCCTTTTTCCCATAGATTGCAAGGCCCCTCCTCCTTTGTTTGCAGCTATTATCTGGATTCGGGAAAGCCCGTACCACTAGCCTTACTTCTTCTGGTTTACCTTTTCTTCTTTTTTCCAATATTTATTTTAAACAGTCAACCGGTCAACCTTTTATGTAGGAAGAGGATGTTCAGCTCAATAAACAAAAAAAAAATGATGGCACTGGTTAAGTCATATTCATTTACAATGGTTTAAAAGTCTGATGCATTAAACTCCCCCATGTTCTTGTTAAATTGATCCGTTGCAGTTCCTCTGTTCATGGCTCCAACATAGCCCGTATGCCCTGGTTGAATATTGAACTCAAATTCTTTCTTTCTTTCTTTCTTTCAATCAAAAAATTATATTTTGATATACCCCCAATACAAAATAAACGCATGGAACTTGCCTCGTTGATTTAAGGGACATATTCCATCTCAAGAACTGGACCCGTCAGACACGCAAGTCTGGTGAACCATAACTCTATCACACGGCAGCTTCTTGTTCCATATTTGCGGGTTGCTTGCTTCTGTTATGATGGTATTGGTTGAGAGGCAAACCTCTGGTCTTTGGGCCATGGCTTGCTTCCCTTTGCCTCCTCTAAAGTCCGTCCGTCCGGCCGTCCATCCATCCTTTACGTTCCTTTCATTGGCCAACTAACAGCTGTCAGGAGTAGTGACTGCAAAGTTATCCAGTGATATCAGCGGCAGCATCTACTTTTTTTATTTCAAGAAACTTCACATCACCCTCTCCTTTCAATCAGATCAAGGAGCTATTTAAGTTCGATCCATGGTTAACCATTCCTTCTCGGGCTTCTCTCATCCCACTAGTTTAAGAACTTGGGTCCTTTTCCAAGTGGATCCATTTGATATTAGGAAAAATTTGGAAGCAGTTGATGATTGGCATCATCTATAAATTAGGAGGAGAATGAAAGGTGGAGGCTAGCTACTAGAAAGAAAGGAGATTATCCCCATGTGGTCGTGACAGAGGACCTGTCACTGTCCTTACAGCTCCCGTTCTAAGAAGCAAATGAATGATCTAAGTTCCTCTCCAAAACAAATGATGAGCCATTGCCATAGCTAGTTACCTAGTGATAAGAGCATCATCTAGTCAGTTTCAACCTCAAGGGGTATGTATGAGCCGTGTGAGCTCAGGGTCTCCTATTGAAGCCACAATCATATTCATCTCTGTATTATATATGCATATATGGAGTGAATTATTCAGTGTTTATAAATGCATGCATCATTATGAAGACCCAAATTGTGTCGTCCCAACCTCATCCGACAGTGCCACTTGAGCAACACCATAGACATTCATTCCCTTTCCTTCTTCTCCCTTAGCAGCACGCACGACATAATATGTATGTCGAGAGGGTGGTCCGGTCCAAGAAGAATGCACGCCTTGCCCTACTCGCCCCACGACATCCACCTCTCACACGTCCTTTATTATTTATATTTGATCCTTCCTTTTCTTCTTCTTCTTTTCAAGGGAACAAAAAAAAGACAAGAGGCTTGTCCATGGCCAGAGTAAGAGAGACTCTATCTACTCTACATGACAATAAGAGGAGAGGTTTCATGTAGTCTCCTAAAATAATTTTTATTGGGAGCTGTTTTTTTTGGGAAATTTCTGCATTTCTTATTAAAAATTTGCGTGCAGGCTTTTTTGGGATGAATGTGTTGGAGTTTGTGTACATGTATTTGACCACAGCTAGTTTGAGTTTTCAGAGAAATTCCAGACAATGACAAAGGGAAGGCGGGAAGCAGTGTTCAATTTTTTGTAAGTCCTTTGGTCTGGTCGGGTCGGCTGCCTGTCCCCTTATTTTATTAAAAAGAATTAACGGTAAGTGCGTTGCATACATGTTATAATAAAAATAAATTGGTATGTGACAAGGATAGTGAAAATACATGATGTGTTGTATGGGATGGGAAGGAACATACACTAGTACACAAAAAAGGAATTAGGAATTTGATGATGAATAGGGGATGGGATGAGATGAGACATGCCTACTTCAATGTAAAAGGGACATGACAGCATGTCATATCATAGCATAGCATAGCAAAGCAAGAAGAAAGAACCATCCAGTTAATTTCAAAAAAAAAAAAGTGGAGAAGTCAAAGGCTGAAGCTTGAGGGCAATAGAATTCCCACGTGGGACGACCGTCGGCATGAACCGCGCGTGCTGACTTGCACCTACCGAGAGTGTCGGTGTCGGTGGCCATTTGTGATAATAAAAGTCAAAAGGTTTCAGTAAACCACAACCCCAAAGAAAAGCAAAAAGAAATGAAAGAAGAAAATATTATTAGAAAAAGTAAAACCCAAAACAATTATTAAGAAAAAAGAGATGCATACACATAGCCAGATAGAGATGTGTGAGGTTGTTGAGTGTGAGAGGAGGTGGGTAAAGATTAGGAGAATAATCCCACATTAAATAAAAGAAAATTATAATTAATTAATTTTAAGTATATATATATGGTATGGTTACTTAGCTCTCATAATATTCTTTTTAATCTTTCAAAATTCTGCATCTGCTACTCTGCTCAGTCATGCTTTAAAATTCTCAGTTTTTCTTAATGATTCAGTTGAAGCAGTTGAAGGGCTGTCGTAGTAGGAGCTGTTTGGTTGGTGTATTGACTGACTATGGAGCCCAATTTCTACTTTCAGATTTTTTTTAATGATTCAGCAAATGTACATCTCAACCGAATCTTGCAGCAGCTTCTTGCTGTTCTTGTTTTATCGTCTTTCTTTATTTCCTTTTTTAATTTTCTGCAGGCATAATCGCCATTTAAGGCAATTATTAAATACGATTCACATTTATACAAAAATATAATTGGCCTTCATTGTAAATAAAAAAAAATTTCTCTCTGTTCTCAAGTCACTGCACCATTGTTAGCTGTCCTCTCGTTATAATATTCGTTTCTATGTCTGTCTCCCATCTTCTTCTGCTCTTCCTTCTGGGTTAGAGAGAGAGAGAAGGGAGGGAGAAAATGGAATATATGGCATCTCTTTGAAGGGGATATTCTATTCTGCTGCATTTTTTTGGGTTTTGGCATTTGAGAGAAACAAATCATCCCTCCTGTTTTTTCCGGTTGCGACTTGCGCTGCTGATTTTCCCGGAATCTGTGTTTAGTATACTTCCCGAGGAAATAACTGGTGAGTAAAGAGTTGTCCTAGGACGAACTCATCGGAGAGAGATAAAGAAAGAGAGGAATAAAGGTCTGTCCTTGCCACTTTGGGCTGTTTCTTGATTCTGCAAAGAACAAGGACAAGTCCCTGGGGGCCTCTTCTCTCCCAAGAAGATCTCTTGCTTCCACGCCCAATTTCGATATCATAATTTTGGATTTGTGATGTTCGTCTTAGACCACTCTGATTCTGGCTCAGCTGACAGAAATCTGGGATGGGTATCTGCAAACTCTAGTTCAGACAGTCAAAGGCAGCAACCTTAAGATCTGAATCCCTCCAATCGAACAACCCCAGGCTCGGAGTGATTTCAGGTGGTCGGTCAGCTCAAAAAAGATGATGAGGACTAAGGCTAAAATGCGAGGAGGGCTCAATGGCAGCTCCGGCGCTGGTACTGGACGAGTGGACTCTGGGGAAGAGTGGGAGATGAGGCCCGGGGGAATGCTGGTTCAGAAGAGGAATCCCGATTCCGACCGGAACGCCGCTCCTCCACCGCCGACGATTCGAGTTAGGGTTAAGCACGGCTCCATATACCATGAGATCAGCATCAGCTCCACGGCCACTTTTGGTGAGTCATTATATTCCCAAACGAAGTTTCCCCTACTCGAATTGTCCATATTTCATTCTGCTTACTACCGACATCATCATCATACTGGCCGCACTGCCTTTGATGTCATTTTTTTTGGCTACTTGAGGGATCTGTTGGTCTGAGAATGCAAGATCTCATTTTTCTGTCTTTCAGATGATCAATCCTTCATTTTGTTTCTCGGGCCGTAGGTTATTCAGCTAGTGCAATACCGATTTAGTGATTTCTTTCGTTTAACCTGGACATCAGGTGACTTAAAGAAGATGTTGACCGGGCCAACTGGGCTGCACCATCAAGATCAGAAACTGGTGTACAAGGACAAGGAGAGGGATTCCAAGGCATTCCTCGACATTGTCGGGGTCAAGGACCGATCCAAGATTGTGCTCGTGGAGGACCCAATTAGCCAAGAGAAAAGGTTGCTAGAGATGCGGAGGAATGCGAAGATGGAGAAGGCGTCCAAGTCAATCTCAGAGATCAGCTTAGAAGTTGATAGACTTGCAGGCCAGGTGAGACCAAACCCGGGTTTAAATTTTCCGGATCCATAACAGTCTATTCTGTTGGATGGGCCATCAATGAAAGCATTTGCTCTTGCTTGGAATTGGATAGGTTTCTGCTTTGGATTCAATAGTCTCCAAGGGAGGAAAAGTTGTTGAAGCAGATGTGTTGACTTTAATTGAGCGTTTGATGAACCAACTGCTTAAATTGGATGGCATCGTTGCTGATGGAGAAGTGAAACTGCAGAGGAAAATGCAGGTAACATTTCTATCCTACAATTTCAGAACGATAGAGATGAAGACAGACCTGTACTGCACACCCCACTTTACAATCTACATTTTTCAGCATTTTACTTGTATACATACGTTGCAAAGCCTTTGTAATCCGTATATGATGATGAAATGAAGGTGAGAAGAGTTCAAAAGTACGTGGAGACACTGGACGTGTTGAAGATCAAGAACTCCACGCCCCTCGAGCCAAAATCAAGATCAGCTCCACCCCAGCAAAGGAGGCAGCTGGATGGCCATGCTGGGACTGGAAACCAGCAGCCACCGCCCAAACAGACACAGACAGCTGAGCAAGAGCAGCAGCCAAGGCGTTCCTCTTCGGGCACAGTAGTGACGACGAACTGGGAAACATTCGACTCAGCCCCTCCTTTAATCAGGACGGACTCGACGTCCTCCACATCCACCCCCAACAATAATTCCGTCCATCCCAAGTTCAACTGGGAATTCTTCGAGTGAGGATTTTGCTCGAGGCAATTAGAAAAGCACGACTCTTCTGTCTCTTGTTTCATTTTGTGTGTTGATGATGCAATTTGGGTGTGTCTGTTCTGTTCTGTTCATCTCTTCTTCGCTTCGCCTCCTCCCCTGTATCCTTCCTTGTCTGGTGATTCTTTGTTGTATTTAGATTTATTACCTCCCATCCCCTAACTTCTATACCTGCAATAAACAAACGGGGGTGGCACAATGTTACTACTCTTCTTATCATCATCTCCCTGGAATCACTGTTTACTTTTCTTAGCCTTATCTTTATCATAACATATCTACTCCATATTCAGTAGCTTCATGTGGACATCACACAGCTCCCCTTCCAGAGAATTCATTTGGGACCCCTCTACGCCTACACCAAATCATAGATGGTAGGTATGCCTTTTCATTGGGCAAGGTGGAACAGGTGAACTGGATGGGGGGAATTCATATATTTATAATATCTTTATACTATTGAAGTGCTTTTCATTCATTCATAGACCTGCCCTGCCTTGTTGGGTGGATGAGAGGGAGGGAGTGGACTACAAAGGGACAAAATGGATGAGGATAATTACTTGAAAGGGGAGACTTTTAAATAATAATAATAAAAAAAAACTAAAATTGTTGGGTAATCATAAAAACTCTCTATAAAGTCCATCATTTAGGAAAGGATGATTCTAGCCCAAGGTCGAAGCTTAGGCTCCCTTACATGATATCATTTAGGACGTCTATGTCTCTTTGTGTAGAAGGGCAAAACAAGAAGAATGGTATGAAGAATGGTATAGAGGGGTTGGAGATGATAAACAAGAGAGAGAGAGGTGGAGTTAGAAACATGAAAAGGTGGTTTTGTAATTGTGGGGTCCATTATTGAATGAAATGCTATTGTATCCTTCTCATACAGCTAGAGAAGAGAGTGCCATGTGATGGTGAAGTTTTGCTTTTATTCAGAAATGTGGACAAAAGACGGATTACAACTGACCGAGGCTATGCTAGGTGCCTAGGCTAAGCTAACTGATGAGGGGAACACTTGTCAGAAATGATGTTGTTGGACACGTTTTGGAAATGACTGTTTAAAGGGATGATGATACCCCAATTATTGCATAAACATGTGTGGGAGAGTGTGGCCCAAATGGCTTGAATGGAAGCCTTCCTTTTTGTTAGTTAATCCTGTCAAAACCCCATAATTACATGCTTTATCCGCATTTACAGCAGGGGGCGGGGCGGACGGCGCTAAATCAATGTTGGCTGGCAGCATGAACTATTGGAACTGTTACAGGTTCAGGCTTCTTCAATCAAGGTGGCCCGTCGGTGAAATTTGGGAATTCTTGGGCTTTCTAGCAAGACGGACCACAATGAGGAATTGAGGACACTACACTATGGCTTTAGCTCGGGCAGTTCGATGGCCCAGCCCGAGGGAGACCCCACTCCCCACCCGGACCCCAATCTAAGTCAGAGTCCTCTCTCCCCTGCCACATTTGCCCACATTTTGCTTCTTTTTTTTTTTTTTCCAACCAACCAAGTCAGGCGTCATAATTTGACCATTTTAATTGCTGGGCACAAAGTAAGAAATACGGTAAGAATGGTGATATTTTGTATTATAGTTAATCTTAAGCACCAACCAACGTGAATGAGTTGAAGTGATCCAATAAATAATGCAGGTTGTAGGGCTCTTTCATGTCAATCTCACCCTTATCTTAGTGATGGTATTTAACATGCGCTCTCTTATTTATATGTATATATATAGCTGCCCACTGAAATTGACTATTGAATTTGATAGTCAATATAATTTTTCGGTGGGAATAATACGTGTTGATGGAAGTCCGTATATGTATATTTGTCTGTCTACTAATCACCGCATCACATCACATGACATCATACAATTACAATACTATTTACATTTCCTAATAATAATAATAATAAAACAGACGTCGGCGCGTGAAAGTGAACAGCGGAGGCATAGCATATGGGACGACGGACGTGGAATTGGATAATATGGAATGAAACAAACTACATATCACAAGTCTGACGACCATCTCTTTTTCCAGCTTGGCCAGCTTTCTTTGATAAGAAGGTGGGGCAAGTTATTAAGGAGGCGCCTATGCACATGCACATACCTTGTAGTCTTGCTATTTACGGATGGCTGTCTGGCCTACTCCCACGGAGGCTAGGCTAGGTCATCTATAGTTGCGTAATAATTGACATTATGTTGAATTTCACGTGCCAAGTAGGGGGTTTGCTGTACATTCGTCTCATTTTCAGTGCAATACCGTTGGTTGGTTCTATTAGCTTAATTGGATATGGGTCATTGTGTGGGAAAGGGCATCTCTATTACTTAGCTTAGCTAGCCACATGCAGACTCACCTCGCAGAAGGTCTCGATCCGGTTTAGGCCCGTAGTTGACCAAGAAATGGCGTGATACATCAGAAAAATGTCTCATCGATTAATACGTGATGTGTCCATGGCCTGTGTACAGTGTATTCAAATGCTGCATCACGTGGTGTGTCCATCCAGCTCTCTAGCAAAGGGATGTTAGCTACTTGAACTTCTCCTCTTTTTGTTTTTTTTTTTGAAATATGTATAGCAAATGGAGGGATGTCGTGATGGCTGCAGTGGCACATTCAGATTGTTGAAACAGCTCAAAATCTGGACAGGGCAGCATAGAAGCCTAATGCGGAACAGCTGACTTTTTTTTTGTGAGAAGATAAGACTCTTTACTGATTTGGGAGGGAGATCCACAGTTGACAAATCTACCTAGTCAGCTCCAATATCTTTCTAGTTTTTTTTTGTTTTCTTTGAGGATTTTAACACATTTTTATAAATTGAAAGCAATGCTAAATATAATATAATGTTGTTGTTTTTTATAAATAAATATATAAATATATATATATATAGAGAGAGAGATGTATGCAGTGATTGAAGCAATATGAGTTATGAATATTAGAGCAAGAGGAAGACTTGAAGCGGCCACGGTCATGTCCATCCATTTTTAGAGACCAAACAACCGACAGGCATGAATCCTTGCAGCTGGACTTGAAGTAGTGTACTGTATTATATCCTAGGAGCTACCCACCCGCCATCCTAAGTCGACATCCTTCATACTAACTTAATCAATCGTAATTTATTATTGTAGAGATAAATATATATATATATATATGTGTGTGTGTGTGTGTGTGTTTTATTCGAGATATTAACCACTTCATATACCCATAGATGGATTTGTGATGTACCATATAGATACATGTTCAAATCATCTTGCTCCTTTCTCATATATATATATATATAAACAGTTTGATGGTATGTGTATATATATATATGGATAGATATATAGAAGCATATATAAAATAATAAATGTGTAATTCATATGCATGACATGATACAATAATCAACATTAATTGATATGTGCTGGTTAGATTATGGAACACTTTGTGTACCCATTTACCACATCAGATGGATCAAACCGGTGATAAGAGGGGTTTTTCTTGTTGGTCCAATACATCCTCCCCATAAAAATTTTCATCATTATCCCTTATAATTAATCCTCCACGGCCTCCTTTTGTTGCCACGCTGGTCTTCGTCAGCTCCTGAGCCCTCCTTGCTTGGACCTCCCAGTCAGTCCGGGCCAACACAGCCAGCATCACCACCACGCACGAGCCCTGTGCCGCCAATAGTCCCAGCCATAGTCCCTGGAAGTCAAACCCTAGGAAGAATGCCAGCACCACCGCCACCGGCATCCCCACAAGGTAGAAGCACCCAAGGTTTATGTTCGCCCCGATCTTCGGACGAGCCGTGCCCCTCAGGACCCCGCACC
Organism: Trapa incisa; assembly: GCA_030064435.1. Classification (NCBI taxonomy): domain Eukaryota; kingdom Viridiplantae; phylum Streptophyta; class Magnoliopsida; order Myrtales; family Lythraceae; genus Trapa; species Trapa incisa. The sequence goes on along the minus strand of CM057784.1, from coordinate 222,920 downwards.
CCGTCGTCTGCGGGCAGTTCCCGAGCTCGCACAGCCCAATTATAGGCAGCACAAGCGACGTCAACGCCACGATCTCCTTGTCCCCCGTGAACATCGTCGCCCACACTTTCCTCACCGACACGGCAAACGACATGGCCGATAGTCCCAGGATGAAGCTTCCTCCCAGGCCAACGATGGCGGCGAGCCTGGCACTGGCCGGCCTGTTCGCTCCGAGCTCGTTACTCACACGCGTGGACACGCTGAAGCTGAGGGAGGATGGGAATATGTAGATGAGCGAGGTGGTCTGGATGAGTATACCCATGGACGCCACGGTGGCTCGTGGGTTCAGTAAGAGCCCGCAGAGTAGGATCATGATCTCGTACCACCACCACTCGAGGCACACCGAGACGCAGCTCGGGATCGCGAGGTTCAGCAGCGATCTCCATCCTTGGAGGCTAAGGCAGTCAAAGGAGAAGCCTCCCCACGTCTTCTTGTGGGCGCCGGATATGAGAATGTAGATGATAAGGGAGGCTACCAGGTTGAAGTTTGTCCAAACGGTGCTGAGCGCCACCCCTACGACGCCCAGGCCAAGACGGGTGACCAGGAAGTAGTTGATGGGCACGTGCATGATTATCGATAATGTGGCGCAGAACGTGAGCGGGAGGGTGATGGACTGCGTGCGTAGGTAGATGCGGAGAGGGTGGAGGAGTGATTGGGCCAGGAGGTCGGGGACGGAGTAGAGGAGGTAGGACTGAGCCTCAGCGGCGATGGCCTCGTCCTGGCCACAGAGGAGGAGGATACGCTTCATATTAAGCCAGAGAAAGGAGATGGGCAGGGAAATGAGGAGGAGGAGGAGGATGGTCCTCTGGAGGGAGAGGCCGAGGAGGGTGTGCTTCTTGGCCCCGAATGCCTGGCCGCAGATGGGCTCCATCCCCATTGCGAGGCCCGAAAGGACGGAGTAGCCGGTAATATTGGCGAAGCCCACGGCCAGGGAGCCGCCGGCGAGGGCGAGCTCTCCGAGGCGGCCGAGGAAGAGCATTGAGATCATTGACCGGGAGTAGAGAAGGAGGCCGGTGAGGATCATGGGGAGGGCAATCTTGGCGATGGAATGAGCCTCCCGTTTGATGGTGACCAACGAGTTGAGGCTGCTGTAGGGTTGCTTTGACTCTGGCGGCCGCAGGGACAGCCTAGTTTTTGTATCACCGTCATCATTTGGTCGCAGCAACAGTGGTACTTGGTTTTGGAACTTGTACGACTGGTCATTCATCGTCCACATAGTGGATGTCTCATCATCAGCAGCATCTTCACCACCTCCTTCGTGCTCCTTCATGAAGACAAGCTGGTCGTGGTGCGGATAGCTGGTGATAGCCTTGTCATCGCATTTGCAGAAGGCAAGAGTTGGTGCTGATGAACGTGATGATGCTGAAGTGTTGAGTTGACACATCCTCTTGGTTATATATATATAGAGAGAGAGAGAAAGAGAGAGAATGGGGGAGAGGGTTAGAGGAAGAGAGAGATTCGGGTGTGACTCCTAGAAGGGAGAGGGAGGGTTGATGAATTTATAGGTGAGTTTTGTTCATTTTTTATTTTATTAATATTTTTTATATTATATAATTTTCAATATTTCAATTTTATATTTGAATTACACTTTTATCCTTAAAAATGTGTAAATGGGTTTTGAGAATTAAATTGTTAAGGATCCATTCATATAATATGAGATTTATTTATATATTTTCTCATAGGTTTCATTTTTACTTTGCATTTTGACTATGGTCATTTTTGGCATATCATATGTAAAAAATGGATGAAAATGGTGATATTTAAATTTGATAAACTGATTTAAAATAAATAAAAATACATTACCGAGTTGAAAATGTAAAAAAATAATTATTATATTTTATTTAATGGCATTTATTAGTAGTTGTTATACACAAAAGACAATGTTTGGCCTGGATTGGTGGGGGAATATGGAGCTAAAAGATAGGTGGGGTCCATTTTTATGATTAATTATATAATAGGATAGTGAAAGGGCATGTTTATATTATTCTTGGTGTGCTTTTTTGGAGAGGTGAGAACTTAAGAATAAATGAGATCACGTTGGGTGGTGGGTATTTGGTCAATAAATATGAGATGAGGGGGTTAACTCATCCAACAAAGGCAAACAAAAAATGCCCATCACGGACCCACTGTCCATCCCTCCCCTCCCCTTCTCTTATGAAGGGACGCGGTCTTGGGTGATGAGTACCATTCAAAAATTTCGGCTGCAAGAGAAGCGGGCTTGCTCTGTAGGTTATAGGGGTGGGTGGGATTTGATTTTTAAGGAGGGGGGAGCACTAGCACTATAAAGAGGCTTGCTGTATGTTTTACATAAGGTATGGCGTGTGTGGATCCTAATACATGGGAAAGGATAAGAGGATGCGGATGTTTGTTTCCGTCAAAGTCAAATACGAGTTGAGTTGTCAAAGATTACTGATATGCCAAAAATTTAACATTTAATTAAAAAATATTAATACAAATGGTGTTTAATACATATAATTACTCTCAAAATCACAAGGAGCTTCTTTATCTATAGACGACATGCCTGATGAGCCCGTGAGTTCTTCGTAATCCCAGAGATCATTTTCTCCTGCAACGTTAGTGAATGCAGAAGTTAGCAGCATCTCTTCTTCTCCCCAAGGTGATAGAAAGTATGTAGGGCTGCTTAATACACCCGAAGGACCCACGGACGTCGTTATCATCTCTTCTTCTTCTTCTTCTCCCTGTGACAAGAAAGTAGTTTAGGGGGAGTATCTAGTGGCTAAGTTCACCTCCACGTGAGCCAATATCATATTCATACCATATTAAGAAGTAGTGGATCCCATATGTTGGAAGGATCTCCATCTCCATCGGTTAGATCTGGAGCGTAGCTAATATGATTTGGCTGGACATTTTCTTGTTGATCTTTCTGATTGTTGGCCATGGGATCCATCAGACGAGCTGGGTAGGCATTTCCTATGAAACTTGTACACTCTTGAGTACAGGAGTAATTGTCTATGCTACGCCCATCACATATGCAAGAATTGTTATCCCAAGGGCTGGGAGTGAAGAGCTGGCTCGGACTTGCTTGGATGGGCTGGACGCTGGGAAGCTCTTGCATATCCGGAGCAATGATATGATCATTTCCCCCGAAATGCTCGGAGATGAGATCGGCAGTAGCATCGTTCAGAAGATCCATCTGAAAAGACGAGGGGGGACTGAAGTGATGATGGTGGTGAAGAGTCTCATCAGTACCGGTGGTTCCACCAAGTGATGACGGTGGCTCATGACCTGGAGGATTAGTACTAGTAGTAGTAGTATTAGAAGTAGTGTTATAAAAGATGCCAGGATCCTCCCAAAGTAAGAAGTTGTTACATGAGGCCCTCATCATCGACTGTTCTTCCTTCTCCATCGCTGTTTGTTTAAGGAACACCCGATACTTCTGCTCACCATAGAATCAATATTACGTGATCAAATGTAATTGAGTGGAGAAACGTGAATGAATGTTTCTTAGAGATGAGTTCGAGTACAATTTACCTGTAAATGGCTCGCCACGTTCTGTCGAGTTAATCCTGGAACATTCATTAGCTCGAGAATTTTCTTGGGAACAGCGTCTATGGAGAAATGAAAGGAATTGCGAATTTCATCAGAATAGACTACAACACAAGAGAGTAGAACCTTAAAATTGCACTGTATAATAAGGAGACAGAGAGAGAGAGAAGGGTTAATTTACGTACTGTCGATGCCTAAGAAGTTAACAGCATGTAGGAATCTGTTGTGGAGATCATCCTTGTCCCACGCAACCTTCTTTTTCTGAACACTGCTGGTTTGGCGGCCATTCCTCTTAGTCTTCTGCTGCACTTTTGTTTTCCGGGCATTATTATTATTATAGGTTGGCACCGCTACCGCTGCTGCAGGGAGATCACATGGAGGAGCAGGAGGAGGTGCAACATCAACGCCAGTCCATCCGGGCACCGTGTGCATCCATATATTCTCAAAATCCATCACTTGTACGGGCTTCTGGATAAATAAGGCCGCCCCACACTCTAAACTCCTTGTCCTCACGTACTCGTTTTCTTCCTCCGACATCACTGCACTCACAAATAAATAAATCAAGCGTGACCTCACCTCCATATCACTTACATTTCCCCAATTTCATACTATATAAGACTCAAGTATTGGGAAACTCACTGATAACGGGTAAGCCAAATTCTTCATGAATGCACTTTTGCAGGTCGATCCCGTTCATGACAGGCATATGGTAGTCTGTGATCACGAGATCGAAACCTCCTTGACTCTTCCTAAGAATAGACATAGCCTCCGTCGGGTTGGTGACGCCCGTCACTGAGAATTTCCCAATACATGTCATGTTCAAATGATGATGCCCGAGATCATATAAAACTGCTAATAAATTACCTTGATGATTCCATTTCTTCAGAACTTCCATGAGGTGACAAAGAGCAACCGAATCATCATCCACTAGGAGGATCCTGATATTATTGGCGGTACTTCTCATGTTGCTAGCAATTGGATTCATGATATGTGCATTCATTCCCACCATGACCAAAATATATAAATAATTAGACAACCTTTACCCTATAGATGACCCGACCGTTGAATGATGTCTTTTCTCTTGTACCGTACCGTATTGAATTATGTCCGTTGCATATGTAAAAAAAAAAGGAAAAGGCACGTAAGCCAAGGGATGGGAACTAGGCTTACGATATTTTATTTTTTTAAATAATATTATAATTTAGTGCATAATTTTTAAAAATGATATGATGTTACATAATTTTAAAATATTAAATTAATAAATTTAATATAAATTTGAAAATAATTATAGAAAACCAGTAATGTGTTAAAGAGTGAGTCTCTTAACAAAACAGAAAAAAAAGCGATTAGAGGGCTCTTAACAAATTAGCAACTCTTCATGAGGAAGAGACTTCAAAAATCCTAGACGTTACTCTTGAAGAGGTCCTCCCCACCTCCTCCATTATTTCCATATTTTAGAAATTGATTAACACTCTTCCTTCCCGCTTTAGAATAAATGCAAAGAACTTTCCATATGTTTACTCCAAACTCCACATTTGGTATGACATCACAAGTTGATTCAATTTCCATGAATTTATAAGTTGGGAAGAGGGAGACCCCATTTTTTTCCTTTATTATGCATCACTACTTTAATTCACTATTTTTAGTATCTTATCTAATCACCTATGCATTTTTAACATTTTTTAGGTGGTGAGCTAGTTTTCATCATAGTTTGTTACTCCAATTCATCATATTTCAAATTCGTAATAAATATAAATTGCATTCTAAATATAAAAAAATTGTATTTAATATAATATAAATAATGTAACATATCACATTTTAAAATATGTAATAAAATATGCAATAAATATTAATGTCTCATAATTAATATTATAGTTGAAACACTAATATTTATTGCTAATTACAAAAAAATCAAGATAATATAAATTAGCAATAAATATTAGCGATTTAACTATAATATATTATTTCCTTTTTAAATATTATTAATATTCATTTATACGTATAAAATTGTATTTCATAATTTTGTATGAATATATATATATATTTATAATAATTTATATTTTATTCATGGATCGAGAGAAGTTTTAAATTTATCAAAATGTTATGTGTTGTTCAAGAATATTATTAGAAGATTAGATTGTTGTTTTAACTACATCTACCTACAGCTATAAATCAAAACTCCCTTTAAAAAATGAGTCCATACAAAGACTTCTTAAGTTTACATACCCTCCTAGTGGTCTTCATTGTATCAAATCCAGGTAGAATCTCCATATATACCTCTTCTTTTAAGTCTCCATGCAAAAATGCATTCTTTACATCTAATTAATGTAATTTCCATCCAAAGTTGGCAGCACATGATATAAGTATTCTAACGGTACTCATTTTAGCAACTGGTGCAAATATCTCATTATAATCTATTCTATACGTCTGACTGTAACATTTTGCTACCAATCTTGCTTTATACCTTTCAACCTTTCCTTCAGCATTTTGCTTAACAGTGAATACCCATTTGCATCCAACAACCTTTTTTTCGCTTGGAAGTAATGCTAGTTCCCAAGTTTAATTTTTCTCTAATGCACACATCTCCTCATGCATTGCTGCAAGCCACTTTGGATCATTTTTTGCCTCTTGCCAATTTCTTGGTATGTGCACTAACTGTAATGATACAATAAAGGTCTTGTATGTAAATGGGACAGATTCATATGAGACATAATTAGATATATCATGTTCATAATCATATCTAATTGGAGGTTTTCCTGCATTAGCTCTAGGTTCTTTACGAATAACAATGGGCAGAGATTTATTACCATTTGGTGATGACGAGGAATCATCAAGCGATTGATGGGTATCTGGGACATCCGGTGATGATGAGGAATCGTCAGAAAATTGATGGGTATCTGAGACATATGGGGGCAATGAGTGTGGTATAAGTATCTGTTCTTGTCGCTCTCCATCATCTTCTTTATCTTCCTCCTCCTGAGCATAACTCTTGTTCCTTCTACTATAAACCTTCAATTCTGGTTTATTGGTCCCTCCTTCATTGCTACTTGATCTCTTAGAACACGGGATTATACCTACAATGACATCATCTTCTTTATTATCACTAATTCTCTCTTCATTTCCATGTTGTGCTTCAGTCAAATCATTTAGCACTGTGGATGACGTTGTTGATTCACCATAAAAGGGTTCATTCTCACGAAATGTTACATCCATACTCACAAAAAGTCTTCTCTCGCTTGGACACCAACACTTGTAACCTTTCTGAGTGCTAGAATAGCCCACATAAATACACTTCAATGCACGTGGATCAAGTTTAGTTACTGTGGGACGATGATCTCTCACAAAAACATACGCAACCAAATACACAAGGACGGACTGCATGTATGTTACGTCCCATCAAAAGTTCACAAGGAGATTGAAAGTTTAATATCTGAGAAGGCATTTGCTTAATTAAATATGTTGCCGTCAATACTGCTTCACTACATGATATTTTGGAACATTCATTATAAATAGAAGAGTGTGAGCTACCTCTAACAAGTGTCGATTCTTCTGTTCTGCCACTCCATTCTGTTCTGGTGTATCTGGACATGTGGTCTGATGCAGAATCCCCTTTGTAGATAAATACGATGAGAATTCTCTATTAACATATTTAGTACCATTATCTGTACAAAGAGTACTCACTTTGGCATTATATTGTGTTTGCACCAAAGCTAAAAAATCTTTAAAGCAAACCCATGTCTCAGATTTATTTTTCATCAAATATACCCATGTCATCCTTGAGTAACAATCAATAAATGTAATAAACCATCTGAATCCGCCAATCGAAGTAACTGGACATGGTCCCCAAACATCAGAATGTATCAATGAAAATGGTAAAATACTTCTTAAACCAGTAGAAGAATAACGTGTTTTTGTATGTTTTCCAAACTCACAAGCATCACATACAAGCTTGCTACATTCTACATTATTCATCAAGTCAGGCCTTACCCTCTTAAGATTCTCAAACGATAGATGACCAATACGACGATGCTCCAATATGACTTCATTCATTGCTCGTTCAGACAAAGTAGTGGTTAAAGTTGGGCTAGACTCATCTCTCATAAGATACCACAATAAATCAAGCCTCCGTCCAGTCCCAATTATTCTCTTGGTATTCCTTTCCTGAATGACACATGAATCTCGATCAAAGATTACTTGACAGTTCAATTGATCACTAATTGCACTAACTAATAATAGATTAACCGAAAATGATGGGACATGTAGAACTGATGATAATGTAATTGATGAAGTGCATTTGTCACGCCCTGACCCGGTTTGGTCGGATCCCCGTGATTAACCCGCCACTCTCCTGGTTTATTAAAGGGTTTCCCCTTATTGTAAATCGTAAAGAGTAAGGCGTCCTTTAACCTGCACCTTTTTCCTGGAATAGCACAATCAAAACTTCATGAAATTTAAAACTTTACATACCTGTCTTATAGGCATCTTAGTTGACAGTCTTTAAGGGTAGGCTTTTCGGGATTTCCTGAAAGAGATATAAGAGAGTGGGTGAGTACGACTACTTAATTAATGGGTTTTTAAAAGTCTACTTTTAACTTTTAAGAAAAACATTTGTATGTAGTTTGCCAGACTCCTTTCTTTTCAAAAATCCATTCATTTAAAAATTTTGGTTTTTTCATTATTTCTTAGTTACCGGTGTGTCATCACCCAACACACCTCCTTCATCTTGAAGGTTACACATATTCAAAAGTCAGTATCACTATTGAACCCGCTAGTGGCTTCGGAGCGACTTTTCCTACCACCTGGATAGAAGTACGACCACTTCTACCCTGGGAATGAGGGGATGTACGCGACATCGGACCCATAATCCCGAAATCACTTCTTCATGTCCATATGAGGACAGAGACCTCATCATGTCCCACCTCGGTCTCATGCGCTTAGTGCTACTAAAAAATAATCGGGTTTGTGAACCGGTCACTTCTTCGTGTCCGTATGAGGACAGAGACCTCATCATGTCCCCACCCCGGTCTCATGTTGTCACGCCCCGACCCGGTTTGGTCGGATCCCTGTGATCAACCCGCCACTCTCCCGGTTTATTAAAGGGTTTCCCCTTATTGTAAACCGTAAAGAGTAAGGAGTCTTTTAGCTTGCACCTTTTTCCTAGAATAGCATAATCAAAACTGCATGAAATTTAAAACTGTACATACTTGTCTTAAAGGCATCTTAGTTGACGGTCTTTAAGGGGAGGCTTTCCAGGATTTCCTGAAAGGGATATAAGGGAGGGGGTGAGTACGACTACTCAGTGAATGGGTTTTTAAAAGCTTTTGACTTTTAAGAAAAATATTTATATGGAGTGTGCCAAACTCCTTTGTTTTCAAAAATTCCTTCATTTAAAAATTTGAGTTTTTTCATTATTTCATAGTTACCACGGTGTGTCATCACCCAACACATATCCTTCATCATGAAGGTTACACACATTCGCAAGTCAGTATCACTACTGAACCCGCTAGTGGCTTCAGAGCGACTTTTCGTGCCACCCGGATAGAAGTACGACCACTTCTACCCTTGGAATGAGTGGATGTACGTGACATCCGACCCACAATCCTGAAATCACTTCTTCGTGTCCGTATGAGGACAGAGACCTCATCCTGTCCCCACCCCGGTCTCATATGCTTCGTGCTACTCCAAATTTCGCATAGACACCTGGAACGACGAACTGCCCTTATAGCCACCAAGTCGTCCAGTGTCCTTAGGACGCATCACTACCCCTCATGGGCGTCTTGATGATCTCGTACTCACAGTGTATGCACAAACAATGTTTTCTTATATTGCCATGTAACCTGTGGTGCCACTAGTCCAACGGCTCCGACTCTCAACTCAACCCGCAGCTGTTTGACTTCACTAGTCCGTCGACCTGTCATGTTGCACTACCGCTAGTTGACTAAGCATGTCGGTCCTATCTTGGTACCGTGGCCAAACAATTCACTTATTAAGTTTTATGGCACATATATTATGTTTGTTTACGAGCTCCTGCTCGTGCCAACTGGCCTTGGGCCCACTGTACAAGATTTTCAAAATCGGGCATTTAGCCCCCAAGTTCCAAAACCGAGGCCCCTGGCCTATCAGAGCTATTCAAGCTCCCGTCGAGAAGGTCTCCCAAATTGTTTAAGCATTGGCACACAGTCAAGGGATAGCACTTCCGACAAAAATAGGTTTTTACTGTCCATCATACCGACCGGTATAAGGACATCTCCGTTCATAACCGATGAACGGGTTTTCAACTTCCTTCGAGGAAGTCTCATCATACCAACCGGGTATGATCTACTTACAACCAGTAAATAGTTTTTGCGCATAACTTTTCACATCACTTTCTCTAAGTAGTGATGATTAAAACACCACTAAACAGTGGGTTTTTATATCGAGGCACTTATCATCCCCAACCGGGTATGATGTTAGTAAACCCACTCACAATCGTTAAGTGGTTTTTAACTTTAAACTTTGCTCATCATCCCAACTGGGTATGATGTGAATAACCCACTCACTACCGGTAAGTGGTTTTTAACTTTAATTTGTGCTCATCATCCCAACCGGGTATGACGTTAGTAAACCCACTCACTCGTTAATGCCGTGAATTCCACTATACTGATTCTTTGTATTCACGCAAGCTTGTCCTTGCTGGCGTTCCTGGTATTTCGCGTTCCTATACGATATGAACATCTTGGTTCATTATCCTTCGGCCTAATCGCCTTCATTCATTCCAATGAATGAGAAAGTCAAACTTTCATTTATTTGCAATTAGGTCCCTAAAGTTATTTCTCTTTAACTTTAAGTCCCAAATACCGGTTTTTCCTCAAATTAAGTCCCAAAACTTCTAAAATTTATCATAGGACCTCAATTTATTCCATTTCACAAAAAGGGGTTTAATTTCCCAAATTTCCAATTTGGTCCTCTAACTTTTCCAAAATTACCATTTTGCCCTTCCTTTACAAAAATGGTAAATTTTGCCCCAAAAATTTCAAAATTCCTCAATTGGTCCTCTAATATTATTTTCATGTCCAGTTGACCCTCAATTTTATAAAATTTCATTTTGGTCCTTTGAATTTTGAAAATTCCCAATTTCCCCCCAATTCCAACTTCTTAACATAGCTGAATTTTATTTTATCAAATTGACCCATCAAACGTTTCTAATTGTTGAAATTGAAGTTGAAATTGAGTTTCTACATGTTTATACGATTCTTCAGAAATGTGAATCGCAAGTTTTAATGTCGGGACGAGCTCAAACGGAGCTTCGCCAGAAAATGAACTATAAAGAGAGAAAGCTTCGATTACTCACCGGTGAAGGCACGACGATTCGAGATTTCGATCTGGACAGATAGCTCTCATCCTGAGGTTCATCCTAGACTCAAGAATCGCATCAATTGATACAGAATTGGATTAGAATTTCGTGATTGAAATTCGTTCGACTCTCTCTCTAGCACCAATAAAAAATTATAAAGGGGAGCCGAATTGGCTTACCTTTCGGTCCTAATTCGGCCGTGGAAAGGCTAAGGAAGTGTTGGGAGGGCTTGGATTGGCCTGAGCAGGGCTTGAAATGACTAATTTCAGCTTGGCCGAAATAGGGCAGCTTCGGTCCGTCGGAGCTGCTTCACTATTTTATCACGTCGGCGCTTCTCCAACGATTCTCGTATTGACTGGAGTTTGCTATCAGATAGCTGTCTTCTCCCCGGTTCTAAAGATCCCGACCTTTGTTAAAGTCGAAGCTCTGGTTCGAGATTTACCGGGAAATGGAGCAGTAGTGAGAGAGAGAGAAGTGTTCAGGTGTGAGGAGAATGGAATGGGGATGACCTCTTTATATAGTCATAAAACCCGTGTATTAAATGGGCGAGATTTATTACTAGTATTAATATTTCCATAAATTATTGGTATTAATTACAATAATTTAATTCCAGTATTAATTCCAATAATTTAATTCCAGTATTAATTCCAATAATTTAATTTTGGTATTAAATTATTTGTATTAATTCCAATAATTTAATTTATATATTAAATTATTGGTATTAATTTCAATAATTAAATATATATTAATTGATGGCTATTTATGATAAGTTCGCATAAAAAATTTTTACCGCAATTTCGAGTTACAAAAAATCATACTTCCCAAAAGGTCACCCATCCTCACACTACTCTCAAGTAAGTACGCTTAACTTTAAAGTTCTTATGGAATCTAGTTCACCTAAACCAATTTGGTTTTTGTTTTCTAATTTGTCTTAAGTTCCTTTTCCAATATTTAATAAATCTTTTGTATCAACCGAAAGTTGTAAATTTTCATATTGCTTATTCGCAAATGTAAACCGGTTTGGTTTTCTTATTCGGTTTGATCGGTTCTTTTCCCGGTTTTCCTTAACTCAAATGTGCGGGGTTTACACATGTCCCCACCCCGGTCTCATGCCCATTCAGAAATAATCGGGTTTGTGAATCGGTTCTGAATCCTCACTTGGTTTGACCGATTCTTTTCCTAGTTTTCCTTAGCTCAAAAGGGCGGGTTTTACAGCATTTAATCAAGCCGAATCCCATAACCAGTTGAAATGTGCCATTAGCAATTTGAACTCTATTATGGGAACAAGGTGGGGAACCAGTATATGTAGTAAACTCTATTGATGTTCCTGTCACGTGTCTAGATGTGCCTAAATCAATAATTCATTTTATGGAAGATGGTTTAGAATAAAATGCATGTGCAATAGTACCTGAGTCAGCATTAGCACAACACATGTTGTCGTTTAAAATGTCAGCACCTTTAACACGATAGGTTTGTCCCCCAAATCGTCCACAACCTCGACCTTGACCTCGGGCTCTACGTCCTCTGATGCTATGACTTGTTCCACCCCATGTAGGAATACGTGTCGAGGAACAATTCCAGCTAATATGTTCATTCTTCCCATAATTATAGCATTGTCGGTTGTCAATAATCAGTTTTGCTAGAGTAGAGCGAACTGGTATTACTGATATCTTAGAAGTGTTCATAACCTTTTGTCTTGACTACTCATGAATTAGTGCAACAATAATATCTTCCATCGAAGGCATTGGAGACTGATGACATATCATTGCTCTCTTGTATTCATATTCTAGATTTAGTCCCCTCAGGAGGCGAATCACACGTCGTCGCTCCATCCATGCTCTAATAGAAGCTGTATCTGAAGGATCAAATGTAATTAATGGATCATAATAATCAAGTTCGGACCATAACCTTTTCAGCTTAGTACTGTATTCTATTATGCTTCGCTCCCCCTGCTTTAGTGCGTCCAATTTATCTTCAATCTCAATCACAGTCATCATATTCCCAATACCAGAGAATTGAGTAGCCAAAATCTTCCATATATCAGATGATTTATTAATACCTTCTACCAACCCCGCGATAGAAGGAGAAAGTGATCCTATTATCCATGCAACCACCAGAGAATTAGTCGCCCTCCACACCTTCCAGATGTGCTGGTAGTATCAGTGGGTTCTTCATACGAGTCATCAATGTAATCTTCCAAATATTTTGACTCTAGTATGAGTCTCATCTTTCTTGACCAATTCAAATAGTTTTTCGTTCCTTCAAGTCTCTGCTCTATTGGGAGTAATTTCAACTTCAAATCTCGATTGAGAGTATTGTTATGTTGAGGCAATACATCTTCTCTTCCTACAAGCAATTTGGCCATACCTTCTAAAATTTCCTTCAACTCTCTTCCTGTTAATACTGCATCCGTTTTCTCCATCTTCTACGACAATTCAGTTATGCCGTGTCTTGAGCCTTCAGATCAAAAAATCTTAAAAATAGTAGAAAACCTTAGCTCTGATACCATATTATAAAACTGAATTCGAGTAAGAGAAAACGAATATATTGATAGAGAGGCATTGGGGATGAGAAATTGAAAACCTACTTATTTTCTCAAAACCCTAACTCAATATATATACATGTCTATTTATTAACTACCTTAAATAGAATATATGATATAATCTTAATATCCAAGATTATATCATAATTACCTTAAATAACTTATACTATTTCAACAAATTCATTATGGGAGTGGCAAACAGAAATTCTTATTCATTGGCTATGGACTATGGTGCATTCTCCATGATTAGTTTGTATGACTGTAACAATACTTCATGAAAGAGTATTTTTGATGTATGAGTGGCCTTGTTTTAATTCTTGTTGCAAAATTCAAGCTAAGTCAAATGAGGGAATATAACTGCCTCCAAAATGTCTTATGCTGCTTTGTGAGTTGCCCCTAGAAATGAAATCCACTAAAGCCCAATTGACCAATGATTCAGCCATTAGAAATGCCTGCATCGATTGAACAGCACCACCTCCTGATCTGTAATATGTTTCCATCTATTTGTTCCCATTATATATATATATATATAAACACTAGGCAATGGGTGGTGGAACCAATGTTGATCTTTCTTTTTCTTTTGAAAATATTGGATGTACCATATATTCGCAAACTTACAAAATGTTATTTACAAAAGGTTATGTGGCCGAAAGACAGATGCCAAATTGACTTGCACCGGTTTCCCTGGCTACAGGAGGAACATAGAATGAGCTCTATCTCTAACCACCATCCTGTAAACGTTCATTTGTAGATGACAGTGTCAAGAGAATTTCCAGTACAGGTGATCAAAGTAATATTCACTTCCTCATCCAATTTTCAAGTTGAATTTACCCAATATAACCAGCGTTTAGGTAGTATCATACTCCCTATGCATATATTTTCAGGGTAGTAGAAGAAAATGTGGTCTCTTGATTCTTATTAGGTCTCATATAATAGGCATAGAGTGGATATTAAGAGTTTTACTGGGTGTGATACATTGGCTACTCAATTCGATTGTCCTTATTTGATAGTGCAAGCAACAAAGATGGATTTATCCTTGTTGGGTCTATCCCTTTCCCTTACTTTCAGAGTCACCTGGGAACAGGATTCCCTCACTGATCAAACATCTATATATTGACGATCGATCCTGATAGATGCTACACACAGAATTAAACTGCACTATCACTAGCCTGTGTAGACAGGATACTTGACAAAGAAATCTATCTACTGAAAACAGAATGTTTTCTTTCACATGGAGTTTGTGGGGCTTAGGAGAGACTGCTTTCTCTCTAGTGAGTGAGTGGGAGTGGGGCACTCTCTCAGAGATAAGACGACAGAGAGTTAAGGGTGTATAAAGAAAACTGAAAGTTCTACACCCAGAAGTGAAATCTCATAATATGATAAGATCAATATTCTCCCACAAGATATTGTCGGATTTAGTGTTTATCTCAAGTTAGTGATTTTTTTAAAAACTTTTAAATAATCCTATATTCTTTTCTTACCATGGATAAGCTCTTCTGTTATCCAAAATTATACCCTTTTTAATTCAGATTTACAACTTTTTTTTTCCGAGGAAAGTGAGAAATATAAATCTCCGAAAGTGAAAAGATACTGAACCTGTTTTTATGATAATTGGGAAGGAGATGACAAAATAGTCTTGGTGGAAAGTGTGTCGTCGTTTGGTTTGTGTGCATGCTTGCAAAGATGATTTAAGAGAGATATATAAGATGAGGTGCATGTGGGTTTGTAGTCAACTGAATAAAAGCAAAGCAAAGCACGTATAGATATTGATGAGAAGCAAGGCACCTTTACAAACACTTGCAAATTTGCTTCTCCAAAGGCATATATCATCCAATATATCAAATCCCAAGTGCTGCTACACACATTTCCCACTTTGCCAGACACCACCCTTCATTTAAAGATTGATCTTTCTTCTTAGCCCTACCCTCAAGCTGGAGGCTGGAGGCAAATATAATCAATCCTCTTCATCCATTTCAATAATTTTGTTTCTGAGTTGGCCATATACACCTGACTTGACTGAACATCATCACTGGCGTTGTTAAATTTTCAGCTGGGTGCCGTGCTTCTGTTGATGATTCTGGTATATATCCTTTTTGACAGATCTCACTGATCAATCAAGGATGGTGGGTAATTCAGATTCTCGTATACATATGAGGGGGAGGGGGGCTGCTTGGCAAGTCCTTGGTTCAGATATAAAGCATGTCCTGGCAAATGGTAGCATGCCATTGACAAGCAGAAGTGGGCATTTCTCACTTGTAGTGAAAAAGTCGTCTATATAGGACAAAAGTAGGTGATCGTCACGTTACTGCAAAATACTTATAATTATATAGTAGTAATGTCACCCACCATCACCAACGTGGCAGTGGTTTCCATAACGAATATTAGCAATGATATTGTACTTTATAAAATTTTAACTTTTTTCCAACTAAAATTGTTTTGGAAAGTTAAATTATTTCACAATTCCCATAATAAGATTATTAAAATGGAGATACTAAATAAATTCAAACTTATAGTTTATTCAAAATATATAACAAGAATAATTTTATTAGTTCTATTATATATATTCACATATTTTATTTTTATTATATTTTACCTATTTATTAGAATTTGACTTAAAATTTTGTATTAACAACACGTTCAACCCAAACAACACGTTAAATAAACATAATAGATATTACATGCTACCAAATATCATTAATCCACTATTAGGCTTTATCATGTGTATCACACACTACCAAAATTCTACACAATAATATTTAACTCGATCAAAAAATATATAACACTGAATATAGGCAAATTACTACACAATAGCCATTCCCATAATAAGGATGTTTGAGATGGCCTCAATAAAATATTCGCCTAAGTTGGTACTCTATTTATAAATGAATCAAGAGAATCTTGGTGGTATATGACCTTTAGGGGCATCATAAATGATAACAGAAGTAAATTTTCTATTTTCTATTGGATCAGGTAGGTCGATATGGGCAGAGGGTTAATCCATACCGAACTACATTATATTGGAAATTTGACTCGAGTAAAATTTTAATAATAATTGAATCATATAAATACTTGATTTTTAGTTAATGGAGTTTATTTAGGAGCCAAATAACTAAAATTAATTCCAATGCCGGATGGGATTGGATTTATATTGAAATGGAAAATTACAGTGTAAAAAAAGTTCACCTCACACTAATAGATATGCGTGTGCACATGGTTGGGAATCTTGGGGTCTCAAGGCCAAGTTAAGTGGAGATCTGTTTCTTCTGCTGCTGTAGATTATATCCTATTCCAATATGTTAATCCGTCCATCCTACCATTATGTATGATCTGCAAGCATGTACGAGAGGACAGGAACGGGGAGGGGTCCCTCCTTCTTGCCCCGTTCTGTCTTTGTAAGAGATTCTTCGGACAAAAGCAGTTGGGGACTACTCTGAGATAGATAGATAGATAGATAGATAGATAGATAGATGGGGCCAATCTCATTTTTCTAGCCTCTCATTGTTTGATATGTAGTTTCCAACTAAAATAAACACCAAACTGGCCACGTTTGCCGTAGATTGGAAAGAAAGGTTTCAAGCTCTTCCAGTATACTGCCTGCCTTACCTCTCTTCCATGATTTTTTATTTTGTATTGATGAAAGAGTTGTAGAGCAAACCAGTTTGGGCTCAACCAATAATCAGAGTCTTTCCTTTCCTGAACAGCAGATGATTATATTGCACCTGATTTAAGAAGCATAGATAGATACATAGAGATAGTATAAGTGGCCTGACCTGGCCTAGCCTAGCAAGAGGGAGCCTCCTACTTACCCAGCTCCTACTGGTACATAACTAACCTTCCTATATAGAAGTAGAACCTTTTTAAGTTACATGCTTCTTTTTGTTATATGAGAATCAAAGTGTAAATAATCAATAAACATCCTGCCACCTCATATGATGCATGGATAATTATTCATGTAAGAATATAGCATCCATTCAACTTAATAACCCTTCTCTATTTCTTCCAAGTATCAAATTCAACTCTACACTTTTTGACCATTAAAGAAGAAGATATGATATAAATATATAGACCATTGTGTGTCCTCCTTCCCGTCTCTCAATATTTAGTTTCTGTCACTTTCTATGACTTGTAAACTAAACGCACGGATGCCTCACTTCCAAGATTTTTCCATAATTAGCCATTCATCCAAATAAAAACTATAAATACAAATGAAGTAGATTATAAAGAATTATCATGAATTTTACCCTTCTATAGCCCAATTTAGAGTTCCCATAATATATATATATATATATTAATTGAAGTTAACTCATTTTTTTAGGGCTAAAATTACTGTATATTCCTTTCTGGTATTGGTTTTCATTAAATTTAAATGCACAATTTTCATCTTTATTAGACAGACATGATAGATTGTGGGTCATGCATCCCCCAAGAAATGCCAAATTGATATTGGTAAGAGCTTTTTTGGCAATTTACAGAAAAGACAATGCTCCTAGAATCCACTGAAAATTACTTATTTCCAAATTGGCCAAGTGCCCACCTTATAATTACAAACACCCTGTGTAGAATATATATATATATATATATATATATGTAACAGATAAGCGTGGTTGTGCATGTCTTAATTTCCTGATTAACTTAAACACAAAGAGAGATCATGAAGTGGATACCTTGAATTAGATTATCATCAATAAATTATACTTAAAAAAAAGACATGCATATGGTTGTTGTTTTTTTTTTTTGGGTCTATTATGTATATATAGGGTGGTCCTTGAGTGTGTGATATATACACTTTTGTCATAGAGGGGGTTATAAAAGATTCCAATGTTTGTAGTACTCTCCACCTCCCCTCAGTGAACCCGCCTCTTGACTTTTCTTCTATCGTTACTCTCAGCGATCTTATGTCACTAACTACTCTTCCCTCTTCTCTCTTTGCATCACCATAAGTAGCGAGATTTTCCCTTCCCTTAAAAATCGCCCCAGCAAATAAGATAAGTTAATCTCCCCTTCCTCTCCTGCAGTTGCCCTCCATCATCATCTGCAGTTTCCATACACCTATTTCATGCCATGACAATTGTCCGCCTAGCCAGTACAGTAGCCTCCTCCTTTTCTCTCCCGATCGAGCAAACTAAAGAGGGCCGGCAGAAACCCGATGGTCTAGTCTTCGATGCCTCGGTACTCCAACACCGACCAGACATCCCGAAGCAGTTCATCTGGCCCTACGGGGAGAGGCCCAGCCCTGATGTCCCTGAGCTTCCGGTCCCACTAATCGACATAGGCGGATTCCTCTCCGGGGATCCCCTTGCTTCCATGGAAGCCTCAAGGCTCATCGGCCAGGCATGCAGGGAGGTTGGGTTCTTCCTCGTGGTCAATCACGGGATCGACGAAGGTCTCATCTCGGACGCGCATCGCTACATGGACAGTTTCTTCGGCCTGCCCCTCGTCGAGAAACAAAGGGCTCAGAGGAAGGTTGGTGAGCACTGTGGATATGCCAGCAGCTTCACGGGGAGGTTCTCCTCCAAGCTCCCATGGAAGGAGACACTCTCCTTCCAATACTCTCCCGAGACATCAAGTAGCTCGTCCAACAACATTGTCGAGGATTACTTCACCAACACCATGGGCCAAGATTTCCGGCATTCGGGGTAAGCACTATTGAATGGATATTCAATCATCCATCATAATTAATTATCATACTCGGTCTCATGTCCTCTCTTCTGATCAAATATGTTCACCCTTATATGGTTTATCATCTCTATAGCTAAGCTAGGTGATAAACTAATAGCAAGCTCTTGGCGTGGTTTTTAGCTAGATCAGCCTGCCCTTGTTAATCGTGGTCCTTATAAGATCACCAATCATGGCTCCTGCCTCTGATGATCATACTAATTATAAGATCACTTGGCCAATAATAGTAATAATAATAGAAATAAAAAGAACAACATATAATATGATCACGTAAAAGATCATTTATGGGTCTATATATATACACACACACATAATATATGGTATTTGTGTGTGTATATGTATAGGAGGGTATATCAAGACTACTGTGAGGCGATGAGCAGGCTGTCGCTGGTGATAATGGAGTTGCTAGGGATGAGCCTGGGCTTGGATAGAGAGCGATTCCGAGGATTCTTCGAGGATAACGAATCCATCATGCGGCTGAACTACTACCCACCGTGCCAAAGACCGGACCAGACCCTGGGCACGGGTCCCCACTGCGATCCCACGTCCCTGACCATCCTCCACCAGGACCATGTTGGTGGCCTCCAAGTCTTTGTGGACAATGAGTGGCGATCCGTCACCCCCAATTTCAGTGCATTTGTCGTCAACATCGGCGACACTTTTATGGTACTCTAACATATATGTCTTTTGCATGCCATTGGTATTGGTTCCACATGTACGTGTTGATGGTGGTTTGTTTGATATACGTGCAGGCGCTTTCCAATGGGATATACAAGAGCTGCCTGCACAGGGCTGTAGTAAATAGTGTGAGGCCAAGGAAGTCACTGGCATTCTTTCTATGCCCAAAGTATGACAAAGTAGTGAGTGCGCCGAGTGAACTTGTGGATGTGCATGGGCGCCCACGGATATACCCTGACTTTACGTGGACCACGTTTCTCGAGTTCACCCAGAAACACTACAGAGCTGACATGAACACTCTTCGAGCCTTTACCAATTGGCTTCGCCAGAATAAACCGTCCGAGCTGCTGCCCGAATAAGCAGCCACCTCTACCCGTGATCTGTTTATTAATTATAATTTCATTAAACCTTTCTTCCCATATATATCAAGCCCTGTAGCTGCAATATCAAAGATGGTGATGATGATGAAGAAGAATCGAGATCAGGTAGTTTATAGCACAGGAGATATATAAAGATGATAGAGTAAAGAACATGCGCATCATGGAAGAAGAGGAGACTAGCATATTAGAAATAATAATAATTATTATTATAAAAGAAGCTAGTTAATTAGTTTGTTGATGGATGGTTCTGCTAATTTTTGTAATTTCTCTTCTTTGGAGGATGGTATTGTTCTATGTAAAAGTTAATCGTGGATTAGTTATTTTTAATCAATAATCAATCGGAGATTACTTTAGTTCCCCGTATCTATAAGCAGTGCACCATGGAAATTAAGTTGGTATTAATCACTAGTTTCCAGGTGAGAATTAGTAATCATCCAAAATTACTTTGATATTTTTTTATTAATTTGAAATACTCGGTGATAATATTTAACTTAAAAAAGGATCTCTAATTAATTGGCAGCTTCTAAATTACACCAAAACAACTAGAGAATCCATTGGAGCCTATTATGTAGGTTAAGTCCAAAGACAGAACCGTGTGGCCCGCAAAATGAACGATTCAGATGGATTGACATGACATGTCAGTTGGTCTCCTTCTTCTTCTTTTATTTGAGGTCCCTAGCTTAGCATAAAAAAGAATAATAAAATTCAAATTCATAAACCCTTAAATATCCATGGCATCCGCACAAAGTGTTGTATCATGAAAAGGGACTCTTACAGCTCATATCATTATTTACATTTAACTGATTTATGATGCACCCTCTTCTCATTATTAAGTGTTGCATGCATTATATATATATATATATATGTCTTAAAAATTTGGATGGTTGTGGTTCTGCAATATATAATTCAAACAAATACTAGCCACTTTGTCGTAACTTTTGTCCTTCAAATGCAGAAACAAACAACTCTCTCTCTATCTTGGGGCTCATATGGATCTGGTGGTGATGATATGCTATAAAATTTAATGCATTTTCAATCCCATATTTATTAGCCTTTTTAGGTCCACTGCAATTTTATTATAATAGAAATAACCAAAAAAATCACATCTCCTCTTATTAAGATATTAGTAAGAATTTGACATTTTCTCACTGGGCCTTAACTTGATCGATAATAGCTTGCCTAATAATCTTATTAATAATAGTTTGATGGCTTCCAAATTGCAGGCCAAGTTGAAATTCCACGCATATAATATATAAACACAATTGTTAGTGTAAGTTATTAGTGCATTGTACCTGCACAAAGTTCCTTTTAGGTAAAAGAAATAAGTGATGCAATTGGGAAAACTGCGTAAAGGCCACAATAAAAAATAAACCGATCCAGTTCAATCATAGGTGTATGTATATGCATCCATGCATGCAAGCAGGTATATGTGGCTTCTAATGAAACTATGCATGTGTGAATTTATATATGACACATTAAAAAGCAACAACTCTCTTTAAAATGGAAAAACGGCACTATTATAGAATGAGAAACCAAGGGTCTAATATATCATAAATAAAGACAACAGAAAGTTATATTAAAGAATTAATGGACTTTTTTTTATAATGCACTCATTATATTACGATTTTGAAAATTGGAGAGCTGTTGATATACATTGAAATCACTTCTTTTTAATAAAAAAATGAAAGAAATTGCTTGGAGATAAACATGGATTAGAGGTGTTAGATTAGACATGTGTATATGATAAAGATGGAATGTATTGGGTTGGATTGAAATGATTAGGGTATGGTATGGGAATACACAAAGCCAAGTATGAGGATGCAAGACGTAGCCAGCAGCCGCCACAAGTAAGGACAACGACAGGCCAATTCCCGTAGCCCTCTCCCTCTCCTCTCCCTCTACCTCTATCCTCTACCAAATTCAGGTAGCTAGGCATAGGCTCCTCCTGTCTCTTTGCCTGCCTGATTTCACGTGGATGGATGTATTTGTTGTTTTTCCTATATTGTTTTCTTTCTCTCTTCAGTCTCTTTTTGTTATTTTTAATACAAGTCTCCATTTTGAAAAAATACTGATGGCAGAAAAGATCTCTCCGGGTAAGGAGATCACTCGGTCGTACTTTGAGAGATGAAAGGAAAATGTATCACATATTAAAATTTTCAAATAATATGTTTGAAAGAAAGAAAAAAACAAAAAAAAAAAGACGTGCAATCATATAAATTTGTGATTCTCTGCAAATTCTTGAAGATTTGTTTTTGGTGTTGTTTTGTATCTCCAGATTAGATTACGTCATCTGCATCTTGTTTCTTTATGTGTATGTATGTATGTATGTATGTATGTAGATTCTGGTATGCATCTTATTTCCATGAAATTATAATCAATGACATGTGAGGATGGTATGGTTGGTTGCATGTGTTTAGATAGAGTTTCCTTTTATTTGACCCCTCAATCGTCCATGGAAACCACACCTTTGCAGGAGCTTAGTGGAATCATCCACACCACCCCCACGCCAAAATGGGTTTAGATCTAACTAGCTATTATACCATTTTACGAACAAAAAAAAACAAAATTTTTTTTCTATCAAATAGGAAGCACGTGGCCAGAGTAAAAATTGGACAAGAATGCATTATATGGTCTGTCAAGTAATTATATACTCCATACTGCATATGCATACAGAAATGGATATGGACGTTGGGTTACCTTATGGAAGATGATAAATAATCACACCATGAGTCCTCTCAACCAATCCCCTCCTCGTGACAAGTGGCCCAAAGCCAGCCTTGAATATCTATCTTGAGAGCACACGCATAAGATAAGATAACAAATGAGAAGAAATTGACATATT
Source organism: Trapa incisa (assembly GCA_030064435.1). Taxonomy (NCBI): domain Eukaryota; kingdom Viridiplantae; phylum Streptophyta; class Magnoliopsida; order Myrtales; family Lythraceae; genus Trapa; species Trapa incisa. The sequence continues at coordinate 199,923 of CM057784.1, read as the reverse complement.
GTCTGCCTTGTGAGAATTAATAGATGGCAAAAAGGAGCATTTAAATAAATAATAATTGAAGTATTGGCATGTTTAAAGAAAGGTCAGATCTTATCCTTGCAGTTGGTTAATTACGTGTTAGTGCTAGTGCTAGTGCTAGTGCTAGGCTATAGTGTCGAAATAGAAAATAAAAATAAATTAGATGAATCAAATCAAAATTATAGGGGGAGGTGACGTGACGTGACGTGAATTAAATGGTCTGAACAAAATCTAACCTGACCGATCTTTTTCTCTGGCTAGCTGGTGCCGGTACGTGCTCGTGCTCATAATGAGCCATTTTTTGGATGCGTCGAACCCGACGAATTCCCTTCATTTCTATCTCTCACTCGCATCCACGCTCACTTTCACTTTCACTTCACTTCCTGCAATGCAAATTGCAATGCCCATGCCCTGTATAATGTGGGCTGTTACGTGGTTAATATAATATCGATGATCTACCTCCTGACAGGCCCATCAATAGAACGGCCCACCCTCCAAAATAGCTCTCGTCTTTTGTCAATTTTTTTTTGACAGGTCCCAAAAACCATCCATGGAGGGACATTGGCAATTATGGCAGCAGCAGCAGCAGCTGCTGATATTGAGACTGAAGTGCAGTGCAGTATCAATTGCGGTACCTTGTATCAGACGCCATATACCGCAGATGCATGTTGCGTTCCCTTGCCTGTGGGACGGGCAAAAAAACAACACCATCCATCTCCAATTGTCTACCTAGCTCTTCAAGTTTTACGGTACCTTGTATAATTTGTAAAATTTGATTGATGAGTTTGTGTTTTGAGGGCACAATAGAGCAGGTTGCTATTGTTCTGTTCACCTTTGTCCATTCCCCTTATGAATTCAATTGATGAGCATGAGCATGAGCCTTGGCAGTGCATGCATATTAATTATTATCACCATGGTGTTTCATCTTCTGCATGTTACTACAATCATAAAAATACATTTTTTTTAAAAGTTTGTTATATGAAAAATGTATACATAATAATTAATATGCAATAATACTCCAAACATCATAAATATACATCCATGTGCTGGCAAGCATATACATAATAAGCAGCTCAATAAATCCAGTTCATGAAACAAATCAAACCACATCTCATTCAATTATTAGATTCTAATGTACCCGATCGAGTAATTAAACTCATATTTATATCTACTTAAAATATATAAATGTTGAGTATTTATTCTCATTTTTGTGTAATGTTAATATACTTATACAATTTTTAAACTTATTATCAACTGTGTATTAAATTAATATAATTATTGGGATGGGTATTGTACAATAGGAAACACTATCACCAATTTGATATTTTTCTCTTAAACAGTTTAGAATATAATTATTATTTGTAATTTTTAAAGTATCTTGTATATAATATTATAGTATTTTGTAATGATAAATAATTATGTATATATATATTCAATTAAAATTTTTTAATTTAGAAGGGTAAGATTATATAGACGTAATATTTATTTATTTATTTTAATTACGGTATAATTTCAAATACGAATGTACATCAATAAAATCATACCATATATTTGTGGAAAAAGTAATTGGTTAATTTGCCCGGAGAAACCATATAAATGGTGATTGCTGGCTGCTTCACTTTTCGAGAAATACCTTGTCAAATTCAAAACCGAAAGCCCGAGAAACCAGCCAACGGAAAAGTACTGTTAAACAGCGAGTTCAAGTTCTCACCTACATATGTATTATATTAATTTGTATGTTATATGAGAGTTGATGTGACGGGAACAAACAAACGATGACCAGCTGCAACTAATGCATGACTCATCCCTTTCCCCTTTCCGCTTTCCCCTTCCCCCACCCATCCGGGCTACTTGCATCTGTCCCGCAGTCGCCGCCGCTGCCGCCGCCACTTACTTTTCCCCCGCCTCAGACTGAGTTATCTGTGGACATGACCCTGACCTCGACCTCGACCCATTCCATCACTCAATTTTTCCCTTTTTATTTTCCATTATTAAACACAGTTCAAAATACAATGAATGATACGTGCAAAGCGACAAACAGTAAAACAAAACAACGATGTCTATCTCCTTGGACGGTGATGATCACAATTGATACTACTGTAATATAATTAAATATGAAAGCTGGTGCCGATGAGATGAGATGATCTTTTTGTGACCGGATCCATAAATATGAAATTTCCATTGAATCAACCCACGGAAGATGAACCCTATACCCAATTAGCAAAAACCAAAACAGGCTCAATTTCATCAGAATCATTCCCTAGAGCGAGCATCCATGATCAGTATGTCCCACCTGCTGCGCCCGACGACGAGTGGAATGCCGATTGCAGTTGGAGGAGGTGGTGGTAACAGTCAGCGGCAGTGGGCCGGTGCTCTGGGTTCTGGTCGAGGCACCGATTCTGAAGCTCCCTCAGCAGTTTAGGGACTATACCATCGATCCCACATGTCTTAATAAGGTATCCCACACCCCAAACATCCACCTTTACATTGTGCAAGCCTCGCACCATCTCCGGTGCCCGCGTTCCTCCCCTAGCCGGCGCCAATGCCACCACCTCACCACCCGCCCCGTGTGGGTAGATCTGAGGGGCAGCGGCGGCCTCCTCGAACCCACATACCACCCATTCGGTCTCGTTATCGCTTCGCCTCATCACCTTATCCCAGCTCAAGTCACGGTGCATGAATGATAAGTCGTGGAGAGCCACGAGTGCCTTTGTCACGTACATCAGTGCCTCCACGAGCTGCTCGAAGCTTGCGGGCTTGCACTTGATTCCTCTGGGCTTGAACACGAGCCCTAGGTCCTTCTCGGACGATTGGAATATGAACTCCGCATGAGGCACCCGCTGGTCCAAGAAGTCGTAGATCTCCTTAACTGCAGCCCACCTCCGTTTAGACTGGAAAAATCTCGTGACTGTCGTGGGTGTGATCTCAATGACCTCCCCATTGCCCAAGTCCATCCTCTCAAAATCGCTGTACGGGAACAAGGGCTTGTAACTTGCCAAATTGTTGAAGCAGCGGTCGCTCAGAAGCGCTAGGAGGCCCGCGATGCGATAACAAGGGATCAGAGCCTTCATCCTGCTAGACTGCGTGGAGAGATCGATGGAGTACAGGTCGGTCCTGACGATACGGTCTTGTAATCGGCTGAGCGCGCAGAATGTTACGGCGCATCCCACAGCATAGTAACCCAAGAGGTATGGAAGATCCGCAAAAGTCCATGACAGTTTCTCTATGATCGACGTCGAGGGATCTAGTGCGCCGTCCCTAAGTTGATCAGTCTCCTCCCCTCTCCACAGACAAAAATTTCTCAAGAATCCCGTCACATTGGGCCACCGGTGATGCATTGTGCCAGAATTCATGATGCCGGAGCTCTTACGAATCACAGTCATCTCAATGGAGCAGAACTTAGATACGACCCGATTGATGCAGTCATCCCATAACCCGATGAACGAGTCTCGACTTGAGGCAGTTGCGATGCTTACACCGGGGTTGTTGCGTACCATGGGGCTCAATATATCGAGTGCAAAGGCTCTGCAGTCCAGTGGTTCCTGGGAAGAAGTGGTGAAGAAGGACTCTCTGCCTTGAGGCAGGTCTCGGTAGACATCTCTTCGAAGAGGAATCCTCAGCTCCTCGGGCGGTGGCTCCTGAACGTACCAGGAAAGCTCGAACAGGCTCGGGAGAGTCGGAGGCGGAATCCTCAGGCAGCCCAGGTAGTAGTCCGATGGGTCCTGGAACTCCCAGGGAGTCGACGCTGCGATATATATATATACAATTTGCATTAATAAATAGTGGTATTTGACCATTATATATATATATATATATATCACAATAGCCATTAATGATTCAACAAATCAACTAGTAGATTCGTTTCATTCAATACCATGCCGGCGTCACTTACATCTTGCTGAGGGTTCAACCAAGGCATGATGCACTCTTTCTGGAAAACCTGCCAGGGCACGATCAAGCGTAACACAAATAAATCGAAAATAATACTATAAATCAAAGTTAATGCATAAAATAAACAACCCACCCATAATTCTGTATAAATATATATATACTTTGGGATTTTATGTAGAAATTTAAATGTGACCTGACCTGACCTGAAACAGTAGCTACCAGAGCCGATTTTCTCCGGCCGAAGACTTTGACCTGCTGGCCGGGAACAAACCGATCAACTGAGAACCCCTTGAGGGGCCCGTCCTCAAAGGCCTCCATGGGACAGGCCACCATGGATTCGTCCAAGAAGGTCAGCTCATCTGCATTGAGGAAGCTCATGGAGCCTTGGATCCTAATCCTTCCACGGTGCTGCTCGCCTTCTTCCGCCCACAGGCTCACGGACTCCTCCCACGTCATCCTCACCCTCCCGATCCGATGGAGCTCCTTCCCGCCCAGTGCCAAGGAGGAACCGCCGGCATCTGCTGTAGATGATGTTGGTTCATAACCTAGAAATAGGCCACCTCTACCACTACTCCCGTGGAAGAATGTCTCCACTCCACTTGTGATAGCAAGCTGTTTTGCCCTTGCTGCACCAATAATAATTGTATATGCATACAGATGATTACTTGGAAAATGCTTGCTTCAGTTTGCAGGAAGAATTGACAATAAGAAAGAGGAATTTCCACCGATTGAATTGGACTTGCGACTTAATACCGGCTATATGATATTAATTTATAGCAAGAAACCCTAAATACAAGTTTTAAACTAGGTGAGTAGGCAAGTAGCTACACTGACATTATTGAATGAACATAATTAAGGCATTATCGGCCGGTACTCCCTACCTGTGAGAGGAAGTTGGTCGTCTTTAAAGGGGGGCGGTGGAGGAGGCACTTCAAGACTATGGTGAGCAGTGGCGGCGGCCGCCGAAGTAAGAACAGCTGTGGGATGGAGGATCATCTCGACGGCGTCACTACTCCCTGCCGAAATGGCAATGCCTGAGGAGACTACTACTCTGCCGGTGCTGCCTACATGTGGAGTACGCATACGGGCCCCCATGAAACGAGAGAGCTCATCAAAGACCTCCTCGTCGAAGGAAGCAGGCAACCGGTGGATCTTCCTCTCGTACGGAGACAGCCTAAAGTAGCTCTTCCCGACCTGCTCCCTCTCCCCACCTCTCTCCCACTCGTATACCTTCCGAAACTCTCCGAGCATGTTATCCCACTTTGTGCCCGCCGTCTTTGCGTCTCGGTTGACTCCGTGCCGATTCAGGAACTCCGCGACTTCTCGGTCTTTCTCGGCTCTCGTCTTCCCTCTCCCAGTAAGCCCCGTCCCGGTGTCTCCTCCTCCTCCGCTAGCAGCACTGGCTAGTGCCCCAGGGTCTGATTCCGATGACCCTCCTTGGTACTGAATTCTCCAGGCTCTTGCTAACCTGGATAAGAAGATTTGGAAAATCTTTATGTTATGATTTCATTTACTGATACTGATACCGTGTGAGGTGACATTTATATCACTCATGATTTGGTAGCCAAAATGGTTACGAACCACAGCATCTCGTTGGGCTTCCAAACGGGGCTGACGTACTTGCCCTTGCGAAACTGAGGATGGTGATGGAAGTTGGAAAGTTCACCAGAACCACCTCTATCGGGCTTTCCTATTTCATGTCCAGCGCCAGCTGCTGCGGCAGAACCTGAACCTGCGGGGATAGGGGACTGGGAGGTGGGAGACGAAGCTGTGTCCGAGGAGGAAGCCGTGGTGACAACGTGGCTCTGAGGGATGTTCTGGGTCGGGGACGGGCTCGACTCGGATGGAAGTCCGGTCATCTGGGTGGGCAGCTGCTTGCTCTGCAGCTGGTGATGCCCAGTCGGTGAACCCAGAAGCTTCCACTGGCCAAACCTCGGCCTCTTTGGGTTTACCACTTCCAACTGCTCATGATGAAAAGGAGATGGGATGGGACCTACACCTGCACCACCAGCTGTCCCAATCGCGGAGATGAAGAGCGGGGCTGGGATGAATGGGGATCCAGCCACAACCACTGCAGGCGTGGCAGAAGGAGGCTGGGCCTGGTGGTGATGGTGGCCTGCAGGGGGTGCTTGTCGGATATCGGGGGACTCATCCAGCGAATCCACCACGGGAGAAGATGAGGAGTGCGGTGCTACTTGAGACGGTTGTTGCTGGTGATGATGCTGCTGCTTCTTTGGTGTGTCTCCTTTGGTGTCAGCCATAGGCGCTTCGCTTCAACCTTACCAAAACATGGCTTGAAAGAAAGAAATATTTTGGATATTCCAATAGATTGAGAGAAAGAGAGCAAAAAAATAAGAGCACTAGCCAAAAACTTCAAAAAGGAGAGAAAAGGGTAGAGAATCATTTGAGAAGCTCCTTTTATATAGAGGTAAAAGTATAATATATCTAATAATTAAATATGATAAAAAAAAAACAGAAAAGTTTAAAAATTAAATATATTTTGAGTTTTCCTTTTAAGGACATGGCTATCTATATTTGATTATGAACCTTAGGAGGAGGGAAGCCAACATGGTCGAGATCTCACGAAATAGAAATAATGGAATGGGACTTATGTGTCATTTTATTATTTTTAAAAATAAAAACGTTTCCTTTATATGTATATATATAATCAACTTGTTATAACTTACAATCTCATTAATTAAATATGTATATATGTATGTATGTATTAAATATATATTAAGAAGAATATTTTCATATTTTGTTTTTTTAAGAGAACAGCTATGTGGCTACCGATAGTACTAGGAGGGCTTGTGATATGTCATTGTTTTGACAACTAATAAGTTGGTTGCCTTAACAGAAAAAAAAAAAAAAAAGATAAAGAGTGGTGTATGTATGTGGGTGTATTATATTTATACATAAGTAAGATTGTTGAGCATTTTTAGGCTAATAGCTATACAGAAAGAGAATATGAGTAGGGCAGTGATGACTGTACTGATACTCAGAAAAGTAGCTCTTAGACACCAAAAAACAATTATACAGTATACCAACCTTTCTTATTTTTAGTGAAAGATTATTATATTGCCAAAGCTCTATTTAATTGAATCTCATTTTTTTCATTTACCATTTTAACATATACTCTACACCTTATTTTATATGTCTGTATTAATATATTTAAATATTTTTAACAATAAATCAAATTTTCATTTAATTAAATGTTTACGTGTTGTTTAAAGAAATTTAAAATAATATTTTTATAACTAAAATTATATATATAATTATTACATACATTATTATATAATAAAAATATCATACATAATTTATAATAAAAACACCATACATAATTTATATTGTAAATAATATCTATTTTATAAATATTTATATTTATATTAGTGCAAATATATTATAATATTATATTAAAATAATATGTAATATAATCTTAATATATAAATATTTAAATTAAAAGTATTTATATTATTATCAAATATTTTATTTGATAGTAATTATGTAGTATTTATATGCTTATATAATAAAAATATTATATATAAAAATTTATAAGTTCCATATACAATACAATTTATCATGTACATATATTTTATCTAGTTTATTATATATTTATTATTATTATACCATTAACTTTTATAAAATATGTTTATATAATTTTAATAATGATTTATTTAATTTATATAATAAAAATATTATATATTTAAATATATCTCAAGTATATATTTTTGTTATATATTTATTATTTTTATATAAATATTATTATATAATTAATATTTATTTATTTTATACTTATAGTAATAATTAATTTATGTTATATGAATTAATTATATAATAAAAATGTTACACATACATTATTATCTATAATATAATTAAAATGTGATTTTATAGATTTTGTTTTATATAAAGTTTAATAGTATAAGTAAAATAAATAATATATAATAAATTAATATAAAATATTTAACTTAATTATAAAAATAACTTATTATAATTTCTCCAAATATCTTATTTTTCCTTCCTTCAAATAGGTACGGTGTAAATTTATAAAAACTTTTTCTTTGAATTGATTTAATTAAATTAAGGGAGAAAAAAAAACAAAAAACAGCATTACAGAAGTGGGTCCCACCTAAGAAGTGATAGGTTGAATTAGTAGGAGGATTGTGCAAAAAAAAATTAGTGGGGGATAGATAGGTGGGAGAGACATGAAGAATGAATTTTTTTTCTAATTTAAAGAGTTCTTATATTATAATATAGTTGTAAAATAACAAAAATAATAATTTTATATTTACTTTTATTAATTTTTTTCTAATTTATTGAGTTTGCATATTATATATAAAAATGTTTAATGATGATAATGATATAATAAAAAAATATATTTTATGGAAAAAAAATATGTTATAGATGAGGTATGCAAGAACGGTCATAATGATGAATGGATTGGATGTGGACATCTCATGTCAATACCACTACTCATACTTGTCCTCTTCCTACATTATATATATATATATTTTTTTTCAATTCCTCCTTGTCTTCTTCTTTTTCTCTCATCTCCTCCTCCTTCTTTCTGTTATTTAATATATGATATTCAGAAATATATGTATGTAAGTTGCTCATAAATTCTTTATAAAGGTTAGAAAGTTATCCTGCAATATACACTCAAAACACACACTCATACAAGAGGAATATATGAACTTTATTCAAAGGAAATAAATTAATTGGATTATATTTGATATATATAATGGTTAATGGGTTTTAAATTCAACATAATAGCACTTTTCAGTATTTAAGTTTCAAAACAAGTACTGAGTTGGGTTCGGGTGAGGGAGGTGGATATGAATTTTAATTTATTAATTTTATTTTAAAGTAAATAAAAAAAATATTTGTAAAAGTCATATGAATAGCATCAAATGTTGGAGACACTGCTACTGCTAGCTACTACTGCGTCCATGATAGTATTATGAATGGTACTGTTTGACAACACCTTCAATCTATCTTAAACACTTCTACACATAGATTGATATACAGTGAGTAAGGTAGAGAGAGAGTGAGTATATACTGAAGACCATTATTTCATATAACCACGTTTCATCCCTACTGCTTTTTTCCCCTTTTCTCTCTCGATGTATCTTGGTGATCACTTTTCTGAATAGCAGATTTTTGTGTCATCCTTAAGCCTGCACGCTTCTCCCTCTCTCCCACACACACTGGTTCTCTGTCTCCGCTGTCTCTCTGAAATCTTCCCTTTTTATCTATATATATATATATATATATATATAGAATTCCAATAAGCTCCTCCTGTACTCTACTCTCTATCGGAAAGTTTTGGTCAAGTCACCTTTGATAGTTGATTTGATTTCTTGTTGTCAAGCAAGCAGCAAATTAAAAAATTAAAGGTAATTACAAAAGAAAAAACAGCATGTTAGAAGGAAGTATGAATTTTAAAGAAAGCTGACTGTAATAGATCTTTGCCAGAAGACCTCTCTTCTTCTCACTACCACCTAAAAAGCTAAAAGTGCTGCCCAACCATTTCCTCTTTAAATAACCATCTTACTCTTAAATTAAAGAAGGGAACCCGTGAGATTGTTTGGTAGTTGTGAAATAAGAATGACATCTTTATATAATGCCAAATTAATACTGACAGCACTTCATGTATGAGTATGATCCATATTAATTTGTCAATTGAAGTTCACAATTTTAACCTTTACTTATGCCAAAATATGGAAATTAAGACAAAGTTAATTTGTTTACAGAAATGAAGAAGAAGATATATGCCGGTGGTAATCTGAATTATGGTTCTTGCTTGCTGCTGAAAGAGAGGTTGCAGGACCAAACGAAAGCATGCACTGGTCACTGACCAGAGAGCCAGAATGCATGCTTTTGCCCACCTTGTTCATGACCTCTCTAATATACATATATGATCAACAAATCCCTCTTACCACTTCAAACTACTGTTTTTTTTTTGCAACACTAAATATATTGGTGTGTATATTTTTGTTTCACATTTGTATATTTTCTCTTTTTTTATATAAATCTGAATGTTATATGGGTTTTAACATTTGTATTTATTTTCTAATATAATTAATTTTATTTGAACTACACTGACGCATGTAAAAAAAAAAAACAAAATATGACTGCACATACCATTTCTTGGGATTAGCTAGTCACCTCCCCTCCCCTCCCATCCCATCCCATCCCGTGCAGATTATCTACATAATTAGGGTTCTCCTTCTAGTGACTCACACATGGCAACAATCCTCACTCAATAATATATTCATTATATTTTGTGTGATTGAATGGTAAATTCTGCATTAATCCATCCTAAACATGCCTTATCTCATCATAAATGTAATGCTTGAACCTATTCCTAATAGGCTGACTTCTTTTTCACAGCTAGTTTGCTGGCAATTATAAATAAATGTATAATTATATATATATAATATTATATAATCATGAATATGTACAATAGTTATATAATACTTTTACATATTCTAATTAATAAAATAATATTTAATTTTGTATAAATTATATCACTAAAATATATTTATATTAATAAAAACAAATAAAACCAATGATTTGATAAGATATAAAAACTTATTTTGATAATATTATTCATATATGAAAAAATATATACAAAAATATCACTTATATAATTATAAGTTGTATATTAATAATACAATATATGATTATATATATTATATTTTTTTGTAATACCATGTGCACTTGTGTTGAGTGTTTGTTTTGTTATTATAAGTTATTTATTTAATAATATTAATATAATTATTTATTTACTCGTCCTCATGGAGAAGAAGAGTAAGAGTAGGGGGAAGGTTGTGGCAGCAGTGGCTCCATCCCAATAAGGCTTTAAATTTACAAGGAGGCGGGAGTGGGAGGGACGGGACCACCATCAGAGATGGAAGATCATCCCATCTCTGCCTTGCCTTCCTCTCTCTCTATCTCTCTCTGTCTCTATCTACAACATTTATGTTTGGATGCGTGAATATGATGTATACGCATCTAAGCAGACAGTCGTTTTCACTTTTGTTGTTCCTCAAATTTCACAAACTGTTTCATAGCATAGCATGTAAGAGACATGCAGGCAAAGTGACATACTCTCTCTCTCTCTCTCTCTCTATATATATATATATATATCTCAATATAAACATGTACAAAAAATCCATCCTAGGGTGGGGGGCTTTTAGGGTTCTTGGTTAGGCCGGCTCACTCTTTCTCTTGCCCATTCATAATGTTATATAAAAGAGGTGCCAGTACAGCTATAGTTCACCATCTTCTTGGCAGCCCTTCTTTTTCCTTTTCACTAGTTTTCCAAGTATAAAGCGCCATGCCATTGTATGAGTCAGTCTCACTGTCGACCTGCTTGCTTCTTGATCATCAATCGTTGTCCTTGTAAAGAGAGAGACAGGTGATAATAAGAGGAAGATGCAACAGCTAGCTGCTTGCTTATTAACAACAACAACAACAGTGTGGGCAAGCATTTGTGTATTTCATTATCAATTACTTGTGTATAATACAGCAGGGGAATTGTCTTATACTACTACCACTAGCTGCTGCTTCCTTAGGTTCAGATCATTATCAATACATGCTAACTTCTAAAAATATATATACATATGCTTTCACCAACACAAGACACCCCAGCCCCTCCCATCTTTATTCATTCAAGTTTAACAACCAATACGAATGCAATTGCATGTACAGCACCTTTGAATAGCTATCACAATATCAGACTAGTCTAGTCTATGTCTAGTCCAGTCCAGACCAACGGGCGACACAGTAATTTATTATTAATCTTGTAGTATAGCTACTAAACATAAAAAGGATATCATTCATCTCCACTTGCATACTATACAGTTTCTCATCAAGAGTGGTCATAGCCCTGCCTGCCGGATAAGCGTCTCAAAGTTCACACTATCATACACACACAATATGGCTTATTTTCCACAAACCAACTTCTGATGCCCAGTTTCATACTTACCTAGTGCCCATCATCAGCTGGTTAGAGTTTCTCCTTCAATTCACATATCATTTTCTAGCGGGAAGGCAGTGAATGAATTATTACTGTACTCCTCTCACCACAGGACACTTCCAAGTCAGTTCCAAACTCTGTTTCAGTTTTCTTAACATATGGTCGGGTCGGGCCCGCCCAATCCACGCAGAAAAATTCGAAGCAAGGCAGTTGATTTCCAAGCAGCAGCACCTTCATAGTCATTGAGCTCTTCAAATATGTGCCCATGCATACAGAGACACTCTACCGTATATTTGATTGTCTGAAGCCCGGACAGCTCTTTAAGAATATGACAAGATGATTTTGATTCTGTGACCTCCCTCCCCCAGTAAGAAAATATCCTGCATTTTTTTTCAAAAAAGAGTTACCAAATTTAGCATTTCAATTGATCCAAAAAATTGAAGCTGTGAATTTCATGCTCAGGTGTGATTTGCACGTTCAGATTGCGTCTTAATTTCTCCCATTTTACATTTTTTTAATGTCTCCAAAGGGAATTCATTAAGCATCACGCCCTAAAATACCTACAAAAAATGAAGGTTCTTCATAACCAGTTACATAGAAAGATAATGCACAATGTAATTAAACTTCCTAGATAACAAGTTACATTCCCAGCAGAAAAAAAAAAAAGCCAAACATAACTACAGAAATCATCATTAAGAGAAATGCAGCCCCCTCGTTTTTTGATTTACCTATTCTATCTTCCTCTCTACTGTCAAGAGTAATATAACAACTGACCAACCTATTTCTTTCAATATTAGCACAGCCCGTTTTGCTGAGGTACATACACTTGATTTCTACGCCTCGTCAGTTTTAGGATGGATCTTTTTGTATAAAAGACACTTTGGACTGCAATATCAAAGAATTGACAGCAGAGCTACCGTGCTATAACTTATAGCACACAATACAATGCATCTTTCTTAAAGATAGATCCTTAACGAAGTTAATCACGGCTCCAAGGATTGGATTTCAGGGACACGGACTTTGTGTAAATAAGGAAAACTCATACCAGAAATGTATGTGTTGCTGCGACCGCATTCACTTCATCTGAAGTCTGAGAAAATTGGCAGAGCTGCATATAAACCTGCCAGCTCCAATAAAAGGGAAAATAGCTGGTGGGAAGCTTTTATAAGTAAAACCTGCTGCAGGAAATTATGGATTGTTAGTAGCTAATACCTAGCAGATAAAATGCCAATCGCTTATCTGTTAAAACAAGAATCCCCTATAGTATAGAACTTCTTATAAGAAGGTGATCAACATAACACCATACAAAGTAACAGGTCAAAGTCACGCCAGAGCTTTTTCTCTAACTAAATAACAGGAAAGACAGATACTGATTTTTATTCCCCCAAGCACAGCTTCAAACATAGCCTCTACTGTTGCCTTATATACAGCCCAAGGACAACCCCAAGTTCCCCCAAAACTCAGTAGATGGAGAAGGCACCTAATGCATCCCTGCCATACCCATCAAATGAATATCATTCACCTCCTCAATGATTGTGAATGAGCATTCTTTCTACTTCAGAAGGCATGAACTAAATTCTGATTTTTAAGTCTGCCATCTCTTCATAAGTTTAGGAAACAATACCTCAAGAGAGATTGCCACAAATACCCAGATCAGCCAGGTAGTTCAACACACTACCCTTCGAATATGTTCCAATATTCCCAATAATTTTATATTTTACAACATATACTACTACCTGAATAGATATTGCAAAAGGAATAACTTAAATAACCAAAACATAATCTACCTAACTTCACTCATCAACTTATATAAGCTGTATGGAGATGCTGCTAAAAGTTGCAAACAGAAAGAGACAATGGGAGATGGGTAAACCGTACATAAATAAGAGATGAATTAAGGTCAGGCTGGCTTGATGGCGCCTAAAACAGATAAAGTTACTAAGATGACAATTCCAGTCACTTTGTCAGCCCTGAAACTATAGAGCACAGCCCCTATAATTTTTGCCAAGAGGCATTTACGAAAAGCGATGGATCCATACCAGCACATCCTTGGCCAGAAAAAAAAAGATGCTAAATCCAATAATCCAGATGGTTACATAAACAGTGAACTTTACAGCATATAGTCCAAAAGGATAATGATGAGACAAGCAGTCACAGCTTCAGTAGACTGGAATGCAGAACTATAACTCACCCTCACCGAGCTTTCCTCTGTGACTTAAAATGGAATCGGGATTGCGGTGAAGGAGAGAATTCAAATGGTAACTGAGGCGGGTCAGAAGCCCCAGTGAGCATGTCCACTACCTCCTTCATGGAAGGTCTGCGGATGGGCGACTTTTGCAAACAGAGCAAGGCAACGGTAATGCACAAGAGGGCCCCATCCCTGTCTATACTTTTAATGGACTGATCAACCAGATCAAGAAGCTTCCCAGCACGGGCAAGGTTTCGGGTCCATGAAATAAGATTTGCCCTCTGGAATTCAGACATGGGCGAGCCTGTGACCTGAAGCGGGCGACGACCAGCCACAACAACCAACAATAGAACGCCAAAACTATAGACATCACACTTCTCTGATAAGTCCCCGCCACCACCATACTCTGGGGCAATATAACAAACAGTTCCTCTCATACTTGGCGTGCTACTGATGCCGGCGCTCTTGGGGACCTCTCCAGAGTCATAGCTATTCCTGCGGACTCTCCACAGGTCTCCGCTTATCCCATCCAACCACCAATCTACACTACTTTTGCTACTCCTCCTGCTCCTACTCTTGCTCTTCTTCTTGTTTTCTGTGTGCAGTTCCCCATCCCTGGACCACCAATCATCTGCTTCACTGTGGGTTTCGTTGTTAGCACTACTCCCTGCTTGCTGTTTCTTTTTCTTCTTCTTCCTAGCGAGTTCCTCGCAGTACTCTTCCTTCCACCACTCCCTTGCAGGCCTCCTTTTCTCCTTCTTAATTTTCTTCACATTTTTCTCTTCGTCCATTGATACCCACCAATCTAATCGTTTCCCACTGTGCTTCTTATTTTTCTCTGCCTTTGCGGGCGTCTCACAGCTGGAAGAGCCGGCTCTTAACCAATCACTCTTTGGCCTTTCCTTTTTGATCTCACTACCGATCCACTCCATCACATAATCCTTTACCTTCCCGCTCTCTGAGAAGGAATTATCCTGCTTCCACCACCAGTCTTTACCAGGGAGTGTTTTCATCAAACCCTTGTTATGGTTCCTCTTCCCACTATCCAAGCTCGACTTGTCAAAGCTCAGCTCCCGCGAGGTTGCTGCTATAGGGATAGTCCTGGGGGAGGCTGATACTGGGTCCTGCGACAGATCTGAGATCATAATCTTAACATGATTCTCGGGTGACTGTTCCACTCCGTTGACGTTAAACTCCTCGAATGCAGTAGTGGCGACACTATCAGTCTCAAGCATAGATCCGTTGTCATCCACGGTCGTGATCTCGGACTCCGATGCTGGTGCAGGAACAGAAGGCTTCTTCACCGTCTCCAATTCGCCAGCTTCTGGTTTCAAGAGCTCACTCTCAAACACGGTGATTTCGCACTGGTTTTCCGATTTCACCCTCGCTAGCCCGAAATCCCCGATCTTCGCTGAGAAATACTGGTCTAGAAGAATGTTACTGGGTTTGATGTCACCGTGGATCACGGGAGGGTCTAGGGAGTGGAGGTACTCGATACCTCGAGCTATGTCAACAGCGACGGAGAATCGATTCTTCCATTCCATTAGCTCCGCACACTTGCGGTGGAGAAGAGCGTCCTGGAGGTTCCCGTTCGGCATGAGCTCGTAGACGATCAGCATGCGGCGGCGCTTCTTATTGAAGGAGAAGCCCAAAGCGGGGACTGTCAGAGGAGAGCTCAAGATTCCTGCGAAGAAGAGCTCGTTCTGGAACTCACGCTCGCCTTGGAGAGATCCAGAGTCCATCAGCTTGACGGCGATGGGCTTGTCGGAGTTTGGAAGGGATCCAGAGAATACGGATCCAAAACCGCCCTGGCCGAGGCGGCGAGAGGCTGAGAAAGAGTTGGTGGCTCGGCGGAGGAGGGAGTACGGGTAGCGATGGGGCGGCTTGGAGTCGGCGGTGGTGGCGTTGCGGCGGCGGGTGAGCTTAGTGAAGAGGAAGATGAGGATGAGGAGGCAGGAGAAGGCGGCGACGGCGGAGGCAGCGATGGGAGTGACGAGGGAGCGGCGGAATCGTGGTGACGTGGCCTGGGAGGAGGGTGGTGGAGGAGGAGGAAGAGATGACATGGTGAAACGGAGGTAGTTTAGAAGTCAACTTCAGGACTGGAATGAGGAGGAGGAGGAGGAGGAGGAGGTGGAGAGTTTATTTTCATTTTCATTTGTATCGAGAAGAAGCGAGCCGCTGTGTGGGACCGACGCCGACCTGCTGCTGGGAGAGGCATTGGGCTAACGGTACATAGTTTAGCGTGCAGCTTCAACGGAAATCAATAAGACAATGACCATCGATGGATCCATTGCATCTTATTATGTAAGATTTCCCAAGTTTTTTTTTGCCCTCTAGAAAATATAATTTCGATGGACTCTAAGTGGTGGAAGCAGAGAGTGATTTTCAAGGTCCAAACTTGTTTTCTTTTCCCTTTTTTTACCTAATAAAAATTATTAAGTAAAAGAAAAACTTGCAATGCATACATACATGATCCAGCTGGACATAAAAAAAGGCAAAAGGTATGTATACTTGAACATGTCTATTAAAGTAAAAAGAAATCCAACATATCTAGATTAGATTAATGGAGAGTCAAAGAGGAGTGTTGGTGTTCTTTAGAATTGGTTCAGGAAAAGAGTTACGATATGTGCCTGCCTGAATGATTGCTCATCATATTGTGTTCCCCTTTTCCCTCTATACTTCTTCCAATTCCCCTTACCTACATTTCACTAGTCCTTCCATCGTGTATAAGACACGCTGGAGCATATGCAAGTAAAACTGTTGGTGTGAGATAATACAAAGTTTGAGATGAAGGAAAGGAAAGGAAGACGATTATAAAATAATTATCAAGGAATCACACTGCATGCTAACATCATCAACTAAAAGACTAAATGAGGTAATATTCATTCTCCACACTTTTCAAATACAGCTTAGTACATAAGAAAGAGTGGGTGGGTAGGGTAGACAGCCAGCCAATTACCCACACCTCGGGCAAATAATGACATCTATCTATTCAAATCCAGAGACACCAAGGTCAAAATTCTCTCAGATACCAGTACCTCTAAAGTCCAAGAATCGTACAAAGCATCCTTCATGCTGTGTTCACCATCTGCGCCCTCCCCTGCCTCTCCCACCAACGCTGCCACCTGGCCTGCCATATCTTTGGCCTGAGAAACCATCTCCTCTTCCCCCTCTCCCACCAGAAAACCGACCACCATAGCCACCGTGACCGCCCCCACCAAACCTTCCACCTCTTGACTGTTCTCTCTCCTGCAAACGTGGTAGAGATTTCACCACCTCCAAGCTAACATTTGCTGCATTTTCTTGACCTGAAAGGACCCAGAAGTTAATATGAGGAATGGATCAAGGAAGGATAAATGAGCTTGAGATTTCCACACTTGAAACCAAAGTATGGTTTATGTGAATAGAAAAGCAGCCTACCATTAAGGAAAGTATCCAAATCTTCAGCAGATACATCAAACACGACACCCTTCCCATCAGCAGTCAGAGTAAGACCCTTCACAGACTCAACCTTCTCCTCAGGCAAGAACCTCCTCAAGACTCCGAAAGCAAACCTAAAAAGGTCATATTGTTCCATCTCATTATATAAATTCTCCTACAGGATTTTAAACCACAAGCATGTAATATATTTGCCAGTGAATAAACCAACTATGGAGAGTTTTGCAATAGTGACCACTCACGATGGTGTATAAATTGGCCTCCCAGTCTCAAGAAGCAATGTCACATGGTCCTCCAGTGAATTGAGCAATGACCTACTCTTTATCTCAGTATATCCCTGAAAAAAAGAGCAGTAATACCACAACAGGCGCAATTAGCAATGACAATAGATGGAGATGCAGCCACTTATGTCTTCATGAACTAAAGGATAGATCAATGAAAACTCACAGCTGCCTTGGCAAGAGCTTTGGAGAGTAAATCAATTGGAGAAAGACCAGAAGTATTTAACAGATCCTCTGCAGCAGACTTGAATACAGGAATGACACTGCATCATTGTAAGAATATCACAATCTGATATTAGAGTGAACCCATAGATATCATATATATATTGATTGTCAAAGAAAATTACCTATCAGATATTTGGATTATTGTTTCTGCAGCTTCTGCACCAGCTGCCTTGGCAATATCACAAGGCTGAGGAGCACTTAAATGCTCGAATTTCACACCAGATTCCTTCTCAATTTTAGATATATTCGACCTTCTTGGATCAAAAAGCATCACAGCAACTCCAGTGTTGCCTAGAAATATGAACAATTGGTAGCATTACTAGTTAGGCTGCAAGGTACAGAAACATTATTAATTTAAAAAAAAAAGAAGAAATTGAACTCAGCTATTTACCAGCTCTTCCTGTGCGACCAGACCTGTGTATATAGGCTTCAACATCTCGAGGAGGCTCACACTGAATACATGTACATGATACAAGAGATAATGGTAAGATTTGACAGAAACACCAAAATATATTTATGGAATTTCACAATTCTTTCATGCACACCTGGATAATTAGCTGGACATCATTAATATCCAAACCACGAGCTGCAACATTTGTTGCCACTAAAGTTGTAAATTTGCCGGTCCTGAACCCAGAAAGTGTCACCTGAAAGTACAAGAAACTACTTCAGTATGGAAAAAGCAAGACAGAACATAACAGAAGTGAGAAGTTGTTATTGCATGTGAAGCCAGCAGTTAGGGAAAATTAAGAATCATGTGCTTCAGATTTGAGTTTTAAAACAACACTTTAAATACCATCCAAACCAAAATTTACCTCTCGCTGTGACTGTTGTATGTCCCCATGTAAAGGGCGTGCTTCAGGCAACAAACCAGCAAGCTGAGAAGCTGACTCTTTGGTCTCAGTGAAGATGATAGTCCGTCCTCCACTGAAGCAATAAACATGAAATTGATAAATGTATTCTACAAGATCAAGCCTTTTCAAAAAGTGCTGTGGATAAAAATTCCAACCTGCTGTAACAACGAATTACGTCAGGGATGAGCTGGGCTCTAGCAGAACTAGAACAAGGAATAACAATATGCCTGACATTCATGCTAGCCTTCATCTTCTCATTGCCAACAAGATCTACAGTTTTCTTGTTTGGTTTAAGAAACCTCTTAGAAATCTGAGGATGCAAGAATCAGATGGAAGAGTAAATTGGCAATACTTGGAGGAAAAATTGACTATTAGGACAACAATTACTAATCTTCAATAAGCATGTGCAGCAACAGCAGTAGGCCATCAAGATTGTGTACATACATCCTTCACCCAGCTTGGCAATGTGGCACTAAAAAGGAGTGTCTGAACCTTGTTTGCATCTTCTACCTTTCCTGAAAATTTTAAAAACAGGAGGATGGTCAGCAACTATACTAATAAAGGGAAGAGTGGAATACGGAACCAAAAATTTAATTTTCATTTAAAAATTAAATTATTTAACATATAAAAATGATCAAATCAGTACATATATTCATGAAGCTTGTATTTTATGAACAAGGCAATAAATTATGGCAGAAAATTTTCACCACGCAATCATAGCTTTTCAACATTTTTGCCTATTTTTATACTAACGGAAAATATCATTATTGTACAACAATAGCAAAAGGCAGCATCAACATACCCAGTATTAGCTCCACATCTTCAACAAAGCCCATTCTCAGCATTTCATCAGCTTCATCAAGAACACGGAACTTTAAAGAGCTAAAATCAATATTTCCCCTTTCAATATGATCCTGGTCAAATACAAGAAAGTTTAAATTACAAAATCGTTATATAGGAAGCACTAGAGTTGAACAACAAATAATTATCTAGTAAAGTTCCATATATTACTTTCACACGGCCAGGGGTTCCAATAACTATATCAACTCCTCTTTTCAATCTATTCTCTTGGGCCGCATAAGGAGCACCACCGTACAAACAGCATGATATCAAGCCCATGGCTCCCCCATAAATTTCAAAGTCCTTGAACACCTGAGATGGCAACGGGAAATTATCAAAGGGTATTCTCCATGTAAATAAGTGAAGATTCTGAGCTAACTGTCCAGTTCAATCTTAATACCTGATTGGCCAGTTCACGAGTAGGTAAAAGCACTAATACACTTGGAGGCCTGGCATACCCTGTCTTCCTCAATGATTTTGCAGGCCCGTTGATTAATGATTCTAGTATTGGCAATACAAACGCCAGAGTCTTTCCCTGGTACATGGAAAACAGGCAAAGAAAGGCCAACATCAAACATAGTATTTAACCTGTGAAGTATAAAGATATATTTCAGTATAAACAACAGTAATGATAAGCAAGCAACTAAATAAAAACTAAAGTGCTGCTTTGATGTCCAAAATAGCACATAGATTAATAACAAAAGCAGACACACGAATTTAGTTACAAATATATGCTACTTAGCCTACATTAAATTACTCAAATCCTGAAGACAACAACGCATCACTAGCACAGCCCCGATTTTCTGAGGGGAATATATAATTTTTCAAGCAAACCAACTAAATATTTCGGTAAAATTCAAAAAGAACGGATGCCCACCTGACCAGTACGCGCTCGTCCGACTAAATCAGACCCATCGAGAATTGTATCAAAGGTCATGGCCTGAATGGGAAACAGCGCCTCGATCCCATTCTCCTTCAACTTCTCCCTCAGCTTGTCCGATATCCGAAAATTAGAGACTGCATTAGGGAACTCTTCCACCGCTTCCTCGCCATCATCATCATCATCGGTGCTCAGCTTGGCCTTTTTAGCTTTCTTCTTCTTCTTCTCCTTGTTATTCTTGTCCTTCAAATCCACGGGCTCCACCAGCTCGGAGCTCGTCTCGCTATCGAAGGCATCATCGTCTTTTAGCAGCTCCGATGCCTTCCGCTTTTTATCCGTAATCTCCGGCTTCAAGAGGGCCTCCGAAATCTTATTCTTCTTCACCTTGGACTTAGGTTCGGAAACGGGAGATGGAACAGCGATTGAAGGCATATTATCGGAACTGTAGACGTCTTTAGAAGCGAGGGAAGAAGAGTGGGGAGGTTCAAGGGTTTCTCCTGCTCTGCCTGTTGTGAGTTTATTCACTTCAGCGGTCGAGGCACAAGCAGAGGCAGGAGACGAAAGAGGGAGAAACACAACTAGGGTTGTGCCATTTATAGTTGAGAGATTATAGGTGGAATGAATTAGGAGCGTCGGATCTCCAAGAAAACCGCAGAAAGGGATTCCTATCGTCGGATGTTCCCGAGAAAATAAAACCACGTCGTTTTTGGTAAATTTTAATCTCTCTCGTCTTCTTTCTGGTTCCAACCCACTCCAACGCTTACTTACACTTACGCCAGCCAATCAATATTAAAAGATGAAAATTTTAACCACAATAAAATAATTTTTAATTTATAAAATCTTTCAATAGCATTATATTTATATCATAGGAGAATTATAATATTAAAATATTAAATAATAATAGTTTATTTTTATCCTAATAAATTATAATAATCATTTATTTTATAAAATAGATAATTAATTCCCTCAACAAATTTAATCACTAAAAGTTGCATATGAATGGAAAAAGTAAAATAATACATTATTCAAGATTTTGCTAAAAATATGTCTAAGGCAAACTTTTATTAAAGTGTTGTTTTATTATTATTATGATTATTATTATTATTATTATTAATAGTGACCATCAGCAGCATCATCATCCATATCAAGAACTGTTTAACATAAAAAGTAAAGAAAAAGAACAAGTGCTGTTGGAGTATCTCCCATCTATCTCCAACTCCACAAGATGGACACACAAATCAACATATAGACGGAGACATATGGAGAACTATGGAAGACATAGTTCAGCCAACATCACTGCTTCTTCAATAGCAGAGGCCCAACGTTGTCCCCTGTGGCCTTGTTGTGCTTCACATGGCTCCCATCGCACAGTGGGAATGTCCCCGATCTCCAGCACCTACCCGAAATGCATGCCAATTACGCAATACAATTGGTTACTGAGATACCAATGGCAGAATTAATAGGGAAAAAAAAAGGAAAACCCAGATGGCTGGTGTAAGAAGCTTTGGCTCCTAGATGTCCTTGAAAACACCATATGGGGGAAAAGAAACTCCAGATTGTATAGTTTCAGTTTACTCTAGTAATCTAGATGTAGCATCAGCTTTCAGTTTACCCTAAGGATGGCATCTTTGCCCACTGTCAAGAGGATAGAAAGATCCAATGCACTCCGTGTAGAAATAATATCTTTAGGCTTTCTGTGATGTAATAAGGCGGTTTGTTTTGTGTTCAGATGGATGTATTTTATGACCCCTCAACAAGAATTACTTTTCAAAGAAGAAACAATGGAATAACATTCACATTCTCATGCCTTAGAGTTTGCAGTCCAGTGCCTCGTACACAAAAGGTCTATGAATTCCTGCTGCGCCGGACTGGACTCAGAAGCTCGGCGGCGTTCATTGTTGATCGATCCTTTATTTAGGTCAGATAGACTGGCTACAAGATTGAAGGCAGAGAGACAGAAGTAGGGTTGCAAAAAATCCAAACCTGCAGTAAGCGGTGAGGGGCTTAGAAAGTTCGGAAACCACCACTGAATCGACAACCTTGTCTTCCTCCTTCCTAACTGCGGGATTGATAGTCTCCGCCGCTTCAGCTCTCACCACTACAGACCGGCGCATCCTGCTGGGGCGACTCAGACTCGGGTAATTGAGGACCTTGCAGGATGAGGGCAAGGGCACGGAAGAAGCAACCATGCTTAGAAGGAACGCCATCCCAGATATCGCTACAGCCCGGCTCACTGAAGATTAGGTTAGGTGGGTAGGAGGCAAATGGGAGACGGCACTTGTGGATTCCACGAGCTATAAATGAAACAGTACAGTACACCCGAAAGAAACGAGTGGTCATGGTTAAATTCAGGAGAAGACTGATCGACAACGACCTGAGGGAAATTACCATCACACAACCAAGGAAGGAGCCACATTCCATGTTCATCACCAGAATTTCACTGAACCTCAGACCTGACTTAAAAACACGTAGATCACACATTTGAATGTAAACCCAACAATCAGGCCAGTTACACCAAACGCTTTTAATATTGCAAATAGAACAGAGAAAGGAGGATGAAAAACGTAACAGAGTCCCAAAATTCTTGCCTCATTGACGTTAGTGATAGAAAGGATAAGGTCTGTACAGTTATGTCCCTAGGCTGAGCGGTAATCCAAGGGCATTGAGGTACTTGTAAGCCTTTCAAAATACAGAAAAGGTAGCATATAATACTGAGAGAATCCCATTAATCCCTAGCCACTAACCAGAGAACTTACTTCACCGGAATTTCATATCACCCCCCACTAGACTAGCTAATTTAATATCGAATGTTGTACACTGGATAGCGTCCTCTAGAGGGTATTCTTTGATACAACTTCGCGAAATCGTACAAACCACTGTGCATCAGACGAGTTTTCCTGGTCAGCCATGAGCTGATGTTGCTGACCTTGATTGTTGATTACAAACCTTGCATAATCCATAGACTTGAAAGGGACTGGAGAGGTCTTCTTAGTTGTTGGGGTTGGAACCAGGGAGACTAAAACCCGGGCAACCTCATGCATAGAAGGTCGATCAGAGGGATGGCGCTTGGTGCAGAGAAGGGCAAGCTGGAAAACCTTCTTTACATGGGAAATGTCCACACAAGTGACAGAGACCTCAGGATCAACAGCTTCCATTATGGTGTCATCATTGGCCTTCGAGAGTATCTGAGAAGAATTCCATCAATCAGTGAAATAGGAAGGGATATCTAAAAAAGTTGGTCACAGGAATACATTCCATTTCACTTCTGCACAAACCAGATTTTTATGCAATAGATTTTGCCCAGGGAACAAAAGCTGAGGAACCACATAAATGAGAATGCACATATTAGCTGAAACCATAACCTTTAGCACAGAGCAGAACCTACAAGAGAGGAGTGCAGCTTTAGGTAAGGAAGGATTTGGATTACCAGATGGAGCAGATTGCATTCATTGTCAACTGCCTTCTTTCCAGTTAATAGCTCCAGAAGAACAATCCCAAAGCTGTATACATCAGATTTCTCAGTCAACCGGTTAGTCCGAGCATATTCAGGATCAATATAGCCAATAGTGCCAAGAATGTATGTAGAGGCATGTGTTTTGGCAGAGGGAATGCATTTAGCAATCCCAAAATCTGACAAGTGAGCCTCAAAATTCTCATCCAGCAAAATGTTTGATGACTTGATATCCCTGTGGATGATTCGTGGGTTGCAGTCATGGTGGAGATACGCAAGTCCTTGAGAAGCTCCAACAGCTATCTTAAGGCGAGCTTCCCAGTTGAGTTTCACTTTTTTAAGGGGCCCTATAGAACAATGATATCAGTGCTACACCTAACAAAGACTAGATGATATTTAAAAACCACTTATCTCACTTAAAAAAACCCAGTTGTGAACTCCAAAAGCCACCTATAGCATGAAAATTAACTTGAGAGAAAACTAACCATGCAAAAGATCCCATAAAGAACCATTCTCCATGAAGTCATAGAAAAGGAGATCCCCAAAAGAAGATAATGCATATCCATGGAGGCTAACAATATTCCTGTGCCTGATACTCCCAATAGTATTCAGCTCAGTCTCAAACTCCAGTGTGTTGTTTAGATATTGACTGTAAATTCGCTTAACTGCCAAAGGGCGTGAGTTCTTCATCACACACTTATAAACTGTACTCGAAGCTCCATAACCAACAATATACTTCTCATTCAAATTCTCAGTGACTCTCATTATATCATCGAAAGTATGAAGCGCCATGTCCATGTGAAGAACAACAAGTTTGGGAGGGGCTGCAAAATGAGAAACAATGAGAACCTTTTAAGAGACAAAATCAACAGATTAAGAAAATAATAAAAAAAAGGAGCAAAATGTACCAGGCATGTTTCCACTAAGTTTCCTCACTAAAGTGTGCTGCTTGGACTTGAAGACAGCCACAAGTATCATGGAAAACAAAGTGACGAATCCAACAACCATACAGATGACAGCAGTTCTAGAGAAAAATGCTGCAGCAAAAGAAGTTTCATACTTCAAACAATGCAACTTCTCAACTTAAATTTGATGCTGTAGAAATATGGTACCTGGAGGTTTAGCTACAGATTGCCCACATATGGAACCCAACCAATCAGCACAGAGAAAAGTGTTTCCAGTAAAGCTGGATAGAACACCTCCAGTGAATGAGATGCACAACATACTCTAAAAATTATGAATAAGGTGATTCCTACCTATTGGGCGGAAACCGTGAAAAGTTGTGGCTTAGTGGTACAAATCCTGACAAATTGTTGAAGGAGACATCTCTAAAACCAAATGAATGACCATCAGAAAAGGCATGGTAAGGATTAACCAGAGCCAAGGCCATGAAAACTCACAGAATGGCAAGACTGAAACAGTTGGTTAGCTGCTCTGGTATTTCTCCAAACAACTGGTTGTTATTCAGAACACTTGACAAGAACAGAAAAATCAAACAATCATAACATTTTCAGGGATGGATTTAATAAATGTAACTCATAGAAGACTACTTACAGAGAGATGATATTCTGTAATTTTCCCAATTCAACAGGTATGCTGCCAGAGAGATTGTTGAATGATATGTCCCTGCAAAAGTATATCAAAGGTGAAGGAAAGATCCTAAATAATGGATGCGAATTTCAAAATGGGCAAATGAATGTGTAACTAGACTGAAACAAACATTATCTGTATGCTCCGAAGGTTCCCTAATTCAGAAGGTAAAGGGGAGTCAAGATGATTTCTACTCAAGTTCCTGTAAAACAATGAAACAATCATTTACATTACTGGCCCATAAAGGAAAACCATACTAAACAAAATCATATAACATCCCCACAATGTGAGAAGATGCTCCAAACCACCAATTGAAGGTGGTACAGATCCTGAAAAACTGTTACTTGAGAGATCCCTGCAAAAACAATCAAAAGAGTAAGAAAAATGAATGGCATGACACAATTTAAAACGTCAGTAACTTAACATACAATGTATCCAGATTAATGATATGACCCAGATCCGCAGGTATCTTGCCCTTAAAGTTGTTTGCAGAAAGATTCCTGTAGCACAAATAAGTTAGCCACAGCACAAAGGACTATCACTGATATCTACTTGCAATTAACTTACAGATAAGTCAAACTCCCAAGATTCCGAAAACCAGGCGGAATAGATCCATTCAAGTGATTGCCATGGACATTGCTGCAAGCCAATGTATCATTTAGCATACCAAATTTATGCATTCAATCCATGAGAGTAAATAGAAAACATCAAGAAAGTCCATCTCACAATTGGTTAAGAGCAATGCACAAGCTTATATTATCTGGAATAGGTCCTTCTAGATAGTTGTTCGCAAGATTCCTGGAACATAAGGTTATAATTCATCACCTTAAAGAAATCAAATAGAACAGAACTGAACAATAGCATCATACTGGAAGTAGGTTTAAAACAAGCCATTATAGGTTAGTTTCAATCCCTCATGAGGGAGGTATAAAAAGAGAGTTAAATGCTCACAGTTCAAACAACTGGTCAAGCTCCCCAAGCTCTGCAGGGATGTAACCAGTAAGTTGATTGTCATTCAACTGCCTATAGAAAAGTGAGCTCAGAGACATGTCAGAAGTGTAGCCAAACAGAGAATCAAAATGGTCAGAAATTATTCTAAGGTGTCTGGTCATCACTCACAGATAGCTGAGTTTTGACATGTTTCCAAGCTCTGGAGGAATAGGCCCAGAAAGCTTGTTCCCATGGAGATACCTACAAAAACATTGAAAGTACAAGGTAAAAAGCCATCCAAGATATATCTAATAACAAAGACACTTCTGTTCATACAGTTTCCCAGTGTAAGACAGATTCCCTAGTATGGGAGGGATAGATCCAACCAACTCATTGTCACTCAGGTCCCTGAAATACAAGGAAAAATAAAGAATTGCTTTTACAGAAATTGGAGGGTAGCCAAGGAACCAAAAACGAAGGCAAAATAAAGCACATTCTATAGAAGGCACTATACATACAGTACTGCAAGAGCTTGCATCAAACCAATGACCTCAGGTATTTCTCCAGTTAACCTGTTCCCCTGAAGGGACCTATTAAAACAGTGGATAATATCTAAGGACGCCAGGATTCACAAGTAATGTGCCCTAAGCCATGTGATCCATAACTATCAAGCAGCTATCAGCAATAAAAGTCAAGTTAGTGAATGACTCACAGGGTAGCCACTTGAAGAAAGGCAATGTTGTAAGGGATCTCTCCTGATATCTGATTGTAAGAGATATCCCTAACAGGAGTACCCAACATAAAAAATTAAAATAAACAAGCAAACTCAATCTCAGAGATATATTTAAATGATGTTCCATGAAACATACAATATCTCGAAGCTTGTACAGTTTCCAATGCTATCAGGAATTGTTCCCGTCAAATTGTTCCCCCTCACGTCACTGAAGAAAATAGATATGTAAGACAACCAATACAAAATCTAACAGATATGAATGATAGAAAATTACTTACAAGAACCAAAGACCGGTTAGCTGGCACATATCCGGAGACAATGTTCCAGTCAGAAAATTCCCACGTAGACCACTGTAATTCAAACCAACAAAAAAGAATCAATTGGAAACTCCTTCAATAAGTTATCAACAACATAAGTAAATACTGCAGGTAAGTAAGTAGAGTATCCAATCATTCCATTGACCAACACTTACAGGTACTGAAGTACATCATTCCAATAGAGAAGCCGAGGTATCTCACCAGTAAGCAAGTTTCGGGCAAGATCACTGGCAGCATAATGTAAATATTAACAAGATATATAAACCAATTATAGAAAACAATTCAAGGGCGTCATAATGGAAAAAAGATGATGCAAGCAGATCGTTGCCAATATGGAGGACAGTCGATGAAACTTACAGTGTTTTCAGATTCGGAATTTGAGTAAGACCTGAGGGAATTGGGCCTGTCAACTGATTGTTCTTCAAATTCCTGATCATCAGAACTCCATTGGACAGGTCACAAACAGCTTATTATTTCAAGGCAGAGAAAAACAAGAGGGCGGGACTGAACTCACAAGAATTCAAGCTGCTTAAGCATTGAAATGGAGTATGGAATGTCACCATAGAGCAAGTTATCTGACAAATCCCTATCACATTATTCACAATTTGCACTTATTAGAAAATAATATATCACAGGGAAAAATCATGCTACAATGCAAAAAGAGGAATATAAATGGAAACCAGACGTGACATACAGATGTCTCAACTGTGAACAGTCGCCAATTTCACCGGGTATTTGACCTGTCAACTTATTCCCCTGAAAATCTCTGCAGAAATTGAAGATCAGTATTAAAGACAAAAACATGCTGATTTTATCAGCTATTTGCATCAGTAAATGTATCGAAACAAGAAGCATGGAGAAAAAATATAGACGTACACCGACTGCAGGTTCCTCAAATCACAGATAGCAGGGGAGATTTCTCCTCCCAAGTTCAAGGTGGAGAGATTCCTTCGAGATAAATAAAGAACTTTAGTATCGCAGAAGAATATTTAGGAAAAATGGCCTTTAATTCTTCGGAATTTATAAAAGGATCGAGATAATCCCATAATTACGAAATACGGAGCATAGAAAATCCTTTTAAGTATCATTTCTTAAGCATCCAGGAGCCAAGAAAAACGAACGCCTGTGTGACTGTACTTTGCTTTCAGGACACCATGGATCTTCAACCTATTTATCATTCCTACTGCCTAGAACATAAAACCCGGTGTACGCTAATAAATGTAGAATGGACTTGAACATTGTAAGTTGAGAACTGAAACCAACAGAGAAACGATGGATGCACTAGTATTGTCGCAGACGATGCCACGCCATGAGCAGAAATCGTTGTTGTGCACATCATCCCAGTCGAGCAGCATGTTAGCAACATCGCTAAATGAGCTATGTATCTTCATCAGCGTGTTCCCTGCAATATTGATAATGGACAGTTCAGTCCAATCAATAGTCAAACAGTAGGTAGGTCACCTCCACTAAGCAAATAGAATATTCACGACTAAAGGCTGGAAAAGGATATGGACAGAGAAATAAAATAATCGAACAGGCGCAGGAGAAGCAATCCAAAAAGTTTAGTTATAGGTGACGAAAAGAACTTTTCGAATGCAATCGCGGCTGACATCTCAGCATCTAAGGCAACTTTTGATATCGGCGAACAAATGAAAGGGCGAGCCTCAAGTTGAAGCCCCTCTGAAGCCACTAGAATAGCCCGATAGCAGCTTCTGATCAATGCTTTGAGAAAAGTGGACTCTAATGACTGTGGGCGCACTGGTGTCATTACCTTCGTGGTTGAGAGGGGCAGCGAGAGCACAGTGGAGAAAAATGGCAGCGACTACGTGGCAGCGGAGAAGCTGGAGCCTCCTCACGCGGCGGGAGAGTACATCGTCCGCCATTAATGGAGAGTCGGATCAGAGAATGTGAACACTTGTGAGAACTAAAAGGTGAAGAGGAATGCGAAGGAAGGGCAGAACTACAGAGCTAAAAGAGAAGACTAAAGCAGGATGATGGGGTTTGGCTGGACCTCTAGTCCACTACTTCTCTGTTAGGAACATACGGATGG
This sequence comes from Trapa incisa, assembly GCA_030064435.1. Taxonomy (NCBI): domain Eukaryota; kingdom Viridiplantae; phylum Streptophyta; class Magnoliopsida; order Myrtales; family Lythraceae; genus Trapa; species Trapa incisa. The sequence goes on along the minus strand of CM057784.1, from coordinate 170,256 downwards.
ATGGCGAGAGGGGTGAGAGTGAGCAGGCGTTTGGCGTGAACTGTAAGGGAAGATGACAGCAGAGATGTTATGAAGAGAGAGGGAAGGGAAGTGAAGGGAGGAAGACAGTTAAAGAAGGGAAAGAGTAATGGATGGATAGAGATGGAGAGTAGAAGTAGAGCCAGGGCCAGAGGAGATGTTAACAAACGGCGGAGATGGGACGTTAGGATAGAAAGAGAGAGAAGAAAATCACAGTAAATAAATAGACAGAAAATAGTAAAAGAGAGGCCGTCATTCGTACCGCCGTTTCCCTATGTAGTATATAGTATGAGACATTACATTATGGTTAGGTTGCTATATTTATTAAAATTATTTATCGAAAAAAGAATTTTGATAATTTAACATTAACTCTTGTGTTGGATGGTGGTGGTAAAGATGGAAGGAAGCTGGGAAGTGACTTTGGATCACCACATCTACTCCACTTCCACTTCCACCACGGAGGAAGAGGAACTCTTTTGATCCTGCTCTTATATAGTAAACCCAAGATGGATGATTGATAGCACAAACACTTGGAGAAGGATGGATATCTTGCTGGAAAAATTGGTTTTGGCTTGTTCAAGTGAAGTGGGAGTTGGGGGCAATGTTTGTTTTTTTAGATTTGATGACATAGTTATGGGCAATTAAATATGGAATTAGTGAGACATTGAGTCATTAACTATCAAGATAAATACCAAAGATATTGTAATTATGCATTGACTTTGGTCTAAACATTTATCTAAATCTAATATTGATTACACCATTTTGAATGAGAAAGTCCCATCTTTCTTCACATAACAAGCAGAAGCTTAAATAGAAGACAGTCAAGTGTCAAATAAAAGCAGCAAATATAAGCATATCATTATATAAAAAAAACAATATGAAAAGAAGACGAACAAAAAGAAGAGAAAATCTGCAGGTGTGGAGTGGAGGGGGTTGAAACTTGAGAGAGAGAGAAGCAGCAGCAGAAATCCGTATTATATATTTATTAAAGAAGGGGAGCCATTCGTATAAAGCTGCCAGCATTCTTCTTCTTCAACTCCCCTTCATCCTCACTGTTCATGTATTTTATCAGTTGATATTTTCAAGCTTAAAAAATCAAATATTTTAGGAAGTTGCCTCACAAGCATACTAATTGGATACACAGCAGTCTCTTGCCCTTTTGAATGGCATCGGCCCTCGCCCTCGCCCTCGCCCTCGCCCTCGCCCTCGCCCTCGCCCTCGCCCTCCCCATTGGACATTGGGAAGTGCAACTTTTTATTTGGTTGGCAGTGAGTCAATGGCACATGACTACAAGCAGTAGAGCAGCGACCTAACTATTTTCCATTCAAGTGGAACGGAACCAACTATCATATTTAATTCTATATGGCAGAGATGGGATCGGGATTGTCAAAGATTATGCACATTCTTTGCTTAATTTAGCGAGATCAATCTCCAGCCACCCCATCTGTCTTTTGTGGCCATGCCGTGCTACACAGTGGCGGCTTGCCTCAGTGTCTCAGATGTCTGTGACTGCAAAACCCTGTGTGCAAGCATGCCTCACTCCTTCGGCTCTGCTTTTCCCGGTTCGTTCCTCCCCCTCCTGGCCTATTTCACTTCATTGATTATGACAATAAATCACCCTTCAAAAAAAAAACTTTTCCATGAATCCGACTGGTGTGCCGTTTCTCTTTTCTTCGTGTGTTAGCCAAGGATTGAGTTTTCTTCCCTCTTGTTTTATCATAGGGCTGGCCGGGTTTTGGATTTGACGATAATGACTCATTAAAGTATAATAATAATAATAATAATAATAATAAAAGCTTTTGATCAGTCCCCAGAAGGTATGTTGGACAAAGAGCAAGGCAGCCATTGACAATGTCAAAGAGGAGAGAGTCCTGGGCGTGAAAGTGAAACCACAGACAGAATTAACTGACTACAAAATATGAAAAAAGGAACCACCGGGACAGAACCAGACGAAAGAAAGGAAGCCACAACGAGGAGGAGGAAAGGAGCTCCGTTCACCCGACCCTGCGACATACGAGTTTGATTTGGTTTCACTTCTTTCTCTATTGTCTTTTTAGCTTCTTTCTCTATATGACCAACTTGGTTTACTGGGAGCTGTCTCAAATGAACCGGCCATCTCTCTCTCTCTTTCTCTATTGTCCTTTTTAAGAGATTCTTTTTTAGGGAGGGTGTTAGTTGTTATGCAGACACCCCTCAAATAGGCCTATAGATAGGACTGGTTCCTATATAAAGCTATCGGGACCGTAGCTAAGCTTCCTAATTAGCTGACAGACAGGCTAGGCAGGGGAATAGGTGTAGAAGAAGAAAGAGAGAGAGAGTGACGTCGCTAGCCAGACAGAGTCGGCGATATACACGCCGAAAGGACGCCATGGTCAGCCAGCCATAAAGAAATAAGTTGAATATTCATTTGATTTGAGACTCTTGAGGAGGAAAAAAAAAAAGAAAAATGGTGTTTGTAGGAGGGTGGGAGGGATGCAGGAGTAGCTGCAGGTTCATTGAATTTTTTACTCGCACTTTTCCTCACTTGGCCCACTTAATTATTGATCGATCCATCCCTTCATTAACACACATCACTTATAAGAAAAAAAAAGTCACCTATTGCAGATAAAAAAAAGTCACACATTGCCTTATACCGCCATTACACTCTGACCGAAAAAAATCAAAATCATTCATCTCCAAAGAAAGGTAAATGCAATCAGATAGCTCGAGCTGAGCTATTCTGGCCGGCCGGCCAATGGGCATCACATCACCAACCAACCACCCATCATCCTCTTCTTGGTTACGCGAGCTTCAGTCTCGGCTGGCGCTTCAGGTTCAATCCTTGGATTATTTTGTGGCCCAAGACGCCACATCCAAAGCCGGTCCTCTTGGTGAATTCACGCTGTTAGGCCCATTACTTGTCTGTTAGTTGAAATAAAAAGGCGATAAGAAAATAATGAATGAATGTGATTTAGTTGGAGTTGGCACTTACAATTGACGAATTATGTTTTCTCATATGCACGGCGGCGGCCTTCCTTCTGCAGCTCCTCCGGCTCATCATTATCAGCTCTCCAAGTGTTGTTACCGGCCCAGTCATAATCAGGCTCCCGCTGGCTTCAATCCCGAGACATCCACCTTCTGGAACAGCAATTGAAGAAGCTGCCGCTGCCGCCAATGTATGGCGTTGGCGTGACCCACTCCTGTCGAGGATTCCTGACCTTGGCGGGAAAAGAGGAAAGAGCCATTCCAAGAATGTTGAGCCCACTGGGCCCGAAGCCTCTGTGCCATAATAGCTGCTGCTTGCGTCGCTCTCCTTCTCCAGATCGGACGTCGACGTCGAAGACGAAGAACAAGACGATGACGGTTCCAACTTTTTGAGACAGTTATCGTTCGTCGAATGTGGCGGACCCCCCAGAGGAAGAGCAGTGGAAATAGCTGATGGCATGAAGCAGTTTGCTGCTGGGAGGAGGGGGAGGGAGTGTGTTGTGGAGCTGGATGAACGGTCATCGTCATCTGTTTCGAACCTGAATGATTCAATTTCCCATTCGAACATCCCTTCTTGATGATGACGCTTGTCAGCTGCTGGAGCTGGTCCTGGGCCTTTAAGATCATCGCAAAGATCAAAATTTGGGTGGACTGGTACCTGTGGAAATGAGGACAGGGGTTTCCCTGGCCTCTCTTCCCATACGAAAGGAACTGATGCAACAAGCTTAACGGGGCGTGATGATGGGAGTCTTCGAACAGGAGGACATTCGGATATGCCAAACTTAAATGATCGGACATCCGGTCTATATGCCCCTTCCTCATCTGCGTCCCCATCAGCAACGTTGTTGTTGTTGTTGCAGATGCTGCTGCTTCCTGCTTCTTCTTCTTCTTCTTCTTCTTCATAATCATAGCTGCTCCACGAGCCCGAAGGAGGAGGAGGAGGCAGCGGTGGCAGAGGCGACAGAAGATGATCACTCACGTTCATGTCATGGGGTGGTGATGGTGAAAAGCAGGGAAGTGGCTTTCCGGGTTTCTCTTCCCATACGAAGGGGACTGATGCAACAAGCTTAACAGGGCGACGGGACGGGGCCCGGTGGATGAAGGAGCGTGGCGGGTCTTCTGTGATTGTATCAGCCCGCCAATAGGATGAACCAATTGTGTCGTCGTCTTCTCCGTGAGTATCGAGCAGAGGAGGATGCAACAGCAGCAACGGCGGTGAATCAATCAGTTTTGACTGTGGAGAGGAGAATGAAGAGGTTATCCCCGGTTTCTTTTCATCCGCAATGAGCTTTACAGGATGGGGATGGACAGAGGCTGGGGAAATGGGAGGAGGAGAAGAAGGCGGCTGATCGGGTTTCCAGTCCTTCTTGGGCATCCCGGGCCTCACTTCCCAGAGGAACGGCACTGCTGGGGGGTGGCTGATTCTGATTCGCTTGCTGCGGTTGCCATTGCCACCATCATCATCAGGTTGAGGTAGGTTGGGGGTCTTAGACATGCCCATGCCTATGCCCTGTCTCCTTTTCTTAGTTTTTGAGAACCTGACGAAACCAAATTCAATGTGATAGTGATAACGGAAGGGGAGGGAGAGTAATATGCCATGAATGGTATCCTCATATATATATATATATATATATATATATATATATATATAATAAATTGTGGAGGAGTGGGGTTTATTAAGTGGATTAGGGCTTGGGATGGGTTGAATTCCACTTCCACCCACCCATCCACCCACTAAAAATTGCCAATTGACACCCATTTCTGGTCGTCTTCCAACGACACCATTTTCATCTTCTTACTTCATATTCTTGTTTCCAAATCTGCCTAATAGTCAAAGTTAGGCACGGATTACTCTGAAATATTAGATTTGGAGGCAAACAAGCCCTAACTTGGTTTGATCAGTCAGCGCAGCGACCCCTAATAGGAATGAATCACTTCACTAGATTATTATTTATTTAGCACTGAGATTCATTCAGTGCACGGGTCAACCATATGGACGGACGGCGGGTGTTGACCGACCTTCTGACCAGCCACTTAGTTGGAGACCAATCTGAAGAAAAAGAGACTGAATTATTGATTTAACAACATCAACATCTTATCCTCTAATGCTACAGTTAATCAACATGTAATTAGAACAACATAATTTAATTGCCGCATGGAAGAAAGAATATCAACCATATTGACACATACTATCAAGCATATGCATATCCCTATCATCCGTGTGTTCTTCTACAGGAAACCTGTTTTACTCTGAAGGAATACATTTCAAAACTGCCTACCGTTGGGTATGGTTTTCAGGGTGGGATTACTGATCGTACCTACCAAGGATTGCTCATAGGGAAACTCGTCCCCACCCCACCACCTGTCCGCATCTGCTGGGCAATCTCAAACTGTTCATCCAACAGACAGCATCTCATAACTGCCAACAAAGAAATAATGTATATCAATCACTACATGAGCCGTTCAATAGTCATTTATCGAAAATCAAATTACTAGACCAAGATTATCATAAAATAATCCACGGCTCTGGCTCCACCCATCAGATAAGAAATGAACATTCTTCTGTTTACTCACAATGGGAAACCAATCAAGGCAATACATAAGATTACTCAGGAAATGACAGTGGCGCGCTAGTAGCATGATAATAAAACTTACTGGCATAGCTGCTCGTAATGTCCTTTCCCATTAGATTTAAACTGCCGGAAAGATCCAGGGTTCAATCCAGCAACATGAGGAACTTTTGGAAAGTAAGTTCATCCAGAGGAGCAACACACACCACACTGCCATCCAATGTTCCAAAGAGTAGGACAAAGCAATTGGTTTTGTCAGAGACAGAAGCACCGCTCTGACCTGATGAGGTTGAAAGCATTCGTAATCTTAGTAATTTGGTAATGTGGGCAGCAGCATGAAATTCTCCCCTTGAGAGAAGCTTCTGCCCATTCCGAATTTCAGGCATCTTGGGCGCATAATAGAACACCTGTTTTGCCAATAGACAGATAATCAAACAAAAGGAAGAGGGCATTCTTTTTTTTTTTGCTCAATGAAGAGGGGCATTCCACTTTCATTCAAATAAGACTGCAAGAGAAGATATTCTGTAGACTAAGACTAATAACAAAAAAGGCTTCAATTCACCATGTCCTCCAAAGATGTTTTCTGATAACAGTTTAAAGACAACTGAGCCAAGGTGAATGATCAAATAAGTACAGGTGTAAAATGCTAAACCAATCCAATTGTTTTTCTAGAAAAAAAAGAATTATGAACTTCAAGGTACATCAAATTGGATTCGTGATTATGAATTACAAGTGCACCAACAAACATCAATAATATGTTGACCTGTATATTTTTGCTCATCAGAGACAATGAGACTCGAGATATTTCCATCTATCAGAAACAATCAAGAGAGCTGAAATCCTTGGCCAATAAACTAAGTTGTGCACCTTGTTCTTTCCAACTGAGGAAATTAATGCTCTCATGAATGTCACCAGCAAGAATAAAATTCTTGACCTGAGATATGTGATAGACAAATAAAAAAGATGCTTGGAGATTATGCAAGATTATTTTTTCACAAATGCCTAGCAGATTATAATTAACCAGGGAAAAAAGAGAGAGAAAGTGACGCTACAACATTTAAGCTCACAACATAAAGAGGGGGCACATCGAAAAGTGCTATGGTATTCAATTCTGTTCCTGTCCACCCGTGTAACACAAGTTTAAGGCCGGTGGAAAATAATAGAAGACCTTGAAGGGAGGCCACAGCAGATATAGCAGTCTTAAAATATTTTGAGTAAACCTCTGAAATCTGTAAAAGTTCACCGCAGTCATGCAAATTAACTTGAAAAAGATGAAGAACATACTGAAACTTGAGAATTATCAACAGTACATGTCCCCTGGCAACTACGTCCTCACCTTGCACAAAAGCTGTCCCAATTGCAAGTGTTGGTCTGATGCAACTCATCTGTGCCAAAAACTCATCTAGGTTAAGTACCAGCGTTAAGCACACACTTTTCTACTTGATGTAAATAAAACAAAGATAAGATTACTACAGCTAAGCTAATGACAGTGTTAAGCACAACCTTTTCTACTTGATGTAAATAAAATAAAGATAAGATGAATTTGAACCTGAGGATGGATTCAATGCCTTTCTCTGAAAACCATGAACCAAGATGGTCTTGAACCAGATAGGAATAGTCCTTCATGGCCTCCAACATTCTTAAAAACAGTAACTCTATTACTCGAGCTTCTATTAATAATTTCATCCCTTGTGTGTGTCCAAAGACACCCAAAGAATCACAAGTTTCTAACCCTAAAATCACTACAAGTACCTTTGTTGGCAGAATTGTGAGAAGGAACTCCATCCTCATGACTATGGTAATGAATACTATTTGCACATAACACAATAACACCACCAATTGGTGGAGGGGGAAGAAGCTTGTAGGCATCATGTGGTAAATTCTGACAAAAAAACAGAAACAAGTTTTATCATAAGATTAATGTAATGCAGGACAACAATATGAACAGAAGCTCTATATAAAGTTTGAGGCATATAACTTATTCAGAAAAGTGAAAGAATACATTAAAATGAAGGATAACTATGTACAAGCTACATTGTTGGAGTACTTCCTTATATACAAACTTTATGTAGAATCATTCTATAATACAACAACTAAATATCAACAGGAATCAGGAAATATAAATACAAACAAGTCAAGAACTTACAGTTGCTGACCAAATGAGAGGATGCTGATTTAAAGTTGTGCTGATACTAAGAGCAGAGATCGCACAGGTGTGGTGCTTCCATGACTCTCACCCAGCCCAGATAAGCTCCATTTCATGAAGAATAACCATGATTGGCACAATGTAGCCTAAATATAGAAAGTATGTGAGGTCTTATGGTTTGATAAAAGTTAAGGAAAATGCAATGAGGGAGTTCACACAGCATGAAAAGCTAAATATTTAAGAAACAGAAGGCAGATTTATTTGGAAAAGAGAAGTAGTCAGACTACAGCGTAGAAACAAAAATAAAGCAAAACCCTATGTATATTTATCAAGAAGAACAAGTATCAAGAAAAAAATATACAAACAAAAATGAAACTATACTGCCCTCACCATGTAAAAATACAAAATCTTTTACATGCTTCACATCCAAATCTGGTAGATTCATTATGCACCTCCAGAATTAGAAACATCTTCATCTCTGACCAGGCAATGACCAACCTGATGAAAATTAATGCTATAAATAAAATGGTTATCCTATAGCATTTATTAAGACATGTATAATGGGGAAAAACTGACTGGCTAATGAACTGGCTGGGCAACTAATAATTGGTGCCAACTTGGCAGTAACCAATAATTTGAACCGTGAATTCAAAAACGGTTGAAATAGTATAAGTTATTTAAGGTAATTATGATATAGATTATATAATATATTCTATTTAAGATAGTTAATAAATAGACATGTATATAATTGAGTTAGGGTTTGAAGAAAATAAGAAGGTTTCAATTTCTCATCCCCAATGCATCTCTATCAATATATTCGTTTTCTCTTCCTCGAGTTCAGTTTGGTAACATGGTATAAGAGTCAGGGGACTCGCACTCATACCCGACCAAAGACCGAAAACTTGGCTTGTGGTTTGCCTGAGTTGGATGGAAGAGAAAAAAAATATCCAACTCGATGCCATTGTGTCCCCCCTCGTCCGAGACCAGAAGGGGAATACCCGGCTCGTAGACAGGTGTTGAGGGCGGGTGTTGAGAATTGCACATGGCAAGTGTATACACGTTGCACGTGAGGGCGGGTGTTGAGAATAGTTTCCACATTGGATAAAATAGAGAAGTGTTGTTGAGGGCGGGTGTTGAGAATTGCACGTGGCAAGTGTATTAACGTTGCACGTGAGGGCGGGTGTTGAGAATAGTTCCCACATTGGATAAAATAGAGAAGTGTTGTGGGTTTATAAGGTTCCCACATGAAAAAAATATTTGGTCTGATAAAACTTCATGAAATGAGACATTAAATATGATGTAGAATCAGCAAAAGAGAATACAGTAGACAAATGAGAAAAACTGACTGTGCAGCCTTAAGTATTATCATTTGCAACCCATAAACAAGGTCGTCACCACACCTGCCTTGAGGATCAACCTTGGCTATTGGGCCTCTGGCAAAAGACTCTTGACAACGTTTCAAATGAAACCATTTGGGACCACTCAAAACAGTGCATAGATCTTTAAATAAAGACACACGCGAGACATTGAGTGCAAACTATCCGCTACTGCATTAATGATAAAGCATTAACATCGTCGCAAGGATGATTGGTTTACTATTTATAATTTAACAAGATTAATACTACAAACAAAGTGCCTTTGCAAAAAGTAAAAAAAAAGCAAGCTAACAAGTAAGATTTCACGTAATAGAATGTCTCGGGGTCAAAGTAAAAAATGATGAACAAGATGAGTTATTGTGATAAAGAAATATCTTATGTTGTACGCAGTAAATAAATGGAATCATCAAATTCCAAAATGGATATTCTAGCATCTTGAAAAGCTAAGGTGAGAGAATCTCTACTCCTAGAGCCATTTCTGCCTCCAGAAGACAACACAGCCATACTTTCCAGGTTGCCATGTGTTGAAATAGTATAAGTTATTTAAGGGAATTATGATATAATCTTGGATATTAAGATTATATCATATATTCTATTTAAGGTAGTTAATAAATAGACATGTATATATATTAAGTTAGGGTTTGGAGAAAATAAAGGGGTTTTCAATTTCTCATCCCCAATGCCTCTCTATCAATATATTTGTTTTCCCTTACTCGAATTCAGTTTTATAACATGGTATCAGAGCTAAGGTTTTCTTCTATTTTTAAGGTTTTTTGATTTGAAGGCTCAAGACACGGCATAACTGAATTGTCGTAGAAGATGGAGAAAACGGATGCAGCATTAACAGGAAGGGAGTTGAAGGAAATTTTAGAAGGTATGGCCAAATTGCTTGTAGGAAGAGAAGATGTACTGTCTCAACATAACAATACTCTCAATCGAGATTTGAAGTTGGAATTACTCCCAATAGAGCAGAGACTTGAAGGAACGAAAAACTATTTGAGTTGGTCGAGAAAGATGAGACTCATACTAGAGTCAAAATATTTGGAAGATTACATTGACGACTCGTATGAAGAACCCACTGATACTACCAGCACATCATGGAAGGTGTGGAGGGCGACTAATTCTCTGGTGGTTGCATGGATAATAGGATCACTTTCTCCTTCTATCGCGGGGTTGGTAGAAGGTATTAATAAAGCATCTGATATATGGAAGATTTTGGCTACTCAATTCTCTGGTATTGGGAATATGATGACTGTGATTGAGATTGAAGATAAATTGGATGCACTAAAGCAGGGGGAGCGAAGCATAATAGAATACAGTACTGAGCTGAAAAGGTTATGGTCCGAACTTGATTATTATGATCCATTGATTACATCTGATCCTTCAGATACAGCTTCTATTAGAGCATGGATGGAGCGACGACGTGTGATTCACCTCCTGAGGGGACTAAATCTAGAATATGAAAACAAGAGAGCAATGATATGTCATCAGTCTCCAATTCCTCCGATGGAAGATGTTATTGCTGCACTAATTCATGAGGAGTCAAGACAAAAGGTTATGAACACTTCTAAGATATCAGCAATACCAGTTCGCTCTACTCTAGCAAAACCGATTATTGACAATCGACAATGCTATAATTGTGGGAAGAATGGACATATTAGCTGGAATTGTTCCTCGACACGTATTCCTGCATGGGGTGGAACATGTCATAGCATCAAAGGACGTGGAGCCCGAGGTCAAGGTCGAGGTTATGGACGATTTGGGGGACAAACCTATCGTGCTAAAGGTGCTGACATTTCAAACAACGACATGTGTTATGCTAATGCTGACTCAGGTATTATTGCACATGCATTTTCTTCTAAACCATCTTTCACAGAATGGATTATTGATTCAGGCGCATCTAGACATGTGACAGGAACATCAGTAGAGTTTATTACATATACTGGTTCTCCACCTTTTTCCCATAATAGAGTTCAAACTGCTGATGGCACATTTCAACCGGTTATGGGATTCGGCTCGATTAAATGCACTTCATCAATTACATTATCATCAGTTCTACATATCCCATCATTTCCAGTTAATCTATTATCAGTTAGTGCAATTAGTGATCAATTGAACTGTCAAGTAATCTTTGATCGAGATTCATGTGTCATTCAGGAAAGGAATACCAAGAGAATAATTGGGACTGGACGGAGGCTTGATGGATTGTGGTATCTTATGAGAGATGAGTCTAGCACGGCTTTAACCACTACTTTGTCTGAACGAGCAATGAATGAAGTCATATTGGAGCATCGTCGTCTTGGTCATCTATCGTTTGAGAATCTTAAGAGGGTAAGGCCTGACTTGATGAATAATGTAGAACGTAGCAAGCTTGTATGTGATGCTTGTGAGTTTGGAAAACATACAAGAACACGTTATTCTCCTACTGGTTTAAGAAGTATTTCACCATTTTCGTTGATACATTCTGATGTTTGGGGACCATGTCCAATTACTTCGATTGGCGGATTTAGATGGTTTATTACATTTATTGATTGTTACTCAAGGATGACATGGGTATATTTGATGAAAAATAAATCTGAGACACTGGTTTGCTTTAAAGATTTTTTAGCTTTGGTGCAAACACAATATAATGCCAAAGTGAGTACTCTCCGTACAGATAATGGTACTGAATATGTTAATAGAGAATTCTCATCGTATTTATCTACAAAGGGGATTCTGCATCAGACCACATGTCCAGATACACCAGAACAGAATGGAGTGGCAGAACGGAAGAATCGACACTTGTTAGAGGTAGCTCGCACACTTCTATTTACAATGAATGTTCCAAAATATCTATGGAGTGAAGCAGTATTGACGGCAACATATTTAATTAACCGGATGCCTTCTCAGATATTAAACTTTCAATCTCCTTGTGAACTTTTGATGGGACGTAATATATATGCAATCCGTCCTCGTGTATTTGGTTGCGTATGTTTTGTGAGAGATCATCGTCCCACAGTAACTAAACTTGATCCACGTGCATTGAAGTGTATTTATGTGGGCTATTCTAGCACTCAGAAAGGTTACAAGTGCTGGTGTCCAAGCGAGAGAAGACTTTTTGTGAGTATGGATGTAACATTTCGTGAGAATGAACCCTTTTATGGTGAATCAACAACGTCATCCACAGTGCTAGATGATTTGACTGAAGCACAACATGGAAATGAAGAGAGAATTAGTGATAATAAAGAAGATGATGTCATTGTAGGTATAATCCCATGTCCTAAGAGATTGAGTAGCAATGAGGGAGGGACCAATGAACCAGAATTGAAGGTTTATAGTAGAAGGAACAAGAGTTGTGCTCAGGGGGAGGAAGATAAAGAAGATGATGGAGAGCAACAAGAACAGATACTTATACCACACTCATTGCCCACATATGTCCCAGATATCCATCAATCTTCTGACGATTCCTTATCATCACCGGATGTCCCAAATACCCATCAATCTTCTGACGATTCCTCATCATCACCAAATGTCCTAGATACCCATCAATCTCCTGACGATTCCTCGTCATCACCAGATGGTAATGAATCTCTGCCCATTGCTATTCGTAAAGAATCTAGAGCTAATGCAGGAAAACCTCCAATTAGATATGGTTATGAATATGATATATCTAATTATGTCTCATATGAATCTATCCCATCTACATACAAGACCTTTATTGTATCATTACAGTTAGTGCACATACCAAGAAATTGGCAAGAGGCTAAAAATGATCCAAAGTGGCTTGCAGCGATGCATGAGGAGATGCGTGCATTAGAGAAAAATAAGACATGGGAACTGGCATTACTTCCAAGCGGAAAAAAGGTTGTTGGATGCAAATGGGTATTCACTATTAAGCAAAATGCTGAAGGAAAGGTTGAAAGGTATAAAGCAAGATTGGTAGCAAAAGGCTACAGCCAGACGTATGGAATAGATTATGATGAGACATTTGCACCAGTTGCTAAAATGAGTACCGTCAGAATACTTATATCATGTGCTGCCAACTATGGATGGAAATTACATCAATTAGATGTAAAGAATGCATTTTTGCATGGAGACTTACAAGAAGAGGTATATATGGAAATTCCACCTGGATTTGATACAATGAAGACCACTGGGAGGGTATGTAAACTTAAGAAGTCTTTGTATGGACTTAAGCAATCACCAAGAGCTTGGTTTGACCGATTTCGACATGCAATAGTTAGAATGGGATATCAACAATGCAATGGAGATCACACAGTTTTCTATCGACACTCAAATAGTCAAGTTGCTATCCTTGCAGTATATGTAGATGATATTATTATAACTGGAGATGATAGCGATGAGATAATACGACTAAAGCAAAGATTGAGCAAAGAATTTGAAGTGAAAGATTTGGGTGCACTTAAGTATTTTCTTGGTATTAAGATAGTTAGGTCTAGGACAGGCATAGTGCTTTCTCAGAGAAAATATCTATTGGATCTACTTACTGAAACAAGGATGTTGGGTTGTCGAACTGCTGCTACTCCAATTGAACCAAATCATAAGCTATGTGCTCAGTCAGGGGACCCAGTGGATAAAGAACAATACCAAAGAATTGTGGGACGACTTATCTACTTGTGTCACACACGACCGGATATAACATATGCTGTTAGTATTGTAAGTAGATATATGCATGATCCTAGGACAGAACATTGGGAGGCAGTTATGCGAATATTAAGATATCTAAAGAGTAGCCCGGGAAAAGGCCTTTGGTTCAAGTCTCAAGGTCATACTAAAGTTGAAGGATTTTGTGACTCTGATTGGGCTAGTTGTGTAGATGATAGAAGATCGACATCAGGTTATTGCGTGTTTGTTGGAGGTAATCTTGTATCTTGGAGAAGTAAGAAACAGGAGGTGGTCGCAAGATCAACGGCAGAGGCAGAATACAGAGCTATGACTCAAGGCATATGTGAGATAATATGGATAAAGAACTTATTGATGGAGTTATGTTTATTCAGGAAAGAACCCATTAAGTTATGGTGTGATAATAAATCAGCGATCAGCATTGCTAACAATCCAGTTCAACATGATAGAACCAAACATATTGAAATTGATCGATTCTTCATCAAAGAGAAACTTGAGAGCAAGATCGTGGAGCTACACTACATGAAGACTGGCGAACAATTAGCAGATTGTTTAACTAAAGGATTAGGATCTAAAGAGTGGATTAATATTTGTAACAAGATGGGAATGATAGATATTTATCGCCCATCTTGAGGGGGAGTGTTGAAATAGTATAAGTTATTTAAGGGAATTATGATATAATCTTGGATATTAAGATTATATCATATATTCTATTTAAGGTAGTTAATAAATAGACATGTATATATATTAAGTTAGGGTTTGGAGAAAATAAAGGGGTTTTCAATTTCTCATCCCCAATGCCTCTCTATCAATATATTTGTTTTCCCTTACTCGAATTCAGTTTTATAACACCATGCAATTTACAGGGCAATTTAAATGCTGAAAAAAATAATTATAAAAGAAGAAATGGTAGGGAAAACGTGCCCGCTAGTAAATGTGAATCAACAGGGTACGTCGTGGCATATTACAACTCCTTTATGTGTATGCGGGCTATGGTGCAACTCTTCTTAGAAAGGATGCAATGCGCTTCATGAAAAATACACGGCTAGTAAGCTAGAAGGGCGAAATTTTCAGGCTTGCAAACCCAAACGGAGCCAAAAAGAAACTACGCCTAAGAAGCCAAATCATTAGATGATTTGAAGGAATATAAAACTCTTTTTTTTCTAGCATTGACTCCACAGCCCATTAAACATGGCTTATGATCAATCAAGCAACACTTGTTAGACCATATAAATAGAAAAGAACATACCTAGACCAACTATCATATGCTTTTTTTCGTCTAAGAAAAAAAGAAATAAAGGCAAAGAAGGGGAATCATCTTACACTATGGCAGGCAGGCAGGCAGGCAGGCAATGGAACCAGAAAGAAAGGAAGGATAAGAAAGAAACCTGCAATGCAAACAAGCTCAAGGGAAACGCCGGACACACCGTCGATAATACCGCCGCGACCGGGCTCGCCACTGCAGGAGGTATCCCTGACGGCACCCTCCTCTTGAATCCGAACAAGTAGATTTCAAGAACATTGGCAGCCGAAACAATAAATTTGGGAACAGAGCCAATGACAGTAAGAACAGGAATAGGATAATGAGAATCAAGTTCATCGGAGGGAGGGTAGTCGAGGCACCGGGGGCTTGAAGTCAGCGGGAGAGTGAGCCATAATGCAAATCAGATCATAGTGGCGGGAGTGGGTGGAGAGGGAGGGGGCGGGGCCGCGGGAGGCTATGCAATCTCTGAATAATCCAATAAGAGGAAAAGCCCATCAAGCCTACCTCTTTTAAATAACTTGGAAAAATTACAAACCCCAAATACTTGCTACTCACCTTAAATTTAAACCCAAATATTAGTATTTCACATTAATCCGCGAGCAATAATAATAAATAAACGGTCTATATTTCCTTAAATGACAATGATTAATTAAACGATGTTAATTGTAATTAAAGTAAATGAAGTTGTAAATTAACTGGTATTATGCCATGTTGCTCTCCCAAAACAAGCATATTATGCTAATGCTTGGCAGCTAGCCAGCTAAGCCAAGCTAGCTCTTCAGCCTTCACGAATACAGCGCAAGGAGAGAGAGTGAGAGAGAGAGACTCAGCGCAGGGCAGCTCCAAAATACCGAGCGGAATACATAGCTTCAAGCCGCAGATTCCGTGTTTCTCTTCATTTTCATCCTCATCCATCATCAAAATCTGGAACTCCCTCCGTCTCACAATTCCTTGATTGCGTCTCCTCGCCTGATCCGGGCCTTTTAGCGGCATAATCGAAATCGCTGCACTTGCCGTAGATAACCTTTCTGTGTTCATCCCCAAACAAACTGGTGGATCCGCAAAGACCTGCCTCCCGATCCTTAGATTTCTGGTATATGAGCTGAACCCAGTTTGTCAGCATTTCATTTTCTCGAGAGAGATCTTATTTTTCTAGAGCTAGTTACATCGGAGTGGCTGCCCGTCGGTGATCCCCGAAGACGCGATTTTCTCGTACCGATTTTGCGTCCGAGTTCTGATGTACGATTTTACGCGAAATTCAGGTTATGTTGTGAGACATTCATGCAGCACTATGGGTAATGTGCAGCTATTGGCAACTCTTTCTCGGTTGCGCAAAAAACGTATTTGTTATTTTTGGTTCAGGACTAGGTTTTGTGCGTATCCGTATATATATTTATTGCTAGAAGATTTTATAGTAAGAGTGACTGTTTTTGTTGGATTGGATTGCCGTTCAGGTTTGAGCTAGCTGCCTTCATATCGTGTTTTGTTTACAAA
Organism: Trapa incisa; assembly: GCA_030064435.1. Lineage (NCBI taxonomy): Eukaryota > Viridiplantae > Streptophyta > Magnoliopsida > Myrtales > Lythraceae > Trapa > Trapa incisa. The sequence continues at coordinate 153,801 of CM057784.1, read as the reverse complement.
TTGGTAATTTCTAAATTTATTTCCTTTTTCTGTTTTAAATTTGTACAGTGAAACTGGGATTAAATTATGCAAGTCAACGAGCTGATATAAGATCCGTAGCTTCTCCGACTTCTATTTTGAAGGAAGTGGAAAGCTTGATTGTCGTCCATTTTTTAAGAGAAACGTCTCTTCTTTCTTGCGACGTCATCATTTTAAAGTCGCGTCTTATAGCTGAAGGGGGAAGGGGTTACTTTCCATTTATACGCTCCAGGTGCAATAGTTGAGACTGGGAAATGCATTGAATTTATTAGTAGATGATTGGACTTCATTCATTTTTGCAAGGATTTGGTGTTTAAGGCATGGTGTTGGCTTCACCACAGAGTTCGTTGAAGATGGCTGCTTTCCCCAAGGCCCTTCTATCAATTGCAACCTCTGCAGGAGGGCTGGCTCTCTTCTTGATTATTGCTTCAACTCTTATACTCTCTCATCCCATGGGTCCGAGGTTTCAAGCTTATTTTTATGGGGTTGACAGTTCAGCGAAGCTGGACCTGGACATTTCTTTTGCTAACCAGACCACAGTCGGACATTCCGATGATAATGACAAAGTGTTATCTGACAGGGAACTCTCACGTAATTCTTCAAATGTTTCCGTGATGGCAGATGCCCCTTCTGGAGACTTGGGGCATAAAGAAGCCCAAGTTAAACCAAATCCAGATCCTTTGTCTTCTGTTGTACCATCCACTAATGATGCTGAGGATGATTCTCCCGTCAGAAAGGATTCACCAACGGCCAAAGAAGGTAAGGATGTTTCTACACCTCCTGAGGAAATATATAAAAATATGAGAATCTTACGATGTCAGCTACAATAGCAGGGCCACTCCTTTCTAGCGAGGCACAGAAGACATCTTCAGATGGTTCAGGTGAGCTTTGCATTCTTCTAGAGGGGTGCATATTTGCTACTAGTCATTAGACAGTCACATGTAAATAAGATCTCATACACATATAATGCTGAAATTTACAGTCAAAGCAAGATACTTATTCCCTTTCTGTTGAGTTGGCGTGCGCCAGCCAGAAGGCAAAGGTGCAAGTTTCAAGGTTTTGTAGTCTCCCTGCTCCCTGATAATTCTGAATTTACAATTTAGGGTGCGATCTGTATCATGGAAGTTGGGTTTATGATACTGTGGGGCCACTCTACACAAACAACACCTGCCCAGTCCTTACACAGATGCAGAATTGCCAGGGCAATGGCAGGCCAGACAAGGAATATGAGAACTGGCGGTGGAAACCTTCTCAGTGTGATCTTCCGAGATTTGATACACATAAATTTTTAGAATTAATGAAAGGGAAGACCTTAGCTTTCATTGGGGATTCAGTTGCTCGTAATCAGATGGAGTCATTGCTGTGCATCCTGTGGCAGGTAATTCTCCACTCTATGACTTAAGATTCATTTAGAAATCCTTTAGCACACAAGTGCTACATTAGACTGTACTGTGTTCCGCATTTTCTCTTGCACACTTGAGCTTTATCCTGCAGTCAGTTAAGTGACTTCAACAAAAATTGGAATATCTTTTATTGGAAATTGTAATTTATAAGGGCTAAACAAATGAGCTTGATTTATGCCAAGCCGCTCTTCTCAGTTTCTATGGAAGAAGATTAAGAACTTCATGTAAAGCTTTGACAAAATCCAATATTTAAGTTTTGGATAACTGGGCATACTTATGTAATGGACTTGAAAGTCTTTCATACAATATGGCATGCTCTTATTGGATCTTTGACAATATCTGGGATGATCATATCCTCTTGAACCCAGCATCAGAGGATCCTAGGTCCTGGCTTATCTATAAGCTGCTGTCTATGTCACTGCTTCTCCTCAATGGAAGCACCACAAGTTTGCCTAGATAATGTGGATTTTTGGCCAGAAACTATGTTGTTTGATTGAAATATAGAGATCCAGAGAAGGGTTAGAAAAAAATAATATCATTTGAAGTACTGAGGTTCTTTTACAGTTGAAGTTTCCACCTCTGTTTCAGGCTGAAGTACCCAAGAACCGAGGCAACCGGAAGATGCAGAGATGGTTCTTCCGGTCAACATCTACAATGATAGTCCGGATTTGGTCCTCTTGGCTTGTCCAGCAAACCTCTGAGCCTGTTGATTTTGCTCCTGAGGGTGTGACAAAGCTCCACCTTGATGTCCCAGAAAAGGAGATTATGGAGTTTCTGCTGGGGTTCGATGTTGTTGTCCTCTCCTCAGGCCATTGGTTTGCTAAGCAGTCTGCTTATGTCTTGAACAATGAGGTTGTGGGTGGACAGTTGTGGTGGCCTGACAAATCTCGGTCTATGAAGGTCAACAACATTGAAGCCTATAGGATTTCTGTTGAAACAATTCTCTCAGCTATTGTCTCGCACCCAAATTATACTGGGCTCACAATCGTGCGGACCTACTCACCTGATCACTACGAAGGTGGAGCATGGAATACCGGAGGCTCATGCACTGGAAAGGTTGGACCCCTAAGGGAAGGGGAATTGGTGGAGAATGGTTTCACAAACACAATGCACGAGAAACAGGTGACAGGTTTTAACCGTGCAATTGAGAAGGTTACGGACAAGTCAAAGTCAAAGCTGAGATTGATGGACATCACTGAAGGCTTTGGATACCGCCACGATGGTCATCCAGGTCCATACAGGAGCCCGGATCCAAACAAGATCACGAAACGCGGGCCTGATGGGAGGCCACCACCACAAGATTGCCTGCACTGGTGCATGCCGGGTCCAGTTGATACTTGGAACGAGCTTGTGCTTGAGATCATACGAAGAGAGTTCGAGGGCAAGTAAGAGCAGCACCTCTTTTATGAGGTCTTTTTTGCAGTCTGATATGGTTCTATTGCACACATATACCATGCCATTTGAATTGACCCTGTTGTTATATCATCACTACTTCAGTTTTTACATTATTTGGGTAGGATTTAGGTGAATCTGGATATTTATCTTATTCACTTGCCAATTTTACGGGATATGGAAGGAAATGGCAGGAGGGCGTCATAGCAGCAGCTGTGAATAGTGTCCAGTTAACCTTGAAATTATGTGTGTACATGACAGGAGGTCTGTCTCCTAGATATCACCGGTGGAATAACCAACTATAACTAGGCGCTCTTTTGTATGTTCTATTTATATGCTGTATGCCTTCACCTTTGTTTAGAAAGTGATAATGCTACTTTCGGCCTCCGTGATTGATGGAGAATTTGTAGAATTAGATGAATGATTTGAGACACTTGTCTAACTTCTATCCAAAATTCGTATAACCCCGAGAATCATTCCGGGGCATTCTATCACTTTTACATTCCTCAAAATTTTAATGGCCGAGACTTCCATGGGATCTGGGTCAATGCAGGAAACTTTAATCACTGATCTTGTCTGGCATTGGATAAGTATAGCGCATAACAGATTGACACTGGATTTTATCAAGTTATGTTGCACTTTTGAGGTGGATTAATGAAGGAAATGAGCATAACCCATCCGCAGCTGTCACTTCAAGAATTATGCGGACAATACCTTGGTGCAAGGTAGGCCAGAGAGGCATTCTGGCGCAAAAAGGATTGAAGTGGAGCCCCGGATGCTGTACTCCGCTAGCTTCTTGAAGCGGCCCCAACTTTAAAAAATTCGGATGCTCTCTTAGTCAACGCAAGCGTAGAAACAAAACCACGTGTTGCCCATTTACCTCCCGAAGGGGTTGGGTTTAACTCCCGATCGGCCGAATGAAATATAATAATGTATCGGGGCCAGATATAAGACCAAATTATCAGTCCGCGGCGGCCTGAGCTTTAATTAATAGGCAAACACCAGGCTCTATATGCTATCTCGGCCTACAACTAGATCCGTACAACAACGGAAAAAACAAAGGCCGGCACACAATAAATCAATTTTCCCCCAACACATTATAATGCACCTACAATTCCATCTGAACCCTGGCAGATTTTAATACTATTCCCCCAACACCGTATTCCTGTTACCTTTTAGTTTTGCATCTTCCACCAGATTCATCTCCTCGCAAAGGCTACTAATGTCAGGCACGAGACCACCTCCATCACACTTCTTCAATATTCCATTCCCGACCAAATCAATCAGCAAATCCGCTGGTTCTTTTCCTCCACCATGCTGAAGAAACTTTGTCCTAAGAGTGGTCCCACATGCAGATGATAATGGATCTTCTTGGCAGAGATTCTTCCATATTGTTGCGGCAAAACATTTTGCATACAAATAGCTATAATAACCTGCTAAAACAAATTTTATTTTGAGATTATAAAAAAATTAAACTACAGAAGTTAGAGACTAAAGTGATCTCAATCCGACAAGGAAAACTTTCCTGTGATGCATGATATAATCATTGGGAAGTGACACACACCTGCACCGTAATTTAGAAGGTGGCTGAATCGGAGCTGCCAATGAGTGCCCTCCACATGCTTCCAACTGGTATACCTTCTCTTCAAATCAGCAACCACAGAACTTGTATCTCTTGTTGAGGCTGCTTGTTCTCCAAAAAGTGTTTGATCAACCAAAGCATAGAATATCTGGTTACAGAATAAGGAACTTGCTGAGATTTGTTTGTTCATGTGTTAGCTAACAATATCAGCAATATATTTCTACCAAGGCCATCCGGATATACCTGTCGCTGCAACTCAGTTGCAGCAAACATCTTTCTAGCGCTTTGCATTGACTCAACTAATTTCCTTGGAATCGTTTCACCAGTAGAATAATGCTTAGCAAAGGTTTTCAGAACCCTGAAATCCCATGCATAATACCTAGAAAATATCATCGATATTACTGTACAGTGCAAGTTAAATGAAGAAGGCGTGCAAACAAATAAAGCCCATTATGGTATCTTACACACTACATTTCTCAAAGACAGCCATATCATTTTTAAGGTCAAGTTTCTTGAATATTTTAGAGATTTATAGAGGGAATTTTGTATTCGACACTATACTACCTAATACAAATAAAATCTTTATAGTTCCATAATAAAAGATATCTAGATCTCCAAAAACATTTTGCACTAAAAAGAAGAACAATACAAGAATCCTCTAAAGTTACATCCCACCATTAAATAATAAAAAAATTGAATAGTATTAAAATCTCTATCAACTAACATACAATCCTAATCCTTGTTTTTTAGTGTTCTCATCCATCAAAATCGAAAGAACTGAAAAATTCAGAAGGCTTGCAAACATTATATAAAAAAAATCTGTCACAGTAAATTATTTATTCATTCATCTGTTGATTTTACAAAGGGAGAAAGGGGTCAAGTCACTCACTCAAATAGATTTGAAGGTGTTTCAGCTAAGTCAAGGACCGCCCTAGTACCAGAAAAATGCTGGTAATCCTGCAAGTTTTTCAAAAACAGCATCAACAATCAAATACATAATAATAAGTTGGCCCACTTCCTGTTAATAGCAGAACATCATACCGTTCTTGAAAACAAAGAATGAAGAGCATGTCCAAATTCATGGAATAAAGTTTCTACTTCCCAATGATTGAGCCTAGTAAATGATGAATTGGATGAACCCACAAAGTTGCATACCAGAGCGACAACCTGCAATACCATCATTCATTAGTTTTCTTAAAGAACATTTCAATGCTAAAATACCAAATAAGGTACAAAGTTTTATAGATGGTTCAATTTGGGTGCATATCTTTTATTTGGATCAATTTAGGCACACAACTTTCATCAATGGTTCAATTCAAAGACACCCCCTTTATTAAAATTTAGTTGTCAATAAAAGTTTTATCTGTGATTTGAACTATTTGTGATATTGTTTAATATGATTTGAACCATTAGTGGAAGATTTATCTATTAATTGAGTAAAATAAAAAGGTATGCACCTAAATTGAGCCATCACACAAAGTTTGTACTTTATTTGATATTTTAGCCAACTCATCAACTCCCTCAAAAATCAGGGCATCACTCATCCAGAATTGGGGCGTAACATAAAATTGTGACAAGGCAGAAGATCATGGAATGCCTAGAAATAAATTGACCTACAGGAAGTTGGTATTCCATATCTGAAATTCTACGTCCTCCTCTAATTGCAAAGTGGGCACATCCAGGATATTTGCCTTCTCTAGAGTATAGATCAAGGTAAAGGATACCCAAGTTACCCTGGGAAAAAAATGTGTTTCACTTCAGATGAAGAATAGTAGTGAGCAACTAGTTAAAATATGATATCAAGACAAGAAAAATACTAAATAGATGTACAAACACTGCCATACAATATAAATATCACCAAAACTATAGATTACAATAGCGACATAAACGAAAAATAATATGTTATACTCAAGTACAGGTGAGAGTTCCCAATGTAGGACCATATTCAATACTTCCAGGCCTAGAATAATTATAAATAAATTTTTTTTAGTATGTGTCTTAAATCATATTGTCAAGATACATCTTATAATGGCAATACATATACAGAAGAACTGAGAATAAGGCCTCGTGCAAAATATAATAAAATTGATAATCCTCAACAATTTCTTTGAGGATTAAATAAAATTACTTAGTACCAAATCTGTAATAGTATAGTTTTTTTTACTATTTAATACCAAATTTTGACATTAAATAAATCATTCTGCATATATCAATATTTTGTACTAAAAGAATGAATAGGGGAAATATAAAGGAGAACAAATACTGGTTGACAATGATGTATAATGTCATTAAGAATATGGCATTTTTATCTTATGTGAGCACAAAAATAATAAGTGGAGCATCAAACCAAAAATACCAACTGAACCTATAAGAAATGGGTTCTGAGAAAGACATTGTTTTACTCCACATACAAAGTACTTATCATGACCATGTGTGTCTATCTAGTGTATACACCAGTAATAAAATTTTACATACTTTGATAGGACATTCACAATTAATCCAATCTGATCAGGCATCCATTTTATACCTCTTCAGGGTGATGAAGTGACATTTTAAGCACATCTGGGTGCCAAGATTCACCTGGTGACATGGGAATGCAGGACAATATCACATTGAACAATGATCTCGAAAGCATTTTCATGCCTTCAATACATTGTGGCAAAGGAAAATAGGATGCTACAACCTACATGTTTGAGTAGCCAATGATGTTATCTTCATTATAAAAATAAGATAAGATCATAATTTAACAAAAATACATATCTGAATTAGCATAACTTCCCAAAGCTTAAAAACTTACTGAAGAATCCAAGTCAAAGACAGATGACTTCATCAATGCAGTGTAGTACGCTTCATCCCATGGTTCCAGATCTGCACAACTCTGACCAGAGCTCTCTCTTTTTATACTCAAAATTGCTTTAAACTCCTAGGGAAAAATAATAGCTCATGAAAAGTAATTTCTGAAATATAACGAGAACATACTATAATTTCAGATGGTCAGTTACGAAATAAATTACCTCATCTGCCTTGTCTTTGACAATATCACTCATCTCATGCAAAAATGACACCACTAACTCTGAAGAAGAGGCCATATTTTGCTTCACTACAAAGTCTGCGTAGTTTTTATATCCAACCATCTACAGATAAAAATGGTAATTTTTCTATCTCAGAAATTACTAGAATCTCTGTTGATCCACTCAAACTACAGTCCCAGTTGAAGAAAAAGTGTGATATAGATTCCAAATGCGGCATCTTGGATTTCGATTTTCTTTTTTTACTAGGTAGTCAAAGAATATCATATAACTAAAAATTCCCCATAAAATAGTGTATCTAATCTAATAATATCCTTAAACAATATAGTGCAGAGACCTGCACCATCTAAAAGTACCTGTGCAAGCTCGTGGCGTGCTGCTATGAGCTTGTCTAGAATACCACTATTTGCATGAGGCACAGAGTTCCCTTTTATATATGCCAGTTTCCTAACCTGAGAACCAAAAAGTTGGGACGGTTTGTTATGCTTGTTGAATGGACAATGCAAGAACACAACAATCATCATCAAATATGGGAACAAATTATATAGGGAAACCTTAACATTGATATATCAACAATACAAACAATTTAGACAAACAATCACAAACAGTTTGGTGTTTCTCGAGAATATATAATAGATTTTTTAAATAAGGTAGATGGGAAAAATCACCTCTTCATCTGATGTGCATTGCAATATAGAAGAAAGGGCTGATGGTTCTGTAATTAATCGAGATCCCTTTACTTTCATTTGATTTCTAGACTTCAATAATCCTGTTGACTCTCCAGATGATGAGTGATGGATAGGCTTACACAGATGCCGCAAATGTTTGGGGACACGAGAAGCTGGAAATACATCGACATAACCTGGGTCATCGATTATATTTTCACTGAATCTGAAAAGGACAGGTAATATGAGAAGAATAAATTTTATCTGGATGATTACAATCAGGTTTCTACTTTGGACTAAAGAATTGAAACAATTGGGAATCGTATGCCATACTTACTGCCTACATAGCTGAGTTATTTCAATATTGAGCTGATTAACTCTATCCAATTTCTCTGCAAAGAGCAATTGTGATGATTAAATTCGAAAGTAAACATTGCTACGTAATAAATCATGCAAGTATTTAGAAATAAAGGTATCAGAATACATGCCTCCAGGTAAATGAATTCCACCCTTTTCAAAGTCGATTCTCAAATTCTTGGCTGCCCTCCGAGCTTCATCAGTGAGCAAGTGCCCCTCATGTTCGGCCTTTTTCACCGCAGTATATAGGCTATAATTGGTATTTAGATACTTGAAAATGAAAAGAAGTGAATCAGATGAAACAAAGGCTGGGAATTACTGTAAAAAAATTAAAAAAAAAAAAAACAATAGCTGCAAGCAGAAAGCAGCAGTCACCTCACATGTAGATATTCATTGATTCTCAAAGATGCCTTATTAGCCTCCTCAACGTACTCCCTGACATAATGGACAAGCACAACAGAATCACGAGCATGTCATAGTTTGTAATATCCATGAGAATTTGGTTCAAAAAATAACTTCTAGAATAAACAATGTACAGCAAACCTGTCTGGATGAGTGTTCCTGCAAAGTTCAGCAGAGTCTACAACAGAGCAAACCTGACAAACAAATCCTCTCAATTCTAGTAAGATCAAAACCAAACGTCCTACAATAGAAAGAGGTCATTTTGATCATTCCAAGCTTACAGTATCTGAGATCTCATCCATTGCTCGAATTATATCAGCTGCATTAGGCATCGAAGAGATGTACTTAACCAATTCCGCCGACCTAGAAAACATGAGCAGAGGCATAAAAACAGAAATAGATCGTTTGCGTCTTGGAAGGTGCTACAGTTCTTGAATAGAGAAGGAAAAAGTAAAACATAAGAGTGACAAAGGCATCATCAAGATGAAGGGAGGCTCAGCAAAAATGGACAAGACGGAATCAAAAGGAATTCCAATCAGTTAGCACACGAGATCTATGATGTAGTACATATTCGATAATATAATTGAAATAGAATGTCTTACTTCCATTAAGACAGCTGAAGAGCAATATGGGAAGAATAAGTTTCTAGGATGGCCTATCTGACCGCATTTGGACGACCAAAGAATACAATTGATCAGAAAAATGATGCTCGAATGATACCGTATTTACCTCTCGATAGCCTCTTCGACGAAATGGCGAAATCCTCCAGCAGTTTTTAAGTGATGAAAGCCATAGAGACCTGTCGGAGCTCCATCTCCAGGAGCAGCATGGTAACCTCGGGCCTCGAGACGGAGAGTTGCGGTGACCATTCTCGTAAGCTTCCACATTGCTTTGTCTAGGGAGACACCGGTAGACTGGCGGTGGCGGCGCTGCCGCCGCGGGGCCGGGCACGCGAGAGAAGCAAAATAATGCTGAGATGAAGATGGGGAAGGAGCCAGGGTGAACCCGAAGAAATAGAGTAAAAGAAAATTGAAATGAATAAAAGAATATTCGAGCCACCCGGATTCTCTTCCACCGGACCGGTCGGTTGGGTATTCGGGTCCCAATCGGTCTAATCATACCTTACCGACCCCTCTGTTGGGTATTCGGGTTTCACCGGGTCCTATGGGACCACACGAGGCCTAAAACTCAATTTGGCTATAGTTGTCCGTATGCAATATTTTGAATTTTTTTTAAAATTATATTAATTTATGGTAATTATTTTTATAATTTTATAATTATTAGATTTTTTTTACATATTTAAAATTTATTATTTTTATATACATTTTAATAGATAATTACTTTATTTATAATAATATTAATTTAGTTACAACAAATAATTTAATATTTTTATAATATTGTAATTTTATGTATAGTAATTATTTGTATAAAAATTAATTTATTTAAATAAAATTATTTAGTATAATTATATATAGTTAAATAATCATTTTATTTAATTAAAATTTGTCATTTTTTTGCACAATAATAAAAATTGTCATATTTATATACAACTTAATTTATGTACAATAATATCAATTTAGGTAAATAAATAAATAAATTTTAAAAAACTGATTAGTAAAATAACTTTGAATGATTTATGTGGTTTAATGACAATAAATGATGAAAGAATTATGAATAGCAAGTTTTGTTGAAGTAAAAGCTTATTATAAAAATATTTTTACAATATTCTTATAAAAATTTTGAGTAATAAGAGAATATAATATCTTAATATAAAAAAATTCCTTATTAGTGACAGGAAAAAGTCCTTCCCCTCCCCTATGTAAGTAAGTTTGTAATAATGCTATTGGTTCAAATTAAAGTTTTTATAAGTGTGGTTTGATTGATTTTCCTTTATATGGTTTATGTGAGGCATTGAGCATGTGGTTTGATTCCACATTTACTATAATAGTATGGTTATATGCTTGTAGTCTGAAAATCAATATGTTGACAATTAACTGTTTACCGAGTAAGTTGGATGCTCCATTTAGAGGGGACATGTTGCATAAATAGTCTGGTTATTCAATTTCCAACCCTTCCAAGTATTATTATAATAGGTAAAATAATATCCTATTCCTGAATCAATAGGGAACAGAAAAAGTGGTGTGGCCGGCTAGCTGCAGAATGAATAGTATGTGTAATAGGTTGAATATATTTTTTTTAGATTTTAAATCTTTTTATTTGTATGATTTATTAATTAATTTATAAGATATTTATCGCATACTAAGAGTATGACACATGATGTGATATAAATGGCCGATAATGCATAGGCGGTTGAAGGGAGGGAGAGGTTGATGAAATGGTGATGAGGATGTCCGTCCACATGGGCTTACCATCAATTTGAAGGACCCTCCCCTGCTTTGTTTTTGTTTTATTATGTTCTTAGATATTTTATTTCCCCTCACTTTTTCAAAAATATCTCACAATTTGTGTGGCTGGCTGTGAGCACGTATATTCCTCCTCCCTCATTTAAGAAGAAGAAGACACGTCCCTAAGGTTGGGGCTGGCTGGTTGGCTTCTGTAAGTTGGTGATGCCAATATGCCAAAGAAATAAATCTAGGCTAGGCTAGGCTAGGCTGTGGTTAACCGAGATAGCTACCTTTTCATTGTGATATCCTATACGTCCATAATGATATTAGAATCAGAAAAATCAAATGGATCAACTTGGAGGAACCTAACCCAACCCAATCCAACCAGCTTTAATTGCTTTTTATTATTCATCTCATGCTTATCTTCTATTGAAGATACACATTCTTACTACCTATACTTGTTGTGGCAAACCCCATAACCACTTGACAACCCACTGGTTTCAATTTGCACAGCATTATCCCCACCTATAATTGAAAGTTGCCCCCACTTGATGGGACCCTATTAGCTAGAGTCCTAGTCAGTATACATCAAAATCAACATACAAATATCCCCTAGAGAGGCGGATAATATCTAAATACAAATGCCCCCTAATTTCATCTTAAATACCATCTAATAAATTGGATGCCCTTATTTCCTCCTTTCAGCAAAGCCTATTATATATACTCCTCGTCCAAACTGAGAGGACAAACAGAAAGATAGATAGATAGAGAGACAGACAGACAGGAGATGGAAGCCCAGAGTCGACCTAGGCTCAATACTTTAGTGATAGCGGCGGCACTAACCATGTTTCTCATGCAGCAGGGTTGTTTTTCCTACGCAAGATTATTAGCTGCTGGTGCAAAGACAAGGTTCAGCACCACCGAGTTCATAAAGGTATCATGCAGCAAGACAAGTTACCCCACCCTATGCTTCAACTCCCTCTCAAGGCATGCGAGCCTTATCCAAACAAGCCCGGTGCTCCTTGCAGGGGCTGCCCTGAATGTGACACTGGATGCTGCCCTTTCCACCTCGACCATGATGCACAAGCTGTCCAAGACCCACGGGATGACGCCGAGGGGGGTGGGAGCCATGAAGGACTGCGTGGAGGAGTTATCTGATTCCGTAGACGAGCTTAGGAAATCCATTGATGAAATGGGTCAGCTCAGGAGGAGACCTCCCAACCTTGGCCTCCTCCTGAACGATATCCAGACGTGGGTAAGCGCTGCCTTGACGGATGAGACTACGTGTTCGGATGGTTTTGCGGGAAAGGTGATGAATGGAAATGTCAAGATTGCCGTCAGAAGCCAGATTGTGACCATTGCACATCTTACAAGTAATGCTCTGGCTCTCGTCAACAAGTTAGCCTCTATTCTTGTATAGAGTACTGGATGATCATCATGAAGCCTTAATTTTATACTTGGAATGAAAAAGATAGAAAAAAAGGTCAGTTTTATATATATATATTATAAGGAGGGGAATTTGAACTTGGGTGTTGGTGTGTCTATCTGTTTGTCCAGTAATTAATCTTCTGATGGGGCAGCAGATAATATGTACATAGGTGTTGTGCTGTTATAAGAAGCTGTCTGTTCTATACATGAGGATACATAGTTATGGAGGTTAAATGCTTTTACTTTTTTTTTTAATTTAATTTTTTACGGACTCTCTGCTTTTTCGGTAATTCATGTTTGAAGGAAAAAGGGATGAATAATCAAACAGCATAATTTCATTAATCTATTAGAAGATTACTTATAATAGTTGAGGATCCACCACCACGACATAAGCTGAGAGCTCCGGATCAGGGCCATCATGACCGTGATAGTCATGTGATAGATGATGAATGGGAAATATTTAAACGTGACAAGGATTCCGCCAATTGGATCGAATCATTAGGCCCCGACTCTTGATCTTGGACTCATGAAAGAAAGAAAGAGAATATCCAATTTTATATATGGTTATGTTCCTGTTCTACTTCTACTCTACTAGCTGGCCTACCCTTGCCTCCTCTCCTCCGCTGGCATGACTGAACAACAATGTTAAAAAGGCTAAAAGGGACCTATTATTAAATACAGTAGCTAGCATGTGTACGTAAGTCAAGTCAGGCTGAGACGTAAATTGCAAAACATGAGAAATAGGTTGTGTATGTGCGTGTGTATGAAAAGAGGTTTAATACTACTACTAATAATAATAGCAGTAATTAAAAAATCCATAAATAAAATAAAGATGGTAGTTGTTTAATTTTGCGTGAATGAGAGATTATGGATCACATGGGTCGGGACCCAATTCCATTGTCTATATGTTCCCTAGCCCATCTATGAACCAAGGGGCAGTTTGGCACCATGCATGCATGGCATTGGCAATGCCTTCTATGCTTTTATTTTTATTATTATTATTATTATTATTATTATTTTGGGGGTGATGGAGTGGACTTGGACCAAAACCTAACTCACAAAGGGTGATAGTGGCTTCCAATAAACTCAATATCCCCTCCACACTCAACGCAAGTTATGCTTCCCTCTAATTATAATGTAATTTCAACGACACTTTCTATATTCTATTGGTCTCCACAACAAAGTCTACCCATCAACAAATGTCCTGAACAAGATCGCTCAATTTCCTGCCTCTTCCATGTTTCATCTATTTATATATATATATATATGTATAATGTCATAGATATATTTATACTGTACGTGTTCTGTTATGATCACATGGATGAAGTTGGAGTTGTAATATCTGCTGTTTCTCCATTTTGAGCACGCAAGGCCAGCCGGTTCCATTAATACTCAAATGACCCCTAAAGCAAGAAGAAGAAGAAGAAGAAGAAAGATGAAAAATGGGAGAATTGACTTTTGATCGAACTAATCATTCATACGCCACGGCTCTTTTTTTTTTGTTTCTGACGTCAAGCCCTATCCCTAACCAGCTCCTCCTCAATTAGTATAATAGCTATACATGCCCGGTGAAGCGTACATTAATATGTAGTAAACATATAGAAAACTATACAGAGGCTCTCCCATTATATCGTTAAATCTGCAGTCATGAGGATTATATCCTTCCTTCCATTCTCTTCCTCCCTATTCTTCACCCGCTGCAGCTTCTTGGCGTTGATCATGATGTCTTCCTCTTTTGTAATGTCCAGTACTAATAATCATAACGAGCCCCCCACCGGCGGAGGGGGTCCGGAGATAAGCTCCTGGTGCAACACAACCCCTCATCCCGACCCATGCAATGATTACTTCATGGCACATCGGAGTCCCGACACTTCCGTCCCTAAAGATCGCTCCGGCTTCCGCCAGATAATGGTACAAGCAACCCTTAACCAAGCTTTGCAATCTCATGCCCAGGTAATAATATTTATTATGCATGCAACAATGCAAGCAAAGCAAATGGTTCCAATATGGTTGAGCTTCGGGATACTGTGTTTTACGCGTGCATTTTCATGATCTTGATCGATCAGGTACGGAAATTGGGATCGCAGTGCGACAACAGTCGGAAAAAGGGTCTGTGGTCCGATTGCTCGAAGTTGTACGAGGACACCGTCCTCCAGCTCAACCGGACACTGGAAGGCTTGTACGGTGGCGACGGGAAGAGAATAAATTGTTCCAGCTCGGACGCTCAGACCTGGCTCAGCACAGCCCTTACGAACATTGAGATGTGCAGGCTAGGGTTCCAAGACCTGAACATACCCGACTTCATTTCCCCGACCTCGTCTCGTAACAATTTGTCCCAGCTAATCAGCAATACCTTGGCCATCAACGGCGCCATGGTGACGTCATCGTCACGGAACCCAGAAGATCACGAGTTCACCAGATGGGAAAAATCAGCATCGACCCAAAGTAGTAGTAGTGGTAGTAGAAGCAGTGATGATGATGGGTTCCCGAGCTGGTTCTCCGTTCATGACAGGAAGTTGTTGCAGACCACTTCCTCAGGCGCAACCAAGGCCAACGTGGTGGTGGCCAAGGATGGGTCAGGGAATTATCGGACCGTTCAGGCGGCGATCAATGTGGCGGCGAAGAGGATATCGAAGAGCCAAAGATTCGTAATATACGTGAAGAGAGGAGTTTATAGGGAGAACATAGAGGTGAGTATTGGCAATGATAATATAATGATGGTCGGAGATGGAATGGCATATAGTGTAATAACCGGGAGTCGAAGTGTTGGTGGAGGTTATACTACCTACAGTTCTGCTACCGCCGGTAATCTTAATCTATCTATCTATCTATCTATCTACGTACTGGATTAACTTATTTGCTAATTATAATCATTATAATTTTGTCTGCCTTTTTGTTTTCTATTCATTAATTAAAATAGGAATCGATGGTCTCAAGTTCATTGCACGGGGCATAACGTTCAGGAACACAGCCGGAGCACAGAAGGGTCAAGCGGTGGCATTGAGGTCAGCCTCTGATCTATCAGTCTTCTACCAGTGCTCTTTCCAGGGCTACCAAGACACCCTCTTCGTCCTCTCACAACGACAGTTTTACAAGCAGTGCCATATCTACGGCACCATCGACTTCATCTTCGGTAACGCGGCCGTCGTCTTCCAGAGCTGCACCATCTACGCTAGGCTGCCCATACACGGGCAGTCGAACGTGATAACCGCGCAAGGCCGAAACGACCCATACCAGAACACGGGAATCTCCTTTCACAGCTGTCGGATCCTGGCGGCTCCTGACCTCTCGCCGTCGATCAGCACGGTGAAGACGTACCTTGGAAGACCGTGGATGCCATACTCAAGGACGGTGTATCTGAAGAGCTACCTGGGAGCCCTGGTGGCTCCTCAAGGCTGGTCCACATGGGATGGTTCAAACTACGCACTCAATACGCTCTACTACGGGGAGTACAGGAATTACGGGCCGGGGGCATCAACCCAGAGCAGAGTCAAGTGGAAGGGATACCGTGTCATGACAAGTGCAACTGAAGCGTCACGCTTCAGCGTTGGCACCTTCATTGCCGGCAACTCGTGGCTGCCCGCAACTAGCATACCATTTACTGCGGGACTCTGACATGATCTCATCTCTTGTTATAAATTAAACAACTCAATATTTTGGGCGTACACATACTTATTTGAATTCACAACTCAATACGTGTTTAGGGTGGGAAGCGAGGAAAGGATGCTGAATGGAAATACACATACTTACTAGAGGACCGGCCGATATATCTGTATTATAATTGGAACATATTACCTCGTACGGATGAATAAGTAAAGGGATGGGGGATGGAATGGACGGACATATATGTCCATAGGCATATGTTGAGTTTCATCCTGACTCACTGTCAATCCTCCAAGAAGCATGCCAGATACGCAAAAATGGAAGCATGTGTAAGTGCATGTGCAGATTCTTTGGAAATTATACTGTTACACAAATATTTACTACTTTTTGACATTTAGCATCACAACAGTTATTATTCAATACAAACGGTCAGTACTTGAGAAGTAATTTTCTTTCTAATGCAAATAACACCATGTGAAAGGAATGCAGGGCACACTCACAAGTTTACCTCAATATTAAAATGTGGCATCGGATCAATTTCTTGCTCATGGAATTCGGTATTAGAAAGAAAGCCAAATATATACACCCGCTACAGAAAAAAAAAGCACAATTAAACACCAAATTTTCAAGTATATACACACACTCTACTTGACTAACAAGCTAGAAGCACTAGGACACATGTTACCTTTCCCATCCATGGATCCATTGAGCACAAGATCTGATCCCCAAAAATTGTATATAGATGAGAGTTGTAGAACTTCACATGAAAATAAAATCCTGCCTTAAGAATGATCATAAAAGTATCTCCTCTAAGCTCATGCACATTTACCTCCAGAATATTAAATTAAATTTACTTGAGATTTACTAACACTGGAGCAACAAATATACCATCATATACAGTAAGCAAGCCTAGTTCTTTCCATGTGATAAGGTTATTTTTTTTACCTCAAGAACTTGCCATGGAAATAACCGGTTGAGCATATTCCTGCCTATTTGTAGCCTGATTTCTAGTATGCTTGGGACAAGTAAGATCAGTGGAGATTTATAGCTCAGATAAAGGGCGAGCCTCTAAATTAGGCCTTTTCAGAGAAATGAATCAGATCCAAAGACAATGCACAAAGGTACGACAATTAATAGACTAACAACAAGGCAATACCTACCTCAACCTCTCTTCTTTATCTATGATGAAAGGGAGATCACATTGTCTCAACTCAACAAATCTGTGAGATAGGAAAGAGGAGTTTCACCCCAAGGGATCAATATAACATAATTCTTCAAAATCATGCACGTAATACCTTGTGATGTGATAGATAATCTACCTCGTGATGTGATAGATAATCTACCTCAAAAGGCCCCGACTTCATCTATCCACAACATCCATAGTATTAGTTAACTGGACTCCGAGATGACCTCTTGTATCCATGTCTACCAGGGGACCGAGATCTGCTCCTATCTCGATACCTGTCCCTTCCTCCATCCCTTCCATTCCTGGCTCTCCAATCTGCCCCTCTCCCTCTATCCCGATTACTTCTATCATTCAGATCTCTTGACCTCTCATGATACCAATCACGTTCCCTGTAGCGATCTCGCTCTCTGTCCCTGTCATTCACATGAGACCTCCCCCGATCTCTCAATTCACTTCTCTGGCCATCAAACTCCTTATCTTTGCTTTTCCTCCTTTCTTCAGCTTCTTTCTCTCTCACAAGTCTTTCCTCTTCCCTTTTCTTCTCCTTAGCTGCCTGAAGAGAAAAAATATATCCGATTAGTCAACTGAACCAAGGATAAATACCAATTCTGACAATAACTCTTCAAATGAAAAACAACCTTGTACTCTGCAATGAAGTCTCGAACCATGCCATAACCAATGTGCTGCTTTCCAGTGATATGAGACTGAACTCGCTCTGCAGCATCATTAGCCACTAAGAAAGAGCCACATATCTCACATAGAGCCATCTTCTTCTCCTGTGCAAGCATGAGCACCTTCTCACTCTGTGTAGGCTGAGTCAAAGTAGTCTTCTCAGCATTAAGCACCTCCACCTGAAAACAACTTGAATCAACTTCAGGATGTATATAATGTTCATTGAGACAGCATAAAAGATTGGTAGGGCAATGGTAATTTCTAATTCACAAAGACTTCAATTCCATCAGAATGCAAATGAGAAAGCTAAATATATGTTGGCTGCTTCTGAACTATCACCCTATTTTCTGGTTTGATGTACTGATTTTCTGGTGACAAGACAAGATAGTCTCATCTAAACTTGTCGAGAAAATATACACAAGAGCAAGCAATAAACAGGTGTTCTGAAATAAACCTTTCTCATTAGTGCTTCAGCTTCATCTACTTTTCCAGATTCACCAAGGGCTTCCACCTGCTCTAGCAGGTTTTTTATTTTCTCCTCAAGAACTGATAGTTGTTCAGATTTTTCAGTAGAAAGTGGAGCAGGTGTCACAGGTTCTGCATCCTGAGCAAGGCGCTCACGTCCCCGTCTAACTCTTCTATCTAAGTCCATAACCTATAAACAGTCAAAAAAAGGCCCAATTACAAAAATCTTACTTAAAATACAATAAATAATAAAAACTACCTTGAGCACTTGCCAGTTTCTCACAGAAGTGCACGAGTTCAGCTTCAAACTTTGGCACATAGGCATCATGCCTTGGCGAGCTCTCAAAGCTAAGGACACAAGGACAAGATATTTCAGAACACTTTATGGCAAACACCATGTCACAGCTTACATGACAGATTCCCACATTGGGGGTGTATCTGCCAAGATGACATTCTGATGAATGAGATGAAAGTATCCAGTCACATTGAATACTCGTAAGAAATAAAAGTCCATGGTGACACACCTTTCTTTCAACTTCAAATCGTGGATTCTTGGACAAGGACCTGAGGAAAATAGAGCTCAGATTAAAATATGCTTAACACGA
Source organism: Trapa incisa (assembly GCA_030064435.1). Classification (NCBI taxonomy): domain Eukaryota; kingdom Viridiplantae; phylum Streptophyta; class Magnoliopsida; order Myrtales; family Lythraceae; genus Trapa; species Trapa incisa. The sequence goes on along the minus strand of CM057784.1, from coordinate 134,649 downwards.
ACTCCATCATGAATTATCCACTATAAATTTCGCACAAGCCCCTTCGCAATGAATGTGAAGCAGGTTAAATGATCAACTAAAATCAATTCATAACTTACTGATTTTAACATCATATCAAAGTCTAATTTTGCTTTTTTCATCAATGTACATACTACAGAGATACATCTGATTTTAATGGATCCTGTTAATAACAACCCACTGGAATAGGAGTGAAGGGACACCTCGTGGTTCTGTGCATTTATTGGCAAATTGTATACGGAAAACAAGGTTGCATAAAATTATATCCTATATATATGCGAATGCAATAGTCTTACATGTCTCCAATATACAAATCAATATCCATTCATGTGTCTAATACTCTAATCACACATATAATAGTCATTACTCGGGGAAAAAGAAAAGGAATTCGACAAGCACGAGAGTTGTTGCACAACAGAGAGCAGCATCAAACTTACCGAGATCGCTGCGAGTATTGACGAAGAGATCATGAGGACAAAATCTGACCATATAAAATGCACAGACCTCCTTATCATCCCACCTGACTTCCTTGTATCCCCTCTTTTCTTCCTCCGTAAGGTTACGAGCTGGAAACCGCCAAAGAAAGACATAAAACACACGAAATGAATTACATGCTGAAAAAGTAAATACGAAATCCAGGCAGAGATACAGAGAGAGGGAAATTATCAGAGAAAGAACTTTAGATTCGTCGCCTGGCACCTGATCCCATGAGCTCGTCCAGTAAAGCTCGCTGCGCATCCATGGCCGATGAATAGATAAGATTTTGCTACCACAGAGAACTATAGTTAGGAGGTTAACTGAAAGCCCGGCCGGGGAAAGGGATGTGCTAATTTTTTTTTCTAATTGCAACGTTAGAGAGGGGGACACTTGAGTTGAGTGATCTGCTGTTACGCTTTTCTAGGGTTCCGAGAGTGAGGGGATGTGAGGAGAGGACGCCGGAGAGGAGTGGTTTTGAACCCTGAAGGCTACTAAAATGACTGGGTCGGGTAAATGTTGAGATCCACAGTCAGAATCAGCTCAGCTGAGCGTTCGTATTGAAGTCGGCCCAGGCAGGCCAGAACTATGCTTTCTTCTTCATCCTCATGCCGGAGTAGAGACATATACTATCTTTGTTGGGCTGGGCCCTTCATAATGTAAGCTCAAGTATGAAACCCACCCACAGTTCTGACGCGTTCTTGTTTGACTCGCAAAACATGTTTCTCTTCTCTTTCTAATTGAGTAATACTCTCTCTCCTTCTGCGTGTTTGAACCCCACTTGACCGGTGTACACAGTCCATTTCCCCGTTAGATCTCATCTCAGTTGCTTCTTTCCTTCTCTCCTATTCTCCCAAGGTAAGACGACGAGGTTATGCTTCTCTAGATCAGTGTTAGTGTTGTTCATCTTTACCCACTCTTTTAGTATTCAGCATTCGCTTTGGCCTCCTCATACGAGATTTTCTACGTTATTTTTCCCAAAATGTTCAGATCTCTCTGGAAATTTCAGTCTTGCTCGCCAATATTTAGGCTCTTGTAGTTTTTCGGCTGCCAAGTAGAGGTGTTGCAGTTTCGCCCTGTAATGGCGGACGGGTCAAGGCAATCTCATTATGTGAAGCTGACTAAGGATCAGGCGCCTTTGGAGGACATAAAGCCTGGTGAGCTCAACCAGCCGGTTGAGGTTCCTCAGGTACTTCTGCCATCTCTCTTCCCATATCTTCTTAATTACTCCTTACTCATTGAATTGTATGTCCTTTTAGCACTTGGGGCTTTCTTTTGGCGCATCAATTGATGCTGTCGGAGTTTGTATTAAAATGAGAGTTCGATCTATTAGGATGTTCCATGCCATGCTTGTAATTCATACTATCACATTGAAATACACGTTTCACATGAGGATGATATCTGCTTCCTACCGCTAAATTGGGGAGAATGCTGCGAAAAATGATGCTATTGAAGCTGCCGTAGAAAGGAGATTCTGTTTTAACACTTGGAGATACAGAACTATTATCGTAATTTTGCAATGTTTTAGCTTGCGTATGTTGTATGCCACTATCCCTGCCTGAGATTTGTTCACGTGGATAAATATGTGTATGCTGATTGCATGCAGTTGAATGTCAAAAAGTGCCATGAGTGTAGACAGCCTCTTCCAGAAATCTTTGAGCCGCCTGCTGATGAGAATTGGACGACAGGAATCTTTGGCTGTGCTGAAGATAGAGAGAGCTGTAAGTTAGCTTGGTAATCTACTTCCCTTCTGGATTGTTATTGAGTCTGATCAATGATGGGCATGAATGTTATCAGGATTCCATGTTTTGGATACACTATCATTATTGTCTTAGAATGTGAGCTGTGAAATCGTTGAGGTGTCTTCTTGTGTCATTCTTGCCTTGTAGGCTGGACTGGATTGTTCTGCCCATGTGTTCTATTTGGTCAGAATTTTGCGGCTCTCAGAGAAGATACCCCTTGGACCACACCCTGCGTTTGCCATGCTGTTTGTGTGGAAGGCGGTATTGCACTTGCAGCAGCTACGGCAGTCTTCCATGGAATCGATCCCCACACTTCATTCTTCATCTGCGAAAGTTTACTATTTGCTTGGTGGATGTGTGGGATCTACACTGGCCTTGCTCGACAGTCCCTTCAAAAGAAATATCATTTAAAGGTATGGCAACTGCCTAGACATAACTCTTGGTATTGTGGTGTGGGCAATAGTACGTTTTTATTCATAACCCGGCTGGTCAAGCTTTAGCACTAAAACTTGGCAAAACCTACTAAATTTCCCATTTGAAACTTTTTTGCTTTCCAATTACCCATTAAAAGTTTTGGACGATTGCAGGATTCTCCATGTGATCCATGCGCGGTACATTGCTGCATGCACTGGTGCGCCTTGTGCCAAGAGCACAGGGAGATGAAGAGCCGTCTGTCTGATGACATGGCTATGCCAATGACAATAGTTAACCCACCTCCTGTTCAAGAGATGAGCTCGGACAGAGATCTGCAGCCCCCTGCTTCAAGTTCTGTTATGAATAACAACAGCGGAGGGCACACCAAATTAGAGATGCGGGCTCTATAAAAGATCTGCTGTCAGGAGTGGTACCCATGCATACATACTCTGTTGAGTTGGAAGTACAGAAAGTCCTCCTCTAGCACTCTGTTTTTTTTCTCATTGATTATTAGTGATAGGACTGGAGTGATTACTGTACATGTTCATTCTTGGATTTTATTTTAACGGGCCCGTGGGACGGCTGGGCCTGAGCCATTACATTGCTCTAAGAATCAGATCAATTATTTACAGTGAGGCTCCAAAACCTGTTAAGCCCATACACAGTGGAATTTCTTCTTAATTCATTGAACTATTACTAGGCCAATGAAATGCTGCCACATAAACTCTGTCTCTGGGTGGGAAGAGACAGTTAATAGTAGTTTTAAAATAAATAAATAAATAAATGATGGATGATGGATGATGGGTACGGTTTATTGTCATTGTAGAGAGAGTATCAGTTTAAAGATGGTAGTTGGTTAATTTTCTTGGCAAACGCTTGGAAACATCATTGGAAGAAAGAATCTTCTTCTTTTCTTTTTCTTCTTCTTCTCCTTCTTCTTCTTCTTCTTCTACTTACATCTCCTGCAATCAATCCAATTTCAATGGGATCATCTGCCTTAACCGCCCGTTTTGGAGAAGCCATCACCAAGAAAGCTCTCAGATCCTACCTTGCTGAGTTCATTTCCACTTTCTTCTTCGTCCTTGCTGTCATCGGTTCTGCCATGTCTTCTCGTAAGTATATATATTTATATACCACCCTGCCTACAAACTTATGCTTCACCCATTTCTGCCTTCACACTTTCTTTTTTCTTGAATTCTCATGATTTGCTTGTATCTCATTCTGTAAAACACACTAATATAATTTACAGGAAAAATGATGCCGGGTGGTGTGGCAGAACCTGGTGCTCTGGTGGTAGAGGCGGTGGCAACTGCCTTTGCGCTGGCATCTGCAGTTTACATAGCCGGGAGTATCTCCGGCGGACATGTGAATCCGGCCGTCACATTTTCCATGGCAATTGGGGGCCGCATCAGTCTCCCTACAGCCATCTTCTACTGGATTTCACAGATATTGGCATCCATCATAGCCTGTGTCATATTAAAAGGCACAACTGCCGGACAGGTAAATAATATATATACTTATTTGATGAATGAAGATCATATCAGATTCAGAGGGCGGGCGTTAACTTATTACACACTGTCAATTTATTATTATTATTATTAAAAGACGGTAGATTCTAATGTTAATTTGTCGTGTGTGAATCTGTAATTGATACTTGTCTTTCAGGAGGTTCCGAGCTTTGGGATATCGGAGGAAATGACTGGATTTGGATCATCGATCCTGGAGGGGGTCTTCACATTCGCCTTGGTGTACACTGTGTACGTCGCTTCCTCGGTGGACCCGAGGAACAGCGTCGGTGGTCCCGGCCTGCTGGGACAGGGACAGGGACAGGAACTGAGAGCCATTGGGCCCATCATGATCGGGTTTGTGGCTGGAGCGGGGGTCTTAGCCTCTGGCCCATTATCAGGAGGGTCCATGAACCCAGCTTGCGCGTTTGCCTCGGCCCTTGTAGCCGGCAGTTTCAGGAACCAGGCTGTGTACTGGGTAGGTCCGCTGGTTGGTGCCACGGTAGCCGGCATCCTCTATGACAATGTCGTCTTCGTTTCGGCTTCTCAACCATCTGCAGATTCTACCGCCCTTGGATTCTGATCTAAGGGACGGGCGACTCAGCACCCAAACAAAGTTAATTAGTTTAAGTAAAGCCTAATTTCGTTGGGGGAATTCAGGCCAGTGTCAACGTGTTTGATGTAGTTTGTTTGTGTGGGAGTAAGTAAACTTGTGTACACTTTTCCTCAGTGTGGCACAGTTTTTTTTTTTTTGGAACTTGGGTTGTGGAGCTGTGTGTATTTGTTGTTGATTACAGTAGTATATTATATTTTGTGATTGGGTTTATGGATGGATGAATGAAATGCTGAAAAGCATGCATGGCATTGGCATGGGATAAACACAAATAGGTATTATTAATTCAATGCTTATCCGGCTAAAAATGACCAAAAATAATATGACGTAATGTCCGGCTCCCTCCTGCCCTTCCCTTCCCTGATATTATTCTTCTTAATTTAATTATTGTATATATTTGTTAACTTATTGCTCGGTATTTCATTTTCCCATCTTTCTCTGCATTTCCGTTGAAGGGGCACTGCCACTGCTACTGCTTCGTCAATCAGTTGTTACCCTACTCCTCTTCATCCCTACTAAGTATCCGATTCCTTCATTTCATTTCTTCCACACCCTCTTTCTCTCTCTCTTTATATCTTCTACTTTCTCTTTCTTCTTCCATCAGTATAATCACATGGAGAAGAAGAAAGTTTGCGAGATCTGCAACAGATGCTTTTCCAGTGGCAAGGCCATGGGCGGCCACATGAGATCTCACTTTGCAAAGCTCCCTCTACCCCCCAAGCTTTCGACTTTTCTACCGACAGAAGAAATTAGGTCTGAGTTGCTTCCTCAATCTCATACACATGAAAATAAATATCTTGACCATCACACTCATCATGATTCCTTCCGATCCTCCTCCAAGTCAAAAAGCAAAGTACTATTCCACCAGGAACCGCTGCCAACTGAGCATGCATCTTATAACTCCGACAGTGCTCTCTCCGTGGAGGATGTAGCTCTTTGCCTCATGATGCTTTCACGTAACTGGTGGAAATTAGCCGGAAACGACAATGCTTCATCAGAGCACGAAAACGAAGATGGTGGAGGAGGCCATGAAAACGACTACGAAGAAGAAGAAGAAGAAGAGACATTCGGCAGCCTGATGAGTCGGTCCCGCAGTCGCAGTCGGAATCCAGGGGAGTATAGGTACAGGTGTGTAACATGCAGCAAGTGCTTCAGATCGTACCAGGCTCTTGGCGGGCACAGATCGAGCCATACTGGCAGCAGTAATTACGCAATTACGACAGGGACTGATAATAGGAAAAGCTTCGAGTGCCCATATTGTGACCGTGTGTTTGATTCTGGCCAAGCACTGGGAGGGCACAAGAAAGTCCATTATGATCATCATCTCCCAAAGATCTAACACATACCTTATCAATTACAATGTCTACTACATAGTTCAGTAATTGACATGCAAAGAGTAAGTATTCCTGCTTTACTATGTGGGATGGGGATGGGGATGGATCTCAACTATTAGTAGCTAGCTACTTGATGAAGGATGCTGGAAGTAGATTGATTTCATGTGATCTGCAGTAAGTTTGGGCATTGATCTTGATAGGGGAGGTTGTAAATATATTTTATTATTTATGCCTTTGGAGTTCATTTGGAGGACGGCCTTTCTTTCTCCTAGTTGATCATTCCACGTGTAGAAGGCTAGCTATTATGATTCTCTCTCTCTCTGACAGTCAATATTATAATAAATACTGGTGTGGGCAAGGAAGACCCACATGACATGAGTATACCACACCACTTGGATGATTTGGTGGGTCATGTATGTATATATATATATATATATAATATTCTCATCATCCTACTAATTATAAGAATCAATCAATTAATTAGTATTAATGAGTGCTTTCACCCAAACATATGTTCCATGTGTCCTCACTTGCATCAAGAATTGAGTCAACATAATTTCCCCACTCCTTAAGAACCTGACCTCAACACCCCCATTGAGTCCACATGATCCCAGATGCGATATCTACTGAAGTGGAAATGAAGAAAATGAAGATAGTTTATTACTACATGATAATATTCAAACTAGTGGGCTGATGTGCACTGACACATCACCAACAGAGAAATGAACGGGATTCTCCCTGTCCAAGAATATTCTTTCAGATATAAGAGTTGTCAATCGAGGGATAAATGAAAAAGGATAAAGAATGGTGCGTCTGCAAAGAGAAGAGAGCAAACTAAGCTGCACCAAATCTAAGTTACAATTATAAGCACCTAAAACAGGCAAAGCCTACAGACGTAATGTATGTGCCAGGAAATATTGTTTGGAAACAGATATCAACGAGATGCTGATTAACTTTTTTAAAGCCTTTCCTAAAACCCCATCAGTCAGCAGTAGCAGCTGCATGCAAAATTATGCCAAGATTTGACACTGAATATTATACTTAAAGTCGAGAGAGATGCAACTCCAATATTTGTCTTTTGATGGATAGTTGACAAGGTTATGCAAATTATGCCAATAGGTGAGTGCATTGGACAGATTGTGCAAATTATAGACAGAAGTTGTGAAGGTTTCAAAGTAACATATTGTCAAAAAAAGAAAGAGAAAGAGAATGAGGCACAACCATTGAATATCTGCTCACATGCACGCTCTTCGGAACCCTTATCGGATAATAAACATGAAGAACCCCAATTTACTATACGCTGCTGCATTGATGTTAGAATGACATCAGCTCTTGCAATTTCCAGAGTCTATGGCCCTTGAGAGCTGGGTTGGAAATATCATGGCTAAATGTAGTATAACAGTTTCCACTGCAGCCAAACAAATTCCATATGAAAAATAACAGAGACCATCTCCATATAAATAGTGATCATAGTTATATTGTATGTTTAGTCACACCACATAAGTTATGCTCCAATCACAACTTATTGCCCAGTCAAATACAAGCGGTCTGTACATGGCAGACACAGCCAACCATCTTCTTTCCAGGATTTATTTACCGCAAGAAGAAAGGAAGCTCCACACCACCAACACTGGACAAATGAAAATCCTAGGAACTAGTATGCACAGATAAACCAATCACTTGCCCCATAAACCCTTCCGATCAAATCCTGCTTGAAACCCTGTTCAAAGACCATCAATATCAGCCAGATGGTTATAATCATAAATCTTCTACAGAAGTGGCTCTTCCTCAAATGTCTTCAATTGGACTACCAGAAGGCACATACTGAGACAAACAAGTAGATAATCCCAGCACTTACTTTCAATTATCAGTTGCTTGAACTACCAAGATCAAAGTCCATTGTGTAATCATACTCAATTGTTGGAATTACAGACGCTACAAATTTGAGAAATAAGAATAGGTACCTGCATGGTAAAGAAAGCGAGACATGTCAAAACAGTGAAAAGCCTGACTAGCAGGGAAAGATGAACCTATTGCCTATTCTCAAATTTAAACTACCAAAAACAGAAAAGTATCATAAAAATCATGAGAAAGAACCGATTACTTATCAACTTCAGGTTCAACTCCACGTGACATGAGAACATCTATGATTTTTTTCATTACAGCACCATGTCTGCAGGGATGAACAGATGCATGCTTCCCGGGCAAGTGAGGATGGTCTTCAATTGTAACCTACAACGGCTCAGATCTTTTAAGATATAGACATAAACAAAATTAAAAGGCCCGTTTTGCATCAAAAGATTATAATAGTATTTTTCCAAGAGTAACTTCTTTTGTAGACAACTCACAGTTTTCCTTGCATGATCTTGGCTAACATCTTCAAGCACAAGTTCAGGTTTCAAAAGCATTCTTGACTGCCACAATATGGCAAAAATAAATGAGAGACAAAATAGCAACCCTCCAAGCCATTCATCATGCTCAAACAATGAAATACAATCATAAGATGCTGTAAGCAGCCCAACACACCTCATCATAACCAGTGAGCCACACTCGAGGAGTTTGGTAGTACTTATCATAACTGAAAATTCATAAGAAAAAACATGCTAAAAGCAATCAAATGGAGGGATTGAACAGCTATATGAAGGCATTCACAACAAGCATCTGTTGAGATGGCACAATTTTCAAAAATTAGAGCAGGATTCTTCATCTTACGTAATGCTGATATCATATGTTCTAGTCCACAAGATATTATCATCATCAGGTTCATGTGCCACAAGGTATGTAGACTGAAGAGTTGCCTGTATGAAGTGGAGCCATAATATGCATCGAAAAGATTAAATTCCTATATACAGTGACCAGAATATAGAAATACAACTGGCATATGTAGCACCAAAAGCAAGAGACAACATGCCCAAGATTATGAGGAGGAAAAAGGGAATACTGATATTAACTGGATCTGTCTCAATCAAGTTGCTAGGGTCATCGAACTCTGCCATGTCAGGAATATCTTCTTCTTCATCTCTGCCAAAGTATGAGGGAATGGACTGGATACCACTCTTTGTGCTGACATCTAGATTCTCAATGGAAGGCAAGCGCTCATTCTCATCAAGTTTAGTCTCTAATAGACATAAAAGAAAAGATGAGAAGGAGAAACAAGGAAAGATTGATCCACACAAATGAAATACTCGCCTCTTGGCTTCCCATGTGTGGCTAGCCACCCATCATTGTCATCATTATCAAGGAGCACTTCTCCTCCAGCAGCCTCATACTCTTCTTCAACAGAGGCAGCTCGCCTCAAACAAGGAACTAAAGTAGGAATCAATTAGTTACACGAATAATATGCTAGGAATATAATTGGAATAACCAGATGATGATAAAAAAGGATATAGTTGACCCAAGAAACAGTTCCTAGAAAACATGCCACATTAAGTCCCATAAGATGGACACATTTCCAAAATTAATCTAATAAAAATAGATTTCTTAAGACAATTAGTAAAATCCACAAAACTATTACCCAAAAAACAATTATGTGCAGTAAGCCCTGAAGTTACTAATAATGATGAATGAAAGCCTTCTTTACCATTTCTAGTTATCAAGAACTGCTTTTCAGCCGGGAGGTATGGCTTCCTCTTGCTTGGTTCACCAGATTCCCTACAAGAAATTTCCATCGCCACAAAATAGCAAAAACATGATTTCTTAAGACAGGGGAAATGAATCAAAAGGTGGATTTAAGACTAAAAGTCAGTCCACATAGTTTATCACCAGCTGGGCAGTACTTGAGTACACGCAACTTCTTAATAACTATACGTTTCCGAAACTTGGCAAGAATCATGGCGATTAGGCTAACTTGATCACTATTAACTACCATCAGACCACAAAATTCCAAAAAACGCATCAACAATCTACTGCAACCATGGCCAATGCACGGTACAGAGCAATGGAATTGATCAAAATCTAAACTTTTGAGCTTTATAATTATTCTGACAATGTTATCATGACAATTCGATCAAGATGAGGTCAAGAGTATAGCTCAATTATAACGAATATGAAAAAAAAAGTAAGTATTGGATATCCTCGACATGGTTGATGGAGATTGTACCATGACCAAGTGGGGCACTTGGAGACGAGATTGTCGCCAGCTATGATAAACTCGCTAACGCTGAGTACCCCCTTCTCCTTGAAGGCGGAGACGGTGCGGGGGTTGGTCATGCGCTCAACCGTGCCCTTGAAGGCGTCGTGGATCTTCTGAGAGAGCACCATATCCGAAAATTTGATAAACCGGAGAAGAATTTCGATTGATATAGAGACTAGATGGATCGCAATGGAACCCTAAAATGAAACAAATTTGAAGAATAAACGACCCGCACCGCACGCACAGAGAAAGAAGGCAGCTAATTACACTATATTATATTTCGCCAAAGCCTAACAAACCTCCCTGTCAGGTCAGGTGTTAAATCATGGATCTGGCTATCTGAATCTCTCTCTCTCTGTCTATCCAGCTGCCAGCCCCGCCCATGAATGACCCATCCCAACCCAACCCAAAGCCAATTCGTAATTCTGGTTGGGCTCCTCAAAGCAACGAAAGTCCAAAAATGCCCTTATATTGATCATTAATTATTCAGTTTGCCCTCAGCTCTTGCCAGTTGTCAGTTACCACAGGTACAGAAACAGGCACCAGCACACCGTCATCACCGACGTTATCGGAGCTTTTACCTTCATGATCATTCTGTTCTGAATTGATATATAACCCTAGCATAGTAGCTAACTCTTCTAGTCTCTAGCTGACATTCTTGCTGACTAATTCAATGTTCTCTATGGTCCGGAGTCCATTGTGTTGTGCCGAATAGTTTAGGCACGGCCACCGGGCTGGGCCAATCCTCTTTATAACACCTCGGAGATATTTTCCACGAATAATTTTGGCTGACCTGTTGTGCCCAGCCTACCTTGCCGGAAATCTCAGACCGGATATCTCTCAACCCGCGATCCCTTGATGATGCCCTTTCTCCAGCTCTAAAGCCTTTGATGAGCGACCAACTGTTTCTCTTTTAGTTTCCCGAGTTTGGGACGAGCCTCTAATGGAAAGTAATGGGGGTGGTGGTATTCGTGGCGCCCTGGGCGGGCATGAACCGGCGTTATGCTCCAGCGTTTTCTTGGATCATGTCGGGCAAGTGATCCTTTGCCTAGATTCTGATGGGTTGTCTTGGAAATTGCTCGAATCCTCTAAAATGGTAACTCCTTGGGTTCCTATTCTTGCGATTTCCGTGACGTCTTCTAATTTCCCTCTGGCTTTGCTACATCTGGATCAGAAATCAGATGGGGAAATCGTGAGATGCGTGTAATTCCTTAGGCTTAACTTTTCTATCATATGAGGCTAAAATTGCTTTTCTACTAGGAAGTGATTGTAAGAAATGGTTCTGGCCCTTCTTTGCATTTTCCCTGCTATAATCTGGTCGGATCGTGATATTTCGATGGCCTGCATCATTTGATCTAATTACTAGTAAAAAGCAAGCTAAGTTTCCTAAATTTTGTTGTGCCAAGTCTTCATGAAGTCAAGACATGAAGATGAGGGAAAATTGTCGCTTTCAATTCTTCATTTTCCGTTGGCATCTCTATTGTTAATATCGATCTGAAATAGCTAAATTCGTTATTATTCTACTGTGCAATTTCTTCTTTAGATTAGCATACAAAGATTTCCTCATCCATTCACCGATCCTGCTGAAAGTTTAAATTCTTTATATAATGAAATATTTGCACCATCATTTTTCTTCCTGGCATTTCTTGTAATTTGCTTTAAATTTTAGTTATTAAATTGCACATCTGATATGATTCTCATCTCCACAATTTAATTTTTGTCTGGACAGGATCGCAATATTTGTTTCGGCTTTAAGCTAGGTCCACCGGATGCGGGTGAGATCAAGTTTTGTGATATCTATGCTGTAGAGTTGATTGACCAGGGATTAGTTCATAGGTCAAATCCTTCAAGTCCTGCAAGATGTATCTTGGGTGAAGAATGGCAGGTTGATACTCTTGTTATATTGGAAACTGCATTCCAAATTCCATTTCCATTTATTTGGTTCGAATTCTCTGTGTTGGTGCAGATGTACCGTTTTATTGTGCATGCCATCGAAAGATCAAGGTCTCAGCCTCCTTTATGGTCTACAGCAATGTTTATATTTGGTAATAGGGATCTGCAGACATGTCGAATGTGGGTAGATCATATTAGTGCCTCTCTGAGCAAAGAAATGGACAGACCAAAAAATCTCCTGGTAATAAGACCTCCAGCTGGTTTATGTTGTCTTATTAATCTTATAGTTTTTTTTTCTTAGATTGTAAATTTATTTGATTTTCTCTATTGGCGATAAATTTTTGTGCCTTCCAATTCACCTGTTGTAATCAGATTTTTGTTCATCCAATGAGCGGGAAAGGAAATGGTTGTAAAACATGGGAAACAGTTGCTCCTATATTCTCAAGAGCTAATGTGCAGACAAAGGTAACATGCTCTGGATAAAAAGGTTACTAGAGTTGGTCATGCCAGTACTTTGTTTTAATCTACCATTGACGAAGGAAATGTCTTTGGGAATTCTCTTCTTACATTGGATTTAAACCACTGTATGTTCATGCATTTTTCACTTTTTCTGATGCCATAAGCACTTTTCTTTGACTTGATTGTGCTGTCAATCTAGAAGTGCTATACATTCAATTTATGTTTTCAACTCAAACAGGTTATTGTCACTGAGAGGGCAGGACATGCTTTTGATGTGATGAGATCTACTACCGATGAAGACCTAATGCTGTATGATGGTGTTTTGGCTGTTGTAAGTGGTGTGATGGTTTCAGTTTGATTTATATGTCTGAGTATTTTTAATGGATCGGAATCTATTGCAAATATATTTAGATTTTTGAGAAACTGCCTCCGTCCTCTCCCTATGAAAATGACATTTCCGTCTAATATGCTTATGTTGTTTTTATCATTTTTATTGAATGTATTCCAGGGTGGTGATGGTTTCTTCAATGAAATTCTCAATGGACTTCTGTCTACAAGGCATAAAGCTTCTTATCCACCTACTCCTGCAGATTTTCTTCAGTCCCTTGGAGGGGATAATTTTTCAGTTGATGAACCTATTTCTGAGATTTTTTCTCATGAAGAAGATGAGCATCCATTGATTCCTGATAAAGTCCTGGGTATCTCCAGCATCAGTACGTGCCCTTTTCATGCTTTATATTTATGGCCTCTCTCATATTGAAAATTTTGAATCTGATGAGTTGTTTGTTTGCTCAAAACCTTTGGAGCCGAAGGTGCTTACTCTGGAAAAGGTAATATCATATGAGATCATTCAGACTGTATTTTGTAGAAATGCACTTTGGATAGTTAGTTTTTAAAATTTCATGTATATGAACCAAATTTTGGTGAAATAAATTTTAGCAATTATTAGAAAGCTTCCGCTGAAAATTGGACTTTTTTTGTGTGTATTTTCAGATTGCAACTCGAAGTTCCTGCTGTCAAATGAAAGATTTAGGCTTGGAATCATTCCTGCTGGTTCAACTGATGCAATTGTGATCTGGTGTGTAAACTAATAATACTGGATATTAGGCTTTTATCTTCATATTGCATTCATGACCATGGCTATCCAATTAAATTTTCACTTAATTGGATAGAGTACTGTGTCAATCTTAATATTTTTATGGTCTACTTCATGTTCTTATGACACTCTCCATTAAATATCAACTTCTGATGCTTCCTTGCAAATATGGATTTTCTCTTGGTTATGGTTGATGTCAAGTAAAATTCCTCACTCATCTTTGCTTTTGGAGGTCTCTTTCTTATATATATATATATATATCTTTTTTACATGATGCTGTTCATTGGTATTCTTGGGGCTTTTAAATATCTCTGAATGCATGATATGATTTTTCCACAATATCTGTTCTCCTGTTTGTTTATTTTTTTCTTTTTTTGTATAACTAACTGCCTATGATGGCTTTTATGTCTCTCTCTTGTCCAGTACCACAGGGGCTCGAGATCCAATTACTTCGGCACTACATGTTGTACTGGGAAAAAGGGTGGGCCTTGATATAGGGCAAATAGTAAGATGGAGAATAACTTCTGCATCAAAGGTTGAACCTTGTGTACGCTATGCAGCTTCTTTTGCTGGGTAGTTTTCCCATAATCACTTATGCATAGTTATTGACAAGGAAGCTCATTCTTATTCATGTCTTAATATGTTCGTCTTAGTCCTATTTTTTTTAACACAAAAATAAATTAATGAAGTTGTTACATGAACATGTTGGTTCAATTTTTATCTCTTGGGTTGGTACATCGATTAAGATAACTTCATGCTCATTTTGATACCATGATATTGTCAAGGTAGCTCGTTCTTATTCATGTCTTATTAGGCTGGTCATAGTCTTAATTTTTTATTTTCAATTCAATTAATGAAGCTGTTATAAATATATCCATTCGATTGTCTTTTGGATCGCACATTGAATTAAGATAACTTGATACTCATTTTGATAACCTAGGTAGTTTGGATCTGGAAAGAGATGTTTAGTCTTCTGAACTGTTAACCTTGTGACTACACAGATATGGATTTTATGGTGATGTCATCACAGAAAGTGAGAGATACCGTTGGATGGGGCCCAAACGTTATGATTATGCAGGAACAAAAGTGTTCATGAGGCACAGGTGTGTACTTAGTTGTTCAAGGCAAAGAAGCTAACCTACTTTCAGTTTCTCATGACATGGCTTGGGGCTGTTGGATACACTTATTCAGAACTCTTAATTTCTCATGTATAAGATAGTGATATCTCTTCCATGCCATTCAGATCATACGAAGCTGAAATAGCTTGCCTTGAAGTCAAAGCTGAAGAAAGAAAAGTACAGTCAGGGGATGGGAAGAAATGTGGAAGAGTAATCTGTCGTGTTGATTGCACAATATGCAATTCAAAGACAGCTGTAGAATGTGATGAGAGTGGCAATTGGTTGAGATCAAAAGGGTGTTTCTTGAGTGTGGGCGCTGCTATAATTGCAAACCGAAATGAAAGAGCACCTGATGGTTTAGTGGCGGATGCACATTTAGGAGATGGATTTTTGCATCTCATCCTGATAAAAGACTGCCCAAGAGCCCTTTATCTTCTGTAATACATCTCTCTCTCTCTCTCTCTCTCTCACACACACACACACCCTGCACAGTTAAGAGAATCATGCTCTGGTTGTCATCCTTGATTAACCCAAAAGCTTTTTATGCTATGTCACGTGTCCCTACTTCTCTGTTGCAACACATACAGGCACTTGTGTAACTATACATCCTAGTTTTAGCATGTTGTAGATTGCCATGTTTTACTATTCACTTGTGTAACTATACAGGCACCTTCTTCAGTTGGCAAAGAAAGGTGGGAACCCCCTAGACTTTGAATTTGTGGAACACCATAAGGTATGTTAACTCCATAAATCATATCTTCTGTGCAAAGTTCTGTTCTACATATGAACATCTCTTGATTTCCAGTTCAAGAACCAAGGCGGAGACAAAAACTCAGTTAGAGTGATAATAAAATAATAATAATAGTATTTAAGATAAAAATGAGAAGCGATGATATTCACTTGTTAAGCCAAGGCTATTTATTTGCTGCGTTACTAGCTGATGGATATTTTACTCTGACAGACGCGGGCTTTTACGTTCAAATCTTCGGGGAATAGCAGCATATGGAACTTGGATGGCGAGCAGTTTCCCGCACACCAGCTCTCTGCACAAGTGTTGAGAGGTCTTGTTAGCATGTTCGCTTCTGGTCCTCCCGTATAGCAACACACCATTGAGTTATCAAAGGATATTTAGTCTGATGACACCTTCCCAAGGCATCCCACCCACTAATGTAATCTATACGAGGGAAGGATCAGGGTGTATTATTTCCATTGAGATTTATACATAGGAGAATTGTGTTTCGGGATTGGAAGAAAGACAGAGATACTATTACAGCGGGAATAAAGGGGTTTTTGTTGTAGGTAACTTGTTGGATTCCATACATTGCAATTATTATTGTGCAAAAAAAAATACATTGCAATTATGAGAGAGTGTGGACTTTATGGCATTAAAAAAAAGTAGTCCCGGTAAAGCATTCTACCCACCTCTCTTCTTTTAATGGTTTTTTTTCCTTTTTTCCTCCCTTATCATGTTTACCTTTTTGGGTGGATCATGACGTGCGAGCCCAGTTGACAAAAAAATATCTCCCACATTCTACTGAGCTGAGCCTGAGGCCATTAATTAATAAACTATCTCAGTTATTAAATTGTTATAAATGAGCAAAGAAAAAAATGGTAGCCATATCAACCAAATAGTAAAGTCCATGATAAAGAGGGAGTGAGGTAAGTAAGAAGAACAGCACATCAGCTAGCTAAGCTCATAATTAAAGGATTAAAAAAAAGTATATTGTAAGATCTGTCCTGTCCTATCCTATCCTTTCCTCCTATCTTGTCCCAACTACTAATAAACCCACCGGTTAGCAACCCTTGCTTTGTTTCTCTTTAGTCAGCTCTTTTTTTCTTTGTTCCCTCGCCCTACTTTCTAATTCCTATCATCCTATGTCTATTCTCTCACCCATTCCATGCTTCTGTCCACCAGAGTCTCCATCCAGGCACATCTAGCAGGTCCAAAATGCTGAAGCTTATAGTTGCTTTAGCGATACCTGTTTCCACAGTGATACTTGTAGCGCTGCTGCTCTTCTATCTGTCGAAGGCTGGCCAAATGAGGGATGTAGACATGGACAATGAGAGCCAAGGAGGCCAATCACCAAACCAGAAGAGCAGGCAACAAGAGCTGGATGAGGAGGGGGCGGAGGAGGAGGAGGACCTATTCCTATTCCGAGGAGGTGAAGACCTTACCATATGCGACCTCCTCGAAGCCCCTGGAGAAGTCATCGGGAAATCCAACTGTGGAACGCTGTACAAGGCTCTGTTGCAACAGCAGCAGCAGCATCCGCAGTCGAGGAGGAGCGGCAGCAATGGCTCCTTGAGGCTGCTGAGGTTCTTGAGGCCTGCAGCCTGCACCGCCCGGACCGGCCAATTCTTGAATGCGATCGAGCTACTGGGGAGCATCAGGCACCCCAACCTCGTTCCACTCCTTGGATTTTACTCGGGCCCAAGAGGCGAAAAGCTTCTCATTTATCCTTTCTATAGGCGTGGGAATCTAGCTCAGTTCATCCAAGGTATCGGCTTCTTTGCTTTTTGCTAATCCGTCAGCTGGCTGGGCTGAGTTGTGGGATGAATATGAATTAACCTAGATGTTACTGAATGGATGGAAACGCTGTAGATGGAAGCAGGGAGTCACACAAGTGGGCCACCATTTATAAGATCTCGATTGGCATAGCCAGAGGGTTGGATCACCTCCACACGGGCACAGGGGCGGGGGCGGGGGCGGGGGAGCTGATTATGAACAAGAAGCCCAATACCAGCATCATCATCCACGGCAACCTCAAGTCAAAGAACATCCTTTTGGATCGGAACCATGAGCCGCGCGTCTCAGATTTCGGCTTGAATCTGCTTCTCAACTCTGCCACCTGCCAGGAGATACTCAACGTCTCAGCCACCGAGGGTTACAAAGCTCCGGAGCTCGTCAATATGAAGGACGCCAATGTAGACACCGACATATACAATCTGGGGGTAATCCTGCTCGAGCTCGTCACGGGATCATCAAGAGAACCCATTTATGACAAGGCAGCAGCTCAGCTTGTTGGAGAAGATCAGGTACACCTTCCGAATTAAATTATACGAATAATAATACATATTCGAATTTGATCATGGAATTATGATGATCAGGGTGTTGGGGCCACGACCACAGAAGAAGAAGGACGTCTGCTGAAGCTGTTTCAACTGGGGATGGCTTGCTGCTCGCCTTCTCCTTCGCTGAGACCCACCATCAAGCAGGTTCTGAGGAAGCTCGAAGAGATTGGACTTGGAGGGACGTGATATGGCTAGACAAGGAAAGGAATCTCTCATAGCTTCGATTTCTTGGACGCCAAGATCTAGAAGAGTGATTGAATGAATGGCTAACATGGATATGGATATGGATATGGATGGATGTACATTTTGCTTGGTAGCATCAAGATCTAGAAGAGAAGGGGGGATCAATCAATTCCATTTTTGCTTAGCATAGATAAACTTCAGGTCGATAAGCTGAAGATTACGTTAAAGGTGATGATGATATGTCATGAGCAGAAGATAGATAAACTGAAGGGTTCAATTAGTATTAGCCACATGTTGTATAAGGATTTAACCTAGAGATAGATCAACATAATGTAATAGTAGTTAGTGTGTTGTAAGGGCCAAGTAGAAGAGAAGAGTACCTGAAATCAATGTATTAAGCAATGACAATAATATATATGGATCAGATTAGAGGTATCAAACACGGTTGATTACATTAATCCATATTCCATTTCATCTCATTCTTCTTCCATCCAAATATTCAATAAGCATATAATATATATATATATATAGACTAATTCATATGTAAATAAACAAATTAATTTTATTCAATAGAAAATTAACTTCATTTCATGTCTTATATATATTTAAATTAAAATAATAAGTACATGTTCTCTTTCTCGAGCTTTCCTTCCGTACCCTATCGGGCAGTGAGTTATTTCATTCTCTTTCCACCCCCAAACCAATCCTCTATTTCCCGGTCACCTGCTGCCGCCCATCCTCCCTCCCAACTCCAACTGACTTTCTCCTCCCGCTCTGCCCACTTTCACCCTCTCTATTCTCATGTATTAGATGCATTCTGTATTCACCTTCTCTTGACCTCGATCCCTTTCAAGCTGCGGATCGGACGCAAAGGATGGACAACGGCGTAATGGCTAACTGTGTCTGCTCCCAGGAATCCATCAATGGAAGAAGAGACGTCTGGAGCTGTAACTCCGATGCTTCCTCTGCCGATCACCTAGTGATCATGGTCAACGGAATCCTAGGGAGGTCAGTGCTTTCTCGTGCACCATCTTTTCATCCCCGAACCAGTGCTTATGGAACCTGATAAAGTGTTTTCGTTCCATTTGATATTCTTCTGAGGCATGAGACTTTCCAATTGCTCTTTGTTCTGGTTTTATCTATGTCTCGATCTAGCTTCTTCAATTGTTTTCTTTCAAAAAATTTACAACTTCACCTCCGATGGATGCTTCCATTTCTTGGCGATTAATTTATTTTCGGTGTGCACTGCTTTACAAGTCTTGGGTCAATTAATAAATGAGGTTGGCTTAGGCCTAAGGCATCCTAGGCCCTTGCTAATTCGATTATTCTAGTAATGACGCGCTCTTACTGGTTTGAATGGCTAAAACCCATGCGTTCATTGCAGAGTCACAGACTGGAAATTTGCAGCGGAGCAGTTTATTAAGGAACTTCCAGAGAAAGTTTTTGTTCATTGTAAGATGTACTCGCATAATGTTATGTTCGTTCAAGTTCACTTATTCCACCTGCTTTATGGTCATATTTTCAAATGAAAAAACTCTTATTTTTCTCGACTCAACTTGCTCTATGCATTGGTGAAAGAATTTTTCAGGAGAAACTTAATTCTTAGGTTATTGTTTTAAATTTCTGTCTTCACAAGAAAGAACTTCTGATAAATTTTCTCGGATTTATGCTATGCATGAAGATTTAAAGATTTTCTCTGGAACTTCTGAGAAAATTGATGTATGCTTTTTCTTAACGTCATGTTTTTTGTTGGAAAGATCAGGATAACACTGTGAGATAATTCATATAAGTTATTTCTTAGTTTCAGGGATGACTAAATTTTAGCAATATTCATTGTTTGTGTTGTTGATTTGGATTGTTGAATCTCCTAATCTTCTAGTCTTGTATGTAACCTGGTCAAATGGGAAGTTTTACTTCGTGTCAGTCATAGACCACCAAATTTGATGATGTTTATATTATTCATGCTCATTAGAAACTGCATTTTTAATCACAACATATTTCCAGGCAGTGAGAGGAACGTGGCAAGGCTCACGCTTGATGGTGTTGATGTTATGGGAGAGCGGTTGGCTGAGGAGGTTTGCTCATTTTACTAAAGCCAATAATCCATTTTTTCGCCCTGAAAACTGTTAATATATCATTAAAAATAGCCTGCATGTCCTGAATGCACAAATACCTTCTATTTTTTAAATTAAAATTGTGTTATAAGGTCCTAGAAGTGATCAGAAGGAGGCCTGGCATTCGTAAAATTTCATTTGTTGCTCATTCTGTTGGGGGACTAGTAGCGAGGTATGCGATTGGAAGATTATATAGACCACCCAATAAGACCAGGAATGGGACAGCCTATGCATCCGAAGATCACTTAAAGGGTACAATAGGTGGTCTGGAAGCTATGAACTTCATAACTGTTGCATCACCACATCTAGGATCAAGGGGTAATAAGCAGGTACTTTTCTACTCTCTCTTTGTGAACTTGAGGCAAATGGATGGCTGGGTGCTATGTCTTGGTTATGAAAATGCCCTGTGTTTGTCCCATTTTCACTAATATGTTGTGAAAATTCCACTTTTTGGGAATACAAGTGTAACTGCTGGCTGCAACATGCCTTTGATACGTCTCTGTTCATGTCCACCTGCTGCTGTAAGATTTAGCTTTCTAAATGTTCGAATATTGTCCGTGATCAATAGTTTGTTTCTGGACTGCAAATTTATTTATTTGCTAGCTTTTTGTTTCTTAACTGTTTTACTTTAAGAAATTATTTTGATTTTTATTTTATTTTTGTGGTGTTATTTTTCCTCAGGTACCATTTCTTTTTGGTGTAACAGCCTTTGAAAAAGTTGCCAGCTGTATAATCCACTGGATATTTAGAAGAACAGGTCGTCATCTATTTCTCACTGATGATGATGAAGGAAAGCCTCCGCTACTTAGACGCATGATAGAAGATTATGGGGAATGCTATTTTATGTAAGTTCCTAAATCCTCTCATTGGCTTGTATATTTATTTTAGATATCCATATTTCATGAAGTTGTTGCCTCAGTGTCTGGGGATTAAGGACAAGCCCCTGGCTATATGTTACACCGTTTAATGGATTACTACTCAATCGATATGATCTACCAATATAAAATATGTATATTTATAGTGCGTAATTGTCTAATAATTTTTCTGCCACCTTTATGTAGTCTAAACTGAAGGAGTAAGGCTAAAATTTGCAGGTCTGCATTGTGTACCTTTAAGCGCCGAGTAGTATATTCAAATGCATGCTATGATCGTATCCTTCTTCTCTGTGTTACATATTGCATTTTCATTTTCCTTATGAATTTACCACATCTATGAACATTTTGTTGTTTCATCAACTCTATACCTTGTAAGATATTGTTGGTTGGAGAACATCGTCAATCAGGCGTAATAGTGATCTTCCTGAGGTATTCCTTACTATCTGTAGTCTTGTATCTAGAACAGCATTGCATGCTCCACTTAATGGGATGCTGTGTTTTTCAGTGGGATGAAAGTCTTAATGGGAAGTACCCGCATATTGTTCATGAGGAATTTTGTGAGGCCAGTGAAAAATGTGAAACTTCGCTGGGTGGAGAAGACTGCTTTGATGTGTTGGAAGGTATGTACTTAGGACCAATCCTTATGATTATTTCTTCTTTCAATCTGAGTTTTTCAACACTTCCGAACATGCATGGGCTGGATATTAGAAACTTGTGAAATGCATACATAATATCAGAGGTTGCATCATAATCAACAATTAGGCATCAATCAATCAGGTGTTAATGTAAAAACTCTGAGAAAGGCAAATAAGGATAGCTTGATATATGGTGCAAGGAAGGATAGCCTTCTACTATACAGCAATGGACTCTTAAAGTAATTTTTTCCTCAATTAATATGGCTGAACCTTGCATTCTCTCTTAGCGTTTTTGCATATATTTTGTAAAACGTGAGTCTTAAACTGACCTGAGAGGAATCTGCTGTTCCAAATTGTTTCTGTATATTGTGACTGACACATGGTTGATTATACAGAAGAGCTAGTGATGGGCTTATCTCGTGTATCTTGGGAAAAAGTGGATGTTAGTTTTCACGACAGCCGGCAGAAGTTTGCTGCTCATAGCGTTATTCAGGTAGCCATGTTCTTTTATCTTCCCTCACTTGTTCATAACACCAACACCATTAACCCTGCATGCCTCAACATCTTGCATTGGGAATTTTGTGCAATCTATGAAATGAACTTAATCAATGCTGATACTTAATGATATATAATAATAATAATAATAATAACCACTGCTGATGCTGAGGTGAATTCCTATGGCATTGCCTCATGTTTGTGCTTATAAGATGGTCACTCAAGCTTTTGGTTTTAGGATAAAAAAAGTCACGGTATCACTGTTTCATAAATATTGTTGTTACATGACCGGTTGTTGCTGGTCCTTAAATATGCTGTTGGACAGGTCAAAGATCATGTTACGCACAAAGAAGGTGCCGACGTCATTCATCATATGATTGATCACTTCCTTACGTAGAGCTTGTACATAAGTGTCCATTTGTGACAAGAAATGCACTCTCAGTGAGTGTTGTTTGTATCAGTGTTGAATCCGTGGGGTCAGGTTCAGTGCCTGGAGAAGTTCCATGGAAGATCATGAATTAGAAGGTTATTCAAGCCGTGAGGTATGTCAAATGCGGCTGAGAAATATCTGAAGGAATATTCATTTGATTTATTTATGTAAAAAAATATTTTTTTAACCAACCATCAGGAGAATAAGGGGCAGCACTGCTACTTTTTCCTTTGATAGTATGTATGCCCCAGAGAAGAAGGTTGAGTATGGCATGGGTTACTCATACAACTTGCTATAGTCAAGAATATCTTCCTGGAAAGTTGTGTGTGACGTGCACAAGCAAGATGGAACTTTGTGTAAACCCAACCGATACTTACAGAGATGAATCATTTTACCCTAAATAGTTGGCTGAGGGACTGTATTCCAAGTGAAGTGGTGCAATTCAGTTCTCAATGGGTTCGGTTTAGAAGGAATTCTCAAGGGGGTTTTTTGGCCTCGTATTCTGCCCGAGTTCAGTTGGCAGATCCTACGTAGGCCGCGTATCTACTGCGCCATCCCAGGAAATTTCTGGAGTACCTCTCCTAGCCAATTAGTTGCCGGGTGGGGGGACGCTCCCACTAGATCATTTTTTTTTCTTTTTTTTTTTTGAGGGCTTAGATCAAACCCTCTTTTTGTTGTGATAAAAAAATTGCATCTTCAAAGAGCTTCGAGTGTCCCTTAATCTAATGAATTAGATGGGGGAGAAGCTAGAGTCTTAGCTTGAATTTGCTTTACACACTTCAGCAGCCATTTCTATTTGATTTGTATATACAACGGTGGATCTCGAGACCGCATCAACTCCTCCGACTGAAATTTTTACATATATGTATGAATATTATACATGTATAAAAAAGTACGTACCAATATACAGATCACTCAAATCCATTATCATCCGTGACTAGGGAAGAGATGATCCATCTGTCCCGGCCCGCTGCCGATCCAGGGAAGAGGAGTGGACAGTATGCCTGTTCAATTTTCAGGGGTTGTGTGCATCCGTGCATTTCAGTTTCGTAGGTAAAATTACTTGTTGTCCGTATCTTCCTCCGGGCAGCAGCAGGAATTGGTAAGAGGTGTGGCTGTACTCTGATCATTAGTCTCCATTATTGCTGCTGCCGTAGCCTCCTCTTCCGACCAGCTGGATATATTGCAGGGAGAGGCGAGACCTGCTCCTGCTCCTGCAGGTGTAGGCCAGCCTCCAAGGGGAAGTTGAGGATGGCCTTGCGCCCCCTCATCTTGAAGGCTGCACAGTCATAAGCCTTGGCAGCATCTACGTCGGTGTCGAATGTCCCGAGCCAGACTCGATAGCCCTTCCTAGAAGGGTCTCGGATCTCTGCAGCATACTTGCCCCAGGGCCTTCTCCTGACGCCTCTATAATGGCTAGGACGACATGGTCGGATGTTGTGCTGCTTCTGCATGGGATCTGATGAAGATGATGAAGATAACCCGTGGGAGGTGGACTGGGCCGGGATCAGTTTCACTTCCCTGGCGAGTTCTTGATCAGATGGGTCGACGATGACGACCGATTGATGATCTTCGTGCTTAGTTGGTACTGTCTTCCTGGACATTATGACTAGCTGGTCGAGACGTCTTGAAGTTGGGGAGGTGCAGCAGTACTGAAGATTGGTCGACTCGGAGGAAGAGGAGGAGGAGGGCATGTTGTTCTCAAGCTTGACAGCTGGGGCAGGTGGTAGGAGATTATTATTGGTCTGATCGAAAACAAGATGGCTTCCAGTGACCGAGGGAAAGTAGAAGGTGTTATCTGAAAGGAGGTATTGTCTTATGATTTCTAGAGAAGAGAAATCATCCATTCTCTCTAGCTGCAAATAGCTAATCCTATGTGTGAGTTGGAGGGAAGGAGGAGGGAGGGAGGAACATATCCATGCTCCATCTACGCCTCCCATTAATATATATATATATATATATAGTCAGATATGTGTAGGATCGAGAACTTGCTAGCTGCGATCATGTCCAATTGATTCCCTGTGAAGATCAAGTCTCTGTATAGTCCGTCTACAGCATAATCTGTTAGGAATAAATTGTGTTTTCTGTGCAAGTAGAAGTAACTTCAATGAAGGTGTGCACAATAATACAAAGAGATAATTCTATTAATCTTTTCTATTCTTATAAAGTATTTAGTAGGAATGGATGATCGTCAACTTGGTCCACTCTACAAATATTTCATCAGTTCATTGTATTGTATTGTATTGTATTGTATTGGACTGATGAAAAGGCCCCATCCACCAGCTAGCTTAGCCTAGCGTTCTCTTCCATCTGCATCTCGACTTTTCAACGTGGCTGGCCCTGTTCCTAATGAATTCGATAATGCCTTCACGTACTACACAGGATGATCATCCATTCCACCCAAAAATATCCAGTTCCTGACTGCCAATGAATGATCTTATCCTTTTCATGAACAAGTTGAGGGATATGCATTGTCCCTACTGCTTTGTCTGAGCGTGGATGCCAATATCACCATTCACGACCACAAGGATGGGCTTTTTAAAAAGAAATATATATATATATATATATATATATATAATTAACAACGTTCTGGGGGATATAAATTAATCATCAAATGGAATCTAAATATTAATTCAATTCCTGTAAAAAGTAATTAAACACAAGAGAAATTTTGATTGATAGAATACAAACACAAGCAATTGCACCTGACAAATCCGTTGCATCACTGGAGTGATCTCTATGTATCATCAAATAATTAGGGCCCCAAGCAAGCAAGTAGGGGAAAAGGAGATGCACGTTTAATGCCCACACAGTTACCCCTCCCACCTTCCTAATCCTCCTGACCTGACAATCCCTACTCCAAGTGGTAATGCAATTATATATTTGATGCATCTGACTTGGACTGATAACCAGCAGTGTACTAGGCTGGACTAGACTAGACTAGACTAGACTAGACTAGAGAAGCTAATGGAAATCAATGGACAATACCACGCATAAACTGACAAATAAGTTAAATTTTCAATCAATTTCTTGGAACCAAAAGGGGTGGATTTGATTTTGACCGGGCGGGAGGCGCTTAAAATCTTCCGTGCTCATTTTTTTCTATTGTCTAAGTCCCACTCCCCCCAGAAGAAGAGATTAGCCATGAAAAACCCAGTGGAAGACCGAGACAGCACAGACACCCCCCACCCCAGAAAGAGAGAGAGGAGGAGAGTGAGATGATTTTCATTTCCATTTTCATTTTCATTTATTTACCATTTACTTGCCAGTTTTTTTAATAATTAATATTTACTAAATTTATAATAAAATTTGAACAGTCTCATTTAAGTATAAATCCTTTCATTACCCTTAATTTTACTATTCAAGTATAATATTTATTTAATTAAACCATCTAGGGTGGTAATTAGACCCATGTATGTATAAACACGTGATTCGGGTACAATTGTTAGTTGCCTACTCGGTTAAAAAGTTAATTTTGTTGATTTTGAATCTGATGATTAAGTTTATCAAATTTTACTAAAACCGGCTCAGTAAAAATCGTTATGATTTATTTGTATTCAATCGAAATCAATAACAAAATATATTTTATTAGTAATAAAATTCAATTTTATAATCAAATTATTAATAGAATTGATCATTTAACCAATAATATATAGTTAATTTTATTATTTATTTTAAATAAATATATATTTTTACGTTAAATTAAAAAACTCTTGTTAGTATTAAATTTATTTATTAAAATTTTCTGCTGATACAAATTTTAAAATGTATAATAAGATTTTATAATATTTATATTTTAAATATATAATATAATTTATATCCGTTTAGTTGCTAAAATTATCTTATTATTAAATTTATGTTACGTGTTCAAATTTTATTAATATTAAAATAAAGTATACTTAATTATTAGATTAAAAAAAGTGCGAATACGTGAAATCTCGGATATGTGTTTCCTAGATATGTACCCGATCTACTCATAAATCGTTTAAACTCGGATCCGGAATCCTATTCCAACAAAGACGATTAAAACCCGACAATTGGATTGGTCGGGTAAGTTCTATTGAATCAGTACCCGTACTACTTGATATTTAGATACGGTGGGCTATAGATCTTTACGAAATTTTTTCCGCCCCTAGGAGCATCAGCTTAATAATGATAAGGGCCATTAAAGATAAGGGCCCATGAGGGGAAGGTGAGACTAAGGTGGACCATATGAATATTAATGCTAGATAGCTGCGGATCATCTCCTTATTGTAGTGAGTGCTCTTAAAACCTACCTCCTTATTGCGGTACCTTTTTCACTATATAATATAATATAATAGAATAAATAGATGAAGTGAATTTGATGGATATTGAAATAAGAAAGCAAGCCGGGGTGTGTTTGTGTGTGTCAAATACAAGGGGCCTCGGCCTTGCCATCTACGAGCTTTGGGCCATAAAAGAAGAGAGAGATTATACATATAATCACAGAATGTGGTGTGGTGTAGTGTAGTATAACCATGAGTTATGTGATGGTAGCTGAAGCCTGCCTACCCATCCACCCAGGCTTAGTTGGTGTATATACTCTAAGGGATATAACATAAGGTAGGTAGCCATATTATATTATGCATAGGATTTCTTGTAGTATAGGAAATTTAATTTTTTTTATTTAAATATATTATGGGAAAATGACACCCCAATTCCCACTCCCACAACGAAATTAAAAATGGTGCATGCTTCACAAACTACTATTTAATGGTAAAAATCCCACCATGTAAACATTCCTTGTCCCAAATCATTTTTGTTAATTCATGAATAGGGGTTTTGGTCAATATATAATAATTACTTATATCACCATGCACATTTCAATATAAATAACTTAATCATTTTTATATAATAAATGATATATCACGCAACCTTCCTAATAAGGCTTATCGTAAGCTATTAAACATGCTTATAAAAGTATCCATAATTTAGTATCTCTCTATCGATTGGCCTAATCTTAGGCTAGTCCTGAGTGCAACAATTACAATAGGTGTTGAATTTATTATATAAGTAGAGAGTCTCATTTTTACTCAAAATCTAATAAAACTATCAACCTTAAAAATATTTATTAAAAATTTTAAAACTTGATCGTTCGGTCTAATCTATAATTTATAATTAACTTAGAATTTATCAAAGTTTTTGGGCATCCGCTATTTTATTCTATAAATTCACCACACCTAAAATTAGATTCAAAATTAAATTTGTAAACATTTCAAAAAAAAAAACTTGAACTTTGGGTTCACTCTAAATTGGTTCATATAAACTTTTGGATGAAAAAGTAAAATAGTTGAAGTCGGGTTAATTTATAACGAACAAAAATAAATTCTACCAAAAATGCTTATTATATATATAAAATAAGACATGAGAAATTAAAAATACACATGGATTATTCATTTGTTCTGTCTAAGTCTGTCTGCCGTTGGTTTTTGGTCAACGCAACAGCAGGAAGGAATCGTTTAATTCCTGATTTTTGAAAAGTCATATATTTCACACTAAGAATAATGATTCATTCAGACCTTGCTTTCCCCACTACTCCTAATGTCAATGCCATATATTGTCAAGCAATTACATGTGTTTAGTAAGTCCCATGCCATGCCACAATAAATAATGATGCGTTAATTTAATTTGTCCACTTGCCCTTCCTCAGTCAATAAATATCACCCATGACGACACCAATACCAATACGCCTATCCTATCTTATTTATGCATGGGGCCATGGCCCATGGACCAACCAGAAAGTATTAGCTATAAAATGCTGTATAATTAATTATCTTGTGTACATGGATGGATGGATGGATGCATGACCATGAATTGCTTTAATTAATTTTAACATTGTGTCATTGTATCATCCATATTTTAACACCCGTCTGTCTCTATGTATATATACCACAAATTTCTTTTTTCCAATCAAACCAAGCCAAGCTGCCTAACATTAATTACTTGGTATACAAAAATGCTGATTGGGCATATTTATATATCTAATCCACGGGCCAATTCCAAGTAGTTTATAAATATGTGATACGTACAAACAAACCAAAAATATACAACGTAGGAGGACTATTTATATACATTATTATATATATTTATTTATAATTAATCCTATATAAATATATATTTTTTTGCTCAAGTATATAAATACTTCACCCAGTTGCTATTCACATTACTCTAAAGTAGTCTGGTTTTCCCTCACGCACACAGACATAAATTCTCTATCCTCTCGATACCTTTCTTCCTGCAAATACTATCTATATACACACAAAGAGGAAGGAGGAAGGGATGGAGGGAGAGTGTGAATGCGAAGAAGGTAAAGAAAAGGAAACCAACCACACCATGAACAACGACACAGTCCCAGAAGAGTACTTGGCATCATCGGCCTGGACTCCTAGCACCATCATAGGTACTAGCTCATCCACGTCCATCATCACCAACACCCCTCATGATCTACATCCATATTCTCCAATATCCTTTGGCCAACAGTACTGGGCAGACCAGTTCCCATTAGTACAGCTGGAGGATACATCCGAGCTCGACATGCTCATCTTCAATGACGCCTGTAGGTCCCCTAGTTCTACCCAAACCCAGCTTCATATTTACGACGATCCCTTCCTGTTTCCCCTCCTCCATCCTCATGATCAGCTTCCTCCACCAGCTGCCCATAGCATCTGCGGCCTCCAGGCTGATCATCGTCAAATTAAGTTTTCATTTGATGAAAACAATAATTATGATCAAAGCTGCTGCTGGCCGCAGTCGGAGTATTCGGCGGTCGCCCCCCACCAACAGGAGGCCGAATTATTGTTGTATTCCGACAACAAATCAATTATCTCTGCCGCAACCACAGCCACAACTACAGATGCTGCCACAGTCAGTACTGGTCGAAGAGGGACAGGGAGGAGGCAGCTGTACCGAGGGGTGAGGCAGAGGCCATGGGGCAAGTTTGCAGCTGAGATACGTGATAGGGCCAAGAACGGCGCACGGGTCTGGCTTGGCACCTACGAGACGGCAGAGGAGGCGGCTATCGCCTACGATAGAGCGGCTTTCAGGATGCGTGGCTCCAGGGCTCTCCTCAATTTTCCACATCGGATCGGCACCAACGAGCCACACCCGGTCAGGGTCACTGCTAAGAAGAAAATATTATTATTAAATCATCAAACTCGTGCCGTTATAGACCCAGCCACCGTTGACGACCACCGAGATGCTATTGTATCATCCTCGTCGTCCTCAGCAGAAGCTAATAATTTATGCAGTGGTAATGAGTACTAGTACTACTAATGCTCGCCCGCACTACCCTACCGGTACTTGTAATAAGTAGAGACATAGGACAAGCTTGTTTTGTTTTGCTTTAGCCAGCCTTCAATATATATTATATACATACATGTATTGTAAGTACAAACATGATCAAGATCCGAATCCGTATTAATTGAAGAAGCCTTGATTGATAAACAAAAAAGGTTGTTCAAAGTCCTCTTGTGATCTAAATCCTAGCGCCCATTGTGGCTAATGAACAAACTGAGAGTGCTAATGTTGAAAATTTAGAAGATATAATATTTAATGTCAAAGTTGTAGTTGTGCAACTTCAGTTGCATTCTGCAAAAAAAGGCTTATTAGATATATGTCAGCAAATTTTGACAAAAATGTTATATAACATTAGCATTTTGTTGAAAATGAATTCAATGGGAAAATAATAATAATATTAAGAGGAGGACAAAAGGGGAGTCTTTTTTTTTTTCCATTAAGTAGAAAAGAGGAGGAATATTGGGACACTAACTTTAGTAACAACGTAGAGATTGGGGGAATTCAACTTATATTGTCAGATCGAATAGGATCCACGGATACATGATATGCATTTATTTAATTTTACCAAAAAAGAGCACACAATAATTATTCAAGGAATGATCAATAATAAGGTAGTACTCCTGTTATATTTGGTATAATATGGAAGATCAACTACATGGTGAATCCAAGCCATGATTTCAACTAGAGGGTGCATGGATTGATGTTCCTATTCAACCATCATTGCCCAAGTTTGAAGCTGCATAACATCATTTATAATGCTAGCTTCTTTAGATACTACTATTACTATTTGAGAATCATATATATATATATTATCATCATCATCGCTTAATGAAGAATGATGAGAAAGGAGGAACCTTAATTTTATTGTGGGAGCGTTAAAATAATGGCAAATCTTGGTAATCATCTTAATCCAGCTAAAGAAAAAAAATACAAATGTAGTTCCAAAATATCAATAAGTTGCTGTCCCACACTACACAACACTAGTCCTCCATCTGATATTGATGCATGGAGCCGACAGAAGTGCATCTTTTTTTTCTTCTTGCTCAATCAAATCGGGTTCATACTCAGTGAGTCTTGCCATTCAAACTAATATAGTGTTATTATACAGGATCAAGATCAGGATTAGAGAGCTTGATAAATGATGACCTCTTAAGGATTAGCTCCACTATTAAGATACTGCATAATGACAATGGATATGGATATTAATAAATCCATCTGTATATCATTTGGTTCTTGTTGTATAAACAAACATGATGAATGTTGTGGTGAAATAAATGCCCGTGAGAATGTAATAAATTTATGTTGACGTGAAGGCCCACACGGAGTCCAAGAAAGAGCGCGGCGCCTGCGCCATTCCTCCCAGGGAGGGAGCTTCACCACCGTCTGCTCGGTGACGGTGACGGTGACGGTCCTCAATTCATTCCACACTGATGTGGGTCCTGTTTTACGCTGATTTGATTGACATTAAGGCAAGTGATTTGTTCTCTCGATAACATGTTTTAAAATTATGGGACAATCCAAAATAATAAAACATAACATCTTCAGTTGTAGTACAAACTGTTTTTAATTCTCCTCAATTATGGGCCGACTACATTTATTCCACAATATAGCTTCCTCCATCAGGACCGGCCCATATGGCCCACTCACTGGAATACATAACATGACCCAACACTAGCACAATGGATTTTTTTTCAAATGGCTAATGCTATAAGAATTTTTTACGAGATAAATTTGATTTATAATATCTTAATTATTATAAATAATATTTTACTATCACACTATTAACTCATTAAAAACACTAATGGAATTTCCTTTCCTCACCTCAGGGCTTACCTCAACGAATTAAACATCGTGAATTCTGATTAAAAAAAACAAGCGCAAGTGTAGTGTCACTTCGAGATCTTGGTGTGTGATCTTGACATCTGTGGCAGCCTTGACATCTTGTTGGTCCGGGGATGGGATCTTTTGTCGAAGACGTATACTATAAAAAAAAAACCCTAAAAAAGACCAAGAGCAGGACAGGAGAGGGACGTGCATTTGAAAGAGACTTGTGGGAGGGGTACGTGGCTGGATGGCAAAGATGGGTCATCGAATGCATGTTCACGCAGCTCCTGCATGATGAACGTTCCACCACGTGACCGCACCTCGTCATGACGACTCATTGCCCTGCTCTGCTATGCTCCCTCCCTCGCTCTTCTTTCTCTTTGTTTATATATATATATATAATACGCCAGAACACATGTCATTTATTATGTTTGTGATCCCCTATCCTAACTATATGTGATATCGTATCTTAATTATATAAACATATAAGCTTCTATTCGCTTCAGCTAATTCTGTAGCTCCTTCAGTCATCCTTTGGGTTCGACTGTATCATCTGTTACATTTTCTTGGTCATCTCCTATGGCGGAACACCAACCCCACGCCCCTCCACAGCAGTTGCAGCCCCGTTCCCACCAAGTTGTCAAGGCTGCCACAGCAGTCACTGCTGGAGGCTCCCTCCTCGTCCTTTCTGGGCTCACTCTAGCGGGCACCGTCATCGCCCTCACGGTGGCCACCCCGCTCCTGGTTATATTCAGCCCCGTTCTGGTCCCAGCGGTGTTCGCGGTGACCTTGCTGACCATGGGGTTCCTTGCTTCTGGAGGGTTTGGATTGGCAGCGGTGACGGTGCTGTCTTGGATATACAGGTACCTTACTGGGAAGCACCCTCCTGGAGCCGACCAGATCAACCACGCGAGAATGAAGCTCGCTAGCAAGGCAAGGGAAATGAAGGACCGCGCAGAGCAGTTCGGTCAACAACATCTCAGCTCTGCCCAGCGACACCAAACTTCCTAAAAGAAAAACCAATGCGTGCTAACTAGATAAGCTCATGCATGGAGTACTCGGCGCGTGTGGTGTGGTACTTACTTGTGGGAATAAATTTACCCCGAATCCTTTATGTCGTGCAGCTAAACCATGCCCCATTGAGAGGGGCGGATGGTATGTTTAGGTCGTCAATATCGTTCAGTGGTTATCTAGTTTCCTTTTTGCCCTTTCTCCCTGTACCGTCAATCTGTACTGTTTAACGCCTGGCTAATTTAGAGTGAATTTTCATGTTCCAGCTTTAAACATTGGTAAGGATATCTTACAATGACTATTGTGCTATGATCTACCAGGTTAGTGCTTTATAATTATAAGGGAACTTTTTTAAGTCGTATAAGTTACATGGAGTTAAACACGTTTGATCCATAAAGTAAAGATGATGGATGAGATCGGGATCAAAAGAGTTGGGGGAGTTAGTTTGATCCATAAAGTAAAGATGATGGATGAGATCGGGATCAAAAGAGTTGGGGGAGTTAGGTGGTATTGGGTCCAACCGTGATCATGACAATATAATAGCTAATATGAAAAACTAACCTCATGCCTAGCTTGTATGGTTCCCCACTCATTAGAACTTCTCGTGTGGTGGATTTTGAAGCCTAGTAAAATGTGCCGGAAAAGCATTTTGTTGATAATATGTTTGAAAAGTTCTTTTTTTCTTACAACATAGAAAAAGGTCTATAAATAAAGTTGTTTTTTTTCTAAAATTAAGTTTTCTAGTATGTAAAACTCACATTAATTAAATTGATTCAAGTTGGAAGTTGCTGAAAATACGATGGAGGTAGCCATTGGAATGTAATTTTTCTATGTTTTTTCATGTATATGAATAATTAGTATAATGTTACTGGATGCATAGCTACGATACCGCAAACAATTAATTGCGAGCACGCACCAACAGTTTATGGCTGGGCGGGGCGGGACCACCATTAATTCCTTTAAGTTAAACATCTAGATGTGCCACTAGCTGGGTCCATTTTCTTTTTTTACTCGATGGTCATTTAATATTTAGGTCTGCATTTGGGACTACTACTGTATGTGTGGGGCTGCCTATATTAATTTATTCGATCGTAAGAAATTAAATGTCAAGTTATAATTCATAAATTTTTTAATGCTGAATATATATAAATATATATATATATATATATATTTATAGATGAGAGGAGAAATTATTATTTTTAGAATTATAATATTGGACATTTGGGTCTACAAAGAACGATATGAGTAGGTGGCAGAAAGTGAATGTATTATTACATTGTGTTGAACTATGTCGTGACTTCATTGTTTAGCTGGAAAGAAAAGTGGTTTGACACTAATTCTGAATAATATTATATATATATATATATATTCCACTAGGATTAAGTCTAACAAATGACGGGGATTAGTAAATGAATACCCTGAATTGGACAACTTGATGATGATCCTGTTTGGTTTGATTTGATTTGCTAGGTAACTGGAAGCACCAGTGACTTCGAATCAGCATATTACTCATTCCTGTTACAACTTTTCAACATATCGTAGTAGAAGACGGATTATCAGCTTCAACATGTGTATATCGGTTGTGTCGTGACTTATTAGTCATCCACTGAAAACTAAAAGTAAGTAATTGAACCTACGTCTGTACAAAATTGGGAAGCAGGTTCTTTTTATTGATTCATCGGAAACTGGGTTCAAAATTTTATTGATTAATTCGCAACCATGGATAATATATGGACTCAAAATAGAATTACAGCTATCTAATCTCACATATCTGAGATCCAACCCAGGCGCTGAAGCTCTTCATCACCAGATAATGAGTCCAACCCTAAACCCATCTTTTGACCAAGTGCAAGAGCAAGAGCAAGAGCATCACCTGATCCAATATCGGTGATTTCGTGACTAGCACTAATTACCACCTTATCATAATTGGTCGTAGTCGTAGTCGTAGTCTCAGTCTCAGTCTCGCCATCCACAGACCCATAAGCTGTTGGAGTCGCATCATCCACCCACATATAATTATTCGTTATAATATCTCGACGGCTATCTTCTGAAAGTGGAATCCCATCCATCCCCAATTCATCTTGAACTTCACCATCCCCTAATTTATCAATAGATGTGTGTCGATGACGACGACCCAGCTGCTCGTGCTTCTTCTTCGTCAGTGGTAAGGCATTAGGAACATCAGATGTCATTATCGGTGGCGGCAGATCCCCGGACGGCCGTGACAGAACTGTCCCGTCGTAGACGTTGCAGTCTCCACCATTAGCATGGCCAACGTCGTCCGCTTGAGGAGCGTCTGTTGGGGTTGGGAAAGGCAAGCGTGGGTTGGTACTGGAGGTGGGCCTGTAGGCGAATAACTGGCCGGAGTACACGTGGTGGGGCTGCTGATGCTTGATACACACGTTGTTGTATGATGATGACGATGCTTTGGAGGTGGACTGATGATGAATACGATCAGCCGGACGACGGAGCTGGTCGGGGGAATGGGCAAAGAAGCATATTTTGCGCTGGCAGCAGTTTCCGGCATTGCAGGTACGGGTACGATATTTGTGAGGGTGGAGCCAGTACTCGAAGACGCCATGAGCGTGGACGCACGCGTCGCCGTTGGGACAGGATCCTTGGGTATTGCGGAATGCAGCACAGACGATTGCTTTGTATCGGAACCTTCGAGGGTCCCTTCTCTGGGCCTTCTCCCCTCTGTGAGCGTAGGGGCATTCGGTCCAATCGTGGCTCCGCGTGCGTGGGCACCCTTTGATCTTGTACTCGTACATTCTGAAATCATCCGATGCGTATACAATTTCCATCTCCTGCTCATTCCGAATCCCATATTGGCTATTGTAGTCGTCATTCAAGCTCGTCTTGTTATTGGTGGCCGCAGCAGCAGCGGCAGCGTCATCAATATAATGCTGCAGCAGCTGATGAAGATGGTGATGAGAGATGGATGGTTCCCACGAGTAACTACTCATATTTGGAATCTCCCACAAAAATGAAGGCAGAGAGAGGAGGCTGTATTAGATTTAATTTGTGAAATATGGATGAATATATATATAATATATATATATGCATTAATTTGTTATAAAAAATAAATATAAAGGAAGAAGGCTGGAAAGATTATTAAAGTGAAAGTTGAGGGTGGGGGCATGGAAGGACTAGAAGTTGGTTAATTTGATTTTCTCTCTGATATGAGGAGAGAGGGAGATAGATGATGAATTTCATTCCATTACAAATATCTTTTGTTTTTTTCTTTCTATGTGCTTGCTAGAATGTCAATTTCTGGTTTAGTCTCTCACCCACACAGCCACAGGCCATCCACTTGTTTGATTTTTCTCTCTTTTCTCCTAAAAACAAAAATGATGGCCTTCATTTAATATTTTTGTTTTTCAATTATTTTATTAACAGACCAATAAACTAAGTATATTAATTCAAGAATTAGTAGGAAGTAGTAACTATGTTATAACTTATATTTTTTCCATCAATAACTAATACTGAAGAATCATATTATTATTATATAGAAATTAAAACTCATAGCCAGCCATTAATCAATGAATGATTTTTTTTAATATGGGTATGGAAATCAAAACCAAAATCCAGGAATATAAGTCATCAATAAAAAATACAAATTTATTTAAACTATACATGATGGAAAAATCGTGCATGCATGCAGGGGTTCGAATGCAACTACACGTGTTAAAGTGAAAATGACGGTGATGAGATGATAATATATATATATATATAGTTAGTTTTGTATTCATTTGACAATAAGAAATGAACAAAACTAACTACTAGATGGGTAGGCTGGAGGCTGCTAGCTTGAAATCTGATAGTTTCAGATATTTTTTTCATGACGAATATATTATGAATCAGTAATTTGTTGGGTATTATGGACATGGTAAATGGTAAAGGAAATTCATTCCAATTTGAATTAGGTAGGTATGATATAATAAAATAGACACAAAATGAAATTGAGAAAAAAAATAAAATATGAAAGAACATACACATCCAATACCATACAAATAATTCTTGTAAACCTAAGTGGATATCCGAGACCAGACAGTTAAACCGCTAGATAGATGAGGACAACTCATTTTGGGATAAAGAAGGAGGAAACATAGGAAGAGGCCCTTGAGAAGGAAAGAAGATTGTGCTGAAGAAGTATGGTTGGGTTTGTACTGAACTGAACAAGCCTCGTGAAAATAAGAAAGGGAAGGCATTGCGGGAGAGTAGAATGATGAAGACACGGATAATATGCCAAAGGTCATTACCTAAGAGCGTAAGCCTGGCAGCAGATGTTTTAGACACAAACACAGCTTCATCATTTACTATGTTGGGCTACCTCGAGAATACTTCTTGCAACTCCTCCCACTAGTTTGCTTTCAATTTTTCCTTTTAAAAAACTGACTACCACTCAACAAGTTGAAAAAATGAATACTCGTGAAAAACTAATATTCTGAAGATAACAACTTAACACAAGTAAAAACACAAGAGGAAACACACAAATATATCAGCTTCAGGCATTCAGAACAATAGGCGTGGTTACATAAGCATTCAGTACTTTCTAAGTGGCGAACCAGTATCCCGCATCTCCCATGCGGGTCTAGCCTCCCTTGCAATATCTTGCTTGATTGCCCGTTGAATTGGTTTAATGATGAAGAAATACTGTTAAAAAATGCATAGTTACATAAAACACAATTATATTCTTCCTATCTGCTGGAACATGATAAAAAAAATGTTTGTGATAAAACAAGCACAGTTCCAACCAGAAACTCACCTGGACGGCAAATATCAAAGGTATGAACTCTTTCCATTTTCTGTTGGGATTTGGGCCTTCAACCAACTTCTTGTCCACCTTTATAGCCTTGCTTCCATTCAATGTGACATCTATAATTGTCTTCACTAGGTTTGGAATCCAAGCAGTCCCACCAGGGATAATCTGAAAAATGTAAGGCAGACACCTTCTGTTCAACAAAGTCACGAGATAAACAGTAGGCAACAATCAAGGGAATGACAGGTACAATTTGCTAACCTTCTCCTCGTTTTTATTCTTGTTACATCTCCCACTATTCTCCACTAAAGCAAAAGGGATGTTCGAACCCTGGCAAAGAAGACATTTTTTTAATAGGGAAGTAGGACCATTATGCAAGTGAATATCCAACAGGAGACCCTAACTCATCAATTTAAACCTGTACTTTTTCTTCTATCAGATATAAATTAATTCCATTGAAGCAAAAATACTTGAGGAAAAACAAGGAGAGAAATATATGCTTCTACCCATGTGTCTTGTTTCTTTATCTTGGCACCCGACCGAACAACTTTAAGAAGAGCTTCGGACCTTCTTGCAAAAAATACATCATATTCCAAGCAATCTGGAGGTGAGAGCTGGGCATGTGTCAGGACAATCAAAGCTTTTTTCCATATTTCTTTACCAAAGCTATCTGTGATAGCTCTGACAATCTGCTTATCCAAGTTATCCACCCTATATGTGTCTAATCGGTCCACATAGAGCAAGACATCAATGCTCTTCTCCAATAAAAAGCTGCTCCCAATAAAGACAAGAATAAAGGAGTTAATGGAGACAACTATGATACTTTTGTTAAACATAAGATCAAAACATCTATATGCTCAGAGAACAATACCGCTTTATAATCTCAAGAATCTGGAAATTGACATATCCACCTTCTATAAGCCCAGGAGTGTCAATGATGTGCAGATTAAACCCAGCCCTTGTGCGAGAAACCATCACTGGCCTTGGCCCTTCAGACTAGAGAAAGTTCAAAGCCATCAGAACCCAACAATAATGTGCAACAATCTCTGTCAATAATACACCCTAAAAGACTGCAGCTTTGAATGAAAGGGTGGATACCAAATACCTGAAATGCACTAACAGCAACAGCCCTCTCTCCAACAATGGAGTTAACAGTGGAGGACTTACCAACACCGCCCTTTCCCATCACAAGGATTGTCAGGGTGTTGACATTCTGTAGGACAATCAATGTTAGCTATAAGTCACATTATTGAAACATATTAAAATGCTAGTTAAAACATATATAGCGATTAAAGGAGCACATAATCTCAATTTTCGTCCATGATAGCTCGAGGAAACTAAAATAATGACTATAAAATTAAATGAAAACAACCGTGTCAGCAGGCTTCTTTCTTGCACAATCTGTCAAATCTCAGTCATTGCTTTCATTCATCCGAGAGAGGATATAAAATTCAAATGCATGGATGGAACAGGGGAAGCAAGGAAAAAATACTTTAGCGGAGTCAAAATTCTGAGAATTGAATCCCGAAGTGCACATTAAAATGAGCGGGTGAATCTACGAATCATAAGCAGAAGGATGTGCAGGGCGTGTCATGTCGAACCTCTTGCTTGAGTTTGCCTAGCAATTCAAGCAACTTGGTCTGAGTGGCAGCTGGGAACTGCTGAATCCCCGCCCATTCACGGATTAGTTGCGAAGCCATGGCGGAGAAGTCCTTTGAACTAAGATAAGCTGAGAAGATTGCAAACCAAACCAGTGTGAAGGTAGCTAGGAAATTCTACAGAAGAACAAATTAAACCCTAAACATCTGAGAGGAAAGGGTGAGAGAGAGACGGTGTCGAAAACGAGTGTCTGATGGCGACGGTGAGGAGACGCCTTTGGGTATTTTTTTAAGCGAGGTGAACAAGAAAGGAGAAGGCCGGCCTTATCGCTATCTATCTCTTGGAGTTGGATTGGAGAACCTTCTCCAACCGGAGCCGGGCACATCTTTTAATACCCGAATCTGCACATTTAATAGATCCGAGTCTAGACTCTTAGATGGGAGGACTTGGACCCAGCCCAGCGCGAGCAGAGTCTGGCCCCAAATAAATAATTTAGAATAAAGTTTTGGAGTGAAAGAAACTCCCATGATAATTGGACATGTGCTATTTAATTGAGTCACCAACTTTATTAAATTTAATATATTTATGTGTAATTCCAGAATTTGTAAATACTTATTTATCATATTAATAAACGGTAATAGAAGAGAACTATTAAAAAATAAAAAATCTTATTATAATCCACATTTAAATACAAAATAAATAATTTAATTTAATTTATATTTTTTATTATGATTAATTAATAAAATTTTAAAAAAATTAGGTATAAAAAATAATGTGAGTTTGAGGTGAGGTAAGTATAATGGTTCATCCACACTATAATTTTGAGTAGTTGAAATTTAGGCTTTAGTGGGCCGGTTCTGGTTAGGATAAGCCCAGTGAGTGAAATCCACACACATAATTAATAATTAAATTAGATTTTTCAGGGGAAAAAAACGGAGAACAGGAGGATGAAGAAATAGGAAAGGACCTGCGGCTGCAAGCCTGCAAGTGGAAAGGGCCTAGGGGATTGATTGATTTCATTGACGGGCGCCGTGCATACTCGTACACATAGTAGAGCTTCGGTTCCATCCATCTGCCTCATCAACTTGTTCATATCCTTGTTCCGCCTTTTCCTTATTGAGGGGGTGTGATGGCCATCGCCACTACAAATTTGACATGGAACCCCAAGCTTCCGCTCAAGTCTCTGCGCCACCTCCCATCATTCAATTGCACTCCTCCAAGTCCCCTGCGCCACCCCAGCACATTTTCTACACGCGCCTTCCGGCGGAGCGACCTGGACAACTTCGCTAGGCGCTTGGCTTCCGGTGAGACTTGGAGGGATGCTTGGCGCAGTGCCAACAACGGATTTGAAGTTTTCATTTTCGAGGCTAGGAAGACGGCCGAGCGCATCGACCGGCGCTACGCTGTCACTCGGCGGCTCGCTGCTGTCGCACAATCGGCAACTGATCGGGCACTTGACCTCGACCGAGAGTTCGAAATTAGACAGCGGTGGCGCTCTTTCACCATCGATTTCAACAGGAATTGGCCGCGGGTGCGCTTTTCCCGTTTGTTCGCTCCCATTTGTACTAACTTTCCTTTTGATATAGAAATTAGGGTTGAAAGCTTCTATTTCGCGCTCCGAGATAGCTAAAAATGCAAGCAAAGCGACTTCTATTTCTTCCTATTGCCTGCTGTGAGAGAAATACTCTCCAAATATATGATCCCAAATTCAAAGAACAAACTTTATTTTAGTGATGGATGCGCTTCAGTTACACTTTAGTTGGATGGGGGCAGTTTTAAATGAACCCCGCCTAAGGTTATTCGTAGACTAACACTTGGGATGAAGTTCCCAGGTTGCCATAACTTTTTCCTTAGAAATGATTTTTGTTTATTACTTAATTGTGATGTTTAGCTAATTGAATTGGTTGATAAGTTACATGTAGTATGCGAGTGATTTCATGTTATTTCAATCGTGCATTTTCATG
Source organism: Trapa incisa (assembly GCA_030064435.1). Taxonomy (NCBI): domain Eukaryota; kingdom Viridiplantae; phylum Streptophyta; class Magnoliopsida; order Myrtales; family Lythraceae; genus Trapa; species Trapa incisa. The sequence continues at coordinate 93,570 of CM057784.1, read as the reverse complement.
TGGACATCTGTTTTCTTCTCCTGACTGCAGTATAGGAAGGAACTCAATGATTTTCTTGAAACTCCTCTAGGAAGAGGCTTTGCTGTGAGTATTTCTTTTACCTTCATTCCTTCCACGACCCCTCCTCCTCCTCATGATTTTTCTCTTATATGTAACTCAGCGGGTCAATTATAAAGTTTCCATAATTTGTCAGACACAGTACATTATAATAACTGCAATATTTAGAATTTGCAAATCTTTTTGTCAATTTAGAAACACAAATATGTAAACTGCCTCTGGAATAATTGATGCTAATATCTTCTATGCTAGTAAGCTTGGTGGAGTTTGCCGCACTAATAATTGTTGGTTTTCGCTCTGAACCTATAAAATCACCTACTATTGCCAATCCATTGGCTTGTGAACACCATTATTTTTATCTGGTTAGGCATCAAATGCTTTCAACCCCATGGCAACCCTTTGGTTTGTGTGAATCTTGGGTCTCTTCCTACGGAAAATCAGAAAGAGTACAGGAATATCCATTGATCTATTTTTGTTCTCTATATGTTGGCAGACAATTTTCGTCCTCTGGTTCATGTTATCTGGGTGGCTTTTTCGGTGTTTGATATTTGCTACATGGATACTGCCTTTTGCTGGTCCACTTCTTATTGGAACTTTTGCCAACAATCTCATCATAAAGGTAAATGGATTGCAACTCTTTCTCATGGTCTATAAATATGGCCCTGGTTTAGTGATAGATAGAAAAAAAATGATTTTGCAACCTCTGTAGCTTGTAGTAGGTATAGTGAAGGAGGTAATGGAAATCTCCACGGGTATTGGCCTTTATAATGATATATGTTGATGGTGAACTTGACAGGGCGAATGTCCAGCTTGTAAAAGACAGTTCATGGGCAACAAAAATCAAATGGTCCGATGTGCGAGCTGTGGTAATATTGTATGGCAGCCCAAGGGGGACTTTACCGGAGGGAGTGGAGGTCCCAGAGGCTCTAGTTCGAAGTCTTCTCAACCTGACATTATTGATGTTGAGTTTGAGGAGAAATGAGAAGGCAGTTTGGTGGATTTGAAATTGTAACCTACGTGAAGAGTAGGAAGAAAAGAAAGAATGCAATAGACGTCAATCCTTGTAATATAATAATGAAGTTCTATTATATACAGGATTAATGCTGATGCTTGTTTTCCTAGTCAGTATTTCTCAACCTGACATATTTGTATTGTACTGTATACTTGCTCTCTTTAATGTTCAAGGTTCCATATATCCAGTCTCCTATCCTCTCTTTCAGTGGGCTGATTTAGGACTAGGATAAGAGGACCAAATACTTCCTTTTGACCAGCAATGAGGACCAGACATTTATTTTATAGCCTATAATAAATCATTAATGTTATTATTTTATATTTTTTTAGTACTTAAAAATACATATATTTTGTCTTCAACTCTTTTTTATTAATACATATAATCCTCAAACTTTTATTTATAATACATATTTAATCCTTTTTAATATTAAAAAACTTGACCAATTACTTAAATGTCCATTGACTTTGCTTAATTTCATTTATTTTAGTACATATTTTTTTTGCTCAGTTAACACAATTTTTTATTTTTCATTTATTTTTATAAAATTTTCAATTTTAATAAAAACCCTAAGATTTTGTTAAGTTTTCATAATTTATGATATAAAGAAAATTATATTAGTTGACATTTTTCTTATAATTAGAGTTGTGTAACTATAAGATAAAATGTGTAGCTTGATCAAATTCTTTTAAATTCTCAAATTGTGCAATAAAACACTAAAATTAGGTGAAATGATTGTGATATATATAATATTAGTTAATTAAATAAGTTAAAATAATAAATATTACAATCTAATAAAATTTAAATATTATATACAAAATAAAAAACTTATTAATTAGATCAACCATAAAATTTGTGTTAAAATATTACATTTTATAATTTTAGGCAATTAACTCTAAAATTGAATTATATAAATAATCAAACACATAATTTACCCTAAACTGCATAATTAATAACATTACTCGGTAAAAATAATAAAATTTACAATAAATTATATAGGGCTGCACATCTTAATTCCCATGTGCCCTAGTCATTTTTCCTCTCCTCTTTCCTCTCCGAGTTCCTATCGCCCACACTTAAGCCGACACTTCCTCCCTCGCAAGTGCGGCCCATACTAGCCAGAGCCATCGGCAGGGACAGGTCAAGAAGATTGGGGACGAGTCACCCTTGCCTACCTTTTCTGGTAGCTGTAGATTCGAAACAGATCCGTATATGGAGTTCCACAACAAAGATGCTCCTGTCCTCCTCGATCGCTCTTCTCGTGCCACGAGAGGAAAAAGGCCGGTTCATTGATCAACTTAATTAATTTTTGAGATTTCTTTGGTTACCCGAGGAAATAATGATTCTTCTCTTGAAACTCATACTTTCCAATTTGCAGGATGAGCAAGTTACTAGATGACGAAATTGAGCAAGATGAGTTGTTCTGGAATCAGGATGCTCTTAAAGAGGTGGACTGCCCTTTCTATTGCTTATTCTTTCCTTTCATTTTCCTTTTTTATTTTCCCTCCATGTTATGTTGTTCCTCTTGGCCCTGTTAATTGGGCTTGTTCTACCTGTACCCCATTGGTGCTTCTCACTTTGAATTGTAAAAAGTCCCTTTTATTATGCCCATATTTTTCATTTTCTGTGAATTACAATGCAGATGCCATTCTCGCTATTCCCTCTCTTTATGTTTTTTTTTTCCAATTTATTTCTCTTCTTTTCTTTTTTAGAAATTATCTTGAATTACTTGTCCAGGATATCTGAACCTGAACATAGATGGTATGCTCATTGTTTTTGCTCACTTCTTAACTCTCAGGAAGAAAATGATGACAATTATGAAGAAGAACCTGAGATTGGTGATGAATTTGATAGTGACTTTGATGAAGATGTGAGTATCTGCAACTTTGTTAAATTAATTATCTCAATCTTCAACCATCCCAATTTATTCATTTAGTACCTCTATATGAGACATTGTATCTCGTTTTTTTCAAATGTCATATTAGGAGCCTGATCCAGATGAAGAAGTTGATGTGGATGGTCAGGACAGGTTTGATGAATCTCCATTGCAACTTACTCAAAACTGCAAATATCATTGAAATTCAAATGTTTGGATTTTCAACCAGAGAGCAGACAAAGAAGCGTCCCATATATCCTGGACAGTTTACCAAGAAGAAGAAGAAACAAAAAGTTCTTTCGAAACTACAAGAAGATTCAAAGGGGGAGAAGACTCCTGATCAATCTGTGCCGTCAGTGCAACAAGATATGCCTGAAGATGTAGAAGTTGAAAGACCAGTGAGAAAATCTACAAGAACTTCTGTCATTGTTAGGCAAGCTGAGAGAGATGCAATACGTGCTGCTATGCAGGCAACAGCAAAGGTCAGTTTGAGGCATGTAGCTTGTGCATCTTGATGAATGCATTTGCCTATAGAATTATCCCTGATCCCTTCTCCGTAAATTTCTCTTGTCTAGTTTGAAACATACTAGAAGCTTGTAATACCATATGGCTAGACTTATTCAGCAGTGACACCTAAACTTTGAGACTAATAATGCAAGGAGTATTTTATCATACTCCCCTTCAATATGACATGCCTGGAACTGTTCCGGTCCCAGTATATATTAGAGGAAACTTTTAATGCAAGGGATTGCCTATCTCTCCAATCCCAAGCTTCAACTGATGCCCCTTGCATAATTTGCTCATAATCATACTGTTAGTATCAAGAAAATTTGTTTCAATTTAATTCAGCCAATAAAGAGAAGGAAGGAAGGGGAGGAGAAGAGGATGAGCCAAGAAGAGATGCTTTTGGAAGCAGCACAAACAGGTTCTTTGAAGAAACTTTATCTTGATATGAACTTTATGGATTGGTGTGCTATCTTAGCTAAGATAGAGGCCTTAACGCTTTGCAGAAATCATGAATTTAAGAAACTTAGAGCGTGTATTAGCAAGGGAAGAGGAGGTTAAGAAACGAGCAATCGTGCACAAAGCTGTTTACAATGGTCCTCAGATAAGATATTTATCAAAAGATGGTGGGTTTCTGAGTCTTCCCTTTACATCACCAGCTTCACGAGTATGAAGCTACTGCATGGATTTGGAACATAATGTTAACTTGGGTATCTTGCTTCAGGGTGCTCTTTCTTACAATTCATCAAGGGCGCCTCATTCCAGACAGAGATTTGTACAATTCCCTGTCAATGTATGTGGACCTGTTATAATATTTGCTGTTCGTGTTTCAGCTGTTACAGTGGCTTGGTCTTCTATATGCATTAGAATTGCTTTCTCTTAAAACCCTTTGATACATAAATCTACGTAATCTTTTTACAAACTAACTATAGTGTGTGGCTTGCTCTTTTATTTGTCTTTGGCTTTGCTGAAATCAAACACTTCATATGAAGACTATTCTTGATTGCATGAACATATTACTTAATAGGTAACATTTATTACCATGAACTTTAGCCAAATTCACAAATCTATTATGAACTATTTTATGTTGCTAAATAATTGTTCCATTCACATCTACCATGTAACATTTTCCATTTAAATTTAATGGATGTAAAATGTCATTGATCCCCTTACTATTGTCATTCCATGAAAATATTAAACAAAAATGTGCAAGGGTGGATAGTTGATAGAACTTTTTTTTGCATTTTACCCAATGCTTTCATTGAATGGCGATCAATGGTATTAGATATATTTTACTCCCATTTGAAGTTTGTGGTCAGAAAATATTAGGATTTTCTATTTATTTTTTTATACTCTTTGATTGGAAGGGTTACAAATGAATTTTAATAACATTTTGATAAATTTTCCAATGTATACTAGTTTTTTTTATTGTTGGTGTTTAGGATTATGAGGTGTATTGTTTTTACCCTGTATGAATTTTTCAACAATAATACCTTGTTCTGTGATTTTCTCTTTTAGATAAATTCAGGGATTTAGTTGGCTGCTCTGTTGGAAAACCTTAATTTGTGACCATTGAAATAAAAGTAGTATATAGTTTTATGACTTGATCATTTTGTTGCTTGAATGAAAAACTTGGAAGTTATGCATGGAAGATATATTGGGTCAATGTATCTATCATCTTTCTAGAGCTAGTGGAACTTACTTTAAGATTGAACTGCCCTTGTCAGATCCAGAGAAGGCAACATGTGTTGTTACAGGATTGCCAGCCAAGTAAGCAAGCATAGTCTCATGTCTTCTGATTATTTATCTGTAACGATGCTGCTTGTTTATTCCTAGAAGTCTATTGAGTATAAAACAATCTAACATTGGCGTATCTTTGATTTTGGTGTGCTGTAGGTACCGTGACCCAAAAACTGAGCTGCCCTATGCTACAAAAGAAGCCTTTAAGATTATTCGTGAGCGGTAAAGGTTTTGGAATTGTATGTTATTTTAAAAGTGTCGGGTAGTGTATACAATACAATATAATCTTCTTTTTTAATTAATGATTCAAAGCAGATTTTCAAGAAATGAGAGCAGTGGTGCCCCAAAAGAAATGGATATGGGGGAACTGCAGGATTCTCTTTCTGGGAAAGGATTTGTGAAGAGGCGAAAGAGATCAGAACCAGCTAGTAAAGTTAAGACATCCTCCTCCTATTCTCGGTACCTTGCTCGATTTCGCAGAATTCCTTCTCCTGAAGACGAATCATCAGAGTAGCTAGCCCCCCCCACTGTATTGTTCTCGTTCATGTGATTTTGTATACTCTGCCAGTTTAACTAGAGTGGAGATGATGAACCGCCAGCGATTTGGACTACAACAATAAAACAGTGATAACAAACAACGCATACTAGATTCTAGAAACTATTTCAAAAATCAATCCTTTTTAGGGGTTTTTAGCGGGCTACTCTCCCGCTTACTAAAGTCCAATAGTACGACAGCAGTGGATGATGGAAAGGTTGTAATGGGATGGATGAAGCTGAAAAGAGAACCTCATCCAACGGACCGGAGAATGGAGGCAACGATAGCTTCAGGGGTCCGGTGAGCGTTGACCTTAATTATCCCCTCTGCTTCATCGTCTACCTGAAGCAGATCGAGCTGAGACTGCAGAAGCGAAGATGGCATGAAATGCTTCCCTTGTGCATCCCTAGCGTTGAGTCGAGCAGCGAGGACCTCAGCGTGGGCATCCAACAGAAGGAACTCTACCCGGGCGGTCCCGTACCTCCCTGGCTGATAATTTGGATCAGCAGACCTCAGGATTTCTCTGTAGTGTTTCTGAAGGGCAGAGCAACCGAGAACAATGGTATCTCCCCTGAGTAGGCTCCCTCGCAGGGTATACCGCAGGGTCTCCAGCCACGGGATCCTGTCTTGATCGGAGAGAGGGACTCCCCGGCACATCTTCTCTGCTATGCCATCAATCAACCAACCAATCATGGGATCGATCAATCACGACAAAGATAAAATGACTGAACGGAACAGAGCGGAGCAGACAGGGCCAAGCCCCATGCCATCTTCTTCTTTACCTTTATTAGAGGGTGGGTGGAAATCATCTGCATCAAAGAAGGGACACCCCATCGATTTTCCCAGCAATTGTCCTATGGTCCTGTTGTTCCACAAATACGAATACTGCCCCATGTATTATGTTCCATCTTAAAGAGATTTTTTTGGGCTTGAGAGAGAGGAGAGGCAATTCGATAGATCAATCGAGAGAGATAGAGCGCGTTGCGCAAGTTATGTTACTTACGATTTGCCAGAACCGCTAACGCCCATTAAGACAATGATTTTGTCCATTCCTCAACTCTTATTGATCAGATTCAGATGGTAGAAAGCAAATTGAACGATGGAACCTGGTGGAAAGGGATGAGTTTTATTATTGTGTTGACAACATGGAATCAATCAAAGGGAAGAAAAATTCCTTCGACCTTACAAGTTCCCTTCTGGGCTGCCTTGGATTGACTTGGGCAAATGGGAAGATGATTTCGTCTTTGTTTCGTTAAGAAGAACAAGATAATGCCTCCTCATAAGAATATTCTTATGCTGCCCTCTGTTTGGTTTGAGTTACCCAACCAACCCAACTCAAGTTAAACTTACCGGACATAAAAAAACTCAAGTTAAATGTTTTTTTTAAATTAAAATGGTCAGAATATATTAGGCCAGATTGGGATAAGCAAATGGTAGACACTCCCAAACCCAAACCCAAACCCAAACCCGAACTCAAACCCAAACCCAAATCCAATTTAAAATAAACAAGAGGAATAAGCATACCCACATACTCCCCCTATTTCTAAGAAAGTTTAAACTGTCCTGATTACTTCAATTTTCTACGAGGATAAATACCATTAACATTTGCTCTCATTATTTCTTTTACTGTTTAGGAGATCAATGGATTAGATGCGTCCCCCATGGATAGTCTCTTCTATTCTCTTCTCATTGGCATTTAGGGTAAGCCAGTGTAGCTACTAACATTAATCACATGCCCCACAATGATGCAGAGAGCTTCTATTTCTTCGGTACATGCTTTGCAATACACTGTAACCATCAAATTCTAACACCATGTACAAATATCAATGGATACCATTCCCTACATACTGCATTAAAAATCTCAAGCGTTAGTAGTCAATCCTTTCCAGGGTGGCCTATTGATCTTCTCAAGCAACCTACTGAACACAAGCTTCATAGGTATGCAAGCAACAGTTGTTGGTTTTGATGGACCTCGTTCAATCAGCCCATCAATTCCACCATCTGTTCCATCAAGCATGCACTCACTACCAAAGTTTTGCGCAACAGCAATTGAGGATAGAGTCCTTATTTTCTGTCGTGACGACCACAAGCTCTCTCTCTTTCTCAACTTACTAGGAATTCTTGTGTTAGACTGCTGGGTAACCATTTGCCGGGAGCCCCTCGCCCCCCTCCTCACCAAGAAACCCTTTTGGCCAAAACTTCCAGCGCTTAAACTTTGCAGTGACTTCATTTCTTGATCTACATATGGAATTCCCTCTGCATCATCATCTCCATCAAATGCTGATGATGAATTCAAACGAGGGACTCGGAAGTTAGCTGTCCTCCTAGCAGTCCTCCATGCTGGGGGAAGGGCTATCCTCCTGCTGCGATAAATTGCTTCCTGGGACATATCATGATTTGATGATGGTAGAAGATGATTCATCAACCCACAATCAATTGCTTCAATCTGGATTGAGTGCCCAATGATTGAAGTCCCATTCAACTTGCTTGTCATGGATACAACAGGCACTCGCTCCCTTTGATAGCTCACCTGGACTTTTATATCCACTTCAAACAACACCAGTTTTTGCCCCCTGTTAATAGCAGTTCGGCCCATTAAGACAGGTTCAGGATGTGCCCCTCCCAAGGTCAAGTCATCCCAACCAATCATCCTGGGACTCCCAAGATGTCGACCTTTAGAAAGAACTCTTGGAGTTTGGTAATCATGGCCTCCAAAGAAATGGGCCTCCAAATAATCTCCACTCTCATCAGCCTTATCGGTGCTATATTTGAGATCACTGTCAAGAGCATGCCTACCCCACTTTGGTGCTCTTTTCCCAAAATTGTTTCCACTATCAACCATCTGTATCCGATGACTAGAACCAATCAATACTTTTTTATCAGTATGACCCAAATGCTTACTTGGAAAGTTCCTGACATTTCTCTTTCCTTTGAGTTGCCACTTGGATACAGCTTGAGGTTTGGATGAATGGTCATGTGAAGGTAAGTGAGATGCATCTGCAGAATGTGCTGAATATTCAGGCTCTTCACTACTGATGCTTCCATGTCCTTGTGCTTCTTGCATTCCCATAAAATCTGAATCTTCTTATAGTTAACCACCCACAAAGAAATAATTGTAGGACCATCAGAAATTCAAATTTCAAAATGATAAAGCAAATATTGAACTGAATATCATGTTAAAAGTGAGTGAGCAAACCTGAAAGAGAAGTTGTTCCTTCAATTGTATTCTGCCCCGTTTCATAAGAATCAAGTTCTGACTCTGATAAATAGATCTCAGATGAACTGCAGTCACTGTCTCCAGATAACCTGAAGCCATTCCCTTCCAACATGGAAGTATTATGGTATATGTTTCCCTCCCAAGATGTAGAAGGTGAAACATCCATCATTCTTTGAGGGATATCTCTGCCATTCAAAGAATAATTATTGTCAAGTGACAGGTACATGCATCTGCTCCTTTTTGCTCGGCACATCACTCCCACATCTCCAGCCCCTGAATAGAGGTCGGAAATAGACAAATTGGACAATTACATCATGATTTCATGTTTTCTAGCATAGAACACAAGGAGAAACATAATGGTTGCCTTACAAAAATAATAAAATAGTTCTTTTACTAAGTAATTACCATCAACATAGCTGGTATTTTCCATGCCTTGATCACCTCCATGAAGAAAATTAATGGCATCCTTCCTATGATTCAGGAATCCATCCACAGTAGAGGATGACAGCTTCCGCTTGGGACTAGCAATTTTAAGACCAAAATCTTGCAATCCCCTCGTACGAGGCATACTTTCAAGAATACCATCTTCCGTAATGATTTCATAACCATTCTTCCCTTTCTGTGAATATGGAGTGATTGGTATCTCGTCCTTGGAAAACGTCCTGATGATCTGAGGTGACAGGGAATTTCCAGGTTGCCGGCCTCTATTTCCCAGTATTCTTGAAAGCACAACCACATTCCTTTCAATGGCCAGAGGTGGCATGTTTCGAGCAAGTTTAACAGAAATATCAACTTTCCCTTGTTTTCTCAACAATTCCTTCTCAAGTTCGAGAGCATGAAGAATGGCATCTTCTCGACTGGCATACTTCTCTCGCTTTTTTGTTGGTGTAGCCTGTGACAATTCCACTTTTTCGATACAATCATTAAACTCACCACATCGAAATGCCTTAACACGCTTTGACCTCTCCAAATTATACCAGTCTCTGATGTAAGACCAAAAAGGGAAGTGTATAAGTTGCTTGAAAATTCATGGACAGTAACCACTAACACACCCTTGTTAGCATTCCATGAATTATAATGAGAATCCTGAATCACAACGATATTAAGTACATCACATATTTCATCCAAAGCAGCTAAAATAATTTTTTGAACATTCAGATCTCAGACATTACATCCCATGACGGTTATATTAGAAGAACAGCTATAAATCTAACCTGAAAACTCTTTATTACCCGCATACAAAACGGAAAAAATATAGCCTACTACACCCATTGAAATATATTATACTTTAAATTCATGCGATCGCCCAAGGACTTGATTTACCGTTTACAGAAATGGAAAGATGCATCCTCCTACATTCCAAAACTAGGAGCATATGGAAGACAGTCCAAGGGATGATCAGAAGAAGTATAATCGTGAAACCAATGGATATTTCAGCTTGTTTCCTAGTAGCAGTTTGTTATTTTCAGCCACTCAAAGATGAACCAAAAAGAGATTAAGGCATCAAATAGAAGTACCAAAAGCAGATTCAGAAAAGTGAAAATCACATAGTAACAGACTGTAGACACAAGAAGGACTGAGTCATAGATACCAAAGCGGAAACTCACATGCTGGCGTCTTCTCTACCGAGAAGCTTAACAGGAGTCCCGGCACGAGGTGAAGATAGATGAGAATACGAAAGTTCCTCGGGACACAATATCTTTCCGGGCCACCATGAGCCGTTCCTCCTTCGGATCCACACAATGGATCCAGGGCTGCAATCTGCGGCGCCTGATCCTGAACCATCCATCTACGAAACCGTGAACACAGCAAGGTTCAATCCGAACTTCTACTACATGAGTCCAGCACAGAACACAAAATTAGAGAATTTGCGAGTGCGATAAAATTAGGGATAGGGTTTTCTTTCGAATTGGGAATTTTGATTTTAGCATCTTTCCCAATGGTTGTGATTCCATCTATTTTTGGCGTGTTTAAATGGAAATGGAAATAAACAGACATCTTAATTTTTAGTGGGACCATAAATTAATTAATTATAATTTTAGGAATGATTTCGTAACTTAATTTTCTTTTGATTCCCAACCTCAAACCAAAGAAATGTTGTATCATTACCAACACAATCCAAATCCAATACATGTTCTCTCTCTTATTTATCTTTATCCCAAATCGGGGGCCAGACTCCCTCCATGATAATACTGTTAAAAAACCCACGGTAGATATACTATATCCCCTCCTCCACACAAATGTTTCTTAGAATTTATTACATGCTATTGGGATCTTTATTAGTAAGTAACAACAACAAATAGAAACATGTCATATATAATACATCAAATCCAATCCCAAGTGACTTCTTTTTCAATCAGTAGTTTTATGGCCTTCTGTCCGATTGAGGTACTTTCTGTATATACATTACACCATTCGTTATATCACCGGGAAGCTCCTAGTCCTAATTGTTAGGTATCGTCTATGAGCTCCGTGCTAGGTACCAGCTGTTCATTGACTACAACCGTCTCCCTTCAAATCCTAGTCTCCCTGTAGCATCTACAAAGAATATTTCGTTTATCAACCTTATAAGTAATCTTATATAATATATAATTAAAATTTACCATACTCCAACTATGTGGGAGTAATATAAATGTACAATAAAAAACTTACCCCACACTAATTTATTTATTTATAAAATTATAAAATGTACTATAATAATATATTTAATTAATTCTAGTTTACAAATATAATATAAGAATTTCCGTAACCAACTGCGAATATAGAATTAAATCTCGAACTAATAATAAAATTTTAAGCTAAAAAAATAAAAAAAATAACAAGTAAATTTCAAAATAGAGATAAAAAGTAAAAAAACATAGAATGAAATCTAGAATGAAATACAATTCAAATAAAATTTAGAGTTAGTTTAAATAAATGAATATATAATGAAAATGGGTATAACCTATAAACGGCTTTAAAAAAATCGCAAATGATCATTAGTCGAGATATGAAAAATTACAAAACCGATCCAAAATGAGATCAAGCAGAATTATGGGAAAATTTCACTGATTTTTAGGAGGATCTAAAGAGCCCATGAAAGAGAGGATCTCAAGTACAATCAATATAGAATTAGAATAAAGATTTTTAGAAAATTTGATTGGGACAAAAACTGGTCTAATCGAAGGTGAACTGGTCTTAAAAGGGTCGAAATCGATCGAACCGGCCCATAGCGGTAAAATCCTCCAAATTTTTAATGGTGCTAAACAAACTCAAATAAGACTGTTCTTGAATCCATTTAATAGAAAATTGAATCTAAAATTTTTAATTATTTTTATTTTGGTTAGATTGTCACATGAGTTTAGAATTAAACCATATAAATATCAGGTGTTCACTCATCAGAATTCGACCGAAATTATCTATTTAACACATACAACTCTCAACTCAGGTGACCTAACTTGTAGAAAGTCTAGCTCTATCGTCCAGCCACCTCAGAACGCAATCTTGGTTTCACCGAAAAGCTAAGAAAGTCAGTTTTCTGATGCCTACCAACCCTCAACTCTCAATCTACTAGCGTCAGTATGAGAGCACAATGACGGAGCTTCGGCGATCGAAAACAGAGCAGTCGCTTTGAGTACCAATTTTAGTGGTCTTGATAACCCTCGACGGTTGAGAAAAATTCAGCAGATTGCTCGGACCACTAGCTTTCCATAGTCACTGACATTGCTTGATTTGAGTGAGTATAGAAGGAGAATTAAATCATTCAAGTTGTAGTTCTTGAGTTAAGTGGGTGAGTTGACTAAAATGAACGTTAGAGGAGCTACAAACCACCAATCAAGGTGATTCAAGTGGTCACAAACTCTTTGGTGAGTTAGATTTCCAACCCTACTAGCCTTAACAGCTGAAGTGTTGTCTCTGGTGAGTTCCCGACTTTGACTAGACTTTCATTTTGTCACACCCCGACCCAGTTTGGTCGGATCCCTGTGAATAACCCGCCACTCTCCCGGTTTATTAAGGGTTTTTCACTTCTTTAAACCGTAATGAGTAAGGCGTCATTTTTCCCTGTACCTTTCCTGTAATAACATTCATTAAAACTGAATAAATTTAAACTTATATACTTGTCTTGCAGTTTTAGCTATCATAACGTATTTAAGTAGGTTTTTCACTCGGTTACCTGAGAAGGGGTAAAGAGAGGGGATGAGTTTGATAACTCAGTGAATGAGTATTAGGAGAGAGTACACAAAAAATATTTAATTGGAGTGTGTCAAATTCCTTATTTCTTTCAAAAATATTTTTCCTTTTATTCCCCGTTATTCAAAACCATTTCATCATTTCAATATCATGTGTGTTTAACAATTAACACACGTCTTTCATCAGGAAGGGAATCACACATTTGTAGGGCAACCCGTTCACTGCATCTACTTGTGGCGTCATAGCAACTTTACTGGTCACCTAAATATAAGCCCGTCCACTTCTACCCTCAGAATAAGTAGATGTTCGTGATATCCGACCCTCAAACCCAAAATCATTTTCGTGTCCATATAAGGACAGAGACCTCATCCCGACCCCACCTTGGTCTCATGCGCATGAAGCTATGTCAAGTTTCCCTGACTGTTGGCACAACAAACTGCCCTTATCTCCACCATGTCGTCCAGTAGCTCCTAGAATGCATCACTACCCCTCTTGGGCATCTTGATGGTTCTGAACCTCAAGTGCACGCACAAACAAAAGTTTTTCATAAAGCCATTAATCTTTAGTGTCACTGGTCCAATGACCCCGACCCTCAACTCGACCTACAACTGTTTATCTAAACCGATTAGTTGACCTGATCCCGTTGCACTATCGCTAGTCCATCGAGTATGTCGGTCCTATCTTGGTATAATGGCCAAATCACATAACTCATTCATTAAGAATTTTTATGGCTTATCATCATATTTGTTTACTAGCTCCTGCTCATGCCAACTGGCCTTGGGCCCACTGTATGTGATTTTCAAAACCGGTCATTTTAGCCCCCAAGTTCTAAAACTGAGGCCTCTGGCCTATTTGAGCTATTCCAACTCTTGTCAAGGTCTCCCAAAAGTTTTAAGTATTGACACACAGTCATGGAAGAACACTTCTGACAAAATAACTTTTCAACTCATCCATCACACCAACCGGGTGTGGTGACATCTCCGCTTACAAATGGTCAACGGGTTTTCTATTTCCTTGTAGGAAGTTCATCATACCAACTGGGTATTATACACTTACAACCGGTAAGTAGTTTTTCCACGTAGTTCTTACATCACTCCAACCAGGTGTGATGTTACAATTCCACATAGTAGTAGTTTTTTATTTTCGAGGTGCTCATCATCCCAACCGGCTATAATGTAAATAATCTCACTCACCCGATATCTGTAGTGTATTCCTTCTTATTTGACTTTTTGCCTCCACGCGATATTATCCTTGTTGGCGTTCCGATCCTTCGTGTTTATACACGATTTGGACATCCTTATTTATAACATTTGGCATGATAGCCTTCATTCCTCACGTATGAACAAAAATGCCCAAACTTTTCAGTTAATTACATTTAGGTCCCTAAAGTTCTTTTTCCTTGACATTAGGTCCCTAATGCTAAATTTTTCCCAAATTAAGTCCCAAAACTTCTAAAAATTCACTTTAGGTCCTCAGTTTACTTAAAATCACTTAAGGGGTTCAAGTTTCACAAATTTCCAATTTGGTCCCCAACTTTTCAAAAAATACCATTTTACCCCTACTTTACAAAAATGGTAATTTGACCACAATAAATTAAAAAAATTAACCAATTTGTCCTCCAACATCCTTTTTATGGCAAATTGGCCCTCAATTTTGGAAAATTGTACTTTAGTCCCTCAATTTTATGAAATTCCCAAATTTCCCCCTTTTAAATTGACTGAATTTAATTTCATCAAATTGACCATTCAATCAGGGTTACTTGCTTCAATTGATGGTATGGATCAGTTCCTACATTCCATATGATTCAATAGAGCTTTGAATCGCGTCATTTAGGTCCGAATTGAGCTAAAATGGAGCTTCGTTGGAAAATAGAACTTAGAGAGAGAAAGCTTTGAAAGCTTATTGTCAGAGGTGCGACGGTCCGAGCTTTCAATCGGGGCAGGTAGCTCTCGTCCTGGGGATCATTCTAAGATCAAGAATTGCAACAATTCATGTCGAATTGAATGAGAATTTGGTCAGTGAAGTTTAACCGTTTCTCTCTTTAATGCTGATCGGAATTTATAGAGGGGAGCCAAATCGGCTTACCTTTCAGCTCTAATTCGGTCGTATGAGGGTTGTGGAAGTGTTGAGAGAGCTTGGTTTGGCCTGAGGAGTGCTCAATGTTTTCATTTTTAGCTCGACCGAAACATGACAGCTACGGTCCACCGGAGCTGTATCATTGTTTGATTACGTCAGTGCTTCTCCGACGATCCTCAAAGCAAAAATGGAGACTACTGTCGGGTAGCTGACTTCTTCTTGAGTCTAAAGAACCCGACCTCACTTTCTAAGGCTCAGAAAAATGCCCAAGTCGGAGCTCTTTTCGAGCTTCACCGGAAATTGGAGCAGTAGAGAGATAGAGGAGTTTTCAAGTGTGAGGAAGAGGAATGAAGAGTAGCTCTTTATATAGGGGGAGCTCAGGAACTCCTTGGCCATTCAATTGGCTTCTTTATGGCGATCATTCATGGCCTAAAAAACAATGAACAAAGACTTTTCATCTTCGCTGTCGCTGCTCACTTTTCCAACGAGTGAACAGTGCTGTCATTTGAAGGAAGAAGACAACACTATTCCAAACTAGATCGGACCGGTCTGAACAGGATTTTAATGCTTAAACCGGCTGGTTCAAGCCCGATTCGACTAAGTTTTTCAAAATTAAAAATTTCTAAATTCATTCTCTATCCAATGGTGGCTTCAATTCTCCAATTTGAATATTTTAAGCCACCTAGAAAAATGAATTTATAAACTGATTCAATAGTGGTTTAATCTGGTTCATGTCCGGTTCACCTGAACCGGTTTGGTTTTCTTTTCCAATTCATCTCAAAGTCCTTTCTCATGACTTTTGTGACTCTTTAGCACACTCGAGATTTGTTAATTTTCCAATTTGCCCTTTATTTATCGGTTAAAATTCGTGAACCGATTCGGTTTTCTCACCCGAGTTGACCGGTTATTTCCCCAATTTCCTTATCTTTAAGGGGATGGAGTTTACATACTTGCTTTCGAACAAGTTTCCGATCTAGCCCAATTAGAGCAATTTCGACCGACTCTGGCCAAACCACAGTTACAACAGGATATAGGGAGGCTAGGGGGACCTCCCCATTTAATTTTATATTTTTTTTGTGATACTTTGGTTTGGGGTCAAAGACCGAGGACTAGAATGTAAATACGTGAAACTTAGGGGACCTAAATAGGAATTAGCATTTTATGAGGTCTTCCTAAGGGGCTGAATGAATTTTTAGGGCTAATTGGGAAGTTTGGTGATGAGAGTAGACTTGATTTGCCTATTGTGGAATGACTAGAGGCCTATTTGCAATAAAGATAAAGTTAGGGACTTTCAATTTTTGGGTAATACAAAGTCCTAAACATATTTAAAGAGAGTTTAGGGGCCAGAATGAGAAAATTTGTGGTCAAATGAATCCAAAACCTAAGTTCTCAATAAGAGAGGTAAAATGGTAATTTTGCCCAAGTTAAGGACCAAACAGTAAATTGGGAAAAGGTAAGACCACTAGGTGGTAAATAAATGAATGTCAGGCACTTCAATATGGAAGTGAAAAGAAGATAACCTTAAGTTAGAATGACTAATCTTAAGAGAAGGTTAGGGTATGGGTTGAACTGGATAGTTGGGTAGCGCGGGCCTATGGGGGAAAATCATAATTTCTTAAGTAATTTATTTTCACGCCCTGACCCGACTTGGTCGGAACCACATGAGCAACCCGCCACTCTGTTTGACCTAAATGAGTCACTACTTCTCAGATCGCAAAGAGTCAAGCGTAGTGTCTGACATTATTCCTTGTAATAATATTATGCAAAACTAATAGTGTTAATAATAGATTAGTTTAGAAGTTTGGCGGGGAAAACTTTTGAAATATTGTATCTTTCCTAAAAAAATGTTAAAGAGAGGGGGTGAGTCTTTCAGCTTAATGAGCGGGAAATATTAAAGGTAGTTTTTTTTGGGCTTCTCATTAGTTAATGGTGCTTCATCATTTTCATCATACTAGTGTGTTGTTCATGAAATTGGGTTAACACATAATCACACGCCCTTTTATCATAAAAAATAATTATATGTTTGAAGAACAGTCTCCGATTGTTCTACTTGTGTACTAGTGCATTTTTACCGTCTACCGTGATAGAAGTCCGTGACTTATACTCCGGGTTTGAGTGGACATCAGTTATCCGACCCTCAGACCCTGAGCCATACTCCGTGTCCGTAGTGTGGGACGAGACCTCTCCCCCTCCGACTTCGGTCTCAATTTGTATGAAGCTCCCGAAACTTGTTTGACATACTGGACAACAAACCGCCCTTATGCTCCGTGGGTCGTCCAACAACCCTTGGAACCACCATTACCCCATATTGAGTACCTCGATGGTTCCGAACTCATAGCATGCACAATCAATAGTTTTCATTATTTATAGCCGTCATATTTGGTGTTATTGGCCCAACGGACCTAACAACCCGACTTTGGCTCCGTAACTACTAGTCCAACGAGTTCGATGACCCAACTTCAGCTCAGCAGTTACTAACCCAACGAATTCGTGGGTTCGACTTTGGCACAGTAACTAATTCACACAATTATCCAATTATATGGAAGTTTTCAAGCACAAAAGCCTTATCTTATCAATGGGCCTACGCCCATGCCCATTGGCCTTGGGCCCACTCGAACGGTACTAGCCCTACTATTGCATGCTTCATATTCTCATCAAGACAACCTAACAGAAGTTTTAAGCTTATTCAATTGGTCAGGGGAGGGCAGCCCTAGTAAACCGTTTTCAAATCGAGAAAATTGTACTTATCAGTACAACCGTACATGATGCTAAACCCACTCACTCAGGGTGGTGTAACTTGCCTCCGGCGATGTCTTGGCCAGCAACGCCCTCTCGTGCACGATCTTTGAACTGCCTACTATATGATCCGAACATTAATATCAGTACAATTGGTAGGAAAGACCTCATAATTGCCCATATTGGTAATTTGGTCCTTAATTATGTCTAATTACGATTAGGTCCCTAAATTCAAAAATTTTATCCTTAGGTCCCTAATGTCCCACTTAGTATCAATTAGGTTTCCAAGGTTTTTATTTTTCCCTTTATATCTCTAATTTTCCTTTGTGAATTCTCTCTATTTATGCTATCAATTGATGTAAATTTTGATACTAATAGTATTATTTAGATGAGACCTATCTCCCCATATTAAAAGTTTCGGAAATTGTGTCTTTCTCGATAATAAATCAAAACTTTCTCTTTAAAAATATTTTTTCAGCAAAACGTTTTTTTTATTTCAATTCTATAACAAATTGGACAATTCAAAACTTGAAATAATCGTTTAAATGTAATGGAAATGATTAGTAGCATAATAGGTGATAATTAACATAGTTTAATTGATCAATTTGATAAATTGAGTATTTGGGACAAAAGTGTAATTTTAAAAAAATTGGTAGCAAATACTCAATTTGATGGATGATGGGTGAACGGTTTCATATAGAAGGTGAAGGGAATTTACTATGCATCTTAATTTATTTTGGATCATGACATTAACTATTTCCCTTTTCTGTGTTAATTATTCCATAAAAATGGTGATTTTACGCTTTATTTCATATCTTTTACTGCGTTACTACCCAAATAATGGATTCTAAAAAGTGAAATTATTCCTTCATACTCCTCCACACTTCCCATATGAATCCATCCAAACCCCCTAATCCAAGCATACCTAGAAGAAATTTCAAATGTTACAAACAGCAGTTAAAGATAGGATAATGTTGAGGAAGTTTCAATATCCCATTGTTGATCTCATGGAGGTAGTACATCTTTCACCCTCCTAACTAATAAAAAGGGAGAGAGAGAGAGGGGGGTAGGCAGTATCTTGGTTTGGTAAAATGTACAGTTCTCCTGGACACTTTCAACTGTCTTCATTCTTCATCCTCCAAACGATGGCCACAGTCTGTGGGCGCGGACGCTACTGCCTTTCCCTTGTTTCTTCCATCTGGGTTTGGCTTCTGAAGCAATTCTAGTTCCTTCTGTAGCAGCTGCAAAGAGAAACCAAACCTTTTAAGATAAAGGGCACACATTCAATCGAATGGATATTTCTTTAAATTCAGAAACATAAATTGTTTGAGGAAATCCCATAATGTGTTAGCATCAGTTAATTAAAATCACATGGACAAGGTTGTGGATTTGATATAATCAGCTTTTCAGTACCGGAGACAGGCATGATCCAGAAACAATACCTCAATCCGTTGCACAAGAAAACTCTTCTGAGCTTCCACCTGATACCCTGACATGTCTACTTCACTACTGTTTCCATCTCCGCGGGTCCTATCGAGGCCAGCAGCAGGAACAGGAATAAAAACATACTGTGGAAAATGCGAATGTAACTCACTGTTCAGACCACCCAGCATCATAAAATGGCGTTCATGCCCAACAGAAGTACGTTGCCCACTAGAATCTGCACCTGACGACACTGGCAAAGGTGTATGAACCCCAGGTACACATGCATACCCTGGAATACTGCAAATAGGAGCCGGTGCATTATATATTAAAAGAGCTAGTAAATCATAAGCGACTTGCTCTAAACAACCAACAGAGCATGAACTGAGGACAGAGAAACCATGCCACCAACAAAAGTCTACCAAGTAAGTGTATTTGCTGACGGATACACAAAGGATTTCTCATAAAGTGAAGCAGCAGCAGCCGCAGCTTGAATACGGGCCTGATGGCCAGTTGGAAGAGTATGGCCTTGCAAATTGGCACCAACAACTGAACCCTGTGATATGGTGCTGGATGTGGTACTCCCTGACATTCATCAATAAATTGCAAAGAGTCTTCAAATATCCAGGTGGCCAGAAATAAGGACAGCAGGTATAAATGAAACATTAAAAGGACTTTCTATCTCCAAAGGGGAAGGCTGAGAGGATCATCCGATTTCAGGTTACATTCATAATGCAATTACCTTGTTGATGAGAATTTGAATGAGGCTGATGTTGTCTACTACTACTGGCTGTTCCATTTTCTGCAGGTACCACAGGCGCCCTACATGTTGGACATGTATTTTGCCGCTCTAACCAGGACCGGAGACAGTGCACATGGAATAGATGTCCACAGAGCAATTTCTTGGCAGTTGTCATCTCTTCCCGGCATATAATACATGTTGCATCACTTCTGCAAATATATAGAAAGTTTTTAAAAGGTTTAGCATGCAGAACAGGAAAATACTATAATTCAATAATGTAAATTGAAGGCTTGAACAGTTTAGTACTGACTCATCAAGCTCCTCAGGAGTAGCATCTGGAAATCGATCATTCATATTTGAAGTGATCCTTCGATAACGCATATAATCAGCAATGCGTATCTTAAAGTTCCTGAATGTCTCATAAAGCTCACGTATTAAGTGAAGAGGTATACCATAGTTCCTGTCACAATCAGGCCCAGGTCAGTGAGCAAGAAAAGTGAATAGGAAGGGTAAATGAGTTAAATTTGGATTGAAAAATGAGCAAGAACTTGTCCAAGAGCAAGCAGTACTCCTGAACAAACAAGTACTGCTCCACCTGCTATGGAACTTGTATATACCAAAATGCACATATGCACAAACAATAAGGGCAGGAGCTTCTTAAAAGCACAAATTGTTTTCATGAAGTGATTAATGAGTTCTAATAGCTAAATGGGTTAGACTCAGGAGCTCCCACAATTTCAGTTAAGAAATGGAATCCGCCTTAGCAGTAAGTATCGGTGGTAACAAGAAGATGTACATGACCAATCAAGTGAGAAAAGAAATAGCGCTTACATGAATATGACTAGGAAGAAACATAAATACATAGACAGGTGCAGCAAATCCCGTATAAGTTCCAAGTAAAATGTGTAGACAGCTTTTCTTTCCCATTGCCCTTCCATAAGCATGTCGCTAACATAGAAAACATACTTCACAAATGTTGATACTGTTGTTGTTGCCAATATCATGTACCTGAAGTCCAAAGGTCCAAATATTGATTAATTTGATATACAATTGGGGTGATAGATATTCAGCCCGAGTGTTGAGCAGAGATCTCTAGGGAAGCGTCAAAAAAGGCTTCAGATTATGTTTACCATGTTCACATCACAAGTTCCTAATCAATTCAATCAGAGAAAGATTGGACTATACTAGCTTCAAGAACTATATAACTTTTTAGGAAACCTACCAATGAGTCAGTTAGCCAGAAAGATGTGCAAACAAAAAGGGATTTACTCGAATGCAAAGAAGAGGGACACTGAAGCCTGCCGCGTCTGTATTAGAAACTTCACAGAGTTGTAGAAGAAGAGGCTGTCTACAAGGAGCAGAAACGCCATGAAAGAAACAATCCTAATATGCGACAACAAGGGAACAGAAGGGGTTGTCTCGATGTACTCCACCCTCTTTTGAGCCAACCAATGCAAGGCCTTGATCAGCAGAAGGGCAGTCACCATGGCCAAGAAGGCTACGGAGAAATCCTGGCGGAAGATTGTAATGGCGAAGAGAATCTCCATGACCTCCCTCCAAGATTGCTCGTTTAATCGCTCGACCTCGGCTTCTCGGAGAGACCCGAGGAAGAAAGCTTTAGTCAATTGCCAAAGGATGCACATGATGACCAGACCCATATTGAGGAGAAGCACCAGACTTATCTTAGACGTGGATAAGTAGACCGTGGCTGGATAGAACTGGACCCGGCTGCTAAAGGCATGATAAATCACGGCCATAGTCGCGACCATACTGAGGGCCGCGTATGTTTGAAGCCTCATCATCTGCGATTACGTCTTGCAGGAGACAACAATCAGGAAATGAATCTCTCTCAACTCAACCAAAAGGGATCTATACCGCTCCAAGCCAAAGGACTCGTTCTCCCACCCACCAGAAAAAGGAAGAGGTAAATTGACGATACCAAGAGAGATTCCCTAATCTTTTTAGTGATTGCAGGGTGAACACAAGAGAGAGAGAGAGAGAAAGAGGAATAGCGGGTGAAGTCCGGAATTCTTTCTCTGATCCGAATAGATGACAAGCAAAGAGGAGAGAAGAGAAATGAAGAGAAAGAAACAGAATTTTTTTCCTCCGATGAAATGAAGCGGAAATGGGACTGGGTCTGGGAATCGGGAGACGTCATTTTGTACTCATTACCAAACCAAGGCCTGCCACGTGTTACTTCAAGTTTTCCCAATCATGGATTGGATTGAAGGGTTAGACCACTTACCAGAACAAGTTAGCTCTAACTATATCAATATACTTATGGACAAAATAATTTTTTGATCTACGTAATAAAATATGTCGTACTTCAAAATTTACTAAAAATTAAATATGATAAAATTTTAAAACTTATTCAAATGAAAATAAATATACTTTTATGATAATTTTAATAAATATGAAATAATTATTTCATTCTCTTTTTCGAGAACCTCATCCCTCCATATGAGTTATCCTCAAGACGTATTTGTTGTTACGAGCAAATTCTTTTTGTTTTATTGATATCAGTAGTAGTTGAATGAAGGTATATCGTATGAACTTTATCCGAAATTTAATCAGGTTTTTTATTTATATTATTTTTCATCATAATTGAATTAAAAATCGTAGGAGGCTTATCAAACATCAACACACGAAGGAGAGATTTCATACAATTATTGATTTTTGCACAACTTTTTCATAACTTAATGTGTGTTTAAAGTGAGTACTTCATATCATATTTCTCAGTTAGGTTAGGTCAAACCAGCAGTGGCTATTGATTTTGGAATCTCTGACACAAGTACTCTGATGGCAATTATGGGTTTTTATATTAACTTTATACAACGAGGTGAGAGGCGCTATTTATTAGAGTTTGATGTTTTGATACAGGTTGCATATAACTTAATAATAGTTGGGGCTTTTCAGTTTTTATTTTTAGGGATCAATCTTACTAATTAGTTGGTTATCACGGACACATATACATTAGAAGATTTATTAAGAAAATTATAATTATTCTTGAATTTAAAAGATATTTTTAGAGTTTATATGTGTTGTACTAGGTTTTCATTTGTGTAATCCCGCAAGCCACTTTTTCTTATAATATAATTCTCTAATTAGATAATATTTTTAGAAACTTATTTATTACATTACATTAAATAATGATTAATTCATATAATATCCATAACCTAATTAATAATATATGTAATTATATTATTTATTTAAAAATATTAATATTATAGTTAATTAATATAAATAAAATTAGTTTAAATAACAAATATTTGTTACGTGATTTTTTATTTCTTTTTTAAATAATTGGAGGTTGACTAAATTGTCACACGCCCTTCTTCCTCCTTTCACTACTTTGTGTGTGCATGGAAAATTATCCGAGATTTCCCGGTTTTTTAATAGTTCTTAGGAGGCCGGCCGCCCGATGTAAGCTTCTCTGCCATTCCTTCCTCCTGTAATGAACTGCGTTTCTTTCTTTGGACATATCCCTCACTCAAAGGAAATAACAAGAGGTAATAGCCAGTTAAAATTCAAAAATTTAAATTCTTAAAGTTCTTCAAGTCGTTTCTTTCAAGAATGAACAAGCAAGCATTAGTTCCTAAGATTTCCGTTCCTTTAATTAACATGAAAATCATTAGCGTTTTGTACCAAAATTAGATGACCATTTTGAATGTTAGTCATATGGTTTAAAAATAAGTATACAATTTAAATATTTGATTATTGGCTGATGCTTTAAAT
Organism: Trapa incisa; assembly: GCA_030064435.1. Lineage (NCBI taxonomy): Eukaryota > Viridiplantae > Streptophyta > Magnoliopsida > Myrtales > Lythraceae > Trapa > Trapa incisa. Next base: position 69,751 of record CM057784.1, on the reverse strand, counting down.
AACTCGCTCAAATTTCATGAATGATTGATTGGTAAAATGACGAGTTTAACAATATTTTTTAAAACTTTATTTATTTATATATACATGAAGGAAGTTCATTTTGAAAAGTTATAATATTTTAGCATAAATATTTTGTTCATATTCTCTAAATTTGAATTAAAATATAATAGTTTAAATCAAAATATTATATTCAAATGCTAATTTTGTCATGTATTATTCAGATAATAAAAATCACATCTTATGTGTAAAATAAATAGAATTTATTAAATTTTAACTTCAGACTAAATTATATAAAGCACTTTAATGCATAATATTGTAATTAAAATAATGATTATTGGAGAAATAAAAGGATTATAAAAATCATACCATTTGTAAATGGTTACTCTTAACCATATTATATTGTCAAAATATTCAATCATATTAAAATGTTGAGCATCAAACTGATATATATATATATATACCTACATATTTCGTCTAAAAAATAAGACCATTTGGCGATATGACCCCCTTCTTAGGAGAACCCTTAATATTTTCTCAAAAGAACAGACTTATTTGGTGAACGAAATTACACTCCGGTACATATATATTATCAGTCAGGGAGATGGAAGAAGAATAAATATCATCGGAAGAAACTAAGATGCATGTGACATTTCCCACAGCCTTCAAACATTCTTCACACCGCGGCCTATGGAACTTCGAGATGGAATTGCAAAGCCAAAGAGCTCATCTTTAAGAGGGATGCACGTTGTAGTAATCAAAACAACAATTAAATTGGACCACTGTCATTAAGCAGTAGAGGAGGTGGTCACGGAGGCGGAGGCACCGCCCGTGGCAGTGGTTGCCGCTAGTCTGGATTTGAGATCCCTCCTCAATATCTTGCCTGATGGAGATCTGGGGATGGTGTGAACGAAATGTACTTTATGCAGTCGCTTATAGAAAACCACCTGCAGCTTAGTGATCAGTTCCATCACAATTAATATCACACCGACAAATACAATTGTTAGTTACAAGAATGCAATATGAGTCGATCTATGGGTCATACAATTAGCTAGGAACATATGAAATAAATCATTGCATTAGTAAATATGAGCTAGCACAACAATTTCGGATATATATATGTGAGATAATAGCACAACTACGGTTAATTAATTTAATTACGTACTTGCTTAGCAATGAATTCTTTGACAACCTCTTCCGACACTTCCACGTCCTTTGATGGCACAACAAAAGCAACGGGGACTTCGCCTGCTGCTTCATCTTTTTGCCTGTAAAGTGTATAGGATATTGAATTACAATTGAAGGCTCCTTAGAAGGGAAAGGGATGGGTGGGAAATAGAGGAATCTTGATAAGTAGGTGAAATTCCTGATAGTATAATAACCAAACAGGCATGTATGCATATACTTAATAGACTGCCGGTACTTACGGGACAACAGCGGCATCAACAAGGGATGGATGGCTTACTAGTAGGGCTTCCAGCTCAGCTGGCGGAACCTATACATAATGATATAGTGCGATAGCAAGTTAAGAATAATAATGAAGGGATGGATTCAGGCCGGCCGGGTACGTGTAATGTAAGAAGTTAATCAATAATAATTTATTCTTTATTATACTAATATGAACCTGGAAGCCCTTGAATTTGATAATCTCCTTCAGCCTATCTACGATGAACATTTCGTCGTCATCGTCCACGAATCCTATATCCCCCGTGTGAAGCCATCCCTCCATATCCATGGTTCTTGATGTTGCCTCCGGATCATTTAAATATCCTGTTACATAATATCACACGCTTTGTTAAATAATTAATGTTGATCTTAATATTCTAATTATTCATCAATATATGATCTTGGTAGGCAATTACTAGTAAATGCTTTACAAATTAGTTGGAGTATATAAAATTAAAAAAAAACTTTGTAATTTTTACAAATTAAATGACTGATTGGGTATTATATTATTATACATACCTTTCATAATTTGTTGGCCTCGAACACAGATTTCACCATGTTGACCGCGTCCCAAGGAGGAACCAGTCTCAGGGTCAATTACCTTGAGCTCGGCGTTCCTCACAACCGTTCCGCATGAGCCTCTCTTTGTGGGGAATGCCTGCTTCGCATAGCCTAAGCACATCGATATCACTGGCCCAGCCTCCGTCATTCCATATCCCTGCATCCATGCCAATGCTATGCAGATTAATTATTAAATGCATATATAATTCATATACATAGATTATAAATCAAGGCTGGCTGGACTGGATAGCTGCCTCCATTTATTTATATATTCAATCCATCTTTGTTTGTCCAAACCAAAAAAGTTATAAGTTGAGGTTTCCTCTTCATGTTATACAGATATTTAATTAATTATATATAGTTTTAATATTCATTTCCCATTGAAATCTTCCTCGTTTAACTTAGAATAATAATAGCTGCACTGCACTGCACTGCACTCCCTGTTTATACATATGTTATAACTACATTGAACGAACAGTCTGGTGGGTGAGAGAGGAGTGGACCGGTGAGTATATGTCACCATCGAAAATTAAAAAAAAGGTACCCCGACTACCCTCCCATCCAACACTCCAAAAAAACATATGAGGGGGTAGGTAGGGGAGAACATGTGAAGAGCTTGCAAAATTAGACATCATTTATTTCACCACCCAAAGAAGTAGATGGCTTGCTGGATAACCACACCTCATGACACCATAGGCCACCTAGCTAATTAAGTCGCCAGCCATACCAATGAGCCCGAGATGCATGGTGACCCTTGACATTAGAATACCTCATCTCCCGTTTGATATTTTAAGACAAATAAATTAATTCAAATATGTATTTAAAAAAAAACAAAATTCAAATCGTTTTATAGGATTATCTTCCTCACACAGGCAGGAAACTAATCTTCGCAGGCGTAAAGCATATGAGCATCAACTCAGGAAACTAATCTTCTTGGTGCCTACATATACTAAAATTCGTATACGTGGAGCTTATCTCTCCACATACATACATGTAACTAAATCTTTATATAACCCAAAAGATTGAACTAACAAAACAACATTTCCATCTTAGATATATTTAGCTTCAAACACTTATTTTAGGATGTATCACTTATTTTTTAAACCTTATAATTGTGTGGCCTCAACACTAGTAAATCTCGCAAGTTTCAAAGACCGGAAAGCCAAAGCCAGAGCAAGCAGATACATAATTTTTCATTTTCATTGAATGAGAAAGTAGAAGATACACGGACTGACCTGACCAAGAACTGCATGAGGAAGACGGTCACGGAGAGCATCCTCGAGTTCCTTGCCCAGGGGGGCCGCCCCTGAGAGGATAACCCTGAGGGAGGTGAGGTCGTAGCCCTGGACGATGGGGTTTCTAGCTAGGGCCAAAACGAGTGGGGGTACCACTGCCGCCACCGTAACCCGGTGCCTCTGTATCAGCTCTAGCAGCTGACCTATCTCGAATTTATGCATCAGTAGCACGGTGGATCCCGCCCTAAGCGAGCACAGCAGCACGCTGTGCAGGGAAAAGATATGGAACAGAGGGAGCACACACAAGACCACATCATTCTCCATCAGGTGAAGGTTCGGGTTCTCCCCATCCACCAGCTGGGCCACCCCAGTGACTAGGCTCCGGTGTGTCAGAACGACCCCCTTGGGGAGCCCCGTGGTACCCGAGGAGAAAGGCAGGGCGACTGGGTCGTCTGGATCGAATCTTGACGATGAGGTCAGTTTTCGATCATCATCAAGCGGCTGCTCCTGCACTTCTTCCAAAGGCCCGGAATCTTCAGATAATAAGACGGAGAAGTGGAGGCAGTTCTCTGGGGGTGTGTTGTCATCAACTGTGATCACAGTCAAGTCCTTGCCCTTGCCCATACCGCCGCCACGTCCTTCTTCACTATCATCACTAGTAGGTGTAGCGGTGCTGTTCTCCTCCTCCTTGCCGAAGACGTTGAGGTCCCTGAGTTTTTGGACGTAATGAGACTGAGTGACGATGAGCTTAGCGCCAGAGCCCTTCAACTGCTTGAAGATCTCAGCGGGGGTATAGAAGGGGTTGCAAGTGGTACTGATGGCGCCGATCATGGAGGCCCCCATGAAAGTGAAGACGAACTCGGGGCAGTTGGGGAGGAGGATCATAATGGCATCACCATGTGAGATACCGAGGTTGGAAAGACCCGTGGCTACCCTACGGCACATGAGGTGTGTCTCAACATAGGTGTAGGTCTTGCCAGTTGAGCTAACGATGAGGCAGGGACGATTACCCGACTCGAGTCCTAGCATCTTCTCGAAGCAGTAGGTGTGAAGAGGGAGGTGATTGGGGATGGTGATGTCAGGGAGTCTCGACCTGAAAATGATATCACTGCCACCACCAGCTGCAGCATTGCCGCTGTACTGACAAACAGTAGCGGGTGCAACGGAATCAGCTGATGATAGCGTCTGGGATGGTTCCAGAGAAGGGGCAACTGATATCATCTTCTTCCTGCTTCTGCTATCTAGCTAGTTGAATAATATGCTGGGGGAGATCCGCTGTTGTGGGAAAGAGAAAATGTCAGTCCACAGCTGCGGGTGAAGAGAAGAGAAGAGAATGAAATTTTTTTGTTTTTTGTTTTTTGATTTTTGCACAATGAAGAGAAAGAGGAATGGAGACTATTTTTCTTTTAAGAACCTGAAATGCCCCTTTGCTTTTCTTCCTCACGCTAAGAGGGAGAGTCATTTATAAAAGGCAGAATGGCAGGTTTGGAAATAACAATAAAATAAAACCAAAGAGAGAATATGAAGAAGAATAGTAGGGAGTTGGCCAACGGCACGCATGCTATCTACTCCCCTTTTCACCTTCAATTCAACTCAATCATTTCTTTTTTCACATTCCTAAATTGAATATACTAATAAATTTGACTAATTTAGATTTAATCACGTAGTATAGTATAATGAGACTGATGAATATATTTTTATATCATTTGGATGAAAATATGGGATTGTTCCATCTCAATTAAGTGATTGTGACGGTTAAATGCAATATTCTCAAGCTGACATGAGATCCTTATTACCTACTAGAAAGTAATAGATTGCTGATGGTGGTAACATTATTTTTTTTGCTCAACATGGTGGTAACATTATAAACGGCAAGAAGAAGGTAGGTACATTTATGGACTATGGCCTCACTACCTACCAAAAAAAGGAGGTAAGTTCATATAGAAGAAATTAAAAAAACCTAAATTAAGGAAGAGGAAATGCCTTTTTTTTGTCTTTTGAAAAAGGGTAGTTATACACAAGGCAGGCTACATCTGTCACTTCCATCTATCTTTAAACATCATATCTTTCTCAATTCACCTACCGCGCCTTACCCACCTACCCGCATGTTTCTCATCCATCTTCCACCACACATACTTTTGATGAATGTATGGAAATGGCGGTTGCCACATTACACATCTCAATATATATGTACACATTTGGAACGACTTCGGGGGCAATAATATTCTGACAGCTATGTAATTAACTTCCATCAATTAGTACATCATTAATTGAGTACATCTCTTTTGATTGTTATTTCCTTAATCACAAGGCTGGTCCTTGAATGAGAGGGAATGGATCAAATGTAATTTGTACAAAAAAAACAACCCGTTCAAGATTCGGCTGGCATCGTCTAATTCCTATTCATTTTTTTCTGTACTGGCTAAGATAACTAAAGTACCTTCTACTGTTAACTAAGATGTGGTTAGGATGACAAGTTTAACAATATTGCATAACCCATTGATTGGAGGAGGTGGCAGATCGAGAAATACGCCCGTGCTCAAGATTGCCATAAGCCCATGCCCCTTGCATCCTTTCAGATTATTTAAAAGCTCAAGCCTTGATTATCCATAAAATCCTGATGTTGTTAGAAGCCTCGTGGACTAACAGAAAATCACACCTTGAACAAGATCAGCGTTTGGATGGAAAACACATCCGACACAGCTATGGCTTCATTGGGGCCACAGACAATGGAGCTCCCGTGTCAATAAGATGTGGAGCTGGTGATGGTGAACCAACTTAACCACATGGCACCACATGAAAGGACTATTCCCCGTCAATAATAATATTGTGGTGGCATCGAATGGAAAACCCCCAGCCATATACGTTCAGGTGAAGTTTCACATCGTTGAGGGCCAAATACCTCTTGCGTCCATCTGATCCCATCGATTCTATATACTCAAGATGATGTCAACAGGGGCTTCTCACATTGAGGAGCTAGCAAGGATAAGGATATAATAATATGAAGGAACAAGAACGCCCCCGTAATGTCCAACTAGACAAAAGAAGACAGATGTTATTGCTCCTGTTTTTAGGCATGAAAAAAAAATGTCCTATGAACCAAGTTGTTAAGAGTTGGCACTCGGCACCTTTTATCTCTTCAAATCGCGGCATCAACGGTCTCCGTTTCTCCGATGAACACGAGGTGTGGTAATTTTGTTTCCTCCTTTTCCCATGGGAGGACTAGACTTAACCCAAGTGCAGGTACTAGCTAAATGTCAGACCCACCATTTACATAAAACTGCTATGGGTAAGAAGTTACTCAAATAACTTGCAACATAATACCCAATTAAAGGAAAAGAAAGAAGGAAAAAAATCCAAAAACAAAGTGCCAACAAACCAGGAATTGTAATGTCCCAGTGTTCAATATAAACCAACTCAGTGCACCCATGCATCTTTTGCCTCTTCCGATACAAATATGTCAGAACCCTCCTCTACTTCCCCCCACGTATCCCCCCACATATAATGAGAATTACAGTCAAAGAAGAAACATAGACTAGCATTGCGGCCAAACAAAATTTACTGGTGAACCTGCCACATAAGGGGAGGTACACGGATTCCTCCAATCACCCCAAGATCAAGACAACCGTTTGGATAGTACATTCCCCAGCTCTGTGGAATATGAAATAGCAGAAAAAACTTCAACAAGGGAGATGAAAGATTATACCTGTGATAATTAAAGAAAAGTCAGAGTTCTAGGGAACTCAGCTTGTTGAGTTGGCTCGTCTACAGTCACAGGTACATAAACTTCTAGACTCTTTCACAACACGCAATGATCTCCGTGTATGCAGTTTGATGTTCACCACCTTACCGGCCATCTGTAGCTCAAAAAATTAAATCAAATTTCAGGAGTGGCCGTCACTTTCAGTTAGGTCCCAAGATAAATTGCACAGTTTATACAAGATATTTTAAAGTCATAATACTTAGCACAAAATATTTAAAAGGTAACATTAAGACGCAAAGTTTCGAAAAGTGCTATCCCAACCAAATCCATATTAACACTAGTAAAAGTGATAATGCTGATCAGTGCATTTACTTATCTCACATCAAAATAATAATAAAAGTAAAATTTAAAAAAAGAGTGACGGGTGGGTGGCCACTGTACAGCACCTCCCTCCAGAAACCCCATGGAGGGCTGGCTGGAGGATGGCGTGTCAACCCGAGGGAAGGGACGCTGGAGAGGTGCCCTCAGGTGGCCAACGGCCCCTTGCTCTTTTTAATTCTACTTTTAAATGTTTATTGTTATTTTTATGACAAATCATCAAATTTACTTATATAGCATTATCACATAAATATTAATTGTGTTAATAAGGACGTTCTGTACACGTAGTAACACTTATTGAATAGTGTTATGGGCATCCAATGATTTTGAAATGATTTATATACAGTGGAAGTTACCTTCATGTCTACCACAATAGAGAAAGTTCATGTGTTCTGCACCAGATACAGTTGTAGGAGCCAAAAGTTTTATGAAAAAGTCATGCAAGAGATGACACACGTGCATAAATGACCTACTTTCTAACTACTAGCATGCAACGGATATATCATAAACTGGAAAATGAAATTGCTAACAAAAGGAAGAGACAAACCATTCTCCAAACCAAATCTTCAGGACCTAAGGGCTGGGCTGGATTTGAATAGACAAAATGACGAGAATACTGTAATGCAAAGGGAAAAAGGATAATCAGGACCAGACCTATCTACAGGGGCTGATCAGGATCGATAACATAACTAAAAGGACTACGGCTTTCTAGGAGATACAAAGTAAAATCAATTCAAGTTTTGCAGGTTGATTGAACACACACAATTTAAAAAAAATCACTTGTGTAAAAGTTAATATTGGCCTGCATAGAGCTCTCTATAAATGTAGGCTGTTGGGAGTTCTGAAATTGCAGAAGTCATGGAAGCACAAGTGTAAAGGGTTCTTAAAGTTGCATCAATTGCTAAAAGCCACCCTGACAAACCTTTGCAAGATTGCTTCTCATTTCTTTGATTCTAGCAGGACTAATATTTTTTAATAAAGATAACAGCCAACCAGGTTGAATGGCATCACTAGAAGAGACAAATAAAGCAATCTGCAAGACAAAGATAATAAAGCATCCTTAGAATTTTGAGCATATATAAATTTAAAAGAATATATTTTCAGAGTTTCTAAAAATTGATAATCCTGTCCCAAAGTCTCCATATAGAAGTCCCAAAAACGGAAATTGCGACACAGGAAATCTTTTAAATTGTGGTACAATTTCAAATGCCCAAAAATCAAATTAGAATTCGGATCTTATTTGATCCACCAGCTGTTCTAATTCATGTTGGAACTTTTTCAAAGCTTCTTTTGTGCAAAAGTTCATCATTAATCCAGGCAATAATATAGATAGGAGCCCTAGCATATTATTACTTCTGTAATATTTTCCCATTCAATACTTGGTGTATTCTAAAAATTGATAATCCTGTCCCAAATTCCCCACGCAGAGCCCCCGAAAACGGAAATTGCGATACAGAAACTCTTCAATTGTTGTACAATTTTAAATGGGCCTAAAATCAAAATTAAATTTATAAATTTGGAAGTTGGATTCTTATTTGATCAATCCACTGCTCTTATTCATGTTGTAACTTTTTCAAAGCTTCTTCTATGCAAAGATTCATCATTAACCCAAGCAATAATGTAGATAGGAGCACATTTAGCACCTTATTCTCCTGGACAAAGAATGGAAAATTAATCGGCCAATAATTTTGAACAAATAAAGGGAAGCTTCAAGAATGCTCAGATGAAAACACACCTTCCTATAATCAAGTATCCCTTCAAACGGGAGCTCCAATTCATCACTAACTATAACAGGGATGCATCCACTAACAATAGCATCAAATAACCTAGCAGATGATGGGGTATCACCAGCTGGACTCAAGCAAAAAATGGACCTATCAACAAAATAACAGAGATTCACTGGTATCAATAAGCAGCAACAAAGGAATTTGAATACATTAGAAAATTGGAAGGATATGTATATTTACTTTCGCATCCCATCCTGAGCTGCAGCTTTCCCTGCATCTCCAGCTGTTCCCTCCTCTATTATTACTCCCGATGCACCAATGAGTTCAGTTACTAGCTTAGCACGTATTTTTCCACCCTGTAACCATAAGATGGGAGTAATCACTTATGAAGAGGAAAAAAATCTTAGACAAGAATAAATAAATCTGGTATATTGAACCGACTGCATTTCTCTTCAACCGCCCTCTGAAAAAGAGCAGTGTGATCCTCTTTGACTCACTATCTGTGAGGCACTTATCATTGCACAAATCAACATTAGGGACATAGGGAAGAATTAGATCCTTCTCCAGCGATACTTGCCCTGGCTTGTACCTGGGATTTTCATTACATTGTTTGTTAGCCACTAAAACAAGCATAGGAGAATCACACCAGGAATTGTTATGGAACTTGATGGTAGCACTACCAGTTCCCAGTAGAATCCATATCAGGAAGTAGCCAAATTGCATTCTTCATGTATCTCCGAACGGACTTAAATGACCAAGGGTGATGAACTGTAAGTATGTGATCTCTCCCTTCTGATCGCTTCCAGGCAGGCTGATCCGTCACCCACTTTAATGCTTCCTGTATTCAGAGTTTTGAACTATATAAGATGTAAAATATGTTGGAAATGCATCATCCATTGTGCTAGCCTAGCTTGATTCTGTATGACAGAGTAAATGTCATTAATCAAGGAGATTACGGCATGGATTCTATTTGGCATGAGACTTAGCATTTCAGTAGTCCTTATCTAGCATTGAAGTACCGCCTCAATAGACTAGCAGATATAGTAAAATATTATGATCTTTGTCAGTAAATTTATCGTCATCGAACCATCTAAAAGCAAAAACTTAGACCAGATTATTTACTATTCTATACAGGATAAAAGGATCAGAACTCTAAGCGGAAGATGGTGTGCAGAAGAAAAAAAAGAAGAGCACTGAACACCCTGTAAAGAGCCTTGCACTGTTGCTTCTCCAGTAAGAAGAAACTAATCGTTGTGAAAAAGGGAATGTAGAAAAAGTCAGCCTCCTCTTGCTGGCGAACTCTCACAACATTCTTCAAGAGCCTCTCTGATTCTGGAGTAATCAGATCTACCCAGAGCCAATAGTCTATGGAATGCTGCAACCACGTATTTATCAAGAAAATTTGAGGTATCAAAAGGGAAAAACTCCGAATTACTGGACAAAACTGCAGATCTTACGAGGATAGGCTTACTTGTTCAATAAGACGATGGACGGGACTGCCATTAGAGGTGAGATTAGAGGTATGCTTGTAAGTGTTGTAAAACAGCCATAGAAGATCATATGTGAACTTATGGGGCATCTCATACACGTAAACCCTAAGAGGCAAGTTCAGAGGATAGTAGGGATCTCTGAGCAGCTGTTGGCTTTCTGACCCGTAAACCAAATCATCAAGTCTGATGACAGCATCCACATCCACCGCCGCATTTACAGTATCGTCGGAAGGATTGGAGGAGCCAGGGGACCGGCGCGTGAGGAAATGCTCGAGAGAGATGAGGAAGGAGGTCTCCGGAGGGCTGGTGGGGTAGAGGGAGGGAGTAGAATGGGAGGTAGAAGAAAATGAAAACATGAAGAAGATAAAAGAGGAACCAACGACCGAGAGGATCAAAAGGAGAAGAGGGGATCTGGATCTAAGGTATGTTGCTGGAGAAGGAGGATATCTCCCAGCCATCTGACAAATGATGAAGAAGAGGATGATCCTGCCTGCTGCTTCTTCCGCCCGGCTAGTGAAGTGGCAACAGAAAGAAACGCCAGCGCCGCGGCATCGGTTCGCTGAGCGCTCACTTGAGGGGCTGTTCCAGCCAGCGTCATCAAATCCAAAGGCCCATTTCAACTAGCCCATGGGATTGAGCAAAAAAAAAACTAGCCCACGGTCACTGTTAAGTTCCTTTCAATGGATTTATAAAAAAATCCCATCAATACATTTTCCTATGGCAAAAAATAATATAACAATTTCTCCTTATAAATTAATGAAATATTTTATAATGCGAGGTGAATAAGAAATTTTCTGTAATTTTTTATAATGTGTCAATTTGATAATTAATATACCACTTTTCATTAATTTTAGCATAGTTAAATACTTCATTCACCTCAATAATCAATTTGTTCATGTTGATGAAATATTAAATAAAATTCTAACTTATTTTTCAATTCAATTATTTTAATATTTTATTAGATAAATATTAAATAAATATATAACTCATTTTAGAATAATGATAGTCCTAATTTTTAAGGTAAGTCTTATATTTGTGAGGTGATCTTTTTATTAGTAAATGAGTGCATGAATAAAATAAAATTAGTTGTGTGTGAGTTATAATGCTTTATTTTAATGGGAAAATATGAATTTGTTTCATTTTTTTGTAAATATTACTGTCCAATTTAATATTACAATAATAAATTTCCTAGTTTTATTTCATAGTATTTACTGGCTGTCTCTAGTTTAATTTCCAAATTAAATTCAAAGTTGATACTATGGTGTAAACAAAAAAAATACAAAGTTGACGTACTTCAAAGGTAGCAGGAGTTTCTTGGACCTTTTTTTTTTTCACAATTTCCCTCTTTTTTCAGTGGCTTGATTAGGTATAAAATACAAGTGACTTATTTTGATCTCTTATTCATTGCCATTGCAGGCTCGAAGAATGAAACATAGCGGATAAAAGTGTATTAATTTCTTATGATTGGAGTTCCGAATCTGGAACTTGAACGGCAGAATTTTCTCCATAAGTCATTGTTCTTTGCATACAAGAAAAGTGACTTATAAAAATTTTTATCTTTAGAATATGAGCGGACTTCATCTTCTAACCATATAGTATATTCCAATATCAAATTCAATGTATATCAAGGAGGCACCGGATATTATGGGTGAAAATATTAAATTTTAAACTTGAGGGAGTAAATTAAAATTATCAATTTTGACAGAAACAATAATTTTAACCGGATAAAATAAATAATCAATTACAAGGAAAACCTATTTTTTTAAGCCTGGAAAAACTTTGATTGATAAAAGGAAAGAAAAGGAAAACTGAAATTGTTTTGGGAGAATGCAGATCTCATCCAAGCCTGGGAAGGTGATGGTATGTATATATATATGTGGACTGTAGAGACACGAATAAAAGGAAAATGACGCAAAAATAGAGAGAGAGGTTGAAAAATTCTTGATCCCCAAGGGATTCAAAGCAGCGGCAAAGGACAGCAGGAGGAGCATAGTAATGGGATTAGCTTGGGGATGGACCCTATTGGAAGGGATTGTGGTGATTGGGTCTCTGGGACTGCTAGGATGGACCGGACTCTGGTTCCTCAATCGACGGCTGTACAAAGAGTACGAGGAGAAGCGGGTGCTGGTCCAGATCATCTTCAGCGTCGTATTCGCTTTTTCCTGCAATCTCCTTCAGCTCGTTCTGTTTGAGATCATTCCTCTCCTCTCCCGGGAGTAATGCTCTTCCTTAATGTCCCATTGATTGAGTACAAAATGTTCTTTGTTTCCTCACTCTTTTACAATGATTCGACTGGATGCGAGCTCTTTCACTGATCTAGGATAGTTTGGTAGGGCGAGGTGGTTGAACTGGAAGGTTGACCTCTTCTGCTTGATACTGTTGCTGGTGTTCCTGTTGCCTTACTATCACTGTTACCTGATGCTGCGCAACAACGGTATGTTGCTTTCTTTGTATTCTTGACATTATTTTTCTTATGTTCGCAACTCCTTTAGTCTATTGGAAGGAATATCTGGGCACTAGAGCATTTCAATATCAATCTGAAAGAAAACTGATCCAACGCTCCCATGTGAATAACAGGTATTAGAAAGGAGCGGGCTGCAGTTGGGGCGATCCTATTCTTGTTGGCTTTTCTCTATGTCTTTTGGCGCATGGGAGTCCACTTCCCCATGCCTTCTCCCGATAAAGGTCCCGATTTTATTGTTCCTGTCATCTTAATGCCCATGATCAAATATTTTCATTCTCTTGATGTACTTTACATTTTCATTATTTTTGAGCTTCTTATACATGCCATATCTTTTTTGGTCTTTCTTCATGAATGTGTAGGTTTCTTCACTATGCCACAGCTGGTTAGTAGAATTGGAGTTATTGGGGTCACAGTCATGGCAATCCTATCTGGATTTGGAGCTGTTAATTTGCCCTACAGTTACTTATCACTTTTCATCAGGTAATGCAGTTAGAATTATCTTATGTGTAAAGAGTTGTAGCATATTTTATTTTTGCACCCCTATGCGGTAGTCATCCCCATGTTTCAGGGACTGCAGAAATTTACGCGAAGCTACATCTTAATCCATGTAAATGTTTATGTAACTCCAAGTTAGCTCAAGCAGCTAGGATGACCATGTGATTCACGAGGAGTTGCATAGGATCGTGGGTCTGCCCTTGATAGCACTTGTGACGCATCTGGATTTGTAAATGTTTTCTGATTCATTGGCTTACAAATTATCATGTTATAGAGAGATTGAAGAAGCAGACATCAAGGCCTTAGAAAGACAGCTCATGCAATCAGTCGAGACCTGTATAATGAAGAAAAAGAAAATCATCCTTTGCCAGATGGAAATGGAACGAATCCAAGGATCAAAAGAGGTTATCAATGCCACTGACTGACTGACAACTTGTAGTCTATAAAAAAAACCTGTTCTTGGTATCTTCTATATCCTGTAATTATTTGGAGTGGGAAAAGGAAGGTTCTCTACAACATGCGCTCTGAATTTTTAGTTTCTTTATATGCACCCACTGTATAGGATGATTACATGCACTTGTACCTAGCATGCCTGATATAGAAATTTTATGAAACAGAATATGAAGGCTAGATCCTTATTCAAGCGAATTGTTGGTACAGTTGTTCGATCTGTGCATGAAGATCAGACAGAGCAAGGTAAGAGTTAGTGTGTAGTTATGGAGTGATTAGTTTTTATGTAGGGAGAGACTTGGATATGCCATAAAAGTTATTTCATCTATCCATTGGGGGATAACCTAAACAGAAAATTTAAGCGGAAATGTGACATTGAAATGATAATTTATGAGTGAGTAAACAATCTAGCACATCATGGGAATGTAGATTTCTTGTTCTTGAGCTTCTAATACAATACTTTTAAATTGTATTTATTAGTCTGTTCTCCTGTCTTTTATAATTTGTCAGTTACACATTACATTCTCCATGAGAGATAATCCCTTATGCCTTTTCTTATCCCTTCTCTGTAAGATATAAAAAACATGGATGCGGAGGTTCAAGCACTAGAAGAACTTTCGAAGCAGCTATTTTTGGAAATTTATGAGCTTCGCCAGGCTAAGGTTCCTTCCTTTTGGATTGTGATGTTTAAAGAACTACTTAATCATACTTCTTTCATAGTTGGGAAAGGTACACCAATGGTACAATTTTTTTACAAAACATTTCCAGATTCTAGTATCATGAAACATTATTTAAAAGAGTTGCACCTTCCTGAAACATTTTGTAAAAGAATATTACCATTAAGTAACAAGTGGAAAGAAATGTACCACCAAACAACAATTTAAAAAAAAATCTACAACACGAAACATTATGTAAAAGAGTTGTGCCATCACAAAAGATTTTGTAAAAGAATTGTACCATTAAGCAATAAGTGAAAAAATATGTACAACCCAGTAGCATTTTGTAAAAGAATTTGCACCATTGAGCAACACATAAAGAAATGTACCATCTTGTAACATATTGAAGAAATTATGTAGTTGGTCTAATTTTCCCTTCATAGTTAGAATGTGTCTTTATCACTTGCTCATGTGTCTCTTGGTTCTATTTGTCATGTTTAATAAACTTCTTAATAATGTTGAATGTTATGAATGCACATGATACATGACATTGCAAAAAAAAGGACAAATTTGATGGATAAGCTCCGATTTTAATTGATGTAATATCATTTCTCCATGGTAGCTTCATTCCTTAACCTCTGTATAATTATTCTGCAAGGTCTGTCCTGATGCGATCTGTATATGAGATATTCTTAGAATTAAACATCAAATGAGACATGATATGGAAATGAATAGCACATGGTGTATGCTGCGAAATGATTTGGAGTTATCCTTGTATTTGCAGAAAATGCTTTTAGGCCATTAGTTTAAAGAGATTTCTTATATCAAACAGAATCTGACATATGGAAGTTAGGTGTAGTGCGACTGGCATCTCACAGTTTGCATCTGTACATCTGGACCTCTTGAACTACTTTGAAAAGTTATATTATCATTATTATTTCCATGTAATAACACCAAAAACTCTTCTATCTGGTATGGAGTTCTTTTGTCACATGCTGGCTATTCTGTGCTCTCTTAATATATATTACCATGTATTACTTTCATATCACAGGAAGCTGCAGCTTATTCTCGAACCTGGCAGGGCCATATGAAGAATCTCCTTGGTTATGCTTGTTCTATATATTGTGTGTACAAAATGATAAAGGTATAGCAACTCGGTGAATTCTCTTTATGTTAGAGAATATTTTGTTACCTCAATTTTGGCAAATGTTCCTTGATGAATTCATTTAGAAAATATTCTACTATTTTCATCTGCCTTTGACTGCTGTAATTTATAGTCCTTACTCTGTTTCAACTCATGGATGTAAGTTGTCTGATATGTCTAATTGCTGTGTGCAGTCTTTGCAAAGTGTTGTTTTCAAGGAGGTACTTTTTTTTTCTTTTCTCTTTCCCATTTCTTTGCTATAAACTAAGATATTTTACCCTTCCTTTTTGTGCATCGTCTTAACTATGCTGCTTAATCCTGCATCTCTCAAGTAACAGGCTCTTATCTTCTGCAGGCTGGTTCTGTAGACCCTGTCACAATGACAATTAGCATATTTTTGCAGTTATTTGATATTGGTATTAATGCAGCTTTGCTATCTCAGGTTGGTTAGTGGTTTAATACTCCCTTTCATTATCATGCCAAAAGCAAACTGTTGTAGCATTTTAATAGAAACATATCAACAGAGTTGGTTATTCCACTCTCCTTAAATTAGATACTCTCGTATGAAAAAGCAGTGGTTCTTTTTCAGCATAATAATTTGTTCTGGGATCAAGTAATCAGTATTTGTGGACTGTTTACCAATACTAGTTTTCTGTGTAAATGATTGGTATCGAGAGGACAGCTTGATCTGATCAAGGGCAGGGGGGAGGACTTTGAAAATAGTGCTTACTATTCAAAGGAAAACAATTTATACGTATGGCATTGATTAGCAAATCCGCAGAACTGATGTCTGGGTGGTTTGATGGATGGAGGTTATTTGAGTTATCTATCTGTATGATGATGAGAAGCAAACCTGTAGATTTGATGTATGGGTGGTTTGATGGATGGAAACTATTTGAGGTCTGATATGAATTTGATGATAAATAAGCTTCTCATTTATTTGCAGTACATTTCTCTGCTGTTCATTGGAATGTTGATTGTCATATCAGTGAGGGGATTTTTGACAAATTTGATGAAGGTAACTTTCTAATTCAAGTGAATGTTACTAGTAGTTTATTTAAAGGTAAGTTAAAATTGCCTTCTCTCTGCAGAGTAGGAGTCTAGGGTTCTAGAAGTACTACTAATTATGTTATTGGAGTTTGTTCTTTCTCCCGTTGGGATGTTTTTCAACTTATTTTTTAGTGGACAATCTATAAGCTATATTTCTGCCCCCAAAAGAAAAACTACAAGTTGTTGATTAGAAGCATGAAATACTATAGTGATGTATCAAACATGTAATAAAGTTTAATTGCCTGATTATTGCATTCTAAATATACAGGGAACTGGGAAGGGTTTTAAATGAGAGGCAAATCTTTTAATTGTCTATATTTATTTGTGCTGTTCAGTCTGCCTCAATTGTGAGAGGCAAAGGAGTAAATCAAACTCTTAGATGATGTGTAATCATTCATTACCACTTCTTTTATTGTGCAGTTCTTCTTTGCTGTTTCCAGAGTTGGAAGTGGATCTTCGAGCAATGTTGTGCTTTTTCTGTCTGAAATAATGGGGATGTATTTTTTATCCTCTATTCTCTTGATAAGGAAAAGTTTGGCCACTGACTACAGGTATGGTTCTTCTTGCAAACATTGCCAAAACCTTTTCAGATATTGCCTGATTGGATATTTACAACGATCAACAAAGTCAGTGCCTGCAAATCAGTGTGATTGTTTGAGTTTCTTCTGAGTTTTGCCTCTTTGAATACACCATCTGTGCATAAATTTTGGTATTACAAATAAATATGGCTGCGGTTTCAAAGAAATTATTGAGTAGAAGCATTTGCCAAGAGGGGAAAAAGTTATTGTATGAAGGGGTTATCTCTCAGAGATTGAGCAATAGGAGGATTTCTTCTGGTTTGTCTAAGTTGAAATGTATTCTACTTGGTTATTGACTCTCTACCTGGTTTTCTTTACAAGTCAAATTGGATTGATTAATTTGATTTATTCATGAAATCTACATGATGGAATCCATGCATTCAGTCTGGAGGTGTCTAAATGATGGAATCCATGCATTCAGTCTGGAGGTGTCTAAATGATGGAATCCATGCATTTCTCTCCGTTGGATTTCTCTACCCTTTTCGATTGCCCTTTTCAGAAGCAATTGAGAGAGAGCTATAGTGGATACTGTTTTGAGGCATGAACCAGATACTATCCACTTTTACTCCATCAAGTGATAATGGTGGTTTAGTTACTTTAGTAGGTGCTAAGTCTAGAACTGGGGTTTCCTATTTAAAACCCGAAAAACTGCAATTTTAGCAAGCAGTATAACTATCAGACAGGCTTTTGCTTTCTATGCTGATGTTGTAAGGTGCATCTTTGTACTCATGAACTACTATTGTTTGTATCTTTGGCAGGATAATCATCACCGATGTGCTAGGAGGAGAAATCCAGTTTGACTTCTACCACAGATGGTTTGACGCAATATTCGTGGCTAGTGCTTTCCTCTCTTTGCTTCTGCTGTCTGCTCACTATACATCACGGCAGGCAGACAAACATCCAATCGATTAGCAGTCACAAGTGTAGTTTTATCTGGAACTGCACAGATAGGTCGCTTTATATGCGGAACCTTTACTATCCGATGCTCTTTTGAGAGGCTGGTGTAGTGGTAGCGGGAAGGAATTTTCTCCTTTTTTGTGGCCGCGGAGGATGGTGGGGTAGTTGGAGATTATACCGTGGGAATGGGAAACTATAAAATGTGAAGTAATGCGTGCGATAGTTTCTTAAAGTGTGTTTTTTGGTAAAATGGAGGTCACATGCTCAAGATTTTGAGAATTAACAGAAATGTTTCATGTGGCAAAGCTAAATTGAAATCGCATATCAAGGGCATATCTCTTTCATTTGCAAACCATTTCTAATTTGTTCCAGAAAAGCTTTTGTATAATAAATGCCATGACTGGCTTGTATGATTGTTAAATATTGACAATAGGTTCATTAATTAGGATATTTCTGTATCTTTTAAGTATATGTATTAGGTTTGAGCATATGTGAAAGAAAAAAAAATATTAGAGTTGAATATGATTTTTAAATGAATAATAAGATGAAAAATAGTCAATATGTTAGCTGCTGCCTCATATTGATCTTGAGGATACATAATACGTGATCTCATCATCACGGATACATAAACAACTGCCAGCTTCGGGAAAGCAAATAGATCATCGGCCTGATTTTCACTATCACTCTAAGGAACCTCAACCAAGGCAGCGACTGCCGCCGAATACACTTGAGTGTGGAGACCTCCGATTCCCAATATCAGTATGTGGATTGAAATCCTCTGTGGCCTTGTCATCTACCGACTGTTTCGACGATTCTTCTTCGACGATGGCAAAATCTTGAGTGTGGAGACCTCCGATTCCCAAGCCCTCTTCTCAGTGGCTTCTAGGTCTACGATCATCTTTCCGTCTTTTCCCTTTCTCCTATCTTTTTTGAAGGAAAACAAAATAAAATAGCCCTAAAGTTGAGATTCTTTCTCTAACAGACTAGAAAAGCTTTACGGAGGAAAATCTTACGTGGGTCTCCGAATTCCTGACCCTGATACTGGTTCCAGGCAGAACATCGACCTGGTCCTCGTTGCCCGAGGGTATTCTAACTTCTCGCCTATCTGCAGCCTATTATTTTTTTTGGAATAATTATATGCTTAGACCTGCTTTTCCTCATCTGCTGGTCCTGTTCTTATCATCAGCCATTTTTAAGATGCATACATTTGATGACGTTTTTTCAGGAAGGCTGTTGTTATTTCTGTTAAGAACTTGGCAGGATTCGTGTCTGTCAATGCAGACGGCAGTTGGTCCTGTTTGAGTGACCATAAGCGCAAAACAACGGAACACCATCCTAATCCTGTAAGTTGCATGTATTGGACTAGCCTGCCGTGCATTAAATGGTGATTGCATGCTACCAAAAAATGCATCTTCTCCAGCTTAACAAATTACCTCTGGTTGTACTCTTCATTTCAGATAATGCAGGCAAGAATGACAGTTTCAATTCTCGAGGAATACATTCAACGAAGAGGGGTCACCTTACCGGAAGGATATTTCTCTTGCAAAGTTATAGTCCCTAATCCAAAATTCTGGTATGGGTTATGCTTTTACACTATGTTTGGAGGGGAAGGGGAGGGGTTTGGAGGAATTATGAATGTCTCCCATTGAGTGCAGCCCATTTGAATGCAAGTTTGTACCTTTTAACTACATATGCTTACATATGCAGGGTTTCTTTAGTTATTGCATTTTTCATTTTGTTTAAAAATCTGTTTTATTTTCCCTTCCAGTGCCATTGGGTCAAACCAATTTCCTCCCGAGGTCATCACTTATGAACAATGGGCTCATATGAAACCGGAATCAAAGAATATGCTATCAGATTGGTTCAGAGGTACTTTTCAGCGTGGAACGAAAGAGATGAAAGAATCCATACATCAGGAACTTAATTTTATCTTGACCACTGCCCCAATGTGGGATAGGTGTGATTCTTCATCTGTTTATTTCCCCCTAAAATGTTTTACTTCAAGTCTGTTCAGAAATCTTTTGCTGGATTAATCTGCTTAGAACTGACACCACTAAAAGTCCTTGAACAAAAGGAGCTTACATTCACAATTTATTTTACTGTCATAGTTTATCATCTTCAAGCTATGGTAGTTTGTCAGTCTTTTATGACCGTATGATGTGGAATCTTAACTATTGTAAATTGGTAAAGCAATTTCAGTTTCATCTATAAGCAAAAGTTTCAGAAATTCCCATTAAATTAGCTTTTTTTCAGAATATGTTTCGTGTATTAATCTGCTTAGAACTGATATAACTAAAATTCCTTGAACAATAGCAGTTAAGATTCATTATCTATAGGACTGTCATAGTTCTTCATCTCCGAGCTATAGTAGTTTGTCAGTTTTTTAGGAGCATATGGTGTGATCCTTATCTGCTATAAATTAGATAAGCAATTTTATTTCCAGATTTACACTAGATTTTGGAAGTTCTCATTGAATTAGAAGTTTGTCTCAAAAAGTAACTAATGTATAATATCATCAGCTCTTCTCAGTGTTTCTATGTTGAGCTTTATGCATATTTAGTCCATCCTGCTTTGTCAAATATGGTGAGGATGTAATGATGACTATGGTGTTTTTAAAGTCATTGTCATTTTTAATGCTTTCTGTTATAGAGATAACATGAGAAAATTGATGTTTTCTGTGGTGCAGATTGGAACTTAAGGGGAATAAGTATGTCCTGGGAGAATTTATGGAATTTAAAGGGAGGCAAGAGGATATACAGGCCTTGAGGAATGTAAGGAGATCGCAAGTAGGTCGTTTGATTATTCAAAAGACGAGCATGTTTGGACTAGGTAAATTTCATTTCTTACCTGGTATTCTATTCTACTGCTGAATTTTACTTTTCAGGTGTGTTGTCTGATAGATTTTACCTCATATGTTTGGATTGAGGAATTTAGGGAGGGAAGGGAAGGATAAGGAGGGGATGGGTGGGTTAGGGAAGGGAGAATAAAACCTTCTGTATACCATTATGGAGGAGATGGGAGGGAGGAAAATGGTGAGAGCTAAGTGGACCGCTATACCCTTGATTCTTTTAATTTAATCAATGATGAAATTGTAAAATTACCAATACCTTGTCCAATCCTTCTTAACTAAAATAGTTCAAACTGGGGATCGTTTAATCTCCCCGAGTTCATCCTTTCGCCCTAAAGGGGAGTTGTCAAGTGTGTTGTTTCTGTTGTAATATATTTGCTATCTTCTATGGAATTTGCAGCTCCATCAAATCTTCATGTTCTGTATACTCTTCGTGATTATCGATCTGAAGGGGCCTCTGCCTCAGAGTGGATGGAGATGACTGTAAGCTCTAGTACTGAGATCCTCTTTCTGCTGCAGAACTCTTCTAAGGTTCGTAAATTCAAGTTGTCCTCTCTTGTCTCTATGTCACTTAGTGTATAGAGAGCATCCTTGTCATTGGTTGTGTCCAGAGGCAGACTGGTTATGGAACCTCTAAATATCATCCTTACAGTCAAGATTCATCTTGCAAGCCAAGCTTTATGGAGACTGTATATGTATCTGACAAATACTTTGACTGCAATTAATATTCATATTTTGAAGTCAGGCTATAGGAAGTGCTGCCGTTTTTAGATTTCTTACCATACCCATTTTTTCTTTAGTTTTCTTTATTTTTTGGCCAGAACATTACTCGTGTTCTCAGTATCATGCTAGCTGTGTAAGATAATGCATCATGGGATGTCTACATGTATCACCTTTCCAAAACGAAGTATCTATGTAACAGCGGAGAGGGAGATGAGCTACTTTGGTTCCACTCGCAGCATTATCTTGGATAAAGCAATGATATATTGCTTTAAAAGCAACCTATGTGATCGTGCAACTCATGGTTTACGTGTTCATTCCTCTCTTTTAAAACGCTTTAGTGGCTATTTTCTAATTGCTTGAGAGGGAGGTTAGTATAGACCCGAAGTAGACCTAAGCTCACATCAAGTTTGGGTTCGTACATACTCGGGTTGGGTTTGGAATTAATTATGCGAAACCTGAGCTTGCTCGGGTCCGTATATGTAGAGGATCGGGTCTACCGGACCTGAACTTTTGAGATAAGACAATTGATTCTTCATTTTTTCATCCTTGACCCTAGATGAGACTAATGAATCAATACGGTTAGACTGATAAGCCATGCAATTGATTCTTCATTTTTTTCATCCTTGACCCATTAGATGAGACTAATGTATGCCATGACAAGAGTGTTATGAAATTGGCTAAAATACATGTTTATAAAATGAATTATGCCACTCTTTTATTGAATAAGTACAAGGTAAAATATTTATAAAATAGATTAAATACTCATATTTTATAAAATGGATTATACCACTGTTTATAAAAAAGAGTTAATACCGGTTAGAAAATGAATTAGGGTACGAAAAAATAAAAAATAAGATTGACACTATTATTAGCAAGATTGACACTATTATTAGCAGATAGGGCAAATGTTCAAATAATTTATGCAAAATAAGTTAAGGAATACAACTAAAAAATCTGAGTTAAAATCTAATATGAAAATGAAATTCAATCAACGTTAACTTAAAAATAATGGGATATGTATGTAGGCAATTTTAAAGAGAAACAATCAAACACCTTATAACATAAGGTATATGCATGTGCTTTTTCCGTGCATAAGAAAATAGATCTTGAATGTCACATGATATATTTTGTTACATAATAGAATGATTGACTGACCACATATTAAGTCATCATTTGCATGATACTTGAATAGAGCATGGTAATAAGTGATGGAATAGAAAATTTAAGATAATGGAGGATTGTAAGCGGGCAAATACTCCAATATATAAAGGGTGTAAGGAGATGAAGAAAGTAAACATTTAAGAAATGGTAAGAAAGTTGAATATTTAACTAGTAAGGTGAAAGTCTCTACTTTGAAGGAAATAATAGAGTATGAAACCGTAAAAAGGGAAACTCCCCAAACCAAGTAAATCGACATGTAGACCGAAAGAAATCAACTCGGTATAAAGAATTGTGAAATGATTACAAATAAGTAAGAGTTGATTAAGGCCAAAGTAAAATCCTTGAGTAAATGATGTCATTAGGAATGAGGATGTACCTAAGAAAGGATGAATCCCAGCTTGTCGATATAGTATTAGAAAACCTAATTAATTGGAACCGAAAAGATGCAATAAAGAAGTTGGGGAAGGATGAGTAGGTAAAAGGAATCCATGCGGTTATGTGAGACATAACTTCAAAGGCATGATGGAAGAGAGGATAATGGTAAAAATGATAGTTGAGGAATGCTATCAAAATAAAAGAGGGATGAAGTTATATGATCCTTGAAAGGTCGAAAAGCTAATAGAGACCCTTAATGAGATGTTCTAAGAATTTAATGGACAAAGATAGGTCCTAGAAAATACCATGTTGTAAGGGGTATGTAAGCCCAACAATCCCAATGAGAATATAACTCAAAGTAAGGAAGAGTCGGCTAATAAGCATGACAAGGTCGAATATAAAAAAATAATTTGGACCAAAGTTATAATAGACAACGAATGGAGGAAGGGTCAAAATAGAACGAAAAAGTGATAATAAAGAAAATCGTGGAAACAAGTATGTAATGCTCGAAAGAACATCGAGATAAAGGTTTCAATGACCAAGGGGTTAACTAGACACAAGAATGGTTAGGTATCTTATAATGCCTAATTTTGAGTACAAAATCTCCAAAGGAAGAATGTGATTTAAGCAAAGAAAAATATGAATCTAAGAATATACCTTGAAATAAGGTATGTCTAGTTACGGTAGACTCCGTGGAAAGAATAAATAATATAAAGGAAAAGGAATTTCTTAAGTAAATGTTGTAAAAAGGGTTAATTGGAAGGACAAGAGAAGAGTTTGCATGTTAAGTAAACACCAAAGGGGCATAAAAGGAAACGATTCCTCATACAAGGCTAATAATTAAGTTTTGGGGACAAAACTCCTAAAAAGAGGGGAGAGTTGTAAACCCCGCCCTTTTGAGCTAAGGAAAAACTGGGAAAAGAACCGGTCAAACCGAGTGAGAAAACCAAACTGGTTCACAAACCCAATCATTTGTGAATGGGCAATTTTGGAATTTACAACTCCCGGGTGATCCAAAGGGTTTATAATACTATGGAAAAGAACCTTAGAACGAATTGGAAGAGAAAAACCAGACCGATTTGGATGAACTAGATCCAATTGAATTGAACCAGTTTATGAACCGAGTCGGTTCATGAACCGGAACTGATAGAGAAAGGGTAAACAGGAAATTTCTGGATCCCTTGTGACCGAAGAGATTTATAAACCATAGGAAGGAACCTTAGAACAAAATGGGAAAGAAAAACTAGATCGGTTCGGGTGAACCGGTTTAAGGACCGAGTTAGTTTATGAACTAGAATCGATAAAGAGATGGTAAACCGAGAATTTTATGGACCCTAAGTGACCCAAGGAGTCACAAAAGACATGGAAATGGACTTGTGAAGGAATTGGGGATGAAAACCAAACCGGTTCAGGTGAACCGGATCTGAATCGGTTCGGACCGGTTTGAACCACTATTGAACCAAATCCTAAATTCATTTTTCTAGTTAGCTTAAATAATTCAAATTGGAGATTTGAGGCCACATTGGATAGAGAATTAATTTAGATAAATTTAAAAATTTTTAGATTTGAAAAACTCGATCGAATGGGGGGTTAACCGGCCGGTTTAGTTCGGAACAGTGTTATCTTCTTCCTCAGGATGACAGCATTGTTCACTCACTAGAAAATCGAAGCAGTGCCAGCAAAAAAGAAACGTTTCCATTCAGTATGTTTCAAGCCATAAAGGTGCCAAACGGACGACCAATGGGTCCCCGAGCTCCCTATATAAAGAGCCCCTCCCCATTCATACTCTCCACACCTGAAAACTCCATTCTCTCTCAACTGCTCTAGAGCTCTGACATGGACATTTTCAAAGCCAAACAAGGCGAGGTTGGGTTCTTTAGAACCGGGAAGAAGTCAGCTACACTCATGTAGTCTCCATTTGCTCCGAGGGTCGTTGGAGAAACGCTAGCGTGATGAAACAGTGAAACAGCTTCGACGGACCGAAGCTGCCTTGTTTCGACTGAGTTGAAATCAGCCATTTTGAGCCCTCCTTAGGCCAAACCAAGCCTTCCCAACACTTCATTAGCCTTTCCACGACCGAATTAGGACTGAAAGGATAAACCTTAGAACAAGAGCTATCTGCCTAGATTGAAAGCTCGAACCGTTGTGCCCTCATCGGAACACGAAGTACCGGGAATACCAGTAAGGACAAGCTTGCGTGAATACAAAGAACCGGTCTAGTGGAATTCACGACATTAACGGGTGAGTGGGTTTACTAACATCATACCCGGTTGGGATGATGAGTATAACTTAAAGTTAAAAACCACTTAACGGTTGTGAGTGAGATTTTATATCATACCCGATTGGGGATGATAAGCACATCGAAATAAAAACCCACTACTATGTGGTATTTTAAACATCACGACTTAGAGTAGTGATGTGAAAACCATGCGTAAAAACTAATAAGCGGTGGTAAGTAGATCATACCCGGTTGGTATGATGAAACTTTCTCAAAGGAAGTTGAAAACCCGTTTATCGGTTATGAATGGAGATGTCCTTATATCGAGCTGATATAATGGACAGTGAAAACATATTTTTGTCGGAAGTGCTCTCTCCTGACTGTGTACCAATGCTTAAACTATTTGGGAGACCTTCTTGATGGGAGCTCGAATAGCTCTGATAGGCCGGGGGCCTCGGTTTTGGAACTTGGGGGCTAATATGCTCGATTTTAAAAATCTCGTACAGTAGGCCCAAGGCCAGTTGGCACGAGCAGGAGCTCATAAACAAATATGAATTATATGCCATAAAACTTTAAATAAAGAAATTGTTTGGCCATGGTACCAAGATAGGACCGACATACTCAGTTAACTAGTGGCAATGCGGCATGACAGATTGATGGACCAATCAAGATAAACAACTATGGGTTGAGTTGAGAGTCGGGGCCGTTGGACAAGTGGCACCACATATTACATGGCTTGATAAGAAAACATTGTTTGTGCATGCACTGTGAGTACGGGACCATCAAGATGCCTAAGAGGGGTAGTGATACATCCTAAGGGCACTGGACGACCTGGTGAGTATAAGGGTAATTCATCGTACCAGGTGACCGTGCGGAATTTGAAGTAGCACTAAGCGCATGAGACCAGGGTGGGGATGGGATGAGGTCTCTATCCTCATAATGGACATGAAGAATTTATTCTGGGAATGGGGGTCGGATGTCACGAACATCCACTCATTCTCAGTGTAGAAGTGGTTGTACTTCTATTCGGGTGGCCGGTCAAGTCGCTCTAAAGCCACAAGTGGGTTCAGTGGACGTACTGACCTGCGAATGTGTGTTTAACCTTCATGTTGAAGGATGTGTGTTGGGTGATGATACACCGTGATTAAATAAGGAAATGGTGATAAAACCCGGGATTTTGAATGAAGGGATTTTTGAAAGAAAGGAGTCTAGCACACTCCAATAACAAATATTTTCTTAAAAGTCCAAACTTTTGAAAACCCATTCATTGAGTAGTCATACTCACCCCCTCCCTTATATCCCTTTCAAGAAATCCCAGAAAGCCTAACCTTAAAGACCATCAATTAAGAAGCTTGTGAGATAGGTTTGATAAATTTAAAATGTTATGTAGTTTTGATTATGTTATTCCAGGAAAAAGGTGCAGGTTTAAAGGACGCTTTACTTTTTATGGTTTATAATAAGGGAAACCCTTTAATAAATCGGGAGAGTGGCGGGTTGATTATGGGGATCCGACCAAACTGGGTCGGGGCGTGAAAAAACCCGAGAGAACCATCCTTAGAATACAACTCCTGCTGGAAACTTTAATTACATCCAAGAGTAAGCTCTTTAAGATCCTAGCATAATGGAAGGAAAAAAAAAGGGGACTAAAGGTAGAACCTCGATAAACCACAAATAGAACAAAGAGAACTCTCCCTTGAAAGAAGAAAATTCTAAATATTAGGAGTAAAGAAGGGAGAGCAACCACAAGGGAAGACAAGACGAACATTTGATAACAAACGGGATGTATTGGGATTTCAGGAATGAATCACCTTGGAAAAAAAATCAATGAAGCCAAATAGGAATTTCGGACCAACATGACAAAAGAAAGCAAGTCATTACAAAAAGATAGTCAAAGAGAATAAATGACACCCTAAGGAAGACCGGGAGGTAGAAAGGACTACACCCTAAAAAGGTCGGTGAGATGGATGTTAAGGACAGGAGGACTCGGGAAATAGCTGCCCTAAGAAACTTATACCAAACGAATGGTGGAGGCGAAGTAGTTAACGAACTAATACTCGGGAAAACTATAATTTGAGTTCTAACAAAAAAGAGAGAGGTGGAAAGGCCAAATACTTGGGGAAAGAATGATGAAAGAAATCCTTAAAAGGACCAAAGGCCAATTAACGATTAAACTCAAGCCACGAAAGGTATAGGCAAGCCTCTTAGATAATGGTCAAGAAATCTTGAAATAAGGAAGATTTGTACGCTTCCTAAAGAAATAGATAGGTATTGGGTACGAATGAGGATGCAGATAGAGTATAAAAGATGTGCGTGCAAGATTTGAGTAGTAAAGGTAAACAGGAGAAGACGACATCAAGGGATTTCATTTAAGGGTAGATATCCCCTAGAGCAAATGTAAAAAGGAATGTCAAGAGAAAGGGAAAGAATCCTACCAAGGAAGGAAGCCTCGAAAAGACATGCGTGTCCCAATTAAGAGGAAATGGAACCAACTGAAATAGAAAGAACGATAAGCTCACAAATGAAATGTTGGTTGAGATGGAAAGATCGAGTACCAAGGAAAAGTACTCATGAGGTCCTAAGAAGTAAATTAAACCAAAGGAATGGATAAATAGTTGTATAAAAGAATGTAATAATGAATAGAAGTGGATGGACTACAATAATAAGAGAATAAAAGAAAGAATATATGAGGAATCTTGGCGAAGTAAGCCCTCAATTAAGAAATCAATTAGGAAAAAATGACCACTGACATAATGATGGGTTGTGGTCCATGCTCACTTAATGGAGCCTAAAGAATGGACGAATGAGCATAGTGTAGAGTATATGAAATAAGACCAATAATCAGAAATTCCTTAGATAAGGAATGAAAGGGAATTTTAAGACGAATAAGGATACAAAGTGGGAAATTGCCTCAACATAGAAGAAGGTGTAAGGAAATAAAGGAGGGAACCTCCAAAGGATGGTAAGAAGGTTGAAGATGTAACTCTTAAGGTTAAAACCTCTACTTTGAGGAATATAGTAGAGAATGAAATCGTAAGAAGATAATTCCCCAAACAAAACAATCAATACATCGACCAAAAAGAGATCAACTCGAAATAATGAATCATGAAATGGTCACGAGCAAGTAAGAGTGGATTAAGGAAAAAGGAATTCCTTGAATAAAGGATGCCACTAAAGAAGAGAAAGGACATAAGAAGGGAAAAATTCCCATATGTTAATAATCATCATGAAACCCAATGATTGGAATCGAAAGGACCCAATAAAAATGTTGGGAAAGGATGAGTAGGTAAGAGAAATCCATGCGGTTATGTGAGAAATAACTTCAAGGGCATGATGGATGAGAGGATAACGGTAAAAAAGATAGTTGAGGAATGCTATCAAAAGAAAAGAGGGACAAAGTTATAAGATCTCTAAAAGGTTGAAAAGCTAAGAGAGATACTTAAGGAGATGTTCTAGAAATCTAATGGACAGAGACGGGTCCTAGAAAATGCCATGTTGTAAGGGGCATGTAAGCCCAAAATCCCAGGGAGAATATGACTCAAAGTAAGGAAGAGTCGGCTAATAAGTATGATGAGGTCGAATATAAAAATTTGTACCAAAGTTATAATAAACAAAGAATGGAGGAAGGGTCAAAATAGGATGAAAAAATGATAATAAAGAAAATTGTGGAAATAAGTACGTAACGCCTGAAAGAACATCGAGCTAAAGGTTTTAACAACTAAGGGGTTAACTAGACACACGAATGGTTAGGTATCTTGGAATTCCCAATCTTGAGTACAGAACCTCAAAGGGAAGAATGTACTCTAAGAAAGAAAGATATGAATCTAAGAATATACCCTGAAGTAAGGTATGTCGAGTTATGATAAACTCCATGGAGGGAGTAAATAATATAAAGAAAAAGAAATTCCTTAAGTGAAGGATGTAAAAAGGGCTAATTGAAAGAAAAAGAGAAGAGTTTGCATGTTAAGGAAACACTAAAGGGGCATCAAAGGAAATGATTCCTCATGTAAGGTTGATAATTAAGTTTTGGGGACAAAACTCCTAAAAGGCGGGGAGAGTTGTAAACCTCGCCCTTTTTAGCTAAGGAAAACCGGGAAAGGAACCGGTCAAACCAAGTGAGAAAATCGAACCGATTCATAAACCCGATTATCAGGAAATGGGCAATTTGGAAATTTACAACTTTTGGGTGAATCAAAGGGTTCATAAAACCTTGGAAAAGAACCTTAAGACAAATTGGAAGAGAAAAACCAAACCAGTTTAGATGAATCGGATCCAATTGGATTGAACCGGTTCACGAACCGAGTCGGTTCATGAACTAGAACCGATAGAGAAAGGGCAAACATGGAAATTTATGGATCCCTTGTGACCCAAAGAGATTTATAAACCTTGGGAAGGAACTTTGGAACAAAGTGGGAGAGAAAAACCAGACTGGTTCGGGTGAATTGGACTTGAACTTGATTAAACTGGTTTAAGAATCGAGCTAGTTTATGAACCAGAATCGATAGAGAGATGGTAAACAGGGAAATTTATGGACCCTAAGTGACCTAAAGAGTCACAAAAGTCATGGAATTGGACTTGTGAAGGAATTGGAGATGAAAACCAAACCGGTTCTGGTGAACCGGATCCGGACCGATTTGGACCGATTTAAACCACTATTGAACCGGATCTTAAATTCATTTTTCTAGGTAGCTTAAATAATTTAAATTTGAGATTTGAGACCACCATTGGATATAAAATGAATTTAGATGAATTTACAAATTTTTAGATTTGAAAAACTCGGTCAAATAAGAGGTGAATCAACCGGTTTAAGCTTCGAACCCGGTTCGGTTCAGAAAAATGTAATTTTCTTCCTTTAGATTATAGTACTGTTCACTCGCTGGAAAATTGAAGCAGTGCCGGTGGAGAAGGAACATTTCCGTTCGATATGTTTCAGGCCATTAATGTCTGTCATAAAGGTGCCAAACGGACAGCCAACGAGTCCCCGAGCTCCCTATATAAAGAGCCCCTCTACATTTATCCTGTCACGCCCCGACCCAGTTTAGTCGGATCCCTGTGATCAACCCGCCACTCTCCCGGTTTATTAAAGAGTTTCCCCTTATTATAAACCGTAAAGATTAAGGCGTCCTTTAAACTTGCACCATTTCCTAGAATTGCATATTCAAAACTGCATGCAATTTAAAACTTTATATACCTGTCTTAGAGGCATCTTAGTTGTCAGTATTTAAGGGTAGACTTTCCGGGATTTTCTAAAAGGGATATAAGGGAGGGGGTGAGTATAACTACTCAGTGAATGGGTTTTCAAAAGTCTACTTTTAAGTTTTAAAAAAAATATTTATATGGAGTGTGTCAGACTCATTTCTTTTCAAAAATCCCTTCATTTAAAAATTTGAGTTTTTCCATTATTTCTTAGTTACCGGTGTGTCATCACCCAACACACATCATTGATCATGAAGGTTACACATATTCACAACTCAGTATCACTATTGAACCCGCTAGTGGCTTCAGAGCAACTTTTCCTGCTATCCGGATAGAAGTACAACCACTTCTACTATGGTAATGAGTGGATGTATGAGACATCCGACCCACAATCCCGAAATCACTTTTTCGTTTCCGTATGAGGACAGAGACCTCATCTTGTCCCCACCCCGGTCTCATGCGCTTGGTGCTACTCCAAATTTCACACAGACACTTGGAACGACGATCTGCCCTTATATTCACTCGGTCGTCTAGGACCCTTAGGACACATCACTACCCCTCATGGGTGTCTTGATGATCCCGTACTCATGGTTCATGCACAAACAATATTTTATCATATTGCCATGTAATCTTTGGTGCCACTGGTCCAACAGCCTCCACTCTTAACTTAACCCGCAGTTATTTGTCTTGACTAGTCCGTCGACCTGTCATGTCGCATTGCCGCTAGTTGACTGAGCATGTCAGTCCTATCTTGATACCATGGCCAAACAATTCACTTATTAAGTTTTATGGCACATATATCATGTTCGTTTACGAACTCCTGCTCGTGGCAACTGGCCTTGGGCCCATTGTACGAGATTTTCAAAAACTGGCATTTTTGCCCCCAAGTTCCAAAACAGAGGCCCCTGGCCTATCAGAGCTATTCAAGCTCTCGTCGAGAAAGTCTCCCAAATTGTTTAAGCATTGGCACACAGTAAGGGGAGAGCACTTCCGACAAAATGTGTGTTTTCTCTATCCATTATACCGCCCAGGTATAAGAACACCTTCGTTCATAACCGATGAACGAGTTTTCAACTGCCTTCGAGGAAGTCTTATCATACTAACTAGGTATGATCTACTTACAACCGGTAAATAGTTTTTCTGTATGATTTTCACATCACTTCCTTTAAGTTGTGATGTTTAAAATACCACTAAATAGTGGGTTTTCATACTGAGGTACTTATCATCCCCAACCGAGTATGATATAAAATTCTCACTCACAACCGGTAAGTAGTTTTTAATTTTAACTTGTGCTCATCATCCCAACCGGGTATGATGTTAGTAAACCCACTCACCCATTAATGTCATAAATACCACTAAACCAGTCCTTTGTATTCACACGAGCTTGTACTTGCGGCGTTCCCGGTACTTCATGTTCCTACATGATATGAACATCTCATTTCATTATCATTCAGCCAAATAGTCTTCATTCATTCCAAATGAATGAGAAAGTCAAACTTCCATTTATTTGCGATTAAGTCCCTAAAGTTATTTCTCTTTAACTTTAAGTCCCTAATGTCGGTTTTTCCTCAAATTGAGTCCTGAAACTTCTAAAATTTATCATAGGACCTTAATTTATTCTATTTCACAAAAAAGTGGATTAATTTCCCAAATTTCCAATTTGGTCCTTCAATTTTTCCAAAATTACCATTTTGCCCTCCCTTTACAAAAATGGTAAGTTTTGCTCCAAAAATTCCAAAATTCCTCAATTGGTCCTCCAACATTATTTTCATGCCCAATTGACCCTCAATTTCATAAGTTTGCATTCTGGTCCTTTAAATTTCAAAAATCCCCAATTTCCTCCAATTTCCCCCTAATTCCAACTATTTAGCACAGCTGAATTTGATTTCATCAAATTGACCAATCAAACACCTCTAATAGTTGAAATTGAGTTCCTCCATGTTCATACGATTCCATAGAACTTTGAATCGTGATTTTTGACGTCGGAACGAGCTCAAACGAAGCTTCGCCAGAAAACAAACTATAGAAAGAGAAAGTTTCGATTATTCATCTGCGAGTAGCACCAAGTGCATGAGACCGGCGCGGGGATGTGATAAGGTCTCTATTCTCATATGGACACGAAGAAGCGATTGTGGGATTGAGGGTTAGATGTCGCGAACATCCAGTCATTCTCAGGGTAGAAGTGGTCGTGCTTCTATCCTGGTGGTAGGAAAAGTCGCTCCGAAGCCACTAGCGGGTTCAGTAGTGATACTGACTTGTGAATGTGTGTAACCTTCATGATAAAGGATGTGTGTTGGGTGATGACACACCGATAACTATGAAATAATGGAAAAACCCAAGAGAAATTTTAAATCAAGGAATTTTTGAAAAGAAAGGTGTCTAACAAAATCCATATAAATATTTTTCTTAAAAGTTAAAATTTGACCTTTAAAAACCAATTAACTGAGTAGTCGTACTCACCCCCTCCCTGATATCCCTTTCAGGAAATCTTGGAAAGCCTACCCTGAAAGACCATCAATTAAGATGCCTGTAGGATAGGTATGTAAAGTTTAAAATTTTATTTAGTTTTGATTATTGTATTCCAGGAAATGGTGTAGGTTTAAAGGACACCTTATCTCTTTACAGTTTATAATAAGGAGAAACCCTTTAATAAATAGGGAGAGTGGCCGGTTGTTCACGGGAATCCGACCAAACTGGGTCGGGGTGTGACTCATTTCCTTTGATGCCCCTTTGGTGTTTACTTAAGATGCAAACTTTTGTCTCGTCCTTGCGATTTGTCCCTTTTACAACCTTCACCTAAGGAATTCCTTTTCCTTTATATTATTTACTCCCTCCGTGGTGTTTGTTATAACTAGACATATTTTACCTCAAGGTATGTTCTTAGATTTTATCTCTCTCTTTGCTTAGAACAATATTCTTTCCCTTGAGGTCTTGTACTCAAGATTAGAAATTCCAAGATAACTAACCATTTTCGTGTATAGTTAACCGCTTGACCATTGAAACCCTTAGCTCGTCGTTCTATAGAGCATTTCGTACTAATTTCCACAGATTTCTTTATCATCACCTTTTCGTCCCATTTCGACTCTTCCTTCATTTGTTTTTCATTACAAATCGGTCCAAATTATGTTTGACTTTGTCATACCTATGAACCGACTCTTCCTTATTTTGAATCATGTTTTCATCGGGATCATTGGGTTTCTTGTCCCTTATAGCATGACATTTTCTAGATCTTATCTCTGTATCCTTTAGATCTCCAAAACATCTCCTTTAGGGTTATTTTTTTTCAACCTCTCAGGGATTGCATAACTTCATGCCTCTTTTCCTCTGGTAGCATTCCTCGACTACCTTTACCGTTATTAACTCAATTTACACAACTGTGACAGTTCTCCTTACCCACTCATCCCTTTTTGACTTCCTTATTGAGTATTTCTAGTTCCAATTATTTGATCTCCAGATGTTTTACTAACATGCTGGGACTCGTCCATTCTTAGGTTCATCATCACTCCCAATAATATCTTTTACTCAAGGAGTTCCTTTAGCCTTAATCTGCTCGTACTTGTTTGTAACCACTTCATAGTTCATTATTCCCATTTGACCCTTTTCAATCTATTGTTTTTTTGGGGAGTGCCCTTTTTACGTTTTCATTCACTAACGTGTCCCTCATGGTAGAGACTTTCATTTTAGGAGCTACATATTCAACCTTCTTACCATTGCTTGAAGGTTCCCTTTTCTCTCTTTCTTCTTATCCTTATCTATGTTAGGGTATCTGTTTTGCTTTGGATCTTTCTCTATCCACAACTTTTGTTTTATCCCTTGTTCCTTACATAGGACACTTTCGATTATTGGTTTTATTCTGTGCATTCCACACTATGCTTAGTTGTCCGCTCTTTAAGCTTCGTATGTGTGTGTGGGCTATGACCCGTTTTACCAATTATGGTTATTCCTTCTTAGCTACACCTTATTAGGGGAATTACTTTCCCAACATCTTCTCGAACATTTTTCCTCTATTATCTAAGTATGGGTTATCCAATCATTCATACTTATCACAACATCTTTTGATGCTAACCCGTTAAATAATTTCTATTAAGGAGGGTTCACATCCTTCTTATTTCAAAATCTCTTGTTTGCCCTTCTTGAGGCTCACTTAACCGTTCCAAGACTTTAAACTATAAATCTGGTTTTGACCATTGATTTGTTTAAGGATTTCCCTTTGTTCTTCTCTTCCTACATTTTGGTCTTTTCACTCCTCCCTTCCTTGTTGTATTTTAAATCCACGGTTCTCTTGGAAATCAGTTCTTTAACTGTCTTTTTCTCTTTATTTTTCTGGTCCAATTGTCTTGACAGCTGTATCACTCATTCTTCATGCCCATCCCATTGTCCTTCAGAGAGTGTAGTCTTTACTACATCTCATCCTTTCTTAGAATGTTGTTCATTCTCTTTGGCTATCACTGTTACTAGTTTCTTCTTTCTACTTAGTTCTTCTGGAATTATTTCTTGATACTCCTGCTCTTTCTCCAAACGAATCATATTGAGACATCATGATACTTCCTTGGTAGGATTCTTTCCTGTTCTCTTGACATTCCTTTTTACATTTGCTCAAGGGGATTTTTACCCTTAAATGACATCCCTTGATGTCATCTTTTCTTGTTTACCTTTACTCCACAATTCTTGCTGGCACATCTTGTATACTCTATCCAGATATGCATTTGTACCCAATACCTGTCTACTTCTTTATGAAGCATACAAATCTTTCTTGTTTCAAGTTTTCTTGACCGTTATTTGAGAGGCTTGCCTATTCCTTTCTTGGCTTGAGTTTTTTTGTAGGATTCGACAATGATCCTTCCGTAGGTTCACCTACGGAAACCTTGTTATGACTTCTCCTTCCTCTAAATGATAAGGTTCAGTGGACTTCTCGCGACGTCATGGACGACCAAGTGCCCACGTCGTCGGGATCCGAACACTTCACCGGACCATTCAATCGGTAGGAGCGACGAGCGGTGTGGACAAAAGGCAGGGACGTAGTCAATGTGAGCTGATGACTCGCCCTTACTAGGAATTCCTCGTTGAAGACCAACAAGTCCTGTCACGCCCTGACCCGGTTTGGTCGGATCCCCGTGAACAACCCGCCACTCTCCCGGTTTATTAAAGGGTTTCCCCTTATTATAATCCGTAAGGAGTAAGGCGTCCTTTAAACCTGCACCATTTCCTGGAATAGCATAATGAAAACTGCATGAAATTTTAAACTTTACATACCTATCTTACATGCATCTTAGTTGATTGTCTTTCAGGGTATGCTTTTAGGGATTTCCTGAAAGGGATATAAGGGTGGGGGTGAGTACGACTACTCAGTGAATGGGTTTTTAAAGGTCTAATTTTAACTTTTAAGAAAAACATTTATATGGAGTGTGCAAGACTCCTTTCTTTTCAAAAATCCCTTCATTTAAAAATTTGGGTTTTTCCATTATTTCTTAGTTACCGGTGTGTTATCATCCTTCATCATAAAGGTTACACACATTCACAAGTCAGAATTACTACTGAACCCGCTAGTTGCTTCGGAGTGACTTTTCCTGCCACCTGGATAGAAGTACGACCACTTCTACCCTGGGAATGAGTGGATGTACGCGACATCCGACTCACAATCCCAAAATCACTTGTTCGTGTCCGTATGAGAACAGAGACCTGATCCCGTCCCCATCCCGGTCTCATGCGCTTGGTGCAACTCCAAATTTCGCACAGACACCTGGAACGACGATTTGCCCTTATACTAACCGGGTCGTCCAGGGCCCTTCGGACACATCACTACCCCTCATGGGTGTCTTGATGATCCCGTAGTTATAGTGTATGCACAAACAATATTTTCTCATATTGCCATGTAATCTGTAGTGCCACTAGTCCAACGGCCCCGACTCTCAGTCCAACTGGGAAATAGAGCAGTGGAGAGAGAGAGAGAGAGGTGTTCGAGTGTGAGGAGAATGAATGGGGATGACCTCTTTATATAGGTGTAAAACCTTTTTTTCTTTTAGAAATTATTATAAAGCTCAACTTATTCAACAATTGGATCATTGGAGTTATCGGATTATTAGTTTAGGGTTTATCTTTTTAACCAAGGGTATTCTTTCGGGAGCAGTATGGGCTAACGAGGCATGGGGTTCCTATTGGAATTGGGATCCAAAAGAAACTTGGGCATTTATTACTTGTACTATATTTGCGATTTATTTACATACTCGAACAACTAAAAATTTAGAAAGTGTAAATTCCGCAATTGTGGCTTCTATGGGCTTCCTAATCATTTGGATATGCTATTTTGGAGTCAATTTATTAGGTATATTAAATGGGAGAGATTTATTACTAGTATTAATAAATCCATAAATTATTAGTATTAATTATAATAAATAAATTTTGGTATTAAATTATTTGTATTAATTCCAATAATTTAATTTAGGTATTAAATTATTGGTATTAATTATAATAATTAAATATATATTAATTTATAGCTATTTATGATAAGGTGTACGTTCACATAAAAAGTTTTGACCGAAATTTCGGGTTACTCTCAAGTAATCACGCTTAACTTCAAAGTTCTTATAGATTCTTGTTCACCTAAACCAATTTGGTTTTTCTCTTCTAATTTGTCTTAAATTTCTTTTACAAGGTTTAATGAACCCTTTGGATGTCACGCCCTGACCCGGTTTGGTCGGATCCCCGTGAACAACCTGCCAGTCTCCCGGTTTATTAGAGGGTTTCCCTTTATTATAATCCGTAAAGAGTAAGACGTCCTTTAAACCTGCACAATTATCTAGAATAGCATAATCAAAACTGCATGAAATTTTAAACTTTACGTACCTGTCTTATAGACATCTTAGTTGATGGTCTTTCAAGGTAGAGTTTTTGGGATTTCTTGAAAGGGATATACGGGAGGGGGTGAGTACGACTACTCAGTGAATGGGTTTTCAAAGGTTTACTTTTAACTTTTAAGAAAAACATTTATATGGAGTGTGCCAGACTCCTTTCTTTTTAAAAAAAATCCCTTCATTTAAAAATTTAGATTTTTCCATTATTTCTTAGTTACTAGTGTGTCATCACCCAACACACATCCTTCATCATGAAGGTTACACACATTCGCAAGTCAGTATCACTAGTGAACCCGCTAGTGGCTTCAGAGCGACTTTTCCTGCCACCCGGATAGAAGCACGACCACTTCTACCCTGGGAATGAGTGGATGTACGTGACATCCGACCCACAATCCCGAAATCAATTCTTTGTGTCTGTATGAGGACAAAGACCTCATCCTATTCCCACCCCGATCTCATGCGCTTGGTGTTACTCCAGATTTCGCACAGACACTTGGAACGACGAACTGCCCTTATAACCACTAGGTCTGTCACGCCCCGACCCGGTTTGGTCGGATCCTAGTGATCAACCCGCCACTCTCCCGGTTTATTAAAGGGTTTCCCCTTATTGTTAACCGTAAAGAGTAAGACGTCCTTTAACTTGCACCTTTTTTCCTAGAATAGCATAATCAAAACTTTATGAAATTTAAAACTTTACATACCTGTCTTACAGGCATCTTAGTTAACAGTCTTTAAGAGTAGGCATTCCGGGATTTCCTGAAAGGGATATAAGGGAGTGGGTGAGTACGACTACTTAGTGAATAGGTTTATAAAGGTCTACTTTTAACTTTAAAAAAAAACATTTTTATGGAGTGTGCCAGACTCCTTTCTTTTCAAAAATCCCTTCATTTAAAATTTTGGGTTTTTCCATTATTTCTTAGTTACCGGTGTGTCATCACCCAACACACATCCTTCATCATGAAGGTTACACAGATTCGCAAGTCAGTATCACTACTGAACCCGCTAGTGGCTTCGGAGCGACTTTTCCTGCAACCCGGATAGAAGTACGACCACTTCTACCCTGGGAATGAGTAGATGTACGCGACATCCGACCCACAATCTCGAAATCAATTCTTCGTGTCCGTATGAGGATAGAGAACTCATTCTGTCCCCACCCTGGTCTCATGTGCTTAGTGCTACTCCAGATTTCGCACAGACACCTGGAACGACGAACTGCTTTTATAGCCACCAGGTTGTCTAGTGCCCTTAGGACGCATCACTACCCCTCATAGGCGTCTTGATGATCCCGTACTCATAATGCATGCACAAACAATGTTTTCTTATATTGCCATGTAATCTGTGGTGCCACTGGTCCAACGGCCCCGACTCTCAACTCAACCCGCAGTTGTTTGTCTTGACTAGTCCGTCGACCTATCATGTTGCACTGCTGCTAGTTGACTGAGCATGCCGGTCCTATCTT
Organism: Trapa incisa; assembly: GCA_030064435.1. NCBI lineage: Eukaryota > Viridiplantae > Streptophyta > Magnoliopsida > Myrtales > Lythraceae > Trapa > Trapa incisa. Next base: position 30,652 of record CM057784.1, on the reverse strand, counting down.
GGTACCATGGCCAAACAATTCACTTATTAAGTTTTATGGCACATATATCATATTCGTTTACGAGCTCCTGCTCGTGCCAACTGGCCTTGGGCCCACTGTATGAGATTTTTAAAAAAAAAAGGGCATTCTAGCCCTCAAGTTCCAAAATCGAGGCCCCCAGCCTATAAGAGCTATTCGAGCTCCTGTCAAGAAGGTCTCCCAAATAGTTTAAGCATTAGCACACAGTCAGGGAAGAACACTTCTGACAAAATAGGTTTTCACTGTCCATTATACCAACCGGTATAAGGACATCTCCGTTCATAACCGATGAACGGGTTTTCAACTTCCTTCGAGGAAGTCTCATCATACCAACCGGGTATGATCTACTTACACCCGGTAAGTAGTTTTCTTCGCATAATTTTTACATTACTTTCTCTAAGTGGTGATGATTAAAATGCCACTAAACAATGGGTTTTTATACCGAGGTACTTATCATCCCCTATCAGGTATGATATAAAATTTCCACTCACAATCGATAAGTGGTTTTTATTTTTAAGTTGTGCTCATCATCCCAACCAGGTATGATGTTAGTAAACCCACTCACAACCGGTAAGTGGTTTTTAAATTATATGTTGTGCTCATCATCCCAACCGGGTATGATGTTAGTAAACCCACTCACAACTGGTAAGTGGTTTTTAAATTATAAGGTGTCCTCATCATCCCAACTGGGTATGATGTTAGTAAACCCACTCACCCGTTGATGCCGTGAATTCCACTAGACCGGTTCTTGGTATTCACGCGAGCTTGTCCTTGCTGGCGTTCCCGATACTTCGTGTTCCTACACGATATGAACATCTTGGTTCATTATCCTTCGGCCTAATTGCCTTCATTCATTCCAAATGAATGAGAAAGTCAAACTTTTATTTATTTGCAATTAGGTGCCTAAAGTTATTTCTCTTTAACTTTAAATCCCAAATGCCGGTTTTTCCTCAAATTGAGTCTCGAAACTTCTAAAAATTATCATAGGAACTCAATTTATTCCATTTCACAAAAAGGGGTTTAATTTCCCAAATTTCCAATTTGGTCCCCCAATTTATCTAAAATTACCATTTTGCCCTTCCTTTACAAAAATGGTAAATTTTGCCCCAAAATTTTCAAAATTCCTCAATTGGTCCTCCAACATTATTTTCATGCCCAATTGACCCTCAATTTCATAAAATTTCATTTTGATCCTTTGAATTTTAAAAATCCCCAATTTTCCTCCAATTCCAACTTCTTAACATAGCCGAATTTGATTTTTTCAAATTGACCCATCAAACGTTTCCAATTGTTGAAATTGAAGTTGAATTTGAGTTTCTACATGTTCGTACGATTCTTTAGAAATGTGAATCGCAGGTTTTAACGTCGGAACGAGCTCAAACGAAGCTTCACCGGAAAATGAACTATAGAGAGAGAAAGCTCAATTACTCACCGGTGAAGGCACGATGGTTTGAGCTTTCGATCTGGGCAGATAGCTCTCATCCTGAGGTTCATCCTAGAATTAAGAATCGCATCAATTGACGTGGAATTGGATGTGAATTTCATCATTGAAATTCGGTTGACCCTCCCTCTAGCACCGATCGAAAATTGCAAAGGGGAGCCGAATTTGCTTACCTTTCGGTCCTAATTCGGCCGTGGAAAGGCTGAGGAAGTGTTGGGAGGGCTTGGTTTGGCCTGAGGAGGGCTTGAAATGGCCGATTTCAGCTTGGCTGAAATAGGGCATCTTTGGTCCGCCGGAGCTGCTTCACTATTCCATCATGCCGACGCTTCTCCAACGATTCTTGGATTGACTGGAGTTTGCTATTAGATAGCTGTCTTCTTCCCGGTTCTAAATAGCCCGACCTCTCCTTTCGAGGTTAAGAAAAATGTTGAAGTCGAAGCTTTGGTTTAAGCTTCACCGGGAAATGGAGCAGTAGAGAGAGAGGGAGAGAGAAATGTTCAGGTGTGAGGAGAATGAAATGGGGATAACCTTTTTATATAGGTGTAAAACCCGTGTATTAAATGGGTGAGATTTATTAATAGTATTAATATTGCCATAAATTATTGGTATTAATTCCAATAATTTAATTTCGGTATTAAATTATTTGTATTAATTCCAATAATTTAATTTAGGTATTAAATTATTGGTATTAATTACAACAATTAAATATATATTAATTTATGGTAAGACGTACATACACATTTTTGACCAAAATTTTGAGTTATAAAAAAATTCATACTTACCAGGAGGTCACCCATCCTCACAGTACTATCGGGCAAGCATGCTTAACTTTAAAGTTCCTATGGAATCTAGTTCACTTGAACCACTTTGGTTTTTCTTTTCTAATTTGTCTTAAGTTTCTTTTCCAAGGTTTAATAAACCCTTTGGATCACCAGAGAGTTGTAAATTCCCAACTTGCCCGTTCAGAAATAATCTGGTTTGTGAACCGGTTATGAATCCTCACTTGGTTTGACCGATTTTTTTCCTGGTTTTTCTTAGCTCAAATGGGCGGGTTTTAATAGGTCGTCCAGTACCCTTAGGACACATCACTACCCCTCATGGGCGTATTGATGATCTCGTACTCACAGTGCATGCACAAACAATGTTTTCTTATATTGCCATGTAATCTGTGGTGCCACTAGTCCAACGGCCCCGACTCTCAACTCAACGCGCAGCTGTTTGTCTTGACTAGTCCATCGACCTGTCATGTCGCAGTGCCGCTAGTTGACTGAGCATGTCGGTCCTATCTTGGTACCATGGCCAAACAATTCACTTATTAAGTTTTATGACACATATATCATGTTCGTTTACGAGCTCCTATTCGTGCCAACTGGCCTTGGGCTCACTGTACGAGATTTTCAAAATGGGGCATTGAGCCCCCAAGTTCCAAAACCGAGGCCTCTGGCCTATCAGAGCTATTTGAGCTCCCGTCGAGAAGGTCTCCCAAATAGTTTAAGCATTGGCACACAGTCAAGGGAGAACACTTTCAACAAAATAGGTTTTCACTGTTCATTATACCAACCGGTATAAGGCATCTCCGTTCATAACCGATGAACGAGTTTTCAACTTCCTTCGAGGAAGTCTCATCATACCAACCGGGTATGATCTACTTACAACCGGTAAGTAGTTTTTTTTCGCATAATTTTCACATCACTTTCTCTAAGTGGTGATGATTAATATACCACTAAATAGTGGGTTTTTATACCGAGGTACTTATTATCCCCTACCGGGTATGATATAAAATTTCTACTCACAACCGGTAAGTGGTTTTTATCTTTAAGTTGTACTCATCATCCCAATCGGGTATGATGTTAGTAAACCCACTCACCCGTTAACGTAGTGAATTCTACTTGACCGGTTCTTTGTATTCACGCGAGCTCATCCATGCTGGCGTTCCCAGTATTTCGCGTTCCTACATGATATGAACCATTATAATGAGAAGACCAAGTATGCAAGGCAAACAATAAAAGTAAGATAAATATAAAGAAATTTTGAGTTAAGAATGGCCATTTAAGTTTGGGTTGGCCACGATTTGACAAAAATATTATTTAAATATGAAAGGTACTCTCAAATCCACTGCGAAGAGGACGTCCAATGAGATTGATTATGTTTTTGAGTTGATTGCCCACACTCGATATGAGAGGAAGAGAGATGTCGAGATAGATAAGAGCATCATGATGATGCTAGTCTTGTTAGAGGGTTAATGTGGATTCCAAAATAATACAACTACCAATTGAATTTAAAAGGAAAAAACCATGTAAAAGCTTCACTTATTATGATGTTATCAATGGATTTTTAGTTCAAATAGTAGTTATAACTAGTGTTACTCCTAAAATCCACTACCAAGGGGACAATCAATGAGATTGATTATGTTACTTAGTTGATTGCCCATGCTTGATATGAGAGGAAAATGGATGTAGAGATGGATAAGAACACCATCCATGATGCTGGTCTTATTATAGGGTTCACGTGGATTCCAAAGATAACACAACTACTAACAGGATTTAAAAAGAAAAAACAATGGAAAAACATCACTTATTACAATTTTATTAATGAATTTGTTGAGAATATCAGAGCCAGTGGGCTCGCACCAGTACATGACCCGAGATTGGAATCCCGGTTCGAAGGGTAAGATCGTCCTGACATTTATTATGCAATCACTGCTGATAACAAATCCTTGCCTGTAGATAATGCTGAGTTGGCTTTTAGAATATTTAGTTATTGTGGCACTCATTACGGGTGTTACTCCTCTTTCCCTTTTATCTGTATGACAAATTCATTGGCCTAAAAAATAGATCACCATATATAATTGGTAAATTTGTAATAAATTCGTATATTTATTTTGTAGTATATTGATAATAAATTTTTATTGTAATATGTTTAGGCGATGGTAGTTTTCTAGCCCTCCCCTTTTCTTTTTATTATTCATAACCAATAAAATTTCTAACTCAATTATAAGTCTCTACAAATATCTTCGGACATGTGATTCAAAAACTTAGTAGGCAACCATTGTGATTAGAAGACCAAGTACACAAGGCAAACAATAAAAGTAAGATAAATATAAAGACAATTTTGAGTTAATAATGGTCAATTAAGTTTGGGTTGGTAATGATTTGGCGAAAATATTATTTAACTGTGAAAAGTACTCTCAAATCCACAACGAAGGGTACAACCAATGAGATTGATTATGTTACCAAGTTGATTGTCCAAACTCGATATGAGAGGAAGAGGGATGTTGAAATAGATAAGAGCACCGTCGATGATGTTGGTCTCGTTAGAGGGTTCACGTGGATTCCAAAGATAACATAACTTCTTACATAATTCAAAAGGAAAAAACTATGGAAAAACATCACGTATTATGATGTTATCAAAGGATGTTTAGTTCATATAGCAGTTATAATTGGTGTTACTCCTCAAATGCACTAGGAAGGGTACAATTAATGAGATTGATTATGTTACTGAGTTGATTGCTCATGCTCCATATGAGAGGAAGAGGAATGTTGAGATGAATAAAAACACTGTACATGAAGCCTATATTATTAGAGGGTTCACGTGAATTCCAGAGATAACACATCAAGTAACATATTTTTAAAGGAAAAAATCATTGAAAAACATCACTTATTATGATGTTATCCATGAATCTTTTGTTATTGTAGCACTCATAATTGGTGTTAATCCTCTTTAAATTGTATTTGAGACTACTAGTGTAGTTATAATGGTCCTTATTTGACATAATATTATAATACCAAATAAGAGTGTAGAATTATTTTCAACAAATTTGGACAATAAACTATTGGGTTGGTTTGTGCTTACACCCATACACCCATCTCCTAGAGGAGGAGTGACTACTATCTATGTATGTTTTCAAATTGATAAAAATGTTATTATTAATATCTTGACGCATGACAAATTCACTAGCCTAAAAATAATTGCTATATATAATTGGTGAATTTATAATGAATTCTAATATTTGTTTTGTATTATTTTGATAATAATTTTTTTTGTAATATGTTTAGCCGACAGTAGTCTTCTGGTCCTCCCCCTTTCTTTTTATTATTCAAAACCAATAAAATTTCTAACTCAATTCTCACTCTCTACAAATATCTATGGACGTGCGATTCAAAAACTTATTAGGCATCCGTTAAGACCTACGCAAGCCAAACATTAAGAGTAAGAGAAATATTAAGAAAAGTTTTAGTTAATAATGGCCATTTAAGTTTGGGTTGGCCACGATTTGGCGAAAATATTATTTAAATGTGAAAAGTACTCTCAAATCCACTACGAAGGGGACAACCAATGAGATTGATTGTGTTTCCGAGTTGATTGCACATACTCGATATGAGAGGAAGAGGTATTTCGAGATAGATAAGAGCACCGTCGATGATGCTGGTCTTGTTAGAGGGTTCATGTGGATTCCAAAGATAACACAACTGCTAACAGAATTCAAAAGGAAAAAACCATGGAAAAGCATCACTTATTATGATGTTATCTATCACGCCCCAATTTAGTTTGGTTGGATCCCCGTGAACAACCCGCCGCTCTCTCGGTTCAAGAGCAGTTTCCTCCTTCTTTAACTCTAGATGAGCCAGACGTAATTTCAACCTTGTTCCCTGGAAAGACATATATCAAATAAAATGCAAGTTTAAGGAAAATTAAGCATACCTGACATAGGGTAAGGCTCAGTGTTATTTCTAATCATTTTCTATTTTCCTAAAAAAGGGTTAGAAAAGAGGGGTGAGTTTCTACAACTCAGTGAATGGGTTTTCGAAAATTAACTTTTAGGAAAAAGATTTGTATTGGAGTGTGCTATACTCCTTATTTTAATTATCTATTTTTATTATCATTTCTTATTAATCACGATGTGTTATCACCCAACACACATCCCTAATCATGAAGGTCAATCAAACAATCACAGGCCAACCCATCCACTGAATCCACTTGTGGTGTCAGAGCGACTTTACCGACCACCTAGGTTGAAGCATGTCCACTTCTACCCTGAGAATGAGTGGATGTATGTGACATCCAACCCTCAATCCCAGAATTAATTCTTCGTGTTCGTATGAGGACAGAGACCTCATTCCAACCCCACTGTGGTCTCATGAGCTTGAAATCCGATTTGGGTACGATTCACCCAAACCGGTTTGGTTTCTCTCTCTCAATTTGTCTTAACTTTCCTTTCCAAGGTTTAAGAACCTCTTTGGTTCACTTGGGAGTTAAAATTTTTCCAACTTCCCCATTCCCCAATAATGGACTTATGAACCGGTTCGATTTTCTAATTTAGTAAGACCGGTTCTTTTCTTGGTTTTTCCTTAACTCTAAGGAGCGAGGTTTACAACTCTCTGTTCCTTTTAGGAGTTTTGTCCCCAAAACTTATTTCACATTATTTGTGTGTTGGCTTAAACTTTTTATTTGTTATAAAATTTTCTATTCTTTTGTCCTACATTATTCTCGGTTATTTTCATTCATCTCTTTCATCATGTAATTAAGATTCTTATCTCATTCCCATCTTTTCCTCATTCTATGAAACTTACCTTAAGCTATAGTATTTCCTTTGAACATCTATGATCATTCTCTTTCGTTACGTCCTACTTTCCCAATGCACCATTTCACACTCGAGGCTTCTTTCACCCAAAAATTTAGAACTAGAATTCACGGCCATTTTTCTTACACGGATTCTGGCATTTATTGTCTTTTCATCCTACATGGAGTCCTCCCTCTTTCTTTGGTTATTATCCTTGATGCTTGACTTCGTTATGTCTTACTCATAGACCATTCCTTGTGTAAGGCGTATTTCTCAGAGTCAGTTGGGTTTACCCGTCCTTCTTGCCGATGACATTCTTCATGACGTTTTAACTTAACATCCCTATGACAGTATTGGTTTCTGTACTTCTCATCTTTTCTAAATTTCTTTATTCGTTCATTCCACCTTCAAACCCTTAAATTCCCCGATACTTACAGATATATTAGAACTTTTGCTCTTTACTTCATTATGCCTTCCCACTGGTGTCCTTCCCCCTTAAGATCTTTTTTCTTTCCCATTTCCATCCTTGCCTTTATCAGTGTTTCTTCCAGTATTATTCATTATGAGTTTAGTTCTTTTCTTACTCATATGGAATCTGTTGATGTCATCTTCCTTTCCATAATTTACATGGGTTGATTTATCCCCTACTTTCTTTACGATTTCCTTCTCTTTGTACATGATTCTTTCCTTTCCATTATCTTATTCTTGAGGAGTTATTCTCTTTCTTATTCCATTGGTTTTACTTTCTTTCCTCGGTATACCAACGTCTTCCCAAGATTCCTTTCTCTGATGAGCCTCACATTCTCTTTCCCTCTGTATTTCCTTCTAATTGTACCATTGAAATCCTTAAATTTCTAGAGTATCTTTTTGCCGATATTTTCACCAACTTACTCTTACTCTTTGAACCCATGAGTACCTTCTGTTGATCTTGCTTCATTTCCCATCACTTCAATATTCGTTTATTCCTTTGAGGTGGATCTCTCATCCTCATCGCGCACAAACCTTTCGTACCTTTATATCCTTAGTATTTCTCATTTTTGTCTTGGTTAGGTTGTATTCTTCCACTATTCCCTATCTCAGGTTAGACTTCATTTACTCTTCCAAATAATTTGATCTAAATAAGTTATTTCCTTATATAGGATTCTTCTAAAGTTCTTATTTGAGTTTTCCAAGCCTTCTTGTAGTAGATCATGCTCAGCCTCACAATACTCTCACGTAACCACTCGTACTTCTTACCGAGGACCTCCGCATGGCCTTGGTGTTGAAACCCTCCTTCGATCAACCATTTTTTTTGACATGATACTTTCTCCTTCCCCGATCCAACTTCCTATCGTCTATCCTCCTTCTAGTGTCTTCCAATTTGGGATTCTAGTGTTCAATCGCCATATCTTTTGGAAAATTTCTCCTAAACTTAAGGACCTGGTACAATTTATCTACTCTTGTTTTTCTTCTTTCTTTGACTCATGCTTTAACTTCCACATGTCCCTTATCCTTTGGAATTTCTAAGGAATCTGTATCTTAGTTCTTTAATAGTAATTGGTTACACCTGGGACTTCCTGTTGTTGTACTTCCTCTCCATCTTTCCTTGGTTGACTCTATATTTAATTTCTTTTTCTTCTCGATCAACTTCTATTCTTGTGGTTCCTCTTGGGATGTTATACTTCCTCCCGGGTTTTGTTCCTTATCCTAAATTCTCATAGTTTAGTTTTAACTTCTTGGTCTCTCAAAATTAGGTACTCTTGGATGGTTGCTCCTCCAACTCCCTTTTTCCTTTTCTTAGGATCTCCATCAGATGAATTTTTCCTTAACAGTGTTTCTAAGGGTAAGTCGTAAGGGTTGAGTTTAACTATCCATAACCCATTCTTCCTTAGGGGGATTTCTTCCCTTTTATGTAAACTTTTATTATCATACTTTTTAAATTTTCTTCAAGGAACTTCTACCTTCATTTATTCAGGAAATATTTTCTCGCCATAATTTTCCTTATTACATGAACTCTCTACCCCTTAATCCCTTGGGGTTGTAAGGCTAGAGTTAACCCTAGCACGATTATGGGACTTTTGATTAGAAGGCTCTGAGGAACTGATTGGGATCCATTCGTGCTCCTCAATAGGACGAATTTCATGTATGGCCTCAAATTCGTATCGCCTTAGTACTTCCACCTCACACTCATAAGTCCACTTCACCCATTGAGACGGATTGAGTGGGTGGAGGTACTTGGTGGACCTTCATAAAGGTGGCATATGCATCCCAATAATTATCCCAGGCCTCCTTCTTGGTGGGATTCCTCTTCGGTTATTGTGGCATTGGAGGACGAGGGGTTGGACTTCTAGGAGGTGATGCTAGTTCTTCTTGTCTAGGAGGAGGGTATATGATGCCTTCTGGTTCTAATAAGGCTCCGACTAGTTTCCGGTAGTCTTCCACCATGTCCTTGGGCACCCTTCTTTCGCCCCTTAGAAACTTTTGAACGGCTCCCTCCCTTGAGTTAGATGTATTTTTCACGATTATAAGGGAAGGACTTGATTTTTCGCAAATTTCCTAGGGACTTTCCTTCCTACATGATAGTTTAGAGTTGGGTTAATATTAGGGCATAGTATTGATAATGTTTCAAGGGAACTAAACTTTGATACCACTCTAGTTGTCACACCCCAACTTGGTTTGGTTGGATCCCCGTGAACAACCCGCCGCTCTCTCGATTTAAGAGGAGTTTCCTCCTTATTTAACTCGAGATGAGTTAAGCGTAATTTCAACCTTGTTTCCTAGAAAGACATATATCAAATAAAATGCAAGCTTAAGGAAAATTAAGCTTACCTGACAGAGGGTAAGGCTCGGTGTTATTCGTAGTCATTTTCTTTTTTCCTAAAAAAGGTATAGAAAAGAGGGGTGAGTTTCTACAACTCAGTGAATGTGTTTTTAAAAATTAACTTTTAGGAGAAAGATTTGTATTTGAGTGTGCCAGACTCCTTATTTCAATTCTCTATTTTTATCACAATTTCTTATTAATCACGGTGTGTTATCACCTAACACACATCCTTCATCATGAAGGTCAATCACACAATCGTAGGCCAGCCCGTCCATTAAACCCACTTGTGGCGTCGGAGTGACTTTACTGACCACCTAGAGAGAAGCACGTCCACTTCTACCCTGAAAATGAGTGGATGTACGCGACATCTGACCCTCACATCAATTCTCCGTGTCCGTATGAGAACAAAGACCTCATCTCGGCCCCACCTCGGTCTCATGCGCTTGAAGCTACGTCGAGCTTCGCAAGGTCACCTGGTTCGACGAACTGCCCTTATATCCACCAGGTCGTCTAGGGCCCTAGGACACATCACTACCCCTCTTGGGCTTCTTGAAGGTCCCGTACACACAATGCATGCACAATCAGTATTTTCACATCATGCCTTATAATCTGTGGTGCCACTAGTCCAAAGGCCCCGACCATCAACTCAACTTGCAGTTGTTTGTCTTGACTAGTCCGGAGACCTGTCACGTCGCACTGCCACTAGTTGACTGAATATGTCGGTCATGTCTTGGTACCATGGCCAAACAATTTTATTATTTAAAGTTTTATGGCATATATCTCATGTTTGTTTACGAGCTCCTACTCGTGCAAATTGGCATATGGCCCACTGTTCGAGATTTTCAAAATCGGGGATATTAGCCCCCAAGTTTCAAAACCGAGGCCCTAAGCTTATAAGAGCTATTCGAGCTCCCGTCAATAAGGTCTCCCAAAATTTTTAAGCAGTGTCACATAGTCAAGGGAGAGCACTTCTAACAAAATATGTTTTCAACTGTTCATAATACTAATCGGGTATAAGGACATCTCCGCTCATAACCGATGAACGGGTTTTCCACTTCCTTCGAGGAAGTTTCATCATACCAACCGGGTATGATCAACTTACAACCTATAAGTAGTTTTTCCATGAGATTTTCACATCACTCATCTAAGTTGTGATGTTTAAAATACCACTAAGTAGTGGATTTTCATTTCGAGGCACTTATCATCCCCAACCGGGTATGATATAAAATTCCCACTCACCCGATCGTGCAGTGAAATTCCACTTAGTTGGTTTCCATCCCTAGCAAGCTTAACCTCAGCTGGCATTCCCGATGTCTCATTTTCCTACACGAAATGAACATAATGTTCATTATTCTTTGGCCTAATAGCCTTCATTCATTCCAAATGAATGAGAAAACTAAACTTTCTATTTATTTGCAATTAGGTTACTAAAGTTATTTTTCTTTAACTTTGAGTCCCTAATGCCGGTTTTTCCTCAAATTGAGTCCCGGAACTTTTAAAATTTATCTTAGGACCTCAATTTATTCAAATTCACAAAAGGGGTTTAATTTCTCAATTTTCCAATTTGGTGCCCCAACTTTTCCAAAATTATCATTTTGCCCTTCTTTTACAAAAATGGTAAGTTTCAACCCAAAAATTCTAAAATTCCTCAATTGGCCCTCTAACATTTTTATCATACCCAATTGACCCTCAATTTTAAAAAATTGCATTTTAGTCATTTGAATTTTCGAAAATCCACAAATTTCCCCAAATTTTCCACCAATTTCAACTTACTAACACAACCAAATTTGATTTTATCAAATTAACTGATCAAACACGTCTAATTGTTAAAATTTAAGTTGAAAATGAAGTTAAAATTTACTTTCTACATGTTCATACGATTCCATAGAACTTTGAATCGTAAGTTTGAACGTCGGAACGAGGTCAAACGAAGCTTCACTGGAAAATAGAATGTAGAGAGAGAAAGCTTTGATTGCTCAACGGTGAGTGCGCGGTGATCTAAGCTTTCTATCTGGGCAAGTAGCTCTACCCTTGGTTTCTCCTAGGATCAAGAATGACATCAATTGATATCGAATTGGATTAGAATTCTGTTATTGAAATTTGGTCGACTCTCTCTCTAACACTGATTGGAAATTTCAGAGGAGAACTGAATTGGCTTACCTTTTGATCCTAATTCGACCATGGGAGAGCTGAGGAAGTGGGATGTCGAGATAGATAAGAGCACCGTCGATGATGCTGGTCTTGTTAGAGGGTTCATGTGGGTTCCAAAGATAACATAACTACTAACAGAATTCAAAAAGAAAAAAACCATGGAAAAGCATCACTTATTATGATGTTATAAATGGATCTTTAGTTCATATAGCAGTTGTAACTAGTGTTACTCCTTAAATCCACTACGAAGGGGACAATCAATGAGATTAATTATGACTAAATTGATTACCCATACTCGATATGAGAGGAAGAGGGATGTTGAGATGGATAAGAACACAGTCTAGGATGCTGGTCTTATTAGAGGGTTCACCTTAATTTAAAAGATAACACATCTACTAACAAAATTTAAAAGGAAAAAATAATGCAAAATATCATTTATTATGATGTTATCCATGAATCTTTACTTATTGTAGCACTCATTCCTGGTGTTACTCCTCTTTCCCTTGTATTTGAGACTACTAGTGGAGTTATAATGTTTCTTATTTCAAATAATATTACAATACCAAATAAGAAGGTAGAATTATTCTCAACAAATTTGGACAATAAACTATTGGGTAGGTTTGTGCTCACACTCGTACACCCATCTCCTAGAGGAGGAGTGACTCCTATCTATGTATGTTTTCAAATTGATAAAATTGTTGACATTAATATCTTGACACAAGAAAAATTCACTAATTTTAAAAAAGATCACCATATATAATTGGAGAATTTTTAATGAATTCCTATATTTGTTTTGTAGTATGATGATAATATTTTTTTTTGTAATATGTTTAACCGACAATAGTCTTCTGGCCCTCCCCTTTTCTTTTTGTTATTCAAAACCAATAAAATTTCTAACTCAATTCTCACTCTCTACAAATATCTATTGACGTGTGATTTGAAAACTTAGTAGGAAACTGTTGTAACGAGAAGACCAAGTACGCAAGACAAACAATAAGATAAACAAAAATATAAAGAAAATTTTGAGTTAAGAATGGCCATTTAAGTTTGGGTTGGCAACGATTTGGCAAAAATATTATTTAAGTGTGAAAAGTACTCTTAAATTCACTATGAAGGGGACAATCAATGAGATTGATTATGCTACCGAGTTGATTGCCCATACTCGATATGAGAGGAAGAGTGATGTCGAGATAAATAAGAGCACCGTCGATGATGCTGGTCTTATTAGAGGGTTCATATGGATTTCAAAGATAACACAACTACTAACCTAATTCAAAAGGAAAAAAATCCTCAAATCCACTAGCAAGGGGATAATCAATGAGATTGATTTTATTACTTAGCTGATTGCCCATGCTCGATATGAGGGGAAGAGGGATGTCACAATGGATAAGAACACTGTCCATGGTGCCGATCTTATTTGACCGTTCACATAAATTCCAAAGATAACACATCTAATAACAAAATTTAAAAGGAAAAAACTATGGAAAAACATCACTTATTACGATGTTATCAATGAATCTATAGTTATTTTAGCACTTATAGTTGGTGTTACTTTACTTTCCCTTGTATTTGAGTCTACTAGGGGAGTTATAATGGTCCTTATTTCTAATAATATTACAATACCAAATAAGAAGGTAAAATTATTCTCAACAAATTTGGACAATAAACTGTTGGGTAGGTTTGTGCTCACACCCATACGCCCATCTACTAGAAGAGGAGTGACTCCTATCTATGTATGTTTTCAAATTGATAAAAATGTTAACATTAATTTCTTGACGCGTGAAAATTCACTGGCCTAAAAAAAGATCACCATATATAATTAGTGAATTTGTAATGAATTCAAATATTTGTTTTGTAGTATGTTGATAATAATTTTTTTTGTAATATGTTTAGTTGACAATAGTCTTCTGACCCTCCCCTTTTCTTTTTGTTATTCAAACCAACAAAATTTCTAACTCAATTCTCTCTCTCTACAAATATCTACGGAGGTGCGATTCAAACACTTAGTAGGCAACCGTTGTAACGAGAAGACCAAGTACGCAAGACAAATAATAAGAGTAAGTGAAATATAAAGAAATGTTTTAGTTAAGAATGGCCATTAAATTTGGGTTAGCCACAATTTGGCAAAAATATTATTTAAGTGTGAAAAGTACTCTCAAATCCACTATGAAGGTGACAGTCAATTCTATTGATTATATTACCGAGTTGATTGCCCATACTTAATATGAGAGGAAGAGGGATGTCGAGATAGATAAGAGCACAGTCGATGATGCTCGTTTTGATAGAGGGTTCATGTGGATTTCAAAGATAACATTGTGAGAAGGTATTGTTGACCGATAAAGGGGTTAGATCCATTTCTACTTAAAAGTCATTACTTATAAGTAGTGGATCATTTCCAGCCTTATACGTCCATCTCCTAGAGAAGGTGTGACACCTATCTATGTATGTTTTCATATTGATAAAAATGGTAACATTAATATCTTGACACATGACAAATTCACTAGTCTAAAAAAAAGATCACCATATATAATTGGTACTTTTGTAATAAATTCCTATATTTGTTTTGTAGTATGTTGACAATAATTTATTTTTTTAATATGTTTAGTCGACAGTAGTCTTCTAGCTCTTCCCTTTTCTTTTTCTTATTCAAAACTAATAAAGTTTCTAACTCATTTCTCACTCTCTACAAATATCTACGGGCGTGGGATTCAAAAACTTAGTAAACAGCAGTTGTAATGAGAATAAGAAGTACGCAAGGCAAACAATAAGAGTAAGAGAAATATAAAGAAAATTTGGAGTTAAGAATGGCCATTTATGTTTAGGTTGGCCACGATTTGGCAAAAATATTATTTAAATATGAAAAGTACTCTCAAATCCACTATGAAGGGGACAACCAATGAGATTGATTATGTTACCGAGTTGATTAATCATACTCGATATCAGAGGAAGAGGGATGTCGAGATAGATAAGGGCACCATCGTTGATGTTGGTCTTGTTAGAGGGTTCATGTGAATTCCAAAGATAACACAATTACTAATATAATTAAAAAGGGAAAAACCATGATAAAACATCACTTATTATGATGTTATCAATGGATCTTTAGTTCATATAGCAATTATAACTAGTGTTACTCCTCAAATCCACTATGAAGGGGACAATAAATGAGATTAATTATGTTACACTCAATATGAGAGAAAGAGGGATGTTGAGATGAATAAGAACACTGTCCATGATGTAGGTCTTATTAGAGGGTTTAAGTGGATTCCAAAGATAACACATCTACTAACAGAATTTAAAAGGAAAAAAACCATGGAAAAACATCACTTATTATGATGTTATCCATGAATTAGTTATTGTAGCGCTCATAACTAGTGTTACTCCTCTTTCACTTGTATTTGAGACTACTAGTGGAGTTATAATGTGTCTTATTTCAAATAATATTATAATACCAAATAAGAAGATAGAATTATTCTCAACAAATTTGAACAATAAACTGTTGGTAGGTTTGTGCTCTCACCGATACGCCCATCTCCTAGAGGAGGAGTGACTCCTATCTATTTATGTTTTTAAACTTGATAAAAATGTTAACATTAATATCTTGACGCATGACAAATTCACTGGCCTAAAAAAATCACCATATATAATTGGTGAATTTGTAATGAATTCCTATATTTGTTTTGTAGTATGTTGATAATAAAAAAAATTTGTAATATGTTTAGCCATCAGTAGTCTTCTGGCCCACCCCTTTTCTTCTTGTTATTTAAAACTAATAAAATTTCTAA
This sequence comes from Trapa incisa, assembly GCA_030064435.1. NCBI lineage: Eukaryota > Viridiplantae > Streptophyta > Magnoliopsida > Myrtales > Lythraceae > Trapa > Trapa incisa. Next base: position 14,900 of record CM057784.1, on the reverse strand, counting down.
CTCAATTCTCACTCTCTTCAAAACTTAGTAGACAACCATTATAACGATAAGACCAAGTACGCAAATCAAACAATATGAATAAGTGAAATATAAAGAAAATTTTGAGTTAAGAATGGCCATTTAAGTTTGGGTTGGCCACGATTTGGAAAAAATATTATTTAAGTGTGAAAAGTACTCAAATCCACTATGAAGGGACATCCAACGAGATTGATTATGTTATTGAGTTGATTGCACATACTTGATATGAGAGCAAGAGGGATGTCAAGATAGATAAGAGCACCGTCGATGATGCTGGTCTTGTTAGAGTGTTCATGTGGATTCCATAGATAACACAACTACAAAAAGAATTCAAAAGGAAAAAACCATGGAAAAGCATCATTTATTATGATGTTGTCAATGGATCTTTAGTTCATATTGCAGTTATAATTGGTGTTACTCCTCAAATCCATTACGAAGTGGACAATCAATAAGATTGATTCTATTACTGAGTTAATTACCCTTGTGAGAGGAAGAGGGATGTCAGATAGATATGAACCCCATCCCTAATGCTAAACTTAGGGTTCATGTAGATTCCTATGATAACAAATCTATTAACATAATTTAAAGGGAAAAAATATGGAAAAACATCACTTATTATGATATTATCCATAAACCTTTAGTTATTGTAGCAATTATAACTGGTGTTACTCCTCTTTTGAGACTACCAGTGGAGTTATAATGGTCATTATTTCAAATAATATTATAATACCAAATAAGAGGGTAGGATTATTATCAACAAATTTGGACAATAAATTATTGGTTAGATTTGTGCTCACACCCATACGCACATCTCGTAGAGGAGGAGTGACTCTTATCTATGTATGTTTTCAAATTGATAAAAATGTTAACATTAATATCTTGATGCATTACAAATTCACTGGCCTAAAAAAATAATCACCATATATAATTGGTGAATTTGTAATGAATTCATATATTTGTTTTGTAGTATGTTGATAATAATTTTTTTTGTAATATGTTTAGCTGATAGTAGTCTTTTGGCCCTCCTTTTTTTTTGTTATTCAAAACCAATAAAATTTATTACTCAATTCTTATTGTCTACAATTATCAATGGATGTGCGATTTGAAAATTTAGTAGGCAACCATTGTATTAAAAAGAAAATTTTGAGTTAAGAATGGCCATAAAAATTTGGGTTGGCCATGATTTGGCGAAAATATTATTTAAGTGTGAAAAGAACTCTCAAATCCACTACAAATGGGACAACCAATGAAATTGAATATGTTATCCATGAATCTTTAGTTATTGTAGCACTCATAAATGGTGTTACTCCTCTTTCCCTTATATTTGAGACTATTAGTGGAGTTATAATGGTCCTTATTTGAAATAATTTTACAATACCAAATAAGAAGCTAGAATTATTCTCAACAAATTTGGACAATAAACTATTAGGTAGATTTGTGTTCACATCCATACTCCCATCTCCTAGAGTAGGAGTGACTCCTATCTATTTATGTTTTCAAATTGATAAAAATGTTAACATTACACATGACAAATTCACTAGGCTAAAAAAAGATCACCATATATAATTTGTGAATTTGTAATTAATTCTTATATTTATTTTGTAGTATGTTAATAATAAATTTTTTTTAATATAATATGTTTAGAGAAAGTAGTCTTCTTGCCCTCCCATTTTCTTTTTGTTATTAAAAATTAATGAAATTTCTAACTCAATTCTACTCTCAACAAATATCTACGGACATGCGATTCAAAAACTTAGTAGGCAACCGTTGTAATGGAAAGACCAAGTACGCAAGATAAACAATAAGAGTAAGAGAAATATAAAGAAAATTTTAAGTTAAGAATGGTCACTATTTGACGAAACTATTATTTAAGTGTGAAAAGTACTCTCAAATCCACTACAAGGATAACTAATGAGATTGATTATGTTACCGACTTGATTGCCCATACTGATATGAGGGTTTATGTGGATTTCAAATATAACACAACTACTAACAGAATTCAAAAGGAAAAAACCATGGAAAAGCATCACTTATTATGATTTTATCAATAGATCTTTAGTTCATATAGCAGTTATAACTGGTGTTACTCCTCCAATCCACTACGAAGGGGACAATCAATGAGATTGATTATGTTATTGAGTTGATTGTCCATGCTCGATATAAGAGGAAGAGGGATGTCAAGATGGATAAGAATAACATCCATGATGCTAGTCTTATTAGAGGGTTCACATGGATTTCAAAAATAACACATCTACTAACAAAATTTAAAAGGAAAAAATTATGAAAAAACATTATTTATTACGATGTTATCCATGAATATTTAGTTATTATAGCACTTATAACTGGTGTTACTTCTCTTTCTCTTGTATATGAGACTACTAATAGAGTTATAATATTCCTTATTTCAAATAATATTACAATACCAAATAAGAAGATAGAATTATTCTCAACAAATTTGGATAATAAATTGTTGGTTAGGTTTGTGCTCACACCTATATACCCATCTTCTAGAGAAGTTTGTCCCCTATCTAGAAGGTGTGTCTCCTATCTATATATATTTTCAAATTGATAAAAATGATAACATTAATATCTTGACGCATGACAAATTCATTGGACTAAAAAAAAGATCACCATATATAATTGGTGATTTTGTAATGAATTCCTATATTTATTTTATAGTATGTTGATAATAATTTTTTTTGTAATATGTTTAGTCGATAAGAAACCCTAAAAAATCCTAAAAAACCCTAATAAACACTAAGAAGTATGCAAGCCAAACAATAAGAGTAAGAGAAATGTAAAGAAAATGTTGAGTTAAGAATGATCATTTAAGTTTGGATTAGCCACGATTTGGCGAAAATATTATTTAAGTGCGAAAAGTACTCCCAATTCTACTACGAAGGGTACAACAAATGAGATTGATTATGTTATCGAGTTGATTGCTAATACTCAATATGAGAGGAAGAGTGATGTTGAGATAGATAAGAGCACCGTCGATAATGTTGGTCTTGTTAAAGGGTTCATGTGAATTCCAAAGTAACACAACTAGTAACAGAATTTAAATAGAAAAAAACTATGGAAAATCATTACTTATTATGATGTTATCAATGGATCTTTAGTTCATATAATTATAACTGGTGTTACTTCTTTTTCCCTTGCATTTAAAACTTCTTTTTTCTAAGGTGAAGAAAAATGGTCAAGTTAGAGATCTAGTTTATATTTCATATATATCTTGGGAACGGGTAATTCCATCATATACTTTATTAATTAGCAATTAACTTTTCGATTTAAAACATTGTGGGAGGGATTTATTGGCAACCGTAAAAATGACAATTGCACCATGAGATTACGTTGTGTTGCTTTTATAGTCATTTCCTCTATATTTCGTGTGTCATCAATAGTACATCTACATGGTTATAGGTTGGTGACAGTAATATCAGGATTTTTTTCAATAATGATGCATTAACTTAAAATTTTTTTACAAGTCTTCTTTTTTTTCGTACTGCAGTGATATTATCTATGCAACCATGTCTTTTGAACTATATTTGTTTCTTGGTATTTTGTTTAAAGACTTTCCAACTATGTGACCTTTATTCAACCTCTCTAAACACGTCCTTAGGAGTAATCTTGTAAATTTTGCATAATAAAAGGGACATTATTGTTATTTGTCTTAATTTTCCAACTATTAGTATTTGAGAGACGAGATTTTTCTAATTAACAAGATATAATGCACACATAACTTTTATAGCCCAAAACATACATGACCATTGTTAAGCTTAGTTATTCTAGCTTTAATGTCCACTCTCAAAATCTTCAAAATCTATAAAAACTTAAAAATCTCTAAAAATCCTAAAATGCCTAAAAATATTTAAAAAAAATTATAAAAATAATATATATAATAAAAATTCTAATAACTACTAAAAATTCTAAAAAAACTCTAAAAATCCTAAAAACACAAAATATCTTTATAATTCTAAAAATAATACTTAAAACCCAAAAAATTAAAAATAACCTTACAAATTCTAAAAAGCCCTAAAACTACTAAAATTCCCAAAAAAATCTCTAAAAACCTAAAAAAAAATCCCAAAATAACACAAAAAAATACTAAAAATCATAAAACCCTATAAATTATAAAAATCTTAAAAAAATCCTTAAAATCCTAAAAAATTTATAAAAAACCTAAAATTTAAAAAAAATGTTAAAAATATACAAAACAACTTAAAACCCTAAAAATACTAAAAAACACCCCAAAAAACTAAAAAAACCTTAAAATCCTAAAAAGTTCTAAAAACTCTAAAAATCTTAAAAAACCCAAAAAATCATAAATAAAAATCCTAAAATACTAACAAAATATAAAATCTCTAAAAATACTAAAAAACCATGATAACCCTAGAAGACCAAATAATAATAAAAAAACAAAAAAAGTCCTTAAAACCTTAAGAACAATACAAACTACCAAAATATAAAAATTGTAAAAACCATAAAAAAAACTAAAAATCCCTAGAAATGCATACAAACCTAATAAATACGAAAAATCATAAAAAAACCATAATAATAATATGATAACATAAAAAAACAAAAAAAATCAAATAGTCATAAAACCCAAAAAAACTATAAAACCTAAAAAACTACTAAAATCATAAAAATCCTAAAATTTTCTAAAAAGATAAAAAAATCTAACAAATCATAAAAAACATAAAATTTCATAAAAATATCAAAAATAGAAAAAACTAAAAAATTCTAAAAAAATAACCCAAAAAATCCATTAAAGCATCAAAAACTCTAAATAATACAGAAAAGCTTAAAAAACATAAAATAATTAGAAACCATAAAAAACAATATAAAACAAATAATCATAAAAAACCTAAAAACCATTAAAACACTAATACTGTAAAAATGCTACGTACATTAAAATTTCCAAAATTTTAAAAAAAATTCTAACCAATTAGAAAAAAAACTTGATTATAATAAAAATACAAAAAAACCCAAAATTAAAAAAACCCCTAAAAATCCCCCAAAAACACCTCAAAAATCTAAAAATATTTAAAAAATACAAATAGAAATCCAAAAACCCTAAAAAATTTAACAAGACATAAAAAAACCTAAAATATCCTAAAATCATAAAAAAAATGTGAAAAACACTAAAATTCTAGTTTTATAGCGTTTCTTAGGATTTTTTAGAGTTTCTTCAAATTTTTAGCATTTCCTGGAAATTCTTAGGATTTCTTAGGGTTTTTAAATATTTTTTAGCGTTTCTTTGGGGTTTTTTAAGAATTATTAGAGTTTATTAGCATTTCTTGGCATTTTGTAGCATTTCTTAGGTTTCTTAGGGCTTCTTAGCATTTATTACGATTTCTTAAGGTTTTTTAGGGTTTCATAGCATTTCTTAGGGTTTATTATGATTTCCTAGCATTTTGTATCGTTTGTTAGGATTTCTTAGAGTTTCTTAGAATTTTTAGCATTTATTTGGATTTCTTAGGTATTCTTTAGGTTTCTTAGCATTTTTTAGCGTTTCCTAAAATTTTTTTTTTCTGTTTTTTAATTTTTCTTATCGTTATAATTTTTTAAGGTTACATAGGTTTTCATAGCATTTCTAAGAATTTCTTAAAGTCTATTAGCATTTCTTAGCATTTTGCAGCATTTCTTGGCGTTACTTAGGATTTTTTTAGAGTTTTTAGGGTTTTTCAGCGTTTCTTGGCATTTCTTAGGGTTAATTATGATATCTAAGGGTCTCTCAGCATTTCCTAGGGTTTATTATGATTTCTAAGGGTTTTTCAGTGTTTCTTAATGTTTTTGAAAGTTTCTTAGCGCCACTTAGTATTTCCTAGGGTTTTTAGCGGTTTTAGGGTTTTTTAGTGTTTTTCGGATTTTTTAGGTTTCTTCAGGGTTTTTAGTGTTTTTTTAGTGTTTTTATGGTTTTTAACGGTTTTTTAGGGTTTTTAGGGTTTTTTTAGGATTTTTAGGGGTTTCTAGGGTTTTTTTAAGGGTTTTTAGGGGTTTTAAGGGTTTTTTTTTAGAGTTTTTAGGGTTTTTCAGGGTTTTTTAGGGTTTTTTTTATTGTTTTTAGGGTTTTTAGGGTTTTTTAAGGGTTTTTAGGGTTTTTATGGTTTTTAACGGTTTTTTAGGGATTTTTAGGGGTTTTTAGGGTTTTTTAAGGGTTTTTAGGGGTTTTAAGGGTTTTTTTAGAGTTTTTTAGGGTTTTTTTTAGGTTTTTTAGGGTTTTTAGGGTTTTTTAGGGTTTTTTAGGGTTTTTAGGGTTTTTAGGGTTTTTAGGGTTTTTTTGGGTTTTTTTGGGGTTTTTTGGGGTTTTTTAGGGTTTTTTAGGGTTTTTTAGGGTTTTTTAGGGTTTTTTAGGGTTTTTTAGGGTTTTTTAGGGTTTTTTTTTAGGGTTTTTTAGGGTTTTTTTTAGGGTTTTTTAGGGTTTTTTAGGGTTTTTTAGGGTTTTTAGGGTTTTTTAGGGTTTTTAGGGTTTTTTAGGGTTTTTAGGGTTTTTTAGGGTTTTTTAGGGTTTTTTAGGGTTTTTTAGGGTTTTTTAGAGTTTTTTAGGGTTTTTTAGGGTTTTTTAGGGTTTTTTAGGGTTTTTTAGGGTTTTTAGGGTTTTTTAGGGTTTTTTAGGGTTTTATAGGGTTTTTTAGGGTTTTTTAGGGTTTTTTAGGGTTTTTTAGGGTTTTTTAGGGTTTTTTAGGGTTTTTTTAGGGTTTTTTTAGGGTTTTTTAGGGTTTTTTAGGGTTTTTTAGGGTTTTTTAGGGTTTTTTAGGGTTTTTTAGGGTTTTTTTAGGGTTTTTTTAGGGTTTTTTTTAGGGTTTTTTAGGGTTTTTTAGGGTTTTTTAGGGTTTTTAGGGTTTTTTAGGGTTTTTTAGGGTTTTTAGGTTTTTTAGGGTTTTTTAGGGTTTTTTAGGGTTTTTAGGGTTTTTAGGGTTTTTTAGGGTTTTAGGGTTTTTTAGGGTTTTTAGGGTTTTTTAGGGTTTTTTAGGGTTTTTTAGGGTTTTTTAGGGTTTTTTAGGGTTTTTTAGGGTTTTTTAGGGTTTTTTAGGGTTTTTTAGGGTGTTTTAGGGGTTTTTTAGGTGTTTTTTGGGTTTTTAGGGTTTTTTAGGGTTTTTTAGGGTTTTTTAGGGTTTTTTAGGGTTTTTAGGGTTTTTTAGGGTTTTTTAGGGTTTTTTAGGGTTTTTTAGGGTTTTTAGGGTTTTTAGGGTTTTTTAGGGTTTTTTAGGGTTTTTAGGGTTTTTAGGGTTTTTTAGGGTTTTTTAGGGTTTTTTAGGGTTTTTTAGGGTTTTTTAGGGTTTTTTAGGGTTTTTTAGGGTTTTTTAGGGTTTTTTTAGGGTTTTTTAGGGTTTTTTAGGGTTTTTTAGGGTTTTTTGGGTTTTTAGGGTTTTTTAGGGTTTTTTAGGGTTTTTTAGGGTTTTTAGGGTTTTTTAGGGTTTTTTAGGGTTTTTTAGGGTTTTTTAGGGTTTTTTAGGTTTTTTAGGGTTTTTTAGGGTTTTTTTAGGGTTTTTTAGGGTTTTTTTAGGGTTTTTTAGGGTTTTTTAGGGTTTTTTTAGGGTTTTTAGGGTTTTTTAGGGTTTTTTAGGGTTTTTTAGGGTTTTTTGGGTTTTTAGGGTTTTTTAGGTTTTTTAGGGTTTTTTAGGGGTTTTTTTTAGGGTTTTTTAGGGTTTTTTAGGGTTTTTTAGGGTTTTTTAGGGTTTTTTAGGGGTTTTTTAGGGTTTTTTAGGGTTTTTTAGGGTTTTTTAGGGTTTTTTTAGGGTTTTTTAGGGTTTTTAGGGTTTTTTAGGGTTTTTTAGGGTTTTTTAGGGTTTTTAGGGTTTTTTAGGGTTTTTTAGGGTTTTTTAGGGTTTTTTAGGGTTTTTAGGGTTTTTAGGGTTTTTTAGGGTTTTTTAGGGTTTTTAGGGTTTTTTAGGGTTTTTTAGGGTTTTTTAGGGTTTTTTTAGGGTTTTTTAGGGTTTAGGGTTTTTTTAGGGTTTAGGTTTTTTAGGGTTTTTTAGGGTTTTTTAGGGTTTTTTAGGGTTTTTTAGGGTTTTTAGGGTTTTTAGGGTTTTTTAGGGTTTTTTAGGGTTTTTAGGGTTTTTTAGGGTTTTTAGGGTTTTTAGGGGTTTTTTAGGGTTTTTTAGGGTTTTTTAGGGTTTTTTAGGGTTTTTTAGGGTTTTTTAGGGTTTTTTAGGGTTTTTTAGGGTTTTTTAGGGTTTTTTAGGGTTTTTAGGGTTTTTTAGGGTTTTTTAGGGTTTTTTAGGGTTTTTTAGGGTTTTTTAGGGTTTTTAGGGTTTTTTAGGGTTTTTTAGGGTTTTTTAGGGGTTTTTAGGGTTTTTTAGGTTTTTTAGGGTTTTTTAGGGTTTTTAGGGTTTTTTAGGGTTTTTTAGGGGTTTTTTAGGGTTTTTTAGGGTTTTTTAGGGTTTTTTAGGGTTTTTTAGGGTTTTTTAGGGTTTTTTAGGGTTTTTAGGGTTTTTTAGGGTTTTTTAGGGTTTTTAGGGTTTTTTAGGGTTTTTTAGGGTTTTTTAGGGTTTTTTAGGGTTTTTTAGGGTTTTTTAGGGTTTTTTAGGGTTTTTTAGGGTTTTTTAGGGTTTTTTAGGGTTTTTTAGGGTTTTTTTAGGGTTTTTTAGGGTTTTTTTAGGGTTTTTTAGGGTTTTTTAGGGTTTTTTAGGGTTTTTTAGGGTTTTTTAGGGTTTTTTAGGGTTTTTTAGGGTTTTTTAGGGTTTTTTAGGGTTTTTTAGGGTTTTTTTAGGGTTTTTTAGGGTTTTTTAGGGTTTTTTAGGGTTTTTAGGGTTTTTTAGGGTTTTTTTAGGGTTTTTTAGGGTTTTTTAGGGTTTTTTAGGGTTTTTAGGGTTTTTTAGGGTTTTTAGGGTTTTTAGGGTTTTTTAGGGTTTTTTAGGGTTTTTTAGGGTTTTTTAGGGTTTTTTAGGGTGGTTTTTAGGGTTTTTTAGGGTTTTTTAGGGTTTTTTAGGGTTTTTTAGGTTTTTTAGGGTTTTTTAGGGTTTTTTAGGGTTTTTTAGGGTTAGGGTTTTTAGGGTTTTTTAGGGGTTTAGGGTTTTTAGGGTTTTTTAGGGTTTTTTAGGGTTTTTTAGGGTTTTTAGGGTTTTTTAGGGTTTTTTAGGGTTTTTTTAGGGTTTTTTAGGGTTTTTTAGGGTTTTTTAGGGTTTTTTAGGGTTTTTTAGGTTTTTAGGGTTTTTTAGGGTTTTTTAGGGTTTTTTAGGGTTTTTTAGGGTTTTTTAGGGTTTTTTTTAGGGTTTTTTAGGGTTTTTAGGGTTTTTTAGGGTTTTTTAGGGTTTTTTAGGGTTTTTTAGGGTTTTTTTAGGTTTTTTAGGGTTTTTTTAGGGTTTTTTAGGGTTTTTTAGGGTTTTTTAGGGTTTTTTAGGGTTTTTTAGGGTTTTTTAGGGTTTTTTAGGGTTTTTTTAGGGTTTTTTAGGGTTTTTTAGGGTTTTTTAGGGTTTTTTAGGGTTTTTTAGGGTTTTTTAGGGTTTTTTAGGGTTTTTTAGGGTTTTTAGGGTTTTTTAGGGTTTTTTTAGGGTTTTTTAGGGTTTTTTAGGGTTTTTTAGGGTTTTTTAGGGTTTTTTAGGGTTTTTTAGGGTTTTTTAGGGTTTTTAGGGTTTTTTAGGGTTTTTTAGGTTTTTTAGGGTTTTTTAGGGTTTTTTTAGGGTTTTTTAGGGTTTTTTAGGGTTTTTTAGGGTTTTTTAGGGTTTTTTAGGGTTTTTTAGGGTTTTTTAGGGTTTTTTAGGGTTTTTTAGGGTTTTTTAGGGTTTTTTTAGGGTTTTTTTAGGGTTTTTTAGGGTTTTTTAGGGTTTTTTTAGGGTTTTTTAGGGTTTTTTAGGGTTTTTTAGGGTTTTTTAGGGTTTTTTAGGGTTTTTTAGGGTTTTTTAGGGTTTTTTAGGGTTTTTTAGGGTTTTTAGGGTTTTTAGGGTTTTTTAGGGTTTTTTAGGGTTTTTTAGGGTTTTTTAGGGTTTTTTAGGGTTTTTTAGGGTTTTTTAGGGTTTTTTAGGGTTTTTTAGGGTTTTTTAGGGTTTTTTTAGGGTTTTTTAGGGTTTTTTAGGGTTTTTAGGGTTTTTTAGGGTTTTTTAGGTTTTTTAGGGTTTTTTAGGGTTTTTTAGGGTTTTTTTAGGGTTTTTTAGGGTTTTTTAGGGTTTTTAGGGTTTTTTAGGGTTTTTAGGTTTTTTAGGCGTTTTTTTTAGGTTTTTAGGGTTTTTTAGGGTTTTTTAGGGTTTTTTAGGGTTTTTTAGGGTTTTTTTAGGGTTTTTTAGGGTTTTTTAGGGTTTTTTAGGGTTTTTTAGGGTTTTTTTAGGGTTTTTTAGGGTTTTTTTAGGGTTTTTTAGGTTTTTTAGGGTTTTTTAGGGTTTTTTAGGGTTTTCTAGGGTTTTTTAGGGTTTTTTAGGGTTTTTAGGGTTTTTAGGGTTTTTTAGGGTTTTTTTAGGGTTTTTTAGGGTTTTTTAGGGTTTTTTAGGGTTTTTTAGGGTTTTTTAGGGTTTTTTAGGGTTTTATAGGGTTTTTTAGGTAGGGTTTTTTAGGGGTTTTTTAGGGTTTTTTAGGGTTTTTAGGGTTTTTTAGGGTTTTTTTAGGGTTTTAGGGTTTTTTAGGGTTTTTTAGGGTTTTTTAGGGTTTTTTAGGGTTTTTTAGGGTTTTTTAGGGTTTTTAGGGTTTTTTAGGGTTTTTTAGGGTTTTTTTAGGGTTTTTTAGGGTTTTTTAGGGTTTTTAGGGTTTTTTAGGGTTTTTTAGGGTTTTTTAGGGTTTTTTAGGGTTTTTTAGGGTTTTTTAGGGTTTTTTAGGGTTTTTTAGGGTTTTTTAGGGTTTTTTAGGGTTTTTTAGGGTTTTTTAGGGTTTTTTAGGGTTTTTTAGGGTTTTTTAGGGTTTTTTAGGGTTTTTTAGGGTTTTTTAGGGTTTTTTAGGGTTTTTTAGGGTTTTTTAGGGTTTTTTAGGGTTTTTTAGGGTTTTTTAGGGTTTTTTAGGGTTTTTTAGGGTTTTTTAGGGTTTTTTTTAGGGGTTTTTTAGGGTTTTTTAGGGTTTTTTAGGGTTTTTTAGGGTTTTTTAGGGTTTTTTAGGGTTTTTTAGGGTTTTTTAGGGTTTTTTAGGGTTTTTTTAGGGTTTTTTAGGGTTTTTTAGGGTTTTTAGGGTTTTTTAGGGTTTTTTAGGGTTTTTTAGGGTTTTTTTAGGGTTTTTTAGGGTTTTTAGGGTTTTTTAGGGTTTTTTAGGGTTTTTTAGGGTTTTTTAGGGTTTTTTAGGGTTTTTTTAGGGTTTTTAGGGTTTTTTAGGGTTTTTAGGGTTTTTTAGGGTTTTTTAGGGTTTTTTAGGGTTTTTAGGGTTTTTTAGGGTTTTTTTAGGGTTTTTTAGGGTTTTTTTAGGGTTTTTTAGGGTTTTTAGGGTTTTTTTTTTAGGGTTTTTTAGGGTTTTTTTAGGGTTTTTAGGGTTTTTTAGGGTTTTTTAGGGTTTTTAGGGTTTTTTAGGGTTTTTTAGGGTTTTTAGGGTTTTTTAGGGTTTTTTAGGGTTTTTTAGGGTTTTTTAGGGTTTTTTAGGGTTTTTTAGGGTTTTTTAGGGTTTTTTAGGTTTTTTTAGGGTTTTTTAGGGTTTTTTAGGGTTTTTTAGGGTTTTTTTGTTTTTAGGGTTTTTTTAGGGTTTTTTAGGGTTTTTTAGGTTTTTTAGGGTTTTTAGGGTTTTTTAGGGTTTTTTAGGGTTTTTTTAGGGTTTTTTAGGGTTTTTTAGGGTTTTTTAGGGTTTTTTAGGGTTTTTTAGGGTTTTTTTTAGGGTTTTTTAGGGTTTTTTAGGGTTTTTTAGGGTTTTTAGGGTTTTTTAGGGTTTTTTAGGGTATGGTTTTTTAGGGTTTTTTAGGGTTTTTTTAGGGTTTTTAGGGTTTTTTAGGGTTTTTTAGGGTTTTTAGGGTTTTTTAGGGTTTTTTAGGGTTTTTTAGGGTTTTTAGGGTTTTTTAGGGTTTTTTAGGGTTTTTTAGGGTTTTTTAGGGTTTTTTAGGGTTTTTAGGGTTTTTTAGGGTTTTTTAGGGTTTTTTAGGGTTTTTTAGGGTTTTTTAGGGTTTTTTAGGGTTTTTTAGGGTTTTTTAGGGTTTTTAGGGTTTTTAGGGTTTTTTAGGGTTTTTAGGGTGGTTTTTAGGGTTTTTTAGGGTTTTTTAGGGTTTTTTAGGGTTTTTTAGGGTTTTTTAGGGTTTTTTAGGGTTTTTTAGGGTTTTTTAGGGTTTTTTAGGGTTTTTTAGGGTTTTTTAGGGTTTTTTAGGGTTTTTTAGGGTTTTTTAGGGTTTTTTTAGGGTTTTTTAGGGTTTTTTAGGGTTTTTTAGGGTTTTTTAGGGTTTTTTAGGGTTTTTAGGGTTTTTTAGGGTTTTTTAGGGTTTTTTAGGGTTTTTTAGGGTTTTTTAGGGTTTTTTAGGGTTAGGTTTTTAGGGTTTTTTAGGGTTTTTAGGGTTTTTAGGGTTTTTTAGGGTTTTTTAGGGTTTTTTAGGGTTTTTTAGGGTTTTTTAGGGTTTTTTTAGGGTTTTTTAGGGTTTTTTAGGGTTTTTTAGGGTTTTTTAGGGTTTTTAGGGTTTTTAGGGTTTTTTAGGGTTTTTTAGGGTTTTTTAGGGTTTTTTAGGGTTTTTTAGGGTTTTTTAGGGTTTTTTAGGGTTTTTTTAGGGTTTTTTAGGGTTTTTTAGGGTTTTTTTAGGGTTTTTTAGGGTTTTTTAGGGTTTTTTAGGGTTTTTTAGGGTTTTTTAGGGTTTTTTAGGGTTTTTTTAGGGTTTTTAGGGTTTTTTAGGGTTTGGTTTTAGGGTTTTTTAGGGTTTTTTAGGGTTTTTTAGGTTTTTTAGGGTTTTTTTAGGGTTTTTTAGGGTTTTTTTAGGGTTTTTTAGGGTTTTTTAGGGTTTTTTAGGGTTTTTTAGGGTTTTTTAGGTTTTTTAGGGTTTTTTAGGGTTTTTTAGGGTTTTTTAGGGTGGGTTTTTAGGGGTTTTTTAGGGTTTTTTAGGGTTTTTTAGGGTTTTTTAGGTTTTTTAGGGTTTTTTAGGGTTTTTTAGGGTTTTTTAGGGGTTTTTTAGGGTTTTTAGGGTTTTTTAGGGTTTTTTAGGGTTTTTTAGGGTTTTTTTAGGGTTTTTTAGGGTTTTTAGGGTTTTTTAGGGTTTTTTAGGGTTTTTAGGGTTTTTTAGGGTTTTTTTAGGGTTTTTTAGGGGTTTTTTAGGGTTTTTTTAGGGTTTTTTAGGGTTTTTTAGGGTTTTTTAGGGTTTTTTTAGGGTTTTTTAGGGTTTTTTAGGGTTTTTTTAGGGTTTTTTAGGGTTTTTTAGGGTTTTTTAGGGTTTTTTAGGGGGTTTTTTAGGGTTTTTTAGGGTTTTTTTAGGGTTTTTTAGGGTTTTTTAGGGTTTTTTAGGGTTTTTTAGGGTTTTTTTTTTAGGGTTTTTTAGGGTTTTTTCGGGTTTTTTAGGGTTTTTTTAGGGTTTTTTTAGGGTTTTTTAGGGTTTTTTAGGGTGGTTTTTTAGGGTTTTTTAGGGTTTTTTAGGGTTTTTTAGGGTTTTTTTAGGGTTTTTTTAGGGTTTTTTAGGGTTTTTTAGGGTTTTTTAGGGTTTTTTAGGGTTTTTTAGGGTTTTTTAGGGTTTTTTAGGGTTTTTTAGGGTTTTTTAGGGTTTTTTAGGGTTTTTTAGGGTTTTTTAGGGTTTTTTTAGGGTTTTTTAGGGTTTTTTTAGGGTTTTTTAGGGTTTTTTTAGGGTTTTTTAGGGTTTTTTTTTTTAGGTTTTTTTAGGGTTTTTTAGGGTTTTTTTTTAGGGTTTTTTAGGGTTTTTTTAGGGTGTTTTTTAGGGTTTTTTTAGGTGTTTTTTAGGGTTTTTTAGGGGTTTTTTAGGGTTTTTTAGGGTTTTTTAGGGTTTTTTAGGGTTTTTTAGGGTTTTTTAGGGTTTTTTTAGGGTTTTTTTAGGGTTTTTTAGGGTTTTTTAGGGTTTTTTAGGGTTTTTTTAGGGTTTTTTAGGGTTTTTTAGGGTTTTTTAGGGTTTTTTAGGGTTTTTTAGGGTTTTTTAGGGTTTTTTTTAGGGTTTTTTAGGGTTTTTTTTTAGGTGTTTTTTTAGGGTTTTTTAGGGTTTTTTAGGGTTTTTTAGGGTTTTTTAGGGTTTTTAGGGTTTTTTTAGGGTTTTTTAGGGTTTTCTTAGGGTTTTTTAGGGTTTTTAGGGTTTTTTAGGGTTTTTTTAGGGTTTTTTAGGGTTTTTTTAGGGTTTTTTTAGGGTTTTTTAGGGTTTTTTAGGGTTTTTTAGGGTTTTTTATAGGGTTTTTTAAGGGTTTTTTAGGGTTTTTTAGGGTTTTTTAGGGTTTTTTAGGGTTTTGTTATAGGGTTTTTAGGGTTTTTTAGGGTTTTTTAGGGTTTTTTAGGGTTTTTTAGGGTTTTTTAGGGTTTTTTTAGGGTTTTTTTAGGGTTTTTTAGGGTTTTTTAGGGTTTTTTAGGGTTTTTTATAGGGTTTTTTAGGGTTTTTTAGGGTTTTTTAGGGTTTTTTAGGGTTTTTTAGGGTTTTTTAGGGTTTTTTAAGGGTTTTTAGGGTTTTTTAGGGTTTTTTAGGGTTTTTTTTAGGTTTTTTAGGGTTTTTTTAGGGTTTTTTTAGGGTTTTTTAGGTTTTTTAGGGTTTTTTAGGGTTTTTTAGGGTTTTTTAGGGTTATGGGTTTTTAGGGTTTTTTAGGGTTTTTTAGGGTTTTTAGGGTTTTTTTAGGGTTTTTTAGGGTTTTTTAGGTTTTTAAGGGTTTTTTACGGGTTTTTTTAGGGTTTTTTAGGGTTTTTTAGGGTTTTTTAGGGTTTTTTAGGGTTTTTATAGGGTTTTTATAGGGTTTTTTAGGGTTTTTTAGGGTTTTTTCGGGTTTTTAGGGTTTTTTAGGGTTTTTTAGGGTTTTTTAGGGTTTTCTTAGGGTTATTTAGGTTTTTTAGGGTTTTTTAGGGTTTTTTAGGGTTTTTTAGGGTTTTTT